>OW964830.1:6780000-9593547 GCA_943142095.1 Ophonus ardosiacus | reverse complement strand
TGCGTTCATTTCTTTTTCATTTAAAACTTGAAAATTAAAGTTTAATAAACGAGAAAATTTTACGTTTTTGTAAAATTATGCTTTACGCAATATTTAATTTCTACGTAGCCTTATGTACGATTTTTTCGCAAAAAGTTTCAATTAAAACTATTCTAAAAATTAATTAATAAAATTAATTAAATTCCTTTATTTATAAACGCGTAGTTCATTTTACGAAATACTGGAATACAAACAAAATTTAATT
This sequence comes from Ophonus ardosiacus, assembly GCA_943142095.1. Classification (NCBI taxonomy): domain Eukaryota; kingdom Metazoa; phylum Arthropoda; class Insecta; order Coleoptera; family Carabidae; genus Ophonus; species Ophonus ardosiacus. The sequence goes on along the minus strand of OW964830.1, from coordinate 9,593,303 downwards.
AACATGCAAAATTTTTTTATGACACAATACAAATCATTGCCCCCTACTACATGGTAATAGCATTACACGAATACTATACGAATATGTAATACTAGAACATATTCACCAGAATACCAATATCGGTACCTACTCTTTCGTATGGCCATAATTATTTCGCATATCTAGCTGTTATTGGATTTTTTGCACGTGTTTTTTATTAATTTTAATTGCTTTGATACTGCACGGTGTTTTAACAGCAAATAAAAATATCAAAGTATATCACAGTGAATAACTGAGTAATATAAAAATATCGGATGAAAAACACAAATATGTTTTTATTCAACTGCATTTCATAAGAATCTGAAAAGCGAATTAAACGATCTCTAACACTTAATACAACAGGTAATGTCAAAGCAGTGGATATATTCTGTGATAAATGAGTATTGAAATTTGTAATAATAGCGGTTTTTTTTTATAATAAAATAGTGCTTTTGGCTACATGAAACTTTTTATAATACATACAGAATTATTATAACTATGTACTTCAACAACAAAAATCTGTTGTGGTCAGCACAAGACCTCTCGCCATTTCCATATTAGGCTATATAAGTATTGTATTGCACTTTGCTATCGAAACGTCGTTTTATAACAAAATATTACAGAACTTTACCCAAATATTGTTTTTTGTTGTATTTAACATGTCTTCTGCACACATATAATTCTAATTACATCTATTTTTCATTGTATGAGGAAATTCCTGATTGTCAGAGATTCTTCCAATTCATTAACCAGATTGGCGTTATTTCTTATGGATAATGGATATATGCATTTTACCTATAATTTCAAATATTTAATTAATAAAACAATAAGAAAGATTAAATATACTTCTCAGAAAAAGCTATCATAATGTCACTGAAACTGTTGATTTTTGACACTGACATTAATATATGTCATTTACAAACTATGTTATAGACATTTAAATTTGTCAACTGGTTTCCTTAGTGTAGTTTCGCCTACTCGACTTATTATATCCCGATATTCTATATATTATAGCGTCTTTATCTCTAAATTTATAGAAGATATATATAAAAATTTAAATGTATTAGATATAGAATTTTGTTCTTCAAAATTAGTAATATCAAAAAATAATATTTAGAAGATTTTTCTTTAAAAAACTACTACTTCCGGTTGTTCAATTGTTACCTTTTCAGCTCTTCCCAGGAATGTCAGATTGAGGAATTCATAGTTAAACAGGTCTTATGTCTTATAGTTTTTGAGGAATCGTCCGTCCAACATCCAGCCATACACACACACACACACACACACACACACACACACACACACATAAACACACATACACACATCCACACAGACATCATTGTAAAAATGTTAAAATCGGACTCTAGTGACCTTGAAACGTGCTTATTCTTTAAAATCTGGGTATGAGATTTTTAGCATGATTCCAATACCTCTCTTAGCGAGAGGTAAAAATGTAACAGAAATTTAACTGAAGTACGTACATATTACCTTAGACAAATAATCTGTATAGTTATAGGTTATAGTATCTTTCTTTATGAAATCAATGATTAGCTACGAAATACAAAAATACAAAAACATTTTTATAGTTTATAAATAAGTTGTATAAATTTTTGTTTATAAATTTTTTGAAGATTGAAGAACTTGTTTCCAACGATGCATAATTTGTCCAAGTTTATGTGAACCAAACATCAAAAACACAACAATTATTAAAATTACTAGATAAAAACGGTGGTTATGGGAATGAAACAAATGAATTCATCAGTATTATCCGCTGTTTATTTTAAGTAGTATTAAGTATTTTCTTTACTTTCATTCTAATTTTTAACCACCTGTACAGGAGCCTGTGGAAATTAATAAGATTAAAACTAAAATTTTTTTTTTCGAAAACTGTCATGAAATGTTATAACATTTATTTTTGATTGAAAAAAGGGTGAGAATTTAATAAAATCTGCGTTTTTAATTTTAATGTGCTTAAAAAAAATAATTCTATTTATATTTAGTGTCCTAAATGAGCAATTAGAACATTAAGTACATTGCTGTCACGGTGACATTAGATGTCACATCATCTTTGGATGTCACATTAATTAAACTTAATCTTCAAAATTTTTTGTTTACATTTTTATTAATTTTAGGACATACTTTTCGAAAAAAAAGTTGTTTGATACTCGATTGCGAAATGCTTTTGCATTCACGAACACGAATAATTTTTCTTGCTCGCCACAATCTAGAATCAAATATAGAAAAATAACTATTTACATAGCTTTACGTAATGATGATACTTGTGTTTAGATTTAACCACAGGTATATTTCGAGTAGTATTGTACTTTTAAAGAGTAACTCATAAGATCATTTAGATAAAATTAGCCTAAATTTAAAGAAACGTGATTATACTTCAACGTTAATATATTTTTTTTTTTTTTTAGAAAAACTATGGCTTTTAGGAAAACATTTAAATTTAGTAAAAATGTGTTCTTAACTTTTTTACTCCTTTAGCTTGTATTTCGTAAATTTTCATGAATAAATATTAAAATAAGGCTTTGAATAATAAAAATCACGTCACCTTCTTCATCTATTTTGAGTAATGTCGTCCATAAATCGCTTATAGAGTCGGTTGGTTAATAGCAGTAGCTCATTTCTCCCTTTACCTACGCATGGTGCTCGATGCGATGGCGTGTTCGGTGTTCAGGACTAGTAGATGTGCAAGTAATCTGACGAGGAGTCTGTTAATGTTTCCCCCGGTGGTCGTTACGCGGCGCTCTTATCGCCGACTGAGCCACTGATTGCTTCATTTCAGACAATTGCCTGTTTATATTCGGCGGACCGCAACCACTCGCTTATTTCTTGCTGATAAAACACACCGCACCACACCACCCGATGTCGTGTTGTTTGCTACATGTTTACTCACTACAAAGGAAAGGGAATGGGAAGGGGCAGAAGAGGGGAGGGAACTACTTGTAGAAGGATGCAAGACAGTGGCGTTCGAAACTTCGAAAGGATTCTCGTATTTATCTCTAATACATAACTGTTTTTAGAATGTTACCAATTTAAAACGTTCCCTTTATCAGCCATATATTATATACATTCATTTGCAAACGTGCAACAATGGAATTGAATGTTAAAATAGTTGTTGATCGTTTTCATCAAGAACAACTTACCAAAACATTAAAAAATCTCTTATCAATAACAAGAGTTTTTATGATGTCCTCCCAAGGAATACAGAGTTTTTATTAAGACATTATAACTAAAAATGTTGTTACTGCAACTTACATTTAACGGAATTATAACACTTTTAAGTTATTTTGCCTTGTACAACTTTTTTCTAGTCTGCTAAACTACAATACAAAGTTATGATATGTGGTACTTATTATTTGGTCACATAATAGTTATTAAAACGTTTTATATTTAAGTTTCATTGGCGTCGATTGTTTTAGTTTTATTAACGTCTTTCGCACTAAATTAAAGGAAGTGTTAGAAACGTAATTGACAGTTATTTATAAACAGATATTTTAAAGTTTTATAATAGAGTTTAAAAATAATTGTTTAGTATAGATGCATTAAAGTTTACATATATTACATATATTAGTTATTTTACCGTTTTGTAAAAGTTTTATAAATTTATTTAAAACTTTTAAATAACTGCAAAAATAACAGTTTTATTTTAAACAGAAGAAAGTGGGAGTATGGTTTCTAAGTAACTTAATGCATCAACTAAAAAACTGATGTAAAGTAGTTCTTAGGAAGTTATTAAAACTGAAATATCGAATTATAATATGTACGGCCATATTTATGCATTTAAACAGAAACTGGTTTAGAAGCCATTTTGTAAAATTAAGTATAAATTAATTTTATTGTGTTTTTAATTTAATATTCTGCAAGTAATTATTCTCCTATATGGTTTATTATAATATACTTTATTAGTTATAATATCGAATGATTTAAACAAATACAAAAATCAATTTTTCATAAAAATTTCATAAATTTTCTTTTATTTATTTTAGGATATTATAACGTCCCTTGATTTTTTTCCAAGTATAATATAATATTTCACAGTAAAAATAAATTTGTTTATAAAATGAGTTCAACAGATATGTAAAAAATATTATATTTATAAAGATGATCTTAGAACTTAGAAAAAGTAGCAGAAGACATTACAAGTCTTGGTACATATACAACATAGTCATGCTTAGACTACTTATACGACTCGTAATATGATAAAATATGAATTTACGGTAGAAAAGAGTTTGCTGAGAAATATGTATTGAAGTTTGAATAGTAACCCATATTATAGTTTTATTAGTGAATATATCTGTTATCAATTAGCTTTAATGAAACCAACATATTATAGTCCATGCAAAATACATATGCAACTATTCAATGTAAGTGTTACTTAAGTGATAATAGAAAGTTATATAGTAGTTAAAAAAACGTTGTAAATTAGTTGAATAGATTCCCCACCTGCTGTTATACGACAAAAGCAGAGAACTGCTTGGCAGAACTACGTTAGCAATATCGAAGGAACTGCCCCTGTAGCTCGCTTAAAAAAAATGTTCTCTAAGGACCCTAACCAACAGCTGAGCTGCCTCAAACGTGAGGACGGCTCATACGCTACCTCCATTACAGAAAATAACGAAATTCTGCTAAAGTGTCACTTTCCAGGCTGTGTAATTTCTCAAGGAAGTAGTTGGGCAGTTCAAGAACACTCCTTTTCGGAGGAGGCGTTCAAACTCTCTTCGGAGATCGTTGATGAAACACGCACAACCTGGGCGATTAATGTTCTAAAGCCCTATAAAGCACCAGGGTTAGATGGGATTGTACCTGCCCTCCTTAAGTGGGGCTGCAATCTGTTAATACATCATCTTATCTGGATTTTTAGAGCCTGCATCACCCTCACTTATGTTCCTGTTAAGTGGAGGGAAGTTAAAGTAGTCTACATTCCCAAACCTGGACGTTTAGATTACTCAACACCTAAATCATATCGTCCAATAAGTCTTACCTCAGTTCTCCTCAAAACTCTGGAAAGACTTTGCGATAGACATATTAGGGATACTGCACTGGCTCGCAATCCACTGCACCCTAACCAGCATGCTTATACTCAGGGTAGATCGACTGAAACTGCTCTTCATGCTGTGGTCAGCACGATCGACAAATCTTTGGAATATAACAATTCCACCCTGGGAATCTTCATAGATATAGAAGGGGCTTTCGATAAAGCCACTTTCGATTCTATAGTCAATGCTCTAGAGGAACACGGAGTCGAACTTCCTCTGTTCAAATGGATAAAATTCATGCTAGAGCATAGAGTAGTACAATTTTCTTCCGGGGAAACTAATATCAGAGGACATGTCACCAGAGGCTGCCCACAAGGTGGCGTTCTTTCGCCCCTTCTTTGGGCAATGTTGGTAGACAGCCTTCTTATACTTCTTAACAACAATGGATACCACACCATTGGATATGCAGACGACATTACAGTTCTGATAAATGGCAAATTTGAGAACATTCTTGCCAACTTGGCAAACAACGCTCTTAAATTGATCGAAAACTGGTGCAAGGAACACTCCCTTTCGGCAAATCCAGCCAAAACAGAGATAGTCCTTTTCACTAGGAAACGCAAAATTGGCGATCTTAGGATGCCGAAACTCTTCAACCAAACTCTAAGTTTATCAAGCAGTGTCAAATATCTGGGTATCATAATTGACAACAAACTCAACTGGAGTCTACATTTAATCAATAAAGTTGAAAAAGCCTGTATAGCCTTTTGGCAATGTCGCCGTGCTTTGAGTCGAACTTGGGGCTTAACACCTAAGCTCACCCTTTGGCTATACACAGCCATTATCAGGCCAATGATTACATATGGTGCTATTGTCTGGTGGCCCAGAATCAGACAATCCGTAGCAACATCTAAATTAGAACATGTACAGAGGCTTGCATGTTTAGCAATAACTGGCGCTATGCGCACTACACCAACGGCAGCAATGGAAGTTCTTCTATGCCTTCCTTCTCTTAATATCTACATTGAGGAGGTTGCACTGAGGTCTGTTCTGCGCCTTTCCCAACTAGGTCTCTGGCCTAAAATAGGAGCAAATAGTAAACACTGCTCTATCTTCAAAGAAGCAGCCTTGCGGGCTCCACTTCTTCAGATGAGTAACGACTACATTGCTCCAAAATTCTATTTTGAGAAACCATATCAAATTAAATTAGACTGTCAGACACCTTCTATACCTGACATTCTCATTTTTACTGACGGCTCGAAGAGTGGTACAGGGTCCGGTTCAGGAATCTTCTCCGAACAAATGAACCTGTCTGTCAGTATTCCCCTTGGTGCCTATGCCACCGTCTTTCAATCTGAAATTCTAGGTATCTTGCATAGTGCACTACTAATTAAAGAACATAAAGTTCAGAACAAGAACATCAGGATAGTCTCAGACAGCAAAGCAGTTCTTAAAAGCCTTAGTGGATTTAAATTCACTTCAGGTCTGGTTGAACTTTGTCATCTTGCACTGTCGGATATATCCAAAAACAATGTCGTGGAACTCGCTTGGGTAAAGGGACACAATGGTATTGAAGGTAACATCTGTGCCGATAATCTAGCTAAACAGGGTTCGTCTGGTTTACCCTGGGGCCCAGAGCCCATGCTACCCCTAGCCAAATCGTTCCTTCACAATATTACTCGAAACATTACTTTTGAAAAATTTTCAGCTGGCTGGAGAAATATATCCACCTGTAAACAAACGAGAAACCTTATTTCTAAACCAACTTATAAGTTAGCCAATTATCTCATCAGACTTTCGAGGAACAACCTTAAATTTCTTGTTGAGGTCCTTACGGGACATGGTCGGTTCAACAAACACATGTACCGCATAAAAATCTCCGACAGTCCTCTTTGTAGAGGCTGTGAGATGGATGACGAAACAGTGGAACACATTCTTCTCGAGTGTCCCGCTCTAGCGTTAAAGAGAGGATCCATGTTAGGGGAATTCTGGCCTTCCATGGCCGCACTTAGCTCAACTTCCCCCGCTAACTTGTTAGCCTTCTTCCTAAGCGTAGAATGGCTTCAAGATCGGTAGGTCGGAAGCTGTGCTATAGGAGGTAGTACAATGGGCCCATTTGTGAGGCCTAAGTGCGCGTGCAGTATCTTCTTCACCCTCCACCTCAAATCCAGAATCCAGAATCCCCACCTGCCTGACATTAACGTCGTATAAACGTTAGAATCAGTAAATTATCGTTGCATAAAAGGTATAATACAAGTTAAAAAGTTTTAAGAAAAGTTTTTTTAAAGTTAATAGCACTAATAACAAACCAATTTGTGTTCCTTGCGCTGGTAAGTCGTTCCTGATATACAGGATCAACAACTATTTTAATATTCAATTCCATTGTAGCACGTTTCCAAATGAATGTATGTAATGTATGGCTGATGATGAGAACGTTTTAAGGTTCCCGAAACGTCCTAATATACAGAAATTTTAAACTGTTGATTTATTCACCTTACCTCAAGAAGGTGGAAATTAATAACGTTCTGAAAACTTATTTCACCACGAGGTACCTAAGCACCAAAATTTAATATATAACTAGTAAAAGCTAGACCATTACAGTGGTTTGAAGTTGGTATAGTTATATTTCAGGTTGCATATTCCTTGTGTGTGTGTATGTGTGTGTGTGGATATTGGAACCAAGGTTTCTCAAATACTATAAGACTTAAAAGATATTTAACTGCACTGCAGTTTCCTCAATCTGACATTCCTGAAAAGAGCTGATTAGATTTTGGTAACAATTGAACAATCGGAAGTAGCAGTTTCTTAAAAAAATGTTTTAAATATTATTTTTGGAAATTTATGTTCTCACAAATATTAAAGAATATAAAACTCTCTATCCAATACATTGAACATTTTTATTATATCTTCTATAGATTTAGAGATAGACTGAATTATAAATATATAAAATAACCCATTGTATAATGAATCAATCAGCCTATGGAACCAGTTGAAAAATTAAAATGTTTGTAATTGACATAAATATTAGTGTCAAAAATTCAGACATTACTGAAGACTTTTTCTGGGAGCACATTTTATATTTCTTATTGCATCATTAATAAAATATTTAAAATTATAGATAAGTATAGAATTCGTACATGAACAAGTCAAAATGTAATAGTAATATAATATGCTGTTGTTATAATGATTAAAAGACTCCGTCAACATCTAAAATTGGTATAAAAAGAAAGGGGATTCATTTATAAGGCAAAGTATGTACAGTATCAGTATCAACTGAACACGCGCTTACTATACATATAATTCATCATATCATCATATACCCTTCAGTAATACGTCAAAGAATTGGAAGAATCTCGAACATTTAGAAGAGTAGGAGAAAACGTTCATAGAATGAATTGAAATATAAAGAATAGATGTACAGTAAAATTTTTGAAAGAAGTCCGATCAAGGCCATCTACGATTTGCATCTATGAATTAAGATTTTATGCTGTCAAATTTAGTAGTGTCGTTTACATCGTTTTTATGAGGTACACAAGATATTATGTACCCTCATAAAAACTAAGTAAAAGACACTACTAAATTTGACAGCACAAAATCTTAATTCATAGATACAATTCGTAGATGGCCTTGATCGGACTTCTTTCAAAAATTTTACTGTAACTAGATTTTTTTGTGTGTACTATACTCGCCGTCAAATGATTATGGACTGATATTCAACTTTTATCCCTTTCCGCACCCTGTCCCTTTCCCAGCGGTGTTGCCGCTTGTAACCTGACATGACCAGGAATGAACGCAAATGTCATATAATACATTTAAAACTAATTAAAATTTTTAATACATTGTAAATGAAGAAAATATTATTACAAATAAGTAAGGTAAGACAGTAATACGTAATATAAAATATAAAAATTGTCTCTGTGGAAAATTTATATTTCTATTTGACACATCAAACTAAGGTCGCGTTTGCGTTAAAGTAGGTACGATAACCGGTGAAATCTAAATAAAAGGTAAGAATAACTGATTATTAGTACATAGGTAAACAGTAGATCTGCCAACACATCATGCTTCTGCAGTCAAATCCAAAGTTTTCTTGTTATTTAATAAATTATACTTTTTTTCAGGATGTAATGCCAATTTTTTGAAAAAATTGTGTACCTTGGCAATAACTGTTTTTGCTTCCCCATTCAAATCTTGTTTTCCTAAACGTTTTTTATAAGAACCAGGACTATTTAATTCATGAGTTTCACTCATTTTCTTCTCAAAAGTCTAAATGTAATGCAATTTATAGGATTGGGAATAAAAAGCACACGCAAGTACTAACGAAAATGTCAGAATATAAAATGACATTGATAGATTACAGATATTTGTACAGGTAGACACTTAAAAAATTTGGCATCAGTGTAGAAATCTCCAGTCCATAATTATTTGACGGCAAGTATAGTAATGTTAAATACAATACTTATATAGCCTAATATGGAAATGGCGAGAGGTCTTGTGCTGGCCACAACAAATTTTTTTTAAATGCTAGAACAAATAAATATTAGTACGAACAAGGTTATGGTCCCAATTGGTTCGTAGTAACCTACCTCACTGTATTTAAATTCGATCCTAAAAACATTATTATATTCGTCTTGCAATTTCGTTCGACGCTACTGCTCGTCTTGTGAGATAACAGTTTGGTTAATGTGCGTGGTTGTGTTGGCCCTCTATCCTCTCCAGAGAACTGAGAGGGCCTCTGCTGTCTATTGTTTGTAACGGTGCTGCGTGGTCAATTTAATCCACGTTAGCTATGCCCGGCCTAATTCCCAACCATCGCCACAAGGGAAAAATATACTAGAATTGGTTCTGTATAAAGTGTATAGTTTAGTACTTAAGATCCGCATTGAAGACTACGAGATAATTATATCTTAGATTGTTAGATGTTAGTTTGTGTAAGATGTATGTGTTATAACGGAAATATTTATTACCTTCGATTCCTCTAAACTTGGCTCGCTGGACCAGAGATGAGGAACCTTTTCATGTTGAAATTTTGTCATATAAACCTAATTTAACAAGGCAGCGTAAGAAATTTTAAAATGATAATATAAAATTATAATAAAAAATTTAAAAAATAAAGTATTATGAAGAAAAAATCTGTAAAATGAGCTCCAATAAGTGTGAAACGTGACTATGGTTCTGGTTGAGTAAGCTTGTCTCTGATAAATGACCGAGAGGTTGATTAAGAGACTAAAATATTATTAAACGTTTGAAGAAAATACAAGTATTTGACATCACTATGAAGCTAATTTAAATCACTTTTATAATATATAATTATATGACAATTTCATGCGATAGCAGTTTTGTCAACCTTATGATAATTGCTGTACATGCAAGATAATTTGGGCAGGTGTACGATGTACAGTAGTAAATTTATAAGTAAAATGACACAAATATGGACAAGAAGAACGAACTAAATAATTCATCATTTTGTGTGTACTTTATGATAACTTCAATATCCGTGGTTAGCAACATTGATTGTCAAGACTGATAGATTATTTTTAACCTAACCTGTAAAATTAATATGCCTTACATTTTTGCACAATTTTTGATATCAAATAAAATTTAATATGCACTGAAGTTCCTTTTTATCACTCATATGGTTTACTTCCCTCAGCCCTGAGGGCTTCGGCAAATAAATTCCACATTCGTGATAAAAACTAGACCTTCAGACCTTCAGTGTCTTGTTACATAAATAACTATTAAATATCTTTTCATTTACAAAAAAAAAAAAAAATCTGTTGTGGCCAGCCCAAGACCTTCCGTCAATTCGATGTATTTTGTACAAATCCCTTACCAAACGTTCCTTTGAAAAGAATATAAATTAATTAAATTTTAACATGAACATACACTATGTAAATTGCACTTTATACTTCCTATTTCTTACTCTTCTCTTCTACTCATTCCTATCCAACATATCTTTTTGACATAGTTCTTCCTTTCTCAAATCTTCTATTACACAGTCCTTCCATCTTCTCTTTGCAACTGAAAATCACTTGCGAGGGACACTCTGTCACTTGTACAACTTTCTGAGCCTATACTTTCCATCTTTGGTTTTGCACTTGATATTGACATCTGTCAATTAGAGTTTTTTTGAATATATCAGATGTTTCGATAATTTTAGCAAAGCTGACTGATTTCTGAAAGTTAATCTCTTTATAAGTGTATAACTCTATATCTATTGAATATATTAAATATAATCAAACTGTAAAGAGAATAAGATATTCTTTCATACTGTTATTCATAAAATGTCGAAAAATGATATTTAACTGCGTTTTTTCTAGAAAAACTGTTAAAAACTTCAAAGAAGGGAACTTCCGGTTAACCAATTATAATCAAAATCTAATCAGCTCTTCATATGGAACACACACACACACACACACACACACACACACACACACACACACACATACACATACAGACATGAACGTAAAACTAGTAAAATCGTATTCTAGGGTTCTTAAAACGTGGTTATTAATTAAAAACTCACCATCGAATTTTTTGACCAAAGACAATACCTTCCTTACCTAAAGGTGACGGAAGGTAAAAAAAACGATTATTTTTTTTTCTTATTTTGCATTCTCCCTGTATAAAATATTCAAAGTACAATAATCACCAAAAAATGACTGATATTATCTCTTCCATGTACATATTCTTTCCAATTTCACACTCTATGAGTATGTGCATTAACACTCCCTATTACACCATAATATTACACTACTTTTAGACATCGCGTTCGGTAACGACTTCGCCTTCCATTACTCGAATCTGCCATCTGCCCCAGCGGCACGGCACTGGCGACGGAGCAACCACCACCATCCCGAACATGCCAAATATTTCATTCGATTGTGGAGTTGGTGTTTGCGAATTTTTTCCCTGATTGGAATTAAAGTTGGGGACGATAGGGACTCATTACAGAGGGAGAAAGAGTTTTAATTATGGAAAATTTTGCATTATTCAGGGAGGCGAAACTGTGGTAACTGGGACATGTTTACAATTATGTCAAAACTCAACAAAATGTGGGGGACTATGAACACAAAAAATATTTTCAGCCAATTAGCGCTCGTAAATATGTGTAGTATCACCCCTTGTTTTTAGAATTTAACTTTAGTGGCTTTTTTCATAAAAGCATCTTTGAATTTACCTGAAATTTATTCTAAGTCTAAATTGGACTAAAATTCCATTGAAATACTACGAGACCGTCTAAGGCACTAAATTTCATGTATGCGAAAATGTAAATTTTACAGAAAAAAATAATAATATGGGATTCCACTCATATCGATTTTTTATATAAATTACATAGTACCCCTAATAAAATTGGAGAAAGCTGAAGAAGAAAGAAGGAATTGCCAAGTGCAATTTGCATAGTGTATGTTCATGTTATAATTTTATTGGATTTATAGAATCTTTTCAAAGGAACTTTTGGTATGGAATTTGTAAAAAATAGTATAGGTTCGTGTTATAATTTTATTGGATATATAGAATCTTTTGCAAGGAACTTTTTTATAGCATTTATCCATTTTTATTTTAATACTTTTATTTCTAAAAATTCACACAGTTGTTCAAATACTCTAAAAATGCGTACACTTACGTAATATTCTCTTTACAATCAAATAATATTACTACCAAGTTTATATCTTTACCCATTTTTGAATTATTGCCCCAAAAGTCAATATACCCCACATTTAGATAAAAACTTCAAAATTTGCAAATATCTAATTTTCAATGATTCCAAATTTTGAAACCGCAGGTCGATATCTCTTTTCGTTCTCGAGTTATTTAGATTTAAAGTTTTGCTTAAAACTGCCCATTTTTTGGTATTAACCCAAAAATGGGTCGAGATAAGAATTTGGCGACATCACCATTTGATTCTACGCACAAAAATACATAAGTTATAGTATATGTCCAACAGGTTCAATTTTTATGAATGAAAGCTTGAAAATCCCGGAAAATGGCCAAAATATGAAAAAATCGTAAGGGGTACACCTTAGATTTTTGCGATTTTTGGCCATTTTCAGTTATTTTGCTTTAGAGATTATATGCAATCTTCAAAAAGTCTGAAAATTGGTGTACTTATGCAATTTTGCCCGTAGAATCGAATGGTGATGTCGCCAAATTCATATCTCTACCCATTTTTGAGCAAAATTTTGAATCTAAATATCTCGAGAACAAAAAGAGATATCGACCTGCGGTTTCAAAATTTGGAATCAGTGCATTGAATTTAGATTAGATTTTTGATAATTTTAAAGTTTTTATCTAAATGTCGGGTATATTGACTTTTGGGGCAATAATTCAAAAATGGGTAGAGATATAAACTTGGTATGGGCCATCTAGCGAATCAAGCGGTTTACGTCATAAGTACAATATCACTAGAAACTGTTAAAAAGTTTACATGTGTATGTAAAACGTGATAAAATATGATCTGTGTTGTCTTCATAAATCCAAATCTTTCTTAAAAGGTAACACGTTTGGTATAATTTTTTTCCAATGAAATCCAAATTTATTTAAAATATTCTGAACGATACTGCTTACGCCGTTATAAATGCTTCTTCTTCTAGTATATGCAACAAACTATCTAGTATTATGTGAGATCCTTAAAAAAATATAGAATACTGCATATCATACAATTTCTCACTGTTTCTGTACATTGCGTATAGCGTTTGCCACCCGCTGTACATATAGATTTAATTTTCAAATTATTGCTAACAAATAGAACGAAATATTACCTCAATATTAAAATTCAGTGAAAGTAAGAGCCCACCAATCTATTTTTCATTTTCAAAATAAGTCAATAAATTAACTACAAGCTCTTGAATTTGACATGACAGAGCATTTGATATTTTGTCAATGAACAACGAAACCAAAAACAAAATTAAATCACAATACAAGTTGAAAAGTATAATATAGACATATCATATTTAGTAATATACATGTTCAGAATTACCAATATTAAAAAAATATAATCAAACGTCATTTTGCAAAAATTTACAAAATTTTAGTTAATAATAATATATACAAATATAATTATTTCTATTAAAGGTGTCAAATACATAATAATAATAAAACCAGTAAAATACCGTTAATAAAATATATTTTAAAAAATAAAGAAAATTTCAAAAATCCCTAATCGATGACGTAAACCGCTTGATTCGCTGGATAGCCCATAGTAATATTATTTGATTGTAAAGAGAATGTAACGTAAGTGTGCGCATTTTTAGAGTATTTATATATGAGTATACATAATGTATATTCAGGTTATAATTTTATTAGATTTATAGAATCTTTTCTAAGGAACTTTTTGTATGTATTATGTTCGTGTTACAATGTTTCTGGATATATAGAATCTTTTCCAAAAAACTTTTGGCATGGGATTTGTACAAAATACATCAAATTAACGGAAGGCCTTGTGCTGGCTACAACAAATTAAAAATAAGTGAATTTCTGAATGTAAAAATAGTATAACACATAAAAAAATCAAAAAATCGTGGAATCCCCACTGTAAAGCGTTTTCTCGCAAATTACAGAAAACAACTGTGTTTACTAAAATTAAAGATCACTTTGTTGAATATAACCCGTCCTAATGAATTTTGTAAAGAAGGGGTGGAGAAACATATAAAACAATAACCTAACAAAATAATTAAACCCCGCCAAAAAATTCATGGTAGATTGTTGTGTGTGTGAGTGTGTGTAGGCGCAGATAATGGTTCGTGACCGCTCCAGCAACTAATGACCGGAGTTATCCGGGTGATTTATCCGGGCCGGATCCGGTGCCGGTGCAGCTATCTGCCAGGCCTACTGTGATACACTGTGCCCGTGTTTTGTTTTGTAAATAGTGCTGCTCTTGTCGATGATTTGTGGCGGCCTCTCTTCATCAACTGTTTTATTTTTATCCAATGATCTGTGAAAATTTGTGTATTAACCGCGCGGATGTGTACACGGGCACGCGTATTGTTGGTCGTCGAACCGAGCACCCCCATCATGAAAACGGACAGTTTTTACACACGTCCAGGTCAATATTTTTATGGAAAATAGTTTTCTGCCACAATTGCAGTGAAATGGAGACCGTTTTGCATCAATTTGTATAGTTAGGTACATTGCGGCAAAAAATTAAATTGTGCATTGTTACTGTACCACCCAAACTTTCAACATGACCATGTTATCTTTAATAATTTATATTGTTTAAATATAATTTTCTATTGATCGTTTATTAATGACCTCTATTAATGAATAATTTTGATTTTCTATTATTATTATTATTATTATTATTATTATTATTATTATTACTGTTAATAAACTATTTTATACCCAAATCACAGATTATCTATACTACCGTATACAGATGCGACACTCGGCGATTTCGTTGGGGCAAATTTTCAACTGCGCAGGTTGTTTGCGCATGCCATATTTCGTTAATAAAATGGCGTGTTCTTAGTTTACCTTTATAGTTTGCAAAATAAATATGAAATATAAAAGTCAGTGCCGTGAAAATAAAATGGAACACTTTTTTTTTCAAAAATTTTGAAATTGTAGCCATACTATTTAATATCATTAAAAATATTGTAAAGTAAATTAAAGAAATTGAATTTACCCATCCTTGACAGGAAAGTTTATAAACAAGAACTTTAATACAATAAAAGGAAAAAAAACTATTATTATTATAACAAATAATAAGAAATGGCTTCATTGATTCTTAGTTTTTTTATATTATGTTGTCATTTAATGCATAGTGTAGCAGTTGATTTTTACATATTATTATAAATAATAGGTATTGTATTATTTAATTCTTTGTTTTTATATAAGTAATATATTTAAATATAATGATATTTACTGACTATTTAGTTAAAAAAAAAACATTGAAAAATAGAAACTTCTTTATACGGATTTGAACTCGCGACCTCACATAGATTCGGTGTTTGCTTTAATCGTCGCTCTAACCAACTCGGCTACAAGCCAAGCTGTACTGTCCTCATATTTGTAGGATTTTGAGGTAGTAAATTATTTCATTAAAAACATGGCCGCCAATAAAATTTTTTGGAGACACTAACTTCAAAGGTACCGACAGAGAGTGTCGCATCTGGTTACGATAGTATATGTAATCTGTGCCCAAATCATTCAAGCAGCCAATGCACATCAATAAAAATTGAATAAAAGTAACTAGATGTGTGACGTCATGTACTAGTACGTTTCCATACGTTTTAGAATCTTTATGAAGAGTTATACAAATTGCAATCTGTATTATCAATATGGTCATGAACTGTCACATGTCACATCTATAAAATAAATACTATATTTTCGTCACTGTCCATTTCTATTTAAATTATTTTATAATACTAACCTTATTTATACTTATGTACCTATGCCCATATAAAGGCAATAAATAAAAGTGAGCCAAATTTCAAAGAAATATACCGAATTCTTCTGATTGATTAGAAGTGCTACCTTTGGCAGATTCACAGATTTTGTGTTTGCGTTAACGGTCACATTGCGTCTTTGCGTTGCTTTTAATATTACTTTATTATAAATAGCCATTTACAACGCACAAAAATGTTTCAAACACGATACAAATATTTTTCAAATTGTCAAATAATAAATTTGACAGTATGAACATACAAATTATCAATGTTGCCAACTATAGCAACAATTAAACGAATAACATGACGTTGACGTACATTATTTATATATTATTCATGTCATATACGATGAACTCTACTATTCATCTTAATAATAATTATTGTGATGTTTGAGGGTTTACAATAAATATATCTGCACGCGAATCCCTTTATTGAAAACACACAATTACACATATCTTAAACATTTCAAGTCTAAATCCCAACTACCGAAAATATCCTATAAACAAGTTATTTCATTTCATAGCCACAGCGACAATAGTTCAGTGGCGTACTGATAAATATTTACAACAAATGAAATACACTACAATGGGGGATTACGGCTCAATCGAATTAAAGCAAAAATAGTAAAAAAATACGAATGTATATGCTGAATAACGAATATTAATAAAAAAATGAAATGGTATAATTGAGATATTTCGGAAATAAATGGTTTTTTGTTATAGCGCTTCGACACTAATATGAAAATATTTTGATTGGCGTCCGAGAAACCGCCTATACATGCATTACAAATAGCGTATTGGGAGGTGGGGATTACTACCAATGGAAGTTAAGAAATTCAAATTTGAAAGGAGGGGCTAACATTCCTGTACTACAGTTTCCAAACAGTTTTTATTTTAACATAAATTTCTAGCATTAAACTTAATAATTTAAATACACCTGTAATTATAAAGTATGTAGACTTATACAGTGTTATAATATTCATTTATTTTATGTAAATATAACTTAAAATAGCATATATTTCAAGAACATTTAGGTCCATGATGAAAACAGTTTGTCAATCAATAGTGTTAGTTTTCCTAATATTTTCAGATGAAATTATAAAAAAAAAATGGTGTAATCCCTCATTATATAAGGCTAAACACTTTTTGACGGTTAAAAATGATTGAAATTTTATTTCATATTTCACTATAAGTGATTTTAATGCATTAAGGTTTTTACACTAAGTGATGACGTGCATTGGCTGCTTGAATGATTTGGGTATAGTACATACCACGGCTAATCAATTAATGTCAAAATTTAAATGTCAAACGTTACTACTAAAAAAAATTGTTGAACTATAAAAAGTATGTTAGCACAAATCACTTTTCGCTCTATTTAATCCACACGAAATACATGTAATTTACTTTCCGCATACCTAATATAACATATAACAGTTACCCAAATAAGTTTTAAAGCTACGCAGTCTCTCTTATATTGGCAGTTGATTTGTGCAATTTTCTGTACAGCACGAGCATGATAGAATTAACACTTTGATAATGCGTGGTAGATATGAAATACTGAGCAGGAGGCGCCGTGGCGCTTGAGGACGCCCGGTGCTTGACGCCAACGCCAACGCCTGTCTGCGTGTGAGCGCTGTCACATTTGATATTCGAGCCCGGCCTCCCCAGCCCCTGCTAAAGGGGTTGATAAACGACACTCGTTTGTTAGAATTATCCTATTTGTGTTTAGGGTGATTACAACAATTTCTCTAATCATATTTTGACTTGGCGAGAAAATGGTTTAGCCTATTAAAAAATTAAATATTCCATTTTATTTTCCACACCTTTATGTGTGAATACGAGAAAACGGGACATAGGAGTTTAACGTATGTGAAATATTATGTCCCGTAAAATAATTAATAAAATGTAATTCTTAGACATAAATAAAATTATATATATTAAAAATAAGGAACTTCAGTCATATAATAGAAATGTTTTATTTTCTAAATTTTTAGATGTAATACTTTTTCAGCCTTAGTTATAGTAAAACAGAAAAACTATTTCTAAACCAGGTACCAATACATAGTCCTGGTTTAAACCAGGTCTAAAAATGATTATTCATAGTCAAATTTAGACCTGGTTTAAACGTGATCTAAGTAAATCGAAGTTAAACCATTGTATCTAGTCGGCTATGCCCATACATTGTACTGCTCATGCGTAGTGAATACAATTATGACATTTGTGATTATAGCTGATATTTCTTGGGCTGATTTGTCAAGTGCAATTTACATAGTGTATGTTCATGATATAATTTTATTGGATTTATAGAATTTTTTCAAAGGAACTTTTGGTATGGAATTTATAAAAAATAGTATGTGTTCGTATTATAATTTTATTGGATATATAGAATCTTTTCTAAGGAACTATTGGCACAGGATTTGTACAAAATACATCGAAGAGAGGTATTGGAATCGTACTAAAAATCAAATATCCAGATTTTAATGAATAAGCACGTTTCAAGGTCACTAGAATCCGTTTTTAATATTTTTACAAAGATGTCTGTGTGTGGGTGCTTGTGGATGTGTGTGTATGTGTGTGTGTGTGTGTGCGTGTGTGTGGCTGAATATTGGACGGACGATTCCTCAAAAACTATAAGACTTAAGACCTGTTTAACTATGAATTCCTCAATCTGACATTCCTGGGAAGAGCTGAAAAGGTTTTCGTAACAACCGGACAACCGGAAGAAGTAATTTCTAAAAAATTCTTCTAAATATTATTTTTTGAAAATTTTTGATACTACTAATATTGAAGAACATAAAATTCTACATCTGATATATTTAAATTTTTTATTATATCTTCTATAAATTTAGATATAAAGACACTATAATATATAGATTAATCGCAGAGGCTAAGGCACTTAGAAAACCACTTGACAAATTCAAATGTTTATAACATAGTTTGTAAATGATAGATGTCAGTGTCAAAAATCAACAGTTTTAGTGACATTCTGATTAATTTTTCTGGGATGTACATCTAATCTTTCTTATTGTTTTATTAATATTTGAAATTAAAGGTAAAATGCATATATTCATCAGAAATACCGCCAATCTGGTTAATAAAATAGAAGAATCTTTGACAATTAGGAACTTCCTCATACAATAAAAAATAAATATAATTAGAATTATATGCGTGCAGAAGACATGTTAACAATATTTGGGTAAAGTTTTGTAATTTTTTGTTATAAAACGACGGTTCGATAGCGAAGTGCAATACAATACTTATATAGCTTAATACGGAAATGGCGAGAGGTCTTGTGCTGGACATAACAGATTTTTTATTGCTACTTTCAGTCATTTAATACATATGTGATCTCCTATGCAATCCTTGACAAAACGAATTAGCTTGGGAAATTTTAGAAGTGGTGTTATTTTGATGGATTTAGCACTTGTTTCGTAACATAGTTAGAAAATAATAAACTCTTGTTTAAATTAAGATCCATTTTCCTATTTGTTTAAAAAGTAACCAATGTGTGACCTGTCTAAATGCTATAATCGTTTGATATTGTGAGAATTCTCTTATATCCAGCTTAGCCCTTTGGCCATTAGAAGAGAATCAAGCATAGCATCCATTGTGGTCTCCGGGCTCAGATGCGTTCTCGTACTCGCACGGGCTGTTGTTTTAAACCGGCGCTTGTTGTGTTTGGCAAAACAGTGTTTTCACATTCAGCAAAAATAACACTCGCGCTCTGTTTGTTAAAACGCCAAAAATACGCGGTTTGCGTGTTTGATTAGCAATTAGCCGCGCGCGATCGCCTGATCGTTCAGCAGTTTACTGTTCAGTGTTCGGTGTTCAGGTTCACCATCCCTGGCCTGGTCTAACTACCCCCTTGATAATAATGTAAACTTTCCGACAAAACCAAGCCGGTAAGAATGTCACATAAAACTTTATAATTACTAAATAAATCTACCCGGATGGTTTCATACTACATAGTACATATTTGCTTAGAAACTAATTAATAACTGCCCAACGCATCGGAAATTCCCGCGAAAAATTGCTCAACTTTTTTATCAACCAACCGACAAGCTTATTATGAACTCGTATATGGATATTAATTCGGTAACTTCTCAAAAATATAATGAAGTTAATACCAACACAATTACCTGGTTAAAATGCAGGTTGATCAAAAATAACTGATTCAGTTGGCAATACTTGAAAAATACTTGAAATGGTAACACTGATACAAAAATTTATTTCCTGTTGTTGACAGTGACATTTGAAAATTTAAATTTGGGTAAATTTACATTTTTACCTCCCGCTACCCTTGGTAAGGGAGGTATAGGGATCGTGCTAAAAATCACGTATCGAGATTTTAGTAAAAGACCACGTTTTAAGGTCCCTAGAATCCAATTTTATCATTTTCACGATGATGTCTGTATGTGTGTATGTGTGTGTGTATGTATGTGTGTATGTATGTATGTATGTATGTGTGTGTGTGTGTATGTGTAGGGATTTTGTCTTCACTCTAACTCAAATACTATCATTCAGAAAATTCTGAAACCTTGTATTTCTATCCTATTCTAATATGAAAAGAAGCCATTAGATTTTGGTGTAAATCGGATAACCGGAAATGGCACTTTACCTGAAGCTCATAATGGTTTTTCTTCAAAAAATATCATTAAATGCCATTTTTTCGCATTTTATGTCTTATGAAAATTAAAGATTATTGAATTTTCTACAGGAATACATTAATACTTTTTCTATATATTTTGCAGATAAATTTAAAAATAATTTTTTTTATTAGTCGCGAAGCCTAAGAAAAACATATGCATATTTCAAATGAATGTAACTGACAGTAAATGTCACTTTCAAAAAACTAATCACTTCAAATTAATAATAGTGACATTTTAAAAAGAAAATAGTAAATAAATCAATAGTTTTATGCATTGGAACAGTTTGCAGCCTTAGTAAATACGTAAGTATGTATTTAAATTAATAAAAATGGATAAGAAAGTGTGGCAAAGGAAGATTGTTGCGTAACTATTATTGTGGTCCGTATGGGGTTATTCGCTACCGAAAATCGGTCACTTTAATATGTTCTTATGTATGAATGCTATGATGATTGTGGACAAGGCGAAAGAAGAATGTTAAAGAGTGAAGTGAGTCAGCTGAGCTCTTACTCTTATCCCTTTTCTTATTGTTACTATTGTTTTCGGGTATTTGCTAACCCCCTAAGTGGGAATCGCGTGATTTTATGTATGTATGTAAAATTTAAATAGCGGGAGGTTTTGTGTTGGCCACATCAGATTTTTTTATTAAAATGGTTGTTGTTACCCTTACGTATCATTCCATAAATCTAATGTACCTATTCAATTTTTTTTTAAATTTTTGTTTCTAATATCGTACAGGGCATCGACCTTTAAACTAATGGACCAAGTGTCTCCTATTCCTTTATAGTTAGAATATTGTTCCAACATAGAAGGATAGAAATATATATTCTGTCCTTCAACAGTACGGAAGTTCTCAGTTAAAGTATACTGCGCATGCGTTCGTACTCATTATACATCTTTTTCAGTCATATGTAAACCTCTATACATCGCTCTCTATCAATAAATAATTGTCAAAATTTACATTTGACGTTTCGTAACTGTTTGTGTATTATTTGCTTCTTTGGAGAACATTTATAATTATTTCTGTCAATATATACGTGTATGTGTTGTGAGGTGTGTATGTGACAAAATAATGGGGAAACGGTGTATTTCGTGCAGTCAATAGTACGTACGTGGTCCAGCTGTCATTTTATATGTAAGTTCTTATTAATTATTACTTGTCCCCTATAATATAATATTTATGTAATATATTGTATTAAAAATATATAATGAATCTAATTATGCACAAAATTAAATCTATACTCTTAGCGATTATGCACCAAGTACAACAAGTTAGGGACAAATCAAATTTTTTATTTTGCTGCGTTTTCTTAACTTCCGTAATGTTGAAGGATAGAGATACTGTGTCTGCACAGTTATAGCGGCACAGACGTTTTGCTTGTACGCTGCGTCTATTAGTTTAAAGGTCGATGGTACAGGGGTACGATTTAGGTAACCGAACTTTGGTACGTGTGACGTTAAATATACGCAGAATTTGCGATATTGATGGTGGTACGATTTCGAAGGTAGTACGAAAAAGGCAATACTAAACTGTTAAGACTTAGCAACGCGCCTGGTATATACATCTTTACGACGTAGGCCGGTAATACTTTACATTCTTGAACAAGAATTTAGATTTTAATGATCTTTGAAAACTATAAAATTTATTCAATTATTCAATATTAAGCTTTTTAAGCATTTTACTATTTATAATGCTTTATTCATAAATGTGCAATTTTAAATGTGACATGTAATTATTTCAAATTACTCGCTTTTAAAATTGTTCTTGTTCAGTATAAAATTAGTTATTTATGCAACAAGAATAAAAAGTATTATCTTATTTCAAAGCAAAGTTTGAATCTTATGGGTGAAATGACACTTTTTACGCTAGTTGCATACAATTTTTTTTATGTCTGCAATAAAAGTGTGAAAAAAAGTACCGTAATGTTTATTTATTTCACGTGTTTGCTTTAAAAAAAGTGTACTTTTCTCACACTTTTATTCTTCAAAAAAGACTTACTTTATAAATTTTAATTAAAAAGTACACTTTTTTAACACGTAAAAAAGTTACTTAATTAATACTATTTACTTACAAGTTGCATACAATATTATTCCTACAACCGGAGTTAGTGCTATTTCTCATAATACTGAGTGTGAGGGTACAGGCAACTTCAAATATTCTTAGTGCTAGCTGACAAGAAAATTAACGAGTATGTTGCTTAGCAACGTTTTTACTTTTCACCCACTAGTGCTTGAAAATTACTTTTTACCCTCCTGAAGTGTAATGGGAACTTTACAATTGTATCCACAGCAAGTGTAACCTACATTTTACGCTTACTGTGTTGTAACTTGTCTAACTATGCGGTAAAATAATCAAAATACACTGGACATTTATGGGCATTTAGAAAAGAAATCATCTTTACTATAATAAAGTTCATGTAAAAAAGAACTACCTACTTAAGTTATTTTTTTACTTTAACATTTTCTATATTTAAGATTAATTTATATAAACCAAAATCACGGCAGCGACATATGTCATTATTGTAAAAATCCGCCGTTACCGACATAGTCACCGATCGATATACCTGTCAAATACGCGAGTCGAACATTGCTGAAATGTCAAATATCGACACCTACCTATTATTTATTACGAAGAAAAGATGAGCAAATAAATATAATATCAGTCATAAACAACGTCTATTATTACAAATAAATTTTCGCTAGAAGAAGTACTCTAATGAAGGTAAGTAAAATCAAATTTGGAAATTGACTTAACCCCAGTATTTTAAACTAACCCTTTTCAGAAGTACAACCTATCTCATTGAAAAAAGTGATTTTCATTATCGTCGGCCAAAAAATTTGATACAATTCTCGTGCGTGAAGTATTTTACAGCGCTCCAGCTAATAAGGCACTCGCCTTAAGGGCTCGTGCCTTAAACAAAGCTGTCGCGCTGTAAAATACAACTTACACGCACTCGAATGTAAATAACTATTTCACGCACCAGTGTTTGCAAAGTGCGCCACTTTACACATTGTAAAGAGCGCGTAAAGTATGTATTTTACGCACGGTTGTAGGAAATAATTTTTGTAAGACATTATAATACGTTATTGAATTTGTTCTGATGTCTCGAGTTAAAATGCTAATCATAAAACTAGTACCTATTATTTCTCATATAGAAAAAAATTAGAAAGTGATAAAATAGTGTAAATAAATAAAGAAATAAATATATCATCACGGCATATTACCCATTTCTGAGTGTGCTAATTTGCTTTATCACAGATATCGGTAATGATGATGACATATTTGTGCCGGGCGGGCGTTTACCAGGCGTCACCTCACTGGCACTCATTGCTAGCGGGGGTAATGCAACACAGGAGTCATATTTGTGCCATTTAAAATTTAAAATATTTGGTGTTGGTCGGAATCAAACCAGGTGTCTCATGATCGCGTGCCTGAGTGTCTGGTCTCGAACCTGTGGGAAAATAGTGTGATGTTAGTTATTACTTATTCTACATTTAATAATAATTAAATAATTGGAATGAAACGAAAACAAATTCTACGGTTTTCAATGTAAAGAACTTTGCACGTGGAAACCCCACTACATAATACCTCTTAGAAATACTTTATTGTTTCGCTGAAAACATATTGCAGCATTTTTATTTTTACCTGTAATCTAATTAAATTAATTGAATAAAGGTATGGTTTTTAATTGAAATCAATACGTGGGGTAATAAGTCGTTGGATTTTTGTTTTCCTTCTGCGGGGTGAAGAGGGGTAAGTGCGGGGGTATGAGTCGTTCACCAACGAAGGAGCAACGAACACGGGCTGAAGCTGAAAAAACCTTTACATTACTTGCAAACAACAGCGATTAAATTATTAATTAAATTCTTCAAGTTTGCGCGCACTTTTAATTTGTACGGCACCTCGCGGGCGAGCGTCTTACCCCGGATGGACAAGCAGGGGTTCTCAAACAATCAGGACATTACCCCGCAGGGAGAGATTTACATTCGTAAACTTTAATTAATTAAAAAATCATAATCTTAAATTATTATTTGATCATTAAAGTGAAACTTTTTATTTGGCCATGTTTTTGAGATAAAAATTAAATAAGTGCGACATTTTTTCTTTGACAATTTGAAAGGATGATCGCTACATTATTCATTAAATATAGACAAAAAGTATACATTCCTATATTGATTATAATTTTTATTTTCCAGCAATTTATCCATAATAGGGTAGTTGCGCATTTTCCAATTTATTTTTTTTCTCAAAGAATCGTTCAAGTTATTCACTTTAATACATATTTTATGTCTGACAACTGTATAATTTTCAAAATATAATTTTTTTAAAAAAAAATTCTTATTTAAAATTTTCCCGTGGTGACGTGTTTTATTAATACCAATCATAGTCTTTCTTGCCCTAACGGTACACTCTCGGTTGTACACTCTGTACACAATACCACCATTTTTATTTGAAACGATTTATATGTTTGAGAGAAGCACTATTTCAAAAGAAATTATTAATTTTCACACAAATTCATTAGTTTCATTACCTTGTTTTAAATCTGCTGATATAGAAAAGAAAAATAAAATATGATTTTAACCATAGAGTTATATAATATATATACACATAGAGGGCGCCTAAACACTCAAAGCTGATGTCATGCGGGGTAAGCTTGTGTTTGTACGGCGGCCATCTTGGGAAGATCAAGTGTGTACAAGCGTTCTCTGGTTATTTGATTATTTTACGTTAATAATCGATTTTAATTTGTGTTATTTGAATGTGAAACGTTTGTAATTACATGTCAACGTGTTGTGCCTTCGGTTGTAATAACCAAATGTCCGTAAAAACTTTAAAACAAGAAAAAGAAAAGGAAAAAGCGATGACAATTCACAAGTAAGTATTATTTTACTTCTACATATGATTAATGTTTAGTTCATATATTTTATTGTATTTTTTTACATATTTCATGTAAAAATATTAACTTATTTTTTGTAATAAATATGTTTGTACTTCGTATTTATTTGTATTGTAAACATCATAAATACATATTTTTATATGAAATTTCTAGCCTCAAATTATTTGCCTATTCGTTACCTAGTTTTTGTAAGTTTCTATCTCAATCAATACAATTGTCATAAAATTGGAACAGTTTAATTTCTATAAAAAATATTTTATTAAAGTTTAATCGCAATACACTTCAAATTGAAGTTTTTTACAATTTTTTGGTTCTTTCAAATTTAAATTTAATTAATTTTAATACATTTCTTACTGAATTAAAGCTTGCTAATTACAAATAGCTTCAATTTCTGTTACGTTATTGTATTTTTGTAACAAAACTGAAGAAAGCGCGCTTAAATACATTATAACGTTGATCGTCCCAAGATGGCGGCCACGAGATTCCCCTTCCGTCTCATGACGACAAAAACTCTGCCCACATCTGTACTTTACGCTCTCTCTAGTCCTATTCTATACTCTAAGATTTTAACACGTAAAACATAGGTTATGTCATTAAAAGTGACATGTGCATTCACTGGAGTGTGCAGCCACCTGTTGGCAAAATTATGAAGTTGTCTATATAAGAATTAAATATCTTGAAAATATCTGGTATTCAAGTAAATAATTATAAAATATACGTACTACTAAACAATACTTTTGTATCTGTTATTTTTCTTTTAGAATTATACTGTAATTATTTGTAAATATAATTCAACATCTTCGCTCTGTCGTGGTATTCTAACAAGCTTGTATGAGTCATACAGACTTGGTCGAACTATATAATTATTAAAAGTCTACGTCACAAGAATTCCACCGCGAACTTTATTTATGGAAATTATGAATGAAAAGTTTTATATTTTCTAATAATTTTTACATTAATATGTTTAGAATTAGTTTATATTTCATAATTAATAGGAAAAAATAACATTTATTTTTTTCGCAACTACCCTATTAAAGTTTTTAAATTCAAACGGATAAAAATTGTGTTTTCAC
Source organism: Ophonus ardosiacus (assembly GCA_943142095.1). Taxonomy (NCBI): domain Eukaryota; kingdom Metazoa; phylum Arthropoda; class Insecta; order Coleoptera; family Carabidae; genus Ophonus; species Ophonus ardosiacus. Next base: position 9,566,294 of record OW964830.1, on the reverse strand, counting down.
GGAAACAACCTTTCGATATATGCGTCAAAATATTTTACTACTTGTTCTTTTCGCCTACACAAAAAAATGATTAAATTAAATGTTTGTCTTATCTATTAATCCGTATGTTTTATGTGATAATACTACATTAAGAAATTTTAGCCGAGTAAAAAACTATTTGGTAGCGGTGAGTGAAATATCAACACTCATGCCCGGTTGCAGAAACGTTCATCTAACAACAGTTTATCAAAACAAACAAATGCACCGCGATTTTTTTGACAGCGATGATTTAAATGTCATAAGAACGAGGAAACTGATTTGAATTTGTTCATTTTGATGGTCCGTTAACTAAACAAGGAATTGATAAACGTTTCTGCAACCGGGCATAAATTTTGTAATATTTTCTAATTGTAAATAATAAAATGTAGTAAAAATTGTAGTGTTAAATAATTTATAAAAAATTTACGTTGTTCGCAGTAATAATTTAAAGAAATTCAGTAGGTACTGACATGTTCCTAGTGAAACAAGTTAAAAATCGCTAGTCGTTAGTTTCATTTGTTTGTAGTGTGTAAGATTTGGAAGTGTTCGCATGTATATTATTGTGTATTGCGTATTAAATGATAATGTACAAACTCACATTTAAAGTGAAATACAAAAATTTGTGCATATGTATTTCTTAAACGAAGCCATGAGGTATTAAGATTTTCCATTACCTGGTAAGTAATATAGCATCGTTTAATTTTTATTTATTTATAATACATACATACATACATATAAGTATGTATTTTGTAACATAAGTGCACAGTGAAAATGCATTAGTTACGAAATATTCGTATTCAATTTTGAACCACTTCAACTTGTACTTTTATACCAAATATGGTTAAATATACACAAATTGGTGTAGACCTATATAAACCAAATTTACTGTTTATTTTAAACAGAATTTTTTGTAGTGTAGTGACAGACAATTTATAATTGATTTTGCACGGAATATATTTTTCTGTGTATCGATTCACAATTGTTTTTTATTTTTATTCCCATATGCAGCCTGTCTACATATGGGGTAAATTTTTAGATTATTTTTTCTGGCATCGTGTATTATTTTATATTGTAACTAAAAATTGCAAAGCTGAAAGGTTGAAGTTATGCGTTACAAAAATAATTATTCAAAATGAATTCATCTCTGTATGATCAAGTTGTTTTATTTTAATATTTTACACATATTAATACTATGCTTTTTATTTTAAAATAATATGTATTATGTAAAATAACAGTTGATTTTTTTTATATTGCAAATAAATCTAATTACAAAAATAAATGTTTTAATTTTTCGAATAAAAAAAATTCATGTATTATCGGCCAAGTTTTGATTGCTGCTGACATTTCCATACAAACACACATGGTTTCTATCTTCTGCAGGTCTGTAGCAGTAACATCATAACTTCGAACAAGAATCATTTTGTTCACTTTCGTTGTTTTGTTATTTTATGCATTTGTTCAACTGAAAATAGATTCCGGATTTCAAAATTACGATAGTAAAAGGCTTGAAAGTAGTAAAAATTTGAAATAAGTGCGACGTAGATATTAATGACATTAAAAACTCGAATATTTAAAAAATTATATATAGGCCATCCAGCGAATCAAGCGGTTTACGTCATAAATACAATATCACTAGAAACAATGACGTCATATGTTATAAAGTTTACGTGAGCATGTAAAACGGATTAAAATATGATCTGTGGGTTGCCTTCATAAATCCAAATCTTTCTCAAAAAGGTAACACGTCTGGTATAATTTTTTTCCAGCGAAATCCAATTTTATTTAAAATATTCTGAACGATACTGCTTACGCCGTTATAAATACTTCATTCTTGTAGTATATGCAACAAATACTGTAGTATTATGTGAGATCCTTAAAAAACTACAGAATACTGCATACCATACAATTTCGCACTGTTTCTGTACATTGCGTATAGCGTTTGCCACACGCTGTATATAAAGATTTAATTTTCAAATTATTACTAACAAATAGAACGAAATGTTACCTCAATATTACAATACAGTGAAAGTAAGAGCCCACCAATCTATTTTTCAATTTCAAAATAAGTCAATTAATTAACTACAAGCTCTTGAATTTGACATGACAGAGCATTTGACATTTTGTCAATGAACAACGAAACCAAAAACAAAATGAAATCACAATACAGGTTAAAAAGTATAATATAGACATATAATATATAGTAATATACATGTTCAGAATTACCAATATTAAAAAAATTTAATCAAACGTCATTTTTCAAAAATTTACAAAATTTTACTTAATAATAATATATCCAAATATAATTATTTCTATTAAAGGTGTCAAATACATAATAATAATAATAAAAAAACCAATAAAATACCGTTAATAAAATATATTTTAAAAAATAAAGAAAATTTCAAAAATCCCTAAACGATGACGTAAACCGCTTGATTCGCTGGATGGCCTATACTTCTATTTTAATTTGTTGCTATGGTAAAGGACCTCAATGATGAAAGGTAATGTATTAGTTTAATCGTTTTTCTTTTTACCTTCCGTTACCTTTAGGTAAGGATGGTAATATTGTCTTTGACCAAAAAAGTGGTGAGTTTTTAATGAATAAGCACGTTTTAAGGTCCCTAGAATACGCTTTACTGACAATTTTTTTTCGACGATAAATACTACAATTCTTAAAATTATTATTCTTTCATATTGCTCATCTTTACATCTATATGAAGAGCTGATAAAATTTTAGTTATAGGTCCGTTATTTGAAGTTCGTAACAGTTTTTTCTTGAAAAAACGCAGGTAAATATCTTTTTTTAAATATTTTATGTGATTATCAATGTGAAACAATATCTTATTGTCTATACGGTTTGATTATACATTTTCCTTCATATTCAGTAGAGTTAAAGAATTATAAAGATATTACCTTTTATAAATTAGCCAGCTTTACTATAATCATAGAAACAGCTGATTTATTTAAATAATTTTAATCGCCAGATGTCACTGTCAAGTGCAATTGCTCGTGTTATAATTTTATTGGATTTATAAAAACTTTTTTAAAGAACTTGTGGTATGGAATTTGTAGAAAATAGTACATGATCGTGTTCCAATATTACTGGATATATAGAATCTTGTCCAAATAACTTTTGGTATGGGATTTGTTCAAAATACATAGAATGGACAGAAGGTATTGTGGTCAGTGTTTCATTCAGACTCTTTTACCCGGGGTGATTAATAATTGTTTCGGGGGGAGGGGTGGAGTTGTGGAAAAAAAAGCGCTGCAGGCGAAATTTTTTTTTCATTCAAGGTCAAATAACATAATTCAAAGTTACATTTTTCCAAGGGATATGAAACTGCGTGTTTTTCCCTTTTATGTACAAAAATAAATTGCCAGATCACAGAAAATTTTAGAAAATAGAATATATTTAACGGATTGTTGATTTTCCTGGCTAAACAGGTTATTTTTATGTTTGAATGCAATATGCACTTATGTATTCTGTATCGTACCATGTTAATTTTTACAGCCTGTTAAAATTTGTAGCCCGTAGCAACGAACGTATTATCTGTCATTTAATTTTTTTATTCAGTGTCTTAGTGAAAAATTTAAACAGGATGTTAAAATTAATATGAGTTACAGATTGCACCCCAAACATTTATCTGGCTTGCAACAATGTACAGTAGATATCATGAACCAAGCCATTACTGCATTATTCCATTGTTATTAGGTTTGGGTCCTTACATTCATATCTACATTGTATTAGTTTTTAAGAATTAAAGGAACGAACATAGATACATTTTGCACATTTTCTTTCAACACATATCAACTATTATTTGACATTTTTAATATAATCTTCTTCGGGGGGGTTTTTCGTTTGTCTTCGGGGGGGTTTGACCCCCTCGACCTCCCCTCTGAAAGAACCACTGATTGTGGTGGCCCTATCAGATTTAATTATTCTTATACAGTTTCTAGTTTTTTGGTCACTGGAACTCAGTATATGTCTGTTATGTTGTGTCGATTGGGAAGCACTGGTTGCGTATCCTTTCCTCCACATCCGTATCCGCATTTCATAATCGGCGCGCAGTTACAAACACAAAAGTGCTATAAAACGGTGCTATCCATGATTGTGTATTTTACATCTGGGGCTAGCGTGGCAGGAATTACCGTCGGAATTGGCTTTTCTAATTTAGCGCCCCTCTGCATTAAAGGGTTGTCTCGTACGAACGATATTGTCTCGTTGTTGCATTGGGGAGATCAGGTCAGAAGAGAACAGACTATACACTGATGGATGTTGTTACCATTTTGCCAAACTCATCGGAATTTTGATTAAACTGCTTTCAAGACTTACAACGCCAATTATAAAGCACCCCACCTCTGTAATTTCATTTTTCGATTTGTTTACGAATTTACCGAATCTACCATCTCACTCTACTCTATGTTTCTCTGTCGGTAATATCGGTCCCGTTCCCGTTCCGTTCTGTTCTTCCTTCCTTTTCCAGGTATTTGTTTGATGAGAATTCTTATAATTAATAAATTCTGCTCTCTTAACTTTTAATTTTAATTAAGAACTTGAGAATATTTGTATTTTGTGTTTAATATTCTAAAGTGGAATTTTCATGTCTGCACGCCGAAATTTCATTACAGGAAAAATTACATTTCTCATCAAAAACAATTCAAATAACAGATACATTTTTTTATTTTTTAATTAACTATTTTTATTTCGTTCTGACATTTCATCTCCCAATATAATCATCATACAAAATTCAAAAATAAAAATTTAATAATAGAGTTTCATTTATTGTTAACTATACTCAATCAATGTAGGTATGGGCCATCCAGCGAATCAAGCGGTTTACGTCATAAATTCAATATCACTAGAAACAATGACGACATATGTTAAAAAGTTTACATGAGCATGTAAAACGGATTAAAATATGATCTGTGGATTACCTTCATAAATCCAAATCTTTCTTAAAAAGGTAACACGTCTGGTATCATTTTTTTGCAGCGAAATCCAATTTTATTTAAAATATTCTGAACGATACTGCTTACGCCGTTATACAGGGTGTCTCTTAAATAGAGGGACATGGCTTAACCACTGATTCCTGAGGCAAAAATAAGACGATTTAACCAAACTTGCTTCTACCGGAAAGTGTACCATTTAGCCAGAATTCTGCTTCAAAGTTCTTCGAAAAAAAAAATAATAATTTTGCTTATAATAATCGGACGCTTTATTCGATTTGGATGAAATTTGGTATGACATTTTATATGGTTATAAGTCATCTTTTAAGGTGATACTTGTTATTATTAGTGAACCACTAGTGTATGAAACTAGGTCTCCCAACATTAATTAGACCGTAACTTTTTAATGGCAATGCCGAAAACGTGAAATTATTTTTCTACAGAAAGATACATTCAATAGTAAACTTTTTTCTCTCTGTTTAATTTTTGATATTTGTTACGGTTCAGACAGAAAAAAATAATACTTGAGTGACTGCATCGTGAATTTTTTTAAAATAAATTTAATCTAGCAGTCTATCCAAATGTCAAACAAGTAATTTTTAATGACAGTAACGAGTTGTCAATCTTCTCAACTTGTTTAGGAGTAAGCTGAGATATGTAATCGTCTTATTTATAATAATGGTAGTAAAATATTATTAGGCCGAACAAACGGATGTTACTAATTTTAGAATATTGCGAAGAAAATTTTTGAAAACCCGTAAAACAATTGTTACCGTCATTAAAAATTACTTGTTTGACATTTGGATAGACTGCTAGATTAAATTTATTTTAAAAATTTAGCAGTACAGACACTCAGATTTTATTTTTTTCTGTGTGAACCGTAACAGATATCAAAAATTATACAGAGAGAGAAAAGTTTACTATTGAATGAGTCTTTCCGAAAAAAAATAATTTCACGTTTTCGGCATTGCCATTAAAAAGTTACGGTCTAATTAATGTTGCGACACCTAAGTTTCATACACTAGTGGTTCACTAATAATAACAAGTATCACCTTAAAAGATGGCCTATAACCATATAAACTGTCATACCAAATTTCATCCAAATCGAATAAAGCGTCCGATCATTATAAGCAAAATTAATTTTTTTTCGAAGAACTTTGAAGCAGAATTCTGGCTAAATGGTACACTTTCCGGTAGAAGCAAGTTTGGTTAAATCGTCTTATTTTAGCCTCAGGAATCTGTGGTTAAGCCATGTCCCCCTATTTAAGAGACACCCTGTAAATACTTCATTCTTGTAGTATATGCAACAAAGTATCTAGTATTATACGAGATCCTTAAAAAAATACAGAATACTGCATACCATACAATTTTTCACTGTTTCTGTACATTGCGTATAGCGTTTGCCACACGCTGTATAGATATACAGTGTGTCCCATTTAGAGGTGCCACCATTGGGATCTCGAGAACTATAAGAGATACGATGTCGGTTAAATGGAACTTTTTGTGCACCTTTGGGAGGACATCTCAGATGTGCTTTTGTTTTTCTAAAAATTCTCATAGGGCACTAGATAATGACAAAAAACTAAATATTGTTGATTTTTTCTTTTTCAAATAACTTCTAAACTATTAGTAATTGAGAAAAACGTTTCAAATACAAAAGATAAATATTTTTATTAACTAACCAGTGACGTACGAAATAAATTTTTATATCCGTAAATTTTCGAGATATAACACAAACTTATATTTTTTTAAATGCAACCTGTATCTGATTTTAGTCTCAAAAAGATCATTATTTTTTTCTCTTTTCAACGATGTAAGGGTTATTATGTTTTATATTTGTTTTGTCTTCAAAATTATTATTTTTTTCCTTATTTTGTATTAAATTTATAATTATTTTGAAAATATTGGTAGATTTTTATTTAGAAATACTCCTTGTATTTAAATAATTTATTCCGTTAGAAAAATTTCCTCAAAACTCGTATCAAACTAAATTTTATATTTTGTATCTGGTCGCCCTTGGCACATTATAGTGTAATTTGTAATTATGAGTCTAGAATGAAAATATTAAGTAATAAAGGCATAAAACAAATTATTTCGATCAAATACAATATAATTAATAAAAAAAGAAATGTTTTTTTGGAAAATAATAAGAAAGTTCAGGAAAATAAAGAGAAAAATTAAATTTTAGGAGCAAAGCAAATATAAAACATAATAACCCTTGCATCATTGAAAAGAGAAAAAAATAATGATTTTTTTGAGATTGAAATCAGATATGGGTTCCATTTAAAAAAATATAAGTTTGTGTTATATCTCGAAAATTTACTGATATAAAAATTTATTTCGTACGCCACTGGTTAGCTAATAAAAATATCTATCTTTTATATTTGAAACGTTTTTCTCAATTACTAATAGTTTAGAAGTTATTTAAAAAAGAAAAAATCAACAAAATTCAGTTTTTCGTCATTAGCTAGTGCCCCATAAGAATTTTTGAAAAAACAAAAGCACATCTGAGATGGCCACTCAAAGGCGCACAAAAAGTTCCATTTAACCGACATCGTATCTCTTATAGTTCTCGAGATCCCAATGGTGGCACCTCTAAATGGGACACACTGTATAGATTTAATTTTCAAAATCTTACTAACAAATAGAACAAAATATTACCTCAATATTACAATTCAGTGAAAGTAAAAGCCCACCAATCTATTTTTCATTTTCAAAATAAGTCAATAAATTAACAACAAGGTCTTGAATTTGACATGACAGAGCATTTGACATTTTGTCAATGAACAACAAAACCAAAAACAAAATGAAATCACAAGACAGGTTGAAAAGTATTTAGTAATATATATGTTCAGAATTACCAATATTAAAAAAATATAATTAAACGTCATTTTGCAAAAATTTACAAAATGTTACTTAATAATAATATATCCAAATATAATTATTTCTATGAAAGTTGTCAAATACATAATAATAATAAAAAAACCAATAAAATGCCGTTAATAAAATATATTTAGAAAAATAAAGAAAATTTCAAAAATCCCTAAATGATGACGTAAACCGCTTGATTTGATGGATAGCCCATAAGCGATTACGTTATTATTTGACGATTGATAATTTAAATAATTTTTTGACATTTTTTGTGATTATCAATATGAATGAATATCTTATTCTCTATCTCTATACGGTTTGATTATACATTTTCTTTCATATTTAATAGATATAGAGTTAAAGAATTATAAAGAGCTTCACTTTCAAAAATCAGTCAGCTTTTGCTATAATCATGGAAACAGCTGACATTATCAAAAAATTCTAATGAACAGATGTCAGTGTCAAGTGCAAAATCAAAGATGGAAACTATAGGATCAGAAAGTGGTATTATTTATTCGTGTCTAATCCATACAGAATATAAATAAAATAAATAAATATATCATCACGGCATGTTACCCATTTCTGGGTGTGCCAGTCTGCTTTATCGCAGATATCGGTAATGATGATGACATATTTGTACCGTGCGGGCTCTTACCAGGCGTGACCTCACGGACACTCATTGCTGGCGTGGAGAGTGCACCACAGGGGTCACTTTTGTGCCATTTAAAATTCGAAATATTTGGCGACGGTCGGGATCGAACCCAGTACCCCCAGGTTCGCGACCAGACAGAATATTATATGTATAATTCAAATTATAACGTAAATACAAAGTATACATAAAATGTGACAATCGTTGGATTTAAAAGTTCAAAAATAATTTCTTGCTTAACAGAGTAGTTATAGTCAAGCCTTCTACATTTACAGTGATGATAGTCAATGATTAAACGAGGATCTATTAAGAACCGAAGGTTGGCGCTATTACTCATTCGTAAGATTCTTGAGAATTAACCGTCAGAGTTTAGTATGGATTAGTTGAAGCAGAATTAGCTAATTCGTAGGTGAATTATTGCCCAGGGGTCGTGACGTGAACGCTTCTGCTGTGACCCCCAGAAAGTAGTATAAGTGAGAGTGTTTCTCGCAAGTGACATGCAGTTACAGCCTCGCGTCAGAATTGGAACTTTCAGTGCCGGGAGTACAAGGAAGGTCAAAGAAAGACTTGAGAGAGGAAGAACTGTGTGATGAGGATGCGTTGGACAGGAATGAGTGGAAGAGACCAGTAAGAAACAGCGACCCCTAATAAAATAGGGAAAAGCTGAAGAAGAAGGAAGGAAGGAAGTGTCAAGTGCAATTTACATAGTGTATGGTCGTGTTATAATTTTATTGGATATATAGAATCTTTTCCAAGGAACTTTTGGTATGGGATTTATACAAAATACATCGAATTGAATGAAGGTATTATGCGCTGGCCATAACAGATTCTTATTGGTGTTATTAATTTTAACATTTTATCAAAGACAATTTTCTCTATTATTAAAAATTCTATTAATTGTTCTGGATTCTTTTTTACGTAACTAAATAAAATACAATACATGGCTATTACTCATTCGAATGATTTACAACACTCGCCTTTGGCTCGCGTTGCAAACTTCATTCTCTTGAGTAATAACGCACATTACATGCTCATTGAATAATATACTATTTTTCACTACTAGCTACACAGTGGTACTTTATTGACCGAATAGAGTGCCGTGAAATTGAATTTCTCAACCCGTCCATGATTACCGGTATATATTTTTTCATTATTAACCGATAATAAGTTAATAATGAATAAATTTACATTTTTTGATAATTCTGTGACAGTTTTAAATCGGAAATATCTATAGCAAGTTTAAGTATAACCAAGAGACTTTATTTATTAATATGTTATGCATTTAAATGGTTGTTTAAACAGCTTAATTCAATATTAAAAATTCGGATTTATTTGAATATTTGTTTTTCGCGCCGAGAACATATTAAATACTTGACATCTCTTTCATGTCAATTTCGCTTATTCAATGTAAGAAAAACAGTATTTAAAAATAATACTTTTAAATAATATTTGTGATTTAACAATAAATAATACAAATGCTTGAATCGTGCAACCAAATACTGTACAATCACAATCAGATGATACAATCTGTCAATGAGCACATATGTGTAAGCATAGCATTTGGAGAGTGACGAGCCCAGAGTCGAATAAAGTTTGTTAAATCATGTGATACTTTTTAATCTAAACCTGTCCCGAACACTACAGTAAGTAAACGAAAATTTATTTTTTTCTATTAATAATGACTTTTATTTTAGGTTATTGTTAGCTAACACTGCTAACAGACAGAATTCAATACAACATAGACAACAATTATGGTTAGAACCACAAATTAAGTGAATAAATAAATTACTATTAAAAACAAGTACTTGCTAAGTTATAAAACTGTCACAATGAAATGATAAGATTTCAGTTTTTGTTTTAATAAACAATTTTACTAGGCCAACTATGCATCAATTGTGCCATCACATTTAAAAGTAAAATGACGTTATGGTGGGATTAATTTCATAAATAATTATTAAAAATACGTGCTAGTAGTGAAAAAAATAGTATATATACCACGGTTATGAAGAGCATTATTGCCCTCGCGAAATCTTTTCGCTCGGTCAATAATCATACTTTTCACAACCTTGATGTATAATATACTATTATTGGATCAAAAAGTTTAACTCCATTTTTGCTAAAATGTTGTATCAGCGTAATTCTAAACAATTTTCAACGCTTCTAAACAGATTTGGTATTTGTTTATTCAATTTAATGACATTAAACAAGTACACTCGTGTATAGATAAATGTCAGACGATTCTACTCGTACAATCACGCATTTGACCGTAGAGTTTTATTAATTAATTAATTAATTAAAGTAAAACAGTGTAATCGGTCTCGTTACACGCGCATAATTTCACAATTAGATTGTTAATTAAACGGGTGTGCGCTGCCGTTGTGGGAGTGCGGGGGAGTGTTCGGGCGACGGAAATGGCCGACGGTCAGTTGTAATCGAAGCTAATCGATGTCCCCTCAGCCCGTGCCGCGCACCCGCCACTGGACGTACACTACCACCACCCTGCGTTACAACGGTTAATTAGGGTGAGGTATTTATGATTGTTGTCTCTAGGATACAGGCCCGCAAGCCATAGGCGGACGGCAAGGATCTTTAAGATCGAGGAAGAAAGAAGAAACTCAACCCTGATCAAAGCAATGAACTTGTTGACTTTCTACTCCAATTCAACTGACTCATCACTCATCTCACATTAATTTATATACTTCTCGTTTATGGTTCTATTACAGTTGATTGAAAATTCACGCCCTAACACAAAGTAGTTCCCTTTTAAGTCCTTCGATGTTTTAATTCCATAAGTCCTGTCTTTTATGCTTCGTCTTGGTATGCTAAGGCTGCTACAACTTCTTCAGTAGACGAAAATCTTCGCTCTTCCAAGTATTTTTTGAGTTGTCTTCATAAATTTGGTTCGGTTTGATCATTGCCAATGAACATAAATAAATAAAGGAAAGAAAAATTACTGGATTTCTGTCAATTATTAAATATATTTTCCGCCTCTACCGGTTTCGACACCTCATGTGTCTTTTTCAGGAGGTGAAAATTTGTAGATTGTAAAACATGAATACATATATAAGACAATAATAAATAACATATAAAACATACAATGGTCGTCAAAATTTTAAAAATAAATAAATAAATACATTAAAAAACTCATGTAGTCGTCAATAAAATAAGATATAAACCTTGATTTAACAATGGCACCCATTTAACTGAAACTGAATTTTCACCTCCTGAAAAAGACACATGAAGTGTCGAAACCGGTAGAGGCGGAAAATATATTTAATAATTGACTGAAATCCAGTAATTTTTCTTTCCTTCATCACCTTTCCAGTCAAGAAATTCTTGCAGCCATAAATAAATAAAGTATAATTTTTAATTTTCTTAACAAATATAAGGGCTATAGAATAAGTTATTTATTATATGAGTGTGAAATGTAACATATTAGTCATGGGACTCGTGGCTAATTTTCTTTCGTGACTAATATGTATTCCACACGAGTGTAATACAACGTTTTAACCAACACCTTTTTCTTAAACTTCTTTAATCATTTTTATATTTTTTTTTCATCGTTTTTAAAATTATGAAGTAGCCATTGAATGGTTGTTCTCATTGAAAAAAGTCTGCAATAATTATTGTCTGTCATTGGGAATTATTTGAAATAAAAACGAATTAAAATAGGTGAAAATTTAGGACCTTCTTTTAAAACATGTTCACTTACAAGTATAAGCAGCAACTTTGAATTTAATTCCGAAGCTAGTAACCACAAACACGTTTCATCAGCCATAGATGACAGTTGTCATTGTCTAAAGATAAGTAACCTAACTATCTTTTAACAGAAATGTTAATATTGATTTAAATAAATGAGTTTTATAATGTTAAATGATTTCAGTAATAAAATATTTTTGTAAAGTTGCTTTTCATTTATATTTAAAAACCCAAAAATCTTCTTGAACATTCTTTCACGGAGTGAGTAATGTTGTACATTAGTTATTTCAAATGACCATAGTAACAAGTATATTATGAGTCAGTGTTGGATAAAATAACTTTCTTACTAGTAGGGTAATTATGAAAATCTTAGGTACTAATTTTATACAGGGTGTCTCTTAAATAGGGGGCCATGACTTAACCACAGATTCCTGAGGCTAAAATAAGACGATTTTAGAAAGATACATTCAATAGTAAACTTTTCTCTCTCTGTGTAATTTGTGATATCTGTTAAGTTCACACAGAAAAAAATAAAATCTGAGTGTCTGCACTGCTAATTTTTTTAAATAAATTTAATCTAGCAGTCTACCCAAATGTCAAACAAGTAATTAATGTTGGGACACCTAAGTTTCATACACTAGTGGTTCACTATTAATAACAAGTATCACCTTAAAAGATGACTTATAACCATATAAACTGTCATACTAAATTTCATCCAAATCGAATAAAGCGTCCGATTATTATAAGCAAAATTATTTTTTTTTCGAAGAACTTTGAAGCAGAATTCTGGCTAAATGGTACACTTTCCGGTAGAAGCAAGTTTGGTCAAATCGTCTTATTTTAGCCTCAGGAATCTGAATTGTAAAGTGGCTCACATTTCAAAAATATTTTAACATTATTTGAAGTTAATTAGTGTCGGTGGCGCGAAAAATTTAATAAACTGCTCGGAATGTACCTACGACAACTAGTCGCGTACGACAAGATGAACTTCGGCTGCGTAAGTTCCATCTCACTTCATACTTCCTCGAATCTTATAAAGTACTAACATTTCTTGTAGCTTAAATAACTATATGTATTTCAATTTATAACTTAAAAGTTTCTTTATGACCTACATTCCTTTCTGTTAAGTTTATTTTGGAATATTAAAAAATAGTAATAGTTTGTTTTGATTGGATCATTTTTAGGAAAGCATTCGTGAAAAGTATCGTGCGACACGCGCAGCCTTTCACGTAATAAATATATCAAGGTTCAGGACATTTCGGCTGCTGAAAAATTCCCTAACTGAAAATTTATCGATTCTCGTGTAAGAACACATGTTTTCCCGTATGGGGAGCCGTTGCCGTTTATATGAGCTATGTGTGAGGTGGTAATGCGAGAGCGGGCGCAGCCAACTTGGCGTGTAAAAGTTTAGAAATGTCGCTAACCTAGAGCCTACTTTATGTTATGTTTGGACAACACGTGCTGCCAGACATTTATACTGAAAATATTACGCTATATATTTCCAACGGAGTAAATATCAGAGGGTTCTACTATACATCCCCCCTTACCCCTTCAGGGTGGTGATATACACTACCAGCTATAGAGTCCAGAAGGGATAGATTTCAGATATTTAATAAGTCGTTACTACATGTTATAAGAAACATTTAAAAATAATACGGATAGTGGAAAACTAATAAATGTAATGTTTGTATAACATTTAGGCCCGTAAAATTCAAATGTCAACTTAATTTATTTAATTTATTTATTTTAATTAACCAAGACCAACAGGATACTAAGATCCCAATTACAGGTCGGTTTTAAATACACACAATTATAACAAAAATTGTCACAAGCACGAAAGAACACTTAATGTAAACATACCAATAATACAAATAATAAAGAAGTATGTTGTTTCAAATTACAAATACATAATAATTGCTTAAATGAAACAGTATTTAAACAGAAGACACCATTTATTGCATTAATAATAAGTGCTGAATTAAGCCACTTTTAAATTTATCCATGTAGTCACCAAAGATGTCAAGAGTACTAGAGACAGTATTGAAAGTAGAACACATAGTTTTTATAGGAGATTAAACAGAGGTTTTAACGAAATAACCCTGAGGACTAAATAATTATATAGCTTTTAATTAATTAATAAATAATTTACTCTACCGCTTAGTAAACTATAACAATTATAGGAGATAGTTTTTATATAACAAGGGTAGAAAATGAAAAATCCTAGGTTTTTCTGATGCAGAATGTATGTGCCGACGCGTCAAAATAAGTTAAAATATATAAATTGAAACGGAAATATTGTCCATTGTTGTCCTGAGACGTATGAAAATATTAATAAATAAATATTGATTACATCGATAAAAGAATTTTGAAAAGTAGTATGATTTGACTACGTCCAGAAAAGAAACTGCAGTTTTCAGGACAAAAGAATCCAATAAATTTTAAAACACCTTCATAAATTGACGTCACATAGTTATATGTATGTGTTTTTATATCAAACTGTTTTGATCATGGACCCAAAAATGAATATCATAACACTGTATAAGTCTAGATACTTTATAATTACAAGTATTTTTAAATTATTAAGTTTAATGCGAGAAATTTATGTTAAAATAAAAACTGTTTAAGAATTGCTGTAAGAATGTTAGCCTCCTTCGGTCGCCAATCAAAATATTATATAATGAATTCATATTCTTGACAAAGCGCTTTAACAAAAAACCCTTATTTCTGAAGTATTTCCACTATACCATTTTATTTCTTTATTAATATTCATTATTTTGAAGATCCACTCGAATTTTTTATGATTGATTTTAAATCATTTGTCCCATTTTCAATTGTCCCTACTATAACAATTTCAAATTTTAGTAGATACAGTTAACAAAAAATAATAAAAAATGTTGTGAGATCTAAAATATAACTCAGTAAAGTTTAAGACAGAACAAGAAGAAAATATTAAGATACAGAGTAATTAATAATGTTTATAATGGCGAAAACAATGGTAAAGGGTTTCTGGGATTATCTGTACATCTGTTCACATTGCGCGAATAATAGCTAAAGTTGCCGTATAAATTTCCTGAAAACTCAATTCTGTGAATGATTTAGTTGTTGAACCGTTGTAGCATTTGCTAAAAAATAGTTAATTACACAACACGCCATCTGTTACCGGATGAGAATATTAGATAAATTTAGTAGCCACTAAATTACAACTGCTAAAACCATAAAGCATGCAGCACATGCGCGTGATCGCGTATATCACGCGCACTCGCGGAGGCTGCAGTCGGTGATAAACGCACTTGACACGCGGGTGGAGAAAAACTCACGCTTACGCACGCGATGCGATGGGATGCGATTCAATTAGAGGAGGTGCGAGCAGCTGCGATCGAGGAGGAAATTGCTTTATGGAAACGATCAGCACTAACTGCTCCCCGTACTGCAGTTTACTAAATTGTCAACTTGCTACGCACATAGAAATGAACGCTGAATTATTATCGCAAACCAGGTTAATGTGCCAAAACCTTCACAACAGCTATATCATTATCAGAAAGAATTTCAAGAGTAGCTTATGACACTTTTCACTAAATTTATTGGGGTTATATGATTCTTGTGATGGGTTCGGATCCCAACAAGCTTAATTTCCAATTTACAAATCGTACAAAGTAATCCTGTAGAGCTTTCTCCTTAACAGAGTAATAACCCCTGATGGTATATATTTATTATTATTATTATTATTATTATTATTATTATTTAATATACTACCCGACAGGCTTGTGCCCAATTAGAGGGTAGGAAAAAGCTTAACATATTAGAAGTAATATATGCATTGTTTAAGTTCACGAATAGTGCAGTTGAGCAAATCAACTTGGTTTTGAACTTGATGATATGACTTAATCATATGATAAATTGGAGATTTAGCCAAGGTGTTAGATCTAGAGAGTGGCAAATAAAATGTATTAATAAATCGGGAACACTGCCTAGGAACTTGAAAATAAATTCTGTTCATAACAGATATGCAGTCAATTTTGTTGTTCATAACTTTCAATAAGTAAATGGCTGCATGCATGTTTCTTCTTTGATAGAGAAATTGCAGGTTAAATGATTCAAGAAGTATTGCTTGTGGCGTACCTCTAATTGGATAACTACCCTCTAAAATAAATGTGGCTGCCTTAATAAATTTTCGTTGAACTCCTTATTTACTTATTGACTAAATTCGACATTTGGTTACAAAAAGTGAACAATTGCAAGCCGTTGGTAATGTTGCCACCCTCAATGTACTCTCCTCCCCGAACCCTTCACCGCCCCATGCGAATATTACAATGTTGGAACGTTGGAAGAAATGCTGCAGGCCTTTTTTGTTAGGTTGTTCATAAGTTCTATTGGTTTTTCTATAACTGCATCTAGAACTTTGGTTCTTTTTAACGCAGATTTAAATTTTGGGAATAAAAAAGTCACATGCGCTAGTTTATGTTAATACAATTGATGTAGATACCAACACGATGATTTTGTGTTTCATAAAAAATGTCTTGACATACAGGGCATTGTATTCTGGCGAGTTATCTTCAGAGAGAAACCATGAGTCGTTTTTTTCACATTTCAGCCCTTTTTTCTCATCCGTGCATGAAGGGTTATCAAAACCTCCCTGTAGTGTACCTGTACTGGTAGCACGCACTTTAGAATTCTATCAAAAGAGGCATTTGTTTTCGCTTTTCGCCACGAAGCGAAAATTTGGTAGCATGCGTGTCTCAAAATATTCGCCTGCAAGCGTACGACTTGAAGCGAAAGTGTCAAAGTAACGTCATTATTTTGACACAGTTCTATTCAAAGCCAATTTATATATAATTTATACATTTAACTGTCATAATATTTTTTATTTTAATAGTATAAAATCCAATAATTTCCGAATCAAAAAGCCAATATAGAATTCTAAAGTGCGTGCTATCAAGACTCGTAAAAGTAAAATCGTATTCGCCTGCTTTCTATGATAGAATTCTAAAGTGCATGCTACCACTACTGGTTCACGAACTGCTCCTCAGGTACATGAACAATCACTCCGATTTCGAAAAAAAAAAAACAATGTCCGTGCTCGTCCGAGGCACTAATAGCCTTCGATCTCTTTTCTTCCTTCTTTAAACTTTCTAAACTGCTCGAAAACTTGAGTACTTGATAGACCCTTATCACCATAAACCTTTTTCAACAAATTGTATATTTCTGTAGCGGATTTCTCAAGTTGCACACAGAAATTCATAATGACGTTAACATGATTCCGATGGAACACAAGAAAGCAGTTAACTTCAATCAAAAACTGCTGAACGGTTTGCCTAATTATCTTAAAATTTGAACGGTTAGAGGGAAGATAACAAATTAATATGACACACCTTGCAATTTTGCCAAATTTACAGAGAAATTCAGTAGACCGTCGCTCAATGGACACTTACGGAATTGACGTCACACGCAAGAAAGAGATAGAACATCTCGATACAAACAAATCTCCCTTTCCGTGTATTAGTCCAGTCAATGGAGACCAGAAAAGACCTTTGCCTTACAAAAGGTGGGAAAAAAATGATTTTAACAAATCTCGAAAACAAAAATACAAATTTAAAGCCCGTTACTTTTTGTACAAAAAGGATTCTAGCATTTTTTACCTAGGATGAACTCTCAAAGAGTTATGTTCAAAAATAGGTAACCAGAACAACAATTTATGAAAGAAGATTTAATCACTCAAAATATACACAATATTAATATTTTAATACTTCTTAGGCTAATAGATTTTGTTATTTGTAACAGTTTACATTTGTCGTGGCATCAAAAGAAGTAAATTAGCGATGATTTTTAAATAATTTTGGTCAGCGCTTTTCCATATATTCATCAACCACTCTGACCCGGTTAAAGATACGGTACCGCGGTTAAAAATTTTAATTCAGTTTGGAATTCTCCATCATGTCATGTCAAACGATTTTTGTTCCGATGAGCGGTTAACGAATTACTAACAATTTAAACTTGTACGAAATTTCACTATTATTCACGTATTAAATGCACAGTGAAGCTTATCTTTAATCGTGTCCAAATTTCAGAAGAAAAAATGAAAACTAAGCTGATTTGCAGATGTTTAAAATTTTAGTGAAATTTTACATAAGTTTAAATTGTTAATAATTCGTTAACCGCTTATCGGAGCAAAAAACGTTTAACATGACATAAATTTTATCTAAGTTTAATTTTTGCAATGTTCTTTTATTTTTTGACCATTGTTTCGTATTTAATTTCATAAAGCAGAACCCTATGAAACAGTAAAGTAGTAACATAATACTCGTATATTAGTTTGGCAGTTTATTCTGTATTCTCGTGGCACTTTCCTCATTCATTTCCGTATAACGAATATGATGATCCCGTTCTAATCCGGGTGTCACCGTCCGTCTCCGTGCTGTCTGGAGTCGGGAGCGGGCGCGGGCCCGGACTTCAGTTACAGGAGCCACGATGACTCGGTAATTCTCTCAATTTGCCGGGATAATTGGCGGCTTTGCCTCGCACATAAGCCGTTCATATCTGGCTACTGCGTCGAGGCTTATACGAACACGGGAACGGGACCCAAGTCGGAAGAGCCAGAGACACTGCGCACTCTAGATAGAGCGGGATGATATAAGGTGGATGCTAAATGTTTGATGACAAAGAATATTTCCCGGATTGGAAATTGACTTCTGGATTCTTGGAAAATTGATTGCATGAAAATTGATCGCGGAAATTTCACCGTGAAATCGCAAAGAATATAGATCGCAAGGAAATTATTAGATACAATTATTTTACACGATTAAATATATTTTTTACCTCTCGCTAAGAGAGGTATTGGATTCATGCTAAAATTCGCATACCCAGATTTCAGTGAATAAGCACGATTTAATGTCCCTAGAATCCGATTATAACATTTTTAAATTATGTCTGTGTGTGTGTGTGTGGATGTGTGTATGTGTGTATGTCTGGATGTTGTAGACACGATTCCTTACAAACTATAAGACTTAAAAAATATTTAACTGCAGTTTCCTCAATCTAACATTCCTGGGAAGAGCTGAAAAGGTTTTGGTAACAATTGAACAACCGGAAGTAGTAGTTTCTTAGAAAAATTCTTCTAGATATAATTTTTTTGGAGTTTTTTTTATTAAATATTGAAGAACATAAAATTCTCCATCTAATACACTTAAAATTTTTATTATATCTTGCATAGATTTAGAGATAAAGACACTATAATTTATAGAGTACACTAATCGCAGAGGCTACGGCACTAAGGAAACCAGTTGACAAATTCCAATGTTTATATAACATGACACATGTCATTGTCAAATATCAACAGTTTTAGTGACATTCTGATAGCTTTTTCTGGGAAGTATATTTAATTTTTCTTATTGCTTCATTAATTAAATATTTGAAATTATAGGTAAAATTGTGGTAAAATGCATATATCCATCAGAAATACCGCCAATCTGGTTAATGAATTGGAACAATCTCTGATATTTAGAAACTTCCTCATACAATGAAAAATATATATAATTAGAATTATATGTGTGCAGAAGACATGTTAAATACAATAAAAAACAATATTTGGGTAAAGTTCTGCAATATTTTGTTATAAAACGACGGTTCGAAAGCGAAGTGCAGTACAATACTTATATGCCTAATATGGAAATGGCGAGAGGTCTTGTGCTGGCCACAACAGATTTTTTTCAATTTGGAGCTATGTGATCAGATTATAAATGTAACAAGTATTGTTTTGCATAGAGAATTTATTGCCAGCGAGTTGCTATCGAAAAACATTGAACACACGATCATTAGGAATTTATTACATATAATTATTTTACACGATTAAGATTAAATATATTTTTGTCAATTCGGAGCAATATGCTTAGATTTTAAATGTAACAAGTATTTTTTTTTTTTTTTTTTCTAAACAAAAATATATTTCGACTTTGAGGATCTACAACAGAATATATAAAACAAACAGTGAATAAGTAAGAGTCACGAGATTGACAGCAATGTATTTGCGTGTCCCATTTAAAATGATACATATAATTATTTAAACAAAATTAACCTCTAATGACATCTTGTCAATATGACCGATAACCGTTGAATTTTCCTATAAGTTACTACTTGACATTTGATTGACAGCAATGTAATTGCCTGTCTCAATTAAAACATAGGGAATGAATTTGACAGAAGTATTATATTTAAATATTGTAAGAAATTTACCTAAGTCAGAAAATCACTCGGGCATAAGGTGCACACAATATTTTTTCTACAACTAAATTTAATTTAGAAAGCAGGTATAATTATTTAAAGAAAATTAACCTCTACTGACGTCTTGTAAAATGTATAATTCGTTCCCTATATTTCATTTTAAATGGGACACGCAAATACATTGCTGTCAATCAAATAATCGTAATCATGGATTTGACAAACCCAATGTTTCACGTTAAAAAATACGGTATATTTCTTTACCTCTCGCTAAGAGAGATAGGTATTGGATTCATGCAAAAAATCGCACATCCAAATTTTAGTGAATAAGCACGTTTTAAGGTCCTTACAATCCGATTATAACATTCTTATGATGATGTCTCTCTCTCTGTGTGTGTGTGTTTGTTTGTGAGTGTGTGTATATGTGTGGATGTGTGCGTGTGTGTGTGTGTGTGTGTGTGTGTGTCTGGATGTTGGAAGAACGATTCCTAAAAAACTATAATGCTTAAGACCTGTTTACCAACGTATTTCTCAATCTGACATAAATGGGAAAAGCTGAAAATATTTTGAAAACAATTGAACAGGAAGTAGAAGACTTAAAAAAATTTCTAAATATTATTTTTTGAAAAATTTTGTTATTTCAAATATTGAAGATCATAAAATATTCTTCATCTAATACAATTCTATAGATTTAAAGAAAAACAAAATATAATTTATAGAATAATCTGTTGCAATAAACCGCACAGTCCAGACGTCCAGCTACACCAAGGAAACTAATTGTCAATTTGAAATGTTTGTAAATGATATATAAATGTCAGTGTCAAATATCAATAGTTTTACTTACATTACTGAAAGATTTTTCTGGGAAGTACATATAATATTTCTTAAAGAATTATTTATTACATATTTAAAAAAATCTGTTGTGGCCAGCACAAGACCTTCCGTCAATTCGATGTATTTTGTACAAATCCCATACCACAAGGTCCTTGGAACAGATTCTTTATAATATCATGTAAAATCGAACACGAACATATACTATTTTTTACAAATTCCATACCAAAAGTTCATTTGAAAAGGTTCTACAAATCCAATTAAATTATAACATAAACACACACTAAGTAAAATGCACTTGACACTTCCTTCATTTCTTCTTCAGCTTTCCCCTATTTTATTAGGGGTCGCTGTTTCCTCTTCTCTTCCACTCATTTCTGTCCAACGCATCTTCTTCACAAAGTCCTTTCTTTCTCAAGTCTTCTGCGATACAATCTTTCTATCTTCTCTTTGGCCTTTCTCTGCATGTCACTTGCGAGGAACACTATGACATACCAATTTTAGATCCTATACTTTCTATATTTGGTTTTGCACTTGCAACTGACACCTGTTAATTAAAATTTTTTGAATATACCTATCAGTTGTTTACATAATAAATAGCAAAGCTGACTAATTTTTGAAAATTAATTCCTTTATAACGCTTTAAATCTACATTTACTGAAAATGAAGGAAAATGTATAATCAAACCGTATAGAGTGGAGTATTTTCTTTAATATGTATAATAACAAAAAGTCAAAAAATAATATTTAACTGCCTTTTTTTGAGAAAAACTGTTAAAAACTTCAAATAAGGGTACTTCCCGTGGATCTATTATAACCAAAATCTAATCAGCTCTTCATATGGTTGTATAGAAGAGGAATACGAAAGAATTATAATTTTTAGAATTGTAGTATTGGAGTTATCGTCGGAGAAAAATTTGTCACACACGGAAACACACACACACACGGACACACACACACGGACACACACACACACGGACACACACACACACACACACATACATACATACATACAGACATCATCTTAAAAATGGTATATTCGTATTGTAGGGACCCTAAAACGTGTTTATTTATTAAAAACTCACCACCGAATTTTTTGACCAAAGACAATACCTTCCTTCCCTAAAGGTGACGGAAGGTAAAAATATTCAAAAAAAAAATCCTAACTCGGAGTAGGCTATGAACAAAAAAACGTATGTCAATTTGACACTATTTAATTAAATGTCTGAGCGAATTAGGTTTTTTTCTGAATACACTGTAAGTATATTAATAGTAATAGTATATACATATATCCTTCAGAAATACCTCCAATTCCATCATTGAATTGGGACCTTCTTGAGAAACTTTATTTTTAAAACTAATGTATTTATATGTACATGATATATATTTAAAATTCTCTAAGATTTTACTTACTCTGAACTCAGTTTTGTAGAATAATGCTGTTACACCATAGTCGAGAAATTTACATACGGAAAATATATTGGTTAATTTTTATATTTTATGATATATTTTGAAATTAAATTATGTTCACATACCCCATTAAATACATATGCTGCACTATGAATATCAATTTCGCCAGGGTGTGATGTATGTAGGGATTAAGAACGCGCGTGTATAGATTTACATTATATTTAAATGAAGTTAAATTTCCAGGTGAATTGAGCTGGGGACAAATTTATGTGCTTCCAATAACAATTGACTGCAAAATAAACAACAAACCTGTTTTTAAACAGCTGCCAAACTCACGGGACATATTTTACAGTTATCACATTTTAATCTCGCTTTTAATCGAATTTTATTTTATCGATAGGTTGTGTCGCATTCTGCTCCATATCCCATATAGAGGGTGACGCCGAACTTTCAAAAAGTTTTCATCGCCCCAAAATCTTTAAAATAACAAGATATAACTTGAATATGGGAATTTCCCTATTCACTGCTTTATAAGTAATCTTATTTAAAGTGTACTCTCTTCTATTATTATGTTCATAAAAGTTTTACTATTATTGAGTGTCCGTATAAACAAGTGATCTAATGTAATATATTTATGTTAATCATATACCTACAAGATCATACGTATTTCGGATGTAGAGACAATAAACGAATAGAAATATTTGCTTGTGATGTATTTATCTGCATAGTAGATTACCAAACAGTTTCTAAAAGACATTTTTTTAAAAAATCTGAAGTGGCCAACACAAGACCTCCCGCTATATAATTTTTATTAATTGAAACATATATGTATCTACATACATATTTCCTAACGCTGCAAACTATATTAAGGTCCTTTGCTTATAACTATTGCTTTATTTACTATTTTCTGTTTAAAATGTGACCATTATTAATATGAAACGATTAGTTTTTTGACAGTGATATTTATTTGTCATTTACATACATTTGAAATATGAACTGTGTAACAAAGGAATTTTTAAATCATAGGCTCTGAGATTTAAAAAAAAATATCTTTTAAATTTATCTGTAAAATATTTAGAAAAAGTAAAAAAATTCAATAATCTTTAATTTTAATAATGACATAAAATGCGAAAAAATTACATTTAATGGCATTTTCGGTTATCCGATTTACACCAAAACCTAATGGTTTTTTTCCATATTAGAATAGGGTCGAAATACAAGGTTTCAGAATTTTCCAAATGATAGCTTTTGAGTTAGAGCGGAGACAAAATCCATACACAGACACACACACACACACACACACATACACATACAGACACCAACCTTTGTTAAAATCGGATTCTAGGGACCTTAAAACGTGGTCATTTGCCAAAATCTCGATATGTGATTTTTAGCACGATCCCTGTACCTCCCTTATCAAGGGTAGCGGGAGGTAAAAATCTGTTGTGGTCAGCACTAAACCCGGTAGGTACTCAAAAAATTATAATTACGTATATTCTTTTTCTCCTTGCTCTAAATGTTCTAGTTTCTTTCAATTCATTGACGAAATTGGCGGTATTTCATGGTATATTATGTATTTATAATTTTAAATATTTAATTAATAATAAAATAAGAAATATTTAATGTAGCTCCCAGAAAAATCCTTCAGAAATATCTTTGCATTTTTGACACTGTCATTTATCCGTTAATTACAAATATTTAAATTTTTCAACTTGTTTTTATGGAGTTGTTTGGGCTATGAGATTCATTACAACAGAATATTTTATATGTTTATATTTCTTTATCTGTAAACTTATAGAATATTTGTAATAACATAAATTTCCAAAAAACAATATTTAGAAGATTTTTTTAAAAGAAACTACTAAAAACCTAATCAGCTGTTCCCATTAATATAATCAGATTGAGGAATTCGTAGTTAAACTGGTCTTAAGCCTTCGTAGAAGTTGCCAAATTGACATAACGATGTTGGAAGAGTGTCCAGAAATGCATTAATAATAACGGACACCACATGCTGTTTTCCACACTTGATTTTGTCCAATCCTATGTCATTACAAACTCAAATCTGCCAATAAAATTTTCTTAAGCAAAAAGTATCAATTTTATGACGTTTTAAAAAAAGTCCGCCCTTTCTGTCCAACCCTGTATTTATACCCTTAAGAAAATTTACCCGATATCATATCACAGATCTCATAGATTAATTTATATTTGTAAATTTATAAATAAATACATGTTTGAGACTCTTTCCTTTATATTTACATTTGAAATAACTTTCAGTAATAACTAGTTCTATGTTTATTGGTATGGATAGGTTTCGTTTATATTTTCCCACCCTGTATATGCGCGATTATTCCGCAATTCCCTCTCTCAGCCCGGGCGCGTATAACAGACTGCTTCATAATCCATTGGTGTCAGTTCCATAATCTGTTTGTAACTACATTCCGGTATTAAATTGTCACAATATATATTTAGGACGGCATAGGACGGCGCGCTGCCACCATTCTACTCGCCCGCTTCTCGGACAGACGAGGATAGGCTGTCTCTTTCTAGCACATATCATCCCAGCTCTATCCATCTCGCTCGCAAAGTGTCAGATGCGGCAAATCAACGTGTTACACACACTGTAATTATGAAATTGTCGCAATGGGCTGAATTTACGGATAAATTGGCTGCAAAGGCCTTAAATTTTGCGTTTTAAAGGCTGAAACCTAATTTGTGTTCGAATACAACACAGGATGTTTATGATATGTTGAGTGTATAAATATGTTTAACTGACACTGTTTTAAAATAAAATAAATATATAGATATTAGCAAACCTTTGTCCATATTTTGACAGTGTGGCTGTGGTCATAGACAAACTTATGGAACCGCGTCACACATAAATTTTATGTATGCATCACCTAATAATTTTAAACCTTCTAAATAAAGCGAGTAATTTAAACCAGTACGAAATTATTTATTATTGCAGCCTTCACTTTGTGATACATTTTAAAGATTAAGTTTAAATGAAAACATTGTAACTTTGTTTATTGACTTTTATTTAACACAATTTTTGTGATTAGACGTAATTAATTTTTGAAAATCCACTATTATATTCAAAGAACGAGTTTTATAAGACATGCTTTATTCGAATGCGTCAATATTTAGATTTCTAAATGACAAGTGCGAAAAGAAGTATTATGAAATGAGTCTTTTATAATATTTTTTATATTTTGTGTTTTTTTATACAGGGTTAGTTAAAAGTATGGAGACGGCGATTTATTGTCGTTAATATTCATTTTAGGAAATTATGTTCAATACAAAAGTTTTTTAAGAAATTTTGATCTACATTTGAGAATACTTGAATTTTATTTTTCTTCAATTGTTTTTGAGTTACGCTTGTCCGCGTAATATTTTTAAATGGGAACCTATTAATTTTACTCCACCATTCGATAGAGTGTTTTTTCTCTTTACAACAGATGTTTGTTTTTTTTGTTTTTCAATTTATTTTAATAACATTTTTACAAGGAAAAACAGCGGTTCAAGTATTCACGAATAGTATGTACATCTAAGATAGACAAAAGCGAAGCGATAAACAAACTCTAGCGATGTAATTTACTTAGTTATTTATTTGTTTTTAATGATAAAATTGTGACCGACAACTTTATTGGAAATAATTTTGTCTATCTTAGATGAACCTACTATTCGTAAATACTTAAACCGGTGTTTTTCCTTGTAAAAATGTTATTAAAATAAATTGAAAAACAAAAAAACAAACATACTGTTGTAAAGAGAAAAAAACACTCTGTCGAATGGTAGAGTAAAATTAATAGGTTCCCATTTAAAAAAATTACGCGGACAATCGTAACTCAAAAACAATTGAAGAAAAATAAAATTCAAGTATTCTCAAATGTAGATCAAAATATCTTAAAAAACTTTTGTATTGAACATAATTTCCTAAAATGAATATTAACGACAATAAATCGCCGTCTGCATACTTTTAACCTGTATACTGAAATCATCGACCTTTAAACTAATGGACCAAGTGTCTCCTATTCTTTTAATGTTAGAATAATGCTCCAACATAAAAGGATAGAAATATATATTCTGTCCTTCAACAGTGCGGAAGTTCTCAGTTAAAGTATGCTGCGCATGCGTTCGTACTCATTGTACATCTTTTTCAGTCATATGTAAACATCTATACATCGCTCTCTATCACTAAATAGTTGCCAAAAAAATGTGTTGTGAAGTATGTATGCGACAAAATAATGGGGAGACGGTGTATTTCGTGCAGTCAGCAGTACGTAAGCGGTTCAGCTGTGTCATTTCATATGTAAGTCCTTATTAATTATTACTTGTTCCCTATAATATAATATGTATATAATATATTGTATTAAAAATATATAATACAACTAATTATGCACAAAAAAAAAATAAATCTATACTCTCAGCAATTATGCACCAAGTATAACAAGTTAGGGACAAATCAATTTTTTTATTTTGCCGCGTTTTCTTAACCGTACTGTTGAAGGATAGAGATACTATGTCTGCACCGTTATGGTGGGACAAGCGTTTTGCTCGTACGCTGCGTCTATTAGTTTAAAGGTCGATGACTGAAATATTTAAAAAAACAACTGCTATATTAAACAGAGTTGATTTGCTTATCGAAAAAAGGGTTTGGGGTTCGTAATGATTATTATGAACGCAAAACAACTAACACAGAGAGGGCTATGAACAGAGAAACGTGTGCCTGATCATTATTCAATTATTAATATTTTATGTAAAAATTGCGTTCTTAATCAGCCAAGAATAAGATCTAACACTTTTACTTTTTTAATTGTTATAAACAAGATATAAATAAATCGAAAAAATAACGTTTACAGTATTCACAAAGCTTATGGTTACAACATATTATTTTTTTCTATTCATACATATTAGACATCAATGAAGTAGAGCATTTCTTCAAATGCGCTAAAAATTTCATTTCTTGTAATTATTTTTATATTAATTAATTTAAAAATATAAACATTAGTATATATATATAATTTTTGATTTTTTAAGCAAGTTATTGAGTTTCAAGCTGTCTATAAATTATGAAATCCGGTTGTAGATTAATTTTTGATGAAAATATGTTTGTCATTTTTTGTAAACTACTTTGAATTACTTGCAGGAAATATAAAAATATATGTACCACTCCATTTTAAAAAATCAAGGATTATATAGCTTTAGGCAAAACCGAAAATATAATTCAGTACCATTTCAAAACAAAATGTGACATTCAAGTTCGCTTCAATTTGTAATTTGAATCATAGGTTTACAATTAAAGAAAATAGCTATTTGCATCTTTTTTCAGTCACCTGTAGGTGTATGTAGACATAATAAGCTAAAATGTGTTAGTAAATTAGCTGGTACATAAATGCTAAACAAACAATAGCTAATGTAAGTAATTTCAATAATCTCCTGTAATAATCGTAATGAGTCCATACTGTGCTAAGTTCCACCAATAATGTCTCTCTAGAATTGCTGTACGGTGCTGTAGCTGTACCGTATCCCGGTAAAATGAACGCAATGAATATTTATACCGTTATTTATTTGAAAACGTAATCCAAGTATTGCACTAATTAATATTTAAATGCAATGATAATTCCGTGAACTAGTTTCATTTGAATTTTCATTTATATACACGCCATTCGCTATGCCGTAGTCTACGTACTGTGTAGTATAACCAACACGGGGTGTTGTAAAGCACGTGTGTCTTAAACGTGCGTGGAGATTGCATTCTTTCCTCGGGGCTCAGAATCAGGATAAGGATGAGGATGAGGGGCTCAAGCACTTGAGGAGACTACGTCCAAGTTAGCTTTTACCCGACTTTTTTTCTGTATCATGGCCATGTTATTGCAGGATACTAAAGCGTGTATGCTGTTCTCAAAGATTACTTTTAAAAAATATCTATAGAGAGTTAAATGAAGTGAACTGTATATTCTATTGATTGAAAAAATGTTGAATATTTTTTGTTGCTTCTAATTTTCAAAGAAATTATTATTTAACTTGGTAAATAGGGGTAATTATAACTTAATAATCGAGACGATAATGGTTCATGACTATGTAACAGTTTTGATATCACCGAAATACGAGTAGAAGAAATTTTGAAAAAGAAAGAAAAAATGTGATGTGGCCAGCACATTACCTTCCGTTAATTCTATGTATCTTGTGCAAATCCCATACCAAAAGTTCTTTGGAAAAGATTCTATAATATATCCAGTAAAATGGGGAAGTTTAGCGACTTTTTTATTTTTTTATTCCATGGGAAATGACTTGAAAAATGATGTAACATGTTTTATTTCTTTCAAAAATGCCCAGATTTTCCGGAAAAGCCAATTTTAAGCTGTGATGACGTCGGTAGAGGCTTGGCGCAACATATGTCGACTTATACACTGACGCACGCGGTTGCGGTTACCAGTCACTTGAGACTGAGGTGTTGTTACGACCTACGTTCAAATGGTTCGATTTCACCGTTCTGTCTGAGTTTGCGCATAACTAACTTGTGACGTACTTAGAGTTTACCCAAAAAATATTAATTATAAATAAATGGAGCAATAATTTTAATTTTTAATTTCAATTTCAGCAGTCATTTGTGTTATATTTGTGAGAAAATAGTATGTTATGTAGAAATTTTACCATGCTAAACTTCCCCATTGTAATACAAACATATACTATTTTCTACAAATTCCATACCGAAAGTTCATTGGAGAAGATACCATAAATCCAATAAAATTATAACGCGAACATACACTATGTAAACTGTTCTTGACACTGATATCAGTCCATTGGGATTATTTGAGTATATGAGCTGTTTCCATGATTATAGCAAAGCTGGCTGATTTATGAAGGAAAATACATAATCAAACTGTATAGACAATAAGAAATTATTTTATATTGATAATCACATAAAGTTAAAAAAAAATATATTTAACTGAGTTTTTTCAAGTCAAACTATTAAGAACTTCAAATAAGGGAACTTCCAGTTGACTATTTGTAACCTAAATCTAATCATCTTTTCATATGGATGTAGAGAAGAGGAATATGAAAGAATTATAATTTTTAGAATTGTTGTTTTGAAGTAATTGCCGGAGAAATTTTTGTCACACACATAGACACACACACACACTCACACATATAGACATCAGCGTAAAACCAGTAAAATCGTGTTCTAGTGACCCTAAAACGTGCTTATTCATTAAAAACTAACCCCGAATTTTTTGAGCAGACAATACCTTCCTTACCTAAAGGTGATGGAAGGTAAAATTTCAAGGGCATGTGAGTAGAGAATACTTGTTTATTTTCCAACAATATGAAGATCCTAAACATTTGTTTAAGTTAAGCAGATTTTTTTTCTGGTAACATGCTTGGTTTGGTCAAAATGTAATTTTTTAGTTTTGCACGTAATTGAGTCGGTTAGTGCGAAGTGCATGTCAGGTTTAATTCCTATTGGATGCGTAATTTTACATATTGAAGATGAAGAGGACATTGAGAAGACGACCTTTTGTGACCATAGAAAAGATAAAGGCAAAAGTGTTGAAGGAATAAATGTAAACTACATTCTACAAGTGTTTTGTAGATTATAAACAACGTTGGCAAGTACATTTTATCTGACAGGAAATACTTCGAAGGAACTAATAATAATATTGATAAGTAAATTATTACTGTTTATAACAAATGAAAATTTTCGCCATTTTTTATGAAACCTCGAAACATATTGAACAAAAAAATATAAAATATAAAAATCCAAATGAACAAATTATTTTTACCTCCCGCTACCCTTGGTAAGGGAGGTATAGGGATCATGCTAAAAATCACTTATCGAGATTTTAGTAAATGACCACGTTTTAAGGTCCCTAGAATCTAATTTTAACATTTTCAAGATGATGTCTGTATGTGTGTATGTGTATGAATTTTGTCTTCGCTCTAACTCAAACACTATCATTCAGAAAATTCTGAAACCTTGTATTTCTATCCTATTCTAATATAAAAAGAAGCCATTAGATTTTGGTGTAAATTGGACAAACGGAAATGGCACTTTACTTGAAGCTCATAATGGTTTTTCTTCAAAAAATAACATTAAATGCCATTTTTCCGCATTTTGTCATTATGAAAATTAAAGAATATTGAATTTTCTACAAGTATACATTAATACTTTTCCTATATATTTTACAGATAAATTTAAAAATCATTTTCTTCTTTTAATCCTGAAGCCTATGATAAATACAATTTCTTTGTTACACAGTTCATTTTTGAAATGAATGTAACTGACAGGTAAACGTCATTGTTAAAAAACGAATCACTTCAAAATAATAATAGTGACATTAAATAATAAAGAAAATCGTAAATAAAGCAATAGTTTTGTGTTATATGCAAAGGAACTTATATAGTTTGCAGCATTAGTAAATATGTAGGTATGTATTTAAATTAATAAAAATTAAGTCACTGTTAAAAAACTAATCACTTCATAGTGACATTTTAAAAAGAAAATAGTAAATAAAGCAATAGTTATATGCAATGGAGCAGTCTGCAGCATTAATAAATACGTAGGTATGTATTTTAATTAATAAAAATTAAATTGCGGGAGGTTTTGTGTTGGCCACATCAGATTTTTTTTAATGCTTTCGTCTCAATGCGCATCTAGTCTTATACTACTCTCTCCGTCAAATAAGTATGGACCTTTCTCTTCTCCGCACCATATCCCTTGCCGCTTCTTCATAACAACATTTTCAACATTGCCCCTGAATTGGCAACAGTGTATACTTATTTGACAGTAGGTATAGACTACTACAATATCTTATTTAATTTAATATAATTCTCCCTGTTTGGGGTGTCATTGAACGCGAATTATTCGTACTATCCCTATCTGGTGTTTGTATAACTAATCATCAATCATACCAGTCCATTTATTCCTGGTCCTTCCTATCTGACTGACACGAGCAGTCCGCAATCCGCATGCAGCTTCTCTTAACGAATCTGTCATTTCCATACACTGTAGCAAAGCTGACATTCTTTCCCGCACATATATAAATTACATTAGACAAGCGTAATCATATATCACACGCACTCAGTCTAAATAAGAGTACAATCAAATCCTATCTAAATTCATAGAGAGGGGGAACAACTTCATTTATAATAATATATCTGTGTTGTCTATTTACTGCGTACAAATCCGTATATACAATCTGAATCGTTCGTTTAGGAACTATTTATTTTCATTCTTCCTGTGGCCAAAAATTGACATGCTCAAATAAATTGAGATACATAAAATAAACTACTAAAAAATATAAATGTCTGATTTTTGTATCTGAAATATTTTTTTTAGGTTACTAATAGTTTAAATTAAAATTTAGACTAAAATAAGTTCTTGTACTTCATGAGATTTTTGGAAACCAGACACAAAAAATTCTGATGTGGCCAGTACATTACCTCACGTCAATTCTATGTATTTTGTATAAATCCCATACCAAAAGTTTCTTGAAAAACATTCTATATATCCAGTAAAATTGTGACACGAACATATACTATTTTCTACAAATTCCATACCGAAAGTTCCTTGGGAAAGATTATATAAATCCAATAAAATTATAACACGAACATACAATATGTATGTTGTATTTGACACTGACATCTGTCAATTAGTATTATTTGAATATAACAGCTGTTTCTATGATTACAGCAAAGACGGCACTTAGCAGGCATACAACTTGGTGGTTTCTTTTTTCAACAGAAATAATAGTTAAAAATGGCGCTCAAATTTTTTTATACATTCCGTATAATCTAACGCATAATTCTACACATTATTATATTATCACCCAAAGGTTATTTGTTCCTCGCCAAGAAATCTACCACAAATTTTATGAAAATTGGTCTCCTTTAGGCAACATAATCTAGCTTATTATTTATATACAAATATTTTTTTTTTAACGAATAATTTTTATTTAATATATTACCATATTATCATCTGTTGTGGCTAAAATCATATACACAACCTAATGGTCAATGGGAAGGTACAAACTTTGTGAAACCCAGTGATCGCATTTACAGTTTTATTTATGGCAGTATGGAAAAGATTCTATAAATCCAATAATTTTTTAACCCGAATATATACTATGTAAATTACATTTGACACTGACATCTGTCAATTAGAATTTATAGAGTTATATATACATGTAATTTAATATCTTTATAACCTTTTAACTTTATATCTTTTGAATATGAAGGAAAATGTATAATCAAACCGTATGTATTATAACCAAAATCTAATCTGTTCTTCATATAGATTGAAAGAAGAGGAATACGAAAGAATTAAAATTTTTAGAATTGTAGTATTGGAGTTATCGTCGGAGGAATTTATGTTAAACACACACTCACCCTCACACACACTCACACACAGCACACACTCACACACAGCACACACTCACACACAGCACACACACACAGGCACGCGCGCACACGCGCGCGCTCACACGCGCGCGCTCACACACATACACACACATACACACTGACACACACACACACACACACACACACACACACACACACACACACACACACACACACACACACACAGAGAGAGAGAGAGAGAGAGAGAGAGAGAGAGAGAAAGCGAAAGAGAGACAGACATCATCGTAAAACTAGTAAAATCGTATTCTAGGGAGGGACCCTAAAACGTGCTTATTCATTAAAAACTCACCACCGAATTTTTTGACCAAAGACAATACTTTCCTTACGTAAAGTTAACGGAAGGTAAAAAAAAACTTTTTATGACTTTATTAACTTTTTTACATCTCGCATTTTATCTTATATGGTTTACGAATATACAGTGTGTCCCATTTACAGGTGCCACCATTGGGATCTCCAGAACTATAAGAGATACGATGTCGGTTAAATGGAACTTTTTGTGCACCTTTGGAAGGACATCTCAGATGTGCTTTTGTTTTTCCAAAAATTCTCATAGGACACTAGATAATGACGAAAAACTAAATATTGTTGATTTTTTCTTCTTCAAATAACTTCTAAACTGTAAGTAATTGAGAAAAACATTTCAAATATAAAAGGTAGATATTTTTATTAGCTAACCAGTGGCGTACGAAATAAATTTTTATATCCGTAAATTTTCGAGATATGACACAAACTTACATTTTTTTAAATGGAACCCATATCTGATATTAGTCTTAAAAAAATAATTATTTTTTTCTCTTTTCAATGTTGTAAGGGTTATTATGTTTTATATTTGTTTTGCCTTCAAAATAATTATTTTTTCTTTATTTTGTATTAAATTTACAATTACTTTGAAAATATTAGTAGATTTCTATTTAGAAATACTCCTTGTATTTAAATAATTTATTTCGTTAGAAAATTTTGCTCAAAATTCGTATCAAATTAATTTTTATAATATTTGTGTCAGGTCGCCCTAGCACATTATAGTGTAATTTGTAATTATGAGTCTAGAATAAAAATATTAAGTAATAAAGGCATAAAATAAATTTTATCGATCAAATACAATATAATTAATAAAAATAATGTTTTTTTGGGAAATAATAAGAAAATTCGAGAAAATAAAGAGAAATATTAAATTTTAGGAGTAAAACAAATATAAAACATAATAACACTTACATCATTTAAAAGAGAAAAAAATAATTTTTTTTGGGACAAAAATCAGATATGGGTTCTATTTAAAAAAAATATAAGTTTGTGTTATATCTCGAAAATTTACGGACATAAAAATTTATTTCGTACACCACTGGTGTTCAGTCAACAATATTCAGTTTTTCGTCATTATCTAGTGCCCTATGAATTTTTTTTGAAAAACAAAAGCTCATCTGAGATTGCCTCCCAAAGGCGCACAAAAAGTTCCATTTAACCGACATCGTATCTCTTATAGTTCTCAAGATCCCAATGGTGGCATCTCTAAATGGGACACACTGTATAGTTCGCCATATCCATATTCTTAGCTTAGTTAATCCATGTAAAACGAAAGCATTCCGATTTCCATCCATTTAATATTTGTTTATGTGATAATGACAATGATGTAGATTATATTTAATAAATATAAATAAATAGGACTTAATGTTTGTTTAAACTAATTGCCATAAAAAATGCAAATCTTCTACACCCCATTGTGTGAGTGAAACAGATAGATTGAGATTCACCCTCTCCCTCTCCGGTTAAAGTATACAAAGAACTAAGAACAGTGCCTAGCAGGAAAGAGGAAAACTTTGCGAAATAACTTGTTAAGCTTAATTAACTCTTTCTCTTAATTAACACAACAGTGACGCATTCCTAACAAGCTGTATATAGCCCTTGTCTCGTAGAGAGAGACAAGTGGTATACGGGATGCAACAAGAGCAAAGGAGATGGTGCTACACGTGCCACGTCGATCCCGAGTGCTTCACTTACTTTTGTTTGAAACGTCACACCGCACTCGCTCGCCCTTTACCATAGCTCTCTCTTTCTAACGCATAGGATTGCGCTATGCCAATGATTGTCAAACTGTTGGAGGTTAGGGCCACAAATAAAGCGATAGACCTGCAGGTGATTTAGGGTTTTGTTGTTGGTGTAGTGGACACGACGACCCATTCCGGCTTGGTTTCATTGTTATTGAAAATAATGCAGCTTTATTTGTAACTTTTATATTTTTTGATAATTACGATAAATACGAATAAAATACAATATTCTTCACTTAAGAAGGCATTACGTTATAATGTTTCGTTTATGGAGGTTCAATTCGTTCTTTGCCGCCTCAGTGGTCGAGCGGCTACAGATAGCGCAAAGCGACCTTCACCGCTCGGCTCTTGGGGTCGAGGGTTCGATTCCCACCAGGGGCTTGGATGTTTGTTTATGTCCTGAATTATAACTTCGAAATAATAAATTGTCATTGGCCAATCGGCACCGTACCGAAGGCCAGGGAGGTAGAAAAAAAATTCGTTCTATAATTTATGCTGACACCTAATTGGAAACTATCTTTATCTTTGTCAAGAAATGCACATGCAAACAAGATAGAATAATATTCTAGCCCTTTCCGATAGTTTTTTTTTTACCTCTCGCTTAGACAGGTATTGAATTTATGCTAAAAATCGCATATCCAGATTTTAATGAATAAGCACATTTTAAGATCCCTACAGTCCGATTTTAACACTTTTACGATTATGTCTCTGTGTGTGTGTGTGTGTGTGTGTGTGTGTGTGTGTGTGTGTGTGTGTGTGTGTGTGTGTGTGTGTGTGTGTGTGTTTGTTTGTGTGTGTGTTAAGACCTGGTTAACCGCGAATTCCTCAATCTGACATTAATGGGAAGAGCTGATTAGGTTTTGGTAACAATTGGACATCCTAAAGTAGTAGTTTCTTAAAAAAATTCTTCTAAATATATTTTTTTTATTTGTTATTACAAATAGTAAAGAGTATATCTTGTATATATTTACAAATAAAGAAATATAAATTTTAAAATATTCTGTTAAGTGGTAAAGCATTCTCAAAAGCTAACCATGATTGTCGTGAACTATTTCGAATGGGAATTGGCCAACAGTGGTGCACTGTTCTGTTGAAAATCATTTGAAAGGTATTTTTTTTTTTCAAATATTTCTTTTGTTATCAAACTTTAATTAAATTATGTATTTTTAGAGAGCAATAGACGCCCTGCAAATAAGCAAATCAGTTGTGACTTGTGAGCAAGATTTCGGAAAAAGTTGGAAGAAGCATTTTTATTTCTAGAATAGGGCGCGAGCAGTCAAGTGACTTTGTTGGCCTTTGTTGACAAGCAGATATGGGGGCCCATGTCAGAATGACAGCTAATAATCATGTACATAACTTACAAATGTTATAAAAAAGTGTTGACTTTCCTTGGCAAGCTAAATAAACCACATGAAATTGGAAAATTATGAAATTTGTAATGAAAAATAAAGCCATTATTTGACATATGTACATAATAGGTCCATGAACCATAACAAAAAATCTGATGTGGCCAACACAAAACCTCCCGCTATTTAATTTTTATTAATTTAAATACATACCTACCTACGTATGTACTAACGCTGCAAACTGTTCCATTGCAGAAAACTATTGCTTTATTTACTATTTTCTTTTTAAAATGTCACTATTATTAATTTGAAGTGATAAGTTTTCTGACAGTGACATTTACTGTCAGTTACATTCATTTGAAAAATGAACTGTGTAACAAAGGAATAGTTTTTATCTTAGGCTTCGCGAATAATAAAAAAAAAATATTTTTAAATTTATCTGTAAAATATATAGAAAAAGTATTAATGTATTCCTGTAGAAAATTCAATAATCTTTAATTTTTTTAATAATTACTTTGCAAGATATATGAATTTATTTCCAGGACCATAGATGACGTCACACTATTGGTATCTGTCTCGCGCAGCCTACTACAGAAACTGGTGTGAGAAAGATAGCTATAGGTTTCTTTAAAAATCAAATGCAGCTATACAAAAAACAATTATGACTTTTTGATACCACGAATTGATTCAAAATTAAACGAACTTTCATTTAAAAATATTTTTAAAAATGGGTTTATGGGTCCATTACTAGCTCTTATTCTGTCACGGGCCCCCATATCTGCTTGTCAACAAAGACCAACAAAGTCACTAAATTTTGTAATTTTAAGTATAATTTAAATTGATAATCACTCCAAGTAGATAAGAAAGTTGCTGAGTTTTAGCAACATTGCTAAAAACGTCATGTAAGTAATAGAAACATAATTATACAGTGTGTCCCATTTAGAAGTGCCACCATTGGGATCTCGAGAACTATAAGAGATACAATGTCGGTTAAATGGAACTTTTTGTGCGCCTTTGGAAGGCCATCTCAGATGTGCTTTTGTTTTTCCAAAAATTCTCATAGGGCACTAGATAATGACGAAAAACTGAATATTGTTGATTTTTTTCTTTCTCAAATAACTTCTAAACTATTAGTAATTGAGAAAAACGTTTCAAATATAAAAGATAGATATTTTTATTAACTAACCAGTGGCGTACGAAATAAATTTTTATATCCGTAAATTTTCGAGATATAACACAAACTTATATTTTTTTAAATGGAACCCATATCTGATTTTAGTCTCAAAAAAATCAATATTTTTTTCTCTTTTCAATGATGTAAAGGTTATTATGTTTTATATTTGTTTTGCTCCTAAAATTTAATTTTTCTCTTTATTTTCCTGAATTTTCTTATTATTTCCCAAAAAAACATTATTATTTTTATTAATTATATTGTATTTGATCAAAATAATTTGTTTTATGCCTTTATTACTTAATATTTTCATTCTAGACTCATAATTACAAATTACACTATGATGAGCCAAGGGCGACCTGATACAAAATATAAAAATTAATTTGATCCTAATTTTGAGCAAAATTTTCTAACGAAATAAATTATTTAAATACAAGAAGTATTTCTAAATAGAAATCTACCAATATTTTCAAAATAATTGTAAATTTAATACAAAATAAGGAAAAAATAATAATTTTGAAGGCAAAACAAATATAAAACATAATAACCCTTACATAGTTGAAAAGAGAAAAAAATAATGATTTTTTTGAGACTAAAATCATATATGGATTCCGTTTAAAAAAATTTAAGTTTGTGGTATATCTCAAAAATTTACTGATATAAAAATTTATTTCGTACGCCACTGGTTAGTTAATAAAAATATCTATCTTTTATATTTGAAAAGTTTTTCTCAATTACTAATAGTTTAGAAGTTATTTGAAAAAGAAAAAATCAACAATATTAAGTTTTTCGTCATTATCTAGTGCCCTATGAGAATTTTTGGAAAATTAAAAGCACATTTGAGATGGCCTCCCAAAGGCGCATAAAAAGTTCCATTTAACCGACATCGTATCTCTTATAGTTCTCGAGATCCCAATGGTGGCACCTCTAAATGGGACACACTGTATAAAGCTTGTCATTTTCATGTGCCTGGTAAAGTTTCTGAAAATTAATAATATTAAATTAGAACGAACACTAATGGCTGCGAATAATAGATTCATATTTGCGTTACCTAAACAAATTGGCAGTGCTAATAAACCGTGCAGCTAATGCTGACATATTTATCTATTTTATTTGCGCTCCTGAAATATTGGTGTTGTGGAAGCACTGCAGTGTCCCCGATGCTGCGACAAATGGATACTTGAAAACGTTTCTGGCTCCTGTGACTGATCTCCCGGTGCTTGAGCTGTCTCCGAGCTTTGCGCTAAGTTGTGCTCGCCGCGTTGCGTTGGATTATGTGTGGATGCCGTTTGTTGTCTGGTGTAATTAATAAACTGGTTTCGTGTTTCGCTTATAAGATTTTCCTTTGACGCCCAAATGTTAATTAGCTTCAGATCGCGTATCTGACACCCTCATTTGCTCATCCCACTTATCATATTTCTTGCACCAAAAATTTACGGCTTTATACATAACTCGACGAGACAGACTTTTTTGCTTCTTCTAGCACTTCAAGCATATCTTCAACTTTAGCTACGTGAAGAACATTTCTTTAGGGTTGAAAAAATTCCTGGATATGCAGTCAAAATTTTATTCATTTTCGGCCTCCACCGGTTTCGGCACCACTTATATCTTCATTAGGAGCTGGATGAAATTTACAAAAATTAACAACCATATAATATTTAGCAAAGTAAAAAATTATAAGAAAAAATAAAAAAATATAAAAACGTGGTGTAGAAGCATTTATAATTCAATAAGTATAAATGTAATAAAAACACATCACAAAGGTGGTCAAAAGTTAAAAGAATGAATTAAAATAAATAATTAAAAAAAATATGTTGTGGCCTGCACAATAC
This sequence comes from Ophonus ardosiacus, assembly GCA_943142095.1. NCBI lineage: Eukaryota > Metazoa > Arthropoda > Insecta > Coleoptera > Carabidae > Ophonus > Ophonus ardosiacus. Next base: position 9,526,849 of record OW964830.1, on the reverse strand, counting down.
CTCTCGCCATTTACATTTTCTGTTATATAAGTATTGTATTGCACTTCGCTATCGAACCGTCGTTTTATAACAAAAAAAATTACAGAACTTTACCCAAATATTGTTTTTTATTGTATTTAACATGTCTTCTGTACACATTCAATTCTAATTATATCTATTTTTCATTGTATGAGGAAGTTCCTAAATTTTAGCGATTCTTCCAATTCATTATCAAGATTGGCAGTATTTCTGATGAATATATGCATTTTACATACAATTTTAAACATGGAAGAAAAATAACATATAATATAATAAACGAAGTTACAATTTTAAATATTTAATTAATAAAACAATAAGTAAGATTAAATGTACTTCTCAGAAAAAGCTTTCAGAATGTCACTAGAACTGTTGATTTTTGACAGTGATATAGGCCATTTACAAACTATGTTATAAACATTACTATGTTATAAACATTTCAATTTGTCAACTGGTTTCTTTAGTGCCTTAGCCTCTGCGATGTATTACATTAGATTATTCTATGTATTATTAGTGTCTTTATCTCTAAATCTAGACAAGATATAATAAATTTTTTAAGAGTATTGGATGGAGAATTTTATGTTACTCAATATTTGTAATAACAAAAATTTCAAAAAAATATTTTAAAAAAAATTGTTTAAATAAACTATTATTTCCGGTTGTCCAATTGTTACCAATATCAATAAAAAAAGGTATCTCATTTTTTATACGGCTTGGTTATACACTTTCTTCCATATTCAATAGATATAGAGATAAAGAATTATAATGAGATTAACTTTCACAAATCATAGAAACAGCTGATATATTCAAATAATTCTAATTGACAGACGTCAGTGTCAAGTGTAATTTACATAGTGTATATTCGTGTTATAATTTTATTGGATTTATAGAATCTTTTTCAAGGAACTTTAGACATGTACAGCCCGATTCACAAAAAAGTTTAAGCTAATCCTCATTTTTCGATTAGCGAATTCTACTCTAATTTTGACAGTTCATATCTTAAAATATAGTCTAATCTATTCCTAGTATCTACCTTTATTAATAATATCATGAAAATTAAATTTTAAATACCTGAATAGAATAGAATGCTTAAACTTTTTTGTGAATCCGGCTGTTAATTTGAAAAAATAGTACATGTTCGTGTTACAATTTTACTGGTTATACAAAATCTTTTTCAATAAACTTTTGGTATGGGATTTCTACAAAATACATAGAAATGTCGCAAGGTATTGTGCTGGCCACATCAGATTTTTTTGAATAGCCAATATTCCAAGATCAATCTTGTTATTTTATTGCTACACTTCATAGATAGCTATCTAAAGAATCTTCACATAAAAATATAAGAAAACATATAATAAGGAGAAAGAGAGTAATATTTTATAGAGAAAATGATATTATTACATACACATTGAATATCTATTTTCAATTTCTCAACATTTATGCAACTTCGCTATTGGTCAGCAATTGTCCTGCTAGAAGAAACCCTCCAATTGTGTTATGACAAACAAACGGAGCAGGAGACATGGTTATCATCTGTTGTGACGGGTGGTTTGGTCGGGTGACGGTGACCGGTGTATAACGAATAGGAGTAATTTGATGAATGCGGTACGCAGAACGCAAGGGACTTCAAACAAAATGGATAGCGCAATTAAACAGCTAATCGAATGATTGATGCAGTGGCGCCGCAACAGGGGATACTCAACTACCCGAGGGGCAGGACGATTCAATTAGAATAGAAGTGGAATGAGATAGATGTTAAGATGGTTTAGATGTTACTATATATGAACTAAAACAGCAGGAGATTATGGATTTAAATCATAAGTACATAAATAAATATATCATATTACCCATTTCTGGGTGTGCCAATCTGCTTTATCACAGATATCGGTACTTATAACGATATATTTGTACCGTGCGGGTGTTTACCAGGCGTCACCTCACGGACACTCATTGCTGGCGTGGAGAGTGCACCACTGGGGATACTTTTGTGCCATTTAAAATTCGAAATATTTGGCGTCGGTCGGGATCGAACCTGGTACCCCCGGGTTCGCGACCTGACACTCAGGCACGAGGCCACGGGACCCCATAAGTAGTTCCACAATATATTTCTTTCCTTATATCGATTTCTCGAATGCGATTTGACATAACTTGTATGAATGTTTTTAAGATTTTTATCTTGAAAATTGTTTTTAATTTTCAAGTAGCTTAAAGATCTCATTCCGGGTTCTCTCCATCAGGGTTGTGCGAGTAATCTGTGATAAGATTACTTACACGCGTAGACATAGTGTAAACAATGCAAAGAATGATGTCAAATGTAGACAATGTGTAGAAAATATAAAATATGTAAACTTTGTATACCGGGTGTCACATATAACATTACGTTCTTGAATATCTCGAAAACAATGCATCGTAACAAAAAGTGTGCCGAATCAAAACCTTCATAGTTTTTGGGGGGAAATCAGATTCTGACAAAATGGCCCCACGACCACCCGCCCCCAGGGGGGCGGGAAAGGGGGTCAACTTAAAAATCTTAAATGGGACCCCCAATATTTTATTGCAGATTCGGAAAAAGCGTAAAAAATATGTTGGTTTTATTCGGAAACTTTTTTTGTACTCCCAACAGGTGGCAATGTAAATTTGCTAGAAAAAATTAACCGATTAATATTTTATTAATAATTTGATAAAAAAAAATGACGTTTTTTGTTTCAATACCTAAATAAACAAAATTGTAGAAATATCACTCCTCAACACTCAGGAGGAATTAAATGAAAGAAACTTTTTAAAAACTAACTATGGACAACTCGATTTCATCAGAAATTAAATATACATTTTTACGATTGCAGCGCCACATGTTGGGAGTACAAAATAAGTTTCCGAATAAAACCAACATATTTTTTTACGCTCTTTACGAATCTGCATTAAAAATAGGGGGTCCCATTTAAGATTTTTAAATTGACCCCTTTTCTCGCCCGTCCTGGGGGGGTCGGGGAGCCATTTCGTCAGAATCTGATGTCTCCCCAAAAACTATGAAGGTTTTGATTCGGCACACTTTTTGTTACGATGCATTGTTTTCGAGATATTCAAGAACGTAATGTTATATGGGACATCCTGTATATTGCACATGCGCACTAGAGATTTGGTGAAAAACATCTGATATATCACTTAACCTGACAGTCTAGTGAAAATCAGTAATTAAAATGGGAGGTAGAAAAGCAAATGAAAATATAAAAAACTTAAATTTTACTTTAAATTGCAAAAAAGACAAATACAAAGCACAATGCAATGTTTGTTTAAAAATGTTTATCAACAACTAGTGACATTTATTGGTTACAGCGTAAAATACTTCACTTCACTATTTTAATGAAATGACATAGTACGCTACTTTCAACGGCTCATTCATACATATATACCTTGTAAACTAACCAGTAATAGTAATATTTTTTTGTCTCTTTTTAAGCAAAAATAAAATAAAATAATTATAGTTTACGCGTAGACAATGGCGTATTTTACGTAGCTTAGATTTCAGGCACTATCCTGCTCTCCATGATAACTTTTAAAACCCGTGAGATAAATCCTGGTAAATCCTAATGCTGTCAGAAATATTTGCTTAATAGGTGTCGTTTGTACCACCGTGTTGGTACATCTGCGCTAAATTGAAGTAAATTCGAGTTCGAAATGCAGTTATACATAAACCGGCAGAGCTTATGAACAACCTAACAAAAAAGACCTCTAGCATTGCTTCCAACAATGGAATATTCATTATTGGGCGGTGTAGGATTCGGGGAGGAGAGTATATTGAGGGTGACAATATTTGTTTTGCGTAATTTTTTAAATAGTCAATCAATCCCGTTATTTTATCGTCACATCTCGTATATGGGTGTGGTGAGTAACTGGTTTTTCGTGGTTATTCGATTAACCGGTTAGCTGGCCGGTAAATTCAGATAGTGGTGGTAATAATATAAAATTGCAATTATTTTATTTAGTATCATTCTTGTTGACAATATATGTAGGAACCATAATAATCATTATTTTTCTTTTCAGTGTATGTACAAAGTAGGCATTTGCTCTCGCTTTTGTCAATGGAAAATGTCACTTTGCCGCTCGTGCGCGACAAAGTAGACAAAACGCCCGCTGTCCGAATTTCTAACTATAAAATCACACTGCTCTGTCGGTATATTACATAACAAAACAAAATACCGTACTAATGTATAAATAAATATATCATCACGGCATATTACCCATTTCTGGGTGTGCCAGTATCTACAACATATGTACATATCGGTAATGATGACGATATATTTTACCGTGTGGGCGCTTACCAGGCGTCACCTCACGGGCACTCATAGCTGGCGTAGAGAGTGCACCACAGGGGTCACTTTCGTGCCATTTAAAATTGGAATACAGAAATAAAATAAGGCATTCATTTACAAAAACGGAAGTAAAAAATATTTAAATTAGATTGAAGTAATAGCTCAAGAAGAATGGAAAATAATAATAAATTAAAATTAAAAAAAAATAATCGTTATTTATTAAATAGTACTGTAACAACAAAGTATACATTTTATTATTATTTGTTATTAAATTGGACGGCATTTGACTGTGTTTGTTAAGATTTAGAACAAATGCACTCTATTTTTATTGTAATACTTGAATTACTTTTATGGTAAGTCGAAAATATTTTTAATAGTATAACATTGTAATTTTGACCAGCTAATGATGGACAAATTTATGTTTCGAAACGTCCAACTAATGTCAATAAAATTATAAAATGACGTTACATCAATTATTAGAACCTATGGCCTACTTCTCCTTGTAAAATATTTTTTGTTATGGTGGAGGACCCCATTGCGGCGACTGTAGAAAAAACCTTGTGTGTGTTTCGAGCGCAAATGAGCATTGTCGATTTCAGGAGAATGCGGCGCTCCTATGTTGAGCGGCAACAACCTCTAATCGACAATATTCCATTTTGCGCTCTTAATACACAAATAGCTATTTTAAATATCATGGAACTGACTTAGTCAAGAGCTAAGAATATCACCACCAGTTTTTGTGTTTATATTTTCTAGGTTGTTTCGTCTTATTTCTTTCTATTTCTTATATTAAGTCCTCTAGCACCTGCCTCCCGCTAAGTCCGCGATAGCCTAATCGATGCCGTGATTAGCATAAACACCACAACTGGGTCGATGACACACGACAATCGAGTCACAGTACACGCGATCCCACGCACTCGTGCCCATTCTTCACCGTGTCCGAGACAGCAGAATAAACTCCGATCTAGATAGTCCTAATCAAACAGCAAATTCCAGGTGTCACAACGACCAAAATAGATCCAGGTTGAATGTTTATTTTTACGTATGATGTTTGATTTGTGGAATAGGGTGTCAAATTGTCAAATTATTTTAAATAAATATCAAAAAGTTTGAGGGAGTAATGAATTTTTTTGAAATGCGAATATATGAATATAAAAAAATTGGGGTTTGTTTTATATTTTTTAGTTATCTGACAAAATAATTGTCACAATTCAATTGTCTGTATGAGGGATAATAATTTAAAATATCTATCTATAGATATAAAAATAAATGTTATGTTACCCCGTATAACATCTTCAAGATAAGTGCAAAATATCTTGAAAAGTGCATTTTATTGTTGCATGCAAAGTTCAACTTGCTTTGCAAGAAATCATTAAAAATTGCATATAAAAACATCCGTAACATGGAAATATACTTAACCTTGTTATAATAAATATATTTCTCTTACCTAACATGTATAATTATAAATATATTATCACAATGTTTTTAATTAACATAAATGCAACAGTTTTCCTTCATAAAAAAACTTTAAAGATATTTATAACTATGGATGGATCGAACAAAACTGAATCAATATTCTACATATAGATTTTGTTTCATGCAATTTTGCTGTGAGATTATTTTGTTTGATATTATTTTTGTATAGAATTATTTTATAGAAGCTGATTGAATTGATCTTGCAAATGTAACACCACCACTGACACCAAAATCCTATTGTTTCTAAATAAAAGAGATGGTGACCAAGATAACACTAGTTATACCTATGCAATATGAAAATTTACTTGACTCGAAAGTTAAAACACTAATTTTATTAATGCAAACTTAATTTAGATCAAAATTAGTGAAATCGTTGCCATCACTTTCGGTATTTTAAAAGTCCTCGGATAGAAGGACGCGTGCAAAGAGAGTTAAACAATTAGATTAGATCAAAATTTGGTAGTGTCTCTAAATAATTCAATTGATACTCACGTGTTGTAATACAGGTCACTAAGGCATGGAAATGGGTATAAGACAGAAACAAACACATATTTCCAACAATAACAAAATTATATAAACATTAAAAGAACTCGGCGACACTGAAATATATACTAACTGGAATGCGCGTACGAACCGTGACTGTGAAGCATATTGAAAGCCTGCTGCTGGAGTAGTCGGCAAACATCGTGAGTAGACGGAAATTATTTCGTGTGGCGCATGTTTAAATAAATGAAGCATAATATGAAAACAAAGCGATCAGCTATGATACGAGTTATTCGGCTAGGTTCGGTTCGGCACGAACAGGACCAGCCATTATTGTTCAATGAGCTTCAGTGCAGCGTACGCTGATAGGTAGAGTATGCGAGTTTCAGTTAGTATATATTTCAGTGCTCGGCGAGTAAATAAAATTATGTAATCCAAATAAAACTACAACGCGATCTATTGAATCTATTTAAACTCTAAATCTACAGTCTTTCAATTTTCCAATTCACAAAGAATAACACAAAATCAAATAAAATTACAGTCTTAGACACTAAGTCATAGACATCAACAATACGAATACAATAAGACAAGAAGAGGGTGTCAGAGTCAAAACTCTTGAACTAAATAAGAAAGAAGTCAGTGATACTCAAACCTTTATTTTTCGACTCATCTCGTATAAAAAACTCGAGACAACTCTTATTTTCTTACAAAACCAGTATTCACTGGGACACCTTCTAACGGACAAACCCTTCTTTGAACACAGTTCTGCACCAAAGTTCAAACCTTGAGATTTTTCGGCTGTCCGAAACACTTTACCCTCTGTCTCATTTACCGTGAGTATTTTTTAACGTGAAACATTGGGTTTGTCATAACCATGGTTACAACATTTGATTGACAGCAATGTATTTGCTTGTCCCATTTAAATGAGGCATAGAGAAATCTTCAAAATTTAGATGAATTGAAAGTTCAGATTCAAAATATTTCGCAAAATATTTCAGTTGCCCTAATAGCGAATGTGATTCATGAGCTTTACAACCACTGAAATATATACTAACTGGAACTCGCATACTCTACCTATCAGCGTACGCTGCACTGAAGCCTCATTGACAATAATGGCTGGTCCTGTTCGCGCACGTTCGTGCAGAACCGAACCTAGCCGAATAACTCGTATCATAGCTGATCGCTTTGTTTTCATATTATGCTTCATTTATTTAAACATGCGCCACACGAAATAATTTCCGTCTACTCACGATGTTTGCCGACTACTCCAGCAGCAGGCTTTCAATATGCTTCACAGTCACGGTTCGTACGCGCATTCCAGTTAGTATATATTTCAGTGTCGCCGAGTTCTTTTAATGTTTATATAATTTTGTTATTGTTGGAAATATGTGTTTGTTTCTGTCTTATACCCATTTCCATGCCTTAGTGACCTGTATTACAACACGTGAGTATCAATTGAATTATTTAGAGACACTACCAAATTTTGATCTAATCTAATTGTTTAACTCTCTTTGCACGCGTCCTTCTATCCGAGGACTTTTAAAATACCGAAAGTGATGGCAACGATTTCAACAGATTAGGTCATTGCTTAGTAGTCAATGGAGGGATTTTTGAAAACTTATTGTAATTATTGTTTATTTATTTCTTATTATGTTTACTTATTTGTTAGTTAGTTTATTTGTTCGTAATTTTGTAATTTTTTACAATCATCCTTATTTCATAAGAAAGTTCGTAAGTTTTAACAATATTGCTACAGAAATTAGCCAATAGAAACAAATTGAAAGCTTGTCATTTTCATATTTTCTTTAATGTTTGCAATTATTATTTAGTTATTTCCCGTTATGTTGTTAAGAGGTAGCAAATTTGTTATTCTTGTTCCCTTATAGTTTTTATATTTAAATATAATAAATAGTTCTATGAAATTTGTTCCCTATGTTTAATTTTAAATGGGACAAGGAAATACATTGCTTGTCGTAAGCATGGTTATGACAAATCCAATGTTTCACGTTAAAAATACTCACGGTATATTTCAAACTACATAAAACAAAATCTGTTGTGGCCAGCACAAGATCTCTCGCCATTTCCATATTAGGCTATATAAGTATTTTATTGCACTTCGCTTTCGAACCGTCGTTTTATAACAAAATATTATAGAACATTACCCAAATATTGTTTTTTATTATATTTAATATGTCTTCTGCCCACATATAATTCTAATTATATCTATTTTTCATTGGATGAGGAAGTTTCTAAATATCAGAGATTGTTCCAATTCATTAACCAGATTGGCGGTATTTCTGATGGATATATGCATTTTACCACAATTTTACCTATAATTTCAAATATTTAATTAATAAAACAATAAGAAAAATTAAATATACTTCCCAGTAAAAGCTATCAGAATGTCACTAAAACTGTTGATTTTTGACACTGACATGTGTCATTTACAAATTATGTTATAAACATTGGAATTTGTCAACTGGTTTCCTTAGTGCCGTAGCCTCTGCGATTAGTTCACTCTATCAATTATAGTGTCTTTATCTCTAAATCTATACAAGATATAATAAAATTTTTAAGTGTATTAGATGGAGAATTCTATGTTCTTCAATATTTAATAAAAAAACCTCCCAAAAAATTATATTTAGAAGAATTTTTCTAAGAAACTACTACTTCCGGTTGTTCAGTTGTTACCAAAACTTTTTCAGCTCTTCCCAGGAATGTCAGATTGAGTAAACTGCAGTTAAATATTTTTTAAGTCTTATAGTTTTTGAGGAATCGTGACTACAACATCCAGACATACATACATACACACACACATACACACATCCACACACACACACACACACACACACACACACGGACATCATTTAAAAAATGTTATAATCGGATTCTAGGGACCTTAAATCGTGCTTATTCATTAAAATCTGGATATGCGAATTTTAGCATGAATCCAATACCTCTCTTAGCGAGAGGTAAAAATCACAATTTTAAACGAAAAATTCCAATACCAAGAAATAGGTAATAGCTGGACTATTGCACAAATGACATGGACTTTACGAATTATCCCAGGAAATTGACAACTGTTTATTGTCTCATAAGATATTTAAATTTTTCTTTAATCCAACCCTGGGAATTGCAAGTACTATGGTAACCTGAAGCAATTTGCGCACTAAACTGTTCCTCTGTATTATTTTTATAGTAAACGGGTGTATGTCGATCCTTTAGATTTTGATGAGACAGAGTATTAACTAGAGTATAAGATACCTCCAATCACATAAATCGTGGTATGTATATCGACTTGTGGTAATAAATGGTATTATTCATGTTATAAAAAGCATGAATCGCTGGTGCATGTTTAACAACAATAACATTAAATGCGGTCACAGCGTGAATATGAATACATAACGAGTGGAGTAAGCAAGGAAGGAGTTAGTTGGTAGGACGGTGTGGTGACGGAAGCCGAGACGACAAATGTGTGAGGCATAGGCGTGCGAGATGGGGCGATAGCTCCTCGTCCTCGGGCTAATGGCGCCCGATTTGCATGCGCCGCGACGCTTTTAATTGCCACCGCCGCAGACGACTCCCGCTGACCGGAACCAAGGGATGGGAATGGGAATGGGATGGGAACGATAAACTTGTTACAACACTTCTACTCTAAGTGTCTTTATATAGACGACGATGAGACAGAATAAAAACTTGTAAAAAACATATACATATACTCCTATCTACAAATTCCGTACCGAAAGTTCCTTGGAAAAGATTCTATATATTTACAATAAACCTGTAACACGAATATATACAGTGTGTTCAAAAAAAATCCTAACTCGGAGTAGCCTATGAACAAAAAGACGTATGTCAATTTGGAAGTATTTAATTAAATGTCAATTTGACACAAGATATTGTGAAAAATGTTATTGAAAGAAATCAAAGCTTTTCTTCTTGAATCCTTATTTTAGAAATAGAAATAAATTAGAAAACGATGAATGACAATATTCTGTATCCTTTCTTTATTTTCTTTTCTCCTTAAAATTACATTTCACAATCAATTTTGACAAATTGATTTTTGAACTGAATAATGATCAGACATACGTTTCTGTGTTCATAGCCTACTCCGAATTAGGTATTTTTCTGAACACACTGCACTATTTTCTACAAATTCCATTCCGAAAATTCCTTGGAAAAGATTTTATAAATGTAGGTATATAAATTGTACTTGCACTGACATTTATCAATTAGAATTATTTGAATATATCCGCTATTTCCATGACTACAGCACAGCTGGCTCTTTATATTTAATTTTCTATCTATTGACTATGAAGAATAATGTATAATCAAACTATATAGACAATAAAATATTCTTTCATATTGATAATCACATAAAATGTCAAAAAATGATGCTTTTATAAGAAAAACTGTTAAGAACTTCTAATATGGGAACGTCTGGTTGACCAATTATAATCAAAATCTAATCAGCTCTTCTTATGGGTGTAGAGAAGAGGAATGCGAAAGAAATATAATTTTACAATTTTAGTATTGGAGTTATCGTCGGAAAATTTTTGTCGCAAATATATTATCCGTGCCGTGTTATAATTTTATTGGATTTATAGAATCTTTCCAGGGAACTTTCGGTATGGAATTTCTAGAACTCGGTATGTTGATGTTAATATTTTGATGGATATATAGAATCTTTTTCAAGGAAGTTTTGGTATGGAATTGACGGAAGGTAATGTGCTGGCCACAACAGATTTTTTTTTTAGTAATTTCCACCAGAATAACTTTTTTAGGCGATGTTTTTATACCTGTCTAATGTCCAAACCATTTTAGTGATTTTCCTATTTTCATTCTGTCTCTAATTTTCCCATTTGTTTTCCGCTCTAGTCTTCAAATTTTTGAGTTCCTCCTCAGATAGTCCTTTACAATAGGTATGATTCATTTTGTTTGCGATTAATGACCATTCTTCTGAATCCTAGCACAATATTGATGCCACGAATGTTCTGCCATATATCGAATATAATATAATGATTATATAAAAAAAAATCTGTTGTGGCCAGCACAAAACCTTCCGTCAATTCGATGTATTTTGTATATATCCCATATCAAAAGTTCCTTGAAAAATATTCTGTATATCCTGTAAAATTGTAACACGAACACACTATTTTTTACAAACTCCATACCGAAAGTTCCTTTCCCTATTTTATTAGGGGTCGCTGTTTCTTACTCTTCTCTTTTAATCATTCCTGTCCAACGCATCTTCTTCACACAATTCTTCCTCTCTCAGATCATCTGCTACACAGTCCTTCCATCTTCTTCTCTTTGGAGGGACACTCTATCACATTCACACATAACTTTCTGACCCTATACTTTCAACTTTGGTTTTGCATTTGACACTGACATTTTAACAAAGCTGACTAATTTTTGAAAGTTAATCTCTCTTAATGTCTCTATAACTCTATATCTATTGAATATGAACGAAACTGTATAATCAAACCGTATAGAGAATAAGATATTCTTTCATATTGATAATCACAAAATGTCGAAAAATGATATTTAACTGCGATTTTTCAAGAAAAACTGTTAAAAACTTCAAATAAGGGTACTTCCGGTGGATCAATTATAACCAAAATCTAATCAGCTCTTCATATGGATGTAAAGAAGAGGAATACGAAAGAATTATAATTTTTAGAATTGTAGTATTGGAGTTATCGTCGGAGAAAAATTTGTCACACACAGACACACACACGGACACACCCACGCACACACACACACATACAGACATCATCTTAAAAATAGTAAATTCGTATTCTAGGGACCGTAAAACATGCTTATTCATTAAAAATTCACCAACGAAATTTTTGACCAAAGACAATACCTTCCTTACCTAAAGGTGACGGAAGGTAAAAAAATAAGAAAGGGTCCTGAAAAATATAAACTAGAATTTTGTATTGTTTCGCATTATGAAAGCTAAAATCTGCAAAATTAACATTTACATTTGTATTTGATGACCAATGCATTTTTAAGTTGAATATAAACAACACTAAAATAGCGTAAATACTGATGAAGCAACTTTTATTTAATTCAGTTACCTTCCTATTTCTATTGGTTTCGAAATCATTTACACTATTGTCGATTATCGATTTAATAATTTGTATTATTATTTTCTAACTATAATACTATTGTTTACTCATTTTTTTTTCTACTTGTTTCAGACAATGAAGCATCCATCTGCAACCAATTCTTCTTCTTCTTCTAAGTAAGTAAGTGTATCTATTCAATTTATTTACTCCTCTACACCATGCGATTGTTTATATAGAGTAAATTAGCCCCGATTAAAACTATCGTGTATTTACTTAGTTGGAATAAACAGCAATTGTTCAGTGCAATGCAATCGATGGGTAAAAGTCGAGAGTAGAAAGTTTTTGTTTCTTTTATGCGCTTAATTAACTCTCAGCTAATGAACTACACAATCGATACAACCCTCTTCATCAGGGCCAACTTGATCGCGATAATCAGATGCGTGCAACGCGGAATTAAATTCGTCATCGACAAAGCCCGGGTAATGGCAGTTAATTTCAATTATACAGACAATGGTCCAGTTGCTAGAAGCGATGCCGGTGATGTAATACAAGAGTTGAAATTATGTGTTACTCTAGATAAAATATAACTAGTAAATGCAAAAGTAATTAAAAAAATCTGATGTGGTCAACACATAACCTTCCGCTATTTAATTTTTATTAATTTAAACACATACCTACGTTTTTTACTAATGCAGCGAATTATATTATGTTCCACTGCATATAACTATTGCTTTATTAACTATTTTCTTTTTAAAATGTAACTATTATTAATTTGAAGTGATTATTTTTTTGACAGTGATATTTACCTGTCAGTTACATTCATTTGAAATATGAACTGTGTAACAAAGGAATTGTGTTTACCATAGGCTTCGGGATTTAAAAAAAAGATTTTTAAATTTATCTGTAAAATATATAGAAAAAGTATTAATGTATTCCTGTAGAAAATTCAATAATCTTTAATTTTTATAATGACATAAAATACGAAAAAAATTTAATGGTATTTTTTGAAGAAAAACCATTATGAGCTTCAGGTAAAGTGTCATTTCCGGTTATTCGATTTACACCAAAATCTAATGGTTTCTTCCATATTAGAGTAGGGTAGAAATACAAGGTTTCAGAATTTTCTGATTGATAGTATTTGCGTTAGAGCGACAACAAAATTCATACACATACACACATACACACACATACACACACACACACACACACACACACACACACACACACACACACACATACAGACATCATCGTGAAAATGTTGAAATTGGATTCTAGGGACCTTGAAACGTGGTCATTTACTAAGATCTTGATATGTGATTTTTAGCACGATCTCTATACCTCCCTTACCAAGGGTAGCGGGAGGTAAAAAGCAGATGTCTCGTTTCGCAATAATTTTTCCAAATATACGAGGCGAGAGAATGTGGAACTAATTTTTGAAACAAAGACAAGTCATTGGTCAAAAGAGAATAACTTGTTTCTGTTCAAGAATTAGTTCCTTATTCTCTCTTCTCAGCGAATGGAGTATACTCTCTTATTGCTCGATTCTCGAAAAAGTTTAAGCAAATCCTCGTTTTTTGACAATTTGTAACTTAAAATATAGTCTATTCTATTCTTAGTACCTACTTTTTTCGTATTATTTTGAAGATTAAATTTTAAATAACGAAATAGAATAGAATTCACTAATCCAAAAATTATTTCTATTATAGAAATCTAAAATGGTTAAGCTATAAGCTGATTATCATGGCTATGAAAAAGAAAATATAAAATTATTGAAATTAAAGCGTGAAATAAATCCATAAAGAAAAAAATCTGTTGCGGTAGAGTGTTCGGTGTTGGTGTTCCCTTGAAATGAATCTGGTTTATTCGTAATTTACCGACTTTCTGATTAGTTTTTAATTACGCGGCGATGATTTATACGGCAGATTATTATTCAATTTTTTGTGGTGCAGTTTTTCTCCGGGATTATAGGGAGCCTTACGATTATTTGCATTTTCGAGGAGGCGAAGGCAGAGATGTATTTCACCAGACAAGCTTTATTCTCAGACAGCTTTAATTGTATATCCTGCAAGATAATGAAAACATTTTGAAATTAACCGTCATTATCTCTAAAGGTATTATTTTTTACATTTGAACAAATAAGATAAAATAAAAAATTCTCAAATTCAACTGGGGCGTTTGCGGTTCTCGTCGTTTCATTACGTCAGTTTTGGAATGATCTGATAGTTTCTAAACGTCACTATATATTTGATCATTATTGGTGTTCGTTATAAGTTTTAAGCTCATTTTAAATATTTTCTGCTAAACATCTTCATATCAGTGCTACACCTATTATAATTAAGGTGGATTTATGCAGCTTATTTCTTATTTTACTTTTTCTTTTCTTTTTCGTTTTTACTTTTACTTTAAGTTTGGTACTTTATGCACCTACTTTAAAGCCTTCGGTACACATACGCAGATGTGATTTTTCTGGCATATCAGTTGTCATAAATGTAAAGAGATAATTATAACCTGTAAAAATGGACACAAATTTAATAATTTGTGCATCTGCTATATTACTTGTAGCTTTACCCATTTTCTAATTTTTGCAATCTTACCTACACAAAAACATATAAATACAGTACACGCTGACGTTTGTCACGCACATGCGCAGTTATGAAATTCTTTTACTTTAACGGTCTTAAGTTGGTCAACTTTACTTCTTAAAGTAAAATTAAAAGTTTGCACATAAAGTAGTACATTTATTAACACACCTTTAACTTTTGTAAAGTAAAAGAAAAGGTAAAATAAAAAGAAGGCTGCATAAATCCACCTTTAATAAACATGCACAGTTGTGTAACTGGCGAAAGCGAAACAATCAACGAAACAAAATAAAATTCAGTGAACGATTTTCGAACACGGTCATCGAGACTAGACTCTGGACGACCGCTATTGGGTTTTGATCAACTGGTCAATGGGCAACTAAGCGATAGCCAACTGGGGACCGTACATATGGGCAATATAGCAAAGCTGGCTGATCTATATGTGTAGGTAGAATTATATAATTGTATATAAGGTTAGGTTGTCATAAAATATGTTTTTCATATTTTGATAAACTATAAGAACATAACAAGACCGCATTATTTAAAAGAAGAATCCAAATACAAGATAGTTTTAAGTTTTAATTTTAAATATTTCTCCAATTAGTATGCTTGCTAAGCGTGCAACAATGAGTCGGTTTCACATTTTTTAAAAAGTATTTTAAAGGAATGTTCATGCAATATTTTTCATGGTAAAGGCCAGTTTCATAATAAACTCTATAGTCACGTTTTCATATAACTTTAGCACTTTAGTGAGCATTCTATCATTACTTTAAATTAAATATAAAGTCTTAAAGTAATTTTAATTTAAAGTCTTACAGTGAGCTTGTTTATGAAAACGGCCCCAATATAAAAAAATCTGTTGTGGCCAGCACAAAACCTTCCGTCAATTCGATGTATTTTGTACATATCCTATACCAAAAGTTCCTTGAAAAATATTCTATATATCCTGTATAATTGTAACAAGAACACACTATTTTTACATATCCATACTGAAAGATCCTTTGAAAAGATTCTAAAATCTAATAAAATTTTAATACGAATACGAACGTACAATATGTATTGCACTTAACACTTCCTCCTGCTTCAACTTTGCCCTATTTTATTAGAAGTCGCTGTTTCTTACTCTTCTCTTCTACTCATTCCTGTCCAAAGCACCTTCGTGACACAGTTCTTCCTCTCTCAAATCTTCTGCTATACAGTCCTTCCATCTTCTCTTTTGCCTTTCTCGTACTTCTGGCATTATAAGTTCCTATCTTGAGGCGAGGCCGCAAATGCAAGTCACTGGCGAGGGACACTCTGTCACTTATATCACTTTCAGATCATATACTTTCCACTTTGGTTTTGCACTTGCCACTGACATCTGTCAATTAGATTTTTTGGAATATATCTGTTGTTTTCATAATTTTTACTAAGCTGACTGACTTTCGAAAGTTAATCGCTCTTAATCTCTCTATAACTCTATATCTATTGAATATGAAGGAAAATGTATAATCGAACCGTATAGAGAATAAGATATTCTTTCTATTGATATCACATAAAATGTCGAAAATGATATTTAACTGCGATTTTTCAAGAAAAACTGTTAAGAACTTCAAATAAGGGTACTTCCGGTTGATCAATTATAACCAAAATCTAATCAGCTCTTCATATGGTTGTAAAGAAGAGGAATATCAAAGAATCATAATTTTTAGAATTGTAGTTTTGGAGTTATCGTCGGAGAAAAATTTGTCACACACACACACACGGACACACACACAGACACACACACAGACACACACACAGACACACACACAGACACACACACAGACACACACACAGACACACACACAGACACACACACAGACACACACACGGACACACATACACACATACAGACATCATCTTAAAAATAGTAGGTACATTCGTATTGTAGGGACCCTAAAACGTGCTTATTCATTGAAAACTCACCACCGAATTTTGGACCAAAAACAATACCTTCCTTTTGACGGAAGGTAAAAATAATAATTTATTGTTATTTTTGTAAATAACTAAACAAAAAGATAGGCGCCAGAAATAGTAATGAAAAACAACCACCCACTCCTATGACGTCGGAATACATACAGCACGTTATCCGCAGCCAATAGGAAAACATTTTACGTTATTTAAATAAATAAAATTAGGCGATAGTTAGTCACATGTTAAACTGTATGTACTCTGACGTCACATTCTGTTGCAGATCACGTCACTTTTTCAAAATATTACACAAATTTCAATATTTAATTGTAAAATATCTAGTGGATATTTCGTGATATTTTCAAATTTAAGGCTTTTATGAACTGTTGCCGCCGATAATTTTGATAGACTTCATTGACAGTTATAATTTTTTATTTTATTTCTGATATAAAACAACTATTATAAAGTCAAATCCACATGAAACATTGTTAATTATTATAATTTTTACCAGCCGTATAACTAAAAATTATTTTTTCTTAAAATGATTTGCACAAACAAATACTTGTTTTATATTTGGACTTAAATTTTATTATTCTTTTCTTCTTTCATCTTTTGGTAAACTATAAGAACATAACAAGGCCGCATTATTTAAAAGAAGAATCCAAATACAAGATAGTTTTAAGTACCTATCTGTCATTTTTAATACCGGATTCTCCAATTATGAGTACTTTGGGATAGCGCACGCATAAAGTTCATAGCTAGAGTGGCGCTATAGTTACACTATATCACCACCGCTTGCTCCCAGTGAAATTGAAAATAGTAAAATACATTTTAGAATCTGAAATTTTGAAGTATATGATCCTGCATGTATTTTGTACGCGTCTGTACATGGGTACACTAACATATTAACCAGGTTGTGCGTGCGTGGCGAGGCGACGCGAGGGTAAACTTCCGCGCGCTGGTATTTACGCTGCAGGGAACCTCCAATTAGTGGTATTAATTAGCAGACACTTGAAATTCTAGCACCACCAGCCTCTGTTCTACCCCATCCTCCACCTACACTACCACCATGCTGATTTACCTACTCCTACTAATAGTTAACAATGAAAGAAAAAAATATATTTCAAATAAGGATACTTGTATTAGGTATACTACATCCATTTAAAAATAAAAGTCACTTGATAATTTATATTTCTGGCAATCAAATACTCAATTTCCATTTTAAGTAGGTATCTTAGGGCTTGATTATATATTACACATCCATATAATTATACTCGGTAAATATAAACTTTGTTGTGATTACCAAAAATGAACAAACATGGATGCTTCTAGCCAAAAACAAGCACTTTTAAAACACAATTTTCGACAGGCGAAACTTAACTGCGCAAGCAAATGAGACACGACGTAGTATAGTATTGTATAACACGAACAGTGAATTATGCTGTATACCAGGGAATACCCTGTCTACACAAAAGTTTTAGTTACCTGTACAAATAAGTATATGGCGGGAAGAAGAATTGGTAATCTTTACAAAATATGTCACAGGATACAAAAAAATAAAATTTGTCCCAGTAACAGATTAAATATCTTTAATTGTTGCAAAATGATTTTGTAATCTGAACAAAGTAACAAAATGACTGCTTAGTACTACTAATAATAATTGCTACCATAACTAATATTTTACAGCAAATAATACTTTTTATACACAACAAAAATTGTTTAGTTTTGGAAACTTAAAATACAAAGTTCTTCGTATACACGGCAAAAAAATATTGTTGAAATAACAAAAAAAATACAGCTAACTAAATTTTGTCCGGAATATCAATGTAATTTTTTACCGTGTAGAGTTAAAAAGTTCATCGAAAAGTATTTGGAATTGAAATGGCACAAAGGAACGCCTGTCGTGAGCTCTCCACATCAGTAATGAGTACCCGTGAGGTAATTACATCATTATTCATTATCGGTAAAGCAAAGTGGCAATCTCAGCAATGGGTCGTGGTGATATATTTATTTATTTATTCTAGCACAACGAACGAGTTAATTGTTGAGATTAACACATTCTGTAAATCTGTGGTTAATTTTTAACAACTGATTAAAAATTTTATCCAATAGATATTGATTTGAGAACTAAAAATCCAAGTTTTTGTTACATATCAACATACTTGCCTGGTTGAAATTTTTAACCAGTTCTTAAAAATTAACCATTGGATTACAAAATAGGCCTGGTTAGAAGATAAGTATAAGCCTCTATCTATTTAATTATCAGAATAAATACAATATTTGAAATCATCAATGAAGTGCAAAAAAATCGTCATTAAAAGATCAGCAATTGGCACTAAAATAATTCATTATGACGATTTCATGCAAGTGCAGTGTTGCCAACCTGATGATAATTATTGTAGATATGACAATTTAAGTAAGTGCACGATATATAATAGTAAATTTATAAAATGACAAATGTACAAGAACGGAATATACAATTCCGATGAAGAAGATTGAAATAAAATTTCGAATGTTCTATACGATAACTTCAATGTTCGGACGTTAGTAACAGTGTCAGACTAAGAGTTACATAAACATAACCTATTGTAAATAAATGTTTCTTTCATTTTCACAATTTTTCGATTTCATATAAAATTTAATATGCACCTTGGTACTGAAGTACCTTTTTATCACTCATATTGTTTATTTTCCTCGGCCTTACAGTCGCGACAACTAAATACCATGTTTGTCACAAAAAAAGAACTTCAATACCTTTTTAAGTAAATATCTATGGGCTATCCAGCGAATCAAGCGGTTTACGTCATTGTTTAGGGATTTTTGAAATTTTCTGTATTTTTTTAAATATATTTTATTAACGATATTTTATTGGTTTTTTATTATTATTATTATTATTATTATTATTATTATTATGTATTTGGAACCTTTAATAGAAATAATTATATTTGGATATATTATTATTAAGTAAAATTTTGTAAATTTTTGCAAAATGACGTTTGATTATATTATTTTAATATTGGTGATTCTGAACATGTATATTACTAAATATTATATGTGTATATTATACTTTTCAACCTGTATTGTGATTTCATTTTGTTTTTGGTTTCGTTGTTCATTGACAAAATGTCAAATGCTCTGTCATGTCAAATTCAAGAGCTTGTAGTTAATTTATTGACTTATTTTGAAAATGAAAAATAGATTGGTGGGCTCTTACTTTAACTGAAATGTAATATTGAGTTAATATTTCGTTCTATTAAATCTAAATGTACAGCATGTGGCAAGCGCAATGTATAGAAACAGTGAGAAATTGTATGGTATGCAGTATTCTGTATTTTTTTAAGGATTTCACATAATACTAGATAGTTTGTTGCATATACTACAAGAATGAAGTATTTATAACGGCGTAAGCAGTATCGTCGAATATTTTAAATAAAAATGGATTTCGCTGGAAAAAAATGATACCAGACGTGTTACCTTTTTAAGAAAGATTTAGATTTATGAAGGCAACCCACAGATCATATTTTAATCCGTTTTACATGCTCATATAAACTTTCTAACATATGACGTCATTATTTCTAGTGATATTGTATTTATGACGTAAACCGCTTGATTCGCTGGATGGCCCATACTAAATTTATTGTTGTCAACTTAAAATTTGGTTAATTTTAGTTTTTTAAATTTATATTTAAACGAATCGTGGGAGTCATTTGCTGAATAAGGTAAGAATGAGAGGCTTGTTTGTAATTAATGTCAAGTGGATGTTAATTCTCTGTCTAGCTAATTCCCGCTCAAATGAATTCTGCGAGGGGCAGCTGAAATCCCTTTATAAATCATAAGTACCCGAATTTTAATTTTTTATTCTGGCAAAGTAAAAAATAATCCCCCTTGTTTAATCCAATCCATTTTTCTTGATTGCTTAATTATGATCCGACGTGGAGTGTGACTGCCGTGCTATCTCCTCTCTGCACGGTCGGGCAATGAATACATCGGACTGATTACCCAATCCAATAAAATATAGCGGCCATCAATATCTATCACGAGAAGCTGCACCGCGGTCTGAATGCCGAATTAACGGCAGTCGCGATGCGATAGCCCCCGGAACAATAAAAACTTACCGCATATTTTCAGCTCAATTTGCCTGCGGCGAAGAGCTAAAGACTCTCTCAAAAGGTGTTCCAACGGATATTTATCAGATTGCACAAGCGGGACTTCTTATCGCGCTGATTTATTTCGAATTGATGGAAGGAATCTCAAGATGTGCACTAACTTTACCTTGCAAACGAGCGCGACTAACTGCATTATCTCCCAATGATGAACGAACGCGGGAAAAACTCCAAAGGAAATGTTTTTACACAGTTTACAAGATTTCACCTCAGCATTTGCATAATGACATTTTCAAAATTAAATATAAAACCAATATTTTATTAAATGTTTATTGCTGTTCCTATTTCCAATAATTTTCTCAAATAGAAAACAGATTAAAGCTGTCTGAAAAGAGCACCAGAGGAGTCACTTATTTTGTGTTAATGGAAGGTTAAAAATGATTTTCTTTTTTCCGAAATTAGAATGTCATAATCTAACACACTTAAGCGGCGTTCACAACCAAGTAATTTTAATTTCCAATTTGAATTTCCACTTTGCGTCAAAGTTTCGAACATATATCTGAATATACTCATTCATAACAATCTAATTTCACTTTCCACTTTCAATTTCCAATTCAAACTTTGCAAGGTCCAAACTTTTAAATTTCAATTTGAGGTACCGCAGGAGCACAGTTTTGCTGAAAGTCGAATGTCAAGCTCAGCTGTCATTATTTGGAAGTTATTGTGAAATATTAGAAATGAATCACAAAAAAGCTCTTCAGCTTCAGTTATCTTTTGTCAAAAGCCTCGATGTGAACAAGTGAGTCTAGAAATATGGCATACGTCAAATTGAAATTACATGCTGTTGTGAATACGAAAAATTCAAAGTAAAAATTATAAAGTGGAAATTCAAATTGGAAATTGAAATTATTGGGTTCTCAACGCAGCTTTATTGATGCTAGACACAACAATAAACACAGATCATTGCCACCAACGTAATTATTTTGCCAAAAATTTCCCTTTTAATGGAAATATGTAATTATTTTTATAAAGAAATAATGTAAATGAAAACCGAACCAGAAAAAATAGGTACATACTTTCTTTCCAACTAAATCATGCTAAAAATCACATTTTGGTAAATGACCACGTTTTAAGATCCCTAGAATTTTGTATGATGAATGATGTATGTCTATATGTGTTTATGTGTGTGCGTGTGTGTGTGTGTGTGTGTGTGTGTGTGTGTGTGTTTGGATTTTGTCAACGCTCTAACTCAAATGCTATCATCCAGAAAATTCTCAAACTTTGTATTCCGTATTCTAATATAGAAAGAACCCATTAGATTTTTCTGTAAATCAGGTAACAGGAAATGGCACTTTACTTGATTCAAAATAATTTTTCTTCGAAAAATACCTTTTCACGATTTGTTACTATAAATTAAATATTATTAAATTTTCTACAGGTATGTATTCATAGTTTTTTCTTATATGTATTTATAGATAAATATAAATAAATAAAAATAAATATAGCATCACGGCATATTACCCATTTCTGGGTGTGCCAGTATCTACAACACATGTAGACATCGGTAATGATGACGATATATTTTACCTTGTGGGCGCTTACCAGGCGTCACCTCACGGGCACTTATAGCTGGCGTGGAGAGTGCACCACTGGGATCACTTTTGTGCCATTTAAAATTGGAAATATTTGGCGTCTGTTGGGATCGATCCCGGTATCCCCAGGTTCGCGACCAGACACACAGGCACGCGGCCACGGAACCCCATATAGATAAATATAAAACAATCTATTTTATAAATCCCGGAGCCTATGTTTTTAAATACAATTCCTTAGTTACACATTTCAGATTTCAAATGTATGTAACTCACACATAAATGTCACTGTCAAAAAAACCTATCATTTCAAATTAATAATGTTTTAAAAAGAAAATAGTATTAGTAAATAAAACAATAGTTAAAGTTATATTTTTCAAATGCAAAGGAACATATGCTCCAGCATCAATAAGTAGGTTTGTATTTATATTAATAAAAGTTGAAAATAATAATAATAAGACTTGGTTTAGTTTCACAAGAAAATTATATTTTTACTTTATTAACAATTTTGCCAGATTCGGCATCTTCAGAAGAAGTACAGGCGGGAGGTATAGTGCTGGCTACAACAGAAAAAAGAATTATGAAGTAACACGCAATGAAAAATTGTTTGAATTGTTGAAATAAATAAATAAATATATCATCACGGCATATTACCTATTTCTAGGTGTGCCAATCTGCTTTGTCGCAGATATCGGTAATGATGATGACATATTTGTACCGTGCGGGCGTTTACCAGGCATCACCTCACGGGCACTCATTGCTGGCGTGGAGAGTGCAGCACAGGGGTCACTTTTGTGCCATTTAAAATTCGAAATATTTGACGCCGGTTCGGGATCGAACCCGGTTCCCCCAGGTTCGCGACCAGACACTCAAGCACGCGGCCACGGGACATCTATATACAGAATAACTATTTTACTGAAACATATTCATTTGTTTAACTTACGAAAGCAGCTCTTAAAATTAATATTCTCGTATAATTGCGCAAATGTTTATGCCATTCAATACACTCTAGATTTACAGTATTAACTTGTAAAACACATAAAATAGAGCTCAAGGGCTATCAAAAAAAAATATCTATAATAGGATCTTTTTAGTTCTTTTTAGTACAACCCAGGGTCCTATTAAAGTTTTAGCAGCTATTTTTCTACAGAGTGGTAATTTTCATGCAAAGTAAGAAAAGACGTGTTGTTAAACGCATTACGTCGATAACGAGCAATAAGTATGTAAAACTACGAAAACCTTCGTTAAATCAGCAGAGGGGGACGCAGTAACTTATTACAGAAGATCATCAACTTCCATTAAATTGGATATCAGCTGGAATTACACTTCCATAGCCGAGTTAAGCTTCGTTCTAACCATTCCAATCCCCCTCGATGATTACCCGCTCTGCTTGCTGTTGCTATTCTTTCTCTCGTATTTCTCGCGTTAAAAAACAAGCAAGGTAAACAAGTAAGCGTCATACACAGGAAGGTAAACACACGTAGGTGTATTGTCCAGTGGTGAAAAGCGTAAATAGCCCCACAAAGGACGGACGGCGTGCAAGTGATACGATGCGAGGCCTCAAATGTCCTGAATAATCATTCGCCAACACATAAACATAACGGTGGATGCTTCTAGCCAAACTAAATGTGATGGGGACGCAATTCAGACCCTTCGGGCTAGAACACGCAGAAATAACGTCCCTGCTAAAACAATTTTGGCATATGTTTTGGATATAGATGGTTTATTCCTGAACAAATTACGGTGTGATATATTTTAGCTATGAAAAATAATAATATGTAGCAAACTAAACCATATTTTGGTTCAGAAAAAAAAAACAATTCGGAGTAGGTTATGAACACAGAAACGTATGTGTGATTATTGTTCAATTCAAAACTCAAGTTGTGAAAATTGATCGTGAAATGTAATTTTAAGGAGAAAAGATAATAAATGATACAGAATACTGTCATACACCGTTTTCTAATTTATTTCTATATCTAAAATAAGGATTCAAGAAGAAAAGTTTTCATTTCTTTAGATAATATTTTTGACAATACCTTGTGTCAAATTGACATTTGATTAAATACTTTAAAATTGATATACTTTTTTTGTTCATAGCCTACTCCGAATTAGGATTTATTTTGAACACACTGTATTAGATTCATGAAGGGCTTTCTCGAAGTTTATGATAGGTACCTATTGTTTTCTCTGCCTCTGGCATTGCGCAATAAAAAGTGTAATGATTCTTAATTACGCATAATAGTGCTGTCTAACTATTAAATTTAAAAAGATTTTATTCTTTAAAGAGCTTCAAATTTGAAAATATCCATTAGGTAGGTATTTTACAATTCAATATTGAAATTTGTGTAATATTTTGAAAAAGTCACGTGATCTGAAACAGAGTGTGTAAACTGTTTTCCTATTGGCTATGAATGACTGGTTGTATGTAATCCGACGTCACAAAGTTGTTTCTCATGACTCTTTTTGGCACCAATCTTTTTATTAAATTATTTACAAAAATAGCAATAAATTATTATTATTATGTTTATTATTATTGTGACAAATATAGTATAAACTTTCATTTAAAGTACTCTTTAAAAATTGTGAAACCGACTCATTGAAGTAATTTTATTTGCCACATAGGTTATAAAATCTATTCATGGCAACATTGGTGTATATTTTAGCATTTTTGTAAAATAATGTCAGAAAAATACTACCTAAAAGGTTTGAATGGTCTGTCTTCATGTTTATTTTTTTGATGCAACGTTTTGGGTTTGCAACAAAAGAGGAGATGAAAGCAAAATCGCTGAAAGAGCTGAAAGTTTATGCGACAAAGTATATTCTTCCAGTGTTTTACAGTTTGAAAACAAAGAAGGTATAAGTGCATGAGGACTTACTTGAAGGGGACAATATTGATGAATAATTTATTATTAAACAAAAACGGTCACTGAAATGCGAATTGAAAATTAAAATTTGTTTTGATTTTGAATCCGAACAGATTCATACCCTGGCTTTTCGAACCACAACTTATGCCCGGTTTCTCCAGAGCAACCTAAGAATTATGTCATTGCTTATTAAGTAACACTGAAATGTAAGTTGAGAAAACAGTGACTTATGTAATATGTCAGTTAACATATCAGTAAGTCGCGCCGGTAAATACATTTCATTTTAGGCTGGTACAGTTTAAAAATGCAAGGATATATGGAGATGAAATTAATAAATTACAGCAAGGAAGAAATAAAAACGCTCTATGAGATTGTAGAAAGATATGCCTAAAGATATAGTAGTGTTTTCGATTATTCTGAACCGACAAAAAAATCTTTGACATTTGACAGCCGATATTTTATTTTGAATCACTAATGCCCGGTTTTTCCACTGCAACTTAAGTTGTTGATTATTAAAGTGCTACTTAATTGTAAGTAGGACTTATATCTCAATTGCTTTGCACCAGCAAATTCAAATGCCAACTTAACTTATGTCACAAATTACATTGGCAACAGCGTAATGTTGTTCTATGATTGGTCAATTTGAAATTTAGCGATTCAAAATAAAATACCGGCTGTCAAATGTCAAAGCTGTCAATGTGTTTAACAGGGTTTATATTTGTAATCATTCAACAATATTCGATATGGATTTACAGGATTTCCTTAATTTTGACGACGTTAACGTCGTGGATACTGTGATGGAAGTCGATATTGTCGAAAATGGTAGGACTCCGCGACAAATAAGTAACAGAATTGATTTGTTCCAAATATATTATTTATTTTTAATATTTTTATGAGGACCACCGCCAGTCTTATAAACTGAAGCCTTTTTCTTCGATGTCGTCTTCCTTGCGTCAGTCTCCATATTTGCACACATTTCATTGCCAATGCTGCGGCAATTAATTTCCAGGTGTTATCTTTTTGAATATTGGACATGGACACCGCAATGATTTTTTTATTTTCAATATTCCCTTTAAATCTTTGTTTCTACAATCTCACAGAGCAATTTTCTCCTTTTTTGCTATAATTTATTCTTTTTTTTTCATATTTTCATGCCGTAACAAACCAAAACGGAACAAATTTACCGCCGATATGTCAACTGACATATAACACATAACCACATAAGTCACCGTTTTTTTCGACTTACATTTAAGTGCTACTTACGTCTCACATTTTGACATTTTTGTGTGGTGCAACAGTTTAAGGTGGAACTTAGTATTAAGCAACGACTTAAGTCTTAAGTTGCTCTGGAGAAACCGGGCATTAACCACATAAGTCACCGTTTTTTTCGACTTACATTTAAGTGCTACTTCCGTCTCACATTTTGACATTTTTGCGTGGTGCAACAGTTTAAGGTGGAACTTAGGAATAAGCAACGACTTAAGTCGTAAGTTGCTCTGGAGAAACCGGGCATAAATTTCAAATTGACTAATCATGGAGCAGCATTACACTGTTGCCAGTTTGTGACATAAGTTAAGTTCGCATTTAAATTTGCTGGTGCAACGCAATTAGGATAAAGCAATTACAATTAAGTAGCACTTTAATAATCAAAAACTTAGTTGTTCTTGAAAAATCGGGCATTAGCATTAGCCACTCTATCCCACAAATTAAGTTTTATAAGATGGACAAAATGAAGTCTATTTCTGCTCAAGGCAGGAGCGGCTGCAATTTGATTGCGCCGTTACTGGAATCGAATGTAGAATGATGCTCTGCATTGTAGATATTGATACGTTTGCCTAACTGAGTGAGGTAGTAGCACTATCCAACTATCCCATAGCCTGCGCCTGTGTCTGGGTTTGGTTAAGTAGCGTGTGATTGTGATTACGTTACGTTAATTTACGTTGTGTAAAGGGTACGTGCACTGTGCACGAGTCGTCCCCATCGCTGGCTAGATTTAACAGTGTGTATTCAAGGCATGAAATTAATTGTATGGATTTGAAGTCCGGCTGTCTGTTGCAGGCACAGACACCCCGCCATAACCGAGCAGCCAGCCATTATTTACCCACCCAGTGCAGTGACGTCACGGCTGCACGGGACAATGGCGCGCGTTTCAAAATTTGATTATCTTAGAGAATTCATATTCGACAATGGACGGACCAAGGACAATAACAACGGAATGGGAGTACGAGTACTCACTCTGCTTTGTTCTTCAGGGAATGGTCATTGCCTTAATACTCCGGCATACTTGCACAATACGTATTTACCAACACATACCTACGGTTTGTTACTGTTGTTTGCTTTAAACGGGACACTATACGAATACAAGAGGTTATGAATAAGCAACACTGGTTAACTACTACAAAAAAAAATTGAACAGGGTTTGTGTACAATTAAATTAAATCTAGTTTTGCTGTCATTTATACCCCGTGATAATGTTTCTACTTTTATAACTATCTAAATTAAAAAAATACCTTCCGTCAATTCTATGATTTTGTACAAATCCCATACCAAAAGTTTATTGCACAGTAAAAAATTTCGCCATTTTGTGCATGAAAATAATTAAGAAATACTTAAAACACAATAAGATTTTTACCTTCCGTCACCTTTAGGTAAGGAAGTTATTGTCTTTGGTCAAAAAATTCGATGGTCTGTTTTTAATGAATAAGCACGTTTTAGGATCCCTACTATACGAATTTACTATTTTTAAGATTATGTGTGTGTGTATGTGTGTCTGTGTGTGTGTGTGTGTGGTGTGTGTGTGTGTGTGTGTATGTGTCCGTGTGTGACAAAGTTTTCTCCGACCATAACTCAAATACTACAATTCTAAAATTTTTAATTCTTTCGTATTCCTCTTCATACATCCATATGAAGAGCTGATTAGATTTTGGTTATAATTGATTAACCGGAAGTACCCTTATTTGAAGTTTTTAACAGTTTTTCTTAAAAAAAATCTGTTGTGGCTAGCACAAAACCTTCCGTCAATTCGATGTATTTTGTACAAATCCCATACCAACAGGTCCTTGGAACAGATTCTATATAATATCATGTAAAATCGAACACGAACACATACTATTTTTTACAAATTCTATACCAAAAGTTCATTCGAAAAGGTTCTATAAATCCAATAAAATTATAACATAAATATAGACTACGTAAAATGCACTGGACACTTCCTTCATTTCTTCTTCAGCTATCCCCTATTTTATTAGGGATCGCTGTTTCCTCTTCTCTTCCACTTATTCCAGTCCAACGCATCTTCTTCACAAAGTCCTTCCTTTCTCAAGTCTTTTGCGATACAGTCCTTCCATCTTCTCTTTGGCCTTTCTCTGCGTGTCACTTGCGAGGAACACTATGACATCAATTTTAGATCCTATACCTTCCATATTTGGTTTTGCACTTCCAACTGACATCTGTCAATTAGAATTTTTTGAATATATCATCTGTTTCCATGATAAATAGCAAAGCTGACTAATTTTTCAAAATTAATTTCTTTATAACGCTTTAAATCTACATCTATTGATTATGAAGGAAAATGTATAATCAAACCATATAGAGAAGAGTATTTTCTTTAATATGTATAATAACAAAATGTCAAAAAATAATATTTACCTCTACCTCTAATTAAATAGGGAAAAACTGAAGAAGAAAGAAGTGTCAAGTGCAATTTACATAGTGGTTGTTCATGTTATATTTTATTGAATTTATAGGAACTTTTGGTATGGAATTTGTAAAAAATAGTATGTGTTTGTGTCATAATTTTATTGGATATATAGAATCTTTTCCAAGGAACTTTTGGTATGGGATTTGCACAAAATACATCGAATTGACGGCCACAACAAATTTTTTATTATCAAACAAAATAAATCAAATTTTCTATTACAAAATTTGTAATAAAGCGTGCAAGATTGAACCCCATGAGAAATCTATTTAATACTACCTCATTTATTCGTTATCTTCTCCAAACATTTCTAAGTAATGATTGATAGAAAATATAAAAATAACTATGTACTTGTAGATAACGCAACATATTAGATAGGTAGGAGTATAATGTATGTATGTACTAATATTGTATGGAAACATTTACATTAAAATTAATTAATAAAGCATGTGCTTCATTGTGACAGTTTTTAAAGTGGGAGCAGGATCAGTAATGAGATATTGTTACGCTGAATGAAATGTATTGAATGTTGAAATTAGGCATGTAATATTTGGCGCATTGTTTGCGTTTATGAAAATAGAATATAATTCGTAAAACGCGGCATGCAAATAGCGATAAAGGCAGACAGGGTTAGTGTAAGTAGCGAATAGGTGGCTATGGCATAAACAATGGCCGTTATTAGTGAACCGCGGGGTTGGGTGGGGGACTGATTTGCAAAACAAAACAGCAGCGAGCGGGGAATTGTTCCGGTATTAATTATAAATTTTGTTGAATAATGAAGCACTTTGATTTGTGAAAATCGGACAACGATCGAACCAATTAATTATAATATGTTTATATTTTTCGTGTGATACAGACAGCTAATTAAATTAACAACGGTAGAATTGTTCTCCAAATAACTATGTATTTAGTAATTATCATTTTATTGAATCAATTACGAAATTAAATCCTGTATTCGTAATGTCAATCTTTCTATACGTGCGCATTTGCAAACACAATTTAATTAAATTTTATTATTAACTCGATGGTGGCGCGCCGCGCGTCGCAACAAACAAACAATCCAATCACGGACGCACGCATTTTTATTCATTGGATGATATGGGATATTCCTTTACGCTCGCCTCGATCAATCAGTCTTTAATTACTAAAACGGATGTTATCTGCGTTTTTCATTTGGCTCACAGCACTCGCGCTCTTCTCTTCTATAACAGGCTATATGTAACTGCGGGGGTGTAATGGCTTTAATTAAATTTGATAATTAACAAAACGCATATTTCGGGGTGCACCGCTAATTGGTTGCAGGCCCATCACGTACAGGTATCGCTCAATCTGTGTTCAACTTGACAATTTAATTGCGACTGATAACTCGAATTTCTGATAATAAGCCCATCAATAACACGCAATAATGATTGCAATTCATCATTTTGTTTTTTAACATTTCCACGGAGCAGCGAAATTACTTTTTACTCACTTTGCCTTGCTCTTCTACACTGTCTGTTTAACATAATAAAATAAATAAATCTTGTCGCTTTTGAGTTTTGAATTTAATTAAGCGACAGAAAATAAAAGTATCTATAATTTTATACATAATTGACGGTAGTATGATCTTGATCAAATGTGGAGAAAATATTTTATTTTAGATAATGAAGATATTGTCTTTGGTCAAAAAGTTGATGGTCAGTTTTTAGCGAATAAGAACGTTTTGGGGTTTCTAGAATAGGATTTTACTAGCTTTACGATGATGTCTTCTTATGCAATCCTCTTCTTTACATCCATATGAAGAGTTGATCAGATTTTGGTTATAATAATTCATCAACCGAAAGTAACCTTATTTCAAGTTCGTAACAGTTTATTTTTAAAAAAACGCAATTAAATGTAATGTTTTGACATTTTATGTTATTATGAATATGAAGGAATATTGTACTGTTTACAAGGTTTGATTACACATTTTCTTTCTATTCATGTAACAAAACTTTGTTAACAATAAAAATTGGATAATCCGCAATTGTAAAAATACCGAAGAACTATAATTTATTTGTTTAAGGGCCGGTTTCTCAATATCTGATTAAAATTTTAACTGAGGGTTAAATAAACAAAATTGAAACGAAATGAACTGTCAAATAACAGGTTTATCATTGCTGTCAACAAAGCCTTGTAATATTATTTACTTAACTAGAAGTTAAAATTTTAACCAGAGATTGAAAAACCGGTCCTAAAACGATAAATTGCATGTAGACTAAAACTACAAAGAAATCTCACATTTGCAAAAATAAAAAATCTTATTTGACTAGCACATTACCTTTCGTCAATTTTACTTATTCTGTACCAATTGAATACAAAAATTTGCTTGCAAACAATTCTATATTTCCAGTAATTACTCCAAGAAGATCTGTATTTTTTTTCAAATTCCTTTATCTCTAAATACCTAGAATAGGAAGAAACAGTATATTGTAATACAAGTGAAGAAAGGGTTTCATTGTACAATGAGTACGAAATTTGGACCACGAGCTATAGCGAGGGTTCTAATCGTACGAGTTTTGCAATGGTCCTTTTCCACGTGTATTACACACTATTTTTTTCAACATTAGATCTGAAAAGTTAATTTCCATGTGTACTACATACTATTTCTTTCAACATTACATGTGAAAATTACATTTTTCAATTTTCATATGTACTGAAGATCGTATACCTGATATTTCAACGAATAAATGTGGAAACATCTAATAAAAAACTTTCATCACTTAGTGAGGAAAGTAATTACTTTCCTCACTTGTGAGGGAAGTGGTTACTATCACATCACAACTAAATTAAGTGAGGAAAATGTCATTGTCACAAGTGATGTTGAAAAAAATATTTAATTAAATTGTGTAGAGAATAAAATATTCTTCAATATTTATAACGTAAGATTCCATTAGTGATATTTAACTTCTTCTTCAAGAAAAACTGTTAAAAACTTGAATTGCAGGTACTTCCGGTTGACCAATTGTAACCAAATCTAATCAACTCTTCATTTAGAAGTAAATTCGAGAAATATGCAAAAATTATAATTTTTGAAATTAAGTTACCTACAAATTAAATTCTCGATTTAATAATTATTTAAAAAAAATTATTTATTTAATTACAATACAACAGCATAATGGGGTATTCCACTTAATTTTTTTTATTATTTTAAATAAAACTTTATGCAGTTTTGAAGCAATTCATAGTATTAAAAAAATTTTAATTGTTCCTAGTTTAACAGTATTTTATTTTCGAAAAATCAGTATAACGTCACATATCCTCTATACTTGTCTCTCTCACACACACTGCTCTGAGTACGCTGCGAGAGAAAGATAACAATTGTATGACGTCAATTTACCCTTTTAGCAAATGTGAAATATCTCGTAAAGTAATTATTTAAAAAATGTTTTCATTGTTTTAGCTATTATTTATTGAGCCATACTTTATGTTAAATTGAATTTTTTAAAACTTTTTTGTTATGGTGGAATACCCCATTGCCCAAAGACTTATAATGAACTGAACAAGCTTATCTAATACTACGGCCTATTTAAACTGTTTCTTATCATACGTGTGGGTAGATGGAAGCTTTCCAAGGGAAGCTTGGTTTAGGTCTCTCTTACACAAACAGGATATGATTATTGTGAAATATCTACAGGGCCTTACATAATTTACATACATCATCGTGAAAATAGTAAAATCGTATTCTACGGACGTTCTTATTCATTAAAAAGTCATTATCATTTTTTTTTACCAAAGATAATACCTATAATATTCTTCACGTAAGAATGTCGTAAGTGTATGTCGTCAAGAATGATACACTTTTTATTGCGCAATGACATTCTTACGTGAAGGGTAGGTACTACACCTAAAGGTGACTAAATTGTACTTTTAATAAATCATTGCAACAAGAACAAGTCCTTCTCTGTGCTTCACTAACTACTAATAAATATTTTCCTTTTTAACTATTCCTCTGACTCTGAGTTACGAAATTAGTTTTCTGCTTTGCTCCTCTATCGTATCTGTTTAAGATAACGGGCTTTTAATCATCAATCAGCGGAGTATGACCGTGTTGTAATGAAAGGGGTAAAGTCGGAGAGGGTCCGAGTGCAAGTTGCAGATAAGTTAGCTCGCTGCACACAATCTGCAATTAATATGCTTCCCAATATAATGCCTCAGTACGGCTTCGGCTTCGGCACACACGATATGTCACATTCGTTCCGAACCATATCTTGTGCCCGGACAATTTCCATCATTTAATTAAAAATTAAATAAGACAATCTACTCTCGTACACAGCACATGCATTCTGACTCATAATCTAATTTACTTATAAATTACGATGACCAATATTTTATGGTCCAGTGGACATTGATGTAAAGCGATAAAAATGATTAATGTTATATATCTTCTAGTGTTTAAAAATAAAATTCTTAAATTGTTGAAAAATATGAACAATAAGCAAACTAACTGTCCCTTTCATTAAAACTAACTTGAGAATTACAAAAAAATATGCACTAATAATCAGATGAAAATTCCTATTGCATTGTAGATTACTATATATTTACAACAACATGGGCGTCCAGTCCTGATAGGTCTTTATTGGATCCAGTGAAAAATTCATACCCAGATTTTTTTTATTTTTAAATTTTATTTTTTTACTATATGTACTTAGGGCCGGTTTTTCAATATCTGGTTAAAATTTTAAATAAGAGTTAAATAAACAAAATTGAAACGAAATGAATTGTCAAATGACAAATTTATCATTGCTGTCAAAAACGACGCAATATCGTTTACTTAACTAAAAGTTAAAATTTTAGCAAGAGATTGATAAACCGGCCTTAAATATTCTTCTTTCTTTCTTATTATAGAGGGTGTTTCCATACTTGCAGATTAAACTTTAAGGATATATAGTTTACTGATCGAATTAAATAAAAAAAAAAAGCTTAATCAACGCTAACCTCCAGGACATTTTATATTGGAATCGAATAAAAACTAACCATAATGTTTCCATGTTAGTAGAAAAACTATATAAAAAAACCATAAAATTTTAAATTTCTCAATTTCTATTAGTTGCAAAGTTATTTGAAAATTAAATATTGGCCAAGGTCACTACAACATTTAATTTAACTATTTGATTTTTTTTTTGAAAAACAAAAGCACATCTAAGATGGCCTCTTAAAGGTAAACAAAAAGTCTCATTTAATCGAAGCCGTAACTCTAATAGTTTTCGAGATAGCAGAAGTAGGTACATCCCATAAAAACTCATTTTCCTCAGCCTTTTATTTCGGAAACTATTGAAGATTGGATCCATGTTATGTTGATTAAGCTTTATTAGTCATTTTGGTCAGTAATGTATGTTCTTAAAGTTTGATCCATACATGTAAAAACGCCCTGTATATTTTACTATGAATAAGACTATTCCTGTATGATTTTTACCTTCTGTCACCTTTAGGTAAGCAAGGTATTATATTTGGTCAAAAATTCTGTGGTGAATTTTAATAAGCACGTTTTAGGATCCCTAGAATAAGATTTTACTGATTTTATGATGATATCTGTCTGTGTGTGTGTGTGTGTGAGTGTGTGTCCATGTGTGTGTGTGACAAGAATTTCTCCGACAATAACTCCAATACTACAATTCTAAAAATTACAATTCTTTCGTATTCCTATTGATTACATCCACATGAAGATTAGATTTTGGTTATTATTGATCAACCGGAAGTTCCCTTATTTGAAGTTCTGAACAGTTTTTCTTGAAAAAACGCAGTTAAATTTCATTTTTTGACATTTTATATCTTATTGTCTACGCGGTTGGTTATACATTTTTCTTCATATTCAATAGATATAGAGTTAAAGAATTATAAAGAGATAAATTTTCATAAATCAGCCAGCTTTACTATAATCATGGAAACAGCTGATACATTCAAATAATTCTAATTGACATGTCAGTGTCGCACTTGTTCTCGAGATCTTCATTCATGGCACTTTATTTAGATATACTTTATAGAAAAACTTTCGTATTATAATATTTTCACCGATTTTGTTAAACAACTTTTTTACAGTTTCGAAAGTTTGTATAAAATTAGTTAGAAAGTTATGTTACATGTTTAGTTCCGTGTTGCATTTACAGCAACAGCATCATCGTATACATGTCTCCCCATTTGTATCCCTATTCCTAAATACCAAAAATTACTGCTTGCGAACTAACATCCGCATTAAACGAGTAAATACGGCAGGTAAACAACGCCAATCGCACCTGGTGCAAAAGATTTAAAAGTTATAAATGACGCGACAGTGCTAACTGGAACACACATGAGGCAGCGAGCAGAGCTTTACTCTACGCTGCGCAGGTAACATGACACAATCCCACAATTGATAGTCCGCGCGGATTACCGACTACCGTGCGTTGCGCTGCGACCGCGCATTTGATCCGGACTATAAATTATCGGACTAGTTTAATCCCTCAAATCCCGCCGTGATCCTAAATACCTATACCTATGCCATATCGAAACTGTAAACGTATCATATAGATACAGATACATAGGTGGTAGGTACCTTCGCCTGAATACAACAGAATGCATGCCAAATGCAACTGTAAGATGAGTTTATGATTATTACTAATTTGGATGCCTATGTTAAGCGAGCGAGAAGTATGTAATAGGATTTAAATGTGGTGCTATGTGACAACAAGTTTTTTATGGTTGATTATACTTTTATCTTCAATACCTACTACTTTAAGCACATAGTTGTGTTAAGTTCCTTAAGCCTTTCGTAGTTCCTTCGATTCTTGATATCTGTTTACATTTCATATTTCCTTCATCTTTTTCTCTTAAGTATCTTTTCTTCAATTATAATTATTTTTTGAATGCATTGGTCAGTATTACGAATGCACTTTTATAATAAAAGCGCTTTTATGGAGCATACTACTCATAAGAATATAATGTCGAACGGGATCGAACCCAGATCTCCAGATTCGCGACCAGACACTTAGGCACACAGCCATGAGACCCCATGAATAAAGATTAATATTATTTTTTTCAGTTAGTATAATTTTTATAGTAGGTACCTTTGCTAAGGCAATTGTCCTGTTACACATACGAGTATTTATATACAGGTGAACACATGGGAAATTACTTTCTTGCAAAACCGTGTCCCCCCGTTCTAACTTACGGCAATGTTTGTGGTGTTAATGCAAAGATAAAAAAATTACCCATCCGAAAATACCAAATACTTGGAAATCATCCAATATTTTAGGCACATAAATTAATTTTAAAATTTATAAATTTTCCTATTAATAGCATTAGCCAGACCAATTTGAATAAAAAGATAAACAAATGCTTGTCATTTTATCTGTCAGAGACCTTACTTTTGAGTTATGTCAATTAAACGTGAAGCATTTGTTTATCATTCTGTTCAAATTTGGCATGGCTACTGCTATTAATAGGAAAATGAATAAATTTTAAAATTAATTTATTTGCCTAAATTATTGGATAATTTCTATGTATTTGGTATTTTCGGATGGGGAAATTTTTTATCTTTGTATTGGTACCACAGCCATTGCCGTAATTTAAAACGGCGGGCAACGGTTTGAAAAACACTAATTTCTCATGTTAATCTCCTACTTAAACCTTGAAAAAAATCACTCTGTGTATTACTCCCAAACATCGAAATCGGTCAGTATGCGAAAAAACAGACACAACACGTTGCAGACGTTGCAAAACGACCAGATGCCGAAATCTTTTATATAAAATACAATCTGTAACGTAATCTAACCGGAAATTCCTAAGAACCAGAGCACAATGCGAAAAATAATCAGATTTCGGTATTTGGTCGTTCTGTACTGTTCGCAACGCGTTGTGGCTGCTTTTTTTCTTCGCTCGCTGAGCGAATTCGATGTTTAGGCGTAACATATACATATTTGTAGTCTCGTGAAACGGATAATAGTTACTCATTGATTATCACATTAAACAAAGGGTTATGAATCAAATTGAACATCGAACATCTATTAATCAAATAAAATTATATTATCCCCAAGTGTTTCAGAACACGATATGAGCTATTCCTTTCAAAGGCTATAGGCTTATAAATAATTTACGAACATAAATTTGTTATAGACATAATCATAATTATTTATCTCATAAATTTTGCCCTCTAAAGATAAGTTAAAAAAATATATTTCTATGATCTAAATCTAAAGCATTCCTATTTCTTGGAAGTCAAAAGCAGAAGTGAGTCACTTGACACTAAAATCGGTAGTTGGATCAATTGGGACCAGTTAAAACCACATTTTTATATGAATAATCATTTTAAACAGAGTATGTATTTATCTTGTGATATTAAGTTGCAAAAGGTAAATTAGTTCGAACTTAAACACCTAATAAATTTTTTAAAGTTCTAAATCATGATTTATAATTTGACAGTTTTAGGTTGAATTTAATTTGTCAGTAAGATATTAAAAAATAACACTTGACATATTTAACAAGATTGTAGTCCCTGAATCAACCAGAACAACAGACGCGTTTCGCTCTTATTGGAGCTCTTCGGTGTGGTGTACTGACGCCTCTAGGAGGCACTGAGTAAAGTTGAGCAAGCGTATGATAAACATTCCAAAACAGTAAGATGCAGAGCCATCTATTCTCTATAAAGTTTCTCTGGTTTATCATCTTCCTTCTAATAAGATGTTTCAAGTGAACTATACTCGCCGTCAAATGATTATGGACTGATGTTCAACTTTTATCCCTTTCCGCACCCCGTCCCTTGTCCAATGTCATATAATACATTTAAAACTAATTAAAATTTTTAATACATCGTAAATGAAGAAAATATTATAACAAATAAGTAAGGTAAGACAGTAATATGTAATATAAAATATAAAAAATTGTCTCTGTGGAAAATTTATATTTATATTTTGACCAAAGTTTCCACACATCAAGCTAAGGTCGCGTTTGCGTTAAAAACGGTAGCCGATGAAATCTAAATAAAAGGTAAGAATAATTGATATTAGGTGAACAGTAAATCTGCCAACACAACATGCTTTTGCAGTCAAATCCAAAGTTTTCTTGTTATTTAATAAATTATAATTTTTCTCAGGATGTAAAGCCATTTTTTGAAAAAATTGTGTACATTGGCAATAATTGTTTTTGCCTGCCCATTTAAATCATATTTTCCTAATGGTTTTTTATAAGAACCAGGACTACTTAATTCATGAGTTTCATTCATTTCTATTCAAAAGTCTAAATATAGTGCAATTTATAGGATTGGGAATAAAAAGCGCACGCAAGTACTAACGAAAATGTTAGAATATGAAGTGACATTGACAGATTACAGATATTTATACAGGTAGACACTTAAAAAATTTGGCGTCATTGTAGAAATCTCCAGTCCATAATTATTTGACGGCAAGTATAGTTATAATACTATCACAGAATACAGAACTCTACCAGAAGCGAAACTCTTGTCGGTTCCTTTGATCTTTTGAGTATGCTTTCTATGACCTTGAAGCTACTGGACATTTAAATCAGTAGTACAAACTGGCGGGAAATTCAAATCAACAACTTTCGGAAACAACGTAATAAAATGTAAGAAGACACATATGCCAGTATTACAAAGCAAATAAAAATTTAAATATCATTAAAACAAATTAGATAATTTATAAAGTAATATATTATTTTCATTATACATATTATAAAACTTACAAATTCATGAGTATACAAAGTTTTATATTTTCCCTTTATCCATTGTATTAAATCTATAGCCACAATTTTTGTAGGAGCAAACAAAACCACCAATCTTTTTTCTTGCATTTAAATCACACATTTTGTTTCTAGATTGCGAAGTACAATTCTAACTCACTCTAATTTTCGTTTCTCTTTTCATGTTTCGCTTCTGGTAGAGTTCTGTATTATGTGGTACTATATTGAAATAGGAATATTGATCAAAGAATGTCAGTAAGATATACTCGATCAAAACTGTTATAAACATAAACAGAATAGAAATATTTATTGAATGGAAGTGATTTTTCTGACTTGAATATTCGAGAATGATATTTTGTTGTATGTAAAGCATAGTACACATTGTGTATATTAGGGGATTTAATTTTTTACAACGTATACTTGTGCTGTAATAGAACATAAAAGCCGGCTCTCTGGCGCTAGTATACAGGAATAACAGAGAGTGTACTGCTCTGTAGTGTACGTGTATACGGCACCTACTCGTAAAATGCAAATATTCCGGAAAATATTCAGCAGACAATAAATCAATATAGCGTAATATTTGTTCGACAAATTGTAGCAAATAATCAACGTGAACGCGGAAAAAGGAATTAATTACACTCGACTCACATTAGCCGGAAATTTCCCAAAAACAAAACAAACAGCAGCACGCGTGACCGTAAAACAGAAAAATAAACAGAATACAATTCAATTAATTCACAAACATGAGTGACTTGGTGTTTCTGTTTAGTTGGAATGTGTGTACTGTAAGTTGGCTGTGAAAGCGGCCGCAAAAACTCTGCACAGCAGAGACAGATTGCTGTCATGTAAATATGGCTCCCAGCACAGGCACTGTCACAGCACACCAGATTTAATTAACAATCTGCATATCGAAAATAATTTGAGATAGCCACGCTTGGTTAGCGTCTCCCCTATAATGTGTTTGGCGTCCGGTGCTACGTGACGCACAAACAGGACCGGCTTCAGCCCAAAACACTTCACACGCCACAAACTTTATTTTACAAAATTTATAATATATAAAATACCGCAGAAAATTACTTTTGAATGGATGTATTTTTTGTACAGACAAATATGCAAATTACTTGAAAGAATTCATATTTATAAATTTAATATTTCGCAGAACCTGCGACTGAAAAGTTAGAATCCTTTAAATTAAATTATAAATTGCTTCAACCAAAATAAAATTTAGAATTTTCTACAAATATTAAAGTTACAGCTAATTTATGATGCATAAGTGCTTAATGCACAGGGTGTAAATCGAAAAACGAGACATAGGCGTTTAACATGGGAATTCAGTTTTTCTTTGCTCAAACGTTACTTAATTATAGAAAAATGCTTCAAGTAAAAGTTATAGAGATTTAAATTCTACATCTAAATCATGAAAAACGATTATTCTAGCTCTTCAAATAAACGCAAAAATTAATTATAAATTTAGAGTTTTTATGAGTTTTTAGTCTAGGCAGCCATGGATTTATGATAAAAAAATAAACAAATGCATTGTTTTTAACTGTCAATTAGAACTAAATTTGGATTATGCCCGGTTTCACAAATATCAAATAAATCTTTGAATAGCCTATTCGTCGAATAAGAGAAAAATATCGCATCGAAACCATAACACAAATGACGGTATTTATTCTAGCTGTCATATTTTGATGCAATATTTTTCACATTCAAGATTTATTTGATGTTGGTGAAACCGGGCATTAGAGCAGTAAATTAACACAAAAAACGAAAAGGTAAAATATTTTAGTTTTAATTAACAGTTAAAAACAATGCATTTGTTTATTTTTTGTCATAAATCCATGGCTGCCTAGACTAAAAACTCTAACTTTATAATTAATTTTTACGTTTATTTGAAGAGCTAGAATAATTGTTTTACATGATTTAAACGTAGAATTTAAATATCTATAACTCTTACTTGAAGCATTTTAGCATAAAATACCTTGTACAACAAAAATACTAAATCACAATGGTTGTCTCCAAATGTCTTTTTGTCACTTTGCTATGGTTTAGTGATAATGTATTAAATTTGTAATCAGTTGTTCAGATCAGGGCTGCTTAAAAAATTGTGTGTGCTTAAGACCGCACGTTCGAAGTGAAAATTTAATTGATTGACATTTGGATCGTACAGCAATGTCATCTCTTGACTGCTCCCGGAAACTTTATATACTTAAATATTTAAATGTATTGGGCTTACATTATTATTTTTTTATAAGATGTCAAAATCCTGTGATCATTCTAATCAAATTCTAACAAAATTTTCAAGAAAACATTTTAATTTTCTTGGGGGAAGGCTCAAAAACAACTCAAATTTTATTTTAAAATCTGGCAAAAAAAAACGAAAGCCCACTGGTTTTAAAACTGGTTTTGGGTTTGAGTGCGTTATTTATTCCCGTTGTGATTTTAAATGTCATTTTTAATTTTCAAAAAATCAATTTAGCGGTAGTAATTACGTTATAAATCTGTCAATACGGTTTTTCAAAATTATAAACGAATAAAATCTACATACATACATAAAATCACGCGTGTCCCACTTAGTGGGTTACCAAAAACCCGAAAACAATAGTAACAATAAGAAAAGGGATGAGTAAGGAGCTCAGCTGACTCACTTCACTCTTTAACAACATTCTTCTTTCGCCTTGTCCACAATCATCATAGCATTCATACATAAGAACATATTAAAGTGACCGATTTTCGGTCGCGAATAACCGCATCCGGACTACAATAATAGTTACGCAACATTCATAAACGTATTCATACATAAAAGCATAAGAACATATTAAAGTGACTGATTTTCGGTAGCGAATATCCGCATCCGGACCACAATAACAGTTACACAAAAATTATCCTTCGCCACACATTCCTATCCAGGCACACTTCTTTCGCCTCAGCCACATTCATAATCGTATTCATACATGCTCTTCTCTTTCCACTCGGAAACTTACTCTCCTTCAAAATACTACTAATCACATCCATCCACTTACACACTGGACGGCCACGCAATCGAACACCCTCAAATTTACCAACATATATGCGTTTTACAAGTCGTTCACTCATCATTCTCTCCACATGACCAAACGATCTCAACTGACTCACTCCAACTCTCTTAACAACATTCTTCCTAACCATACATTCTTCATACACCAAATTATTCCTCATGAGATCCCGTCTTGTATACCCACAAACACAGTGATTCTCCTTTTATGCTTTCTCGTCCATGCCAAAATAAATGTAAGTATTTTATTTACTTATATAAAAAATAAATATATCACAGTATATTACCCATTGCAGGATGTGCTAATCTGCTTTGTAGACAGATATCGGTAATGACAGCAGTGACAACAGGAATAAGACACGCGAAAACAGCAAGTTTGGAACTCGAATTTCTCTTTGATAGATATTGTGATGTTTTCCGGTCTTGTATTAATAACGTAACGTAAGCTATGACTTGAATTAACGTGACGTATCACATTCGGTTCTCCCCAAGTTTACCCGAGTGACCTTATTTACTGCCCAGAAAAAAGTGTACAATGTGCGTCTAAGAAGTTTTCAAAAAAAAATTACTGACTTTTCGAAACTCATTTGAGAGAGAATCCTGCTAGACTTAGAGGGGTCCCGGGTTCAAGTCCCAGTGACGTCTAGGAACTCATCCCAAAAATCTTTTTTCGATAAAGAGTAGACAGTCGTTATTTTGTCGAGACTTCCAGGATATCAGTCATAGTATTTTCGGTATATTTCGTTTAAGTTAACATATGATTAAAATTTGTGTGCGTGTTTATGGGCCAATAGGAGCCTGTGTACTCCCCCGCCACCGCTACGTGGTGATTGGTTATTTGATATCCTTAATTAGGAATTGAGGGTGAAGGGTGCTCAGATAGTGTAGTCGTAGCCGCTAACCCGCTAGTCCTCCAGCTCTTTGATAAATTGCCGAACTGCAAACCAAGGCCAGATTAACTACATAAATTCTCCAAGTCCAACTACGTCGCTCATCAGCAGAAGCAGACAATGCCCTGGACCTGGACATACTCTCTCACTCAAGATGTTAAATTGTGATGTGATTTTACTATGAGGATGAAGATCAGATCGAACCTTATTAAGCTCTCGATACATGCACCAGACAAGATCATCCAAATTTCATTATATTCTGATACGTGATACCACAGACCAGAATTATTTAATCATGCATTACCGCTCAAAAGTATTAGTACTTTTCAAACTACAGTTTCACATTTTTTTTATGAAAACTGATTGTCAAAGATATAGACTGGTAGAATTTACTCAAAATTTCAGTTACATTATCTTATTACCATTGTTACCATTTAAAAATACATACATTGAAATGATTAAAAAACAAATGAATTTGTTATTTTAGACTTAGTTTAATCAAACCAGTCATAGTACTTAAACCAACTAATGGCCGTTTGCATGTAACCTTAAGTTCTACTTTGCTAAGTTTTATGTAAAGGTAAGGGTAGGTGTACCTTAAATTTTATTCTGTTGCACATGTAAATTTTAAGTT
This sequence comes from Ophonus ardosiacus, assembly GCA_943142095.1. Lineage (NCBI taxonomy): Eukaryota > Metazoa > Arthropoda > Insecta > Coleoptera > Carabidae > Ophonus > Ophonus ardosiacus. The sequence goes on along the minus strand of OW964830.1, from coordinate 9,483,482 downwards.
CTACTTATCTAAGAATAGGATTTGGTAAAAAAAGTCAACGTTTTTGATTTAGTATATAATATATTTATTGGGCATTAAAGTTCTATGTTCATCAATATATCGTCGGCTGATTATTGGAATGTATCCACTTTTTCAAAAAAAAAAAAAATAGATATAATCAAATTCGGTTTCCCAGTATTTTTGTACCATGAAGAAGAAAGAACATCAAATTCAGTGATTCTTGTACTTTAAACAGACTTATAGTTTTGTACCATGTTCCTTAAAATGACAAACACTAAGAATTGTTTTGAATCAAGTCCAGCGCCAATAAGATTTCATGATTCTGTCACGTGTTTCTGGATGTAGTACAGTAAAAATTATAATAAAAAGTGTGGACATGGTCAAAAAATCTATTTATTGGAATTTTTTATTAATTTACTATGTTATTTTGAACCATGTCCTACTAGGTCCTTTTATATTTCAAAAATATTTAAAAATCATAATTTAACAAATTTCATACGAAGTCAAGGAAAATGAAACTATACAAACAAAAAAATTTCAACATGTGTATTAGTTATCCATTATTTACAATAAAATTTTAAATGTTTGACCCAGTTTTTCTCGAAAGTAATATTTGTGGACATGGTACATTCCAATAGTCGGCCGACGATATATTTATAAACATAAAAACATAAAAAAGTGGACGTTTCGGCCTTAACATATGGCCATCATCAGCAAAAAAAATTGTTACATGTTAAAAAACTTATATGTATTTTGATTAAATTTAAAGTTTGATTAAAATTAAAATGTTACACACACAAATAATATGGATTATGGCTCTTATATTGAAATTCGATTTCTTCTCTCTTGTATATCTCTTCTAAGTTGACGCAAGTGAGCAAGTGGGACATTGTTTGTTCTTGACCAAAGTGACAAACAGCGGACTTTACTTGGTACCCTCACTGCCCCAGATTCATTCCAAACTTTCGCACTTGGGTGATTTACAGTTTTCCAAATGGGTCATTTTTGGTCATTCCCTAGTGGTAGTTAGTTTTCTTTTATATCAGAGAAGATACATGTTATAGTCCGGGAGCCAGCGACACTATTTTTACGACAATTTTATTATTCACGAAATCATATTATTTCCGTTACTCAGATGACGCCTACTACGAAAATCGAGTACTGCCGGCGCACCAATGGTACAACGAGGAGGAACGGCGCCTCAAGTATGTAATTTTTTTTTGAAAAAAAACTTATTTTATTATTAATGAAATTTTGGGGAATGCTTATTCTAATTGTTAACATTAAAAAAAAACACCGCTGCCGGTCCACCGGCGGGACAAACGGTTACTGCCGGCCACTCGGACATGTAAAAAAATAATTGGTTCTCTCTCTTATTTTATTATTAATAAAATTTGTTGTAATTAAAAGCTTATACGTTGTTATTCAAGAAAAAATTGTGCTGCCGGTTATTCAGCGGGACAAAGTCCTCGGCAGCATCATAGGAAGTTGCGCCCCGTGCTTGAGGTTGCCAATTATGCGCAACTCAAACACACTTTTAAATATCACCGTAACATCGGTTAACTTATTTTATTATTAATAAAATTTATTAAATGAGAAAGTTTATACGTTATTCTTCAATAAAAAATTATGCTGCCGTTCGTTTAGCGGGACAAAAGCGTTGGCAGCATACATGATCTGTAGAGCTGCGCGCTGGAGATTGCTTAGCTCGTCTGCACGAGCGATCCCCTTTTTACTCCACTTTCAAATATTAATTATTATTTAATATAATTATCATGGAATAATAATATATGATAAATATATAATTGCAATTTTTGACATTAGTTGTTAATGGCTCGTCATGTATGACTTTCTTTCCGAGCATATTTAAGAGAGCACTTTTGGTCGTTTTACAAATGGTACCATCGAGGTGACAAAATGCAAGAGGTACCGGTGTGAGCGGAAAAGTTAATACTTTTTCTATATCCAATGTATTATTTAGCGAAATGCCTAACAATTTGCCAAAGAGATCCCGTTGCAACCGAACTTCTTGTAATCTAGATGCAACTTTCATACTTATTTTTTTCGTTTCGATGAAAGTATAAACTTTATTTTTTTTAATGCTTTTTTCGAATCTACTTTGATCTTCGGCACACTCGCTTATAAATTTTTCTCTAAGATTATTACCGGACTTTTCAACATTTAATAAGAAATCTGCAGCTTCGTGATTTGCCGCTTGACCAGATGATATGTTAAATAAACATTCAGCGTTTAAGTCATTAGAAAAAGGATTAAAATTTTGCAATATATTCGACATAAAAGTATCTAACAAAACTGCATTTTTTTTAATTTTATTCGTCTGCAACTCTGCTGTAGTATCCTGCTTTTTTCGTATATCGCAATCTTCCAATACGTGAGTAGTAACTTTTGTTCGAATGCTATGACTTTTGCACCACCGCTGACGTGCTGATATGGAGTTTGTCATGTAAATTACTCCAGTTAACTCATTAGCTGCGTCGGCGTTAATCGTCTGTTCCAGCGTCAAATCTATGGGCTGGCGAGAAAAAGCACAATTTTTTCTTGAATAACAACGTATAAGCTTTTAATTACAACAAATTTTATTAATAATAAAATAAGAGAGAGAACCAATTATTTTTTTACATGTCCGAGTGGCCGGCAGTAACCGTTTGTCCCACCGGCGGACCGGCAGCGGTGTTTTTTTTTAATGTTAACAATTAGAATAAGCATTCCCCAAAATTTCATTAATAATAAAATAAGTTTTTTTTCAAAAAAAAATTACAAACTCGAGGCACCGTTTCTGGCCGTTGTACCACGCACCAGCTGGCAGCACACATTTTTCTTATTACTTGTCATCAAAATAATGTAAATAATATATTTTTATGAATAATAAAATAAGTCATTGAAAAATGACGCTGGCTCCCGGACTATTACTCTGTCTTCTATTTTCAACATTGCATAATGCATAAAATTTTATAATAAAAATGGGAGTTATAGTTATAAAAGTAGTTTTAGGGGCAGCGAATAAGCAAAAATAAGACTAAATTTGGGAAAGGTGTAAGACTTGACAAAATTGAAAAAATCTGTTAACCCTTTCTCGGTGGATTTTTATTTTATGATTATTATGAAAAGAATGTAATTTCTTATTTTTATCGTATCGTATCATTTCCAATGTTAATCTATGCCTCGTATATTCTTGTGAGAATGGGTCTTTAGAGTGGTGGAGTTGTAGATCGGTTCGGTGCTGTTGGTGGAGATAGTTTGGGTGCGGTTATTTGTATATTAGCGGGAGCGGCGGGGACACTGGACAGTGTGCATGGAGATTGTCGACGCAGCTGTCGCCAGGCGGACCAGAGTCAGCGTCCACTGGACATCACAGGCTCTGATTGCAACCAAAACTCATTAGCAAAACCAAACATTCTCACAATGTATCGTCCGATAAACATAAACAAGAAAAATTAAGGCAGGGAAAAATAAGTTGTTGATTGTAAAATGTTTTATATCTAATATTTAACTACAGAAACCTCTAGTCAATTTAGATAATCAAAATCAAAACATCAAAAAGTTTTTGGATTACCTACAGTCAGTGACACCAATGGCGGTAATGGAGAGCATCCCAGGTATAGTTCATCTAGGGATCATTTTGCGAAGACTCGTTATCGTTTTATTACGGCAGTACAATAGAGGGTCCCAATAGCCTGGCATGTGTCAGGGCTGTGATGAAAAATTTGAGTAGGGGTTTGAAATATTTCATTTCACACTTTTTACTTTCCAAAATAGTAAAAAAAAAATTTAACTGTTTTAAAAAATATATTGTATAATCAGATTTCCGTGACCACCCAGGAGGTACTGATTGCGGACCGTTAATCTTTGTTCATAGTGGCGATTTCCCCAAGAGGCCTATAACCACATGTCATTTAAAAAAATATATGAATATTTATTCGGACATAGTGCACTCGTCCTCGTCTTCAGAATTGTTATCGGGCATATCTGAATCCCTTAAAGATATAATTAATGGATTCACGTCTTTGTAAAGTGATACAAATTTATTTTCTTTTTTTATAATATGTTGAATACAGTTATTCCATTGTTGCTGGCCAATATTTTCAACTTCTTCCGTGATTAATTGAACTACACTAGAATTTAATTGTGGTGATACATTTTTTGATCTAACATTGTTTTTTAGTTGGCTCCAAATTAACTCAAGCGGATTGAATATGCAATAATAAGGAGGTAAACGTAATATTTTATGCCCTGCCCGTTGTGCCATATTGTCTATAACGTAAGACTTATCAAAATTAATTAAACTCACCATCTATTTATATACCTACATAGCCACAAATAACGGTTTTATAATCCTTTGGAGACAAGTTCACAGACCATAAAGCTATAAGAAAATTAGGGAAATTCTAAGTTCAAAAGATTAACGCATTAAAATTTTAAATATTAGCAAATACAGCCCTGGTAATCGGTTTAGAAAATCTGGAAAGTGCAGTCTTGGTCTACAGTCGAATACTGGGCGTAAAATATACACCAGCATTGCAAATACTGAACTTGTCGACTGTACGGACTGAAATATTTTGGCATTGCGGTTTTAGCTATTGTGCACCCATAATAAAACGATAACGAGTCTTCGGAAAATGATCCCTAGATGAACTATACTGTGACTGTGTTCCACCAATCACTAACATTTACAAGAAAAGTGGGGAAATCAACCAAATAACATCACTGTGTGTTCATGTCATTGATACACTGTAATTAATTCTGTTGGACAAAACGGTTTATGTATTGCGTTTGCGTATAACAAGTCATAGTAAAATATTTCTAATCGTAGTACCGCTTTAAAGAAATTCTGATACACTGATACCATGTAACGTTACTCAGATCTTTTTTTTTTGTCATGACTGTACAAACATAAGAAATTTCTGTTTAAATATCTAAGCTAAGTTCCGAAGCGAATTCTCTCAATTCAATGAGTTTGAGACTATAGGAGGCTTGGATATCTGGCATAGTTTACATGTCAGTTAAATCTGCATCTTTACATCAAATTTAATAATCCTGCGATCTTGATGTCCCAGTTTTCAAAATTAAGGAATGGAATTTAGAGTATTATTAGTGGTCTAGTTTATTTTTTAATTCAAGACGTAATTTGGAATAAATTCTTCTACATAAATTAAAGTACATACCGGAGCAAAAGGGAATTTAGGACAAATAAATATTTTAAATTTATTAGAAAACAATTTAGAAAAATTAATTACGTACATATATCAGATTAAGAAGGCATGAATTTTAATGAAATACTGGAGAAATAAATATTAAAATATGTCAACCATTAAATAGAACAATATATTTATGAATTTTATTTTCTGTGCTTTTGAACCAAACATGAATCAGTTGCTTGATGTTATTAAATTAATAATTCAAACTGTGGAACTATTTGAAAATTAGGAAAATATTCACATATATATATACCATTTCTGGTTAAAATATATGATTTATTAATTTGAATTTTACTGAGTTAATTTTTTAAATATGTAAATAACAACTACTATAATTGGATTGTACATTCAATTGACAATATTTACTTTAAAAAAATAGTCTTCCTCACTAACTAATTACCTTGATTAAGAGTATATACTACCAGTCAAAATCATTTACTTACTGATTTAATAATTTTAAAATTGGAGCAATATTTTCAACATGGAGGACATATAACAGAATTATAGCCGATGAGACAGACGACAAAAATTAATGATCATTAACGCTTAGATATAAGATGCGCACGTGAACATGAAACTATTGACAGATGTCGAAATTGCGTCTATTAACAAACCAGAAAATATTGACTGTAGTAAGTATGTATTACTTATTGTATTGTATTGATATAGTACAAAACAATAAGTAACACATACTTACTACAGTCAATATTTTCTGGTTTGTTAATAGACGCAATTTCGACATCTGTCAATAGTCTCAAGTTCACGTGCGCGTACTATATCTAACCGTTAATGATCATTAATGTTCGTCGTCTGTCTCGGCTATTAACGTGGCCCTATCTTAATTTTAACAAATCGATATTAATGCGCAAAAATTCTAACTATAAACTAACTAAAAGTTAAACGCCACACAAATAATTCAATTTACAGAATATTTTTTTCTAAAATACCTTTCGATTTTAAATAATATGACACGAATAATTGAAAAAGAAAACTTTAAGATCTTTTTAAAAAATGTTGACTTTTCTTCGAAATAATCTCAAATTTCTTTCTAATTGTATTCTTATAACTCCTATTTCTTATTTTTATTCAACATTATTTACATCCTTCTTCTCCTAAAATAACTAAAATCTTCAATCTATTCTCCACTGTCCAATCTCCCATTTCGTTACGGCACTGGCCGGGCCTGGACGCCACGCATTTAATGAAGGCCGCCCGTTCGTTATTAATCTCAACACTTGCACAACTCCACACTCGTCCTTAATTGCCGATCGGTAATTAGTAACACACACCCCTCACACCACCACATAGCACGCGGCTGCTGCATCAACATGACTCAACACACACACACTCACAAATACAGATGGACGGGCCAAATGTACTGGATAATGAGAATTTTTTGTTACAGGTGTGGAATTTGACAGTTAGCTGAGAGGAAATCTACAAAAAATATAGTGAGTTTTGATTGCATATTTGTAGATGTGTTGTCAAAGTAAAAATGCTTAAATTATTAAAATATCTTTCAGAACTCATATTAATAATTAGAATAATACTACCTTTTTAGTTTATGTTCTGTATTTTTATTTAATATCCACGTTTCGGCACCATAAACTGGTGCCTTCCTCAGGGAAAAATGACAAAAAATGTGACAAATGCAAAAAAAATCAATTAACCAACATGAAAAGTATGTAAATGTTACCTATTTTTATATATACAATTTACTAGATATTTTTTCCTGAAGAAGGCACCAATTTATGGTGTCGAAACGTTGGTATTAAATAAAAATACAGGACAAACTAAAAAGGTAGTATTATTCTAAAAATCCTTATATTCATTTACGCAATATATTTTTTTCCATTCATATCTTCGTCCCGCAAAAATAGCATATTATGTGACAAGTGTATGACGCTGAAATAGGCTTCACACACGTGTTACATACTATACATTTTCTACGACCTTGCAATAATAGTATATTATACGCTAAGGTTGAGAAGATAATCATTATTAACCCAGCGCTTATTGTAACCCGAGGGCGAAGCCCGAAGGATATAAGGCGCCTGGTCAATAATGATCTTCTCAACCGTGGTTTATATACTATTTTTTTTTCACTACTAGCACATAAATTCTCTTTGATTTTTTTTTTTATTGATAATAACAATAATTTTGACATGAATAATAACGTAAATAAAGGAATTTCTATCAGCCACTAAAATTTATTCAGTCTCGACCGTTTCGACCCCACATGGGTCTTCTTCAGGAGATGAACTTTGTAAACCAGTAGCAATACATGTAGTGTGTAATGTAGTTTAAAAAATAAATAAATAAATTAATAAATAACATGGAAATTCATAGAATTAAAATTGTTAAACATAATATTTAACACAGTCGTCAATATAAAATAATACATATAAAAATATGATTGTCTAACATATATTTTCATTTTTTTATATATGTTAGACAATCATATTTTTATATGTATTATTTCATATTGACGACTGTGTTAAATATTATGTTTAACAATTTTAATTCTATGAATTTCCATGTTATTTATTAATTTATTTATTTATTTTTTAAACTACATTACACACTACATGTATTGCTACTGGTTTACAAAGTTCATCTCCTGAAGAAGACTCATGTGAGGTCGAAACGGTCGAGACTGAATAAATTTTAGTGGCTGATATCCAGAAATTCCTTTATTTACATCACCATTTCCAGCCAAGAAATAAACCCTTTTTCATGAATAATAACGTTACGTATTTGTTAATATTCACAAAAATAAAGTAGGCTGCATTTGTTTTTATCTGACGTTTTGCTCATTTCGCTGGTTTGATAACCTCTCTTATGGGCCTTGATTTGTATTTGATTTAATTATTTAATAAAAACACTTTGTGCTGTTACAGTCAGCAGCCTTATTAGTTTATAATTATTTTTAAATAAATCTATTGAAATGTATTTACCTAAAAATACAAAAAAATACTAGTGATTTGTTCAATCCTTCACATTGTTATTCTTTTAACGTAAAGCCTCTGTATTATCGACTTGTGTAACCATGGTTACCAACATTACGGGTGTTTAACAGCTTTGTTTTATTAAAATACAATTCATTTTGTAATATTTAAAATAATGAACGGTGCGTGAAGTGCTACTTCACGCACAGTGTGCAAAAAATAAAACTTCACACATAAAAATTGATAGGTGAAGTACTCACTTCACGCATGGGAGCAGAAAAAGTAAATTTTACATTTAAACTCCAAGTCATAAGTATTTTCTTGATTTAATCAATTTTTATTAAACAAAGTTTATTGAAAGCGTGGAAAATAATCGGACACGCAGTCAAGAAAAAAATATTTATTTCCTGGCCTACGTTTCTACTTTAGGCTTGTACTAAAGTCTTCTGCAGGGCTCTAAAAGTATACCACAATATGAAAATTACAAAAATGAACAAGGTATAATTATTAACATAAAACAAAAAATATTAAATATCTATAGCTATATATACGTTGCGAAATGATAGTATTTTAGACACGCGAAATTTGTACCCGCCACAACTTCCATATTAAAAGCAGGCACTCTTGATTCTCTACTTGACTAATTCTATAATTCTAATTAATATCCTCTTATTTCAATTAGTTCTATATTTCGAAACCTACTTGCAACGTAGTTTACCTCTTACATCTCCTTATCCGCAATAGGTACTCTTAATTAAAATGTTCTCTGCAGAGTTCGTCAAACTGTTTTTGCCCTTTTTTAATTTATCTCTCGTATATGTGAATAACAAAAATATTTAATTACTTGTACACATTGTGCGCTGCCGCTCGGACACGGTTAGCGTGACGTCACTCGACACCGACGCCACGCAACGCGAGTGCGAGTGATACTCTTGAAACAATTCCCGCACTGTTGACGGATCGGAATTTAAACAGGATTTTTTAATGACAATCGGCCGCGGGACTCAATTAGCGAACATTCGATACGCTTGTGGTGCCTCGTTAAAATATTCCATTGCACGGATTCATCAACACGAAAAATTCTACTCCACCTAGGTTTCATTTACAGGATAAATTACACTTTAATGGGATGTAAGTCCATGAATTTTATAAATAAATATATCACCACGGCGTAAATTATACTCATTGCTGAGTGAACAAATCTGCTTTTATTCGTAAATTTCGGTTATAATAATGTAGCAAAGAAGGCGCTAACCAAGCGTCATCAGACGTTACTTTACGGATTCTCAAAGTTGTTCAAGTTTAAAAAAGTATCCGGGTCATTAGAATAGAGCAGTGTTTTTCAAAGTGTGTGCTGCGAAATTTTACGAAACTTACGATTTTCAACATTCAACTCTTACTAACACGAAAAATCTCTAGAACAAACTGAGAGTTGCTCTGTCTTAAATTAGGCCTAATATTGAAAGGGCCGTAGGAACCGGGGGGTGGCAGAAGGGGCAGTCGCACCCTCGTAAAATGTAAACCCTTTTCCCCCCCCCAGCCCTGTTAATCTTATATATTCTACAATGACAAAAGTTAATATAATTACAAGTTTTGTTAAAATTATTTTTTATTCATTTATTTATTTTTTACCTATCCTCAGGTCCCTACAATCCGATTTTAACATTATTACGATGATGTCTGTGTGTGGATGTGTGTGTGTGTGTACGTGTGGATATTGGAAGGACGATTCCTCAAAAACTATACGACTTAAGATCTTTTTAACTATGAATTCCTCAATCTGACATTCCTGGGGAAGAGCTGAAAAAGTTTTGGTAACAATTGGACAAACGGAAGCAGTAGTATCTTTAAAAAAAATCTTCTAAATATTATTTTTTGAAAATTTACGTTATTATAAATATTGAAGAATATAAAATTCTCTATCCCATGCAATTAACATTTTTATTATATCTTCTACATATTTAGACATATAGAATTATAAATATATAAAATAATTTATCTGGGGTCCAGTGGCCGCGTGCCTGAGTGTCTGATCGCGAACCTGGGGGAACCGGGTTCGATCCCAACAGACGCCAAATATTTCCAATTTTAAATGGCACAAAAGTGACCCCTGTGGTGCACTCTCCACACCAGCTATGAGTGCCCGTGAGGTGACGCCTGGTAAGCGCCCACACGGTAAAATATATCGTCATTATTACCGATATCTACTTGTGCTGTAGATACTGGCACACCCAGCAATGGGTAATATGCCGTGATGATATATTATTATTATTATTATTATTATTATTATCATTATAAAATAATTTATTGTTGAATGAATCAAACAGCCCATAGAAAACAGTTGAACAACTAAAATGTTTGTAATTAGCATAAATATCAGTGTCAAAAATCTAGAGACATTACTAAAGGTTTTTTCTGGGAAGTGCATTTAATACGTTAAGGTGAAACTATCCTTGAATGCAGAAAACCTAAAATTGGTGCAAGTCGAGATGTAATAGTAATTGTAATATGCTATTGTTATAACGAGGAAAAGTCTCCGGCAACATCTAAAATTGGTATAAAAAGAAAGGGAATTCATTTATAAGCCAAAGTACGTACAGTATCAGTGTCAACTAAACAAGCGCTTGTTATACATATATTTCATCATATACCCTTCAAAAATACCGCCAATCTAGTCAATGAATTGGAAAAATCTTGAACATATAGAAGAGTAGGACGAAACTTGTTCATAGAATGAAACGAAAAATAAAGAATAGATGTAATTAGAACTTTTTGTGTGCACCAGAAATTTTAAATAAAAGCGAGTATAAAAAGATTGAGAAACACTGGAATAGAGAATCCAAGCCCTACTTTTTAAAATATATGTTCCTAATTTAAAGCCAAACCAAGGTTTAATATTATCAAGCAAGTCTAACATTTTTAAAAGTACGACATTCAATCCAAGGCAAGGCTAGCGTTTTTAAAAACCTCCCCGGGCCGTGCGGGTCTAACTCAGCATAAACAGCATATTTTTTAACATATTTTTTGACTACATTTAAATCTTCTTGTTGTATTCTGGTCTGGTAGTAAAATCAGAAACGCAGTCTAGCATCTCCTCCTCGTTTGACATTCCTGGCATGGCACACCGCGACATCAAAAGGATCAACTCTTCGTTGGTTGAAAAACAACCGCTAAGCGTTTCTGTTTCTGTATAGTGCCTGGGGCCGCATACCTGTGACCTGCGACGCTCACTTGTTCTCTATACAGCAAACTACACCTCTCATCCTTGATGTCACTCGCTCCTTTTAGTGTGTCGGGAATTTTTATGCCCGCGTTGAAATGCCTGAGTTTGGTTGGAATCGTTTTTGACGAAAGCAGATACGTGGCAGCAGAGGGTAATTATGGTTTTGTTTGTTTTGTGACCAGTAATGCACGAATGATGTGAGGGTGGTATTTCAAGTGAGGAAAGGCGTAGAAATATTAATTTAAATTTAGTAAAATGCTATGGTAAAAAAGGAATTTTTACTTTGAATTATTTGTACCTGCAGATATTTTTCATCCATTTATTAACACACAAATTAGGAATTTAATATTATTTTATTATATTTTCTGAATCTGTTACATATTTTTATCAAAATTCTAAAATTGTGACTTTTTTACCTCCCGCTGCCCTTCATAAGGGAGGTATAGGGATCGTGCTAAAAATCACATACCGAGATTTTGGTAAATGATCACGTTTTAAGGACCCTAGAATCCAATTTTAACATTTTCACGATGATGTCTGTGGGTGTAAGTGTGTGTGTTTGTGTGTGTGTTTGTGTGTGTATGTGTGTGTGTATGTGTGTGTGTATGTATGTGTGTGTGTTGATCCATTTTACGCTCTAACTCAAATACTATAATTCGGCAAATTTTGAAACCTTGTATTCCGGCCCTATTCTTTTTGTATAAATCGGATAACCAGAAATGGGACTTTACTTCATGCTTAAAATAGGTTTTCTTCGAAAAATACCTTCAAATGTATTTTATTATTTTCACAATTTATGTTATTATAAAAATTAAAAATTATTTCATATATTTTACAGATAAATTTAAAATATAATCTATTTTATAAATCCCGGAGCCCATGTTTAAAGATAAACATAAATCTTTAGTTACGCAGTTCATATTTCAAATGTAGGTAACTTACAGTTAAATAATCATTTCAAATTAATAATATTGACGTCCAGAGACAAATGAATTAACTTATTAAAAAAAAAAACTGCGTCGCATTGGAGATAATGGACCCCTATCAGTATTGTAAAATAGACACTTACAAAATTGCAATTTGCACGAGCGCCTCTAACGGCGAAGCATAGAAATCAAGGTTGCTATGGTTACCCCGTACAAACAAAGACCTGTCATCAGCCGTAGACTTTACACTCTAGCCATCGTTTTAGTTGAATAATCGAATGATCTTCAATATTATCAAACAAAAAACACATCTTCTGGTTTTAAACTTATTTTTATTAAACACAACGTACACATCACAATAAAGAATTAGGTTTAACACTGAATAACAGATCCGAATACAATGACAGATAGGAACAGGGAACGGGACGTAAGACAACGAGGGGAGGTTTGTTTGTATGCATGACCTTGCAGTGACGTCAATTTTGTAATTGTCTATTAGATTTCTTATCTCATTAATTTATAGAGACAACCCCTTATATCGTTTAAAAAAAAAAAACATTATTTAAGAGATCTAACTTTTTTAAAAAATTTTATTACATACGTTAGTAAATGATGTTCCCAACAAATAATTTTCAATGAGCAATGGACATTTACACAATTACATTTTGCATGTAGTGCTTCTAGCGGCACTGTACAGAAGTAATGGTTGCTATGGTTACGATAATACAAACAGAGAACAACTGTCATCCGCCATTGACGGTACAAATTCAAAAATGAAAAACATCGAAAACGTCATTTGGTAATTATTATAGTTTGTCTATTATTCTTTTAATTTGAAATATGAAATGTGTATACGAATTGTACACAATTAAATTTACTTTGGTCCCAGTTTTCTGTAGACCTCTATACTCCAGCTATCCTTTGAGTTGTTATCGAATAATCTTCAATATTATTAAACAAAAAAGTTGCCCCAGGCACATCTTTTGGTTTTAACCTCATTTTTAATCAACAAAACAATTCAGAATAAAAAATTAGGTTATAACCTTGAATGACAGATACAAACAGACTGACAGGGACAGGAGTAGTACTTTGTACAGGGACGTAAGACAACGAGGGGGAAATTTGTTTGTATAAATCTTCTATCTCTCTCTTATGTGTGACGTCAATTCTGTAAATGTCTAATAGACACTTACAGAACTTCGTTTTTCATATTGTGCTTTTATGTATGTATATCTGAAGCATCATATTGAACATCAATACCATTTGTGGTCATAAATTTTTAACTTCTACATTGTTTCACACTTTACGACTCCAATAACTTCCTTCCATATCTCTTATTATTTGAGCAAACATACAAACATAGTAAAGACAGTTCTTATCTTTATTTATTGGAAGTCATAACAATGGAAGTGTCTGGAAACTTATCCTCCTCCGAACTTGTAATTGAATGTCCAATATTTACCTTCTGCTTGTGAGAACTCTGAGGCTATTTGGAGAACAATTACACCTTAAGTGGACATGGACACCCTGTTGGCGCAAATATTTATACAACAATGAGCGCAATTCTCAATTATGAAATTATAGGAAAATTGATTAGAGATGGGGTCTCATGGCAGCGTGTCTCTGGGGAACCAGGTTCGATCCCAACCGACATCAAATATTTCAAATTTTAAATGCCACAAAAGTGACCCCTGTGGTGCACTCTCTACGCCAGAAATGAGTGCCCGTGAGGTGTCGACTGGTAAACGCTCGCACGGTGCAAATATGTCATTTGAAATTTTAAAATGAATATTCATATACTTTTGTCTTTAATATAAAAATAATTTTCAATTACATTTTTCTTAAATAATGACAACATATAATTAAAATTTTTATAACTACTTGCATATATCTATATTTATACTTGTAATTTAATTTATAAATTTACGTTTAGAAATTTTGATTTAAAATTTATAATTTTCTTTCTAGTTTATGTTTGATTTTGAAATTCTGGATGTGACCAATCAGTATCACGTGACTTGTCACTGCTTGTCATTTGACGTTTCACCAGTTTTCAGTTCAGGTTTTAGGTTACAATTTTATTTTCATAGCCATGAATTTATTAGATGCTAATGAACTAGATGATTTTTTAATAATAGCGGAAATGTTTTTATACTATTGTTGATTTTTTATAATAAAGGAATAAAACAAACACAAACCTAAAAAACCTAGATGGTCTGTTAGGCTGAGGTTCTGGTTAGGCCTATGAACACAGTTTGTTTCTGAAAGTGAAATAATAAGATTATGTACAATTCTTCCAATATACTCGTATGAGTGTGCATGCATTTAATTCCTTGCTATCCCTCGTTACATTGAAATAACGCCAACGTTTTTATTTTGTACAATTCATTTGCTTTGTCTTACAAATTACGATGTTCGAAAAATATCCGATGTTATACAGTTTAACTAAGAAATGAGGGCAATAAAATGTTTAATAACATGAGGTTTTGGTCGCAACCATGAACAAATAAAATAAGCACGCAGAATTGATCGTCATATTTTATAAAAACATAAATAAATAACATTTAAAAAGATGAAAAGTTAATAATGATAAAAAAATAAATAAATAAGAGATTATGTAAAAAACATTAAATGTTTTTATTTTACATCCCTTGACGACAAAATTTTACATTATCTCTTATTTATTTATTTTATCATTATTAACTTTTCATCTTTTTAAATGTTATTTATGTTTTTATAAAATATGACGATCAATTCTGCGTGATTATTTTATTTGTTCATGGTTGCGACGTTGCGACCAAAACCTCATGTTATTAGACATTTTATTGCCCTGAAGAAGACTAACGTATTAGTCGAAACGTTGGTTTGAAATAAATAATTTCACTGCAGATTGCTTGTCCGATTATTTTTCCTTCGGGAACCCTCATCCATTCCTCAGTCGATTATCGCTCAAGTTCAATAACTAAGAAAAATTAATCTATTTGATTGGTCTATTTGTCAATGAGTTGTATAGTCATATATACAACAGGACGATTGAAAATTCTTGTTAATACGAAACTTATTGCCTGGAAACACCACGAAATGGAAGGTCGAGTGGTATTTCCAAAAGGCAACTCGTTGAGTATGTCGAGAATTATCTATCGTTGAGTTCTTGAGTTGTATATAGGAAGACTAAATAATGAATAAAAAGTAATTAAGAAATAAACAGTAAATTTAACGTCAGACTGTATGCCACATAACTCACCTTTTAAATATTGCTATGTAATAATATTCTAATATTATGTTATATTGCAATGCTCGTATTTCTAAATAAACTCGCTGTAGCAACAAAGCTGTCAATGTCATTTCAGAATATTCAGATGTCTACTTAAAGCACAAAAAGCAAGATTTTCTCCTTAATGTCAAACTACAGATTCATTTATGTAGTAGGTACTGTTTGAAAAAAAAATCGTACTCTATACGCTGTGTAAAAAGAATTCAAAATGACATTGACAACTTTGAGTACACGTAGAACAAAATAACCAAACGTATCTATAAGTGAATATACGAAGATAGGTATATTCGAGTATACAAAGGTTCATATTCGTTCACCATGGTTACTTAATAATAACCGCTGTAATACGTGGTAACTACGAAATATCACGCATTCTTATTGGTTTATAATTTAATGAATGATATTGTCAAATTATATTTCAATTTTCCATAATTCATAAACTATGTATATTCCATATATAACAGATAATGACAGGTTCCTGACATTTGATTAATATTATTTGCCATACGTTGATTTATTTGATATTTTATTTTAATTTCATTATGGCTATGAATGAACAGCGTGACATTTTTCTTTTTGAATCATAAGTATTTTTGTTCGGGTGAACTTAAAGAAGACGGTTTGGACAGCCAATTTTATGGCGAGTATACCTGCAGTGGCATTTCAGGCAAATTATTTTTATAATTCGTTGAATTGTTTGACATCAAACAAACTAAAAAATTGATTATAAAAAGGCACTTTGCAAAGTAAGTATGCCGATCAGCTGATCTGCATACGTTTAGGCTCTAGTCCGGATCTATACAAAAATACAGGAATGTTTAACTGGCAAATCTCAAATTTCTATAACATTTTTCTATATTCTATTTTCTACTTACATTTTACTTACAAAAATATTATAAGAGATAAAAACAGAACTTAAATAATAGAAAAAAGATAGCCAATAGTATGTTACATTAAAAATGAACTTAAATTTAACTCGAACGTAGCACCCTCCTATTATTTACTCCTTTTATTAAAACCAACATTTCTCATAACAAATCACCTTACACATCCCCATTTATTTTTCCCACCCCCTGCTATCCAACCAACCGTCTCACTTCATCCACCACCCACCATCCGCCACCCACACATCTCGAGGCTAGTGCTCAGCATCCAGTATCAAACCCACCTTCCGTGGGTGGTGTTGAAGGCGGAGCGCTGCTGCCACCAGCCCAGGCGCCGCCTCCGACCCAATGCGACGGAGGCAGCGCGCGCCAAGGCACACGTGACCGCGCTGCCCACCGCCACGTGACCTCTGACCCGAGAGGTGCTGCCAGGAGGCAGTGGGAAGGAAAAGGCAGTTGGAGATGGGATGTCGAAGGAGGTGGATGTGTAGATGAGGCGAAGGAATATGCGATGTTTTCCATGGGGGTGGTGTCCAACAAAATAATAAAAAAAATATGTTCATTTATTTTTAACAACCTAGTCCTTTCGCTTAATTTCTATACTGAAACAGTACGTGTTTCAATAGCAGATATTTAATACTTAAAATGACTTTGATATTATTAATAACAATCATAATATATTTTGGTTACTGCACATCATATATTCATATGAATCTTATAAAAATTCATGGCTATCAAAAATCAAATCTGACAGGAAGTAATAACAAACTTATTAAAAATATTGCGCCATGTTATAATTACAATATTTTACAGAATTTAAATATCTTGTGAAGCATTTCTTCAAATAAAAGTGATTATTTCACAAAAATCTTTCTTTCAGTAGCCCAGAACACCTTTTTATTAAAATCTATGGCATTGATTTATAGATTTTCTATGTGCAAGAGATCAATATGATTAGAGATATTTAAGAAAATGCCAAGAATTTCAGTCAATAAAATTAGTTATTTTCTGCTATACTTACCGTCAAATAATTATGGACTGCACGGTAAATAAAAACTTTGTTGTGATTACCAAAAATGAGTTACAGCAGCAATTTTTTTTTTGTCAATATAGGACCAGCAAATATATTTGTTACAGTTACCTAGATATATTTGCTGCTAAAAAATTGTTGTGGCAACAAATACAGTTTTCTTATATATAACAAAAGATATTTGTTATGCGAACAAATAAAATAAGTTACCATTAAGAAGTATAAATGTTTTATACGAACAAATATATTAAGTTACTATTAAGAAATATAAATTTGTTATGCGAACAAATCAAATAAGTTACCATTAATAACTATGGATTTGTTTTGGAAACTAATTAATTTTGATAGATATACAAATTCATTAATGAGGTAGTAAGGTAAAAATTAAATACATACGTATTATAATAATTTTATTTATTTATAATTATAATCTATATACATGTAACAAATATTATGTAAAAAAAATAACTTATGAAACAACAGTCACTTAAATTATATAGATTTATCAGTAATCGATACATACCTTCAAATTTCTCAATAAGACACTCTAATTGTCATTGTTTAACAGGGAATACCCTGTCTACACATAAGTTTTAGTTACCTGTACAAAGTATATGGTGGGAAGAGGAATTTGTAATCTTTACACAATATAATGTCACAGGAAAAAAAATAATAAAATTTGTCCCAGTAACAGATTCAATATTTTTAATTGTTGCAAAATGATTTTGTAATCTGAACAAAGTAACAAAATGACTGCTTAATACTACTAATATTAATTGCTACCATGACTAATATTTTACAGCAAATAATACTTTTTATACACAACAAAAATGGTTTAGTTTTGGAAACTTAAAATACAAAGTTTTTGATATACACGGCAAAAACATATTGTTGAAATAACAAAAAAAATACAGCTAACTAAATTTTGTCCGGAATATCAATGTAATGTTTTGCCATGTGGAGATTTCTACACTGATGCCAAATTTTTTAAGTGTCTACATGTACAAATATCTGTAATCTGTCAATGTTATTTTATATTCTGACATTTTCGTTAGTACTTGCGTACGCTTTTTATTCTCAATCCGATAAATTGCATTATATTTAGACTTTTGAAAAGAAAATGAGTGAAACTCATGAATTAAATATTCCTGGTTCTTATAAAAAACGTTTAGGAAAACAAGATTTAAATGGGCAGGCAAAAATAATTATTGCTAATGTTCGCAATTTTTTCAAAAAATTGGCGTTACATCCTGAAAAAAATTATAATTTATTAAATAACAAGAAAACTTTGGATTTTTCTTACCTTTTATTTAGATTTCATGGTTATCGTATTTTAACGCAAACGCGACCTTAGCTTGATGTGTAGATACTTTGGTCAAAATATAAATATAAATTTTCCACAGAGACTATTTTTATATTTTATATTACGTATTACTATCTTACCTTACTTATTTGTTATAATATTTTCTTCATTTACCATGTATTAAAAATTTTAATTAGTTTTAAATGTATTATATGACATTTGCGTTCATTCCTAGTCATGTCAAGATACAAGCGGCAACACCGCTGGGCAAGGGACAGGGTGCGGAAAGGGATAAAAGTTGAACATCAGTCCATAATCATTTGACGGCGAGTATAATTAAGATAAGTTAACTTGTGTTGAAGAGTTAGCTATTATTTGAAAAACGTATTTTTATTTGTTAAATTCGTTGATTGTGATGCATTTGTACATCTTTGTAAACTATTCTGGTTAATATTAAATCCACATCTCCCAACAAATGATTTACTAAAGACATTAGAAATGTTAAACTAAACTCGACTAGGGTTAAACTGTCCTTTTATACTTGCATGCATGCATAGGTACCGTATAAAAGGAATTAAAAGCATATTCGTGTATATGAAATGCAACCCTTCATACAGGGGTGCGTAAACAGTTGTGTGTAAGCTATAAAGATAATGGGGAAGAATTAATTTCGTTTTAACACTGGGGCGATTATAAATTGTATAATATTTTGTATATCATGTACTATACATATTTTATTAATTTTTTATTTAGTGTATTTGTGAATGAACCTATTTTATCACACAAAAGTAGTTCGATGTACACTTTAACCTATTTAGAAGTCTCGATAAATAAAATATTTATCTATGGATCGTTGCCATCTCAATATCAAGAGCACTTTCAAATGCTGAATATTTTAGATCGGTTTGTAACTTGAAATTACTTATTGAAAACTTAGCATAATTTATGTAAACTTTCAACGTACTGAGGGTAATTTTCATTGAATAAAAAACTATGTACATTTATGGACAGTCAGACATATTTAAAAATGTAATTTCGTAGTTCCTTAGCAAGTAGATTTGCCAATTTTTAAAATACATATTTAAAAATTATTCGGCTTATAGAAAATTAGATTTGTACATCTCTTTCAGCAAATTTTGAAAGTTGGTGAAAGTAGGAAATGATAAAAGTGATACATACAAGGAATTATGGATCATATTTTTTAGAATACGTATAATACTTGATATAGCATTCTAGGATGTTTATCTAATGATTGTAAAAGTGGCCCTAACTAAGTTTTTCCTAAATTAATGTGTAATTAATTTAACTGCTTAAAATGATTTGTACTCCACAGCCTCTGAGATTTTCCTATTCTCAATCATTTTAAAGTCACCTTGGCCGTGATGATATATTTCTTTATTATCACTCCTTATTTGAGCAAGACATAATTAATATAGTGACAAGTTTATTTTGAAATTAAGAAGTTAACGTGTCTAATACAAGTTATAGTAATTGATCAATGAATTCTTGATGAATTTAATCACTTGACTTTTAATAACTTCAAGATTTTATCACTCTAATTTCACATAATTATGAGAGGAAGACAGAATATGTTCTTAATGCCTAAGATTATGGTGCATGTTAGTCACAGTTTTAATTTGAAATAAGTACTGTGAACTTGTATCGTAGTAATAAATTCAATTCTTTGCCAGTTTTTCTTTTTCTTCCGACGGATTTAAATAAAACTGCAAAGAAAGAAATGATGAACAGTTCTCCACATTTCTAGAACAGTAGGGCTTCTTTCATTGCCAGTAATCACGAACGAGTGCAACGTAAATCGCCTGTTTACTATCTGCCTAGAAATCAAAGAATTGTAATTATATTTTTATAATTTATTGTACGTGCTAAAGAGTTAATCGCATTGCTCGTGTGCTCCAACGCGCGTTTACCCTTTTTAATTTACATTTTAATTAGCATGTAAATAATAAATTAAGATTGCGACAAGTACTTTGGTGCAAGACTTGCTATTTTACCATGTTTCGTTTAATTTTATTCATTGGAGGAAATTGCTTCTTTTTCTTAGCCTATAATACTTTTTTTTATTAAAAAGTGACATTTTATATATTTTCTAAGTTTTATACTTCTTTTATAAAGGAATTGTATTTTATTTCTGTTTTATGTAAGTAATTTTGTTGGCTAACTGTTGGCACTTGTTCAAACGTTAAACGTAGTGACCAGTGACAGTTGTACATGATTACTTTTTGTTGAAATGTTTTATTTCTGTAAAATATAAAATATTTGTGTTAGTAATGTTTGCAGATATTATTTACTGTACTGTAAGTAAAACCGAATCATTGTTTTGTTTTACGATTGATTTAAAATCATTGAATTGTTTTATATTAAATATTATTAGTACAACATTGTGGTTATGTACTGTTAAACATTTGATTGGAAGTTTTCTCTTTGTTTATTTTACAAATTTTCAGTTATTCCAATAAATAATATAATATTAATAATAATATCTTATATTGGAAATGGGAAATTCCAATAAAAATATATTTTGTGAATTATAAATTATTGCATTATAACAACAAAAACAAAATACATAAACAAAATATATCATGTTTTGTATTCTTTGTTGGATGTTCAAATTAATTTAAATTTCGGTAATGTTGATGACTTGTTTTGTATTGCACTACATGACTACAGTCACACGTACGAGAGGAAAGATTAGAACAGCGACGAAAACTTATTTTTCTATAGGTCGCTTGCTTTTGAATACAAGTATTACATTGTTTCAATAACATCTTTAATCCATTATAAAAGTATTTCTTTGTTTTGTCCGCAAAATGCCTTTCAATATCAACTAAATAAGTTCGTTATCGTCTCTAAATTTCTAGTCACAGAAGACTAGATATAGATTTCCACATTCAGCAACGGTAGCTTTTGAAAAGTCTTGACTTTTGGGCTGGAGCAACAGGATACTTTGCGTGATATGACAACACAAACTGACAGATATTAGAACCAATTTTTAGAATTGTAGTGTTGAAATTATTGTCGGAGAAATTTTTGTCACACACATACAGATATCATCATAAAACTAGTAAAATCGTATTCTAGGGACCCTCAAACGTGCATATTCATTAAAAACTCACCACAGAATTTTTTGACTAAAGACACTACCTTACTTATAGCCAAGTCAGACGACAAAAATTAATGATCATTAAGGGTTAGATATAGTATGCGCACCTGAAGTTGAGACTGATGACAGATGTCAAAATTGCGTGTATTAACAAACCAAAAAATATTGAATGTAGTAAGCACGTACTACTTATTGTATTGTACTTGTATAGTACAAAACGATAAGTAACAAGTGCTTACTACAGTCAATATTTTTTGGTTTGTTAATACACGCAATTTTGACATCTGTCATCAGTATCACCTTAAGGTGCGCATACTATAACTAACCGTTAATGATCATTATTTTTTGTCGTCTGTCTCGGCTATTACAAAAAGGTGACTGATGTAATTAGTTTCAAACCAAGCAGGGCTTAGTTCCAAAAGATCACATCAAGATTTAAATATTTTTATTCAATTTTGTCGTTTTAAACTGTCATTATTAACTCCATAGCAACAACTGCAAGAAACACTTTATTCACAAGTGAATTAAAATATTTTAAATCACTCTCACAAAATTTTAATTCGTTCTGCAACAAATAATGCATTTAAAATAACATCAGGTACGAAAATAACACTCACCATAATATTTATCAGATATTGTCAGCAATTTTCATTATTTTTCACGGCACAAATGACAGACAATAAAGCATATTAAATAGATGATTTGACATCTATCAGTGACAATTGTCATGCTCAGCCTACTAACTGATCTGTTTTTTATTTTGTCAAAATTAAATATTATAATGGTTTTTATTATTATTTCGTTAAAATTGAATAAAATATTGTACAAAGCACGTGAGCTAAGACTGTTTATTCATTCGTGAGCTAAACTTTCTTCTCACGGATAAACATTACCTTAGCTCACTTGGTGTGTAAATATCTATTAATTCCGCACACCCCTTGTAACTTGTAACATCAATTCTGGGAGAACCTGTATATATAACAACACAATAACAATAAATAAATATATATATATATATATATATATATATATATATATATATATATATATCATCACGGCATATTACCCATTTCTGGGTATACCAGTATCTACAACACATGTAGACATCGGTAATGATGACGATATATTTTACCGCGTGGGCGCTTACCAGGCGTCACTTCACGGGCACTCATAGCTGGCGTGGAGAGTGCACCACAGGGGTCACTTTCATGCCATTTAAAATTGGAAATATTTGGCGTCAGTCGGGATCGAACCCGGTTCACCCAGGTTCGCGACCAGACACTCAGGCACGCGGCCACGGGACCCCATAACAAAATAACCGTATTGTTTTATGCACCCCCATAAAAGCTAAGTAATCGATACTACTGAATTTGATAGAATGAGCGAAACTAAAATCTTTACTCTCATAATTCGAAGATTAAAATTAAACTGTAAATACATTTATGTATGTATCGGTAAAATCTTGCATATGGACATGGCCCAGCAGAAGATTAAATGCGGCCTCGACTGCATATTGCCTGCATATTGCATTATCAGTTTGCAATATTAACAATTCTCAAAATAGTTTTAAAAAATGTAAAAAAGCACTGTATAGGAACGTATGCAAATGTCAGTAGAAGAAAAATGATCTGATAGTTGAGTATAAATCTTTGTTGTGTAGTAAACAAATCACCTGTGCTGCAAACACAAATCAGCGCAAAGAGTGGAATTGTGTTTAGGGAAATGGGCAACTGCAGCGGCGGGATTAAATCCGAACAAATGGATGGGCGGCGGGTCGTTTGCTCGGCCGAAAAGCTCGTTAGTTGCCATAATTACTGTTGCTAATTACTGATTTTTATCAGGGCGCACGTGTTATAAAGCTAACTGCCGCCGCCGACGACACTCAGCCAAGTAATTATGATTCAGCGTTGCATGTTTAACCCTTTTATTGTCTATCATATATCATTATCTATCACGAGCTTTGGCGCTGCGTGCGCGATGCTCACTAACGGCTGCACTGCAATGGAGAACTATATCTGATTCTCCCTATGCCACACACATATACACAACTTTGAATTTATGCCCAAAGTTTCCCGCATTCGCACGTCTTATATTTCATTCTTTATAAGTTTAGGACGCTACATCTCATATGATTTCTTTGCCTCTGTGGTTCTTATCATCATATTGTACTCGTATATCCAGAATACAATCACATACATGCATAATATAATAATATCACCCTATTTCTCACACTGAGCGTTGTATGATCCCTTAACTCATTCGTAACATTCATTCTAAACAGGGCATCGAACCCGAACCTGAACCGAACCAAAACCGGAACCAAACCGTAACATTTTAGGGAACCCAAACCGAGAACCGAACCTCAGATATATTTTTAATTGAACCTGAGTCGAAACCGAACCGAGTATTAAAATTCAGGTTCGGGGTTCAACTCCGGTTCAGGTTAATTTTTAGTTCGAAAAGTAAATACAGCCGATAATCGACGTCTTAGGCGTCTGAGTTGCTGTCTGGGCTGACTTTTCGTAAAAATTGTGTTCGTTTCTTGTTGCGTTTTGCGTAAAATTCCGGCTCTCATTTTACATTATTTCGAACCTGAACCGCTAACAAAACCGCAAATTTTATTAATGCTTGAACCAGAACCGCACCCGAACCCATCTTTCAAAAAACAAATTAACCTGAACCTAAACCGAATCCAGTTTTTGGTGGGTTCGATGCCCTGATTCTAAAGCTGGATTCACATGGACCGTTGCAACCGTTAATTTTGCGGCCGTAGCGGCTGTCATAAGCTGGATTCAAATGTACCGTTATCCCCGTCAAATTGTTTACTGTTTGTACTCGTTCTATGCTGTGTTTGGTTGAATTCAGGGCATCGAACATCGAACCCACTAAAAACTGGGTTCGGTTCAAGTTCAGGTTAATTTGTTTTTTGAGAAATAGGTTCGGATGCGGTTCGGGGTCAAGCATTAATAAAATTTGCTGTTTTGTTTCGGGTTCTGGTATTGCATTCAGGATCGGTTCGACCTAATCAAAATTGAATTAATGCTCTTTTTAATAACAATCTTTGTGTAAAAATAAATTAGAAGTCGAGTCAAGACAAGAAAGGCGTCCATTATCAACTGTATTACGATTAGGCTTATGTTTCACTGAAAATGAACCTGAACCGCAGTTGAATCCTAAACCAGAATTTTAATTTTGGGTACGCTAAAATGTTACGGTTTGGTTCCGGATTAGGTTCGGTTCAGATTCGGGTTCGATGCCCTGGTTGAAATCATGCGGTACGATCGGTCTCAACTAGTGCTGTGAAGATCCTACAAAACATGGATCCGAGTACCCGGATTTTAAAATATCCGGCTCCCCGGATATCCGATGTTCGGATATTGAAGCGGATATCCGTAAATTTAATTCGGATTTGGATCCGGATCCTGATTTGGATCCGGATCCTGGTTTGGGTACCATATCCCATTCGGGTCCGGATTCGATGTGTTGTTCACGGATCCGGATCCGGATCCGAATTTTAATTCTGGATCCGTTTCATCATTTTGAATGTAAAGGCAAACATTTGAATGTAGACGGTGTAGAGACAGCGGCCTGTAATCAGCAATAAATTTTATAATACCTCTCTAAAATAGCCAGATAGTTGGTGCAAATGCAAGAAGGATATTTCTTAGAATATTGAAAATTCTGTAGTTCTAAAATTTTAACATTCAATATAACAAATACTTCAATGAAAGTGAAATTAAGATTAAATTTGAGAAATAATGGTTACAGGTTCATTGCAGGTGTCGAAATACCTATTTATTTATATCGTGCATGTGTTTTACATAAAAGGGATTGTTTTTGTTACCTACTTATAGTTCAGTGGAATCGAAGAATTTCCTTCTTAGCGGATGCTAAAAGTTTAACATCGAAAATATAGTGACTATTAACTACATCAAACAAAAATGTATAGTGGATTATTTCATAATCAAATTTATTTGATTTTGTGACTCCATGATAATATACATTCAAATATTATCATCTGGTTCAATACTGAGAATAGGTACTCGAATCCGAGAACCGATGCGCATACTGAAATTCCATATCTAAAATCCAATACTCATACTCATATTCGGATCCGAATCCAAAATCCAATACTCAGATTCGGATCCAAAACCCGATACTCAGATCCGGATCCAAAATCCGATACTCAGATCCGGATCCAAAATCCGATACAGAGATTTGGATCCGAGATCCGGATAGTTCAACATTCAATTATCTGGATATCCGGATATTTTTGGATCTGAAACCGAAACTATCCGGATCCGGATCCCACCACTAGTCTCAACACTACAAACATCGACGGCGACTATTGAAATATTTCTATTTTTGACGGCGTTAACAGACCGTTACCTCCGTAAGTTTTAACTGCGCAAAATCACAATCTTTATAAACTTGTCACCTAGTATATATAGAAAAGGGTATTTTCGCAGGTTTTTTACTATTTCGCCAATTAAGAGTAAACCGGAGAAACAAAACTTATTATAGGTTATTTTAACTGGCAATGTCACTGATGTCAAAACAAATGTTTTAGTAATATTTCATTTTTCAAGTTTTGATTTGCCAATTTCGCCATTAACATATGACAAAGTAATTGTTTTACTTTCATTGAATTCAATAAGAAGCACAAAGAAACACAATTGATTTTATGTCAAACTGGTTTGAGTTGGTATTATTAAAATATGTGATCTATTCATGCGCAGTTAAAATTTACGGTGGCAAGGACCCGTCAACGCCGTCAAAAATAGAAATATTTCAATGTCCACCGACCACCGTCGACGTTCGTAGCGTTGAGACTGTTCATGCCGTATTATTTCAACCAATTACAGCACAGAACGATGTAAACGGTAAGCAATTTGACGGTATTAACGGTACATGTGAATCCAGCTTAAAGCCATATACTCGTATTCCTTCAAACACACTCTTTGTGAAAAATTCTTGGACTTCTCTGAGACTTGAACCCAGTACCTCGCTTTGTCGTGTAGAATACTTTCCCAACTGAAGTACGAAGTTTTCTTGAAGTGAATTCTTCACCTGTTTCGTTACTGTTAGTCTTCTAAGAATTTTTCTCAAAAATATTTCTTCGGTATTCAAAATTTGAATTGTTCATAGTTCTGAATGTTATAAAAATATAATTTTATATTAATCAACAAATATAGATGCGTTTTGACAGTTTTTTGCAGAGTTACAGATCTGTACGACTTGCAGGATTTGTTCAGAATTAGCCTATAAATTTATTTATGGACTTTGTTACTATTTTATGTTTTTTTTTTTTGTAATTCCAGATCTACCCAATTTCAGTGCATTGTCCTGCTTTTATAATTGGCGGGTATAATTTAGAAGAGAATGAATTAATTAAATCTATTCTATCTCGTCTATAGCGAAATAGGGAGTATAATTTAGCGAAATGTGAAATGTTATCATTTACATTTAAAACTTTTATTTCAATTAGCACTGTACTGATTTTATCACACTGTATTTGACTTGTATTATTAAATTAAATTTACATAAATTTGCATTATAATTTAAACTGAAATTAAATTATGAATTTAAAATGCATTTGGGGAAAATAATATTTAAAAAGAATATAATATCCAGATTTATCTCCCATACCATCTATGTAGGGGATGAACATAGAATTGCTTTTGCAGAATAAATTAACATTTATTTCGCTCCACCCTCATTCATTTAGAAAGTACAAACCGTGGATCTAGGAACAAAATAAACTAGGTTTTTAATTACTTTACATAGAGTTTGTTTAAAATAGTGATCAGTATCATATCTAAATCAAAGTGTCACCCGCAAGCAAAATAATTTTGATAAAACGGTAGAATATTTTTTTTTACATTTTTAGTATTATTTTAAAACAGAATCTTTACATCTAATAATTTAATTAAAACTATGTCAATAAAAAATATTCACTTAATCCAATTTTTGTATTATTTACTCTTCATCTCTTCAATCAAAATAAAATATGAAACTAATTGCCATTTTTTCGGATCGCGTACGTAGTTTGAAACTGGTTTCACACTGATTGGAAATTTTTGGGTTTAGAATTAAAGGTTATTGTTATTACTACCATCTGTGAACAGAAAGGTTTTTATCTTATATTGTTGTTGGCATTTGTCATTGTCACATAATGATATTATAATCTTACTTTATTGTTTAAAATTTATTTCCTGCGTTTATTTCTGGATCTCTTAAATTTATAATCGAGAATCTACATAACAATATAGCAAATATTTAGTGGTTTGGAAGAATTTATAATAAATATTAATATTCTTTTTCTCTCGCTTTAATTAGTACAAAGTACAAGTACATGTAGGAACAACAATGCTCGCTATTAGCCAGAAGTTCCAGTGCGCATGCCACAAAATAAAAATTTCCTGAACGAACAAATGATTTTTAATCATAGATTTAAAATTTCTATTGTGTGAACATTTTTAAACTAATGCGCATGCTCAGAATGGTTTGTAACGGTAGGCGTGTTTCTTCGGACTGTGATTATGATTTTCTAAATAATGATTTCTTCGGATCATGATTAAATGTAATTCCATAGAAACAACAAAATTAATTCGATCGACGCGAAACGTCGTAAAATATGAAAATAAGTTTCTTTAACTTTTTTTGTTATTGCAGGATCTAATATTAGAAAAATCGAAACCAATAATGAATGTTGAAGCTACTGATTCAAGTTTTAATAGTTCGGATGATTCTGATGTAGACATAAATTTGCACATTCCAATATTGCATTGCTTGCTTTTTCCGCCATTTTCAAATCTTTTGTTATTTCAATCACAGTGATCATGCGAAAAGACTGATTCAGAAGGGAAAGGGGAATGGCATGTTGTGATCTCAAAATGAAAGAGTAGGAATAACGAATAACGAACGAAGAAACAATTTCCTTTTTGATCGTGTTAACTTTGTTCAATTTCATCATTTAAATTTAAAATTTAATCTTCAAATTATTAACAAAAAAGGTAGATACTGGGAATAAATTAGACTATATTTTAAGATATAAACTGTCAAAATGGGGTCATTTCAAAAAAAATAATTGTCGATTTTTTTTAAAAATCATGAAATTCATCTCATTTAATAATATAGTAATAGAAAATAATTTGAAATATGCGACTTTTCATTCATAAATTTACTAATAAACTTTCGCGGACTAAATTTGTGACGTCACAAACTCATACTCACACAAAGACAATTCAAAAGTGTGACAGCTGACAGCAAAATATACAAGAGAGAAGATTATTATTACTTTCTATTTCTTTAAAAGTACTAGTGCAGTATAAGGTATGTAAATAAACCATTTATTTAAATAAATACCAAACCAAATAATCATAGTTCTAAATTAAACCAGTAGAGCTTGACTGTCGTATCCGTGAATATGTGTCGTCAGCCGTTGAAATATTTGAAATTAAACGCAACTTTTAAAAAATTATATCTCTGATTCTAAAGACTTGTAAGATGAAAAACATACACATACGAGTACATGTTTAATTTGACTTATTTTTGAAGAAAAAAATAAATCAGAAAATGTGAAATGACAACATTAGAGTAGAATTCGCTTATCCAAAAATGCGGATTAGCTTAAACTTTTTCGAAAATCGGGCTGTAAGAGAACAGCCCTCGTATTTTCGTTCAAAATTTGAAAGTCCCCCTCCTCACATTTCCGTTTCGTAACAGTAATAGTATGGGTTTATACAGCATATTTTTTTTCAAAACTTATGCCAAACTAATTAGCCATTGGTAGACAATATAATCCCTTGTAATACACATCCTGGGGATCGATCCCATCTTGATAGGAGTATATACGAAGCCCAACTTGTCAGAATCCTGGCATCCAGCCTGGGGTTCGTCCGTCTAACTTTGTTATCCTGCCGACATACGCCAGGTAGTCCTGCAGCACTGACCCGTTCCTCCTTCTGCCCCAGAGGATCGCAGGAATTACATAAATAAACTCAATTACGACGTAATTGCTCATGAGAGAAGACAGAGTGGCAGTAGTTTTACTTTGCTATTTACAAAAGCGGGATGTTTTACATCTTTTTAGGCTAATTTAATGTTTGGTTTTTTTGAGGTAATTTAATTGTTTGTTGCAGAGAGAAAAAGGCATGTGGTTGTTTTGTGGGTGTCAGTCAAATGAGAGTGGATGTTGGCTTCTACACTGCGTCAGACTCCAAAAGGTAAGAAAAAGTTTGTTTTGTATGAGAATTATGCACTTTTAGTTCTTTTCTGCAAAACATTAAATTCGATGTTGAATATTAGAACATTATTAAAACAGGCAGTAAATAAAGTGAAATAAATATTTAAGCCTTTTATTGCACACAACGAAATAATCTAGTGAACGAAGCATTTTACCCTACAAAAGATCGGGTAGTTCTGAATTTTTGATATGTTGTATAGGATGGTTGGTTAGTGAAAAATCCAAATTTCCATAATCCCCCCTCCTCCGCTTCCTTCGTCATCTTGTAAAAACCACCGAAAATCGGCACTTTTTTCAATTTATTACCCATAACTTCTTTCTGGTGAATTTTAGCGCAAAGAAAGTTATTTGCCGATTTGTAGAAGATAAATTTTCCTACAAATTATTTATGTAAAGTTATTTTTTAATATTTAAATTGCAACGGAGCTATGAAGCTGACAAAAAAGGCTAAAATTGCGTACTTAGCAAAATTTGAGTTTTTTTTCCACTTTACATCGCAATAGCTCCGTAACACATCATTTTGCAGGTAAATAAATTCTCTACAAATTGATTATGAGGACTTTTACGCTTTAATGATGTGTTTTGTAAGCTACCCCCCTTTTTCAGCCTCCGTTCACTGAACTAAAATATAAACGACTATTTTTGTAAAAAAAAAAAAAAATTTATAACGTACATTTAAAAAATGAATAAAGAACTATATTTTATTATAAAATAACTATTACCCATTACAGGTTAATTATTATAAAATAAATTCTGTTTCTTTCTTTAAATTAAGAAAATATTTTCAAAAAATGCATTTAAGTTATCGTTAGGATCATTATAGTTATACTTATCTAACGATCAAGTCATCTTCAATTTATGTATTTTGAATTTAAATAGTACAATAAGAAATATAAATATATAAAATAATCCGATGCAATGAATCTCGCAGCCCAAATAACTCCATGGAAACCAGTTGAAAAATAAAATGTTTGTAATTAACAGAAATACGTCGGTGTAAAAAATATTATTAAATATTTAAAATTATAGATACTGTGACGATAGGCCCTTTCATCCAATAAGGGTTTTCCGTCCTTTTGAAAACCTGTAGTTGTACCGTCACAGTTAGAATGTTTAGTAACGAGTATTTGATAATATACGTTGTTTGTTTATTGTTTAATCTGAAAAGTAAGATGTATTTATAATATTGGTTAAATATTTAATGAAATACTGACCTGTAAAAGACAATATCCGACCGTCATGATGTGAAAAAACAATAATCACATGTTCAACATAACCATATTGTTGTTTCAGCTACAAGAAAATGTATTTTATTTAAAAAGAGCATTGTGTATATTTGTAATTTATCTTACCACAGTGTTGTGAAACAATGTAACGTTCATTTACACATTTGATTGCATTATTGTGTTTGTTTATTTCTAGAAGTTTTTGACATTCGTCACCTTGTAAATTTTGACGTGTCGTGATTCACAACATGCTCGCGCGTGGCGCATCGCACATGTGAACGAAATTGTGTTTTATTTGAAACAGTATTTGTAAATTATTTAAGGTTGTAAAATGGAATTAGGGTAAAGAAATGTGACCAGAGAATTTATCTAAATTTTATAAAAATATTATTTATCACTTGAGATAGTAGCGACCCCTGTACACTAAGTAAAATTACTCCCACCGTTGTTTAATGAGAAGTACCGTTATTTTGGGTTTATAAGCCGGTGCAGAGCTCTATGAAGGCAGAGCGGGCTTCGCCGGGGCGATCCCCTCGGAAGAGTCGTGCAGTCGAGGAACCAGAAATGTTAAATGCAATATGTAATAATTATATAGCTTAATATGGAAATGTCGAGAGGTGTTTTTTCATTTCAAATGTTGTCACGAAGGTTTCGAAATATTTTATATTACCTATTACGATTTTATATCATAAACATTTTCTTCATTGCTAATTTGTAGTATCGACGAAACAACCAAAAAAACAAACAACAAAGTATAAAATAATTTTGAAATTTCCAGCTACCCTGCATTCTCAAACTTCCTGTAAGTAATGATAAACAGTTAACTGCATCAAATCCAACACAGCCCCTTAACTTCCCTCCCATTCCTCATCTGTGAATCCTTCGCTGTTAGAGTGACATTTCTGGAGTTAATAGAGAGTATTAGGGATTTTTCCCGCGCTGCGTCTGCGGAAGTTTGTCTTTGTGCTCACTCCAGCTTCCGGCAACTTGGGTACAAAGTTCAGGAGTGCAAATCGGATGACGCGCAAGAACAGGCACGGGTAGTAACAGAAGCACAAGCAGGAGCTCCGAGCTTCAGACTTGGAACTTGGCTACATTAATGACTACCCCGTCCCCCGCTTTGTATTGAAAACTACTTATTGGTTTAGCGCAACCAGTGCGAGCACGATGCACGAGGAATTATATACATGAATTTGAATTTATGATTATGTAATTCTAAAGTTTTAATCGACAAAGTAAACTATAACTATAAATAAGATTGGGAAGTAAAAATGTAAATTCTGCCAAGCCCGCCAACATTAATTCTATATTTTAAGTCTTTCTTAGTATACTCGTACATATTTAAACATCGCGATCGCGATATTTTTCTTAATTTTATTTATGAAGTTAAAATTTTAGGAATTTTATTTATGTAGTAAGAATAACGAGAAACGAGATTTTGAAATATGCTTTCAGAACTCATTATTAATAAAAATAAACAATATTTGGGTGTAGTTCTGCATAAATTCATTAAAAACAACAACGTTTCGACAGCAAGGTGCTGTCTTCTTCAGGTTTTCATAATAACATAAATAAATATGTAGTCAAGACTACAAGTATATAAAATCTTAGATACATTGATAAATGGTAAAACATTAAACATACAAATGAATAAGAAAAATTACGAACGAATAACAGGGTACCATGATTTATTTTGTTCATAGCCTGTGTTAAGATTGATATTATTAGGTGACTTCTGGATTTCAATAACTTCTCTTATCAATCTTCTAATCCAGTGGTTTTCCTTAGCTAAAGTTTTGTATTTTCAAAATCAACTCCGTGTAGTTCCTTTATGGCATATTCAGCTACCGCTGATTTATCAGGCTGATTAAGTCTTATATGGCGCTTGTGTTCCTTTATTCTAGTAGCTATTGTTCTGCCAGTTTGTCCAATGTACACTTTTCCACAATGGCAAGAATTACAAAATAAACAAAAAATAACATTTTAAATAATTGTGAATTAAAATATTATAATTCCACTACTTTATTACTATGCAACTCTTATATTTAAAAAACAGTTTACACAGTAGTACAACTTATTGCTTAGTTATTAAGACAATAGTTATATATATATATATATATATATATATATATATATATATATATATATATATATATATGTCGTTCTAGGATTGGTCGTGACGTCAGTTGACCTTACATATATTAAGTCACTTTCCAAAAATTTCATTAGTTTTATAAAATTGTTACATTCTATCTGGTTCGTTACATTATACATATATTTATTTAAAAGTGTTTTTCATCAATATTATAACATTGTAATTCACATATTACATTTCGATGTTTGTTAACATTAGTTACAAATATCTTCATCATTATTAATGACTTGATTGTAAGTTTGAACATATAAAATTATTAATTAATTATATTACATAAAAAAAAATTATTTTATAATTGTAGTAACCCTGAGGAAGACCATTGTAATGGTCGAAACGTAGGTTCAAATCAAATAAAACCGTACTGACTGCAGTTTCTGATTACTTTATTTTCTTCTCCACACATCAATCTCCAGTCGATCATCGTTACTCCAATTAAATACTAATATTTATTGAATAGTTTTTTCTGCAATAACAAATAAATAGTTCGACTTAAATATAAATAACACTGTAAAACTAAAAAAAAATATTTAATATTTTTATTATTGTGTTTGCTGATGAGGGGGCTAATAATTTTCCGAAACATCCCATGTATATTAAATTATAATAAATACAACCTGGGCCTGGAACTTTAAGGCCTCGTTATTCTTACTAATTTTATGTTTTGTCAATTGGCATTAAAAGTGCAATTTTTTTGACAACTAACAATCTGTAAAATATCACTTTTGAATGGTTGCTATGCTTCAGCAGCTTCTCTTGTAAATTTGGTATTTTAGTGCCTAGTCAAACAAATAACTATTTTTTTTAACTTATCTTTACATAAATTTTAAAAGTGGTAGTTGATACATATGTTTTAAACATATTCAGCTATTTTTCTTTGTAACATAACTAGCTTTAATCAAAAATTCAACTTTTTTATAACCTGAATAAAAAAATCATAATCATCCTTTATTTAAATCAAAAAAGTACAGTTTTTTTCCACGGTCATTAAAAACAGACTTTTATAATTTCCGTTACCTTACGTAAAGGAGGTAAATGGACAGTCTTAAAATCGAGATTGTATCTATACTCTATAGTATTCTTCTAGTAAGAATAGCATTGTCCAAGAAAAAGTGTGCGATTCTTGACTATGTAATTGAAGTAGTGTCAAAATTGTTCAGAAGATAATTTAAAATTTTTTTTAAAGCACGCACAAGTCGTAGTGCTTTATAGGCTAGCTTATACACGTGTATCATACGCTATTTTTTTTTATTATAAATACATTATAACCATTTAAAACTGAAAATTATTGCAAATCATACGGTTTTGATTTTTGATCTAGTGAGTTTGAACGTTTCCAAGGAGGCGGTTAGCAATTATTAGTATTGTTTACGTTAAGTCAACAAGCCAATATTTTTTTTTTTCATTGTGTTAGTTGTTATTCATAGTTATTGTCATTTTTCGTAACCTAGGTAACTTAAAAATTTAGCGTGTTTTAATGGTCGATTTACGCACGCTTTTGCGTGTTTTAAAGAGCGATTATGATGCATGTATAATAAAAAATAATTTTCCCATTATACATCAAAATACGTCTAATGTAAAATCAGTTTAAAAATGTTCGCACAAACCAAAAATTTCCAATCAGTTTAAAACCATTTTCAATATTCAATTCCTTCACATAAGCAATTTATAGCACACTTTTCGAGAATCAGTTTCAGTTGTGAATAGAATCTAATTAATACCCAAAACCGATAACAATATCTATAGCTTATCTGCAACAAGACTCCTCTGCTTGTTTGCTATTGTCCACCTATTGTACGTAACCTCCTCCCCTGAATCTTACGTCTTATTCCCTCTGGGTATACACATACCTGTAGGGCTGTGCGTGTAGCTACACACGTGTGCTGTAACTATAGCTCAGGGCGGCGAGGTGTGGTGGGGAGATATCGCCGAATTCCACGGGGAACGCGGAGAGCCATTCCGACAGTTAATTTGCATACCTTGTGCTAATATTACTCATTGCCAAGCGATGTTCACAATTACAGGGCACTGGAGGTGCGCCACACACAAGTACGTAAAGGGGTAGATGGTTGTTACTTTAACGAGAAAGAAGAGATTTATTTTCAAATGTAATACCAGTAGTGACTATGATTTTACCGGAAATTTTTGTTGATAAATTCCAATGACTAGTTTTTAACCAATCATGATGCAAAACACGAAAATTCAACCAATAAGAACAGTATTATACTGATAAAACCCCGTTACCCCGATAATTTTCCGCTACCAAGTATATAAACAGTTGTTATTGTTTATAACTGTCAGTGTGACAATTAATGTGTTAAGTTTCATTTTGCGTTGTCTTTGGAATTTATCTCACCAACTACCACACAACCTCTCAGATTTTCTAGAGAAACTTTTATTTTTAAGCACTCATTTTTTACCTCCCGCTACCCTTGGTAAGGGAGGTATAGGGATCGTGCTAAAAATCTAATATCGAGATTTTAGTAAATGACCACGTTTTAAGGTCCCTAGAATCCATTTTTAACATTTTCACGATGATGTCTGTATGTGTGTATGTGTGTATATGTGTACGAATTTTGTTTGCACTCTAACTCAAATACTATCATTCAGAAAATTCTGAAACCTTGTAATTTTACCCTATTCTAATAGGGATAGAAGCCATTAGATTTTGGTGTAAATCGGATAAACGGAAATCGTACTTTACTTGAAGCTCATAATGGTTTTTCTTCAAAAAATACCATAAAATGCCATTTTTTCGAATTTTATGGCTTATGAAAATTAAAGATTATTGAATTTTCTACAGGAATACATTAATACTTTTTCTATATATTTTACAGATAAATTTAAAAATAATTTTTTTATTAGTCGCGAAGCCTAAAATAAAAACTATTCCTTTGTTACTCAGTTCATTTTTCAAATGAATGTAACTGACAGTAAATGTCACTGTCAGAAAACTTATCACTTCTAATTAATAATAGTGACATTTTAAAAAGAAAATAGTAAATAAAGCAATAGTTTTCTGCAATGGAACAGTTTGCAGCGTTAGTAAATGCGTAGGTAGGTATGTATTTAAATTAATAAAAATTAAATAGCGGGAGGTTTTGTGTTGGCCACATCAGATTTTTTTTTTTTTTTTTGCTTTTAAGCAAAATCACTCAAGCAAACTGACATTAGGTACAACCCTTCCTCCTTCGGAGTCGGGATTTACCATGCAATTTGCTTTCGTGTTTG
Source organism: Ophonus ardosiacus (assembly GCA_943142095.1). NCBI lineage: Eukaryota > Metazoa > Arthropoda > Insecta > Coleoptera > Carabidae > Ophonus > Ophonus ardosiacus. The sequence continues at coordinate 9,446,700 of OW964830.1, read as the reverse complement.
TTGCTAAGCAAAAAACATTCGTGCAAAATAAAAATTTATCGATAAAATCAGGAGGTATTTCATCTGTTACTGGGACAAATTTTATTTTTTTTTCCTGTGACATTATAGTTTGAAAAGATTACAAATTATTTCTTTTCCCGCCATATACTTTGTACAGGTAACTAAAACTTTTGTGTAGACAGGGTATTCCGTGGTATACAGCATAATTCACTGTTCGTGTACTATACTACGTCGTGTCGCATTTACTTGCGCAGTTAAGTTTAGCCTGTCGAAAATTGTGTTTTAAAAGTGCCTGTTTCTTGTGCCCGTCAATAAAAATGGATGATTTTGTAAAAGATATTTTAAAACAATGGCAATTAGAGTGTCTTATTGAGAATTTTGAAGGTATGTATAGATTACTGATAAATCTATATAATTTAAGTGACTATTGTTTCATATGTTATTTTTTTATATAATATTTGTTACATGTATATAGATTATAATTATAAATAAATAAAAATAATATAATACGCATGTATTTAATTTTTTCCTTACTACCTCATTCTACATATCAATCAAAATTAATTAGTTTCTAAAACAAATTTATAGTTATTAATGGTAACTTATTTTATTTGTTCGAATAACAAATTTATATTTCTTAATGGTAACTTAATTTATTTGTTCGCATAACAAATGTTTACTTGTTAATGGTAACTTATTTTATTTGTTCGCATAACAAATATCTTTTGTTATATATAACAAAACTGTATTTGTTGCCACAACAATTTTTTACCAGCAAATTTACCTTGGTAATTGTAACAAATATATTTGCACGTCCTATATTGAGAAAAAAAAATTGCTACTGGAACTTATTTTTAGTAATCACAACAAAGTTTTTATTTACCGTGTAAATTTCAGTGCATCGCGCACGCATACGACACCTGACAACGACAAATGACTTATTCCAGAACAGACCATAGGCTCATCTCAATGCGTGTGTTCTATTCATCCAATTCTCTGTGGTTTTATAAACCTCACATTATTTAGAGGTAAATAAAAAATTGGTGACGTATTTCACGTACATCTGTAATCGATGATTGATTACAAATTACTTGTGAATTGTCTACTGTTATACCTATGGGGGTATGTTCCTATGGTCATGTGTATACCGCTACCGCTGCTAACTAAACTGTTGCAGCTTTGCTCTCGACCCAGAACTGATTTGATAGGCATCCTGAACTGTAATTGTGTGTTAGTGCCACTACTAGTGCGGATTTTGTTTGTAAACTGATCTTAGCAGTTAATTAAATTTGGCTGCCGCTGCCGTACGCTTCGCTCTATGTAATTAAATAGATGAAATGCGAGTGACGTCTGCATAGCATGGTGACGGTTTGTTACATTATCTCCCACCGTATGTGTTACGGTACGGTTACCTCACATGCTGTTATGGCGCAAATAAATAAATACATTACTACTATCACTACACCCCACATTTCATTTCCTCAGGCTAATTCGCTTAATATACACAAATATGATTAGAAACGTACGAATAGATTATTAAATAGTAGTAGATATACAGGTCAAATTGACATAATTTGATGTAATTTGAGGTGACGCCTCGTAAGCGCCCATACGGTAAAATATATCGTCATCACTACTGATGTCTACATGTGTTGTAGATACTGGCACACCCAGTAATGGGTAATATGCCGTAATGATATATTTATTTATTTAAATATTATACAATTTAATTTTTGATGAATGGGGTCATTTCACATTTTCTGATTTATTTTTTTCTTGAAAAAATAGATCAAATTAAACATGTATGTGTATGTTTTATGTCTTACAAGTCTTTAGAATCAGAGATATGATTTTTTAAAAGTTGCGTTTAATTTCAAATATTTCAACGGCTGACGACACATATTCACAGATACGACAGTCGAACTCTACCGGTTTAATTTAGAACTATGATTATTTAGTTTGGTATTTATTTAAATAAATGGTTTATTTACATACCTTATACTGCACTAGTACTTTTAAAGAAATAGAAAGTAATAATAATCTTCTCTCGTGTATATTTTGCTGTCAGCTGTCACACTTTTAGGTTAGGTTACTGTTTCATGTTGTGAAGCGTGTGTGTGTGAGGGAGAATTGTCTTTGTGTGAGTATGAATTTGTGTCGTCACAAATTTAGTCCGTGTTTAAAAGCGCGAAAGTTTATTAGTAAATTTATTAATGAAAACTTGCATATTTCATATTATTTTCTATTACTATATTTATTAAATGAGATGGATTTCATGATTTTATAAAAAAAATCGACAATTATTTTTTTTGAAATGACCCCATTATAACAGACGGAATAGTGTCAAAAGTCCAGCTCCCGTAAATTCTAACAAATATTTTCAGAAATGAAGTCTTTAGCGATATAATGTGGTAATTGAAGAAACTTCATATTTTAAATGTTCTTCTGTTTTCAGTTTTATTGTTATTGGCTTTTTGTATAATTTTAGATTCAATTTTGCATTTTATACATTAGTTGTGCCAAACTGGCGCCCCGCGGGCTTATCCGGAATTTTACTCGGCATTACACTTCACTTATGTATTTGAAGTAAATACGGTGCTTATAGTTTTAGGTACAGATTAAATTTTAGAAGAATAATTTTCAAACTTCTTATAAACCTACACGTAGCACACAATATACACGAGTCACCGTAATGTCAGGTTATAAAGAGGTTGTGTCCATACGTTAGGGGTTTGTTAAAAAAAATCTGGCCCGTCAGCTGCTTTTGCGATATACCGCTTTGTCATAATTACGATAGTTATAGCTTTATTTCTGACCCGATAGAGTCAAATTTTCTGACAATACTAACAATTTTTCTCTCATGTAATTTTAAATGAAATTTATTAAACATTTTATAATTTTTGCCACTGTTTATCTTTGTTTCCTTTGAAATTGCAAATAATAACAGATTAAATTTTTATTGTCATTATTATTCGAATTTTTTTCTTAGAACATCACATTGCATACGAATATACTAGATTCACATTTATTAAGTATTCTTTTTACCTTCCGTCACCTTTAGGTAAGGAAGGTATTGTCTTTGGTCAAAAAATTCGGTGGTGAGTTTTTAATGAATAAGCACGTTTTAGGGTCCCTACAATACGAATTTACTATTTTTAAGATGATGTCTGTATGTATGTATGTATGTGTGTGTGTGTATGTGTGTCCGTGTGTGACAAATTTTTCTCCGACGATAACTCCAATACTACAATTCTAAAAATTATAATTCTTTCGTATTCCTCTTCTGTACATCCATATGAAGAGTTGATTAACAGTTTTTCTTAAAAAAAACGCAGTTAAATATTATTTTTTGACATTTTTTTATTATATATATTAAAGAAAATACTCTTCTCTATCCGGTTTGATTATACATTTTCCTTCATATTCAATAGATGTAAATTTAAATTATTTTAAAGAAATTAATTTTCAAAAATTAGTCAGCTTTGCTATTTATCATGGAAACAGCTGATATAATCAAAAAATTCTAATTGATAGATGTCAGTTGTATGTTTATTGGATTTATAGAACCTTTTCAAATGAACTTTTGGTATGGAATTTGTAAAAAATAGTATGTGTTCTTGTTCGATTTTACATGATATTATATAGAATCTGTTCCAAGGACCTTTTTGGTATGGGATTTGTACAAAATACATCGAATTGACGGAAGGTCTTGTGCTGGCCACAACAGATTTTTAATCAAAGGCTCGGAATAAATGGTAAAAGGCTATGTATAATTTTGTAAACATGATCAGTGGTTTCATAAGTTTCGCACAAAGTTGCACGTTCCCATTTGATTTTAGTCACAGGTAATGGTAATGATAATATATTATTAAATATAAATATCCAAATCCTTCGAACACAATAATATTTTCCTAGTCATTATTTAGGTCCAAACTTTTGGTAAACGAGGATATATTAGAAATTTAATTGTGGTTTTAGGTTTTCCCTTATAATAATTTTACAGTGAACTGTGGTTTTCCACTGTCTGTTACTTCCAATCCATGTTCATATATTTAAGGAAGAATAGTGAATAGACCACAAATCTTCATTTGATTTGTGGTTTATCCAGCAGTCCATTCGAAGTCAATTTCCGTAGTTTTATTCTGTAAATTTAATAGCTTCCCCTTGACCGCAGTCAGTTGTGGTATAGAGTATAGACTGTAGAGACGAACAATCACAACAGTGAAACATTGAACTAGAAAATTTGCAATGACTTCCAAGTACTAAATTTTGAAAGATATTGTTCTTTAAAGAGCTTTAAATTTAAAAATATCACGAAATATCCATTAGATATTGTATAATTAAATATTGAAATTTGGTAATATTTCGAAAAAGTCACGTGATCTGAAACAGAATGCGACGTCAGAGTACATATAGTTTAATATGTGACAAACTATCACCCACTTTTATTTATATAAATAACGTAAACTGTTTTCCTATTGGCTATGAATGACGTGCAACATGTCACAGGAGTGGGGGGTTGTTTTTCATTACTATTTCTGGCGCCAATCTTTTCATTTAATTATTTACGAAATTAACAACAAATTATTATATTTATTGTTTAGATGTTTCAATATACTTTAATATCTTTTCGATCCTCAATATATGTTTATACATCTATGATAATTATTCTTGTTTTTTTTTTTTTTTTTCGTAAGTAAGTAAAGTTTATATATTTTTCATATACATATTTTTAGATTTTGTGATGAAATATTTTTATAATTATATTAGTATACATTCAATTGAATTAATGTAAGATATAAAAACAGGTAACACAAAAAAGCAAATCGTCTCAAGCAAATACAATGTACAAAAAAGAAAAATGTAGTTAAATTAACTAAATAAATTCCTTATTTTTCAGCCTAATATGTTTCATCAAAATATCTAAGTTGATTTAGAAATTTTCTAAATTTGTAATAACAAATTATAGTAAAATTAGATACAAAATTAGATGAAATAATTACATTTATATCGTAATAAGTATTGAACTAAATATAAATAAAGAAATGAACTAAATATGTATTTAAATTTTCTATTTAATTACTTAATTCATTAGATAAATTACCGAAAATTGTAGGACAAAAATAATTAAGCCAAAATATAGTAAATTAAATAAAATAAGTAATTAAAGTAACCATTTGCTTATTTAAATTAACGATGTTTTACAAAATATTTATTATCTCCCTTATTTCGGATTAGTTAAAATGCCAAAGTAAGATTTGTAAATTATACTAAATATTGCTTAATAAAATATCTAAATATAATTAGACAAAATTTTAATTCTTTTTTTCAAATGTGACTCCTGCGGTGCACTCTCCACACCAGCTATGAGTGCCCGTGAGGTAAGCGCCCACACGGTAAAATATATCGTCATCATTACCGATGTCTACATGTGTTGTAGATACTGGCACACCCAGAAATGGGTAATATGCCGTGATGATATATTTATTTATTTATATTTTTTTTCTGTTTAGAGTTGTAAGAATGGTGCTCCTTGATGCATGAATTATTTTTCCGATAAAACATAATATTTCTGTCATTCCATTAAATAAAATAAGTACAAATATAGCTCACACCTCTCCTCGTTTTATTGCCAGTAACTCAGTTAAAACACTTGACGTTTCCTCCCACTTCCTTTAGAACATTGCGGTGATTTTTCCAGCGCTCTTGTTACACCGACTTCACGGCAAGGGGAGGTGCGGAGAAAGGACGCCTGACACGATGTTCCGACGCCCGCTCAAATAAAATCATCGTCCAAGTCTCCCGCCCTCTTAAGATATAGTTAAGGGTCAACTCTGGTGTCAGAATGAACATTTTCGCCACCAGATAGCACCACATTGTCTATTTATGGTTGTGTTTGTCTTCCACTGGCTCTCGGCCAAACGATTTCTTTCCATGTATACCTACACCAAGAGGAGAAGACACGAATTTCTTTGCGAACTGAAAAATTTTGCAAGATATATTATGCCTCTATAGTTTTTTAAGGTACATACAGTATCGGACTTTTTAGAAATCAATAAAAAAGACTCCCCCATATTTTAAATATTCAATATATTTTCAAACTTTTTATATATAGGCCCAAAACATAATAATTCGGCCGATTTACATTTTTAAGAAATTATAAAATCTACACAAATGGTTAGAAATTTATACAAAATTACTTAAAACTTTGGGCCTGGTGCTGATACTTAGACCATCATTTTGAGGGTCATCTTTTAGTCCAGATTTAGCTTCTGTCGAGAACTTTTACTTTTGGTACAATGGACATCAACTTTATATAAATACAGTACGGACAGTCAAACTTACCTTACAACTTATGGGACAGACAATACTCTCAGAAAAAAAATCTGTTGTGGCCAGCACAAGATCTCTCGCCATTTCCATATTAGGCTATATAAGTATTGTATTGCACTTCGCTTTCGAACCGTCGTTTTATAACAAAAAAATACAGAACTTTACTGAAATATTGTTTTTTATTGTATTTAATATGTCTTCTGTACACATATTATTCTAATTAAATCTATTTTTCATTGCATGAGAAAGATTCTAAGTTTCAGAGATTCTTCCAATTCATTAACCAGATTGGCGGTATTTCTGATGGATCTATGCATTTTACCACAATTTTACCAATAATTTCACATATTTAATTAATAAAACAATAAGAAAAATTAAATATACTTCCCAGAAAAAGCTATCAGAATGTCACTAAAACTGTTAATATTTGACAATGACATGTGTCATTTACAAACTATGTTATAAACATTGGAATTTGTCAACTGGTTTATTTAGTGCTTTAGCCTCTGCGATTAGTTTACTCTATAAATTATAGTGCCTTAATCTCTAAATCTATACAAGATATAATAAAAATTTTAAGTGTATTACATGGAGAATTTTATGTTTTTCAATATTTAATAAAAAAAAAACTCCCAAAAAATTATATTTAGAAGAATTTTCTAATAAACAACTACTTCCGGTTGTTCAATTGTTACCAGAACCTTTTCAGCTCTTCCCAGGAATGTCAGATTGAAGAAACTGCAGATAAATATTTTTTGTCTTATAGTTTTTGAGGAATTGTCCCTCCAACATCCATACATACACACACACACACACATACACACACACACGCAGACATCAATTTAAAAATGTTATAATTGGATTCTAGAGGCCTTAAATTGTGCTTATTCAATAAAATCTTTTTTGTTGTTGATAACGACAGTTTAAAATTTAAATTTGGGTATATTTATAATTTTTTATTACAATGATTATTGTTTCCCTTACCCCCGTACTTTTATTTTTTACATTACTCATAAGCAATAATTTAAAGCATTTCAATCACTCAAAATCCTCGAGTTTTATGAAAATTGTTCATTCACCCTGTTCCGGTTATATTATATTTGTTAATTTTCGAAACATATGTTAACATAATCTAACTAAACGTACAAATAATATTATGATTATGGTCTTTGTTAATTGTAATTTAACCCACAAGGCATTGTGGTCACGTGTTTCGCTTAATGAGCCAATGAGCGTTTTCTGTCTTGAGCCTAACATTCTTATTTACATCAACATTAAAAAATATTTTAATATATTTGTTCTTATAGTTGAGTATATTGAAAAATCATAACAGTGATTTATTTCTGAGCAATAAATAATAGCTCGGTTGCTTGGTCGGAGTATACGAAGTCTTTATCTGTTGTTATGTCTCCATCAGCCATCAGCGGTGCGCACCACGCAACGGCTTCGTATCTTCGGTTTTTTACGCTTTCTATTCGCTTTCGGGTAGTTTTATCGTTATAGTTTCCGATCTGTGGTTGCTCTTCTTTGTCCGCTAACCGATTCGCGCGGTCTCCCTGCCGAATGCACATTCATAACAAACATTTACACACACCGACACCGAATCTGAATCTCAATGTGACGCCTTTATAGCCAAAGATAATTTTTAGATTTAAAACTGGAATCTAGGTCGACCAAGAAGGATTTTTATTCAGCTAGAGACAAATCGTTTCGTGTTCGAAGAGATGTTTTCAATTATCTTATCTGTATACTTGGGTATAAATTGTGTTGTAGTTTGGAGTTACAAACGGAATTTACATTTTTGTTTCAAGGGAACATAAATCCTGTAATTTAATTCTAAAATTCCCTATCTTACTTGAAAGAAACTGAAAATTTTTAAAAGTTGCTATGGAGTATTTATGGGCAATATTGTATATTTCCAATAAAATTTATCACAATTTCTTACATCACTCATTGAGGCTGTGTCCGATGTCGGATTTTGGCATTTAGTATTTAGGATTTAGGTCTTCTTCACATAAATATAACTCCGAATGGCACACTAATGGAATCTATTGGTTTGTATGGCAACACTTTAGAACAACAAAAATTAATTATACAATTCAATTTAATTTGATGCTTGAGATTAAATGTTAATATTGTATTTCATAAAATAGAAGTTAAGAAGCTATTCTTTGACAGTAAATTTGACGTTTTGCACAAATTATAGCAACAAACATGATTTGTTTAATTAGTGCGCGTTAACTTCAAGGCGTAGTGTGCTCCTACAACCTAAAATCTAATTATAATATATTAAAATACTAAATATTAAATTCCTGAAATTCTAAATAATAACATTATTTAGGGCATATACATTTAGGATTTAGATATTAGGGTGATAACTTATGCCCGGTTTCTCCACCTCAACTTAAGTTGTTGATTATTAAAGCAGTGTCGCACTCAGGTGAGGGGGGTGCAAGGGTGCACGTGCACCCCCCTGGAAGTGGCGGCTCATGGATCAGACAATTGGATAGACGCAAATTAAAAATATATGTAAGTACCTATATATATATTACATTAAAATATTTTTCCCTGTTTCGGACTTAGAATGACATATTTTACCATGCTTACTAATGGTAGAATGAGTTACATTTTTAAACGATTTTTGGTGACAATTTGTTTATTGAAATGGGTGTGACTACATGATATACACAAAATGTGGAAGCAAATGACTAAATAATCACTGTCACCAACCTAACTGTTCTACAAAAAATATTAGTTATGTGACGTATATGCGGTCATTATTTGGTATTCGGCAAATTCGGCCACATTTTGTTTACTCGGTTATAACCGAATTATTCAGTTAAGTTCGGTGTTCGATTTTTGTATTCGGCGCATCACTATAAGTTATCCTATAATGAAAATTGTCAACTATTTTTACAAATAAACAATGTAAATAAAAGCCGAAACAGAGAAAATAGTATAAAACACACGTTATAGAAAGCTTTTCAAGAAGAAGCACTCGGTTGTTCGCCCACTCGTGTCCAAATTTCTAAATCGTGCTAGAATAGATTGCCTTCTGTAATAGGCTATTCCACAGTAATCAAAAATAGTAAAAGTTTATTGAAAATAAGAATGATAATAGTTAAAGGATAAGGAAAACCATATTTCTTTTATTATAAATTATTCCTTCTAGAAGACACGGGGAGTTTTGCTTTTGATGATGCAGGACATGTGCACGAGTGTTTGAGCAAATAGGATCCAAGTACGACCTCCGATTTTGAGAAGCCCCGCCCTAACTAAGAATATACTTCTTCGGGTGTGTCAGATCTGTTCGGTTGCTGTTCGGGTGACGTTCTAATTTCTTTAATTTTATAAAATGAGAAAAAAGTGAAATAAATTAAATGAAATAATTTATTTTATGTCTCTAATAATGAATTATAATATTACAATTTAAATATACATTATTTTGTAATTTGTCTAACAATTTTTCGTGGTTTGTGAACCACTGTTTGTTTGCTTCTGGTATATCCACATTACCTACGTCACAAAGCATATTTAAAATTCGGACCTTAATATCTCACTTATTTGGAGGAATTTTTAACTCGGACTTTCACATGTGGTCTTATATTTTTATGTATTTCAAGAAAAAAAAATTAAAAAGATGTCGTGGAATAGCCTATTGGGTTATTTAATATTTAATATATGTAGTACTTATAAAATAATACAATTTTTGTCTTTTTTATTGTGCACCCCCCTATCCAAATTCCTGGGTGCGCCACTGTATTAAAGCGCTACTTAATTGCAAATAGGCTTTATATCCCAATTGCGTTGCACCAGCAAATTTAAATGCGGACTTAACTTATGTCACAAATTACATTGGCAACAGCGTAATGCTGCTCTATGATTGGTCATTGATATTTAGCGATTCAAAATAAAATTCAAACGTCAAAGCTGTTTAATATTTTTATGTGGATTACCTCCAGTTCTATAAACGGAAGCCTTTTTCTTCGATGACGTTTTCCTTGCATCAGTCTTCATATTTGCTGATATTTAACATAGGCTTGCCAATGCTGCGGCAATTAATTTCCAGGCATTATCTTTTTGAATATTAGACATGAACACCGTATTGATTTTTTTATTTTTATTGTTCTCTTTAAATCCTTATGTCTATAATGTACTATTACAAATAATTTATTCGTTTCTTCTTCATATTATTTAATTTTCACGCCGTAACATCCCAAAACGACACAAATTTACCATGACTTACCTTTTTTTTTTTTATTTTTTCAACTTCCATTTAAGTGCTACTTACGTCTCACATTTTGACATTTTTGCGTGGTGAACTGTTTAAGGTAGAACTTAAGTCTTAAGTTGCTCTGGAGAAACCGGGCATTAAAGCATTATTACTTATAAAAGTGTTTTGGAATCACGATTTATTATTATTTCAAAATATTTTTTTTTGCTTAGCCCCATTAGTACAGATATAACTTCGTACCAAAATTATTGGAAAACTATTTTTCTCGTTGGTGGCATTTAATTTTGAAATCCCCTAGCTCATCTGTGCTCTTCCGATTAGCGTTTAAACAATGGTAGATGGCAGTTCTGTCTACTTCTTTCCCTAATCGGTCAATCAAATTGAATACAGCTCATTTCCTGATGCAAAGCGTTGACAAATTGGTTGTCAGGACTCGTAGTGGACAATCAGCATTCAGTGAGGCATTCTCTCTCTGGGATGAGTGCTGAGCACCCTCATTCCAGATGAGCGGCACTCCGTGTCATCCTCACGCCCTCTTACCTCACTGCCAAATCATACGAAAGATAAGAGGAATATGAATATCACTAGGATCACTTGGGAATGAAAAAGGATGGTTAGCGGAAAAGTATTAAAATATTAATTCTCCTTTAGTTTTAGGTATCAGAAATGAGAGATAGTTAAAAGGTTAGCAAGTCCGTTTACTAAAGCCTATGTCATGCCGATATGACGTATAGCACGCTGTGCGATTCTGTCAATAGGGTGTCACACCAATGCAGCAAAAAATAATACGAAAATATAATCATTTTAATATGAATTTTATAATAATAATAATTTCTTTATAATAGCTATTTATGTAATTAGTACATAATATACAACTTTATTGGACGAGCCGCTGTTTATGAACGAGCGAGAAAAGCGAGCGAGTCTAATAAATAAGGCGAGTCTATAAAGTTTGTTTATGTACTAATAACATACAAAGCTTTATGTTCGACTGCTCTAGAAAAGCTGGATAGCTCCTAAAATTATTTTTACCTTCCGTCACCTTTAGGTAAGGAAGGTATTGTCTTTGGTCAAAAAATTCGGTGGTGAGTTTTTAATGAATAAGCACGTTTTAGGGTCCCCACAATACAAATTTACTATTTTTAAGATGATGTCTGTATGTATGTATGTATGTATGTATGTATGTATGTGTGTGTGTGTGTGTCCGTGTGTGCGTGTGTGTGTATGTGTGTCCGTGTGTGACAAATTTTTCTCCGACGATAACTCCAATACTACAATTCTAAAAATTATAATTCTTTCGTATTCCTCTTCTGTACATCCATATGAAGAGTTGATTAGATTTTGGTTATAATTGATACACCGGAAGTACCCTTATTTGAAGTTTTTAACAGTTTTTCTTAAAAAAACCCAGTTAAATATTATTTCTTGACATTTTGTTATTATATATATTAAAGAAAATACTCTTCTCTATACGGTTTGATTATACATTTTCCTTTATATTCAATACATGTAAATTTAAAGCATTATAAAGAAATTAATTTTCAAAAATTAGTCAGCTTTGTTATTTATCATGGAAACAGCTGATATAATTATTCAAAAAAATTTAAATGACAGATGTCAGTTGCAAGTGCAAAACCAAATATGGAAAGTATAGGATCTAAAATTGTATGTCATAGTGTTACTCGCAAGTGACATGCAGAGAAAGGCCAAAGAGAAGATGGAAGGACATTACTTATAGTGTAGTTTATGTTATAATTTTATTGGATTTATAGAACCTTTTCAAATGAACTTTTGGTATGGAATTTGTAAAAAATAGTATGAGTATGTGTTCGTGTTCGATTTTACATGATATTATATAGAATCTGTTCCAAGGACCTTTTGGTATGGGATTTGTACAAAATAGATCGAATTGACGGAAGGTCTTGTGCTGGCCACAACAGATTTTTTTTATTTCTCTTTATAAAAATTGTGTGCTTTTCTAATGATACTATTGTTTCATTTGTTGTTTTTTTTTGTATTTACGTATATGTCAAAAATTGTTAAAATATGATTTAATAATTTATTTATTAACCATATCTTTACATAAAGAAATGGATAGTTTAGAAAGTGTGGAAGAGTTGGCAACAAGTGCCAAAGAACCACTCTTGCCCAACAAGGCGAAAAAGTTGTTGAAAATATGTATTTGTTATTTCATGTAAATAAAAATTTCATTTTTTGTGACTTTTTTTGACAATGACAGTTCTGTCCAATAAAATAAAGTAAATGTACTAGTCCAATAAAGTGTAGAACATAAACTAATTTTACATTTCACCCAACAAATACAATTTGAATATGTTCATCTTATACTTTTAAGGTTGTATAAACAATTTTTGACAAATACAGAGTGATCAAAAGAAATGGTGCAGTTGGCAATACAATTCTGCAAAGATCCCCAGAATTTGTCTTCTGCTTTAGTCTGCGCAGGTTTACCTTTCAGGAACATTATATGGTTTTGTCAGGATTCGATACAGTATTAATCAAAAGTCGAAAATATGAAGATATTACTACATCAAAATTTAATATCATAGAATGGGTATTTAGTAAGTACTTTAGTAAAATCCACGTAATGTATTTAAAACGACATTATGAATAAATAAAAAAATAAAAATATAATGTTTTAAAACAGCCATCCACGAAGATAATTAAAAAATAACTAAATTTTCTTTCGGAAAGATAATCCTTCGCCAAGATTTAATATGATTTTCCAAACTAAATAACAGTCGAATGAAAAACAAAATCTTCAGCGTCTTTGATATCTTGAAATGTCATTTTTCTTTACATGATTATATTAAAGACGTCTTGTCCTGTGAGCGAGTCGAGGACAGCTGAACGTCTAGTTGAAGCGAGCTAAGGATAACTCGATTGACAAAATGACAAATATTGAATCACAAACATGAAACGCTCGGGGCAGTCTTGCTTCTTGTAAGGGTAGAACAGTTATAGCGAACAACGAAACAGACACAGGGTAGAATTCACTGATTTGAGACAGACGATTTGATTTTGTAAGAGATACCAGAATAAGGTTTATAATACATAACTACAAACATTTGATCCTTGATCTACAAAAAAAAGTACAACGCACAACTTTTTTCTAAATAGATATACTTAGAACTTAAATTAGAAGTGATCATTTGCAGCAATGACAACTAGAAACCCAAAACCGAAATCGATTATCACAAAGGTATATAAATATATTTTATTAAAAACAGTGCATTTCGAATAATATCCTTTTACATTTAATTCATGGGGACCTGAAACTTAATTCGAACCTAAACCAAAACCACGAATTAATCTGAATATTTGATGAACCTGAATCCGAATCTAACCTTTATTTATCAAAGTCAATAACTCTTAACGGAATTGAATCCGTTTTAAATTCAGATTCGGTTCAGAACTACTCGTATAAATATAAAATTAAAATATTAACATGATTTTAAAAATAATAAATATTACCATCTTTTTGTGCTTGGCTTTGAACCGAAATTCGAACCCAAAACCGATAAACCGTTATAATTTGCTTTTTCTTGAACCGAAAATGAACTTGAACCGGCATTTATTTCCTGAATCTGAACCGAACCTGAACCATATATACGTTTCGGTTCAGATCCCTGCTATAGCATTTATTTATGAGGCCTTTGCTTAATTATACTCGTATTAATATTACTATTACTCCAGTAATCCATATTTTTCATTAACCCGGATTGAGCCAGTTTTAGTTGAACTTGATCCGGATTAGCGGTGCTTTAGTGTATATTCTTTACAGTACAGACCACAGAGGGGAGTGCAGAGGGTACCCGGGCCCATGGAAATCGGGGCCCATTTAAAAGGATAAAAAAAAATAATTAAAAAAAAACATTTTTAATCTAATAATTGATATACCTACTGTTTTAGTTCAAATAGATGATTTATAAATATAGATGATTTAAAAGTACCTATACCTGCAATTATTTCATATTTAAAATTTATCAGCCATATAAAAAGATGAGAAAAAACCGAATTAGAAAAGCATGCCATGGAATATTAATTTTTATGAAAAAAATCTGTTGTGGCCAGCACAAGACCTTCCGTCAATTCCATGTATTTTGTACAAATCCCATACCAAAAGGTCCTTGGAACAGATTCCATATAATATCATATAAAATCGAACACGAACACACACTATTTTTTACAAATTCCATACCACAAGTTCATTGGAAAAGGTTCTATAAATCCAATAAAATTATAACAAACTACACTAAGTAATGTCCTTCCATCTTCTCTTTGGCCTTTCTCTGCGTGTCACTTGCGAGCAACACTATGACATACCAATTTTAGATCCTATACTTTTTTCCATATTTGGTTTTGCACTTGCAACTGACATCTGTTAAATTTAATTTTTTTAAAATAATTATGTCAGCTGTTTCCATGATAAATAGCAACGCTGACTAATTTTTGAAAATTAATTTCTTTATAATGCTTTAACTCTACATCTATTGAATATGAAGGAAAATGAATACTCAAACCATATAGAGAAGAGTATTTTCTTTAATAAATATAATAACAAAATGTCAAAAAATAATATTTAACTGCTTTTTTTTAAGAAAAACTGTTAAAAACTTCAAATAAGGGTACTTCCGGTGGATCAATTATAACCAAAATCTAATCAACTCTTCATATGGATGTAGAGAAGAGGAATACGAAAGAATTATAATTTTTAGAATTATAGTATTGGAGTTATCGTCGGAGAAAAATTTGTCACACACGGACACACATACACACACACACACACACACACACACACGGACACACACACACACACACACATACATACATACAGACATCATCTTAAAAATAGTAAATTCGTATTGTAGGGACCCTAAAACGTGCTTATTCATTAAAAACTCACCACCGAATATTTTGACCAAAGACAATACCTTCCTTACCTAAAGGTGACGGAAGGTAAAAATGGAACCTTATTGATGAAATTTATGTATTAAAGAATTTAATTTCGAATGAAAATGTAAACGCAGTGTTCAAGATATCTTATAATATTAAATACTAATTTTAATAAGATTTTTCGAAATTGCTTTTAACATTATCATTTACTGTAGCAAATGCTGAACGATGCTTCAGTAAATTTAAAACCAATAAAAAACTATCTCAGATCTTCAAGATAATGCCAAAGAATGAGATTTTTCTACCAATAGGTACTGACGAAATGACTTTTAAAAATTCACATATGAGTTGGAGTTAGGTAAATTAAAATAATGATTCCTACCACTAATATAAGTTAAGTAAATAGCAGTAGATTTGACATAAAAAAAATAATATATAAAAATTCTTGTGGATTAATATTGTCTCTCTGTTATAATATTGTCACTGAATATAACCTTTATTTATAATTTATAAAATTTTATTTGTGTAACTGTAAATATTTTGAAATTATTTTCCTCATAAAATAATAACGTCCATTATTAATAAAATATTTTTGTAATCAAATAATTCTGTTTCGGTTTAATTATCAAACAATAATTGTTTTAATAATTTATTAATTCGGCAATTTGCATTTAAATACTGTCATAATTTTTCAAAAATATTGCGATATTATAATATTGGAAAACATTTTTTAGAATTCCCCTATGGCTAATGCAATATGTCCCTAGTGATGCATGCATATGTGTGAGTGTGTGTGTGTGGAACATACAGACGAAGGGAGAGGGACGATGCATGTTCCCAGCATCTGTTACCGCTAATTAATCAGAACCATGAATTGTTTTGATTTATATAAATTTTTGTTTACGTTTATTATTTATCCGGAATAATTGTTTTGTTTCAATTGTTGAATTGAATCGAAATATTTAAAGTGTATGTAATTATAAAGCGATATTTGTATTGGAATGTCAATTCAATATTCAAATACAATATGAAATTAGTATGAATAATTAATTAATAATTAGAAAAATTAGCTCGAATGATGCACATTGGCGCAAATCAATGTCATTCGCATCTGTTTGTTTATCAATTCATAAACACTGCCGATGTTTTCACCAACAATTGAATTACAACAAAACGGATACAAACAAATATATTTTAACGCCATGTTATCCGTTTGCAACTGTTTAGATAAATTTACAAACGATCATTATACGAGCATAACAGCACATTAAAATTATTTCATTTGTGTCCACAACAATGGTTATCAAATATACATATTTTTAAATTATACGTAAATGTACATACAAATGTGGTAATAATTTGCATTTACTGTATATATTCAGAAATATAACAAAGATCATACTTTTAAGTTAATAATTCTATACACTACGGGACACGAATGATGGACCACGGAAGATATGTTCGTACGAATCATTGTCTAGCATACGCGATCCGTTTAAATCCACATAAAATACAAACAATTTACTTCATTCATTAATTTACTTTGCGCTTAATATAACATAAAACAGTTGCACAAATAAGGTTTAAAGTTCCACAGCCTTTTCTTGTTGGCAGTTGATCTGTGCAATTGGTCGTTCCTAACAGTTCTTGTCTTGTTTACACTCAGATCATAAGTGTCTCCAAATAAGTATGGTAATTGGAATTATAATATAATTTGAATATTACATAAGTTCACAGATTTATCCGTGATAAGCAATTAAAACTTATGTGCTGAGAAAAAGGATAAGAGATGGTATCTAAGATACGGAAAAGTATCTTAGATATTTTATCGTAAATACTTTATAATAAGTTTTATGTGAAAACTATCTTTAATATAGTAATGTAGATACTTTTTGAAAGTATTTTTATCTTTTATCTTTAAAAAGTATCTTACGATACATTTTCTATATCTAGATAGTTTTCAACTATCTAGATATTTTGAAAGTATCTTTTTTTAAAGATACCTTTGCAGGTGGTTGAGTCGCAAAAAACATGTCAAATATAACAAACTGGTTATTTTTATTTGTTTCACTAAATATGGTTACCTATACATTTTGTATCGTAAAACATTTTCTGAACGGTTAATAAGATAATTTTTAATATCTAAGATACCTGAAAGCATCTTAGATATTTTATAGTATCTATGATAATTTTAAGTATTTAAGATACTCTTTAAGTATCTAAGATACTTTTAACTATGCAAGATAATATGCAAGTATCCTGTGTACATATATTAGATACCTACTTTTCAAAATATTTGTATCTCAACATACTTGCATTGAAAAATATCTAAATATTTGTCTTTAATAAATTTATGACAGTATCTTATGAAAGTATCTTAGATACATGTTAAAAGTATTCCAGCTACATATATATTGCAGAAACTAATCTAATTAAAAGATATACAAAGATATTTGACGAATCATTGAGTTTACTACACTAATTCTGAACAACTTTTGTCGTTACACTTTTTACTCTAAAACTAATGCTGGGTTTATGCAGGCAACTAAATTAAAAAATTAAATTGTAAAACTAAACTAAACAAGTAGCAACCATTGTTATCAATCACAACGTTTATGCCACTGAACTGAAGAATTAAACTAATTAAAATAAATTAAGAAGTTGGCTATTTTCAACTTTTAGTTTAATTTTATAATTTCTTTGTTTTACGCCTGCGCCATTCGTGCATTTATGACAGATTTTCACACCTAACCTATGAAAATGTGCGATGATAACAAAGTTTCTGCAGAAAAGAGCGACGAAATACTAATTGGACATCTCAACAAATTGTTTACCTTTATTTTTTTATCCTATATAAATATAATGTATCGCAATTTCACCTGTAAAAGTTTGATTATACGAAATGTAAAATTCTGTATTTTAATTTACTGCATAAACGACGTTATTTTAGTTTAGTTTCTTAATTTAGTGGCTTAATTTAATTTCAAAATTTACATGCTGCATAATAGATAAAACATATGTCTGATTGTAAATTTTTAACATTGTATTTTCTATGTTCAGATTCTTCACAATATTCGTGTAAAAATTAATGTTTTGAAAGATGAAGGCTATAGAGACTTCAAAATAAATAGCGTTTTAGTTAGACAATTAAAATAAAGTGTACGGTTTCTAAAATAGTTTATTTAACTAGGTACTAAAATACCACATTTGCAGCAGAGGCTTCGCCTCGGCAATGAATGCTGTCGAAGCTGTAATCTTTGTTTAGTGCCGTGTTGCCGATTTTAGAATTGATTATTTTTAATACCTATTTTGCTATGCGTTTGTTGAACGGTTTTACACCCTAGGCTGTTAGCTGTCAAAAAATCGCACTTTTAATGTCAATCGGTAAAAACATAGCTTGCGACAAATAGCAAGAAAAGTTAAAATTTTATTGAACTGTTAGGTATACCTACTCCTAATTTTGGAAGGTAGTATAAATCTGTGTTAGTTATATTAACTATTCCAGCTACAATATCTAATAACCTCCTGTTGACCACAATTTTTTTGTCTTCTCTCCAATATCGTCTTATATCAATATTGACTAAATACCGTATTCTAGCAATTCAACCGTTCGCATATGGATGTGTAATTTCTGAATGTAATATCAGGCAAGGGTTGATATGCCTGTGGCAGTTCTCATCACACACCCCCCTTCCCCCTTCATGCATGCTCAGCCACGTGACCGATTGCGTATGACATGATTCTAATTGGTCTCGGCTGCGGCTAATCAGTTAATTACATTAGTGACAAGTGACAACCGAGACGGCGGTGCGGTTGTTTGGTTTGGTTGGCGATTGTTTTTTTGTTTTTGTGTGTTTGTTCTGGCGATGTCGCTACTGTAGCGATTTCAATTAGCCGGTATCTGCGATCGGTGTACAGATAGGGCTTTAATCAAACTTTGCAGATTAACTGGTTCATTTCGTGATCATCTGACGAGTGCAAGTACTTCAAGAAAGTGCAGCACGCGAAGGATTTTCGGGATTTATAGCTGTGATTAAATAAGCCGATGGATGGATTTCATTCCCTACATTGCAAGAAGTATTTTCATTTTGTCAAATAAAGTGTTCTTGTAATTGATTGTCCTCTATTCTTCAAAATAAAACGATGGTGTTAAAATAGTATTTTTTCTATGTTGCATCTGTGACAAAGCTATTACATCACCCAAAGGAGTTCGTTAATAGCTTCGATTCGAGTGATGTAATAGATTAGTCTAATATACAATTCATTTTTATAAGGTTTGTGGCAAAGAATTTCAAAAATATCAAATATCAAATCTCGTTAAATAAACGAACACAGACGATTGTTAAGAATTTTATTTTTATATAATTTTGAATTTAAAACTAAGAATAAGAAGAGAAGACATATAGTAGTAAATTTAGCATGAACTAGAAAATATCCTTTGGTGTTACAAAAATAAGATTAGAGGTGTGTAATGAATTATCAAACGTCATATTAATACCGCCAACTGACAAAATTCCCTAAATTTTGACATTACTATTTTTCATTTAAAAAAGGCATATGAAGTGCAAAATAGAACAAAATAGTATATAGTGTTCATATCACGTCGGGGTCACCAGTTGTAGCGGGATCAGCCGCTACAAGATGTAAAAATAACTTGAAATTAAATTGTAAAACATAAATTAAAAATGAAACACTGATAAAAAATATGATTTAGATTTTTATTCTATCAAAACCAAAACTCCAAAACTTGAATGAATATTTACACAAAATACGTTACTAGGTAAACTTTAACATAACACTAACAATGGTTGTTAGAGAAGGGTATTGGCCACTTGATTTTACTAGTTATATTGACATAAGTTAAATGTCCAAACTGCAATGACATGTGTCATTGTCACTGTCAAATTTTCGAATGACATATGTCACTACAAACTCATGTCATAATTGTCGATTATTTTGTTCGAAGGGTTGGATAACTCCGCTGCGCATCGTGATCCAAACTTCCTTCTCACAAAATAAAATGGCAATTATGACATTTGTTCTTTAATATACTATTATTATTATTATTATTATTATTATTATTATTATTATTATTATACTTGTACAAATAAATTGTAATACATTTCAGCAAATAATCAAATGATTTTAAAATAATCGTACAATACGCTGACCCCAGTTTCAAGACTTTTAGCTTTGAGTACGCTTGTGGTCTCAGGTTCAAATCCCGCTAAAGCATGAATATTAAATTTATATGCTCTAAATAATGTCATTATTTAGGATTTTAGGAATTAGATTTTAGGTTTTTGCAGGAGCATACTATGCCTTGAAGTTGACGCGCACTAATTAAACAAATCATATTTGTTACTATAATTTGTGCAAGACGTCAAATTTACTGTCAAAGAATAGCTTCTTAATTTCTCTTTTATGAAATATAATACTAACATTTAATCTGAAGCATCAAATTAAATCAAATTGTATAATTCATTTTTGTTCATCATTCAAATCAATGGATGTCATTATTGTGCCATTTGGAGTTCTATTTATGTGAAGACCTAAATCCTAAAAACTAAATTCTAAAATGGGACAAATTCAGTTGCCGGCAAGGTTAATATTATTCGTATTATGAACGAATTATTACAATGATACTGCTATTATGAAGCACACTTTTATATTATATTCTTATAAGGTTAACGGCACTTTTAAAATTTCGAAAATTTTGTAAAATATTCTATTCTCTTCTTTTATGTATGTACCGAAATGTTGCACACTTATCTGTTTAACAAATAGTTTTTACATGAAACAACGCAATGGAAAAAAATCTGATGTGGCCGGTACATTACCTTCTGTCAATTCTGTGTATTTTGCACAAATCCCATACCAAAAGTTCCTTGGAAAACATTCTATATATTCAGAAAAATTGTAACACGAACATGTACTATTTTCTACAAATTCCATAACGAAAGATCCTTGGAAAAGATTTTATAAATCCAATAAAATTAGAACACGAACATACACTATGTAAATTGCACTTGACACTGACATCTGTGAAATAGAATTAATTGAATAAATCAGTTGTATCCATGATTAGAGTAAAGCTGTCTGATTTATGAAAGTTAATCTCTTTATAATTCTTTACCTCAATATCTATTGGATATGAAGAAAAATGTATAATCAAACCGCAGAGACAATAAGTTATTCATTCGTATTGATAATCACATAAAATGTCAAAAAATGATACTTAACTGCGTTATTTAAAGAAAAACTGTTAAAAACTTCAAATAGGGGAACTTCCAATTGACCAATTATAACCAATATATAATCAGCTCTTCATATGGATGTAAAGAAGCAGAATACACACACACACACACCAACACACACACACACACACACACACACACACACATCATCGTAAAACTAGAAAAACTCACCACAGAACTTTTTGACCAAAGACATTTTGTATTTTGTACAAGTCCCACGCCCATCTATTTTTACCTTCCTTACCTGAAGGTGACGGAAGGTAAAAATAGATATTGTTTAATAATTTATAGCGATATGTTCGCTTGATATATCAAGGAATTTGCTTTCCCACAAAGAGTAAAAATTCCGTGCGTTAGTATTCTTCGTAACTAGTGTGATAATTTATTGCGGAAAGTTTTATTTTTAGTCGGTTGTGTGTGTCCAGCTGCAGAATAAAGGCGGGCGAGGATAAATCATTTTCACGGTGATTTTATTCCCGATTGTAAATCACGCGAACTGCACTAAGTTTAATAATTCCGTTAATATTAAGAAAAAAAAATGAGCGGTGGTGTGTTCGTTTTATAGGCAATTGTGCGTCGGGATATTGGTACAAATTGCCTGTTGTGTGTGAAATATAAATATAATGTGCAATCTGTCCACATTTGCCGCAAATCCCGCGGTGTCCCGTACTTTGTCTTGATTCTCCGCCGTCGGAGCCCAACGGGAGAAGCAGAAAGCTCACTAGCTCCCGGCATAGTCGTTAGGAAAGCTCAGCTTTTTTAACAACTACGCACCTCGCTATTTACTACAAATAATACCACTCCTGACTTTATGGCACCATAAAAAAGAATCACAACATTTTTTTAACGAAAATGGTTTTAGCAATAATAGAACTATATTTTTTTAAAAGGATAAATAAAATAAATGGTCCATCGCATCTTTTGCATAGTGATCAAAACCGTACAGGGATATTTTACAAAATTAAAAACATTGGGTGGAATTCAGTGGGTTGTATTAAGGTCTGTATTAAAACTTGTATTGAGTATATGGCAACATTGTAATATTTTCCACATGTATCAATGAGATTCAATTGTGATTTAGAAATATTACCACAGGGAAAAGTAATACAGATGTCCTTTAGTCAAATGAGGAAGTATTATTGTAAATGGAAGGTGTAAAAGGAAACTCATTGCTGCAAAATTACGTTAGAAATATGTCAAATTTTATGTGTCAAATATTTCATACCTGAATGTTAATGAATTTTAAAATATCTCAACCCCCGTTTTGATCAGTTTTAATATTTGTCCTTTTTACCTTCCGTCAAAAGGAAGGTATTGTTTTTGGGCAAAAAATTCGGTGGTGAGTTTTTAATGTATAAGCACGTTTTAGGGTCCCTACAATACGAATGTACTATTTTTAAGATGATGTCTGTATGTGTGTATGTGTGTCCGTGTGTGTGTCTGTGTGTGTGTCTGTGTGTCCGTGTGTGTGTGTGTGTGTGACAAATTTTTCTCCGACGATAACTCCAAAACTACAATTCCAAAAATTATGATTCTTTCATTTTCCTCTTCTTTAGAACTACATGAAGAGCTGATTAGATTTTGGTTATAATTGGTCAACCGGAAGTACCCTTATTTGAAGTTTTTAACAGTTTTTCTTAAAAAAATGCAGTTAAATATTATTTTTTGACATTTTCTTATTATATTTATTAAAGAAAATACTCTTCTCTATATGGTTTGATTATTCATTTTCCTTCATATTTAATAGATGTAGAGTTAAAGCATTACAAAGAAATTAATTTTCAAAAATTAGTCAGCTTTGTTATTTATCATGGAAACAGCTGACATAATTATTCAAAAAAATTTAATTGACAGATGTCAGTTGCAAGTGCAAAACCAAATATGGAAAAAAGTATAGGATCTAAAATTGGTATGTCATAGTGTTGCTCGCAAGTGACACGCAGAGAAAGGCCAAAGAGAAGATGGAAGGACATTACTTAGTGTAGTTTATGTTATAATTTTATTGGATTTATAGAACCTTTTCAAATGAACTTTTGGTATGGAATTAGTAAAAAATAGTATGTGTTCGTGTTCGATTTTACATGATAGTATATAGAATCTGTTCCAAGGACCTTTTGGTATGGGATTTGTACAAAATACATGGAATTGACGGAAGGTCTTGTGCTGGCCACAACAGATTTTTTTCTTACTTCTGTTAATAATATTTTTTTCTTTATTTGATCCTTTGGTCTCTCACTTTTTTCTGACAGGTATTACAAAGTTGCCAAAATATTTTTGACAAAGGACTGTTTTAGCTTAAAACACGCTAATACAACCCACTGAATCTCACCCATTAAGATTTCTTTCAATTCAAATGTATTTATTAGTCCTAATACGGTTGGATGATTAAAATTAAATTGTTAATGTCTTCTTTAGATATTGCTCTTCACTTTCTCTGAAGAACTGTGTTTCGGTAATTATTAATGTAAACATTTGCATTTATCATCCTTCTCTGCAGCATATCCCAAGCACGTTCTAACGGATTCTAGTTTAATAATAATAAAACTGATTTTATTCTACAGTTAAATAGCAAATATAAGACTCGTTGTTATAACAAATGTTTCAAAAATCTGATGCGGCCAGCACAATACCTTCCGTCAATTCTATATATTTTGTACTAATCCCATACCAAAAGTTCCTTGGAAAACATTCTATAAATCCAATAAAATTATAACATGAGCGTACACTGTGTAAATTGCACTTGACACTGACATCTGTCAATTAGAATTTTATATATATATATATATATATATATATATATATGCTGTTTCCATGATTGTAGCAAAGCTGGCTAATTCTATGAATATTAATCTCTTTATAATTCTTCAACTCTATACCTATCTATTGAATATGAAGGAAAATGTATAGTCAAACCGTACAGACAATAAGATATTCCTTCATATTAATAATCACATAAAATGTAAAAAAAAATTATATTTAATTGCGTTTTTTCAAAAAAACTATTAAGAACTTCAAATAAGGGAGTTTCCGGTTGACCAATTACAACCAAAATCTTATCAGCTCTTCATATGGATGTAAAGAAAAGAAATACGAAAGAATTATAATTTTTAGAATTAGTATTGGACTTATCGTGACACACACACAGACAACACCCAGACACATGGACACAGACACACACACACACACACATACAGACATCATCGTAACACTAGTAAAATTGTATTCTGGGGAGCCTAAAACGTTTTTATTCATTAAAAACCCACCACCGAATTTTTTGACCAAAGATAATACCTTCCTTAGCTGAAGGTGACGAAAGGTAAAAAGCGATGATAAAAACAAAAGAAAATCGTCTCATTGATAACAATATAATGTGCAAAATACCTAGCTAATCCGTATTATTTTTCTTAAAATACTTGAATGTAATTATTTTAAGTTTTCATTTTACATTTAAATAATAAATTATCCCTATACAGCAGTATATAATATAAGGCAATTTTTATTGCAATTGATATATGTTCTTCTTTTTTATTTGAGCACATATTTATCATTTAACCTAGAAACCTCAAAAATGTAACGACCATTTCTTATTAGTTTTCCTTTATCCGATATAATTATCATTGTCCCCTCAAGTACTCACTTCTTGCTATCTGTTAAGAAATAATTCTTGAGGATTCTCCTCTCTTGTAGTCGCATTATCAGTTTTTAATTGCGCCTGGGATGGTAATAACTCATCTGTAAGACAAAAACCCCGCGAGATAGCGACTCCGACTTCATATCCTATCATTCTCTCACCCCTTAACCCTGTCATATAAGTTTCCGTTATCTGCGGCTGTCCGCCGGTCCCCTTTCCCCCCCAACATGGCCCCAGAGGGGGGAACAATACGTAGCAAGGCCCCGGGGAAGGAACGAACGTCTTTTGTTTGAGTTAAATGTCAGAACGTCGATGTTTAACGGTTCGATTGACGTGGCTTCGCATGGGTTTCGATGTTGATTTGTTTAACAAAAGATACGAGCATTGTTTGATATTTTTAAATTAGATGAAGCCGGAGAAATATTACAGTATTATTTTCTTTTCTACAGCAGAATAAATAAATTAACTGACAAGAAAAACTTGTATACATTCTTGTATTGTTTTTTAATAACTTTTTTATTAAAATAAACGAGAGTTTAACCAACATTGTCTTATATAGAAATAATAATAATAATAATAATAATAATAATAATAATAATATATCATCACGGCATATTACCCATTTCTGGGTGTGCCAATCTGCTTTATCGCAGACATCGGTAATGATGATGACATATTTGTACCGTGCGGGCGCTTACCAGACGTCACCTCACGGCCATTCATTGCTGGCGGGGAGAGTGGACCACAGGGGTCACTTTTGTGCCATTTAAAATTCGAAATATTTGGCGTCGGTTATATAGAAATATATTTTCAATACTTATTAATAATCAGTAACATTGACATTAAACATACTTTAGTTTATAGCATCATTTCTTTCTGGAATGTTTATTTTAAATTATAATACTTCATGTCACAGTTAAAATCTGGAATAGTTGAACGGACCATAAACGAACAATTACTGACTAACCCAATTGACAATTGATGATAAAATGCAATCTGAACCTGAACTAAGATAACTGAATGATCTGAATTTCTAAATATTCTATTTTCTTTGAAAACCCTAAAGCATCTAAAATAAATTCCGGTAATTTATATGTAGATATTAATATGAATAATTAAATTAATTACTAAAAGTAGGTTAGAACATCAATCCTGGTCTAAAAACTAGATGATATACCTCTACGTTAATAAATACCTATGCATTTTGGCCAAATTAACTCAAATTTTTAAATGGAACACCCCATTTTTATTATTTAAATGAATTCTTCATCAATTTTGTTGTGACCAGCACAATACCTCTGGCCATTTCCATTTTATGTTAAGTATTGTATTGAACTTTTCTGTCAAAACGTTGTTTTATCATATAAAATTACAGAACTATTTTTGATATTAGGACAAGATCAAGAGGACGAACTAGGTCAGACATGGCTCACAAGTTTGCGTTTTAATATTTTGCCCGACCAGCGAAAAAAAAAATTGTTCACAATATTACAATGTGATCTGGAAACTGAAACTGTTTGCCACTCCTACTATTAGGCTAAGATCTTGTTAATGATTCAATTGTATCACTTCGATCAAATCACAAAAACTAATTTAAATATACTGAAGATTAAAATTATTAAATTACTCAATACATTCCGACAGCTACTTTCTAGATATAAACCCAGATCTCGACCATGATCCAAATTAAGGATTAAATTTCCTTAAATTCATCTTAAAAGGCAGCAGAAGAATATTACCATTCGCCGTTTTGTAAATTAAGATTTAAAAAAAAGCTATTATTTCTTTATTAACAGATTGATATTGAATTAAATTATATTAAATTAAAATATATAGTATGTAAAAAAAATCCTAACTCGGAATAGGCTATGAAAAAAAAAACGTATGTCAATTTGAAAGTAAAATAAATATATATATAAATATATCATCACGGCATATTACCCATTTCTGGGTGTGCCAATCTGCTTTATCGCAGATACCGGTAATGATGATGACATATTTGTACCTTGCGGGCGTTTACCAGGCGTCACCTCACGGGCACTCATTGCTGGTGTGGAGAGTGCACCACAGGGGGTCACTTTTGTACCATTTAAAATTCGAAATATTTGGCGTCGGTCGGGATCGAACTCGGTACCCCCAGGTTCGCGACCAGGCACTCATGCACGAGACCACGGGACCCCATTTGAAAGTATTTTATTAAATGTCAATTTGGCACGAAATATTGTCAAAAATGTTTACTAAAAATATCAAAAATTTTCTTCTTGAATCCTTATTTTAGATATATAAATAAATCAATTAAAATTACATTTCCCGATCAGTTTTGACATCTTAACTTTTGAAATGAATAATGATCAGACGTACTTTTCTGTGTTCATAGCCTACTCCGAATCATGTTTCTTTATTCTAATCTTTACTGCTTGGTAATAGTTTTTTTTTTAACTTACTTTATTTCTCTTAATTTAATTTCTTGTATGAGGCCGAAACTCCTGCAAATTCAGTAAAAAATTTCTTGCATTTTGATGGTGCAAGATATCAATTTACCTTCAGCATAAAAACTTACTATATTCTTTAATTCAGTTTCTTTGCAGATTAAATGAAAGATAACAAATATACAATTTAAACAGAAACATACTGTCATATATGTATAGAACATATTCATTTATAAAATGACTAACATATTTATTCACCATACATGTCCCAGTAACAACCCTATCAGTATAATTTTTTGCTCTGCCTACATTGTCTTCTGTCGTTGTCTCCGCTAACCGTATAAACACGACAGTCGTATTGTCTGTCTGTCGGGCGTCTTGTGCTCGCTGATATCGCCTGTCTCTGCTGTAGCTGTTGTGATTGTGCGCTATAATTAGATACGTCGTCTGCACTGAATGCTTAAGCAACTATTGTCACATGATCGAATTAAAAGTAATTGAATCAAGGCTGTGGGAGTTATCGCACAATGACAAGGTGTGAATGGAGAGATGGGGTGTTTACCCTAAGGTGAATAATACGAATTATGTATGAGAGATTGGATACATGTATCGTACGACGAGGGAAGATGTGCATATTCATATGTGGAGGATGTATATTTATGTAAACAACGGAACAACCAACTTAACATACAAGATTTGGTTCCTGAATATAATAAAAATACACTGAGTTAAAAAAAAACCCAATTCGGAGTAGAGTATGAACATAATAACAAAAAAATCCTCTTATCTGTATTTCACACTTACAAATTTGGCACCAGCTAGGCGAGGATTCGAAACTTTTTTCGAAAACAGATTTAGCAAAAAAAAAAAATTAATACAAGTTATTGAAAGAGTAAATTTTACTTTGAAAAAAGAAAAAATGTTTAATTTTAATTTTCTCGAAAGAAATTTCAGGGCGCCAGACCTTAGAAAGGAAAATAATTAGAGTAAGGTCCACTCTAAATAAGAAAAATGACAGAATAAAAATAAAAAATTTAATAAGATCAGAATTTATGCTCGTATTCATAGTCGATGCTCAATCTCGTACTTGAATATTACTTGGCCAAGCATTAAGCCGGATTTATAGTTTACATAACACAACAAAACATAGCATAACATAACGTAACATAACATAAGAATTTTTTTAGATTTTATAGTACGAAACATAAGCATAAGACATAGCACGAGAAAAAGAAGAATTGTTCTGAAAATGTTCATAATGTTGTTTACAAACAAATTGTGAGGTATTATTACTATATTCATTACTGTTTTCACATTTCATTTTGTCATTCTTTGTACACGTTAAATTTTAGAATTTTTCGCAAAAACGTGATTTGTTTAGATAAAAATGGCTGATGGCGATGCTATGATAGTAGCTGTTGCAGTATCTTGTGCATTATTATTATTAACTCTGCACAATAATTTAACTATTTATTTAACGTAAATATCTCATCAGAAACAAAAACTAACCTCACAATTTGTTTGTAAACAACAAGCAGATGCGAGCACTCCAACGCTCCAAGATTTCGCTGCTCTTCCAATAGAGCCGAATTGAGCCGAATATTCCCGAACACCATAACATAACATAACGAAATAAAAGATGGTAATTTCTTATGTTATGCTATGTTATGTTATGCTATGTTATAAAACTATAAAATGCCATACGGACTTATGTGTTTTTATATCTTCACTGCTATGTTATGTTATGTACACTATAAATTCGGCTTTACTCTGGTCGTTCTCAACATCAAGCACATCTTATGTTTCATAGTCGAAACTTCGTGAATTCTCGGTTTTCTAGGGAGGATTTTAGAGAATTTGTAACAACTATGTTGGTATGTTTGTAAATTTTAATATTTTTCTCTCAAATCGTATATTTGACATCTACATTTATGTCACAGGTTACAGATACATGAGTCATATCACGAATATATCTTCTTGAAGCAACCATTTTTCATTGTTATTATTAAGGCTTCTTCTACTCTGTCTATAAATTCTAAATATTGTTGATTATCTTCATGATTCATTATTTAACTTAGATGTCATATGTAATGGAAATGACAGTTTGACAGTTTTTTTAAATATTGATCAAGTCTACCTAATTTGTTTGAAAAAAGCATCAATCAGTACTCGAGCATTACTCAAGGTTGCTTGGAACTCGCCTCAAGTAAACCTTCGATCGAAGTACGAGTGAAGAAACAAGTAGCGAAGTACTGACCAGGAATACGGGCATTAGTTTTATTAACAAAAAAAAACCGCCGGGGTCCTTAAAGATAGCTATTACCCTAAAATATGCGGAGAGGGATCCAAAATCACAAGACTAAGGAGTTCTTCTCCGCATTTCTAAAATTAAGTTGTCAAAATTGATCGTGACCGTTTTTTAATTTATTTTTATTTCTAAAATAAGGATTCAAGAAGATTTCTTTAGATAACATTTTTGAAAATATATTTTGTCAAATTGATATTTAATTAATTAATTTCAAATTGGCATACTTTTTTTTGTTCATAGCCTACCCTGAATTAGCATTTTTTAACAGACTACAGCACTTTTAAACAAATTCTATTAATTTGATTAAAACACATCAATCTCAAAATTTTACTTAATTTTCTTAAAATTTTCCCCATTACAGTCAATAAATTTCTGCATTCGAAGTTTCGAAGGAACCAATTTTCAAGTTATTTTTCCATGTCTCTGAAGGCATGTCATTTATTTCTCTTTTGGAAGCATCGACATCTGCAATGGCCGAGGTAAAACGAATTCCCTGTAATTTATTTTTGACATGTGAAAATAAAGAAAAGTTGTTGGTTAACAAGTCGGGACAGAAATGATGGATGAATCATCAATTCAATGTTTTACTAGTTTAAATAAAGACGTGATGATAAGTATTTAGTCTTTACGTAAGATATTTTCGTAAAGTCGATCGGATTCATCCGATACAATTTGAAGCGTTTGTAAAGTCACTCGGGTTAATCTAATGCGTTCGTAAACTCACTCCGATCAGTCAGACCGAGCGATCCGATCAAAAATTTTCAACCCTGATCCATGCGAACGGGTAGCACAGATTGCGCGCTCAAAATTAAAATTGTAAACATTTGTGTTTCAGAAAATGTATTTATTTAAATGTTTCTGATTATAAACATTGCAGCACTGTAGCAAAATCTGAAGAAAATATGGCAGTTTACAATTTGTGGTCTTTATGAATTATTTCGAACAGATAAATGACCATATGAAACAATTTCTGATCGAAATAACCAAAACAAATTATTTAAATAGCCTTTCAGTCTCACTTGTGTCGTCGTATATAAATTTATGTACAACTACATAAACTAGCGCTATTTTCTTATCCATTTTAACAAGTCAAAACTTCTTCTATAACCTCAGATTTAAATGTCAAAATCATATACAGATCAGACGTGTTCGTAAAAGCTTAAAGCTTCGATAATCGAATGTATCTGAAATATCTATTACGTCATCGAACAGATCTGTAGGATAGCTCCGCTGATTTTACGAAAACGCCTTACAAGTTGTTGCCGTTAATAGATAAAATATGGTTTTTTTCACGAACAACTTATGTAGAAAGACTGCTGCTTTTCATATACTTTGCTGATTAGCCTAAATAGGCTAATCTACCCATACGGACCACACACTGTCGTCTAAAGGCCGCAGGAGCGAATGGACTACCGTTGTCTATGAGGACGATATTGCTAATAAACACTCGAAAAATTTTAAACGATTCGTTATGATTTTTATCCAATAAAAAAAAGGCGACACTGAAAGAAAAATCGAAATTTAATTTGTCAAGTTTGATTCTATTTGTCAAAAATTGTAACTAACCGTTTTGAAATTTTACGAATGTTTATGAATATGGGAATAACAGAAGCTAGTAGTGAGTAGGTTCAAATGGACGAATTTCATTTTCAAACGTTTTAACATCTTACATTTATTTTCAGCTATAATATCCCGAGGACATTGATACTTACGAAATAATTTTATGACAGTTACCGAAAGCGCGTTGCTTAGTAACAGCCCGACGCCGAAGGCGGAGGTGGTGTTACTTAAAAGCAACGTGCTTGAGGAAGTGTGATAAAATTATAAGTATTTATCAATGATCGAGGGGTATTCGGTGAGAATTTTTTTTGCAGTTTTAACATTAAATTTGCGTAAAATTTGTATTTGACAGAATTTTTGTGTCTAACATAACTCAGTAGATGTCACTAGTAGCTATGAACGTGAATGTGGCTATGAATATGTTCAGTGTCAAGTATGCAATGAAAATGAGACCTCTTTGAGTGAGACCAAAGAGAAGAAAGATAAGACATACAAAAGTCCATATTAAATATTCTCCACATTTAGTTTTTTATTTAATACAGTATTTTTTGATGTGTTTTCTTCTATAATTTTGTTGATTAAATCATCATTTTCATTGACAGGGTGAAAATGACATTTCTAAATTAAAACTATTAATCTTTAATTATATGTCAAAAACTGTTTGTTACGTAGCAACTTAGTGACATAAGTGATAATTGTCTTAGGATAATTATCAGTGTAAGTTTGTTTTGATTGGTTACTTTCGCACACGTGGTCAGCAATAAAGGGATTCAATTGGAGAATTTTTTAACCAAAAAATTTTCAACTTTATAGCATTCTACATAAAATCAAAATGTTGCTACAAGTTCAATACATACATTGTGTGTCCTAACGTTTGAATATGATCTCATACTCGTTCTGATTCTACGTTTGGTGGCATTCCTCTCTGATAAACAGTCGCGTCGGACATTCCTTTATAAATTTCCCGTGACAGGCATCCTCCTATGCATTTCAATATTTCCTTTTTACATATCTACGGCCAGTGGCAGTAGCCAGTGTCTCCTGCTCCTGCTCACAATGCCCTCGCCTGCCGGTATTGTTTCCATTCATAAAGGACCCGTAATCCCACTTTGATAACTTTCCTATTCGTTTTGGTTTTTGCGGGAATAAATTTGCTCGCCAGGAAATAGATATTCCGCAGCAAAAAACTGGCTAATGACGCGATACGTTAAGGGTGCATAATCCAACCCCACTTTACTTTTATTTACGTATCTGAATACATTTCGCACGGAAGTTGGAAACAGAGGGTTAAGTACCTCGACTCTCTAACCAGACTTTCTTTTCCAGTAGCAGAAAGAGTTTTGTTTTTATAATACTCTTTTTAATTTATTTACATGTTAGTTGTTCGTATACTTTTCAAGATATACTAATAAGATACGAGTATATAAAACTTTTCATGACAATATTTGTTTTATTATTTTTTCTGTAAAAAACTACTTTATGTTCTCTATCTCATTCTTTCATATATTTGATTATCTTTGAAAACATTTTCTCTGTATTCTGTGCTACATATACTTCGACCATAAATAAGAGGTGTGGCAATGGGAACTTATTGACTATTAAAAAAATTACGCAAAACAATATTGCTACCCTCAATGTACTCTACTCCCCGGACCCCATACAGCCCCATCCGAATATTCCATTGTTGGAAGCAATGCTGGAGGTCCTTTTTTGTTAAGCTCTGCCCCTTTTTTACCTCTCGCTAAGAGAGGTATTAGATTCATGCTAGATATCACATATCCAAATTTTAGTGAATAAGCACGATTTAACATTATATTTTAAAAAATTTTGATATTACTAATCTTGAAGAACATAAAATTCTACAGCTGATACATTTAAAAATTTTATTTTATCTTCTATAAATTTAGAGATAAAGAAGCTATAATATATAGAATAACGGGATATAATGTCGAGTAGGCTAAAATGCACTAAGGGAACCAGTTGATAAATTCAAATATTTATAGCATAATTTGTAAATAACAGATGTCAGTGTCATTAATCAAAAGGTTTAGTTACATTCTGATAGCTTTTTCTGGGAATTACATTTAATCTTCCTTATTGTTTTATTAATTAAATATTTGAAATTATAGGTAAAATGCATATATCCATCAAAAATACCGCCAATCTAGTTAATGAATTGGAAGAATCTCTGACATTTACGAAGTTCCTCATACAATGAAAAACAGATATAATTAGAATTGTATGTGTGCAGAAGACATGTTAAATACAATAAAAAAACAATATTCGGGTAAAGTTCTGTAAGTTTTACCTCCCGCTACCCTAGGTAAGAGAGGTATACGGATCGTGCTAAAAATTACATATAGAGATTTTAGTGAATAAGCACGTTTTGATGTCCCCAGAACCCGATTTTAACATTTTTACAATGATGTCTGTGGGTATGTATGTGTGTGTGTGTGTGCGTGGGTGTGTGCGTGCGTGTGTGTGTGTGTGTGTGTGTGTGTGTGTGTGTGTGTGTGGATGTGTGGATCCTGTGGACACGATTACTCAAATACTATCATTCAGAAATTTTTTAAATTTTGTATACCCATTCTACACTAATGTGGGAAGAGCTCATTAG
This sequence comes from Ophonus ardosiacus, assembly GCA_943142095.1. Classification (NCBI taxonomy): domain Eukaryota; kingdom Metazoa; phylum Arthropoda; class Insecta; order Coleoptera; family Carabidae; genus Ophonus; species Ophonus ardosiacus. Next base: position 9,412,417 of record OW964830.1, on the reverse strand, counting down.
TTTTTAGTGTGTATCGGATTACTGGAAGTATCACAAGTTTTTAACTGTTTTTCTAGAAAAAAATATATTGAATATAATTTTTCATCAACTTTTACTAACAATAATGAAATGTAATGATACAATCTTCATTTCTACGATAACAGCATTTAATAAATAACTCTAAATAACTTTAAATATAAATTTATAATATAATTTATTTTCATATATCATTTTGCATATGCCTCAAACAAAAACATTATTTCAATAACAATTCTGACATATTGAAATAAATGTCACTGTCAGGAAGCAATTACATTAAAATTAATAATGAAACCGTCTTAAGGAGAATGTAGTAAAAATATATGCATTTGAATTTAATATAATTAAGGTTTGTAAAAATAATATATTTTCAATCATACATAAATATTAATTGTCTTCTAGAATACGAATTTGAAAAGATGTCAAGATGCGAGTACTATTTTGATTTTTGTTAAGTATTTCTATTAGTTTTGTCAATATTTGTGAAATTTATTTTGTGTATGCTATATTTGTTAAATGTAAAATAAAAAATTGTTATGAGTGAATGTAAAAATATTTGAACATAATGATTGCTTTATTTATACTGCATGGTTAAATACCCAGCGGGACGTTATGGGTTGGTCACATCAGATTTTTTAGTTATAATTTAACCTTAAGACTCCTTGTTAATTTTTAATTATTAAGATTTCGGTCATTTGTATCGTGCGTCTTCTTACAGGCACTCATTGACGTGGAGAGTGCCTGGAACTAGAACTTGTAATAATATCTAGATAAAAGAAAACATACTCGTATTCTCGTATATAAAGAGGTTACCCTCTTGAAATTATGCAATCTAGTATCTAGTTTATGTTGTACGGTCCGCTCTTTTTTTCCAACCCAATCCTTGTCACTACCCTAACTACTCCTCTACCCTGTAACTACAATCCAATTTCTCTGTGTAAGCAACATTTAAACTCTGGGTGTATAAAACTGGTGTTGGGGGCGGGTGCGGTGATAAATCAGCTGGGGGCGGTTCTTAAGGCAGGTACGTGGCGGTCAAGCGGCCCACGGGGGTAGTTACGCTAACTGTGTTATAAATCTGTGTCCGGCTGACGCCTCGCAGACACAGCCCGCAAATCTCAACTCCAGCCGAGCCAACGCGCACTGACAAGCTACTGACCTTTTCAAAATGTTTACAAGAGACCAGCGAGTGTTGTTGTCAACAACAAGTTGTGTAAGATATTTTTATAAAGGGAAGGGAATAACATTATGAATTTGTAATCACCACGTGGATGAAGGAGACTCGTGGATGCAGTAAAGAAGATAAAATATATCGCTGCTCTAAATTTTCCTTAACCCACTGTAAAATTTTAAGCAAATCAACTTCTTAATTAAACTATAGAGTGATAAAATAAAATATAAAAATCTGTTGTAGCCAGCACAAGACCTTCCGTTAATTTGATGTATTTGTACAAATCCCATACCAAAAGTTCATTGAAAAAGATTCTATATATCCATCAAAATTGTAACACGTACATAATACAATTTTTTACAAATTCCATAAAGAAAATTCCTTGGAAAATATTCTATAAATCCAATAAAATTATCACATTAATATACATTATGTATACTCATATATAAATACTCTAAAAATGCGTAGACTTACGTAACATTTTCTTTACAATCAAATAATATTACTACCAAGTTTACATCTCTACCCATTTATGAATTATTGCCCCAAAAGTCAATATACCCCACATTTAGATAAAAACTTAAAATTTTCAAACATCTAATTTCTATGTATCTAGATACTTCTCCATGCGCTGATTCCAAATTTTGAAACTGCAGGTTGAAATCACTTTTCGTTCTCGAGATATTTAGATTCAAAGTTTTGCTCAAAACTGCCCATTTTTGGGTAATAACTCAAAAATGGGTCGAGATATATTTGGCGACAACACCATTCGATTCTACGGGAAAAATTACATAAGTACACCAATTTTCAGAATTTTTGAACACCGCATACAATCTCTAAAGCAAAATAACTGAAAATGGCCAAAAATCGCAAAAATCTAAGGTCATTTTCAGGGGTTTTCAAACTTTTATTTATAAAAAATTAACCGGTTGGACAAATATTATGAAAATTGCTATACTTATGTATTTTTGTCCGTAGAATCGAATGGTAATGTCGCCAAATTCATATCTCGACCCATTTTTGGGTTATTAGCCAAAAATAGGCAGTTTTGAGCAAAACTTTTAATTTAAATATCTCGAGAACGAAAGGAGATATCGACCTGCGGTTTCTAAATTTGGAATCAGCGCATTAAGAAGTATCTAGATACATAATTAGATTTTTGAAAATTTTGAAGTTTTTATCTAAATGTGGGGTATATTGACTTTTGGGGCAATAATTCAAAAATGGGTAGATATATAAACTTGGTAGTAATATTATTTGATTGTAAAGAGAATGTTACGTAATTGTATGTATTTTTAAAGTATTTGAACAACTGTGTGAATTTTTAGAAATAAAAGTATTGAAATAAAAATGTTTTCTTTTTTTACCTCCCGCTACCCTAGGTAAGGGAGGTATAGGGATCGTGCTAAAAATAGCATATAGAGATTTTATATAATAAGCACGTTTTGATGTCCCCAGAATCCGATTTTAACATTTTTACATTGATGTCTGTAGGTATGTATGTGTGTGTTTCTGTGTGTGTGTGTGTGTGTCTGTGTGTGTGTGTGTCTGTGTGTGTGTGTGTCTGTGTGTGTGGATCATGTGGACACGATTACTCAAATACTATCTATCAGAAAAATTTGAAATTTTGTATACCCATTCTATACTAATATGGGAAGAGCTCATTAGTTTTTAGTGTATATCGGATAACCGGAAGTATCATTTATACAAGCTTTTAATAGTTTTTCTTGTAAAAAATTCATTGAATATAATTTTTTAGCAACTTTTACTAATTAAAATGGAATATAATGGTTTAATCTTCAATTCTACGATAATAACATTTAGTAAATAACTCTAAATAACTTTAAATATGAATATATAATATAATTTATTTTCATATATCGTCTTGCCTATGCGTCAAACAAAAACATAATTTTAATAACAATTTTGACATATTTAAACAAATGTCACTGTCAGTCACTGTTAGTAAGAAATTGCATTCAAATTAATAATGAAGCCGTGTTAAGGGGAATATAATGGTAAAATATTTAATTCTAATGAAATTAAGGTTTGTAAAAATAATATATTTTCCATCATACATTAATATTAGATGTACAGGAAGAATTTTTTCTATTTTTGCAGCACTATAAATTAATATTAATTTACAACTACACATTTATGAAATGGATCATGTACGACGAAGAATTTACAAAGATTGCGTTTCAGAGCACCTAGAAGTTGATGCTGATTTTTATAAGAATGTGTGTGTGACGATTTTTCCTTTAAGTCTATTAAAATATTATTCAAAACTTCTCAAATTTGGTATTTAAAACTCATATATAATTTGAAACAACATATCAGATTTTAACCATTTATGATAAATAGGATGTGGTACTTAATTTGGAGCTCTAACAGTTTTTTTGAGGAAAAACAATAAAACATAATCCTAAATTTCGTATTACAGACTTTTCTATTTATTGGACAACAAATTAGATTTTATTTACAACCGATCAACCGGAAGTGATACTTTACGTAAAGCTTACTGCTATTTTAAACATGGAATTGGCGGGAGGACATGTGCTGGCCACATCAGATTTTTTGTTTCTGGTACCTTGTTTGAAGAGATTCAAAATGATGAACTTTATTCGCCTACTCAAGTTGGTGTCGAGAAGAGGAATAATTCATATTCACAATTCTCCTGTTTTAAAATTTATTTGGACGTTTCGGAGGTCCAAAGACCTCCATCTTCAGCATTATACATTGTGTTGGCTGTTTTACATATCTTTTATTTTATTTTTAATGTGTTGTCTCACATAACCCTGCATACTTCAAAAAAGGAGTTGGTCTTCACCTCCATCCTGTTATTCTGAGGGATTAAAGCGTGAAAGTTAGAAATTCAGAGTGAAAGTACTGTGTTACCTCGGCCGCATGGTAACAATGTCAAACCTGACATATAATAATTTTAAACACACGTGTTATGTTTGCAGTACGAGATTTCTGACTTTTAATGGTGATAAGCATAGCATTCATTCCTTGAGAATTATTTTTGACTTAGGTAGTCGAAATTTGAGATAGAAAATGATTATAAATCATTTTTTCACGATCGCCCAGAAAATGAGCTCTTTCTGATCACTATTTAGACCGGAAAGTCCTTCTTTGCTGAGCTAGCTCGGAAAGTTGTCTATAAGGGATCGGAAAGTACCTAACCGATCCCGGGACCGGTAAAGCTAAATGTTTCCATGGAGATCAGTTGTATATTTTTTCCTTATTTGCTCGCAGTAAAAAATAAAATAATACTTTTTACCTCCCGCTACCCTAGGTAAGGGAGGTATAGGGATCGTGCTAAAAATCGGATATAGAGATTTTAGTGAATAAGCACGTTTTGATGTCCCCAGAATCCGATTTTAACATTTTTATAATGATGTCTGTAGGTATGTATGTGTGTGTGTCTGTGTGTGTGTGTGTGGATCTTGTGGACACGATTACTCAAATACTATCAATCAGAAAAATTTGAAATTTTGTGTATCTATTCTATACTAATGTGGGAAGAGCTCATTAGTTTGTATCGTATAACCGGAAGTATCATTTATACAAGTTTTTAACAGTTTTTCTTGTAAAAAATTCATTGAATATAATTTTTTAGCAACTTTTACCAATACAAATTGAATATAATGGCACAATCTTCAATTCTACGATAATAGCATTTAGTAAATAACTTGAAAGAACTTTATATTATATTATAAAATAATTTATTTTTGTACATCACTTTGCCTCTGCGTCAAACAAAAACAATACTTTAATAACAAATTTGACATATTTAAACAAATGTCACTGTCACGAAAATTAATAATGAAACCGTGTTAAGAAGAATTTAGTAGTTTAAATATGATTCTAATGAAATTAAGGTTTGTAAAAATCATATATATTTTCCATCATACATAAATATTAGATATACAGGATAATTCGATTTAAGTTTGATGTTTGCAGCATTATATATCAAACAGCTCTCAATAAGAACGTGATTTCAAAGTGTCAAATAATAGTTTGCAACTACACATTTACGAAATGGATAATGTACGCCGAAGAATTTACACAGATTGCCTTTTAGAGCATATGGAAGTTGGTGATGATTTTGACAATAATGTGTGTGTGACGATTTTTCCTTAAAATATATTAATGATCCAAAACTTCGCCAAGTTGGTTTTAATACTCTTATATAATTTGAAACAACATATTAGATTTTGACTATATATGATAAACCGAATGTAGTACTTAATTTGAAGCTCTAACAGATTTTTCAGGAAAAACATAATAAAATATAATCCAAAATTTCGTATTACAAACTTTTCTATTTATTGGAACAACAAAGTAGATATTGTTTACAAACGATCAATCGGAAGTGAAACTTTACTTAAAGCTCATTGCTATTTTAAACATGGAATTGGCGGGAGATCATGTGCTGGCCACATCGGATTTTTTATTCTTTTTTCAGGATCACAAAAAAAATATTGTACCCAACATGACCTGAAAGTAACTATACTGGGTGAGCACGCATATTCCAGAGCGAGCCATAGGCGAGCTTTGGAAGCTTGTGTATCACTTTCAGGTCTAGTTACGTAAATTACTATTGTCTCAATTTAATATAAACGCTATAAACGTAACAATTTAAATAATTTCTTATATTACTTTTGCACAATAAATTTCAGCAAGTCGTTTAGCGATATTAATAACATGAAACATTTTAAATCAATATAATGACATAGAATACAAAGAAAAATGGCAAAAATTATACAGTATAAGCAATAATATTTCATAATCTACGCATATAGGGGCGAAAGAAAGATCGTTTTCCTTTTGGGAGAATAATGGCAAAATAATGGGCCATTCTGACGGAAGTTTCATTCAGTGTTTATATGGATGAGTCCACAAAATTTAAATTCACTTGTAAAGGCATCATCACATAACTCTGCTGTGCTGGGTAGTGGTCAAGCAGAACTCAGACGCCATCAATCTTCCAGGTTCCGGGCTAGGGTCCGCGTGCCCGGAGCGCGATTTAGTAGTTAGCGCGGGTTAAATAATGTAGCGTGCATTGTGCTCCACGCCGCCGGGATTTGCGGATTAAGCCTGGAGTCCAGCAGGAGCAGGAGCAGGAATATCGATGCGGGCAGATAAATACGTGAGATTGCACGAGAAAAACTACCCAAGACTGATGGGATTCGGCTTTTGACGCTGCTCGTTTATTCACTGCAAGCTTATCGCGAGCGACAATGGGGAGACTGGGACTGACCAAACCAAACTGATGAATTTGCTGGTTTATTCATCTAACCAAACTAAATTAACCGATAAATTAATACCAAAGATTTAACGTACCTACATAGTGTAACTATGAACATACAGATACGTATAACATTAGTAGTATCAAGTAATAATTGATAAAGTTAATAAATATTTGTGTGGGTGACAGTCTGTTGATATAGTAGTACAGTATCTACCTTAATAGATAAGTTAAGGTCAATTAGTAAACGTGTTCAATTTTCCTTTCGCTAAGAGAGGTTTTGGATTCCTGTTAAAAATCGCATATTCAGATTTTAGTGAATAAGCACGTTTTAAGGTCACTAGAATCAGATTTTAATATTTTAAAATGATGTGTGTGTATATGTGTGTGCGCGGATGTGTGTGTGTATGTAAGTGTGGATGTTGAAGGAACGGTTTCTCAAATTCTATGACTAAAAACCGCAATTTAACTACGTATTCCTTAATACGACATTAATGATTAAATATTATTTTTTGGAAATTTATGTTATTGCGCATATTAAAGAATATAAAATTCTCTATGCGATACATTTAACATTTTTGTTATATCTTCTATAGATTTAGAGTTAGAGAATAGTAAATATATAAAATAATCCATTATAATAAATATCACAGCCAAAATAACTCCATGGAAACCAATTGAAAAATTAAAATGCCAGTGTCAAAAATCCTGGTACATTACTGACGGCTTTTTCCGCCAATCTCGTCAATGAATCTGGAACGTTTAGAAAAGCAGGAAGAAACTTGTAGAATGAATTTAAAAATATAAAAATATATTAATAATAGATATAATTAGAATTTTTGTGTGAGTACCAGAAATATTAAATATAAAATGTACTTATATAGCCTAATATTGGAAACAGATTTTTACCTCCCGCTACCCTTGGTAAGGGAGGTATGGGGATCGTGCTAAAAATCTAATATCGAGATTTTAATAAATGACCACGTTTTAAGGTCCCTAGAATCCATTTTTAACATTTTCACGATGATGTCTGTATGTGTGTATATGTGTGTGTATGTGTGTGTGTATATGTGTATGTGTACGAATTTTGTTTGCACTGTAATCCAAATACTATCATTCAGAAAATTCTGAAACCTTGTACTTTTACCCTATTCTAATAGGAATAGAAGCTATTAGATTTTGGTGTAAATCGAATAAACGGAAATGGTATTTTACTTGAAGCTCATAATGGTTTTTCTTCAAAAAATACCATTAAATGCCATTTTTTCGAATTTTATGTCTAATGAAAATTAAAGATTATTGAATTTTCTACAGGAATACATTAATACTTTTTCTATGTATTTTACAGATAAATTTAAAAATATTTTTTTTTATTAGTTGCGAAGCCTAATAAAAACTATTCCTTTGTTACACAGTTCATTTTTCAAATGAATGTAACTGACAGTAAATGTCACTTTTCAGAAAACTTATCACTTCAAATTAATAATAGTGACATTTAAAAAAAAAATAGTAAATAAAGCAATAGTTTTCTGCAATGGAACAGTTTGCAGCGTTAGTAAATACGTAGGTAGGTATGTATTTAAATTAATAAAAATTAAATAGCGGGAGGTTTTGTGTTGGCCACATCAGATTTTTTTTATTAGATTCGACGCTGTAAAAAAGGCAATTTCTGGTAAATACGGTAGCTGCGGCATTACGACGGAGTTGGTTTTAGCCAAAATATCACAAATGAGCCGCTAAGTAGTCGTAGTGCAGTTGTTTGCCCACAATTCTTTTCGTTTTCACCACAAGAGCCGTTTGAAATACCATCTTTCTCACAACCTCTGTTACAGTGATTCGGCGTCACGAAGTACTATGTATTCAATTTTTGACTCATTCCTAAACAGTTTTAGTTTTTAGTTTCAACATTACCGAATTTAATTGAGGATACATAGTGTCTTCAAAAAAATATCATTATTCAGTTCAAAAGTCAAGTTGACAAAATTAATCATGATATAAAAGAATATTCCCATTCGTCGTTTTCTAATTTAATTTTATTTCTAAAATAAGTTACAAGAAAAAAGGTTTGATTTCTTTAGGTAACATTTTTTGACAATATTATGTCAAATTGACATTTAATTAAATACTTTTAAATGAAGACACGTTTCTCTGTTCATAGCCTACTCCGAGTTCAAACTATGTAACCAGGAAGTTGAAAATTCAATACTCACAGCTACGAAAATAAGAAATATAAATAAAATTATAAATAAGACTTTACGGTTGGTGTTCAGAGCTTCGAAAATAAAACGTAATTTAACATCAACTGCCATTTAATACATTTATTATTAACAAGCAATAATAACAACATTCATACCTTTTAAAGCGTTGTACGCAATCATATATGCGAACCTTAGTCTTAAAGCAGCTTTTTAAAATTATATTTCAATTGAAATTCTTTTGCCAGAAAGTAAATTGACAGCTCAAATGACAATGAGGTCATGCAAAAAAAATAATTGTACCTTTTTTCTGTTTAAATCGAAAAAGGATAGTCTAATTCATCGATCAGTATGATTAAATTATTTTTTATTTATATTTTTTGTTGTATAAAATCGTTTTAAAGTATGGTATTTTTAAAAAGTTGCAAAACTCAGCCATGTGTTGTCACAACGTTACGAACGAAGTTCAGACTCATTTCAAACAGAGATTTTATGGACACATAATTTCTAAAAGAAAAATATATATAAACTATAAATTGAGGATTACATATCTAAATATGCTATATTATATTAATATAATATCGTTCTATTTATTTTTATAAATATAATTTTCATTTGGCGTGAAATTATCTACGTTACATCAGATGTTTCTTTCACTTTTGAATCTTTGAATTAGACGGTAGGAGGTTATAAACGCATATGAGACATTGAATATATTCCAGAATATTACTTTATTCTTTATTTTGGCACGAAACAACGTTCCATCGACATGTTTACTTTCATAAATTTTAGGTTATCTTATCACTTTGACATTTAAGACAATGTGAAAATCAAAATGGTCGTGCTTCTCACTCTGTGACGTCATTGGACAAGGGACGAAGCGGGGGTCTTCAGCCGCATTTTAAAGAATGTCATTTTCAATTACAATTTTTTCATGATTAAAGATCGAATGAGGAAAAATAAAAAATACGGGTCTATTATTTTTCACTAATCTATCGATTAAAATTATAAAAAAAAGTCGTGCATGACCTCATTGTTATGTATTTGCATTTTTGTGTAAAATATTTAACATTTGCAAATCCTTGTTTTTATGTCTTATGTTTAATATTATTTTCGAGAATTGCGAAAACTTTCATAAGAATTTATTGTTTATATCATTATTTTTATATTTAAAGATATTTTTTTAGAAAACTGTTTAGAACTTCAAAATTTTCTGATTGTGATATCTATTATTTGTTTAATATATAAACACCGAGGCCTTTAGTTTAGTTAACCTGGTGCTTAGGATGTAATCGATGTGTGTCCCGCACCTCACGCACCGATTCCGGTCACGGAGACGACATCGATTAACCGCACGATTAGTGGCCCGTTAATTCCCGGACACTCGATCAGCCACGCACGGGAGACGGGATACAGGGATAAACCCGCAGCCAATTCATTTTAACTTCAAGCCCGGCTGATTTAATCACGATACTGGAAGGGTGCACGACCACGAGCACCAAGCACAAAATGTGTCGCATGGATTGCTTTGCTTTGCTTTGCTCTCAAGGACGTCATGTTACCGTGCACTATGTAAATACTGCACAATCGATGGGAACTGACCTACTAGGGTATGCTAATGCTAATAATATTAAAATTAAAACGCATTTTTAAAGTGGACAAGCGATAAAGGACAGCGGAGATTCAGGCAAAGACGGAAAGAGTACTAGGGCAATATAAGTAATAGAAAAAGTGGTAAAGAAGAAATGGCCATAGGTAAAGCAAGAAGACCCTCAAAGAACTAGAAGAAATGGAAGTACCTTCACTACAACCGAAGAGTACCTTCAAAAGAAGAATATACAAGCAACTATACTATGCCAAAATAATTGCATAAATTTTCACGTGTTCACTAAGATCTCTTGTAAGCTATTAGCGCATAAGTTAGGGCTCGCCCACAGTAGAAAGCAGGTATAAATGTATGCTACTTCAGTAGGGGATGGTATTACATAAAAATGATAGAAATTAGTGGAAATAGATCAATATTCACGCTAGTTTTTCGTAATATTTGATAAAAATGAGTGAAATAAATATTTCATGTGTTTTCTTTTTAAATACATCAGGTGATGCAAATACGTCTTGTGAAGAAATGTGTAATTCCAAAATTTTACGCTAAATATGAACAGTGTCTTATTCTCAATAATTCTAGCATGACCCATATATATTCATTTAAAAATAAATAAGGAGAAACAAGTAGCGGATTAATATTTTGGTACGATAGTGTACATACCTATATCTCTAAAGCTTAACATAGAATTCACCATTTAAGAAATTTAGTATCTTTACTTTTATTAAGTGTGAAGAATTTGGAATGAAAATAAGTAGGTACTTATGAAAAAATCTGTTGTGGCCAGCACAAGACCTCTCGCCATTTCCATTTTATGTTATATAAGTATCGTTTTATAACAAAAACATTGCAGAACTTTACCCAAATATTGTTTTTATTGTATTTAACATGTCTTCTACACATACAATTCTAATTATATCTATTTTTCATTGTATGACGAAGTTCCTAAATGTCTGAGATTCTTCCAATTCATTAGCAAGATTGGCGGTATTTCTTATGGATATATGCATTTTACCTACAATTTAAAATATTTAATTAATAAAACAATAAGAAATATTAAGATTAAAAAAGAAAAAGCTTTCAGAATGTCACTAAAACTGTTGATTTTCAACACTAACATCTATCATTTAAAAACTATATTATAAACATTTGAATTTTCAACTAGTTTCCTTAGTGCCTTGGGCTCTGCTATTAGATTATTCTATATATTACAGTGCCTCTATCTCTAAATTTATACAAGGTATAATAAAAATTTTAAATGTATCAGATGTAGAATTTTATGTACTTTAATAATAGTTATAACAGAAATTTTCAAAAAATAAACTCTAGGATTGTCAAATTGAGGAAACTGCAGTTAAATATTTTTTAAGTCTTATAGTATTTGAAAAACCGTGGTTCTAACATCCACACATACACACACATACATATATATATATATATATATATATATATATATATATATATATACGCGCGCGCCCGGACATAATCGTAAAAATGTTATAAACGGATTATAGAGACCTTAAAAAGTGCTTATCTACTAAAATCTGGATATGCGAATTTTAGCATGATTCCAATACCTCTCTTAGCGAGAGGTAAAAATGAAAAGTAATGAGGATAGCGAAAAAAGAGAGGTCCGTACAGATATGATTCGATGGAAAGAGAATAGAGCAAGTAAGGTCCTTCAAAATTAATTAGAAACTACTAGGAATAAATTAGAAACAAAATTGCACAGGGAAATGCAGCATGTAGTAAAATACCTACAAGATTTATTAACAGCTAATCGCATTAATATTGAACTGCGAAAAATACTTGCAAAAGGTCTTATATAGAGGATTGTACTATGGCTACGAAACGAGAACCTTACGGAACAAGGAGTAAAAGTTCTTGGAAAGATATGAGATGTGGTTGTGGCGAAGGATGAGGAAGATTAGATGGACGAGCCCTACGCTGTAAGAATTGGCATACAAAGAAAAGTCTTTATAAGGCAAACTACACATTTATTAATGATGATAACGCATTTTACTTAAGCAATAAATTAGCTCTAAAAACACAAAAGTAAGTTTACGAATAATAATTGAAAAAGTGTAAACAAATTTCTTTTATAAGAAACATTATAATACAAGTTAAAAACCAATATTCCACTGTGTTTGGGATGGAGATGATTACAGGAAGTAAAAATTCTTCGGACTTACAGTCAACTAATAAAATTTATTCATACCAACGTTTCGACTATACAATAGTCTTCATCAGGGCTAGAATGGTTTTGTTAAAAAAAGAAACCACATGTGGATAACGAAATATAAATGTTTTCACGTTACTGTGATAATTTGTGGTATCCATGTTAATTGTACTCATCAAAGACAAGTTTTTTAATTTTTGACGATTTTCACTCTGTGATATGTAGTTTTTAACTATTTATTTATTTTTTTAAATGTTTGTTTTCTATATTTCGTTATCCACATGTGGTTTCTTTTTCCAACAAGACCATTCTAGCCCTGGTGAAGATAAATTTTATTAGTTGACTGCAAGTCCGAAGTATTTTTACTTCCTGTAACCATCTCCATTATAATAAAAATATGTAGGCCAATTCTTTTGGCGCAAGGCACGTATTTAAAAGAGGGACGGTATACAGAAAATTATATTTGAAAGGAAAATACATGAGTGGAGAGGAAGAAGACGAAGAAAATTTGGAATGCTAACTGAAATTAAGGACGGACACAATTACGGGAGGCTGAAAAGCGAGGACAGAATTTACAAAATGATGACTTTTATTACTTATTATTTAATTTGGGTTGTTTTGTCTATGTCTACAATTTAAAAAGTACCCGCTTTGCTATTCTACTGTTGTGAAATTATGTATATTGTTATTTTATAAGTTCGCGAGAAAAATTTAAAGCAGATTGAATGAATTGAATATTAAGCTGTTATGGAGTAAACTGTACCTACTCGTCCAATCCTGAATTAAAAAGCATTAAAAGAAAATCGCGTATCTCTGGCATTACACCGATTATATTGAAACGTGGCGCGAGGTAAATTTTAAAAATTCAAACAATGTACTCATCCTAAAACGCTGGAGCCCCGTAATCTGCAAAGCCCACATCCGTACATGAAAAAATGAAATGTCAAAACAGCTTTAGGAAAGATTTGGCCATGTATTTCCGCAAAAGAAAACAAAAATTATGTTCGCATGTAGAACGTATTAGTATGTGGCATCCGTTGATAATCCAGGGTGTGACATCGCGAGTAGGGATTAGCACAGGAGTGGAGAGTTTTTCCAACGGAACACGAGCACAGCAACGGCAGCGCAGGAAATTATCTTTATTCATTATTCAGCATTAGACGACTCGGATTCCGGCCCAGCCTGAAGGACCAAGTGCTTAATTATGGATGGAGTCTCTGCCGATGCTCGCGTTTTTGTTGACATCATTTCCGGGCTGCAGGAGTAGGACTTGTCGCCGGCCGGCTTCCATTACGCATCTCGTTAATATTGCACAACACATTATTATAAACCAAAACGTCATATTGATAATCTTAAAAACGGCATCATTTTTAAAACTGTCTCAATCATAATAAAATATATTTCTTATTGTAAATGGTTGAATACGATAATCGACTGGTTACAGAATGGAAGAGTGGAAAATAATCGGACACGCAGTCAAGCTAAAATTATTTATTTCCTGGCTTACGTTTCGACTGTACTACAGTCATTTTCATGACTAGAAATGGTCAGTTATAAAAGTTAACATATGTTGAGTCAAGAAGGATCAACTGGAATATCGTGAATAAAGCGAAAAGGGCCTTGGTAATCCAGAATTTCTTTATTTTTAACATTTGGACGTTTCGAACCTGTAGTGGTTCATCCTCAGCACATTTACAATTTTTTTTTATATTATATAAATATAATAAGGCCCGATATTTTCATCTCTGGTTAAACTGTCAATTAAGTTAACTGTCGGTTGTAAGAAGAATGTGGCATCGAAAAATTGACACATGTGTAATTTTTACAATTTAGGCTATATTATCGATGTTGTGTTTACTTTTAATTGACATTTAAATTAACAGGCTGTTTAACCGGAGATGAAAACATCGGGCCTGAATGTATTAGATATAAGATATGAATGTCAAGAACTTTAGTTAATAAATAAAATAAAAGTAAAATGCAATGCAACTTGTCTTGTACCCATAATTAAATATGAACTTTCTTGTAACGTCCATATTTAATTATCGCCGTATAATGGATTACTTTAGTGCCGATTTCTGAACTTTTAATGACTATCTTTGTGCAATTTGGTGACGATTTAAAATAAAATATATTTTTTTAACAGAAACAAACGATTAATATCTCAGGTTAGGTTCAGATCCAGAATTGTTTAGTCCAATAGGTTAATGATAGAATGTACAGTACCCTGCCAGCAGGACCAAATAGCTTCGGGAGAGTACTTTGTATATTTGGATATTTCAGTACTTTCTAGCCTTCTGGCTGGACTTTTAAGAATACCAAAATATTCCTCAGATTTTAAGCTTTATGCGCATTTTTTGACTGAGTCTGTACCTTTATTATTAAGCAAGTTACGACAAGTTGAAGTTTATTGTAATCAGTATGGAAAAGGTTAAGCGTCGGGAGCCGTGTTTCTCTCGCAGTAACGAATTTTGACTCTAAAAATGATAATTCTTGGAGTTTTTCCGTATTTGGTGACCAGTGGCGTAGTGCTAGATGCTACGGTGTTGTTAAAAACATAATAAAAACAATGGGAAATTGATGGAAATTGCACAAAAATATCTACCTTTGCTTTAAAACTTGAAAATCAAGAAGGTAAAGTTCATATTCAGTACGGAATATCGGCCTAACTTGTTAATTACTATTTTTCTTAATTCTTTATAATATCGTTTGTTTTATTTGTGTATATTTTTGAAAGAATATATATTTTTCAAATGCAATGAACGTTTTTGTACCTTACTCCAAAATTATATTCTACGCCGTGGTTTTTGAAAATGTTATACTTAATTTTGATTTTTAAAGCGCTGTGTTAAAATAATTATTACGAACTGCTGGAAGTTAACCATAGTACTGCTAGAAGGACAGGCTTATGAGCGGTGTGATGTACTTCCAGCAGGACTCAAGCTTTGTACAATTGTACTCTAAGAAGCGCTTCCAGCAGGACAACGCTCTGTACGTTCTATCATTAAGTGTGAAGTGTAACAACATGTACAGTAGATTTACGTAGTACTATCGATGCCGTTTTAGGACATTGTATCTTAATACTTATATCATTTTCCAGGTTTCAGGGTTTGCAGGTAATATGTGGTGCATGAGTAACTTGCGAGAAATATATATTTTTTATGTTTAAAAGAAATGTAATGTTTAATTATAAATCATTGGAAAGATAAAAAAAATATTTTTTTGTTAGAAATTTATTTTAAGATTATGACTTTCATCTCGTAACTTGAAATTTAACATTAATAAATAATTAACTTCGTCATTTGAAATAAAATGAAATAATGCAGATCAAATATATAATTATTTCATACTTGGACCTCATAACACATAGTTCATGAAATCATTATAAAGGGCATGTTTTGTGAATTTTGAAAAATTTGAAAACTTGTTATATTGCCGACGAGTGAATAAATATTTTTTACCTATTCGATTGTTCTAGAGAAAGTTATTGTAGTTCTAGTACTATTACTAATAGTTAGAGTTCAAAAAAATGTTTGTCCCATAAAATTTGTATTAATTTTTAAGATTTTTAAATAATTTTTTTAAACCTGATCGATAAAAGTCTATCCTACATAGGTTTACTTCGTACAAATTTTCAATATTCGTCTTATAATACATACGTGCCCCGTCGCACGTCAGTTCGCCTACTTGTTAAAAATGCATTACTTAACTAATAGAATTTATAATAATTAAATAAAGGTAATTTTAAATTAAATATTTAGCTAATTAAAAATTTAACGGTATAACCGTAACAGAAATCGATAAAATAATTTCATATTTTATATCAATAATGGGTAACATCGTTTTTTATTGTAAATTACTACTGTAATACTTTTAGACATTTTATTTAATGAAACCTCATAATCTTACGATTCAAATTCGTTATTTTTTTCAGTATTTCCTGAAATGGTAAACCTACATATGTATTATTTCATTTTACAAAAAAAAAATCTGTTGTGACCAGCACAAGACCTTTCGTCAATTCGATGTATTTTGTACAAATCCCATACCAAAAGGTCCTTCGAATAGATTCTATATATCATGTAAAATCGAACACGAACACATACTATTTTTACAAATTCTATACCAAAAGTTCATTCGAAAAAGTTCTATAAATCCAATAAAATTATAACATAAATATACACACAGTAAAATGCACTAGACACTTCCTTCATTTCTTCTTCAGCTATCCCCTATTTTATTAGGAGTCGCTGTTTCCTCTTCTCTTCCACTCATTCCTGTCCAACGCATCTTCTTCACAAAGTCTTTCCTTTCTCAAGTCTTTTGAGATACAGTACTTCCATCTTCTCTTTGGCCTTTCTCTGCGTGTCACTTGCGAGGAACACTATGATATATCAATTTTAGATCCTATACCTTCCATATTTGGTTTTGCACTTCCAACTGACATCTGTCAATTAGTATTTTTTGAATATATCATCTGTTTCCATGATAAATAGCAAAGCTGACTAATTTTTCAAAATTAATTTCTTTATAACGCTTTAAATCTACATCTATTGATTATGAAGGAAAATGTATAATCAAACCATATAGAGAAGAGTATTTTCTTTAATATGTATAATAACAAAATGTCAAAAAATAATATTTAACTGCGTTTTTTTAGGAAAAACTGTTAAAAACTTTAAATAAGGGTACTTCCGGTGGATTAATTATAGCCAAAATCTAATCAACTCTTCACATGGATGTACAGAAGAGGAATACGAAAGAATTATAATTTTTAGAATTGTAGTATTGGAGTTATCGTCGGAGAAAAATTTGTCACACACGGACACACACACATACACACGGACACACACACACACACACACACACATACATACATACATACATACATACATACATACATACATACATACATACAGACATCATCTTAAAAATGGTATATTCGTATTGTAGGGACCCTAAAACGTGCTTATTCATTAAAAACTCACCACCGAATATTTTTACCAAAGACAATACCTTCCTTACCTAAAGGTGACGGAAGGTAAAAAAACAATAAAATATGTAAGAAAACCTACCTAATATTAATAAAAATGGGCGATAATTTATATAAGTTATTATTTGTATCGAATATTAACTAAATAAAATTAGATTAAAGCAGGTGGGCGAACTGATGTGCGACGGGCCTCGTATATTATTGATTGAAAAAAATTACCAATTTTTGGGCATATAACGATATAACATGAGTAAACTAATAATTTGTTAATTGTTACTACCCATCCTAAATCTTTAAATAAAAAAAACTAACCGCAGTAACACATCTTACAATATATTTATATAGATCTAGATCACATTCCACTTTAGTTTAAATTATAATCAATGATTAAAAATGACCCGTATCAGAATGAATTGACCCTGTATGTTCTTTCAATTGCGGCGCATATTATGGATTCAAAATACTATTTGTATAATTGTTATAATAGATTATGTTATTTGCACATTAAAAAGTACTTCTGTTGTAAAACACCATAAATTTCCCCGTGAAAGGATAAATTTTGTGTAAATTATTACTGACCACGTATTCCTGCAAACATAACCACATTTTTTTTGTTCCAGTTCCATCCCTTTCCACTGCCGGAATCCTTCTGCATCAGCAGTAAGTATACACACATTCTATTTGCTAGAGATAAGCCATGTTTTACTCCGCAAACTGCCTCCATGTACATAAAAACATCCGCTTATTATCTGGTCGCTGCTACCACAGCTACCTGCTTGCTACCCCACCCATCGATCGCAAATCCTTGATGATGTGTCTCGCGAACGAATGAGCAGCCACAGAGCCGTCAATGACGTCATTTCCTTTGTGGCTGTTATCGCCATTTCTGGTTCATAACGCCCGGATAATGGCGCCAGCTACACATTATGACGTCATCAACGTGATGGGAGATATGTTGTTGTGAGCATATCGTGTACTACTTAATATTCGAGGAGACAGGTGCATAGGAACTCAGGGAATGTTATACAATCTGTGGAGAATAAATTGGGAAGTTTTGTTTCTAAGTTGGCGGTGAATTGCTTTGACAATGACAGATAACCTAGAATTTGACGCGTGAATTGTTAGGGGATTAACTTAACCGTAATATATACTAAAGGGTTCTTATTATTTCTCTCACAGTTGAATACACCTTTCCTTTTCTCTTAGGCGAAATATTAGATGGAAATTCCATCTGTTTCAGTTACAGTAATGCTAGAATTTTAGATATTATTTAGGTTCGAATCTTCAGATGTTCAGACCGATTATACTCGCCGTCAAATGATTATGGACTGATGTTCAACTTTTATCCCCTTGCGCACCCTGTCCCTTGCCAAGCGGTGTTGCCACTTGTAACTTGACATGACCAGGAATGAACGCAAATGTCATATAATACATTTAAAACTAATTAAAAATTTTAATACATCGTAAATGAAGAAAATATTATAACAAATAAGTAAGGTAAGACAGTAATACGTAATATAAAATATAAAAATTGTCTTGTGGAAAATTTGTATTTATATTTTGACCACAGTTTTTACATGTCAAGCTAAGATCGCGTTTGCGTTAAAATACGATAACCGATTAAATCTAAATAAAAGGTAAGAATAATTGATTTTTTGTAGATCTGCCAATACAACATGCTTCTGCAGTCAAATCCAAAGTTTTCTTATTATTTAATAAATTATAAATTTTTTCAGGATGTAACACTAATTTTTTGAAAAAAATGTGTATATTGGCAATAATTGTTTTTGCCTGTCCATTTAAATCTTCTTTTCCTAAACGTTTTTTTATAAGAACCAGAACTATTTAATTCAAGAGTTTCACTCATTTTCTTTTCAAAAGTCTAAATATAATGCATTTTATAGGATTGAGAATAAAAAGCGCACGCAAGTACTAACGAAAATGTCAGAATATAAAATGACATTGACAGATTACAGATATTTGTAAAGGTGCACACTTAACATTAGCGGAATTACCTAGGAATTACCGGAATTATTTGAGAATTAGCGGAATTACTGGAATTACCTAGGAATTACTGGAATTACTTGGAATTACTAGGAATTACTAGGAATTACTGGAATTAACCTAGGAATTACTGGAATTACTAGGAATTACTGGAATTAAACCAGGAATTACTGGAATTACTTGGAATTACTAGGAATTACTAGAAATTACTGGAATTAACCTAGGAATTACTGGAATTAACCTGGAATTACCGGAATTAACCTAGGAATTACCGGAATTACTTGGGAATTACTGGAATTACTTGGAATTGCCGGAATTATTTGGGAATTAGTGGAATTACCTGAGAATTAGCGGAATTACCAGAATTGAAGAATTCGTAGAATTAGTAGCAAATTAGTGGATTACCTGAGAATTAGCGGGATTACCTGAGAATTAGTGAAATTATCAAAATTGGAGAATTCGTAGAATTAGTAGGAATTTAGTGGATTACCTGAGAATTAGTGGAATTACCAGAATTGGAGAATTTGTGGAATTAGTAGGAAATTAGTGGATTACCTGGGAATTAGCGGAATTACCTGAGAATTAGTGAAATTACCAGAATTGGAGAATTCGTGGAATTAGTAGGAAATTAGTGGATTACCTGGGAATTAGCGGCATTACCTCAGAATTAGTGAAATTACCAGATATGGAGAATTCGTTGAATTAGTAGGAAATTAGTGGATTACCTGGGAATTAGCGGAATTACCTGAGAATTAGTGAAATTACCAGAATTGGAGAATTCGTGGAATTAGTAGGAAATTAGTGGATTACCTGGGAATTAGCGGAATTACCTGAGAATTAGTGAAATTACCAGAATTGGAGAATTCGAAGAATTAGTAGGAAATTAGTGGATTACCTGGAAATTAGCGTAATTACCTGAGAATTAGTGAAATTACCAGAATTGGAAAATTTGTGGAATTAGTAGGAAATTAGTGGATTACCTGGGAATTAGCGGAATTACCTGAGAATTAGTGAAATTACTAGATTTGGAGAATTCGTGGAATTAGTAGGAAATTAGTGGATTACCTGGGAATTAGCGGAATTACTTGGAATTACTGGAATTACTAGGAATTAGCGGAATTACCTAGGAATTGCCGGAATTATTTGAGAATTTATATTCACATTCATCCTTATTTTAAATCAATAATTTTCAAAATAAATCAATGAGTTATTGTAATGAGTACAATACATTCTGACTTACAAATTGGACAAGATAATAAGAAAAACCCGAAACTATAGGGTTTTATAATGAAAGTAAATATGGTGTAGACGTGCAGAAAATATTCTGTAAAAGCAGCTTCTCACAGATGGCCAGTACATACATTTTATAATATTTTAGATATAGCGGGAATAAATTCCTTGATTTTGTATAAACTAAATAAATATATCATCACATAATATTACCCATTTCTGGGTGTGCCAGTATCTACAACACATGTAAACATCGGTAATGATGACGATATATTTTACCGTGTGAGCGTTTACCAGGCGTCACCTCACGGGCACTCATAGCTGGCGTGGAGAGTGCACCACAGGGGTCACTTTTGTGCCATTTAAAATTGGAAAGAAAATTTCTCGAAGAAATTATTTGCTAGATTTAGCAAAAGAACTCGCGGAAGAACATTCGAAAAATCGTGTAACCAACAAAGAACCCGAAGAATCTGGAGTTGAAGATGTAAATTTACCTGACAGACGCAAATATCGAATAAAATCCCGATATGAGGCAAACAAGGGTAATAAGTGCACAGCTACAATCAAAGTATCATCCATTTGTGTAAATTGTTACGGACAGTAAAAGTACAAAATACATTATACTTTATTCTAAGAATTTATTTTTAGTTCATATCATTTTCTATTGCCCATAACACTATATATGTACAACTTTGGAAAATACATTTTTCTTCTCAATGTTTATATTATTTCTTACAAAATATAGTAGAAATAGCGTTTTCTGAAAAATTATTAACAGATTTAAAATTTCACCTCAAAATTACTGGAGGGACAGAAATCACCCCTTTGGCTCTTTAAGGTAGTAGCTGCGGCTCGGCGCTTCTAGTGTTCAAAAATTTGGCATCAGTGTAAAAATCTTCAGTCCATAATTATTTGAAGGCAAGTATAGTGTTTGTACAGGGCGAACATAAAAATCTATGACGTAGGCATTTTACATGGCAAAGTTTTTTTTCTTAATATTGTCCGTCCCGCAAAATATTATAGGACGTTTTAGAATTTTAACTTAACATTTAATTTGAAACCAAAATTTTTTATTTACAATTTTGGTAACCGAATAAACTGAATTTAAAGATTTGTTTGTTAAAAATAGATATAGTAGTATGTTATTTCAAAAAATGTTCAGTAGCTTAAGAATCAAACAGCACTTCTGTTAGTTTGATATACATATAAGTGACATAATTTCTTACCTCTCACTAAGAGAGGTATGGGATTTATGCTAAAAATCACATATCCAGATTTTAGTGAATAAGCACGTTTTAATATCACTAGAATCAGATTTTAACATTTTTACAATGATGTTTGTGTATGTATGTGTGTCTTCTAAATATTATTTTTTGAATATTTATGTTAATATAAATATTAAAGAATATATAATTCTGAATCCAATACATTGAATATTTTTATTATATCTTCTATAGATGTAGGGATAGAGAATTATAAACATATAAAATAATCCGTTGTATTGAATGTCACAGCCCACACAACTCCATAGAAACCAGTTGAAAAATTAAAATGTGTGTAATTGACAAAAAATGTCATTGTCAAAAATCTAGATACCTACATTTCTGAAGGCTTTTTCTGAGAAATACATTTAATATTTCTTATTTCATTATTAATTAAATATTATAAATTAAATATATACACAGATACAATTTTTACTTTTCTAAATAAAACAAAATATATTTTTCGTTAATCTAGTTTACATTTTTTTCTCATTATGATTTTACTGTTATTTCATGTGTAAAATTCATAATTAACTGTATTATAGTTTATTAATTTTCACAATTGAAAAACTAACAACGTACAAGCAAAATATGTTTTGTTTTTTATTAAACGGGTAGGTAATATCATTTAATAAACCAATTTTTTTAAATTTTAAACCAGAATATTTATATAACAAATTTTAATTTTTAAGTGTATTTAAACTGATATTCTTCTTTTCCGTTAACCTAATTTATTAATCAAATACTGAGAACAATTTTCTTCCTGTTTTACAAACATAAATTTCATAAAATTCCATAAATAAATAATCGGAGTATCATTAAATTTTAGCTACATAGTATCAGTATCAGTAAATGATACTTGTAAAATGTAACATTTTTAAACACTTTCAGTTTGAAAATTAAAAATACATTTAACTGAAAACAAAATTTATTTAATTAAATACATTTTTAAATGAAACAATAGCAGCACTTATTGAGTTGCCTCTCATCCTGTACTTCCAGTATGTTAAATGTTGGTAAATGAATTGTAAACAGGATTTTATTTCGTTTTTTAATTGAAAATTCATTTAACAATAAATTCATACTCTTCTTTTTATAATTTAGTTTATAATAATAGTAGACGCACGGACGTATTTAATTGAGTTCCGAAACGCACTCGATTTTTAAATAACTTTTCATATTGTCCAAAAGTAAAGAGTCTCGGTAGAAGATAATTCTGAACTAGAAGATGACCTTTAAATGCCGATGAGCTTTAATTCTATATTTAAAGTAGTCGGAAAAATTTATAGAAATTTCTCGCCATTTGTGTAGGTTTTATAATTTGTTGAAAATGTAAGCCAGTGGAATTATTATGAGCCTAGGCTTGTAATATGTGTTTACTTCCTTGTACCATAAATTTAAATTACTATAACGTAATTATAATACACTTTTTATTTATTATTATTTTTTTTTAGAAATTAAACTTTAGATTAAAATAAAATTTATATTGTTTGAAAGATCATTTATTAAAAGCCTAAATTTATCAAAGGGGTTTATGTTTTATCAAAAACAGGTCATGGTATTTGAGAAACCGTGGTTCCAACATCCACACACACACACGGACATCATCGTAAAAATGTTATAATCGGATTATAGGGACCTTAAAACGTGCTTATCCACTAAAATCTGGATATGCGATTGTTAGCGAGAGGTAAAAAATTGAACATGTGTATTGCAATAAAATTTTAAATTTTTAAAGCAGTTGTGGACATAGTACATCCCAATAGTCGGCCGGCGATAAGTTTCATTTTAATCTCAGATCTAGTTTCTAAAAAAAATCTGTTGTGGCCAGCACAAGCCTCTCGCCATTTCCCTATTAGGCTATATAAGTATTGTATTGCACTTCGTTATCTAACCTTTGTTTTATAACAAAAAATTACAGAACTTTGCCCAAATATTGTTTTTTATTATATTTAACATGTCTTCTGCACACATATAATTCTAATTATATCTATTTTTCATTGTATGAGGAAGTTTCGAAATGTCAGAGATTCTATCCAATTCATTAACCAGATTAGCGGTATTTCTGATGGATATATGCATATTACCTATAATTTCAAATATTTAATTAATAAAACAATAAGAAAGATTAAATATACTTCCCAGAAAAACTATCAGAATGTCACCAAAACTATTCGTTTGACACTGACATATGTCATTTACAAACTATGTTATAAACATTTGAATTTGTCAAGTGGTTTCCTGAGTGCCTTAGCCTTTGCGATTAGAATATTCTATATATTATAGTGTCTTTATCTCTAAACCTATACAAGATATAATAAAAAATTTAATTGTGTTAGATGGAGAATTTGGTTCTTCAATATTAGTAATAACAAAAATTTCCAAAAAATATATTTAGAAGATTTTTTTTAAGAAACTACTACTTCCGGTTGTCCAATTGTTACCAAAACCTTTACAGCTCTTCCCAGGAATGTCAGATTGAGGAATTCATAGTTAAACAGGTGTTAAGTCTTATACTTTTTGAGGAATCGTCCCTCCAACATCCAGACATACACACACACACACATACACACTCACATAAACACACACAAACACACACAAACACACACAAACACACACAAACACACACACACACTCACACACACTCTCACACACACACACACACACACTTTTTAAAAATGTTATAGTCGGATTCTAGGAACCTTAAATCGTGCTTATTCAATAAAATCTGGATATGCGAATTTTAGCACGAATCCAATACCTCTCTTAGCGAGAGGTAAAAATCAATGTGTACAGTAAAATTTTTGAAATAAGTCCGATCAAGGCCATCTACGAATTGTATCTATGAATTAAGATTTTGTGCTGTCAAATTTAGTAGTGTCTTTTTCTTGGTTTTTATGAGGGTACATAATATCTTGCGTACCTCATAAAAATTACGTAAACGACACTACTAAATTTGACAGCATAAAATCTTAATTCATAGATGCAATTCGTAGATGGCCTTGATCGAACTTCTTTCAAAAATTTTACTGTAGTTCATTGCTTAATGCATTCATAGCAGAATTAAATTTTTCCCTTATTAATCGATTGTATAATCCATTGAGTCATTGTTGACAGAAAAGTTATGATATACTCGTATTTACATTAATATCTGATAAAAGTTATAAAGCTCGGTGCACAATACATTTTAGTCAACTGTCCAAAGTCCAAACTGAGTTATCACATTTATATTAATATTCCTCCCACAAGTCGTGGAAAAGTTCAGCCATAAATTGTAGAAAAGAAAAGAAAAATCTTGCTCTCTTTTCTATACTCATCCTCGTGTATGTATGGGGTGAATATAGAATGTATAATTTCCAGCACATTAGTCTATATTAGTGTGTGTGGTAGTGTGATTGAATTACGCTTGGTATGATGATGATGACGTTTGAAAGGAAGTGACGACATGACGAGCGCAGCGGACCGGAAGCGATCGGCAGCGATAAAGGCATGAGGGTAACGGAGCGTGAGCGCCGGCGGTTTATTTTGTTGGTGATTTGGTTAAGCGTCGCTGGTGGAGGTTGTTGCGGTGTCGACGTCAGCGTCGTGACGATGTTTCACGCGGCGATGAACCGCGATCGCATTATCGTGATACACTAACACATGAGTGGGAATCAGCCACGTCTGTACTTATTAACACGGGATGGAAATTGAGGTTATGTTAGTTACAGCACATTGCAGCCACCCCCTTTCATGCAGGTGGAAATGAAAATTTAAACCAACATCCTTTAATATCAAAACAAAGAAAAATTTATTCAATTTTAATATGGTTCAACGAATAGATAAAATATTATATCTCCTTTCCCCCTTTGTTTTGTTGGGTACTTCGATATTTTCTGATGTAGCCTTTCTCAATTTATATTTAATTGACTTGGCATGGTGCGATAAATTCCTTCACAACAGTGATTGTTTTACCGGTCGGTCAAATTTTAGTGAAAAATTTTTGGTTAAAAAATTATCCAATTGAATCCTTTTATTGCTGACCACGTGTGCGAAAGTAGCCAATCAAAACAAACCTACACTGATAAATTCCAACGACTAGTTTTTAACCAATCATGATGCAAAACACTTGAAAATTCAACCAATGGGAACAGTATTATACTGATACAGTTGTTATGGTTTATAACTGTCAGTGTGACAATTAATGTGTCAAGTTTCATTTTGCGTTGTCTTTGGAATTTATCTCACCAAATACCACACGACCTCTCAGATTTTCTCAGATAAACTTTTATTTTTAAGCACTCATTTTTTTTGCTTTTAAGCAAAATCACTCAAGCAAACTGACATTAGGTAAAACCCCTTCTCCTTCGGAGTCGGGATTTTACCATGCAGTTTGCTTTCGTGTTTGTTGCTAAGCAAAAGAAATTCGTGCAAAATAAAAATTTATCGATAAAATCAGGAGGTCTTGTGATATTACTTCTGATAATTATCCTAGGACAATTATCACTTATGTCACTAAGTTGCTAAGTAACAAACAGTTTTTGACATTATAATTAAAGATTAATTGTTTTAATTTAAAAATGTCATTTTCACGCTGTCAATGAAAATGATGATTTATTCAACAAAATTGTAGAAAACACATCAAAAAAATACTGTATTAAATAAAAAACCAAATGTGGAGAATATTTATGGACTTTTGTATGTCTTATCTTCTTCTCTTTGGTTTCACTCAAAGAGGTCTCTTTTTCATTGCACACTTCACACTGAACATATTCATAGCCACATTCACGTTCATAGCTACTAGTGACATCTACTGGGTTATGTTAGACACAAAAATTATGTCAAATACAAATTTTAGGCAAATTTAATGTTAAAACTGCAAAAAAATTTCTCACCGAATACCCCTCGATCATTGATAAATACTTATAATATATCACACTTCTTCCTCAAGCACGTTGCTTTTAGGTAACACCACCTCCGCCGTCGGCGTCGGGCTGTTACCAAGCAACGCGCTTTCGGTAACTGTCATAAAATTATTTCGTAATTATCAATGTCCTCGTGATATTATAGCTGATAATTTTCGAAAGT
This sequence comes from Ophonus ardosiacus, assembly GCA_943142095.1. NCBI lineage: Eukaryota > Metazoa > Arthropoda > Insecta > Coleoptera > Carabidae > Ophonus > Ophonus ardosiacus. Next base: position 9,385,441 of record OW964830.1, on the reverse strand, counting down.
TGCATTAAATCTAATGATACCCTCATTCATAATTTTCTATTTCCGAAAGAAAACCAAAAAACAGTGCACACTTTTATATTTAACATTGTATATTTGACGTTAATAATTATAACTAAAATATATTTTATTTGAAATCGTCACTGAAGTGTTCAAAAATCGTCATTAAAAGTTCAAAAATCGACAATAAAGTAATCCATTATACGACGATTTCATACAAATGCAGCTTTGCTAACCTGATGAAAATTATTGTAGATATAAGATCATTTGGCAAGATGTATGATATTTAATAGTAAATTTGTCCGTAAAGTGACAAAAAAATATATACAAGAACATGGAACTAAACAATTCAGATAGAAGATTGAAATAAAACATAACATACTTCTTAACCATATAAAACATTCTTCATACACCAAATTATGCAAAAATCACACTTGACACGTTTCACAAGATTTCAGTCTCAGATTCTATGTCTCAGTCATTTATCAAAGACTCAACTAGAACCACAGACGCGTTTCGCTCTTATTGAAGCTCTTCAGTGGATGATAAACATTCCAAAAAATATGATGACTGCAGTAAGTAATATCAAGAACGCCGTGAGTTTTTGACCAGGAATAAATAATAATAAATGTACGGACTGCAATATTGCAATACTTGGTGAAACTATTGTAATAAAATTTAAAAAATCGTACTTCACACGTTTTGCAAGATTTCAGCCACTGAATCAACGTCTCGGTCATTTATCAGGGACTGGCCCACTCAACCTGAACCACAGACGCGTTTCGCTTTTATTGGAGCGCTTTATTATGGTCTACTGACGTCTCTAGATTTATTTAAATTTTATTAAAACAGTTTCACCAAGCACTGCAATTGTACTTTGTACATTTATTATCAAATTATTCACGACAGTTACTCTTTTTTATAATTTACCACCTATGCCCAACAGTCGAGAACATATTTTTGAAACTTTCTGAAAATGTATAACATTGACTACTGCCTTCACGAATAGGAGTATAAGAGTAAAAGAATATGACCCGATTAGTTATTGACGTTATAGAGAGTACTTAGCGAAGATGACAGTAGATAATGGCTTTGGTGCATAAGTAATAAGAAAGTTTTGGCGTAATCTTGGGCGATCAGGGTTTGGTTTTATATTAATTGACAGGGTTGCAAGTTTGAAATATTTAGGATGGAAATGAATTAGCCGAGTCGGGTCGCGCTCATCAATAGTTGATCTGGTGGAGGATTAGCGCGCCGGGCCGGCCGGAAGTGGATATGCTTGTTTGACTAATGCGAGACACCGAACTTCGATAACTTAGAGACCGTCTTAACCGACCAAGACGCCCCAAGACGTCGCACTTAATGTTCTGTCGCTGTCGCACTGGGGCTCAGACCAAGGAGTAGTAGTAGTAGTAGTAGTGCTGACCCGAGGGTCGTATATATTATGCATGGTGTCCGAGCACACGACAACCATGAATCACTATACTCACGGCGCTAATTGCAAATGGGTTATACATTTCATTTTACAAAGAAGATTCAATTTGAAACTACCTTACAACGAACTTTCAAAATGATAAAGAAAAGTATATAGTGTGACTGATTTTGGTTGCAGAGTATGGTAAACTATATTTTTATTTATTTAATAAAAAATTCTTTAAATTATTTTTGGCTCTCCTGAAAATACTATAAATGTACAAATGTAATTCTATTATATATTTACTTAAATTACTTAAAAATTAAAAAAATCAAAAATATGTTACTTTGAAATTTATGACGAATTAAAATTTAGCTTAAATTTAAAATGTGGTTGGTTTCGAAAATTGAGGTTAAATTTTAGATAAACGTATGTTTGCTCATCGCTTTCAAATTACTTTTAAAAGTTAATATATTGAAAATACAATAATAAACTAACACAGGACTACAAACCAAAGGTTCTGCGCACGAGATCTTAAGAGGGAATTAATTTTAGACAAAATAAAAATATTGCAAGTAAAGTTTACCAAAGATTTTGTAAATGTAAAAATAGTAAATAATTCTTTACCCTCGTCCTCGCTCTGGAATATGACATATGGGCGTGGGGTACGCGCGGCGATCGAGCGTGAACCGAACACGTACTAAATACACAATTCCGGCTGATGCTTTCCATTCAGCCGAGTTATTTCCACGACATAAAAAACCCGAGACATTTTAAAACATTACGGAACACGGAGACAAAAAATCCACGCATGAATATGCACAACCAAATGCGGATTAGCGTTCGTTTACACACGCAAACAAATACAAAACGTGAAACTTTACATTATTGTACACGTACTTTACCTTCTACACTACTAAATTCGCCATGCACTTAACCGACCAAGCCCACGATTTCTTTTTACTTTGTAATGTATTTCACAAGAAATACTGCCGAGTAATTTCTTTCCTACCCCATAAATCTTTGGCGCAGGTTTCACCAAATTGGGTTAAATTGCTTTAAATAATTTTAAATTGCACACATTAAGCACTAATGTGCAACTTATTACGAATAGAAGTTAACGTGAAGTATGTAGATTTCTTTTTAACTCTCGCTAAGAGAGGTATTGGATTCATGCTAAAATTCGCATATCCAGATTTTATTGAATAAGCACGATTTAAGGCCCCTAGAATCCGATTATAATATTTTTAATATGATGTGTGTGTGTGTGTGGATGTGTGTATGTGTGTGTGTGTGTGTGTGTGTGTGTGTGTGTATGTATGGATGTTGGGGGACGATTCCTCAAAAACTATAAGACTTAAAAAATATTTAACTGCAGTTTCTTCAATCTGATATTCCTGGGAAGAGCTGAAAAGGTTTTAGTAACAATTGAACAACCGGAAGTAGTAGTTTCTTAGAAAAATTCTTCTAAATATAGTTTTTTGGAAGTTTTTTTATTAAATATTGAAAAACATAAAATTTTCCATCTAATACACTTGAAATTTTTATTATATCTTGTATAGATTTAGAGATAAAGACACTATAATTTATACAGTAAACTAATCGCAGAGGCTAAGGCACTAAGGAAACCAGTTGACAAATTCCGATGTTTATAACATAGTTTGTAAATGACACATGTTAATGTCAAATATCAACAGTTTTAGTGACATTCTGAATTCTGATAGCTTTTTCTGATAAGTATTTTTAATCTTTCTTATTGTTTTATTAATTAAATATTTGAAATTACAGGTAAAATTGTGGTAAAACGCATATATCCATCAGAAATACTGCCAATCTGGTTAATGAATTGGAAGAATGTCTGACATTTAGAAACTTCCTCATACAATGAAAAATATTGAAAGCCTGCTGCTGGAGTAGTCGGCAAACATCGAGGCAGTTCGTGAGTAGACGGAAATTATTTCGTATGGCGCATATTTAAATAAATAAAGCATAATATGAAAACAAAGCGATCAGCTATGATACGAGTTATTCGTCTAGGTTCGGTTCGGCACGAACGTGCTCGAACAGGACCAGCCATTATTGTTCAATGAGGCTTCAGTGCAACGTACGCTGATAGGTATAGTATGCGAGTTCCAGTTAGTATATATTTCAGTGGGATGGCCATATTTGATTTGCATATTTTTTTGAATAGTCATTGTCAATGTTCTAAGATCAGTCGCATTATTTTATTGACACCTCGTGTACATAAACTTAAAACAAATATTGCAAATAAATTGTTAATTCCTTTTTTTTCAAAACTCATTTACAAACCAAACTTCTAATAATAATAAACATTTTAATTAAGAACGTGGCAATGTATAACAGTATAATCGAATTCTAGATTGTATGTATACAGAATCACTTGATCGTTCGCTAAATTTATGGTTTTATATCTTATTGGATTGGAATTCTTAACTTTGTTTTAATGCTATGTTCTTCTAAAATTCCTCTAATCTAATATCCTTAATAATAACGTCAATTATGCGTACATACAGGGTTAGTTAAAAGTATGGAGACGGCGATTTATTGTCTTTAATATTCATTTTAGGAAATTATGTTCATTACAAAAGTTTTTAAAGAAATTTTGTACTACATTTGAGAATACTTGAATTTTTTTTCTTCAATTGTTTTTGAGTTATGCTTGTCCGCGTAATTTTTTTAAATGGGAACCTATTAATTTTACTCTACCATTCGATAGATTGTTTTTTTCTCTTTACAACAGTATGTTTGTTTTCTTATTTTTCAATTTATTTTAATAACATTTTTACAAGGAAAAACACCGGTTTAAGTATTTACGAATAGTAGGTTCATCTAAGATAGACAAAATTAATTCCAATAAAGTTGTCGGTCACAATATTATCATTAAAAACAAATTAATAACAAAGTAAATTACATCGCTCGAGTTTGTTTATCGCTTCGCTTTTGTCTATCTTAGATGTACCTACTATTCGTAAATACTTAAACCGGTGTTTTTACTTGTAAAAATAAATTGAAAAATAAAAAAACAAACATACTATTGTAAAGAGAAATAAACACTCCATCGAATGGTAGTGTAAAATTAATAGGTTCCCATTTAAAAAAATTACGCGGACAAGCGTAATTCAAAAACAATTGAAGAAAAAAAATTCAAGTATTCTAAAATGTAGATCAAAATTTCTTTAAAAAAAATTGTATTGAACATAATTTCCTAAAATGAATATTAACGACAATAAATCGCCGTCTCCATACTTTTAACTAACCCTGTATATGTATACGATTAATTTAGGAATAAATATAACCTGATGAAGTAAAAATGTTTATTTTTCTTGACAATATAATTGTTTAATTCAACGAATTGTTTTGAGTGGTCCTATTGTAAAGGCTACAAAGTAGAGAATTTTTCGAGAACAGAGAACGGTTATGTAAATAGGAACAGCGAAACAAGTATAATCGTCGCGTTAAAAATAACAAAGCCATTGAACTAATCGAAAACAGGCAAAGTACATTTGCCGGTACAAATGCTTAGTCAATACTTTTAAACGCGCACAATATGCAATGAAAAAGCCGTTAGTGGTATTTTTACATCGGGGAAACATTGAAAGTAATGGTCGGTGGACGGTGGTCAGTGTTGCTACAGGCAACTTGACATCGGTTGCAATAAAATGAAGTAGAAACAGCGAGTTGCAATCAAAATCGATGTTCCATCGTTCGCGTAAGCGGTAAAGCCCAATTTACACTTTGCATGTTAGATGTACGCCTTGGATCACTCATCTATAGACTGTAAATTAATTATTCTTTACACGCATATATTATGTTATTATGTACATATATTAGGCACAAAAATAAGGTGTTCAGTTTGAAATTTTATTTTATCGATCCATATATAGTCTATATACAAAGTAGGTGCTTTTTGTCAACGCAAAATGTCACTTTGCCGCTCATGCACGACAAAATAGAAAAAACATCGCTGTCTGAATTTCTAACTATAAAATGTTGAGAAATGTCCCTTGTCTACATTCTCAATGCGAACGTTTAGTCAGGAACTGACGGCGCTATAGTTACTTACACTTTTATTACCTCCACAAGTCAATGTGACATATGACTGCCATGTCGGTATATTACATAACCAAACAAAATGCCGTACTGCTGAGTAAAGGAATACATTAATAATATAGAGCATCACTTACAGAAACGAAAGTAAAAATGCTGATATTAGATTGAAGCAATAGCTCACGACGATTGGAAAATAACGATAAATTAAAATTTAAAAATATAAAATAAATTGTGTGAATCGTTATTTATTGAGTAGTACTGTAAGTACAAAGTGTACATTTTATTGTTTTTCTTTTATTTATTTATTTATTTATTTTTATTTTATCTTATGTGTGTTTCGAGCGCAAATGGATATTGTCGATCGGCCAGCACATTACCTTCCGTCAATGCTATGTATTTTGTACAAATCCTGTACCAAAAGTACCTTGCAAAATATTTTATGTATCCAATAAAATTGTAACACAAACATATACTATTTTCTACAAATTCTATACTGAAAGTTCTGTGGAAAAAATTCAATAATTCCAATAAAATTACAATACTATGTAAATTTCACTTGACACTGACATCTGTCAATTACAATTAATTGAATATATCAGCTGTTTCCATGATTATAACAAAGTTGGCTGATTTATGAAAGTTTATGTATTTATAATTCTTTAACTCTATATCTATTGAATATGAATAAAAATGTATAATCAAACTGTATAGACAATAATATATTCTGTCACACAAAATGTCAAAAAAAATTCAAGAAAAACTGTCAAAAATTTCAAATACGGGTACTTCCGGTTGACCAATTATAACCCAAATCTAATCAGCTCTTCATATGGATATAAAGAAGAGGAATACGAAAGCAGTAGGAGCCCATAAACCAATTTTTAAAAATATTTTTAAATGAAAGTTCGTTTAATTTTGAAGCAATTCTTGGTATCAAAAAGTCATAATTGTTTTTTGTATAACTGCATATGATTTATAAAGAAACCTATAGCTATCTTTCTCACACTAGTTTCTGTAGTAGGCTGAGCGAGAAAGTGTGACGTCATCTGTGGCCCCCGAAATAAATTCAAATATCTCGCAAAGTAATTATTAAAAAAATGTTTTTTTTTAATCTTAATCGTTATTTATTGGTAGTACTTTAAGGATAAAGTGTACATTTTATTATTTTTTGTTGTGGTTTATGGGCCCATTGTAGTATTGGAGTTATCGTCGGAGAAATTGTCGCACACACACACACAGACACACACACACACACACACACACACATACATACATACGTACATACAGACATCATCGTAAAACTAGTAAAATCGTAGTCTGGAGCCCCTAAAACGTGCTTATTCATTAAAAACTCTTCACCGAATTTTTTGATCAAAAATAATATCTTCTTACCTATGGGGACGGAAGGTAAAAATAAGATCATAAAGACGTACGCAAATATTTATACCCTAACAAAAATACCTTCTGGTATCATTTGTGCTACACTGGATATGAAGTGTACGTGTACCTACATTTGTAATGTTTTCTGTGCGCAAATTCTGCTTAACAGTGTAACTCACACAACACAACGCACAAACGTGTATTTAAAATCGGGGTTTTAACTTTTTTCCATGCGCTTAATCTAATCGTCCGGCGGCGATGCGAAGTGTAATTGGTCGCGAGGTCGCGCTCGCCAGCTTAGCCGCGGGGACCGTTCTATGAATAAATTAACAATTATCTTAAGCTCATATGCATACCGGTCTGCACGTACGACTGGAGTACACAGGCAAAACAGTGCACTGCAGTTTTAATTGCACCAGTTAGGTTTGTCATACTTTTTTACCCAGATAGTTTTGGAATTGTTATGTGTGCTCAACGGCAACGCACATGATGCTCGTTTGCTAATTTGTTTTGCATTTCAAATGGAAATATTTTTACAAATGTCCTTTCAGGCATTTCATTTTTTACGATAACTGAGGCAAAACCATTAGGTAGCCGAATTTTGACAGAAGTTTTAAAACTGTTTATTCGACGAATTATATTTCTTACAACAAAAAACACTCCCATACCTAGCATTTTTTACCTCGCACTAAGAGAGGTATTGGATTCATGCTAAAAATCGCATATCCAGATTTTAGTGAATAAGCACGTTTTGAAATGTGTGTGTGTGTGTGTGTGTGTGTGTGTGTGGATGTGTGAGTTTCTTAAATTCTATAAGACTAATGTGAAGAGCTGAAAAGATTTTGGTAACAATTGGACAATCAGAAGTAGTAGTTTCTTAAAAAAAAAACTTGTAAATATTATTTATTTTTGGAAATTTATGTTATTACAAATATTAAAGAATATAAAATTCTCTATCCGATACAATAAACATTTTTATTATATCGTCTATAGATAAATCCGTTGTAATGAAACTAAGCCTAAATAACTGCAAGGGGACCAGTTAAAATTAAAATGTTTGTAATTGACAGTAAATGTTAGTGTCAAAAATTCAGATACATTACTGAAGGCTTTTTCTGAAAAGTACGTTTAATATTTCTTATTTTATTATTAATTAAATATTTAAAATTATAAGTACATGTAATCTTCAGAAATACTGCCAACCTCTTCAATGAATTTAAAGAATCTCAAACATTTAGAAGAGTAGGAGGGGATTTATTGAATGAATTAGAAAATATAAAAATATATTAATAATACATGTAACTAGAATTTTTGTATGTGTATACCAGAAATTTTAAATACAATATGTACTTATATGTACAGAGTGTTATATTTTAATGGACCCAGCAAATATCTCGCTTATTTATTAAGTTAGTTATTTATTTTATATAACATGATTTATACAGCAAAATGTAAGCTACTTGATGACGGATGTACATTCATGATACCACTTCCGGTTTATTAGTAATTAATATCAACTTTGAAATTTTAAATAGAACATACTATATTTTTTACAAATTTGAAAAGTGATTCAAATTTGCTTTACAATCATGTAAAATAATTCATATGTTACATTATTAAAAAGTAAAATGACGGGCACTTTTTTATACACCTAATTGGAAAGAGAATAGTGAGCCATGACTGAAATAAAACACACACCCTGTATAGTCTATGTAAATGGCAAGAGGTCTTGTGCTGGCCACAACAGATTTAAAGCTTTAAGCATGATTATGCATGTATTAGTATATTACTTAATAAAACAAACAAGTAATGCTGTGGCACAAATACTTAACACAAAGAAAACTGACAACCAAGTGACAAACTAGTGATAGGATCGATATTCGATCGATATAAAATTTAATGTAAACATTGTATGGTATAAAAATCAACTACAATAATTTGTAAATTTCATTAATATGTACTTTTCTTAATATTAGTATTTTTTCTTCTTCTTTATTTAAAATAAATACTTTCTGCCAGTTATATTTTATTTTATAAGGTTTTTTTACAATAATTAAACATTTATATTACAACAAAGTAATTTTTCATAAATTTCTTTTTACTAAAACTATTAATTTAAGTATGCTATCTTATAATTATTGAAATTCTTTGCAATAGTAGAATACCATTCAAAAACGGCGAATGGCAATATTCTTTTGCTGCCTATTACAATGAATTTCAGGAATTTTATATTTCCATATCATTTTTGACTACATAACTTTTAAATCAGATCAGATGTAGTTAGTTTTCTCTGAGTTAATTTTCTTTCTGAACACAGTGAAGTAGTTATTTTTTTACCAAAATCTATATGAATTAGATTAACATTCATTTAAGGGTTACATTACACCTTAAATATTTTATTCAGAAATACTGTAAAGCAATGTGTTACAACTTCAGAATATTAATAACAGGGCATTTTGAGGTTTACTTAAGGTATTTAAAACTCCCCGTGTGTGCTGTGTGCGTAATCTAACAATCGCGCATTATCTCCCGTGCGGCGAACTTTGAGCAATGAAGTAGCCTTGGGTCCGCTGCTTAATAATAACTTAATAACCCGCTAATCCCGCCAGCGTACTCCGTGTTCCCAGGGCGTCGTGTATTAGTTAATATGTACACATAACTAAATTCCGCGAAAACTTGCATAAATCTCCGGTGCTCGGTGCCTCGTACCCGGTCGCCACACCGCTAGGGCCGCACAAATCAACCCCGCGTACGATCTATTAATTATGATAGAAGTGGTTAGATGTTTAGCTAGTTACCTGACCCCATGCACTGGACCTACAGCCCGAGAATTATTCACGAGGACCAAACTCACGTACTAATTAAATACCACTATCCTACCATCTTCACATGAAATTTGTGATGTCCAGGGGATTCTCACGTTCGCAAGTTTCGGATTTCTGTATTAGATTATTATTTAATATATTGTAACTTTAGTTTACGGGTAGTGGTGAAGCAACGGATAGCGCAGGAACACTGAGAAAGAGATCCAGGGTTCGATTCAATTCCTGGAAGTCGAACTATTAACTAACAGCCCGATTCACAAAAAAGTTCAAGCTAATCCTCATTTTTGGGTTAGCGAATTCTACTCTAATTTTGACAGTTTATATCTTAAAATATAGTCTAATCTATTCCTAGTATCTACCTTTATTATTAATATCATGAAAATTAAATTTTAAATACTGGAATAGAATAGAATTCACTAATCCAAAAATGAGGATTAGCTAAAACTTTTTTGTGAATCGGGCTGAAAAAGAATATCATTCATTGTGTTAAATAATTCTTAATTTATGCTGTAGGTCATTTTCAGGAATTGTAGGGTAACAACCGCACCATCAAAATACAAATACTTTGTGCGTCTCAAATGTACTTTTGTTTTCCTAAAAATTTTTGAGAAGCGACCCACCTACGAAATATAAAAATATATGGCGGATTGGATAAAATTCTTATTGGAAATCATATTGGATTACAAATATGAGGAAACTTAAATTTTATGTACTACTTTCTTTTGCGTAATACGTGTACTATCAAAAATTTATACAATTTTCCTGCTAAATATTTAATTTTCGGATATATAAATTCATTTTCCGTTGACCGTTTATTAATAACTTATGTTAATGTAAAGAAAATCATTCATTAATAACCCCAATTAATGCATGATTTTTTATTAATAAACGATTTTAGTGAGCAACCATAGATACCGCAACAAATGTCAAAACTTATGTGTCAAGCGCTACTAACTTAAAAAAAAATTGTCATGGAATAAAATTAGTATTTTCAATTTAGTAAGAAATAGTCAACAGATAAATATTACTAACATATGTGTTAATTGGCGATTAATGTTTTGAACAATTAAGGTTAAAATGTCTCAACTAAAGAAAAACCCCTTAACCTTAACAATAACAACTGAGCATAGCTATTTTGACCTCTGACATGGTTTACATGCTAAGTAATCTTAACTTCTCTGTTTTTACTTTGTATTTTCTACTGATGATGAGAAAGTAGTTCTCGAAATACGTATATAGTTTTTAAATTATTGTTAAGGTTAAGGGGTTTTTTCTTTAGTTATAAATTTACCTTAAGACTCCATTTTAGTTTTTAATTATTAAAATGTCTCAATTATTAATCTTCCTCATTAACACTTGAAAGCTCCGAACAACTCTTCTTTCCGAATGTTGAATAGCTTGAATACTTTAAAAATATTCACAAATTGCAGCATTAATTTTTTCTTCAGGCGAAAACCTTATTTGTAAATTTTAATTTCAAAAAATAGCTCATTGCTAAATTGGGTGAGTATGGCGGGTGTGCTTTACATTTATGAGCTCTTTATAATTCTATATTTTTATTCATATCCATACTTTACGAACTAGCTAATTTAACTTTCGCAACTTAATTTCAAATGACATTTCAATATCTATTTTTAACGCAAACGCGGAAATAGTGAAATGTTAGGGCACATTTTTCACACTTTTATAGCAGACGTAAAAAAAAATTGTATGCAACTCACGCAAAAAGTGTCTTATTTCACTCATAGGATTTGACAAACTTTCCTATTCGTGAAACACTTTTTACTCTTGTTGCATAAATGACTAATACTAAATGTCGAACTTATTTCGCCTACTCAAGGGATAATTCATGTTCAAAATTCTCTTGATTTTAACATTTATTTGGACGTTTCGGAGGTCCAAAAACCTCCATCTTCAGCATTTTACATAATTGTCTATAAACATTGTTTTTATTTTTCTGTATCATGTTATTTTTTCTCAATAAATATTTTTACAAAACTTACCTAAGTTTTTACATTTGATGTTTTGTGGTAAGATGTGTTCTCTTACAAAACCCCCGTAAATTTGATAAAAGGGTTGATCTTCACCTCCATCCTACATATTAATTGTTATTGTTAACAATGGAGGTGAAGATCAACCATGTTATCAAATTTACGGGGGTTTTGTAAGAGAACACATCTTACCACAAAACATCAAATGTAAAAACTTAGGTAAGTTTTTGTAAAAATATTTATTAAGAAATAATAACTACATGATTCAGAAAAATAAAAACAATGTTTATAGACAATAATGTAAAATGCTGAATATGGAGGTTTTTAGACCTCCGAAACGTCCAAATAAATGTTAAAATCAAGAGAATTGTGAACATGAATTATCCCTCTTCTCGACACCTTGAGTAGGCGAAATAAGTTCGTCATTTAGAATCTTCATACAAGGTACCAGAAATTAGAAAAAATAAATGACTAATAATTAACAAGTATATCGTTAAAAGCGATTATTAATTAAGATATTTTAACGCATGATAATACAGTAATATTTACAAACATAACCTGAAAATAGTGCTCTTTCCGTTGAGCTATAAATTCCCATAGCCCATTGTGATTTGATAGATAACCTCTACTATTATAAAATATATAATAAAATATCCAAACTAATATTGTATAGGTAAAATAGCCATACATTGTTGTGAATGTGATAAAATTTTGTAATTTTGCCCTTTTAACGCTGTTTTCTGTACACAAAATCTTTACAAATATGCTGTTGAACCTCTGGCAAATATCTCCATTCTGGCAATCTTTGCAGGAGTGGTTCTGCTAATGTAACCTCTGCTGATGGGGCGTCTCATTGAATATTTCCCGCGATGACTTCCTGCGTGTAATGGTGCCTATACATCACAGCATATCGCGCCGAGGTGCCACACTGCGTCGCTTTGTACTCCTGCAAAGCAAAGGCCATTTTTCCTGATGCACACTCGTGCTCTATGCAGGAGCCAAAGTGAAGATATCTCCATACAAAGGTGAGCAGGAATCTTTTTGCTTTTTCGTTCCATACACGAGGTTGAAAGATAGAGTAAATGGGTGCATATAAAGAAATGGTAAGGTATTAAGAATAAGAATGTTATAAACGAGTAAGATATATGTTGTAAGGGTGATATGATGTGTAATCATAACAAATATTTGTTATTTTGTAACGGTACTTTAAAATACATAAATGCAACATTATAGCGTTTCATCGCAGAATACGCAAATTATATTTTGTTGTTGTTGTTTTGTTTTGGGCTTAAGGTGTAATTATTTCATATTATGTTTATTTTACGATAATATGATACAATTTTACATTTATTAATATTTAATTGTAACTTCTGTCACAGCAAGCTTGTAAAATATTAATATTTTCTTGTAATTGATTATAATTTTCTGTTGATATAATTGAATTGAAGATTTTAACGTCATCACCAAACATTAACACTTCACAGGAGAAAAAATTTGGGAGATCATTAATGAAAATCAAAAAAATCTGTTGTGACTAGCACAAGACCTCTCGCCATTTTCATTTTATGTTACATAAGTATTGTATTGCACTTCGATATCGAACCGTCGTTTTATAACAAAATATTGTTTTTTATTGTATTTAGCATGTCTTTTTCATTGTATGAGGAAGTTCCTAAGTGTCAGAGATTCTTCCAATTCTTATAATTTTAAATATTTAATTAGTAAAACAATAAGAAAGATTACATGTACTTCCCAGAAAAAGCTTTCAGAATACAACACTTTTAACACTGACATCTGTCATTTACAAATTATGTTATACACATTTGAATTCGTCAACTGGTTTCCTTAGTGTAGTTTAGCCTACTCGACTTATTACATCCCGTTATTCTATATATTATAGCGTCTTTATCTTTAAATTTGTAAAAGATATAATAAAAATTTTAATGTATCAGAGGTGTAAATTTTCAAAAAATAATATTTTTTTTTTAGGAACTACTACTTCCGGTTGTCCAATTGTTACCAAAACTTTTTCAGCTCTTCCCAGGAATGTGAGATTGAGGTCGTATCCATAGTTAAACTGGTCTTAAGTCTTATAGTTTTTAAGGAATTGTCCTTCCAACATCCACACGTACACACACACACACACACACACACACACACACACATACATACACACACACATACACACATACATACACACACACACACACACACACACGCACACACACACACACACACACACACACACACAGATAAACATCGTAAAAAATGTTAAAATCGGATTATAGGGACATTGAATCGTGCTTATTCACTAAAATCTCTCTTAGCGAGAGGTAAATAGCAAAGGGCCAAGATTTGACCCTTGGAGAACACCCGACTTTGCTAAATACTGTTCAGATGTATAACCGTTGTACGAGACAATTTGTCTTCTGTCTAACAATAGGACCAGAACAAATTTAGTAAATTGTTATGGAAACCCTTGATAATAAAATTCTCAGTAGTTCAAATAATATTAGTCACAGTTTCGCATTCATTTATTACATTGTACAAAGTGTGTAAAAAAACATAGTCTTAGTGTACTGCATTTTTCACTGCACAAAACCAACCTAAGAGTCCTGGCCTACACGACTAGCTATCCGCAAACCTTCCTCATCCTTCTCTCAGTTACATGGAAATACAAGATGGCGCCCGTGCAAGAATCAACCCCGACAGCAGCGATGGAGGGTGAGGATGACGTCACAATTTGGCGACCGAATAATGACGTCACAATTCGGCGATCGAACAATGACGTCACAAAATGGCGCCAGAGCAGTGTCGTTACAACCCATATCAGCAAGCTTGTTTAAAAGAATACCGTGATCTATACGGTCGAAAGCTTTAGCAAAGATAGTATATACAGCGTCAACTTGACCTCGTTTATGAAGTACATCTGTAACAAATTGTGAAAATGAACACAAATTTGTTGCTGTTGAGCGATGCTCAATGAAGCCATATTAATATGGAGATATAAAAGGTTGGAGTTGGGAAAATAATTTGTCGTAGATAACAATTTCAAAAACTTTAAAATACTCATATAAAAGAATATTACTTACTAATTCTAATTTCTTTGTCTTTCCCCTATACTGGAGATTCTACAGACTGTAAAATTCAATTTTGACAATATACTTTGTCCTGATCTTTATATTTATAGATACAATTACATCTCCTTCCCTTGAATCTGAATAACCCATTAGACACATGATAAGGGTAACACACCCTTACTATTCTCCTTTATTGTAACCTTTGGTCTCTGTCTAGGTTTGGAACTATGACCAACAGTGTAATAATTCCGTAACACAAACATCAAGTAATAAACAAGTGGCCACAGCAGCAGAAGGCAAACACAAGGGCCAGTTTCTAGACTGGAGTCTAGAAGCGCCGCAGGACTCTCAGCGGTTCCCAACCGGTGGTTCGTGACGGATGACGGCTGCGGTTTCTGTGGATGACAAGCGAAGGCCTGCGGTCATAAATTTCACTCAAAGACGGGCATAAATACCAGGAATCAAATAGGTAAATAATAAGTTCTATTATTGATATTGGAATATAAATATTACTCGTAAAGGCCCAAACATGTAAAACTGTGTTGTTGTTTCTTCCAAACCCTAATTTTAAACTACGATGCGTAAATTATACAGTGTGTACAGAAAAAGAACCTAATTCGGACTGTGAACAGAGAAACGTTTGTCTGATAATCATTCAATTCAAAAGTCAAGTTGTCAAAATTGATCGTGATATGTAATTTTAAGGAGAAAATATAATAAAGAAGTATATAGGATATTGCCATTCACCATTAATGATAACGGTCAGCACATGCAAGATGTTGTTTTCCATACTTGACTGCTATGTCATTACGAACTCAAATCTGTCACTAATTTTTTTCTTACGCAAAAAGTATCAGTTTTGTAAAGTTTTAAAAAACGTCCGTCCTTCCTGCTCAATCCTGTATAAACCACGTGAAATGATCCGGGAGCAAAGCGTATCAGAGTGCGTTCTCTGAAGTCATGGCTTCACAGATCGTAACTACTAGAGAAATTTAAAATATGAGTACTTTAGTTTAAAAACAAACTTTGTGGTATAATTAAGAATAGAATTTAAAAATAAATAAATATGGATAAATAGATTGATGATGTATTTATTTACTCACCTTTCTTATTACGTACTTGCCGTATATATATTTAGAATTAATAAAAATAGAAATTTTTGTAAATAAGCTCGTTTGCAGTCCTTGGAATCCCACTTTAACTGCTTGCTGTCCATTTATATGTACTTTTATGGATTTGTATATTAAAATTATAAATTCTAAATTCTATCTGTGCCCGATGTCGCATTTTGGAATTTAGTATTTAGGTTTTAGAATAAAAGTCCTAATCACTGAAATATATACTAACTGGAATGCGCGTACGAACCGTGACTGTGAAGCATATTGAAAGCCTGCTGCTGGACAGTTCGTGAGTAGACGGAAATTATTTCGTGTGGCGCATGTTTACATAAATGAAGCATAATATGAAAACAAAGCGATCAGCTATGATACGAGTTATTCGGCTAGGTTCGGTTCGGCACGAACGTGCGCGAACAGGACCAGCCATTATTGCTCAATGAGGCTTCAGTGCAGCTTACGCTGATAGATAGAGTATGCGAGTTCCAGTTAGTATATATTTCAGTGGTCCTAATAATTATTCATGTATGTATGTATGTATATGTAGAAATCTTATATACATAAGGGTTTCCGAAAGAAAAATAATCGGACAAGCAATCTGTAGTGAAATTATTTATTTCAAGCCGATGTATCGACTAAAACGTTAGTCTTCTTCAGGGCACTATAAAAATATACAATGGAAGTACAGAATGAAAAAAAAAAGAATATGAATTGTAGTATAAAAATAATGTACAAATACTTGCAGAAAATGTCTTATATACATAGTTTGCTCACTAAATGTGTCAATTTAAAAAAATTAACCCCATAAAGTTTTACCAGATATGAAAAAAATGTTCTCATACATACTAAACGCCTACTTTACATAGTGGTATATACCTTTATTAGTCTAAGGCCCTTGATTACCACCACCCAATAAAGTTTTTATAAATTTATTTAGTTAATAAATAATATTTACATAGTTTAATCTCTTAATTAATTGTTAATAGGTACCTAGTTTACATAAAACGTTTTTCTACTCCTATGCTTTAACATACTTATTAAGTATATCATCTGCACTCAAATAACACTCATTATGACACAGATTTTCATATCGATACAGATTATCATTATATTATGGTACAGATTTTCGTTATCATTTCGTAAAATATCGTAGCATATGTATCTGATAGTTTTCAAATATTTCTAAAACAGAAATAAATTTGCAGCTACAGTGGCTTATAATTTATTACCACAAAAATCGAGAAAGATATATAATAAATTTTATAGCCAAATTATTGGTTTATAATATATATTTTTAATTATTATACAATTTTTATGACTTCTTTGATGTTACTTGTTTAAAATGTAGTTATTGTACCGTCGAAAATAATAGTTGCAAATGGTTGTATGTATTGGATCAGGAATAAGTACTTCGGGGATAGAGACAAAATGTATATAAAAAGAAGAATAGAAATAATTTAGATATCAGTTTTCGATTTGAACGAATTTTGCAAAATATATGGTGCTATTAAACCGTGGCCGTTATAGGGGTTAATGGAAAAGTATGAACGTATCGTCGGGATAGCAAATGTGCCATTTATTTGGAAAACAACGAGCATTGCGCTGGGTAGATAAGCACGGCATTTAACCGGCTCACAAACGCGCAAAATATTGTTCCATTGAATGGGATGATATTGAATTTCATTGGTGTGGAGTTGCATGTATGATAAACAAAGTTCCTCTTGCCATAAATCACGTGATAAGCGTGACAGCGGAAGGCGCATGATAGATTCACACTTGCTGAACAAGCAAACATGGTAAAAAGCCCGGGAATTAATCAGCGGATGTTAATTAATGATAGTTAGCAACAAATTATACGAAGTTGGGCAACATCTGGCGGCGATTTGTCGGCGTGTGGTCAAGTCAAGCAACGGCTGAAGGGGGAGGAAGAGGAAGAAGAGCCGATGTCGCGCACAGATGCGGGGGTGAAATACAACGGCGCGTATTAGCAACTTCACGCCGCATCAGTTTGTGGCTGCGGCCAACCGCCATCCCGCCCGACCGCGGGGACAGTTGTTGCTGATGCCAACTATTTCTATGATTTAATGTCATCATTTACACGAATACACACACAACACTAACTAATTTATGCGCAGCAACTCATGCAAACTACATAAAAGATTTCAAAATGAACGCTTTTATTTTTATTTCATAAACTACACAGTACAAGCTTAGCAAGAAGTTTGTGAAAAATGTATTCAGGGGGGACCATTCTGTTGTAAGAAAAAAATCTGTTGTGGCCAAAACAATAACCACCATTTCCATTTTTGGCTATATACGCAGGTACATATTGTATTTGACATATCTTGTATTCCCAAGGAATTCCAATTACATCTATTCTTTAGATATTTTTGTATTTTTAATTCATTCTATGAACAAATATTCTCCGACTACTTCTGAAGAGTCTGTATAATATACATATACTGTATAATATACATATGTATAATTTTAAATATTTAATTAATATTAAAATAAGAAATATTAAATGTAGGTACTCCCCAGAAAAAGCCTTCACTAATGTCTCTGGATTTTTGACATTGACATTTCTCTGTCAATTACAAACATTTATATTTTTCAACTGGTTTCCATGGAGTTGTTTGGGCTATGAAATTCATTACAACGGATTATTTTATATATTTTTAATTCTCTATCTCTAAATCTGTATAGTAAAAATGTTGAATGTATTGGATAGAGAATTTTATATTCTTTAATATTTGTAATAACATAAATTCTAAAAAATAATATTTAAAACACTGCATCGAACCCGAACCTGAACCGAACCAAAACCGGAACCAAACCGTAACATTTTAGAGAACCCAAACCGCGAACCGAACCTCAGATATATTTTTAATTGAACCTGAATCGAAACCGAACCGAGTATTAAAATTCAGGTTCGGGGTTCAACTCCGGTTCAGGTTAATTTTTAGTTCGAAAAATAAATACAGCCGTCTGCGTTGCTGTCTGGGCTGACTTTTCGTGAAAATTGTGTTCGTTTCTTGTTGCGTTTTGCGTAAATTCCGGCTCTCATGTTACATTATTTCGAACCTGAACCGCGAAGAAAACCGCAAATTTCATTAATGCTTGAACCAGAACCGCACCCGAACTCATCTTTCATAAAACAAATTAACCTGAACCTAAACCGAACCCAGTTTTTGGCGGGTTCGATGCCCTGATTTAAAAGATTTTTTTAATAATTTACTACTTTCGGTTTTCCAATTGTTACCAAAACCTAATCAGCTCTTTCCATTCAAGTCAGATTGAGGAAACCGTAATTAAACATGTGTTATGTCTTATAGTATTTGAGAAACCGTGGTTCCAACATCCACATACACACACATCATCATCACCATCATCATCATCGTCATCATCATCATCACCGTAAAAATATTATAATCGGATTGTAGTGACCTTAAATCGTGTTTATTCACTAAAATCTGGATATGCGATTTTTAGCATCAATCCAATGCCTCTCTTAGCGAGAGGTAACAATTAAGAAGAACCTTGGTATTCGTCTTCAATATTGAAACCTTTTGTACCATTCAAAAACGCTTGTTTTGACATAGTTTCTTCCCACGCTAAAATGCTTCTCTAACATTTACACCACTTCAATGCACTTTATACAATTTAAAAAAAAAATGTAATGGAGATTCTTTTTCCATCATTTTGATACTCAATTTATCCCTTCTCCCCACCCTGTCCCTTGCCCTGCGGTGTTGCGCTTTTTCATAACTTAGCATTTTTAAGAAGACCACTGGAATTGGCAACAGTGTAAAAATCTCCAGTCCATATTTATTTGACAAGTATGGTATGCAATACACAGACTATGCTACGAAAAATTAACTCAATCGGAAACTAATAACGTGCAAAATCTCGAACACCAGAAAAGAGTGCACTACAGAGTTGACATTTCTGTGATGAAAATCTTCATGAAGCCTATTTAAAAGGTGAAAATTATATAATTTCCATATCACATCTGCTCGTATGTGTTGCATTCCTCCTCGTCTTTCACTTCCTCCGCTAAACTGCAGGAATTTCTCTTGCTTCCATGTAGAGACATCAAAGCATGCATGACATACACCCCTAAAGAGTTGTGCTCAGTGGAGAAAAATTGTTTAAATATTATTCCATATACTTGGCATGCCTTTATCTTGGAGCCAGCAGGAAATATTCGTTTGTCTCCTTGTTGGAGCATTAGTGTTTAGTGTTTC
Source organism: Ophonus ardosiacus (assembly GCA_943142095.1). Lineage (NCBI taxonomy): Eukaryota > Metazoa > Arthropoda > Insecta > Coleoptera > Carabidae > Ophonus > Ophonus ardosiacus. The sequence goes on along the minus strand of OW964830.1, from coordinate 9,365,321 downwards.
TACATTCATTTCTAAATAACTCCGGACAAAGAGCAAAGTGTTCCTGGTTTTTACCTCCGTAAACATTTAGAGGGGAGTGTCCAGTTAAAGAGAAATAAGGGATGCTTTCATTTCGTCCTTTCCCAATAAGCTATGATTACTTTTAATTTTATATCAGTATCAACTATGTGAGATTTTAAATTAATATTTTTTAAGTATATAGAACTACAATTTTAAAAAGTATAATTATTTCCTATTCCTCTTTTTTACGTCCATATGATGAACTGATTAGATTTTGGTTTTAATTGGTCAGGAAGTACCCTTATTTAAAGTGTTAACAGTTTTTCTTGAAAACACGCAGTCAGTATGAAAGATTATCTGTCTATATAGTTTTTATATTCAATAGATATAGAGGCAAAGAATTAGAAAGAGATTAACTTTCATAAATCATCCAGCTTTGTTATAATCATGGAAACAGCTGATATACTAAAATAATCCTAATTGACAGATGTCACTATCAAGTGCAATTTACATAGTGTACTCGTATGTTCGTGTTATAATTATATTCAATTTATAGAATCTTTTCCAAGGAACTTTCGATACGGAATTTGTATAAAATAGTACCGTGTTACAATGGGGAAGTTTAGCATGGTAAAAATTCTACATAACACACTATTTTCTCACAAATATAACACAAATGACTGCTGAAATTGAAATTAAAAATAAAAATTATTGCTCCATTTATTTATAATTAATATTTTTTGAGTAAACGTTAGTACGTCACAAGTCAGTTATGCGCAAACTCAGACAAAACGGTGAAATTGAACCACTTGAACGTAGATCGTAACAAAGAGTAAAAGTGCTTCACTGGTAACCGCAACCGCGTGCGTTAGTGTATAAATCGACATACGTTGCGCCAAGCCTCTACCGACGTCATCACAGCTTAAAATCGGCTTTTCCAGATAATCTGGGCATTTTTGGAAAAAAATAAAACATGTTACATTAATTTTCAAGTAATTTCTCATAGAATAAAAAAATTTTAAAAAATGGCTAAACTTCCCCATTATACTGGATATATAGAATCTTTTCCAAGGAACTTTTGGTATGGGATTTGTACAAAATATATAGAATTGACGGAAGGTAATGTGCTGGCCACATCAGATTTTTATAAAATAAGAGGTAAATAATTATGTTGCATTTAAACTCTCCAATATTGCTAAAAAATTTAGCCATTAAATGCAAATGTAAAGCCTGTTATTTTCATGTTTTATTCAGTGTTCGTAATAAACAATTACAAAATTTACGTCACATGCAAGAGAGATAGCAGATCATGTTCCAAACAAACCTCTCCTTGTTATCTTACGTCCTGCTCCCTGATCCTATCTGTCATTATGTTTGCATCTGTTATTCAGTATTAACCTAATTCTTTATTGTGATTTGTTCGTTGTGTTTAATAAAAATTAATTTAAAACCAGAAGATATGCCTGGAGCATTCGCTTATTCAACTAAAACGATGGCCGGAGTGTACCGTCAAAGGCTGATGACCAGTGGCGTGCAGTCCATATGTGCAAGGTGTGCACTGCACACCCTGCGAATAATTTCAAAATTTATTGCATTAAAATGTGAATTATTTAATTGATTTGATCTTAATATATGATATACAAAATATAAAAATATTAATACAATTATGGGACAATAACGAACAGTAGCGAGTTTGGTTGCCTATCAGCGAATTTGTAAATTGCCGGGCAAGTGCAGATCTCCGCACTGCACTCGGTGCGCAAGTTTTACACAGGGAGGGTATAGGAACAGTGTATTTGCACAGACAAGGATAAAATTTTAGAAATACGTATCGTCCCATCGCACTCTTCAGCGTGCAGCATATTTGATGCACGTATCGCCGTAAAATTACTTTTGGTATTATTCACAAGCATAAATAAGTTCAGGCAAACAATTAATTATTAATTTTAGGTATTTGATATATAATTTATATATTATTGAGGTGACGCCTGGTAAACGCCCGCACGGTACAAATATGTCATCATCATTACCGAAATATGTGTACAACACAGATTGGCACACTCAGAAATGGGTAATATGCCGTGATGGTATGTTTATTTTATTTATTTATATATTATTTATTTAACTTATATTTGTATTTATGAAAACTTAAAGAATGGAAATTGCAAGTGAATTACTAATTGCGGATTTACTGAAGAAACTATTTTCTAGAATCGACATAGTATAAAAAATAAGATAATTCTAAATTGTTAACCTAAGATTCTATCAACACATTACTTTTTTAAAAAAAATCTGCACACCCAACACAGAAACGCACCGCACGCCACTGCTGATGACAGGTCTTTGTTATTTGCCATAGAAATGTTGCTAAGACTTAACAACTTTCTTACAAAATAGGGCTGATTATAATAGTACAGACTTTATTTTCGACTGCCTATCAATAAATCTAGCGCGACCCTAGTTCAGTATGTATCTTTTGAGTCATCTTCAAGAGATTTGTACTCCTATAATAGGAGAGAAGATCGAGCATATGGTTATTGGAACATTCTTATTTAAAATTAATCAAAGAATGTATGATTGAAGTGTTGAAGTATTGACTCTAATTCGTGGGATAACTTGTATATAAATTATATATTATCCTAATTTTATTAAAATTTCTGGTGAAGAGAAATTATTTTACTTTATTTTTCAAATTTCGAAGAATAATCTCCTGCTTTTCCTGTGGAGTGGTCGATTTGAAAGACTTCAGTCCAAACGGGGATGTCTAATCCAGAGCGGACGAGGTGGTCATTAGGGACAGCAATCGAGTCGGAACATCCCTTGGCCAGTCAGGCGAGCACTTGAAACATGACCGCGGTCAGCTGAATCTAACTGCACAACTTTATCACGGCGCATCGGTAATTTGTTACTGAATAACCAGACCGTCATTACGTGCGATTTGTTTCTAACGACACTCCAACCTGTCTTCAATTCCCGACAGACACAAGGGGAGATGGAGGCGGTATCAACCAAGTCCAAACTTTAATACGATGCTTAGTTCTTACGTTATTCACAAATGAATGGTATTTAAAAACTTCAAAATTTCATAACGCCCTTATGACAGTTTTTGCAACCAAATTTTGGGTAAAGTCTGTTCGCTCCTAGCTGAAACAAGCCGATATTTTATTAGCCCAATAGATATTACCACAAACAAATAGAAAATCCTCAGGTAGTGTGGAACAGGGACGTATTCGAAATCTGCATAAGTAAGGGAAAATGTCATTATTACAAGTATACAGTTATACTCGTCATAAAATAATCAAATTCAATCAAGGGTGACTTAAATGAATATTAGATTAAATAATTCCTAGAAATTATGATGATGGCCAAACCCGAAAACAATGTCATTAGCCGAAAACGTCTTTCCATGTAATTCTTAATTATACCTATTCAATGATAATACCTAGCTGTAAATACATTTCAAAATAATTCCAAAAAATTCTCTTAAAAATTTACAAACGCATATATCAAAACGAACTGAATACAATCCTTGTTCAACACTCCATTTACAACTGACCGCCGTTTGATGAACAAAGGCTCAAGAAAGTGGTTTATGGTTTGTGGTAATAACTATTGGGGTAATAAATTATCGGCTTGTTTCAGCTAGGAGCGAACAGACTATACATATAATTCAGCCCGTAGATTCCAAAAATTGAAGTTTTGGATTTGTATCTCCACTCACTTTTGTGTAATAAAATTTGACCCAAAATGTGTAGAGATACGAATTTGAAACTACGATCCAACTTCATAGGCTGAATATCAAAATTTAATTTTAATAAATAGAGGAGTAATACATTTCTTATAATTTCCACATCAAAGTGATGGCGCGTTGTTCAGACCATATATGGTTTTTGAATAGTATATGTCAAAGAGGGTATGTTCCCAAAATTTGGTAACAAAAGGGTAATAAACACAGGCTCTAGAAATTTTTGGAAATGACAATTTTTGTCAATTTTCAACAAATTTGGTCTTTTCTTGAAATTTACTCCGCCTGTAGTAAACCATGTACAAATTTCGATTTTCTATAATGTATATTCTGATATCTTGCGAGTCTAGAATGACAAGATTCTACTTACAAGAAAGTAATAAGGCGAGGAACTGATTTAAAGTTTTAACTAGCAGTTATTTGAACAGATTATTGTTATCGAATTAACATTTAACTCTATGGATTTAATTATATTATAAGAATATGAAAGAAAATTACAATGGTATGCTTATTTACCGCAAAAATATTACATCAATATTCAGAACCATGTGCCTCAAATTTTTCATATCTTTCACTGGATCAAAGTTCTATCTGCGCATATTAAAAAAAAAATTCAATACGACAGAAAATTTCAAGGAAATCGCTGAAAACCTAGCCGTTTCCGAGATATCAGCCCCTAAAATTTTTAGAGAATGTTAACAAATAATTCGACTTTTTGAATGGCTGACGGGCTGGAAAACAACGTATCGGGTTTATTTTGACCCACTTAATAAATTTTTCTCTCAAAATTGCTGTAAACCCTTTGGCTTACAATATATTTGCCCTTCAAGTTCGTGGCGAAGGGCCTGCGATATTTGGAGGGTTAGAAGGACCGGGCAATTTTTTTAATAATAATTTGGACCTGTAGAAGCTTAAACCGGGGTCAGATTTTTCCTAAGTGCTTTTTTAAACCCTTGGCCCTTCAAAAAACGGCGGATCCTTTTGAGATAGTTATTTTCGTGTTTAAAAGACTAGAAATAAAGGATAGAACGGGAAAATTTCAGAAAAACCCTTCAATTTTCACAGAAATAGATGACCCTTTATTGCATATTGTAATACATATAAATTGTCTGTATTATATTACACTCATAATATATATATATATATATATATATATATATATATATATATATATATATATATATAGTTCGTAGGGTAATCGCTCAATAGCAGCTGTAGACACGTGTTTCGCTCTTATTAGAGCTCATCAGTACAGCATAGATAGTTAATAGATGGACATTAACTAGAGGTAGTAATTAGAAATCGACAAATTGTAACAGCACCAGTAAGCAGCCAAACACACATTTGTTGCTTCGGTCAGTATTTACACGGATTTGTGGATAAATACAACGTCGCAGCGGCGGTAATTTATAACCACCCACCAGACCCGTTACTTGGACCCCAAGGTAAATAAACGAAAATATACATATATTGCGAGCGTAAAGTTATAAAAACTAGTAAAATGTTGTTCGTAGGGTAATCGCTCAATAGCAGCTGTAGACACGTGTTTCGCTCTTATTAGAGCTCATCAGTACTTATAAAAACTAGTAAAATGTTGTTCGTAGGGTAATCTGTACTGATGAGCTCTAATAAGAGCGAAACATGTGTCTACAGCTGCTATTGAGCGATTACCCTACGAACAACATTTTACTAGTTTTTATAACTTTACGCTCGCAATATATGTATATTTTCGTTATATATATAATAATTATTATTAGGTTAGCAACAAAGCATTTGCTTGAAATCGTCGTATAATGGATTACTTTAGTGCCGATTTCTGAACTTTTAATGACTATTTTTGTGCACTTTAGTGACAATTTCAAACAAACGTATAAAATTGGAATTTGAGAAAGTAATGTGCTGGCCACACTGGATTTTTTATTATTAAACATATGAACTAAATATATGCAGAAAGAGAGTACATGCATTTTTGAAAAAAAAAAAATGATTAACAAGTTAGCCATGCATCAGAAAAGTCATATTTTATTTATTATTACCAGTGTACAAAAGGACTTAAGTAAAATATACACGTACAAAGTTTTGTGGAATATGAGTGCAGAAAGTTATTTGTAAGTAGGTAATCCGACACTTGGCAAAGTTGCAGCTAATTCAGTTGCGTCTTTGTGGCCGTTGACTAATCTAACTCACGTGACCGGTGTCCAAACTAAACCGGCCACGCACACACGGACACAACAGAGAATCAGACAGTGATGGATGCTGTCATACGGTGATACCATCTTCCCTGATCGCGGACTGTATTTTTTCCTCGTATGATATACGTGGAGGGATTTCGCGGACCTTATATTGAATAACGCGGCGCGGCACATGAATAAAAAAGTAATTTATTTTGTTTTTACTCCGCTTTTATCTTGTCCGTTTGGGCTGACGGCCAGCTAGAGCTCCGCTAGCCACCCTCAGCGTACATTTTTCTTCCTTTTTGGTGATGCTATCTTTCAATTAAAAACGATTTTTCTGCGGTTTTCGTCAGTGAAATGTAATTAAAATATGAATGAGCCCTCAGCCCAATTTCAAAGCATCGACGTGTGTCATTATTTACGTGAAAAAATGCCCGACCAAAGACAACATCACAGAACAAATCACTTTTGACACGCCGTTATATGAAGGTAGAACATTCAATATAAAGTTTTCTTTCGTTCCTTAATTCACATTCTCAAAAAAGAATAATAGATATAAATACGATCGACGCATACAATTTCAAAAAAATAAGATTTGAAAATTATGTTCTCATTAAAAACTCTGTTGTAACCAGCACAATACCGCTTTCCATTTCCATTTTATGTTATACATATAAGTACCTACCTGTGTTCAGAAAAAACCTAATTCGGAGTAAACTATGAACACAGAAACGTATGTCTGATCATTATTCAATTCAAAAGTATGTAAGTTATTAATTGGTCGTGAAATGTAATTTTAAGGAGAAAAGATAATAAAGATGGATACAGAATATTACCATTATCTAATTTATTTCTATTTCTAAAATATTATAATATATAATTAATAAAAGAAAAAAAGCTTTGATTTCTTTAGATAACATTTTTGACTATATCTCGTGCCAAATTGACATTTAATTAAATACTTTCAAATTGACATACCTTTTTTTGTTCATAGCCACCTCTGAGTTAGGATTTTTTTTTTCGACACATTGTATTTTATTGCACTTCACTGTCGAAACGTCGTTTTATAATAAAAAAAAATACAGAATTTTGCCCAAATATTGTTTTTTTATTGTATTAACATGTCTTGTGCACACATAAAATTCTTGTTATATCTATTTTTCATTGTATGAGGATGTTCCAAAATGCCAGAGATTCTTCCAGTTCATTAATAAGATTGGCGGTATTTCTTATGCATAGATGCATTTTACCTATAATTTTAAATATTTAATTACTAAATAATAAGAATTTTCTTCGAAGTAGATCCTTTAATATTATTGTTAAAAAAATTGTGTAGGCTTTTTGCATCTTTTGTTTATTGAAACATACAATTTAGTTTACATTTGGACGTTTTGATTGTGGCATCACAATCATCATCAGCTATTAGTTTGATTGTTACATTTTTATAAAAATATTAGTTGAACATTAAGGCGTAATTTTGTAATACATAAAGTTTTATTTTTTTATGACTACATTTTTACCTACTGCTAGTCAAATTAAAATATAGACATAAAAAAATAAAACTTTATGTATTACAAAATTAAGCCTTAATGTTCAACTAATATTTTTATAAAAATGTAACAATCAAACTAATAGCTGATGATGATTGTGATGTCACAATCGAAACGTCCAAATGTAAACTAAATTGTATGTTTCAATAAACAAAAGATCCAAAACGCCTACACAAAATTTTTTAATAAACAATAAGAAGATAAGAAGAATAAGAAAGAATAAATGTACTTCCCAGAAAAAGTTTTGACTAAAACTGTTGATTTTTGGCACTGATATTTATATGTTGCAAACATTTGAATTCTTCATCTGGTTTCCTTGGTGTAGTTAAGCCTATGCGAGTTATTCTATATATTATAGGGTCTTTATCTCTAAATTTATAGAATTTTATTTTTAAATGTTTTAGAATTTTATGTTCTACAATATTAGTAATAACACAAATTTAAAAAAAATAATATTTAGAAGATTTTTTTAAGGAACTACTACTTCCGGTTGTCTAATTGTCACCAAAACCTTTTCAGTTCTTCAGATGAATGTCACATTGAGGAATTCATAGTTAAACAGGTCTTATGTATTATAGTTTTTGAGGAATCGTCCTTCTAACATCAACACGTACACACACTCACACGCATACGGACATCATCGTAAAAATGTTAAACTCGGATTGTAGGGGCCTTAAAACGTGCTTATTCACTAAAATCTGGATATGCGATTTTTACCATGAATCCAATACCTCTCTTAGCGAGAGGTAAAAAATAAGTTGTCATTTTTACCTCCCGCTACCCTTGGTAAGGGAGGTATAGGGATCGTGCTAAAAATCACATATCGAGATTTTAGTAAATGACCACGTTTTAAGGTCCCTAGAATCCAATTTTAACATTTTCACGATGATGTCTGTATGTGTGTATGTGTGTGTGTATGTGTAGGATTTTGTCTTCACTCTAACTCAAATACTATCATTCAGAAAATTCTGAAACCTTGTATTTCCATCCCATTCTAATATGAAAAGAAGTCATTAGATTTTGATGTAAATCGGATAACCGGAAATGGCACTTTACCTGAAGCTCATAATGGTTTTTCTTCAAAAAATACCATTAAATGCCATTTTTTCGCATTTTATGCCTTATGAAAATTAAAGATTATTGAATTTTCTACAGGAATACATTAATACTTTTTTTTATATATTTTATAGATAAATTTAAAAATATTTTTTTTTATTAGTCGCGAAGCCTAAGATAAATACAATTCCTTTGTTACACAGTTCATATTTCAAATGAATGTAACTGACAGTAAATGTCACTGTCAGAAAACTAATCACTTCAAATTAATAATAGTGGCATTTTAAAAAGAAAATAGTAAATAAAGCAATAGTTTTCTGCAATGAAACAGTTTGCAGCGTTAGTAAATACTTAAGTATGTATTTAAATTAATAAAAATTCAATAGTGGGAGGTTTTGTGTTGGCCACATCAGATTTTTAAAGTAAGCTTTGTTCGTTGTTTTTATTTACTTACCGCCTTTGCCACCTATGTTCTATAAAAGAGAACTGGATATTTATACCAATTTTTATTAATGTATAAACAATTTAAATTTATATTTATCATCATATCATTTTCTACAGCCTCCCATTACCATTCCATAAAAATTTACAAGCCTGCTATCCCTACTAAACAAACATCCCGATCCCGATAGTAGTGATGCGAAAACCTGTGTCTGTTCCATATCTGTGTTGAAACTAACTTTGTGGACGGTTCATAGGTACACAGCGTTATCTCTGCGCTGGTCATTATATGCTCGGCATTTTCATTAGCATTCTGCTGCGTCGAAAGATATCTATATAGGAAACACAGGCAGGAACCGGAACTGTGTGCTGACCACCCCCGGACAGTTTCACAACAACTTAGTGCTCATCCCCAGCTACACGGTTGTCGTTGGAGTTGTCGTTAGTGTTGTCACACCATTCGATGCTACACCGTGCAGCTTTAATTAAAACAGAAATTTGATAGCGTTTGAAATAAGAATGAAAGTTTATTTCAATGTATGATTAAATGTTGCAAACAGGGGAGATAAAAGAGTTTATTGTATTTTTGATTAAATTACATTTTTTCCACCAGAAAAAAAACAATGTGCATTTATTCATAACGAAAAACAGGATTTATAAAATCAAGTTTTGTATTTTTGTAATGTTGTATGTTCATTTTAAAACTAAAAATGTAACATTTTTAGAGTTTTTTACAAATATTTTTAATTTTTTTCAAATGACAAAATAGTGATCGATCAAAAATTTCAAAACATGATTTTTTGATAACCACTCCATCGATTTTCGAAAGTAAAACAGTTATAAATTCCTTAAACTATCTACTATAATATTTGTCCTAAACATTTTTTTCAATCTATCCAAAAAATCTTTGTTCATTTACCTACTTGACTTAAATAAGTGCAGTGTGTTCAGAAAAAAACCTAATTCGGAGTAGGCTATGAATATGAACACAGAAACGTATGTCTGATCATTTTAAGGAGAAAAGATAAAAAGAAGGCTACAGATTATTGCCATTCACTGTTTTCTAATTTAGTTCTATTTCTACTCGTAAAATAAGGATTCAAGAATATTTCTTTATCTCGTGTCAATTTTACATTTAATTAAATACTTTCAAATTGAAATACGTTTTTTTGTCCATAGCCTACTCCAAATTAGGTTTTTTTCTGAACACACTGCACTTATGTAAATCATGTAAATGAGTAAAGAGAGTAAAAGAAAGTGGTTATCAAAAAATCATGTTTTGAAATTTTTGATCGATCGCTATTTTGTCATTTGTTTTAGAGAACCTAAAGGTAAATTGGAAAAAAAAAAATTTTCAAGTCTTCGAAATAAGGGAGTTATGACGATTTTTCGAAAAACAAAAGAACTCCAATAACTACGAACCGGGTCATCAAATCAAAAATTGGAACTAAGAAAAGTTGTTTAATGAGTTCTAACTACCATTTTCGGGTCTTAGTATTAACACCCAGTCCAGTACATAAATCAAAATTACAAAATTTGGACTATAGTTGTTTTTGCCAGAAGCTTTTAAATTGTCAAAAATGATATAAAATTGTGAATTTATTATTAATTTTTAATTACTTAAGCGATTTCGTACAAAAAATTATACGTATTACGTGAGGAATGCGTCTTTACAAGACTCACAGATTTACCGTAAAAGGTCAGTATCCAATGTAAACGTAAAACTATAACCTACAGTTTTACATTTGTGTGCTAAATTTACATTTAATATTCAAAATATCGTGACATGCAGTCATCACAAATATAAAGGGGTTAAAAAGTAATAACGAGCATATTATGATTCACAAAGTAGAAGAAGGGTTGAAAGTAATAAAGAAAACACTTTATTAGCAACGCGTATCTAGGGATATATACCATCATAATTATCAAAATTTTATGGCTACTTCCCGTCAATTTCATCCATAATGTATAAAAACATTAATTAGTGTAACTTTTCACTTGAGACTAATGTTACCATCTTAGAAGTTGTGTACAACATAACCACAAGTTTGGCTGTTTTGTTTTGTTGTGAAAAATCGTGTGCGGAGAGAAAGTTGTTCCACAATGGCGTTATCAGCAGAGATAGCGGCGCATGAATTATGCACAGCCGAAGTCAAAGTCGAAGGCAGGCAGGAGCTATATCTGTATCGAAAGTTCCGTGCTCCGCCGCCAGGAGCGCTGAGATAAAACTTAGCGAGACGCAAGGCGCCAAGGAACAAGGATGTTGGAAGAGAAAAGTTGGAAGTAAATATGTCTTAAAGCTTTTACACATATTTACTGGAATAAATTTTTCGAGGACTGAATACTGTTTTTGTAGCTGTAGTTCATTTGTATCATGATCATGGGGAATGGGGTCATGCCACATTTTCTGTTTTATTTTTTTCCTGGAAGTCTACCGGTAACAGTACACGTAAATAATATTTTCACGCCATTTGTGTGCATTGTTTTGTGGATATAATTTTTTAAAAATAGGGGTCAATTTTAAATCTCAATGAGGACACGTGAGCACATACGTCATGTATCTGAACGATTCCAGTTCACCCTGGCGGACAAAATGTAAATTAAGATTGTTTTTAAATAGTTTTGGGTTTTTTAATAAATTGTTTCCACAAGTTGGAACTGCACAGTTCTTCTTCACCATGTTTTATTATTATTATCATTAAAAATATACAATTACTGCACTTTTATGTATTAAATTATATATCAAGCACTCAAACCTGCAATTAAAAATAATATTTCTCTAATGAAATAATTAAATCTTTATGAAACAAAAAAGATTGAATAGAGCGCACTTTTCCTTTGACAGCTTTATAAATATTTGGTTAGTTTACTCTGATCTTACGTTTAACTTTGCGTTTGAAGTTTGTGACATTGTGACCTTCATGTATGTGTGACTAGTGTCGTTGTGTGAGTAGCCGATACATGACTTCACAGAAAATCGTACCGCGAATATCTTTTAAGTAAATTATGAATGAAAAGTATTATATATTGGGATGTTTTATGTTGCAATATGGATAATAAGTGTCATAGATTCTATTTTTATAAAAATATTCGCAACATTTTTTTTTTACATGACCCCATTGTGATGTATGGATGCAAAACGAGGATTTTGAAAAAGAAGAAAAAGTATTTGGAATGTTTTGAAGTAAGGTTGTGCGTTGTGGCGTCGAATAAAGAAGACTGGATGGGAAGAGAGATTCAGGAATGAAGAGGTGTTAAGAAGAATTAGAGAAGAGAGAAAAATTTTGAAAGAAATAAGAAAGAGGGAGACGAATTGGATCAAATATATATTTTAAGGTGGGATTGTCTTCAAGAAGTTGTAACTGAAGGGAAGATACATGGAAGAAAAAGGTTTATAGCAGGGACCCGAACCGTAACGAAACCGTAGCCGAAAACCGCACCGATATTTGACTTTTTTTGAAACCGCAACCAAAAACCGAAACCTATATATTATTTTTCTAATATGGAAACCGAAAACCGATACGAAAAATAAATTTATTCTGTAACCGAAAACATTACCGAACCGAAATAATGTTGGTACTTAATTTAAATAACCGGTATAAATATTGTACTAAACCGAAAACTATATAAATTTTAAGTACAATTACGATACTCGGTAAACTGTTCTAATACAATTTTTAAAAAATTGTACTAGACATGTTTCACAAGATTTCAGTGTCTGAATCAACCTCAGACGAGTTTCACTCTTTTTAGAGCTCATCAATGTGGTGCACTGAAGCCTCTAGGAGGCACTGACTAGGTTGAGTGGACGAATAATAAACTATCCAAGATGGCAGAGGTAACTAACACATGCAGAGCCATCTATCAAGAATCTGATGTGGCCAGCACATGACCTCCCGCAAATTCCATATTTAAAATAGTAATGAGCTTTAAGTAAAGTATCTTTTTCTGTTCCGGTTGATCGTTTATAAACAAAATCTAATTTGTTGTTTTAATAAATAGAAGTCTGTAATACGAAATTAATTTCGTGCCAAAAATAATCGATTATCATAAGCCTATAGCGCTCGCCATCAACTATAACAGTTCGACCTTCATCATTTTCGAAAAAGTAAGTTCCAATGACGCCACCTGACCATAGTGCGCACCAAACAGTCTCATTTGGACATGTAATGGTACCTCGTAAAGTCGTAAATCACATGAAGATTATCCTCTGTCCATATCTGGCAATTTTGCTTATTAACATACCCAGAGAGGAGAAAATGTGCCTCACCAAAGAAAAAGATAATCCGCGAAAAATCATCAACTTCCAAGTGCTCTAAAAACGCAATCTGTGTAAATTCTTTGCCGTACATGATCCATGTCGTAAATGTGTAGTTGTTAATCAATATTTGACATTCTAAAAACACGTACTTATACTAACAGATTTATATTTACAAATCAAATATGTTTCTAGTTAATTCTTCTTAACACGGCTTCATCATTAATGTAAATGTGACAGTGACATATGTTTAAATACGTCAAAATTTTATTAATGTATTATGTTTATGTTTGACGCATGGGTCAGATGATGTACAAAAATAAATTATTTTATAAATTTATATTTAAAGTTATTTAAAGTTTTTTAAAGTTATATTATCGTAGAATTGAAGATTGTACCATTATATTATATTTTTAATAGTAAAAGTTGCTGAAAAATTATATTCAATGCAATTATTTCAAGAAAAACTGGTAAAAGCTTGTATAAGTGATACTTCCGGTTATCTGTTATACACTAAAAACTAATCAACTCCTCACACATTAGTATAGAATGGGTATACAAAATTTCAAAATTTTCTGATTGATAGTATTTGAGTAATCGTGTCCACAGGATGGATCCTGTGGACACACACATACACACATACACAGACACATACATACCCACAGACATCATTGTAAAAATGTTAAAATCGGATTCTGGGGACATCAAAACGTGCTTATTCACTAAAATCTCTATATGCGATTTTTAGCACTTACCTAGGGTAGCGGGAGGTAAAAATAAATTAATGATCTCAACAATTAAATGCTCTATCATTAATCACCCTCATTAACACACTTGATAGTTACATAACTATTAAAAAATTCGCGGTGCAGTCACTCAGGTTTTTTTCTGTGTGAACCGTAACACAAATTACACAGAGAGAGTTTACTATTGAATGTATTTTTCTGAAAAAATATAATAATAATTTTACGTTATCGGCGTGGTCATTAAAAAGTTACGGTCTAATCAATGTTGAGACACCTAAGTTTCATACACTAGTGATTCACTAATATAAGTATCATCTTAAAAGATGATTTATCATATATGACAAATCGATTAAAGCGTTTTGTTATTATAAACAAAATTTTTTTTTCGAAAAGTTTTTAAGCAGAATACTGGCTAAATGGTACACTTTCCGGTAAACGAAAGTTTAGTTAAATTGTCCTATTTTAGTCTCAGAAATCTGTGATTAAGCCATGTCCCCCTATTTTAGAGACATCTGTATAATTACAATAAAGAATTAATAACGACTTAAAAAAAAAACAAATAAACTGCTGAAATCTACCCAAACATAAAATTATCACATGTAAAAATATGAATAACAAATATTTGGAATTGAAATAAAAATGTTTCATTAATATTTTCATCCGTGAAATATTTTTTGCGATGATTTATTTCGTTTCTAATTAAATTCTGTACGCTGTGTATGAATTTTTTTGTTATAAAACATGGTTTAATAATCCTATAAACTTATATACACATGCTGTAAAACGTACAATGATACTGTTTGTGTTAGGCATATTATTTTTCATCAACCACAAACAGAAAACAGTATCTACGTTTAACAACATTTGTACTCGTATGTAGGTATTAATGTCATTATTAAATGAAATGCGTATAACGTGATAATATTTTCATATATTAATAGTTTGTTGCGCCTATAAAAAGTGTATAACCATCAAACAACCGGACTGAATTACATACATTAACCATCAGCATAAATGCAGTAAAATGCGACATCAAATATCAAAGCATCTAGCAGCTGCATTACAGCCAGTGGAAATACTCATAACGACCATAATTATTTCAAATATACATTATCTGATCAACAATGTTACATACATACCTAATATCACATTATCATAACTTTATTATATGGAATAATCTAAAAAGAATAAATATCTGATATGGCCAGTACATAACCTTCCGCAAATTTTATGTATTTTTTACAAATCCCATATCAAAAGTACCGTGGAAAAGATTTTTTGCCCTCCTGAATTGTAATGGGAACTTTACAACTGTATACACATCAAGTGTAACCTACATTTTACGCTTACTGTGTTGTAACTTGTCTAACTATGCAGTAAAATAAACAAAATACACTGGACGTTTATGGGCATTTAGAAAAGAAATCATCTTTACTATAATAAAGTTCATGTAAAAAAATACTACATACGTAAGTTATTTTTTTTACTTTAACATTTCCTATATTTAAAACTAATTTATATAAACCAAAATCACGGCAGCGACATCTGTCATTATTGTAAAAATCCGCCGTTACCGACATAGTCACCGATCGATATACCTGTCAAATACGCGAGGCGAACATTGCTGAAATGTCAAATATCGACACCTACCTATTATTTATTACGAAGAAAACATGAGCAAATAAATATAATAACAGTCATAAACAACGTCTATTATTACAAATAAATTTTCACTAGAAGAATTACTCTAATAAAGTTAAGTAAAATCAAATTTGGAAATTAACTTAACCCCAGTATTTTACTAACCCTTTTCAGAAGTACAACCTATCTCATTAAAAAAGTGATTTTTATTATCGTCAGCCAAAAAATTTGATACAATTCTCGTGCGTGAAGTATTTTACAGCGCTCCAGCTAATAAGGCACTCGCCTTAAGGGCTCGTGCCTTAAACAAAGCTGTCACGCTGTAAAATACAACTTACACGCACTCGAATGTAAATAACTATTTTATATCCAGTAAAATTATAACACAAATATATACCATTTTTTACAAATTTCATACTGAAAGTTCATTGGAAAAGATTCTACATATCCACTAAAATTATAATACTATCATAAATTATGTAAATTGCACTTAACACTGACATCTGTTAATTAGAATTATTTGATTATATTATATTATATATGAAAGTTAATCTCTTTATAATTCTTTAATTCAATATCTATTGAATATGAAGGAAAATGTTTAATCAAATAGTATAGGCAAAAAGATATTCTTTCATATTGATAATCATATAAAATGTAAAAAAATAGAATTTAACTGCGTTTTCTCAAGAAAACTGTTAACAACTTCAAATACAGATATTCCCGGTTGACCAATTATAATCAGATCTTCATGTGGATGTAAAGAGGAATACGAAAGAATTATAGTTTTTAGAATTGTGTAGTGTTGCAGTTACCGTTGGAGAAATTTTTGTTACACACACACATACATACACACACGCACGTATTCATACATAACATACAAACATCATCGTAAAACTAGAATAATCGTATTCTAGGAAACCTAAAACGTGTTTATTCATTAAAAACTCACCACCGAATTTTTTGACCAGACACTACCTTCTCTACCTAAAACAGACGGAAGGTAATTACTGAAATTGACATTTTGAAAACTGATATTCTAATTTTCTATTCAAATGGGAAGGTACTACTAATCAAATTGATATTTTAATTATTCGACAAACCGAAAATGGCACTTATTATTAATTATAAAATTAACATTAATTGTAAACAATTGACGAAAACTTATGAACTACCACATCATAATGAAGTAATGTAATAGTTAGGTACTGTTACTGGTACCACCACTAGATGGCAACTGATAGTAATACAAAACGAATAAACGTAGAAACACTTGCTTGGAAATGGCAAGTTCACATTATTTCTAAATATTTCTGGATTTCAAGGTCATAGTAAAAAATTTAAAAAGTTTCTTGCTTCGGGCACAATTGGAGTTTACTATCCAGCGGTGTTTCATCATATAAATGTCAAATGCTGACGTCATTCATTTATTTGATATATAAAATTTACCATAAATATAATTTCATAAAAAAATATTTTTTGTTATTAATGCATCTAAGTTTCAATTATTATAACTAAAATTATAAAGTTCATAAATCATGTAAATTGAACAAGAAGTCATATAGAATAAAGTATTATTTGGATACTCAAAGGATTACATCAAATTTAGCCGTTTACGTCTATAACCTGCAGATTTAAAATCACAGACCACAACTTAATTTTATTTATTCAGTTGTACAAGGAATTTATAATCTTTAAGTAAACAAAAATAGCTATATACTTATGAAGTGTTTTTTTGGTTGTTAATAGTTTTATGAAGAAGGGATTTTGTATCTGCGTTGTGATGGCATGTGTGGAAGTTTGCCGTTTGTGATTCAGTGAAGTATAAACGTGCGAAATACAAAAAGAATGAAATCCCAGGCGGACGGGCACTGCACGACCCTAAATATTGATGCGGTGAAACGCTCGTCGCGGTACACTCCACACATCATATTGCAACTTACTCAAAACGCACATACACCCGCCTAAAATCACTATTACCCAAGGAAAAACATGTAGGATAAATGCTGAACCTAAAATATTTTCTTAAGTTTTGTGTATTCAAAAGCAATACTTTGATTTAAAGTTACCCTAATTTGAAAAAAAATGTAAGAAATATTTTATTAGGAAAGGAATATACAACTGTAATATTAGATCAGATGAATATCACGTTTTCATCAGGAAAATATCTATTTTGGCCAGCACAAGACCTTTCGTAAATTCTATGTATTTTGTTCAAATCCCATACCAAAAGTTCCTTGGAAAAGATCTATATATCCAGTGAAACTGTACCACGGACTCACGAACATATACTATTTTCTACAAATTCCGTACCAAAAGTTCCATAGAAAAGATTCTATAAATCCATTCAAATTATAGCACGTACATGCACTATGTAAATTGCACTTGACAATGATATTTGTCAATTAGAATTATTTGAATATATCAGCTGTCTGATTTATGAAAGTTAATATCTTTATAATTTATATACTGAAGATGACTACGTGGCAGGTGAAATGCACATTTTGAATTAATAAAATATATTGTGAAGAAAAGTTTTTTACTATTGATATTTACCTATATAAAATATCTTCACGTAACTCAAATAAATACGTCACTCTTTATAATTTTTTAACTATATACATATCTATTAAATATAAAGGAAAATGTATAATCAAACCGTATATAACAATAAAATATTCTTTCATATTGATAATCAACTAAAATGTCAAAAAATTATTTTTAACTCCGATTTTTCAAGAAATTAAGAACTTCAAATGACTTCCGATGACCATTTATAACCAAAATATAATCAGCTCTTCATATAGATGTAAAGAAGAGGAATACAAAAGAATTATAATTTTTTGTCACTCATACACGCACGGACACATACAGGCATCATCGTAAAACTAATAAAATCATATTCCAGGGACCCTAAAACGTGCTTATTCATTAAAAACTCAATCCCAATTTTTTTGACCAAGACAATACAGTCGACCAAATCAAACTCTCTCTTATTTTATTTTTTTCTCTAAATCGAATTATTTTTTTGGCATGTTCAACTGTATATGCTTTTATATGTAAAAAATATTCTTTAAATAGATTTTTTTAATTCGAACTTTCCTTTAATTGAATTAAATTTTGGGAATTTGCCATCAATTTCAATGAAATTCGCATCTCTATAAATCGAATTTAGATTTAGATAACTGAAATAGATTTTTTGGAACACTCGCTATAATGTTTCAATTTGTATTTTTACTAGGCATGTACATCTCATTTTTCTAAAAAATGAAAATGTATTTTTTTTTTTGTTATATTAACTAAATAAACGTTGTTTTTAATTGCATATACATACTCATTGTAATTTATACAAATTTCATTTAATTTTCTTTCAATCTCTCCAGTTCGAATTCTCTATTATTCGAACAAATTCAAATTTTTCAAACTTTTCTTACCTAAAGGTGACGAAAGGTCAAAATACATAATGGAATAAAAATTATTATATCAATATAATTCTTTGATATATGAAGCAAATTTTAAATTTAATTAATAATACCAACCACCCGCATAAAACATATAAATCATATCTAAAAGAAGATTTCGCTTTTCCGTTTCGTTTTGGCTTTCTTCGTGGAGTGTATCCGCGTGTTATATGACTATGCAATATCATAGACAGGGAACATATGTAAGAAAAAAGAATTCCATTTCGGGTTTAATCTACCGGAGCGAAGTGTGGCCGCGGTCTGTCGATTTAAAAATCATGCACGTACTTCAATAGGACGGCAGATGTGAAATCTGATATCATCTGATATTAGACATCGGTTCTGCTAACCGCGTTCGCGCTAAGGCGGGCGATGTCTTCCCCCACACTACTCATATGCCATACTTCACCCAAATCAAATATACTTCACCTGCACTTCATACCAAATGACATGTGTATATGTAGGTATGTCATTAAACGTTTACGATCTTATGAAAGCTCTGAAGAGACATATAAAATTAAATATTTACACTAAATTACAGATTTTATGTACAAGCTACAATTAAAAATAACTAAATTACACATTTAAAAATGTGTAAATTACACAGTAAAAAAGTGTATGTTACTTACACTTAGATTATTTGGGAAGATTATGTTCACTTTAAATAGTTGCAATTTTATAGCAAACCAATATTTATAAATAAAAATTTATATTTTATTCAGTTATAATAAGTATAAATATTTCATTATTTTTAGTTTTATATCTTTATATATTTAAATAATAACATTGAATAAAAAATTCGTAAACACGAGGCTGGCTCCTAAAGTTGCCTCAGAGACCCCTCCACCCGCTGCAAGATTTCAGCGATTTTATTGGGAGGGTAGGGGGTCAATAAAATTGCTGAAATCCCGCCACTGGACAGTTCTAATTGTTCGACATAATAAAAAGTCATACATTAGGTAAACGTCAAATTATTTCCCCTTGCAAAAAATGTACAATGGGCTACTTGCGTACCTTTTTTTTATTTAATATTTTTGAAGAGCAGGTACAAACTTGCCACCCATATTTTTTCTTTTGGCAAAATATTTATTAATTAGCCAGAAAAAAAAATGAAATTTGATTATTTGAATTCCCGCCATGTTGACGTAGAATTATGCCGCACCAATGAATGGTCGTAAAGCCATAGCGTTTTTTTGTACGGATAATGTAGATCTCCTGTTTAACGTTTCAACAATAGTTTGGAGGTTAATATTTTAGTTTGTCTTTTTGGTATCGATATTTTAAATTACATGTAACTACCTATGTGTTTATTTGTGAAGTAATTAATATATTTGAGAGCCCAGAGAGAGAAAAAAATGAACTAATGTCAAATTCAAATTAAAATTTTCTCGCACGCATGCCATCTATACGTTACATTTTTAAACATATA
Source organism: Ophonus ardosiacus (assembly GCA_943142095.1). Lineage (NCBI taxonomy): Eukaryota > Metazoa > Arthropoda > Insecta > Coleoptera > Carabidae > Ophonus > Ophonus ardosiacus. Next base: position 9,344,820 of record OW964830.1, on the reverse strand, counting down.
CAGCAGTATGCATAAGTGAAACTTAAAATGATGTTATAACAGTTTTAACTAGTGGCCACTAAGGATAGCAAAAATGCATAAGGTTTTACCTAGCAACATTTTAAATTACCTTAGAAACCTACTTAGTGGCCACTAACAAATTTATGCATACGGCTGATGGTTTCCTTTTCCATTTTAATATAATGACGTCACAGAAAATTTTCTTTCTTAATTTACTAGAAAACAAATAATTTTTTAAAAATAAAATTTATATTTTTACATATGTTTTCAACATAACATTACGTATATAGCGATACAAATCGGATTTTCAGTACCACGCAAGTAGCCCATTGTCATGGGAAAATAATAATGCAAGTTTCATAATTTTGAAAAAAAATAATTAGGTAAATTTAATGATCAAAAATGCAAAAATTTGTATTTGGCATCACTGTAAAGCTAATTTAAATTACTTTCAGAAAATGTAAATATATATATATATATATATATATATATATATATATATATATATATATATATATAAAATCAACGGTGATGTCGCTTCCGGCGAAACAGCAAGTAGAATTCAGAATTTTTTTACACCAAAAAGTGACATACTCGTATACGTTCGCCCCAATTTTTACCTCCCGATACCCTTGGTAAGGAAGGAATAGGGGTCGTGCTAAAAATAACATATCGAGATTTTAGTAAATGAATGACCATTTTACAAGGTCCCTAGAATCCAATTTTAACATTTTCACGATGATGTCTGTATGTGAGTATGGATTTTGTCAACGCTCTAGCTCAAATACAATCATTCAGAAAATTCTGAAACCTTGTATTCCGACCCTCTTCTAATATAGAAAGAAGCCATTAGATTTTAATGTAAATCGGATAACCGAAAATGGCATTTTACTTGAAACTCATAATGGTTTTTCTTCAAAAATTATCATTAAATGTTATTTTTTCGCATTTTATGTCATTATAAAAATTAAAGATTATTGAATTTTGTACAGGTATACATTAATACTTTTTCTATATGTTTTACAGATAAATTTAAAAAATAATCTTTTTTATAAATCTCAGCCTCAGCGCCTATGATTTAAAGGTTCCTTTGTTACACAGTTCATATTTCAAATATATGTAACTGACAGAGAAATGTCACTGTCAAAAAACTTCAAATTAATAATGGTAACATTTTAAAAAGAAAATGGTAAATAAACTAATAGTTATATGCAAAGGAAGTTAATATACATAGTTTGCAGCATTAGTGAACATGTAGGTATGTATTTAAATTAATAAAACTTAAATAGCGGGAGGTTTTGTGTTGGCCACATCAGATTTTTTACTATAAAGTCGTAAACAAACAATTTATGTCATTTTTTTTTTAAATAATGCTTTCAATTTTTATAATTTGTACAATATTGAACAATTCGCAATATATTGTGCAATTGTGTATGAAACAGTCATTATATAAATACATCTGTAGTATCGATTAGTTTGGCAATAATATTATTTCGTAGATACAACAAAAACAATTTTGTAGCACTGGCAGCAGGGGGGGGAGGATGGGTAAAGGTTACAGGATGATCGAAAGCAATAAGCAGGGAAAGGTTAGCACGTCGTAGAATTGACAAGCCGGAGACCTGAAAAGGTCACCCTCTAATTAAAATTTGCAATCGGGCGTTACTTTAAGGTTACCTAACTTATCTAAAGTGTTCGACGCAAGCCGATATGACAATCTTTGCATCCGATCTGGGTTTTCGTCCCTCATCGTAATTTCTCTAATAGCCACATAAATTTCGAGTGGTTAATTTGTTAACACATCGCGTTTTCGATAATTTCAAACGGTAAATTAGTGAAAATATATTGTCAGGGTAGGGACTTTGAATTCAAATGAGACTTTTCGAAATAATGATTTAGAATTATTTAAGGGTAGAAAAAAAAAGAAAAATCCAAGGTTTTTTCGTTGTAGAATGTATTTAAAATTATTTATTTAAGTGGCAATCGATTTCGAACTAACAGAAACTGTTCTTTCCTGGACATATTCAAACGTTATATTTTTCAAAATTCTTTTATCGATGTAATCAACATTTTTCTATTAAATTTTCATACGTCTCAGGACAACAATGTATTCTCCTACAGCTTCATTTTATATATTTTAACTTATTTTGACGCGTCGGCCTGATGATGGACTGTTAGTCCGAAATCGATTGCCACTTAAATAAATAATTTTAAATACATTCTGCAACGAAAAAACCTTGGATTTTTCTTTCTTTTTTCTACCCTTATCAACATGCAGAACAGCCTGGAGTCCTTCATCCACTACATTAGAATTATTTGGTTTATATAGTTAAATTACCTAAGAAAAATATTCTAAAGTGATGATGGCAATAACAACATTTACACATCAAGAAATTACTTACATTGAAAAATTTATGAAATATATTATTAAACATAAAGAATACTTGATACCTGGTTTTAAAAGTACAACAAAACAAATTTATTGTTTAAAACACTAAGAACAAGTCTTCCAACAGGACACGGCGCAGACTAGAGATACGGTAATATAGACACATATGGACACTAGTCAACAATCACATAAAATTTTGTCCCCAACTTTTCAACTGAGAATCAATGTTGTATTCCAATTGTCTTTATGGCGAATTGTTCGTATTTCTGGCATTTTGGTGTGATTTTCCAGATTTAAAATTATTGATCCTGGTACAATTTGTAATTTTATATTTATTTTAGTCCAAAAATTCAAGAGAATTAAAGAAAGCTTTATAATACTATTGAATTAATTAAATTTAATAATGTAGAACTGAAATAAATAATTTAAACAACAAAATTTAAATAGAATTGAAATATTTGAAACCTTAATTAAGAGCCCCATCCCGCTTCAGCTGGCCCACTTTTAAAAAATTCATATATCATGGCAACTAATAGAATTTGTAATAATAATTAAATAAATCTTCACTTTTATTTAAATTGAACAGTAACACAAATCGAAATATTAATTTCATATTATTTATCAATATGGGGTAACATCGCTTTTATTTTAAATTTTTACTATAAATATTTTAAAAAAACTAATAACTTTTCGACTTCAATTGGTTTATTTTTACCTTCCGTCACCTTTAGGTAAGGAAGGTATTGGCTTTGGTCTAAAAATTCGGTAGTGAGTTTTTAATGAATAAGCACGTTTTAGGGTCCCTACAATACGAATATACCATTTTTAAGATGATGTCTGTATATATATATGTGTGTGTGTGTGTGTCCGTGTGTGTGTGTGTGTAAGTGTGTGTATGTGTGTCCGTGTGTGACAAATTTTTCTCCGACGATATCTCTAATACTACAATTCTAAAAATTATAATTCTTTCGTATTCCTCTTCTGTACAACCATATGAAGAGTTGATTAGATTATGGTTATAATAGATCCACCGGAAGTACCCTTTCAATAGATGTAGATTTAAAGCGTCATAAAGGAATTAATTTTCAAAAATTAGTCAGCTTTGCTATTTATCATGTAAACAGCTGATAGGTATATTCAAAAAATTTTAATTGACAGATGTCAGTTGCAAATGCAAAACCAAATATAGAAAGTATAGGATCTAAAATTGGTATGGCATAGTGTTCCTCGCAAGTGACATACAGAGAAAGGCCAAAGAGAAGATGGAAAGACTGTATCGCAGAAGACTTGAGAAAGAAAGGACTGTGTAAAGAAGATGCGTTGGACAGGAATGAATGGAAGAGAAGAGGAAACAACGATCCCTAATAAAATAGGAGAAAACTGAAGAAGAAATGAAGGAAGTGTCAATTGCATTTTACTTAGTGTGTGTTTATGTTATAATTTTATTGGATTTGTAGAACCTTTTCAGCTGAACTTTTGGTATGGAATTTGTAAAAAAATAGTATGTGTTCGTGTTCGATTTTACATGATATAATATAGAATCTGTTCCAAGGACCTTTTGGTATGGGATTTGTACAAAATACATCGAATTGACGGAAGGTCTTGTGCTGGCCACAACAGATTTTTTTAATTTTTCTTGAATTGTTGGTAAATAATATTTCATTTTACGTTAAAAAATAAAATATTTTAAACATTTCTTGCTACTAGAACGAAAAAATGTCTATAATATTTATTAAATAAAAATTGGCAATAATTTACGTTAATAATTTTTTGTATCATAATATATTAAACTGTAAATACTATGACGTCACATTGCGTTTCAGATCTCGTGATTTTTCAAATTTTACATAAATTTGAATATTTAATTGTAAAATATCTAATGGATATTTCGTGATATTTTTTGATTTAAGGCTTCCTTAAGAACAATAACTTTACTTGCCTACTTTAACCACCGTAGCTAAAAATCGCCTATAAATTGTTGGTGGTTAATTTGTTAACACATCGCGTTTTCGATAATTTAAGTCGGCAAATTAGTGAAAATATATCGCCTGGGCACGGGCTTGGAGTTCTAATGTGGAGTTCCGTGTCCGCCCGCGCACTTCCGGTGTCCCCGAGTCGACGGCCCCGGTTTTTAATACCAGTTCCGGTCAAGCGTCGCCTAACAGCGCTCAGTCACGGCACGCCTGCACAAATGTTTAATTAATATGCAAATGTGCGATAATGTACTTTGATTTCGATCGATTCCTAACCTCCAGAAACGCGATTTTTACATGAAACTTCTGCACTTCGTTTATGGACTTAATAACTACAAGCTTTTAACAAGATTTTCTTAACAGTTTTCATCAGTGGAAAATTTCGTATTAATATCGACCAAGCAAATTTTCGAGGAGTTTCAATGGTAATTTGTAAAGTCTTCGTAGATTATTATGATACTAACATAAATTTAAAATTTGCATAACTTATTCATAAAGTCAGAAAATCAGTATAATTATATTTTTCCTTATACGAGAGGAATGGGGAATTTTAAAATACGTCAAAATTGCTATTATAATTTAATATGAGCTGAAATATTAATACGCCTTATGCATGTACAGAACGATTAAAAAAGTTTTAACATGTACCCAACTTTTCAATTTCAGTAATTACCGTCCGTCACCTGTAGGTAAGGAAGTTATTTTCTTTGGTCAAATAATTCGGTGGTGTTTTGAATGAATAAGCACGTTTTAGGGTCCTAGAATACGATTTTACTAGTTTTTCGATGATACATGTTTGTGTGTGTGTGTGTGTGTGTGTGTGTGTGCGCGCGTGTGCGTGTGTACCAAAAAATTTTCCGACGATAACTCCAATACTACAATTCTAAAAATTATAATTCTTTCGTGTTCACATGTGTCATTTACAAATTATGTTATAAACATTGGAATTTGTCAACTGGTTTCCTTAGTGCCGTAGCCTATGCGATTAGTTCACTCTATAAATTATAGTGTCTTTATCTCTAAATCTATACAAGATATAATAAAATTTTTAAGTGTATTAGATGGAGAATTTTATGCTCTTCAATATTTAATAAAAAAACCTCCCAAAAAATTATATTTAGAAGAATTCTTCTAAGAAACTACTACTTCCGGTTGTTCAATTGTTACCAAAACCTTTTCAGCTCTTCCCAGGAATGTCAGATTGAGGAAACTGCAGTTAAATATTTTTTAAGTATTATAGTTTTTGAGGAATCGTGTCTACAACATCCAGACATACATACACACACATACACACATCCACACGCACACACACACACACACACACACACACACACACACACACACACACACACACACACACACACACAGACAGACAGACATCATTTTAAAAATGTTATAATCGGATTCTAGGGACCTTAAATCGTGCTTATTCAATAAAATCTGGATATGCGAATTTTAGCATGAATTCAATACCTCTCTTAGCGAGAGGTAAAAATTGGATTTTTAGTTGTCAAATCAATATCTATTGGGTAAAATTTTTAACTAGTTAAAAATTAACCAGAACCACTGAGTTATAGAAGCCTGTGTACGTACCTAAGTAACATGAAAAAAATCTTGTGTTCTTCTGCAGCAAAAATTCTTCGCAATAACGGGATACAGTTTTGGTTTGGAAGTTGGGAGACATAAATAATAGATATGTGTTATTTATCCCGGGTAAGTGTGTGGAAATCTTCGTATGTGACGTATACATACACACACATCTAGCCTCCACATGCATTTATGCATGTCGGAAAGCCATGTCTGTAAGCCGTTTAATGCTACTTTTATCTTAGTTTTTTCATTTGGGGATTGTTTTATTCAGCGCTGGGTGCCATTTGCAGAGGCCGTTAGCATACGTTATCTCATACCTGGAGCAGAGAGCGTTAACGTTAACGCTTGACGTGTGGGGCGCGACACGTACGGTAAACAGCACATCACATCAACGCCGTCAACTCATTTATATCCCGGTGACAAATACACCCGTGCCGCCATTTTTGAAACAAAGCATCGGCAAACAGAAAACAACGCACGGGAAAAATTATTCGTAATAGGCGGAGCAGTGTGAGATATAAAGTGAAATAGATAATATTGTGACGTCACAAGAGTTGGAGGGGAATTTCATCCAAATTTCGCATGGTAGGCTTTTGGATTCTATCTTAAACGTAGGTACAGGTTTCCACCAAATTTTTCTATTTAACGTTGTCTTTTTAGCTTCCATCACCTTTAGATAAGGAAGGTATTGTCTTTGGTCAAAAAATTCGATGGTGAGTTTTTAATGAATAAGCACGTTTTAGGGTCCCTACAATACGAATTTACTATTTTTAAGATGATGTCTGTATGTATGTGTGTATGTGTGTGTGTCCGTGTGTGCATGTGTGTGTATGTGGCCGTGTGTGACAATTTTTTCTCCGACGATAACTCCAATACTAAAATTCTAAAAATTATAATTCTTTCGTATTCCTCTTCTGTACATCCATATGTAGAGTTGATTAGATTTTGGTTATAATTAATCCACCGGAAGTACCCTTATTTGAACTTTTTAACAGTTTTTCTTAAAAAAACGCAGTTAAATATTATTTTTTGACATTTTGTTATATATATATATATTAAAGAAAATACTCTTCTCTATAAGGTTTTATTTTTGATTACACATTTTCCTTCATATTCAATAGATGTAGATTTAAAGCATTATAAAGAAATTAATTTTCAAAAATTAGTCAACTTTGCTATTTATCATGGAAACAGCTGATGTATTCAAAAAATTCTAATTGACAGATGTCAGTTGCAAGTGCAAATCCAAATATGGAAAGTATATGATCAAAAATTGGTGTGTCATAGTGTTCCTCGCAAGTCACATGCAGAGAAAGGCCAAAGAGAAGATGGAAGGACTGTATCGCAGAAGACTTGAGAAAGGAAGGACTGTGTAAAGAAGATGCGTTGGACAGGAATGACTGGAAGAGAAGAGGAATCAATGATCCCTAATAAAATAGAGGAAAGCTGAAGAAGAAAGAAGGAAGTGTCCAATTTTATTGGGTTTATAGAACCTTTTCAAATGAACTTTTGGTATGGAATTTGTAAAAAATAGTATGTGTTCGTGTTCGATTTTACATGATATTATATAGAATCTGTTCCAAGAATCTTTTGGTATGGGATTTGTACAAAATACCGAATTGACGGAAGAAGATTTTTTTAACTTGGAGGAAGAAAATTAAAATATCTAATTCACAATCTAGCTTTATTTGAATGTAGGGGTTAATTAAGGAAGTTAATTGCTCTTGCACTAATGCGCAGTGGTGGTCACACACACACACACACACACACACACACACACACACACACACACACCATCATCATCGTAAAAATAGTAAAATCGTATTCTAGGAACCCCAAAACGTGCTTTTTCATTAAAACTCACTACCCAATTTTTTAACCTAAAGGTAACGGACGGTAAAAAAAGTGTCATATAATGTTTACCATACCAGTAATAAGTGAATTTTATAGATAACATGAATTTTCATTGTTATAAATTGTAATAGTTTATTCATCAATATTAATATTATCTATTCCATTAGATATAATGCACTAATGCCAACGTTATTTCCAATTTGCAAAACAGTTGTCGATTGCATTTTGTGGTATAGCTTTCAGTTCCTATAACAATTTTGCATTTATCTCCTACGGTGACAAAATTTCTTATAATAATTCGGAAATAGGTAAAGATATCGAAAAATATTTCGAATAAACATTGTGTTAAATACAATCATATATATTTTTATAACAGTATAAATTATTGCAAAATGATATTTGATTAAATATTGAAGAAAAACTTATAACACCTTCAAGTAAACTCTAATTTATCTTTAACCAATTCTTTCCTAAATTTAACAATTTCATCTTGCATTTGTATAAACCTTATATACCAAATTTCATTCCATTTAATACATTTATATGTGAAATATGAATTAATTTCTACCATAATAATATTTATTTTTCTCAGATTTGGAATCGTAGCAAGCCAGTGTTTTCCTGTTCGCTCCAATTATCAAGCACCAAGCGCGATCGTCTTTTGTCAGTTATAAACAAACATTCATATTGTCGCGTTCGTGAACTATTTTTCTATATTTTTTTCGTGAAATATAACTGATTTAATTATAAATATTGTTATTAACAAACTCTGTATGACTTTGTGCGAATGTTCATGTATAATATGTGACTGAAACTGTAAAATGTGTTGTGGAAATTACCAAAGAAAATAGTGTGGTTTGTGGTTCCTGGTACGAGATCCATGATGGCAACTTTCAAGGTAGGAAGAACTTTTTTCTTGTTTGTATCATTGTTGTTATATTTTATTTCTCGTTTTGGTTTTATTGTTATTTAATATAATTTTCCTAAAAGTTATTTCACCGTCAATCAATTTGTTCTAATGAGAATACCAGGGCAGAAAAAGTATGATATAATTAAAAGAGTTGACAGCGGAAAATTACTAGAAAGAGTAAAGATAGTTGTGAAAAATCTGATGTGGCCAGCACATTACCTTCCCTCAATTCTATGTATTTTATACAAATCCCATACCAAATGTTCGTGGGAAAAGATTCTAAATATCCAGTAAAATTGTAACACGAATATGTATTATTTTCTACAAATTCTATAACGAAAGTTCCTTGGATAAGGTTCTATAAATCCAATAAAATTATAAAACGAACATACACCATGTAAATTGACACTGACATTTGTCAATTAGAATTATTTAAATATAGGTATCAGCTCTTATAATTCATTAACTCTATATCTATTGAATATGAAGGAAAATTTATAATCAAACCGTATAAACAAGAAGATATTCGTTCATACTGATAATCACATAAAATGTCAAAAAATGATATTTAACTGCGTTTTTCGGAGAAAAATTTCACACACACACACAAACACACATGCAGACATCATCTTAAAAATAGTAAATTCGTATAGTAAGGACCTAAAACGTGCTTATTCATTAAAAACTCACCACCGATTTTTTTGACCAAAGACAATAACCTTCCTTACCTAAAGGTGACGGAAGGTAAGAAAGAATATTTTGTTTAGTGCACTCTAAAGGTCTAGCTAGACCACTAACCCCTATACATAAGTAGAGACAGTCATAGAAAATATCTGATGTGGCCAACACAAAACCTCCCGCTATTTAATTTTTATTAATTTAAATACATACCTACGTATTAACTAATGCAGCAAACTGTTTCATTGCATATAACTATTGCTTTATTTACTATTTTCTTTTTAAAATATCACTATTATTAATTTGAAGTGATTAGTTTTTTGACAGTGACATTCACCTGTCAGTTACATTCATTTAAAATATGAACTGTGTAGCAAAGAAATTGTGTTTATCTTAGGCTTCGGGATGTATAAAAAAAAATGATTTTTAAATTTATCTGTAAATTATATAGAAAAAGTATTAATGTATTCCTATAGAAAATTCAATAATCTTGACAAAATGCGAAAAAATGGCATTTAATGGTATTTTTTGAAGAAAAACAATTATCTAATGGGATCTTTCCATATTAGAATAGGGTAGAAATACAAGGTTTCGGAATTTTTTGAATGATAGTATTTGAGTTAGAGTGCCAACAAAATCTGTACACATACACACACACACACACACACACACACACACACACACACACACACACACACAAACAGACATCATCGTGAAAATGTTAAAATTGGATTCTAGAGACCTTAAAACGTGGCCATTTACTAAAATCTCGATATGTGATTTTTAGCACGATCCCTATACCTCCCTTACCAAGGGTAGCGGGAGGTAAAAATGATTTTTGAACAAAATTTTGACTAACAAAGATAAACAGAGTTGAAATATTGTTGCTAAAACTACAATTTAGAATAGTTTAAAATAAAATTATTGGTACACTGGACTTGTCATGGACACATACATCAAACCTGAAGAACGGTTGTATTTTTAATTTTAGTAAAAAATGTATTCGATAAACTTGCTCCATTGCTATAATGTTCCTGAACATTTATCCAAATAATGTAAAAAAAAATTCTAATAACAAAATCAACAAAAATATATAAAATATAAGCAGCAAAATGTGGGTCACTTGTTTGGAGTTTCTATGTTTGCGTTGCGTACCCAAATGTAACCATCACCATCCCCCTATATTCTTCGTCATCATCCGCCACTGAAACAAGTGAGCGGCTGAAAAAATGATATGTGATGGGCGTGCCTGCTCGATGCATCGCTAAATGCCAGCGCAAATATCGGATAAATTATTCTCCGGCAACACACGTGTGCCCGTGCATATTTTAGCACGTGTCCCATGTCCTGTGTACGTCCGTCCGCGTATCACCGTGTTTGTTCAACACGCACGCTGCGAGCTGCTCCTGTCACCCACACAAATCCGTTATCTTTAATTACCATCGCCCAAATGTAAATTCCCTCTAAATGCACGATTTTTTTCCAACCCAAATAGGATAAATGCCCAGACCCCAGAGAAGCGATTTACCCCAACGTGCCTATCGTTTTTCTTCTTTCTGGCCACGTTTGGTGTTTGTGGTCAGGCGGAATCGAATTTTTTGGTTTTTGTTCCAGGTTTAATTCTAAATACACTGTAAATTCAAAGACCTCTTGGTTTCGAAAATGGATTGAAAATTCAATAGCCTAACACAGGAGTCTATTAAAAACGTATACTTTCTTCATTAAAATGAATTTATAAAGTATGTTTTTCTTTAACATAATACAAGTGTGAAGAAAAAGCACTTTTTTAACGCAAACGCGTGAAATAATGAAACGCTACGGCACTTTTATTCACACTTTTATTGCAGATGTAAAAAAAATATATGCAACTCGAGTAAAAAGTGCCTTCTTTCTCTCATAGGGTTTGACAAACTCGCCTGCGGCTCTTGGTCAAACTTTTCTATTCGTGAAATAAGACTATACTTTTTGCACTTGTTGCATAAATAAGTATTTTTTACGTCTGTTAAAAAAAGTATACTTTTTTTCATTAAAATGGATTTATAAAGTATGTCTTTTTTTAACACAATAAAAGTATGAAAAAAAGTTACTTTTTTTAACGGTACAGAGTGAAATAATGAAACGTTACGGCACTTTTTTTCACACTTTTATTGCAGACGTAAAAAAAAAAAACATATATACCGTGAGTATTTCTTAACGTGAAACATTGGATTTATCATATCCATGGTGATGTCTTGACATTTGACTGACAGCAATGTATTTGCCTGTCCCATTTAAAACGAAACATAGGGAACGAATTTTACATATGACAAGACATCAATAAAGGTTAATTTTATTTAAATAATTATACCCGCTTTCTAAATTAAATTTAGTTGCAGGAAAAATATTGCGTGCATTTTGTGCCCGAGTGATTATCTGACGGCTTAATTTCTTGCAATATTTAAATATAATACTTCTGTCAAATTCATTACCTATTTTTCATTTTCAATGAGACAGGCAAATACATTACTGTCAATCAAATGTCAAGTCGTTACTTAAAGGAAAATTCAACGGTTATCTGTCATATTGACAAGCTGTCATTACAGGTTAATTTTATTTAAATAATTATACCTGTTTTCTAAAAATTAAATTTAGTTGTAGAAAAAATATTGTGTGCACCTTATGCCCGAAATATGTTTAGTGTTCTCGAATGGTTTTCTAACTTGGCTAAATTTCTTATAATATTTAAATATAATACTTCTGTCAAATTCGTTCCCTATGTTTAATTTTAAATGGGACAGGCAAATACATTGCTATTAATCAAATTTCGAGTCGTAACCATGGATATGACAAACCCAATGTTTCATGTTAAAAAATACTCACGGTATTACACGTGTGACATTTAAGATATCTTATTTAAATTTAGTTTTTTTTTTTTGTATATTCATGTTGGTAATAATGACTGAGTACTGCAATATTCAACTTCAGTTCATTAAATATTAGTTTGTACTTTCTATTTAAAATAGATATAATTTATTTCAGAATTAAGGTCGTATAAAATATCTTGTATTCAGCTAAATTGTAAACAAGCTTTATGATATTCGTCAAGCATAAATAATTATATTCGCCATAACCGTACGAATTATATCAATCTCTCTTTATACAGTTATTTGAAAAAAAGAATCTAAAATAAATAAAATCAATGATTTCATTTCATTTTAAACATTAAGGATCGATTTCATACAGAATTTAATCTACGATATTTTTCATAGCAATAAAAAATAATAATATTGTTATTTTCCTAAATAATTAAATAAAAAGATGGGCGCTAGAAATAGTCATGAAAAACAACCCCCTTCCCCCTACTCATGTGACGTCGGAGTACATACAGCTCGTCATTTCTAGCCAATAGGAAACCAGATTACGTTATTTATATAAATAAAAGTAGGCAATAGTTTCTCACATGTTAATCTGTATGTACTCTGACGTCACATTTTTTTTCAAAATATTACATAAAATTCAATATGTAATTGTAAAATATCTACTGGATATTTCGTGATATTTTCAAATTTGATGCTCTTTAAAGAACAATACCTTTTAAAATTTACTGTTCTTGTATTTACATTTTTACTGAGCATGATTAATCGTTTGCGAAAATCAATTCAGATTCGGTTGTGAAAATATTCTGTTTCTGCTTCTGAATGATTGATTTGATTATGTAACCATTTTATCTCGTATTAAAATGGGCTGTGCAGTTTTATTCTGAATTGTGTAAGAAAAATTCCGTGCATCAGTATTCCCGTGTGTCATCGCAAGTTGTCGACACAGCATCTCATCACTTCCACTCAGTTAGCGTCGCGGTAGGCGTCTAGGTAGCTAAACAAATGCCACTCGTTTACTCCCCACATCCACCGCCTGCTGCGATAACCCCCCACCCCCAGGAAATGATTAATGCCCGTGCCCGCCGCCATTTCTTCCCTTTTTTCCAATGGTAATTTGTAAATGATGGCATCGTTCCCTTACGCAGTAATTATTCGGTGTTTTGAGGCGAATTTTTCTTTTTTTAATTGATGGGGTAATTAAAAAACGATCCGCAGATCGCGTTTAGTGAGTTTGCAAAACAGTAATCGATGCAGGTGGAGAGAGGGGGAATTGCAAGTGGTTTTTACTTGTTATCTCCTATCTATTGTCTTAATTATCGCGTGTCTCGTAAATCAGAGACGGCTGCAGGTGTGAGGTAGAGAAGAGTTTGCGATTTCACTGACTAATGATACTGTCTGGATCTAATGTGCGTTCCACACGCCTTGCATTACAGACACAGATACTAATTATTCTTCTTTCTTCTATTCTATATGTGTTATTATATGCATACCCTATAAATTTTGTTTTACAATAGATATGAATAAAATGTTTGTTTCCTTTATACATTTGACAGTAGATTATAATTTATTGTTTTATTTAGATTTCTATATGAAGTCGAAATGTATTACTCGTATTTTATAAATTGGTATAGATAATTTGTAAAACGGGCAATTACGAGGGGAGATTTTTAAGTTATCTACCTAGCTATGAAAACAATATGCTATCGCGATAATTTTCTTATGTCAAGTTACTGTGACATGTTCATGTCTACAAAGACACAATTCAGAACTTGAAACCGGCTATACGCGAAAAAAAGACCCCACAATTATGCTCAGAAAATGCCGCTTCTGCACAACAACTGCAGGGTGCATAAAGCACTAATTGTTCAAGCAGTAGTCAATGAATGCGGCTTTGACGAATTACAACATCCACCTTACAGCCCTGACCACGTCCGACTATTATTTCCCTCCAAAACTCAAAAAACATTTGAGAGAGAGTCGCTTTTTATCGAATGATGACTTGGAAAACGCAGTGGAGTCGTATTTTGCAGAATTACCAAAAGATTTTTTTTGCAGGCGTAGCTTTATTAGAAAAACGTTGGAATAAGTGTGTTAGTGTTAACAGTTCTTACGTTGAAAAATAAAATTTTATTTGTTCTCTAACTCGTTGTTTTCATAGCTAGGTAGATAACATAAAAAACTCCCCTCGTATATTAAATGTGATTTGAATTTATAAATTGATGACTTAGGGCCAATTTTACAATATCTAGTTAAAATTTTAACTTTCAGTTAAATAAACAAAATTGAAACGAAATAAACTATCAAATGACAAATTGATCATTACTGTCAATAATCCGATTTAATATTGTTTAACCGAAGATTGTAAAACTAGATAAGGAACGTACCTATCGTCTTTGGTCAAAAAATTCGGTGGTGAGTTTTTTATGAAAAAGCACGTTTTAGGGTCCATAGAATACGATTTTACAAGTTTTACGATGATGTCTGTATGTCTATGTGTGTGACAAAAATTTCTCCGACGGTAACTCCAATACTACAATTCTAAAAATTATAATTTCTTTCGCATTCCTCTTCTTTACATCCCATATGAAGAGCTGATTAGATTTTGGTTACAATTGGTTAACTGGAAGTTCCCTTATTTGAAGTTCTTAATAGTTTTTCTAGAAAAAACGCAGTTAAATATATTTGTTTGACATTTTATATAACCGTAATTCCTTCAAGTGAATTTTTACACATTTTCATCGGTAGTTGGTAGATAATTTATTTCTGAGAATATTTCTTACCAATTTTTCTTGAAAAAACCCAGTTAATTATAAGTTTTTGACATTTTATGTGATTATCAATATGAAAGAATATCTTATTGTCTATACGATTTGATTACAAATTTTCCTTCATATTCAATAGATATAGAGTTAAAGAATTATAAGAAGATTAATTTCCATAAATCAGCCAGCTTTGCTTTAATCATTGAAACAACTGATATATCAAATAATTCTAAATGACAGATGTCCGTGTCAATTGCAATTTACATCCTGTAATAATTTTATTGAATTTATAGAATCTTTTCTAAGAAACTTTCGGTATGTAATTTATAGAAAATAGTATATGTTAGAATTACAATTTTATTGGATATATAGAATCTTTTTCTAGGAACTATTGGAATTTATACCAAATATATAGAACTGACAGAAGGGAGTGTGCTGGCCACATTAGATTTTTTTTGTAATTAATTCAAATGGTTTTCGGAAAATGGAGTACATAACATGTTCATAAAGTAACTGTACAGGTGTCTCATTTTCGATGTTTTTTAAGTGTATCTCGGGAAATATTACTGACAGAGCAAAATCGTTTGTACATTCCAGGGTCAACTTTTTGAGAAAAGTTTAATAGTCACCAAAGGAATTTTCGATCTTCTTTTGTTTCTGAGCTACAGGCAAAATCTCGTTTTTCGGTCATATCGAAAATATCTCATAACTTATTTATTATGGTAGTTAGAGAAAAATTGTTTTTAACAAATTTTGTACCGTTTTTTAAATAAAATAAAATGGGGTGATTAGATATTTTGAAAATGTTATAAATTTTGAGATATAACACAAACTTATGATTTTTTAAATGGCAACCTATGTTGAAAATAGTCTCATCTTTTTGCTTATTTTATAAGCTTTTCAACGATATATAACAAGTCTACATTCTTTTGTTTTACACATGAATAAAAGATGAATTATTATTTTTTTGGGGTGAAAAAATTGAAAATTATTAAGAAACAAATGGAACACTTTTCGGACTTTATAAAATTCGTATGATAAAATATAATGGGGAAGTTTAGCGATTTTTTTTTATTTTTTTATTCCTTGGGAAATGACTTGAAAAATGATGTAACATGTTTTATTTTTTTCAAAAATGCCCAGATTTTCCGGAAAAGCCGATTTTAAGCTATGATGACGTCGGTAGAGGCTTGGCGCAACGTATGTCGACTGATACACTGACGCACGCGGTTACGGTTACCAGTGAAGCGCTTTTACTCTTTGTTACGACCTATGTTCAAGTGGATCGATTTCACCGTTCTGTCTGAGTTTGCGCATAACTGACTTGTGACGTACTTAAAGTTTACCCAAAAAATATTAATTATAAGTAAATGGAGCAATAATTTTAATTTTTAATTTCAATTTCAGCTGTCATTTGTGTTATATTTGTGAGAAAATAGTATGTTATGTAGAATTTTTACCATGCTAAACTTCTCCATTATAATTTCAATTTCAGCTGTCATTTGTGTTATATTTGTGAGAAAATAGTATGTTATGTAGAATTTTTACCATGCTAAACTTCCCCATTATAAAATATAATTTTAAACGATTAGTTACTTTGTATTAGACAGCTTAACAGTTTATTTTTTTCTGCAGTCTGTGCAATAAATTTTACATGTGATCCTAATCCCCTGACCATTGTGCCTATAAACGTAATCGTAGTTCTTAAACGCTCATCATCCCCTTGATAGTGGAGACAAAGTAGTAAATTACCTTGCAAAACATCCCCTTCCCCATCGTCTTCGACATCTAAAGTATCTGTTGTTTTTCGTGGGGGATAATGAATCGCCGGATTGTCTTCCGCGTTCTCGAGCGGTCTTTATAAAAATGTAGTGAGTTTGTTCGTGCCTGGGCCGCACTAATGATTGTTATTTATAAAGATAAGGAGATCCGGGTGGCCTGGGAATCCGCCGGCTGAGCGGCATTAACAAAATCGCGCTTCATTTGTTCCGCCAAGCGAAAACGGCCAGATGTACTAATGAAGACTTCACCGGAGATTCCACCTAACTACGAAGATAACTCACCTACTTCATACATTAACTATAGTAATAAGAAATTTGTAGAGGAGTTACATAAGAAAAACATTACAATATGAAAAAATCTGATGTGGCCAGCACATAACCTCCCGCTGGTTATTTAACCATACAGATTAATTAAAGCAATCATACCACGTGAATCACATGAAGATTTTCCTCTGCCCATATGTGGCAATTTTGCTTATTAACATAATCAGAGAGGTGAAAGTATGCCCCCTTCAAACAAAAAATATTTTTTTTTGAAAAAATCAGCGTCAACTTTCTTGTACTCTAAAACGCAATGGCGGTTTTAACTACAACGCTGTATTAAGAAATGTCAAATTCAAATTTCAATATTTAATTTCACCCTTATGTTAGAGAATGATTTTTACCTTCCATCAAAAGGAAGGTATTGTCTTTGGTCAAAAAATTCGGTGGTGAGTTTTTAATGAATAAGCACGTTTTAAGATCCCTAGAATACGATTTTACTAATTTCACACTGATGTCTGTATGTATGTGTGTGTGTGTGTCTGTGTGTGTGTGTGTGTCTGTGTGTGTGTCTGTGTGTTTGTCCGTGTGTCCGTTTGTGTGTGTGTATGACAAATTTGTCTCCGACGACAACTTCAAAACTACAATTCTAAAAATTATGATTCTTTCGTATTCCTCTTCTTTACAACCATATGAAGAGCTGATTAGATTTTGGTTATAATTGGTCAACCGGAAGTACCCTTATTTGAAGTTCTTAACAGTTTTTCTGGAAAAAACGCAGTTAAATATCATTTTTCGACATTTTATGATCATTAATATGAAAGAAAATATTATTCTCTATACGATTTGATTATATGTTTTCCTTCATATTCAATAGATATAGAGTTATAGAGAGATTAAGAGAGGTTAACTTACAAAAATCAGTCAGCTTTGCAAAATTTATGGAAACAGCAGATATATTCAAAAAATTCTAATTGACAGAAGTCAGTGTGCAGTGCAAAATCAAAGTGGAAAGTATAGGATCAGAAAGTAACATAAGTGACAGAGTATCAGAAAGGAAGAACTGTGTGAAGAAGATGCGTTGGATAGGAATGAGGAAGTGTGAAGTACAATTTACAGAATGTACATTCGTGTTCTAATTAGACTGGATATATAGAATCTTTTCAAAGGAACTTGCAATATGGAATTTGTAAAAAATAGTGTGTTCGTGTTACAATTTTACAGGATATATAGAATCTTTTCCAAGGAACTTTTGGTATCGGATTTGTACAAAATACATTGAATTGACGGAAGGTTTTGTACTGGCCACAACAGATTTTTTTAAAAATAATTGTTTGAATATAAACTATGTTCTGCTTAAAAATCATATTTTGATAAATTTGATATTATTTATTTTTGTTGTTAAATAATGGAATTTGACATTTCTTAAAACAGTGTTTTAGTTAAAACCGAGCTCGCACTATCAGCCAATGTGTGTAAATTCTTCGCTGAACATTATCAACTTCGTAAATGTGTAGTTGTAAGTTGTAAACTAATATTTGACACTTTGAAAACACGTGCTTGTTGACAGCTGTTTGATTTATAGTGCTGCAAACATAGCAAATTTAAATCGGATCATCCTGTGCATCTAATATTTATGTATGATGAAAAATATATTATTTTTACAAACCTTAATTTCATTAGAATCGAATATATTACTACTAAATTCTTAACACGGTTTCATTATTAATTTTACTGTGATCGCTTCCTGACAGTAACATTTGTTTAAATATGTCAAAATTGTTATTAAAGTATTATTTTTGTTTGACGCATAGGCAAGATATATAATTATTTTATATAATGAATAGAATTGAAGTTTGTACCATTATATTCAATTTTTATTAGTAAAAGTTGCTGACGCATAGGCAAGATTTATAAATTTATATTCAAAGTTGTTTAAAGTTATTTACTAAATGCCATTATTGTAGAATTGAAGATTGTTCCATTAATTTTTGTTAGTATAAGTTACTGAAAAATTATATTCAATGTATTTTTTCAAGAAAACTTACAAGTGATACTTCCGGTTATCCGATATACCCTAAAAACTAATAAGCTCTTCCCACATTAGTACAGAATACACACACATCCACAGACAGCTAGAATAAATACCGTCATTTTATGTTATGGTTTCGATGTGTTATTTTTCTTTTATTCGACGAATAATCTATTCGAAGATTTTTTTAATGCTGGTAAAACCGAGCATAAGTTTTCCGTAAATTAAAATATAATATTGTGTTCAGAAAAAAAAACCTAATTCGAAATAGGTTATGAACACATAAACGTATGTCTAATCATTATTCAATTCAAAAGTCAAGTTGTCAAAATTGATCGTGAAATGTAATTTTAAGGAGAAAAGATAATAAAGAAAGATACAGAATATTGTCATTCACGGTTTTCTAATTTATTTCTATTTCTAAAATAAGAATTCACGAAGAAAAGCTTTGATTTCTTTAGATACCATTTTTGACAATATTTTATGTCAAAATGACATTTAATTTAATACTTTCAAATTGGCATACGTTTTTACTTCTCGCTAAGAGCCTAAGAGAGGTATTGGATTCATGCTAAAATTCGCATATCCAGATTTTATTGAATAAGCACGATTTAAGGTCCCTAGAATCCGATTATAACATTTTTAAAATGATGTCTGGGTGTGTGTGTGTATGTATGTATGTCTGGATGTTGTAATCACGATTCCTCAAAAACTATAAGACTTAAAAAAATATTCAACTGCAGTTTCCTCAATCTGACATTCCTGGGAAGAGCTGAAAAGGTTTTGGTAACAATTGAACAACCGGAAGTAGTAGTTTCTTAGAAAAATTCTTCTAAATATAATTTTTTGGGAGGTTTTTTTATTAAATATTGAAGAACATAAAATTCTCCATCTAATACACTTAAAATTTTTATTATATCTTGTATAGATTTAGAGATAAAGACACTATAATTTATAGAGTGAATTAATCGCAGACGCTACGGCACTAAGGAAACCAGTTGACAAATTCCAATGTTTATAACATAATTTGTAAATGACACATGTCAGTGTCAAAAATCAACAGTATTAGTGACATTCTGATAGCTTTTACTGGGAAGTATATTTGATCTTTCTTATTGTTTTATTAATTAAATACTTGAAATTATAGGTAAAATTGTGGTAAAATGCATATATCCATCAGAAATACCGCCAATCTAGTTAATGAATTGGAACAATCTCTGACATTTAGAAACTTCCTCATACAATGAAAAATAGATATAATTAGAATTATATGTGTGCAGAAGACATGTTAAATATAATAAAAAACAATATTTGGGTAATGTTCTATAATATTTTGTTATAAAACTACGGTTAGAAAGCGAAGTGCAATACAATACTTATATAGCCTAATATAGAAATGGCGAGAGGTCTTGTGCTGGCCACAACAGATCTTTTTTCAGATCCTACTCCAAGTTAGGTACCTGTACCTACATAAAATTGTCATCTACTTTACATCACTTGAATTTTTCGTCCATATCCAACTACTTGTCTATCCCATTTTGCTATTTTTCCAAACTATATAAGGGTCAAGGGTGATATTTAAAATGTTATCTACCTAGCCTTGGAGAAAAAAAATTAAATCTACCTCTTTATTCTGTTCATGAACTTAACTATTATAACTGCTATGTAAATTTCATGTATAAATATCCTTGTATAATAGTTTTACAGGCCATATCTTCTTATGGTCTGGTCGTGAATCGTGAATTAAATCCGTGGTTCCATTCCGCCATGTCTTACAGCTGATTAACTCACCACTGCTCATCCGCGAATGAAATAATTTCTTGAACTTTGGGTAATAAAATTCCACGATTGTAAAAATATTAATTGGCAAAGTTAGCGATCGCTCTACTGGGAGTCGGAGACACTGAGTCCTCTCTCTTGCTTGGCTGAGTCGGTATAACTAACTACAATTTGCTCATTGTTCCGGCACGAGCATTATCTTTATTAAGTTTTACTGGTTCCTGGACCGCTAACGCGCAACCCTTTCGCGATTTCACCCTCCTTGCGGAGCTCTTGTTATTGCCGCTGAAAATTGCTGCGCGGAAAAATGATAACAGGAAATGAGATTAGTGCTAGTTTTGTTTTCGTGAAATCAACTTGGTACTTCAGGACATCTTCATAAATTATACATTACAAACTCGAATAATAAAATTATTTATGGTTTTCAGTATCATCGAGACATTGTCAGAAATGTTAATACAAATCAAAATTAAATTGATTGTTCCGTTATACTAAATTCTGTGAGTCTGTGGCAATAAAAGATATGCCACTTTCGGAAAACGTAAAAACTTTTAGAAATAAACAATGAAGACTTATGCCCATATTCATAAACACTCGTAAAGTTTCAAAACGGCTCGTTATAATATTTGACAAATAGAATCAAACTTGACAAATAAAATTTTGATTTTTCTTTTAATGTCGACTATTTTTATTGGATAAATATTATAACGAACCGTTCAAAAAAATTACGAGTGTTTATGAATACGGGCATTAAAATTTCATAATCTGATTTTCTGTAAAATTGCAAAATTCTAAAACATTTGAAAAAGTGACATAGGTAGAGTCCGCGCACCCAAACAAAAAACTTGCGCAGAGAGCAAAATTCATCCGGGCGAGTACAACTGGTGAAAGTAGGAATATTACCATGTTTTAACTTAACAGATAGCAGCTGTATAACGTATAGGTCTACTTAATCTGTTGTAGCCAGCACAAGACCTCTCGCCATTTCCATATTAGGCTATACTTTAAATTCGTAATGTTTTGTTATTTTTTTTATCTTGTATTGTATTTTTTGTACCACTATCCGTTTTGGACTCGTCCTGTAGGATAGTTTTTCTTAAATAAATAAATAAATAAATAAAAATAAATAAATATAAGTACATATTGTATTTAACATTTTTGGTACACACACAAAAATTCTAATTACATCTATTATTAATATATTTTTTTATTCATTCTCCGATAGCTCAATAGTTAGAGCAACACCTTATGTCATGAATGTGCTCGGGGTTCTGGGTTCGAATCCCACTAAGGCATGGATGTTTGTGTATGTGAACCTACTCAGTAATTGGGATTTAATCCTGTTGAGTTTCTTTTCTTTTTAATGAAATAATAAGTTTTCTCCAAGTCTTCTAAATGTTCGAAATTCTTCAAATTCATTGACGAGATTGGCGGTATTTCAGACGCTTTTATGTAATATATGTATATATAATTTTAAATATATAATTAATAATATAATAAGAAATATTAAATGTACTTCCTAGAAAAAGCCTTCAGTAATGTATTTGGATTTTTGACACTGACATTTTTCTGTCAATTACATTTTAATTTTTTAATTGGTTTCCATGGAATTATTCGGGTTGTGAGATTCATTGTAATAATTCTCTATTTCTAAATCTAAAGAAGATATAATAAAAATGATCAATGTATCGGAAAAAGAATTTTATAATCTTTAATATTTGTAATAAAAATGATCAATGTATCGGAAAGAGAATTTTATAATCTTTAATATTTGTAATAAGAATAACATAAATTTCATCATCAGAAGATTTAGAAGATTTCTTTTAACAAACTTTCATATTGTCCAATTGTTACTAAAACCTTTTCAACTCTTAATGTCAGATTAAGGAATACGTAGTTAAATTGGTCTTTAGTCTTGTAGAATTTTGAGAAACCGTCCCTTCAATATCCACACACACACACACACACACACACACGCACACACACACACACGCACACACATCATTGCAAAAATATTAAAATCGTATTCTACGGGCCTTAAAGCGAGCTTATTCACTAAAATCTGGATATGAGCTTTTAGCATAAATCCAATACCTCTCTTAGCGAGAGGTAATAAGAATTCAATCGAAAACAAATAACGTGCGAAATTAAAAAAATCTTATTACAAAATTGCCAACTTCCTCTTACTCCTTCCTGGTGCAGGAGAGTCTATTGCACTTATTAAAATAATATATTTCTTTTATAAAATTACAAGCGCTCACTCTGTTTAAGCCAGAGTATAAAAAGAAATAAATTTAATTAAATTTTAAACAGAAATGAATAGGCTAGATTATTTTGCATTAAGTAATCATTAATTTCATTCTAGAATTCAAATCAAATCAAGTTCCTACTTCGTAACATCGTAATAGACTATTGTCTATCCTCTACATTAAGTTATAAGCACCAACTCAAATTCAATCCCTCATTGTTCGCGCAAATACCACAATATTAAACAATATTAATCACTCGTATTCGGTTGACAGTTCTCCAGTAAATAATCGTCCAGTAATACCTCCAGACGCATTACGAATTACCATACCTAAACCGCATAATCTCGTCATTTGTCTCGCGTTTAAAAATCCCGCCATGATCCCCAGCCTGCCATGATCCTACCTATGTGATATATTCCCTCAAATCTGTTAAACAATAGCGGACTTCGCTGTATAATAACACATATCTTACTTGCATGCAAATTTCTCAATCTAACAGGCTTCGCCAGCGACGTTTTCGAGAAGTGGGGTTAGGTTTGAGGATGAATACTCTTCTGAGACGCTGGATAGTGTCTTAGGAGGATCTTATGACAACACTGTTGCAATTACGTGTCGCAGAGGTGTTAACCCGAGGCTGTTTACGTAGAATTAAACGTCTGCAAGTAGCTAGCAAGATCAGTGTTGTGATTGCATTAAACGTAGACCTAACTAAACTAGAATGTTGTAGATTTTTTGGGAGTATAGTATCTGTGTTGTTGTAGAGTAAAATAAACAGTGTTGAATATTAATCACAGATCTAAGATCTGTAGGTAATTTGCATGGTAATTTTCTTGACAGACTATACAGTCGAAATTTAATTCTTGGAAGGGAAATGGGTAATTTTGCAGTAATTGCAATTGCAAATGATATACGATGCATGTCGTTGGTGACATTTTAATTTTGATCTATGTAAAACTCTACGAAGCAAAAATAGTACATTACGTTTCAAGTTACGAAAAGTAAAAGTTTACCTAACGAGAATGGCAAGTTTACGAGCGATACGAGTACAGTAAAATCACTTTTCTGACGCGCACCGTACACTATTTTTTCGTATTTTATATTAGTATTAAAATTTGAATTTTTTGCAGCATAAAATACTCAATTAAAAAAAAATTTAAAAAGACATAGTAGTCTGATTCTCAGTAACAAAGTAAGTTGACAGTTATTGTTTTTTGTATCTTACAACCTCCAAACAAATTAATTTTTGGAGATCGATTTGTAAAACGATAGATCTAGAACTTGATGATGAAACTTCAGTATCTTGATAATAGGGTCCAGTAGCCATTTTCCGATTTTATTTTTCTTTAAGATTGAATAACATGCGTATAGTTATTGGAATATATTTTTTAAACATTTTATTAAATTTCAAATTATGTTATGTTAATATGTGCTCTAGTGAGTAAAGCAAGAACCTTTCCTACCTTTTCAACTTCAATTTCAGAAAAACTGAAATTAAAGTTGGAAAGATATTAAGGCTGTAACAGATATCGCATTTTGGCATTTAGTATTTAGGATTTAGGTCTTCTTCACATAAATACAACTCCGAATGGCACACTAATGACATCCATTGGTTTGTATGACAACACTTTAGAACAACAAAAATGAATTTTTTAATTCGATTTAATTTGATGCTTCAAATTAAATGTTAATATATTTCATAAAATAGAAGCTAAGAAGCTATTCTTTGACAGCAAATTTGACATTTTGTGAAAATTATAGCAACGAACATGATTTGTTTAATTAATGCGTGTCAACTTCAAAGCATAGTGTGCTCCTGCAAAACCCTAAAATCTATAATTCTTAATATCCTAAATAATGACGTTATTTAGGGCATATAAATTTAGGATTTAAATATTAGGGTGAGAAAAGTGCAACATTGGACACAGTCAGAGTTGTTTGTATCTGTCATCACTGTCACCCCAACACGTATTAATAGTGTCAAATTATGGTAATAAAATTATGTAAATGAAAGTTTTATATTTTAATAAAATTTTGGTATAACATCTTTTAAAATTATATAGATTTTGATAATTTCTTTAGAATCAAACTCTATTCTATCACTACATTATTCAAATTCATAACAATATAAAGTTTAAATTTATTTCTATTTCTTATTTCTTAATATTTTTAAAATATTATCGTACAGGTGCTATTTAGGAATATAACTAGGTAAGGTACCGTGAGTATTTTTTACCGTGAAACATTATGGCTCGTAATATGATCACGGTTTTAACTAAACCGCTGTTTTAAGAAATTTTATTATTTAATAACAATAATAAATAATATAAAATTTATTAAAATATGATTTTAAAGCAGAACATAGTTTGTATTGAAACAAATATTTTTTAAAAAATTGTTCTTTAAACATACGAGTGAAATTTAATATTCAAATTTGAATTTGACATATCTAAAAACAGTGTTTTAGTTAAAACCGTGATCATACTGCAAGCCTATGGGTTTGTCATATCGACATTTGATTGACAACAATCCAACAATGTATTTGCCTGTTCCATTTAAAATAAAGCATAGGGAACGAATTTGACAGAAGTATTATATTTAAATATTAGTCCTCGGAATACCAGTGGATCCATATGACCACCCGCCCACCCGTATTTCAGTGAATACGGGTCGGAACCGATTCTTCACCCATAAGACCGTATTACCCGTAAGAACCACACCCATATTACCCGTAAGAACCATATCACCCGTAAGACGTATTATTACGTTGCTATCTGTTTAAATAATCGTACCGTTGAAAAATAATTTTATTTAATTAAGTTAATTTATTTGATTAAACACTTCACATAGGTAATACAATTAGTTTTAAAAGATAAGTTAGTAATTTGTACAATAATAAGACAAGTAAAACATATCTCGATTTATAAGACAGATACTATTATGGGTAATATGGGTCTGTGGTTCTTACGGGTAATATGGGTCTGTGGTTCTTACGGGTAATATGGGTCTGTGGTTTTTATGGGTCTTACGGGTCTTATGGGTGAAAAATCGGTTCCGACCCGTATTCCATTTGGTCCGGGTGGGTGGTTCTTTCCCATATAACTAAGTACCCAGTTCGAAGTCCTAGCCCTATTAAATATTGTAAGAAATTTAGTAGAGTCAGAAAACTACCGGGGAGCACTAAACATATTTCGGGCATAAGGTGCACACAATATTTTTTCCACAACTAAATTTAATTTTTAGAAAACAGGTATACCTATTTAAACAAAATTAATCTCTAATAACATCTTGTTATCAATATGACAGATAACCGTTGAATTTTCCTATAAGTTACGACTTAACATTTGATTGCAGGAATGTATTTGTCTGTCTCATTTAAAATGAAACATAGGGAATGGATTTGACAGAAGCATTATATTTAAATATTATAAGAAATTTAGCCAAGTCAGAAAATTACTCGGGCACAAGGTGCACACAATATTTTTTCTTCAACTAAATTTAATTTAGAAAGCAGGTATAATTATTTAAACAAGTTAACCTCTATTGACATCTTGTCAAATGTCAAATTCGGGAAATTCGTTCCCTATTAAATTTCAAGTCGTAATCATGGATTTGACAAATTCAATGTTTCACGTTAAAAAATACTCACGGTATAACTACGAATATCTAAATGCATGGACAAAGTATGATAATATTACGCAGTCATAATCATAAAGCGCAAAATATTAAAAAAAAAAAAAATTAAAATGCTGTAAATTTTCTGGAAATGAAGAAAATAAAGCTAGAATTTTTTAAGAGCTCCGTTTTAATTTGTCGAAACAAACAAACGTAGAAGTGAAATGTTTCTTTTATATGTAATCTCAAGTCGTAACAATCTGACGAGTGTTAAAATGCTAAGTCGCAATGGGCACAGTAGCTCGTAAAAGATAAAAAGACACATCTTTGCAAAACTATAACCGGCCGGTTACAGGGGTAAAAATGCCTTCTCGGACGTTAAAACTTTCTCGCAGGGTAATTAGGCGTGAATGGCCAACCGGGATTCGAACTCCCGCCCTAGGCAGAACAATTAAACTGAATTGTTGCCTTATGCAAACGAACCAACAAGGAAAGCCTGCATACGACTTTATTTCTTTCTCCTTTATGCACTCACTACACAAATATAAAATCTGTTTTAATTAATTCTACATGAAATGAGAGTTTTATCTTCCTACTAATTGGGAATCATTTTAAAGAGAATATTTTCCCTGTTTATTATTTCATTACGGACAAGGAGTTTAATTAGTATTCATTTATTTCATGTA
Source organism: Ophonus ardosiacus (assembly GCA_943142095.1). NCBI lineage: Eukaryota > Metazoa > Arthropoda > Insecta > Coleoptera > Carabidae > Ophonus > Ophonus ardosiacus. Next base: position 9,317,406 of record OW964830.1, on the reverse strand, counting down.
TTCTAACAACGCCTACGTGCAGTAAGGGATACAAATTCTATGTGTTTCATTTTCATTTTTACTTTCCGTCACTTTTAGGTAAGGAAGGTATTGTCTTTGGTCAAAAAATTCGTTGGTGAGTTTTTAATGAATAAGCACGTTTGATGGACCTTAGAATAGGAATTTACTATTTTTAAGATGATGTCTGTATATGTATGTATGTGTGTGTGTGTTCGTGTGTGTGTGTGTGTGTGTGTGTGTGTGTGTGTTCGTGTGTGTGTATGTGTGTCCGTGTGTGACAAATTTTTCTCCGACAATAACTCCAATACTACAATTCTAAAAATTATGATTCTTTCGTATTCCTCTTCTTTACATCCATATGAAGAGCTGATTAAATTTTGGTTATAATTGATCCACCGGAAGTACCCTTGTTTAAAGTATTTAACAGTTTTTCTTAAAAAAACGCAGTTAAATATTTTTTGACATTTTCTGTTTTATAAATTTTAAAGAAAATGCTATTCTTTATACGGTTTGATTATACATTTTCCTTCATATTCAATAGATACAGTCAAAGCATTATAAAGAGATTAATTTTCAAAAATCAGTTAGTTTTACTGTTTATCATGGAAACATCTGATATATGTCTCTACCCATTTTTGAATTATTGCCACAAAAGTCAATATACCCCACATTTAGATAAAAACTTCAAATTTTTCAAAAATCTAATTTTTATGTTTCTAGATACTTCTCAGTGCGCTGATTTCATATCGCGTTTCGGTTTCAAGATATTTAGATTTAAAGTTTTGCTCAAAACTGCCCATTTTTGGGTGTTAACCCAAAAATGGGTCGAGATATGAGTTTGGCGACATCACCATTCGATTCTACGGACAAAAATACATAAGTATAGCAATTTTCATAATATTTGTCCAGCCGGTTCATTTTTTATGAATAAAAGCTTGAAAATCCCTGAAAATGGCCAAAATCTGAAAAAATCGTAAGGGGTACACCTTAGATTTTTTCGATTTTTGTCCATTTTCAGTTATTTTGCTTTAGAGATTGTATGCGGTGTTTAAAAATTCTGAAAATTAGTGTACTTATGTAATTTTGCCCGTAGAATCGAATGGTGTTGTCGCTAAATTCATATCTCGACCCATTTTTGGGTTATTACCCAAAAATGGGCAGTTTTCAGCAAAACTTCGAATCTAAATATCTCGAGAACGAAAAAAGTTATTGACCTGTGATTTCAAAATTTGGAATCAGCGCATTGAGAAGTATCTAGAAACATAAAAATTAGATTTTTGAAAAATTTGATGTTTTTATCTAAATGTGGGGTATATTGACTTTTGGGGCAATAATTCAAAAATATAGAGACATATATCAGATGTTTCCATGACATCTACTGGGCTATGTTAGACACAAAAATTCTGTCAAATACAAATTTTAGGCAAATTTAATGTTAAAACTGCAAAAAAAATTCTCACCGAATACCCCTCGATCATTGATAAATACTTATAATTTTATCACACTTCCTCAAGCAACGCGCTTTCGGTAACTGTCATAAAATTATTTCGTAATTATCAATGTCCTTGGGATATTATAGCTGATAATTTTATTGGATTTATAGAATATTTTCCAAGGAACTTTCTGTATGGAATTTGTAAAAAGTTGTATTATGTTGTTACATAATGAAGTTTTATTATGAAGTTTTCGTAAAAACTCCTATATGCAAATTTGCAACTGAATAAAAAAAATATTTTCTTGCTTAAATTACATTTAAATTACATTTTTTCGAAATTTATGTTATAAAATTTAAAGATTATTAAATTTTCTACAGGTCAAATACTTTTTCTATATATTTTATATACAAATTTATGAAATAAATTCCAGAGCCTATGCTTGTAACACATTATCTCCTTGGTTACATCAGTTTAGATCTCAAAGGTGACAGTTAGATGTCATTGTCAAAAAAACTAATCATTTCAAAGTAAAAATTATGACGTTTTAAAAAGAAAATAGTAAAAGGAACATTAGTTAAATGAAAAGAAAATTAATAAAGTTTCCAGCATTAGTAAATATATAGATATGTATTTAAATTAGTAAAAATTAAATAGCGGGAGGTTTTATGCTGGTCACATCAGATTTTTACTTTTATTATAATAAATATTTGTACATTTTGCATTAATTTTAAATAAAAAACAAAACTTTCAAGAAAGAAAAGCATAGTTCCATTAAAATAGTAAGTATCCTAGTTAATTATGTATGAGTACACTCTCTTAGTTCCAGAATGAAGATATCGTAAAAATAAAGAGAACTGGGAGAAAGAGACAAAGTTACAATTACAGAGAAGAGTTCCATAGTCAATGTTTTATTCGGAAACTTCCCAACTTCTGCAACTCTAAAAGACTTACAATGCTATAAAAATTAACGCTTTCAGAACTCCAACTCCGAGGATTCGACTTGGAGAATATACAGTTGTTATCGCAGCAGTTACCGATTTTTATTTTCTGAGACAGAATTACAGAGCACTGTTTTAAAACTTGGAATATAGACGCGATAATCCTTCCTTTATGTCGAGTTCATTAAAACCATAAACCGAATGCACAGAAAACGAAAGGGGATATCGGTTGAAACTTTCAGAACAACTGTATATGTTCGCAAAGTGACAAATAGGTCGAATAAGAAGATAAAATCTCCAGATCAAAGAATAACAGGGCAATAATCGTTTCTGGAACTTGAAAACAAAAATGCAAGAGCATCACTTTTCCTATCAAAACAGCAATCATTTTTAATTTCACTGTAATAAAACCATCATAGTGATACATTATTACACTAGCAACGTAATAAACTATAAAATGTTAATAAAACACATAAGACTTTAGGGATTCATAAATCAAACTTATATAAAAAAAAATCTGTTGTGGCCAGCACAAGACCTCTCGCCATTTCCTTATTAGGCTATATAAGTACATACTGTATTTTACATTTCTGATACACACACAAATTTGAATAACATCTATTATTAATATATTTTTATATTTTTTTAATTCATTCTACAAATAAGTTTCTTCCTTCTCTTCTAAATGTTTGAGATCCTTTAAATTCATTGACGAGATTGGCTGTATTTCTGATGGGTATATGTAATATACGTATCTCTAATTTTAAATATTTAATTAATAATAAAATAAGAAATATTAAATGTACTTCCCGGAAAAAGTATTCAGTAATGTCTCTGGATTTTTGACACTGACATTTTTCTGTCAATTACAAACATTTTAATTTTTCAAATGGTTTCCATAGGGTTATTTTTTGGCCTGTGAGATTCATTACAACGGAGTATTTTATATATTTATAATTCTCTATCTTTAAATCTATAGAAGATATAATAAAAATGTTAAATATATCGGATAGAGAATTTTATATTCTTTAATCTTTATAATAAGAAATTTCCAAAAAAAAAAAGTATAAAAACTGTTTGTATTACATTCGAAATTAAATTTAACCAAAAATTTTAATAATTCACTTGTTAGAAAACAAATTGAAACAACAATCACATTATCCTTAAATTTTAAAATAAAAAATATACATCACATTATTCTGGTAAACATTTTTATGAACTAACTTGTTTGAACAAATGTTACTAATTGAAAGTGTTGCCAAATGCCGACTGTTGTAAAATAGTTATTTTCTTAACAAGTTACGAAAAATACCAAATATCATGCGAGTGTAAATTGACGCACGACGCGTAGCGAAGTGCAAGTCAATACACACGAGCTAAGATATTTGTATTTCATACAAGTTATGAACATTATTTTTTAGACGAGCATAAATAAATTTAACTTTTTTTACAAAACTGAAATTTAGGTTCAAACGTACTGCCAGCTGACAAATGAATAATGCATACATATTGCCAGAAAATAATGACATAGTAACCTAGCAACCGTGTCAACTATTACGATATGAAATATATCGTAACACTAATGTCATAAGTTCAACTTTTAGTGTTAAGATACTACGTTGATATGTCATACTTATCACAATGGTCGTCGAAAAATGATTTTTTTATAATAAATTATAAAACAGATGAATAAAAAAATAGTTTAAAACTTTTGTTTTCATTAATTATATATTATTAATTATATACCCAGTTACACCGCTGGAGTTTAACAAAAAAAAAATGCAAATCAAAATTTTGACAACAATATTCAATTACTCATTTGACGTTTAGTTTCGATAAGATATTGCCAATTTAAGGAACACGTCATTGGTGCAACCGGGCAATATATAGTATGTTCAAATAAAAAATTAACTCGTAGTAGGCTATGAACAGAGAAAGGTTTGTCCAAATATGAAAGTATTTAATTTAATGTGAATTTGGCATGAGATATTGTCAAAAATGTTATCTAAGCAAATAAAAGCTTTTCTTTTTTAATCTTATTTTAGAAATGGAAATAAATTAGAAAACAACTTATGTATTAAATAAATAATTTAGATTCGTGAAACCAAATTTTGTCAATAATAAAAATATTTTTGGCTGCAAGAACTTCTTGACTGGAATTGAATGTAATTTTCAGTTTTCAGGGCTCGTACATTACACAGATAAAAATATTTTTGAAGGAAAGAAAAGTTACTGGATTTCAGTCAATATAAAATATATTTTCCGCCTCTACCGGTTTCGACACCTCATGTGTCTTCTTCAGGAGGTGAAAATTTTTTTAAGATTGTAAAACATGGATACAAATATGGACAATAATAAATAACATATAACACATACAATGCTCGTCAAAATTTTAAAAAATAAATAAATAAATAAATACATTAAAAAACTCAATTAGTCGTCAATAAAATAAGACATAAATCTTGATTTAACAATGGCACCCATTTAACTGAAAATTAAGTTATATATATATATATATATATATATATATATATATATATATATATATATATATATATATTTACATCTTACCATCAATGTGGCGTCCATACATTATGTATTTACCATCATTATAGCGTCCAGTTGCATTAGGGCGTCCGTATACGGACGCTCTAATGTATCACCGTTGGGTTGCTCCACAACATCATATCTAATCATCTAGTATCGAAAAACGAAAGTTGAGGGGGACGCTCTAATGATACCACCATGAAAGATTTTGTATATTTTTAGTTCACCATATACCCCACCAGTTTCGCTAGTGTCGCCAGCCGTATATACGCCCCGTATATCTAACTTTCATTGTGACTTCATTAGAGCGTCCGGTGTCGTCAGCCGTATATACGGCTCCGTATATCTAACTTTCATTGTGACTACATTAGAGCGTCCATATGTCCTTTCTTTCATTGTGAAAACAGTAAAACGTCCGTAAGTGAATGCCTTCGTTTGCTCAATTCTGGGGAGCAATTTAAATTATTATTTGAATTTAATTTTCTAATTTGGTATAATATGGAGTAGAACAATGTTTTTCCATATTAGATATTTTATTTTCAATAATTTTGGCATTCTATAAATCATTCAGTAATTAATGAATAAATATTATTCACTCAATAAATTTTAGTGAGATTCACCATTTATTTTATTTGTTTATTTACTGTTCAAAAACGTATTCATTAAATAACCATTTTTCAAAATATTTTTTAGTATGCTATTATCAAAATTGTTACCTGTCCGTGTCAAAGAACAATATAAATAAATATTTTGGTGCTCCTTGATAATTATTAAAGTTGGTAAATTTATTCAGCGCATAATTCAAATAAACTAAATCTGTTGTGTCCAGCACAATACCTCCTGCCATTTTCAATGAAGGTTATATGTATAAGGATTTGTTATATTTTACATTTTTGATATACACAAAATTCTAATTACTCTATTCTTAATATTTAGATATTTTTGTATACTTTTAAATTCTTTATATGTCGTACAATTATAAATGTTCGAGATTCTTCAAATTCACTGGGCGATTAGTGATATTTCTAAAGAGTGTATATAATATACCTACAATACTAAATTTTTTATTAATATAATACCAAAGTGATATTAAAAATCCTTCCTGGAGAAAGCCGCCAGTAATGTATTTTGATTTTTGACACTAACATTTATCTGTCACAAATATTTTATAATTTTTCAATTGGTTACCTTGGGGTTGTTTGGGTTGCGAGATTTATTACAACAGATTATTTAATATATATATTTTTTATCTGTAAATCTATAGAAGATATAATGAAAATTTGAAACGTATTGGATAGAGAATTTTGTACTGTTTAATATTTGTAATAACATAAATTTTCCACTTCACACTCACAAACGCACTCACGGTTCCACAATCAAATACTCACACTACACACACACACACTACACACACACACACACACACACACTTTTACGCACACACACACATACTTGCACACTCACAAACACAAACTCCCACACACACACTCTTTTACACTCACCTACTCACAGTCATACCCTCTCACACACAGCTGGTCATTTTCATACAAACACACACACACACACACACAAATCAGATACCACTCACATACCACACAGACTAGTGATGCTGCGAGAGTAGGGCTGCGCGATATTCAAATTTCAATATCGATATTCGATAACAAAATGATATCGATATTTTCCGATATATCGATTTTGCGATAATTATCGATATTTATCGAAGACTATCGATAATTGTAAGTAAAATAGATAAATAACGACATTAATCGATAATTATCGACATTAATCGATAATTATCGATATTAATCGATAAATATCGATAATAATCGATAAATGTCGATATTAATCGATAAATATCGATATTAATCGATAAATATCGATATTAATAGATAATTAACGATATCAATCGATAAATATCGACATTAATCGATAAATATCGATATTAAGACAAAAAAATATTTATTTTTTTGTAATTTCTTTATTCTGTGATAAAAAAAAATTAATTCAGTATGTTCTGCGGTAAGTGATGCTCGATGATCTGTTATAATATTGCCGCTCTTACTATACTGAAAATAACCTCTACTAACCATATGTCACAATGAAGTGACTAAACGGTCATGGCTCATGACAGCACAAAAATACATACTCAACCCATTGTTATTCAACGGGCCTTCAGTTTAGAGCACGCTGTTATTGCTACATAGAATATGCGAGTTGCAGCCAATAGCATATTTCAGTGATTTACAACACAGCACTACAACTTGTATGTTTTGTTTGTGTCGTTTTGTATGGAGAAAAATTATTTTTCCATATTTATTGATATTAATCGATAATTATCGACGTTTATCGATAATTATCGATATTTCGATATTAATCGATATTTATCGATAATTTCGATGTTTATCGATAATAATCGATATTTATCGATAATAATCGATATTTATCGATAATTACCGATATTTTCGATATTGATGGATAGTTATCGATAATTATCGACATTTATCGATAAGTATCGATAAATATCGAAATATCGATTTATCGATAAATAATTTTTATAATATCGCAAGCCGATATTTTTAAAAATATCGATAATTATCGATATATCGATATTTTTCCCAGCCCTATGCGAGAGTAATGCCCTCGAGATTTAGAGACGAGAGTAGAAATTCGAGATCTACATTGTACTATTTCTTTTATATATATTTCTAATTAAAATATACAAAATAACAAAATATTTGTCGGTATAAATAAACATTTTAATCGCCTCTTCATTCACATTCATACTCATTGACTAAATTTAGATTTATTGTTTTAGTAAAAAAATAAATTCACAAAACTGACCTCTATGGTATATTGTTGCCTCAAGTACCTGCATTATACGAATTATAATCATAATTACCAATATTAGCGTACAAAGCAGATTTCTACACCCAACAACGGGTGATAAAGGCTTGATATTAAAGAGTACATATTTTTTACCTACCATTCAAACACCAGACTCAGTAAAATAATATTTTATTCGGTGGTATCCTTTCATTAAATTCTTGTTGCTTGTAATGTTCATTTATTTACTATTTCTGATTATAAATTTGAGAAAAGTAAGAAAAAATATGACGAGACGAGATGCAGAGATATCTCGTCTCGAAAATTCGAGACGAGAGCTAATTGTTTCTCGCCATATCTCGTCTGGCGGCATCACTAACACAGACACACTCACACACAATCATACACTCACATAAACACATTTTCACAGACTGATCACTCACGCTGAAGACACATACACTTTCACACACTCAAACGCTACATACACTCTCACACACACACACACACACACACACACACACACACACACACATACACAGGCTCGCAAGATTCATACACACACTTACATACACGCTCACACTCATACAAATTCACACCCACACACACACACATTCATACACACTCGCTCACACACATATAAAATATACATACAAACTCAAACACACCACACGCACTCTTACACACTCACAATCAGGCATGAGCACGCATGCACACGTGCTCACGTACACACACACACAAGCACACAGCACGCACGCACACACAAGCACACATCACACACACAAGCACACATCACACACACACAAACATACATACAGAGACACCACACACACCCAAATACACACTCATACATATACCCACACACTCACTTACACACTCACACCACATATACTCACACACCTACTCTAATACATACGTAATAAATATATCTAAAATAATGTTTAATAAAAGTTGGCAATGTAAGCAATTTGTGGGAAAAGTTATATAAAAACAGCAAGAAACCAGCTAATTGCTGGACGCTATAAAGCCGGAGAAATAAAAGAAAATATATATACGGACTCCATAAACACGTTGTATGAAAGGACGCTGCATTGATAGTCATGTAAAAAAAAAAAATTATATACGGACTCCATAAACACGTTGTATGAAAGGACGCTGCAATGATATTCATATGAAAATTTCGGCGTATAAGGACGCCATAATTCACAGCCATGAAAGGAAGCCATAATGATAGCGGGATGTATATATATATATATATATATATATGTTTTACAATCTTAAAAAAAAATTCACCTCCTGAAGAAGACACATGAGGTGTCGAAACCGGTAGAGGCGGAAAATATATTTTATATTGACTGAAATCCAGTAACTTTTCTTTCCTTCAAAAATATTTTTATCTGTGTAATGTACGAGCCCTGAAAACTGAAAATTACATTCAAATATGGTTAAATATCATTTAACTCTGTCGATTTTACTTGATAATTGACAGCTGACAAGTGATATATTTTTCGCTTTTGTGAAGTAGGTCAGTATTCCCACCAATCAAAGGTAAGAATTTATGTATACGTGAAATGAAGTATAAATAATGATCAGACATACGTTTTATTCATAGCCTACTCGGAGGTAAGTTTTTATTTGGACACACTATAGTTTTAAAATCCCCTATAACATATACCCTACGCATATCGTAAAAAGTATGTAGGTTACTGTACCTACAAGCTCATAATTTCCCATTCAATGCCTTCAAATATTGAAAAATCTAATTGAAATATTAGCCCCCGTTTGAAAAGAGCGTACTTTAAGGTATTTTTCATTTAGTCGTAAATGTGAATTATGTATGTGTACCTAGGTGAGCGAAATATGAAATTCATTTTCGATTTGGTATGCAATGATTTGGAATTCAGAAATTGATTTCTCTACCGTGACGCACGGACGCACCCGTTACGAATTTGCGAGATGATCCGTTGCTAAGTTACAAACATCTTTCAAACATCTGCACGCATACTTGACAATCCTTTGTCCATCTATTCTTCGCATAGCAGTCTACATTCATAAAAACATATTTTTATCAAACAGAATTCAATTTAAGAACAGGGGTTGCGAGTAAGTTGCATTATGATTACATAACGTTGTATTAGCGTTGGCAGAATTACGTTCCGCAGCTGAGTACAGACAAAGCGCGGATTTTTATCGAAAGAAAACTGCGGCCTGACTAATGGTACACTTACCGGCGCGAATGGCAAACGGAACGCGCTGTAATTGTTTCTTAGCGGTCCCATTGGCAAGTTAAAAGCAAAACCACGTCATAACGGACCGGAAATAATACTCCGTGCTTAGGTTCCTGTCAACCCTTAATGGAATTATGAATATGTGTCATTTTACTTATGATTTTATACATTTATACCCGTTTCGATCATAAAATATATTATACAATTATACATTATTTGAGGAGCAGAAATTCAAAATGCAGTTTTGATCAAAAGTATAAGAAAAATAACTTATATGGCATTATATGTCATTATTAAATCTAAGTTTTTATAGTGTTATAGAGCAAAATAGACGGAAAGAATAAACTAGGCCAGTAATTATTTGTACGAAAATATAAAGACAATGTTAGAGTAAAAATGGAAATTTATTACAGAAACAAACAATTTCTATTTATATCGTTCTTAAATCTTAAAATAAAACTAATTGAAATGGAATTATTGAGCTTTCTTTAAATTCATTTATTCAATTTTGACGTTTTAAACTGTCATTATTAACTCCATAGCAACAACTATAAGTAACACTTTTTTCACATGTGAATTAAAATTTTTTTTAAATCACTCACAAAATTTTAACTCACTCTGGCATTCTGCAACAAAAAATGCATTTAAAAATAACATCAAGTACGAAAATAACACTTACCACATAATTTATCAGACATTATCAGCCCTTTTCATTATTTTTTACGACATAAATGACAGACAATGAAGCTTTTTAAATATGTGACTTGACGTCTATCAGCGACGATTGTCATGCTTAACCTACTAACTGATCAATTTTTATTTTGTCAAAATTAAATATTATAATGGTTTTTGTTATTATTTCGTCAAAATTGAATAAAATATTGTACAAACCACGTGAGCTAAGAACGTTTATTCATGAGAAGAAAGTTTAGCTCACGAGCCCGAAGGGCGAGTGAGTTAAATTCTTCGAGCTCACTTGGTGTGTAAAGATCTATTATTCAATTTTGCCTTATAAAGTTATAAAGATGTTTATTTCCTTGGATACGGACCATTAAAGTTATTGTTTTATAAACAATTTTTTAACGTCTGTTAAGAAAAAGTACACTTTTTTCCATTAAAATGGATTTGTAAAGTATATATTTTTTAACACAATAAAAGAGTGAAAAAAGTGCAGTTTTTTAACGCTACGGAGTGAAATAATGAAACGTTACGGCACTTTTTTCACACTTTTATTACAGACGTAAAAAAAAAATTGTATACAATTCGAGTAAAAAGTATCTTATTTCACTAATAGGATTTGACGAACTCGCCTGCGGCTCGTTCGGTCAAACTTTCCTATTCATGAAATAAGACTATACTTTTTACACTTGTTGCATAAATAACTATTATTTCGCTAGCGTTTTTAAAGAATTTTATTTCACTAGCGGGTTTAAAACGTCAAATGTCAACCAAAATTGTTGTAATAAATTTTAATATTCAACGTATACCCGCCATATTGCCACAAGAAGAATATTTTTTTTAATAAAGTATGTCTTTGATTGTTGGAATAAAATATTGTATGTCATATTGAGATTCATTATTTTAATGTGGATTCTTTATCGATAAGGAGGAAAATACATTCCATTACATTTTTATATAAATTGTTAAATGGTCAAGTTAATGATAGTGCTATTTTATCTCGCATCTCTTTCAACGTACCTAGATTAAATTCAAGAACTAAATTGACTTTCAGTTTAAAAACAGTGCGGGCTAATTATGAATTAAAATGTCCTATTCGACAAATTTGCAATATATTTAATAATATCAACCTTCAGTCCGACATTTTTGCCGATTCATTCCATAGATTTAAAATATCACTTCAGCAATTTTTCCATATTTAAATTGATTGTCTAATATATTGTTTGCTATATTCATCATTGTCTTTTTTTTACTGTACTCTAATATGTATGTTTATTTATGCCAACGCATTTTATTTTGTACCTCTTTATAATCGTCCTGTAATTGGGATTGTATCCTGTAGGATTGATTTTCAATAAATAAATAAATTATTATTATAAACAATTCAACGTTTTTCGCAGTTTTTTTTTTCAGATTTGGTCAATAATAATGACCAAACCGATTGAACAATATTTATTTCTATTTTACATGTTCTTGTACATCAGATGGTTATCAATAAACAAAAAAAATCTGGTTCATTAGCAAGATACGGTATTTTGCGTTTGATTCAAAATGCAACTTAGGGAGAAAACTACGTTTTGAATTTCTGCTCCTCATTTATCAAACAATGCTGTTTTAAATAATTTAATACTTTATTTAAACACGTAAATTTAATTTTGAACAAACAGAATAGTAATTAACATCATCACTGTTTTATTTACTAATCATCAAAAATTATAATAATAATATATGATTTATTTATTGGTATCACAAATACATACTACTGATAAATAAAGTAATTAAAATCAAAAATTTATATATTATCCCTCGTCCTACACTCCTAGCCTTAATAGTACTGCTAGTTCCATCTTTTGAACAAATCTCACATTACTTGCCGGTACAGTGGGTTCCCATATTAAATCCTGCAGTTTTCCTTTTTCCTGTTTTGTATACGACTTATATATCGTCTACTCTACACTGGGTACATATAGCAGTACATATATTTTGATCTAACCTCATTTATTTTAAACTTTTTTCAATGATTTTACATGTGTAAATTTCGTCATTTGTTTAACAATGTTCAGATTTATTTATAAAACAATTGATAGCATCCATGGAACTTGTAAAAGAAACTGCAGCACTTTATATAAATACAGCGTAATATCAAACGTACAAACAAATAATCAACCCGAGGACAAAATATTAATAAAGGGCTGGGTCAAGGCACTACGAAAATTAAAAGAAAACGTATTTATAGACGTCAGTGATGGATCTTGCAGCGAAAGATTGCAAATTCTCATCGCAGCATCCAAAAAACCACGTAACCTGACAACGGGCTCGTCCATAGAAGCCAGCGGATATCTTACAAAATCTCCAAAAGGCCATTTAGAATTAATTGCAGAAAATGTAAACGTAACTGGAGAATGTGTCATAACGGATGGATACCCTTTTGTCCCAAGAAAATCATACCCCCCTGAATATATTCGCCAATACTTACATTTTCGACCACGGACGAACAAATTTGGATCGCTTCTCCGGATACGAGACGCTGCTTCCAAAGCCATACATGATTATTTCCACTCCCAAGGTTATTTTCAAATCCACACTCCAATTTTAACATCAAATGATTGCGAAGGAGCTGGTGAAGTTTTCACAGTACAACCGGAAAACAAAAGAGTGTTGAAAGACATGAGAAAAGAAGGTATGACGGAAAAGGAAGCCTATTTTAATACCAAAGCCTACTTGACTGTTTCTGGACAACTTCATTTAGAAGCTGTCGTTCATGGATTAAATAAAGTTTATACTTTTGGACCAACATTTAGAGCAGAAAATTCTAAATCGAGATTACATTTATCCGAGTTTTATATGATTGAAGCAGAAGTTGCATTTGTAGATAGTATTTACGATATTATGCGAATAATTGAAAATTTAATAAAGGGCGCAACAAATTCGGTATTAAATAAATATAATAAAGATATTTTAAGTTTAAATGAAATGCCTGAAACAAATTTAAATTGGCTAAATAAACCATTTATTACGTTAACTTATGATGAAGCTTTAGATATATTAGACAAAAATAAATCAAAATTTTCTTGTGCTGTAAATAAAGCGGAAGGTCTCGGTAAAGAACACGAATTATTTTTAGTAAATCATTGCGGAGGGGCGTTAACATTTGTAATTAATTGGCCTAAAGAAATTAAACCGTTTTACATGAAACAATGTCCCGAAGATTTATCGAAAGTAGCTGCATTAGATTTATTAGCTCCGATAGTAGGTGAAATTGTTGGCGGTAGTCTAAGAGAAAATAATTATAATTTATTGAAAAGTAAATTGCCACCCGGTAAAACAGAATTAGAATGGTATTTAGATCTCAGGAAATTTGGTAGTGTTCCAACAGGAGGTTTCGGAATGGGTTTCGAAAGATATTTGCAAGTAATTTTAGGTATAAATAATATAAAAGATACCATACCGTTCCCGAGGTGGCCACATAATTGCTCACTGTAAAGAATAGAACACCAATAAATAAAAAACATTTATTTATATTCAATTAGTTTTATTTATTTCGTAACCATCCAATCAATAAACTACATAAATGATACAATAATCTAACTGCTGTAATATAGAAAGTCAATGAAACACGTATTAACTTGAAAACTATCTTTTTATTTCGTAAACCATTTGTTTAAGCTGCATTGTTCACTATTAGGTGAACAATAAAAATAACTGTTTTTAAACCACTCGTTTTAACGACATATAACAAAAAAGGTAATTCACAAAGATATACCTAGTACATCTTTGCTTAACTCAAATTAATTGAAATAACTTATTGTTGATAATCACTCAATAGAAATTATGTACACTTTCTGACAGTGTTGCGTGCTGGATTAACTCGGCCCCAACAAACGTGTTCCTACCGTTGAAAATTATAACAAACAAAAACTTACAAATATATTTCCAGATATACAAATACACAATGTACAGATCGTGAACCATCCGCCCTTATATAGTAAAATATAATTTAAAATGTACAAAGTAACATAACACGCAATATGTACACATCCAGTTATTATACAAGGAATGTTTTTGATTTCACTAACACACACTAATCACATGATGGAGCACAGACCAGTGAGCTCCGTGCCCTTGGCCACGGGGGGCAGCTTCGAGAGCGTAAGCCCTTGAAGGGCAGGCTTGAGGTTCAGCTGGACGGGCTCCTCGCCCGGTGGGAGAGGCTCGTTGCTGTCCACCAGCGAGTCTGGGAGGTTCTCTGGTTCGGGGGGCGCTGGGGCGGCCGCGGGGGGCTCTTTCGGTGTTATAATGGGTTTAGTTATGTTGATTTTGATTTTACCTGCCCCTACGGGCGTTGGGGCTATCGATGGCGCGCTACATTGCACGTTGCCGTCGATTGAGCTGAGCACCTCCGTGTGGGTTGTGTCAGCTGGGATGGAACTTATTAGGTTCTCTTCTTCTGAAATATGGGATGGATTAGTTTACGAGGAATTAGTCGTGTTCCGAAAACATTGAAATCTACATAAACATACAGACAAACCAAAAGATATGGGACTAATATCTTAATTAATTGTTGAAATGATAACTTATGGAAGAGTTCAGACCTGGCGCCCAAACTGCCATTATGTTTTATGTTTTACATTGTTGTATTCGTAAATAAATTATCAAATCCAACTATTTAAACACAATTATTTATTTAATTCAAACTTTTACTAAATCATTAAAATAAAATAATGCAAAATATATTAAAAATTGTATTGGTATATTATTTTGTCTAAATAGTTTGTCATAAATTTTATACTTAAGTGAACCGTACAACAGTGACCATAAATGATTTAGCCCCGGTTTTTCCATCTCTGGATAAAGTATCAATTAATTTAACTGCCAAATAAAATGAAAATATTGCATCAATATTAGAGCGTAAATTGACAAAATAACACACATGTCAATTATAAGATGCGATATTTTTCTTTTTCTGATACAGGATGTTTCTATACTTATAGACCAAACTTTAAGAAAATATTCATCGACTAAAGTAAAAAAAAAGTTTAGTCAATATGAGTCCCATCTTCAATATCCCAAATATAAGGCAGTGAAAAATGAGTTTTTACAGGGTTTATCTCTGCTATCTCGAAATCTATAAGAATCAACTGAGGTTTTTTGTTTACCTTTGAGAGGTCATCATTGATATGCTTATTTAAAAAAAAAAAAAATAAATAAAAAAAATCAAATAATTGTACTAAATCAAATATAATAATAAAATACCTTTCTTCACAAATTATTTTTTTATTTTCAATATGTACATTTCGATTGCAATGCAATCATCGTCAGTTGTACTACAATAATATAATAAACATAATATTTATAAATATGTCAAAATTATTTCAAATTTTTATGTCAGTCACAATATTTTTATCTTACTTTTATCTTATCTTTATCTTAAAATTTGAAATAATTTTGACATATTTATAAATATTATGTTTATTATATTATTGTAGTACAACTGACGATGATTGCATTGCAATCGAAATGTACATATTGAAAATAAAAAATAATTTGTGAAGAAAGGTATTTTATTATTATATTTGATTTAAATTATATATCTTCACGTATACTCAAATAATTATAATTGTACTAAATTTAATGTGGCGACCTTGGCCAATATTTAATTTTCATAATACTTCGTAACTATTAGAAATTGAGAAAAATTTCATTGTTTTATTTGATAGCTATCATTGTCAGTTTTTCTTCGATTCTAATACAAAATGACCTCTTTCTCGGAAAGTTAAAGATCTGACTTATGCTGATTAAGCTTTTTTTTACTCATTTTGGTCAATACTATATACCCTTAAAGTTTTATACATGAGTATAGAAACATTCTATATTTATATTAATTTATTCTTATCTATATAAATATTTAAAAATTTGGAACCAAATTAGATTAAAATCTAATACAGTTTTTATAGTCTACAAAAAAAATTCATGCATCAAGGTTTTTAAACATAATTCCTGGTCTATTTTGTGGATGTCCTTGTTGAACTCACAAATAAGTATTTCTAAAATGTCATTGAAAAAACTACGTCACACTCGCAAAATTTAAATTATTTTTCATAAGAATCGCTTAAATGAAATGCTGAAATTAGCTAAATATTCGCCTGTCGCCCTAATTTGTAAAATTAAAATGATTAATGGGTTCCCAAATTTTTTAACTAAAATAGAAAACACCTTAAAAGTTAATATTTGTGATTTAAGCAAGAAGTAGTATGCAATTGTTATTTTTAAAAAAAAATAAAAAAGGTAAAAGAATACTAAAAACAAAATTCTGTATTTTTATCCAGTTATCGTCCAAAACGTTTTGTTGGGAAAATATATAAAAGAAAAAAATTACAATATTGAACTGTTGGTCATTTATCGTCTAAAAAATTGATGACTTGTGAATATTAATTACTGAATAAATAACTAAAAATAACTTGAATTAATTTTCCTCTATACCCGATAATTTAAACGCGATCACAAAAAGAATTCTAATTTTCTTTGTTGCAAATTTATAATCTGAAATATTTAATTTTGAAACAATCTCCGTAGCATTTGCAATAATTCCATGTTCTTTCAATTTGTTTCGAAACACGCTGTAAAAAGAGAAATAAAATAAACTAGATTTATAATTACCATGATCCATGGGTTCTGTCTTAATAACAATATCATCATCAAACATGACCCCGGGTTCCTGCTTGATCCGAATATTCCCTGGTAAAATAATATCATCATCTTCAGTCTTAATACCATCATTCGACTCCGTTTTTATTTCAATTTCATCAATTACATCATCTATAACAATTTGTTCCACTTTTGGTTCTTCGAAAATAACTTCATCATCGTCTTCCTCCATTTTTTCTACTTTCTCTTCTTTCGTTTCTGTTTCTTCTTTAAGTTCTGAAATTTCTTCTTTCGTTTCTGTTTCTTCATCTTTAGGAACTTCGGGGGTGGTTGCACTTGTTTCAGGCAGGGAGGTATGTGTGTCTTCGAAAGTTAAATTCGCCAAAGAAATCTGAAAAAAATACATCATTTAGAAATTTGTAAATTTATTTATTTATTTAAAATACAAAGCTCAACAGGTAAATCCAATTACAGAGCAGAAATAATGAACACAAAAAGAGAAAACTTATTTACAGACTACGCAAGCATATTCAGTTTTAGAGCACTCGAAAGACATATTATAAAGTGTTACTAAACAGGATGGATTTACAAATTGTTTTGTATTTCTAATTATAAAATAAAGCAATTTTAACGTACTTTTATAAAGTTATTGAATATGAGTAGCAAAAGATCAGCGAACTACAAATTCTCACAATTTAAAATATTATATCGTTCACGGATAATAAAAATAATAAAGGATCTAGATTAGATCCTTGTGGTACACCAGAAGTTGCTATAAAAGTGGACGATATATTGTCAAGAAATGGGGTCATTTCTCATTTTTTGATTAATTTTTTTTTTAAATAGGTCAAATTAAATATGTAGGTGTGTTTTACACCTTACAAGTCTTTAAAATCAGAGATATGATTTTTTAAAAGTTGCGTTTAATTTAAATATAAAGTAATAATAATCTTCTCTCTTGTATATTTTGCTGTCAACTGTCACAATTTCAGGTTAGTTTACAGTTTCATGTTGTGAAGCGAATTGTCTTTGTGTGAGAATGAAACTGTGTCGTCACAAATTTAGTCTGTGTTTAAAAGTGCGAAAATTTATTAGCAAATTTATGAATGAAAAGTCGCATATTTCAAATTATTTTCTATTTTTATATGTATTAAATGAGATGGATTTCATGATTTTATAAAAAAAAATCGACAATTTTTTTTAAATGACCCCATTGGACAAAGAGCTGTGTATTAAGAAGGTATGATGTTAAAAAAGAAATGAAAATTTGAGAAAGAGAGAAGATATGAAGGTTGCGAATTAAAACACTTAAATGATTTAAAATGCTGAAAATTTACCTTATAGTCATCGTAACACAAAGGGTGGTACGTCTTTCCGTCGTCTCTAATAGCCATTCTAAGATGCCATTCTTCCTTTTCTTCATTGTAAAACTGATCAAACTTATCATGACATACTTCACAAAGAGTATCTTGTGAGCTATTATCGGCAGGTACACTAGGAATTTCAATTTCTTCGTCTCCATCTTCTCCAGCTCCTTCTGCCAGTTGTTGCAGTTGTTGACTTTCAAACCAATTCTTTTCTCTTTCTTCGATATCTTCAATTTCTTCGAAGTTCTTCCAGTCTGATACTTCGTAATACCATTTTCTGCAAAGGGCTTTTCTGGCTGAATTTCTTCCTCGGCGGTTCTGTCGGAAATGCCAGTCGAGATGTTGACTGTACTGCATTGAATGTTCGGGCGGGAATCGGACTCCGCAACTGCTGCATTGCATTCCGGAGTATAAGGCAGTTATGAGGGGGGCTTGACGACTGAAAGAAAAATTATTATTACACAAAGGTAAAAAATACATACATACATAACATATTAAAGCCGTTTCGAACAATGGGTTACTCTATTTTTTATGTATTTTTTTGTTAAACTACCTCTTGCTTGAATCACAAATATTAAATTTTACGGTGTTTTTCATTTTATTTAACACGTTCACTGCGATTAGGAGGTTTTGTTCCTTTTTAAACTTTTAAACATTCCTTGTCATTCGCTAAAATTTAATTTTGTACAAACTGTAATTTCCATCTTTTCTATTGGAATTAATAGTAAAAGGTAGCATTTATAAAGCTATTATCTAGTCAATACATTTTGGGATTAAAATATGGAATATCGAAAAAAAACCGAACACAGGTTTTTTTAAAAACGCTAAAACACATCGATTTTAGTTTTTAAAAATACACATTAATTTGTGCGATTCATCTTCCGACTTTCATTTGTTTTCCAGTTATGACGCATCACCAAAAAAAATAAATGACAACATAGATTTTTAGTAGTGGATTAAATGTTCAGCTCGATTTTTCTATGATTTTTTGTTGTGCACTTTTATGATTTATTTACATGATCATAAAGGGAAGAAAAATCACTATCGGATTCCACTACTAAAAATCTATGTTGTCATTTATTTTTTGTGATGACGTCATAACTGAAAAACAAATGAAAGTCGGAAGTTGAATCGCACATTTTAGTTGATGGAAATATTTAAAATTAATCTTCATCATAGAATTAGAGTTGGTATACATGAAGGACAAGTGTATAGCGATATATAGTTTTTTAAATTACTATAAATTTTATATCTACCGAATATATTTCTCTAAAATAATCCATAAATAACTGACAGAGTTAAAAAAGTATTGGCACGCTCAAATTATGAAATCACTATTCATAAAGTATTATTTTCAAAAAAATTGTTCAATCATTGAAATTTTTATGTGATAGCACTTATTTGCAATTTTCGTGCAAAATTTTGAATAAAATATACATTTTCCTTTTTTAATTTAAATTATCTGACATTAATACCCATATTCATAAACACTCGTAAAGTTTCAAAACGGTTCGTTATAATTTTTGACAAATAGAATCAAACTTGACAAATAAAATTTCGATTTTTCTTTCAATGTCGACTGTTTTTATTGGATAAAAATTATAACGAACCGTTTAAATTTTTTACGAGTGTTTATGAATACGGGCATAAAACTTTCATTCTATATTGTATATCGTTACATACGCTTCGCAATATCTCATTTATACAGCTGTCATTCTACCTTATAAAAAAATAAAAAATACAAATTGCAACTTACATTTTGAGGGTTTCTGGGTGCGAGAATAATACTGGTCGTAAAAGAGATTCTGGTTCATCTCTCTTATTTTGAATTTGAATCACAGGCGGAGGACTTTTTTCTTTCCCAGCGGTGACAATCCCCGTCGCCACTAATTTTTGGAAAAGATCGTTTATGTTGAGACTAGAAGGCATAAATGAAATCGGAGCCGGTGTTTCAGGCGTCGCAAGCCCCGGAATTTCATTCGGTTTACTAACAACACTCGGAAACCCATCTTGAGAATGCGAATCCTGCATGCTATCAATTTGATAGCCTGTAATATTAGAGGAGGCATTCGCCATAGGTGACGTCATAATACTTGATAATACATCTAAAGTTCCCAAATGCTGCAGAGAATTCTGCATGATGGGAGAGTTTCTCTCTTCAGGAGAATTTTCGTGGTCTGTCGGCCGGATTCTTTTCCTTCCCAACATAGGCAAAGCTGGTTCGTTGACAGAAATATTATCAACTGCAGCGTCGTTACTAGCGTCTTTATCATTCCTAGGCGGGCTTGGGAATCGGTGGCCCTCCATGTTGGAGATGTTGGCAAACCCTGGTTTGATACCACGAGGCAAGACAGAAAACCTAATGAAATGTTTTTTATCGTGAACAGTTATAGGTTTAGGTAAACCACCAAACTCAACTTTAAATGGAACTTCGTTTATTAAAACAGTTCTTAAAGCATCTACAAATCTTAAGGTGTGAATTTTGCCCTCGATATCGAATTTCTGAGGCTTGGCGTCTAGGAATACAGGAACCATTGTGCGCGCGTTAATAATTAAATTGATTTTGCCGGCGACTAAATCAGTTCGTTTGACTGTTCCCAGTCTGACTTGAGGAGGTGGTCCGTCTAGTTTCACCACGTGCATTTTTCCGTCGATTTCAATGCCGATTCCAGTGCCCCCAAAATAACATTCATACCATTTTCCGTCTATGTACAATTCTCTAGTTGGGGCGCCTAATCTTATCCTATGAGGTTTCCCCGCTATTAAAACATCTCTATACGCGTCATTGAATGATAACGTAAACGATTCTTTATCGTCAAAAGTTACAACTCTCGTTCCATTTTGGAAAGTGATTTCTTTTGGGTCATCCCAACTTAAAATCGCAATGGCAGTTTCGTCGTAATATCTAATTTCTATTGGTCGTCCATCAATATTAATAGTCTTCATTGTATCTTGTTCAATATATTCAAGGACTAAAGGATCGGCCATTGGCAGTTCTTTGGTGTTTTGAGAACCAATTGTGGGAGGAGAAGATGTTCTTGTACTTTCTAATATGTGAGGAGGAACGCCAGGTAGTGGTAACACTGTGTCCATCCTCGGCCCGAAAGGTTCAACCCCGGGTCGAATAAATGGCGGGAATGGTCTTCTCGGGCCGTATAAAACAGCTGGAGGCGGTCGCAGCCATGGTTCGGGCCCTGGGTGGGGAGGAGGTGGACTGTCCCAGTGCGTTTTTGGTCTTCGTCTTCTGTGATGATGCCAATTTGAATTAGCATGATCTTGATTTGGATGAAGTCTCGGTGTTGTTGATATTCGAGGATCTGGTCGAGGTTTGTCTTCTTTAGATTCCGGCTCTTTGGAGTTTGCATTCTGGCTAATGACCGGAGCGGGAGGAGGAACTCGTTCCTCAGAATCGTTAAACAAATCTGTTTTTCTATTGGTTTTGGTGTCTTCATCTGAGTCGCTATGACTAAAATCTACACTGAGTTCATCATCGCTAATTGGTGTTAGAGTTGTATTTGCGAGGTCATTGTTCTTTCCTTCTTCTGAATCTCTTCTTTGTGCTTCTTGCAATTTTTGCGTTTCGAATATTGTAAGAACTTTTTCAACTAATGCCTGAGATAAATTTCCGTTTCTGATAAGCTGTTCATCAGCTTGAGAAATAATTATTTTTTGTAATACTTCCTCGGCGGAATCTACGTTTGAGAATACTGGTTTCAGCCGCATGTCGGTATCTTCGGAGTTCTTTCGAACATCATTACCTAAAGATAAACAAATTAAATGCCTTTCATTTTTCCTAAAATAAGCAAACTTACCAAATGATTTTTTAGTTGCGTTTGCCAATTTAGCGCGAATAGCGTCTAAAGATGATTTGGAATCTGTTGTTTTAGATTCAGTTGAAGATACCGTGGAAATTATCGGCGGGGGAGGTGTAGGAGGTCGAACTACAACGGCTTGAGTAGTTACGGGGCTTGGTGTAGTTGTATTTAATACTGGCGGTAACTGCCGTAAATCTACGTCTTCATTACCAAATAAACTAAGAGAAACAATAAAAAATTATTAGACATCAATACAGAAAGTTATTTTTTATACAAGATGATATAATTCTATTTTATTGACGAGCGGAAAGTGTCAATCCACGAGCGATAATTAAATTCATGAGCGAAAAAATCGAGAATTAATTATCTTCCGCGGGTCGATAATGGAATTTTATCGTCTTGTATAAAATTCTACTATTTCTATAACTTTAAAATACTAATATTTCTATAACAGATTTTAAAAAATAAATCATTATTTATTTAAGAATTATTTTAATATTTAATATGTTATGGTTTCTTTCTGATTACGTTAATTGCATAATTGAAGTTATTAAAACAAACAGTCAAAGTTTATACTGTATTTCATTTAAATAAAAATTAAAGTACATTATCTATTCTTGCTGTTTTATTAGGAACCAAATCTTAATCTGTCAATAAAATTTATTGCCATGGAATTTTTTGCTATCACAAAATCACAAAAATTCAGTTTCTAGATATTAAATCGGAATCTAGATAACCGAAATCCCAACAGCCAAAATCAGATATACTGAAACCGCTATCCGATTTCCGACACAATTTATCCGGTATCCGGGGAAAACAAGTTTCCGGGTAATATCATATTCGTAGAAACACAATATTTTGATTTTTTTTAGACAAATCGGTGGTTTATCTATATTAAATAACATGTTGGACACTGTGAGGATGTAAGATATGTATTTACAGGATAGGATTCCAGAAAAACAAACCTAAAACGAAATGTTCGACAAATATAATTGAATAGGGTCAGAAGTGACAGGTTTGTTTAAACCGACTAGAGACCGGTTTTAACCGGATTTCGGTTTCCGATATGTGGATTCCGATTTGATCAGGATTTCCCAATTTAAAATAATCAAGATACCGTAAGTGACAGGTTTGTTTAAACCGACTAGAGACCGGTTTTAACCGGATTTCGGTTTCCGATATCTGGATTCCGATTTGATCCGGATTTCCCAATTTAAAAAAATCAAGATACCGGATGTTTTAAAATCCGAACATCCGGAATTCTATTGGAAACCCTAGAGGTAAAAATTTAAAAAACCCGATCATGCAATATAGTTTTATTTAATCTATCCTTGCGGTTTAAGTGCTATTTGATTCACTATTTTCAGTAGACAAAAGCAAACTTTAAATATTTAAAATCTGCTATAGAAAAAAAAAAAATAATAAATAACTTACACATCAAATATTTCAGATTTACTTTTCTTGGCATTGCTAGCCTCTAACTTTTCAGTGGAAGGACGTTTTTTGCTTACTGGAGCTGGAACAACTAATGTGCGTAAATCCACATCTTTATTAGAAGGATTATCATCTACTGTTGTACCTGCAAGTAACACTAATCAAATTACAACTAGAACAAACTTCCAAAAAAAATCAAACAAAAAATACTTCTTATAAAAATATATTTCAAAATAATATCATGCAGTGTGACAAGTTAAATTTATTACGTAATGCTCCCAAATGAATTTGGCACTCAAAGTCCCCAATTCTGTACAGCAAGCAGCACGTCACGAGATGAACATGATCCAGTGAAAATTTTAAGGTGGTTCTATCATGACAACATACAAAAGTTTCTTTTTAAGTTAAAGAAATTATAAGAATAGATATTCTAAATTTTCAATAGTTTAGGGATAATTAGAAAATTAAATTGTAAATATTATAAAATATAATAAAACATTAAGCATATTCAAGAAAAATAAAAAGTAATAAATGCGAAAATTCCATAAAAGGTCACATATTTCCAACTTTCGAAGAGAATTACTACAAAAGTAGCTGTGGTAACTGGATGTTTTTTTACACTGATGTATAAACTGTCACTTGAAATATCGTTAGGTAGCTTTTTGTACAAATCTGTCGTTTATTATGTGAGACACTATTCTCATATTGCCAATGTGTTTTTCTCTATTTTGGTTTCAAATATCTCAGCTCACGGATGGTAAACCTTTTTAAAAATTTGCATATATGTGTACAAACTCATTAAAAATAATGTTTGTTAGAGAAGTATTTTTCGCTATTTCAAGGTGCGTTTAATAGATATTTATGCACCAAGTGAGCTAGGATAATGTTTATTCATGGGAAAAAAGCCCGTAAGGGCGAGTGAGTTAAATTCTTAGAGTGAATAAACACTCTTAGCTCACGTGGTTTATACAATATTTTATTCAATTTTGACGAAATAATAATAAAAACCATTATAATATTTAATTTTGACAAAATAAAAAACTAATCAGTTAGTAGGCTGTGCATGACAATCGTCGATGATTGACGTCAAGTTATCTATTTAAAAAGCATTATTGTTTGTCATTTGTGTCGTGAAAAATAATGAAAAGGTTGATAATATCTAATAAAATACTGTGGTGATTGTTATTTTCGTGCCTGATATTTTAAATGCATTATTCGTTGCAGAGTGAGTTAAAAAAATTGTGAGATTTTAAAATTTTTAATTCACTTGTGAATAAAATGTTACTTATAGTTGTTGTTGCTATGAAGTTAATAATGACAGTTTAAAACGTCAAAATTGAATAAGTTTTTTTTTCTTTTATTACATACATGATTGAGGAGCTTGTTTAATCATCTTGATTTTAAAAACAGAACTCCACCTTACTGGAATGAAAATTGTTGATAGTAAGTTCAAATTGTTTTATTAATTTGAACCTACTATCGACAATTTTCATTTCAGAGATGGAGTTTCATGTTTTTAAAATCAAGACTTTATGGACAAATAAGCTCCACAATAACCAATGTTATTAACTCAAAACTTTGTAATTAGGTAAGAATTTAATACGTAACTTTGTGACAAAAAAATATAAATTTTTAACCACTGATTTTTACAGAAACTTTAAACACACCTTGAGAAGGCGAAAAATACTTCCCTGACAAACAAAATTAGCAGCCAAGGTACCTACCAAGGAAAAAATTCATTAAAAATAACAATAATATAAACAAAATCACTGTTTCAGTCAATTTATTAAAATAATTATTCAGTCCGACGTTTAGGCCCTACGGCGGTCTTCTTCAGGGAATGCTATAATTTTTATACATTTAATAAACCCATAATACACTAATTAAACAAATACTTAACAATAGTCAGAAGTTAAAATTGAAATACATATATGTAACATTTCAATTGTAACTTCTGACTATTGTATTTGTTTAATTAGTGTATTATGTTTACTAAATGTATTAAATTGTAGCATTCCCTGAAGAAGGCCGCAGTACGGCCGAAACGTCGGACTAAATAATTATTTTAATAAATGAAACCAGTGATTTTGTTTATATTATACACCAGACAGTCACGATCCTTTCCACGTACAATAAAAATAACATATTTAAATTTCGTTAAAAACTGTGGTAAATGACATCCATGATAGAACCACCTTAAGTGTCTGATCTTACTTTTGGCGGCTTCTTCTGGCACTTCAGCAGGCGGTGGCTGCAAGCGCGCCTGCTTCTCGGGCGGCCCCCCCAGGCGTAGGTCTACGTCTTTGTTAGGCTCAGGACTGACAGAGACCTCGCGGTTACGACGCATGTAACTGCGGTTTTTAACAGTGTCTTTCAAACCCTTGAAGGTCCGCTGCTCACTGGACGCAACACCAGTCTCAGGAGAGGGAGACTTGTCGTCCTCGAATTTGTCATTTGAAGAACGGGAACGAGAGACCTTGTTGTCGGACTTGCTAGTGGAAGATTTACTGCGTTTTTCAGCAGTGGCTTTATCACTTTTAGGCGAGCTATGTTCTGTTTTCTTTTTGTACTTATTGGGGGATGTGGAAGGTGAGACTTTAGTAGTGGTGTCACTACTAACTTTACTAACGGGGTCTTTGAGATTTTTACTACTATTACTACTAGAGGTAATGCCTTCACTGGATGTTTTGCTAGACACAACGACCTTGTGTTCGGGGCCTGAATTTTTAAAGCTACGAGACGAGGAAGAGGACTTACTGGATTTGCGGGAAGGGACAGAGTTGGTCTTAGTTTTAGTGGGTGAACGTTCGTTACAAACAGAGCGCCCATTGTTCGATTTATTTTTATTACCATCTGCAGATCCTGGGACTTTACTTATCAAACGAGGATCTTTACGATTTAAGGTGTTACTTTGTGCACCAACTTTATTAACAGACGTTTTATCATTAGTGGCACAATCTAAACTGATTGTGATATGTGACTTTGATTTCAATTTATGTTTGTCATCTATATTAACAGTTTCAAAATTATTACTAGAAATAGGTGTAGGTAAGTGTGATGCGGGGACAGCAACGGAGGACGCGACAGTCGCGGGGGCGCAGTTCTGCTGGCGCTGCAGCCGGGGGTCCCTCGGCACGGGCCTCACGCTCGCCAGCAACGCGCTGTTCACCGGGTTGATCCGCGGACCACCGCTGTTGTTCGTCGACGGAGGAGTACTTTTGTTAGCACCAGGTGCAACAACCTGCAAACCAAAATAATTTAAATGCTACATTGAAAATATAAATAATTCTATAGTCATACTATATTTAAAAAAAAACAAATTACTATACAGTGTGTCCCATTTAGAGGTGCCACCATTGGGATCTCGAGAACTATAAGAGATACGATGTCGGTTACATGGAACTTTTTGTACGCCTGTGGGAGGCCATCTCAGATGTGCTTTTGTTTTTCCAAAATTTCTCATAGGGCACTAGATAATAACAAAAAACTGAATATTGTTGATTTTTTCTTTTTCAAATAACTTCTAAACTATTAGTAATTGAGAAAAACGTTTCAAATATAAAAGATAGATATTTTTATTAACTAACCAGTGGCGTACGAAATAAATTTTTATATCCGTAAATTTTCGAGATATAACACAAACTTATATTTTTTTAAATGGAACCTATATCTGATTTCAGTCTCAAAAAAATCATTATTTTTTTCTCTTTTCAATGATGTAAGGGTTATTATGTTTTATATTTGCTTTGCTCCTAAAATTTAATTTTTCTCTTTATTTTTCTGAACTTTCCTATTATATCCCAAAAAAAAACATTATTATTTTTATTAATTATATTGTATTTGATCGAAATAATTTGTTTTATGCCTTTATTACTTAAAATTTTCATTCTAGACTCATAATTACAAATTACGCCAAGGGCGACCTGATGCAAAATATTATAAAAATTAGTTTGATACGAGTTTTGAGCTAAATTTTCTAACGAAATAAATTATTTAAATACAAGGAGTATTTCTAAACAGAAATCTACCAATATTTTCAAAATAATTATGAATTTAATACAAAATAAGTAAAAAATAATAATTTTGAAGGCAAAACAAATATTAAACATAATAACTCTTACATTATTGAAAAGAGAAAAAAATAATTATTTTTTTGAGACTAAAATCAGATATGGGTTCCATTTAAAAAAATATAAGTTTGTGTTATATCTCGAAAATTTACGGATATAAAAATTTATTTCGTACGCCACTGGTTAGATAATAAAAATATCTATCTTTTGTATTTGAAACGTTTTTCTCAATTACTAATAGTTATTTGAAAAAGAAAAAATCAACAATATTCAGTTTTTTGTCATTATCTAGTGCCCTATAAGAATTTTTGGAAAAACAAAAGCACATCTGAGATAGCCTCCCAAAGGCGCACAAAAAGTTCCATTTAATCGACATCGTAACTCTTATAGTTCTCGAGATCCCAATGGTGGCACTTCTAAATGGGACACACTGTATATATAAAAAAAATCGAATTACTATATAGACTAAAATATGAAATAACCGTCAATTTATTTCTTGGCGCTTAATGGGTTAAATAAATCTTTACTTTTTATTTAAAATAATGATAATCAACATTATTAAGTAATTTTAAATTTAATTTTTAGCTAAAAATTTAATAACATGAGAAGATCCAGGGTTCAATTCCCTGCGCGGTCCATAAATTTTTAACAAAATCTTTCTTTGTTAATAAAAATTTATTTGATCTTTCAGGCCAATTTCTATGATTTAAACATATAGATTGGATTACAAATATTTCTTATCAACATTAAATATAACAATAACACAATCGATATATTAATTTCATATTTATCAATATTGGGTAACAACGGTTTTATTATAAATTAGTACCATAATTCTTTTAGACATTTACGACTTGAATTCGTAAAATTTTATCAGTTTTTCTTGAATTGTTGGTAAAACCAAGTATTTATAACTTCACATTAAAAAATAAAATATTTTAGAAACCATATCTTGCGATGTCATTAGAACGACAAAATGTCGGTAATATCAATAAAACCTGGCGATAATTTACGTTAATTATTATTTTTATTACAAATTAACTACATAAAATGGAATTAAAGCAGGTGGGCCAACTGACGTGGAACAGGGCTCGTATGTACAAATGCCCGTTTTCCGGAGCTCACGATTGACGTCTCGCTAATCTTAAGAGATATGAAGTCGTTTAAATTAGGGCAAATTTGCCATATTAGTAGACCATTTTGGAGTTTGCTTTCTCCAAAAATGCGTACGTCTCTAAGTCTCTACAGTCTATTTTTAAACTATAGAAATTGTTTTAAACGTTTGGCGCTGAAATCAACGCTTATGCGTGGCTGTTCTGCAAATGTTTTTACTCCCAACGAAATTTAAATTTCAGCCTTCGTTCAACCTTGTAAAACCATCTGCGGAACAGCCACTCATCAGCGTTGAATTCAGTGCCAAATTTTTAAGACTCTGACTATAGTTTTTTTAAAAAGATTATAAATAAAAATATAAGTTCAAATTTTGACGATTTTTTACTTATACAAATAACTTAATTTTATTGCGCACTTTTTTTCGGACGACAATTGCTCAAATTTTTAATCACAGTTAGATTTCGAGTAATGAGGTCAAAGTTTTTATATGAACACCACAGTAGAAAGTTGTCATTGAAAAGATTTTTTTAACTTTCTAACGATGTGTTACTTATCTGTTCTTTTGTTTCAAACATAAAAAATGAAACAATTATTAAATTTATACGTTAAAAAAGGTGGTGACAATGAAACAAACGAAATTATCAGTTTTATTATTATTATCTCTTTATTTTTAAGTTTATTTCCTTAATTTTTATTAAATTTTTAAATTTCAATATGTCATTTCTATTTACTATGACGTCCACATAAAAATATTAAGAATAATTTGGTCAAATGAAATTTTGAAAATTTAATTAGAAAATTAGCAATGGTAAATTCCAACCACTAGTTTTAACCAAAACACTTGAAAATCCAACCAATGGAAACTTGGAATATTATACTGATAAAATTCCGTTATTCCGATAAAATTCCGCTACGAAGTAAATAAACACTTGTTATTATTTACAACTGTCAGTGTGGCAATTAATTAATATTTCAAGTTTAAAAATGATGACGTGAGTTTCATGCGTTCGGTTAGTTGCAATCGAAAACTGATCAAAACAGTCAACGAAATTTAATATCTTCGACAATTTGGCAAATATAGCAAAGCCAATTTTCTATATAGCAAAAATCCATTATTTTTATAGAACATTTGCAACAAATTTGATTATTTCATACATTATTCTTTTTATAATTTGTTATATAGTATTTTTAATTTTCTTATATAGCATTAACGATTTTTTATATAGCATTTTATTCGCATCCCAAACAAGCCATTCAATCACACATATTTACAAACATTTACACAATCAATAACGTACCTGACTAGCAACTTTTGGAATTGGAATTTTAGAATCTTCTTTAATCGAAGCTTTTGGAACTTCTGATTTAACTAAGATCTGCAAGATATTTTTCATATTATCATTCGACGTTATTGCATTTTGAATAAAATTAATTACTTTCACTGTTTGTAGTTGTTTTTGTTGTTCTTCTAATTTTGCTTTAGCTTGCAGAAGTTCCAGTTCTAATTTCTTTTGTTTTAGTTCTAAAAGTTGTTTATGTTTATTTATTAGTTGTGCCTGCATATCTAATGTTTGTGGATCTACAGGTATTGACATTGCTGGTGACGTTGGAGTAGTAGTAGTTGTTGTTGTTGTTGGTGTCACCGGCTAAAATAAGAAATTTAAGATAATATTTACGAACATATTTTGTTATTTACTAGTTATTTTTTACAAGACGATAAAATTCTTTTATTTTATCAACGAGCGGAAAATATTATTCTTTTCATTTTTCGCGAGTCAATAATTAAATTATATCGTCGTGTATAAAATTATATTTTTTTCTATAGCAGATTAAAGAAAAATCAATAATAAATTAAATTATTATTTACTTGTGTTGTTGTTCTATTCCAAGTAGATTTCTTTCTGGTGTAGTTTATGTCAAGATAAAAACCGGGAAATGTACGGTTGAAATTTTTTAATGTATATCGTCTATATAAATTTCGCAACACTTTGTTTCACGTTATTGTTGTTTCAAGTGTTCATTTGTAAAATATAAACATATTATTGAAAATTATTGAGTAACTTTATTATGAATTTTAATACATAATTTGTGCTTATTGTTTTAAATTTGGTAATTGGAAAAAATGTAAATACTTCTCTGCCTTATTACCCTTGCAAATCGCTTAAGCAAATATATGCTGAGATGGGCGGAGAAGTCAATGTGCATTTATCTTGACACAAACTATAACATTAATTGCACATTGAGCCGATTTCACATTTGTCAAAAAGTATTTTAAATTAAAGTTTATTCAATATTTTTCATAGTAAGAAAAATAACAATATTTTTTTGTTATTTTTATAAATTAAATTAAAAAAATTGGCGCCAGAGTCATAAAAAATAACCCTCCCACTCCTGTGACGTCATTCATACGTAGGCGATAGTTTGCCTCGTATTATTTTGTTTCAAATCAATATTTTTCATAGTAAGAAAAATAGCAATAATTTTTTGTTATTTTTATAAATTAAATAAAAAAACTGGCGCCAAAAAGTCATGAAAAACAACCCTCCCACTCCTGTGACGTCAGAATTCACACAATACGTCATTTATACGTAGGCGATTGTTTGTCACGTATTTGACGTTACATTCTGTTTTAGATCACGTGATTCACAAATTTCAATTAAAATATCTAATGTCTAATGGATTTTGAGACTATTTAATGAATAATAAATTTAACACTTTAAAGACATGAAAAATTTGGCTACAGCCGTATTGAAGTCGTTATTAACATAAACTGTTAAGTTTATCATGTATTTAATTAAAAAATAAAGTACTTTATTTGCCCTTGCTGTTAAAGTATTATTTTATCTACTCTTGCTGTTAAAGTGCTACTTGATCCATTATTTTGAGTTGAGGAAAACATTTTATAAATTCTGCTAAAGAAAAAATAAAAATAAATAATTCTTACGTTGTTGAAAAATCTAGGATTCACATGAATATTTGGTGTAGGTACTGGAGCTGTAACAGGCCACGCTGGATCTATACACTGAACTCGAATATCGAGGGCGTATAATTTTTTGGCGGGGAACACTTCATTCCATGTTTGTCGTAATTTAAACATTTGGGCCCGAATTTTCTCGTCCACCTATGTAATAATTTAATGTTAATATATATTAAAAAAATAAAAATCAACACAAGCTAAATGAAGTGTTTGAAAATTTACTACTATTACGCTATTTCTTAAATGAACATTTTTACACAAATGAATAAAAAAATAAGCATTTACCTTTTCGAAAACATTGCAGAATGTGTTGACAATATTACGCGTGAATAAGGTGACGTAGGTACTTCCAACATTCTTCACAATTGAATCAATGAGGTAGAGCACTGGCAGTTTGTACTCACTTCGAACCTAAACACAGAGATACTAGCTCGATGCAAAAAATCATCTTCACTTCCGAAACCACAATATTTTAGAAAAAAAAATATTAACTTTCTATATTATACTTCACATTTAAAATCCGTGATTATTAACATACAACACATAATTCCTTACGCACTGCTAAATTCCGCTCTGGAATATCTTCAGCTCTTGAAGAAATTTAAATCCCGAAACATATGTTAAATTAGAAATTCCAATTTCTACGCTCATTAATGATAAATTATCACAAAAATGGTTACGTACAAGTATATTATTCTTATTTTCCAGTAAAAAACAGATAAACATTATTAGCAAAAAATTAATATTTACAATAAAGCATCGACCTTGTACATTACAATATAAATCAAAAAATTACATACATGATCAATGACTCATGCATTGTATTACATACAGCACAACAAAAAACGTTTTTCCCTTTTTTCCAATAAAATTAACAGGCAAAATAAATACATTAAAAAATTCTGTAAAGACACATTGCAGAAATCATGTGAAAATGTGGTACCAGACGAAATAATACAAATTTCAGTAACTTATACTTTATTTCCTTTTAAAAAATGTTTAAGCTATAAATATGTTAAAAATGTAAAAACCACTTAAAGAAATCGTTCTCTGATTAGTGTAGTTTTTGCACAAATTCAACAACACTAAAAAAGAACAAATTCTTTTTTCAAATTATACGTGAGTCTTATACACGTAAATTCTTCTACATTGTAGATATACGTAGACAGCAAGGCATTAGAGTATCTAACAATTACTTATTAATAAATATGTTAAAAGAATAATTATTTATCAATTTGTGACTAAATATGAAAGGAATTAATAAAAATACAAGTTAGACACTCTTAAATATGCTAGGAAATTTAGAATTTATATGAAATTAATCAAAAATAACCTTTTCCAGATGTTTTTCAACAGCTTCAACTATGGCTTCTGCATGCGCAATATTTTCATCAGCTAACATGGTCAGCATGTTGATCAAAGGCTTGCTGTTTAAAGTAAGATCCGCTAAACTAGAAGTATATTCATCTGCGATTTCCTTAGCCATGATTACTAATTTCTTAGAACACGATGAGTAAGATCAATATTATCTAATATGTGCCAATACGACTTTGGATCTAAAAAAATAAATGAGGACAATAAGCTTTTATTGCATACTTTAAAGGTTCTTAAACTTAACACGTGGGATTTGGAAAACTACAATAACTCCGACTTTTGTAATCAGTAAACGTCAAAGACACGTATCAAACAAAAGAATTTCTGGTAAAAACCACCAGTATGTTTCCTTCACAAATTTATCTTGCTAGTTTTCGAAATCCCGGTAAAATATATACAAAAAACATACCTTTTCATTATTTTTAACTTCACTAGTTATTATAACTACACTACAAATAGTCAACTAAGAAACAATTCACAATTTAAAGTATAAAAATGAAGCGCACATTTTCACTCACTTAAAATGGCGACACGAAGCACTCAACTGTTTGGTCGGGGTCGGAGAGGTATTTCCAAGTTGCCGTGACGTCAACGCTAGTTCTAAAGGCAACAACGATTGCCATTGGTCAGTATTTAGATCAGAATCAGTTGAGCAGCCAATAGCAGAACGTGTTATGTTTACGCATGTGCATTTAAAATTAGACGGAGTTTTATTAATTTGTTCATTTGTAAATAATAATACACAGCGCATATTTATGTTTATTTTCTAAATAAAGTTTCTTGAATAAATAGAAGAATATTTAAGCCGTAAAAAATCTTTTGATTGATAGGGCAGTGTTCCAATATTCGATAGACTACTCAGCAAAGAGTTTAACTTTTTAGGAGCCAGTAAGTAACTTCAAATATTTTTTTTTCTTGTAATTATTTATAATAAAATTTAAGTTGTGCAATGTCGGTTTATTAAAACAATAAGTCCTGCTAAAATTATTTTTGTGTATACTCTTGCACTAAATAATACTTTAGTGCATCACTCGTATGCAAATGTCAAATGTAATGTCATTGTCATATGATTATCTATTTTAAGTAAATAATAAAATGAATCGCTTCGAATATGCTGATCCAACATTAAGACAAGGTGAAGCATATATTAGTAGAGAAGTAGGTGTAAAAATTTATGATGGCGATCAAAAGGTACTATAACCTTAAAAAAGTTTTAATTTAATAAAAACATGATTCATTTATGATATAAATATAATTTTTAGACATCTTTTGAAAGTGGCGAAGTAGTTTTAACTACCCAAAGAATAATATGGGGTCGACCAGGTGACATTCCTAGAGGAATGACTTGTTTAACTTTACTTTTACAACTAATTGTCTTCTTAGAAGAAGAAAGTCCAAGTAGTTTTAGTTTTAAAAAATCTAAAAAAGTAGTTTTACATCTTTCTGAACCAATTCCGGGACAAAACCCTGGCCCGACCACATCTAGTCACTACGATTTCATAAAACTTTCCTTCAAAGAAGGTTACAGTTCCTCTTTCGTATCACAATTAAACATTGCCATACAAAGCAAACAGTGGGAATCCGCCCCGCCCGTAAATACTCAGTCACCTAATGCTGGGCCAAGCATTAAAACACGAACAGGAATTATCGGTATAGAGCGAAGTTTACAAGAAAAACATCGTGCAACTGATGAAAGCATCACAAAAGCATTTCAAGACTTGAGTCTACTCATGACCATGGCTAAAGATATGGTTAGCCTCTCCCGATCAATTTCCAACAAAATTAGAGACAGACAAGGAGATATAACTGAGGATGAAACAGTTCGTTTTAAGTCGTACCTCATGAGTTTGGGTATAGACGATCCAGTAACGAGAGATTCGTACAAATCTAATAATAAATACTATAGAGATCTAGCGAAACAAATCTCAGATATACTTGAAGAGCCTATAAGTGATGTTGGAGGAATGATGGCATTAAGTGATGTATATTGCAGAGTTAACAGAGCTAGAGGTTTGGAATTATTGTCTCCAGAAGATTTGCTCAATGCTTGTAGACTTATGGATAATTTGCAACTGCCATTAAAATTACATGAATTTGAAACGGGAGTCAGAGTTTTACAGTTGGAAACTTTGAGTAGCGAAAATGTCGCCAATACAACACTAGAATTGGTAATTTTTTTTTTCTGTATACGATGGTAAAAGTGCAAAACCTTTTTGTTCGTACACCGAATCTTTAAAAATTTATAGTTCTATGAGATTGTGTTAGATGGTGATAGTAGTTCTAAATTCAACTTCAAACTTACGAAGATTTGCATTTTAATACAACATTAAATTATTAAAGATTTGAAAATGTTTTCAATACAATACTAGAATTGGTATTTTTTTCAATATCTCGATAGTTAAAGTGCAAAACCTCGTAAGTCGATTTTTATTCCACATCTTGAATACTTTAAAGTTCTACAAGGTTACGTTAGATGGCGATAGTAGTTCTAAATTCAACTTCAAACGTACGACGATTAGCGTTTTAATAGAATATTAACTTATTAAAGATTTGGTAGTTACTAGTATATATGGACAAAAATCAATATATTACGACGTTTTGCGCTTTTAACATCGATATTATAAATATTTTAATCAAACATATAACTCTTGTCTCTTCCACATTTATATCGTTCCTTTAGATTTTTTTATCTCCATTATATAAAACATTCTTTTAACAATACTAACATCTGTGCTCTTGTAACAAGTTAATTTTTGACGACTATGAGTGTTATTATTTCATTTACTTATTAGTAGTTCAAGGTTCAATGGACTCTATTAATTACAGTTCAGTTTAAACAATTATTGTTTAGACATAAAAAGTTCCTGAAAAATCGCATAAGATGGTGAACGAAAATTAATTTTTCATGTTAAGTGCAATCTAGTATTTTTTCATGGTAATTGCAATCCAGTACTTTTTCTAAATTAAACTAAAAAATAATGGTAGTTGAATATCCATTTATTTACGTAGCCGTATTTTTTTATTTTTCCTTGTTAAATTTCAATCATTAGTTTTTAAGCAATCATGATGCAAAACACTTAAAATTCAACCAATGAGAACAGTGTTATGCTGATAATTTTTACATATTAACTTATCTTTCAAATTATTAGATGTTCTGTAAAATGAAACTGTTATTTGGACTTCCACTAAGCTTGTTTTACATTTTTCAATTTTTTCGTCAATTTTAAGAACTTGCTCATGTTATACAAATTGAAATTAAAACAGTTGAATTACAATTATCAATTTTTGCGTTAATTTTAAGTTCATAGTAAGCCGTTGAATAACCTGGAAATAGAGTATCTTCTATTTTTCCTTCAATTTTCTTAGTGCATTCCAGTAATTTTTAACACACCAATATGTCAATTTAATTATAAAACTGTTATAGCTCCCGCGCGTTAATTTGACCTGATCTTGAATGCGGAGAACCTAAAATTCGTACTTGGACAATTCGAAATGTAATAATAATTATAATGTGATATTGGTGTAACGTAAAAAGACTCCACCAACATCTAAAATTGGTATAAAGGGAAAGGGGATTCATATATGTCAAAGTATAATGATGTTTCAATATATGAAAAAAAATGATAAATGTAAACAGTTAGCTAGAAATTGATGAATTTATTGCATAATTTTAAGTTCAATGTATTGAACTTTGCCAGGTTCTTAAAATTTCCAAATGTAAAACAAGCTTTTATTTTATTATGTTACACTCTCTATACAAAAAGAAGAACACGATGTTTGGTAACTCAAAACATCTGCTACCGAACCGTCATCTTTTTGTTTTTGTAGTGTGTGTGAAATAAAAAAAGATAAAGTCAAAATACCATTTTCGTAGAATTTTGAATTTTAAATCAGTCAATTTTCAGATGATATAATAAGATTATGAAATTCGTTGTATTTTAATTTCAAATTATCCATTGTTTTAAAGAGTTGTCACCATAAAAGACTTACTTACAAAGATCATAAATAGTTTCATTTGTTTTTTAATTAAATTCATTACATACTTTAAGATAGGGTGAATTTCAAAATATAGATATTTTCTGATTTTGTGAAAAAAATTTAATTTAAATTAATGATACAATCAAATTAAAGATTTATATTTCTTAATGGGTACATTTCTCGTGGTCATACAGCATTTATTCCTCTTCAGAAAAAAAAAAAAAAAAAACAAAAAACATGGGTCTATGTGTCGTGTGAGTTTTTAAACTATGTAAAATTGAATTTATGGTTATAAAACTGTAATATTTTATTTACTTTACTGAATGGTACTGAAACTTTGATTTTGTGAGAATTAAAAATTGATATATGACTGACATTTCGATGAATTTTTAACTTTTTATGTTTCTTATTTACATCTTGATCATATCTGCATTAATATTACTAACTTTCCAAGAAATTTGTGATTACACTCTCATATACGTAAAGAGTTCGTGTGAACATACACCCACTGCCAATTTAAATTTTCTAACTCATTGTTTATTTTGCATTATTTTTATTTATTGTGGTTTCAAAACAATTTTTTAAAATTATTAAACAATTTTGAAATATTGTAACAATATTTTTATATTCTTATTTTGATTTTACAGTGCAAAACAATTTAATATACGTATTGACCAAAGTAAATATTTTGTAACCAGAATATCGTAATTCAATAACTGCAAAATATTATTCAGTTCACTGGCGTAATATACCGCGTAACAGTTTGGCTATATTTCGGAAGTATGTCAGTAGACTTTTAAGAATTTTAAAAATAAATTCGCTTGTTTTTCTATATCTCACTCATCGTTTTTCTCTGATGAAAATCGCGGTAAAACCAGGTAGTAAACAAGTTCATTTGGAAGTCGTTAAAGCATTGATTTTTTCATTTTACAACTTAGAAGAAAGTGGTTTCAGTTTTGATTTCTGCGAAATGTATATTTGGGGTTCTAAGAGCTTTGTTTTTGTTTATTTGAAGCTGGAAAGCAGCCAATCCCTTACTGCAGAAGAGTTGGCACAGTCATTGGGAATTTCCGTAATGCTGGCGAAAGAGAGGTTGTTGACTGCTGAAAGATTTGGAAAAGCCTGTAGGGATGACACTATTGAAGGATTGAGATTTTACCCCAATTTGTTATTAACCAGAGAAGAATAATTTTTTCCACCGTAACTGTGTACAAATTATTTTGCCGTAACATTGTAATTTTATGTAAACTAAATTATTAATAATAAGATTTACGATTGTTATTTTGTATTACTTGTGATAAAAGGATCATACACAATATTCAGTTATAAATTACTATTAACTAGCTGTTATAAAATAAACATCTCTGCCAAAATGTTACATTAAACAGAAATACTATAAAACAAGTTTTACGTTAATAGCTATGTATGTAGACACGTGTATCTATAATTCTACTTTTTCGGAAAAGTATATTACTATTAGTAATTACCCAATAAACGGGTTACGATTATAGTTCAGGAAAATGAAGCGAATTATAGCCATCATTTTTATGGAATATTATAAGTTATTTATGTCTATTCTTAGGGCGCGAGCAGTCATGTAACTTTGTTGGCCTTATCAAGCAGATATGGGGGCCCGTGTCAGAATGACAGTAATTATGTGCATAACACTGTCATTCTGACACGGGACCCCACTTACAAATGTCATAATTTTTAATTCAAAATTTCAAGATTTTGTAAGTTCTCGTGGTTATTTTGTCACTAGGAGTGTGGTATTTTTTAGGATTTATTTATTTTACTATTTTACATTTTTATAATTTCCAGATTTTCTATATCAATAATTTACTTCTAAGGATTAAAAATTCTGAAAACTTCTACTACTAATTAGAATAACTAAATGATTTTAATAACAGTACAAAGTAAAAAAAAAAAATTAAAATGAGAGGTGAAAAATCCCTATACAACACTTCCGCTGGAGGACTGACAATGTGACGTCACAGTTCAAATACTGTACAATGGATCCATTAACCGAAATAATGTATTTTAAAAATATGAGGAATAAATGGAGTTGTTTGTATGCAATTTAATCATTTCATTTCCACAAAGTGACTTGATTTGCACGCAAAATCCTTCACCATTTGTACATTTATATCCAAAAACATTATTTTCGCCTCGTCCACATTCATACAATCTAAGAAACTTTCATTTACACACCAGACGTCCTTGCAAGCGCACCATCATTTAGAGATGGTGGCATTCGTCCTAATCATACATTAAAATATTATTAACTCTAAAATGACATTTTAAATACTAGATGCATTATCGAGCAAAAAAGAAACCACTTCCCGCAGTTCAAGGAGAATTTGATTTATGCAAAATGCTGGAATACAAAAATGAATACCCAAGGGGCAGAAAATAAATAAAATTTATTTTTCTTGCGGTATGATATCTACATGAATGGCAACAAAAAAGTGGACATCAGTAAATATAAGAATAAGCTTGGAATGACGCTTGCAGTTGCTCTTGTAAATATTATAATTACTCAAGGGACAATTTGTTGCAGTTTCAAAACTAAATTTCAGAAGCCTAAATGTAGGGAATAAACAAAAAAATATTTAAAGTATTTTATGATCAATAAATATACATACATTTTATTTAAAAACACTAATTTTTACAGCTTATTACGTATGCGACAGGTTACTTCTGGTTAATTAACGAATTTCTGATCGCAGTAGTCCGTGATATGTATGTATTTTGTTTTAGTAGTGAGTTGTATGTTGTTTTGTGAACATTATAGTGATGTTTATTGTGTTTTATTGGAACAAATAAATAAAATAAATGAACTGTATTGGTAAGTGAAACAATTTATAAAAATATTTAAATTGTTTAACAAAAATGTTATAATTTCTGATGGTTATAAATTATTTCATGCACTAACCAAACAAAATATTGATATGATAATACTGACTGTCATAAATTATTACAAAAATAAGTTAAAGCTGGATGTATTTTGCACATTTTTACATTGAAATCGAAATTTACGCACACGAATTGTGTGAGGCACATCGTAAACAACAACAATAAAAGTTTTAACATCTATTCAACATATCAATTCACAATTTGAACATTTCGAACTCATATTTTGTACCGTATACCCTCATCACATTAATTTATTTGACCCAAACAATGATATTAATATATGTACATTGTTAAAAAGTAATTATTTCAGTTTATTGGTTATTTCTGCTGAGCAAATGTCTACTATGTAAATATATTTTGCATTACATGGTTATTTTTTTTACATTTATAGTAGTAAAAAAATATATAGATACAAGTACATACATATTTTTTTGTACGGTGTGTAGATAGATTCGTGTATTTGACAATGATTAGTTCGTAATTGGCAATATCAGTGAGTTATAACTTAACAATTTACTGTTGGCAGTAAGTACAGAATGACACAACTTATCCAAAAATAATTACAATACGGATTAATTAAAAATCTGGATTACTAGAGTAATCAATATTAAAGTAATTTGAAAAATCAATATTCGACTGTGTTAGGATGGAGGTAGATACAGGAAAGTAAGAATTCTTCGGACTTTCAGTCAATTAATAAAATTTATTCACGCCGACGTTTCGTGTAAAAATTACACGTTACTATAGTTATTTGTAGTTCCATAAGTATTGCACTCATCAAAGACAAGTTTTTCATTTTTAGACGATTTTCTCTCTGTGA
Organism: Ophonus ardosiacus; assembly: GCA_943142095.1. Classification (NCBI taxonomy): domain Eukaryota; kingdom Metazoa; phylum Arthropoda; class Insecta; order Coleoptera; family Carabidae; genus Ophonus; species Ophonus ardosiacus. The sequence continues at coordinate 9,276,250 of OW964830.1, read as the reverse complement.
TATGTTGGTTTTAACTATTTATTTATTTAATCATAATTATTTATTTATTTTTTTAATTGTCCGTGCTGTATGTTCTATTATCCACATGTGGTTTCCTTTTTTCAACTGACCATTCTAGCCCTGAAGAAGACTATTGTATAGTCGAAACGTCGGCGTGAATAAATTTTATTAATTGACTGAAAGTCCGAAGAATTCTTACTTTCCTATATCTACCTCCATTAAAGTAATTAATCAAAGGCGTAATAAATGCTTTTCAGTGTATATTTGCATTTTGAATTAAATGTAAAAGGATATTAATCAAAACGCATTTTGTTTTAATAAAATTTATTTATAAATCTTTGTGATAATCGATTACGTATTAGCATCAAGTAGTTAAGAGAATGTCATAATTAAATATTTATACATTATTCTAATGTGAAACAGTAGGATATTTTGTTTTTTTTTTGCTGGGTTATTTTATGTTGGATTATTTTGTTGGGTTATTTTATATTCTGGAAAATCCACGAGATGGGTTTGTACTGCAAAGTAAAATATGGTTAGATGGAATTGTACAATTGGTTGCGGATATAGTAGGCGCCTATATGTCAACATATAACATGAAATCCGAATTAGGATCCGTGGTCGATCCGCATTAGAAGGTTTATAATTAAAATTATAATATATAATTTTTGAAGTGAAAACTTCTCTAGGCGCACCTTACACACTTTTTCCTGGGCAGTGAGCAAGGCTGACCCGTCACGCTCATTCGGGGAGAGCCGAACGTGACGTTACTTTAATTCTGGTCATAGCCTATGATATTAATATCAGGCCGAGAAATATCACAATATCTGTCCAAAAGAAACTCTACTTCCAAACTCGCCGTTTTGGCGTGACTTCTTCCTGTTGTTATCGACGTCTGTGTACAAAGCAGATTGGCACACCCAGTAATGGGTAATATTCCGTGACATATTTATTTAGTAAATAAAATATTACTATTTGTATTTGTTGTAGATTTTATTCGTTTATAATTTTGAAAAACCGTATTATACTTCATTTCACGTAAGAAAATAGCTTAGATTGGGATATAAATTCTGCCCTCTGATTGGTCAGAATGCTAACCTAGTTCACAAAAACCAAAAAAAAATGTCACTTGTCAGGTGTCAATTCTTAAATAAAATTGGCAGAATTAAACAATATTTAATCATGTTTTGATGTAATTTTTAATATTCAGTACTTGTACATATTACAGATAAAAAAATATTTTATTATTGACAATGGTTTCACGAATTTAAATTATTTATTTAATGTATGTAAAAAAAGTTGGCTTTCAAGCGCCATCTGCTATTTTCTTACGTGCATTACGTGAAATGAAGTATAACAGCGTTCCTATCGCTAAAAAAAATTTTGAAAGTCTAAAAATTTAAATGACAACGGGAATAAATAACGCCGGTTTTAAAACTAGAGTTTTTGGGGTTTTTGGCCAGATTTTAATAATATTTAAATTGTATCGCAACCTTCTCCCAAAATAATTAAAATTCTTTCTTGAAAATCTCGTTAGAATTTGTTTAGAATGCTCACAGGGTTTGACATATAAAAAATATGAATTAAGCCCGGCATACTTAAACATTGACGTTTATAAAACAGTCAAGTGATGGCATTGCTGTACAATCAAAATAACCATTTAAGTTTTTGAATCCTGAGAAACATTCAAAAAGCGGTAGAAACGTATGCGAAGTGCTGAATCGTGAAAATTATTATTGAACAGTGATTCAGTTATTGTGTTTGTGCATGTAGATATTGTTGAATAATTTATATTATGTTTAAAAGAATATAAAACCAAAATCAAAGCAAACAATTTTTATAGTTTTCACTTCGAACGTGCAGTCTTAAGCACACACATTTTTTTTTTTTAATTTTGTCTGGATTACAAGGATATCCGGATGAGTGGAGGTTCGGAAGAGTGGAGTTTTACTGTATGTGTATAATGTAGGTAACAACAGGAATTCGTATACATTTCTTTTTTAATTTCATTCCATTAATAATTTGGTTAGATCAACAGGAAATGGTACTTTACTGTTTTTTATGTTGTATATTTTTAAAGTAATGTGACTTATGAAATCGACATAAAATCTTATTTTATTAAAATCTATTGCATAACCGGAAATTTTACTTTACTATGTGATGTTATGAATTTTACATTTTCGAAGTAATTTTATTTATTAAACCGACTTAAAATTAAAACTTAATTTGTAGTGCTATTTCAAAATTCCATATTGTCAACTACTAGGAAGAACATGAATACGAATAATGATGATGATACGCACGCTCTAAATATATCTTCATTATCTATCTGCTTTAGGCAGATGAAATATTCAACAATGAATAACAAATCTTAATAATATGTGTTAATTATATGTTAATATTATTGGAAATAATAAATATTTCACAATATTGTTAAATATTAATTTTTCCCTTGAGAATTTTAGCATATCATTTACAGCCCGATTCACAAAAAAGTTTAATCTAATCCTCATTTTTGGATTAGTGAATTCTATTCTATTCCGGTATTTAAAATTAAATTTTCATGATATCAATAAAGGTAGATACTAGGAATAGTTTAGACTATATTTTAAGATATAAACTGACAAAATTAGAGTAGAATTCGCTAATCTAAAAATGAGGATTAGCTTAAACTTTTTTGTGAATCGGGCTGTTATAGTTTATCTAATATTTGATTCGAATTAATATTTCTAATAAAATTCTATAAAGGAGACAAAATTATTTATGTAGACAAGTTAATTTTGTTTATGCACAATTCTTGTTGATGTAAATAATTAATGTGACTTTTATTGTTTACAGTTTTGTTTGATCACAAACAAAATTAGCTATGTGATGATAGCTAATATATAATATATGTAATATATTTTAAGACTTCTCGCTAAAGCGTATTTCTGGCGTCGCTTTGTCTGCGATTTCTTGTAATTTATTATACTAGATCTGTGCCAATAACATGCGCAACAGAGATGAACCATTTTCCTTATATTTTTCAAACAAGTGTTTAATTGTACAACTAAATTGACTCTAATACCCAGAAACAAAATTTATTATTATTAATTAAAACTTTAAAAAAGATAATTTGTAGTAAAGTTGTGGATAAATATAGCACAGGTGCCGCGTCGTACGCTCTGAAACGCCCCACCACCGCGAGTGACGGTTCGATAAAACCTCGCGTGGTCTCCGTTCTGAGTCATTCGAAAGTAAATCGTGTAGTGGTAAACACTCAAAGTTACTGTTATCTCAATATGCCTACGGAAGTAGTGATGGAACGTACATTCATCAACAAAACTCGAGAAGTTCGGGCTTCTTACCCCAACACTGAAACCATGAGCGGCAACATGACTCTGGTGAGCATGAACGGGCGGCGACAGGGCGTTCACGTGAAGGTCTACCGTACCTCGCATGAACATTTCGCTGTCCTCTACCCGCAGAAGAAGATCTGCAGGCCTCTGGGAGTCATCAATCTCAAAAACACAAGATTGGAGTTGCTAGCTGACAAACAACCTGGTTTTACCATTTGCCAACATGGGTACGACACTCCAATGGCCCTGACGTTCCAGATTGAATCTCCTAGAGAGGTGGATTCATGGGTCGTGGCTTTCACCTCGAGAGCATCCCCGACATTACGCCATTCATCCCTTCCGATCGTAGAGGAAGACGAGGAAGTGTAAACTTAAAGATGGATAAGGGGCGAAACTTTTGTTATGTTACACAATTCTCGTGTTAAGTGTGTTTGTGTACTACTTTTCTATTTCGGACGACAAGACGAGTAATACTGGCTGACAATCAGATGAGAGAGGAGAGTTTCCAAGTGGAGACGTCATGTCTAGAGCAGACGGTTCGATAATCTGGAATCAGCCGTGGCTGTCGGCTGTCGTTGCCTAGCAACGGGATGCAGTGACACGTTCAGGGTCGTGAACTTCTCACCCTCGGCCCTCGAGCATCGACATCGACCACCTGTATGTTTTGTTACACATGCGGTGCAGTAGTGAGTTCCGTGTGTTTTCGTTACCAAGACTGAACTTATTTATTTATGAATTGTCGCCAACAAGACACATCTTATGGTTGGGGAGCAATCGAGTTTTCGAGTTCTTTTTTTGGACACTTCTCAATCAATAAATAACCAGATGCAATATTAAATATCTAAATTTTGCACAATAATACTGACTGAGCAAAGTTTGAATTTGTTTTAGGGATTATACTGTTATATCTTCCAAAGTAGTTGACATAATGATAAAATCTTTGCTCAGTATTCACGATGCCGCAAGGCGACGTATATACATATACCTATATTAGATAGTAATAAATGTGGAAATGTGTACCTTCAATTTTTAGAAATGACAGAACTTCATATCATATTTTTCTATCCTGTACTACTCTTGTACTATAGTCATCAACTCAGCAGATTATTGTATGTACTTTAATTGGTGATTCTTTTCATGAATATGTGTGTTCTATTTTAGAACGTTTTATATATCTGTGATAATTAGCTTATAAATTTGTACACTGTGTTTTAGACATTGTTATGTATATTTTAGTTTTAAACTTGAACAATGTTTGTATAGTTTTGCTTCAAATAATAAAATGAACAGTATTTAATCATACGATTGTTTTAATCATTTTGATTTTATCCTCATATAGTTAATTGTTTTGTTTTCCCGGCTAAACGAGCAGTAATTAATAAAGCGCATAATGAAAGGGCATCATTTGGACACGTGATCGAAACAATGGATGTTGCTTTGCGTACAAATGAGATTGGAGATAAATTTAGCGTTGGTTTCCATGGACACAGATCGGCGATCCATTATTCGGCAGAGTAACAGCACCTGTAATCACGGCGAACAGCTAATTCCCTTGTGATTTGTGAAAGTTATTCACTTATCTCGATTGTTTGCGCAACGTACAGTTCTGCATCCGTGTGTACTGAGCTTTGCAAATACGGTTCTCTATACTAGGCTCACATTTCAAAATCCACTGCATAAAAGCATGAGCAATCAGATTTGTCCACTGCATAAGAGCATGAGCAATCATATTTTATATTTGAGTTAAATATATCAACACTTCACATTTATTTGAGTTATACATACTTTGAACTTACTTCTTCGAACTAATACAAATTGAGTTATTCTTTATTTGTACCTTTGACTAGTATTGTAAGCAAATCAGTATTGTAGATATTACCAGTACTCAGATACTCAGAACTATTCACATACACATGTATTTATTGACAAAATATGTATTTATTTAGTTATAGTAAATATATAAATCATTGTGGCTTATTATTAGCCATTTTTGAATGTGCCAATCTGTTTCTGTTAGCAAATTTTGATAATAACGATATAAAGGAGAGTAAAGTAAGTGCCATAATTCGGGGGTATGTTTAAAAAGCCCAAAAATTGTAATCTGATTTTTATGTGTTTTTGAGTTACTTGTACACATATCACGAATGAGCCGGTTTCACATTTTTTAAAAAGTATTTTAAATTAAAGGTTATGCAATATCTATAACAGTAATAACAATAATAATTTGTTGTTATTTTCGTAAATAAATAAAAAGATTGACGCCAGAAATAGTCATGAAAAATAAACCCCCCTCTTGTGATGTCGGAGTACATACAACACTTACGTCATAGCTAATAGGAATACGGTTTATGTTATTTATATAAATAAAGGAGACGATAGTTTGTAACATGTTAAATTTTATGTACTCTGACGTCACATTCTGTTTCAGATCATGTGACTATCAAAATATTACACAAATTTTAATATGTAATTGCAAAATATCTAATGGATATTCCGTGATATTTTCAAAACAGGCTCTTTAAAGAACAATATCTTTTAAAATGTAGTACTTAAGTTATATAAAATTCATACAACAGCCCTATTCTCTAAGCTGTCGTAAAGAGAGCACCACGTACTATTTGCAAATTAGAAATAGTTTCACGTCGGTCGGAATCAAACCTGGGTCATCAAAAAATCACAACAGGTCACCTAACGCACACATTAAGTGTCTCTTACTCTTATATTGACTCACATGACGAAGTATTCTTTCAAGGACTAACTCATCTTTGTACAGTCGAAAGTTTAATATTCTTTTAAATTATCATTATAATCAAGAAAGCATTAAAAAAACTGCCACCATTAATAAGGACTTACTTCGAACTCCGTTAGTCGAAAATCTAAAAGCCCAAAATCTAAAATTTTGATAGCCAATAATGCCAATTTTCTAAACATCTCGACAAATCAAAAACAATAATAAACTTCAACAAATAAAAATTCAGATAGTCCATATGTAATAGAATGTAATATTTGTTTCGTATCGTATGTAATATTGCTTCATTCGTGACTTTTTTTAAACAAACCCCAAGACGACAGAACAAAAACCCACAGAAATGGAGGGATGCTTGATTAAAATTATATTAAAATATTATGACATTGTTGATGATAACACGGAATAAAAATATTTTTTATATTTTCAATTGCCAAACTAAGTAACTCGCCTATCAATAGAATTATGGCATGCTATAAATAGAAAAATTAAAAATTTAGATATTTTTAATTTACCTATAAACCATTTTAAAAATGCATCACACATTTGTGAATCAACTTAAATATATTTTCGTTTTTATACTTCTGGTTTATGTGTTTGGTAAATGCGTAAATGTCATATATTCTTATAATTGATTTGTGTAGTTTTGTAGTTTTCTTGGATTTGAGCGGAAATTTATTACTGGGTAATTGTTGGATTCCTGTAAATAAATAAATAAATTTAAAAAAAATGATCTTGCTGTTATCGTTTTTTTAAACAATTCAATTTTCTAAGGTTAAACATTATTTAAATATCAAAAATAAGAGTATCTTATCTGTTTAAGTACTTTTAATGAATCCTAATTTAATATCAAGTTCAAATTGCATTGATTACTGATTACTTATTCTTTATCGTATGAAATAATGAAGATATGAATGCAGTGAAAGGAAAATGTTACGAGAAAAAGATAAGAACTCATTTTTACCTCCCGGTTCCCTTGGTAAGGGAGGTATAGGGATCGTCCTAAAAATCGCTTATCGAGATTTCAGTAAATGACCACGTTTTAAGGTCCCTAGAATACAATTTTAACATTTTCACGATGATGTCTTTGTGCGTGTGTGTGTGTATGTCAATCGAATTTTTTTTAACGTATTTCGATCCTATTCTAATATGAAAAGATACCATTAGATTTTAGTGTAAATCGGATAACCGAAATTAAAGATGATTAAATTTTCTACAGATATGCATTCAAACATTTTCTATAGTCCAGCAGCCTATGTATCAAAGATAAACACAATTCCTTTGATATATACATAAATATCACTAGGAGGGAAGATGACAAATTAATATGACATAGCTTGCAATGTTGCCAAATTGACAGGGAAGCCGAAAAAAAAATCTCGTTATTTAATTGCCACACCTCGTATACAGGGAACGAAATGGTTCGCGGTATTTCCAGACGGTTATCCATTCAGGTATTAACTGTGCCATCCTTGCTGTGTTTTTTAAATCATATTAACTGCATTCAAGTCTAAATATTCATGGTATACCCAAATCATTCAAGCACCCAATGCACGTCATTAATAAAAATTGAATAAAAGTAACTAGATGTGTGACATCATGTACTGGTATGTTTGCAGAGGTTTTAGAATCTTTATGAAAACAGTTATACAGATTGCAATTTATATTATCGACATGGTCATGAACTGTCACATCTACAAAATAAATACTATATTTTCGTCAATGTCCATTTCTATTAAAATTATTTTATAATACTAACCATATTTATACTTATGTATCCTATATAAAGGCAATAAATAAAAGTGAGCCGAATTTCAAAGAAATATACCGAATTCTTCTGATTGATTAGATGTGCTACCTTTGGCAGATTCGAAGATTTTGTGTTTGCGTTAACGGTCACGTTGCGTCGTTGCGTTGCGTTTAACATTACTTTATTATAAATAGGCCTTTACAACGCACAAAAATGTTTCAAACACGATGCAAATATTTTATATATTCTATAGCAACGAATAACTGAATAATATGACGTTGATGTACATTATTTATATATTATTCATGTCATATACGATAAGTAATGAACTCTACTATTCATCTTGATAATAATTATATAAGGCTATACCCTTTTTGACGGTTAAAAATGATTGAAATTTTATTTCATTTTTCACTATTAGTATTTTTATTGCATTAAGGTTTTTACACTAAGTGATGACGTGCATTGGTTGCTTGAATGATTTGGATATAACAAGGCCATTAGTCACTTGAATATTATTACGTAACGAAAGGTATAATATTCTTATGATGATATTCACTTTGAACATACTATATCCTTCTCAGCAAATAGGATAGGGTTTCATAACTACATTTACATCTCCATGCGTATGACGCACGAAAGCTGTCGACAACGAAACAAGAATATCAACTCCCCATGCGTAAAACAAATTGTATACATTATGCAGACCCAACTCTCTAATGTAATATAAACATTTTTTTCAGATTTTCGTAGAACAGACATAATTGCTGTTTAATGTGAACTGAGATTATTTTAAAATCATTATGAGCTAGAATGAATACGCAAAAAACCCTGTCATTTGTAAATTTTGCGAAGAATTACGTAATTATTACAAATAAATGATAGACAGTTATAGTTATTAAAGTATAACAATTCTAATAATAATAATTCATCTCACGGCTCATTACCCAATGCTCAGTGTTTTATTCTCTGATACAATGGCATTGAGGAAATATTTGTACCGTTGATGGATGCGGTGTCACGTCATAGGTACTTACAGCTGTTGTAGAGCGTGTACCACAGGGTGCAATTGATTGGGATTAATTTTCAAGTTTGACCTAGATCGAATTAAAATCCCAGGAACAATGGGGTATTTATAGTTAACGCGAAATAAATTTTAAAAAAAGGGGGACGGTGTAGTGACGTCACCATGACCTGAACGTTCTATACAAAGGCAGACAATGGCATTACTGTAGAAATATAATACTCTGTCGTAGTGACGTCACCATACCCCTTCTTCAAATCATTCAATTGCAAATAACATTATCACAAATTGTTTAATTTTTATTAATCACAACTACATAATGTTTAGTTTTTAAATTTCATTACATACACATATTGAAATAGGCCCATAAACCATTTTTTAAAAATATTTTTAAATGAAAGTTCGTTTAACTTTAAAGCAATTCGTTATATCAAAAAGTCATAACTCTTTTTTTGTATAGCTGCATTTGATTTTTAAAGAAACCTATTGCTATCTTTCTCACGCCAGTTTCTGTAGTAGGCTGCGCGAGAAAGATACCAATAGTGTGACGTCATCTGTATCCCTGGAAATAAATTCAAATATCTCGCAAAATAATTACTAAAAAAATGTTTTTTTTATCTTAATCTTTATTTATTGAGTAGTACATTAAGGACAAGGGGTCATTTTATTATTTTTTGTTATGGTTTATGGGCCTGTTCAATAATTATGCTCACAATAATTGAAGCATTTATAAAATTTAAATGCCACTTTTATGTTTTATGACCAGTTGCACCGTTTATAGTTAAGTTTTAATTGCATGTTAACAAAAAAGTGCTTGTCGAATTTTTAACAGTAATATTTAACAATGCATTTAACATATCGTTTCGGGTTTCGATACGATATTGTCAATTTAATCAAAAGTTAAAATTGAACTGGTCATTAAAGTTAATTACAATAAATCTAAGGTGGCCAGCACATAAAAGATTATATATTTCTGGTATAATTACTTTACGACCATTCTACGTAAATTGCACTTGACACACTAATATAATATCTGTCAATTTTAATATTTAAAAATCTACAAATCTGAATTCCTTGTTTAATATAGGTTGTAAAATTTATAAAATTAACATTTTTGTTTCTAAATCCATTCAATAAGGAAACAAAATAGATAATCAAAATATTTAGGGAAAAAAGCTTCAAGTGAAATCGATATTTTTCTCTTAGTCCGTATCAGAGAAAAATGCATTGAAACTTTGTCGATAAGTATTTTTCCTACAACCCGTGCGTAAAGTATATACTTTACGCATTCTTTACAGTGTGTAAAGTGTCACTTTTCAAACACTAGTGCGTGAAAAGTAAATAGGTGTTGCTAGGCAACATACACATTCGGGTAATTTACCTGTCAAAAAAATAATTAGGTAGTAAATAATTATGAAAGTAATAAAATTTATCAAGAAATATTATTGTACACTGCAAATGAAACAAGTGTAATAATTTTTATTAACATATTGAGTACTAACCTAATTCTAAAGAACAAGAACTTTAATATGTTTTTGACATACTGAGTTTTAACCTAACCTAATTTTTAATATTTATATTGAATGTACAATTTGTATAGTTAATTAATTCACCCACCTGTCTCTGAGATTATTTCGGATGTTTAATTTACATTTTGTAGTAGGTAATATGAGAAAAAGCTCTAACAATATTTGAAGATGCACACTAATATGAGAAATAGCACTAACATTTCGGTGTTAGAAAAAATATTGTATGCAACTCGTGTGTAACATAGTATTTTCTTATCTTGTAAAACATCACACTCGACCAAAAAAGTATTACTTTACACACTTGATGCAAATAAGTATATTAGATTAAAATTATGTAGTGAATGGACATCTCTTGCTCTATATTTTGGTTATACGTATAAAACATTTTATTATTTTGCTGTAATTTTTATATTAAATATAAAGTAGGGAGCTTAAATGATATTATAACCGTGATAAAAACAAACACCAGTCTAGACTAGAAAAAACATGTTCACCCTGAATTAGGAGGATTTTTACCGGTTTTGGCTTTACATTTCAATCTTATCTGATCTTTTTTGACACTTAAACCACTTCCATAACATTGGGCATGAAAAATAAGAATTTTTTCATGCCAAAATCTTATAATATAATTTTGCTTTCTTATCTATATCCATTTGAATTTGTAAGCTTCAATTGTAAATGTCTTAAAAAGGTGAGATAAAGATATTGTCTATAAAAGGAAACAATACAACAAATAATGGTATATTTTTAGGTGCCTTACATACGTTGATAATCAATAACAAATAAAAAACTGTAAAATGACAGCTCCGAGATCGATTTGACTACAGAAAAATCTTGATGTCTGACCTTAATATCCATATAACTTAAATTGGAATATAATAATTCAATTGTTTAACATCAAACCCCACACGGAAATATGAAAAAGTTATAAATGAACTAATCAAAAACAATAACAATAGGAAATTCCTGCGTAGTTCTTTTGTGAAAAATTAAAAGGTTATAATTAACTGTAAAGTTGCATCGCGCTTTAAGTTTCCGTTTCCTGTTTCCACTTATAGTTACATAATTGTTATCACCTTTGTGCTTTGCATATTTACATCTACGCATTCTGGAACGTAATTGTGTAGGGACAGAACAATGATTAACAATTTATTTGGGTTATGGTCAGTTACTCGTCAGAATTACTGGTTGCAAGCTGCACCTTAATAAATGTAATGGAATTGACAACAATATTATAATATCTACGATTCAACAATACTAAAATATAAGATGAATTAAACAATAAGACATTAATTATCAAAAAAATGTTGAGTTCAGTTACAGTTGCTTCCATTATATAATGAAATGAATAAATGCATTATGATGGTGATAATTAGTAACTTTTATAAAATTTAAATTAACCAAATAGAAGCACTTTTAGGATAAATAAAAGTATAAAAAAAATCTGATGTAGCCAGCCCATTACCTTCCACCAATGAAGTCATGCAAAAAAAAAATAATTCTACCTTTTTTCTGTTTAAATCGAAAAAGGATAGTCTAATTCATCGATCAGTACGATAAAATTATTTTTTATTTATATTTTTTGTGGTATAAAATCGTTTTAAAGTACGATATTTTTAAAAGTTGCAAAAAACAGCCATGTTTTGTCGTCACAACGTTACGTACCAAGTTCAGACTCATTTCAAACAGACATTTTATATGGACACATAATTTCTAAAAGAAAACTATATATAAACTATAAATTGAAGATTACATATCTGAATATGCTATAATATATTAATATAATATCGTTCTATTTATTTTTGTAAATATAATTTTCATTTGGCGTGAAATTATCTACGTTACATCAGATGTTTCTTTCACTTTTGAATCTTTGAATTAGACGGTAGAAGGTTATAAACGCATGTGAGACATGGAATATATTGCAGAATATTATTTTATTCTTTATTTTGGCACGAAACAACGTTCCATCGACATGTTTACTTTCATAAATTTTAGGTTATCTTTTAAATGTCACTTTGACGTTTAAGACTATGTGAAAATCAAAATGGTCGTGCCTGTCACTGTGTGACGTCATTTGACAAGGGACGAAGCGGGGGTCTACCAGCCTCATTTTAAAGAATATCATTTTCAATTACAATTTTTTCATGATTAAAGATCGATTTGAGGAAAAATAAAAAATACGGGTTATTATAATTATATATAATTATTTTTCACTACTCTATCGATTAAAATTTTAAAAAAAGTCGTGCATGACCTCATTGTATGTATTTTGTAAAAATTCCATACCAAGTTCCTTGGAAAAGATTCTATATATCCAGTAAAACTGTAACACGAACCTATACTATTTTCTACAAATTCCATACCGAAATTTCTCTGAAAAAGATTCTATAAATCCAATAAAATTTTAACACGAACGCGAACATACACTATGTAAATTGCACTTGACACTGACATATGTCAATTAGAATTATTTGAATATATCAGCTGTTTCCATGACTTTAGCAAAGCTGGCTGAATTATTAAAGTTAAACTCTTTATGGAGGTAGATACAGGAAAGTAAGAATTCTTCGGACTTGCACTCTGTAAACTGTGATATGTTGTTTTTAACTATTTATTTATTTATTTAATTATTTTTTTAATTGTCCGTGTTGTATGTTCCGTTATCTACATGTGGTTTCTTTTTTCGACTAGACCATTCTAGCCCTGAAGAAGACTATTGTATAGTCGAAACGTCGGCGTGAATAAATTTTATTAATTGACTGCAAGTCCGAAGAATTCTTACTTGCCTGTATCTACCTCCATCCTAACACAGTCGAATATTGATTTTTCAACTCTTAAACTCTTTATAATTCTTTAACTCTATATCTATTGAATATGAAAGAAGATGTATAATCCCGAGTATAATCCGTATAGACAATAAAATATTCTTTCATAGTGATTATCACATAAAATGTCAAAAAGTGTTATATAACTGCATTTTTTAAGAAAAACTGATAGGAACTTCAAATAAGAGAACTTCGGGTTAACTAATTATAACCAAAATCTAATCAGATCTTCATATGGATATACGAAAGAATTATGATTTTTAAAACTGTAATGTTGGAGTTATCGTCCAAGAAATTTTGGCATACACACCACCACTTTTACTCACACACACATCATCGTAAAACTATTAAAATCGTATTGTAAGGGCCCTGTGCTTATTCATTAAAAACTCACCACCGAATTTTTTGACCAAACAATACCTTCCTTATCTAAAGGTGACGAAAAGTAAAAACTGTCAAAAATTTTGAAATGTGAAATGATATTGTCATTGAAGAGAACAATGAAATATAAAACTAAAGTGCAACCGGCCATTAAAAGACTTTCGTTTATGAATCATAATTTTCTTTGTGATTTCGTTTTTGTCGCAATATTTTTTTAAATTTAATAGTCTGACAATTAGATACAGTTAAATAATGTAGTATTTATCAAGACATTCATGGTCAATTGCAACTATGGAGCTTAAATTTGAAGTGTTTTTAAATTAACAATATTAAATCGAAACGAAATGTCTGATGCCTAATGAGTTAATTTATATATTTATTTCATTTTTAAAGTTTAATATTTAGTCTTCAGTGGGACATTCTGATATTTCAATGAAGTTATTTATAATTTCATTGAAAACACATCAATAAATAAATATGTCAAAGTTTTATCAGCTAAATAATAGCTTTCTAGAACATTTCATTCTTCATTTGAGACACGAGTGACATCTGCTCAGTTCTGATAAAATTTCCTACAACAATCTTACGCTATGAAACTTCCTAATCATAACTACTTTGTTGAATCACTCAATCTCCGTGGGTTCCCTGGGCGTACATGTCACAACTTCTTGGGGATTCCTAATCGAGGAGTGAATAATTCCGGTGAATTTCACAATTGTTCTGCATCCGGATTCCGGGAACGAACGGTGAATCTGTGAATCCGGTTTAATTCGATCAGAACAAGAGACAGTTGATGGTGATTCATTTGTTTCGTGCTTGCATCACTGGGCTGATTGTTTTATTTTCTAAACAAAAGTGACACACATTTATTTATAATGGGTTTTTATGGATTATGGCGTGGCGTGAACAGGGGGACTTTTTTCGATTAGTGTCGGTTGTTTTTGTTACACAGATGGTACTTGATACAGATATGCATGTTCATGACTACGTTTTAAATTAATGAACATGGTAATGTGGAAATGATATGATAAAACATAAAATTTTATTTGTGTTAAAATCTTAGTATATGTTAGGGGAATTACAGAGAAATTAAATAAAAAATATGTCACCCATCGATGTTTTTTTTATATTTAATAATATAAGAGTTATGCCAATAACATAACGAAATTGATCTTAGAATACTAACTATGCAAAAATACGTAAAATAAATATTGCCACCCTTAATGTACTCTCCTCTCCGAACCCTATACACCGCTCCTTGCGAATATTGAAATCAACGCTGCAGGCCTTTTTACTATATAGATTCATGCTAAAAATAGCATATCCGTATTTTAGTGAATAAACACGTTTTAAAGTCCCTAGAATCCAATTATAACATTTTTACGATAATGTGTGTGTGTGTGTGTGTGTGTCTGTGTGTGTGTGTGTCTGGCTGTTGGAAGGACGATTCCTCAAAAGCTATTGAAGACCTGTTTACCTACGTATTCTTAAATATGATATTAATGGGAAGAGCTGAAAAGGTTTTGATAACAATTGGACAACCGGAAGTAGTAGTTTCTTAAAAATTCTTTTAAATATTATTTTTTGAAAATTTACGTTATTACAAATATTGAAGAACATAAAATTTTCCTCTATTACACTTAAAATTTTATTATATCTTCTGTATGTTTAGAGATAAGCAAAATATAATAGAATAATCTAAATCACACAATCAAGACTTCCAGACTACACCAAAGAAACTAGTTATCAAATTAAAATGTTTGTAATTCATAGATAACAATTTATTTACAGAATACTCATTATTATTGAAAATTACTGTCGTATTTCCTTGGGTATAAATAGTTGGTAAATAAAAGAAAATAAGATTAAGTTGAAATTTAATTTCATATAATTTATAAACAGTATGTCCCATTTAGAGGTGCCCCCATTGGGATCTCGAGAACTATAAGAGATACGATGTCGGTTAAATGGAACTTTTTATACGCCTTTCGGAGGCCATCTCAGATGTGCTTTTATTTTTCCAAAAATTCTCAAAGGGCACTAGATAATGACGAAAAACTGAATATTGTTGATTTTTTCTTTTTCAAATAACTTCTAAACTATTAATAATTGAGAATTTTTGGAAAAACAATACCATTTAACCGACATTGTATCTCTTATAGTTCTCGAGATCCCAATGGTGGCACTTCTAAATGGGACAAACTGTATAACTGAAATACCTATCGAGATTAGTGTTAAAAACGGGTTAGTACGCTAGGTAAGAAGACCCCCTGCAGATCTATATTAGTAAATTCTACGTTCCTATATAGCTCTTTTATCTTTGCGTTTACTGTACTATTGGTGGGTATAGTTTGTACAGAAATCTATCTTTATGGCCCGATCAGCAGGTCTACTGTTAGCGATTTAAGCTTGATTAATGGGGGGTAAAGGACAGGTACGTATTAAATGGGTTCCTATTTTATTTTACTTTATTTTGTAATAATGAAACAGATTTTTTTAAAAAAACTTCTTTTCGCCATTTATATCGCGAACATTAATAATTGACACTTTCGTCATTTCATATGTTTTGGTTAGTGGTGAATTTTCATCTTCATTATCTTTTAAATAGTTATAAACATTTCTAACTATTTCTTTTGCTTTTTGCGGCAAACTCGACTGTTTATGTTTTGCACGATCTTCTTCAACAGGGAAAATATTATTGTTACTTCTTCAAATGTTTTACCACATATTAAGTACCTATAAATATATATATATATATATATATATATATATATATATATATATATATTTGCTCTCATTACGAAAATTAAAGTATTACTACTGATTTTAAATTTTTGAAATCTCATTTATATACGTTTCGTACGTCTTTGCTAATCTTATTTTCCCTAATTTTAATACTATGGTCCCGGTATGTTTCAACTAATATTATTTTTTCTAATTTGTAACAATGGTCAAAGACGTAATTTGATTTTGCGATTCCAATAAATATCAATTTTGAAATATACGTAATGCATACAGAGATTTGCAAATTCAAATTTTTTGCAGTACGACCCTAAGCTACAGGTAGTGCTATATCCAGCTGGGCCCGGTCTACCTTAGTAAGTCGAAGCCATAACGGTAGAATTCTGTTCAAACTATACTTGGATGGGTTACCTTACCACCAGAAACGTCATTGTATATCACTTGTCGATTTCATATGACGATTTATTTGTGTTGCTGCAGGAGTTACAAATACGCATTATTTATGTACGTCATATTTCATAACAGTGTTGACAACTCGAGAACTAACATTTGGCAAACATCTTTCATGATTTATATAGCAAAAAAATATGTCATCATCAGTTTATTGAATCCTGCGTGCAACATACATACCTATATCATCATTTCTTTTCATTCATTGTTGAATGTGACAATGTGCCAGACTACGCAGTGTTCAGTAATGAATACATATTTTTAATGTTGAATTATTACACCAGTTGTCATTTCACGGGCATTTAAAACTGTTGAGGAAAGCGATGACAGTGCTGACAGATTTATTTATACTACAATGGAATTGATACATGTATTTGAATAGGAACAACCTCGTAAAATGTCGTCTCGTATCAAAAGAACCTTGAAAAAATAATAGACATATTAATTGCCCCATGCCAAAATAGCCTAGGACAAAATCATCTAGAAATAAAATACGACATAGCTTAATCAGCCTTTTTTAGTTCGAGGTGATTTTGTCCGACGATATTTCAACACGGAGTAACTTTACCTGATTATTTTATACAAGGACAAAACATTTAAGACAAACTAGTGAAAATAATTTGTATACAGATGTCTCTTAAATAGGGAGACATGGCTTAACCACAGATTCCTGAGGCTAAAATAAGATGATTTAACTAAACTTGCTTCTACCGGAAAGTGTACCATTTAGCCAGGATTCTGCTTTATTTTAAAAAAATTCACGTTGCAGTCACTCAGGTTTTATTTTTTTTCTGTCTGAACCATAACAGATATCACAAATTAAATAGAGAGAGAAAAGTTTAATATTGAATGTCTCTTTCTGAAAAAAAAATTACGTTATCAGCGTGGCCATTAAAAATTAACTGTCTAATCAATGTTGGGACACCTAAGTTTCATACACTAGTGAGTGGTTCACTAATAATAACAAGTATCATCTTAAAAGATGACTTACAACCATCTGAACTGGCATACCACATTTCATCCACATCGAATAAAGCGTTCTGTTATTATAAGCAAAATTAATTTTTTTTTTAAGAACTTTGAAGCAGATTCTGGCTAAATGGTACACGGCAAGAAAAAATATTTAAAAAATTTACAATATAGTAATGTTCCTTGACTTTTGTAAAATATACTAAACATATAGTGGATGAAACAAATATATCTTATGCAACTTACTGTAATAACTTATAGTAAATACTATACTAGTACAGTTTACAAAGTATAGTAATTATTACTACCCATCTTGTATAGACCGTCATAAATATAAGTTAAATTTTAATATTACTACAATATATTGTTGCAATTAACATATTGGCTTAGTCGTTAAATAATGAAAAACAGTACATTATTTGGAACAAAATATATAGTACAATTTACCATACTGTATGGTAATTCTAACTATAGCATCTAGTATGTACCAGTACATTGTATCGTGATGCTTCAAACTTCTTGTTCAGACATGTTATTTGGATATTTTACGTATTGGCGACAGTGTTCTATTGCGTTGTGTTTGCGTTGCGTATTTTGTGTACAAAATGGATATTAATATTGAAATATTAATGAAAAAGTGGAACTTAGGACATGCGTTAGCAGATTTTCAAAGTAAGTAATATCTAAGTATACCTATTTATTGTCAAACATTTACTGTATTTGTTATGTAGGTATTTATTGCGTAATATATTACTAGAATGTGAATAGATAAATTAGATGTACTACTTATTTTTAGAGCATGGTATTAATGATGTTGTTACACTTTTATCAATCAAAAGTGAATATTTGAAAGAATTGTTGCCAAAAATAAGCGACAGAATTCAGTTTGAAAAATGTAAAGAAAATTTCATAATTACAAATACAGTTCCACTACAAGAATCTAATGAAATTCCTGCAGAATTAACAGATACATCTGTTGAGTATTATACATCTCCTTCGTCCTCATCTTCATCAACGACTGTATCGTTATATTCATCCTCTGCGTCTTCTAACGATTCCCTTGTTGAAGGTAAATTTATTAATGTATTTACTATTTTAAATTTATTTATTTAAAATTTTCATAAATTGATAACTACTTATTGTAATTATTTTATAGAAAACCTAGATCTTGAAAAAACTAATAATTTAAAGAGACTCCTGCAAGAAGATGTTGAAGGTTTGGAAATTTTAGCCAGTGCTAAGCAAAAATGTTTATCAAGAAAAATACTAGTTAATTTCATAATTAACAAGGAACTAAGAGGAGACCTAGACAAAAGAATTAAAGCAAACAGATTCGAAGAATTAACAAATGAAATATTGGAACTTTTTCCAGGAGAAAACCGAGCTACATATTATTTACCATTTAAAAAAGAAAACAATGCACGTGTTTTGCCTAAAGGCAAGTTATGGGACAAATATTGTAATAAACGGAGGGCATTGCGTTATTTAGGATTATTAAATTCATCTAACTCCAGTATTATTCCTCCAACAGAAGGTAATGAAAAATACTACTTTTATTTATTTATTTATTCATTTATTTATTTTGTTATTTTACTTCAATTATGCGTGAAATTTATTTTTTTAGATGAAATAAATGCTGATTTAGAAGATAAGTTAGTCTACCTTCAGCATAATGTATCAAACTGGGAGGAAATATGTGAGTTCTGGAAATTAACAGCAAAATATAGAATGAAGAAATATTCGCTTTTATGTGGTATTCACGATATTTTAAAGAACTATCCTCCGCTACGACAACCAAGGGCATACGAATTGGTAAGAAATTTATGGAGTTAAATTATAATTATTATGTATTGTATGACGTTTTTGATTATAATTTTAGATCGAAATTGATTTTTCTTCTATGTACCCAGATCAATCAAATAATTTGCTTGTAAATTGGCCAACAATTTCCAAGAAAATAGTCGAAGTTATATAAAAAAAAAGTCAAATCTTGCAAATAAAATTATTAAAGATTATAGTGCCTTGCAAGATCCGCATTCAATTGTACCTTTCATGATCCTCGTTTATTATCTCACCTTATCAAAGGTACCAAATTGTTCCTGGAGACCATCTAAAATAGAAAGTTGTAATGGTTTTATACTTCATGTTAAGGTACTGATACATTGTTTATTTATATGGGAAAATACAAACTTTCTTGTTTTTAGGAAATTGATGAAATTCATAATGTTTTAGAAGAAAGAAAAAATAAAATGTTAGGTTTTAAATTAACCACTCAACCAATTCCTGTCTTAGTAGGTTATGACTTAGATCACCTGCAAGCTAATTACGTAAGTGTTAATAATCTATTATTGAAACTGGAAACACCACTGAAAGCAATAGATATTTGTTTCAAATCATTTTTTGCCTTAAATGCTAAATATCCAGTAGAATCAGAACATTTATGGATATTTGTTCAAAAGTATATTTACAATATAAGTACAAATTTTGATAAAAATTTTGTATCAGTAAATTCTCTAATGTCAGATTTAGAAAATTTATAAATTTAATTTTGTTAATATAAATAAATGCTGTGTTTTATGTAAAAATACACTGCGAAATATTTTGATATGGATTGCAATATTTGCAACTGTAGTTTTAATATAACCAATGCATATATAGAACATTTAAAATTAAATCATGGGATCATAAATGGGCCACTAAAATGTACTGCACATAATTGTCACAGAGTATTTTCTTGTATGAATTCTTTTCGCAAGCATATTACAATGCACTTACGAGAAAATCAAAGTAAAATTGACTATAATATTGATGTGATACAAAACGAATCTAGTAAGGCACATAGTAAAGCATTAATTGAAAATCATTGCTCAAATAACATTTGTGAACCTGAA
Organism: Ophonus ardosiacus; assembly: GCA_943142095.1. Classification (NCBI taxonomy): domain Eukaryota; kingdom Metazoa; phylum Arthropoda; class Insecta; order Coleoptera; family Carabidae; genus Ophonus; species Ophonus ardosiacus. The sequence continues at coordinate 9,255,602 of OW964830.1, read as the reverse complement.
ACCGAAAATAATAAATTGAGTAACATAAAAAATAAAATTAATTTAGAAACTCTTCAGTTTATATCAAAATTACATAATAATGAAAATTTATCAAGATCTTGTATCCAAAATATAGTTCAAGATGTTACTTCGTTATTAAATTCAGGATATATCAACAATTTAAGAGATTTAATTATTGATCATTTAAAAAAATTAGGTGAAAATGAAGAATATTTGGACAAACTAAATTATGTTTTTAATATAATAGCAAATCCATTTAAAGAATTATCAACAGATTACAAAAGAATGAAATACTTTACTTCTTCGGAGTGTTTTATTGAGCCAAAGAGTATAATAATTGGACAAAAAGTCATTAGGAAAAAGTTTCAAAATCAAACAGTTTTAGAAAATACTACAATAGATTTCAAATTTATTCCCTTAAGAGAAACATTAAAACGTATGTTTAATGCAAATAATTTTTTTTATTTAATATATGATTATTGGAAATATATGTTTGAAATGAAAAATCTAATAACTAACTTTATACAAGGAGAATTGTGGAAACGATATAATAATCCAGATGATAAAACAATATTTCCCATATTTATATACTTTGATGATTTTGAGGTAAACAATCCTTTAGGCTCGCATGCTAATATACATAAAATAGGTGCTGTTTATGCTACTATTCCATGTATTCCTCCAGAATTAGCATCAAAATTAAATAACATATTTTTAGTTGCACTATTCCATACAAAAGATCGTTCTGAATTTGGCAATAAAATAATTTTCAAACCTATTATTGAAGAACTAGAGTACCTCTTTCAAAGTGGAATTGAAGTAAATGTAAATAATGAACCTAAACGAATTTATTTTCAATTAGGTTTAATTTTGGGAGACAATTTAGGGTTAAATAGCATTCTTGGTTTTACAGAAAGTTTCTCGGCCAATTTTTATTGTAGATTTTGTAAATCTCACAAATTACAAATGAAGCATCAATGTTCACTTCCAACTGAAAAATTACGTACAAAAGAAAATTATTTATTTGATGTACAAAATTTAAATATGTCAGAGTCAGGGATTAAAGAAAATTGTGTATGGAATAATGTAACTAACTTTCATGTTTTAAATAATCAGAGTGTAGACATCATGCATGATCTATTTGAAGGTGTATGCCATTATGATATGACTTTAATTTTAGATCATTTAATCAATAAATTATCTATTATTACATTAGATAACTTAAATTTCAAATTACAAATGTTTAATTTTGGAGCACTAGATGAACGAAATAAACCTCCATCAATAACGGCAGAGTCAATAGTGAAAAGACGTCTAAAAATGTCTGCAAGTGAAATGATTATTATTTGTAGATACTTCGGAGTAATTATTGGGGACTGTATACCTCGAAATAATATTGTGTGGGAACTCTATATAAAATTATGCAAAATTATAGAAATTGTTACTGCAAGGGTAATACATAATAATTATTACATTTTATTAGAATCAGTAATAAATGAACATCATTCTATATATGTTAATTATTTGCAAGATGATCTAAAGCCAAAACATCATCTTCTACTGCACTATCCCCATGTAATGAAATTAGTTGGTCCTCTAATTAATCTATCTTCCATGAGATTTGAAAGCAAGCATCGCGAATCTAAAATTATTGCACATAATTCTCAAACAAGAAAAAACATTCTTCATACTTTGTCTATTAGACATCAACTACGATTTAGTTATTTGATATCAACCGAACAGTTTCTAAAACCAAATAACAATCTGGGTAAAATTTTATTACTAGATTCAGATATTACATCACCAGAAGAATATAAATGCCTTGAAATACCAGAACACAATGAAATACAGCAAATAAGTTGGATAGAAATAAATGGTATATTCTATAAGGAACAGTTAGGTGTTGTAATTGGGATAGACGAGTTCCCTACATTCGGAATTATTAAGTCAGTATTGCTTATTGACAATATTGTGTATTTTGTTCATACAGAATTAGAAACTTTGGGATATGATGAACACTATCAAGCTTATAGCGTTATAATGAAAGATAATATAAATATTATAAAACATGAAAATTTATACAGCATTTATCCTTGTACTTTTATTAAAAAAGCATTTACTTCATTTATTGTTCTACGAAATCCTATATGAATATGTAACTATCTATATATCATTAGTTATATTAAAATTATATTTTGGTAAAATCTTAATCAGTAATAAGAAAAATTTTAGTTATTAGTACAGTACATTAAGAAAAACTCCATAAATCTGTTATGTTAAGGTTTACTGTGCATTTATATACATACTTAATTTAAAAGTACATATATGTTAATAGTATATAAGTTGTTAATCATATTTATTATAAAATGTTAGTATGTAGTAGGAATTACTGTTATTTTCAAAATATATGTATGTTATTAAATTTATACTTTTATTAAATTTAATAAAAAATGAAACACATTGAAATCGCATTACTTTTAATCCTAATTATATATTACTATACATTGAGTACTCTTTATATTATTGATAAAGTATTTGCCAACATGGCAAGTGTAATAAAATATACTTTAAAATTATGTGGGTAATACATTTAAAAAGTAGTTAATTTTACAATATTAATTTAATAAGCAAACTATCCTCTAAAGTAAACGAAAAAACACTGTATGCTAAGGAATACTGTTCTAAGCTATTGAAACTGTACTATATCAGTATGGTAAATTGAACAAAATTCGTTCTGCATGTCCAACTATACTGATTATTAAATATTAATACCAAGTAAGTATAGTAAATATGACAATATTTAGAGTACTATATTTGTTTAGTATTTTATAAGATTAAATATGTTTGTCACGTATGTAACATTACTGTATGGTATATTATAACAGAATTCTGTTATTGTTAACAATACTTTTTTTCCCGTGTACACTTTCCGGTAGAAGTAAGTGTAGTTAAATCGTCTTATTTAAGCCTCAGGAATCTGCCATATCCCCCTATTTGACAGGCACCTGTATGTACTAATAACATATGAATACATAATATATATATATATGAAACTCAAATTCTTTGCCATAACCTTTATTTTTACCCTATAAATATAATAATTGTTGCATTTTTGTTTTTAAAATAAATGACGAGTTACACGTGTGTTGGAAAGCTAAAAAATATTTTTACCTTCCGTTATCCTTGGTAAGGGAGGTATAGGGGATCGTGCTAAAAATCGCATATACCCTCACTATATGTAGGTACCTATTATTTAAATTAATAAAAATTAAATAGTGGGAGGTTTTGTGTTGGCCACATCAGATTTTTAACAGTGAAACTTTCCTCTCTTTGGTGTGTAAGTACGTATATAAAAATTGTATATTTGGCGTCATAACACGAAAAACAAAAAGTAATAAAAACAATTGGACATCGCCATTCAAAAGAACTTAGAAAAATGCACACGAAAACCCAGTATTATTTCATATTTAGAAGTTATTTCCAATAAATTGCATCATTAAAAAATTGAAAATTTATATTTTCGTCAATATCTACTATCTCATGATTTTTTTCTGGATAAATATAACGTTTTTTTTAAATAGGGCAACTTTTGTCTATTTCACCTGGCTTCGTGTCCCTTGAGATATCTGGAGATCTCCATGTTGGACACATTATCCTGGACATCTGTTATACATACTTGAAAACGTAATTTCTTTTTCTCTTTAAAAACTGTTTAAAAACCTTTTTATATTTGTAACATAGTTACAGTTTTTTAGGAAACGAAAATACCTGTTTCAATTTTGAAAAAATACCGTTCTTATAAACCGGTTTAAATAACAGGTTTTTTGTTCTTATAAAAATAAAAACAATCGCTGGTAGCACAAGCTTTGTTTTAAGTAAAACGCTGTTTTAAGAAATGTCAAATTTCATTATTTAATAATTTCATTATTAAATAATAAAAAAATAAATAATATCAAATTTAACAAAATATGATTTTATGGCAAAACATAGTTTGTATTGAAACAAATATTTTAAAAAAAAATCGTTCTTTAATCATAAGGGTGAATTTAAATATTGTAATTTTGAATTTGACATTTCTTAAAACAGTGTTTTAGTTAAAACAAGGCTTGTGCTACCAGTCAATGTTTCTAATATTTTTCAGAGTTATAAGAAAACCCGTCTAACTTTTTCTAAGAAACAATGATAATTAAAAATATAATAAGTTTCTTCTTAATTCTTTTTTAGAAAATTATGAGAAATTTAATCTATTTCATTTTCAGTGATAACTTTCCTCATATTATAATAGTTAATATTTATATCTCTTCGCAGGATTTACGAATAGACTGCGGTATTTAAAATAGCGTTGAAATTCTGCTCTCTGATTGGTTAAAATGCACATCTAATCTACAGAAGTGAAAAAAATATCAACTGTCAGGTGTCAGAAAATTGACAGAATTAACTGATATTTAGCCATGTTTTTGAGTTCGCCCTTGTAATTTTTAATATTCAGAAATGATACAAATATTTCGGATTTTTCAGAAAAATGAGTACACAGGATCTCGCTTTATATAATAAATTTTCAACCATTCTATTTAAATGATATTTTATATGGAATATAAATCCATAACTTCTCACTTACAAAACAAGCACATTTGAATCAACATGGTCTGTAATGTATTATAGATGTTTACATAAACGTAATGTCAAAGTCTTTTTAAAGTATTCATTTCATAAAAGAAACATTCTAGAACGGTAATTCAATCATTGATAAACATGTTTTATACTATCAATTTACATCTCAAGGGCATTCACATTCAAGTGCAGATTATTGTACTCGAACAAGTATTCATAAACGTATTAAATATTTAAGGTCGATTTTTCAATATCTAGTTAAAATTTTAACTAAGAGTTAAATAAACAAAACGAAATGAACTGTCAAATGACAGATTTATCATTGCTGTTAACAAATGATGCAATATTGTTTACTTAACTAGAAGTTAAAATTTTAACCAAAGATTGAAAAACCGGCACTAGACAGCGATATCAAAAAAATCTTAACTCGTAGTAGGCTATGAACAAAAAAAGGAATGCCACTTTGAAAGCATTTAATTAAATGTCAATTTGATACGAGATATTGTCAAAAATGTTATCTAAAGAAATCAAAGCTTTTCTTGAATCCTTATTTTAGAAATAGAAATAAATTAGAAAACGTTGAATGGCAATATTCTATATATTCTATTTACTACATTAAAATTACATTTCACTATCAATTTTGATATGACTTTTGAATTGAGTAATGATCAGAAATACGTTTTTGTGTTCATAGCCTACTCCGATTTAAATTCTTTTCTGAACACACTATATATGCTCTGGTATTGAACCTATAATGTCAAATCCACAACCTGTCAGTTATCGCATTATTTACTGCTCTATATTTAGCATCCTAGGCCATTCTATGACGACGTTATACGAATTAACAATTCAAATTTTCACAAAAATACAAATTTGTTTTTCTGCCTCAGGCGTGATGTTATTTTTAGAACAGTAATTACAGTTATGTTTTTGTTTTACCATTACTAATTTCAAGAAAATTTAAGTCATCAGCAAGAAAACTGGCTTATCAGCAAATAAGTAATACCTACGGAACTGTATATCTGTGTCCAGCAATAAAACTATAAATATCACAATTATAATAAAGCGGAATATCCCTTAATTTTTGCTGTATAATACTGTTTGGCAACGGCCCATATTTGAGCCGCTCTATTGGAATGATGGTCTGTATAGTAAAATATAGTAAAATAATCTTACAGTTCCTTTAACATAAATGCTATTTTTGTTTGAAATAATTTCTTATGAGAAAGAAAACTGTAGTTCCGAAAATAGAATTTATGTAAAGGAATAGTAAGATTATCCTTCTATACATAGCACTCAGGGCAGGTAGAAATACAATGCAATGCATGCTTCATTCCTATAGAGCGGTTCAAGTATGGGCTGTTGCTAAACAGTATTATACAGCAAAAAGTAAGGGATATGCCGCTTTATTATAATTGCGATATTTATAGTTTTATTGCTGGACATGTCAGAGTCAATTTTCTTGAATATAGTTTTATTATGAATTTCAATATTTGTGAATAAAGATAAAAGTGAAACTTTATATCGTAGAACTGTTATAATTTAAAACTCTTAATAATTGGAATAATACTACCCTTTTTAGTTTAAGTTCTGTATTTATTTATTATTAAAACCCAACCATAAACTGGTGCCGAAACGTTGGGTTTTAATAATAAATAAATACAGAACTTAAACTAAAAAAGGGTAGTATTATTCCAATTATTAATATGAGTTCTGAAAGATATTTTAATAATTAAAACTCTTAATTTATAAAAAATAAAAATTGCTGTTATTGAATACCAGTGAATTAAATTTGTTTCACTTTCCTACCGGAAATATAAAACGAGAAGTAAAAACAAAATAATTACGTCAGACCACATAAACTCATTACTACATAGTCAAACAATGTGCAAAAAATAATTGAAGTAAATGTTTGATTACAAGTTTCTCTTGTTGGTAGTAGGGACCATTATCCAAATTATTAAAAAAGTTAAACGCAATTTTACTTTGATTATACAATTTAAAATCAGTTTTTGCCATGTTCTCTCAAAATTTCTCCGATGATGTGATTTGATAAATAGCTGTTTATCATGAAAGTGTTTAAAAGTGAAATTTTATTTTGTGAACACGAGGAAAAAATGACTCAGTGATGAAACCCTACTCGTATAAGTATTAATCATAACTCGTAACGCGCATACATTATCGTGCACTACGTTTCAAAATTGTACACTAACAAACATATTTTTAATTACGTTTGGTATGAATCATATATTCATAATGTGATAAAATAAATAAACTATAACAATAACCAAATTATTGTTTTGTGGTTTGCTATTTAAAAGCAATTGAAAAATAATTAATAATAGATAAAGTTTTTACTGCAATTATTATAATAATGATTAGATCACTATTTTATACAAGGGCTACATTAGAATAATTAATGAGAATAAGAATATCAGGTAGGCCTTGGAAAACAAAATTTGCTCTATCATTTTAAATAGGTAGTTATATTTATCTGTCATTTGAAACTTAAGGCCAGTTTTACAATCTCCGGTTATAGTTATTATTTGCCTATCGGCCGTGTGGCGTTCAAGATTTTTCGTAATAACAAAATTTAAACATTTAGGAATAATAACATTCTTCTATATCTGTCATACTAAACAACTTTTTGGGTTAATTTATAAATTCTAGACAACAGTCCATCAATATACTGTTATTTTTCTAGGAACACATGATCCTTAATTGTAGGCGTTATTTCTATCTTTTCATTTTGTTTTTAGTCCTGTCATGTCATAATAACAGTATGGTATTACGAAAAAAATTTAACTGCTAGTTAAATAAACAAAATTGAAACGAAATGAACTGTCAAATGACAAATTTATCATTGCTGTCAATAATCCGACGTAATATTGTTTATTTAACTGTGAGTTAAAAAGAGAATGTAAAACTGGCCCTAAGCAGCAAAAGTTAAATTAGTTAGAACTTAGTTAATCAATTTTTTAAAGTATCATTGTGACATTGTGAGTAAAAATATGGAATTAACTAGAGATTTATAATTTATAGTTTTCAGTGTATGTCAAACAGAAATTAATATGACAATTTTGACAGTTTTAAGTCTCCCCAAAATTAGTTTGAAAGCATTCCAAAAGAAAATTAGTTCGGAGTTTTTAAAAAGTGGCAGGAAATGTAGTATTGCGGAAGAAACCTGCTTCGAACATATGTTTTTAAAATAAAATTTTAAAAACCATCCTTCAATAATTCTAGCATGGTCTTTTTATCAATTTAAATAAATTTAAATTTGTACGAATTTTAGATATTTATCGTCAAATTTATAAATAAGTTATAGGATAAAATATTTATAATCTATTAATATATTTAGATCATTTTTCCATTGACTCCGAAAGCGTGACGTCAGAATCGACCGGGAATTACAAAACCTGAAAGTAGGCTTCCGGTTTCTTGACTGCATCTTGAAAGAGTTTATTGTGAACGAACCGAAGTGGCGCCAAATTTAAATAGCTGTCATTTGTCTTATTTGAAAACTAGAAAATGTAATGATGTGATTTTGTTACATATTCCTGTTTTATGTATTTAAAGTAAAAAAATAAATTAAAATATATGCGTAATTTGTTTTAAGAAACCTTATATTGAAATAAATTTTAATAAATTCCAAGAAATAATGGCTGGTAGCACAAGCTCTGTTTTAACTAAAACGCTGTTTTAAGAAATGTCAGATTTCATTATTTAATAATAAAAATAAATAGTATCAAATTTATGAAAATATGATTTTAAAGCAGAACATAGTTTGTATTCAAACAAATATTTTTTAAAAAATCGTTCTTTAAACATAAGGATGAAATTAAATATTGAAATTTGAATTTGACATTTCTTAAAACAGTGTTTTAGTTAAAACAGGGCTTGTGCTACCAGCCAATGTTATTGTGGCTCTTGTCATTCTTCAGCGAGGATGAAAAGATTTTCTTCTGATTCTAAGTTATAGACCTAGCAATTGTTTAAAGGAGTGGTATTCTGCATCTGATCACTTATTCTGTCCGTTCTTACTTTCAATTCGATTCGTAGTGTTTTAGTCGCGCTTGTTATCTCATCTGGTACGATTTTGAACTTTTGCAAATTACAGTGGTACAAGAAAATGCAGTGGAATAAAACCATGTTCATTTGGTCTGTGATGTCCATTGTCCATGAAATGGTTAATGACGCAGACCTTAATATTATAAAAGGAAAAGTGTATACATTATCTTTCTTAATTTTCGTTGGCTGTTACGATCTCTCACTACAGTTACTAATTTTGTTTATTTTATTTTTGCATCTCCTACATAACCTATAAATTTGTAACACGTATTCATTAACACTCTTTATATTATTTATACGTATGTGACAAATATATTTTATTATATGATAATCTACTTTTCAAATTTTTCATACCTACTTCTTTTATTTTCCATGTCCAATATTTGTCATATGCATTATACATTTTATTAATTGACTATATTGCAAAATATTGTTATAAAATTAGCTTTATAAGAAACAATTTTTAATGCTAAAAAAGTTTTATTTACACTTTACACATTACAGCTTTGATGACAGCTATTTAAATTTGGCGCTAGAACGGTTCGTTCACAACAAACTCTTTCAAGATGCAGTTAAGAAACCGGAAGCTTACTTTCAGGTTTTGTAACTCCCGGTCGATTTTGACGTCATCACTTTCGGAGTCAATTCCATTTGTGTACAATTTTAAAAACATTACCAATATTAAAATTATATGTAGACCATGAATTATTTCTTTTATTGGAATAGGCTTGTCGATTCCCGTATTTCTTACCGAAGACTCAGTCTGTTATAGCTAGTCCGCATGTTGTTTTTACGATGTTATTGTTAATGCCGTGATTTTTATCAAAAATTCGCTGTAAATATGTGAACATTTATTCCCCAGTATAATACATCAGGTTTAGAATTTAATTCCCTTTCTAGTGATATTAATTTCATAAAGAAAAAGTGTAGTGTTTTGTGTTGGGTTATGTCCAAAAAGTAGCGTTAGCGTTGGAGATAGAGAAACATATGACTGAGTGTAAGGTTAGGATATTAGCAAAACATTGATGAACAAAACTAAAATGTAAATTATTATTGTTTAACATATTTTTATTTTATTTTTACAGTGTTTGTGGTGAACTTAGAAAATCGACAAACCAGACTGTAGCATATAAGGTAGGAAACTCATATCATGATTCTTTTTCGTAATAAAAATGAACAATTAATTTTATGTATTTGGTGAGACTAATACAAATTTTTTTATCATAATAGAATCGTTATTATCAAATATCAAGGGAATCCACATTAATGAATGTGAAGATAAAAATAATTGATAACTTTTAATTCAATAGTAATTATGCAGTCAGCACTCTTTAACATTTGAAAAGAAAGTACTTAATAAAATTTTACTTGTATGAAAAATAGAAGGGCTTGTATGAATGCTACTATGAAATTTAAATAAGGTGAAAGTTGTATACTTAGATAAAATTGTTTGACGAAGAATGATTGTTGGAGAAGTTTTTTAAGGGTTTACGCCTACACACTTGTGAAAAGTAGCCCGAATTTATTTATGGAAATATAAATTCCTTTATTTCTTTTGTGAAGTATGGGACAGAAATTCTATGGTTTAGAGAAGTTTCTATTTGCGTTGGTAGCATATAGAGATTGTTAATCTAACCTTTTTTAGTCTTTCATTTTAAACAGATTGAATTAATTGCAAAAAACAGTATTTTTTTGTTGAGTGTAGGATTCGAATTGTTAGTTTTATTTTCTTATCAATACTTATAATAACAGATATTAGAATGACAAATAAAAACAATAATTAAGTATAAGTAAAAATAATATAAAATATTCCGTTGTTTATATTTAGATATGTTTACCTATATTTTTAATTTAGCGAAAAAAAATTGTTTTTAAACTATTATCATACGCAATTAATTACGTGTGTCATGGACACTGTTATTGCGACATATTAAAAATCTAATACAAAATACAACCTACAATTTTTATAATGGTAAGCTTGCAACAAGTGGTTTATATAAATAATAAAATATTCTAAATAAATAGATATAAATAATAAAACTATTTGTTGAGAATGTTTTTTTAGAAAATACAGAAAAGGCAAACGTAATTTCAATTATTTTTTTTGAGAAGGAGAGACAATGGTCGCGTTCAGCACCTCTCATCGCTGACATCGCTGACCTCCGAAGTTTGACGAACACAATAAATGGACGAATATAATTGGTCCAGCAATTGCATTCGACAATCATCGGCACGCAGCGGTGCTCATCGCTGCCAGCGCTGCCGGGGTGCTGAACGCGTCCAATGTTATGAAACTGACGTAATTCAAAATCCTGAGATTTTATATAAATTTTAAAAATTATTTTTATAAAACTAGAAACATATGTGACAAAATACTCGTAGTAAGTACAGGATAAGAGAAAAAAATGATTGAATCCCATTTAAGATTTATTTTGAATAAAAAAATATATGGAACAAGTGTGTAAAGTAGTAGTTTTTGGTCGATTGCGATATAAAAAAAATACTATTTCCTACAATCGTGTGTAAAGTACATACTTTAATGTGTAAAGTGTCACTTTTCAAACACTAGTGCGTGGAAAGTATTGCTAGGCAACATGCACATTCGGTTAATTTACTTGTTAACTAACACTAACAATATTTGACAATGCCTGTACACTCACACTCAGTATTATGAGAAATAGCATTAACATTTCGGTTGTAGGAAAAATATTATATGCAACTCGTGTGTAAATAGTATTTTTTATTTTGTGCTAATTTCGCACTCGGCAAAAAAAGTACTTCTTTACACAGTTGTTACTTAAATAACTATTTACACATGAGTTGCATTATAATATTTTGCCTACAACCGAAATGTTAGTGCTATCTCATAATACTGAGTGTGAGTGTACATGCATGTTCCAATATTGTTAGTGTTAGTTGACAAGTAAATTAACTGAATGTGCATATTGCCTTGCACTAGTGCTTGAAAAGTATTTTTTCTACTCCCGTGCGTGAAATGAGTACTTCTCGTATCAATTTTTATGTGTGAAGTTTGACTTTTTGCACACTGTGCGTGAAGTAGCACTTCACGCACCGTTCATTATTTTAAATATTACAAACTGAATTGTATTTTAATAAAAAAAAAAAGCTGTTAAACCCTCGTAACGTTGGTAACCATGGTTACACAAGTCGATAATACAGAGGCTTTACGTTGTGAAGAAAAAATTATATTTTATTGCAAGGTCATAGAAAAAGTATAGTATGTAACACGTGTGTGAAGCCTATTTTACATTCGGGTGGTCCACCCACATGTAAAAATTTCAGCTTCACACACTTGCCACATAATATACTATTTCACGCACTAGTGTTTGAAAAATGACACTTTACACATTGTAAAGAGTGCGTAAAGTATGTAAAAAGGTAGATTGTTTTACGCAGTGATTATTGTATTTTTTGTGAAATAAAAGGATTGAGTTTATAATAACTATGAATGATAAACCATAGTTCAAAGAGTTCATGCCAAAGCGTAGTAACGAAGTAAACAAAATATGTTTGAATGTTCTTTCAATTTTTCTTTGCCAAGTATTTTTCACATTCAAACGTGTGTATTTTTTAAGAATTATGATAAAATAAATGAGCTAAATTCATTTGGAGAGCACTGAACTACGAATTATTAATTTATTATCTAAATTTATGCTCATGAGAATTAAGTAATCCATTACTTTTTTCTTTTTTGTACAGTTGACATTTGGAAAATTTCAAAACGGTAAATAACCCAGCAAGAAAATTTAACGTTTGAAACTTTTCCACGAAATATTAACATCTATTTTAATACCTATTAAATTAAAGAAAGAATAAACAATACAAAAATGTAAAGTTTTTTGTTTGGAAAAATTACGAAATACTTACAACTTGAATTTACATCCTTAATAGCCTTAATTATTATTTTTGATGGCTGTATTATTTCTAATGTACTTCTTGAATGAAAATATGTGTTTCATTGTGTTTTTGAATTATTTGAAAAAAATTAATCAATGAAAAAAAAAGAACAAAAAAGTAACTTGCACGAGTCCATCATTATTTTGATAATTGTTAATTATGATTTTATTTATATTAATGGTAAATGTTTTCTTTCTTGGATGTGAAATTCATATGAACCCAATATATTTTTAGATTCTATTCATTAAGCTTAGTCAATCGATACCATTTTTAAGGTGCGGAGACAAAAAATAAAAAAACGTCTAAATTTTAATTTTTTTTTATCTCTTTGTAATACACCTAAATATGACTTTTGGTATTCAAATCTACCGTAACATGCTTGACTGCGTTACAATGAGATCCTTCCGGAAACCAATCATTTCGCTTCGCTTCGTGTTGGTTTCCATCGACTTTTGATATAACCAAACGTTTCATGAATAGCAAGAACTCCATTAACTTTGGTTATAGTTTTAACTGGGATGAAAGAGAGACTGGAATTTATTGTTGGATAAAAACTAGTTCTGTTGAATGCAAAACCGATTTTTACACAAGTTTTTTTTTATTTAGCAATTCCTCGCTCTAGGACCAATGCCAATTGACTCTACTTAAAGAGTTCCGTCCAAAAATTTATTGGGTTTGTATAATTTTCATATCCCATAAAGTAAACGTCAGCCATATTAATTTCTGCTAGTTTGTATTTTGTCAAATAAAGTAAATACAGAGTTGGGCAGAAAGGACGGACGTTCTTTAAAACGTCACAAAATTGATACTTTTTGCTTAACAAAAATTTATTGACAAATTTGAGTTCGTAATGACATAGCATTTGACAAAATCAAGTGTGGGAAACAACATCGTGCATGTGGTGTCCGTTATCATTAATGCATTTCTGGAGACGTTCTACGAAATTTGAAAACACTCGTTTCATCGTCAATTTGAGCGACTTCTACGCGAATAGCTTCTTTCAGTTCTTCCAATGTGCGGGATTTGTGTTGTGTTCATATGTACGTATCACATAAGACGTTTTCGTAAAGTCCATCGAAGCTATCAGCTATCCGACGGATCTGTTCAATGACAAGATATATCAGAACTATCTGATTATCCAAGCTTTTACGAACTCGACAGATCTGTATATGATTTTGCTTAAATTTGCGGTTACAGAAGAAGTTTAACTTGTTAAAATGGATAAAAAAATAGCGCTTGTTTCTGTAGTTTTTATGTACGACGACTCAAGTGAGACTGAAAGACCACTTGAATCATTTAGATTATTTCGATCAGAAATTGTTTCATGTGGTCATTTCTTTGTTCGTAATAACTCATAAAGACTTTACAAAGTGCGAACTGCCATATTTTCTTCAAAACTTTAGAGATGCACTCGATTTCGACCTTTGGCCCGGCCCGGCCCGAAGCCCGCCCCGATTTCGAGTCGATCATCGAGCCGGGCCGAAGATATTTTTTATCGGGCCGAATCGGGCTAATCATTTTCAAAAATCGAGGCGAGTCGGACTTTTGATTTTGGCCCGGCCCGAAAATTCGAGCTTTTCGGGCTGGCCCGAAAAATCTTGTAGTTCAATCAAATGCACAGTTTCCTTAATATTTTAATGAAAATGGATGAAGTTAAAAAGGATCAAAATGATTTAATAACAACACACTTCACATATTAATAAATAATAATATATTATTTTACTTCAAGAATTCAAGGTTATTTATTAAAGCATAATAATTATATTGTGATGTTGCTATTATTTTTTTTTTTATTACTCGTATACTTAAATAAAAGTGATTTTTGTTCCTACCATAATGATTTCTTGTCCTATTTTTGAGCAGAAACAAAGTTATATAAAAAATCCTTATGTAAATTAAAATTATATTTTTTTATATAAGATTTGTGAAAAAGTTGTTTAAATTCTTTAGTAACAAACTTACACTAGAAGGGTCTCTTCTTTAATTACTTATGTTAACTAATGTTGAAATTTATAAGAATGTAGAGGTTTTTTTATAAGTTTGACAGGAAAAAAGTTAAACATTTCGCCTTAACATAAAAATCAACATTAGGAATGCCGGATGCACCCAATTTCGAGCTTTGGCCCGGCCCGGCCCGAAGCCCGGCCCGATTTCGAGTCAATTTTCGAGCCGGGCTAGCTAATTTTTTTGTCGAGTCGATCTTCGAGTAGGGAAGGTAATTTTTATTTTTGGGCCGAGTCGATCCAAACCTCAAAGCCCGGCCCGGTCCGGCCCGAATGCATCTCTTCAAAACTTGCTACAGTGCTGCAATGTTTATAATCAGAAACATTTAAATAAATATATTTTCTGAAACACAAATGTTTGCAATTTTAAATTTGCGCGCGCAATCTTATTAACCCTGCGCGTTGATCAGGGTTGAAAATTTTTAATCGGATTGCTCGGTCTGACTGATCGGAATTAGTTTACGAACGTGTCAGGGCGTCAGATTAACACGATTGACTTTACGAACGCTTTAGATTGCATCGGATCAATCCGATCGACTTTATAAAAACGCCTGCAATGTTACTTCATCAACGAGTACTAAAATAAATATTTGAACCAAAATACACACGAGTAGTTTTCACCACTACTCTGCCCATCTCTGCACAATGTCTGCCTTTGATAATCGGCTATACGCTATACTATAACAACATTTAAACGTTGGAAAACTCACGTACGCAGTCGTTCGTAGAAAAATAAAACTTTTGGATACCAAAATTTGTATATTTACATATGATATGTTCAATAAATAATGAATAGAAGTTTGCCAAGTATTATTATACAGACTAAATATTTATATGAATCATTTTGCAGTTCATTGTTATTATAACGTATTGTAACATTGAAAACAAAGTTTAACTTAATAAATCGTCTTTTCAATGATTGATATTGATATGCAGACGTAGATAACAGAAAAATAACCAGATGCTAAAATTACATTCGCCTGTATAAATAAAAATATCACCCGATAACGCATTTGTTTTGCAGTAAACACAAATATTTACTCCACCTCAGGTCTTGTGCAAATATAAATATATTTGTCGCCATGTCACTTCCTCCTGTTATTAGTGTTTTGTTTTTCGAAGTAAACAAATAGCAGTAATGATCTAGACCTAGACATT
Source organism: Ophonus ardosiacus (assembly GCA_943142095.1). NCBI lineage: Eukaryota > Metazoa > Arthropoda > Insecta > Coleoptera > Carabidae > Ophonus > Ophonus ardosiacus. Next base: position 9,239,844 of record OW964830.1, on the reverse strand, counting down.
TCAGACTATTTTGGTATGAGAAACGTTGACATTGAAAATGAATGAGCCGGTTTCACATTTTTTAAAAAGTATTTTAAATGAAAGTTTATGCAATATTTTTCATATTAATAAAAATTGTAATAATTTGTTATTTTCATGAATAATTAAATGAAAAGATTGGCGCAAAAAATGAAAAACAATCCCCCACTCCTGTGACGTCGGAGTACATAACGTACAACATGTTATTCAGAGCCAATAGGAAAACAGTTTATATAAATAAAAGTAGGCGATAGTTCGTCTGTATGTACTCTGACATCACATCATGTTTCAGATCACGGGTTTTTTTCAAAATATTGCCCAAATTTCAATATTCAATTTTAAAATATCTAATGGATATTTCGTGATATTTTCGAATTTGAGGGTCTTTAAAGAACTTTTTTGTTGAAAGAAGTCATGTAATAGTAATTTACGTAACAAGACTTGAAAGTGATACTTTACTGGGTGAGCAAGCATATTCCAGAGCGAGCCGTAGGCGAGCTTTGGAAGCTTGTGAGCCCAGTATAGACACTTTCAGGTCATGTTGGGTACAATATTTTTTTTTGCGATCCTGAAAAAAGAATAAGAAAGTATTATTTTATTTTTTACTGCGAGCAAATAAGAAATAAATAAACAAATGATCTCCATGGTAACATTTAGCTTTACCGGTCCCGGGATCGGTAAAGTACTTTCCGATCCCTTATAGACAACTTTCCGAGCTAGCTCAGCAAAGAAGGACTTTCCAGTCTAAATAGTGATCACAAAGAGCTCATTTTCTGGGCGATCGCGAAAAAAAATTCTTGCAACAGCCTTAGTGTAATAAATAGATGTATGACCGTATTAATAAATGAAATATTATAATTCATAACCAGTTACAGACAGATTTGCTCGAATAGATTGGGTAGATTAAATTTATAATTACTACAACGGACAATAATATTTTAATCCCTAATTTTTAAACAGGATTATGCTGTATTAAAATAACATATCTGATGTCAAAACAAAAAATATACGTACATTACAAGTACAGTATACAGATTGTTCATTTTAAATGGGCCACCATTGCTATCTTGAGAACTATAAGAGCTATACAGTGTCCCACACTCTATGTTCAGTATAGAGTCTTATGGAGTACCATGTTGCCATATTTACCTGCTGTAAATCTGCAAGATAGAAAGAGCAAAATAGATGCCAAAAAAGAGATGAAATATTCTGGGTACTTCATTGAATGTATTTGTGACTGGTGTACTTTCAGTGTATCTAAACCGGTGGGTGAAAAAAATTAAATTAAATAATGAACTGGTCAGTTTAATAATTACAAAAAATATAAAATAATACAAATACAAAATGTAAGTAGGATATAAAATTATAACAAGCGTAGGTAAATGAAATGAATTAACATATAAACTCTAGTCAATTTAAAGTAAATAATATAAAACATTTTTGTACTTAATTGGACATTTTACAATCATCATCAACAATATAAATTCTCTATGTTACATATTTCCATTCTACGAAAAGATATAAAATTAATACATATACGAGTACAATATATAGATGTAAAATAGCACAAATTGAATAACACACTGGTCAGTTTAATAATACATATTTTTTATTTGATTTATATCTTCTTATTTGATAATTTACTAATATTTAAGCTTGATAGAAATACTGCATATATTTTACATAGTTCATAAGTCTTTATTCTTTCTTTGTAATCGCCAATTTGAATTTATAATATTTTAAAATTCTAATTTTTAATGCATTTAATCAAGATTAGTATGCTGGGCGGTTTTAAAATATTGTATTGAAATATTACTTATTACAGGTACAAATAGCCCTGTATATAAAACTATTTAGACAAATATTGGGTGTATACAATAAGCCCTTGGGTAAATAAAAGACCCTCATAAAACTTAAATTGTACAGTGTTAACTAATTTTGGTACAGCAATGAAAATTTATGAATGTTTCATTATTACATTACATTGAAAAATTGGCAACATGGTACAGAAAACCTTTGGGTTTCTTTGTCAATTTGAACGAGAGGCGTTCCAAAGATTTATGGCGATCCTTTGGTTTTCGAAGTGACAGAGTATACATATATGTGGTAACCCAATCCTTAAGGCCCCTATAGACGAGCCACCCCTGCATCCAGCAATATTTAATAAACTGAGATGATATATTTATCTATTTTATTAATATAATTTTATGTATTTAGGAAAATATTTTGTTGCTTGTTTACCAATATTTTAATTTCGTTTTCTGTGAACAGTTTCACACATACCAACAAACAAGATTGTAACATGAGCGACACGCATGCATATTTTAAATTAATGTTACAATAACATGTTAATAAATTATGTATGTCATCATATATGATCACAAAGAACAAAAAATGCATGAACAATTGCTCTAATATTTAACATACCATTATTATTCGAGCAACTAGCTAACAACATTCAATATAACAATATCAAATTTCTCGGACAAAAAATTCTACAACATTGCAGTTTACCTTTAGATCGGTAAGCTATAAGTTTGAAAGGGCAAGATATCGTTTCTTGACATTTAAAAAATGAAATTCATACTTTCAATTCTTCTTTGTAATACATGCGTTAAAAATTGCATGTGGCAGAATAGACCAATAATAGCACTAATTAATTTTAAAATGTCAAATTAAACTGCAGTCGAGAAAGCTGGGAATAAAATATAGAAATTAATCATTTATTGAGTTTTCTATTAAAAATATTCAGACTAGAACCTTTAGAAATTAGCGCAATTAAAATATTTTGTTCATGATCACGCGAAGACGACAGATGATTTATTATTTACAGAGAGTAATTTAAAATGAATCAGGTTGAAATACTAACATATTTATTATAAATAAAGACGTACAAGGATGACAAGCAACATCCGAGCTTTGAAATCTGCAATTTTATTGAAAAAGCAATATTAAAAAAAATCATCATATAAAGCATTTAAATTCAATAAAATCTAAATCCCAAAAAATATTATATAATTTATACAGGAAAACTCTTTATGGCCAAGACTAATGTTTTAAAACTGGTACAAGTGTCATAAAATTTAAAACGTGGGTGAAATGTAAATTCAAAGATGAATCTAATTTTATGTAGGTAAACAAGTTAAGTACTAAAATAATTGTATGTTATAGGTCGAAAGGTCGTAAATGCTTAACATGACATAAACGTTTAATATGAGAAAACATTTTTTGTTTTTCAAATACTCCTATTCTCTTACCTGTAAAATTTTATACGATGTTTTGTCTTTATACATAGGTACAGATTTAAAGAATAAATTTCTGAATATTTAGGTATTAATATTTTAAAGTTACATGTTTAATGCAGTAAACTTAATTTTAAATTAATCTTGGTAAAATGATTTTTTGGTATTCGATTATTGCAAAATAAAGGATGAGTAAAATGTCAAACCAAATAACATTTCAAAAAATCTGTTGTGGCTAGCACAAGACTTCTCGCCATTTCCATATTAGGCATATATAAGTACATATTGTATTTAACATTTCTGGTACACACAAAAATTCTAATTACATCTATTATTCATATATTTTTATATTTTTTAATTTATTCTATAAATTAGTTTCCTTCCTGTTAATGTTCGAGATTCTTCAAATTCATTGACGAGATTGGCGGTATTTCTGATGAGTATATGTAATATATGTATCTATAATTTTAAATATTTAATTAATAATAAAATAAGAAATATTAATTGTACTTTCCAGAAAAAGTCTTCAGTAATGTATCTGAATTTTTGACACTGACATTTTTCTGTCAATTACAAACATTTTAATTTTTCTACTGGTTATTTGGGCTGTGAGATTCATTATATAGGATTATTTTATATATTTATAATTCTCTATCTCTAAATCTATAGAAGATATAATAAAAATATTTAATGTATCTGATTTTTGGAGATTTTTATATTCTTTAATATTATTAATAAATTTCCATAAAATAATATTTATAAGATTTTTTTAAGAAACTAGTACTTCCGGTTGTCCAACTGTTACCAAAATCTTTTCAGCTATTTCCATTAATGTCAGATTAAGAAATACGTAGTTTAAATTGGTCTTTAATCTTATAGAATTTGAGAAACTGACCCTCCATCATACACACTCACACATCCACACCTACGTAAACATCATTGTATGTTAAAATCGGATTCTAGTGACCTTAAAACATGGTTTTTCACCTCTCTTAGCGCGCGGTAAAAATATGTAGGAATCTACATATTTTATATGTTAATCGATGCTCATTTCTTGAAATAATGCATATTACATCTGTTTCTACCAAGTCTTTATTAAATTTACTGTCATTAATGGTGTAAAATTAAAAAATTTGATCTTAAAAACATTCAGAATTTCATTGTCTGTATAAAGTTGTACGAGACGTAATATTTAAAAAAAAATGTTTTCCAATATTATATTAATAGCATATTTCACATATTCTCGTGCTCATCCTCATCCCATATTATATTTAAGAAGATTAATGCAAGATGAAGTTGCAGCTATCGTTATTGTTTTGTTTAAAATACGTTTTCTTGACTATATATAACACAAGAAAATGACAGGAAATTCCTTTTCAATTTAAGTTTGTTATTCATGAAAAAATATAGGTTTTCCCAATATGTAATTTAAAACTTTAGCTACCTACATACATATATATTTTTAAATCAAATTATTAAAAAAAAAACCATTTCCTATAGCAACAGTACAGTGTTCCGTGTCGTTTCAATTCCAATAAATGTAAGTGATTGAATATTGAATATATCATTTCAATTTCATAATATCCGCTTTCGTCCAGTCTTTTTACTTTTTATATAAAATTTTGTCAATTCCCTTCGTGCCAATTCTCCTGCTATCTCTTCTTTTCAATTTCCTGTAGTCGTAGTATATTCTCGTATGATGTAATGTTTCCTCTTCTCTTCCGCAAAACCTGTACAATCGCTTTTCTACTTAACCTAGTATTTATTCTAATTTCCCTCATTTCCACAACGGAACAATGCAATTAGATGCGTAATTTTCTTCCCGGACGTATTGCGGTTTATCTATAGTTCCTATATTGTTGTATCTTGTTTTGTACGGTGATCCCTTCTGTTTGGATTTATTATGGTTGTATTTGATGTTATTTATCATTCTCTTTTGTAAAGGTTTCCTTACATTCTCTCTATTTTATTAACTTTATTTAATTTCTTTTGTAACGTAGCCATTTATTTCATTAATGAATGGTATTTCTTATCTTATAATTTTTCCCAGTTTTTTTTTTTTTTGTTGCAATGCTCCTCCCTATTAGAAAAATTAAAAATTAAATATTAAAGGTGACGGAAGGTTAAAAATACAGGAAAGATGAGTATATAAAGTAATTATCCATTTCAGAGATAAGAGCAATTAATAAAATATGTATTTATCTCACTACTTCTGGGAGAAAAGGAATACGTATTGTATAGTAACCACAACAAATGCGTAAATTGTTTACTAAATTTCTTCACAAGATCGTAGTATGTTTTTTGTTGTTTAAATAGCAAACATAATACAGCGATAATAAATAATTCCAAAGTACATTTGTACATATAGCGGAAATGGTTAATTTGCGAAACAAAATTAATTAAGCAATTTTCATTCATTTTGGCCTATGTACTTTACGCTCTTACATTTTGGGAATTGTTTTTTAAACACCTTGAGTGACTAAAAAATAAAATTATATTCGAATTGTTCGAAATTAGTTAGTACGAGTAGTTACGTACTCTTATATAACGCAATTATTGATTTGTCCTTTGACAATACATTTTATTTCAATTTTGTTTATTTATATTGGCAGTTAAAATTTTAACCGGTTGTCTAGCTTTAGGAATGAATACTGATTAAATTAATTTATATTTTTATTAAAATAAATATAAATAAATATATCATCACAGCATTTTACCCATTACTGGGTGTGCCAGTATCTACAACACATGTAGGCATCGGTAATGATGACGATATATTTTATCGTGTGGGCGCTTACCAGGCGTCACCTAACGGGCACTCATAGCTGGTGTGGAGAGTGCACCACAAGAATCACTTTTGTGCGATTAAAAGTCTGCCCTGGCCGGGATCGAACCCGGGTCACCAGATTGGCAACCGGACACTATACTATTTTAGATATTGATACGATGAAAGAAATATAACTACGAACATGAATACATAGTTAAATAAAAAGATTTGTTCAAGTGCTATGTGGACTTTTTTATATTTTAGGGTTTCTTACAATTATATTTCAGGCCATAATGATAAACTAATTTAAATCCCAACTTTCTTTCGCTAGTCTAATAATTATTCATTTGTTTAATAAGATTTGAATGAAAGTATGTGTTACAATTATTAATTGATAATTACCACTTTGTTCTAATAATTTAGAATTAATTTAATTATAAGCTGTAGGTGCTATGAAATCCTATTATTATTCTACTATTAAAATTATAAAAATATATATAATTTGTTCCTTATGCATTCGATATTTACAGGAGTTGAAGAAAACTTAGTGACATCAACATTGTGATATTAAAAATTAAAATGAATTTATACTAAAATTTTTAGAAATATCTTTTCTATAGCATCAGTCAAAAGATCATTTTTGTCATTTGTAAAGAATGTTGCTATGTAACGGTAAGTTTCCAAAGGATTAAAAGAAAATAATGGATCACAGAAAATCCACAAACATCTTGCAAAATAAGTCTTTTAATCCTCTTAACAAATTATCTACTTTAAGGATCTTGCCAAGTCAATTACTTTCCACAAATGAAATTTAAAACAGATTATTTATCTGGAAAACCCGTACGATGAATTCAATTATGTAATTTTCCTTTCCAGAGCAAATTTAATAAATCATCAAACTGAGCATAAATATTGTGTTAAGCAGCAAGAATAGAAATTTATCTATGATTCGCATCTAGGTTGGGAATCGAACAATTCAAGTTTGAGTTCAAGAGATTACAATCAAACATCTATTTTATTTGACAGATAAAATACTATGCAGTTATTTATTGTTTTGTTATAATGTGGGCGATTTCTAGTTTTGTATTTTTTTTTTCACCGTTCAACTATAACTAATGGATCATGCCTCGTCTCGTATTCACAGACCACTATTAGTTGTAGATGAGGTTCAAAGTTACTAGAATCCGATTTTAACATTTTTACAATGATGTGTATGTGTGTGTATGTGTGTGTGTGTAACTCTGGATGTTGGAGGGACGATTCCTCAAAAACTATAAGACTTAAGACCTGTTTAACTTTGAATTCCTCAATCAGACATTCCTGGGAAGAGCTGAAAAGGTTTTGGTAACAATAATTGGACAACCGGAAATAGTAGTTTCTAAAAAAATTCTTCTAAATATTATTTTTTGAAAATTTTTGCTATTACTAATATTGAAGAACATAAAATTCTACATCTGATACATTTAAAATTTTTATTATATCTTCTATAAATTTAGAGAAAAAGACGCTATAATATATAGAATAACGGGATGTAATAAGTCGAGTAGGCTAAACTACACTAAGGAAACCAGTTGACAAATTCAAATGTTTATAACATAATTTGTAAATGACAGATGTCAGTGTCAAAAATCAAAAGTTTTAGTTACATTCTGAACGCTTTTTCTGGAAAGTACATTTAATCTTACTTATGGTGTTATTATTTAAATATTTGAAATTATAGGTAACCTATATATATCCATTAGAAATACCGCCAATCTGGATAATGAATTGGGTAGAATCTCTGACATTTAGAAACTTCCTCATATAATGAAAAATAGATATAATTAGAATGTATGTGTGCAGAAGACATGTTAAATACAATGAAAAACAATATTTAGATAAAGTTCTTTTTTTGTTACAAAATAACGGTTCGGGTGTTGTGCTGGCCACAACAGATTTTTTTGATAAAAATTTATTTTTGTTATAAGAAAAACCAATTTTGGGAAATAAAGCGTGAGACAGTTATTCAGCAAAATTTATGAACTTAAAAAGTAAAAGTTCACGATAAAATGTGGAATCATTCATAATAATACTTGCCGGCGCCTTGCGCTACAAATAACTCCAAAAGATTAAAGATAAGACTTTTAAAATAGTTGCGAGTATTTATCTTTATGAGAATACATATTCCTCACCTTTACGCGAGATATTAGCATTTAACGTCACAGACACGTCTGAATGGAATGAAAACATCTTTTTAACTTTAAAATAAGCAGTATCACGTTGTAAGATCTAAGCAACTTGAGAAACAAAACAACGCACTGTCTACTTCTGATACGCAAGGTTACGTTACAGAGAAGGACTCTGAGATAATATTTTTACAGATTGAATTATAAAATGATTACAAAATTGCTGTGATTTCAATTCGAAATGGGGTCCCGTGGCCTCGTGCCAGAGTGTCTGGTCAGGAACCTGGGGAACCGGGTTCGATCCCGACCGGCGCCAAATATTTCGAATTTTAAATGGCACAAAGTGACCCTTGTGGTGCACTCTCCACGCCAGCAATGAGTGCCCGTGAGGTGACGCCTGGTAAGCGCCCGCACGGTACAAATATGTCATCATCATTACCGATATCTGTGATAAAGCAGATTGTGGCAAACTCAGAAATGGGTAATATGACGTGATGATATATTTATTTAAACACAATTTACAGTGTGGAACAAATCGAATTCCTTATACACATTGAAGAAAGTAAATTGATGTGGGTCTTTATGAGCTAACTTGTTGAGACAAATTCAATAGTGTAAAGACATTTCAGATATTTTTATTTGTTTTATTTTTATTTTTTGCTTAATTTTTTTTCTGATTGGATATTTTGACAAATGTATATTAACTCAAAAATAAATAAAAAGCTAATTACTTAAACTAAATACTAATATCTTTGACAATATCTCTAAAATAGGGGTGTCCAAGTGTACGGCTTTTAAAAAAATACTTAAAGGATATTAATGTTCATCATGTATAAATAATATTAAGGTGAATTATATAGTTGTTAATTTTCTGATTTTATTACCCTAATATCAAAATGAAACTTTAATGTATTTAAATCGAGCGCTTAAAATTCAGTATCAGCCATTTTTGTGATGTAGTGGCAAATGCTATTGGCCAATGGCTGTTCGAACTTGGAATGATCAAGCCGGAGACGTGTCTTGAAACGACGTACCCGTCGCGATTCTCATATATCCGTCTTAGCTCTGGAGAAATAGTTCTTGGTGTAGATGATGTCGATTTTCTCGGGTCTTATGTATTGAAATTTTCCAGTTAGTCAATATTTACAGTAAAATACAGTTTTATGTAAATGAAACTAAAAAAAGTATGAATAATTTTGCAAATATAGTAATTGTAAAGGTTTATGGTCAATTATACTTACATTTTCTTTGTAATCTGAATAAAATTAAATTTTTTTACAAAATTTTACACAAATATTCAATAACCCATTTGATATTTCGTTGCGAAACGATATTGTCGCTATAAGGAAAAAAGCGTATAAAATTGAAATTTACTGAAGCATGCATGCAAGATTTACATAAACTCAAACTGATATTATTTCTAGGAACATTAATGCCAACCAAGGTAGTAAACTAATCACTATTATAATTGTTCTTGCTACTAGAAAATTTGAACCAAGGAACTATTATAGAAATTATCTACTAGGAAAACTATTATTAATACTAACTACTTTCCTGTTGCTAATAAATAATAAATCAAATAACATATTATTACAACTCCCACGTAGGGCAAAGGGCATAAATTATATTTGTTTTTTCGCGATGTTAAATTTATTATCCGATGTACAGGGTGTTAATACTAAGTGGTTACACCTGAAAATGGTAGTTAGAACTCATTAAAACAAACAACTTTTCTTAGTTCCAATTTTTGATTTGGAGTTTTTTTTTTTTTTTTTTCGAAAAATCGTCATTATAAGTCCTTTATTTTAAAGACTAGGTATTGAATTTTTTTTCATAATTACCTTTTGTCTCTCTAAAACATTTGGCATTAACAATTATTTTTTTATTTTTTGAAATGACAAAATGGCGATTGATCAAAAATTTCAAAACAAGAATTTTTGATAACGACTCCATCGATTTTCGAAAGTAAAACATTTACAAAATCCTTAAACTATCTAATATAATATTTGTCCTAAACATTTTTTTTCAATCTATCCAAAAAAGTCTTTATTCATTAACTTGATTTACAGATAAGTATGACAGTGTGTTAAAAAAAAATCCTAATTATATATCACGATCAGTTGTGCCAACTTGACTTTTGAATTGAACAATGATTTTGTGTTCATAGCGAACTCTGAATTAGGTTTTTTTCTGAACACATTTTTTTCATATTTTTAAACATCCTAAATTAAGATGGTCATATCGTGGAATACTTTTACCCAGACTTAATTGAAATGAAGTACATGTCATCTACATGCTCTCCTAATTTAAAAACAATTGACCATACAGTAGCTGAAATAGTTGCAATTAAATTTGGCCTTTTTAACACTTATAAAGAATAGGAAACATAACATTTTAAATTATAACTTTTATATCCAAAACAAGATTAAGGGGTCTATTCAGAACTCAATATTTGTGTTGTCGTTATGGTCTTTATGATTGTTATGTACTGCAAAGATTGTTAAAATCAAATTTGGTATTCTCAGAACTGAAGGTGGTTACCGTCAACAATTGTTACGTGTTTTGACAGTCTTTATCATAACGACTGATAAAACATGTATTTATGGTTGTTATCATGTTGTTATTTCTAATATTTGACATGTGACAGATTATTACATCAATCAAATATTATTAATAATGGCCTTTCTGCTAAATATTAGCAGGATGCAGTAGATTATTCGCATGGATCCTGCTTCGATTTAAATAATGATAATAAGAACGATAAAAACCGTCGTGGACGAAAGTTACTTTTGACGTAAATACATATTTCTTTGAAAATATTATATTCTGTGGTAGGTATTCTTGAAAACCTTGTTATTTATTCTGGTGCTAATGTGTGCTTTTTCTTCAATCAAAATAAAAAAAAAATCTTTCCATAACTTTTCAGTCAGTGGTAGGAATTAACATACCCGTTCTAAATAATTTAGAAGTTTTCAAATATGACACAAATGTCATATTCTTCTTTAGTTGCTTTGGCAGAATGTTTGCATTTTAAATATAATTGGCAACACATTATTAAAAGAATATAGCGTTGACATACAAGGTTAGGTTAAGTTCATATATGCATAATGAAGTTAGCTATTGTCAAATAATCTGGTTCATTCACAAGTATTATTTTGTAAAGATTGTTAATAATACCGACGTAGGTTCTGAATTGACAAATTCATAAAGATTGTTACAAATGTCTTTATGATAACAATCTTTATATCCGTAACAACCTTTATGACTGTGTTTCTCTGAATAGGCCACTTAATCGCAAAACTTTTATGTTATAAAAGACTAATTTACGGATTTTATATAAAAATTTAAAAATTATTTACCACCCATATTTAAACTTATTATTAAATGTCTTCTAGTACAACCTTCTAAAACAAAAAAATGCGCATCGAAATGAAGGCTCTTTCGATACGCATATAAAACAATATATTATGCAATTTTCCTGAAACAGTCCTGCCGTTCCAGTGGCAGATCCAAGTGTGTAAGATATTCGATAGCATTATAATGGTAATGAAATTTGATCTGTATGATATATCCCTCGCCGTATGTCACGGTATTTGCACATTACCTTGTGTGTTTGGTCACCACGTGAACCAAAACTCACTGGAGCTTATAATTCTCTGCAAAACAATAAAACATCACGTTGCTCAACAATCCTAGCTGAACTGGCTTTTGTTTATCAACGCCCAGTAGCTGTCTGTATCATGTTCTACTTCTGCGAACTCAATTCAAATAAACAAAACACAAAAGGATATTTAAACACGAGTGTTCAAGGAAGTTCAAATAAATTAACTTTCTTGCCAAAAATGTCAGGAAAGAACAGGATTTTAATTTGGTAAACAATAGGATACTATACCGTAGTCAAATTTTAACTATCTTAAGAAGACAAAAATATACATAACTTAATGAATATTAGTAAAAAAATATTGTTTAAATATTGGTTAGGTCGTGATACAAGCGATTGAAGTTGATTACTAATTGGGCATGACGCGTTAGGGCCATAGGGCCTATGAATTTGATTGGTCACCAGATTTTAAAAAGAAAAGTCGCGCGTCTGCTGCGGTCACCTTTAAAAGAATATGATCTGTAACGTTGTTGTAAAATCTAACAAAAAATTTAACAATTTTGTGTTTGATGAATTTATTTAATTATAATATCTAGTAATATTAACAATAATAATGTATTTAGGCCGCCTCGGTAGTCGAGCGGTTATAGGTGGCGCTCAAGCGACCTTCACTGCTCGTCTCTGGGGTCGTGGATTCGATTCTCGCCAGGGGGTTTGGATGTTTGTGTATGTCCTAAATTATAACACTAATAATAATAAATAGACACTTACAAAATTGACGTCACTGCAAGAGAGATATAGAAGGTCATGCATACAAACAAACCTCCCCTCGTTGTCTTGCGTCCCGTTCCCTGTTCCTATCTGTCATTGTATTCGCATCTGTTATTCAGTGTTAACCCTAATTCTTTATTGTGATATGTACGTTGTGTTTAATAAAAATGAGTTTAAAACCAGAAGATGTGTCTGGGGCAACTTTTTTGTTTGATAATATTGAAGATCATTCGATTATTCAACTAAAACGATGGCTAGAGTGTAAAGTCTACGGCTGATGACAGGTCTTTGTTTGTACGGGGTAACCATAGCAACCTTGATTTCTATGCTTCGCCGTTAGAGGCGCTCGTGCAAATTGCAATTTTGTAAGTGTCTATTGTCATTGGCCAATCGGCACCGTACCAAAGGCCAGGAGGGTAGAAAAAAAATAATGTATTTATAATTAAATCAATTTGTAATATTAATTAAATTAATAATAATGTCAGAAATTTGAAACATTGAAATTTCAAAACAAACAAATAAACTCTAGCGCCATTCGCCGTCATACTTTGTGACAAACTGTTTCAATGTTCTATAATTTATTAGGGAAAAATGCTTATTATTTATGTTATTTAGGCTTAATAATAATTTCTTCGTGAATATAACGTATAAGTTTTTATATAAAAATATTTCAGCTAAGTAGATGGGAAGGCTTTTTTATTAGTAAAATTCAGCAAACATTGAAACTAATCTTTTATTTTTACTTAAAATAGTATAATGACAAAAATATAATTAAAATGACATTTTTCTTGATTTGGCACTGGCAAAAATATTCACAATGTTGTCAAAATTAATTTCATTTAAGAATTTTTTTCGATGCACATAATAATTAACGCGTTTAATTTTGCGTGGGATATTGTGGACCTGTGGTAATCCTCCACTCTCTTCAGTGCTGAAAAGGATCTGTAGCTAATACAGCTGGTCACTGCTTTGCAAGCAAACACCCGTAATAAAATTACAATGTTAGGAAAAATATTCTCATTGTTCTTGTCTTTTAATAGTTTCAGATATTTCAGTAATCCGTTTGCTAATTTATATTTTATAAAAAAATTGATTTTCTTTTTTCAATTCCTGACATAATTTTGCGCTCCCGATAATTTTGCGCCAGAAGGCCCGGGCTTCTCGGGCTTCTGCGATAATACGCCACTGACTACTGTGAAACTAAACCGAGTGTTATTAATTTAAATACATACATATACCCAAATCATTCAAGCAGCCAATGCACGTCATCACTTAGTGTAAAAACCTTAATGCATTAAAATCAGTAATAGTGAAAAATGAAATAAAATTTTAATTATTTTTAACCGTCAAAAAGTATATAGCCTTATATAATTATTATTAAGATGAATAGTAGAGTTCATTACTTATCGTATATGACATGAATAATATATAAATAATGTACATCAACGTCATATTATTCGTTTAATTGTTGCTATAGTTGGCAACATTGATAATTTGTATGTTCATACTGTCAAAGTTATTATTTGAAAACTATTTGTATCGTGTTTGAAACATTTTTGTGCGTTGTAAAGACCTATTTATAATAAAGTAATGTTAAACTGACCGTTAACGCAAACCCAAAATCTGTGAATCTGCCAAAGATAGCACTTCTAATCAATCAGAAGAATTCTGTGAAATTCGGCTCACTTTTATTTATTGTCTTTATATGGCATACATAAGTATAAATAAGGTTAGTATTATAAAATAATTTAAATAGAAATGGACAGTGACGAAAATATAGTATTTTTTTTTTGTAGATGTGGCAGTTCATGACCATGTCGATAATACAGATTGCAATCTGTATAACTATTTTCATAAAGATTATAAAACCTTTGCAAACGTACCAGTACATGACGTCACACATCTAGTTACCTTTATTCAATTTTTATTAATGACGTGCATTGGCTGCTTGAATGATTTGGGTGTACCTACATATATTGATGCTGGAAACTATATCATGTTCCTTTGCATCTTATAATATAACTATTGTTTTATTTAATATTACAATTTTCTTTTTAAAACGTTACCATTAATAAATTCTACGAGTATTATATCAGTCAGAACTAATTTAGCAAACTAAATTTTGAGTATACATATTTTGAACATTTAATTAAATTTGCTACGTTCTATTTAAATTTTCAAAGTTAATAGATTATTACCCTATATTCCGCAAACGGAAATCATAACGAACTTCTTGATACATCTACTTTAAGTTCACACATGTGCTATATTAAATGCGATTATTAAAAAAAATAGCGTGATATTTATTCTTTACATAATTACTATAATTTTTTTATACACAAGAGTAATATTACACATTTATGTTAACCTTTGTATATTTGGTATTTAAAAAATACCTCTATTATCATATCTGTTAAAATTATTATGAAATGTACGATGCGTAATATTTCATGAATTCTTTACCAAATATAGATAAAACATGACATGATAATGTATCTACTATTTGTGGTAAATTGCTATTCAATTATTAAGAAATCACACATCCTTCACAAAACGATGACAAATTGTGAGGTAGGTATACGTAGTAGATAATTTCTAATATAACAAATTGATAAGGTATCTTCCCTAACTCCAACACCATATATGTATTATATTGAAATGTCTGTCCATATATTTATTTTATATTAGCACACGGCGACACGATTCTACTAGCTTTTCGCAAGAGATAAAAATTGACGCACTGTCTGTGCAAATTTCAAAGTTCGCCAGTTTTCCTGGAAAAGGGCTTTAAATTATGAGTGTGCGACATTTACCGATTTTAATTATATATCACTTCATAATCAGTCCCTTTATTTACATACCAAAGATAAAAAAAAATAGTGTTTACTTTATAAATTGTATTATCTAGTGGGGTAGCAACAAAGTTGCAAAAGTGTTATCTATACCTATAAATTATTGCTCGTATACTTTATAACTCAAATTGTAGATTAATATGGATATGAATTATAAAGTGACTTTCAAAATTTAAAAATTTGTTGCGGCCAGCACAATACCTCTCGCCATTTCCATTTTGTTGCATAACTATCGAATTTAACATTTTTTATACATACAAATAATTGTAATTATATACTTTCATTCTACACGAAATTTTGTCCTACTCTTCTAAAATGTTCAAGATTGTTTCAATTTATTGACAGGGTCGTCGGTATTTCTTAAATATACATATGTCTGATCATTATTCAATTCAAAAGTCAAGTTGTCAAAATTGATCGGGAAATGTAATTTTAAGAAGAGAAGATAATAGGAAGGTACAGAATACTGTCATTCGCCGATTTCTAATTTATTTCTATTTTTAAAATAATGATAGAAGCTTTGATTTCTTTAGATAACTTTTTTGGCAATATTTTGTGTGAAAATGACGTAATGAAAAACTATCAAATTGACATAGGTACGTTTTTTTTTTTTTGTTCATAGCTTACTCTGAATTAGGATTTTTTACCTCCCTCTACCCTTGGTAAGGAAGGTATAGGGATCGTGCTAAAAATCTAATATTGAGATTTTAGTAAATGACCACGTTTTAAGGTCCCTAGAATCCATTTTTAACATTTTCACAATGATGTCTGTATGTGTGTGTGTGTGTGTGTGTGTGTGTGTGTGTGTGTGTGTGTGGGTGTGTATGTGTGTATGTATGTATATGTGTATGTGTACGAATTTTGTTTGCACTCTAACTCAAATACTATCATTCAGAAAATTCTGAAACCTTGTATTTCTACCCTATTCTAATAGGAATAGAAGCCATTAGATTTTGGTGTAAATCGGATAAACGGAAATGGTACTTTACTTGAAGCTCATAATGGTTTTTCTTCAAAAAATATCATTAATTTCGAATTTTATGTCTTATGAAAATGAAAGATTATTGAATTTTCTACAGGAATACATTAATACTTCTTCTATATATTTTACAGATTTTTACAATTTTTTTTATTAGTCGCGAAGCCTAAGATAAAAACTATTCCTTTGTTACACAGTTCATTTTTCAAATGAATGTAACTGACAGTAAATGTCACTGTCAGAAAACTTATCACTTCAAATTAATAATAGTGACATTTTAAAAAGAAAATAGTAAATAAAGCAATAGTTTTCTGCATTGGAACAGTTTGCAGCGTTAGTAAATACGTAGGTAGGTATGTATTTAAATTAATAAAAATTAAATAGCGGGAGGTTTTGTGTTGGCCACATCAGATTTTTTGAACACATTTTAATGTAGTATTAATTAACATATGTATGTACCTACTTATAATTTTAAATATTTAATTAATAATTTAAAATAAATATTAAATGTGTTTCTAGGAAAAAAACTGTCAGTAATATCAGTAAAACTGTAGATATTTGACACGGCCTTTTATCTGTCAATTACAAACATTTGAAATTGACAGATGGCTTTCTTGGTGTGGTCTGGACTGTGCGATTTATTGCAGCATACATTATATTTTATTTATCTTTAAATCTATAGAAGATATAATAATTATTATAATAAATGTTTCAGGTGTTAAAATTTATGTTCTTCAATATTTGTTATAATAAAATTTTTTTTAGGAAACTACTACTTCCGGTTGCTCAATTGTTACCAAAATCTTTTTAGCTCTTCCCATTAATGTCAGATTGAGGAATACGTAGTTCAACAGATCTTAAATAACCTAGTTTTTGAGGAATCCATACGTTCACACACACAAACACGCACGCACGCAGACCTATTCACACACACAAACGCATCGTATAAATGTTAAAATCGGTTTTAGGGATCTTAAAACGTGCTTATTCACTAAAATCTGGATAATGCGATCTTGGCATGAATCCTATAATACATCAGCGAGAGGTTTTATAAATAATATAAATATATCATCCGTCGATTCGAAATACGAGTCAAAATTGTGAACGAAAAAGTTTGTAGTCCTTGCAAAATGATATTTGCAGAGGCTTCAAATTTGAAACCTGATAAATACGAGATATTTTTATTTATAAGCTAACATTACTCGTACATATGATATACTTGTGTTATTTAATACTTTTCATTGTTAACCAAACAAAAAACTTCATGACACAGTTAAACAAGCATGAACATTTATAGGATTAATTCCTAGAACCCGCCAGAGATGCAGTTGCATATTGTTTACATTTATTACGAGAGAAATAATGTTTATAAATATAAATAAAACAAACAAGCGTAGAATCACGAGGCGGTGAATAAATATGTTAGGTGATGTGTAATTTGTATAACAACTATTTCAGAATGTAAACAACGTAACAGATGATACATGGAATATGTAATAAATAATTTCATACACAAAGATATAGAATGACTTACAAACATAAATTATATAGATTTACAAGTACAAGTGGGGCAGTGTAGTACAACATATGATCTAAAGCAAGAGAATAAATCAAATCAGAATACGATCGCATCTAAATACTAAGCAGTTCCTTTTACATACAGTAAGCTTAGTAGATGGAAATCGCGTGGATTTATGAATGAATGAAGTATTGCAAAAAATTCAACATATCGTCGGCCGACTATTGGAATGTACCTTACTATGTCCACAAATATTACTTTCGAGAAAAACTGCTTCAAATATTTAAAATTTAATGCAAAGAATGGTTAATGAATACATATGTACAATTTTTTTGTTTGTACAGTTTCATTTTCTTTGACTTTGTATAAAATTTGTTAAATTATAATTTTTAAATATTTTCGAAATATAAAAGGACCTAGTTATTTATAAAAAAAAATTTGTACCATGTCCACACTTTTTATTATTATTTTTACTGTACTATCTTATTGGCTCTGGACTTGACTCAAACAATTCTATAGTGTATGTCATTGGTCAGACATTATACAAAAATATGTCTGTTTAAAGTACTGGGAAGCCGAATTTGACTCT
Source organism: Ophonus ardosiacus (assembly GCA_943142095.1). Classification (NCBI taxonomy): domain Eukaryota; kingdom Metazoa; phylum Arthropoda; class Insecta; order Coleoptera; family Carabidae; genus Ophonus; species Ophonus ardosiacus. Next base: position 9,221,341 of record OW964830.1, on the reverse strand, counting down.
ATCTATTTTTTTTTTCAACTTGGTACATTCCAATAATCAACCGATGATATATTTTTACCTTCCGTCACCTTTAGGGAAGGAAGGTATTGTCTCTCTCTTTCTCTTTCTCCCTCTCTCTCTCTGTGTGTGTATGTGTGGGTGTGCGCGCGCGCGTGTGTGTGTGCGAGTGTGCGCGTGTGCGTGTGCGTGTGTGTGCCTGTGGTTGTGTATTTGGGTATGTCCGTGTGTGTGTGTAACAAATTAACTTTCACAAATCAGTCAGATTTGCTATAATTATGGAAACAGCTGATAAATTCAAATAATTCTAATTGAAAGGTCTTTTCAAAGGAACTTTTTGTATGGAATTTGTAAAAAATAGTATGTGTTCGTGTTATATTTTTATTGGATTTATAGAATTCTTTTTCACGGAACGCTCGCTATGGAATTTGTAGAAAATCGTATTTGTTCGTTTTAGAATTTTACTGGATATATCGAATCTTTTTCAAGGAACTTTTGGTATGGAATTTGTACAAAATACAAAGAATTGACGGAAGGTAATGTGCTGACCACATCAGATTTTTATTAATTTAATTTGCTTCGATTTTAATGAAGTTAGATATTGGCGCGTTAATACAAAATGATAACAGTTTTCACTGTTTGAGAAACTTGAGAAGTTATAGATTATTCATTAATTATTGATTTACAAATAAATAAATAAATATAAATATATCATCACGGCATATTACCCATTTCTGGGTGTGCCAGTATCTACAACACATGTAGACATCGGTAATGATGACGATATATTTTGCCGTGTGGGCGCTTACCAGGCGTCACCTCACGGGCACTCATAGCTGGTGTGGAGAGTGCACCACAGGGGTCACTTTTGTGCCATTTAAAATTGGAAATATTTGGCGTCTGTCGGGATCGAACCCGGTTCCCCCAGGTTCGCGACCAGACACTTAGGCACGCGGCCCCGGGACCCGAATTAATAATTGTTTTACTTCATCTGAATATAGCGCGTTCTGATTTAAGTAAATGCAAAATAATCAAAAACATGTAATTCGTTGTAAAAAATTCTGTGGCAAGGATATGTTTATGTTATGTTTGACGCGTGCTTTATACACTACTTTTCATTTTGAAAACATGATTATTATATTATTAATTTGTTTGAAAAACACTATAATATCTCATTACTTATAATAATATTAATAATAATAAATAAACATATTTTATGATATTGTTTTTGCAACTGAATTGATGGTGAAGGGTAATCGCCTCCGCCCCAGGACCACCACAAATAAGGGGCCTTTACAAATAATTATAAAGAAAAAGGAAAATAAAAACATAATGAAATATTTACACAGAAATTATAATTCTTTTTTTCATTCTTTTCCAAATAAAAGTTTCAAGGGCTGACACTGACTGAATTAACGCTTACAAGTTAAGGCTCATTCACAGCACTGAAATTATACTTAGAAATTATAATTATAATTAAAAAATATAATTAAAAATTATACTTAAAAATGACTGTCTTAAAGCATGTTAATTAGGTGTTCACTTATAAATACAAATTATAATTAATATATTTTGACATCTACAATATTTTTGTTTCTTATTATAATTTGATATAATATTGTCAATGTCACTTAAGATTCAGCATTGTATATTTATACACAATGTTCATTTTGATTCTTTATCTCTTCTCTAGTCCTTGCTTTCGTGGAAATGAACATGAGTATGGAAGAATTTATTTCATGTATTGTGGAAAATTCACATTTATGGAATAAAAAAGACAATAATTTTAAGGATACCATTAAACGTGGAATGAAATTGGAGCTAATTTCAAAATGACGAGTATGTAATTTAATTGATAGGCAAGTAAAGGAATGAATCGTCGTTTTAATATATATATATTTAAATTATTTATGTTCGTATTGATGAAATTAATGTCAAATTTGACGTGACCAAATCGTATTTGTAATATTTTGTTCAATCTGATTGGCTCACTTATACTTATAATTATAATTACAAGTGAAATATATGAAGTTTGCATAAAATTATTATTTTAAGTTATTTTAAATTAATTTCAATACTAACGTGAAGCTTTCGAACGCTGACATTTGAATGCATTGACATAAACTTATATTTATAAATATAATTATAATTACTAATTATAATTTCGCTTAATTTCAGTGCTGTGAATGAGCCTTTACAAGTGCTAATTACAAGATGAGGTCACGAAACATCTTTCTGCAAGTTCCTGTAATTATAAAGATATTATAGGAACAAATTATTAATTTTTATGCTTAATCACTTAAAATTATCCTTTCCATGCACTGTGAAGCTAATAATGTCAGTTTGCATTCTGCAAAAGCTTTAATTTAACTCATTAATACTACTTGCAGAAATAGCTAATGTGAGAAAATATATAATTTAATAGAACAATATAATGACTTTACCGACGTGAGGCTTATATAATGGTTCGTAATAATAAATGGGCGCTACGTTACTGAATAATTATAATAATGATGTTCATTATAGTTCGACTAATGCATAATTTTTTTTATTAAAACCGACTTAGAAACAGAATGCTCAGATGTCTAGACTTCTATTAATTTATAAATTTTTGTAAAATAATGAATACTTATTTTAAAATGTTAAAATTTGTGAATATACACAAACCAGGAAGTATAATTTCTTATTGAAAAGTTGTAGATAAACTATAATAAACTGCGTGAAATGGAGTTATCTTAAAAAAGTATTTTTTTCATAAATCAAAAATTTACAGATTCGTTAAAAAGTATTTCAAATTATTAGACTTTATATTCCTGTGGTACACTTTCCACGCCAGCAATGAGTGCCCGTGAGGTGACGCCTGGTAAACGCCCGCGTGGTACAAATATGTCATCATTATTATCAGAAATGGTAATAAGCACTAATAAGCTATATCATCACTATAGCGAATTTTGCCCTCTGCGCAAGTTTTTTGACAGCTAACAGTTTGTAAAATATCACGTTTACTGCCTAGGCAGTAAAAATAGTTTTACTGCTGTTGTTGCTATTTTCATAGCAACCGTTCAACAAATTCATAGCAATGGTGATAACCTACAAAATAGGTATTAAAAATAATTACTAAATTAATATTAATTCTAAAGTCGGCAAAAAATAATGTGTTCAATAGAATTCATTGCAGCCTCTGCTGTAAGTCTGGTATGTTAGTGCCTATAGTTAAACAAATAACTATTTTTTTAGGAAGACCCCATTGCATCTATCATTACAAGCTTGTTGAATAATATATTGTTATTCCAACAAATTTAAATAAGTATCGTTGTATTGAGCCATTAAAACTATTATTGTCAAAAATTGCGTTTTATTTAAATTTTATATACGTTGTTGAAAGTAAACAAATTAATCGTTTATTAACCCGGTCGTAAACTTTTTATCCATATTTTTAAATTTAGTAAATTTAAATTTATTAGTGTTGCCAGTCGAGACGAGACGAGACTTGGGGTCGGTCTCGTCTTGGTCTTGACTTAGTCTCGACTAGAGTGGTCTCGTCTTGGTCTTGTCGAGACGAGACTTGATGTCAGTCTCGTCTCGTCTCGAGTCTCGACAAGACTCTCGACTTTGCCTCCATTAACATTTTTTTTATAATCCCATCTAATAGTACATAAATTTCTAAGAACAGCAGTACAATCGCGATTCAAAAATTCCAAATAATATTAGAGATATTTATTATTATTTCTGTAAATATCAACTTGAAACTTGAGCCCTTGAAATAATTAATATGAAAATATACATACTTACCGAGTGTTGTTTCTTGTTAATAAACATAAAATATATAATTTCAAATCCTTAGCTACAGAATGAATCACAGCAATGCATTTATATTATTAGCAATAGTTAAATAGGTATGTATATGTTTAAATGAAGCAGTAAGTAAATGGACAAAAATCCCAAAAAAAAAATTCTTTCGCTATTTTTTTATATTTTTCTGAATAAATGTTAAATAAGTAGATAACTAAAACTTAACCTTTCGCGTATCCCCTAGTACGCGTACCACACTTATTTGCAAAACAAATAAATTATAATAAACTTGCTTAAATTTATAAAATTAGTAAAAAAAATAGTAACTAAGAAACTTTAATAATAACAGTTGTACGGTTTAACGAATTATAAATAGAGTAACTTTCCAAAATCAGTCAGCTTTACTATAATCATAGAAACAGCTGATATATTCAAAAAATTGTAATTGACAGATGTCAGTGTCAAGTACAATATACATAATGATTGTTCGTGTTGTAGTTGTATTGGATTCATATTTTTTCCAAAGAACGTTCGGTATGGAATTTGTAAAAAATAGTATGTGTTCGTGTTATAATTTTATTGAATATATAGAATCTTTTCTAGGGAACTTTTGATGTGGGATTGGTACAAAATACATCAAATTGACGGAAGGTCGTATGCTAGCCACAACAGATTTTTTATGTACCTACTAAAACTTCTTTTACATGTTGTAGAAGGTAGAGTTAAAAATAAAATCAAGCCATGGAGTAAAAATGGATAGAATTTTTTGGAGATATCTAATAATTCTTCATATGGTATTTCTTTCTCAAGAGGTTCCTCTTTCCACTTATGAAACCATAATAATGATTCCTCATAAAAATTGTCTATGTTATGTTTCATTTAATTCTTTATCATACGTTTATACTTTTCTTTATTACATATTTTTATATTTTTAGGATGCAAAATTGTTAGATTGACTAAAGTATTGTATTCGGAAATATTTGGATTTGGGTTGGGCAAACCTACCTACTTTTATTACTAGCAGATGTCTAAAAGTGGTTGTTATTGTCTAGTAATATGCAGCATTTATAGCACCGTTGTAAAATTTATTGTTCCATTATTGGATTTTTACAAGAAAAGAAATGTTGTGTTATTTTTTACCCATTTTTTAAAAATTATATTATATTAGGGAATTGGAAAAACAGTTTGTTTTACACATTTGTGCATATAAAGTTTTAAGAACATTATTAAAGAAGGGCTTGTACATTACGACTTTTATATTTCTATTTTCTTTAAGTAAACGTTGATTATTGTTTTCAATTTTTTCATATGAATGAATTTATACAATGTATTTTAATTTTCTCAGGGGGCGCCCCCCCCCCCCCCCCCCCCCCCCGGCCCCCCTGTATACGCCCATGGGCACCGGGCGAGTGTACTTGCATTTTGCATGTGTTCTTACGAGAAATGCTTAATACCAGTTTCTTAGAATATCTGATACCAATTTTCCCAAATTGTTATACCTGTAACTACATATTTTAACAATGTCCCTTACATTTAACTTTGTTGAGATAAAGTTTTACTTTCATTATACATGTAAAAGATACATAAACTTTTATCTTTTTTTTACTAAATGATACATGCGATATTATTCATATGTTTCAATGGAAGAATTATTTAGGTGAATAAGAAGTACATCCGTTGAAAATGTAGAATATGGTTATTTTAAAACGGGAATTTCCCTAAGATCATAAAATCTTTGTGTGCATTTTCGCAAAATTCTAAGAATCACAATAGATTCTTTAAAAATAAAAGAAAAATAATGTATATTTGAAGGGAACGTTACTTTTGTTATAATATATTAATTTAATAAATAAAACTGAAGTACATTGCTAACTTGCAGAATGCACCACAGATGTAACTTTTGTGTGCTATTTGAAAATTGGAAATATTTTTGAAGATGAAGTCAGTATTTCATATACCCAATTGTACCAATATATTAATTGAGGATTAAACAAAAATTAAATTAAAATAACATGTGTAGTATAAAATAAAGGTTGATCTTAATTTAATAAAAAATATTGGTGCATTAAAATAACATAAGAATTCTAAATTGATACTGTTTTAATTTCATCCCACTTACATTGTAATTTAAATTCATTTAAAACTTATATCTGGATTATTTAGATGAATAAGGAATACATCATATTTACATAAATTAATGTTTCTGGGACACAATTATGAAAGTAGAAAATTACAAAATTTGAAAAATTAATATCTCTCTTATTTATTCGAATTTTCAATCAGTATTTACAGCAATACTCTCAGTTTTTGAAGGACTTTTAGAATAGGTATATGTTTAAAAAAATACCTTTGATCTGAAGTCGAGAGTCTTGTCGAGACTCAAGACTTTCTCGACAAGACTTGATGCTAGTCTCGTCTCGTCTCGACTTTTCTAGTCGAGACCAAATGATGGTCTCGTCTCGACAAGACCAAGACGAGACGAGACCAAGACCAAGACTGGTCTTGGTCTTGTGGCAACACTAAAATTTATCATATACGTAATACTTCGCTTGTTATTAGTTTAAAAGACTCGATTAGTTGAATAATTTAGTTATGTCATCATCATTACCGATATCTGTTAAAACAGACTGGCACACCCAGAAATGGGTAATATGCCGTGATATATATATATATATATATATATATATATATATATATATATATATATATACAGTGGCTCACAGAATTATTCGTACACATAAAATTTATTAACAAAAATCAAAAAAGACATACTTTAAGCAATATATTTTAATTCACAAATAAATAATAATACTACATAATTATTGTATATTCATAATTTAATAATAAATAAAAGAAAATCATTACTTAATACGTATAAAAATAACAAAAAAACAAATTTGTAAAAATATTCGTTCACAAAATTATTCGTACACCTTAACAATGTCTACTAATTTTATACGTTAATATTAAATTTAATATTTTGTATGATAACCATTTGCTTCTATTACTGCTTGTAGACGTTTCGGCATTGAATGAACTAATTTTGTTGTGACTTCAACTTCAATTTTGCTCCATTCTTCCTGCAGTATCATTTTTAATTCGGTTCGATTAGAAAAGGGTTTAGTCCTCAATCTCTTGTCCAATTCTGCCCATAAATTTTCTATGGGATTTAAGTCCGGAGACTGAGGAGGTGTTTTTAATTGTTTGGGAGTATTATATAACAACCATTCCCTCACAATATGAGCTGTATGTTTGGGATCGTTGTCTTGCTGGAAAATATAATTACCTCTCAGCCCAAGTTTATCAGCCGATTCTTGTAAATTTTGTTTTAATATTGACAGGTAGTCCATTTTATTCATGATATCTTCAATAAAATGAAGATTTCCCACTCCATCTGCTGTCATACAGCCACAAACCAATACGTTCCCGCCACCGTGTTTCACCGGACTACATTAATTGCGGATATTAAGCTCCGTATTAGGTTTTCTCCAAACATAAGGTTTGCCGTCCTACCCAAATAGGTTAAATTTACTTTCGTCCGAAAAAATTACTGATTTTCAAAACTCATTATCTTTCTTAATGTACTCTTTTGCAAACGCGAGTCTCTTGATTCTATTTTGTTTGGAAATGTAGAGCTTCTTCCTGGCTATAGGACCATTACAGCCAGCATTTCTTAATGTTCTCCAAATAGTTTCGGTGACAATAGGCCGTTCAATTATTTCAGATATTTCTGACGATAAATTTTTAAGTGGTTTTTTGGATATAATTTTATTTGTCGCTCAATATACCGCACATTTTGCAGATTTAAAATTTTTTTACGGCCCCGTCCCGCAATATTTTCCAACTGGCCCTCATTTTTATATTTATTTATAATGTATTGCACAGTTGAATGAGATCTTCCCACAATTTCAGCAACCTGCCTTAAAGATCTACCCTGGGAAATTAATTTTAAACAAAGTCGCCTTTCAGCTATCGTGGTTTCTTGTTTTCTGCGACCCATTTAAAAAAAAAAATGTAGGATATACTCATTCAAATGATATTTAGACAATGATAAATGTTTCGAACGTATAAACATTATATTGACACGTTTTACGTAAGTGTACGAATAATTCTGTGTACTTTATTTTTGTATACATTTTGTTTAAATTAAAATTATGTAAGAAACAATATTTTTTTTTTATAATTCGTGAATGTATTTCATTTTTAAAATTTATAAGTATATGATCGCGTCATTAATATTTCAATATATTTTTTGAAAGTACTTTATTTTTCAATTTTTAAATAGAAATCATATGTGTACGAATAATTCTGTGATCCACTGTATATATACAGGGTGTTGATTCTTCATTGTTCAGCTTATATCTTCTGAAATATTAAAGATACAAAAAAAAAGTTAAGTACAAAAGTTGTTTAATACAACCTGATCTATAATTTAGCATAAACAATTTTTTTTCAAGGCCTACCAATTTTTTGGAAAAATGTTTGACTTTAATTTTTTAAATAGAACAGCCTGTATATTTTGACAGAATAAGATTCTTAATAAATTTCTCTTTACAATGATGTGTAACAAGTAAGAATTTACCTTTAAATTATGTCCTATAAAGCAAATAGTAATATGATAAAAGTAAGCTATGATATTCTATTGTTTATACCTGTAACTTCTGTGACACATGACTATTGGCTACGTAGGGGTTTTTCTTTGAATAAAATTATGTCTAATAAAGCAAGTAATAGAATTACTAGCTTTGATGATTTACAAAATTATTAATACTTTTATTAATGACAGATGTTACTGGTATAAACAATAGAATATCACAGCCTACTTTTATCGTATTTCTATTTGCTTTATTAGACATAATTTAAAGGTAAACCCGTTAGAGTAAAGAGAAATTTATTTAGAATTTTATTCCGTAAAAATATACAGGGTGTTCCATTTAAAAAATCAAAGTTAAATATTTTTCTGGAAATTTGGCGGGCCTTGAAAAAAAATTGTTTATTCTAAATTATAGATCAGGTTGTATTAAACAACTTTTGTATTTAACTTTTTCTTGTATCTTTAATATTTCAGAAGATATAAGCTGGACAATGAAAAATCAACCACCCTGTAGATATTTAGTTATGCGCACCTAATGAATTTAGAGGTAAATATAATAAGTTAATAGGTATAATGCAGTTTTGCGAAAAAAATATTTTATCAGTTTCTGGTAAAATATATCAATAAACTAGTGGAAAAACTAGCTATTAACCTCATTCTTAACTCTACATTACAATGGAAACTCCAAAGAAATCAAAACAAAAGAATTCTGTTTTATGTCAGATTTTGATTGAACTAATATTCCATGAATTTCGCTGTACACAAAATAATAAAATTTGAATACAATTCAATGAGGTCACAGCTAGAAACTTAATTTCAAATTTAGCACAATAATCCAAGAGTTCTATGAAATTTATTATTCACAATTTTCCGACTTGGTTGTTCTTATTCACGGGTTAGTTAACTTTGACATCGCACTTCAAAGTAATTAAGCGTCTAGTTGGCTGGTGATAAATGAAGATATGATTAATGATGCTAGTGTTTTGTTAGTAATACCAGTGGGCCTACGCCTACTTAAATATGATACTAATATTATTTGAATTTAGGTTACATCGAGCTGATATTAGATGGGCCATTAAACGTAATGAAACTATTTTTACACTTTTTATACATAGTTGCTTTGAACTTAATACTCAAAAATTGACCCAGAATTTTAAATTGAGTAGAATTACTCTTATATAATGAGATGGTTTTGATGGTGATTAAAATGTTTGTCTTATTAAAATTGAGTAGCGACTATATTTGGAAGATAAAAAGATTTCATAACTCCTGTGTGGAACGAGATATAGGTATCAACTTACAACCTGTACTTATGTTTTAATATTTCTAATGTTGCTATACAGGATGTATAGGATAATATGTTTAGTTTCAGTTGTTGAATCAATAAGCAAAATTAAATTTAAATGCTTTGTAATACCCGAGACAGACAACAAGAATTAATGATCATGAACGGTTAGATATAGTATGCGCACGTGAACTTGAGACTATTGACAGATGTCAAAATTGCGTCTATTAATAAACCAGAAAATATTGATTGTATTAAGCACGTGTTACTTATTGTTTTGTACTGTATGAGTACAATACAATAAGTAGCACGACCTGACTACATTCAATATTTTCTGGTTTGTTAATAGACGCATTTTTGACATCTGTCAATAGTCTCAAGTTCTCGTGCGCATTCTATATCTAACCGTTAATGATAATTAATTTTTGTCATCTGTCTCGGCTATAAGGGCAGAAATTTGGTATTAAAATGACGAAAATCACCCCAAAAATAGCGATTTAACAAATATTTAACGATAAAAGTACAATAGAGCCTAGTACGATATTTAAAAAATAACACTTAACATGTTTTACAAAATTTCAGTCTGTGAATCAACCTCTCGGTCATTTATCAGAGACTGGCTCACTCAACGCGAACCACAGACGTGTTTCGCTCTTATTGGAAGTGGGGAATTCCACTCAATTTTTTTATTATTTTAAGTAAAACTTCATTCACTTTTGAAGCAATTCATATAGTATTAAAAAATCTTAATTGTTCCTAGTTTAACAGTATTTTATTCTCGAGAAATCAGTGTAACGTCACATTCCCCCTATACTTGTCTTTCTCACACACACTGCTCTGGGTACGCTACGAGAGAAAGATAACAATTGTATGACGTCAATTTCCTCTTTTAGCAAATGTGAAATATCTTGTAGTAATTATTTAAAAAATGTTTTCATTGTTTTAACTATTATTTATTGAGCCATACTTAAGTTAAATTGATTTTTTTTATTTTTTTGTTATGGTGGAATACCCTATTGCAATTCCAAAAATTCTTCGAATTTATTATTTTTATATCTGTGTCTGTGCGAAAATCTGAATTTGTAAATCGGACATAATAAACTACTTCATATTTATGTCAATATTTTTATTTCGTACTTCCCCGCACGGTAGAATCACAGATTATCTATACTACCGTATACAGATGCGACACTCGGCGATTTCGTTGGGGCAAATTTTCAACTGCGCAGGTTGTTTGTGCATGCCATATTTCGTTAATAAAATGGCGTGTTCTTAGTTTGTCGTTATAGTTTGCTAAATAAATATGAAATATAAAAGTTAGTGCCGTGAAAATAAAATGGAACACTTTTTTTTCAAAATTTTGAAATTGTAGCCATACAATTTAATATCATTAAAAATATTGTAAAGTAAATTAAAGAAATTGAATTTACCCATTCTTGACAGGAAAGTTTATAAACAAGAACTTTAATACAATAAAAGGAAAAAAAAAACTTTTATTATTTTAACAAATAATAAGAAATGGCTTAATTGATTCTTAGTTTTTTTATGTTATGGTGTCATTTAATGCATAGTGTAGCAGTTGATTTTTACATATTATTATAAATAATAGGTATTGTATTATTTAATTCTTTGTTTTTATATTAGTAATATATTTAAATAAAATGATATACAATGACTATTTAGTAGGGATTTGAACTCGCGACCTCACATAGATTCGGTGTTTGTTCTAACCCTCGCTCTAACCAACTCGGCTACAAACCAAGCTGTACTTGTACTCATATTTGTAGGATTTTGAGGTAGTAAATTATTTCATTAAAAACATGGCCGCCAATAAAATTTTTTGGAGACACTAACTTCAAAGGTACCGACAGAGAGTGTCACATCTGGTTACGATAGTATAGGTAATCTGTGGTAGAGTCCACTATTAGGGAAGGGAAAAGCACAGAAACCAAAACTCGTCCGGTCGAGTCCAACTCGTGAAAATGGGGGTGTTAAGAAGTACATTTGTTCCGAAAGACTGAAATGTGGCTACATATTATACGTAATTTTGAAACCAATAATTTTAGGTTCGGTAACTACTACAATATTTTTCCCTTCTCTAGGTGCGAGCTTTACACTATTACGCAATAAATAATTCGAAATAATTATTGGAATTCGAATAATTTCAAATCCTTTATTACTTAAATATGTCTTCATAAACTGTATAATTATTCCTACATCTATAAATCGAATCTTCGTAACATTTTCTGATCCTTACTACAAAAAATAACATTTGGAAAATTCTAGAACAAAATTTCCAGCCGGTTGAACCTACGTAGGTCGCTAAATAAGTTTTCGCATCGATTTTTTAAACCTACATATTATTTATAGACTTCAGTATAAAGGGATAGACGTCAGGGTAACAAAAAGCTTGTATAAACTTTGCTTCTACTCGCTTTTGCTAATTAAATATTGCACGCCGACATTTTCTAGGAAACCGTACGATATAGCGGCGATAATGTACAACACTTGTAGTTACAATAAAGCTGGATATTATCAGTTGATAATAATAAAGCATGTTGTTTTAGTTTATCTTAGTGGTCAGTATTTTTCTGTGGTTTTAGTACAAAAATAAACATATATGTGCCAGATTTTCCCATGTTGATGAATTTATGTTTTAAATTCCCAATTTCCGTATATGAATGACCTTGAAGTGATATCTGTTATTAAGAACAAGTTTATGATGTATTTATTTCTGTAATTTTGTAGAAGTGCTCGAGATATGTGGAACAACATATGGTTTACTTAATAATTTAAATAATGAGTCGATAAATAATGGTTATACGAGCAATTTAAATAATAATGTGTTCTTTAAATTATTTCCAACAGAAATTACTATATAGCTTTTAAATTTATAATACTTATAAATTTTTTTAAGTATCACTCCACAGTACAGGGTGTAAATCGATAACTGAGACATAGGCGTTTAACATGGGAATTCAGTTTTCATGCAAAATACCTCAAATAAAAGTTATAGATATTTAAATTTTGCATCATGTGAAACGATTATTTTATCTCGTCATATAAACGTAAAAATTAGTTATAAAGTTACAGTTTTTATGAGCATTTAGTCTAGGCCCGTGGCCGCGTGCCTGAGTGTCTGGTCGCGAACCTGGAGGAACCGGGTTCGATCCCGACCGGCGCCAAATATTTCGAATTTTAAATGGCACAAAAGTGACCCCTGTGGTGCACTCTCCACGCCAGCAATGAGTGCCTGTGAGGTGACGCCTAGTAAGCGCCCGCACGTACAAATATGTCATCATCATTACCGATATCTGCGATAAAGCAGATTGGCACACCCAGAAATGGGTAATATGCCGTGATGATATATTTATTTTATTTACTTAGTCTAGGCAGCTATGATGACAAAAAATGAACGCATACATACATTGACCGGTAATATTTACTTTTAATCAGGGCAGACTAAGCTATGACTAAAATAACAAATTCAGTTCTTTTTTTAATCATTCCAAGGTTTTTTGAAATGGTGGCCAAGGTAATGAGTTAGTTAGGGTAAAATTTTGAATAAATACTACCGGTCATTGTTTTTAACTATTTTAGAACTAAAACATTTTACCTTTTTGTGTTTTGTATTAATTTGTAATCATTTATTTATTTTTGTCAAACCCATGGCTGCCTAGACTGAAAGCTCATAAAAACTGTAACTTTATAATTATTAATTATTACCTTTATATGAAGAGCTAAAATAACCGTTTCACATGATTTAGATGCAAAATTTAAATATCTATAACTTTTATTATAATATAATCTTTTCCTTCACTTTCTTTAAAATTTGATAGTCCATATTTTACACTTTTAACGTAATTTTGTAATTTGTTATAAAATTATGATGGAGAAACCTATTGTCGCGTGCAGACCACACTGACCCCAAATATCCTAAATTTATCTGGCCATACTATATTACATAGATAATAAAACAAACATTATTTACAACTTTGTTATGTTATCTGCTAAAATAGTAAAAACAAAGATAGTTCCGCGTTATAATAGCTTTGTTCATGAGGGTCCTCCACCATAACAAAAAATAATAAATTTTACACTTTGTCCTTGTGCTTAAAGTACTACTCAATAAATGACGATTAATATAAAAATATATTTTTTTAATAATTACTTTATGAGATTTGTTGTCAGTGTTACTATGACGTCACATTATTGTTTATACTGTAGTCTGGTGCGGAGCGAGAGAAAGATAGGAGTGTCGCCGTGACGTCATATTAACATTAAAAATTAAATGCAGTTTAACTGAAGACAATAGACATTTACAAAATTGCAATTTGCACGCGCGCCTCTAACGGCAAAGCATAGAAATCAAGGTTGCTATGGTTACCCCCGTCCAAACAAAGATCTATCATCAGCCGTAGACTCTACACTCTAGCCATCGTTTTAGTTGAATAATCGAATGATCTTCAATATTATCAAACAAAAAAGTTGCCCCAGACACATCTTCTGGGTTTAAACTCATTTTTATTGCACATAACGTAAAAATTACAGTAAAGAATTAGGTTTAACACTGAATAACAGATGCGAACACAATGACAGATTGGAACAGGGAACGGGACGCAAGACAACGAGGGGAGGTTTGTTTGGATGCATGATCTTCTATCTCTCTCTTGCAGTGACGTCAATTTTGTAAGTGTCTATTAAGATTTTTTCATACTACGAATCGCTTCAAAATTAAACTAACTTTAATTTAAAATATTGAAAAAATTAGAGTAGAGGACAGGAGTTTTCTGACTGGTTGGGCGTTGTGGATTAGTTGACAAAGGTCAGAATTGATTTACAACTAGTTTGAAATTGGGCATGCGCATTGGATCTCAAACTTTAATCGTTTGCAAATCGTTCTATGAACAAAGCTAATATGTGGAGGACTTTGGAACTCAAGTGCTTACGAGTATAAACGTAATAACATTTAATAAGTAATATCTTATTAAATGGTAATAATGTAGAAATAAAAATTTCATATGAAATTTTATATCTTTTTTTGTTGTTTTCTAAAGAAATAAAAATCGTGAATGCGAGTCAATTTTATGCAACGTTTCTTTAGTATAATTGGTCATAAAAAGAAAAACTTGAAAATTTTGTAGAACATTTAAAGCGAAAACATTTCATTGTACTTTTCACGCTTTAATATTGTAATTAATCCAGCCTTTAATTAAGGTTGAACAATACCAGCGGTGCGAAAGAAAGTTTATTTTTAACAAGCCTGGGACCAAATACTACAATATTCAGGACCTTGGAATTATTCATCTTAATTTTGATTTTAAATTCTACCTTATTTAGCTTAGCAAGTCATCCGGTAAATGTAAACAATACGTTTTTAATAACAACATTATACAGTGACTCATATGTTCATTATATTATTTTTATAAAAATAAGCTAATTTAGAAAAATATTCTAAATGACGCACGTGGAAAGCAATTACGGACAAAATTACGCTAATCTGGAATTTTGCATGTGAAATATATTTAAATTAAATTTATAAAGCTTTTAATATTACATTAATTATCTACTAATATTAATCTATTCAATATGATATAGTTTATGTGCACTAATTGCTATCTCTTTTATGCAATAATTACATTAAAATGTCATGTAGCGTTTAACTAGGTAATCAAAAATATTGCCCAGTAATATAGTCAATATTAATATACATATGCGTATGACAGTGACCGTGAGATGCATTGTAGATTAATTTTAATTTTCACCGTTAGAATTATTTATAGGTGACATATTTACATGAGAATGATTCATGTGTTTTATATTAGATAAAATAGTTATTTATAGCGCAAAATAAAATCTGACATTAAAGAGAAAAAATCTGTTGTGGCCAGCACAAGACCTTCCGTCAATTCCATGTATTTTGTACAAATCCCATACCAAAAGGTCCTTGGAACAGATCCCATACAATATCATGTAAAAACACATACTATTTTTTACAAATTCCATACCAAAAGTTCATTTGAAAATGTTTTATAAATCCAATAAAATTATAACATAAACTACACTAAGTAATGTCCTTCCATCTTCTCTTTGGCCTTTCTCTGCGTGTCACTTGCGAGCAACACTATGACATACCAATTTTAGATCCTATACTTTTTTCCATATTTGGTTTTGCACTTGCTACTGACATCTGTCAATTAAATTTTTTTGAATAATTATGTCAGCTGTTTCCATGATAAATAACAAAGCTGACTAATTTTTGAAAATTAATTTCTTTATAATGCTTTAAATTTACATCTATTGAATATGAAGGAAAATGTATAATCAAACTGTATAGAGAAGAGTATTTTCTTTAATATATATAATAACAAAATGTCAAAAAATAATATTTAACTGCGTTTTTTTAAGAAAAACTGTTAAAATCTTCAAATAAGGGTACTTCCGGTGGATCAATTATAACCAAAATCTAATCAACTCTTCATATGGATGTACAGAAGAGGAATACGAAAGAATTATAATTTTTAGAATTGTAGTATTGGAGTTATCGTCGGAGAAAAATTTGTCACACACGGACACACACACACACGGACACACACACACACGGACACACACACACACGGACACACACACACACGGACACACACACACACATACAGACATCATCTTAAAAATGGTATATTCGTATTGTAGGGACCCTAAAACGTGCTTATTCATTAAAAACTCACCACCGAATTTTTTGACCAAAGACAATACCTTCCTTACCTAAAGGTGACGGAAGGTAAAAATAAAATATAATTACATTTAGTACCTGTATAATATACCGTATTGTCTACAATCGCTTTGAAAAAAAAAATACAAAGTAAGAGGTATCAAGTTTTAATACCTGGTATGATTCATAACATAAACATAGGTCGTACTATTTTACTTTCAATAAATGTGAATGTTTAAAAAAAAATTAGTTTCTATTGCACTGTCCAGACAGAGCCGCAAAAAAATTAGTGAACTGTTACACGTGCGGAGAGCGGCCACTTCTCGACTAGAACCTAAAAAATAAAAACTACTGTATACGTCTTTTAAAAAAAAAATCTGTTGTGGCCAGCACAAAACCTTCCATCAATTCGATTTTGTACAAATCGCATACCAAAAGTTCCTTGAAATCGATTCTATATATCCTGTAAAATTGTAACACGAACACATTATTTTTTACAAATGCCATACCGAAAGTACCTTTGGAATGTTTCTAAAACTCCAATAAAATGTACGAATGTACCTATATTATATAATTTGCACTTGCTGTTTCTTACTCTTCTCCTCTACTCATTCCTGTCCAACGCATCTTCGTGACACAGTTCTTCCTCTCTTAAATCTTCTGTTTGGCCTTTCTCGTACTCCCGGCATTACAAGTTCCTATCTTGAAGCGAGGCCGCAATTGCAAGTCACTTGCGAGGGGCACTATGTCACTTTTATCACTTTCAGATCATATACTTTCCACTTTGGTTTTGCACTTGACACTGACATCTGTCAATTAGAATTTTTTGAATATATGTACTGTTTTCATAATTTTAGCAAAGCTAACTGGCTTTTGAAAGTTAATCTCTCTATAACTCTATCTATTGAATATGAAGGAAAAGGTATAATCAAATCGTATAGAGAATAAGATATTCTTTCATATCTATAATCACAAAATATCGAAAAATTATATTTAACTGCTTTTTTCAAGAAAAACTGTTAAGAACTTCAAATAAGAATACTTCCGGTTGACCAATTATAACCAAAATCTAATCAGCTCTTCGTATGGTTGTAAGGAAGAGGAATACGAAAGAACCATAATTTTTAGAATTGTAGTTTTGGAGTTATCGTCGGAGAAAAATTTCTCACACACACACACACACACACACACGGACACACAGACACACACATATAAAGACATCATCTTAAAACCAGTAAAATCGTATTGTAGGGACCTTAAAACGTGCTTATTCATTTAAAACTCACCATCGAATTTTTTGACCAAAGACAATACTTACCTTACCTAAAGGTGACGGAAGGTAAAAAACATCTATTACAACACCTTACTGACTATTTCTGATTGGTAGGCAGTGGTTTTCAGGTAGATTCGAAAAAAGGCCGCTAGAATGGGGAATTTTTTGATTTTTTTTTTATATGTTATAGTATTTTTAAATACAGAAATTCCCTAATTTTTCTTTTTTTTAAAATTAGCGAACCGAGTGGTAGAGAGCAATGACATTATATCGTGCTTTCTCTCTCAGTGGCTGCGTTACCAAAGATTCTAAACTATTTGTCAATGTTGTGCGACTCTTATATCGCTTGTTCATATTTTCTTTTCTTTTACTTATCTTAAATTTAGTATATTGTAGTTATAGTTTATTAGTATTAAAGTATTCTTTAATAGGTGCAATATTCTTTCATGTGATTATTATCCGGCATTTTATAATAATTATTTAATTCATGCATAAAAAGAGAAAATATTTAATGCAAAATAAGATAGAATGTCTATAAAAGTATCGATTCTATGTTGCTTTTATAGTTCATTTAAAATATACGTTCAAATAACTTTTCCATTCGGTTCGGTTACAGTGTTACTTAGCGAAATTATTGATCTAAAAATAAAAATTTGTCTTGTTAACAAATTGTTATAGCAACTGTGCTAAAATAGAAGTTCATATCATAAATAACTGTGTAATGGGTTTACATAACTTTGCGTTATAACAATATATGGGAAATGTATACACTACAATTTATGTATATTCACAATCTTTATACATAGTGGAACAACCGATACGATGTAAATATTGGTTCTATTATGATTAATTTGTATTTCTCACACAATTGTTCCTTCCTATTACTTTAACAAATGAAAATTAGTAAATAAATATATCACCATGGCTTTAAATAAAAGATACATTTTATTCATTTCAAGATAAGATTATACATTGATAATAGCAAAGGTATAGTCAGTCATATTACAGATAATATCAGCTTATTTTATAATTTTTTTTTTCCCCTAAAAAAGTTATTCCGCTTACAAATAAAGAAACAAAATATGATAGTGATCTTTATGTATAAGATAGTGACATTTGTAATTGAAATATTTAACTTTCGTTTTTACCTTTCGCCTACTTGTAGGTATACGAGTAGGTCAAATAATTCGACAGTGAATTTACAATGAATAATCATGTTTTATGTTTGTTAGTATGCGTTTCACTATTTTGCGATATGCGTTAACGTCTTTGTGATAATTTCAGCCATTTTTTGAAATTTAGTTTTTTTTAATACCTATATACTTACCTGCGATATTGACAGAAATGTTAAAGAATAAATCATTATTTATATGTTTTCTTTACACTCTTTATTGTCTCCTGATGATTTAGAGATAAATTAAAAAATAATTAATTTTCATAAAACATGCGTGCAAGATTATTTAAGGTTTAGTACTTCGTGCATAAAATCGAATAACTTAATTACTTTTATAACAAAACACCATTAAATCTCTTATATCCAATTGCACCAACAAGGCTTAAATTTTACACCAACGCTAGGTTTAAGCAAAAAATGCAAATCGAAATTTTGAGAGCAACATATTATAATTTAATTTCATTACAACATTGTCAATTTAAGCTAAGTTTAATATTTAAATTTCGTTGATATAACCGGTCATTTTAAGTGTTCCTTAAATTAACAATATCATATAGAAACGAAACGTCAAATGAGTAATTGAACATTGTTATCAAAATTTCGATTTGCATTTTTTTGTTTAAGACCAGCTTAAAACAATGGGCTACTTGCGTACCTTTTTTTATTTTATATTTTTGAAGAGCAAGTAAAAACTTACTACCCATAGTTTTTCTTTTGACAAAAAATAATGAAATTTGATTATTTGAATTACCGCCATGTATGACGTAGAATTACGCCGTACCAATGAGTGGTCGTAAAGCCATAGTGTTTGTTTATACGGGTAATGTAGATCTCCTGTTTGACGTTTTAATAATAGTTTGGAGGTTAGTATTTTAGTTTATCTTTTTCGTATCGATATTTTAAATTACATGTAACTACCTATGTGTTTATTTGTGAAGTAATTAATATATTTAAGAGACCAGAGAGAGAAAAATGTCAAATTCAAATTGAAACTTTCTCGTACGCAATGCCATCTATAAGTTACATGTTCCCTTCTTCAGTTCAATATAATGACGTCACAGAAAATTTTCTTTCTTAATTTATTAAAAAACAAATATTTTTTTAAAATACAATGTATAGTTTTATACATGTTTTCAACATAACATTACGTATTAAGTGATAGAAATTGGATTTTCAGTACCACGCAAGTAGCCCATTATTATTATGGCTAATGATTATTATACTCATAATAATGTGCCATTTAAAATTGGAAATATTTGGCGATTGTCGGGATCGAACCCAGTTCCCCCGGGTTCGCGACCTGACACTCAGGCACGCTGCCACAAAAGTGACCCCTGTGGTACACTCTCCACACCAGCTATGACTGCTCGTGAGGTGACGCCTGGTAGCGCCCACACGGTAAAATATATCGTCATCATTAACGATGTCTACATGTGTTGTAGATACTGGCACACCCAGAAATGGGTAATATGCCTGTATGAATGTATAACGAAATATATGTATACATAGTAGTATTACCAAATATATATTGTTATACTATTAACATTTTGTAAATAAAAAAAAACTCAATTTAAAGTTGCATTGTAATGTTGAAATTTTTTTCTTTGTTACATTGTTTCCGTAAGACTTTAAATGTTGTAACATTAGATATTTTTCTAATTGAAAACTGGTAATTTTACTCAAAATTTTGGTCACCTATGTAATTAACTAATTACAATATTGCTACTATTTTAAAATACATTGGCATGATTAAAAAACAAGTGAATTTATTATTTTAATCAAAGCATAATTTTCCTTGATTAGTAAATACTACCAGCCTATATGTTTAAGTTGAAATTTATATAGAATTTGTAGGTAAATATAAATTTAATTTTCAAAGCAAAACAAAGTTTTTACAATTTTATTGCTTAATTTCGCAACAAATTTGCCAAGTAAAATCGTTAGTCATAGTGAAAATTAACTTTCTATTCCTGAAAAAATGGTCTCTAAAATTAGATTACAGATATCAGAACAGATAAATCTTGAATTTAAACTACCCTAATCCAAGTTTAAATCATTATCGTAATGGATCTCGAGTACTTAACCTTATTTAGCTCAAAATCAATCAACAGTCGATCACGACGCAGAAAAGCTAAAACGGATAATGACTCGACTATAATATCCTCAACTTTCTTTTTTCTCGTTTGTCATTAATATTCTAAATGTTAATGACTGTAATTAAAACAGAATTTGTATTCCACAAAATAGGTTTATGATTCTACAAAACAGAACAAAAATAAATTTATTGCACATTTGCAACATATATTAAATGGCAAACAATGAAAAAAAATATGTTGAAATAAAGGTAAACATTGATAAGCTTTTACGTGTATAATTTGTACAAATATATTTTTACGTCAATACAAAGAATAATAAATAACGTGTGACATAATAAATACAGGGAATTGTAGTTATTGATAACGGTTTAAAAACAAAAGTTTGTTTTGCTAAACACCAATAAAAAATGTAGATAAAAACAGCTATAGAACGGAATATTTTGTTATTTTTACTTTTAATTATTATTTTCACTGTCATACTAATACCTGTAATAATGCGTATTGATAAGAAAATAAACATATCATAAATGAAAGATGTCATGGAGAGCCCGTTAGGTGGCACCTGGTACATATCTTGGATTTAAACATATTTATATTCGGGCATGTTTTTTTTTTTTATTCAGCAGATATACATTCAAGATGCAATACTGTGTAGACTACCGTTTTTTTATTTTCGTATAAATTAGATGTATTGCAGATAAATGTTTTTTTTTTATTTAGTATGCTATGCAGATTTTTCTACAACTGCTCAGCAGATATGCATCCGACTCGAAAGTAGCTGCTCCTACAGTGTTGAGCTATTGGCTGCAGAGATTCATGTGTTGAGCATTTAAAAAGAAATTGATTAAGAAAACCTTACATATATATTTTTAAAGGTTATGTTATTATGAAGCTGTCATTCAAAATGGTTTTTTTTTATTCATTGCAGTTCTGCGATTAATCCTGTGTAGCTTTGACGTCAATGCAGCGCAGATTTAGGTGCAATAAAAAAACATAGCCTACCTACGAACCCAAACTGTAATAGTTCGACCGGTTTACGTTTTCAACAAATTATAAAATGTGCACACAAGATTTGAAATTTCTACAAAATTCTTACGGCTACTTTAGATATAGACATAAAATTAAAAAAAAAGAAAAACTGGGCCAAATGACGGGTGATAATAGTTCGACCTATCTAAAAATCCAGTGCGTACAATAAAACCTACCCTATAAATAAAATTATAAGATGAACATGCACTTTATAAATTGCACTTGACACTGACATCTGCTATTTAGAATTATTTGAATATATCAGCTGTTTTCATGATTATAACAAAAATGTCTGATTTATGAAAGTTAATGTCTTTATAATTCTTTAACCGAATATCTATTAAATATGAAGGAAAATCTATAATCATACCTTATAGACAATAAGATATTCTTTCATATTGATAATCGCATAAATAAAAGAACTTCCGGTTGACCAATTATAACCAAAATCTTATCAGCTCTTCATATGGATGTAAAGAAGAAAGAAGAGGAATACGAAAGAATTATAATTTTTAAAATTGTATGTATATTGTATTTGAGTTATCGTCGGAGAAATTTTTGTCACACACACGGAGACACATACACGCACACGGACGCACAGGCACACACACACACACACACACACACACACACACATATATATATATATATATATATATATATATATACACACACCACACACACAAACACACACACAACACACACACACACACACACACACACACACACACAGACACACACACACACAGACACACACACACAGACATACAGACATCATTGTAAAACTAGTAAAATTGTATTCTAGGAACCCTAAAACGTGCTTATTCATTAAAACCACCACCAATTTTTTTAACAAAATGCAATATCGTCCTTACCTAAAGGTGACGGACGGTAAAAATAGAAAATACAGTATACTTGTACTGGTATTTCTAATGTTATCAATACAATAAAAGAGTAAAACACAAATATTTATTACAAGTAAAATAAAATGGAAATTCATTGTTGATAAAAAATTCCAAAAAATGTTTTATCTGTTTTACCGCTTCCTGTAATAGTTAACATCTTTTTACTGTTTTAACTGCAAGTATAAAAAGAGCTGTTTATATAATAACAAAACGTAGAATGAGTTTTATATTTCCCCGTAAAAACTTTAAAACCGCGATATCTGTACTAACACTATCATAATATATCAAAAGTAAGAAGTATGATACACTTATTTACATTTGATAACAATAACAAGTAATGCAATTATTAATCATATTACTGACTTACATTAGAGATAAACTGATATTATTTATATTGCAGAGATTATAATAATAAAATAAATAGGGCTAAAATCTGAATATGTGATTTTTAGCATGAATCTAAAACCTCTCTTAGGGAGAGGTAAAACTAAAATATTATTTTATTTAATATTTAATTATTCAATTAATAGCGTAATCAAATGTTAACAAATTATCTAATATAATCACGCCACTGTCGGATCACCAGCTTTTGTTTTTTTATCAACAAGACAAATTACCATTTTGTTTATGTTATTGAAAAATCGTGAACGTTATTATTGTTTTAATAGTGAAATATTGTATATTATTGCAAATTAGCAACAATGGTAAGATTGAACAATGATTTAACTGTCAATAGTTATCGTTACTGATAACATGTTTAATTATTGAGATATTTGTATTTTAAAATAATTGTTTTTTTTTTGTTCCAGTGAATGAAAAAATGTTTCCTGAAAGGCCAATCCATGGCTGACTGCTGATAGCTGAGCTATGTTCATCAATGTAAGTCGTTATATTTGCCTCTCTTTACTGTCGATTTTTTGCTATTTTTTTCAGCGTAACACAAAAGTAAATTCATTTTTCTCTTGAAAATATGGTTTATGTTTTTTAATTATTATGTAGTTTCTACAGTCGTTTATATAAAACTTATTATTGCAGATTCTGTTAATATTATTACTATTAATCATACTTTCTAGAATTATTCATAACACCGCAATATAAAAAAACTATCTATTAATAACGAAAATAAATAAATATTGTTATCGTTTCATCATGATATTGATAAATGTACGAGTATATGTAAATAATACATATTTACAAAGTTTGTTTATTATACCATGTTATTTATACTTTGTACAATGTGTGCTATTGTTGTAAATAACAAAATAATTTATAAGTGCATCCATATTTCAAGGTCTCACAGCTCTACACTAAACAGATCATGGTAGATGATATATTTTTAGCCTTGCAAATAGATAGAAACAGATATTTCAAGGTGAATCATCTATAGAACTGAAGAACTTACCATGTGGGAATTTCAGCAGATGGGTAAAAGGAAATTTAGTAAAAAGACACTTCTAATAATGTATTAAAAGATGCTATGATATTTTAAGTATATTATACTCTCTAAAAATAAATGTATACCTGCTGATTTGTAAAAATATTAATTTGTTTAAATTATTTCTCTCATACATATAATTCATATTGAAAGTTGCAAAGCATAATATAACTGATCATTTTTATTTTATATTTGTCATTATTTACCTGTACCATCTTTTATATTTCAAATAATAATATTATAATCTATAAACAGAATGTTTTGTATCTGAAGAAATTAGATATGAAAATTTCAAAAATTACAATATTTAACTTTAAATGAAATGGTACTAAGAAGAAATGAAATTCCTAATTCCTCATAATATACAGGGTGAACATAGGGATTTAACATAGTTTTATGCAATTTCTTGCGCTCCTGTTCATTTTACGGCAAAAACTGTAAAGTACAAAGTTGTTCAGAATGGAGGGAGAAACATATTTTCATAGAGCCATCTATTGATATTTTCCTTAAACTACACGTGACTCAGTTGCTATAATACAAATAAATCGCTGTCATGTTGACATTTGCAACAAGATGGTGTTAAATATGAAATATGAAGTGAGTGTAAGGTCTTTGTAATAGTGACTCCCGCTACAATGGGGTCATTTCACATTTTCTGATTTATTTTTTTCTTGAAAAAATAGGTCAAATTAAACATGTATGTGTATTGTTTACATCTTTCAAGTCTTTAGAATCAGAGATATGATTTTTTAAAAGTTGCGTGTAATTTCAAATATTTCAACGGCTGACGACACATATTCACGGATACGACAGTCGAGCTCTACCGGTTTAATTTAGAACTGTGATTATTTGGTTTGATATTTATTTAAATAAATGCTTTATTTACATACCTTACACTGGACTAGTACTTTTAAAGAAATAGAAAGTAAAAATAATCTTCTCTCTTGTATATTTTGCTGTCAGCTGTCACACTTTTAGGTTAGGTTACTGTTTCATGTTGTGTAGCGTGTGTGTGTGTGTGAGAGAGAATTGTCTTTGTGTGAGTATGAATTTGTGTCGTCACAAATTTAGTCCGTGTTTAAAAGCGCGAAAGTTTTTTAGCAAATTTATGAATGAAAAGTCGCATATTTTAAATTATTTTCTATTACTATATTTATTATATGAGATGGATTTCATGATTTTATAAAAAAAATCGACAATTATTTTTTTTAAATGACCCCATTGTAAAGAATACACGACAAATGTGAAATTCTTTAAGCTTCCACAGCCATCCAAAGACATTGAATTATGTAGAACTCAAATATCAATACACAAGTGACAGAAAATAGAACTTTAAAAATGGCAATGGTTTGTTTGTATTACGATCCTCCATCTCAACTTATACATCAACTCTCTCTTTCTTGCGTGTGACGTCAAAAGTATAACCCTCCGTTAAAAGTTGCAAACTATTTTTACATTTTTTATTGTTTTTGGTTTCTTCGCAATTTTAAAAAGAAATATCAATATTTCGGTTGATGTAGCAACATATATGGAACTTCTATTCTTTTTTCTAGTTTTCATAAATTATTTATCGTCAAATGTCAATTTTACTTATGGAAAATAAATTCCGTATTTTTTCATCATAATGTTCCTTTACAATATACACACCTTTCTTATTCAAATAAACATTCATTCTTTAATTTATATCTTTTCCATATGTTAAATTGACGTTTGACGTTTACAAATAATTTTTGGAAGTCAGAAAAAAGAACACAAATTCCATTACTGTTGAAATTTTGAAATTTCTTTTTAAAATGTGAAGAAACCAAAAACATAATAAAACTTGTAAAATCAGTTTTATATGCAACTTTTAATTCTGTACAACTTTGTACTCTAAAGTTTTTGCCGTAAAATGAACATGAGAGCAGGAAATTTCATAAAACTAATACCCCATGTTGAATCACCCTTACCCGCTACCATCCTGTACGTATGTGTAAATTTTAAAGATTTGAAATATGAAGGCAACGGCTTTTAAAAAAGGAAGAAAAGTAGAAAATGCAGTGTATTATACAGTCTAAAATACATTACATATTTTCGTATATTATGAAAGTTTATTATATTTAATAGACTACTAAATCATGATCATACATATAATTATTTTTATTTATCAATTTATAATTAACAAATTTAATTAAATTTCTAATATTAAACATTAGATTATTTCGAATCCGGCTGAAGATTTAATTGTCATATAAAATTGATTTGAAGTAAAAACCGATGTAATGAACACATTAACACATTACTTCTAGCCTTTATATTTTAAATCAAATACAGATACCGGCAAAATAAAGGGAACAAAAAATGGTGATATATTTAAGAAAGTTTGAATATCTCTCTGGTTTCCATGTTTGTGTTACGTAACGTACTGTAAATAACAAATGACTATATAAAATGGTACCTATACTTCATTTCATGTAAGAAAATAGCTAAAAAAATATCACTTGTCAGCTGTCAATTATCAAATAAAATCGACAGAATTAAGTGATATTTAACAATGTTTTGATGTAATTTTTCCTATTCAGGACTCATATATTTTTCGGATAAAAATATTTTTATTATTGTTTTCACGAATTTAAATATTTATTTAATGCATGTAAAAACTTTGGGCTCTCAAGCGCTATTTATTACTTTCTTACGTGAAATGAAGTATAATAATGAAGTATTTTCTATGTTCATACCATTAACAAAGAAGCTTATTTTTATGTGAATTCGAATTTAAAATTAATTGCTAATATATCTTCCTAAAATTATATGCATAAAAATTTATTGAAAATATCAATTAGTTTTTATAAAAATATTACGCCTCAAGTATAACAAAAACAATTTATTTAATAAATTATTAAGTTCGTGTAGGAATCGGACCCTTATAGACAATTACCGAACTAGCTCAATAAAGAAGGAATTTTGAACGATCGCGAAAAAAATAAATATTGAAATATGAATCAAATGAATTTTCTAAATATTCTTGAATTTGGTAAAAAAGGTGTCTGAATGATATGTGCTGGACTCTGATTCTATAACTTCAAAACGTCCTTATTCACAAAATTTTCATTATTTTTAGTTCGATCTTATATCTCCCTTATCTTTCATAGAAAAGAGGTCAAAAATATATTGTCATAACCTAAATCTTGTAGAAATTGGCACATCATTATCAACTGGAAGCAAACTATAATGATAAGTAAATTATATATTACTTATTTTTTGTTGTTTTAAAATAAATACAATATACAAATTGGGTCATTAAAAATTATATTTTATTTAATTGTCCACCAAATAAACCTAGTAAAGAACAATTAAACAGAATCAGTTGATAAAATGATTCAACATTGCGTCGCGAGTAGGAAACGTTGTGAAATATGCGTCGTTTAGGAAGCATTGAACTCTGTAAATCGATTTTAAATAATTGTAGACGTGCCCGGGAAGCTAACACAGATTCAAATTCAAATCTAACATTCAGTGCATTAGACATATACGCCCACAAAAATTATCAGACATCACGTGATCATAATATGAGGTTTATAAACTTATTTATTTATTTTTATCATTAACTAATAAATCAATAATATATCCTATACTATTATTAGAGAATGATTTATATATAGCAACAAGGTTCAATTATTTAGTTTCTCACAAATATTAACAGTATTGTATTAATTACTTCATACTTGGGATTAATTATAAGTCGCATAATAAAAAAATAAATTGGTTCGGAAAACTTCATGTAAGATAAATAATTTCCATGGTTAGAGTTGTAATTATTACAACACTTATTGTTTACATATGAACAAAAGAATATGATATGAAATCATCAGTATTTTTTGCAACAATTATATTCACATTAAACAAATATTTACGTAACTTTTACCGGAAAACTTACAATTTTCGAATCTAAAAGAAACACTTGTTCGTAAATGTTATATCAATGGTTTTATCAAAAATTACAAGTCGACAACCCAAATATACGACACGTAAGAATATATGAATATATTTAACATTTATTTTGTTCATAGATATACAAAATTATGCTAGTTGTACGATAATAAATATTGTCCGTTTTGCCCTCTCATTGGTCGGAATGTAAACCTAATACACAAAAACTAAAAACATATCATCTGTGAGTTGTCATTCTGTCTAATGAAATCGACAAAATTAAGTGATATTTAATCAAGTTGTAAATTTTGACTGTCATTTTCAATATTCAGGTGTTTTATATTTTGTACAGATAAAAATATTTTAGCATGACAATTACAAAGTTTAGTTTCACGCGTTTCACGAAGTATGACGTCACAGCAGAGCCGTAGCGACATTTCTGCACCCAGTGCTGATTTACCGTTTTACGTAAACCTTCCCCCCACTCCCTTCCCTTCCTGTCGTCGAGGATACAAGTCAATAATGTATTTATTTATATTTGAGAAGAGGAATCGGAAAAATAAAGATAAATTTTAGTTCTTGCGATAGCCACCGCAAAATGAATAATTTACTTAATTATCTGTAACACATTTATTTATTAATTATTTGCACGAAGTACGTATTTACGTCCATAGAAATATAGGCACTCCCCATTTTTGGTTACCAAAATATTTGATCTCGAATGTGTTAGCTGGCGTAAAAGAAGACGGTTAATTTTGCTTTCTTGCCGTTTACCTGCACAGCTCGTGTGTAAACTTTTCACAGAGCGCTATTTTTATTGTTCCTCTATACCAGGAGGCGGAGCTTAGTCGGTGTACTGTAAAATCGTTAGCTCAAAGGGGTGCATCTGCTATTTATATTTATACTGTGATATGGGCTTGGTGTCTTTTCATTTGAAAATATCTTTCTCTGTATCATTTTGTGTTCATCTGTATTACATTGTATGGCATAATTTATACTAAAATTTATTTGCGTATTAGAGCTCTCTTGAAGATTACGCCCGATGCGGAGGCACCGACGTCACCGCCCTAGTTACGGCTCTGCGTCACAGAATCAGACCCGCGAATGATTACAGAAATCTTGAAAAAAAATCTGTTGTGGCCAGCACAAAACCTTCCTTCAATGTATTTTGTACATATCCTATACCAAAAGTTCCTTGAAAAAGATTCTATATATTCTGTATAATTACAAGAACACACTATTTTTACATATCCATACTGAAAGTTCCTTTGAAAAGATTCTAAAATCTAATAAAATTTTTATACGAATACGAACGTACATTATGTATTGCACTTAACACTTCCTCCTGCTTCAACTTTGCCCTATTTTATTAGAAGTCGCTGTTTCTTACTCTTCTCTTCTACTCATTCCTGTCCAAAGCACCTTCGTGACACAGTTCTTCCTCTCTCAAATCTTCTGCTATATAGTCCTTCCATCTTCTCTTTTACCTTTCTCGTACTTCTGGCATTATAAGTTCCTATCTTGAGGCGAGGCCGCAAATGCAAGTCACTGACGAGGGACACTCTGTCACTTATATCACTTTCAGATCATATACTTTCCACTTTGGTTTTGCACTTGCCACTGACATCTGTCAATTAGATTTTTTTGAATATATCTGTTGTTTTCATAATTTTTGCAAAGCTGACTGATTTTCGAAAGTTAATCTCTCTTAATATCTCTATAACTCTATATCTATTGAATATGTATAATCGAACCGTATAGAGAATAAGATATTCTTTCTATTGATAATCACATAAAATGTTGAAAATGATATTTAACTGCGATTTTTCAAGATAAACTGTTAAGAACTTCAAATAAGGGTACTTCCGGCTGACCAATTATAACCAAAATCTAATCAGCTCTTCATATGGTTGTAAGGAAGAGGAATATGAAAGAATCATAATTTTTAGAATTGTAGTTTTGGAGTTATCGTCGGAGAAAAATTTGTCACACACACACACACACGGACACACACAAGACACACACACACACACACACACACACACACACATCATCTTAAAAATAGTACATTCGTATTGTAGGGACCCTAAAACGTGCTTATTCATTAAAAACTCACCACCGAATTTTTTGACCAAAAACAATACCTTCCTTTTGACGGAAGGTAAAAAGAGTAATAATTTTGAATATTTCTTATGAATATATGCATAATATGCGGTATATTTTTAATTTATAAAAAAATCAACACTTTTTCTTTTGCAGGTAGGCCACCTGATCTTTCAATTTGTTCCATAATCTATTTTTTTGCTAATTAATTTAACTATTAGTGTATTTGGGCTACAAAAATAATACCTTCTTTTCAAGACGTTATTGCATTATGTACTACGTCTCCAAAATAAAAATTGCATGTAATTTAACTCGAATGGCTTGAACGCCATAATGGGTCATAAATCATAACTGAAACTTCAACAGTAGGTAATAAAGGAAATTACCTTCATCATTAGAAAGAAAATATAAAGTATCCCGTGAAAGTGCATACTAAATAAAATTCAGAAATAATCGTTCTTGGAAGCTATTTGCAAAAGTAAAATTGCAAACATTATATGAACTATGCATTTTATCGGGAAAACAAATATGTGACGAATGGTCTAATGAAAATGATGTAGCAACTTTTGTCTAACTAACTTCTTATATGTCATAGTGCTCGAGATGTATCATCTACATTAAGTACATGTAAAACAAGTTCCATAAAAGGATTATCAAATATAATTATAAGATAAGGATGAATAAGATTAAGAAAATTCGGTATGTCGTGGAAAACAAAATTACGCTATCGTTTTGAGCAGTTATTTATCTGGCATTTTAGTCCAGTAAACGAAGAGATTTTACCCTACAAAGGTCGGGAAGTTCTGAATTTTTGACATGTTGTATATGATGGTGGGTTAGTGAAAAATCCAAATTTCCACAATCGCCCCTCCCCCGCTGCCTCCCCCTTCTTGTAAAAACCACCGAAAATCGGCACTTTTCTCAGTTTATTGCCTATAACTTCTTTCTGATACATTTTAGCGCAAAAATAGTTACCTGTAACTTAGTTACAGTAAAATTTTTGAAAGAAGTCCGATCAAGGCCATCTACGATTTGTATCTATGAATTAAGATTTTGTGCTGTCAAATTTAGTAGTGTCTTTTATTTAGTTTTTATGAGGGTACATAATATCTTGTGTACCTCATAAAAACTATGTAAACGACACTACTAAATTTGACAGCATAAAATCTTAAGTCATAGATGCAATTCATAGATGGCCTTGATCGGACTTCTTTCAAAAATTTTACTGTTTGTGAAGTTATTGTATACAAGTAATAGCAATGGAGCTATGAAGCTCACAAAATGGCTAAAATTTTGAGTTTCTTTCCACTTTACATCGCAATAGCTCCGTAAAACATCATTTTAGCGTAAAAGTCCACATAATTAATCTTATAAAGAATTTAACTACCTACAAATTCCAATTATTTTTTACGGAGTGGGGTCACACTTTTTGGTTTATTATTTCTAATTATAAAAGTATAATTTCAAACAGGATAATATGTATAGATGCAAAATAAAGGTAATTATAGGGACTACTAATATTTTTTTTCTTTAAACAGCACTTTTTTTATTTGCCTGCTAATTCTTTCTACTTATTTAGCATTTAGTTAATCAATTTTTTAAAGTATTGTTGTGAGTGAAAATATGAAATGAAAGAGCATTTCCCAATCATGATTTATAATTTGGCAGCTTTGACAGTTTTAAGCCAGTATGAAATATCATTCCAAAAACTTTTATAATTGATGTAAACTTTTTCTCGGTGACTTTGGATGTAGTGGTTTTGCATTTAGACAAAATTCGTTATATAATATATTTTTAGTTTTGAGAGTAGTAACCAGCAGATATTTCAAGGGCATTCACATATGGATGATACACCATCCAAGAATTTGGAGAACAGTTAAAAGGAA
Organism: Ophonus ardosiacus; assembly: GCA_943142095.1. NCBI lineage: Eukaryota > Metazoa > Arthropoda > Insecta > Coleoptera > Carabidae > Ophonus > Ophonus ardosiacus. Next base: position 9,189,154 of record OW964830.1, on the reverse strand, counting down.
GTAAAAGATTCTAAACTACTAAATTACTGTATAATGTTCGTTATTAATAATTATACCTGTATGTATGAATACTCTTCATTTAAATGATATGTAAGTAAATGTGAGATATGAAAACCATTGTTGTAATCAAATGTATTACATATTTCGGAAATATGCGAACATTCCTTTAAATGAGTTATTTTCAGATTAATATTATAAATTATATAACCAGCTTATAAACAAAAAATGATAGTGGAAGTTAATCAGCAAAATATTATTAACGCGACAATATTTTGAAAAATTATAACGATATTATATTTACTGCTTACAATATTTATCCATATATGTTCTAAATATAAATGTTTGAACTTTAATGAGTACACATACTTATGAATATCCTTGAAAAGTCGATAGATAACTCCAAGGTTAAATTGGAAAATTATTATTCACCAAAATATGCCTATGATGAAATGATATGTAAATACATATGTGACATGTTTATAATCATTAATTTATAAATAGATATTTGATATTTTTTAGTAGTTGTAATAAAAGAGGAATAAATTTAACATTTCCTTAGAACATTTTTTATTGAATCTTGTTTCTTAATTCACAATTTGTTGATTACCTGTAGTGGTTTATTGTTTGTTTATCACTTAAAATAGTTATTTATGCAACAAGTGTAAAAAGTGTAGTCTTATTTTTACTTGAGTTGCATACAAATTTTATTATCATGAACACGAACACATACTATTTTTTACAAATTTCATACTAAAAGTTCATTTGAAAAGGTTGTATAAATCCAATAAAATTATGACATAAACATACACTAAAAAAAAATGCACTTGACACTTTACTTTCTGCTTCAGCTTTCCCCTATTTTATTAGGGGTCGCTGTTTCCTCTTCTCTTCCACTCATTCCTGTCCAACGCATCTTTTTCACACAGTCCTTCCTTTCTCAAGTCTTCTGCGATACAGTCCTTCCATCTTCTCTTTAGCCTTTCACTGCATGTCACTTGAGAGGACCACTATGAAATACTAATTTTTGATCCCATACTTTCCATATTTGGTTTTGCACTTGCAACACACATCTGTCAATTAGAATTTTTTGAATGTATCAGCTGTTTCCACAATAAATAGCAAAGCTGACTAATTTTTGAAAATTAATTTCTTTATGATGCTTTAACGCTACATCTATTGAATATGAAGGAAAATGAATAATCAAACCATATAGATAAGAGTATTTTCTTTAATAAATATAATAACAAAATGTCAAAAAATAATATTTAACTGCGTTTTTTTAAGAAAAACTGTTAAAAACTTCAAATAAGGGTACTTCCGGTGGATCAGTTATAACCAAAATCTAATCAACTAATGGATGTACAGAAGATAAATACGAAAGAATTATAATTTTTAGAATTATCGTCGGAGAAAAATTTGTCACACACGGACACACATACACACACACATATACATACAGACATCATCTTAAAAATAGTAAATTTGTATTGCAGGGACCCTAAAACGTGCTTATTCATTAAAAACTCACCACCGAATTTTTAACCAAAGACAATACCTTCCTTACCTAAAGGTGACGGAAAGTAAAAAAGTAAAAAGAAAATTATTATTTTTAATTAATATTTATAAATATTGGAAATTTTTTTTTTAAATTTATAACAAGTCTACATTCTTTTGTTTTAAACATGGCTAAAACTTGAATTATTAATTTTTTAGGGTTATGTGTGTGTTATATCTCGAGAATTATTGTTTTGAAAAAATCTAATTACATCATGTTATACTACGTGAAAGCAGTATAAAAATTATCCAAACATTTTTCTTTATCTCTCATAATTAGCGAGATATGAAGTATTTTTGAAAATAAGCGCAAAACATGTTTTATGCTAGCTCAAAAACAAAAGACGATGGAAAAGACCTACATCAATTTTCTGAAGCGTGCTTAATAAGAAAGTTTTTCATATAAGGAACTCGAATTTGTTCCATCCTGTACATATAAGAAAAAATATACTAATAACAAAGCAAATTATTGTCCTTATCTTGCCTTGGCCATAATTGCCCGCGTATAATTCGGTAGGTAAATATGAAGTTGTTAAGCAAAAACTCTCATTTTGGATAATTTAAGAGTTGTAGGCACGACCAACAAGGTGAGACGGCCTAGATATTTAAACCAGCGAAACGAATAATTGTCTTTTTTCATGCAAAGAAATAAAAATAATGAAAATGAGATTGCAATCGCCCTTTGTGTTGAAATGTAGATTAGTGTAGAAATTATAATGGCTTGTCTTTCAACTTCTATTATTAGTACAAAGTACAAACAAACATTGAAATAATGATAAATGCATTTCGATAAGTCAAACACAATGGTGAGGACAACTTAATGGTTTCTCGCATACTACATCAGAGAAAATTTATAACGAATATTATTATTTTAATAACAAAATAGGATATGAATAAAATGTTTATATAGGAAATTAACAAATGTTCAGCAAAATAAAAGCAAAAGTAAGTAAGTAGATTTGGATTTTGCATCGCTTTTTATATTGGCTTGTACCACAAGTCTTGTTTTGAAAACGCTGTTTTCAAAATGTCGAATTTCAATATTTAATTTCACCCTTATAGTTAAAGAGCGAATGTTTTCAAAATATTTATTTGAATGCAAACTATGTTCTGCTTTAAAATAATATTTTGAAAAAATCTTTCTGTAAACATATACGGGTGAAACTAAATATTGAAATTTGTCATTTTCAAAACGGCGTTTTAGTAATTTACATGTTTCCTGTGCGGCACTTTTTAAAATTCAATTTTAAAGTCTCCCGTAAACTTTAGCTAAAATCAAATAGGAGATACCAGTATTGCCAGGTTACCGATGAAATATTAAATACCAAATCGTTTATGCTATGGCTATATAAAATATTAAATTTGCTACATAAGAAATTAACATATCACATACTAATGGATTTTTGCGATTAGAAAATTGACTTTGCTATATTATAGGTAACCTAAAGACTAAAATGTTGAAGATTGTGCGGAGCGTCACGCTTCAGCCTTTTTTGATCACTCTGTAGATATCCGAAAAAAATAAGAAATTATTTATATAAGTATTGTATTGCACTTCGCTATCGAACCGTCGTTTTATAAAAAAAAAAAATAATACAGAACTTTACCCAAATATTGTTTTTATTGTTTTTAACATGTCTTCTGCACACATATAATTCTAATTATATCTATTTTTCATTGTATGAGGAAGTTCCTAAATGTCAGAGATTCTTCCAATTCAGTAACAAGATAGGTGGTATTTCTGATGGATATATGCATTTTACCTATAATTTTAAATATTTAATTAATAAAACGTTAAGAAATATTAAATGTACTTCCCAGAAAAAGCTATCAGAATGTCATTAAAACTGTTGATTTTTAACACTAACATCTGTCATTTTAAAACTATGTTATGAACATTACTATGTTATAAACATTTGAATTTGTCAACTGGTTTCCTTAGCCTCTGCGATGTATTAAATATTACATTAAATTATTCTACATATTATAGTGTCTTTTTCTCTAAATCTATACAAGATATAATAAATTTTTTAAGTGTATTAGATGGAGAATTTTATGTTCTTCAATATTTGTAATAATAAAAATTTCCAAAAAATTATATTTAGAATATTTTTTTAAAGAAACTATTACTTCCAGTTGTCCAATTGTTACCAAAATCTAATCAACTTTTCCCAGGAATGTCTGATTGAGGAAACTGCAGTTAAATATTTTTTAAGTCATATAGTATTTGAGAAACCGTGGCTCCAACATCCCCCCCCCCCCCCACACACACATACACACACACACATACACACACACACACATATATATATATATATATATATATACGGACATCATCGTAAAAATGTTATAATCGGATTCTAGAGACCTTAAAACGTGCTCATCTACAAAAATGTGGATATGCGATTGTTAACATGATTCCAATATCTCCTCGCGAGAGATAAAAAAAACCGGTCACTTAACGCACACAGCCACGCGACTCCATTCCATTATTATTTTAATACTTGAACAAATATTTAAATAATGTATGTATACAGATATACATAATAAAGTGAGTAGGTACCATACATGTAATGAGTGATACTGCCGTGATAATGTAAATATGTATTATGATTTTACACATTGTATTTACATAATAATAAAGAAGATTACAACTAACCCATATATGTAATTTTGTATTAAATGTATTCAAATTTTATTACTTAGTAACAAAAATTGTTTTCTTTTTTTAGGAATTAGAAATGATGCGAATGTAAATATATTCTGCATCACATGTAATCAAAAAATGTGACAAAAAATATACTCGTATAAAGCTAAGGCGGTATATAGTTACAAAAATAACTATTTTCGCATATACAGATGTAAATTTTAAAATGGGTCTTAGGGCTGCTATAACATAGAAAAACAGTTTTTACCTCTCGCAAGGAGAGGTATTGGATTCATGCTAAAAATCGCATATCCAGATTTTAGTGAATAAGCATGTTTAAGTATATAAAAGACTCTATCCGAAACATTTAAAATTTATATTATATCTTCTATTGATTCTTTTAGCTGTCCGAAAGTTTCTATACTAATTTATAAAAAAAAGAATTGGTGCATATTACAGGGACAAAAAATACGAAATTTGATACCAAACATGTCACATTTCTGTTTCATATAGTCACAAAATAAATTTAAAAAAAAAGCGAAATTAAGAAAAAACCTATTTCTTGTAAATAAAAATTAGGTAGAATGAAACTAACTGTAACAAAATAAAACAGTTGTTGATTTAAACAGCTCATAAATAAACGCTTATTTATTATAATTATTATTATTTTGGTTTTATTAATAAAAAATCATGGATTTTTCTTAATTTCGCAAATTTTTTAATTTATTTTGTGGCTTTATCTGAAACAGAAATGTAACTTGTTTGGTACCAACTTTTTTTTCTGTAAATTAATATAGAAAAGTTTTGGCAGCTGAAAAACTGTTTTTCTTTATTATTGCTCTTATAGCTCTATGACCCGTTTCAAAATTTATACTCTGTCTGTAAAAGAAAAACTGTTTATAAGCAATTGTATATATTACTACTAGAGACATCCTATAGTAAATGCGCGAACTATATTGAAATCGAAAGTGGTAGTTGTCCAGGCTAATTAAATTCGTCGGGGTGACGTTAGATGGCAGCGTGGACCATTTCATTCACACGGTATTCACTATATCTGATGAATATATGCATTTTACTTACAATTTTAAATATTTAATTAATAAAACAATAAGAAATATTAAATGTACTTGACAGAAAAAGCTTGCAGAATGTCACTAAAACTGTTGATTTGTGTCAGTGTCTGACATCTGTCATTTACAAACTTGTTATAAACATTTGAATTTGTCAACTGGCTTCCTTAGTGCGTTAGCCTCTGCGTTGTACCACATTAACTTATTCTATATATTACAGTGCTTTTATCTCTAAAACTATGCAAAATATAATAAAAATTTTAAGTGTATTAGATGGAGAATTTTATGTTCTTCAATATTTGTAAGAACAAAAATTTCCAAAAAAAAATATATTTAGAAGATTTTTTTAAAGAAATTATTACTTCCGGTTGTCTTCCCAGGAATGTCAGATAGAGGAAACTGTAGTTAAATATTTTTTAAGTCTTATAGTATTTGAGCAACCATGGCTCCACACACACACACGCGCACACATACACACACACACACGCGCACACACACACGCACACGCTCACACACACATCATCGTAAAAATTTTAAAATTGGATTATAGGGACTTTAAAACGTGCTTATCCACTAAAATCTGGATATGCGATTTTTAGCATGATACCAGTACCTCTCCTAGCATCAATTCTTTTATTTTTTCTGTGTTATAACAGTGAGTATAAAGTAGGTAGATATATATACTTTTATACTCACTGCGGTTATAAGAGACTAATAATGCATTTTGGTATAAAAGTGCATATAGCGCTTTTTGGAACGCAACGACGATATTATGTACATATGTACATATTTCTATATAGTGTGTATTTATTTTACATTTAAATTTGGTGTAAAAATGGCGTTCCCGCGTTTTCTCTTGAATACCCCTCTGTTTTGTCTACTCTATGGTGCACAAGTCAAGATTTGAGATTTGAGCACTTCTGTACCCGCCAATTTCATGGGCTATACGAGCCCTGTCCCATATGTGTTGGCCCAGTCATAAAAAAAAATGCATTTCTTATACTTGTGCTCCACTGGAGAACCCGCATCCAATTGTATTAGTTAGTGTAGATCAGTTATTTCCAGTATTTAAGGCATTAAGTTATAATTCAATGGAAATAAATTAGTAGGTGTTTTGATTTTTTGCTTAAATAAGTCATTTCAATGATTTTATGCAACTGGGCCAACACTTATGGGACAGGGTTCGTATTTGCGAAAACGAGAAATAAATGAGTAGTGATTTGAAGAAGGCTATGTATGTACATATGTATGTACAAGTTTTCGTGTTTCATGTTAACCCAAATACATTTTTTATTTACTATTAAAATTACGTAAATTTATTTCCGATTAAAAATTATTATTTAATTGTTTACTTCAGTGTGCACCACAAGACTTTGCCGGTTGTTACGTCATAAACAAATAAGATACGTAACTAATTATTTATAAAAATATATGAATACCTACCTTCAAATTAAGTAGCAGACGGTCATTTAAAATTTGTGTTTCATAGTGAAAGGATGGTTGTACTCTTCTGGTTTGCTGGACCGTGCTCGACCATTCCTTTATTTTTTTATATTTATATTTCATAGTGTTCAAATCTGTGGTAGTTATCTATACCTTTAAAATAAATTATTAAATTTTAGAATTAAATTCATTAAATTAAAGTGCGCCTAGATCATCCCAGGGCTTGGAAGGTCGCCGTGGGATACTCATATTTGTATAATGGTAGTTTGGTCAAAAGTCCAGGTTTAGCCTGAGACAAGGTATGTGAAAATAGACTTCCCAGCAAATTGAAAATTTATCAATTTTTACATTAAAATTAGAATTTTTTACATTTTGCTAATAAAATTATATTTGCTAATTAGTAATAATTTAAAATATGAAAAATACAATTCAAATTCACTATTATGAATTATTAATACATTTTCGTTTCTTTAATTTTAATATTTCAAGTTTCTGTCATAATTTAAATAATAATTTTTAAAATATTTTAGGTCAATAACTTTGCATTTTCCTCATTCTAATAATTGTTACTGTACCCATAATTTAGGGTATAAGGAATAACAACACTATATAAATACAATACAATGAATTGTACAACAATCCAAATTTTAATATTTTAAAATACAGTATTTGTACTAGTGTTACATAACCTAATAAAATAGCTAAAGTCTTATAAGTACTTATATGTTTTTTAAAATATTTAAAACTTACAATTTCAAAATTTATTTGCGCAACAAACAATACCATATATGTGTCATAGTTTGTTAACATGGATTTTTCCATTTATTTATTTAAATATACAAACTATGAATAATGAAAAAATAAGGTAAATGACAACCCAATAATGGGTAATAAGCAGGAATGATATAATTATTTACTATTAAATAGGCTTGAATAAAATAAATTTTGATTTCAACTTTTAAATAAATGTAAAACTGAGTACAATGTGGTATATAAATAGTTATTTATAAACAATTTTTTTAATATATTTCTATAATAACTTGAGAAAATCCTGTCTGCAAAATATGTTTCATTAGAAATTGTTTCATTTTATTTTTTAATAATAATACCAATTCATTCTTTTAATTGAAACATTTTTCTATATTTTTTTACTGTTATTGTATGCCAATTAGTTTTGGGTTCAAATCCCGTACTCAACAATTTTGAAATAGAGGAAATGTTAAGTATTTGATCTAATTTTCTAATAATTCTTAACTATTTTATAAATTCAGAATAACTATTGTGTACATTTATCATTTTGAATGTGTAACAATATTTACAATTTTGCTGGGAAGTAGCTGTACATTGCAATGAATGTTCAATTATTAATAAAAGAGAATACAAAAATAATTAAGAATGAAAGGTGTGAATGAGTGTGGCTCGTATAGATGGGTAAAACATAAAAAAACAAAAAAAAAATAAGAATATATGAAAACAAAAACCAATTTTTATTTATGAATGACCCCCTGAATGGCTTGTGTGATTGAGGTTTATAGGTATTGATAAATATTTGATAAAAGACAGTACTTTCAACATTTTTATTCAGACAATAATATTATGCAATATTTATATATTTTTGGAAGAAAATTTTTAATCCATTTCATGCAGTTGAAATGAGATTTTCTGGATCCTAAGAGAAAAAATACCACACCCAACTAGGGGTAAAGAACCATTATAATACAGATATTTTGCATTTATACAAATCTTAAAATTAAAATGAAGTGAATAATAAGTCAAATAAAAACGTTCATTGCAGTACAGCCTAGTTAAGTTTAGTTAAAGGGGGCGCGTCGTCATCCTAACTTTAACTTGTAAATCTAACTTAAAGTGTAACTTTCGTCCCGGGTGAATTTGCTCGCGTAACCCGGCATAAGGTCCGGGTCGCTAACTTCCGCATATCCCGGCATGAGGTCCGGATCGTTTCCGTTTCCTTGACATCGTATAGGCCAGGATTCCATTGGACCTGGACATCATCGTCCTTCTAGACTCCGTGGGATATAATCGTCATCCTAACTTTAACTTTTAAATGGTAGATTTCATGCCGGCATGAGGTCCGGATCGATTAGGCCAGGAACCCAGGACCTGAACAACGGGGGACAACGAGGGATCGAGAAAGGAGCAAGTCTTCATGGCGAATTAAAGACGCGAATATATTCGATATTTGTTGCTAACCGGGTACGGGTAATTTTGAACAGATTTTGACAATATTGATTTTATTTTTTGTTGTGTCGGAAGTATTTTTTTATAAACTGTAGTTTGGGGTTTGTAGGGTTAATTTTTGTATAAATTCGTTCGCGAAAATCGATTTATAATGATATATTTGGGGTGGGATTTTGGGATTGTTTATATTATCTTATATTATATATGCTCGTATATAATATAAATATGATATAATATATTTATTTTGTATGTTATGCTTTTTTCCTAGCGCACTGAGTATTTGGCGTGCCAGTATTTATACTGTGCAATGAATACTCATCAAATTCCGCCGAAGGTCTCTCGCGGGCATGAAAATGTTCGGTGGACTTTACACATGGTAAAAAAAGCTTTGTTGCAGTTTGCTGAAATTAGTACCAGCAGCTAATTTCGTAATCACAATAAAGTTGTTTTTTATCGTGAGGTGAGCAACCCTCGTCCAAGAAAACTTACCCTCCGTAAGGATTGCACGGGGTCGGTTTTCGCGGAATGGGGAGGGCGCGGTCGTAGGTCCAAGCACTGTATGGAATATGACGATGAGCAATAGTTTATCGGCGTATGCATATCAGTGGTTGGAACGCGCTTGGCCCCAGCAGGCCGCGTCCGTGAACAAGCCACAAATAGGTTCATTTCATCTCATTATCATTTTTGTTAGGGTTTCAGGCGCGGGCGATTCTATTTAATTTACAGTTAATATGAGATCGTTAGGGTTTTGTAGGACACCTCATTCGTGATTTAGATTGAGGTGGCTCTGTCCTCAATGGGGTATTCCACTCAATTTTTTTTATTATTTTAAATAAAACTTCATTCAGTTTTGAATCAATTCATAGTATAAAAAATCTTAATTGTTCCTAGTTTAAGAGTATTTTATTTTCGAGAAATCAGTGTAACGTCACATTTCCTCTATACTTGTCTTTCTCACACACACTGCTGTGAGTACGCTGCGAGAGAAGGATAATAATTGTATGACGTCAATTTTCCCTTTTAGCAAATCTGAAATATCTCGTAAAGTAATTATTTAAAAAATGTTTTCATTGTTTTAACTATTATTTATTGAGCAATACTTTATGTTAAATTGAAATTTTCTTAATTTTGTTGTTATGGTGGAATACCCCATTCCTTTGAATCGCAGGAGGTTTGGACAGGGTTCCCTGCCCAAGTGGACAGACCTTGTCGTGGTGGCAGGGCTTAACCATACCCAAATTAGGGATGGGACCAACGTCTCCACAAATTAACGAAAATAATTTGTTTCTGGTTAATATATAAAAAAAATAATTATTTTGGCATATATTAATTCGATAATTTTTATTTAAATGCAATTATTTTAATAAACAATTAAAGTATTATTATTTCTCGAATCCAAACCATACGCGCGGAATATAATTATAAAAAAAATGTGGCCAGTACATTACCTCCCGCCAATTCCATTTTAAAATAGTAATAACCTTAAGTATCACTTCCGGTTGATCGTTTGAAGACAAAATAAAATTTGTTGTTCCAATAAATAGAAAAGTCTGCAATATGAAATTTTGGATTATATTTTGTTTTTCCTTTAAAATCTGTTAAGAGCTTCAAATTAAGTACTACATACCAAATTTGAGAAGTTTTGGATCATATTTTAATAGGTTTTGAGAAAAAAATCGTTACATAAATTATTGTAAAAATAGTAAAAACGTGTTGTGGGGACTCTAATTCGTGCTTATTCACAAAAAATTATCTAATTTTTGGACTGAAAACGTTACCACCCTTTTCTATGGTATGGCGGGAGGTAAAAATTCATAATATATACAAAATAAACTAATACAAAAATTGTCAATTTAGTATTTTTTCCAGAAAATAGCACAGTTTAGAGCAGCTGATGAAATGGTGGTACTCTAGCCAGATCTTCTCTCGTGCATTCCACTTCTAAATTGGGGCATGTGAGCAGGTGGGTCATTATTTGTTCTTGACTACAATGAAATAAAGTGGATTCTACTTGGTACCCCCCAGTTATACAAATGTATTTCACATATTTCTACTTGACTTTATAGGCGATTTAAAATTTACCAAATGGGACATTTCTGGTCATTGCCTGGTGGTATTTTCTCATATTTTGCAGTAAATAAAGTAAAAAGAAAATTGTATCAAGTTAACAATGGATTTAATTCATGTAATTTGAAATAAAATATTAGATATCTTTATGAGGATTTTGAATGTATCTTTACTTATAACATAAAAAATAGGAGTTGGACACTAAATTTAAATTACAAAATATATTTTATCTTAAAAATATCTTAATTTTTATTTTTTTAATTGTTACAGGGCAGCAGGATGACCAAATTCATAGTTGGAGAATGTTTCCGTAGACGCGAAGAAGAATACAGCCCTAGGCCCTCCCCAAAAACCCTATCTTGGATCTATTTGTGCCCATTACCCTTTACTTGCCAGTAAAATCAAAATAAGGTAATTAATAAAAATTCATTATGTTATAACTTGTTGTATTTTACATAAATACTGATGTATGCTTGTTGTATGATGAATTTAAGTTGCAAATTATTATTTAGGAATCAAATGTAATAATTATTTCCAAATAACTGCACTTTGTGGGTTCAGAATATATAGATTTAATAATTTTATATTTAAAATATCATATTTGAGTTCTCGCTCTATATCCACCAATCACAAGCTTCGTTATTTTTGCCAATCACACGAGACCACGCCGTGAGCGTCACTGCCAGGTCATTGCGTCACATGTTGTGCTAGCAGATTGATGTTCGCTAGTGGTTTTACGCTTAGACCAGGAATAGAGGGGAGACAGGGCATATTCACGCGTATATTTCCAAATCATCTCTGCGATTTTGACCCTTATTGGATCAGCTGGAATAGCTAGTCGACCAGTTAAATATTTTTATGTTACAGTTGACCAAATCTAAATAAATATTTGATTATCCATAACATAAATAAAACAATTTAAAACTAAGAAAACTATTAATTAAATTAAAGACGTATGTATTCAAGAACGTCAGAAGTCAAAATAATGATTGATAACGTCGGGTGACGCTTGTTGATTTTGAAAACTTATTCGTTCGACTGCACACGTATGTAACACATCTGGTCGACTGGGCTATCGCAGCTGACTTTGACGTTTCAATAAGGTCGAAAGTCGCTATGATGATTTGGAAAGTCTTCTTACGGCGAAATACATAGCATGCCCTGTCTCCCCTCTATTCCTGGTCTAAGGTTTTACGTTTTTGTGATATGTTTTGTGATTAAAATAAAGTATTTATGTGTTATATTTGTGAAATGGACCTGGAACAGTTGAATTCGAATCCCTAGCTGTAATTTGAAAGGTAAATTACTTGATTTTATAATAACTTTAAGGATGAATCGTGATATAACCTTATCTACATCTTCAAGTTCTACATAAATATGTATTTGTATATTGAATTCATCATAACACAGCCTTAATACATATAATATATTATTGCATTTAATATTCTTTTACACTAGTAAAGTATAAATACATTCGTATACAACGCAGAATGTCTAACCTTGCTTTTTGAAGGTCGTGCATAATTTGCATCTTTCAGTACCATATTTTAAAGAACTTTAACGTAAAATCGGCTAGTGTATATTTTAAAAGTAAATTATTTAATTTTAAAATAAATTTAAGAACAAAAATCATATTGAAATATCTATTGACGCTACGTACATCTTCAAGTTCTAACTGTATATTTGTATAAGTATCAAATTCATCATTAAACAGCAGTAATACATTTTTACATTTGAGTAATTTTAATCTTGCTTTTTGAGTATTATATGCAACTTTATCGAAAAGTCTTTATTGTTATGTAATCTTTATATACATAGTGTCCCAGATTTAAACGGCATAACTTGAACCATGGATTAAACACGTAAAAATAAGGTGACAAGTTCATTTGAGTAAATTACCGTAAATGCTTTGTTTCATCAGTGGCGTACCCTAGACCTTATTTTTTATGAACACACACACATATACAATTAGGGGAACGCCAAAAATGTTTTGTATTTAAAAAAGTATGTATTCTCTGTCTTTTATATTTGTGTTGGAAATTCTTGATCTACAAGAAATAAAAAATGACAATATGACACCCAAATGTAGCCCCCTAATAAAGATTTATTATCATTTATGGAGGTCTTAAATATTGCTCGGTCTTTAGATTTATTAAACATGGGCTTTTAATTCGTATTCACTGTAGATCAAGAGTTAAAAATCATTTCTGCTTTTGTCGTCTTTCAATTTCAAGTATTTAAAGTAAAAAATATTAACATTGATTGTCAGTACAGCGTCGCCAGAGAGGAGTTTTTGAACACTTCATCGATTAAAGATGTATTTACGAAATAAAATGGACGAAGAGAGTTTAACAGATTTAGCACTTCTACCAGTGGCGTTCCCAGGATTTTGGTCTAGGGGGGGCGAAAAAATAATTTCATGTACATGTTTTCTCATATTTATATTTTATGATATAAAGATATTTTAAGGTATTAAGGTAGGAAGGTTAACATTAAAAATATAAGAAACGTTAAACAAGAAAATAAGATATTTTAAATAACACGAACAAAAAAAAAAAAAAATATTTTGCAGGTTGTTAAAAAATAAGTGTAACAAATTATGAGGGCATATAGTACTGACCAAAATGAGTATAAAAATCTTAATCAACATGGGTCCGATCTTCAATAGTTTCCGAGATATAAGGCACTGAGAAATAAGTTTTTTCGGGGTTTACATCTACATCTCGAAAAAATGTAAGAGTTGATACAACTTTGATTTAATGAGACTTTTGTTTACCTTTCAGAGGGGATCTTAGATGCGTTTTTGTTTTTCAAGAAAAAATCGATTAATTGTGCTAAGATAAATGTTGGCTAATATTTAATTTTCAAATAACTTCGTAACTATTAAAAAGTTAAAAAATCTTTCATATTAAATTTTATTGTTTTTTACCTCTCGCTAAGAGAGGTATTGGATTCATGCTAAAATTCGCATATCCAGATTTTATTGAATAAGCACGATTTAAGGTCCCTAGAATCCGATAATAACATTTTTAAAATGATGTCTGTGTGTGTGTGTGTGTGGATGTGTGTATGTGTGTGTGTGTGTGTGTATGTATGTATGTCTGGATGTTGTAGTCACGATTCCTCAAAAACTATAAGACTTAAAAAATATTTAACTGCAGTTTCCTCAATCTGACATTCCTTGGAAGAGCTGAAAAGGTTTTGGTTACAATTGAACAACCGGAAGTAGTAGTTTCTTACAAAAATTCTTCTAAATATAATTTTTTGGGAGGTTTTTTTATTAAATATTGAAGAACATAAAATTCTCCATCTAATACAGGTAAAATTTTTATTGTATCTTGTATAGATTTAGAGATAAAGACACTATAATTTATAGAGTGAACTAATCGCAGAGGCTACGGCACTAAGGAAACCAGTTGACAAATTCCAATGTTTATAACATAATTTGTAAATGACACATGTCAGTGTCAACAGTTTTAGTGACATTCTGATAGCTTTTACTGGGAAGTATATTTATTTTTTCTTATTGTTTTATTAATTAAATATTTGAAATTATAGTTAAAATTGTGGTAAAATGCATATATCCATCAGAAATACCGCCAATCTGGTTAATGAATTGGAACAATCTATGGCATTTAGAAACTTCCTCATACAATGAAAAATAGATATAATTAGAATTATATGTGTGCAGAAGACATGTTAAATATAATAAAAAACAATATTTGGGTATGTTCTATAATATTTTGTTACAAAACGACGGTTCGAAAGCGAAGTGCAATACAATACTTATATAGCCTAATATGGAAATGGCGAGAGGTCTTGTGCTGGCCACAACAGATTTTTTATGGTCTATTTACTGACATAGACAAAATTTTGTTCAATTATTATCTTTGTCAGTTTTTCTTCTAGGCTAATACAAAATGGCCTCTTTCTCAGAAATAGTTAAAGATCAGATCCATGTTAATTAAACTTTTTTTACTTATTTTGGTCAGTACTATTTGTCCTCGTAGTTTGTTAATACTTATTTTGTAACACCCTGTATATTATTATATCACATAAAGAAGACAAGAGATTATATTACGTACGGAGTCTAATTTACGGTTGGATCTTTTTGCGAAACGTTCTATTATTTTTTCGACATCTTTATTAATATTTCGGTGAATGTGTAGAAGTGCTAGACCTGTTGAACTCTCTTCGTCCATTTTATTTCGTAAATACGTCTTTAATCGATGAAGTATTCGAAAACTCCTCTCTGGCGACGCTGTACTAACAACTTTAAATACTTAAAATTGAAAGACGAGAAACAGAAATGATTTTTAACTCTTGATCTCTAATCAATACGAATTGAACACCTATGTTTAATAAAACTAAAGACCGAGCAATATTTACGACCTCCATAAATGATAATCAATCTTTATTGGGTGGCTATATTTGGGCGTCATATTGTCATTTTTTTTATTTCTTGGAGATCAAGAATTTCCAACACAAGTATGAAAGACAGAGAATACATACTTTTTTAAATACAAACCTTTTTTGGCGTTCTTTTAATTGTGTGTGTATGTGTGTACATAAAAAATCTGTAGATCTAGGGGGGGCGATCGCCCCCATCGCCCCCCCTTTGGGTACGCCACTGACTTCTACACATTCACAGAAATATTAATATAGATGTTGGAAAAGTAATAGAACGTTTCACAAAAAATCCAACCGTAAATTAGACTTCGTAATATAATCTCTTGTCATCTTTATGTGATATAATAATATACAGGTTGTTCAAAAATAAGTATTAACAAACTATGAGGACAGATAGTGCTGACCAAAACGAGTAAAAAAAAATTTAATAATCATGGTTCTGATCTTCAACTATTTCTCAGAAAGAGGCCATTGTGTATTTAGCATAGAAGAAAAACTGACAAAGATATTTAATGTTTAAACAAAATTTTATCTATGTCAGTAAATAGACCATAAAAACAATAAAATTTAATATGAAACATTTTTTTTCACTTTATTATAGTTACGAAGTTATTTGAAAATTAAGTATTAACCAACCAACATTTATCTTAGTACAATTATTCGATTTTTCTTAAAAAAAAAAACACATCTAAGATCACCTCTGAAAGGAAAACAGAAGTTTCATTTAATCAAAGTTTTAACAACTCTTACATAGCAGAGGTAAACCCCGAAATAACTCATTTTTTACTGCCTCATATCTCAGAAACTATTGAAGATCGTACCCATGTTGATTAAGCTTTTTATACTCATTTTGGTCAGTAATATATGCCCTCATATTTATTTGCACTTATTTTTAACAGTATTACAATATTTTTTTGTTCATGTTTTTTAAAATATCTTATTTTCTTGTTTAACGGTTCTTATATTTTTAATGTTAACTTTCCTAACTTAATATCATAAAATATCTTTCAAATATAAATATGAGAAAATAAGTACATGAAATTATTTAGTTTCTTCTTACTGCTAATGCAATTTCTTCCATTAAATCATTCAAATCATTATTTAGAAAATTGTAGAACCTCTCTGAATATAAACGATGTGGCAAAAAGTAAGGGCCTATTAAAGTATTTTCAAAAATACCTAGCCAAACATTACATTAAAATTCATAGTAAAATTTTTTCTCTTTAATTGAATGAGGATTTTCATGTAACCAAAGATGAGATTTTCTTTGAATCAAAACCATATCTCCCGAGCAATGTCGCGCCAAATCTTTGTCGTGCCTGTTTGCTTGCTACATGTGAACATTTTGAACAAACGTTATAAAAAATAGTTATTATTTTATTGTACATAAATAATAAATTTGTTTGAATTCATCGATAATTTTCATTTTTGTCCTGATCTCAATGCAAGCAAACTAAATTGGAATTAGGTAATAGCCAAATCATTTACCTATAATTAATTTAATTATTATTTCACAACTTAATAAGATAATATTTGATATACAGTGGGCAGCAAAAGTATTCGTACACGTCAAAAAATAAAGAAAAATGCATTAATAAAGTCATTCTATTATATTTTCATCGTGATTTTCACATTATTCTATAAAATATTATCAACTTTATTTTATTCTACATAAAAATGAAACTATTATAAATTACAAAAGCAAAAGTATTCGTACAGTTTTTTTCAATAACTTAATAATATTAATATAAATTAATTTAATATTTGGTTGCGTAACCTTTAGCTTCTATTACAGCCCTTAACCTACGAGATATTGATTCCACTAAATTTTTTGTTGAATTTTCGGTAATTTTTGCCCATTTTTCTTTTAATATCTTTTCGAGTTGAACTTTATTCCTTATTTGATGTTTCCTGGTCCTATTTTCTAATTTGTGCCATAAATTTTCTATAGGGTTGATGTCAGGCGATTGAGGAGGCGTTTTTAATACTTTAGGAGTGTTATAAAATAACCATTCTTGTATTATTCTTGCAGTATGTTTTGGGTCATTATCTTGGTAGAAAATATAATTTTGTCTAATTCCTAATTTTTCAGTAGATTGGTTAATATTTTCTTTTAAAATATTTAAATAGACTGTTTTGTCCGTAATCCCTGGAATGATAGCTAAATTTTCAACCCAATCGTCGAAATACAACCTCATACCATGGCTGAGCCTCCGCCATGTTTCACGGTACTTCGCGTAGTTTGTTTTTTAGAGCTTCGCCAGTCTTTCTCCACACAATTTGTCGTCTAACAGAACCAAATATATTAAATTTACTTTCGTCAGAGAAAATTGTGCGATTTCAAAATTCCTGTGGCTCATTCACGTACCGCTTAGTAAATTCAAGTCGTTTTTTTCTGTTGATCTCATTGATAAAGGGCTTCTTTCTTGCAACCCGCGCAACGTACCCAGTATCTTTAATTGATCTTCGTATAGTATCACTACTCACGTTTTATTAAATAATGTATTCACTTGATTTTTCAGTTCTACTGCACTAATTTTAGGATTTTTCTTCAGCTCATTTACTACGAATCTATCTTCCCGTACAGATAATTTCTTTGGGCGGCCGCTTCTCACTGAATTATTAAGTATTTTTTAGATTATATATTTTTTAATAATATATTGAATTGTTGACACAGTTCTGTTTACAATTTTTCCGATTTCACAATACGATTTTCGTTCAGTATGAAGACGAACAACAATTTGTCATTTTTCAATACGAGTAGCCTTTTTAGATGTTTAGATTTACGTCCCGTATTTAATATAGACTTGTTGAATGTTAAACACAATATAAAATAAAAGATTTGGTATAAAATAATTTAATTGTACATGCTATAACAACGTGTACGAATACTTTTGCTGTTCATTCTTTTAACGTTTTTTGGTAAAATTATATATTTTAATTAAATAAAAAGGTGCAGTGTTTTGTAACTTATAAAAATAATATTGCAAGCTAATATTCATTTTATAAAAAAAAATAAACAAGGCAATATGTTACACACTATATAGTATATTAAGGTTTCATTATAAATTATAATGGTGTACGAATACTTTTGCTGCCCACTGTATCGTTATAAAGTTGATGAAACATGATTATCTCTGAAACAAAGCATTTACGGACATTTGCTCAAATGAACTTGTCACCTTATTTTTACTTGTTTAATCCATGGTTCAAGTTATGCCGTTTAAATCTGGGGCACTCTGTATAGTGGCGTGCAAAAGTTTTGAGCCAAACAGATTTTTAAACCGTTATCATTATCGTATATTGTAAAGGTGACAATCAAACAGTTGCATTAATAAACATATGAATTTGTGCATAAAATATTTTCCTATTATAAACCAGGAACTATGTAGGTAAATAAAATTATGTAGTCACAAAATGATTTATCGTACTGTGCAAAAATATACGTTTTGTCTCAATATTTAATAGTTCATAATAATTCCTTTTGATACAATCACAGCAGAATACTGTCGAGATATTGATTTAATTAAATTTGTAATACTGTCTTGTGGTGTACATCTTGTTTTTCATTTTCTAAATGGTTTCATAATTCAGGCTTGTTTTTCTTTTCCAACGCGTATTTTTAATTTCTGGCATAAATGTTTTATTGGATTTAAATTCGGATATTAGGGTGGTCAGAACAGAAATCGGATTTTTGTTGACTTAAAAATTATTTTACCACTTTAGATTTTACTTTAATTATTTTATCTGTTCGCTTTGATGGTTTACGGGGTCTATCGCATCTTCGCTTGTCAACTAATGATTTTGGCAATTTTTATTTTATTATTATTATTATTATTATTATTATTATTATTATTATTATTAGGAAGTCTGATTTCACGAGAAACCTCTCCTTGTCGAAAAAGGTTTATTGCGGATTTTCGTAACTGAAAGTGGGTGTATTTCACCATTTTGTTAAAAAATAACTTTAATTAATAGATATTGAATTGAGTATTATTATTTGAAAGTATTTACATATATCACAGTCTTGATTACAGTAAATTATATAACTACATTTTCTCGATTGATAGCACAATACAAACAATTATGTAGAAACGAATTATTTTCATTTGATATAAAAGTCGCGCATAACTATTGGTTTCAAACTTAGTAAAAGTATATTATAAACGACATTCATTCTAAATAATGAATTTATTTTATATATTGATTTATTTATTGCTCAGTGTATTATACATAAATTTGACAATAATTATGTTCTACGCATTGAAATGCCAATGAAAATTTTGCAAGAACATTGAACCGATGTCAAAGCTTTAGGTAAGAAAATACTTATTGCAATAATAACCAATGTGGACATACCACTGAAATATATACTAACTGGAACTCGCATACTCTACCTATCAGCGTACGCTGCACTGAAGCTCATTGAACAATAATGGCTGGTCCGGTTCGCGCACGTTCGTGCCGAACCGAACCTAGCCGAATAACTCGTATCATAGCTGATCGCTTTGTTTTCATATTATGCTTAATTTATTTAAACATGCGCCACACGAAATAATTTCCGTCTACTCACGAACTGTCTCGATGTTTGCTAACTACTCCAGCAGCAGGCTTCCGTCTACTCACGAACTGTCTCGATGTTTGCCGACTACTCCAGCAGCAGGCTTTCAATATGCTTCACGGTCACGGTTCGTACGCGCATTCCAGTTATTTCAGTGGGACATACCAATAAAACCTTGTAGCGCTTTAGTACTATAAGCACTTTCAATAAGAGAATTAGGTAGTGACATTTATAATCAACATTAATAGTGCGTAATGCTAATGTACTCCCTGTTTTATTAACACTGAAAATTACTCCTTTATTTGAAATCAGTCATTTTCAAAATTATGAAATGTTAACATTAGTTGTTATTGCTTTAAATTATACATTTTTAATGTACGTAATTTGGTGAAAAATACAACTTAATGTGTGATGAATTAGTGAATATGTGAAAGTGCACATCTCAGATTGATTTATTTATTTATAGTTAAACTACTACTACATTATATTTGCTATACTTTATTTCCTATTGATATTGATACAGTTTTTTTCTAAGACATAGACACACTATAGCAGTTAGTATATTCGAATTAAACATATTATATTAAATTATTGATCTAGTTTTATATCTCTGTATATAAATCTTTGCATAACTTATCTGAAAGTAATTACATAGATATATTAAAGTAATCTATAACCAGTGGCGTACCCAGAGGGGGGGCGATGGGGGCGATCGCCCCCCCTAGACCTACACACACACCATTAAAGGAATGCCAAAAAAGCTTTGTATTTAAAAATTATATATTCTCCGTCTCTCATATATGTGTTGGAATTTCTTGATTACAACAAATAAAATATGACAATATGACACCCAAATATAGCCACCTAATAAAGATAGATTGTCATTTATGGAGGTCTTAAATATTACTCGGTCTTTAGTTCTATTAAATATGGGTGTTTAATTCGTATTCATTATAGATCAAGTGTTAACAATCATTTCTGCTTTTGTCGTCATTTCAATTTTAATTATTTAAAGTAAAAAATTAACATTGCCTCTCAGTACA
This sequence comes from Ophonus ardosiacus, assembly GCA_943142095.1. NCBI lineage: Eukaryota > Metazoa > Arthropoda > Insecta > Coleoptera > Carabidae > Ophonus > Ophonus ardosiacus. The sequence goes on along the minus strand of OW964830.1, from coordinate 9,168,160 downwards.
GCATCGGCAGAGAGAAGTTTTTCAACACTTCGTCGATTAAAGACATACTTACGAAATAAAATGGACAAAGACATAGGTTTAGCAATTCTACACATTCACCGAAATAGAATAGATGTTGGAAAAGTAATAAAAAGTTTCGCAAAAAGATCCAACCGTAAATTAGACTTCATAATACAATATCTTGTCATCTCTATGTAATATAATAATATACAATAATATTTTTTGATTCATGTTCTTATCTAAAATATCTCATTTTTTATTTAACGTTTCTTAAATTTTAATGTTAACCTTCCTACCTCAATATCTTAAAATATCTTTGTATTATAAAATATAAATATGAGAAAATAAGTCAATGAAATTATTTAGTCGCCCCCCCTAGACCAAAATCCTGGGAACGCCACTGTCTATAACTCGATGTCTTAGAAAAAAAATGTTATATATTAGACTCGCAAAAATCTGTAATATTATGTAATAACTTGTACGATACAATATAATATATGTTTGGTGATATATATTTCATTATTTATGTATTTATTTATTTCCGAGTCCTCGTAGAATAATATCATTACAATAACACAAATAAAATGTATTATAGAAATGACCAATAAAAACATTAAAATGAATATAATTTCTCAATTGAAAAACCTATTTTCCTATCCTCAAAAATTACATTCTATTAAGCAGCAATTCACCAAAGGATGAACTAGATCATTAAAATGAGATCAGGAGGATATGAACGATTTACAGCCTATAGGTAAGCAACCAGAAAAATTCGATTTGAGGGCACCGCAAAGCGATCGCCGATCTGCAACCTGCATAAATAATTTTAGCGCCTAAATTCAAACCTAGTGCACATCAGATACATAAGAAAGTAGCCTACACGACAAAATTTCTGGCCAGCAAAATCCGAGCCGCGAGCACCAGCAAGGCTTCTGGTCGACAAAATCACAAAAATCGTGTAAAATCGACGTTTTAGAGCCGTAGCGGCCGAAAAGTAGCTCTTTACTGCCGCTACGAGCATTTTTTGAGCTCTCCGCTGGTTTTCAGCCGATCGCAAGGCATTTACCCACTAAAATTGAGAAATCCATCGACCAAAATGCTGTTGCTAGACTTCTGGCTGACAAAATTTAAAAAACGTGTAGATTCGGCGATGTACAGCGTGTAGCAAGACTACTAGTCACGAAAACGAGAATTTGTGAGCTCTCTGGCCGATCGAAATGTATTCACCCACAAAAATTCAAATTTCTGATAATACGGTAGGCTGAAGTAAGGCCTGGTGAGCAAAACATGAATCTCAGGTCTCCCACCACAGATTTCTAGCTATGTATAATACTGGCTGTCTGTTGAATTTACAGCCATTCGTGCAGCGTGAGCGTTGGCTTCCTACCGGAGACTCTTCGTTGTGAAATTACGTAATAACGTCTATATCAAGCTATATACAGGTTTCTAGAAAATTTTTGCTGGCTGGGCCCCAGGAACCAGCGGAGCGATCCGATCCTAGCCCCCAGCAACCCGCCTAGCACCCACGTGCTCGCCTTCGGCTCGTAGCCTAGGCGCGCTCGTGGATGGCTAGGGCGGGTTGCTAGTAGCTAGGATGGGATGCTCGGCTGGTTCCTGGTGGCTAGTATGCGGGATTCGAACCTGGATCTTTAGGATGGGAGATTTTTGTTAGTCGTCGTTCTGGCTGTGGATCTATAGGCTGTGAACTGGTTTCTAAGCGGGATATGAACTTAGATTTTTGGATTGCAATTTTTTGTGTTGGAAATAGGGTGTTAGAATGAAATATTATATAGTATTATCGGTATTTATTGGTCATAAATATATTACATAATGGTGTACATAATGCATTGCTATATTTTGCAAAGATATTGTTTTAATACAGAGACATATGTGAATGACAATTATATACATAAATAAATGTATCTTGATCTGTAACACTCTGAAAGATGATATTTGAAATATAGGTTTGTTTTTATTTATATATAAGAGAATATATGATATAAATTCTATACTATGATTCGTTGAAATATAAAAGTAGGTTAACATATGATTGACAACAATCGATCGATTAATTGTTGAAAGAACTTTTATAAGGATCATTTGTTTTAACAAATAGAAATAATAGAAGACAATAATTATGAGTAACATGATCATATATTTATTTATAACAGAAAATCCTTACAAAGTTTTTCCCTAACATTTTTTGGATATTGAAAATATATGCTAAGTTTAAAATAATATATTTTACAACTTTAATTAGTATCTCTCTTGCTATAAACTTTTGGGATTCAAATTCGAATTCGCACATAGATAAAAGATATATTTAACATATGTAAACTATAGTTTAAACAATATGAAAAGAAAATTTTGAGATGGATTTTTTAATTTAATTGTTGAAAATGATAATTAATATTTTCTCAATAATGTAAACAATATATCAAATTTATTTGAACTATTAGCTGAATTTGTTTTAAATTGTATCAAACACGTAGTTGTTAATATATTGATTAACTCTGTGGAATCGAAATATAAGGCCCAAAATTTTTTGATCTATATAAATAGGAATAATGTATCTATTTATTAGTTTTATATCTTCATTTCGAAATTTAAAATGTAATGTTTTTAATTGCGTCGAAACTCTTATTACGTCATTCTTACAGGAGAGAATTATTTTGTGATAGTTTCAAATTAGAAGAGTTGATATATAGGTGATTTGGAACAAAAATGTTTTCATCATCTTTTTTTAACGGACATAGAAAAAGTGTGTGTGTAAAATATCATTTTCCTCTCTAGATACTCAAATAACTATTTTGCAATGTGCGAATATATTACGAAGTGTATTTTAAATATAATAATACAAATTAGGTTTTTTAACTATGTTTTATTTAGAACGGTCAGAGTATTAGATTATAAGTGTGTACTCGTATGTATATAGGGGATGCAAACGATGGTACAGAAAAATAGAGCTAAGTCACAATTATATAGTTTCGAGATATTGAATTTTTAAACTTTTAAATATGTACCATGTGATTCACATATCGTGCATAGTAATTTTAAAATTAAATACTTCAAGTACTAAGAGTGATAGCAAATTATCCTAATCTTATTTTTATTTATAGGATTATTTTCGATATGTAAACGTAATTTCAGCACAAGTATGTCTTTTGAAATTAGCAACTTAAAAACAGTATGTGAAAAACTAAAGAAAAAAGCGACTTTTATTTTCCAAATTTAGTAGTAGAGAATTATTTTTTATCTTTATACAAAATTCAAAAGGTTTAAATTGCTGATTTTTTTGAGTTATGTTTATTTTAAAACGTGTACATGTTTACTAAAAATAGAAACTTTAAAATTGAATATCACGAAAACTAAGAAAAATAGCGTCTAGTACTTTTTAAATGTGTATATAGAGAGTAATTTTCTATATGTATAGTGCTATAAATAATTTCAAAAGATTTCAATCACTGAAAAAAAAATTCAGTAATGTTTACATATTATACGTTGTATATATGTTTATTGAAAATGGCAAATTTCACAATGAATATAAAGAGAAATAAGAGAAATAAGTACTTGTACTTTCCAAATTTAAATATAGGGAGTAATTTTCTAGTAATGTATACTTAATTTTGGAAGATTCAAATAGCTGAATTTATTTTATTGTTTATTTCAAGACATCCATGTTTATTTAAAATATTAACTTACATCCATGTTTATTGCAAATATTAAATTTGAAAATGAATACCTAACATGAAAACTAAAAGAAATAGCTACTTATAATTTTAAAATTTAGATATTGGAAGTAATTTGCTATATGTGTACTTAATTAAAGGTTTAAATTGCTGAAAAAAAAATCAGTAATGTTTATTTTAAGACGTGTATAATTATGTTTATTGAAAATAGTAACTTAAAAAATGAATTTCACTAAAATTAGGAGATATAGCAACTTGTACTTTTCAAAGTGATATTAAGGAATAACTATATTGTAAACTTAATTTTAGAATATGAATTGCTGAAAAAGTTTTCAGTAATGCTAGTTTCAAGACGAGTACATCTCTATTGAAAATATCAAGTTTAAAAATGAATATCTCGTAAACTAAGAGAAATAGCCACTTGTACTTTTCAAATTTAAATGTAAGAGATTATTTTGAATATGTATAATTATTTTCCAAATGTATGAATCGCTGAAAAAATCAGTAATGTTTAGACTTAGCTCTTTCGTTTCTTGTACACTTCAAATAATATGTATGTAATATGTGTTTGTGATGTATGTATGTGAACCTAACGCCATACGCTTTGAGATGTTGAAATATAATTATAAAAATGAAAATATGTGAATTGTATAATGACATGATTTAAAAATGCTTATATAAATGAGTGTCTTCGACATTTGTTTATAAAGTTTTTATTAGTACCTAGAGCAGATGATTTTTCACGTTAAATGGATATATCATATAAGTACTTATAGGTGTGAGGTGGTTTTATTTATTAACATAAATTTGATAAATATGACTTGGGGTATACAAAATTCATGTTGGGGTTGTTTTGGGGTGCGATGCTCTGCAACAGGGTGACCATCTCCAATGCGGTTATCAGGATTCATGAACTGCAACTCTCTCGGGTACTTTTGCAGTATCGTCTGTTTAAGTGTACAGCTTATCTTTCTGCAACAATAGAAAATATACTCAAAAGCAACAAATATAAATTAGTGGTTAATGGTCATACAAAATAATATTATTTTACTTGTAGATTATTAAGAATTGTTTCAATTATATATAATATAATTATTATTTAAAAAAAATATTGTCAAAGAAAGTGCGAGATATTCAATATTACAAAAGAATGAATAAATATTTCAATCGATCAGTTATAGATTTTAATGCATAATGTGTACGATATTAAAGTATCTTAATAATGAGATAAAAGTTACGTGATTTCACCAATAAAAAAATGACGTCACCATTTGTCGTATTATCGTACACATTCATAATTACGTATATATGGAACAAAATATATGTAGTAAAATATGTAGGACATACAATATGATTTTAAATTATATATATAGGTGAACATAATTCGTGATATAGATGTTTAACATTAGAAAACATTTTTTTTAAATACCTGTGCCGTAAAACTATATGGGGTGCTTAATATATAGTATTTACAGAATAAAATGTTAGAAGATTGTATATTGTAGAAATATTAAATAATTATCAATTAATGCAAACTATTTTCGATATAATATGAACAATTATTTAAATATAGCTTATATCTTGTATCTATACTAGAATAATCCCTCCAAATTAATGGTTAATATATCAAATAAAAAATACAACTATGTATGTATGAAGTATTATAAAAGCAAAAAAAAACTCACTTTAAATAAATGAAATCTATGGATATAACTCCAAGTCCTGCAGGTATCCTAACGTCCTCTCCAAGCACCAGGAAGTCGTCCTCGTGGTCACAGTACACCAGCACACTACACATACGTCTTTACACTAGCACTGTAACAAACAAACTGAAAGAATAAATCCATGTAATAGTTAGGGTGTTAAATAATTTACCCCCCATAAATATTAGTCAACAACTAAATAATAACGAGTCATTATAAATAATAATTGCTTCTCACGTATTATGTAATGCGTTCATGGTATTTTGAATTTTATGAATGTAGAAGTAGCGCGAAAAAATTTGAGTACACAAAATACAAAATTACCTTTTTTTTATTATAACATTTTATTAAATATGTATGTTCTTTTCAGATGCAGCCGTGTGAAAAGCCGACATCCTGATGTTGCAGACTTAGCGCCTTGGAGTACCGACATTGTAACCAGAAGCACTCAACAATGGTGAGTTACATTGTAGCAAATATTTCTTGTAATCTCGCCCATGGGGACTAACTGTTATATCGTCGTTTTCATGAAGACTATCTCTCTAAAAAAAAAAAAACCAATATAATACTATATGTAGACCACTAAAAATCCGACTATTTTCCCTTAATTCGGACACCCTCATTAAGGAAAAATAATGAAAAAATTTTCTAGGCCTTAGTTTCCAAAATAGGAATTTTTAGTTTTAATGGAAATTGACATTATTTTTTGACTTTGACGGACTATAACTAATGAATGGTAAACGATATATTAACGGGTGTTGCGCCATTCGATTCTATGGAGTTTTCTACATATGTTTACCAATTTTGAATAACCGTGTCTATCTAGTATAATAAGAGTAACCAAAAATTTTAAAAATTGTAACTTTAAATATTCCGTTGCTCAATAAAAATCCGACCACCCTATATTTAAATGTAAAGTATCATTTTCCCTTAATTTAAGCATGCTGCTTACGGGAAAAATAATGAAAAAAAAAATCTCTAGGCCTTAGTTTTTAAAATAGAATTTTTTATTTTTAATGCAAAATTGACAATATTTTTTACTTTGACGGACTATAACTAATGAATGATAAAAGATACATTAACGGGTGCTGCGCCATTCGATTCTATGCAGTTTTCTACATATGTTTACCAATTTTGAATAACCGTGTCTAGCTAGTACAGTAAGAGTCGGCAAAAGTGAAAAATATGGTAACTTTAAACAATTCAGTAGGCCACTAAAAATCCGACCACTCTGTATTTAAATGAAAAGTATCATTTTCCCTTAATTCAAGCATGCTGATTACGGGAAAAATAATGAAAAAAATCACTAGGCCTTAGTTTCTAAAATAGAAAATTTTATTTTTAATGCAAAATTGACAATATTTTTTGACTTTGACGGACTATAACTAATGAATGGTAAAAGATACGTTAACGGGCGTTACGCCATTCGATTCTACGGACTTTTCTACATATGTATACTAATTTTGAATAACCGTGTCTAGCTAGTATAGTAAGAGTAAGCAAAAGTGAAAAAAAATTGTAACTTTAAACAATTCAGTAGTCCACTAAAAATCCGACCACTCTGTATTTAAATGAAAAGTATCATTTTCCCTTAATTCAAGCATGCTGATTACGGGAAAAATAATGAAAAAAATCTCTAGGCCTTAGTTTCTACAATAGAAATTTTTATTTTTAATGCAAAATTGACAATATTTTTTGACTTTGACGGACTATAACTAATGAATGGTAAAAGGTACGTTAACGTGCGTTACGCCATTCGATTCTACGGACTTTTCTACATATGTATACTAATTTTGAATAACCGTGTCTAGCTAGTACAGTAAGAGTCGGCAAAAGTGAAAAATATGGTAACTTTAAACAATTCAGTAGGCCACGAAAAATCCGACCACTCTGTATTTAAATGAAAAGTATCATTTTCCCTTAATTCAAGCATGCTGATTACGGGAAAAATAATGAAAAAAATCACTAGGCCTTAGTTTCTAAAATAGAAAATTTTATTTTTAATGCAAAATTGACAATATTTTTTGACTTTGACGGACTATAACTAATGAATGGTAAAAGATACGTTAACGGGCGTTACGCCATTCGATTCTACGGACTTTTCTACATATGTATACTAATTTTGAATAACCGTGTCTAGCTAGTATAGTAAGAGTAAGCAAAAGTGAAAAAAAATTGTAACTTTAAACAATTCAGTAGTCCACTAAAAATCCGACCACTCTGTATTTAAATGAAAAGTATCATTTTCCCTTAATTCAAGCATGCTGATTACGGGAAAAATAATGAAAAAAAATCTCTAGGCCTTAGTTTCTACAATAGAAATTTTTATTTTTAATGCAAAATTGACAATATTTTTTGACTTTGACGGACTATAACTAATGAATGGTAAAAGGTACGTTAACGTGCGTTACGCCATTCGATTCTACGGACTTTTCTACATATGTATACTCATTTTGAATAACCGTGTCTAGCTAGTATAGTAAGAGTAAGCAAAAGTGAAAAAAAATTGTAACTTTAAACAATTCAGTAGTCCACTAAAAATCCGACCACTCTGTATTTAAATGAAAAGTATCATTTTCCCTTAATTCAAGCATGCTGATTACGGGAAAAATAATGAAAAAAAATCTCTAGGCCTTAGTTTCTACAATAGAAATTTTTATTTTTAATGCAAAATTGACAATATTTTTTGACTTTGACGGACTATAACTAATGAATGGTAAAAGGTACGTTAACGTGCGTTACGCCATTCGATTCTACGGACTTTTCTACATATGTATACTAATTTTGAATAACCGTGTCTAGCTAGTATAGTAAGAGTAAGCAAAAGTAAAAAAAAAAATGGTAACTTTAAACAATTCAGTAGTCCACTAAAAATCCGACCTAAATGAAAAGTATCATTTTCCCTTAATTCAAGCATGCTGATTACAGGAAAAATAATGAAAAAAATCTCTAGGCATTCGTTTCTAAAATAGAAATTTTTATTTTTAATGCAAAATTGACAATATTTTTTGACTTTGACGGACTATAACTAATAAATGATAAAATATACGTTAACGGGCGTTACGCCATTCGATTCTACGGACTTTTCTACATATGTATACTAATTTTGAATAACCGTGTCTAGCTAGTATAGTAAGAGTAAGCAAAAGTGAAAAAAAATGGTAACTTTAAACAATTCAGTAGTCCACTAAAAATCCGACCACTCTATATTTAAATGAAAAGTATCATTTTCCCTTAATTCAAGCATGCTGATTTAGCTTTTTGTTTTTCTGTCGCTTTTAAATGTTATGTATGCCTGAATGTATGGTATATGATTTTCTTATTTAATGAACTATAATATAAATGAAAATGAAGATATATGTGTTGCTTAATGCCATGAATTGATTATGTGCCAATTTTTCTTGCCATATATTAGTTATTCGAGTACTTAATGTTTAGGAGGATAACTTTTATTTATTTATTTATTTATTTATTTATTTATTTATTTATTTATTTACATAAATCTTACAAATAAGTCTTGAAGGGCACCAAAACATGTTGGGGTGTCTTCAGTTTTATGCTCTGCAACAATTTGATCATCTCCAACGCTGAAATTAACATAGATATTCTTCTGCAACTCACTCACATCCTTCTACGGCTCGGCCAGGACAGTAGTTCATCTCTGTTACATGTTTCTGTAACAATAAAAATATATTCGAAATAATATGTGGATTAGTGATTACAGAAAATAATATGAATGGATTTAGAACTGTTTCAATCGTTTGTAATTATTAAAAATAAAATACCTAATATGAAAGTGAGAGAAATTCAATATTGAAAAGAATATTTAAATTTTTAATTATTTAATAATATATGATATTTGTGTATGGTAGTAATGCTATAAATAACTCTAAATTAATTCAAATTCTTTTCCACACAGCAACAATTATAATTCAAATATAAAGTATATATACGCCCGAAATAATCTTTAGAAATAATGGCTGATATACCCAATTATGGTTATTAAAAGTAGTTCAAAAATTTAAAAAAAAACTTACTATGAATAAATTATTTCCTTAAGTATAAGTCCAAGTCTTGAAGATGTCCAAAAGTCCTCTCCAGGCACTAGGAAGTCGTCCTCGAAGGCACACTACACGAGCACACCACACTTCTGTTCACTAGCACTGTAACAATGAAACTGACAAAATTGATCTATGTAACAGTTAGACATTAGATAACAATAAAAAAAAAATAGTACTCAACAATCAAAATAGTGAATAATTATAAATTATAGTTGATGTCTATGTATTACATAATTTTGTAGTAGCTCGTAAGTTTTTTTTTTTTTGAATTAGTTATTTGTAAAGAAGGTCTATGGATTACACGCGAAATATAATTTATGAATTTTAGGTTTGATAAAAAGGGTGCTATTCAATCCTGAAAAAAAAATCTGTTGTGGCCAGCACAAGACCTTCCGTTAATTTGATGTATTTTGTACAAATCCCAAAAGTTCATCGGAAAATATTTTATAAATCCAATAAAATTATCACATGAATATACATTATGTATACTCACACCTATATAAATACTTTAAAATTGCGTACACTTACGTAACATTCTCTTTAAAATCAAATAAGAGCTTTGTTCGATGACATGTACTAGGCCGCCCTAGTGTTAACTTTCTTGCACTAACATGTTTTATGAGAAACGGGCAGCTTCTGGCAGGCTGTTCGATGACAAAAATTTTAAGAACTAGTGCTCACTTTTCTGACCTGACTTGCGAGGTAGTGTAGAAAGTGCAGACTAGGAGTGGGGGTAGCTAAATGTTGTTCGGTAGACATTTTAATTCTATTATATCTACACATCTGTTTATTTAACCTAAAATTTTGTTTTGCTATATAAAGAATTAATTAATATATCTGTCTCTGAATCTGATAAAGAATCAAATGATGATTGATCTTCGTCAGAATCGTTTATTACTTCACTATGCTCTTTAAAACAGACATTTCTGCAGTCACTTTTTTGCAGCTTTATGATATGACTGTGTTTATAAACAACCTAACCTTTTACACCTTTGGCTACGCTTGGCTTGATTACTCACAACTGAGCAAACTTGCCCAAATATACACTAGTGTGTTTTATGAAACCACAAGAATTAGACTGAACTAGTGTACACTACACTGCACTGCACTATTCTGCTCTGCACTTCAAGCACTTCTCATCGAACAGAGCTAATATTACTACCAAGTTTATATCTCTACCCATTTTTGAATTATTGCCCCAAAGTCAATATACCCCACCTTTAGAATAAAACTTCAATTTTAAATCTAATTTTTATATACCTAGATACTTTTCTGTATGATGATTCCAAATTTTGAAACCGCAGGTCGATATGTCTTTTCTTTCTCGAGATATTTAGATTCAAAGTTTTGCTTAAAACTGCCCATTTTTGGGTAATATCCCAAAAATGGGTCGAGATATGAATTTGGCGACAACGCCATTCGATTCTACGGGAAAAATTACATAAGTACACCAATTTTCAGAATTTTTGAACACCGCATACAATCTCTAAAGCAAAATAGCTGAAAATTACCAAAATCTGAAAAAATCGTTAGGGGTACCCCTTGCGATTTTTTCTGATTTTGGCCATTTTCAAACTTTTATTCATTAAAAATGAACCGGTTGGACAAATATTATGAAAATTGCTATACTTATGTAGTTTTGTCCGTAGAATCGAATGGTGATGTCTCCAAGTTCATATCTCGAACCATTTTTGGGTTAATGCCCATAAATAGGGAGGTTTGAGCAAAACTTAAAATCTAAATATCTCGAGAACGAAACGAGATATTGACCTGCGGTTTCAAAATTTGGAATCAGCGCATTGAGAAAATTTTGAAGTTTTTATGTAAATGGGGGGTATATTGACTTTTGAGGCAATAATTCAAAAAATGGGTAGAGATGTAAATAGTAATATTATTTTATTGTAAAGATAATGTTACGTAAGTGTACTCATTTTTAGAGTATTTGAACAACTGTGTGAATTTATAAAAATAAAAGTATTGCTATAAGAGAGTTCTTTGGAAAATATTCTATATATCCAATAAAATTATAACACGAACACATACTATTTTTTACAAGTTACATACCAAAAGTTCCTTTGAAAAGATTCTATAAATCCAATAAAATTATAACATGAACATACACTATGTAAATTGCACTTGACAATTCCTTCTTTCTTCTTCAACTTTCTCCAATTTTATTAGGGGTCACTGTTTCTTACTCTTCTCTTTCACTCATTCCTGTCTAACGCATCTTCTTTTTGAGCAAAGATAATACCTTCCTTACCTAAAGCAAAGGTAACGGAAGGTAAAAAAGTGAGATAGCGACTTTCAGTTTTCAAATTTGAATTCAGGGGGTGTTTTTGATATGTACACTAAGTTTTAGGAATTCGAATTACTGAAAAAAAATTCTATCATGTTTGTTTCAAGATAGGTAAATGTCTTTTGTGTATACCATGATAAAAGTAAAATATTTGAAAAAGTAAGTGAGATAGCGACTTGCAGTCTTCAAATTTGAAATCAGGGAGTTGTTTTCTGGATGTACACTACGTTTCATGAATTCGAATTGGAAATTTTAACTTTAGGGCTCAAAATTTCTGAAATTAAGATAGGAATTTGTACGTTTCAATTTTGTTTTGAACATTCATCTCTGTATACATAAGTAAAGTTTTAAAATTGTTGAACTACTGACAAATACTTTTCTACAGGAAATATCAACTTTAGATATAAATAGAGGAAAGTGGTATTAATAACACAGATAAATACAATTTGCAGATACAGTAAATAAGTTGTTACATTTATAATTTTATTAATAAATCAATCATTTATTTTTGCAGATGATCACGTTTTCGACGTTCCAGTGGTAAGAGACGCAGACATAGTGACTTGGAGAACCCGTCCGTGTATCTACAGTATCCTGGGGCTTCTCTCCGGACCTGGTGGATGATTTCGTTGTTGGATCAGGAAACCATCTCCTACGGTATCGTGAAGTCCTGAACCGGTTCGCCTGGTTTCCAGACTTCAAATTCTGTGAAATATAAATGTAAGTTAAACTGTATATTCCACTAAACTTTATCATGCGTTGTTATTTCACATTTTTATTTATTACTCCTACATGGTTAAACATAGCAACTTGCGCAATGAAAATTTGGAATGTACATAAAATTCTCTTTAAGATACGTCCAATTATAATTTTTAACTTTCATTGGTTCAGGAGTTACAGGACGTTAAAATAAATGTATTTTAGTCAAATTTGCTCTGTACACTTGTTTCATATTTTCATTTATCACTACTACAAGAATAAAGACAGTAAATAGGGAAGTAAAAATTTATATTTTACATAAAATTCACTATTTGGATACGACAGACACATTTGTTTTGTATTGAACAACTTAGAAGAAATGTAAATGTAATATCAAAGGTTTATACTTACCTCCGGCGAATTTTCATAATATATCATCCGCTGTTATATCATCACTGTAAAATATCATCATCGGCGATTTTCACAGATTAGAATACACTTTGTAGCAAATATTACGTAACACTTACTTCAATTAGAATAACTTGTGTAACACTTAGTATTAGTAAGACAATACACTACACTTTTACGGACAATTATACTTGTTTTAGTAATAGTAAAGACGGTTTTTTTAAAATATACATCAACCGTATAGTAAACTACTTCACGATACGACAATAAAATTTTGACTAAGGATTAAATAATGAACACTAACGGGAGGACAGAGACTTATGCAACATTTTAAATAATATCGAAAATTATAATAAGCGGAAATACGTTGTATAAGTTAAAAATAAATTTTGAATATTTAGATTTTATTGTAAAAAATACTAATGTACATATGCACATTTAAATTTAGTACACTATTAACTTATTAAATTTAGATTTCTTTTACAAAGTTTAAACAAATTGAAAATTATTTAAAGTTATTTAAATAATTTTAAGAAAGTTATAGGGTAAATCTAACTTTTTTAAAATATATAGCGAACTATACAATGTAAATAGAGAACGATTGCAATAAAAATTTCAATGTTTTTCGTTTGCTATGTACACTACACGATTATATACAAGCACACGATGTTCACTTCACCAAAGACCGAAAGGAACTGAAGTCTTTATTCTAAAAACATAATATTAATATTATCACGTAATAGCCCCACTCTAATTAAGTGTTTATTTATTATATCTTTTGTACTTTGCCGCTCAAAATATACAATGTTTATGTTTGTTTACAGGTTCTGCGAAGGGCCTACTACACCCAGCAATAGGATACGGTAACTACAACACTGGCTGATGATAATATATAATTTTTTATAAGAATAAATAAATAAAAGAGTACTTTTCTTACCTTTCCTATGTAATATCAAAAGGGACAGGGAAATATCCTAATATTTAAGGATTTTTCTGAATTTTCCTATGCTATCTTTTAGTATTAAGTTCTCTAGGTACGAAAATAACCATCCGATAGGAGTCCGCCCTTTTATAAAGGGCTAAGGGCTTATTTGAGCCCTTAGGGAAAATTTGACCACGGATTTCATTTATGCAGATCCAAGTAAGGTTAATAACACTTATCCGGATTTTCTAGCTCTTTTAGATCAGGAATTCGCGCAGGCCCTTCGCCACAAACTTGAACTGCAAATATATTGTAAACCAAAAGGTTTTCACCAATTCTGTGCAAGCCAATGGAAAACGCGGGTTCAAATCCCCCCGATTCGCTATTTTCCGGCCCTTTAGCCCTATAAATTAACGAATTTAAGTGTTAGTCCCTTTAAAAAACTTTTTTCCTTAAAACGCTTTTCCTTAGGGGAATTCGAATGAGTAATATAGGGTCAAATTACATCATACCAAAGTTTGAAGGGCGTAGGGCAAAATTTTTCTAATAAGGGTTTTTGAAAATTTTCGAACATTTTTTTTTTTTTTGTTTACACCAAAATTTTATTATTTATTTTTTAAGCACTATAAGCAATAAAATAACCATTCGTAGAACTCATTCCTGTTCCTCGGATACCATGGAAAATTTTCGACTCACAATGCGACACTTTTTAATTAAAAAATGCTTTATATCTCCTAAACTACAAAAGGTTGAAGGGTAGGACAAGGTTTTTTTGACTAATTACGACCCGTAGAATACGAATCCAGTCTCACATTTAAAATTTGAGAACTCTTTTCATTCCTGTTATCCTGATACCATCAAAAATTTTCGACTCAAAAACTGAGTAAAATTGGGTTAAAAAAAAGTGTTATAGCTCCAAAACTACAAAAGAAAGAAAGGCCGGACAGGGTTTTTAGACTAAATACGACCCTTAGAGCACGAATCCGGTATCATATTTAAAATATGAGAGCTCTTTTCATTCCTGTTATCCTGATACCATTAAAAATTTTCGACGCAAAAACTGAGTAAAATTGGGTTAAAAGAAAGTGTTATAGTTCCAAAACTACAAAAACTAGAAAGGCCGGACAGGGTTTTTTAGACTAATTACGACCCGTAGAACACGAATCCGGTATCACATTTAAAATATGAGAACTCTTTTCATTCCTGTTATCCTGATACCATCAAAAATTTTCGACTCAAAAACTGAGTAAAATTGGGTTAAAAGAAAGTGTTATAGCTCCAAAACTACAAAAGCTAGAAAGGCCGGACAGGGTTTTTTAGACTAATTACGACCCGTAGAGCACGAATCCGGTATCATATTTAAAATATGAGAGCTCTTTTCATTCCTGTTATCCTGATACCATTAAAAATTTTCGACGCAAAAACTGAGTAAAATTGGGTTAAAAGAAAGTGTTATAGCTCCAAAACTACAAAAGCTAGAAAGGCCGGACAGGGTTTTTTAGACTAATTACGACCCGTAGAACACGAATCCGGTATCACATTTAAAATATGAGAACTCTTTTCATTCCTGTTATCCTGATACCATCAAAAATTTTCGACTCAAAAACTGAGTAAAATTGGGTTAAAAGAAAGTGTTATAGCTCCAAAACTACAAAAGCTAGAAAGGCCGGACAGGGTTTTTTAGACTAATTACGACCCGTAGAGCACGAATCCGGTATCATATTTAAAATATGAGAGCTCTTTTCATTCCTGTTATCCTGATACCATTAAAAATTTTCGACGCAAAAACTGAGTAAAATTGGGTTAAAAGAAAGTGTTATAGCTCCAAAACTACAAAAGCTAGAAGGGCCGGACTAGTTCTATTAGACTTACTACAATCCGTAGAACACGAATGAACATAAAAAATTCCCATGTCTTATTTCCCTTATAAATGTTACATAACTACATACTTCCCTGTCTCTTTGTTGTGGTACATCCCCCTGAAATAAATGACGGGTTGTTAAATAAAAATTGTATTGGTTTAAGAAATATTTATTGTTTATTATTTTCAT
Organism: Ophonus ardosiacus; assembly: GCA_943142095.1. Lineage (NCBI taxonomy): Eukaryota > Metazoa > Arthropoda > Insecta > Coleoptera > Carabidae > Ophonus > Ophonus ardosiacus. Next base: position 9,152,328 of record OW964830.1, on the reverse strand, counting down.
AGCTTATTCTTATTTGTATTTTATAAACAAATATGCTTAGGGATGTTTAAATAATAGTCTGTATAAATTTTACTTGTATTTGTAATTCACATTGTTGTATTTCATGTAACTACCCTTAATGTACTTTGTAAATAAATAATGTACTTACCCTTATCCTGAAAAATTAGAAATAGGGATGTTTAAATAATAGTTTGTATAAATTTTACTTGTATTTATTGTTTATTTGCACTTTACATTGTTGTATTTCATGAAACTACCCTTAACGTGCTTTGTAAATAAATAATATACTCACACATCCTGAAAAATTAGAAATAGGGATGTTTAAATAACAGTTTGTATAAATTTTACTTGTATTTATTGTTTATTTGCACTTTACATTGTTGTATTTCATGAAACTACCCTTAACGTGCTTTGTAAATAAATAATATACTTACCCATCCTGAAAAATTAGAAATAGGGATGTTTAAATAATAGTTTGTATAAATTTTACTTGTATTTATTGTTTATTTGCACTTTACATTGTTGTATTTCATGTAACTACCCTTAACGTACTTTGTAAATAAATAATATACTTACCCTTGTCCTGAAAAATTAGAAATAGGGATGTTTAAATAATAGTTTGTAGAAATTTTACTTGTATTTATTGTTTATTTGTATTTTACATTGTTGTATTTCACGTAACTACCCTCAACGTACTTTGTAAATAAATAATATACTTTCCCTTGTCCTGAAAAATTATAAGTAGGGATGTTTAAATAATAGTTTGTATACATTTTACTTGTATTTATTGTTTATTTGTATTTTACATTGTTGTATTTCATGTAACTACCCTTAATGTACAATATATTACACAATAAAATGTAAATTAAGATATAATTTGTTTATTTTTTACCCCTTTACTACCCCTACACGCATATAGTTCTTAAAATGGCCGCTAGAGGACAGCACCTATTAGAAAGAGGTTTGCGCCTAAAATAAAGGCAACCAGAAATACTGCTTCACTTTGAACATGCATACGTACATACATCATTTTGAGGTTCTACCTAATGGGAATTTAACACACTAAATATGGGACGTTTATAAATTGGACGAAAAGGCTCTAAAAAAGATATAAACGTCATGGGAATTTAACAAATTAATTATGGGACGTTTGCTATGGGAATATTAGTCTCCGAAAACGGGATGATACATGGATGTTTGCAATGCGGAATGGAATCTCAAGATTGTGTGGAATTTATTAAGTCTGAATAGATTCTTATCTACTACACAAGAGTCGTTGTGGTTTCTATAATAGTATTTAAATCCTATTTCTAAGTACTAAAGGCATCAAAAATTAGGTATGTACGTACGTATGTACACAAATGAAATTTTTTTGATTGATTTTAGACTCAAAGTTGGAACGTTTATCGACAAGTGCTGCCTCTGGTGGCAGTTTTAAAAACTACATACGTGTAGGAACTTAAAAAAAATCAATTTTTAAAGATAAAAATATATTTGTATTATATCAAAATTACAAGACTTTTTCTTATAAAATTTAAAGTTTATTGACATTACTAAAGACATTTGACATTAAAATAAAATGTTATTAGATTTGTTGACAAATTTAGTAACAATTGTGAACAGAATTACAACACAAAAGAAACGTAGAAGATATTTGTGTTTAAAAATTATTTTTATAATTATTTCTCACTAAGTTTGTTAACAAATTTGGTGACAATTTTTTAACGTTGCCAAACAGGCTTTAATTGTAAAATTGAAATGTTTGTTAATAAGTAAAATTATCATTATTTTGGTTGTAGATATTATAAACTATTTTGAATCTTTATTTTGTAATAAAAGTAATTTTATTACAAAATAATTGGTATTTACAATCAAAATAATTATAATTTTGCTCGGTAACAAACATTTCAATTTTACAACTAAAGCCTGTTTGACACGTTAAAAATTGTCACCAAATTTGTTAACAAACTTAGTAAGAAATAATTATGAATAGAATTTTTAAACACAAATGTCTTTTACATTTCTTTTGTGTCATAATTCTGTTCACAATTGTTACTAAATTTGTCAACAAATCTAATAACAATTTATTACAATGTTAAACATGGTTTAGTTATAAAACTAAAACGTTTGTTACCGAATAAAATTATCATTTTAATAGTTGTATTATTTGTTGTTAATTATTTTGCATCTTTATTCTGTGACTGAATAAAGATGCAGTAGAATTGAACACAAATAATATAACCATAATTCTATTTGGTAACAAACATTTCAGTTTTATAACTAATACGAAACTCTACATTTATATTATCAAAGTTTTAAGGTAAAATAATACTATATTAAGTAGAGTTTCGTTTACAATACTAATTTAACAAATTAAATCTTGGTGGTCCCTAAATAAGATTCCTTGTTCCCATTTTTAAAGGTACAAAGATTTCTTATTCAGTAGAAGACCATTTCCGAAACTTTATATTATATTATATATTTTGTTACCACCCAAACCTCCCACTTACCAAAATATATAATATTTATTAATACAAAGCTTCGTTTACAATACTTAAAATCTAACTTTGCCCTGACCGCGTCTAAATACTTAATAATAATTACAATTTTTACTAAAACTACCTACTTTAAAACTAAATGAACATGGGTATTAAATTAAAATAAACGCAATAAAAATTTGTTTTATTGTTGTACATACATTTTAAACAAATGAAGAAAAAGCCATGGCCTGCGTCTCCAATCGTCACTGCAAACTTGACGATAGTGGCGGTGGGGAGTTCTTTTTAACTTTAAAACTATCTTAGAACTTAAAACGAAACCCTTTATTTAATAAATAGTATATATAAGGGAAACACCGCCCTCAAATGCCAAACCCACGTTCCCTTATATATACCATTTATTAAATACAGTTCCGTGTACAATAATACTTATAATCTAACTTAAATTATTGTAGTTCCCCCCCTAAATTAAGTTAGTGAAGTGCGTAAAAAAGCCTATCTTACGTTAAGATCTATTTCAAAGAAAAACAAATCTAAAAAAGCCTGTCTTACGTTAATATCGATTTCAAAGAAAAGCAAATCTAAAATTGTGAACTTAACGTTAATTTTTCTCTCTCTCTCGAAAAGCAAAAACAACCCTTCCTACTTATATCTAAGCTATCTTATATCTACGCGAACTATCTTATATCTAGATTAAACTAAGCTAAAGGCGTGTGAGAGAGAAAGAGTACGAGCTAAGCAAATGGTGAGAACGCCGTGGCGGCGAACGCCGTTGTTGGTTCTCACGGAAGTTTACGAGGGGGTTAAGCCGACCCCACGCGATGCAAGCATTTACGGCCTAATACACGAACTAGGTAGAGAGTACGGTAGCAGTCACATGTAACTACCTAGGGTACACGCCAACCTACCTAGCTACTCCCGGAGACATTCGCCCGCGCCTCTCGCGGATACCCTACACCGAACGCGGTTATTAACCCGTGTGCTCAACAAAGTTAAATCAAACAAAAACTTTACCTTGTCTTTAATTATTCGTTGCCATTACCATTAAATAATGATTACATTACGTTGCCTCCGGATGAGGAGAGCACATAAGGCCATAAGAAAGCTTTCTGTGTCAACTATGGATTAATGTCCCTAGAAACATTCACACAAGTGTGAAGCGATCCACCATAACAACAGGATTCACATGACGGTGCGTTGTACATATCAGTCCACTCAATTATGGCTATCGCGCACGAACCCTACCTACCCAGCCCCTCTGACCGTGTGAAGTTAATTGAATAAGGAACCCGAACACCCACATCAAAGTTTCGAATCTGTTACCTCCTTCCTGACTCACTCATCCATCCACCTGCAAGCATCCCCCGATACGTCCGTATTTTCTTTTCCCAAGCACTCTCCCTAGCTACCGTCTGGGTAAGCCACGCGTACGGTTACCGCTGCAACCGTAGACGCACGATTTTAGGATGTTCGCCACGGAATGCACTTCAAATTAATCAATTTATTTTTAATTTTTAAAGAAAACGCGTGTTTGCTCGACGGCGCGATGAGCCAAAGTTTAATTAAAACCTGAAAATACATTTCCAAGAACTTAAAACTATAGTATTCCTCACGTACGAATGGCATTACACAAGTTCAATTCGCTTTATATTCTGTGCTGACATTTAATAAGAAACTATCTTTTCCCGCATCAAGAAACGCACGTGAAACCATAATTGAGAAATCAACACGATACACGATAATGATAAAACACATGACAATGTATACGAACTATGTTGACAGTATCAAATTATTTTCTAAACAGTTACAACATACGTTGCCTTATAAACATTCTAAAAAGTGTCAAAAAACTACTTCAATTACATTGTCTAACAAACACTATCGCGCGCAATGCCATTCTTACGTAAATAATACTAAAACTTATAGAGCTATTATTTTAGTCTTCTAGATGTCCGTTTCCTGAAAGACATATGCTAATCATTTGTTCCCAGATATTGATTACATTGATAAATAGGCGATATTTCAATTTCAAATTATTCGATATTATAAAGACATTTCTGAAAGTTATATTTCTTTCAATGTAGTACTCAAAGATCGAATTTGAGTACAAGATAATTTAGGCGTATAGTCATATTCCTTTGACTATAGATTCTCATGGTTGAGTATGAGAACAAGTTAATAATTAGGCATATAATCATATTCCTTTGACTATAAGTTCTCATGGATGAGTATAAGAACAAGTTAATAATTAGGCATATAGTCATATTCCTTTGACTATAGGTTCTCATGGTTGAGTATGAGAACAAGTTAATAATTAGGCATGTAGTTATATTCCTTTGATTATAAGTTCTCATGGTTGAGTATGAGAACAAGTTAATAATTAGGCATATAGTCCTATTCCTTTGATTATAAGTTCTCATGGTTGAGTATGAGGCATTATTAGGCATTCCTTTGACTACTAGTTTTCATGAATGCGAACAAAATATTTTCTAAAAAAAGTTTCCTACCAGTTCATCCACCGATGGTCCCCAACGTCGCAATTTGTCTGGTGCTCTGCAGTGTAGAAATCCAAATCTCGAAAGCTGCATCCAAATTCTTAAAGCTTTTTGACATCAGGCTAACCAAAAGCCCGCCTATTAAATAATAATTATTAGTTTGTGGTATTCTTTAAACCATTTAAAAAACTGTTGGATAATATTTCGTACAGCGAACGACTATTAATTACACAAGACGCTTGAGAAAAGTAATGCTTTTCATACGTGATTTATATTATGAATACACGGGTACCATGCGTTATTTTTACCCAACAGTTTTTAAATGGTATTAAATACTAATAAAAGTACAATAAAGTACAATAAGATGGCAATACTTAGTGAAACAGTTTAAATAAGATATAAGATGTCTCTGATAAATGACCGAGAGGTTGATTCAGAGACTGAATCTTGTGAAACATGTCAAGTGTTATTTTTAAATATGGTATTAAATACATTTGAAATTTGCTTTAATTTGATATTTCGAAAAGTATATTCGTTACTATGATGTTCATATAAGAATGTTTATCTCAAGCAACATGTTATTTAAAGAAATACTTCGTAAAACATTTAAATTTGGTTAGAATATTAGTTTAAACATTGTTTAAAATGTAAGAATCAGCGGGGCAACTAATATTTTATTACTATGTTCAAATGCCGCCGAAAAACGCTATAAAATTTCCAATTTGAGCTATTACGCATAATCAGTATTATTAAATTTTCGATTGTGTGACGTCACACAATTCCATACCGCCTGTGGTTGAAATTTTTGCCAAGTATTATTTAAATGATCATTTGAGGGCATAATAAAATCAAGCCCCTTAAAGAACGTCTGCACAGAAAAAAATAACGAATTTTATACAATTTCTGGAATTGTGTGGGAGGATTTAACATAACATGTGCTGGTAAATGTCTTTAAAAATGGAAACATATTTTTCCATGACTAAGAGTAAAAGTAAATTCACCATTTTGCCTCTAAAGAAAAATGTAGACATTCATCTAAAGCACTTTTAGTTATTTTAAAAAGTATTTCTTTAGGAAATGAACAAATAGGATCGCGCACTATACTCTGTTTGAAATATCGAAAAAAATTGACAGATAAATTCTTTTTTCTATTGGTTGCTATGCATTGTAGTCAAGGGCGGTTTATACAAACACAATTTAAATATTGTTATAGTAAAAAAATTTATGCAGAGGAACGTCATCAAAACATTACAAAATGAAAAAGAACTGTGTGTAGTAATGACAAAGTGATGTTTTTGATTAAGAAAACGAAGAGTTATTTATGCAACAAAAGTAAAAGGTACTGTCTTATTTCACGAATAGGAAAGTATGATCGAACGAGCCGAAGGCGAGTTCATCACATCCTATAAGTAAAAAAGTATACTTTTTTCATTAGAAATGGATTTATAAAGTGTTTTCTTTTAACAGAATAAAAGTGTGAAAAAAGTGCACTTTTTTCAACGCAAACGCGTGAAATGATGAAACGTTACGGCACGTTCCTTCACACTTTTATAGCAGACGTAAAAGAAAATTGTATGCAACTCGAGTAAAGTATCTCATTTCGCTCATAGGATTTGACGAATTCGCCTGCGGCTCGTTCGGTCAAACTTTCATATTCATGAAATGAGACAATACTTTTTACTCTCGTTGGATAAATAACTATTGTTTACATCTGCAATAAAAGTGAAATAAAGTGCTATAACGTTTCATCATTTCACCCGTTTGCGTTAAAAACGTGAACTTTTTTACACACTTTTATTGTGTAAAGAAGGCACTGTTTAAACTTATTAAAGTTTTTACTCGAACACTCGAAGTTCGATAACAGCCTGTATAACATACCGTAAATTTGATATAGAAATCATTGTGCCACCAAAGTTTTTACTCGAACACTCGAAGTTCGATAACACCCTGTATAACATCGTAAATTTTATATAGAGATCATTGCGCCACTAAAGTTTTTACTCGAACACTCGAAGTTCGATAACAACCTGTATTACATACCATAAATTTGATATAGAAATCATTGTCACCAAAGTTTTTACTCGAACACTCGAAGTTCGATAACACCCTGTATAACATACCGTAAATTTTATATAGAAATCATTGCGCCACCAAAGTTTTTACTCGAACACTCGAAGTCCGATAACACCCTGTATAACATACCTTAAATTTGATATATAAAAACATTGTGCCACCATTTTCATGTTTAGGACTTAATTATTTTAATGAAAAATATAGTTTTGTCAAAAATTATGTCGATATTTCAAACAGAGTATAAATTATAATTACTGAAAGTTATTTCCAAAATACTGCCTGTCGACTTGTGTAATGATATAAAGGCTACATAAAAAAATTGTAAATACAACAAGGGAGAAAATGCTAACCTTATATTAATAGTGTATTAAAAAATAAACCTAACTCGGAGTAGGCTATGGAGAGAGTAATAGCTTGATCAATAATACTTATACCTATAATAATTATTAGTACCACTAATGCGGTTTACAAAATTAACATATATCGTTTGATTTTGTTATGATGATCTTTAAAAGAAGGGTAGTGGGGATAAAAATACCAGAGAATCCAGAATTATTTCGTAATTGCCGTGGTCCGACTTTTTTACCAAACTTTTTCAGGTGCCGCTTTCCGAATAGAAACCGGTAAATATTTCAGGACTTACGGAACACTAAACCGCAAACCTGATCGAACAGGTTGCGTTACAGAACACACGGCAACTTCCAATTGGGCTGTCAAACGAAAAGTCAAAAATATTACGTCACTAAAATACCTGTATTCTTGGTGTAAATTTGCATTGTTTGACATTTTAGCTACAATATTTATTTATGCAACAAGTGTAAAAAGTATAGTCTTATTTCATGAATGACGGTTTGATCGAACGAGCCGAAGGAGAGTTCGTCAAATCCTATGAGTGAAATAAGACACTTTTTACTCGACTGTGAAAAAACTGCTGTAACGTTTCATTATTTCACTCCGTAGCGTTAAAAAAGGTTCACTTTTTTTACACTTTTATATATTCATATTAATGGAAAAAGAAGTACTTTTATTAACAGACGTAAAACAAAGCTTTTATAACATTTTTTGAGAAGTTTTTTTTGTCAGACTTTTCCCATATTTTACGTTAAAAAAACAAACACATGACAAGCTCGTAACCATGACAACCAGTTGTTGGTTTACTATGCGCACACATTCTACTATATCTTAGTGGTAGGTTTTATAAACGACAGATAAATTTATTTCATGCAAATAAAATTTACTGCTTCAAATAACAGTCAACTTTTGACAATTTTATAAATGCCATGAATTATTTCTTTAAGTTTAATTACTGTATTCTTTTTTATTTGAGCGCTCACTTGTGAATTTACTGAGCAAATGGACACTTACACAAAAAGAGCAATTTGAACATTGTGCATCTAGCGGCACTGCTTACAAGTAATGGTTACTATGTTACGACAATACAAAACAGTTACATTTCTATCAAGTTGTTCTATTTCTCTCTTGCGTGTGACGTCAATTTTATAAGAGTCTATTGGGAGTGAATAGAAAAGAAGTGAGAGATCACTTCACAAATATAATAACTTATTAAGGTACAGAGTGATCAAAAAAAGCTCCATAAGATTTTGACACTTGCCACTTAGTATGACAGTATTATTTCCATGAACATACCTTTCGAATTTTGTTAGCTGCCATAAGAATAATACTAAGAACCGTTTTCTTTACGTTCGCCCGAACGAAGAAATTTATCATGCTCTTTATTAAAAGTTTTAATGAAAAGATATTACTTAAAAGTTTTTCACAAAAGTATGAGAAACAATATCAAATGAATCAACGTACGGAATATAATTTTGATGAATTATGGAAAATTGAAACATTATTTTGATCACTCTGTAAATAAAGCGTGGATTAAACAATGAAGTTTTTATTTTCAAATGACTTGAAAGTGACCTTACAAGTTTATTTACAAAATCAAGTTTTGCGTGAATTAAAATATCCAAGTGTCAAAATATAAATTGTACCTACATGACATAGTCATTGAATTTCATCACCTGAATTTTTCGTATATAACCATCAAGATTTAAATTACTTCTCTACCCATTTTGCCATTTTTCAGTTTAATATCGATTACTTATAACACTACTGGAATACATCAAAAATTTAAACACAAATGACATTTGACAGTTACTTGACAATCAAACTTATAGGGATTTTTAAGAAAAAAGTCGCGCATATTCCAGCTTTTCGTGAAAATTCTATTCATCTATTCATTTGTCTCTTTTGCACTGATGTCATTGTGCTAAAGAGAAAACTTTTCAAGTCACTTGAAAAAAAAAAACTTCATCGTGTAATGCTCTTATGTGAGCAAATGTTGTGACAAAATATGAAACTGACATTTTATTTTCAAGTAAATCATTCATATAAAATACTTTATTTACACGACTAAATCATACTCTTTTTTATGTATTTTCTATTAAAATTAAATGTACATGGTGTTATAAAATACTGTTTTTACTTCAATCATTTTTTTTTAGATTTCCTATGAAAATTCGTACTAAACAGGTTTGAGATAACTAAAAACGTTTTGAAAACCGTTTTGACACTACATTAAACAAAATATATGTTTACAACTTCCAATAATTATTTACTCAGTTGCTCCCTCAAAAGCTGATCAGGAGCGGTAAAGTGTGAGGTAAAATGCTCATTTCGTGTGCAATAGAGCAGCGTAAATAAAACTTACACAATTTTGAATGTCACTATTTTGCTCGAGCACAATTGAACGCTCAGTTAAAAAGAATACAACAAATGTTATCTATAATACAGAGTGAAAAAAAAAATCTGATGCAGTTGGCAATAACAAAAACTTGAAATTGATAACACTGATACAAAAATTTATTTCCTGTTGTTGACAGCGATATTTGAAAATTTATAGATATTTACACACCAAGTGAGCCAAGGTAATGTTTATTCAAGAGAAGAAAGTTTAGTTAATTTCTCGAAGAAATTAGCTCACTGGGTTTGTACAATATTTTATTCAATTTTGACGAAATACTAATAAAAACCATTATAATATTTAATTTAGACAAAATAAAAAACTGATCAGTTAGGCTGAGCATGACAATCGTCGCTGATAGAAGTCAAGTCATGTATTTAAAATGCTTTATTGTCTGTCATTTGTGCCGTGAAAAATAATGAAAATGGCTGATAATGTCTGATAAATATTACGGTGTTATTTTCGTACGTGATGTTATTTTAAATGCATTATTTGTTGCAGAGTGAGTTAAAATTTGTGAGAGTGATTTAATTTTTTTTTTTTTAATGCACATGTGAAAAAAGTGTTACTTATAGTTGTTGCTATGGAGTTAATAATGACAGTTTAAAACGTCAAAATTGAATAAAATACATTTATAATTTTTTACTCAATTTTGACGTTTTAAACTGTCATTATTAACTCCATAGCAACAACTATAAGCAACACTTTATTCACAAGTGAATTAAATTTTTTTAAATCACTCTCATAAAATTTTAACTGACTTCAACAGATAATGCATTTAAAATAACATCATGCACGAAAATAACACTCACCATAATATTTATCAGACATTATCAGTAATTTTTATTATTTTTCACGACATAAATGACAGACAATAAAGCATTTTAAATAGATGATTTGACGTCTATCAGCGAAGATTGTTATGCTCAGCCTACTAACTGATCAGTTTTTTATTTTGTCAAAATTAAATATTGTAATGGTTTTTATTATTATATCGTCAAAATTGAATAAAATATTGTGCAAACCACGTGAGCTAAGAATGTTTATTCACTCGAAGAAATAAACTTTCTTCTCATGGATAACATTTTCTTAGCTCACTTGGTGTATAAATATCTATTAAAATGTTTTTTCTTTTTTTAAAAAAATCTCTCAACAGGATTAAATCCCAATTACTGAGTAAGTTCACATACACAAAAATCTATGCCTTAGTGGGATTCGAACCCAGAACCCCGAGCACACTCATGATATTGGAACATGACATTTTTATAAATATGGCACATTTTGGAACGGGAATGCAAGCCCCTGACATAACCTATTTGTAATTATTCTAAAAATCGCATGGCAATGTCAATAGTATTTCCGCTTGTGCCCTACGTAGTGTAACTGAAGGATAAAAAGATCCCCTAAATTGTATTGCCAACTACATCATTCTTTGATCACTGTGTATAAAAAATAAAGTAATAAATATAAAAATTGATTCATTGCGGCGAACTATTATGACGAGGGACTCATATAACAAAAATAATACACACATATACTTCTTTGTATAGCTGGCGCGGGTTAAGTTGACAATGATATCTGAAAACATTGAGTACAACTTTTTTGCCTTGTAAATGAATCCCTTTCAATTACACCAATTTTAAATGTTGATGGAGTGTTTTTGTAATAATAGCATATAACACTTACTAGTAAATCAATAACAATTATTTTAAACTTTCATCTAAAAGTCAATATATGGAACCCCCCTATTTATTACAGTTTGACCTGTCCAAGTAGAATAATCGCACAGTACATCAGTTTCAACTTAAGCCGTGCCAGCTAAACAACTTTTTAATATTTATATTACAAAAATTGAAAACAACCATAGTCCAAATATTGCAAATTTGAATTCTATACCGCGAAGTTTACTTTTAAGGGCACCTAACAGTTTAGTAAAACTGTTTCTCACACAAAAAAATTCTTAGTCATTAGTTACCTATTACATTGTAAAGTTTCATTGTTTCTACAAAAATAACCGTAGTCAGAGATTCATCAAATACAGCGTGTTCACCATGGGCGTCATTTCAGCTTTCTAACTGGGGTGGCAAGACCTAAAGGGGGTCCCCCGAAAAAATGTTAAAAACTGGCTTTAAATTTTTTAGTTTCTAAAGCATTTTCAGATTATTTCTATCTAAGTTTATAATTTACAAGTTTTCAAAACATCCCTGTTGTAGACTTGTATTTTTCAATTAGGTATTCGTAAATTATTGAGACTTTTACTTAAAACTTCTGAGGTGGCAAAACACTGGGCTCGACAATTCTGGGGTGGCAACTGCCACCCCTTGCCACCCCCCGAATTACGCCTATGGTGTTCACATAAAAACCTAATTTGGAGTAGGCTATGAACAGAGGAACGTATGTCTGATCATTATTCAATTTAAAAGTCAAGTTCTCAAAATTGATCATGAAATATAATTTTCATTGTAAGATGCAGTAAAAGAATATTGCCATTCGCCGTTGTTTTTTTTTAATTTAAAAGAATATTCCCATTCGCCGTTTTCTATTTTAATGTAAAAGAATATTGCCATTCGTCGTTTTCTATTTTAATTCCATTTCTAAAATAAGATTAAAGAATAAATAAAATAAATAAATATATCATCACGGCATATTACCCATTTCTGGGTGCTTTATTTTCTTTAAATAATATTTTTGACATTACTTCGTGTCAAATTGACATTTTAAAGACATTCAAATTAAGACATTCCTGTGTATTCATAGCTCACCCCGAGTTAGTTTTTTTTAACACACTGTACAGTCTTAGTCCTGATACATTGGTTGTTTTTGAAGGGAACATGTAGGCTAATTTTGTATAATAAATGTATTTACTTTTTCTATTTCGGTGTTTTTATAAGTCTCCAAAAGCACTGTTAACACGTCGTTAATAAAATCTATAAGAGCACTGTTCCTCAAACTAAATTTACAACACACAATACACAAACTGTCAAAATATGTAATTTTAATTGTTAGCGGGAAGAGCTACCAACATAACTGACAATAAACACCAAGTCATTTTTGATAAATCGCATTTTTAAAAATCTCATTGTAAAATTATCTCAATAAAAAAATAATTTCGCGGCTTGTTTTCCAAATATGAACTTGTACGTTAACAGATTGCCTTATGATACTGTTTTAAGATACTATATACTTTCAATAAATGAAAATGTTTTTTGATTTTCCTGTTTGCAAATTATTAGTTTCTTACAAAAACAACCAATGTCTATAAAAAATCACGAATAAATATGTAATTGCTCATCATTGTTTTTGATTTTCTAATATTTAATCATGAACTTGAGTTTAATTCAATTACAAAAACCTTTAACGAGAAGATAGAAATGTCTTTTATGACTATTTCAAATTCAAAAAATGGACTAAGGTTGTTCTCATTTAAATCCAAAGTTATTAAACGATGAAAATTAGAAAAAATAAAACATCCTACCTTAAATACGAACTGATCGTCAAGGTGGCGGGGACTTTCCTCCACCTGCTCTATGATTCTTTCGGCCGTAACAAAGACATCTATTTTCAATATCCGTTTCTCTCTATGATTCTTTCGGCCATAGCAAAGACATCTATTTTCAATATCTGTTTCAATCTGTAAAAAATACAGATAAATAGTACGGAATATCATGATAAATTACTTTCAATCTAACACATATTAATTTATGGATAAACCGGGTGAGACTTAAAATGGAATTTTAGTTTTATACAATTTTGTACTCCACTGTTCATTTAACGGCAAAAACTGTAGAGTACAAAGATGTTCAGAATTAAAAGTTACATACAAAACTATTTTTACATTTTTACCTCTCGCTAAGAGAGGTATTGGAATCATGCTAAAAATCGCATATCCAGATTTTAGTGGATAAACACGTTTTAAGGTTCCTAGACTTTGATTATAATATTTTTACGATGATGTGTGTATGTGTGAACCACAGTTTCTCAAAAATACTATAAGACTTAAGACAATCTTTAACTGCGATTTCCTCAATCTGATATTACTAGGAAGAGCTGATTAGATTATTTTTTGAAAATGTATGTTATTACAAATATTAAAGAATATAAAAATGTGTATCGAGACATTTAAAGTTTTTAATATATCTTCTACAGAATTGAGAAATATAAATATATAAAATAATATATTGTAATGAATCCTACAGCCTATGGAAACGAGTTGAAAACTTTGTAATTAACAGATGCCAAAAATCCAAAGACATTACAGAAGACTTTCTGGGAAGTACATTTAATATTTCTTATTTTATTATTAATTAAATATTTATATTTATACATATATTACATATACCCTTCAGAAATATCGCCAATATCAACAATGAATTGGAAGAATCTTGAACATTTAGAAGAATAAGAGGAAACTTGTTCATAGTATGAATTAAAAAATATAAAAATATAGAAAGATATATTTTGTGATTTTTGTGTGTACCATAAATGTTAAATATGTACAATACTTATATTGCCTAATATGGAAATGGCGAGAGGTATTGTGCTGGCCGCAAGATTTTTAAAATTGTGTTTATGTTTCATAATTAGAATGTTACATTCTAGAAAGCATATTGATGTTGGAAGAGCTTCATTTTTAAACGTTTTTTTTTTGATGATTTTTTTGTTATTTGAGATTGGCATGACTGCAATAAATACACTAAATATTTAGGCGACCAGAATAAAAAAAAACATAATTGTCACCAACGTAATAATTCTTCCAAAAAATTCCTTAATGGAAATTGTCAAATATTTTTATAAAGAAATAATGTAAATGAAAGTCCCAACAGAGAAAATAGTATAAAACACACATTACATAAGGCAATTAATGCACTCGTTTCTTCGCCCACTCGCCTCTGCGCACTCGTGAGCGAATTTGTAACACGAGCTAGACTATGTTGCCTTCTGTAAATGCTTTAATATCCTATTTTTACCTAAGTTATAAAGTACTTTTTTCATTAAATTGAGTTTATAAAATATGGCTCTTCCCAACACAATAAGTGTGAAAGAAAGTGCACCTTTCTTAACGCAAACCGCGTGAAATAATGCAACGTTATGGCCCTTTTTTCACACTCTTTTTTGCAGACGTAAAAAAATTACATGCAACTCTTTTTTACTCGTGTTGCATAAATAACTAATAATTAATTCTAGTTTCTTCATAATTTTAAAAAGGAATGCCGAAATTTCTGTTAATCTGAATCAACAGCTATGACACCTGTTTTAATATACCAAGGGCGCGTTCCAAAATCTACTAATATATTCTTTCGTTCTCCGCAAAATAGGAGGGTACATATGTACTCTGGCGCTAAACAATACAATTTTAACCTCATTTCCACCTCTCGCTGAGAGAGGTATTGGATTCATGCTAAAAATCGCATATCCAGATTTTAGTGAATAAGCACATTTTAAGAGGTCACTAGAATCCGATTTTAACATTTTTACGATATATATATATATATATATATATATATATATATATATATATATATATGTGTGTGTGTGTGTGTGTATGTGTGAACGGATGTTGAAAGGACGATTCCTCAAAAACCATAAGACTTAAAACCTACGTATTTCTCAATCTGACATTAATGGCAAGAGATGAAAAGGTTTTTGATAACAGTGGGGTATTCGAATGTAGTAAAATTTAAGGTAAAAAATGTTATAATATTGTGAATTATGCTTTAAAATTACCAAATAATTTAAAAAAAAACAATTTTTTTTTCCTAACATGAGTTTTCTTGTATTTTATTTTACCGCTGAATAGGTATCACGTGGGTTGTGACGTACGAGGGACTCATGACATCTACAAAATTTTGCGCATGATTGTACCATATACAGGAAACAGCTGTTCCGCCATTGATGCATTGTGAGCTGTCTAATCGTGTTAGTTGTATGACGTTTATATGTTTACAAGTTTTCAACTTTTCTATTTTGGTTCTTATAATAGTTATTATTGTTAATACAAGTTTTCATTACGGAAAATTCACTTAGATAACGTAAACAAAATTGAAATACATAGAAAACAAGCGACAACTAACCAAACAAACATAAAATGCCGAATGACAGGTAGACTGCCGCGCCAAGTGTTGTGTTTGAAACTTTGGTAAAAAGAATGCAGCTTATGTAAACATGCCCCGCCATTTAAATGTCATGAGTCCCTCATACGTCACATCCGGTAAAATTCAAATTTTCAAAGAATATTTAAAAATTCATATCTCGCTCAAATTAAATAAAAAAGAACTCAAAATTTTTGATTTGTAATACATAAAGTTAAACTGTGATCGTACTCCTTTACAAATGGAACACCTAAATAAAATTAATACCGAACTACGCGAGCGGAAAAATAAAGGCGAAACCGACATCATAATTAAATATATTAACGGTACTCCAAGAATAATTAAAAACAGTCATGTTTCAAAAAACGCTCAATAAATAAACCATCTTCACATTTAAACATATATTATCAAAACGCAAGAGGAATTAATTCTAAATTAGACGAACTTTTTTTATCCATGATGGCTTCGGACTATAATGTTATTGCTGTCTCAGAGACATGGCTTAGTGAAAGTGTTAGTGATGCTGAATTTGTTACCGATTCCTACAGTGTTTTTCGTTCCGACCGGAACTTTCAGTCTTGCGGACTAACTCGAGGTGGTGGTGTACTGTTGGCTATTCATAATGACTTTCCAGCTACTAGAGTGGTTTTTGGTGATGCTCAAGCGATTCTTCCAGCGAATGTTGACATTGTTGGCGTCAAAGTCATTTTATGTGACAAAGTCCTTTACATATTTACTATTTACATCCCTCCTAAATTAAACAACAATTGTTATTTGAATGTTTATGAATTTTTTGAATCTTTGCCTTTTTTAAATGATAAAAACTTCATTATACTGGGTGACTTCAATGTACCTGAGCTCACTTTTAATAGTAACTCTTTGCAAGTTCGTTCTTTTCTAGATTTCTCATCTTATATTGATGCCACTCAGTATAATCATGTTTTGAATATTAATAACAGATTGCTTGACTTAGTTTTATCTAATGTAATATGTACAGTTAATCTCTCATCTGATCCTATTTTTAATGTTGATTTGGATCATCCTCCCCTTTATATAACTTTCAATTATTATGTGTCGCCTGTAGATGATAAATTTCCTGTAAATAATTTAACAAAAAATTATAATTTCAACAAAGCTAATCTCAGTAAATTATATTATTATATCAATGAATTTGACTGGAATCAGCTAGAAATTTTTGAAGATGTTAATATATCTTGTAACTTTTTTTACACTATACTCTATTCTTTTTTAGACGAGTGTGTGCCACTTAGAAAATCACGGGTGAGTTCTTACCCCAGCTGGTATTCTTTTGAAATTATAAAAGATATAAAAGAAAAGACAAGACTATTCAAAATGCATAATAAGAATCCATCTAATACTTATTATTTTAATCGCTACAAACGTCTTCGTTCCCAAATAAAATTAAAAATAAAAAAGGCTTATAATGCCTATGTAACACAAGCTCAAAATTCTCTTTTATCTGATCCAAATAAATTTTGGGGTTTTATCAATAGTAAAACTAATAATTCTAGAATTCCAGCTTGTATGACTTTAAATGATTCTATATTAAAAACTCCTTGTGAAATTGTAAATGGTTTTGCGTCTTATTTCAAAAGTGTTTATTCCTCCTCCAAACCCTCCTCTTTTCCTAAAATAAGTCCTCTTACCAACCAAACAATAAATATCAGCAATATTACCCATGAGCAAATTGGCAATGCTATAAAACAAATTAAAAATAATAAATCCACTGGTCCTGATTTAGTTCCCAATTTTATCATCAAAGACTGTTCTACCCCATTATCAAATGCTTTTTATCATATTTTTAACTTATGCATAAAAACTTGTTCATTTCCAAATTCATGGAAAGTAGCGCGCATAGTACCAGTTTTTAAAAGTGGTAACAATAACAATATAATGAACTACAGACCAATAGCTATACTCTCCAATATAAGTAAAATTTTTGAAATGATAATTTATCAATCTATTTATCCAAATATTAGTAATTTAATAACTATTTACCAACATGGTTTTATGGCGAAAAGGTCTACATCTACAAATCTCTTCTCTTTTACTCAGTTTATTTCATCTGAACTGGACGGGAACAAACAAGTCGATGTTGCATATACCGATTTTTCCAAAGCGTTCGATTGTATAAATCATAGTATTATTATTCATAAACTGGACGCTTTTGGATTTTCTTCTTCCTTAAAACACCTCATGTCATCTTACTTAGATAATAGATTGTTGTATGTTAATTATATGGGACATAACTCTATTCCTATTTCTGCCACTTCAGGTGTCCCCCAAGGCTCTAACCTTGGTCCTTTGCTTTTCCTTATCTTTATTAATGATATTACCACAGTTATCAAAAATAAAAAACTCCTCTTTGCCGATGATTTGAAAATATATGGCTCAGTATTGAATCTCTCTGATTGTTTGTCGCTGCAAGATGATTTAAATAACATAAATAATTGGTGTATTTCAAATAAACTATTTCTTAATGTGACAAAATGTAAAACAATTTCTTACTCAAGGAAAACACCTTTTATATATCCGTATTCAATAGATAACACTACCCTAGAACGTGTTACTACTGTTAAAGATTTAGGTGTAACATTCGATGTAAAATTATCATTTTCTCCACATATCACTAATGTTGTCTCTTCTTCTTTAAAAATGCTAGGTTTCATAAAAAGAAATACTAGATCCTTCACTAACCTTGATTCAATTATCACTCTTTATAATGCTTTTGTCAGGTCCAAACTGGAATATTGTAGTACTATTTGGAACCCGTTTTACGACAAATATGATAATATAATTGAATCAGTGCAACGTAAATTTTTAAAATTTTTGTACTTTAAAAAACATCGGCATTATCCTTCCTTCGATTATTCATATAATACTTTACTTCAGTCTTTCAACTTTGCTAAACTCTCCCTTCGACGCCAATGTGCTTACTTAATTTATCTATATAAAATTATTCATAATTTGGTTGATGATCCTGAAACCCTTTCTCTCCTTTCCTTCCATGCTCCTTCAAACACAACTAGAAACAATAAATGTTTTTACCTGTCTAGAGCTTCTACAAATATGCTTTTGAAATCTCCGCTATTTTCTAT
Organism: Ophonus ardosiacus; assembly: GCA_943142095.1. Lineage (NCBI taxonomy): Eukaryota > Metazoa > Arthropoda > Insecta > Coleoptera > Carabidae > Ophonus > Ophonus ardosiacus. Next base: position 9,133,305 of record OW964830.1, on the reverse strand, counting down.
GTGCACGCTTTTGAATTCAATTTATAATCAGGTTGATATTTTCAGTGTTTCAATTTATGCTTTTAGGAACCAATGTTCAAAAATTCTGGCTGACTCATTTGATTAATTTGTATTTCTTTTCTTATACATCTACTATATTATTTTATATGTGTATCTTCGTTAGATATTTCTGTATATGTTTTTTTTTTGATCTGTTATTGGGTCTTTAGACCTGTTGATCTTTATATTAAATAAATAAAATAAAAAAAATAAAATAAAATATACGTGAAAGTTTCAGAAAAAAAAATAAAAATAAATCATTAGAATACCCCATTGAACAACCGGAAATAGTAGTTTCTTAACACGTTGGCTGCGGAAATCAAAAATGCTGTTTTGATTTCGGTGCGGTATTGGTCCCCGGAGACCAAAAGCAAACTTTCTGTATATGTGGTACTGGGCTCCGGCGACCAGTGATGTTTGGAAAAATTACCATTTTTTGGCTACTAGTTGTATTAAAACTGAGTATACCTATACAGTAAACTGTTACTTGGTCATGTATGTAGCTAGGTCCACGTCAAAAATGGTCTTCGAAGACCGGAATCGCACCAAATAAATAAATAAAACAGAACTACTTGTGATGTGCAATCAAATTTAAACTGGTTGCCAGCGACCAATAACGAATTACTTGAAATTTGTAAAATCTTAAGTAGTTTTAGTAGCTACATTTAAAATATTTCTAAGACCCTTACTTAAAATGATATACATCCGTAAGTTGTGGAAGTTTCATTAAAAATGGTGCAGCAATAGACAAATACAAGTTATTGGTCCCCGGTGACCAATGCCGCAGTCATTGTGTTAAAAAAAAACTTCTAAATATAATTTTTATTACAAATATTGAAGAACATAAAATTCTCCCTCAAATACACTTAAAATTTTTATTATATCTTCTATAGATTTAGAGATAAAGGAAATATAATATATAGAATAATCTGTTGCAATAAATCACACAGTCCAGACTGCACTAAGGAAACAAGTTGTCAAATTCAAATGTTTGTAATTGACAGATGCCCGTATCAAAAATCCAGATCCCCGGAATTGTATTATCAACTAGATCATTTCTTGTCGATCACTCTATATTTTCTACAAATTCCATACCGAAAGTTTCTTGGAAAAGATTATATAAATCCAATGAAATTATTACATGAACATACACTATGTAAATTGCAGTTGACACTAACATCTGTCGATTAGAATTATTTGAATATATCAGCTGTTTCTATGACTATAGTAAAGCCGGCTGATTTATGAAAGTTAGTCTATAATTCTTTATATCTACTGAATATGAGGAAGTAGAGAGTACGAAGGAATTATAATTTTTACACAGGTACACATACAGACATCATCGTAAAACTTGTAAAATCGTATTCTAGGGTCCCCAAAATTCGCTTTTTCATTAAAAATTTACCACTGAATTTTTTGACCAATGACAATACCTTCCTTACGTAAAGGTAAGAATGGAAAATAATCGGATAAACAGTTTTACATAAATTATTTATTTCCGGGTCTACGTTTCGACATTAAACAGTCTTTTCCAGGGATATAAATGGTCAGTAATTGGATTTATGCACGGACGTATCATAATTTGACAATTATACACGAATTTCTTTGGCATAAACGTCATTTTATAGCCCGCGGGCCTCATTATAGCCCTCCGGGCTGTAATGAAACGTCAAACCAAATTATAACCTACAATATAAACAATTTAAACAGGCAACATGAAAAGTTTTTATTACAAATCGAAAATTTTTATATTCTTTAATGAAAAATGAAAATTAATTTTGTGATATTTATATGGAAAGCACGGAGATACACAAAATAAAACTCAAATGACATAGCAACACTAGATACTGGATGTATAAGGACAAATTCTTTTCGACACAATTTTTCTAACTCATAATTTGAAAATTTTCGTCCGTGCATAAAGTTTTGTATGTACCACGAGCGTAACTTGCTTTTATGGCCTTTGACGGGCTCAAAATCCCGCCGCAGGCCATATAAGCCTCCTTACGATCTTAACACATAAATAACTATTTGTTAAACATTTTAATTATATACCAGGAAATAAATAATTTGTGTAATAGCCGAGACAGACGACAAAAATTAATGCTCATTAACGGTTAGATATAGTATGCGTACGTGAACTTGAAACTATTGACAGATGTCAAAACCAGAAAATATTGAATGTAGTAAGCTCGTGCTACTTCTTGTACCGTACTCATACAGTACAAAACAATAAATAACACGTACTTACTACAGTCAATATTTTCTGGTTTGCTAATAGACGCAATTTTGACATCTGTCAATAGTATCAAGTTTACGTGCGCATACCATATCTATCCGGTAATGATCATTAATTTTTGTTGTTTGTCTCGGCTATAAGACTGCTTTTCCGATTATTTTCTATTTTTTCAATATTGAAAGTCCATCGTTCAAGATTTAAATAGAGACGTATTTTTGTCAATTTTTTCTAGATTTACAGGTCTGTACGAACGTACAGTTTAGAACAAAATAAGGCCATAAATTCTTACACATATGTCTTTTTATCACACGTCCAGAAATTGGCCGCGCGAGCGGGAGCGAGTACGCCAACTGGACAATTGAGAAAAAGACATGCTCACGTGTGCTAAACATGATTTTTTTCCACAATTTTGAAATATAATTTTTTAAAAAAACCTAACGGTACTTAAGTTTATAACTGAATTTAATGTAAAGTTAACTGCAAAAAAAAATATTGTTCCTTCATGTAGAATGGTAGATATTTATTGTACAATTTGTAATTGAATTAAAATTTATTATTCCTGACGTAGATTATTATAGGCTTGTGTATTTTGCTCACTTATGAAGAAAGTTGTTTACTTTGCTTACTTGTGATTGAACGTGGTACTTTGCTCACTATTTTAAGTTGAATAATAATGAATTTTGCTAACGATTGTGGAAAAACCTCTTTTAATTTAATATTCTATTCCGTACTCCACGGTACGGTTTTGGAACACACCTCAGGTTAACTGTGGTATTTGTTGGAAAAAATCGTCTTAAGAGTTACAACTAGTGAAATTTCTTTTTAAAATTGCGAAGAAACTAGAATTTATTTGTGAACAACTTTGCACTCTCTACAGCTTCTGCTGTTAACAGAATAGAAGAGCTGGAAATTGCATAAAACTAAAATCCTATATTAAATCCAAATGTTCAGACCTTAACGCCACCACTAGGTATTTGCTTTTCCAAAATAATTTGTATCACTTTATAAATATTATTACAGTAAAAAACCTCCATGAAAATTACAACCTATATATGTTCTAATTTGTTTTTACTGTTGAAAACCATATTAAAAACGTTTAAAACAATTTTAATTTTTATACAAAATGCACACTTTGATAAGCTAAACTAATGCCATACATGTTAATTATTCTAATAAAGCAGTGTTGGCTTCAATAATTACAATTCTAAATAGGTATTTATTAACAAAGAATTTTATGAAGACTGCAAATTATGACGACAATAGGCAATATTCACAAAAATATATTGAAATAAATATTGGTCATATAGCATTAGTGGCTATATACATATTAAAACGACGGTATAACTTGGCAAGAACTATATCTACTCTCGGTATTATTATCCCTGAAAATTTCTTATTGATTTTAAATTATTCATTCCTTAAATTACATAATGTTGACAATGGTTCATCTTACATTAAGCCACAAATTAATTTAACAATCGTAAATAAAGCATAGTATTCTAATCGCTTGTAACGGCTATAGTTTGTTAGAATGAATTACACAAGCCGCAAATTTTTGAAGTTATAGTATTCTTCAAGTAAGAATGGCATTGCGAATTAAAAAGTGTACGATTCTTGACGACATGCGTAAATGAAGTACAGTAAAATTTTTGAAAGAAGTCCGATTAAGGCCATCAACGAATTGCATTTATGAATTAAGCTGTCAAATTTAGTAGTGTCGTTTACATAATTTTTATGAGGTACACAAGATATTTTGTACCCTCATAAAAACTAAGTAAAAGACACTACTAAATTTGACAGCACAAAATCTTAATTCATAGATACAATTCGTAGATGGCCTTGATCGGATTTCTTTCAAAAATTTTACTGTACATAAGTTTCTTTGGTCACATACGAGGGTCACTCCAAAATTATTGAGATGCTGGGAAACAGTTGGCTTTGGAAAATTTTTAGTGCACAAATGTCAAACTACAATTTATTTAAAATATCTGTCCAATAATAACATCTGGTTGAAGTGATTTATTGTGGTGGAATTCGAAGTGGAAATAAACTGCAACATGAAGTTAGTAAGAGAGCATTATCGCGCTATGATTTACTACGACTTTAAAATTGGATTACGTGAAGTACAGTGCGAGGAACGTCTACGATTGGCATTTGGAGATAAAGCTCCAACTATATTTCGCTGGTTTTCAGAATTCAAAAGAGGCCGTAATTTCTTGCGTGATGAGAAACACTCAGGGAGACCTTGTACAGCGGTAGTGCCAGAAAATGTAGCTGCCATCAGACAAATGATAAAGGATGACAATCGTGTCACCTATCAAACGATGGAAGATGCCCTTGGCATTGGATCCGCAGCAATAGCAAAAATTTTGCATGAAGAACTTCGTGTTAGAAAAATTGTTTCTCGTTGGGTGCCACACAACTTAACGGAAGAACAAAAAGCCAAGTGTGTTACAATTAGTCGCGCCACTTTAAAATTGTTAAATAATGGCGGTCATTGTATTCTTTCTAAAATTGTAACTGGCGATGAAACGTCAATAAAGTAGGGTATGGGTGTTTGAAGATGACCCAACACTAGTTACCGTGAAAAAACAACGTGCACTTAAAAAAGTTATGTACGCTGTATTTTTCCGAAGTACAGGTCTTGTGAAAGTAATTAGGTTAAAGGGACAGAAGACTATTACTGCCAATTGGTATACACAAAAATGTCTACCTGAAGTTCTTCGCAGTGCGACAACTGTTAATTTTTTGAAAGAAAATGATATTAAACTCATTGAGCATCCACCGTATTCTCCTGATTTTGCAATGTGTGACCTTCTGGCTATTTTTTAATTTGAAAAAACATTTACGTGGTCGTCATTTTACGTCCAGAAAATGAATGGCTCAAAGCTTTCCATCTCTGGAAAATTCGATTACAAAAGTGTATTGAAGCAGGGGGGGACTACTTTGAACACCAGTAAAACTACATGCTTCTCCTTCAAATAATATTTCTGTATCTCAATAATTTTGGCGTGACCCTCATATTTTGTAGAAACCAATCATAAGGCGACGTATCTCGTAATTCTGTTTAAAAAATAATTTGAAACTGTTAACAAAGTTCGTATACATTGGTGTGTGTTTCAGCATTTTTGTGTGTCGTGTTGATTTACGTTATTAATGAAGAATGCAATAAAAAATATATACATATATATCGAAAAAGACTTAAATAATGGTCTCGATTACAACATATAAACGAAATATTATTCCGCAATACCATTCTTCCGTAAAAAATACTTCATTATGTGCTATAATATATGTATATACTATTAATATTTAATACAATAAAATCTATATTGAATATTTTAAATGATTAGTCATTATTTAAATTTATCAACATTCAAACAGAAGTAATTAAAATATGACAATTGATTCTTTGCTGTGAACAATAATGACAAGAGGGATCGTATAACAAAAATTAAACACTGATATATTTGCTTTCTAAGTCTGTTTGGCACGATCCATAATTTTGGACAGAATCCTGAACAAATCTGTATATAATTCTGGTTATAAACATCTTCTTCATAACATTTTATGATCATTGCTACTTGCTTTCCATTCCAAGAAAATTTAATAATATTTGTCATACTACATTATATTTTTAATTTTAAAATTAATATTTATATTACGAAAATTGAGAACAACCATAGTACAAATATTGTAAATTTGAGTTAACATATACAGATATATTCACTTTCAAGAATGCTTAAGAGTTTGATAAAAATGCTTTTCGCAAAAAAAATAATGAAATAAGAAAATGTTCTTTGTTTTTTCTGTTTGCAATGTCCTATAAAAATCACTAATAAATAAGTACATCTTTAACGAGAAGGTAGAAAGTTTTAATGGACTGATGTTGTTCTCAATGCAAATTCAAAGTTATTAAGCGGTAAAAAGTAATAAAAATAAAACTTATCCTACCTTATACAAGAGAAGATCCTCCAAGTCGCGATGTTTGTCCTTTCCTCCATTTGCTTTATTATTCCTTTGGTTACAGGGCCCCATTTACAAAGACATCTATTCAATCTGTAAAAAAAATACAGATAATAGTACAGCATATTATGATACATAAATAAAATAAATAAATATATCATCACGGCATATTACCCATTTCTGGGTGTGCCAGTATCTACAACACATGTAGACATCGGTAATGATGACGATATATTTTACCGTGTGGGCGCTTACCAGGCGTCACCTCACAGGCACTCATAGCTGGTGTAGAGTGCACCACAGGGGTCACTTTTGTGCCATTTAAAATTGGAAATATTTGACATCTGTCGGGATCGAACCCGGTTCCCCCAGGTTCGCAACCAGACCCTCAGGCACATTACTCTTTTAATCTCACACATATTTGATTATGACTTTGGAGTTAAATTGAATTACACAAATCTTTAACGAGAATGTATTTTTTTTTTTTATTGTTTCAAATTCAAAATAATGAACTAAGGTTGTTCTCCTCAATTAAAATTCAAAGTTGTTAAACGGTAAAAAGTAATAAAAATAAAACATATCCTACCTTATACACAAAAAAATCTTCCAGGTTGCGATGTCCGTTTTTTCCTCTATTTGCTCTATTATTCCTTTGGCTGTGGGCCCCATTTACAACAAACATCTATTCAAATAATTTCCGTTTCAATCTGTAAAAAAAGATAAGAGAAATAGTACGGAATATTACTATATATTACTCTTTTAATTTTTGCTTTTTAAAACAATTCGTTACACTTTGTAATATTATCTGTACTTAAAAAAAACGCCATACTAAAAAACTACTATCAATGTAATATGTATGTTAAAAAAGATATTAAACGGTAAAAAGTAATAAAAATAAAACTTATCCTACCTTATGCAAGAGAAGATCCTCCAAGTCGCGCTGTTTGTCTTTTCCTCCATTTGCTCAATTATTCCTTTGGTTATAGGGCCCCATTTACAAAGACATCTATTCAATCTGTAAAAAAAAATACAGAGAAATAGTACGGAATATTATGATACATAAATAAAATAAATAAATATATCATCACGGCGTATTACCCATTTCTGGGTGTGCCAGTATCTACAACACATGTAGACATCGGTAATGATGACGATATATTTTACCGTGTGGGCGCTTACCAGGCGTCACCTCACAGGCACTCATAGCTGGTGTGGAGAGTGCACCACAGGGGTCACTTTTGTGCCATTTAAAATTGGAAATATTTGGCATCTGTCGGGATCGAACCCGGTTCCCCCAGGTTCGCGACCAGACTCTCAGGCACATTACTCTTTTAATCTCACACATATTTGATTATGATTTTGGAGTTAAATTGAATTACACAAATCTTTAACGAGAATGTAGTTTTTTTTAATTGTTTCAAATTCAAAATAATGAACTAAGGTTGTTCTCCTCAATTAAAATTCAAAGTTGTTAAACGGTAAAAAGTAATAAAAATAAAACATATCCTACCTTATACACAAAAAAATCTTCCAGGTTGCGATGTCCGTTTTTTCCTCTATTTGCTCTATTATTCCTTTGGCTGTGGGTCCCATTTACAACAACATCTATTCAAATAATTTCCGTTTCAATCTGTAAAAAAAGATAAGAGAAATAGTACGGAATATTACTATATATTACTCTTTTAATTTCACACATATTTGCTTTTTAAAACAATTCGTTACACTTTGTAATATTATCTGTACTTAAAAAAACGCCATACTAAAAAACTACTATCAATGTAATATGTTAAAAAAGATATTAAACAGTAAAAAGTAATAAATATAAAACTTATCCTACCTTATACAAGAGAAGATCCTCCAAGTCGCGATGTTTGTCCTTTCCTCCATTTGCTCTATTATTCCTTTGGTTACAGGGCCCCATTTACAAAGACATCTATTCAATCTGTAAAAAAAATACAGAGAAATAGTACGGAATATTATGATACATAAATAAAATAAATAAATATATCATCACGGCATATTACCCATTTCTGGGTGTGCCAGTATCTACAACACATGTAGACATCGGTAATGATGACGATACATTTTACCGTGTGGGCGCTTACCAGGCGTCACCTCACAGGCACTCATAGCTGGTGTGGAGTGTACCACAGGGGTCACTTTTGTGCCATTTAAAATTGGAAATATTTGGCATCTGTCGGGATCGAACCCGGTTCCCCCAGGTTCGCAACCAGACACTCAGGCACATTACTCTTTTAATTTCACACATATTTGATTATGACTTTGGAGTTAAATTGAATTACACAAATCTTTAACGACAATGTAGTTTTTTTTATTGTTTCAAATTCAAAATAATGAAGTAAGGTTGTTCTCAATTAAAATTCAAAGTTGTTAAACGGTAAAAAGTAATAAAAATAAAACTTATCCTACCTTATACACAAAAAAAAATCTTCCAGGTTGCGATGTCTGTTTTTTCCTCCATTTGCTCTATTATTCCTTTGGCTGTGGGGCCCCATTTACAACAACATCTATTCAAATAATTTCAGTTTCAATCTGTAAAAAAAGATAGAGAAATAGTACGGAATATTACTATATATTACTCTTTTAATTTCACACATATTTGCTTTTTAAAACAATTTGTTACACTTTGTAATATTATCTGTACTAAAAAAAACTCCATACTAAAAAACTACTATTAATGTAATATGTTAAAAAAAGGTATTAAACGGTAAAAAGTAATAAAAATAAAACTTGTCCTACCTTATACACGAGAAGATCCTCCAAGGAGCGCTGGTTACCCTTTCCTCCATTTGCTCTATTAAGCCTGATTTATGGATTACACAGAAAAGAATGGAATAGAATGACTTCTAAACTAAATTAACTATATTTATTGGTGATTTGAATAACGTCAGTTTACAAGCAAAATACATTGGGTCGAATTCAGCACTCTTATTTAGCTTAGTGATCGTCTCTAGTAATCATGGAAATAGCTTGCATCCTTTTCTTATTAATGTATTATTACATAAGTCTCTCTTTATTTTGTTATTTTTAGATAAGCTTCATTAGTTAAAGAAGAGTGCAGAATTCGGCCCATTGTCATTTTTTTTCAATTTCGACTTATTCACACTATGAATTTAGAAGCAAAATCTTCTATATTTCGGTTTTTCAGAATAATATTATAATAATAATAATAATAATATAATATTTTGATTTTTGGTAACACTTTCCAACATCTCCGAATTTAGTGTCGAGTGCGTCGATTGCAAGAAGATTCCAACTCGATATTTTCATTTATCTGAATATATTTAATATGTGTTTATCTTCAATGCATTTGTAATTATACCTAATGTAATGATAGTAATAAATGATATATTTGAATCATATATATTTTTTGAAACTTCTATATTTAAGTTAATTCTTTTATTTTCGATACTTTGATATCTGGCAACTAGCCATACCTTTCTTGCATTTCTATCGTCTATCGTTTTATTATTATTTTCTTTATATTGTTTGTAAGTCCCAAATTACTGATTTTACTCAATTTTCTCAATACTAATACTTTTGACTTTATGTGTTTTGCTTGTAAACCGACGATAATGTCACTGTTTGTTTTTGCAATATTTCTGCTATAAAATATAGTATTTCTGCAAAAAAAACTGTTGCCTACAGAAAGCTTTTATGTTAAAGCAACGAAATCGCAAATCACACAAATATTATCGGCGCAAGCCGAATGGAATAGAATAAGAAATAAAATTTGGTTATATCCTATTCTATTCCATTCTGTGCAAGTATAAATGGTTCCATGCATTTACATTGGTTTATATTTCAATTCCCTGTGCTATTCCATTCATTATTCTATAGCGCCCCAATTTACAGACATCTATTCAAATAATTTCAGTTTCAATCTGTAAAAAAATACAGAGAAATAGTACGGAATATTGTGATATATTACTTTTTCAATTTCACACATATTTGCTTTTTAAAACAATTTGTCACACTTTGTAATATTATCTGTACTAAAAAAAAAAAAACTCCAAATACTAAAAAAAAAAAAAAATACAAGCAATATATGTTCTAACTTGTTTCTATTCTTGAAAACGATTAAAACAATTTTATTTTTATATAAATTGTACGCTTTGAAAATGTTCTAAACTAATACAATTAACGTTAATTAATCTAATATAAAGCAATGTTGGTTCTAATAAGTGTAATACTCAATATTTTCTAACAATCAGCCCGATTCTGTAAAAAGTATCTAACATTGTTACTTGTTAGCAACGTTACTATGAAGTTACTCTGATAGCAACTATCCTAGTAACTGAATACATATTTCGTATTTTGTAATTATATGTTTAGGAATGTTACTCCCAGAGTAACTAAACAAACTTAGTTACTAAGATAGCAGTCAAATGAGGAACACGAATTGTGGTGCGCATGCGTATTTCTTCATCTGCGTGTGTTCTAATCTGACAAGTGACATTTATTAGTGTTTATAAGTAACCAAGTGTTATATCTGTTTGCATCATGGTATATAACAAGCCTAGGGGTTCAAGAACAACCAACGAACAGTTGGAAATATTAATAGCTTATTTAAAAAACCACAAAATAATGCTCGAAATAAAAATACATCCTCTGAAAACTAATGAGCTTAAATTGTCATGGGAAGAACTTACAAATATTTTGAATAATACAAAGAAAGGAGCCAAGAAAAATATACAGATTACTTTTAAATTAATAGGTACGCCTGTTGATCTTATTGAAAGTTCCGCTAACGGAGTTACTTTTTCAATAAGATCTTGTACAATTGGTTTTGGTAATCGGAACAATTTTTAAAATTTTATATCCGGAATTAAGAAAGGATTACTCTCGTCTCTTACCAATCTATTTTCTAACCTATTTCTTCTTCTGTGAAATAAAAATATAAATTTATCAAATAAATTTTCCAATTTCATAAATAAACGTTACCAGTGGCGTATCCAGACATGACCCTTGGGGGGGGGGGATATATAAAAATATTTTGTATCATAATCAAAAAGTTTATCGTAGATAAAAATATAACAACGCCTTGGTTTTTAGGCGACCTGTTCTATAATAACATATTACATGATATTGCAAAAAAATCGTAAAACAGTATTCAAACGTCTTGATTTTTACTCTTTTCCGACGTCATGGGGGGGGGGGGGGATATATCCCCCATATCCCACCCCGTAAATACGCCACTGAACGTTACCGAAAATTATTTACAGTTACTTTTTTATACATACCGATTTTCCAAAGCTGCCAGTGCTCTATTAAATTCAAAATTCATCCAAATTCCAGCCATTCTGAAAGGTTACTACACCTTAAATACTACGTTTGGCTAGTCTCTAGCGTAATAACTTGTTTAACAACTAAGTATCTAAAACTGTAATGACTCTGTGCTTATAGAATACAAAAAATAACAAGTTACTGTAGTTGTAACTGACCTTCATTTTAAAGACTATTTTAGTAACTTTATTCTAGTAACTCTTCTTACAGAATCGGGCCGAATATTTAAAATCCAAAGTTGTTAAACGTTGAAAAGTAATAAAAATAAAACTTATCCTACCTCATACACGAGAAGATCCTCCAAGTCCTTCCCACCATTTGCTCTATTATTCCTTTAGATGTACGGCCCCATTTACATCTATTCAAATAATTTCCGTTTTACTCTGTAATAAAATAAAGAGAAATAGTACGACATATTACATCATATTACTCTTTCAATCTCACAAATATTTGCTTTTTGAAACAATTTGTCACTTTGTAATATTATCTGAATTAAAAAAACTCCATATACTAAAAAAAATATCATCAATAGATGTTCTGTTCTTGAAAACGATTAAAACAATTTTATTTTTTATGTAAATTGTACGCTTTGAGAATACCATCTACGTTAATTAATTTAATATAAAGCAATGTTGGTTCTAATATCTGCAATACTCAATATTTTAATTAAATTATTTTATATAAATTGCAATTCATGACGAAAATAGCCAAATTCACATAAGTATATTGAAATAAATATTACCGGCTACGAATTAAATTATGTAACATGTGCTTACATTTCGAGAAGAAATTCGTTGGCCAGGCATATTTTACATTTTTAGCACTAATGCTTGCTTTCCTCTGATCATAATAATCTTCTTATGTTGTTGTAAGTTGTACACTTGTCCACCAAAATACTTTTTGAGGCCAACAACCTGTTGAAGTTGAATCAATGTACACATATCCACAAAAATTCCACCCGTAATTTACCAAATATAGTTAAACTCCATAATATACTATCACAACAAGCATTTTCTTTATTATTTTCACTATAAAACAATCATAAAATATCAAAAACGCTGTTGAAATATCTTTGTCGTTGCGAAATGCTAAGCGTCTGCTTGAAGAAAACGAACATGCCGTGCTCTGAGTGGACCGCAGTAGACGCGTTGGGCTCACCTGATTGGCTATAATAACGAAGTCTGTGATTGGTCATAAATGCCAGCGTTCGAATGCAACAGCAAAGTATGAAATATTGAACCAATTTTGCGCTATTTGCGTTCAGTTATTTCGAATATATTTATAAATACAAATATCTGAATGATTATTTTTGACTTAAATTCGTTAAATTAAATATTCAACAGTATGTATTAATAATAAAAGAGTAATATTAATTATTTATTAAGCAAATAAACTTGAAGGTGGACCAAATATACAACAAAAATAACATATTTTCCAAACAATGACGATGTTATCGCATATATAAATATGTGGCTGGCATAAGAAGAAAGGGAATTCATTTTCCAAAGGCATCGAAGCCCTTTTCAGCGATATCCAAATGTATTACTAACATTTTCGGAGATTATTTTGAAAAATAAAATTGCTTTAAACGTTTCCCGTTGCTTCGTTCTATGTTAGGTATGAAAATTCGTTAAATGATCTTTGTATATGTTCCAAATTCACAAGAAACACTAATTTAAGAAGCAAACTATATAGGGTGTATCACAATTTCGTGTACAAACTTTAAGGGCATAAAGTACTATGACCAAAATGAGTTAAAAAATATTAAACATGGGTCCTATCTTCAATAGTTTCCATATATAAGGCGGTGAAAATGAGTTTTTATTTCGAAAGCTATAAAAGTTAAGACTTGGATTATATGAGACTTTCTGTTTACTTTTGAGGTCATCTTAAGCCGCGTATAGACCAAAATAAACTGTTCGCTATTTATTCGCGAGCAATTTAAGAACTATGCGAACAGTTCACATCACTTATTTGAATTATGGACTCATGTTCGTCGTGTGTTCGGAAAAAGTTCCCATTTGAAATTAGCAAAGGGTAGTCAAATTTGAACACATTTTACACAAGTATTATTTGCAATTTGTTCTAAGAACTTTCATTCCCTAAAATTTATATTTAATAATTTAATAATAATAAAAATATTTTATGCAATAATAGTACTCAAATTTGAACACCATTTTACACAAGTATTTTTTGATATTTTTTCTAAAAACTTTCATCCCCTAAAATTTATAATTAATGACTTAATAATAATGAAGGTATGTTGAACAACTCCCAACACTATATGTCTGTTGCAAAAATATTTTATGCAATAAGGGTAGTCAAATTTGAACATCATTTTACATAAATATTATTTGCAATTTGTTCTAAGAACTTTCATCCCCTAAAATTTATATTTAATGACTTAATAATAACAAAGATATGTTGAACAATCCCCAACAGTATGGGTCTTTTGCAAAAATATTTTATGCAATAATAGTAATCAAATTTGAACACCATTTTAAACAAGTATTTTTTGCAATTTGTTTTAAAAACTTTCATCCCCTAAAATTTATAATTAATGACAATAATAATAAAGGTATGTTGAACAACCCACAACACTATGGGTCTTTGGAAAAATATTTTATGCAATAAGGGTACCTAGTCAAATTTGAACACCATTTTACACAAGTTTATTTGCAATTTGTTCTAAGAACTTTCATCCCCTAAAATTTATATTTAATGATTTAATAATAACAAAGGTATGTTGAACAACCCCCAACAGTATGGGTCTTTTGCAAAAATATTTTATGCAATAATAGTAATCAAATTTGAACACCATTTTAAACAAGTATTTTTTGCAATTTGTTTTAAAATCTTTCATCCCCTAAAATTTATATTTAATGACTACGTAATAATAATATAATAATAATAATAAAGGTATGTTGAACAACCCCCAACACTATGGGTCTTTTGCAAAAATAATTAATGTAACAAGGGTAGTCAAATTTGAACACCATTTTACGCAAATCTTATTTGCAATTTGTTCTAAGAACTTTCATCCCCTAAAATTTATATTTATTGATTCACTAATAATAAAGGTATGTTGAACAACCCCTAACACTATGGGTCTGTTGCAAAAATATTTTATGCAATAAGGGTAGTCAAATTTGAAAACTAATTTGCATGAATATTAATGTAAATTATTCTAAGAACTTTCACCTCCTAAAATTTATGTTAAATGATTTAATATTTATAAAGGTCTGCCAAACTATCCCCAAGACTTATGGTTCATTACAATTAATATTTTATAGCTCGATTCTCGAAAAAGTTTAAGCTAGCCCTCATTTTTGGATTAGCGAATTCTATTCTAATTTTGACAGTTTATATATTAAAATATAATCTGATCTATTCCTAGTATCTACCTTTTTGATAATAATTTGAAGATTAAATTTTATATGCCAGAATAAAATAGAATTCATTAATCCAAAAATAAGGTTTAGCTTAAACTTTTTTTAGAATCAGGCTGTTATATAATAAGGCTATCAAAATTGAACACCATTATACACAAGTATCAAATGTAATGTGTTTTTAAGTATGTTCATTCTTTAAAAAATTGATAGACATT
This sequence comes from Ophonus ardosiacus, assembly GCA_943142095.1. Lineage (NCBI taxonomy): Eukaryota > Metazoa > Arthropoda > Insecta > Coleoptera > Carabidae > Ophonus > Ophonus ardosiacus. Next base: position 9,118,147 of record OW964830.1, on the reverse strand, counting down.
GTGGATATATTTCCTTCCGAGTATTCTAATAAAATATAACTTATTTAACAAGTAAAAATTATAAAGTTACAAATTCATTTCGTGGTCTCCAGGGTTGAAATTCAAATCTAGAAAGCTTATAACTCACCCCCACGTAAATAATCATTAATTTCTTATGTTGTTTGCCATACTAATACCTTCATTTTGGAGCACTGAATGCATTAAAACTGCAATCTAATGCATTTTAAGAGTACAAGACATGTTTTCCACATACTGATTTATATGCAAGTGAGAACTGAGAACGATAGACGAAAGTAAACGTGTCTGAAACTCCAAGCGTATGACGCCATCCTATTAAACCTGTTTGATTACGTTACGTTCAATGTTCAATATAAATATAATTTTTATATTAAAAAAAAAAAATATTAGGATGGCCCTTAAAATAAAATTATTTGTGAATATTCCAAAATAAAATTTTATGACAATAACAATGATACCAAACAACCCTATCTTACTAAAAAAAAAAATAACATTATGTGGAATTTTATACCCCCTAATTTGTCGAATATGTCTATGTGCAATAAAAATTTATAAAAGCACATTAAACCACCCTCATGATTATGGGTTTATTACACTTAATAATGTAAGTAAAAGTAATTTGGGTAGTTAAAATTGAAGAACATTATACATTAATTAAAACAAAATTATGTTTTTAAAAATATATCGATGTGCAATAAAAATTTATAAAGGCACATTAAACCACCCTCGTGATTATGGATTTATTACAGTTAATGTTGTAAGTAAAAGTAATTAGAGTACTTAAAATTGGAGAACATTATACATAAGTATTAAAACAAACCTATGTTTTTAAAAATATATCGATGTGCAATAAAAATTTATAAAGGCACATTAAACCACCCCGTGATTATGAATTTATTACAGTTAATGTTGTAAGTAAAAGTAATTAGGGTACTTAAAATTGGAGAACATTATACATATGTATTAAAACAAACCTATGTTTTTGAAAATATATCTATGTGCAATAAAAATTATAAAGGCACATTAAACAACCCTCGTGATTATGAATTTATTACAGTTAATATTGTATGTAAAAGTAATTAGGGTAGTTAAAATTGAAGCACATTATACATAAGTATTAAATTTAATTTGCTCTAAGAACTTTGATCCCCGATTTTTTTTTTAATAATTTAATATTAATAAAGGTATGATAAACAACCCCTGTGACTAAGACGTTTTATTGCAGTAAATATTGTATGCCATAAATGTATTTAAAATTAACCAACTTTATACAGTCGTACGTATTGAAGTAAAATTAATGTGTTATCTAATCACGTAACTGTTGTTGAATAGCAAATAAATTAGTTATTTTTATTAAAAATTTCATGTCGACGCCAGTGGCAATGAAATTATTCATTTTAAGGACTGATAGCCTACCCAAATTTTGGAAAATATTTTTGATTAATGACAAAATGTATAAACCCTGAAAAAATTACTCTTTTTTAAAACCCTGTACATTAAATGTAACTTGTTTCAAAAATCCTCAATCCGTCGCTCAAACCTTAATATTATGATATGGCTTACTATTAACAGATGTATGTATGCTGAACAACTCTTGAGACTATAAATAGTATTACAGTTATATATAATATTTTATGCCATGTGCGAAGTTAAAAAAGTTGTACATTATTTTTATTGTTATAAACACCGAACGACTTGAAATGATTAATATGCCAAACAACCCTCCACACTTTGGTTCTATTCTATCCCGAGAATATAATTTTATTATAGTTAATATTAAATACTACAACCCAACTCGAAAACGAGATTCGCGCAGTAATTTATTTTATTAAATACCTATATACTCAAACCTGTTTTACACGGTACATTTGTTCCAGAATAATCCGTGTAAATTTATATATTCGAAGTTTTGATAACATATGATTCAAAATTGACGATTTTCTAAACCACGTTATCTGCAAACCGTGTAAAATCAGGTTTGAGTGTATTCCGATATGATTGAAAATCAATAATTTACATAATTTATTTTACTGAAATATTTTGAGTATATTTAAACTTCGTATACATATTTCAGGTGGTAGTGAATAAATTTAATACAAATGACAAATATCATACAAACCTCGGGTCATAATTATTCACCCTAAATACATTTTAATTTAATGCTAAAGTTTTATATTAAAATACGTATAATTAACATTTAATATACGACAAAATCTATATTGAATATAGTAAAGTGATTATTCTTTATTACATTTATAAATTTTGAAACATAATCTAATATTCAAGTTTGTGTAAATTAACTGAAGAATGAAAATCGATTTTATAATTTCAGAACCAACTACATATTATGACGAGGGGCTCGTAAGTAAATCATTAAATCTACAGTAATATATTTTTTATGAGAAGAGCTATCATGCACTACTAGAAAAAAATCACTTACATTTGTAGCATCTCCGCAAACAGCAAATCGAAATATCAGCAATGTCCTCAACATCTCAGCAAAAATATCAGCAACTATTATCGACTCCGGAATGTCTGTAAAGATTAATAAATAAAAATAAATTTACATACATTACACCACTAATATTATCAAATTTTATTAAGCACTACAATATTTTATCAAAACAATCACATACTACCCTAATTTCATTATAAAATTATAGCAAAATATCAAAAACCCTGTTAAATAACTATTATTGTTGAGAAATATACAATGGCTAAGAATTTTTAACAAGAATAAACATGGAATTTTACCTTTCAGCTACGAAAATTTCTAAAAACAACATGGCAACACATAAAATGAAAATATGTTTAATACATAAAAATTAAGTGGGGTTACGTGCTTCCTGCAGCAAAGCGACGTACATTCAACGAAAGCCAAAACTAGACTGAATCATGGCGTCCGTGCATGTCGCTTATATGAAACTCCCGTAAGAGCACATGAGTTTGAGAGAGATAGGAGATATCCAACTTCACAATGATGGCTTAAATGATGAATTATCGATAATTATTATATTAAAAATAAACTTTATAAAAAGATGTCATTTTACATGCCATTTACCAAAAAATATATAAAACATTCATAGGCTTTCATTTTTCCAAGAAAAATGCGTTTGATCATCTAAAATTTCTGACTTGAAGTTAACATGGCGAAATGTCAAACTAGGAAGTTTACTTTATTTGTTATCGATTATTGAAATTGTTTAAACATTATTGCAAATTGTTTTTACATAAAAATGATCCTCATTATTCCTATTTTCATATTCCATATCCAATTTTACTGTAAATATTAATAAATACTCATAGTCTATCAGGGCAACATATTAACTTTGTTCATTATTTCTCTATTTGTTTAAACTATTTTGCAAAATATTTTTTTTGTAAAATGATTCTATTTATTCACATTTTAATATTCTATAAACAAATATTCATTACTTATTAACAATTTATCAAAAACTACATTGTTTATATGTTTAGTATGGCACACGGGAAAAGGGGTCCACTATTGCTATTTAAAAAAATATTTCTATAATTTATCTGTAAAAAATTAATTACAACGCATTGTTTTATATATTTCCTATTACAATTTTCTCTTAATTTAACAGAAATGTAATAATATCCTTATAAATGTTATTGCAAAATCAGCTGATACAAAAAAATCAAGTACCTACTATCAAAGCACAAATCATATCAAATATATCTTTAAAAATGCATAAGTATTTTAAATATTTTAATTATAAAATTCATTTTTCGTAAATTATTGAGATTTATACAAAAGTTGCTGAAATGATTCCAGAAAAAGTTGAATGTTAGGCATCAGATATTCGGACGAATATCTTTAATAATAAACTACGAGCCTCGTCCCACATCAGTTGGCTCACCCGTTTGGAAAATGCTATTTTGAAAATGTCAAATTTCTGTATTAATTTCACCCTTATGTTTAAAGAATGATTTTTTTTCAAAATAATATTTGAAAACAAAATATAGTTTGTATTCAAATATGTATGTTGGTCCAAAAAAATTTATATTACTTCTAAGAACTAAATTTTAAAATTACTCTTTAAAGAGCCTCAAATTTGAAAATATCACGAAATATCCATTAGATCATTAAATAGTTTACAATTAAAAAATTTAAATTTGTGTAATATTTTGAAAAGTCACGTGATCTGAAACAGAATGTGTCGTCCGAGTACATACAGTTTAACATGTAACAAACTATTGCCTACTTTTAATTATATAAATAACGTAAACTATTTTCTTATTGGCTACGAACGACATGTTGTATGTACTGGGACATCACAGGATCACAGGAATGGGGGTTGTTTTTCATGACTATTTCTGGCGCCATTTTTTTATTTAGTTATTTGCGAAAATAGCAATAAATTATTATTTTTTGTTATTACTGTGATAAATATTGCATAAACTTTCATTTAAAATGAGCTTTAGAAAATATGAACCCAGCTCATTATTTTATATATTTTATTTAATAAAAACCTAACTTCATTACAACTTAAATTCGTTTCAATTTTTTCAGTTTTTCTTGAATTGTTGGTAAAACTAACTATTATTTCATTTTAAATTAAAACAAAATATTTTAGAAAACATATCTTGCTATCTTTCCTTAGAATAAAATGTTGGTAAGGGGTAATATTAATAAAAATTGGTTATAATTTGTTATTATTTATATCATAAATTAACTACATAAATAAAAAGCGTGTATAGTGTGCGTAGATTATTTTTATTCTACATAAGGAATTTTTTTAGATATTAATATTATGACAAAATGAAAAAGTTATTATAGAATTTTAAAATTAATATTTACTCTAAAACAGAGGTGATTAAGCTATGGCCAAAATAATAAATTCGTTTGTTTTTTAATCATCCCAATGTATTTTTAAATAGTAGCCATGGTAATTAATTTCATTGACTAAAATTTTTAGTAAATACTGCCAGTTATTAATTTATTTTCTTTGCTATTAGTAATTCTTAAAGAGAATAATTACTTTTATTTTATTTTTTTCTAAATTTAAGTACATAAAAATACAAATTTTAATATTACGAGATTTATTGCAATAAAAAAAATCAGAAAAAGCAACAAAGATAATGGCCCGTATTATGAACGCACTATTATAATAATAAAGCTATTTAGAATCGCGCTCTCACATTATATTCTTAACGAATACAAATTTTAAAAGGAGGAATATGTAATTAAAAATTATCATGAACAAATTTATTTTTATCAACAATTTAAAAAAATATATAATAATAATATAATAAAATTTATAACAACAAGATAAATATAGGTATAACCAGATTTAAAAGGTCAGATAAAATTTCCTAAAAATTCATTACATTTTACAACTTTTCCATCACATGTATATAAAATCCAGGGTTTTCAGTCTCATTCAATGGTTTAAAATCACCATAGATTGTATGTTTACTTTTTTCTCCGAAAGTATTTTCCAACATTTGTTTAAATACTTCCAAACGATGAGGATAGTAAGACAATCTGAATTCACTAAAATAAAGAACAAATTTATGAATAATTAAAAAGTTAGCTAAGAATATTATTCTTACTTCACTCCTTCTGTGAAAGGATTAAGTGAGTTATGATTATTTTGGTCCGAAGATGCTATGGCATAGTCCATAGTCACCACAGCAGCCTGACCACCAACAAAAAGAACTGATGTTTTAATATCGGTCATATGTTTACTCTAAAAAAATTATTCATTAGAAGACTAAGTCATTAGCAGCCCGATTCACAAAAAGGTTTAAGCTAATCCTCATTTTTGGATTAGCGCATTCTACTCTAATTTTAACAGTTTATTTCTTCAAATATAGCCTAATTTATTCCTAGTGTCTACCTTTTTTTGATAATATTATGAAGATTAAAATTTAAATCCCGGAATAGAATATTATTCACTAATCCAAAAATAAGGATTAGCTTAAACTTTTTTGTGAATCAGACTGTAGGTGAATATAATTAACTTACATTATAGTACATACAATATGCAGGTGTTTGACCAGTTCTAATAATGTAATCATAATTTCTATGATCAATTAACATAACACCTCCTGGCTTTACGCAGCGCTCGAAATTTTTCAGAGCAGCCCTGAAATTTATTTGAACGTATAATATTTATAAATACGCATTTTATTATATTTGTATACATTAAAGTTGAATCGTTGATTTCTTTACTTAAAACATTAGTTTGTGATTTTATTCTTGATTCAGAGTAGAGCTGCTATCCTCAGAATGAGAGGCAAGAACCAAATATGTAAGAATTGTCAGAACATATCCCTAAAAAAATTGAGTTATATCGTTTTGAAAATCTATCATGAAATAATAAATATTCGAAACAATAAGCATTACCAAATAATAAACATAGAAATGGCCTTAACGATCACGGAGAATTTTAAATATATGAAGAAAGAAATTGTGAAAAATTCAGTGACACCGCAGGGACTCGAACCCCGGACCTCCCTGCGGTGTCATTGAATTTTCATAATTTCTTTCTTCGTATATTTAAAATTCTCCTTGATCGTTAGGGCCATTTCTATGTTTATAAACTTCAGCTACGATCACAAATAATTATTATCAACATTACCAAATAAGATATACGAAATTGGTTGTCATTTCTTGTTGTAATATTTTACATATTTTAATTCTGTAAAAGTTGCAGAGCAGCCATCCCCAAAAATGAGGAAACGACGTCGATTATAATTTTATCTGGAAGAACAACGTTTATTAACATTTACAGTTTGTTTTTCTAACCAGGTCAATATTGGGATTTCGCAAATATCGGTATATAAGACAAAAGTTGTATTATTAGAAGGCCATTTTAGTGCTGTTTTTGTTTTCAAAAAAAATCATAAATCACTACAGAGAATTTATTTTAAAATGCAACATTATAGTTCATCACTTCCATGGTTATTCACTATTGTCAAAAGATGACAGCAATGTAATATTTGTCCATTTTAAAATGCAACATACAAAATTTGTAGTTTTGTATTATCAATACTAATATCCAATGAATTAGCCTACATACGATTAACAAATAATCAAAACATGAATGTTGTACATCTTCACAAACTTTAGCTTACAAAAATTTATAACTTTCATGTAATAAATGTTAAAAAAAATACTCCCAATCACTCTGAGACAATATTCTAGTCGGTCGTAATAAGAATTGATACCATTTGCGATGTGTTTTGGAGGTATCTCCTGTGCTGCAATACTATATATAATGTTGCATTTGGTATCAATTCTTATTACGACCGACTAGAATATTGTCTCAGAGTGATTGGGAGTATTTTTTTTAACATTTATTACATGAAAGTTATAAATTTTTGTAAGCTAAAGTTTGTGAAGATGTACAACATTCATGTTTTGATTATTTGTTAATCGTATGTAGGCTAATTTATTGGATATTAGTATTGATAATACAAAACTACAAATTTTGTATGTTGCATTTTAAAATTGACAATATTACATTGCTGTCATTTTTTGACAATAGTGAGTAACCATGAAAGTGATTCGCCATATGTTGCATGTTGAAATAAATTCCCTGTATATAGATAATATAGAAAAACTGATTAACTACCTATATTAATTATTGAAAAAAAATGTTTCAAATAATAATGTTACAATATCATATTCTCTATCTAGCAGTGTAAGAAATTATTTTTTAACGGTAAATTTTCTTGATATAACATAAACTTAGCAGCCCGATTCTCAAAAAAGTTTAAGCTAATCCTCATTTTTGGAATAGTGAGTTCTATTCTATTCCGGTATTTAAAATTTAATTTTTACAATACTATCAAAAAAGTAGATTTTAGTGTAATATTGGAAATATTGGCAAGATTTCTATTTTTCTTTTTTCAAATTTCTTAAATTAATTTTTGGATAAAAATATTTTACATAATACAATGTCGAGCAAGAAAGTTATAAAATTATTAAATCAATCAAATAAAATTTAATTAATAAAAATAATAAAGTATTTTGTGAAACGATAACAAAATTCTGAAAAAATAAAGTGATAAATTAAATTTTGGCAGTAAATCAAATACAAAACGGAAACTCTTATATAATTGAGATGGGTAAAAACGGGACATTTCATAGAGTAAAAATTAAATATGAATTCTATTTTAAAAAAATTGAAGTGTACGTTACTTATATCTTGAAAATTTACCAACAGAAAAAAAAATTTATACCTCAATATTGTAAAATTTTTATTTGAAATATTTTTCTTCATAACTAACAGTTTTAGAAATTATTTGAAAAAAAGTAAATTTCGACCAAAATTAGTTTTTCTTTATTATATAGTGATATTTGCATTTTTTTGGAGAAAAAGTCACTAAAATGTGGTCCGGTTAAATTATAAAATAACATTAAAATATTGTGGCTATATGATATCGTATTTTTGTCCAGAAAAATATATTTTATTCTTTTTTGTATTAAGTATTAAATGTTGGAAAGAAATCTCACTTTTGTTCTCTCTGGTCGCCGTAAGAATCCATCATATGGGCAAACGAATTACCCAGACATAAAACGGCATCAAATCCATCTTCAAGAATATGAGCAATGTCATCATAAAGAGTCAACCAGTTGGCTTCTTCAATAACTAAAAGATTAGGAAAAGTTAGTTGTCCCACCCATGGTAAATAGAGGTCAAATAATTAGTACTGAGAATTCAGTTGATAAGTGAATTGCAAAATTTACTATCACATCGTATTTTAAATTTAACAGCTATATTTTATACTTACTCCAGTTATCGAAAGCTGGTTCTTTTCTACGGTTCCACCTTTCCTTTAATGCATATTTTAACATTTTGTCTGAAGCATCAACAGATACTACTTCAAATCCTTCTTCCAATAACATGATAGAGTCGATGCTGAAATTATACATATTTTTTAAGTTTATAACAGTATTTTATGATTAATGGGTAACTATGTTTTTGTTCTTTTGCGGAAAAAAGCATAAATTTGTGTTTGTAATACAGATATTTATGTAAACACAATAATCTACTATTTTTATATCACTCTATGATAATTGGGATATGAGATAATATAAAGAGATATGTTTGCAAAATAATAATAAAATTGAAGAAATTATCAACATGTGACGTCATAAAGCAAAATATATTTAATTTCAATATTAAACTTATCACTTCTAAGGTTATTTAGTAACCTTCAACTTTATCAAAATTTTATTTTATTGCAAAAGTAACACACTAAAAATAATCAGGTTCAAGAATTTTATCTTAATTGAACGACCCGAGTTTGAACTCAGATTACATATTACAATATTACCGTGCAATGTATGCAATTAATTGTGAAAATATCGAAGTAAACATCTCGATCTCAATTATGGAAATTTTTACAAGCTACTATTATATTTTTTTATTTAATTGGGTTTACATAAGTAACCGGTTGTGGTTCGGACAGATGGAATTCGAATCGGGCCGAAAATTGAGGCAGTGAGAGCGTAAGTTGACTAAACCAATAATATCTCTTGTACTAATAAATTAGGGGTTCATCACAGCTTGTGGAAATGATTTCATTGGCCTGTATTACGAGCGCACTTTTATAATAAAAGCGCTTTTATGCAGATAACTTTTACATTATATTTTTATGAGGAGCGTGCTCCACAAAAACGGACCTATATCTCTAGTGGGTACATTTAAAATTATAATAGGGTCCTCCATTCGATTTTTTTTTATTTTGTTTTAAATTATAGCTCATTTAATTTTGAAGCAATTCGTAGTATTAAAAAGTCTTAATTGTCTTTAGTTTAAGTGCATTTGATTTTTAACTCAATATGACGTCACGGCGACACTCCTATCTTTCTTTCGCTCCGCACCAGATTCGCAGGCTTCGAGAGAGAGATAGCAATAGTGTGACGTCACAGTGACAATGACAATAAATTTCAAATAAAAAAAATGTTTTTTCTTTTCAATCTTAATCGCTATTTATTTAGTATTACAAATTGAATATTTTATATTTTGTTATGGTCCAATTTTGGGGTTAAGAATATCTATATTTTACCCTAATTTATTAGTACAGTAGACTTTTGAGGGTTAGTATGTCAATATTTACGGAATGGAACACCCAAAAGTGGGCAATAAACAATGATGACATATTTAGCCATTCATATATCTAATTTTATGTATCATAGTGCTGTTTTCAAAATATTTGGTGGTAGATTTGATTATTAAATTTTTTAAAATCAGGTCTCGTGGTCGTGTGCCTGATTGTCTGGTCGCCAATCTGGGTACCAAGGTTCGATCCCGACTGACGCCAAAATATTTATAGTTCAGAATTTTAGGCAGTAAATATATAATTAAAATTTGAAAGCAAAAATTAAGTTATTTATTGAATGATTCATGAATTAGAGTTTCTTCCGTTGCCATAAGGAAAACATACTTCATTGCTCAGTTTTTGTTGCAAATTGCAATAATGTAATAGTTTTTTCTAAAATAAATACCTCCAGGAACTTTAAGCCCTTGTCACAAAAATTCTTGAATTAATCGATATATAATATAAATAAATATTCTCAAAAACAAACATAATTTAATTGGATAATTCAGTCTCAAGTTCATTACTAAATATGAAATAAATAAAACGATATCATCACGGCATATTACCCATTACTGGGTGTACCAATTTGCTTTGTACACAGATTTCGGTAATGATGATAACATATTTGTACCAAGCGAGCACTTATTGCTGGCGTAAAAAGCGCACCAGAGGGGTCACTTTGTGCCATTTAAAATTCTAAATATTTCTAATTTTCATGTATAAGTAAATATATTTATTTTATATTTTTTACTTCCATATGTTAAGATATATTTCTGAATTTCAATGCCACGAAAGCAGTATACTGTATAAGAAATTTTACCAAAAAATTATTATTGCAAAAATGTATGCGTATATTTTTTTATTTATTTCTTACCCCGTTCCACAAGCGACGTCCAAGATTCTCTTGCATCCTTTCTGCCTTAAAAGTCCAACTAAGAAGTTCCTGTAGTTTTCAGTTCTTGTTTTAGTGTCTCCAATGAAAATTTCCCATACTTTAGCAGCTTTTCCATCGGCATATTGATCTCTTACACCTTCTGCAGGAGTTCCAAGAGACCTAGTGTGAAAAACTGTATCTGCTGCCATTTCACTAAAATATTTACAATTAAATTAAAATATACCTTTTATATATGTCTCCATCCATGAAGTTAAAAACAAATAATTTTGACAAAACTGACAAATATTTGACATGTACTTACCCCATTGTTATTTTACGAGAAGCAAGAAAAATATGATGCAATGTAAGTCACCGGCTGCCTTATATTTAAAGTTAGCGCACATAAAAAGATTAATTAGTTAGTGATACTGCAAAAGCGAAGGCGGTTTATGATGAAATTTGTTTATAATCTTACCTTTTTGAAGACGCTGTAAAGTAAAATTGAAGAATGATATGTAGAAAACTAAATCACAGATTTTAAATATAGTAATCAGCCTAAAAAATTATGGAGGGGAGTTCCAGATAAAATGAAGTAGTATTGCATCATATGAATTGCAATACATTTTCTCTGAAATATGAGTTGTTGTTATGTTGTTATTACTCTACATCATAAAATTTAAAAACATCATTATTTATTTTCTAATTTATTAAAAAAATACAGGTGCATCAGGACTAGTGTAAAAAAATAGTAGTGTATTTTCTGAATAATAGTATTTTATACAGAGAGTAAAGTGAAAAATTCGTTATTTAACAAAAGAGAGTGCGAAATTAGTAAAAATGAAGCACATTTCTATAAACGAAGAAAAACTAATTATTTTAAATTTAATTTTACAAAAATCATTATATATTTTCCAAAATAAAAATAACTGATAATATTCCTTATTTGTTAATTAATATAAATTAACAAAGGACTTGAATCACTTTATTTCCCTCGAAAAATAATGAAGCACATATGATTTTGATAAGAATAAAGTTAACATTATTTATCGGTTGTATATATATAAAAAAATTATAGTTACTAATTAGAAGGGATTAGGAGCAGCAATTAAAAAAATTATGTGCGTAGACCGAAAAGCTGAAGTGAAACTTCTATCGGAATAATTTAATTCGTCTTTTTATTTAATCGCTAATAACTATTTGTGTATTAAGAGCGCAAAATGGGATATTGTCGATTGAGAGGTTGTTCAAAAAAGGTGCCCCCTTGAGCTCCAATGCAAGCTGACATTAACAAATCAGAGACATCTATTTCAGTTTAATTTTGCATATTTGTTTCATTGTTTATTTTTTATTTTATACAAGTTTGATCTCTAGTAATTCCGTAACCAACCCAAAATGAATAGGACCTACGTTCATCAAACATTTTTTACTCAAAATTATCACGGGAATACGATATTATTTTTTGCACTAGACATGTGGTTAAACATAAAAAATTCATCATGAAATATAGAATTTTTTATTTGAAATGTATTTATACATAAATATTTGTGTAAAATAATAATTTCATAATATGAATAAATAAAATATGTTCATATTTCTATACTCAAACTTTTAAAAATAAATTAATATTTTTTGCAAATACCATCCCTAACACATATGCAATTTATAAATTATAATCATGAATTCATGCATGTAAACAAAAAAGTATAACGTTACCACTCTTTAATGTCAGAAAATTGTACTGGCGACACTAGTGTACACTTATTCCAACTGCGTCAATCAAGTGTAAATAGGTTTCGTAGCGTTTTCCATATTTTTTACATTATTTTTCTAAACCTTCATACAATTTCAGTAAGTATGACATTTAGTACAACTCAGATCATGTTTAAATATGTAAACACTTTTAAAAACTAATATACGAACTTATCTAAAAGAGTAATCCATTTTTCTTGGTTAGATTCCGCATTACTCAAACTGCACTGTGCACTGGCGCCAAATTTAAATCATATTCCCGATTTCCAGTCTCGGAATGGCAGAGTCACAAGAAAAACACACACTAATGAAGAGATGGTGGAACGATGAAACTACTAGCAAACTAATATCTGAATTAAGAGCGAATTTCAGTCTATATAAATGTGGGCAAATCAGGAAGAAACATTTATGGCAAAAAATCGCAGATGCATTAAATGATGAAGAAGGAAATAATTTTGCACCAGAGCAAGTGGAAAATAAATATAAATCATTATTAAGAAGTTATAGAAACTCGTGTGGCATGAAAGCTAGGGCTGCTGGAAAAAGTTTTAAATATGAAAAGTAAAATTGAATATTGCTATTTTATACAGTTATATTTATTATTAATTTTCAGTGAACTGCATGATATTTTTATGCTTGATATGAGATCAGAAAATAAAAGTTTAATTGAAGATGATGATGAAGAACCTGTTGAATATATTATGGAACCAGACACACAAGACAGGTAATTATAATTTACATTAATAAACATTCTATTCTTAATTAAATATTTATTTCAGTAGTGTTGAAGTTCAAGAGGAATCCCAAGACGATAGTAATATATTTGAAGAAGTATTAATTCAAGACCCGCCAGTTCGTACAAATTATGTTCGCAGACAAATACCTAGAGTTAACAGGGTTAAATACAGAGTTATCAGTAAAAAGCAAAAATCTAGCGTAGATGTTTTATTAGAAATAAAAGAGTTAATGAAGAAAGTAGAATTAAGAAACCAAATTAGACATGAGCAAAATTTAAAAATTGCAATGGAGAGAAATAAAATTTTAAAAAGGAAAAATGAACTTATGGAGCAAATGTTGACAAACAATATATCTATGTTATAATGATTATTTTGTTGTATAATTATTTTAGTAAATAAGTAAAGTTTAACTTGCGGTTCCACTTTTGTTTTGTTACTTTTCCGCATTCTCTTTTCTCTTTCTTTGTTGTTTTCTTATGACAGATGACAGCCGTGACCTACTAACAGGAGTGCGTTCCAAAACTTATAGATCTACATCGACAAGAGCACTAGAAGAACAATCTACGTTTACAACTACACTGAATAGGAGCAGGCGGGCAAAGCTCTATTACCACCGATAATTTGAAATGACTTCACTGACAATTTTCTCGCGTAAAAGTACAATTATGAAGTCAAATCCACATGAAACAATGTTAATTATTATAATTTTTACCAGTTGTGTAACTATATAAAAATTCATATTTCTCAAAATTTGCATAAACAAATACTTGTTTTATATTTGGACTCAAATTTTATTATTCTTATTTCATCTTTTGGTAAACTATAAGAACATAACAAGAAAGTATTATTTAAAAGAGGAATCCAAATACAAGATAGTTTGAAGTAACTATCTGTCACTTTTAATACCGAATGGGGTATGTGACCATAATCGAATTTCAATATATGTCATAATATATAAAAACAAACCTCTATAGCTTCTTATTATAGGTAATAATAAAAACTAAACATTAGTTTGTAATAATATTGTTATTAGCAATTTAATGTTTTGGAGAAGGGATCTGTGACGTCAGTAGGGTAGAATGGTAGAAGAAGACAGTTAGACTGAGATAGATATGTTGTGATAGGTTATGGATAAAGTCACTAGATATATAAAGTACCGCAATTGGCCGCCATATTGTGTCGAGCTTCGGCGCCAAATTTAAAATGGATATTGAAACGAGTGCGTTATTACAAAGAAAATAATCGGCAGTGAATAAATCTATGAAGGCAAGTAATTAATATTGATTTTATGTTCACAATTTTTATAATATGCACACATATAAGTACAAAACATAACTGATCAAAATTATAAAGAAAATAAAAAATAAATACAATTAAGGTTAGTTTTCTTCAGGTCGTTTGACATGATGACAGCATTGACGCTAAAGTCCCCAGATATAGTGACTTTTATAGGCACAGCCAACTACAACTAGATCCTGATGTGACCCTGATTGGCCTGATTCCGCCATATTGTGTCTAAAGAACGTTCTTCTCTCTCTAACACATTGGTACAATGAATTGCGGTACTTTATATATCTAGTGACTTTAGTTATGGAATGGCGACAGAGACAACTGCTGTCGCTTTCGCCTACCACAATATATCTATCTCAGTCTAACTGTCTTCTTCTATCATTCAACCCTACTGACGTCACAGATCCGTTCTCTAAAGTTTTAATAATTTAAAAGAAATACTTCTAAAATTCATATAATTAAATAAAGGTTAGTATCATTACCAGGCGTTTTGGCCCGGCGGGCGGTAAAACTGGCGAAAGCCCGGTAACTAAGATGTAAACGCACAATTTTAATGCAGTTGTGAGTAAATGTTATTATTCAATTCTAGAAAATTCATGGCTATGGTGGCGCTATAGTTATTCTATATCACCACCGCCTGCTCCCACTCTATCACCTGAGTGCATTGTATTTTGGAACGTTGGAGCACTAAAGCGTAAAACTCGACTTGTTTGTGAATTACATTTTAAAATGTATATAGAGGTTCAACGTTCATCTGTAGCAGTATTGTCAACAAGAAACCTTAAGAAGTTATAATTTTTATTAATAATATCCATATCGGTTTGTTTTATAACCCAACAGTGTTTTTAATCTTGAAAAAATATCTCGTAATATCCACAAAACCCTCCACAATGAACTAAAAATGGCGCAAAATTGTCAGAGTATGTTAGGACTGTTCCCTTCTAGTTGAAAAGAGTACAGAGAGGCTAGGAGTAAAAATGTATAGTTTTGAAAGAACTCTACATACATACATGTTTTGAAAGGCCTCGATGCTCTGGAGTACAGTTTTGGAACGCACCCCAGGTAAATTAATCTACCAGTACTACTACTGCGCCATCTAGTGACCAGTGTTTTAAATATAGTCGCCAGAATGTTTATCAAAGTTTTGAACATGCAAATTTTCATTCATTTGTTTGTATTTTAAAATTTTGAAAATAATCGTGCAACCTTACATATTCGTACCTTTGTTTAATGTTCTGTTATTTTCAAACTATGTTTTGTTTAAGCGAAACAAAATTCACGACTTTCAAATGTGGTTGAACCCAAGAGTTGTACACTTTTTTTTTCAAAGAAATAAATGCGTGCGCATACGCTACCTTTAAATCTTTAAAATTACGCGAATTTGATCTTTATTAGCAGCATGTTTTCTGTCATATGTGATACAAATTTAAAATGTTTCGGGAGGCTTTTAAATATTATAAAAGCAAAAATCCACCTCCCGACTTGAATTCTGTCTGCCGTATTTCAAAAGAAAATCTCAATATAGAAGTGTGCACAACTATGGTATTTATATATCTATTCTTTAATGAAAATATATTTTAGGTTACCACTACACTAAATCTTAATATTGAGCCGGATTTAATTATTTCTTTGGGTTTAGTACCAGTTCAGTATTGGGAAGTATATAACATTAAAAGTAAACCTGGTAAGCGTAAATAAATTTCAGTATTACTCATATGTTTCACTGATATAAATAAACAATTGACTGCATTTGTATATTTCAGGCCTTATTTTTCTAAAGAATCCATTTACTACTTTTGGACAAAGATACTGGATTAGAAGATGCTTAGCAGATTTTTCTAAAAAGCCATACAAATTAAATATTGATCCTCATAATTATTTAGACAATAATGAAGAATGGTGGAAATTGATAAATACGCAAATTAATCAACATCCGTTAAGAGACAAATTACGATGGGCTACTTTAGGATATCATCATAATTGGGACACGAAGGCAGGGAATTTTAATTATATTGTAATAATTTACACCGTAATAATTATTGTTATTAGGTTTACGCTGAGGATTTTAAGGGCATATTTCCTCAAGATTTGGGAAATTTGTGTAAAATAGTTGCTCAAGTACTCGGATATAACGATTTTGAGGCCCAAGCTGCAATAGTAAATTATTATTATATGAATTCTACTTTATCAGGGCATACAGACCACTCAGAGCCAAATCTGAAAGCACCATTGTTTTCATTCAGGTATTAATTTTATAAAGTATGTCCCATTTAAAACTGACTCTATTGGGATCTCGAAAACAAGAGACTTTTTGGGTGCCTTTAGAAGGACGTCACAGATATGCTTTTATTTATTTTAAATTTTCATTGGCTACTAGATAATGGCGAAAAACAGATTTTGGTCATTTTTTTCTATTTTTCTTTTCAAATGTCTAACTCTTCATTATTAATAGAGAAAAATGATCTAAATAACAAAGTTATATATTTTTATTGTTTATTCAGCGGCGTACAAAGATAATTTATTACCCATATTAGGTTTTTGTCCTAAAAAAGAAAAAATATTTTTTTGTTTTCATCGATATAAAGGTTTCTAAACTTTTTTGTTGATATAATTTGATTTTTTTAATTCTTATTTTTGATGGAATTTTTTTGTTATTTTTTAAATTAATCCACTATTTATTTTTTTTTACACAGTTAAATACACCCTTTTGAAGGTGCATCTCATCAGACACATTTTCAGAGACATCTTATATGGGGAATCTAAGAACGTTTTGATTTTTTTTACCTAATATTTTTTCATCGTACTTTCGTACTTGATTTTTCCTAAAAATTAAATTATCTCAAAAACTACTACGTTTATAAAGTTTTAGCAAGATTATCTTTTTATTCATTTTTGCATTGTATGTAATATTTCATAAGTAAATGTAAAAAATGTCAATCGGAAAAAAAATTAGCAATGGAAAGCGTTCAAGGCTTTCCCATGTGCGACGCTTCTGACAGAGATACAAAAACCAAAGGAAGTAAACAGGCATCTAAAGAAGTAGTATTCTGTACCAAGTTTCAAAATTATAGTGGAACTAATACCAGAGTTATTAATAAAAATGTGTCTGATCTGATGAGGTGCATTTTCAAATGGCTGTAACTCTAACGAAAAGTTTCCGGACATACCTTCGTATAACATTTTTTACTCAAAATGCCTGGCACACTCTATGAATCGTCTTGTATAATAATAAAATGGCGTACGATTAAAATATTACAATAATCAAGGAAGCGTGGAATTTTGTTTTAATTCTTTTCTTTATAGTTTATTAAATAAAAAAATCTGTTGTGGCCCGCACAAAACCTTCCGTCAATTCGATGTATTTTGTACATACCCTATACCAAAAGTTCCTTGAAAAAGATTCTATATATCCTGTATAATTGTAACAAGAACACACTACTTTTTACATATCCATACTGAAAGTTCCTTTGAAAAGATTCTAAAATCTAATAAAATTTTAATACGAATACGAACGTACATTATGTATTGCACTTAACACTTTCTCCTGCTTCAACTTTTCCTTATTTTATTAGAAGTCGCTGTTTCTTACTCGTCTCTTCTACTCATTCCTGTCCAAAGCACCTTCGTGACACAGTTCTTCCTCTCTCAAATCTTCTGCTATACAGTCCTTCCATCTTCTCTTTTGCCTTTCTCGTACTTCTGGCATTATAAGTTCCTATCTTGGGCGAGGCCGCAAATGCAAGTCACGGGCGAGGGACACCAGAGCCGGACTGGCGGGCCGGGCGATCGGGCGTTAGCCCGATGGGCCGGCATCGGTAGACGTTTAGAAATTTATATAATTTACTGCTAAAAAATATGCTATTGTATTCCAATGCAGTGCAAAATATTTTCTTAAATAAATTAGTTAATAGTATTTTATACGTATGGGGTCTCATGGCCGCGTGCCTGAGTATCTGGTCGCGAACCTGGGGAACTGGGTTCGATTCCGACCGACGCCAAATATTTCGGATTTTAAATGGCACAAAAGTGACCACTTTGGTGCATTTTCCACGCCAGCAATGAGTTCCCGTGAGTTGACGCCTGGTAAACGCGCGCACGGTACAAATATGTCATCATTATTACCGATATCTGTGACAAAGCAGATTGGCACACCTAGAAATGGGTGATATACCGTGATGATATATTTATTTATTTATTTACATGTATAATATCAGGTTAAATAATAAATATAGCCATAGCATGCAGAAGCATATCTCAATTTAGAAAAAGTATATAAATATATATTAAATCTTTCTATTTCTCAAATTGCATAATGTGAAAGGACATTTTCTAAATTAAAATTTATTTTAAATAGAGTAAGGAGCAGTTTGTCTCAAGACCATTTGGAAGCTTTCATGCTGTCTTTCGAAGAAGATATTCTTATGTCAATCGAAAGTGAAGATATCATAAATGATTTGACAGATAAAAGTAAAAGCTTGAGGGACATACGAGGTGTGACAATTAAATAACGAGATTTATTTTCTTCCGGCTTCCCTGTAAATTTGGCAACATTGCAAATAATTAGGCAAACCGTTCGGCATTAGCCTTTGATTGAAGTTAACTACTTTCTCGTACTCCGCCGGAATTATGTTAGTGTCTATATGAAATTCTGTGTGAAACTTAAAAAAATCCGCTACAGAAATGTACGAATTGTTGAAGAATATTATGGTGATAAGGGTCTATCTAGTACTCAAGTTTTCGAGCAGTTTAGAAGATTTAAAGAAGGAAGAAAAGAGATCGGAGACGATTAACGCCTCGTCCGTGCACTGACATTGTTTTTTTTCCGAAATGCGAGTGATTGTTCACATGGATTGGGTGCCTGAGGGGCATTTCGTTAACCACAGACCAAAAATATACTATATAGATGAGCGAGTCTTATGGGTGACCTTGGAACCACGTTTTAGTTTTGGCACCGTCCGACAGATGACTCTGAACGTCATGATTTCCCCTTCCACGCTTTAATTTCAAATCTCGCGTCCCTGTTCGCTGTCACGTTGGCCGTTGACATTTTCACTTTATTTCTGTTGTTCGTCTCGTGTTATTCAGTTTTGTTCTTTGTTTGTTTTCTTTGCGATGCCGAAAGTAGTGAAGTGTTGTGTAGTTGGATGTACGTCAACTATGTAAATTGTGGTAAGTAATTTATATCTTTTATTTATTTTAGTTTTTAAATTAAAAATACGACTAAAGTTTATAATACCTCTCAATGGTTTATGTATAGTTGCAAAATCATAAAATAATACTAAATTCTATAACAACAGAGCCTAGAAAACAATCTTTCTAGTGATTTTGGCATTTTTTCGGAAAAAATGTAGTTAAATTCCTATAAAATAAATGTAACCATTCGAGTTTCCTTAAAATGAGATGTGTTCTCAAATTATTTAAGATTTAAATATTGCAGTAGTTAAAATGTAATGTATGTATGTATTATTTTTTATATGTTTATAAATTCCATATTTAATCTTTACATATTACCAGAGCTGGAAATAATCGATAGTAATGATTTTTTTAATTGATTAATGATTAAATTACTAGCTTGTAAAACTAACAGATAGTTGTGCTTATGGTACATGCAAATACTATATAATATTAATTAATGCATTTTTCTTTCTTCGTAGATTTACATTTTCATCGATTCCCGAATCCGAGTACTCAGTTAGCTCGTTTTAACGAGTGGCTCGATATTCTGGACGATGAGGGGTTGCGATCCATGGCTCCTGATTTTATTTATAATATATTTTGTAAACATTTTAAAAAATAAAATTGATATTTTTTTGTATAAAGTGTATTTTTTGTATCATTTCTCCCACTTTCTTCTTTCTGTTTTATTTATATAAATAGCCGCCAATTATCAAATGTTCATTTAGTTTTGGCACCTAGCAATAGATGGCGGCAAAAGACGGTTTCAATGAATAACATTGGAGTCGCCGATCTATATAGTATATTTTTGGTCTGTGTCGTTAACCAAGCATATTATTTTGATAACCTTTCATGCACGGGTGAGAAGAAAAAGGTCTGAAATGTGATGGATTCTCCATGAAGACAACGCGCCGGAACACAACGCTCTGTCCGGCAAGACATTTTTAACGAAATACAAAATCACCGTGTTGGTACATCAACCGTACTCACTTGACCTAGCGCCATCTGACTTGATTTTATTCCCAAATCGTTAAAAGACACCAATTCGGGGTCGAGATGTAGTTATAGAAAAAGCGGCAGAGCTTATGAACAACCTAACAAAAAAGGCCCGCAGGCATTGCTTCCAACAATGGAATATTCGCAACGGGCGGTGTAGGGTTCAGGGAGGAGAGTACATTGAAGATGGCAATATTTTTTTTTTTGTGTAATTTTATACATTGTTAATGTTCTAAGATCAATCTTGTTATTTAATTGCCACACCTCGTACTTGTCTTTTAATATTTATAATGTTATTTGTTTTTTATTTTGAGTGTTATAATTCGGTTTTTATGGGTAGCGTTTAGCCATCTAATTTTCTATTTATTTTTTTGATACAATTAACCTGGTGTACAGGTACCGTATATCTTATAAAAACCGAAGACCGAAGTGTAATTATGTGCAATAAGTATTTGTAGTTCTGTTTTATTTGTTATATTTTTATTTTTGTATATTATTTACAAAGTACTGAATATATTTATAAAAATTAAATAATTCTTAAAAAATTATTTAAAAAAATTATAGACTTTCTAAAAAAATGCTAAACATGTTCTCTAGGGGCCGGAGTGTTCGTGTTATTTGCCCGGGCCGGTTTGGTAACCCAGTCCGGCCCTGAGGGACACTCTGTCACTTATATCACTTTCAGATCATATACTTTCCACTTTGGTTTTACACTTGCCACTGACATCTGTCAATTAGATTTTTTTGATTATATCTGTTGTTTTCATAATTTTTGCAATGCTGACTGATTTTCGAAAGTTAATCTCTCTATAACTCTATATCTATTGAATATGAAGGAAAATGTATAATCGAACCGTATAGAGAATAAGATATTCTTTCTATTGATAATCACATAAAATGTCGAAAATGATATTTAACTGCGATTTTTCAAGAAAAACTGTTAAGAACTTCAAATAAGGGTACTTCCGGTTGACCAATTATAACCAAAATCTAATCAGCTCTTCATATGGTTGTAAAGAAGAGGAATATGAAAAATTCATAATTTTTAGAATTGTAGTTTTTGAGTTATCGTCGGAGAAAAATTTGTCACACACACACACACACACACACACACACACACACACACACACACAGACACACACACACATACAGACATCATCTTAAAAATAGTACATTCGTATTGTAGGAACCCTAAAACGTGCTTATTCGTTAAAAACTCACCACCGATTTTTTTGACCAAAAACAATACCTTCCTTTTGACGGAAGGTAAAAAAAAACTATACAGTGTGTCCCATTTAGAGGTGCCACCATTGGGATCTCGAGAACTATAAGAGATACGATGTCGGTTAAATGGAACTTTTTGTGCACCTTTGGGAGGCCATCTCAGATGTGCTTTTGTTTTTCCAAAAATTCTCATAGGACACTAGATAAAGACGAAAAACTGAATATTGTTGATTTTTTCTTTCTCAAATAACTTCTAAACTATTAGTAATTGAGAAAAACGTTTCAAATATAAAAGATAGATATTTTTATTAACTAACCAGTGGCATACGAAATAAATTTTTATATCCGTAAATTTTCGAGATATAACACAAACTTATATTTTTTTAAATGGAACCCATATCTGATTTTAGTCTCCAAAAAATCAATATTTTTTTCTCTTTTCAATGGTCTAAGGGTTATTATGTTTTATATTTGTTTTGCTCCTAAAATTTAATTTTTCTCTTTATTTTCCTGAATTTTCTAATTATTTCCCAAAAAAACATTATTATTTTTATTAATTATATTGTATTTGATCAAAATAATTTGTTTTATGCCTTTATTACTTAATATTTTCATTCTAGACTCATAATTACAAATTACACTATGATGTGCCAAGGGCGACCTGATACAAAATATTATAAAAATTAATTTGATACGAATTTTGGGCAAATATGTGTAAGGAAATAAATTATTTAAATACAAGGAGTATTTCCAAATAGAAATCTACCAATATTTTCAAAATAATTGTGAATTTAATACAAAATAAGGAAAAAATAATAATTTTTGAAGGCAAAACAAATATAAAACATAATAACCCTTACATCGTTGAAAAGAGAAAAAAATATTTATTTTTTTGAGACTAAAATCAGATATGGGTTCCATTTAAAAAAATATAAGTTTGTGTTATATCTCGAAAATTTACGGATATAAAAATTTGTTTCGTACGCCACTGGTTAGTTAATAAAAATATCTATCTTTTATATTTGAAACTTTTTTCTCAATTATTAATAGTTTAGAAGTTATTTGAAAAAGAAAAAATCAACAATATTCAGTTTTTCGTCATTATCTAGTGCCCTATGAGAATTTTTGGAAAAACAAAAGCACATCTGAGATGGACTCCCAAAGGTGCATAAAAAGTTCCATTTAACCGACATCGTATCTTTTACAGTTCTCGAGATTCCAATGGTGGCACCTCTAAATGGGACACACTGTATATCTCATGTGCCAAGCACGTAACCATGACTCCTGCTATTTGTGCAGATCTTATTGCGCATATTTTCTGTCTCTTTTAATTGTAAAGGTCTCATTGCATTTTTTGTCCTTTTCTTTAGTTTTGGGCAATCTGCGCTGTTTCTTATCGGCGGCAAAACATTAGATGAACCCGCAATGCCAATTGTGATCGACAGCGGAGACATATTAGTTATGTCTGCTGAGAGTCGTTTGTGTTATCATGCTGTCCCGTTAATTATGCCGAATTTGGAAGCTCCATGGAACAATGAAAATGATGATGAAATTGACTTAGAATGGAAGCCTTTTAATAGTTTTATAAAAACTTGTAGACTGAATATAAACGTGAGACAGGTTTTAAATCCTGGACAAAATAAGTTGGAAGACAATGTTTCAAGTTGATATATTTTAATATATATGTTGTATTTTAATGTAGAACATTATTTTTAAATAAAATTTATTGAAGAACGTGGGAAATTTTTATTGACGGCGCATTATTTGATTTGTGATAACTTTTTTGTGAAATATTAAATCAATATGACCATAGAAACGAGATAAATAATATTTCAGTCAACGTCAAGTTTTTAAATCATTTTTGACATTTCAAAAGAAGTGTTAGGGATTAGAACAAAATTTTAATGGATGAAACTGGGGCAATTTGTGAAGAATCAAGTATCAAAATTCCATTTAATACTTATTATAGTTCGAATTATGCAATCTTATTTAGTCTTGCTTGTTGGACTTTGTTTTACTATAGTGTGAAAGCATTATTCCCAAACAAGAGTCCAGAATGGGTAAGCAGAGTGATTACACTTTTCCATGGTTTTGGTGCAGCTTGCAATGGTCTGCCAGAATGTTTTTCCGATGGAGATAAATTCTTCCATGGCAAATGTTACCATCTAACTGACAACCAACAAGTTATTTTTGTCGTGACTTTAGGATATTTTATTTTCGATTCAATATGGTGCATATTTTATCAAACCGAAAGCAAGTTGATGATTGCACACCATTTATTCAGTGTAGGAGCGATTTACAGGATTCTTTCGAGGCATATAGGAGGAAGTGAAACTGTTTGCGCTTTGGGTGGAATGGAAATAACGAATCCAATACTACAAGCAAGGTGGTTTTTAAGAAGTGAAGGATTTAAAGATACTAAATTGTTCACTGCAGTGGAAATTGTATTCATGTTATTATTTTTTACTATGAGACTTGGATTTGGAACGTACTTTTGTTATAATGTTGTATTCTCGCATGATTATGAGTGGGAATATATATTTATGACTATAACATTATACATAATTTCAATTCTGTTTGTTGTGAGTATAATACAGTATGTTGGTCATAAATATTTTTCTGATATGAAACAAAATTATATGGTTACAACAATCCAATGAAATTTGTATTTGTTTATAATAAATTATACAAAAATAATAAATTATATATATATTAAAAATGTACGGTGTAATATAGAAGTTATTTATATTATGTATAAGAGAGATAATTTCAGCTGTTATGAATGTGGATGAGGCGAAATTATGTGTGAGTACATTGGGATCTCGGAAAACATAGATACATTAGGAGGCCATTTTGTTTTTCTTGGAAAAATGAATGTCACTTGATAGCGAAAATGTAAATGTTATAGATTTTAATTTTTACTTCCTTGAACGTAGTAAACAAAGTATTGTAATCGCGAAAAATTCGGTTTTCAGATTTCAGCGGAAATATTCATTTTGACCATCCTTGAATCCATTTTGACTCATTTCGTTGTGACGTCTGTATGAGGGATTATGGTAGTCATTACTGACGAAGAGACGTGAACAATGACAATAATCCCGAATATAATACTATACTTTTTTACTGTAAATTTGGAAATAAATAAATATTATAGAAACTACATTACAAATTTACAATTTATTGGAACAATATTTATCAAACAGAACATAAAATTGATATTTAAGATATTGATATTAAGGTAATAGTCCAGGGTACAGAACCCTTTTTTTCAAATTATTAACACTCGTCTAAAACTTCGTGAGTGGCTTCATTTTAACGTAACCTACAACTTTTTTATCTACGAAAATTCTCGGAAATGGGCAGTTTTCAATCTGGAAATCGGAAAACACGTCAATTTAACGATGTACTAAAAATGTGTAATCAACCCTTTGCTTTCTACTTTAATCGTAAGATAATTTGATAATAAAATCGAAAATAAAATTGGCCTACAAAAATGTTGGGCCATTTGCCCAGACCTACACCCCCAACATGTCAAAATAACGAGGGTGTGAAAATTTATCAACAACCAGCTGATTTTCACGCAATTGTTTAATAAATATTAATACTATCAAATGGTCATACTGGCCTACAATTTTCGTGGGCAGTTTTTTCAGACCTACGCCCTAAACATATTAATTTTACGATAACCCTTTTACTGATTAACACTTGTAGGCCACGAAGCATACATGATAGGTGAGCTTTTTTGCGATTAAGTAATGTAGTGGCCTACAGAAATATTGGGCCGTTTCGCTTAACCTACAAAAAAGACAAAAATTACATTTTATGATTCGGTATATAAAAAAAATTAATTTGATTTGATTTGAATTACTTCGTATTAATATTACTAATGTGAGAAAATAGAGCACTTGTTTTTTGATTAAAATTTTATGTAAAATTCGAAAATATAAAATTTGCAAAGAAAAGTTGGCAAATTGGAAAAAACTTTTTCTTTCTGAAAATCTGAGAAATTTTAATATATTTTTAAAAAATAGCTTATTAGATTGAAATACTTATACTTTTTGGGATTATAATGGAAAATTGTAGCAGATATTAATTTAAAATTTTAATAATTAATTATTAAATTGTATATTTTAAATAAATGCACGCAGATTTTGGAATTTTGGGGGCGTTCGAGCGCCTCCAAAAAGGGTTCTAGCTACGCCACTGTTATCAATTATTTTCTCTTTATTTCTTGTCATATACTATTCAATTTACGAATCTCCAAAAATTGTTTGGATGAAAGCCATATTTCTTTTGAAAACTGCTTTACATTCTCTTTTTTTTTCTCGAAATCCGGGGTTTTCACTCAAAAACTTACATAAAAAGCACTTCATAATTAAGCAATTCAACAAGACATCTGACATCAAGTAGATGGCCTAACCTAACCTAACTTTTAAATATTTTTTAAAATTATTTAATTATATATCTAAGAAATATTGTTGCTCTCGCTGAGTTCTGTCACTGGTTAAATTTAATATACTTATTTTTGTTACACCTGTATATTCCAAGTACATTACGCGGTAAAATTCTTTTAATTTTTTTTTTTATTATTTATTTATTTCATATATGGCCCATTTATATTGTAGGCCACATATTTCAGCGTGTTCTACGCTTCATTTTAAAAGAAATAAAAAGAAGAAGAAATGGTTGTTAATTAGTAAAAGGGTTATCGTAAAATTGACATGTTTAGGGCGTAGGTCTGAAAAAACTGCCCACGAAAATTGTAGGCCAGTATGACCATTTGATAGTATTAATATTTATTAAACAATTGCGTGAAAATCAGCTGGTTGTTGATAAATTTTCATATCCTCGTTATTTTGACATGTTGGGGGTGTAGGTCTGGGCAAATGGCCCAACATTTTTGTAGGCCAATTTTATTTTCGATTTTATTATCAAATTATCTTACGATTAAAGTAGAAAGCAAAGGGTTGATCATACATTTTTAGTACATCGTTAAATTGACGTGTTTTCCGATTTCCAGATTGAAAACTGCCCATTTCCGAGAATTTTCGTAGATAAAAAAGTTGTAGGTTACGTTAAAATGAAGCCACTCACGAAGTTTTAGACGAGTGTTAATAATTTGAAAAAAAGGGTTCTGTACCTTGGACTATAACTACATAGGTATTTATTGGCGATTAACGTGGATGTATTGTAAAATTTATACAATAGGGCGCCAGTAGACACGTGACTTGAGCGACCTTTGAAGTGCTTGGAATCCACTTATTTGTGTCACTTTATGTTTTGACTTACTTTAATTTTTTCATTTTAAACTGTTAAGAAGTTATTATTTTTAATATCTTGTGTTTTAACTGCCTGAAAATTGTAAAATAATAACATTTTAGTAATTCAAAAGCAAAATAAATACATTGGTTTTGTCAAAGTGACACGCGCGCACACACGAATCAATTCCAAAATTCCAAGCACTTCAAGGTCGCTCGGGTCATGTATCTGCTTGCGCCCTGATGCAGAGGTGGGGTGGTAATAACGCGCAAAAAAAAACTCGGATATCAATGTCCGTTAGTATTTAATCAAAATTTTAGTCACCCTAACTAACGTTACCATGGCTACCATTTAAAACTGCTTTGGAGTGATTAAAAATTTAAAAAACCACCGAATTTATTATTTTAGTTATAGCTTAATCACAGCTTCTCTCTGATAAAGAGTAAATACTATCAGTCAATGTTTTAAACATAATTTCCTTTCCTCGTCAACCGTTCAACTGTTAATTGCAAATTAATCCATTTGAAAGTATCATTTGGAAGATCTACGTCACACATCCGGTAAATTTAAAACTTGTAGTTATTGTAAAAAAATTATATTGCGTTTAAATAAAATGGAAACTACTTAAAAAATTAATATTTATGATTCAGGCAAGAGGTAGTTTCAGAAATAAAAAATAAAGTAGTAGAATCATATACCTATTTGATCTAGTAGGTATATGATTAGAATATACCATTATGGTGAACAAGGAAATACAACAAATTACAATATGATTTACAATATTATATACCTAACAAAATACTGAATTTTATAATACTGTAAAATAATTCATATCAAATCTAACTTTTGGTATGTTTTGTTCTGTGTATCTGTATTAAAGTCCTCTTAAATTTATGTAAAGGTGTTTTAGAGATCTTTTTTAAAAGTTTAATTTTATGCTAGGTACATTTTAAAAACTTAAAGATAATCTTTTAATCTCGTTTAAGATTTTGCATTCCTAAATAACAATAAACAAAACCCTCCATATTTAATGTTCGCAAAGTTATTTTAGGCTTTTGAAAAACAAATCTCTGTTTACTCTTCCGACAAACCAGCTTAAGGTTTAACTGACAGCTGCTTCGTTGTTTTCAATGCATTATACTCGACGTAACCTAACAATTCGCAGATTCACACCGTCGTTTCCGAATTCCAGAGATTATCGTGCACAGCTTTTGGGTACAAAGGCGTCTTCTAAAAAATGCAAAGCCGGCTCTGTTTGGACAAACGGCGGATTATAAGGGTAGAAGATTGCGAACAAGGGATGGGCGCACATTGTACAGTTCTGAGGATTGATTTTGTTTTACAAACAATTGCACCGGCGTAGTTGCGCTCGATATGAGAAATTGTTAGAGAATTATGGTTATTTGGGCGAGAATATATTAGAAATACAGGTTTCATATAGAGGCATAAATTGTTACATATTGAATTGTTACGAAATTTATAGTTAAGTAAAATATAGACTTACTGAATGTACTGTTCTGATGTTCTATTGTTGCATGGGACCTGAAACAATGAATACGTATATTATTAAAATTAAAAGGATATATTGAAACTGCATTTATATATTCAATTATAAATAACAAAAGCTATGATCTTTGAAAGATATATTCTAATAAATTTTGATTTGTAATTACCTATCTTAAAATTGAAAGTCCTTGAATTTTCATATTTTTTCTCTGTGTTTATGTATATATTATTTATTTATGTATTTGTATTTATTCCCACTGTAAGTGAGATGTACAAATAAAAAAAAAAATGTGGAATTTTTACTACTTGCTGTATTAGGAGAACAGAAATGGAATAGTTCTGATTTTTAAAATTTTTAACACAAATAAAAAGACTGTAATATGTTATTTTTATACATAAGTATTTAAGTTTTGTTAAAAAAATTATTTACATTACTAAATCCATTTTGGGGTCTAATTGTAGTTTTTATATTCGTAGTTCAAATTTGATTTAATTCAGAAATGATACATTACATTAATCGTTTTACGTAAAAATATGCATTTTTTACTTAAGTTGTAATAATTTTTATTTACAACTTATATAGGATGTACCACAACTTCGATATTACAAACTTTAGGGCATATAGTTCTGACCAAAATGAGCATAAAAAGCTTAATCAATCAACATGGGTCCAATTTTCAATAGTTTCCGAGATATAACGCAGTGAAAAATATTTTTTTACGGGGTTTATCTCCGTTATCTCGAAAACTAGAAGAGTTACTACTCACATTAAATGAGAGAATGAGATTTTTTGTGAGGTCATTGAAAGGTCGGTTTTATAATCTCTGGTTAAGATTTTAACTGTGAGTTAAATAAACAATTGTTGCTGTCGCTACCAATAATCATAGTTGATATATAGTATATATAAATCAAATAATTGTACAAAGTAAAATGTTGTGGCGACCTTGACCAATTTTTAATTTTTTCAAATAACTTTTTACCTATAACAAATTGAGAAAAATGTTTCATATAAAATTTTATTGTATTTTTATAGTCTATTTTTGGATAGACAAAAATTTGTTTGATCACTTTCTTTGTCAGTTTTTCTTTCCACTTTTTCGGAAACAGATTCAGATCTATGTTGATTAAACTTTTTTTTATTCATTTTGGTCAGTATGCCGTTTGCAGTTTGTACCCGAAGTTGAGATACAGCAGTGCGAAAGGCGAACGAGGCGAACCAGGCGAACATGAAGTGGTCCGGGATCATTCACATATATAAACTTCAATAAAAAGTGGCTCGTTCACATGTGTATGAATGTGAAAAACTGCATGTAATTTTTCATTATAGAGTAATAATAACAACAAGTAAATAAGAATAAAAATTAAAATGAGTAATTGTATTTATTTTTAATAACAATAACAATGTGAGATTGGGTGTATTATTTCCGTGTAAATGAATGGCTAATGAGCCTGTTTCACATTTTTGAAAGTGTATTTTAAATCAAAGTTTATGCAATATTTTTTCATAGTAATAAAAAAATAATATTTTATATTTATTTTTATAAAGTATTACACAATTTTCAATATTTAATAGTAAAATATCTAATGGATATTTCGTGATATTTTCAAATTTGAGGCTATTTAAAGGACAATATCTTCTAAAATTTAGAACTTAGAAATCATATAAAAATTCTTCCAACAGCCCTATTATTAATGAATTTATATTGTAGAAAATTTGTAGTCTAACTATTTGTATAGTCCATTCACGATAGCGAGAAAATTTGGAACTAACTCCCGAGCAAAAACAAGTCGTTCTATTGGTTTGGCTCGAAATTTATCCCAATTTGACCAATAGAACGACTTGTCTTTGCTCGGGAGTTAATTCCAAATTTTTAAACATTGAACTTTATTATAATTTTTTTTATTTATTTTTGAAGATATTTTAGATATAAACATGAAAAAAATATGTATTCAGAGATAATAATTATTGGAATGGTAAATTTAAATTTGGCGCTGTAAAGAATAAAATGAACTGACGCTTGCGCAGAAAAGAACACGAACACGTTTCATCTAGTTCCGATTTCTGTTTGTTGAATACTAACTACGCTTTTGCTCTTTGCTATTTATTATTTGGCATTTTGTAGTGAAAAACAGATTATCTTGTAATTTTACATTTGTTCATTTTATAACTCAACTAATGATGAAAAATAATATAGAAACCACGTCACCTAACGAATTAAATTTTACATATGCCGAAACAAATGGTAAGAAAAGTAGTACCTAGTTAAATTTTAATCATTTACATACAATTTGTCGAAATTATGAGTATATCTGATATAAGATTTATTACAAACAAATTAAAATGTTTAGAATTTGCAGAAAAAGCTTTAACGCCTACAACAATCAACAAAGAAAAGACAGAGGCAGTAAATACTAATAACGAAGAAATGGAGTTGATGCAAGATGTAGAAATAAATGAACAGATTATTCTTAAAGTTGAAGAACAGGTTTCTGCATTAGAAGGCTTGCATTTAACAGAAAATAAGGAGGAAAAACCGGATAAAAAATTAGCTAAAGGTATATATTAATAAAATTGAAATAGTTATTTATGCAAGAAGTGTGTAAAGTACTACTTTTTGGTCGAGTGCAAATTAGCGGAAATTATAGCACGAGACAAAAAATACTATTATACACACGTGTTACGTGTATTTTTCCTACAACTGAAATGTTAGTACTCTTCCTCTTAAAACTGAGAACTGAGTGTATAAGTAGAAGCATCTTCAAATAGGTACTGTAAAAGTTGGCATTTCACCAGAATAATACCAACTTATAGTCATAAAATTCGCTATCTGTTTGCTGACCTAGGCCAGAAAATAAGTGTTTCTGGACGTTTTCGGGATATATAAAACAAGCTATGCCGGACGAAGGCACAAAAAATTATTACACTAGTTTCATTATTAATTAAATTAACTGCTTGACAGATAAATTAACCAGATATGTATATAGTGCGTATAGTACATACTTTACGCACGATTGTAGGAAAAAAATATGGTTTAACGAATAACAATAAAGACTTTCTAAAACTAAATCGCTTTCAGTTAAGATGAAGTTTCATAAAAAATATTTAAAAAAAATAGTGGAGGACCTCATTAACTGAATATTGATGGCAAAGGAAGAATGAAAAAATTAATAATCTAATATAATTTCTTAATGCTGTCAGTTACAAACTTACTATTTTCCAGTTTTAATAATGTTTTGTTTTTGGTTATTTTCACAAAAAAATCCTACTCTGAAGATAAAAAAAGGAAACATAGAATCTGCACTTCTTGTGGTCGCCCAATGAGAAAACGCAAACGACATTCTGGAGGAGAAAATGAGAAGCCACCAAGAAAAGAGGAATCAATGAATCAGCCTCAACAGATTACGACAATTGTTGTTGTCTCATCAGCAATTAATGAAGATGAAGAATCGAATGCGTAAATATTTCTAGAATAAAATGAAATATCGTCATATAAATCCTTATTATAATCAGTTCATTAGGTGTTAGACGATAATTCATATTTCTGTGTCTGTATTTCGAATAAAATTCGTTTATGTTATGTTACCAATAAACATCGTTCTTTCATAATTTATCATTAGCTTTTATTTTTCGTTTTCATGTTATATTGTAAGTTAGTTCAATTGTTTTCCCGATAAATTTAATAATATTTTATTTTTGATGTTTGAGACAAATAAACATAGTTAAATTTACATCTGAAACGCAATGCAGGCAGTGAAATTATTTTTAGCGGTCGTTACTAAACTAAAAGCTTATTTTAAAATAATGCTAGTTATGCTACTCTCCGCGAAACGGGTATCCAAAGTGATACGTGTTTCTTTGTCTTTTCCGTTAGAGGCGCAACGTGAGAATGACTCATCCGTCACTCGCCTTTTTACCTCTCGCTAAGAGAGGTATTGGATTCATGCTAAAAATCACATATCGAGATTTAAGTGAATAAGCACGATTTAAATTTTTACGATGATGTCTGTGTGTGTGTATGTGTGTGTGGATGTGTGTATGTATGTGTGTATGTGTGGATGTTGGAGGGACGATTACTCAAAAACTATAAGACATAAGACATGTTTAACTATGAATTCCTCAATCTGACATTCCTGGGAAGAGCTGAAAAGGTTTTGGTAACAATTGAACAACCGGAAGTAGTAGTTTTTTTAAAAAAATCTTCTAAATATTATTTTTTGAAAATTTTTGATATTACGCATTTTGAAGAACAAAATTCTACATCTGATACATTTAAATTTTTTATTATATCTTATATAAATTTAGAGATAAAGACGCTGCTATAATATGTAGAATATCGGGATATAATAAGTCGGGTAGGCGAAACTACACTAAGGAAACCAGTTGACAAATTCAAATGTTTATAACATAATTTGTAAATGACAGATATCAGTGTCAAAAATCAAAAGTTTTAGTTACATTCTGAAAGCTTTTTCTGGGAAGTACATTTAATCTTCCTTATGGTTTTATTAATTAAATATTTAAAATTATAAGTAACCTGTATATATCCATTAGAAATACCGCCAATCTTGTTAATGAATTGGAAGAATCTCTGACATAGGAACTTCCTCATACAATGAAATATAGATATAATTAGAATTGTATGTGTGCAGAAGACATGTTAAATACAATCAAATATAATATTTGGGTAAAGTTCTGTAATTTTTTTGTTACAAAACGACGGTTTGATAGTGAAGTGCAATACATTACTTATATAACATAAAATGGAAATGGCGAGAGGTCTTGTGCTGGCCACAACAGATTTTTTAAAATATTTATAAAATCTCACCCAAAATGTTTATAACATATATATTGAGGTATTTATTTTCATTTTATAACACTGTTATTATAAATCTTGATCAAAACGAATACAAATTTTGTAACTTAGAAGTTATCATTTTGACACATGATAATATTTATTCTTTTCTTATATAGGTATATATATATATTTTGTAAAATATGGGCTATTACTCATAGAATAAAGTATGCAAAAGTGTTTTTATAGAGCACACTCCTCATAAGAATCTAATGTAAAAGTGCGCTCCATAAAAGCGCTTTTATTATAAAAGTGTGCTCGTAATACGGGCCTGTAACTTTGGCATAATAACCGAAATCCAGCAGGGTTAAAAATATTCTGTATGTTCATTTGGAAGAGCATAAAATAGTGCTCTAAAGAAGTGCATAACAAAATCCAGTATAATTTCGTACTTAGAAGCGTAGCCTAAGTTATTAATAACGTAGGCTACGTTAGAAGTTATTTTCAGAAAAATTTAGGTTAACCCGACTTTGCATATTTCTCAAATCCCCATGTTAGAAAATAGTCCTAATCGTTCTGTATAATGTATTAGCGCTGTTTTCATTAAAAAAAATCTGATGTGGCCAACACAAAACCTCTCGTTATTTAATTTTTATTAATTTAAAAATACATACCTATGTATATTTACTAACGCTGCAAACTGTTCCATTGCAGAAAACTATTGCTTTATTTACTATTTTCTTTTTAAAATGTCACTATTAGTGATTAGTTTTTTGACAGTGACATTTACTGTCAGTTACATTCATTTGAAATATGAACTGTGTAACAAAGGAATTGTGTTTATCTTAGGCTTCGGGACTAATAAAAAAAATATTTTTAAATTTATCTGTAAAATATATAAAAAAAGTATTAATGTATTCTTGTAGAAAATTCAATAATCTTTAATTAAAATAAAATTCGAAAAAAATGGCGTTTAATGGTATTTTTTGAAGAAAAGCCATTATGAGCTTGAAGTAAAGTGCCATTTCTGGTTATCCGATTTACACCAAAATCTAATGGCTTCTTTTCATATTAGAATAGGATTGAAATACAAGGTTTCAGAATTTTCTGAATGATAGTGTTTGAGTTAGAGCGAAGACAAAATCCATCCACATACACACATAGATACACACACATATACACATACAGAAATAATCGTGAAAATGTTAAAATTGGATTCTAGGGACCTTAAAATGTGGTCATTTACTAAAATCTCGATATGTGATTTTTAGCACGATCCCTGTACCTTCCTTACCAAGGGTAGCGGGAGGTAAAAATTGGAGATGGATTATGAATCAATAAATTTTATTTATTTTCAGTTCGTTTAATATATAAACACTATTCACTACCATTCAATTGATTTCCATTTGCAAAAAGATCTCGTTCACGTCATTCATCGGTTTTTATCTGAATTTCTTGCTGTTGTTCCTGGATCTCTTCTATAAATGTAAACCGATGGTGACAAGATGTTTTCACTGCGACATATTGGACATATGTCTTTGTTATAACAGCGCAAGGTGTCTAGCTGAGGCGAACACATGAAAACGTGATGCTAAGCTGACACTTCTCACATATATTCATTGTGAATTGTGTTTAAAAACCAGGTAAA
The DNA here is from genome assembly GCA_943142095.1 of Ophonus ardosiacus. Classification (NCBI taxonomy): domain Eukaryota; kingdom Metazoa; phylum Arthropoda; class Insecta; order Coleoptera; family Carabidae; genus Ophonus; species Ophonus ardosiacus. Next base: position 9,082,798 of record OW964830.1, on the reverse strand, counting down.
CACACAATATCCTAGGATCAAGTTGGGATATGCGATATGCGACACTGTTAGGGTGTTCTGATGAATTAGTAGAGGATACTTTTTCCGACAATAATGTATTGTTAAAGGTTTTTTCAAAGAAGAAAATTCATACGAGTATATAACAAATATACATAATATACCTTACCTACATTATAATCTTTTATGCAGGTACCTATATCAATTAATTCTCATTCAATACTCACGATATATATATATATATATATATATATATATATATATATATATATATATATATAATATAATTTTCTTGTGGTTAAAATTACTTACTCGCTTTTCAACTAAGGTTATTAAAATATTTGAAAATTTAGGCCCGGTTTTTTCACGAGCCAATTAACTTATCCGCCAAATATAAGAAAAATATTGCATCGATATTCGTATTCGAGCGTAAATTAAAAAAATTATACACATATGAAAATACACAAAATTTCGATGAAAGATCGGATGATATAAAAAATCAGGCGTGACATGAAAAGAAAGAGAATTTCATGCTGAATTCAGACTTTCATCGTGCGTTATTCTATCTTCAACCGTGTGAACTAAATGATTTAGTTTATTTTTCATATTTTCATGCACCGCTCATACACGGTTAAAGATAGAATAACGGACGATAAAAGTCTGAATTCAGAATAAAATTCTCTTTCTTTTCATGTCACATGATTTTTTTACATCATGGGATCTCGAGTTACATACGTTTGAAGGTACATAATTTTTCATCGAAATTTTGTATTATTGAAAATACACAAAATTTCGATGAAAAATCAAGTAACTTCAAACGGCTGTAACTCGAGATCCGATGAAGTAAAAAAATCATGCGTGACATGAAAAGAAAGAGAATTTCATGCTAAATTCACTTTCATCGTCCGTTCTTCTATCTTTAACCCTGTTTGAGTGGTGCATGAAAATATGAGAAATGAACTAAATAATTTATTTTTTAAAACAAGTACGAAAATTCATATGCACCTGATAAACTTATATTTTTTTTATTTTAATGTAGATTAAATATATCGTAAAGAAAATTTGTAAGATTTGCATATTCTTCTTGTCACCCCATCGCCCATCAACATGTCAAAAGTTATGATTAATACATGAAACAATTTAGTAAGTTTAAAAGATTCTAAGTTTGAGTTATAATTTATAGGCCTGAGGAAGTATTTTTCCCTTGACATAAGCGAGAATTAATTGCAAGCGATTCCCGTGGATTACGGACTATTTATAGATCTCCTTAGGTGAGGTGAGGAGCTCAACAATTACAGATATTTTGCACGTAAACCATTTGTGCTTTTTGCTAGACTATACTTAATCAAACGTCTCTACTATCATTTCACGTAATGCAATGCAACACACGCAAACGTTTTCATTAAATACCATTTAAAAACGTATTACCATTGCTTTACAATTTACAATACTTTGCATTACCAGTATATTTATAATCATTTTACAATTTAAAATAATATTTGCAAGAGTGGGGTGCTCCACCTTAATAATAAACTAGAACTTGGGTAATTTATATTAAAACTAAACCTTAAAACTGTATGTTAGGGACCAACAAAGTTAAAAAAAGTTATTAATATTTAAAATGTTCATATATGTCACACATCTACTTTATTCCAAATTCAAGCCTTATTCAACTATCGTCTTTTTTACCTCCCGCTACCTTAGGTAAGGGAGGTATAGGGGTCGTGCTAAAAATCGCATATAGAGATTCTAGTGAATAAGCACGTTTTGATGACTCCAGAATCCGATTTTAACATTTTTACAATGATGTCTTTGGGTATGTATGTGCGGATCCTGTGGACACGATTACTCAAATACTATCAATAGGATAATTTTGAAATATTGTATAGCGTATCTATATTAATGTGGGAAGAGCTCATTAGTTTTTAGTGTATATTGGATAACAGGAAGTATCACTTATACAAGCTTTTAACAGTTTTTCTTGTAAAAAATTCATTGAATATAATTTTTCAGCAACTTGTACTAATAAAAATTGAATATAATGTTACAATCTTCAATTCTACGATAATAGCGTTTAATAAATAACATTAAATGTAAAATTATAAAATAACTTATTTTTGTACATCTTGCCTATGCGTCAAACAAAAACTTAATACTTTAATAACAATTTTGACATATTTAAACAAATGCCACTGTCAGTGTCAGGTAGCAATTACATTAAAATTAATAATGAAACCGTGTTAAGGAGATTGTATTAATTCTAATGAAAGTAAGATATGTAAAAATATTTTCCATCATACATAAATATTAGACGTACAGGATGATCCGATTTAAGTTTGCTATGTTTGCAGCACTATAAATCAATCATTTTTTTCTTACCAGAATAGTATACCAACAGAACTTTCTTCACTTCCAAATAAAACAACTAATGTTATCCAATGGCTATTAATAAATAAAATTGCCATCGTATGATACTAACTTATTTTTTACAAAAACTTGACTTACTTCACTTTAATTTTCAATGGCTCATTTTTTAATGGTACGTGCTGTGCTTTAATGGTTTAATAACGTTATTATGTTATTATTATAAATTGATATGGATATGTGGTAGTCATATGCATTAAATATGCATTCACCGCCTATGAACTTTAAAGGCAAAGAAAAATAAAAATAATACATATAAACTGCCATTCAAATGAATTCTTATACGAAATTATACATTATTATGTACACCTACTCGATGCAAGAATTCATTTTATTCTTGGAATGAAAAAGAAAACAGAGTCAGTTTTTGTTTTCATTTCTTCATGAATACAGATCAAACTATACTGGGTGTTCTAAACATGTGTCACAAATTTTAAAGGTACATACAGTGTGTTCAGAAAAAATCTAATTCGGAGTAGGTTATGAACACAGAAACGTATGCCTGATTATTATTCAATTCAAAAATCAAGTTGTCGAAATTGATCGTGAAATGTAATTTTAAGGAGAAAGATAATAAAGTAGGACACAGTATATTGCTATTCACTGTTTGCTAATTTATTTCTGCTTCTAAAATAAGGAAAGCTTTGATTTCTTTAGATAACATTTTTGACAATATCTCGTGCCTAATTAACATCTAATTAAATATTTTCAAATTGACATACGTTTTTTTGTTCATAGCCTACTCCGAGTTAGGATTTTCTTTGAACACACTCTATTACTAACCAAAATGAATAAAAAAGGTTAATCAACATGGGTCCGACCTTCAACTGTTTCTGAGGAAGAGGTCATTTTGTATTAGAAGCGAAGAAAAACTGACAAGGATGGCGATTGAACAAAATTATGTCTAAGCCAGTAAATAGTCACACAAAAATAAATACAATAAAATTTAATATGAAATCGTAAATCTAACAGTTTTGAAGATGGCAAAAGTAAATCCTATAAAAATCATTTTTCCTTGGCTTACATCTCGGAAACTATTAAAGATCGGGACTCACGTTGATGGAGCTTTTTTTTACTCATTTTGTTTAGTAGGTAAGTTAGTGTATATCTTTAAAATTTGTGACACAGGTTAAGGAACACACGTATAGTTGGATGAGCATTCGTTAACATATCGTCGGCTGATTATTGGAATGTACCAATTCCGCTTTTTGAAAAAAAAAAAAAAAATAGATATAGTCAAATTCGGTTTCCCGGTATTGTTTTGTACCATAGTCAGTAGAAAGAACATCAAAGTCAGTGCTTCTTGTACTTTAAACACACTTATAGTTTTGTACCATGTCCCTTAAAATGACAAATACTAAGAATTGTTTTGAATCAAGTCCAGAGCCAATCAGATTTCACAATTCTGTCACGTGCTTCTGGACATAGTACAGTAAAAATAATAAAAAGTGTGGACATGGTACAATAAGTCTCTGAATTGGATTTTTACCTTCCGTCAAAAGGAAGGTATTGTCTTTGGTCAAAAAATTCGGTGGTGAGTTTTTAATGAATAAGCATGTTTTAAGTTTAAGATCCCTAGAATACGATTTTACTAATTTTACATTGATGTTTGTATGTGTATGTATATATATATATATATATATGTGTGTGTGTGTGTGTGTCCGTGTGTGTGTGTGTGTGTGTGTGTGTGTGTGTGTGTGTGTGTGTGTGTGACAAATTTTTCTCCGACGATAACTTCAAAACTACAATTCTAAAAATTATGATTCTTTCGTATTCTTCTTCTTTACAACCATATGAAGAGCTGATTAGATTTTGGTTATAATTGGTCAACCGGAAGTACCCTTATTTGAAGTTCTTAACAGTTTTTCTGGAAAAAACGCAGTTAAATATCATTTTTCGACATTTTATCATCATTAATATGAAAGAAAATCTTATTCTCTATACGATTTGATTATACGTTTTCCTTCATATTCAATAGATATAGAGTTATAGAGAGATTAAGAGAGGTTAACTTTCAAAAATCAGACAGCTTTGCAAAAATTATGGAAACAGCAGATATATTCAAAAAATTCTAATTGACAGATGTCAGTGTCAAGTGCAAAATCAAAGTGGAAAGTATAGGATCAGAAAGAAACATAAGTGACAGAGTGTCCCTCGCAAGTGACTGCAGTTTCAATGCCGCGAGTATGAGGAAAGCCAAAGAGAAGATGGAAGGACTGTGTAGCAGAATATTTGAGAGAAGAAGAACTGTGTGAAGAAGAATGCGTTGGATAGGAATGAGGAAGTGTGAAGTGCAATTTACAGAATGTACATGTATAATTATACTGGATTTATAGAATCTTTTCAAAGGAACTTGCAATATGGAATTTGTAAAAAATAGTGTGTTCGTGTTACAATTTTACAGGATATATATAATTTTTTCCAACGAACTTTTGGTATCGGATTTGTACAAAATACATTGAATTGACGGAAGGTTTTGTGCTGGCCACAACAGATTTTTTTTTCAAATTTATTATGTTATTTTGAACCATGTTCAACTAGGTCCTTTTATATTTCGAAAATATTTAAAAATTATAATTTACCAAATTTTATACAAAGTTAAGGAAAATGAAACTATACAAAAAAAAAATTCAATATGTGTATTCATTATCCAATCTTTACAATAAGATTTTAGATATTTGAAGCAGTTTTTCTCGAAAGTAATATTTGTGGACATAGTACATTCCAATAGTCGGCCGACGATTATGAAAACAAAAACTGTCCCTGATTTTTTAAAAAATAATTTCAAGAATCCCTAAACCTTCCTTACCAAAGGTAGCGGGAGAGGTAAAAACAGACAGATGAATCCTTCATTACCGAAGTTAGAAGATTTACGCAAATTTGGAACACTCAGAAATAAATAGAAACAAAACCAATATATTTTTAAATTTAATTTTAATATTGCATGTGTAAGTTATCTATACAATTGTACTGTTGCGGTTGTGCGAGTATGTTATACATAAAGTAGGTACTTCGTATTGTTCGCATACAATTCTGCAGTTCCATGTAGCAATATATACGTCATTTTCCTCGTTGCAGTGATAAAGATCTCAAGCTGCATTCATTATGACTTATCCACACGATTTACATTATTTTAATTATGCATTCAGTATATTATGATAATACTTACAAGACTTGGGCCGAGATTGGACAGAAGGCAAAATTTCTCGACCATTACAGTAGCTTTGTTAGGGTTTGGTAATTACAGCCTATTAAATTTACACACAAACTGCATATAATCAGCTACATTCACTTACTCTTTCTGCACGCCATTTTAAATTGATATTTCGCGAATGACTCATCTTTGCTTAATAACTGAAGCTGAAGGATTAGTGTTTTGCATTTTTATGTCGAGGAATAACGACTTCCCAGAACAATGGAGCTAATGAAACGATGGTGGTAAATTGTAAGTTTTGGATCTGATAATTTCGGAATATATTTTTCAGATAAACGCTGAATGGTTAATCGAGTGCAAATGGTGTGAAATTTAAATTTAATTACAAAATCACTTTCTCGAACAAGATTATCGCTAAATGATAGTGATTTTTATTCGAGTTTGTTATTTACAGTAATTATTTTAGACTCCAGCATAATTAAATAATAAAATTTAATGGTTATTCTAAGTAAATTTGTACATATCTTACTTGGAAATCAACTTTGATAAATATTATCAAGACTTTAATGTATTTTAGAATTTAATTTGCATCTTCTAGTTCTACCAATGCTATGTGGGCTTAGAATTTGATAAAATTGCATTCTTGATAGTGTTCACATTCCTATACAGGTGATCAGTGGTGGGAATTGCAAGAATTGTAATATCAGATTCCTTTATATTTATTTTTATCTCTTGAGCGGAATAAGTAGGTCTGTATGTTACAAGCTTTATTTTATAAAGATATTTCGGACGAAAAATTAAAATTACTCCATCATCAGTAAATAATTGTTAATAAATAAACAAAATTATTAATACATTTATTCGGATTGAAGAACAAAATTCTCCATCTAATACACTTAAAAATTTTATTATATCTTCTATAGATATAGAGATAAAGAAAATATAATATATAGAATAATCTGTTGCCATAAATCGCACAGTCCAGACTACACCAAGGAAACCAGTTGTCAAATTTATATGTTTGTAATTGACAGGTATATGTCAGTATCATAAATCAACAGTTTTACTGACATTACTGAAAGCTTTTTCTGGGAAGTACACTTAATATTTCTTATTGAATTATTAATTAATTATTTAAAATGGTAGGTAGGTAGGTATAGTAGTAGTAATAGTACATATATCCTTAAGAAATACCGCCAATCTCGTCAATGAATTAGAACCATCTTGAACATTTTAGAAGAGTAGGATAAGATTCTTTATAGAATGAAAGAATAAATAAATAAATATATCATCACGGCATATTACCCATTTCTGTGTGTGCCAATCTGCTTTGTCACAAATATCGGTGATGATGACATATTTGTACCGTGAGGGCGTTACACCAGGCGTCAACTAACGGGTACTCATTGATATAATTAGAATAATTATTTATGTGTGTATAAGAAATCGATACTTATGTAACAAAACAGAAATTGCGAAGGGTATTGTGCTGGCCACGGCCACAACAGATTTTTATATTCGAAACAGTCATCCGAAAACCATTTTCCCGCTTAAAAATTGGTCACTTATGACATGATATTGATATATGATAATATCAATGTTCACTATTGTTATTATTACTATAATGTATATTATTTACGTCGATATTTCCGATATATGATATATGAAGATATACATAGTTCGAAAGAATCGATCGATATTATAAACATAAAACAATCGATGTATTACGAAATGTAAAATTGTGCAAATGAAACGGACATTAAACATATTTTCTTAAAAATTACATACCGCATTTTCTTCTTTTAGATTATCTCTAAAATATTGTAAAACACAAATTTAAACTCCTAAACACCAATAATAAACAATTTCAATAAATAAATCACTAAAATAATCCTCTAAAAATATTTATTAACAAATATTCAATCACTCTGTACAAAATCCGTTGCGAGATTTTGCGCGTTCTACTTAACCGACAACAAAACAAACTGGTCCGCTTGTTCTCCGACAGATGTCACAGTATGTTCTATCTGGAGCTGAGCGTATGCACACAGCATCCCAAATACGTTCGCAAACGCAAATGCTCTAGGCGAGCTGAATATTCCACTTCAAAAGTGCATTTATCAGAATGCTCAGACAGACGGCTACGTGGATAAGATGAAACTTTCGTACGCTTTGGAAATATTGATCGAATAGCCCTAATGGTTTCTTTGAACTAGAATGTACGGCATTAGATCCTGAATTCCAGAACACTAACTTTGAATATTTAAATTCTGTTTGTACTCTCAGGCGAAATACAATGAAGGGAAGTATTTTGGTGATAATAAAAGCCAATATGGATTTGGATTTGCAATCATTCAATATGAAATGAAAATATTGAAAATACAACTTATTCATGTATACGCTGTAAATTTACAAGTTACATTTTGTATAACAAATTTCATATTTTGAAAGCAGATATAATTTATTCTGTTCTCTTTTTCTATAATTATAAATAAACTATTATGTGATCGAGAGCATCAAATGAATGGATGTTCGATTTCGTTAACTTATCCTGCTCAAAAAATTATTCTTCTTGCCCTTATGCCCTTTTGCATTTTTTTTAAATTTTCTTTAAATTTCATGGCTGTCATTATTCATTACAAATACCTAAGCAATATTTATAAAATTTCAAATTCTATTTTACTGTTTATAATATTGTTTTTTATTATATTTAACATTTCTTCTGCACATCTATTTTTCATTGTATGAGGAAGTTCCTAAATGTCAGAGATTCTTCCAATTGGCGGTACTTCTGATGGATATATGCATTAATGCATTTTACCTCTAATTTTAAATATTTTATTAATAAAACAATAAGAAAGATTAAATATACTTCCCAGAAAAAGCTTTCAGAATGTCACTAAAACTATTGATTTTTGACACTGACATTTATCTGTCATTTACAAACTATGTTTAGCCTCTGCGATTTATTACATCCGATTATTCTATATATTATAGTGTCTTTATCTCTAAATCTACAGAAGATAGAGAGAGACATACATCATCGTAAACATGTTAAAATCGGATTGTAGGGACCTTGAAACGTGCTTATTCACTAAAACCTGGATATGCGATTTTTAGCATGAATCCAATACCTCTCTTAGCGAGAGGTAAAAAATTAAACGTATTGCAAAATGGGCAGTTATTATACTTTTCGTGGCTTTGAACTGTTTCAATAAATACGTTTCCCTTTTAACAGAATCATAAAAAAAATTTTTTACAGTCACTATACACAGAAAGTAGCCATTTGCGCTTTCTTTTGTCAACGCAAAATGTCACTTTGCCGCTCATGCGCGACAAAGTAGAAAAAACGCTAGCTGTCCTGTGTCGCGCGGCAACAATTTCTCAATCGACAATGCCCATTTTGCGCTCTTAAAACACAAATAGCTATTGCAATTCATTTCAAAATTTGCAGTTACTAGTAATTCTGGTTTATTCTGTTTATTGAATTAATGAAATTATAGGAGAATTTACCTAGTTTTTGAGATATAGAAGATTTCAACAAAATATAGGAGACTCTTAGTAAATATATAGTAATCCTAGCTAGAGAGATAAAATTCTAAATCACTCTTGATGTCAGGTATGATGAAATAAGAAACAAAGATTCCTATGAATTCTAAATTCTTGTACTGTAAGATAAAAGCCATATTCCTCTTCTTCTTTTGCGAAATTTTAATATCAAACTTCGTCCCTTTAGATTAAAACTCATTACCTAAATGTACTCCACAATCCCTATTCCCTATCTTGACTGACAAAAATGTGCAACAAGACCAAGACTTCTTCTACCTCCCACTAACAAAACATAAAATCTACAATCAAGTGTGAGCTGAACACGATGGTATAGTTCGCGAGAGCTACTGATAAATTCCCATGCGGTGGTCCAGCTGGGTATTGGACTTTGGAAAGCGGTAGCCAAGGTGCAGGACACGGTTGGCGAACTAGGTGAAGCTAAGTTTGCATTGTGTTGACATGCAAGGCGAGATGCACAAGGCGAAAGGTAATTAAACTCGCGCTTGTCCCATTAGTGCAATCGCAGGAGGAATCTATCGCGAGATGAGATTGATGGGATATGGGATGGTGAAATAGAACGACTGCTTGAAGGTTATTTATACTTTACTTTGTTATATTGTTTTGTTACAGGGAAACAAGGAAGGATAGGAGACAGAATAGAATGCGAAATTGTGGAATAGACGAAGATTTGAATCTGTTAAAGTTGCAAAGTTGTGCGCAATATTGTCAAATAGCTTTACCGTTTATACATATTCAGCTGTCCAGGATAACGTCTATAACAGGGAGATTTCGAGAATTACAATAGATAAGAAGTCAGAAAAGCTACATAATATGTTGCCCCATTAAGAGGCAATAATGTAAATGAAAATTTTGCAGTTTTTTTTTTATTTTTACAACTAACTTCTAGTTCAAAGTATAAAATATTCGAAAGACAATGTTTATTAATTGTTTATTAATTATTTTAACCACTGTTGGAATTCAAAGTTATAATGTCGCCACAATAAAATGTTACACCATAAAAAGAATAGTATGTAAAGTAGTACTTTTTTGGTCGAGCGTGATATTTTAGCACGAGAAAAAAAAAATTCTATTTACACACGAGTTGCATACAATATTTTTCCTACAGCCGAAATGTTCGTGCTCATTCTAATAATACTGAGTGTGAGTATACAGGCATCTTCAAATATTGCTAGTGTTAGTTGTCAAGTAAATTAACCGAATGTGCATGTAGCCTAGTAACGTATTTAGGTACTTTTCATGCACTATGCTTGAAAAGTACTTTTCACGCACTATAGTCCTCGAAAAGCAAAAAGTACTTTTCACGCACTAGTATTTGAAAAGTGACACTTTACACATTGCGAAGAGTGCGTGAAGTATGTACTTTACGCACGGTTGTAGGAAAAATATTTTGTCTTAACTTGATATAATTTGTTATTCACTATTTTTGTACGACTAATTAATCTGCCTCATAATAATAATCTGTATCATAATGATAATCTGTTTAATAATGAAAATATGAATCATAATGAGTGTCATTCAAATTCAGATGACACATACTTAATAAGTATATTAAAGCTTAGGAATAGCAAAAATTTCTTTCAAACAGCAAAAATGCAACTTTTGTCTAAATTGACCGACTTCGTATCTCATAGTTCTCGAGATTCCATGTTGGATACGTTATACTGGAAATCTTGTATAGATGCGACAAAAGTTTCCGGTTAATAATATTTTCTTTAACACTTTTAACACAGAGAATTATCATATGATTTTAATATGAGAAACCTGTTTAATTCGAACCCGAACGGGAAACCATTCAATTTGTAAAGAATAAGAAGATGCTTTTTATTAATCTTTACTGAACTGATAAAGAGATGTGGCTAGTCAAAACAAACCATGGACAATAATTAACTTTTTTCTTGTACAATACTAAACTTAGCAAACAGAGACGGACTGGTTCTTTGGACCGGCCCGGGAAATAAAATCCTGTGCCGGCCTCCTTGGTAAAAAATTATATATATATATATATATATATATATATATATATATATATATATATATACAAAAAATACATGTTTTTATTACTATGTATACAGGTGTCTCTAATATAAGTGGACTTAGTTTAACCACAGATTCTAATGGTTATTTTAAACAAAAAGCTTTAATAAAATTATGCCCGATTTCGTTTCCTTCTGGAATACCTACCTCTTGAAAATGGTCCTATTCCTTTTAGTTACCAAAATACACAAAGTGAAAGTTAAATGATATTTACAAAACTTTGACTTCTTGTATTTTGGGAACTAAAAGATATAAGACCTATGTTTATGACACTTTTTAAAAAAATTACATGTGGAATAAACTTTAAATTTAGTTACAGTACTTAAGTTTATTATTTTTGTTTATAATGAGCCTTAGGCTCTATGGTTAAGCTATGTCTACATATTTTACAGACACCGTATATAAAATAATTTTGAACTTTTGTAAACAGACGTCTAGAAGAAACTTAACATAAAAACATATTTAATAATTTATCAAACATAAAGCACAATTTTTTAAAAGTTTTTTTTCTACGCTAATTACAAATTTTTCTAAATTATACTGAGTTAACCGATTTTAAGTGTGTTCTGACCATATTTTAACTTAGATTTTTTTATTTAGGTAACCTGTTCACTTGCAATACAACATTATGCGACATTTTGTATTATGTCACAGTCAGATAGTAAAATTCGTCTCATAAAACTGGGCCGGATTAACAATTCGTTGACTTAGCGATCTTTTACAATCCGGCTAGTCGTCTAGGCCTCTAGGCGTTTTGTAAAACAACGAATACTGTACCTACTTAGCTTGTAAATAACTCTAAATGTAATAACAATAACATAAAGGCCGGTTTGAGTTTTCCTAATGAGATTTTGTGCATTAATGTGCCTGTAAGCTGTTTGTCGTTTTATAAAACGTATTAGGATTATAGCAGCTTATAATTAAAACTTTGTTAGGACAAAAAAAAAAAAATAGGCATTAAGCCCATCGGCCTCCTACAAGTCGCGGCCTCTCGGGAATTTCCCGATTTCCCGGTGGCCCTGTCCGTCCCTGTTAGCAAACTTTATATGGAGAAAATACTGTCAAGACTAGGGTAGAAACTTCGATTTATTTTCTAGTTTTATTTCGAATTATAGAGATTTTCTTGAGGTATCAAACATTATTTCGAATTGTAGAGGTTTTCGAATTAGGTTAGACTAAATATTTTTTTGATAAATGATCGAATATTTGCAAATTAAAAAACAATACATGTATAATATTTAACAATTTAAATAATTTTGAATCATTTAAGTTCATTTATACAGTTGCATTAAAGAAATAAAATGCATCTAAAAAAATTTCCACTTTATTAGCAATTATAAATCAATGAAATTTATGTATATCATATTTGAAGAAAAGGCATTGCACGTATTGACAATAAAATAAAATAATAATGAAAGGCTTTTAATAACGTAATAGTACCAAGTCAAGATATCTGCGTAAAATAGGATTTTTTTGGGTAAATTGAAAAGAATAATGTATGAATTTTCGATTAAAAATTGATCGGTTATATTTTGCGAAAAATACAGCCATAGAATGGTAGCCGACTAAAAAAAGTACTTTTTCGATAAATCCAAATTTAAACTATTAGAGAATCAATATAATTTTCAGCAATTACATTAGATCTTATTTTGCATGGTACAATTAAATTTTAAAATTCAAAACTAAGAATGCTGTAGAATTAATTAAGTAAAGAATAAAAACAACTAAGCCGTCTCTGTTTCTAGTTGATGTTTTACCACCTTTTTGTTTTATTTTTTGACTGTATTGCTATGGCAACCAAGAAATTTCTGTATCAAAATTCAAAATGTCATTTTCAATTCATTCGAACGAAATGCCAAAATTCCCAGTGATCATAGAAATTGTAGAAAGTATCCGGTACGAATTGCGAAATTTGAAGAAAGCATATCAAGAAATTATTGATCGACTACAAACACAATCAGAAGACTTGGTTGCTAGTGCGAGAATAAACATTCGCCAAACCGAACAGTTTTTAGAGGATGAACTAGAGAAAATTGTTCTCGAGACTAAGGTAGAATCTAAAAAAGTACACGATTGTTACGAGCAAAAAGCTTTGGAGATTGCAACTCTACGAGAGAACACCAATTTGGAACTCAACAATATCCAAGAAAAGATCAAGGATAGGCTAGCTGATATTGACTTCTTGAAAAGGCGGGAAGTGAAAAAATTAAAAAAGTACTATATTTTTGTACAATGTTCTACAGCTGTTTTAAATGAAAGGTATAGAAATAAATTGGAATGGGATGTAAATGAAAGAGTTCGCCAAAAAGTTACACCATATGTGAAACATTTCAATTTGAAGAAAACTGAGCTGGAAAAGTCTATTGATCAGATAGAGCTAAAGAATGCAATTTTTATGAAAAACTTAGGAGTACAGTTAAATGGAATTGACGCTAAACATAAAGAAAAGTACAACGAAATTATTGCTAAACACAAAGACTGTATTCGCTCCCCTACATAGTAGAGTGATGTCATTTTTAAGTGTCAGTAACTATGAATATCCTGCCTGATATTTTAAAAATCATCGATACTTTTCAAGATGAAACCAACATAGCATTACGTTCAGTTCACCTCCAATACATTGATCTTGTCAAAACTGTAGACCACGCCATCGCCAGGAACCAAGACATTCTGCAGAAGAAAATCAACAAAATCGTCGAAAAAGTCGGAGGAGTAGAAGTCAACTACCCCTTGTTCTGCTCCGACAAATTAAGACGATTGCAGAAACTCAAAACCAAAAACCAAGAGTCTTTGAAAACCATGGACAAAAAGTTCTCCAAAAAAATAAACAAACTCCAATCGACACTGGGAAATATTGTGCAAGAAGTCAAAACTTTTTATGAGAAAACAAGAGAAAACATCATTGAAATACATGAAAATTATGAAGGTCATCCTGTGCAACTAGTTCTTAGATTACAAGCCGAAATATCAAAGGTTGATAGGAAATTTAAGAAGTTGCATTCCAAAGTTCAAAGAAATTTCTACAAAGCTAATGAAATCAGTCAGTCCATGCTGTTAGATTTGGAAAAAGATGTGAATGAAATTGATTTGAAAAATAGAAAGGAGTGCAATCGAATTATTGAAAAATTTAATAAATGTGTTAAAAAACCTTCCCGTTGATCATTTTGTAATGTCCATATGACGTTCAATAAAACATTTGTAAATGTCATTTTCATGAACTGCTCTCTATATCTCTTTATATTCTAAACTGGAAACTTTCTTTTTGTGTCGTCAAATTTTTATACCATAAGGTAAAATAAAGTACTTTCATTAAATTTATATTTAGTTGAAATAATACATAGCTGACTGTGTTCTTACTATAAGTTTTTTTTTTTTTAATTTACTTGCGTCAGTCTTACAAATAGAAAAATCTGTTGTGGCCAGCACAAGACCTCTCGCCATTTTCATTTTACGTAATACCGTGAATATTTTTTTAACGTGAAACATTGGGTTTGTCATATCCATGGTTACGACTTGATATTTGATTGACAGCAATGTATTTGCCCGTTCCATTTAATATACACACATACATACACACATCCACACACACATAGACATCATCGTAAAAATGTTAAAATCGGTTTATATGGACCTTAAATCGTGCTTATTCATTTAAATCTGGATATATGATTTTTAGCATGAATCCAATACCTCTCTTAGCGAGAGGTAAAAAGTTTATCTATAGATAACTTTATTTTGATGATTGAGGGATAGACGGACCAACCGCTGAGTAGTTTAAAGGTGAATCAAAAGGCTTAAATGGCCCACGTATGTTGTAAAATTCTTTATTACGGACGATTCGGGCTTGAAGCAAGCTCATCTTTAGCTATTATTACAATATTACTAGCAAAAAACAGTTTTACAGGAAAAGTATAAAATATTTCTTACCTAATGGTGAATATACAATAATACTGATGAATTTTGTTAAAAAATCTTAAAATTGTATTAGACACAATGATCTTTATGTGCTACATTGATAAAAAACCTAACTCCGCACGCTTGACTTCTTTTGTTGTGTTTTGCTTCCTGATTTTCTTTTCAGAATTAATTCGGAGGTTTGTTGAAATGCTGTAGGTAAGGTTACATTAAAATATGTTTAGAAAAATTGCATGCGAAAATGTTAAAATATTCATTGCAAAATAAGTAGGCGTTCATAAATAGTTATTTGCACTCACTAGGCACTAAAATAGCAGATTTACAGCAGAGGCTGTCGTTCCATTGAATGAATGCTGTTAATCTGTGTTTGGTGGAGTTTAACTATTTTTTTTTTTGATGAATTTAGAATTAATGTTAAATTAGTGATTACTACCTATTTTGAAAGTTATATATATATATAAATTACGTTACTATGCGTTTGTTGAACAATTGCTAAGCGTTTTTTGAGCAATTACTATGCAAATAGCAACAATAGGCAGTAAAAGTGATATTTTAGAGACTGATAACTGTAAAAATTGCACTATTAATGTCAATCGGCAAAAAAATTGAAATCTAGCTAGGACAAAAAACAAGAGCGCAAATAAAAATAATTGTGACGCGTCATATAAGCGCATAAAGAGTCTAATTATTAGCAACATTTTTTTAGTATAATTTTTAAAAGTGGGGAGAGGGGGGTCCAATTTGATTTACCTGAAGTTTAATTTATAAGTTATAATAATTATTGTACCTATGGACAGGTAGAAAGTTACACCATTTTCGAATATTTATTGGTAACTAAATATAATAAAATTAATAGTGCCTTTCATGAATACGAAGGTACAAAATAACATAATTTATATTAAAATTGACATTTATCCAAACAGTTTACATAATCATCGCCTGCCATGCAAATATTGGATAGCCCAAAATATAATCTAGAAGTCATCGTTTTTCTTTTGACAGTAAATTCAAAATTTTTGTGTGACCTTCCCCTTTAATCAAATTATTTTGTGAACCATGGAAGAATTATCGGAAATACTTCTTGAAATCCAAGACATAATCAAAACTTCTCAATCTCATATGGAAGAAGCTTTAACCAATTCACAAAAAGTTTTAGACAAAGCAAATAATCGTCTTCAAACAGATTTGACAAACAAGGAAAAACTAATTCGTATAGAAGTCAATCGCTTTAAAGACACGAAGCTTTACGAGGAAGATGACTTCCAAAACTGCAAATCAGATGTTGACACAAAATTTTACACCTTGAAAGAAGATAATGAGAAAGAAATGGAAAATATAGTCACCGAATATTGGAGGAAGATAGCGAAAGAAGAACAGACGATGAGAGAATCTATAGAAAAATTTGAAGAACTCTACAATAACACCCAAAGTAAAGTCACTTTCTTAGTGGAAAAATATAAAGAAAATCCGACTAGGATGATTACAGAACTACAGCAAGAAACAGAGCCAGTGAAGAATGATTTTTCTCGTTTAATTATAGAAAACAAGAAAGATTTTAGCATAAGTTTAGATAGAATCACATTAACAAACTGTGAATTGAATAAAAATGTTCTGGGTCTTATGGCTAAGAATAGACAACAGTTTCATGAAATTATTCGAAAGCTGAAAGAGTTTCCTAGTGATTGTAATATATTCAGTTATTACAAAAATTCAAAATAAATATCTATGCAGTAGGTGATACAAGAATATATTTAGCAATACATATTATACTTGTAATATAATTAAGTAGATTTGAGAATTTGATATCTAACATAAATAAATTCATCCAGCATTTATTATGACTCATTTATTACTCATTTATATTTTTTACCTCTCGCTAAGAGAGGTATTGGAATCATGTTAAAAATCGCATATCCAGATTTTAGTGGATAAGCACGTTTTAAGTTCCCTAATCCTAATAATCCGATTATAATATTTTTGCGAAGATCTCCGTGTGTGTGTGCGGCTGTGTGGATGTTGGAACCACGGTTTCTCAAATACTATAAGACTTAAAAAATATTTAACTGCAGTTACCTCAATCTGACATTTCTGGGAAGAGCTGATTAGATTTTGGTAACAATTGGACAACCGGAAGTAATAGTTTCGTTAAAAAAATCTTCTAAACATTATTTTTTGAAAATTTCTGTTATTACTAATATTAAAGAATATAAAATTCTCTATCCGATACATTTAAAATTTTTATTATATCTTCTACGTTAAAGAGTTAAAGATAGAGACATATAAATATATATAATAATACAAACAAGTGGAAAAATTAAAATGTTTGTAATTTATAGATAAATGTGCGTGTCAAAAAGCCAAAGACTTTACTGAAGACTTCCTGGGAAGTACATTTAATATTTTTTATTTTATTATGAATTAAATATTTATAATTATAGATACATATATTACATATATGGGGTCCCGTGGACGTGTGCCTGAGTGTCTGGTCGCGAACCTGGAGGAACCGGGTTCGATCCCGACAGACGCCAAATACTTCCAATTTTAAGTGGCACAAAAGTGACCCCTGTGGTGCACTCTCCACACCAGCTATGAGTGCCCGTGAGGTGACGCCTGGTAAGCGCCCATGCGGTAAAATATATCGTTATCATTATCAATGTCTACGATGTGTTGTGGATACTGGCACACCCAGAAATGGGTAATATGCCGTGATGATATATTTATTTATTTATTTATTTATATTACATATACCCTTCAGAAATACTGCCTATCTCATCAATTAATTTGAAGAACCTCGAATATTAGAAGAATAAGAGTGAATAAAATGAATTAAGCCTACTATGGAAATGGCGAGAAGTCTTGTGCTGGCCACAACAGATTTTTTAGTTATACCACAGTGTATAAATATAGAAGGTGTCACAACTCCTTAATTTATGTTTACATATTGATGTTGGCGATTAGTAGGCCGAGAATCTAACCTTACACCAATGTACCGTATCACATAACATTCTGAAACTAACATGACAAATGACAAGTTAACTGTCATTCGTGCTTTTAATGTATAATCCGGGCCTATGTACATAATTGCATCAAAATTACAATTAATTTAGTTAATATTGTCTCTGATAGTATGCCTTCTGAAATTTGAAAATAACTTACAATTTTCAAATAGCACAAAAGTGACCTCTGTGGTACACTTTCCACATTCCCTGCTTTCCACGATAGCTTTCAGAGCCCGTGTGGAATGATCAACTGTACGTCATTTGAAATCTGCTAATAGAAGCAGATTGATACATCAAGAATTGTGTAATAAGCCATGATGATTTATGGCCGTTTGCACCAGTTTCCCTTAAATATTCGGCTTAGTAAAGGGGTACTTAATTTCTAAGGTATCCTTAAGCTTAGTTCATTTGCACGGTTGCAGTTTGATCGTCGCTTAGCTAAGTGTCACTTAGGAGAAATTCTAGTGTTTTTTTTTACTTTGCATATTGCATAAATGTAGTAACTTATATGTCAAATGTGACATGACATATGTATCAGTGTTCTGAATTTTTTGAGTTGTTTTCATTATCTGTAACCGTCCACCATGTCCATCAGGATGTCCATAAGAGAACGAGCACCGAATTATACTGAGGAAGAAAAAGTGTTGATCCTAAATATTATTAATGAATATAAACACATAACTGAGTGTAATAAAACTGTCACAATAACTTGGAATGACAAAGAACCTGCATGGACTCAAATAACAAATAAACTTAATTCGTCAAATTATATCAAAAGAACTAAAAGCTCTCATCAGAAATTTTACGAAAACAAAAAAAAGCAAGTAAGAAAATCTATTGCAAAAGAGAGATGTGAATTCATAAAATTCTTTTTGAGATTTTATTATTTTTCTCTTGTTGTTGGCATTTTGGTAAATTGGTGGTATAATCTAGCTACATCTGTACAACAAATTTGCTTGCTGTAGAAGTATGCATCCCACTAAAATCGGGAACGCTAAATGACTTCCTGTTGCGTATTATCGTAGAGACATCAGTTTTTGATTAATTGGTGACACACAATTATTCCTCAAGAAAGTTAGATTGTCAAATGAGTAAAAATAATTTGCTCTCTCATAAATTTGTCACGGAATTAGATTTTCCACAAATTCTAACATCTCTAACTCTAAAATATCATCATCTATAATATTTAGCTCTAATTCCATTTTATAAATTAATATCAACCAGCTATCAAAAACACAAATGTCAAGTGACATTTGTAGAATAATTGCGATCAAGTGCATCTTTGAATTAAGGGGTCCTTAAGGGGAAGAAAAATTTGCGCTTAACTTAAGGGTACCTATTTGTAAGTTAAGGTACCCTTAACAATTTTTATTCTTAAGGTGTACTTAATATTTAAGGGAAACTGGTGCAAACGGCCATTAATTGCTTAAAATACTCATCCTAAAACGTACCTACCGCGTCTGTCATAAAATGGTACATAGTTTCCGAACTTACTACGTATATTAAATGTCAAAAATGACACAGTTTTTCTCGTTCTAAACAATTTGACATTCATAAATGTCATAAAACCAAAATTACAATGTCCATTTTCAATATTACAGTAAAAGCAAAATACAGAAAGATGAAATAGTTACAATATCTTCAGTACTTATCATGCAAAATCCCTAGTGTAGTTTATCATCATCATCTTCATCATCATCATTGCTTCATAAAGAATAATTAATTTCATCTTCATTCATTCCACTCTTCTTCAAAATGGAGGAACTAGCAAACGTGCTAAAAGAAATCAAAGAAACTCGAAACATAACGGAAGCAAACTTAGAAAAAATCATTTACGATTCTGAAACTCTTCTAGACAAGGCCAATATCTTCATTCAAACAGAACTCAGCAACAAAAGAAGACAATTTAAAGTTGAAACCTATCGGATTTATACCAATCGCACTTTATATGATCAAGAAATGTTAGATATTTGCGAAATTGCAGACAATGAAACCCTGGAACACAAAAAAATTGTAGAATTAGAAATGGAAGAAATTTGTTCGTGGTATGTAACACAAATAGAAAAAGAGAAACTTTTCTTGTCTAAATCAGTAGAAAAGTTTGACGAACTCCGTGATATTACTCAAATTAAGATAGACTACAATTTAATTAAATACAAATTAGACGTAGAAAACCTAACCAAAAAATTTCAAGAAGATCTCGATCCTTTGAAACGACTCTTTGCCTATATAAAAATGATTTCCGTCAGTGATTTTAATAATATTTTAGACAGAATTACACTCCTCAATTGCGAGTTGAACTTAAAGGTAAAACAACTTTTAGAAGAAAGTAATATTACGTATGATAAAATTATTAAAAAAATTAAAGAATTACCATATAAGTTTCGTCCATGTACTGTTACTAGAATGGGTATAAAAAATAGAACATTTGAAGAATTAAGTTTCCATCTTACTGACGAGGAAAAAAGAAAATACAATTTAAGTAGTTTTGATAAAAAACCAAGTCCACCTGCTGATGATAACGGAAGAAATGAAGATGATTATGTATCTGATCCTACTTTGGCAAATATTTCAAAGTCAAACTCAGAAATTTGATATATTACAAATATTAAATGAAATATGAGTTCAAACTCAAATTTACTCATAAAACGTTCTTAAAAATGTAATTTTTACATTACCCATTTGGAAATATTTGAGATATATATTTGAAATTTATCTAATTCGTTCGCAAATTAAAAAAAATATATATTTGATTGACATTATTTTCCTTCTAAAAGTTTTTTCGAGTTTAATATAATAGTCCAAAATCTGCAAAGTTCAATCTTAATTTGCTTGAGATGTTGATAATAAAATGAAACTATACTTATTCGTATATGAAGAACAATGTTTTCATTTTCAGTAGTAAAATTTTACGAGTAAACGTATTAAGATGACAAAAGAAAAATTCGGGTTTTCAACATGTCAACCATGTCAGATGTCCTAATAATCCTTTTCTCAGATAGTAGCTAAGTTTACTCATCTCTAAGAAAAAGGCTTTTAGAACCTCTGATATGTTTTACATGTTGAGTAATCTTAATTACCTACTCTTTGAGTAAAGAGCTGTGAAGACCTTTGGCATGGTTAACATGTTGAATAATCCTAATTTCTCTGTACTCTTGAGGTCTTAACTTTCACCAATGATAATGGAATGCATTAAAAACATAGCATAGTTTTAATTTTTTGAATATTGTTACATATTTTAAAAAATACTTGTCAAATTTGGAATTTCCATACAGAGAATATAAATCACACATATGGCGTTGTTGACCTTGGGAAGCAGATATAGGGCCCGTATCATCCTGACAACGACAGCGAACGTGAATATAACCTAAAAATATAATTTTTTAATTAAAAATGTATAATTTTATATGGTTTATTTGCCACCGCGATTGTGGAATTTAGTTGTTGAGACAAATAAAAACTATATGAAATCGGAAAATCATGAAATATTGAATAAAAATTATAGCATTCGTTGGTTATGTATATATTCGCTAGCTGTTATAATGTCACGGATCCTCATACCTGCTTCCCAAGGTGAATAAAGGCAGAATATTACTTGTGTTCTAAAGAAGTAGATTTGCAAACCCAAAAATGGGTAATAAGTCTTAATGATGTATTTATTTTTCAAATATACACATGTCCCAAAAGTTTCTACATACAAAATTACAGAAATAGAGAAAATGTGTAAATTATTTTTTGCCCTCTTGAAGTGTAATGGGAACTTTACAATTGTATACACATCAAGTGTAACCTACATTTTACGCTTACTGTGTTGTAACTTGTCTAACTATGCGGTAAAATAATCAAAATACACTGGACGTTTATGGGCATTTACAAAAGAAATCATCTTTACTATAATAAAGTTCATGTAAAAAAGTACTACCTACTTAAGTTATTTTCTTACTTTAACATTTCCTATTTATATAAACCAAATTCACGGTAGCGACATCTGTCATTATTGTAAAAATCCGCCGTTACCGACATAGTCACCGATCGATATACCTGTCAAATACGCGAGCATTGCTGAAATGTCAAATATCGACACCTACCTATTATTTATTACGAAGAAAACATGAGCAAATAAATATATTATCAGTCATAAACAACGTCTATTATTACAGAAAAATTTTTGCTAGAAGAAGTACTCTAATGAAGGTAAGTAAAATCAAATTTGGAAATTGACTTAACCCCAGTATTTTAAACTAACCCTTTTCAGAAGTACAACCTATCTCATTGAAAAAAGAGATTTTCATTATCGTAGGCCAAAAAATTTGATACAATTCTCGTGCGTGAAGTATTTTACAGCGCTCCAGCTAATAAGGCACTCGCGTTAAGGGCTCGTGCCTTAAACAAAGCTGTCGGGCTGTAAAATACAACTTACATGCACTCGAATGTAAATAACTATTGAAATACTTATTTAAAATTTATATATTATCTAGCAAGCTAAAAAAATGTCAAAATGATTACATAACATTTCATTTTCACCAAACGTCACTTCATTCATCAATCATTCGATGTATATAAAATTAAATTAAATGTAAAAATTACATCCATGTTCATTACATAATGCAGCAATAGATTGTCCAAATTATCATATCTACATCAACAGTATAAATTCCTTGTAATGGACGAACTAACAATAATATTAAGCCAAATCCAACAAGAAAAAAGAATCCTCCAATCCAAATTAAATGCAATGATGGAACTAGGAAATGTTTCACTAACAGAAGCGAGTAACAGAATTCACATAGAATATATAAATAAAAAGCAAGACACCCTACTGGAAACTGAAAGATTACTTTCTGCAAGAAACTACCGCATGGAGTTACAAGAAGAATGCAGGGCTTTTGTGGATGAAGATTTAAATGTTATCGGTCAAAAAATAGAAACAGAATTACGAAAAGCAGAAATCAGATATAGAGGAGTAATAGAATCAGAATATAAGACATTAAATGCATTCTCTACCAAATTTAACAACCTCTACCAAGATGGTTCAGGAACATTCAGTTTGTATAAAGCCATGTCTGGTAATATAAGGAACAGTCAAGTCATAGGAGAAGCAGATTCACTAAAACATGCTTTCAGAAGTATAAAACAAGAATGCAATGAAGAATATAACAGAAGTTCTAATGTTATTACAGTACTCAATTCAGATTTAGATAAATTTATACTAGATTTAATACTAACTACAAGGAAAATGTTCAATGATATTAGTACTAAATTAAGAGAGTTCCATAAGAAACCTTCAATTTCGTGTTAGTGCTCATTTCATACAAAAAAATTCAATAAAGAATATAAAAAGTTACCGCTTGTAGTTTTATTTACTTTGTTTCATAAAATAATGAATTCAGAGCGGTTACAGTCGGTGGCGGTTACCTTAAAGTTATTTATGGTTATCTAGTAACTACACTTTTTAAAGCGTTATATAGTATTCGCGAGTGAAGAAGAGGAGGAGCTTAGCGCGTGACGTAGCAATATGGCCAGTTTAAGGTAGATGCTTCGTTTCCCGCAGTTAATATTAAATAAAAATAATGTTTCTAGTATGAATAACATTTTGAATTTTGCGAACTAGTCCGTTTTATATAAAAATTATGTTCAGCATTCTCTCGAATTTTGAATTTACATGATTCGAGTCTTTGTTTTCTTGAATCTACATAGTACTGCATTATTACAGTCTTTGGTAGATTAATGGAGAGATAAGTATTATTATTTTATTGTCATCTTTGTGCAGGCAGGTCTACAAGTTTAGATTTCATTACGAAGTATTTTAATAAAGACACTAAGTAATTATTATCTTGTAGTTATACCCGGCAAAATATAATCTTGCTTTACAAAATGCAAGGAGCACGCATATTTTTACTCGGTTCCTTCCCCATTTTTAAAAGATGAACGCATAACTTTCGTCTACCAACTATTTCAAATTGGCAAATTTCTCTAATAAATTTTTCTATAGAATTTAGGTTCTTGTTTTCGGGAAATTCATTAGTTCTGGATTTCTGCGTGCTAATGACGTACATAGGTTAAACGCAACTAAAACGTGTTGAAGTTTTAGATTTTGTTATTATACTTTATTTCACGTAAAAATAGCGTTGGTTTAGTTAGGGATATATAAATTCTACCGTTTGATTGGTCAGAATATAAACCTATTTCACAGAAACGAAACAAATATCGTCTCTCAGTTGTCAAATAAAATCTACAGAATTAAGTGATGTTTAACTATATTTTGTTGCAATTTTAGATTTTGACATTTTTACAGATAAATATATTTATTATTGACAAAGCTTGGTTTCACAAATTTAAATTATTTATTCAATTCATGTAAAAACGGTCGGCTCTTAAGAGTAATCTACTATTTTCTTGAAGTATAGCCTACAAATTTCACTCCACTCGTGATTTATTTGTTAAATAAGTGACAGAAACGATGCGTTCGCCTCTACCTCGGCTAGGACTTACTACCATGCACTAGTTCATATTTTCGCCGCTAGACGTCATATTGCTCTATTTCACTAGCGAATAGATAATAAATAAGAAAAACCCTAAACCTTAACTAACACGTCTGATGTGACCAGCAAATGATCTTCCGCCAATTCCATGTTTAAAATAGAAATGAGCTTTAAGTAAAGTATCACTTCCGGTTAAACGTTTTGTAAACAAAATCAAATATGTTGTTCCAATAAATAGAAAAGTCTGTAATACGAAATTTTTGGATTATATTTTATGTTTTTCCACAAAAATCTGTTAAGATCTCCAAATTAAGTGCCACTTCCGGTTTAGTCAAAATCTAATACGTTGTTTCAAATTATATAAAAGTTTTAAATACCAAATTTGAAAAGTTTTGGATCATATTTTTTTATATATTTTTTCAAGAAATTCTGTTCAGAGCTTCAAGTTAAGTACCACTTCCTGTTTATCAATTTTAGAAAAAATCTAATATGTCGTTCTCAAAGTCTAAATTACTAAATTTGAAATGTTTTAGAATTACATATATCATAATATATTTTTCACGAACATCTTTCCAGAGCTTCAAGTATAGTATCACTTCCGGCTTATCAATTTTAACCGAAATTTAATAGGTTGTATATTTTGATATAGGTCTTAAATATTAAAATTGAAAAGTTTTGGGATATATTTTAATATAGTTTTTCATTAAAACATGTTATGGGCTTCAAATAAAATACCAATTCTTTTTATATTAGTGCAGAAAGCTTAAATGCGGAAAATATAAATTATTGTAAGTTTGATATGAGTTATCGTGGATGAGAAAATCGTTACGTAGAAACACACACACACACACACACACACACACACACACACCCAGAGACGGACATCATTGTAAAAATAGCGAAAACTTGCGTAAAATTAAAATATTGTATTTATTTTCTTCCGTTTAGCTGACTTTGACAGTAGGTACGTCAGAATGACGTCCAATTGCCATCAATTCCAAAATGTAATTTCACGTTTAATGTCAAATTTTAGGACAAAACAAAATTAAAAATTTCACAACATACCTACAAAATTTAATAATGTTACCTTAATTTATAATCAATCATCTATTATCTACCACAAAATGAACGAAATGAGACAATTCCTTTTTGCCACAGAAGCAGAATTGTGTATGATCCTGAAAAATGCTGAAAGGAAAATAGAAACTGAAACTAAGAGAATCCTAGACGGTCTACAAAATGATGAAACACTTATAATGAAAGAAGTAAAGAGACTTGTCAATGAAAACTACAATAAGAAAAATAAGAAGCAAAAGAAAATCATTGCACAAAACTTGAAAGCTTTTAGGAAAGAAACCCGAAGAGAACTAAAAAAAGTTGGCAACCAGCAGAAGAGTAAAATGGTGAATTTAAGAAAAGAGTTGAAGAAATCTTTCGACAATTTATATACTCTTTACATCGAAGAACAGACTAAAGCACCAATGATGATTCAAGAATACATTAGGCAACCAAATGCTATCATGACTGAACATCTTCACAATTCTATAAACTTTGTGAAAAGTAAATTCGATAATCTATGCCATACAGTCTGTTCTAGAGTCAAACAAATTTATAATGACTTTTACAAATGCGTCAAATCTGTCGTAGAAGAAAGTCAATCCATCTATGAAAATATCTTCAAAATGTTAGAGGGAATTCAAGTATAAAATAGACACTGAATCATCCACTACAAGAAAAAATCTGTTTTTGGATGTACTTCCAAAAGATCTATTCGAATACTTTGGCGTATCTAAATTTCTCTGGTAATAATACTAATATCATTGGTATAAGATTCGAGTAGTCATGTGATTTTGTTGACCTTGACAAGCAGATATGGGGGCACGTATCGAATGACAGTAATTATGTATATAACTTACAAAATCTTACAATTATTCTTTCAAATTTTTGATTTTCTGATTTCATGTGATTTATTAGTTATTAGAACTGTGAAATTTGTAGGTTATGGACATAAGTATTCACCAGATATCATTCTGAATCGAGTCCCTATTACTTCTTCCCAAGATCATCATCAACAAAGTCATATGACTACTCGCGTCTTATTTGAAACAAACTGGTATATTTTGATAACATTTTGGTTTATTTAATTGCGTATGATGTTTAAGAAATGTAACACTAGGATGAAGTAGAGACAGTGTTGCCACGTTCGGATGTAACGAATTCGGGAGATTGTTCGTAGAATATCGGTAGATTTCGATAATTTTCGGTAGATTATTTTTTTTTTCATTATTTTAATATATAATATGTTTGTTGTGTTTGTTTTATGGATTTTTTGTACAAAACACTAATATAAATGAATAATTTTATTTATCAGAAAATGTAAATTTATATAAAAACAAGAAAAAGTTCTTATGAAGATTGATGGATGTATGTATCTTCATAAGAATTTTTTCTTTTTAAATTAGAATAATCATTTTGGCAATAAGATTAAGAAATCGGGAATTCCCCTAGTATTGTACAATTTGTCAATGGGAAGAGTGGTAAGGAAGTGTACGTTGACTACCTTTAATTTAAATTTTACTAAATAATAAATTTTTGAAACAATATAATCAGAAATTTTGTCAATCAGCAAATTCGGTAGATATCAATGTCTTTCGGTAGATCGGTAAATTGAAGAGAAATTCGGTAGATCTACCGAAAAATCGGTAGAGGTGGCAACACTGAGTAGAGATCATAGTAGGTACTGACGAAAAACTCGTCCCTTCTCTCATGCCACCAATTTCAAATAGAATACTTAAAAAATGAGTTTTTCGGTCATTATTAATTATCTAATTTCTACTTCAAGGTCGTGCTACATCTTACAGAAATAAATTAATTTACTTCAACGCTTCAACCGCGCATGAAATTTCGGCATACAATTTTATTCACACAGGATTTTTAACCAAAAACCCGTATATAAGAATTTAACATAAGAAATATTTTTTATGTCCTAATTGCTTTTCATTTACCTACTCCATTTTTCGGTATCAATATTTTTGAATTTACGCTTTTAGAAATAAGCACAGTTTAAAAACATGGTAAACATAAATCTAGTGAGTAGTTGTAGTATTTTAGAAAATGATTGTCAAATTAATAGCGGCTGCACAAAAGCCCGGGAACGAGATTTAAAGCACTTCTAACCTCAATTTTTAGCTGTCATACAAATTCAAACAAATTTCAAGTATACATAATTAATCGTTGATATTTATTTTAATCGAGTGGTAATAATGATTTAGAAAGGTGAAATTAATGGATATGCAGTCCTTTGATAGCAATTCGTTTATTGAAACATAAACAGTACCTTGACGTTTCGGTCTCAATTGGACCATCGCCCAGGTTATGTTTAAAGTTAAAATTTAGTATATTTGTCAACAAATTTTAACTTTAAACATAACCCTGATGATGGTCTAATTAACATCGAAGCGTCGGTATTGTTTATCTTCAATAAACGAATTTCTGTCAAAGAACTGCATCTCCATTAATTTTACCTTTCTAAATAAATAATTAATATTCAGTTAATTTTACAAGTTTCCTGCAATTTTAATCAGGTTAATTACAAAATAAAAGTTTTGATATGTTGACAAAATTTCGTTACCGTTCTCTTCTTCTTCTTCTAGTTCCTTGGGCTATTACGTAGCCGTCTTTAATGTCATAATATTATTTGCAAAATATTTTTGTTCCTTGGAATGAAAGATATTCCTCCTTAATTTTTTTTTAAATAATCGCATATTAACGTTAAATTTTATATTCTAAAATTTAATGTGCAACCAGTGGCGTATTAAGGTATTTTGGCGCCAGAAGCCCTTGAATTTTTTGCGCTCCCGCCCTTTTTTTTGGTTAACATGAATGAAAAGACAAATTTTTGAAATTTTCTAGTAAAAAACCAATAATTATAACAAGTAATTAAATATAACAACTGACATAAAAAGAGTAATAACCAATGATTCGAAAAATGACAATCATAGGAGGGTAGATGGGAGGGCTTTTTTTATTAGTAAAATTCAGCAAACATTGAAACTAAACTTTTCAATTAAATAGTGGAGTGCCGTAAGACAAAAAAATGTAAAAACTTCGGAACCCGGTTCCACTGAATGGATTTTCGTGAAACCTTTTCTATTACATTGTTAAAAGTTTAAATAAAAAAGTTTACCTACCAAAATTTGCCGATCTCAATTACAACAATTTTTAACAACAATTAATTGAAGAATAAGAAAAATATGAATAAAACAAATTTTTTAGTAAAGATTTCTGTTTTATATACAATAAATTATATTTTTATAATAACTTTAAAAGGTATTTATAATATTTCAGCAAAAAAAAAAAAATTACATAAAAAAAATTATACTATGGCGAGTTGTTCAAAATCGTATATATATCGGACCGAAGATACAAAAAAAGGTAAAATATACTGCATTAATAAAAAAGACGAGATTTTTAGAAAAAAATAAATATTTCTTATGTCACTGTATTATATAAAAATTGAAAAATTTTCAGTCAATTATCTACTTTATCGTCGTCATCAACCTCATCAATTTGGATGATAGGTGATGGATTAGTGCAACTGTTGCCATTCCATTCTAAGCAAGGTACACTGCAATTCAATTTACTTTTCATGCACCCACAAGGTGCTTCACATTGTTTACTGTGTCAGTATTCCGCTTTTATATTTCCAACCCCATTCCTCTGGTAATATGTCCCTTCCGAGCCATATTTGAATTTGAAGGTATACTCTTTTGAAGTGTCCAAAAGCGGCGTCTGCAGTAGGTACCAAAGATGGTAATTTAACGCATCTATTTTTATCGGTTGTTTTTACGAAAGAGTTGTACCTTAATGTATTTAGCGTATAAAGCAAGCGTACATGTAACACCAGCGTTAAAAATGTCATTGGCGTCTTTACATTCATTTTCAAAAACTGTTGCAGCATTTTGTAAGTCAGATCGTTTCTAGAATTTTTAAAAAAAAAACATTTTTTCCCCGTTGGAAAAGCCGACGTCGTATCACACCCAGTAAAAGAATGTAAAAAAGAATATGCTGTTTACACTTTGGTAATACTGTTTCCAAACTTTTAGATGAGTACACTTTTTGTAGAATTTTGCCTTTTGCTAGTTTTTGAAAGTAAATTTCTCGATTTGTTGGTGAGAACGCAGTCAGTAAAACTAGAACATCCACATCCTCGGAAACTACAACAATATTTTCTAATCTATCGGCATCAGCTTCCGCTTGATGAGAAAATATTTGATTTTCTGCAAGTGTGTTTCGTAGCATATCTGTGGCATTCACTAAAAATTTCTCTTGTCCTATTTTGAGAGGCATTTTTTTTGCCAAATATGATGTCATTACATGCATTTCTTTTAGAGCGACGAGTTCTTTCGATCGATTTTGTGCTGATTTCTTGGTAACCATCAAATACTACATAAATGTTGTGTCCGTAATTGTTAAGTAAATATCTTATGAAGTGTTCACAAATAGTGCCGAAATTTTCATCCAATTGCCATTTGCAACGGTGTAGTAACATCCCTCCATCAATTACGTAGGAAAATTTTTGTACATCGTTCACATTCACCGTCATTTCTGGGAATAGGTCATATATTGCAGATTTTTTTGTTTTGCCCATTTCGCCATCTTCAAAAAGAGCCAGAGGATAAGGGGCTAATTCACAAGTCATACAGGTTTTTAGTTCTTCGTCTGATTTTTTTAAAACGCAAATACGTTGAAATAAAAGTAGTGGATCAATTGGAATGATATCATCATCCACTTTTATTTTGCTTGAGGAAGCCAATAACAGCCTCAAGGACAGGTATGTATTAGTTATCCTATGTAAAATCTAACGTTAATCGAAAAAAAAAATAAAAAGTATAACAGAAAATGAATGAAAATTCCAAAAAAATAATAATTATTTATTTTAATAATTAAAAAATTGAGATCGGCAAAAATAAATGGGTAAACATTTTAGTATTTAGTGTTAAAAACACTTTCCAAAAAGTTTTACAAAAATCCGTTCAGTGGACCCGGGTTCCGAGGTATAAACCTTACGGCACTCCACTAAAAATAGTGTAATGACAAAAATATAATTAAAATGACAATTTTCTTGTTTTGGCACTGGCAAAAATATTAAGCGTTTAATTTTGCGTGGGATAGTGTGAACTTACGGTAATCCTTCACTCTCTTCATTGCTGAAAAGGATCTTTAGCCAGTATACAGGATGTCTCAATAAGCTTGCTCACTATTGGTAACTTTTTTATTTAAAGAGCTACGAGGTTGGTTAAATGAGCAAAATTGTGACATTTTATATTACAAAATTGGTCATGTAGACAAAATAAAAATTGTGTCAGCGGTTCTCAAAATTTGGGACAATATATATATTTTTTAAATGGAACCATATATTTTTTATTATCTTATTAGAAAGAGCATTTTTTTCTCTTTCCAATAAGGTAATGTTGTTTATGTACAATTTTTTCAAATAAACAAGTTATTTACGATTAAAATTTAAATTTTGTAAACTATTTTATTAGTTTTTTAGTCAAATAAGCCATGGAAACAATTGATTCTTTGTTTGTTTGACGTTTAATAATTTCTCCCGTAAAGTTCTCTGTGTTTAATAATGGTTAAAAACTTTACAAATGAAGAAAACTTAGATATGATCGTGCTATATGGAAAGTTATATCTAGACACCAGTTACGTAGAACGGTCGGCTTTCTATCCAAAAGAGTTTAAATGTGCGAAAGAAATAATGGCTTTCAATTTGAATATTTTCTTTGTTTTGTTATTACTGTAAAATAAATTAATAAAGTAATAATTTTATAAAAGACAATTGTTTCCATAGTTTACTTGACCTAAACTAATAAAAGACAATTTTTATCTTTAAACGTAAATAACTCGTTTATTTAAAAAAATTGTACATAAACAACATTACCTTATTGGAAAGAGAAAAAAATACTCTTTCTAATAAGATAATAAAAAATATATAGTTCCATTTAAAAAATATATATTCTGTCCCAAATTTTGGGAACCGCTGACACAATTTTTATTTTGTCTACATGACCAATTTTCTAATATAAAATGGCACAATTTTGCTAATTTAACCAACCTCGTATCTCTTCAAATAAAAAAGTTACCAATAGTGAGCAAGCTTATTGAGACACCCTGTAGTATCAAGCAAACACCCGTAATAAAATTACAATATTGGGAAAAATATTTTCAGTGTTCTTGTCTTTTAATAGTTTCAGAAATTTCAGCAATCCGTTTTGCTAATTTATATTTTATTAAAAAAATTGTTTTTTTTTTTTCAATTGCTGGTATAATTTTGCGCCAGAAGCCCGGGCTTCTCAGGCTTCTGCGATAATACGCCACTGTGTGTAACACCACTAAATGACTATGTTTGTGTTTTTGATATTTTTGGTACTCTCAATTTCACATAAACACAAAATCATGTAGGCCATGTTTTCTAGACAGTTTTTCTTTACTAAAATCTTGAAATGTCAGTCAGTTAACGTGGGATGTCATAAAAATTTTAGTACGAAAAATGGAAATGATTAAGAAAGTTCAGGAAATGGTTACCTCCTCCAAATCAGAATTAGAAACTACTATCAATAACATATCAAAACAGTATGAAGAGTTCGTTGCCTCAATCAAACAAGACATAGAAAGTACAGAAAAGTCAATGGAGGAGCAAGTAAAAAAATTTATAGCGGAAAATAGAGAAAAGCAAGAAAAAATTATGGTTTGTAAAGCGAAAAAGGAGGAACAAGTAGCAAAATTAAAAGAAGAATTGAATAAAGATCTAGCTAACGCAAAAGTTGATTTTGATAAAAAAATCAACGCAGTGAGAGAGTCAATCCAACTAGCTTTAGAAAAACTAACCGTATTCTACACTGAAGCACAGAAGAAAGTTACGAAGATCATTGAAGAAAATTCGGAACATCCCTCAGAAATTCCAAATAAATTAGCGGAGCAAGTGGCACCCATGCAGAAAAAGGTTAATTCCATCAGAGAAGATGTAGCGAAAACATTGAAAACAAACTACGCGAAATCACAAAAAATTCTAAAAGATCTGGAAGTTAATATAAATGGCATTGAAACCAAAACTAAGAAGAAATATACTGAAATTATTCAGCAATTTAAAGTATGTTGCGATAAGAAATAAATATCGTCTGTAAAATAAAGTGTATTGTATGAAATATATTTTATTTACTATTTTAAATACTTTATTATAATATGTCGCTATTTTTCGTATTATTTACATTAATCCAGGTGAGAACTGCATGTTTATTTTTACCTAGAATCCTAGTGACCACCAGTGTTGTTCTTTTAGTTTTCCCGACTGTAACAGATGGTACTGTCTAAAATGTAACAAATGTAACAACGTTGGCGGAACATTTAAATTATTATTATTATTAGTTGGTTTACTGAGTATTAATCTATTCAGTAATGATAAAAACTATCGGATTTAAATAAATTTAACAATGAAAAAAGTAAAATAATAATAAGTCATATATTATATATAACAAAACAGTCTTTTCACAAAATAAGAAATACTGCAATATAAATTATTTGGTATTATAAAGATACATACAATTCAATCTTTAAACAGGGGACAAGAAAGACCACTCAAGTACCAACTTATAAACATAAAGTTAGTGAACGTAGGCAGTAGTGCCAAAATTTTTCTCTATGTAGTCAGAAAAACATTTTAATAAATTAAAAATATTATTTAAATAAATTTAATTATTTGTTTCTCTTTTTTCAGAAGGATAATACTAGTTAGAATGAAAATATTTTGAATAAATAATTTAGTATTTAACGAATTGTAACATATTTGACATATTTTATGATTGTAGTAACACTGTAACAGGAGTGTACAAAATATAACATATTTGTAACGTTTGTAACACTAGGAACAACACTGGTAACCTCGTATTATACTCGTATTAGTGTTAGTCACATAGAAGACAATTTTGTCAATGTGAACGTCTTATAATTAATGCCAACATATTTAATATAAAAATCTGGTGAATAATTATCTATTTATCTCTTGATTAAAAAATAAATAAACTTCAACAAAAAAACTGCTGACTTACATTAAACATAATTTGACTACAATTATGAAAATAGTCACATAAAACATTGATTATAATAAATGTTTTTTTGCCGATATCCTTTCATTTGAATAAAAAATGCTAATTATACGAAAGTAAGTTTGATTATAATAATGAAAATTACTACTAATTGTCCAGTCGGTCGATTTATCAGTTATTAAGAGTACATCGACCTTTTAGAGTTAGATAATTAGGAGTCTAATTCATAGAGTGAAAACAAGGTGATTTGAAATCGAAGGAAATGTTTAGTTTTGAAATTTGTGGGAATTTCAGAAAGAAAGTGAGCAATAGTGACTGGTGTTAAAGTAAATAAATAAATATATTACTATGTAGGTGTCTAATATGCTATTAGGTAATTGGTAGAAAAAAATCTGATGTGGCCAACACAAAACCTCCCGCTATTTAATTTTTACATACGTACATAAAATCACGCGACTCCCACTTAGGGGGTTAGCAAATACCCGGAAACAATAGTAACAATGAGAAAAGGGATAAGAGTAAGAGCTCAGCTGACTCACTTCACTCTTTAACAACATTCTTCTTTCGCCTTGTCCACAATCATCATAGCATTCATACATAAGAACATATTAAAGTGACCGATTTTCGAAAGCGAATAATCCCATCCGGACCACAATAATAGTTAAGCAACAATCTTCCTTCGCTTTACTTTCCTATCCATTTTTATTAATTTAAATACATACTTACGTATTTACTAACGCTGCAAACTGTTCCATTGCATAAAACTATTGATTTATTTACTATTTTCTTTTTAAAATGTCACTATTATTAATTTGAAGTGATTAGTTTTTTGACAGTGACATTTACTGTAAGTTACATTCATTTGAAATATGAACAAAGGAATTTTGTTTATCTTAGGCTTCGGGACTAATAAAAAAAATTAGTTTTAAATTTATCTGCAAAATATATAGAAAAAGTATTAATATATTCCTGTACAAAATTCAATAATCTTTAATTTTCATAAGACATAAAATGCGAAAAAATGGCATTTAATGATATTTTTTGAAGAAAAACCATTATGAGCTTCAGGTAAAGTGCCATTTCCGGTTATCCGATTTACACCAAAATCTAATGGCTTCTTTTCATATTAGAATAGGATAGAAATACAAGGTTTCAGAATTTTCTGAATGATAGTATTTGAGTTAGAGCGAAGACAAAATCCCTACACATACACACACACACACATACATACATACATACATACACACACACATACACACACACATACACACATACAGACATCATCGTGAAAATGTGAAAATTGGATTCTAGGGACCTTAAAACGTGGTCATTTACTAACATCTCGATACGTGATTTTTAGCACGATCCCTATACCTCCCTTACCAAGGGTAGCGGGAGGTAAAAATAAACGCTACAAAGAAAAAAAAAATGAGTTCCTCAGGCTTAGGATTTCTTTTTAGTCATGATCCTAATTAAAAAATAGTAATGTTATGTTTCGGAAATCCTGAAACCGGAAAATGTATGCATTTAATATGTATGTAATTGTTTATTATATGTAGTTTTATTTAGGGTAATTTTTTGTGTACTTTCTGCAGGGTATTTTTTTGTATATTCTTTTATAACCGTCCTGTAATTGGAACTTTATAGTTCTGTAGGATAGATTATTGAATAAATAAATAAATAAATATATGAAAATTAATAATCTTCAAAATTTTGTTTTATATGTATAGCAAATAGCAAAGGCAATTTTTCTACATAGCAAATTGTGTATTTTTATAGAAAAATTCATTATTATCGTAGAGGGAAATATAATACATAAGTAATTAAATAAAAAAAAATTACGTCTGTTAAATAAAGTACATTTTTTTTCATTAAAATGGATCTATAATGTATGTCTTTTTTTTTAACTCAAAAGAGTGAGAAAAGTGCACTTTTTCACAATTCCGACATTTTTTAAAAATATTTTCTTACATTAGTACAGACCAGTAGAACTCTGAATATCTAACTTTGAGTAAGAAAATATATGCATCACATGAGATATGAATTTTAAAAAATTTCATCATCATTCAAATTGATGGTGCAGCGAACTTCAGCGCCTAAATCCACATGTTCATGACAGCCATTTACTTGTTTACATATGATTTTAGTAGCAGCGTGTATTTCGGTGTTTGTCCTGTGTTTGTTTATGGTAAAAATAGGAGCAATAATTATAAAGTGGACGAAATATCAAACAAGAAATATACCCGCGCGTGTTAACTACTGGCACCATCTGTGTTTTTAAACGAAAATATTTACTTTGAAATGAGCAACAGATTATCAACTTGACGTCACAAATTTCAAGGACGTTTCTAGAGCTGTAAAAATTCTAATTTTGTAACATTAAATTATGAATTAAAACTTTTTATTAAACATGTTTTATTATATTTTTCTACTATATGAAGATGGAAACTATAAAAAAAAGTTATGATTTTGCATTAATTCCAAATGACCGGAATACCCCATTGTATATAATTCCATTGAGGAAATTATTAAAATTAAATAGATGCACTTTATATGTATACAAGATAATACACTAGTTTCTAGTAGCCGTAGATAGATTCGAAACAAGGATCCACAAATCCAAACATTACATGTAGCTTGCAGAATACTGTATGCTCAACCTCAGTTCCTGTTTATCTTACTATAAATGAACTAAGTTAAACATTTTTGTTTCAAATTTAACTGTATAGTTGGTAACTTTGTTATCTCGGCGTGTAAATGTAATGTTAGGAGTAGTTAGGCCTTAGTAGAGATTTCCTAACAATAAAACTGCCCTAACCTTGACCGTTCCCTTCAAGAAAACAATGTAGTAAGATTCCTTCGTGACAATGAAACGCGACCTCATGTAAACTAGCCTGTAGGGTGTGAAAATTACATTTCGGTCCGTATTTGCATAGAATCCTATCGTCGGTTGCCGAGGCCTCGGTGTTGGGCCCTTGTTGCCCCAGAGTGTTATCCTTGTCGAGGTTATGTTTTATTTATTATTCAAATTTATGTACACAAGTCGTAAAACGATAAAAAGTTCATTCACAATTTGGAAATCTCTTGCAAAGTGCTGCTATAGTCTCTAGACACAGTCGTGGTTTTCTTTGAATTGCAAATCTTTATTAGGCGGAATGAATTTGGGGTTAATACAGCCACTCAGGGAATTTGGCTCTATTAAAGCCTACAGAAATGGACTAGGGACGGTAAACATTAGAATAAAATTCATTTTGTGGAATAGACTGGCGATTTACAACACTGTTAAAACTAAAATATGTACCTACGAGCCCCGTCGCACATCAGTTAGCCCACTTGTTAAAAATTCATTTATTATGACTTAACTAATAGAATTTGTAATAATAATTAAATAAATCTTTACCTTTTTATTTAAGATAATATTATAACGTTATTTTAAATTAAATTTTTAGCTAAATATTAAAAAATTTAACAGTAAAAGCGTAACAGAAATCGATATATTAATTTCAGATTATTTATCAATGTTGGAAAAGATTGGGTGGTAGCATGAATAAGTGATTAAGGGTGATTAGCTAGGAAATGACTAGCAGTGTTTTAGCGTTGTCAATCGTTTATACATTGTTTTAGAGAAAAATACTTCAAATAGCAGTTATAGAAAATTAAATTGTACACAACTTTTATTTGAAGTATTTTTCTCTAAAACGATTGACAACGCTAAAACACTGCTAGTAATCTCCTCCTTAGTCACCTCCTAATCACCATTCATGCTACCACCCATCGTTTTTTTTTTTTTTGTAAATTACTACTGTAATACTTTTAGACATTTTATTTATTAAAATCTTACAATCTTACTATTTAAATTCGTTTAATTTTTTTCAGTATTTCCTGATTTGGTATAACTAAGCATCATTTTATTAAAAAAAAAAAATCTGTTGTGGCCAGCACAATACCTCTCGCCATTTCCAGTTTATGTTATATAAGTATTGTATTGCACTTCGCTATCGAACCGCCGTTTTATAACAAAAACATTACCCAAATATTGTTTTTTATTGTGCTTAATATGTCTTCTGCACACATATAATTCTAATTCTATTTTTCATTGTATGAGGCAGTTCCTAAATGTCAGAGATATATATATATATAATATTTAAGTAATAAAACAATAAGAAAGATTAAATGTACTTCCCAGAAAAAGCTATCAGAAAGTCACTAAAACTGTTGATTTTTGACACTGACATCTGCCATTTACAAACTATGTTATTAACATTTGAATATGTCAATTGGTTTCTTTAGTGCAGTTTAGCCTCTGCGATGTATTACATCCTATTATTCTATATATTATAGTGTCTTTATCTCTAAATTTATACAAGATATAATAAAAATTTTAAGTGTATTGGATAGAGAATTTTATGTTCTTTAATATCTGTAATATCAAAAATTTCCAAAAAATTATATTTAGAAGAATTTTCGAAGAAACTACTACTTCCGGTTGTCTAATTGTTAACAAAACGTTTTCAGCTCTTCTCAGGAATGTCAGATTGTGGAATTCATAGTTAAACAGGTCTTAAGTCTTATAGTTTTTGACGAATCGTTCGTCCAACATCCAGACATACATACGCATATACATACACACACACACACACACACACACACACACACACACACACACACACATACACATACACAGAGACAGACATCATTGTAAAAATGTTAATATCGGATTCTGGGGACATCAAAACGTGCTTATTTACTAGAATCTGGATATGCGATTTTTAGCATGATTCCAATACTTCTCTTAGCGAGAGGTAAAAATTTGGAGAAATCGGTATTTTGATTTGAGATCTATTACGTGACTGTGACAAACGTTGAACGTATTTCTAAAACATTTATTTTCCACTGGCTACCTTTAAAACTTGTGCGGTACATAATACTAATTAGGACTCAAAGGTTTAAATGAAATAGCATATTCCTGCAATTACTTGCGAGAAAAAGGCCATTTGAATACTCATTTCCCAATCCGGCCCTGGTTGACAGTGATCTTTGTTGAACGCAGATTTTAATTTCTAATGGATGTATAAATAACGAAGTGTATTGTAATTGATTGGTAGCTGGTAGCCAAGCCATACAGCATCCGGCTTGTGTGCGAGTTCATCTTATCAAACGGAACATTATTTTGCAAAAGCCGTCGTTCGTTTTGATTCCTAATTCTGAAAGCCGTGACCGTTCGGCGTTCAGGACAGCTCGAACTTTTGAATATTCATGTCGCATTTGCGTACTCTACTCTCTTATCTGCATTTTGGATTTGTTTGTAGATTAATTTATTGATTCTTTCACATCACTGGTACCGTTACTGGCTCGAAAAATAGGTTATAGAATTTTGTGCAAATTAACGAGGTCTTTTTGGCATAACAAAGCGATTCATGAATACAAAATACATGGGGTCATATAATGTAAGTACATGCCTGCAGAAATAACTTAATTTGCAAAAAAAATTGAATGTGACTTAAAACAAATAAATATCTTATTTAAAATACATAATACAGATATGCACCGAAAACCGGAACATAGAAAGGAGTTTAGTATGGGATTTTTAATAAATAAGTGCAGAAATGATTAGAAAATGAAACAACGGATATTTTTAAATAAAATCCGACATCTAGATACACACACACAGACATCATCGGAAAAATGTTAAAATCGGATTCTAGAGATCTTAAAACGAGCTGATTAACTAAAATCTAGATAAGCGATTTTTAGCATGAACTCAATACCTCTATTAGCGAAAGGTAGAAAGTACCATAGAGATGTACAAACCTAAATTCAGTATTTTTCATACTTGGTCTAATAGTTTTAAGCGCTGTACCTTGTTATCTATTGGCTATAGAAAAAATCTGTTGTGGCCAGCACAAGACCTCTGGCCCTTTCCATATATCTTTAACTCCATAGAAGATTTATAATAAAATTTTTAAATGTATCGGATAGAGATTTTTATATTCTTTAATATTAGTAATAACAGAAATTTTCAAAAAATAATATTTAGAAGATTTTTTAAAGAAACTGTTACTTCCGGTTGTCTAATTGTTACCAAAATATAATCAGTTCTTCCTAGGAATAATAATAACAGGTAGTCGGAAATTGGATGAAACAGGAAAACTGATCAGTTACCAGCATTGTTATAAGAGCTTATTTCTTCTACACATGTATCTTAATAATTTTATATTGTTGACTTTACTTCCATGCACTGATGAAGACTAAATAATAGTCGAAACGTTTGCTATGAGAAGTTGTTTCATTTAACTTTTCCTGTTTCATCCAATTTCCGACTACCTGTTATTATTATATTATTTCTGGATGCGATTTCATACTTACTTCCTAGGAATGTCAGATTGAGGAAACTGCAGTTAAATATTTTTTAAGTCATATAGTATTTGAGAAACCGTGATTCCAACATCCACACATCCATACACACATCCACACACACATACACACACACCCACAGACGAACATCATCGTAAAAATGTTATAATCGGATTATAGGGACCTTAAAACGTTCTTATCCACTAAAATCTGTATATGCGATTTTTAGCATGATTCCAATTTAGATAAAATTTGTAGGGAATTTTGTCTTCTACAAAAATTATAACTATTACCTCCCGCTACCCTTGGTAAGGGAGGTATAAGGATCGTGCTAAAAATCACATATCGAGATTTTAGTAAATGACCACGTTTTAAGGTCCCTAGAATCCAATTTTAACATTTTCACGATGATGTCTGTATGTGTGTATGTGTGTGTGTATGTGTGTATGTATGTGTAGGAATTTTGTCTTCACTCTAACTCAAATACTATCATTCAGAAAATTCTGAAACCTTGTATTTTCATCCTATTCTAATATGAAAAGAAGCCATTAGATTTTGGTGTAAATCGGATAAACGGAAATGGCACTTTACCTGAAGCTCATAATGGTTTTTCTTCAAAAAATACGATTAAATGCCATTTTTTCGCATTTTATATCTTATGAAAATTAAAGATTATTGAATTTTCTACAGGAATACATTAATACTTTTTCTATATGTTTTACAGATAAATTTAAAAATAATTTTTTTTATTAGTCGCGAAGCCTAAGGTAAACACAATTCCTTTGTTACACAGTTCATATTTCAAATGAATGTAACTGACAGTAAATGTCACTGTCAAAAAAC
This sequence comes from Ophonus ardosiacus, assembly GCA_943142095.1. Classification (NCBI taxonomy): domain Eukaryota; kingdom Metazoa; phylum Arthropoda; class Insecta; order Coleoptera; family Carabidae; genus Ophonus; species Ophonus ardosiacus. The sequence continues at coordinate 9,041,913 of OW964830.1, read as the reverse complement.
TAATCATTTCAAATTAATAATAGTGACATTTTAAAAAGAAAATAATAGATAAAGCAATAGTTTTCTGCAATGGAACAGTTTGCAGCGTTAGTAAATACGTAGGTATGTATTTAAATTAATAAAAATTAAATAGCGGGAGGTTTTGTGTTGGCCACATCAGATTTTTTTTACTTTAATACCTAAGGGTGTGAATATGTTGGAGCTGCGATAAAAGCTATAAGAGCGACGATAAGAGCAGCGATAAAAGCGAATCAAATCTATCTTTCTTTGATGTGTTTATATTGGAGATGCGATGAAAGCTATAAGAGCGACGATAAGAGCAACGATAGAAACTGATACAAATGTTGCTGACAATATTGTTAAAGCTATTTGTCCTGCATAACACAATCATTGACATGGAAGGTATTGAACATCATTTAGAAGATACATTAAATATTCCAAAACAATCAAATACCACAACTAATAATGGTAGACCAACCCTGGTTGCACAAAATATTCGTGATTTATTTAAAACTTACTTGTGTCACAATTCAATTGTAAATGACATAATTTTTGACAAAAAGTACTGTAACCTACAATTAATATAAATAAACATCCTCTTACTTGTTGAGTTTAAATTACTCGCCACTTCATCCTATAATTTATCCAACACATATCTGTTGTGATGGTTTTTATTATTTGTTTGATCCCATAATGGAGATCTAACAAATACTTCACTAATTAATTTGTCCACCTCCATCTCTAGCGTAGCGTCTTGCCTAGTAATGCCGCGAAACGAGATATGGCAAGAAACACTCCATTCTTATCTCGTCATATTTTTCCTTACTTTCTCTCGATCTGGACTCGAGGGTCTCGAATTTCTCGAATTTATAATTAATTAGAAATAGTAACTAAATTAACATTACAAGCAACATGAATATAATAAACGGGTACCACTGATTAAAACATTATTTTACTAAGTCTGTTGTTTGAATTGTATAGCATTTTCTTCTTACTAAATAAAACCCAATAAATCAAAAATTAATAAATAAATATGAATGTAAATGAAGAGGCAATTAAAATATTTATTTATACCGACAAATATTTTATTTTGCATAATATCTATGAAATATAAAAAAAATCGAGATATCGCTGCATCACTTGTTTTGCCTCGATGAGAGCGTAAAAATACATTCAATTCGTTCTCGACGCTCTTATCGCTACTCAGCTCGTAAGCATAGCTTTGCGCGCTGCTACAATGTAAACACCTACATTTAAATCTATGCATTCATTCGCACTGCTTCGCTAGTATCGCCGCTCTTATCGTTTATCGCAGCTCCAATATAAACATAGCCTAATGGAGAGGAGATATTTTTCAAAAAATTGACTATTTACATCATTTTTCCAAGATGGCGGTGCGCCCAGAAATACACCAAGGTTTTATGCTTTAGGTTAGGTTATGTTAGGCAGAGGTTATGTTCAAAAAAATTACAGTGCTACTATGTATAAGCGGGAGGTACGGTGTAGCAGTTACAAATGTTATTTGCAAGTGTTCCATCTTGAAATAAAGCATCTCGTTTGAGGGAAAATAAATATCAATTTATGTAATAAATTTGAGCAATTCAAGAGTTTGTGATAAAGAATCGCGTCCAGGCCTACCGGAGTAAGTATCTCCCTTCCTTTCCCCCCGAAGGGTGCGACCCAATTTTCCGTAATTTATTTCTTCCTTGAGAGAAATTCTAGATGGATGTAATTTTCTGCGAGAATTGAACCCGTGACAAATGAGAAGGTAAAAATAAAAGTGAATCATCACATCGTGCGATTCTTTGCATTTAAAGTCAATTCATTAAAAGGGAAGTTCAGTGTTCAGTTCTTTCCTTCGACGAACGCCGATGAATTTCAATGACTCTGAGAGAAGAGAAAATTGCTGAATTTACAATCACTATCAGGACATGTCTAGTGACGCTTTTATCTTACAATTAGATAACAATAATTAACTGATTTACATTTTAAAAGGATTACCAAAGAAATCGAACGTAAAAGAAGTCATAAATAAATTTTCACGTCTATACGAAGGTTTTATATAACAATTTAAATGGAACAAATTGATTATCTACACGTATAAATATTTATTATTAAATTATACTCTTAATTTCAAATTCTAGTTAAATAAATAAATATAAATCGAAATTTTATGCCATGAATCAAGTAATTTAATAGTAATTAAGAAATCTACTACTAATATTTTAGATGTTTACAGATTTGTGCATTAAATTAGTGTGTACAATCATGTGTAGCGAAAGATGATTGTTGCGTAACTATTATTGTGGTCCGGATGCGGTTATTCGCTACCGAAAATCGGTCACAATAATATGTTCTTGAATGAATGTTATGATGATTTTGGGCAAGGCGGAAGAAGAATGTTTTTAAAGAGTTAAGTGATTCTGTGGAGCTCTTGCTTTCATCCCTTTTCTTATTATTTTCGGGTTTTTGCTAACCCACTAAGTGGGAAACGCGTGATTTTATGTATGTATGTATGTATGTATGTATGTATGTAATTAGTAAATATTATTATTAAACACCACTCTGACAGTGTAGGTAGCAGCGCACCGATACTGATTCGCCACCCAAGAGTTGTGGGTTCGAATTCCGCGTAAGATGTGATCTTTTTATCACCTTTTAAATTTGCTTTTAAAATATCAAGGTAACATTTGTTATTACTGCAATAAAAACTAATTTTCTCGCTCTGGACTAAATATATGTACCTCCAAAACAGAATGCTATCACTGCTGCATTTAATGTTACTTTTAAATGTGTTCTGGTCGGTATGAAAACTATTTAATCTACGATTAGTCGGGGATATTATTTAGTCAGCGGGAGTAGGAAAATTAGCTGTTATTGCAACAATCATGAATAGCAAATATTACGTCGATATTTTAAAGGCAAATTTAAAGCAAAATGCCGAAAATAGTGTTTAGCAGACAACCTTCATTTAATGTATAAGAACAATCCGAAAAATAATTCGTGTCTTGTAGGAGAATGGATATTTATTGTACTCGTGTAATATCAAAAATAAACCCAATCACCCCCCACGGTCACCGGACTTAAACCCAAATGAGCAAAAATTTTTCAGTAAACAAGAATTATATATCATTAAACCAAAGAAGAATGGTGGAATATATCTCGTCCTTTAATTATTGTTAAAAAGAAAAAAAAAACAACAATAATATATTACTAACCTAGTTAGAAAATGTTTCATTATTGTCAAAGGCGAATATAGCTAGTTAGTAATAGCCCGAGACATAATAAAAGTTATCACCGAGGTTTGTGTGTTATTTTATTCACAATCGTAAATTGACAATGAGTAATTGATACTTAAATAACAATAATGACGTATAAATAAACGAATAATTTGAGGCGTTTGAAGTTTGAGCTTGTTTATTTGTCATATGAACTGTCAGTTTGCTTTCTAACCTTAAATTTGGATTTTTTTTCATATTTTTCTACATTTATTTGCATTATTTACAATTTCATTCGTTTTTTTACGTATAAATCGTAAAGAAGCTTTGTTTACATGTAAATATCCATCTAATATGCATTGACCAGAACAGAAGTTGGAAAGTATCATTTTTCCAAACTCTGTAAAATTTTCTAACCTCTTGAAAAATGAAAATGAGGTTGAGAATAAATAACTTCCCTACTTTTTAAAAGTCAGAAATCTCCATATTAGATCTTTATATAAAACGTATATAATTGCTTTATAAATTACTATTTTGGTTATCTTACGGATTTTTTTTTGTCATGAAATTTTAAATAGATTCAATATTTATCTCATAAAAAATAAAATAACTATTACTTTGTTATAGGTAATATGTAATATAAAACATTTCATTTTGAACTAAAAAAATAATATTCTCTAAAATATATTGAAACTATTGTCGTACGGAGACTTTTTTGTATGACTATAGAATACTACAAGATTTATATATATTTTTTTAAAATAAATATGTGCTTTTCACATGTCTACTTTTATTCCTCGCCAGTTTTGAGTGTCCGTGATGTTCTCAGGGTATAGGTAGGTATTCAATACCAAAATCTTTAAACAAAAGTAGATTAGTTCCCAGAAATGGTAACGGTTAAATGTGCAAGATAAAAATACACTACGAATTAATCTCATTTTGAAAATAACAGCAACAAAATTTGTGTAATTATCTAAATTAATGCATTCAGAAGTTTCGGAAATTTTCGATTACCTAAAACGTGCACGTATTTGAATACAATTGTTGTGTATTTCTTTTTCCGAGAAAGAAATCTTTTGTTTGTGTTTGTTAAAAAGAAGAATTGTTCTCATCATCGACATCCAGTAAAAACAGTTTACATTGACGAGTTTTCCTTAGACAACTCATTGCCAATTCTAATTTCGCGCAAATGACAAAGTTGTCTTGTAGGTTCCATCTGTCGTCTTGGAGTAACAGAGTTAGGGCGAAGCAAGCGGAAGAAGAAACTTCTCCGGTGTCTAACAAACTCGGAAGTATTTCGTATCAGATAATAAATTCCCGTATTTCCATTTTTCTTTCATACTTCTTCCATTTACCTCCAGAATGATAAAGTCTGCCGCACCGGGTTGACAAATGACCTCACTTCTGCTTCCAGATCATGCCCGGCCTACTGGATTTCACTTCCAATATAATTCATTAAAATAGCTTCATTTCTGATTTGCATGGGGTGCTCGTGAACGGAATTTTTAATACTCGTGCGTTATTGGAACTTGAAAAGAAATAAATTATTTCAAAGTAAGTCATACGGATGTGACGGCACTAACGGAATACGAAATGATTCGGAGGAATATTTTAAGGAAATATTGGAGACTTATTTCGCAGGAACTTGATTTGACAGTATGATGGAGGACTAATAGAGAGGTTATCAGTTTCAAGTTTTCCTCAGGGCATGTCTAGCTTCAGGAGATGGAGTGCATTTTGATATCCGGGTATTTGTTACGGTAATATGAGTTTCATATGCTGCGTAGTTTCTTTCCTTCCTCCTAATAATAGGTATCATTTTTTTTTATTATTTGAGTGAAAATATTATTAATATCGGAATGCAGATTTGTACAACAGAAAATCATAACATTATTGCTATTTTTGTCAGAAATACGTATACTCTGTATACGAGTTTTTCATGGCGTGAAAACTTTTTTATATATCAATAAATTTCGGTGTTACCATAAAGCTGGTAAAGTCAGACTTTATTCGTCTCCATATGTAAGAAATATAATGAGGCCAGCATAATATTGCAATCCGCAATTCGAATTTGTATTTTATAAAAATAAATACATATTTAAAATATTAGTAAATATGATTTAATTAAGTACTGCACTATCACAAAGAGAAATTTTTTTAAATCTATTTAAAGTTATTCCATTTGGGAACCATCTTAAAGTAAAATACGTACATGAATTTATAAAATTAGGCTCCTCCTTCTTCTGGTAAAAAATAAACATTTAACATTTTTTTCTATTAGGTGTTAAAAAATACTCGAAACCTCACTCATACCTTTTTCGCAGTAAGATTATACAGATTCTTAAAAATATGTACCTAATAAATACATTCGTTACAGGTAGGTATATGATTTTTTTTTAAATTTTTGTATTATGTTGTAATACTGATTGAATAAACGAATGTATGTATTTATGTGTACATGTTTTTATGTTTAAATATCTACGAGCCCTGCGCCAAAAAAATTCGCCTACATCCCTTCTTTAGGTAGCTACACATTTATTAATTATGATAGCGCATTTTATGTAAGCAATTAACTCTAATAACATAAAAGTAAGTTTAGGAATAATAATTGAATAAGTGTAAACAATTTCCTTTTATATAAAAAATTATAATAAATAGATGTGGGCGAATTCTATTGGCGCAGGGCTCGTATAAAATCTGCCTTACCCTGAAGAAGGTATTAGTGTATACCGAAACGTCGATATTGTAAGAAAAATGTAGTATGACTGAGATTTTGGAGCAATTCAAACATTTATTATTAAAGATTTTTTTGAAAATATTTTATTAAAAAAGAAAAATCTGATGTGGCTAGCACATTACCTTCTATCGATTCTATGTACTTTCTACAAATTCCATACCGAAAATACCTTGGAAAAAAATCTATAAATCCAATCAAATTATAACAGGAACACACATTATGTTGCACTTGACACTAACATCTGTCAATTAGAATTATATGAATTTATCAGCTGTTTCCATGATAGCAAAGCTGGCTAATTTATAAAAGTTAATCTATTATATCTATTGAATATGAAGGAAAATTTATAATCAAACCGTACAGAGAATAAGATATTGATAATCACATAAATTGTCAAAAAATGATATTAAACTGTTTAATCTGGAATTTAATGAGTGCTTAATCCACAATTAGTATCAATATACAATTTTTAGCATAACCGGAAAATAATACGTCCCATATAAAAAAATCTGATGTGGCCAACATAAAACCTCCCGCTATTTAATTTTTATTAATTTAATTACATACTTACGTATTTAGTTCCATTGCATATAACTGTTTCTTTATTTACGATATTCTTTATTTTAATAGGTCACTATTATTAATTTGAAGTGATTAGTTTTTTGACAATGACGTTTACCTTTCAGTTACATTCATTTGAAAAATAAACTGTGCAACAAAGGAATTGTATTTATCTTAGGCTTCGGGATTAAAAAAAGAAAAATGATTTTTAAATTAATCTGTACAATATATAGAAAAAGTATACCTGTACAAAATTCAATAATCTATAATTTTCCAATGACGTTAAATGCGAAAAAATGGCATTTAATGGTACTTTTTGAAGAAAAACCATTATGAGCTTCAAGTAAAGTACCATTTCCGTTTATCCGATTTACACCAAAATCTAATAGATTCTATTCCTATTAGAATAGAGTAGAAATACAAGGTTTCAGAATTTTCTGAATGATAGTATTTGAGTTAGAGTGTAAACAAAATTTGTACACATACACACATACACACACACACGCACACACACACACACATACACATACAGACATCATTGTAAAAATGTTAAAATCGGATTTTGGGGACATCAAAACGTGCTTATTCACTAAAATCTCTATATGCGATTTTTAGCACGATCCCTCCTATACCTCCCTTACCTAGGGTAGCGGGAGGTAAAAAGCATGATCAATTTATTAAAATAACAAATTACAAATAAGAGGCCCTTTGCCCTTTATCCTCTTTAATGTCATTTCAATTAATGTTAGCTGGTGTTTATGAAATAGTTGGTATTTAATGACATTTTCCGTGTGTAATAAATGGGTGTACGGTTTGTTTTCTCATCGATGTGGAATCACATGAACACGTTTAAGCCATTAAGCGGTGCGCGGAAAACACAGCGCGAGTTTACCAAGTGAACAAGGAGTTTCTACTCTACGGCTACGCTCCCAACCAAATCAGGAATTATAAAAATGTTCCCATGCAAGCGGCTGCCGCTGACAACCAACATCTCACGAAATTTCTCACTATATGGAAGCTTGATTGGCGGCTTACAACACGGAATGCGAAAAGGAGATGCAGTGTAAGTGAACACAAATGCATCAACATTTTTGTAGACTTTAACAAAGTCAAGGAAACAATTTTGAACATTTAATGTAAAGTATATTTATTAGGCTTTAAAGTTCCATGTTTATATATACATATATTTATTTATTTATTTATTTATAATAAATCATTCCTACAGTATAGTAATATCCCAATTACAGGAAGATTATATAAAGAAAATACAAAAATATATATGCGTAAACATTAGGTAAATAACATTAAGAAACAATATACATAATTACCTATATTACAAAGATGAATTACTTAATGAGTGATATTTCGAAACGATATGAAAGTTTTAAATTTAAATAATGAGTCTGCAAATATGTCAATATCTGATCTCAAACTGTTAAAAATTTAACATAGTTGCCGTAAAGGTGATTTTAACTCATAATTAGTTCTGGCAGTTTTACAGCTAAATATTAATTTATAACGAGAAGATAGTCGAGGAACATTAATTGAAATACGCTTCAAAATATTTGGATCATCAAAGATACAATTCATTAGTTTATAGAGAAACAAGCATGACATCATTTTTCTTCTTTGTTCAAGAGATGTAACATTAAACTCAAGAAGAAGATTGATATAGTCATAATCATAACTAGGGTATTATCTATGGACTTTGAAATAGCAATATTTAATAAATCTTTTTTGGACAGATTCTATGGTCCTCACGTATTTAGTATAGATAGGATTCCAAATTTGTAAACAATACTCAAGTTTTGACCTAACAAAAGCATAGTAGAGACATTTTAAGGTAGACATTTTATGAAAATTCTGAGTATTTCTCATTACAAATCCAAGATTTTTGTATGAAGCTTTAACAGTATTATTGATATGAGTGTTAAAAGTCAATTTAGGGTCAAAAAATACTCCAAGGTCTTTGAACAGATATACTCTATCAAAAATGGTTTGGTCTAGTTTATAAGTATGAGTGTATACAGTCTTTTTTACAAAATAACTCATTATTTTGCATTTGCTATAATTAAAAAATAGTTTAGAGGATAAAGACCAAGCTAATAAGTTATCAATATCATTCTGAAAATTGAGAGCATCTTGAACAGAGTTAATGGTTTTAAATATTTTCATGTCATTGGCATATAGTAAAATTTCAGAATATTTAACAGATTCAACAACGTCATTTATAAACATATTAAATAATAAAGGTCCGAGATTTGATTTTTAAACATAAACACATAAAAATTGGACGTTTCGCCTTAACAAGTTTGATTAAGTTTAAATTGTTACGTAGATGTTCGAAGACAAAAAAAAAAAACTTTTAACCATGGTAGTGACATGATACGCATGGGTGTCATGGTCAAAACTATAGTCTGGACGATATTACTTGGCGAGCTGAAGTAATAAAGGATTTCTCTGTGGTTACGGTAAAGGTATAAAAACCATAGGCGCGCCGAAAAAAAATTAATAAATGTAGAAACAGTACAGAAAATAATAATTTATTTATTACATTTAAAAAAAAAATAATACAACAATGCCAAGTACGAAATGCAAATAAAAAAATAAAATAAAATACATAATATGTATTGATATTATTCGTATAATAATCACATTGCATAATTTATATAAGGGGTTTTCTTGTAATTTGTGTTTAAATCTTAGTCTTAGGTTTAGATTATAATGGGGTCATGCCAAAAAAAAAAAAAAATGTTGCTAATATTTTTATAAAAATAGAATCTATGACACTTATTATCCATATTGTAACATAAAACATCCCAAAATATAATACTTTTCATTCATAATTTACTTAAAAGATATTCGCGCTACGATTTTCTATGACGTCATGTATCGGCTACTCACACAACGACACTAGTCACACGTACATGAAGGTCACAATGTCACAAACTTCAAACGCGAAGTTAAACGTAAGATCAGAGCAAACTTACCAAATATTTATAAAGCTGTCAGAGGAAAAGTGCGCTCTATTTAATCTTTTTTGTTTCATAAAGATTTAATTATTTCATTAGAGAAATATTATTTTTAATTGCAGGTTTGTGTATGATTTAATTCATAAAAGTGCAATAATTGTATATTTATAATGATAAAACATGGTGAAGAAGAACTGTGCAGTTCCAACTTGTGGAAACAATTTATTAAAATCCCAAAAAAACTATTTATAAACAATCGTAATTCACATTTTGTCCGCCAGGGTGAATTGGAATCGTTCAGATACATGACGTATGCGCTCACGTGACCTCATTGAGATTTGAATTTGAATATTTCTTTCATTTGTACAAATTTTCGATTTTAAATAAAATTTAATATGCAATTCGGCAATGAAGTTCCATTTTATCAATTATTTGGTTTATTTTCCTTGACATTACGGCCACGGCAACTAAATTCCATATTTGTAATATAAATTAGAACTTCAGTACCTTCATACATAAATAACAAGTTTTGATCAAAAATAATGTCTATGACCTGGTACAGAAGCGGAAGATAAAATAATCACGTCTGTCGTCCGTGATAAAAATTACCTTCATTGTATGAACTTATTCTTAAAATCCCTCCATACATAATGTAACTTGTTTCCCTTAAAAGAATAAAGTATAATTAAGATGTTACGATAACATACGATATCTTTCAAAAATTTTAATATTTCATACAAGATTATTTAATTTCGAATTATAATGAGATAATAAGACTATATCCATCAGTTTGAGTTGCGTGCTTCGTGATAAGAAAAACATCTCTGTCAGAATGAAACAGGTAACTCTTTCCTAAGTAAGATTTCAATATATAATCCCAAGTACAATAGAATGCCTTCTTGTCTTAAAATGTAAAAATGTTTTGAAGTATAAATCCTCTTATTAGGATATAACTCCCAGCATATTCCACATGTCACTTCGATCAAAAAGAATCTCTTCCATATTAGGTTTTTTTGGCTGTTTAAGGCAGGAGCTAATCCACTTAGCATTTTTTATTCTTTTTTCTTCCTGGTATAGGGAAGATCTTGATCAGGGTATAATGTAATTTCAGATTATTAATCCTTTGATAATGCCGCTGTCTAATATATTTAATCCCACATCATGTGACGTCACAGTTTCTCAATTTTAATCGGATGTTGACATTGATATGAGGAATTCTGATCCTGTTCGTTGTTATTTGTTTGCTCTTTTAATTAATTCGATTTTAGTGCCGATAAGTTTTTATGATCGAGAAAAAAATTAAGTGCGAATTGATCAGAATTATTGTAATAGTTAATTCTGAGTCATTCAGGTTTAGTTTCAAGCGAATTGGCATGAATATTTAATAGAGTTGTTACATATTTTTGTAATCGCGAATGTCAATCTCATGTCTAGTTTAGAACACAAATAGACGTGACTTTTAACCTTATAATATGTATTAATGATGTGTAGCTAATAAAATTGATTTTGCATTATAGTATGTGTCAAAATTGAGGGTAAGAATAATTTTGCATAGCGTTATATCATGAATAAAATATTACGGCTTTTAGAGTTTATCTCTTGTAAGGAATCCGTTAAAAATTGTAACTAAATATGTACATAACCATCATAGATGGACATACTACATTTAATTTAATAATATATTATAAATGATGACAATAAATAAATAATTACTATGTAAAGAACTCTTAATTTAACACTCCAAAACATTGACGCTTATGGCGGTTTGTACTGGTTCTACTTAAATATTAAGAACCTTAAAAATAAAAATACGTTGCACCAATTATTAATGCCCGGATTCATAGTCGATGCTCAATCTCATACTTAAATATTACTTGGCCAAGCATTACTCCGGTTGTTCTCGACCTCAAGCACATATGTTTCATAGTCGAAACTTCGTGAATTCTCGGTTTTATAGGGAGGATTTCAGAGAATTTGTAATAACTACCTATATGTTGGTATATTTGTAAATTTTAATAGTTTTCTCTCAAATCGTATATTTGACATCTACATATATGTCACAGGCTACAGATAGGTACATGAGTCATATCACGGATATATCTTCTTGAAGCAACCCTTTTCATTGTTATTATTAAGGCTTCTTCTACTATGTCTACAAATTCTAAAAATTGTTGATTATCTTCATGATTCATTATTTAACTTAGATGTCATATGTGATGGAAATGACAGTTTGACAGTTTTTTTAAATATTGATCAAGTCTACCTAATTTTTTTGAAAAAAACATCAATCAGTACTTGAGCATTACTCAAGGTTGCTGGGAACTCGTCTCAAGTAAATCTTCGATCGAAGTACGAGTGAAGAAACAAGTAGCGACTATGAAACGAAATTTGGTACTCAAGGCAGACTCAAGTATGAGTCGAGGCGAAGTACTGACTATGAATACGGGCATAAGGGCCTTAGATTGCAAACAACAAAAAAATCTGATGTGGCCAGCCCATAACTTCCCGCTAGGTATTTAATAGTGATATGTTATAGAGATCACTGGTATTTAATCGCGCATAAAGCAATCATTATATTCAAATATTTTTATATTAATTCATAACAAATTTTATTTTACATTTAACAAATATATCATACACAAATGCCCATATTCATAAACACTCGTAAAGTTTCAAAACGGCTCGTTATAATTTTTGACAAATAGAATCAAACTTGACAAACAAAATTTTGATTTTTCTTTCAATGTCGACTGTTTTTATTGGATAAATATTATAATGAAGCGTTTAAATTTTTTACGAGTGTTTATGAATACGGGCAAAAATAAATTTCACAAATATTGACAAAACTATTAGAAAAACTTAACAAAAATTCAAAATAGTACTCGTATCTTTACACAAAGTCTTTTCAGAGCCGTATCCTGCAAGACATTGAAGCAAATCAATAGTACATATAATATTTCTGTATGATGGAAAATATGTTATTTTTACAAACCTTAATATCCTTAGAATTAAATATATTACTACTATATTCTCCTTAACACGGTTTCATTATTAATTTTAATGTAATTGCTTCCTGACAGTGACATTTTTTGAATATGTCAAAATTGTTTTTAAAGTATTGTTTTTGATGTATAAAAATAAATTAGTTTATAAATTTATATTTAAAGTTATTTACTAAATACTATTATCGTAAAATTGAAGATTGTACCATTATATTTAATTTTTATTAGTAAAAGTTGGTGAAAAATTATAATCAATGTATTTTTTCAAGAAAAACTATTAAAAGCTTGTATAAGTAATACTTCCGGTTATCCGATATACACTAAAAACTAATGAGCTCTTCTCACATTAGTATAGAATGGGTATACAAAATTTCTAAATGTCCTGATTGGTAGTATTTGGGTAATCGTGTCCACAAGATCCATACACACGACCACACACACACACACACACACACACACACACACGCACGCACATACACACATACCTACAGACATCATTGTAAAAATGTTAAAATCGGATTCTGGGGACATCAAAACATGCCTATTCACTAAAATCTCTATATGCGATTTTTAGCACGATCCTTATACCTCTCTTACCTAGGGTAGCGGGAGGTAAAAAAACTGATTTCCTATGTTCATCGCCTGTTTCTAACTTTTCTATTTACACCCTGTACATAGATTTCATTAGAGTATAAGTAACGGAAGGTAAAAAAAAATAGTTAGGTACTTACACACTTTCATAATAAAACTGCAGAGAATTCATCTTACAATATAAATTTTCCTTTCAACCTTCATTTCGTTAGATTCAATTAAAGCTAATTAAAATTTGTCCTCTTGTAAACAGCGAGCCTAATCAAAATTCAGCGAGTGACCGTTAGCTACCCTCAATCTTTAAAATGAGTCGGTGGGCGTCAGAACTAATATTGAAGTTGTCGAGTATCCCAACACTTACCTCAATAAACAATGAAATTGGTGGAAAGGTTCCCTATTACCCGCAAGTAAATTTGCCGACATTAGTACATTAATTTCTCCGGGCTTACCACGCACTTCAGCAGGGCAGGGATGGGCCCTTAGTACACATAGTTAACGGCAGAATGCGCAGGACTACGCCAGAGTTAATGAACTCAATAACAGTGATTAAAATTGCCAGAACATTTCTTACACTTCTACTCACAGCTAATTGTCGATTTAAATTGTTTGTGAGGGAAAGTTACTCGTCGAGTAAGTGCAAAATTATTGGAGATTCAATTACCAATGTGTTTTACTCTGCTGCGTTAAATTGCAGCTATTACAGCGAAGAGAACTGCAAGATTTCTGGTACATTCGAAAACTTGATAGTAAAATTCTGGCCATTTTTTACCTCTCGCTAAGAGAGGTATTGGATTCATGCTAAAATTCGCATATCCAGATTTTATTGAATAAGCACGATTTAAGGTCCCTACAATCCGATTATAACATTTTTAAAATGATGTCTGTGTGTGTGTGTGTGTGTGTGTGTGTGTGTGTGTGTGTGTGTGTGTGTGTGTGTGTGTGTGTGTGTGTGTGTGTGTGTGTGGATGTGTGTATGGCTGGATGTTGGACGGACGATTCCTCAAAAACTATAAGACTTAAAAAACATTTAATTGCAGTTTCCTCAATCTGACATTCCTGGGAAGAGCTGAAAAGGTTTTGGTAACAATTAAAGAACCGGAAGTAGTAATTTCTTAGAAAAATTCTTCTAAATATAATTTTTTGGGAGTTTTTTTTATTAAATATTGAAGAACATAAAATTCTCCATCTAATACACTTAAAAATTTTATTATCTCTTGCATAGATTTAGAGATAAAGACACTATAATTTGTAGAGTACACTAATCGCAGAGGCTAAGGCACTAAGGAAACCAGTTGACAAATTCCTATGTTCATCGCCTGTAACATGGCACATGTCATTGTCAAATATCAAGAGTTTTAGTGAGATTCTGATAGCTTTTTCTGGGAAGTATATTTAATTTTTCTTATTGTTTTATTAATTAAATATTTGAAATTATAGGTAAAATTCCTCAGAAATACCGCTAATCTGGTTAATGAATTGGAACAATCTCTGACAATTAGAAACTTCCTCATACAATGAAAAATAGATATAATTAGAATTATATGTGTGCAGAACACATGTTAAATATAATAAAAAACAATATTTGGTTAAAGTTCCGTCATTTTTTGTTATAAATCGACGGTTCGATAGAGAAGTACAATGCAATACTTATATAGCCTTATATGGAAATGGCGAGAGGTCTTGTGCTGGCCACAACAGATTTTTTTTCATAACTTTAAGGGCTAAATTTAATACAGTTTAATATGAGAAGAATATATATACAGGATGTAAATTTTAAAACGGGTTATACGGCTATAACATAGAAAAATAGTTTTTTGGACGCCAAAAGTTTCTATATTAATTTATTTAAAAAAATAATTAGTGCATATTATAAAGAAAAAAATTACGAATTTTTGGATACCAAACATATTACATTTTTGTTTCATATAAAGCCAGAAAATAAATTAAAAATTTGCACAATTAAGAAAAAATATCAATAGCCGTGAAACTGACAGAAACAAAACAAAACAATTGTTGACTTTAGACGCTCATTAATAAAGGTTTCTTACACTTTATTTGTTAAATTATTATTATTATTATGTTCGTTTTATTAAAAAGAAATCACGAACAATTTGTCTCATGAAGAAAAATTACAAATTATTAATGCTGCGCCTGCGCCACTCGCGCACTTATGACAAATTTTCGCACCTAACCTATGAAAATGTACGACGATGATAACAAAGTTCCTGCAGAAAAAAGCGACGAAATACTAATTGGACTTATTCAACAAATTGTTTACCTTTTGTTTATCTTATATAAATATAATGTATTGCAATTGCACCTATAAAAGTTAGATTATACGAAATGTCAAACATAAAATTCTGAATTTTAATTTACTGCATAAATGACGTTATTTTAGTTTAGTTTCTTAATTTAGTAGCTTAATTTAATTTCATAATTTACATGCTGCATAAACCCAACATAAATGGTTTTAATTTGTTCCCTTGTAGTTTGCAATTTTTCTCGTTTCTTATAACTTATTTCTTATTACATGTAGATCATCTTTAGTTTGTAAATACCTATTACAATAAATAATAATTGTTTCTGATATAAATATCCTAGTTTTTACTTTATTTTGTGTTATTTTGTATTGGTTTATAAATTAATAACTTTTGTCTTTAATTGTCCCCTATCATAACAATGTTTTGTTACTTTCATGGCTAATGATATTTTTTCTTAATTGTAAAAATTTTTAAAATTAATTTCTGGCTTTATATGAAACAGAAATGTAAGGTGTTTGGTATGAAAAAATTCTTAATTTTTTTCTTTATAATAGGCACCAATTATATTTTCAATAAATTAATATGGAAACTTTTGGCGTCTAAAAAACTGTTTTTCTATGTTATAGCCCTATGACCCGTTTTAAAATTTACACCCTGTATATATATAAAATTATAAAAATATTAATTTGAACCGGGCGGGATTTGAACTCGTGAAAAATTATCATGGAGCCTTGATTTAACCAAGTCAGCTACCGAATACGTTTCCATGATTACTGTTTTTCGTAAATTATAAGTAATAACTGTCAAGTAGCATTATACTTTCGTAAATATTTTAATAATAAGTCACTAAGTTAGGCGTATTTAGATACTCTTCGATGCCAAATTAAATAATCTTTCTAACCATATCAAAAACTCCCACTATGGTTTTACGGGACAGATAATATTTGAAAAAAACCGTTTTTCCATGTTAAACGCCTATGTCACAGTTTTCAGTGTTCACACTGTATATATATAATTATATTACAAAAAAATCTGTTGTGGCCAGCACAAGACCTCTCGCCATTTCCATATTAGGCTATATAAGTATTTATTGCACTTCCCTTTCAAACCGTCGTTTTATAACAAAAAAATACAGAACTTTATCCAAATATTGTTTTTTATTGTATTTAACATGTCTTCTGCACACATAATTCTAATTATATCTATTTTTCATTGTATGAGGAAGTTTCGAAATGTCAGAGATTCTTCCAATTCATTAACCAGATTGGCGGTATTTCTGATGGATATATGCAATTGAACCTATAATTTCAAATATTTAATTAATAAAACAATAAGAAAGATACTTCTCAGAAAAAGCTGTCAGAATGTCATTAAAACTGTTGATATTTGACACTGACGTGTGTCATTTACAAACATTGGAATTTGTCAAATGGTTTCCTTAGTGCCTTGGCCTCTGCGATTAAATTACTCTATATATTATAGTGTTTTTATCTCTAAATCTATACAAGATATAATAAAAAATTTAAATGTAGTAGATGGAGAATTTTATGTTCTTCAATATTTAATAACAAAAATTTCCAAGAATTTAGAAGAATTTTTCTCAGAAACTACTACTTCCGGTTGTTCAATTGTTACCAAAACCTTTTCAGCTCTTCCCAGGAATGTCAGATTGAGGAATCCATAGTTAAACAATTTTTAAGTCTTATGGTTTTTGAGGAATCGTGTCTACAACATCCAGACATACACACATACATACATACACACATACACACATACACACATCCACACACACACACACACACACACACACAGACATCATTTTAAAAATGTTATAATCGGCTTCTAGGGACCTTAAATCGTGCTTATTCACTGAAATCTGGATATGCGAATTTTAGCATGAATCCAATACTTCTCTTAGCGAGAGGTAGAAACAGTAAAAAAAACATAACGAAAATAAATTATAACTTATTTCAAATTAGCGTTAATATGAGTATAAACAAAAAACAAGTAGAAATCTTAAAAATATGTTTAACTTATATGGAAATGAAGAATTTTTAGTATAATTAATAGGTATTGTCTGATGTTGAAGACAAAGGCGGATTCTTCGTTTTACAATCTACAATCTTATCCAGTAGATAGTAAGTAATTATGTACATGAGAGTTAAAATAAAATAAACATATGTACATCTTAATGTTTTTCCGTTTTTATAACAATAAACTCTCGTAGGGAATAAATAAGATTTCTGAGTAAATTCCAAATGTTGTTGACATTAAGTACCGTCCATTATCTCCGTCGAAGTGTGTTGAGAGTTTTTTGCAATCTGCGGATAACACTCCGTGTCTAGTAGAAAAGAACAAAAGTTAAAGACTATAAGCTGCCGGTGGCAATTACAGAAAAAGTTTCAGTGTAGTTCTGTGCAAGAAATTATGATAATCGATGCATTTTTACCTCGAGGCAAATTCTTCTCTCGCTGTCTTCAACATGGCCAATTACACCATCAAATTTGACACAAAGTTCTTGCACGACGCACATCAGTTTTACCAAAAAGGTTAAAACGCCGTAATCGCTTCGCCGTACGGCAATTAAAGTCGATTCCTACGGTTTTAGTAGCAGTTTCCAGAACTTTGCATACGTGAAAACCATTATTCAAATGTTCGCAGAAATCGCTAAAATAGATTTCATTCTTTAAATTTTAAGTGTTGTTTAATAATTGAACACGACGGAGTTCCGTTGCCAAGAACTTGTAAGTTTCATTTATTTTTATCGACTTAATTTCAAATGGTAAAAAACTACATAAACTTGAAACTTGAGTTTATAAGAAGTCTATTCTGTATTTTGTATTGTTATATTAAACACCAGCTATGAGTGTCCGTGAGGTGACGCCTGGTAAGCGCCCACACTGTAAAATATATCGTCATCATTACCGATGTCTACATGTGTTGTAGATACTGGCACACCCAGAAATGGGCAATATGCTGTGATGATATATTTATTTATTTATATTAAACAAACTATAATGCAGCGGGTAATTAAAATAAATTATAAATTTATATTAATATTAGTTAACATCAAAATAAAACATGTTTAACATTTAGTTAACATTGAAATATAAAATTAACAGTATGATGATGCTAAATTAGATAAAAGGAGCCATAACAATCAGCTTATAGTTTTCTGAAAACGCGACTCTTTTCTTTTTAAAAAATCGTGCAGGTTTAGAAGAGCTGTGTGCTCTTTGTGGATGTGTTGCTCTTACATAAGTTCTGGGACGACGAAGTACGTTGAAGGTATAAGCTCTGTTCGATAAGAAGTGCTTGAAGTGCAGAGCAGAATAGTGCAGTGCAGTGTAGTGTACACTAGTACAGTCTAACTCTTGTGATTTCATAAAACACACTAGTGTATATTTGGGCAAGTTTGCTCAGCTGTGAGTAATCAAGCCAAGCGTAGCCAAAGGTGTAAAAGGTTAGGTTGTTTATAAACACAGTCATATCATAAAGCTGCAAAGAAGTGACTGCAGAAATGTCTGTTTTAAAGAGCATAGTGTTTGAACTAATAAACGATTCTGACGAACATTCAGATTCAGAGACAGATATATTAATTAATTCTTTATATAACAAAACAAAGAGAATATACTATATCTGAATCCATTATTTTAATTTCTCAATGTGTAAAATTTTAGGTGAATAAACAGATATGTAGATAGGATAGAATTAAAATGTCTACCGAACAACATTTTGCTACCCCCACTCCTAGTCTGCACTTTCTACACCACCTCGCGAGTCAGGTCAGAAACGTGAGCACTAGTTCTTAAAATTTTTGTCATCGAACAGCCTGCCAGAAGCTGCCCGTTTCTCATGTTAGTGTAAGAAAGTTAACACTAGGGCGGCCTAGTACATGTCATCGAACAAAGCTATTGACTTGTAAAATAAATTTGATAGTTCTTTCACAAAAGCAAATATAATCTGATCTCTTTATCACTTGATCACTTATTCTTAAGACATGAGTGTTGATATCCGAATAGCATTTTTCTTGTATTTTATGTAATTAATAACATTATTTTTTTAATAAAATCTATTTATGTAAATAGTTAATACTATGAGGGCACTGTTTACATAAATTTTAAGTAGGTAATCAGGGAAATGAATAAACTTGAATTATTGAATTATTACAATTTGTTTGAATCGACGTAATCACCAGTAGAGTCATCTATCGTGAGCTTTGGCCAGCAATAAATAGTAATAAATGTACAAAGTACAATTTTAATACTAGGTGAAACTGTTTTAACAAAATTAAAAAAATCATTTTTGACACGTTTTATAAGATTTCAATCTCTGAATCAACATGTCTGTGGTTCTTGTTGAGTGAACCAGTCTCTGATAAATGACCGAGAGGTTGATTCGAGACTGAAATATTGTAAAACTTGTCAAGTGATTCAATTAGGGTTTCCGAACTTAAAAAAAAAACATATAAATATTATAAGGAAATTTTCGGATTTTTACCTCTCGCTAAGAGAGGTATTGGATTCACGCTAAAATTCGCATATCCAGATTTTATTGAATAAGCACAATTTAAGGTCTCTACAATCCGATTATAACATTTTTAAAATGATGTCTGTGTGTGTGTGTGTGTGTGTGTGTGTGTGTGTGTGTGTGTGTGTGTGTGTGTGTGTGTGTGTGTGTGTGTGGATGTGTGTATGTGTGTATGTGTGTGTGTGTATGTATGTATGTCTGGATGTTGTAGTCACGATTCCTCAAAAACTATAAGACTTAAAAAATATTTAACTGCAGTTTCCTCAATCTGACATTTCTGGGAAGAGCTGAAAAGGTTTTGGTAACAATTGAACAACCGGAAGTAGTAGTAATATAATTTTTTGGGAGTTTTTTTTATTAAATATTGAAGAACATAAAATTCTCCATCTAATACACTTAAAATTTTTATTATATCTTGTATAGATTTAGAGATAAAGACTCTATAATTTATAGAGTAAACTAATCGCAGAGGCCAAGGCACTAAGGAAACCAGTTGACAAATTCCAATGTTTATAACATGACACATGTCATTGTCAAATATCAACAGTTTTAGTGACATTCTGATAGCTTTTTCTGGGAAGTATATTTAACTTTTCTTATTGTTTTATTAATTAAATATTTGAAATTATAGGTAAAATTATGGTAAAATGCATAAATCCATCAAAAATACCGCCAATCTGGTTAATGAATTGGCACAATCTTTGACATATAGAAACTTCCTCATACAATGAAAAATAGATATAATTAGAATTATATGTGTGCAGAAGACATGTTAAATATAATAAAAAACAATATTTGGGTAATGTTCTGGAAGATTTTGTTATAAAACGACGGTTCGAAAGCGAAGTGCAATACAATACTTATATAGCCTAATATGGAAATGGCGAGAGGTCTTGTGCTGGCCACAACAGATTTTTTATTTTTTATTAGTGGAAAATAATATCAATTAAATGGCTGCCTCTGAACCTTTTGCAGTAACCGATCCTTTCGAGGTAATTCTCGAAGACTTTTTCGTATATTTTGGGTGGTATCTTGGCTATGGTGCAATGACGTCGCCTGACCATTGCTAGTGTTTCACAAGACAAGATTTCTTGTCTTGCTAGACTATTTCTTGTCTTGTCTTGCAAAACAAGACAAGAAATTTAAATAACTCTTGTCTTGTGTTACTCTTGCAAGCAAAAATCTTGTCTTGCTTGCAAGACTCTTGCATATTTCTTGTCTTGCAATTTCATATCAATAGGAACGACATATTTAAATCGGAAGTGATATTTTACTTGAAGCTGTGAAGAGATTTTCGTGATTTTGTATTATGCTATAATTGAACACTTTTCAAATCTTGTATTTAACACTTTTATATTAATGAGACCGACATATTAGATTCTTGTTAATATTAGTAAATCTAAAGTGATACTTTACTTGAAGCTCTGAACTGATTTCCTTGAAAAAATATATTAAAATATGATAAAAAAAAACTTCTCAAATTTGGTTTTAAAACTCGTATATGATTGAAAACAACATTAGATTTTGAGTATATATGATAAGTCGGATGTGGTTCTTAAACAGATTTTCAAAAAAAAAAAAATCTTGATAAAATATAATACAAAATTTCATATTAAAAACTTTTTTATTTATTGGAACAACAAATTATATTTTGTTTACAAACGATAAAGTGATATTTAACTCCAAGCTCATTGCAATTTTAAACATCGAATTAGCGGGAGGTCATGTGCTGGCCATATCAGATTTTTTATCTCTAAATCGATAGAAGATATAATAAGAAAATTTAAATCAGATTGAGTACTTAATGCTCTTTATTATTTTTTGTACTATAAATTTTCAAAATATAATATTTACAAGATTTTTTTAAGAAACTACTACTTCCGGTTGTCAATTGTTACCAAAACCTTTTTAGCTTTTCCGATTAATGTCAGCTTACCTGGAGGTAAAACCTATAATAAAATGTTGATATATTGAATTATAATATAATATTCCAAGAGTGCAAGAATGCAAGAAAATACTAAAAAATCTTGCTATTCTTGCACTTTTCTTGCAGGGTAGATTCTTGTCTTGTCTTGCAACGAACTATATAACTCTTGTCTTGTTCTTGTCTTGCATTTTATGCAAGAACAAGACAAGAACAAGAAAAATGCAAGACTCTTGTGAAACACTAACCATCGCGCACCAAACACTAACTTTTAATCACATTTGGATTTTCTTCACTTCATATGATTAACATAATCAGATGGGTGGAAATGTGCTTCATCAGAAAAGAAAATTTTCCTTGAAAAATCATCATCATATTCCTGGTGCTCTAAAACACAATCTGTATAAATTCTTCGCTGTCATGATCTATTTCGTAAATTTGTAGTTTAAACTAATATTTACACTTTCAAACCACGTGCTTATTGACAGCTGTTTGATTAAAGTGCTGCAAATATAGGAAACTCAGATTGGATCACCCATTAGATATTTAATTTTAATGTATGTATGTATAGTTTAAAAACGGAGTATGGTTCAGATTGATTTATGAAAGGTTTGTTATTAGTTCATAACTATTTGGTTAACTATTCTTGGTGATTGATAACTATTAGTAAATTGAATTTGTTATCAAGTGATTGTGTGTAGGTAACATTCCCGTTTCCCTTTGCGGTCCTGTCCCCGTCTCCGGCATACCTGAGCTGCTTGTCATTGTTGCTGGCGAACACGCTGAACGTGTGGGGTCCCATGTTCATTCCTCGCTACATGCAAGTCGTAGTCTCGGCGGCTAGTTAGTAGCCTGACGCGGGCTCTAATTTATTCCCGGTAATTATCACCGATTACTCGCGCAGCCGAGGCTTATACCCGCCATGCTAGCTATGCGGAAATATACCCATTTGTCATCTCGAGAACAGGATGGTAAACGGAGGTACGAGGTGCGCAACGCACTTGTACGTGGAGAGGTGGAGGTTACTTTGATCTATGGAGATGTATGTAAAGTTCAAATACACCAACTAAGAGTACATTAGTTAAATAAGTAAATATATCATCATGGCTTGTTGTCTATGGCTGGGTGTGCCTCTATGATTATGCAGATTTTGATATTTTGGTTTAAATTTGGTCTCCCTAAACTAGCGTACGAGGAGTCGTTTTTATATTCTCGGACTAGGAATAAAAAAATCTGATGTGGCCAACACAAAACCTATCCAGCTATTTACCTAGGTACGTATTTACTAATGCTGCAAACTACATTGGCTGGTAGCACAAGCCCTGTTTTAACTAAAACGCTGTTTTAAGAAATGTCAGATTTCATTATTTAATAATAAAAATAAATAGTATTAAATTTGTGAAAATATGATTTTAAAGCAGAACATAGTTTGTATTCAAACAAATATTTTTAAAAAAATCGTTCTTTAAACATAAGGGTGAAATTAAATATTGAAATTTGAATTTGACATTTCTTAAAACAGTGTTTTAGTTAAAACAGGGCTTGTGCTACCAGCCATTATGTTCTATTGCATATAACTATTACTTTATAAACTATTTTCTTTTTAAAATATCCCTATTAATAGTTTGAAGTGATTAGGTTTTTGACAGTGACATTTACCTGTCAGTTACATACACACATTTGAAATCTGAACTGCGTAACAAAGAAATTGTGTTTTTCTGAGGCTTCGGAATTTATAATAAAGATTAATTTTTAAATTTATCTGTAAAACATATTGAAAAATCTGTTGTGGCCAGCACAAGACCTCTCGCCATTTCCATATAAGGCTATATAAGTATTGTATTGTACTTCTCATTGAACCGTCGATTTATAACAAAAAATGACAGAACTTTAACCAAATATTGTTTTTTATTATAGTATTTAACATGTCCTCTGTACACATATAATTCTAATTATATCTATTTTTCATTGTATGAGGAAGTTCCTATATGACTTCCAATTCATTAACCAGATTGGCGGTATTTCTGATGGATATATGCATTTTACCTATAATTTCAAATATTTCATTAATAAAATAATAAGAAAGAGTAAATATACTTTCTAGAAAAAGCTATCAGAAAGCCACTAAAACTGTTGATTTTAACACTGACATATGTCATTTTCAAACTATGTTATAAACATTTGAATTTGTCAAGTCGTTTCCTTAGTGCCTTAGCCTCTGCGATTAGAATCTGCTGTATATTATAGTGTCTTTATCTCTAAATCTATACAAGATATAATAAAATTTTTAAGTGTATTAGATGGAGAATTTTGTTCTTCAATATTTGCAATAACAAAAATTTCCAAAAAATTATATTTAGAAGAAATTTTCTAAGAAACTACTACTTCCGGTTGTTCAATTGTTACCAAAACCTTTTCAGCTCTTCCCAGGAATATCAGATTGAGGAAACTGCAGTTAAATATTTTTTAAGTCTTATAGTTTTTGAGGAATCGTGTCTACAACATCCAGACATACATACACACATACACACATCCACACACACAGACATCATTTTAAAAATGTTATAATCGGATTTTAGGAACCTTAAATCGTGCTTATTCAATAAAATCTGAACATGCGAATTTTAGCATGAATCCAATACCTCTCTTAGTGAGAGGTAAAAAGTATTAATTTAATTTTCATAATGACATAAATGCGAAAAAGTGGCATTTAATGGTATTTTTTAAAGGAAAAAGATTATGAGCTTCAAGTAAAGTACCATTTCCGGTTATCCGATTTACACCAAAAAATAACGGTTTCTTTCCGTATTAGAATAGGGTCGAAATACAAGGCTTAAAAAATTTCTGAATGATAGTATTTGAGTTAAAGCGTGGACAAAATCCATACACACACACACACACACACATACGGATATCATCGTGAAAATGTTAAAATTGGATTCTAGGGACATTAGAACGTGGTCATTTACTAAAATCTCGATATGCGATTTTTAGCACGAACTCTATACCTCCCTTACCAAGTAAAAAGGATTCGATTAGCAACAAAAATTTATTTTTCAATATAAGCTGGAAATTTCAACAAAAATTTATAAATATTTGCATGAATCTATAAAATATATCTATTCTGCTACAGTGCTACATTTTAATACTTTCATATTTTAATGGTTGATTACGATGATCTACTGATTTCAGAATGTAAAAATGGAAAATAATCAGACCTGCAGTCGTTTGTAAATTATTTATTTCTTGGCCGACGTTTCGACTTTAACAAAAGTCTTCTTCAGGGCTAGAAATAGTCAAAATTGTAAAGTAGCTAGTGGATCCCCTATACGACCCATTGGAAAGTCCAGGTGAAAATAGTAAAATAAATAAATAAATATGTTGTGTCTGGTCAATTTTTAAAAAATAAATTAAGCTGGAGTGTCCTGAACACACGAAATATGTAAAATTAAAAAAAACTTTTGAAAAATTGTAAAATAAAAACGTGTATCACCACAAGAACGAAAATTTTTCCAAAAAATTTTTAAAAAAAATTTCGTACTTGTGGTGATAAACGTTTTTATTTTACAATTTTTCAAAAGTTTTTTTGATTTTACATATTTCATGTGTTCAGGACGCTCCAGCTTAATTTATTTTTTAAAAATTGACCAGACACAACATATTTATTTATTTATTTTACTATTTTCACCTGGACTTTCCAATGGGTCGTATAGGGATCCACTTGCTACTTTACAATTTTGACAATTTCTAGCCCTGAAGAAGACTTTTGTTAAAGTCGAAACGTCGGCCAGGAAATAAATAATTTACAAACGACTGCATGTCTGATTATTTTCCATTTTTACTTTCATATTTTAGTTTATTAATTCATCATTTGTTTGAATTCTTTGAAAATTAATTTCTTTAAACTGAATTGATCACAAGTAAACGAAACTTGTTATTAATTGGATTTTTATGTTCAATGGATGAAGGATCTTAAAGGTTCCTCTGGGAAGCTTTTGGGAGACAGCAGGGCTTGTCGCCGTTAAATTGATATTCCGAGGACATTAGTGGAGAAAATATCAGTAACATGAGTGGAATTCGCCACAAAATGTCTTTGAAGATGAGACGCGTGTCCCTCCGTCGATCGACGTGCCGGTCCCTCTCGAGTCTCGGCTCGAACAGTAATTTGCTTTGTTGTGCATTCTGGTAACGTTTTTTCCTTTATTTTTTAAATCTACGCCCACACAATTTGCGGCATTGTTGTGCAAAAACGTTTGGGTAGATATTTTATTCGTTTTTGATGTTGGTCTCGTTGTGCATGCTCATTGCGGTGCAGCGTTTTGCTGTCGCGCGTTGTAAATGCGTATATTGTTGTGCGTTTCGGGCTAAATGGCCCACAAGCGCGAAATCGCTCAATAAATTATAAAAACCAATGTTAACTTATGTTCGATTGCCTAGTTGTGCAATATTCATCAATCTTACCCATATATTTCTAGTTTTTAAACGTATATCGCATTAGTTCTTGTATATGATAATGGTATTTATTAGAATTACATGTCAGATTACTGGTTGCTTCGTTTTCGAGATTTAACAATATTAGTAAAAAAATCAATATTCGACTGTGTTAGGATGGTGGTAGATACAGGAAAGTAAGAATTCTTCGGACTTGCAGTCAATTAATAAAATAGTTAAAAACAACATATCACAGTGAGAAAATTGTCAAAAAATTAAAAAAAGATTTTTTTTTGTATTTCCATATGTATTGCATTCATCCAAGACTAGTTTTTAAAATCGTCAAAAAATTAAAAACTTGTCTTGGACGAATACAATGCATATGGAAATACAAAAAAATCATTTTTTTAATTTTTTGACGATTTTCTCTATGTGATATGTTGTTTTTAACTATTTATTTATTTATTTATTCATATTTATTTATTTATTTTTTTAATTGTCCGTGTTGTATGTTCCGTTATCTACATATGGTTTCTTTTTTCGACTAGACCAGGGCTTCTTAAACTTTTTTCATTCAAGACCCCATTTATGATCGCGAGTTTCTTGGCGACCCCATATAAGTGAGTGTGACTCTGCACAAATAAACATATAGATTAGGAATGACGAATTCCGATAATTTTGGTACCCGAGTACCCGAAACAAATACCCGGATAGTATCCTTTACCCGTTAATTACCCATTATCCTTTAAGTACATATACATAATTCGTTAATTTGTTAATTACTAAGTTACTCTTATATTAGCAGTTTACTTTTTAATAAAATTCATTATTATTGTTTACATATATTTATTAAATAAAAAGTAATACAAATAAATAATATACTGTATATCTATTAAAACTTAACATAAATTATATTAATTACCTATGGTATGGTAATAAAAATCTCTTATTTTTAGATACAATCTTTCCGGCAGCTGAAAACTATTCGGGTAATTAAAGGGTATCGGGTAATTAACGGGCAGCGGGTATATTTCGTGCAATCGGGTAATAAATTTTATACCCGGGTACCCGGAACATCCTACATCTAATATTTATGCATAATGGAAAATACATTATTTTTAGAAGACTTAATTTCATTAGAATCAAATATTATACTACTACATTCTCCTTAAGACGGTTTCATTATTAATTTTATTAATAGTGACATTTGTTTAAATACCTAAGTAAAGTGTTGTTTTTGTTTGACGCATAGACAAGATGATGCATAAAAATAAATTATTTTATAAATTTATATTTAAAGTTATCTACTAAATGCTATTATCGTAGAAATGAAGATTGTACCATTATATTCAATTTTTATTAGTAAAAGTTGCTGAAAAATTATATTCTATGTATTTTTTTCAATAAAAACTTTTAAAAGCTTATATAAGTGATACTTCCGGTTATCCGATATACACTACAAACATTAGTATAAAATGGATATACAAAATTTCAAAAATTTCTGATTGATAGAATTTGAGTAATCGTGTCCACAGGATCTACACATACTCGCATACATACCCACAGACATCATTGTAAAAATATTAAAATCGGATTCTGGGAACATCAAAACGTTTTTTTAGCTCGATCCCTATACCTCCCTTACCTAAGGTAGCGTGAGGTAAAAATTAGCGATTGTAATTTTTTACTTCTAATTTACAGTGATAATTGTCTATTTACTTACCAAGTTTGGTTCAGTTGAAATATTTTTCCAGTTTCTCCTTTGCAGTGAATGAACCCTATAATAAAACAAAACAGGAATATTAGAAATTTTGAATTGTATAAATGTATAGGGAATGATTTAAAGAGATAATGGTAACAATAGAAGACAAATCATTAATTATTTTAGGAATATCATTAGTTCAGATAGATAAACTTACATGCTGGAGAAGTTGAAAGAAAAAAAATCTGTTGTGGCCAGCACAAGACCTCTCGCCATTTCCATATTGGGCTATATAATTATTGTATTGCACTTCACTTTCGAACCGTCGTTTTATAACAAAAAATTACAGAAATTTACTCAAATATTGTTTTTTATTGTATTTAACATGTCTTCTGCACACATATAATTCTAATTATATCTATTTTTCATTGTATGATGAAGTTTCTAAATGTCATAGATTATTTCAATTCGTTAACCAGATTCGCGGTATTTTTGATGGATATATACATTTTACCACAATTTTACCTATAATTTCAAATATTTAATTAATAAAACAATAAGAAAAGTTAAGTATACTTCCCAGATAAAGCTATCAGAATGTCACTAAAACTGTTAATATTTGACAATGACATGTGTCATGTTATAAACATTGGAATTTGTCAACTGGTTTCCTTAGTGCCTTGGCCTCTGCGATTAGTTTACTCTATAAATTATAGTGTCTTTATCTCTAAATCTATACAAGATATAATAAAAATTTTAACTGTATTAGATGGAGAATTTTATGTTCTTCAATATTTAATAAAAAAAACTCCCAAAAAATTATATTTAGAAGAATTTTTTTAAGAAACTACTACTTCCGGTTGTTCAATTGTTACCAAAACCTTTTCAGCTCTTCCCAGGAATGTCAGATTGAAGAAACTGCAGTTATATATTTTTTAAGTTGAGGAATCGTCCCTCCAACATCCATACATACACACACACACACACATACACACATCCACACACACACACACAGACATCATTTTAAAAATGTTATAATCGGATTCTAGGGACCTGAAATCGTGCTTATTCAATAAAATCTGGGTATGCGAATTTTAGCATGAATCCAATACCTCTCTTAGCGAGAGGTAAAAAGAGAGAAAAAAAAAGAAATCCTTTTGCACACTAGCACACTACACTTTTATAGTGTGTAACATAAACTCCATAAGAAACATCGCTATTAAAAATAATACTTTACGTACTGCGATTAATGTGTGAAGCTATTCTTCACGCATGGAAAAAGCTATTTCGTTGATTAGTTTATTTAAATCGAATTCTGTATTCTATTTCGCGATAGCGAGAGGATGATGAACTAATTCTTGAACAAACACATCAAGTCATTCTATTGGTCGAAAAAGGATAATGAGCCTGTTTCACATTTTTAAAAAGTATTTTAAATGAAAGTTTATGCGATATTTTTCATAGTAATAAAAATAATAATTTATTGTTATTTTCGTAAATAATGAAATATAAAGATTGGCGCTAGAAATAGTCATGAAAAACAACCCCCACTCCCGTGACGTCGGAGTAAATACAGCACGTCATTTAGAATAGGAAAACAGTTTACGTTATTTATATAAATAAAAGTAGGCGATAGTTTGTCACATGTTAAACTGAATGTACTCTGACGTCACATTCTGTTTCAGATTACGTAACTTTTTCAAAATATTACACAAATTTTAATATTTAATTGTAAAATATATGATGGATATTTCGTGATACTTACAAATTTGAGGCTCTTTAAAGAATAATATCTTTTAAAATTTAGTACTTGGAAGTCACATAAATTTTTTTCGCGATTGGAGTATAGTGGAAAAAAAAATTATGCAAGTATTGATCACTATACTTTTTTACGATCATTTTAATAAAAGTATTCAAAATGAAAATATTTACCTGTGCTGTCAAACAACTGATAATGTCAAATGTCAAAGACAAAAACCACAAAATTTTAATAAAAATTGTATTCGCGTCTAAATGTATAATATATACACACAATGATCTATTAACACGTATGTTATGAATAGGTAAATGTTTGTATAACATGTATTAATAATTCAAAGCGTGTATGTTTTTAAAAAGTATTTTTTGTTAACGTTTCCTCTGTGTCTTTGTTGTGTGAGATTTCGTTGTCTTTGTAACCGAAATTCATTAGCTAACTAGAACTAACAGACGGCGAGGACAATTGAATACAAATCTTCATTAAATAATGTAGCATTAGCACTTTGTGTGGGTGCCCCATTATATATTGTTAATGAACGTTTAAATATTTATGTAGGCTACTCTTGAACTGTTAGATAATTGTGTTAATGTATTCTGGCTACTTAAAATGCCCACTTTTATGACTCTACTTTTTAAATATGTAACTGTTCATCGTTTACTTACTTTTTTCCATGTTTGTGAGCTCTCAACTGCTTTTGTGTTAGGTTTATTTAAATTTTAACACTTTAATTATTCCTATTTATAGGTTAATAACCCTACGAGTTACTTAATTGCTAACATTTTAGTAGTTATTGTTTTCCATTGAGAAAAATCATGGTTATTCTAATTGTTCATTAAAATTAATAGGGCTTTAAATAACTTCATTTCAATATTAGTGAGACATGAGTACCAAAAGGCCTTATTTCATTATATTACATAGAGAAAGAAAAAATATTTTCCACCATAGTATAGCAAATCACTTTTTTTTTCAATTCGAAAAATCTAATGTACCTCTGTAACAAATTCTTCCTAGGTAAAAAATACAAAATATGTCGCTTTTCCCAAATTGGCGAGGGCTGTTTCTATACAGGATTCCGTAAAAAGTTTTGTTGCAGTTCTTTATGAAGTTGAGAGTAGTTTTTAGTAGATTTCCTGAAAAACAGATACCTATTTCTCAGTATTTAATTTTGATACTAAAATGTTATCAATTATTATAATCTTCAACAAATTAACCTAGTTTTTAATAGTAGAACGTAAACAGGATTTAATTAATATAAGTTTTTTCCCGATCGCCCAGAAAATGAGCTCTTTCTGATCACTATTTAGACCGAAAAGTCCTTCTTTGCTGAGCTAGCTGGGAAAGTTGTCTTCAAGTGATCGGAAAGTACTTTACCAATCCCGGGACCGGTAAAGGTAAATGTTTCCATGGAGATCAGTTGTTTATTTATATCTTATTTGCTCGCAGTAAAAAATAAAATAATACTTTTTTATTCTTTTTTCAGGATCGCAAAAAAAATATTGTACCCAACACGACCTGAAAATGTCTATACTGGGCTCACAAGCTTCCAAATCTCGCCTACGGCTCGTTCTGGAATATGTTTGCTCACCCAGTAAAGTATCACTTTCAGGTCTTGTTAAAAAACAATATTTGGAGTTCTTGAATTTGTTGTTACAGTTCTTGCAATGTTTGTGCGTCGTTTTCTTTTGGCATCTTTGGTTAATAATGATCGTCTGTAGATTTGCACTAACACCCACCTGACATCATGTAACGTTTATATTTATGTTCTTTAAAATTATTAACATGTCAAATTTTCTATTATTATTTTATGTTCACTTTTTTCTGCGCCAATTACATGTAAACTTTCAAACTCAAACAACGGACATTCCGAAAAGTTATTTGGTTACTAGCAGCGCTATCCTGCGGACTAGTGTCGTACAGTGGAACTATTACTTTGCAATTAGAAAACTATT
Source organism: Ophonus ardosiacus (assembly GCA_943142095.1). Classification (NCBI taxonomy): domain Eukaryota; kingdom Metazoa; phylum Arthropoda; class Insecta; order Coleoptera; family Carabidae; genus Ophonus; species Ophonus ardosiacus. The sequence goes on along the minus strand of OW964830.1, from coordinate 9,010,276 downwards.
GACTATTTAAACGTCAACTTTCGTTCGCTAGTCGAACTATACCAGTATATAACTGTTAACAGTGTGCAACTTATCTTGTAATCTGGCCTGGTTATACAAAGTTAAATAGATTTTTACAATGTAGGAATTTTTAAAATTATGGTCGCGTATTATACGCGGAATTGTATTTTACGAGATAATAAGATACGTTTTGTTATGTTGTATCGTAGATGAACGGTAAAATTTTGAAAAATAAATAGTCATATTCGTAAAAATATAATTGACATGGTTTTAATTATAGGATGCATTTGCGTTTTACGAGCAAAAACACGCCGCTGCTTTATGGCCCGTAACGTGCAAAATTAGCGCTATTTGCGATGTTTGGAAAAGCATTCCGTTTGAAACTCTTTTTGTTCCTTTACTATAATTTGTGACCTGCATTGCATGCATACATAGAATCAATTTTCATTTTCATTGATAGGAGGCAAAATTGATGTCACGGTTAAACGATAAATATCAGAAAATACAGTAATATGAGTCGTTACCCTAATTCAGGAAAATATCATGTATTGTTCCCACTAACAAAAGGTAATATAAATCACAAAAAAAACGTTATTTCAACCCGGATCAAATTCATTGTATGCCACAAAACAATGGCCATTGAACGATATTAAAGATCATAACAAAGATATCAAAATTAAACGAATTGCTCTGTATTGTTTGTCTCTAAATAATATAAAATAGACCTACACAACTCTATTTTGATAAATGCTCTTATACTCTACGCTAATTACATGCAATATCGAGTAATCCATTGTAATAAACAGAAAATTTCTCATATTTCATTCAATATTTCATATTACATTTCTAACAAACATATCTAAATGATACGCATCACAGTATATTGTTCATAGTATAAATAGTTCAAGTCAACCTAGTGAATTGCTTCATTTTCTTATTATTGCAAAATGTAATTAAGTCCTTCTTTTAATTGCTTACATTCAGTTTACGTATATACTCGTATTTGGGTGGTCTGAACAGACTGTAATAACTTTATTGTTCAAGCAATTTAATTGGAATCCATTCGAATTCAACTATTTACCACCACAAGGTAAACGAATAGGACCATAAATCATAACAAAAAATAATAAAATGTACACTTTATCCTTAAAGTACAATAAATAGCGATTAAGAAAAAAAAACATTTTTTACCTCTCGCTAAGAGAGGTATTGGAATCATCATGCTAAAAATCACATATCCAGATTATAATGAATAAGCACGTTTCGAGGTCGCTAGAATCCGATTTTAACATTTTTACAATGATGCCTGTGTGTGTGTGTGTGTGTGTGTGTGTGTGTGTGTGTGGATGTGTGTATGTGTGTGTGTGTGTGTGTGTATGGCTGGATGTTGGACGGACGATTCCTAAAAAACTTTAAGACATAAGACCTGTTTAACTATGAATTCCTCAATCTGACATTCCTGGGAAGAGCTGAAAAGGTTTTGGTAATAATTGGACAACCGGAAGTAGTAGTTTCTTAAAAAAATCTTCTAAATATTATTTTTTGGATACTTATGTTATTACAAATATTAAAGAATATAAAATTCTCCATCCTATACATTCAACATTTTTATTATATCTTGATCTTCTATGGATTTAGAGATAAAGAGTTATAAATATATAAAATAATTCGTTGTAATGAATCTCAAAGTCCATATAACTCCACGGAAATCAGTTGAAAAATTAAAATTGTCAATGTCAAAAATTCAGAAACTTTACTGAAGGCTTTTTCTGGGAAGTACATTTAATATTTCTTATTTTCTTATAAATAAATATATCATCACGGCATATTACCCATTTCTGAGTGTGCCACAATCTGCTTTATCGCAGATATCGGTAATGATGATGACATATTTGTACCGTGCTGGCGCTTACCAGACGACACCTCACGAGCACTCATTGCTGGCGTGGGGTCACTTTTGTGCCATTTAAAATTGGAAATATTTGGCGTCAGTCGGAATCGAACTCGGTTCCCCAGGTGCGCGACCAGACACTCAGGCAATTTATAGATAATATACGCATCGGAAATACCGCCAATCTCGTCAATGAATTTGAAGAATCTCGAACATTTAGAATAGTACGAGGAAACTTATTTATAGAATGAAAAAAAATATATTAATAATAGATGTAATTGGAATTTTTGTGTGTGTACCAGAAATGTTAAGTACAATATGTACTTATACAGCCTAATATGGAAAAGGCGAGAGGTCTTGTGCTGGTCACAACCTATTTTTTATGTATAATTATTTAAACGAAAATATTCTTGTTTTCTTAGCCCAGTATAAAAACTATCAGACATTTTTTTTTCTCATTTATTTGTGTCTGATAATTCGTCGTCATTAGAGTAGTCAGTCACCCCTTTCATCCCTGACTGGAAGCAAGAAGCTGGCACGTCAACAATGCCCAAGTATTTCTTTGTGCCCTGTGCGAACAGACGTCAGTACACGTCCGATGCATTCCAATCGCTGCTCTATAAACATGGGTTCGCGTCTAGTCAACCTGTCATGCAAACAACTTACTGCCAAGATAAATAATACCACGAGGAAGGTAAATATTAGTCCTTCAACTACAAGAAATTAAGATTTCATAAAGATGTGTTCAATAATTGATGAAAAAAATTCCGTCTGGAGCTCAAATACGTTCCCACAATGATTTTTGAAAGTTTCTATTTATACACAGGGGCGATCAAATATTTTTAATTAAAGAAAATATTGGTTTAATTCGATAAAATTATTAATGAGATATGAGCCTAAACTCATAATAGTTCGGTCGGTTTACATTTTTAACAAACAATTTATAAAACCTAAAAAATGATGAAAAAATTCTGCATTTTTTTTTCAATACCTGCGCCGAAAGTGCCACCTTTCGTGCCTATTTTGAGGGACGAAAGTGTCCATTTTCAGCTGAACGAGTCTTTGTTTCCCTAGTGACTCAAAGTAATGACGTAGCGGGATGCAATAGGATGTATGGTACTCAAGGTGGAATTTTCGGCGCAAGTATTGAAAAAAATATCGTGTGCGCTACGGGACGAAAGCATTTCGCGATTCGTGTGGTGGCAATCCTCGCTTCGCTCGGGCTGCCAACCCACACTCGTCGCAAAATGCCTCTTTCGCCCCTAGTTGCATAATATACTATTTTTCGGCCAGTGGGTCTCAAAATATATGACCTAACTTTATTATTTTAAATAAAAACATATATTTTTATTTGCTCATTTTAATTCTGTATTCAGTGATATGCATAATATTTTTATAACTTTACATAACGATTTTTTTTAAAGAAAAATGTATGGATAAAGTATTGTAAATGGTAAAAATTGTGTGTCGTTGTATAGTGATCAAGAGGCGGCGAATTATATGTTCGCACGCAGGCGGCAGTACCCTTAAGAACCGCCCTGTGTAAAACTGAATGTAAAGAACAAATGTGTTTGTGTCCATTATATGTAATATTGTGTAAGATCTTACCTATTTTATCTATTCAGGAGAAGGTGTAAGTGTACAATGAAACGTTGGTGTTGTAAGAATAAATGCTGTTTGATTGAGATTTCGACTAATTATTAACACCTAATCCATACCACATGCGCCAAATTTTCCACAGTATTGTTGGAAGTGTAATCATTATAAAACGGTCATACGCCGAATAAATAAATTTATATGTAAAAAATTTAATTTGAATTTACCTTTGTTACGGCAACAGCGTGTTTAATAGTCATATAGTCCACAATACTATATTAAAGATATTTAACACATAGAACACTTAGTTTTAGTTAAACCATAAGAATACACACTAATTCACTGCTTATATGTACGTATTCACACAATGAGAACAATAACAAAACTAACTGTTGGCTGAATATCTCTTGAACAACTATTAACTTGTCTGCCTAATACAAGAAAATTCAGGAAAGTATTCACAATTCGTCAATATTTTGTGTATATTTGATATTAAATTGCATTGTATTTTTCTTCGAAGTAGTATATTTACATGTAGAAAATAAATATTATAAAACATAAATTTAAAACCTACAGATTCTTGGGTCTAAATTAAGTCGATTTAAGTAGTCTTAAGTATATCCGAAAGTGTAGCATTTATCGTTATCTTGTTGATAATAGGTTTGTTCGCTGAACAAAATATGCAACTAATTGCAAATTTTTCAGTACGCGTGCGTAATTTGAAACTGGTTGCAAACTGATTGGAAATTTTTGGGTTCTGCGAACAGAATAACGCTTATTGTTATTACTATAGTATATTCAATAAAAATACTAACTCGGAGTAGGCTATAAACAAAAAATCGTATGTCAATTTGAGACGAGATATTGTCAAAAATGTTATCTAAAGAAATCAAAGCTTTTCTTTTTGAATTCTTACTTCAGAAATAGGAATAAATTTGAATACTTCTTTATTAGCTTTCCTTTTTAAAATTAAATTTCAGGATCAATTTTCACAATTTGACTCTTGAATTGAACAATAATCAGACATACGTTTCTGTGTTCATAGCTTGCTCCGAATTAGGTTTTTTTCTGAACATACTGCATCATCTGTAGTGAACAGAAAGGCTTTTTTTCTACTCCCATGCGTGAAGTGAGTACTTCACGTATCAATTTTTATGTGTGAAGTTAGAGTTTTTGCACACGGTGCGTGAAGTGCTACTAGTAAGATTTCACGCACCGGTTATTATTTTAAATATTACAAACTGAATTTTATTTTAATAAAACAAAGCTGTTAAACACCCGTTACGTTGGTAACCATGGTTACACAAGTCGATAATACAGAGGCTTTACGTTTAAAGAATGACAATGTGAAGAAAAAATATATTTTATTGCAAGGTCGTAGAAAAAGTATAGTATGTAACACGTGTGTGAAGCCTATTTTACATTCGGGTGGTTTGCAACACTCGCCTTCGGCTCGTGTCGCAATCTCCACCCTCATGTAAAAATGTCAGCTTCACACACTTGACACATAATATACTATTTTACTTTATGTTGATTGTTGTTGTTGTTGGCATTTGTCATTGTCACAATGAAATTATGATCTTACTTTATTGTTTAAAAGTTACTTCCTGTGTTCATTTCTGGTTCTCTTAAATTTACACTCGGTAATATACATGGCAGCAAATATTTATTGATTTGGAAGAATTTATAATAAATGTTAATATTCGTTTTCTCTCGCTTTGGTTGCATGTAGGAACAACAATGCTCGTTAATAGCCAGAAATTCCAATGCCGCAAACTAAAAATTTCTTTAGAATCCGCATACTATTCTGACGGTTGGAAACTGATCAGGGATTGAAATATTTTGCTGAACGAACAAATGATTTTTAATCGCAGATTTAAAATTAGTGTTGTGGGAACATTTTCAAACAGATTTGCATGCTCAGGTGACGGTTTCTGACTGTTGTGCAAACAAACCTTGTAATTGCAGGAAACTATTTGAAATCCCCCTTAGTGCGTCCCTGGAATCTAAGTGCAAAGAGATTTCATTTGATCTCGATGACAGTCGGGTGCAGCAATGAAAAACCACGAGATAGGGCTCCGTGTTCCGCTGCATGACTGTCCAATCTGAAGTCAGTCACAACACATCACCGGCCCTTTCTTCTGCCAGCCTCATGAATATGGATCCATCACCGCATGTAAACATTTATCCAACTCCTAATGAGCCTGACTTATATTTGGCACCTTCCACAACAAGAAATTCTGCTCAAAACAAAAAGAAGAGTAAAGAAAGGTCGGTATTTGCAAGACATCTGCGGATTTAAAAGCTTCTATATTTTGATTATATGTAGTAGTTACTAGATATTTTAGTATTAAGTAAATACGAATTATAGTATTAGAACTATAAAACTTTTAGGAGTAATAAAAGCAGCTGAGTTAACTTAGACTTATCTTTTTCCCAATCCATTACAAAGGATTTTATTTGTTAAACATCATCAATAAATTCTTATAATCATAATGATACGTTTTATTTCTACTGTAAACTGTAGTATGGAATAAAAAAAATCATCCAATTCATTTACATAATTATACTTGTTAATTTTATATTGCAAGTTGATTGAATACAGCTAGACCTAAAGAGTTTCTGTAATAATGTATCCCAATCTATTTGGAACAGATATATGTATTTACCATAAACCGCGATAAAAATTGGTTATGGAGATTTTCATAAATAACAACCTTTGGAGAGATATCTTTTCATGTTGTTCTACCTACAGGATTATTTGTTCTCAATGAGACTAGAAATTATGACTAAAATTTATCTGTCAACTTTTGTTACAAATTTCATTACCTACCTAAAATACTAAAAAATCGGTTGTGGCCAGCACAAGACCTTCCGTCAATTCGATGTATTTTGCACAAATCCCATACCAAAAGGACCGTGGAACAGTTTCTATATAATATCATGTAAAATCGAACACGAACACATACTATTTTTTACAAATTTCATACCAAAAGTTAATTTGAAAAGGTTCTATAAATCCAATAAAATTATGACATAAACATACACTAAGAAAAATGCACTTGACACATTTTACTTTCTGCTTCAGCTTTCCCCTATTTTAGTAGGGGTTGCTGTTTCCTCTTCTCTTCCATTCATTCCTGTTCAACGCATCTTCTTTACACAGTCCTTCCTTTCTCAAGTCTTCTGCAATACATGTTCTTTTTAGCCTTTCACTGCATGTCACTTGAGAGGACCACTATGAAATTTGAAATGAAATTATAATTATAGTATTGGAGTTATCGTCGGAGAAAAATTTGTCACACATGGACGGACACACACACACACACACGGACACACACACATACATACAGACATTATCTTAAAAATAGTAAATTCGTATTGTAGGGACCCTAAAACGTGCTTATTCATTAAAAACTCACCACCGAATTTTTTGACCAAAGACAGTACCTTCCTTACCTAAAGATGACGGAAGGTAAAAATGAGATTTCGGAAAAAAAAGTTAATGAGTAATATTGCTGCTGTCGACGAGTTCTCTCATTGATTAAATGTAAGGTACTTGTGTCTGTTATATTCTGTATAAACCTTAAAATTGAAAGTATTTTGATTTGCCAACAAAATGACATTTCGAAAAAAGTTACTAATGCCCGGTTTCACAAACATCAAATAAATCTTCGAATTCGTCGAATAAAAGAAAAATATCGCATCGAAACCATAACACAAATGACAGTATTTATTCTAGCTGTCATAGTGTGTAGCAATATTTTTTACTTATTCGATGAATAAGCTATTCGAAGATTTATTTGATGTTGGTGAAATCGAGTATAAGAAATTTTGTTGCTTTGAACGAGTTTTGACAATTTCAATTTGATGTAGTTATTTCTGTTAAACCCTGTATAGAAGATATAGAATGTAAATATTACAGATTGATAATTTTATATTCTTTAATATTTGCGATAAATGTAAATTGTTTAGACGTATTTTTTTAAAAGAAAAACTGTTTGCTGCTTCAAATAAACAACCATTTTCATTGTTACCAAAAACTTTTCAATTAGGGAAACGATATTTCGTACGTTTTAATTTTAAAGTATAAGCACATACATATTTGGTCCTGACAAGATTTTTCTATATTTGTCTAATTATTTTTTATATCTTCAGTGGCTTCAGCAATTTTTAAACTCTGATTTCAGGGCTAGTTTTGCAATCTCCGGTTAGAATTTTAACTCTAAGGTCCGGTATTTTCGTCTTTGGTTAAACAGCCTGTTAATTTAACTATCAGTTAAAAGAAAAACACAGCATCGACATCATTAGCCTAAATTTTAAAAATTACACATGTGTCAACTTTTAAAAATACGTCTAAAAGATTTACATTGCTCTTATAACTGACAGTTAACTTAACCGACAGTTTAACCAGAGATGAAAATATCGGGCCTAAGTTAAGTAAACAATATTGAATCGTGAATTCATATTATTTCAATTTTATATATGTATATATAACTGACAGTTAAAATTGTAACACCTGAGAAAATTTGATCGAATTAACTATTTTCGAAAAGTAAATTACTTAAAATGTTATCGTTCTACTATTATAGAAATAGAAATGTACCATCCACGGCTTTTTAAAAAACTTGCTGCATCATTTAATTCGTTTTCGCATTGACACGAACCGTGGAACCATCTTGAGATGGAGAAAGACACCGTTGAAAGCCGGATGGATAGTCGGTATCATTATATCAGCCGCACGTTTAATTACTTATTTTATTACTCGATTCTGAAACACTGAGACCTGTTCGAGAGAAGGTGCTAGTTAAGTTATTAAATAAATATTCTAACGTAAAGTGCTTCGTATACATCTGTCGTTATTACTAGCTACTTGCTACTTAAAATGCTTTTAACATCATATTAGATAGGACTATTAATAGAGGAAGGCACTATATTAAATGCAACATGCAGGATATCGTTTATGTAATTATTATCTTCAACTGAATTTATGCCGTAAATGAATAAATAAATTGTATACATTACAGGCTTAAATATATGTATAAACTTGATGTCTTTATTCCTCTTCTTTCAGTAATCAAATGTTTTACCTACTCATTTTGTTTAAAATATATAGGTATTAAATGTATTAAAAGTGAAAATGAATTAAATAAAATTAAATTCTAAAATATAGTAAAATAATGCTTGTGGTTCAGAATTCATTTTAAAATTAGTTTCTTGTGCAGGAGGCTTCTTTACAATCAAATTAGAGTGGCAGTCTAGTCAAAATTTCAAAAATATAATAGTTAAAATAAATAACTTTCAGTACGAACAATGGGATATGGGATCTTTCAGCATAGAAATAAATTGGAAAACTAATCATTTATAGTTCTTAAAACTGTATAAAATGGAATATCAAAGTTTTAAAAAGTTATTAGTTTAGAACAGTGGTTCCTAACTTTTTTGTCCAAAATCCAAAGTGTAGAAACAAAACTTCAATTAAACTCAATATTAATGTTTTTATGTTAATAAAATTAAATTAAATTAATTAAATTATTATTATTATTATTATTATTATTATTATTATTATTATTAAATTATGGGGTCCCGTGGTCGCGTGCCTGAGTGTCTGGTCGCGAACCTGGGGGAACCGGGTTCGATCCCGACTGACGCCAAATATTTCCAATTTTAAATGGCACAGTGACCCCTGTGGTGCACTCTCCACGCCAACTATGAGTGCCCGTGAGGTGACGCCTGGTAAGCGCCCACACGGTAAAATATATCGTCATCATTACCGATGTCTACATGTGTTGTAGATACTGGCACACCCAGAAATGAGTAATATGCCGTGATGATATATTTATTTTTATTTATTTATGTTAATAAAATTTATAAATTAACCCATAATACAAGAAAAAACAAAATAAACAAACCAAAAAATGAACTTGAGCAATAATCGACTGAGGAATGGATGAAGGTTCCCGAATGAAAAATAATAATAAAAAAAAAACAAAAACACAAAACTAAATGGCTCGTATTCTCCTCTTCAACTAGCGATTTTTATTTATTTTTTTTTATTTTATAAATAGACAAACAAAGAATAGGTATCATATTTTTGTATATAACACCGGGTTCGATCCCGACCGACGTCAAATATTTCACATTTTAAATTACACAAAAATGCCAGCAAAGAGTGCCCGTGAGGCAGTGGCGTAACTAGGAAAATCCAGAGGCGGGTTTTTTCTCAGGAAAAAGGCGCCATGATAAATTCGTAACTTATTTAAAGTAAAATATAGAAAAATCAACAACAGTTATATAACCTTCGTATTAAAAATAAAATTGTTTTTACAAAAAATGTAAAAAATAATTGGTATAATATAATTAAAAGTTTAACCTACGAGTTTGAGTTTCTTAAATTCATCCAAAACCAGGGTTACTCGTTACTCTTTTTACAAACTTCCGAATTGTCTGAATTATTACTGGTAAAAAAAATATTTACCTATTTTAAGAACACCATTTGTACTCTCTTTTAATGCATTTGCTTTTTTTTCTCTGCCATCCGGACATCTTTTTCTCAGTTGAACTCATTATTAAAATGATATTTTGAATTTAATAAAACAGCACAGAAGATAGTACACAGTTAGGGTTGCCAACTTTACAAAATTACAGAAAAAGACATTTTTCGGTCATCTTTTTCTGAATTGTGTAGGATTAAAAAATGCGCCGCAGGCGATTTTATGAAAATTTTCAAGGTCAAACGTGTTTTAATGCAAGATAATATAGTTTCTTTACAATAAAGCAAATTTAACAAATAAAAAAAAATGAAAATCAATAGTTTATGAAGAAAATAAGTAAAACACAATAAGATATCTAACCTTAAAATGTTAACTGCCAATATCTAAATTTACATTTTAATTTTTTAAACTGACGAAGCAGTTATTTAGGGCTAGTGAATTATAATAAAATATTAACGAGAATGAGAGCATGAGCATGAGAGTAACAATTAACAAATTTGACAAGTCAACACATCAATAATTCAAAAATTCTATCGTTATTTCATTACATTATATAAAATGTGAAATAATTATTTCATTTTCATATTTATAATAAGAAAAATATTAATAACAAAATTTACTATAAAAGGACAAATCGCGTCCTTTCCTGGTTTAAAAAAGGAGAAGGACAAAATATGCTCAAAAAAGGACTGTCCTTCCCAAAAAAGTCAGTTGGCAACCTTATACACAGTAGACAGTAGCATAGAAAACACGCCAGACGCCTGCATTTACAACTTGTGTCTTGTCAATGTGGCGATGTGAAAAAAAAAAAAATAGTATTCAACAAATAAAACTAATTAAACTTACTATTTAATACATTTATGATAAAATTAATAGGTATATTAAAATATTAAAAATATTAGGATGAAAAGGATTGCAGATTGTACTAATATTTTTTTGTTTATAAGATCAAATTAAAAAAAAAACATATTGGCTCGTACCACGATCACGGTTCTAACATTGGTGTTAGCTAGAACCGTGCTAACTATTTCACACATACTTCAGGGTTATAAAGAAAATCAGTGATGCCACTATACTAATTAAACCGAAAATGTACCGATAGGCATACATTTGGCTTCATTATTTTAAATTGTTTAATATGATTTGTCTCTGGACTTGTTTGTAAGATAAATTATTTAAAATATTGAAGCCAAATGTATTGAATATGCCTGTCAGTACATTTTCGGTTTAATCAGTATAGTGGCATCACTGATTTTTGTTTATATCCCTGAAGTATGTGTCAAGTCGTCGTCAAGGTTTTAACTAATACCGGTCTTAGAACCGTGATCGTGGTACGTGCCAATGATTTTAATTAAATTATTGAAAAAGGCGCCTATGTCTTGAAAATCTTCACAGGGGGGTGAGCGCACCCACCTAACCCCCCCTTAGTTACGCTGCGTGCATGAGGTAACGACTTTACTGATATATGTGACAAAGCAGATTGGCGCACATAGAAATGGGTAATATGCCGTGATGATTATTTATTTATTTTATAATATTTGAAATAAATGCCATATACAATATAATTTATTTTATTTTCCCTAATTTTTTAAATTAAATTTAACAAATGACAGTTGAAGTTGCGATTTTTGGAAAGTAGCGCTACTTCAAGAGGTGAGAATACCGGCCAATATGATACAATGTAAGATTTTAAAAAAATGCAATGCACACAAAACGTAACATACATATAAAAATCTTAGCTAGGTGATTGAGATGTTTAAAACTCAAATATGGTGCAGATATGCAGTTCTTATAATCAAATTATTTGTTTGATTTTTAAATCAAATTAATCGCGACCTTGCGACCATATTTGGGTCGCGACCCAGAGGTTGAGAACCACTGGTTTATAAAATATTCGAGTTTTAATTGTCCAATAACATCTATCGGGCATCTACCCTTTTATGGACCATAGGAAATATAATGATATAACTTTCATATTGCTGTAAATTCTGCCCTATAAATTTTAGAATTAAAGTCCAAATAGAAAAAAATATTCATAATTAAAATGTGCATCAAATGAGCTTAAATTTATTAATATAATACGTTATTTTTTGTCAAGATGAACGTAAAATAAAATATTCGTCTTTAATGTTTTCCTCAGAGTGCCATGCAAGACAAACACAATTCAAATAGTCGTATTTTTTAACTTTGACAGATGAAAGTTTATTAATTGATATGGAATTATTAATATTGTTCAATTGGGTTTTTTCTGCGATGGTATGTGGAGAAAAAATGAAGAAATAAATCTTAGGAAAATATATGCATGAATGGTTGGTTGTAATATATTCCTACAACAGTAATATGAGTATAAAAAGAATGAACGACATTTCATAAACTGTATTTGCAAAATGCGCACAAATGCAGCATTCCTCGTTTCATTGTATATTTTTTCTTTTAGAAATAACTGCTTTAAATATACGAAGGAAATAAAAATGTAATATTCTCATATGAAAATTTCTCTCGAGATGAGCGCAGAAAATTTATTTCACCGATTTAAAGTGTAGAAAGTGTGGAAAGAAACACAAATTGAAATAAAATTGCAAAACATATTTGGAATTTCCAGGGAGTACATCTTTGCTAGTCCACCGATTTCATCATTACCATATTTATAGGTATTTTAAAACGACAAATGTTCATTTAATAAATCCCAATGTAGTACGGCTTCGCATAATTCGAATCCCGGGTGGACGGCTTCGGGTAGTATCGAATCGCTCCCCGTTTTATAATTTACATAAAAAAATATATTTCCGATATGAATGCTACATAAAAACGAGGCACGGCGCCTCAATATGGGGCGTTCGCATCTTTTTCATTTCTTTATACGACTCGCGACGAGTAAAAAGTTATTTGATCAGTGGCTGGGACATTCTTTGAATTTAAATACGCCCAGTTTTTATTACCTCCGATTTCACTACTTCCAAACATAACACATAGGTATATTTCCTTGTATTCGTTTCTTCTATATCCGTTATAAAAACACTTTTTATTTTGTTCATTTTACTGTAATAGTATAGTCAGTTTTGTTCACGGAAGACGACTATGCAAGGTAATTTGTTTGAAGAAAGAATGCGCAGCATTTTATAATTATAACTTAGAGCTTAACTTTTTGCATTATTGAACGTATGTCTGATTATTATTTAATTCCGTGAAGTGTAATTTTAAGGAGAAAAGATAATAAAGAAGGATACAAAATATTGCCATTCACTGTTTTCTAATTTATTTCTATTTCTGAAATAAGGATTCAAGATGAAAAGCTTTACAGACATATAGTTATCTACTACCCCTGTAATGTTATCCAGTGACGTTGACATTGACTCTAAACATTTAATGGAACAATAGTTATTTTTTATACAAGACGATAAAATTGTATGGGGTCCCGTGGCCGCGTGCCTGAGTGTCTGGTCGCGAACCTGGGGGAACCGGGTTCGATCCCGACAGAAGCCAAATATTTCCAATTTTAAATGGCACAAAAGTGACCCCTGTGGTGCACTCTTCACACCAGCTATGAGTGCCCGTGAGGTGACGCCTGGTAAGCGCCCACACGGTAAAATATATCGTCATCATTACCGATGTCTACATGTGTTGTAGATACTGGCACACCCAGAAATGGGCAATATGCAGTGATGATATATTTATTTATTTATTTAATTTATAAAATTGTATTTTATCGACGAGCGGATCGCTCGTAAATTATTTTTCGCGAGTCGATAATTTAATTTTATCGTCGTGTGTAAAATTCTATTTTTGTCTATAGCAGATTTTAAAGAGCAAAAATTAGAAAAACCAATTATATATTAAATTATTTAAGAATAATTTAAAAATCTCAGTAGCGTGGTAGTTATAGAATTTGTTTGAAAACAATTTCATTTTATTCGTTTATACAATTGAAGTTATATATAATATGAATCGCCAAAATGTATATTGTGTTTTTATTTAAATAAAAATTAAAGTTCTTTAACTACCCTTGCTGTTAAAGTATTATTTTATCTACCCTTGCGGTTAAAATGTCACTTAGTCAACTATTTCGAGTTGAACAAAGCACACTTTAAAATCTGCTATAGAAAAAATAACTTTTTTTAACATATCAATGACCGAAACGTCCGTGTATTTTTATGTAAAACGGTTTGCGAATGTATACGTATACTTCCGCAACCATAAGGAACTTAAAGCCCAATAAAATTTAATTAAATACTTTCAAATTGACACACGTTTTTTTGTTCATAGCCTACTCCGAATTTGCCCACGGTTTATTAGATAATCACGAATACGTGTTACGTGGAATACTCTTCCTTACTAAATCGGTTTTCTGTCGTGTAATCGACAGTATGTGTGTATCTTGTGTTTAAATTTTTTATCAGATATGCAGTTCACTTTATAAAATATTCATGTTCTTGAGTTGATGAACGCTTGAAAAATAAGTACGTATATGCCAAGTATATGGGAATAAATATGCTCAGAAAGTTCTTGTACGCCCGTATATTTAATGCGGTGGCTATAAACTCTTAAGGTTACGTTGTTAACCGCGTTCTTAACGAGTAAAACAAATGTCAGAGTACCGAATGAAAACAACGATAAAACCCACAGTCCAGGTCAAGACAAAAACTAAAAATCAAACATGTGCGAAGAAACAGAATAGAGAGGGAAAACGTCCTTGGAAAATATACAAATAATAAATAATGCATTATAAATTTTTTTGGCGTTTTCAAATATTTTTTTCACGGCCTTCTTTTCAGACATGATTTGTACACATTATACTCGTCGTCAAATGATTATGGACTGATGTTCAACTTTTATCCCTTTCCGCACCCTGTCCCTTGCCCAGCGGTGTTGCCGCTTGTAACTTGACATGACCAGGAATGAACGCATATATCATATAATACATTTAAAACAAATTAAAATTTTTAATACATCGTAAATGAAAGAATTTATTATAATAAATAAGTAAGGTAAGACAGTAATACGTAATATAAAATTTAAAAATGTCTCTGTGGAAAATTTATATTTATATTTTGACCAAAGTTTCCACACATCAAGCTAAGGTCCCGTTTGCGTTAAAATACGATAACCGGTGAAATCTAAATAAAAGATAAGAATAATTGATTATTAGGTGAACAGTAGATCTGCCAACACAACATACTTCTGCAGTCAAAATCAAAGTTATCTTGTTTTTTAATAAATTATAAATTTTTTCAGGATGTAACGCCAATTTTTTGAAAAAATAGTGTACATTGGCAATAATTGTTTTTGCCTGCCCATTTAAATCTTGTTTTTCTAAACGTTTTTTATAAGAACCAGGACTATTTAACTAATGAGTTTCACTCATTTTCTTTTATATGTCTAAATATAATGCAATTCATAGGACTGGGAATATAAAGCGCACGCAGGTATTAACAAAAATGTCAGAATATAAAATGACATTGACATATTACAGATATTTGTACAGGTAGACACTTAAAAAATTTGGCATCAGTGTAGAAATCTCCAGTCCATAATTATTTGACGGCAAGTTATAGTGTACATTGTGAAAAAAAAGTAAAACACTTTTGATGTAAAATTGTGTACAGGTATTTTTAAACAGTATTTAATAAATACACTTATTTACGGATGCAGCTAATTATTTATTTATTAACAATCATTTATTTATTTATAATTAATTAATTATTAGTCTGATGCATAAAAACACAATTTTGTTTCTTGAAGGCATCCTCGTATCTCTAATGTCTGTTCAACTTCTTCTCGATCATCTGAATAATAATTGTTATTGTTTATTTTTTATTATATTTTATAACAATTCTAGCAAGAATTATACCTTCTGCACCCCCTTCAGTACTTTCTCAACCTTCATCTTCCTCATCATCTCTAAGCCCTTCAATAAGTTTTGACTATGATATGACAGGACTAAAAACAAAAGTGAAAATATTAAAATAACGGCCGCCGGCCTTTATTTTTTATAACAGACACCTACAATAAGCATCAAGTGTTCTTAAAAAAATCTGTTGTGGCCAGCACAAGACCTTTCGCCATTTCCATATTAGGATATATAAGTATTGTATTGCAATTAACTTTCGAACCGTCGTTTTATAACAAAAAATTACAGAACTTTATTCAAATATTGTTTTTTATTGTATTTAACATGTCTTCTGCACACATATAATTCTATTTATATCTATTTTTCATTGTATGAGGAAGTTTCTAAATGTCAGAGATTTTTCCAATTCATTAACCAGATTGGCGGTATTTCTGATGGATATATGCATTTTACCACAATTTTACCTATAATTTCAAATATTTAATTAATAAAACAATAAGAAAAGTTAAATATACTTCCCAGAAAAAGCTATCAGAATGTCGCTAAAACTGTTGATATTTGACAATGACATGTGTCATGTTATAAACATTGGAATTTGTCAACTGGTTTCCTTAGTGCCTTGGCCTCTGCGATTAGTTTACTCTATAAATTATAGTGTCTTTATCACTAAATCTACACAAGATATAATAAAATTTTTAAGTGTATTAGATGGAGAATTTTATGTTCTTCAATATTTAATAAAAAAAAACTCCCAAAAATTATATTTAGAAGATTTTTTTTAAGAAACTACTACTTCCGGTTGTTCAATTGTTACCAAAACCTTTTCAGCTCTTCCCAGGAATGTCAGATTGAAGAAACTGCAGTTAAATATTTTTTAAGTCTTATAGTTTTTGAGGAATCGTCCCTCCAACATCCATACATACACACATACACATACACACATACACACACACACACAGACATCATTTAAAAAATGTTATAATCGGATTCTAGAGACCTGAAATCGTGCTTATTCAATAAAATCTGGGTATGCGAATTTTAGCATAAATCCAATACTTCTCTTAGCGAGAGGTATAAATAACAGCATCTTGATGAAACGTTGTCAAAAAAGCCAAAAAGTTGTTCAGAATGACAGACAGAGAAGAATTTTATTATTACTTTATTATTCCTAGATGTTTAAATTTTATGTTAATACGAAAAATGTTCCATCTTAACAATGAAATGTTTAGTATATATTGTACGTTATGATTTTTTTTTTTGGATAAAATCATTCTTTTAATCGAGTTAGTTAAATTAAAAGTGATATCCCGTATATTGCACGCCATGTGCGACAGGGCTAGCTTTACGTATTTGTACCGTAAATAACTACTTATCATCATTGCACTTTTATTTTTTTTGAATTATAGTGCTTCTTTCTTTATATAAGTATTCCCTATTTGAATTTTCCTAATGTATTCATACCTAATTTACTCAAAATTCACACATTTTATGTGCATATGGCCATTTTTAAACATATTATACATGAAAATAGCCACTTTCGTACTTTAAAGCAAACTCCACTATTAAAGTTTGAACTCATAATTTGATTATTTAACGTGTGACGGCTCACATGAATTTGTTGATGAAGAATTTATTATAAAATACAGATTCGCTTTAATGTCATCATAAACGTATGGTGATAAAATATAAATTAAAACGCTGTTTTGTTTGTTTTTATATTAAATATGCAGCAGGCAACTTTTGCATCCATATTTTATCCGGTGTATACGAGTACTCTAAATAATCTGTATCACAAATGCGTGCATATTTATATTTTTCATTAAACGCGGGTCGTTAATGTATGTATTAAAACTAATTTTCTCGCTTGGTAATATCAGAATAAAGTTTTAAAATCAATTTTTAAATATTTTATCAGTGCAATTTGTTCAACAGGATCGTATTAAACATTGAAAAATCGTTTTTGTTTAAATATTCATCATATTATATCCCGTGCGCTTAAATTGAAAATATGAAAAATATTAAAAGTCATCCACCGTAACCATCAAAATTTGTTCTCCAGAGAGAACGAATAATTAAAAACCACGAGAGGGAAAGAGAGATGAAATATGTATCTTCATTCCAAAAAAATTATTAGCAGCATATAAAAATAAGTATCTTTAATAACACAGTGCTAAGAAAATATTACTTCATAAGTTTTTTACAATGAAAATTTAAATAAGACAAGTATTTTAAATCTGTATGTGTCATAAAATTCCAAGAACTAATTTTATGTACAAAAATCAAAGGGGTGCCTAGATAAAAAATGTAAGTTCTAAAATAGACTAACTAGATAAATAAATAAATAAGATAAGTTTAAACGATTTAGGATAAACTCATTTCCGATATTGGAAATCGAAGAAAATCCATAATTATTCGATTATTCCAACATTAGATACATGAAAATAGATTTTATTCACAATCATTATAGTAATATACAGATTCCTAACCTTTTGGAGGTTGGAAAATACGTCATTCCTAACTTTAATGACAATCTCTTGGGTTGGAAATAACAGATTTCACTTCCGTCTCTTGGGCTGGAAATGTTTATGTAGGGGTTGCCTAGCCACATTGCCGTAGATCCCCATAATTCAGTAGGCTAAACAAATTTTAAGACAGCTGTCAAAATATTAATAAAATTAAAGGTTATAATTCATTGATTTATTTTGAAAATTATTGATTTAAAATGAGGATGATTGTGAATAAAATAGTATACATAACCTCGATGGGAGTTTCATAACAGCCTCGCGCATTAACTCACCACGAGGCTTCGCCTCTCGGTAATATACATGCGCCCTCGGCTGTAATGAAACATCTCCCACCTCGGATGTAATATACTATTTTTACGAACAATATACAAAGTCAATGGCAATGGCCGAAACGTCCGTGCATTTTTATGTAAAACGGTTTGCGAATGTATACGTATACTTCCGCAACCATAAGGAACTTAAAGCCCAATAAAAATATAAATAAAATTTAAATCTAGTTCCCACATTGTTCCTATAAAGTATTTAATTATATGTCAGTTTGATACGAGATATTGTCAAAAATATTATCCAAGGAAATTAAAGCTTTTCTTCTTGAATCCTTATTTTGGAAAAAGAAATAAATTAGAAAACGGCGAATGACAATAATATCCTGCATCCTTCTTTATTATTTTTTCTTCTTAAAATTACATTTCTTGATCAATTTTGACAACTTCACTATTGAATTGAATAATGATCAGACATAAGTTTCTGTATTCATAGCCTACTCCGAATTAAGATTTTTTTTGACATACTGTACATGAAGTACGGCTATTTGTATCAGTAAACTATTCTCAATGGGGTATGTGACCAAATTTTGATTTTTACATATATGATCCTAGACCAAAAAATAAAATACTCCTATTTTTTTAAATTGATAAATTATTCTTAGTTTACGAGAAAATAATTATTAAAACTTTGGAGAAGGGATCTGTGACGTCAGTAGGGTAGAATGATAGAAGAAGACAGTTAGACTGAGATAGATATATTGTGATATTCCATAACCTATCACAACATATCTATCTCAGTCTAACTGTCTTCTTCTACCATTCTACCCTACTGACGTCACAGATCCCTTCTCCAAAACATTAAATTGCTAATAACAATATTATTACAAACTAATGTTTAGTTTTTATTATTATAATGAGAAGCTATAGAGGTTTGTTTTTATATATTATGCCATATATTGAAATTCGATTATGGTCACATACCCCATTGCCTTTCGCCGTTGTATTTTTTAAATAATATTGATATTTGAACCGACACCCTTCGGTTTATTGAATTTACATACTATTATTTAGCACCCTTGCCCTATTTAAATAAGGAATCTAATTTTCTCACCCCCAAATTTGTTACCATATCTATTTGATTATTCAGTCCAATCTAGGTAAAAAATCTGTTGATATACATATTATTTATTTTCCAATCGTTTTTATAAAGGGCGAAGACTTGGTATATTTTTATGTTCCATCCAGCATATGAAACTTCGGTTTCATTTCAATATAAAAAGAATATTTTAGGGTTGAAACCGCCCCCACAGCTTTTAAATATTAGAATTCCAACAGCGATTTGACATGTTATAGCAAGCTTTAGTAAAGACGTGACGATATAAAGCCCTATATTTTATTTCATGTTTGTTTGAGTTTTATTTATAGGTACAAGAAAACATGAGTAAACAATTTAAAATTCAAATTCAGAAACAAAACATGAAAAAAGGTTCCACTCATAATAAAAATTCCGTATTCGTTTCGTTCAGCAAAGAGAATTTGTCATTGCAGTGTTCATTAAAATGCATAGCTGCAGAAGTTTTATTATTTACGCATCTTCATTAGAATAAAAACACGGACGGGGTCTTATTATTGTCTCGAAGCCGGCGATTATGCATTAGTTTCTTGAAACAAGGTGCCCAAGTGTTTAATATTCGAGCCCGAGCGTTTTCTAGAAAAAATATCACCGAGACGACATTTATACGTATTTTTAAAACGTGGGCTATTTTATAACCATGCAATATGAATACGAATTGAATGGAGGAAAAAGAACCATTTACAATGTGATGTATACAACGGAAATACTAAATCGTCCAGTGCTAGTTCGCCTAGTTGCAAAAAAATCACTACGTTAACGTTAAGATATTGATTAAATAATACCAGTAGGTATTATTTAATCAATGCTTAAGAATCAAAATATGTACTTAACTCGTATGTATAGTGTGAAACAAAATTCGAGTTCCTTACATGAAAAACTTTCTTAATGTGCGTGAAGGTCTTTTCAAGACAACTTTATTAGGCACCTCAAGAATTTTCCATCGTCTTTTGTTTTTGAGCTACAGGCTAAAACTTGTTTTTCACTTATTTTGAAAATATCTCATATCTCGCTTATTATGAAAAATAAAAAAATATTATTAAAATATCTTTCAGAACTCATATTATTAATTGGAATAATACTACCTGTTTTTTAGTTTAAGTTCTGTATTTATTTATTTATTTATTATTAAAATCCAACGTTTCGGCACCATAAACTGGTGCCTTCTTCAGGGGATACATTGACATAATTATGTGAAATAACAAAAACAACAAGTAACCAAGGTAACGAGAAATGTTCATAAATGTTACCTTTTTTACGTATACAATTTTCTAGACAATATATGCATGCCCGGCAATAACATGAAAGGCGAACATGCATCTTCTCAGGAAAAAATATCCTTTTGCCAGAGGAAAAACAAGAAATATCAATCTCAATCATTGTGACGGATTAGAACTTAGTCGCGCATGGCTTCCAATATTAAATATGTTGTAATTTGTAATATGTATACAATTTTTTTAAAACTTTTTCTAACATCTGTTAATAAAGAGTACGGCTGCGGTATTCCGCTACCGATAAAGCGTTTCTGAGTTATACAGATCACTTCTCTGCCAGTTTTTGGGACGGTTTTTCCTCTGGCAAAAGGATATTTTTTCCTGAGAAGATGCATGTTCGCCGTCCATGTTATCGCCGGGCATGCATATATTGTCTAGAAAATTGTATACATAAAAAAGGTAACATTTATGAACATTTCTTACTGTTATTTGTTACTTATTGTTTTTGTTATTTCACATAATTATGTCAATGTACCTATCCCCTGAAGAAGGCACCAATTTATGGTGCCGAAACGTTGGGTTTAAATAATAAATACAGAACTTAAACTAAAAAAAGGTAGTATTATTCCAATTAATAAAAAAATATGTTTAGATATTTTTTATATTGTTTTTTATGTAAAATAACGTAGTGTAATTAGATTTTTTCAAAATATAATAAATTTCGAGATGTAACACAAAAATAATATTTTTTAAATGTGAATATATGTTGAAAATAGTCTCATCTTTTTCCCTATTTTTTAAGCTTTTCAATGATGTATAACCAGTTTACATTATTTTGTATTAAACATGGATAAAACTTGAATTATTAATTATTTGGGGTTATGTTCGAGATATTTCTCGAGAATTATTAAGTTTTAAAAACCTAATTACACCAAGTTATCAAAGTATCTAAACATTTTCCTTTATCTTTCATTATAAGCGAGTTATGAGGTATTTTTCAAAATAAGCGAAAATTAAGTTTTAGCCAGTAGCTCAAAACATAAAAGTCGATAGATAATTCCTGTGGTGCCTATTAAAGTTTTCTGAAAAAATTAGCCCACAAGACCTATATTAATTTTTTTGTAACATGCATAAGAAAATTGATGTCGGTCTTTATGGGCCAACTTTTGGAAATAACTTTGACAGCCATCACAGGAATTTTCGATCGTCTTTTGTTTTTGAGCTACTGAGTAAAACTTGATTATCAAAAGGTCGAAAATCGATTTCAAATTTCTAAGATCGTACAGGCCTAGTAAGGAGTTAACAACGGTCTAGCGTTCGAATTTTTTTTTTTTTTGATCAAGTCTCGAACGTTTTTAGTATTAAACCATGCTTTATTTTAATTTAATTGGTCCGCCACGCCCTTTCGGGATTTAATTTTTTGAACACGGTTCCGCTTTCGGTATTCTAGTCACGTCGTAAATTAATAATTGTTTAACAGAGTTTTTCATGGTAATGTCGTCGGACGATATGGCAGTGGACGAATTAGCATTGCTTCGAATATAACGACCTTACGTAAATTTTGTCTTACAAATTGGAAACATTTTATTTTCATGTATTAAAAATTATTGTAATTGTTATGGCTGTTTATGTTCCTAAAACAGGTAAATGATTTGAATATTAACTACGAACATTTATCTAACTGTGATATTATTTATTAATCCGTAGTTTGTTTTCTTGTTTGATTGTTTTTTCTATTGTTGTTTACACGTTTAACTAAGGACCACCTCTATAAAAAAACATAGTTACGTGGGACAGGTTTATAGTCCATGATTCAAAGCAATAAAAATTTTAATGTAATTTGACAAATAAGAGTAATAAAATTATTATTAAAACACATTTGTTATGTATATAAAAATATGTCAAACATTACAATAAATTTTCTTGCATAGCAAAATTTATTTTATATTAAAATTATGTTAATTTTTATAAATATTTTACAAATAATTATTATTCCCGTTAGTAGTACATACTAGTAGATATTTTTATAATATAGAGTGTCTCTCAAATAGGAGTCATGGCTTAACCACAGATTCCTGAGGCTAATATAAGACGATTTAACTAAACATGCTTCTATCGGAAAGTGTACCATTTAGCCAGTATTCAGCTTCAAAGTTCTTCGAAAAAAAAAAAATGAATTTTGATTGTAATAACAGAACGCTTTATTCGATTTGGATGAAATTTGGTATGACAGTTCATATGGTTATGTCATCTTTAAAGATGATAATTGTTAACATTAGTGAACCACTAGTGTATGAAACTTAGGTGTCCCAACATTGATTAGACCGGTACTTTTTAATGGCCACGCCGATAACGTGAAATTATTTTTTTTTTTTGAGAAAGATACATTCAATAGTAAACTTTTCTCTCTCTGTTTAATTTGTGATATCTGTTACGGTTCACACAGAAAAAAATAAAATCTGAGTGTCTGCACCGCTAAAATACGGCATTCATTTAGAAAAATGAAAGTAAAAAATGCGTAGAGTGAAGCAAGAACTCAAGAAGAATGGAAAATAACGATAAATTAATAGCTATTTATGTATTATGGGCGAAATGATATAGATTTTGGCCCGCGGTGCAAGATTGAAGCCCGACGCGTAGCGGAGGGTTACAATGCATCTAGGGCCAAAATATATTTCGCCCGTAATACATACAATATTTTTTGCACATCCGGAGTAGTGTTACTTCATTAGAGATGCATTCGGGCCGGGCCGGGCCGGGTTTTGAGATTTGGATCGACTCGGCCCGAAAATAAAAATTATCGGCCTGACTCGAAGATCGACTCGACAAAGAAATTAGCTGGCCCGGCTCGAAAATTGACTCAAAATCGGGCCGAGCTTCGGGCCGGGCCGGGCCGGGCCAAAGCTCGAAATTGGGTGCATCCGGCATTCCTAATGTTAATTTTTATGTTAAGGCTTAATGTTTAACTTTCTTCGTGTCAAACTTATAAAAAACCTCTACATTCTTATAACTTTCAACATTATTTAACATAAGTAGTTAAAAAAGAGACCCTTCTAGTATAAGTTTGTTATAAAAATTACAGACCTACGAGTATTTAACACTTTGTTTACCAAAGCCGTTCAAATATTTAAACAACTTTTTCACAAATCTTATATAAAAAATATAATTTACATAATAATAGCAACATCACAATATAATTATTATGCTTTAATGAATAACCTTAAATTCTTGAAGTAAAATAATACATTTTTATTTATTAATATGTGAAGTATGTGGTTATTAAATCATTTTGATCCTTTCTAACTTCATCCATTTTCATTAAAATATTAAGGAAACTGTACATTTGATTGAACTATAAGATTTTTCGGGCCGGCCCGAAAAGCTCGAATTTTCGGGCCGGGCCAAAATCAAAAGTCCGACTCGCCTCGATTTTTGAAAATGATTAGCCCGATTCGACTCGATAAAAAATATCTTCGGCCCGGCTCGATGATCGATTCGAAATCGAGGCGGGCTTCGGGCCGGGCCGGGCCAAAGCTCGAAATCGAGTGCATCTCTATACTTCATCACCGTGATCAAAGTAAAATTGCAGATCATAGTAGTCTATTTGACATATGTACGTTGTCACGGATAACAATGAAAACAAGCATTAGTTAATCATAGATGTAATTATTTTAACTGGGCACGAAAGGCTCTAGGGCGAAAATGACTACTTTTCCGCCTCCGGTCGAAATTCTTCCTTAAAATAATGCTATTTGTCCGACTTTTACGCCCGGATGTGCAAAAAATTATTTATTGAATAGTACAGTAACTACAAATTGCACATTTTGTTATTTTTTGTTATGGTGAAGGACCTCACTGTGGCGACTGTAGAACAAAACCCGTGTGTATTCCGAGCGCAAATCGAAAATATCTAATTTTCCGCTCAAATAGCTATTGTTATAATAATCCGTATGCACAAGTACTACTATACTACGAGTATAGAAGACTATGGGTTGTAATAAAAATCATTGAGTACCATATTCGCTGCTATATAAACATATTGCGGAGTCACCTGTTTTCGTATTTAAAGTGTTAAACCCGCAATATGTCTCTCTGGCCGCCTGCTGTGTTATTCTCCGTAAAATGTTATGATTCCTGTGTAAAGCCTTCACTGTGGACATGTTAACGACTTTGGGCCATTCTAGCGGCCGACAGCAGCGCTACAGAGGAGGAATTTATTATCGATAAGTTTAGTTCCGCGCGTGGGCAACAGATGGAACCGCCGGACTGTTTTTCCGCGGGATTATTATTCTGAGGTTTATAGATTTAATAAACTATAGGACGAGTTTTATGGTGTTAATATTTGTAGGTTATTGGATGTAAAAGGGTTAATGGCTGGAACAACAGTTGGGGTAGTTGTAATTTTAATAGAGAGAAAAAATGGTGGACGTTAATTTTATAGTTATTTGGATATAAAAATGCACTTCAATATGAATAAGGACCTTAAGTTTGGTACTAAATATACAATTTTGTGGGAGGTCGTTGTAAGCTATACTGCGCATTTTTTATGATTATTATTTTCACATTTGGGACTGGTAATCAAGATATTATATAGAATCGGGAGCAATATTTGGCGAATGTAGCAGTCACATCAACACAATACTAAAAATCTGTTGTGGTCAGCACAATACCTCTCGCCTTTTTCATATTAGACTATATAAGCATTGTATTTCACATTTCTGGTACACACAAAAAATTCTAATTTCATCTATTTTTTATTTTTCAATTTATTCTCTGAACAAGTTTCCTTTTTATTCTTCTAAATGTTCGAGATTCTTCCAATTCTTTGACGAGATTGGCGGAATTTCTGAAGGGTATATGATGAAATATATACATAGCAAGCGCGTGTTTATTTGACCTGATACTGTACATTGTTTTATAAATGAATCCCCTTTTTGATACCAATTTAGATGTTGACGGAGTCTTTTCTCCGTTATAACAATCGCATATTATAATTACTATTACATCTCAACTTGTCCAAGTACCAATTTTAGGTTTTCCGCATTCAAGAACAGTGTCAATTTAACGTGCGGCAGCTATATCTAAAATTTTAAATATATTATTAATGATAAAATACGAAATATTACATGTATTTGCCAGAAAAAGCCTTTAGTAATGGCTCTGGATTTTTTACACTGACATTTATGTCAATTACAACATTTTAATTTTAAAACTGGTTTCCATGGGCTGTTTGTTTCATTATACAATGGATTATTTTATATAATTATAGTTCGCTATCTCCTTGTACTTGTACTGTAATCGCGAAAAATTTCGGTTGTCAGATTTCAATGGAAATATCCATTTTGGCCATCCCTGAATCCATTTTGACTAATATCTTCGTGAGTGTTATAACATATGGTTGTATACTTCCTTTTTTGGTCATTATATAACTTCTGAAGCCAATAATAGATTTTATGCACGGACGTATCATAATTTGACAATTATACACGATTTTCTTTGACATAAACGTCATTTTATAGCCCGCGTCAAACGTCAAACCAAATTATAACCTACAATATAAACAATGTAAACAGGCAACATGAAAAGTTTTTATTACAAATAGAAAATTTTTATATTCTTTAATGAAAAATGAAAATTAATTTTGTGATATTTATATGGAAAGCACGGAGATACACAAAATAAAACTTAAATGACAGAACTAATAAACAAACAATAAACTGTTGTGTTCTGCTTTCATAGCAAAACTAGATACTGGATGTACGAGGACAAATTCTTTTCGATACATTTTTTCTAGCACTCATAATTTGAAAATTTTCGTCCGTGCATAAAGTTTTGTATGTACCACGAGCGTAACTTGCTTTTATGGCCTTTGATGTGTTTTTATCCCTCGGCTTACGCCTCGGGCTTAGAATCCCGGCCATAAAAACCTCCTTACGCTCTTAATACATAAATAACTATTAACAAAAAACTATATTAAAATATAATCCAAAACTTTTAAATTTGATATATGACTCTTATATCAATGGAAATACCATAATAGAATTGGTTAAAATGGGCTAACCGGAAGTGATACAATATCTGAAGCTGCTAATAGTTTTTCTAGAAAAAAAAAATGTCAATGTCAAATACGTGCAATTTCATGATGAACTACTATTTGATCTGATGATCTAGTTTAAATATATAGAAGATCAGTTGGTTTACTTAAAGTGTGAACTATTACACTAGATAAATATCTCAATTTTTCACATTTATGCCGAAATTGAATGAATGAATGATTACGCCTCGTTTTTAAAACTTTAAAAACTATTTTGTTTTATTGTACAACACATGATACAAAATTTATCTCTCTTTCAGTATTTTTCTTTTTGCCCTTCACATTTTTTTTTTTCTTAAATATAATCAATACCATCTTTCTTTTGGTGAAGACGATCGACGGATATAAATTTAATAAACACGTCATCGTATGATGATCAGAAGATCGATGAGATTGGTGGATCTACAGCACAGAAAACCCAGTCAATTACCAGTCAGATATCCTTGATATCCGAGCAACAAGGTGTCCATTGTACCCGAGACTCGTTAAAATTTATCTGTCATGCTTGCGAGCACACTGCCAGTCATTTATACAAGACCGTTTGAAAATTTGTCTACACACAGATTATTATAAATTTAGAAAATAGATTGTTTCTGGATTTATTTCTAAATTATTTCTTCATAAAGGAAGAATTCGTGAATATGAATACTATATTTGTTTTCACAAAAAAATGCAAATAAAGAAAAAAATCATGCTACTACTATAGACATAACTCCTAACACTAATATAAAGTCAAAAATTTCTTCTTTTTTGTGATTATAGATTCATACTATGAAGAGAATGGAGTAAATATACTGATATATACACCAATTCTGAACAAATCTGTAAATCTGTAAAAACTTGACAAAAACGCATCTATTTTTGTTTATTAATATAAAATTATACATTAGGGTGGCAACTTTCGTTGCGATTTTGTTCATTTATTTACAGATTTACAGATCTGTAAGATCTACAGATTTGTTCAGAATTGACCCAATAATTAAAAAGTGAAGAATTTAATTTTGGCCAGTATGATCTTCAAAAAGAGTTAAGGCTGGTTTATTATGAATTTAATTTATAAATTTACATTTAGAAATTTTAATTTAAAATTTACTATTTTCTCTCTGGTTTATGTTCGATTTTGAAATTCTGGATCTCACCAATCAGTATCTATTACGTGACTTGTCACTGATTGTTATTGGACGTTTCACCAATTATTAGTTCAGAATTTAAGTTACAATGTTATTTTCATAGCCATTAATTTGTTAGACGCTAATGAACAAATTGTTGATTTGTATAATAAAGAAATAAAACAAACACAAACTTAAAAAACGTAGATGGTCTGTTAGGCCGTGGTTAGGCCTATAAACACATTGATTTGTCAACGGGCAGTATCTTAGTTTGTTTCTAAAAGTAAAATATCAAGATCATAAATAATTCTTCAAATATACTCGTATGAGTGTGCCTGTATTTAATTCCCTGATATCCCTCGTTACATTGAAATTACGCAAACGTTTTTATATTTGTACAATTCATTTTCTTTGTCGTATAAATTACGATGTTCGCGAATACTAGTTATTAACAAAAAAAAAAAACAAAATATCAATTTGTTCTTGTGAATCCACCTTCAAAATGTTAATAACTCACAAACAGAAAAGACAACTGACGGATGAAGCAAAGTTTTACGTCCGTCATGTTTAATTGTTCTCTCTTCTGATTGGTCGAATTTAAAATTTACATTTGAAAATATAAAATGTAGTTATATTCCAAATCTAAATTTGAAATTTCTAAATTTGTAAATCGTTCATATTACCATCGTATGCGTTTTAAGTGGGTTTATATTTTAAAATCTAAATTATAAATTAGTAAATTAAATTAATCATAAACAAGCTCTTGCAGATCGACCAGATCGTATGAAATAATTTTTCGCCCATGCTGTTAGATAAATATAATTAGAGAAATATGCAGGAATCCGGTAGAACAAAAAATGTACATTTCAAGTAAATTGCACTTATTTTTGAGAATTTCGAAATTTTTTTTTGTAATACTCGTAGAATCAGTACATCAAATCATATTATCTGTTATCATTTGTTGCATTTCTTGAAAAAGTCCATTTATAATTAAAATGCAAGAGAGTAAAAAATAAGGTTGATGAAGGACTCCAGTTGAGAATTCATGGTAATGTTGTAGGTTAAGGGTTGAAGGAAATTCTGATGTTAAATTTTAAGTATATATTTCATATATTTAAAAATTTATTTTCTTCTATGTGGCAAGAATAAGACTTGATTACAATGTCGATACGATAACCCACAACATCTTATGTTTCATTCAGGATAAAATAGAACTTTATATAAAAGTGGTAAACTAGTAAAGAAACTAATTAAAAATAAAAATCGTCGGTGGAATTTTCCCTTCTGTCGATTTACCCTTTCTCATCAGGAACTTGCAGTATGTGGAAGTTTGTTCATCAGCAGCAGCAGTGGCGTGCTAACGCCCCCTTCCCCGACGTCTATGCCGCCCCCAACGTTTCATCTCGGCGTCCCGACGATGCGACGCGTCGTCAAATTAGATTACTTTGTTTTACTACACACTACACACAAGTTTTACAACTAGATAACTTCATTATATTTACTTCTACTGCTGTACTAACGTAAGGTTTTGTTGTTCCTTGCACTTTTTTTGTTTGTTTTGTTCATAGGAGGGATTCTGGCCTGCTGTGATTTTTTGCGGAGTTTGTGTTTCCAGTTTATTGCTAAGGACGTAAGCTTATTATATGAAAAGATATGTATAGTATGTGGATGTGTGGACTAAATGATAGGTTTTGAGTAGGGCGATTCCGCAATCCGATACCTGATACCGTATTTGAAATATCAGATACTTAATGAATTTATAGATATTTACACACCAAGTGAGCTAAGGTAATGTTTATTCAAGAGAAGAAAGTTTAGCTCACGAGCCCGTAAGGGCAAGTGAGTTAATTTCTTCGAGTGAATAAACATTCTTAGCTCACGTGGTTTGTACAATATTTTATTCAATTTTGACGAAATAATAATAAAAACCATTAAAATATTTAATTTTGACAAAACAAAAAACTAATCAGTTAGTAGACTGTGCATGACAATCGTTGATGATAGATGTCTGATAAATGGCTGATAATGTCTGATAAATACTATGGTAAGTGTTAATTTCGTGCCTGATATTATTTTAAATGCATTATTTGTTGCAGAGTGAATTAAAAAAAATGTGAGAGTGATTTAAAAAATTTTAATTCACTTGTGAAAAAAGTGTTACTTATAATTGTTGCTATGGAGTTAATAATGACAGTTTAAAACGTCAAAATTGAATAAAAATATTTGTAATTAAATTTTGCTTCAATTTCAAATATACAGGGTGTTATGTAAGTAAGTGTTCACGCACTAATGCTTGTAAAGTACTTTTCACTCACTAGTTTGAAAAGTACCACTTTACACATTATAAAGAGTGCGTAAAGTACGCACTTTACGTACGGTTGTATGAAAAATATGTTATTCTCTTCTACTGTTATTCACATTTTCTAATTATAATACCAAAGAACAAAACGTATAGGTGAAATAAATATAGGACAGTAAAATGAAAAAAAAAAAATATTAGGGAAATTGAAGAGTTAACTTTAACAGAATGAAGGATGAAAGTTTTAATAATTGCTAGAAGCAGCTAAATAAAATATTACTTGATATTCAATTGTTTTCGTTTATGGCTAGGTGGATAACATTTTAAATCACTATTGTATACACTTTTTTTATCCGAACTATTTATTATACTTATTTTGTTATTCTTTCATATTGTCCTGTGATATTTATTTTGAAAACAGAACAAAAATAATAAAGTTTTATATTTTTGTAAATTTGTTTACCAAACTAAAAATAATACCTACAGATAGTAAAACAACATACATATATTTGATTTATTTATTTATTTATTTTTGAACTGTTAAAAAATATTGCATATCTCCCAAAAATGTCTTCGTTTATTATTTCATATACAATTTTATTTGCAGAACGAAGATTTATTTTATTGGCAAAACAATAGAGAACTGCAATAAATTTATATTTATATGTGCTGGTGCCTATAGGTGAAGTTATATGTTAAAAAATAGCACGATTTTACGCGAGTACATAAAACATCGTGCGAGACGGGCACGAGACAGAAGATTTACAAAATGAAAATAAATTGCTTTCAGACTGATATAGTTTGGGGAAGAAATTCATCTTTCGCTTTTAATATTTTTATTCTAATCATAAAATATGCAGGAAGAGGGATAAAACATAGTCTGTAGGTGTGTTGTTCGGAGATTAAATTTGACGAATGAATTTTATATGGAGGAAAGATGCCTGCAATAAAACATTCGGCGAATATAAATAAAGTGGAACAGTACAGACTTTAGATTCAGGCAGACTGCGTAAATTTCATATTTGTACTTTGAAGGGCTATGGTCTCAACCCACGAAAACTTTTACATAGCCTTCTTCAAATCACGACTTATGCATTTCTCGACTCCGCAAATCAAGCCTATGAAGTTGGCGCGTATGGAAATGTTCAAATCTTAGCTGTTTTTTGGCGATACACTGGTTCAAAAACGGTTTGAACCGAAACGTCATCAATTTTGAACCAGTTGCATAAATGACGTCATAAGTCCGTACTACGCTAAAATGAAATGTTTTGAACCACGGACATTTGTCATTTTAAGTTTCTAACCTTAAAAATTAAAATGAACTGCTGTAATAGTAACATCAGAGTAAGTATGTTTTATTTTTATTTTATTTGTATTTAAGGGCAAATTATTTTCCATTTCAACATTTACTAGTTTATTCGGTTTATTAATAATCATTTTGGTACCTTAAATAATATTAACCTAAAAACAAACTGTTTTGAACCGACTGACAAAACGGTATGAACACGGTTTAACCGCTTGCGTCAGTGACGTCACCGTTGCAACGCTAAAATGTAATGGTTTGAACCGGGTTAAACCGTTTTTGAACCAGTGTATCGCCAAAAAACACCTCTTGACTTGTGCACCGTTGGACAAGATCACCGACAAGTACACTCCGGAGTACAATAAAAAAAAAATAACTATCAATAACGTAACCTAATCTTAATTCATTTTATATTCCACAGTGTACTAGTCAGCCATCTTGTCGAACGGCTAGATTTGCGTAGTCGAGAAATGCATAAGTCGTGATTTGAAGAAAGCTACGTAAAAGTTCTCGTGTGTTTTATGCAATCCCATTTGAAGTATAAAATTGTTGTATTTAAAAATACAGCATTTATACTACATGACTTATAATCACGCTTGTAATATAAGCATACTATATTCAGGCTTCATAGGAACCATAAATAAATAATAAAATAAAATTTTGAATTTAAAGACGTGGTAAAATATACAGAATGATCAAAAATAACTAATTCATTTGGCAATACTTGAAATTGGTAAGATTGATATATAAATTTATTTCCTGTTTTTGACACTGTTGACAGTGACATTTGAAAATTTAAAAATGGGTATATTTCCAATTTTTAAAATGGTTGCACGTACTTTTATTTCTTACATTAGCCATAAGCAATAATCTAGAGCATTTCAATCACTCAAAATCATATTAGCTGTCAGGCCCCTCCTCTGACAAAACCTATTTCTATTTGGTGTGAATTAAATAAACTCAATCTTAATCTTAGTAAGTGTTCTGTAATGTCGTACTCGCGAAGCAATTCAATTTTGGGCCTTAATTATATTTTAAATCAAACTTATCTTTCTCGGTGCTATACAATCAAAGATCTCGGTGTGACATTTGATCCAAAACTTTCATTTACTAGTCATATTACTCTTACATACAAGTCAGCAAACCTAATGCTAGGTTTTTAAATTCGTAATGCACGTTCCTTCCGTAACATTTCTTCAATCTTAACCCTTTATTTCTCGTTCGTTAGATCCAAATTAGAATATTGCGCAATTATCTGGAGTCCTTTTTATGAAATCTACCAGGACCATATTGAAAATATACAAAAAAAGTTCCTAAAATATATATATTTCAAAATTAATAATATATATCCCAGCAGAACAGTTTCTTATAGAAAATTGCTTGAACTTTTCAATTTTCACAGCCTTACTGAACGTCGAGATATTAACTCTGTGCACTATCTATGTAAACTAATTCAAGGTACAATTGATGATCCTAATTGTCTGAGCCTGCTTCCATTCCACGCCCCTTCCGTCCAAACTCGCTATTCCCGAACTTTTTACCTTCCAACTCCCCGTACTAACTTCTTCTCAGCATCACTAGTTTACCGCATGTGTTTTACTTATGATTTGAAATTTGTCAATGTTGATGTCTTCCTAAATAATCCTAAATGTTTTATCAAAGAAATTCTGGCCATTGTTCCATGACGGTCTTTCTTGTAATTTATTGTAATTTTTTATTTTTTCAACATATATGTAGTTGTTTATATTTGTTGTATTTTGTACGTTACTCATTTATCATTTTAATGTGTTTTTTTCCTGTCCAGTCAATAGGCTTCCCCCTGTTGGACAGTGTATGTGTAAATAAATAAATAAATAAATATTTATGGTCAAAATGACGTCAAATCGTATAGCCGCTTTCACCTGATGTGTACACTGTGGAATAAAAAGTTTCCCAGAATTGTATTGCCAGCATTTCTTTTTGATCAATCTGTATTTAGTACCTATGAAATTATTTCAAAACAATAAACATATTTTGAAATAACATACTAATCTTTAAATGAAAAAAAAACATGAAGTAATACGTGATAATGACGTAGGTATATGCAATAGTATTTGTACAACCACTAGATGGCACTCTAGAAATAAATTCTGAAATACTTGTCAAGTATACATTTTTTGTGTTTAGAGATTAAACTAGAAAGAATATCTTTGTAATTGTGAAGTATTAAAATGAATATAATTATTTTGTATCAATTTGGGTTTGTCAGTTTATGTCAAAGGATGGAACAGTTACACAGATCATTGCAAAGCAATGCAAATTTTAATGTTTTATCTTAAAGTTTATCATAGACATTATTGAGATCATTTTTTTCTTATTAGAAATATCCCCCACAAAAGTTCTGGTAGTGCGTGGTGTGAACATTTTCTTTCTATGTATATTATTAAAATTTCGAGCCCTATCATTATACTTTTGTCTGGAATTTAGCAAGTCATATCAGTTAAATAAATAATTGATGTCCTAATAATATTCTTTCAAATTTAATGCATTATTAATTCAACACTATTTCCGTTAAATATTACCTGTTTAAATTATACTTTTTAATTCTTCCTATTGTATTAAAATAATACGTCTTTATAATTTATATAATTATGGAAAAATAATTTGATTTTAATAACAAGAAAAAGATATGTTTCAAGATATTCATGAAATTAAATATTTTCACATCCTGTGACTATATTATTACACATTAATTTATAATTTTTGCTTTACCTGTGAGAATAAAAAAGGAAGAAATAAAGGAAAAAAACTAATGCTCATACTTTATATTACTGATTGTTGTATCATATTATTTATCTAAAAATCTGTTGTGGCCAGCACAAGACCTTCCATTAATTTGATATATTTTGTACAAATCCCATACCAAAAGTTCAATGGAAAATATTCTCTATATCCAGTAAAACTCTAACACGAACATAAAACATTTTTTTATAAATTCCATAAAGAAAGTTCATTGGAAAATACTCTATAAATCCAAAAAATTATCAAATGAATATACATTATGTATACTCATATATCAATACTCTAAAAAATGCGTACACTTATGTAACATTTTCTTTACAATCAAATAATATTACTGCCAAGTTTATATCTCTACCCATTTTTGAATTATTGCCCCAAAAGTCAATATACCCCACATTTAGATAAAAACTTCAAAATTTTCAAAAATCTAATTTTTATGTATCTAGATACTTCTCAACGCACTGATTCTAAATTTTGAAACCGCAGGTCGTTATCTCTTCTCGTTCTCGAGATATTTAGATTCAAAGTTTTGTTCAAAACTGCCCATTTTTGGGTAATAACCCAAAAATGGGTCTAGATATGAATTTGACGACAACACCATTCGATTCTACGGACAAAATTACATAAGCACACCAATTTTCAGAATGTTTTAACACCACATACAAGCTCTAAAGCAAAATAACTGAAAATGGCCAAATATCGCAAAAATCTAAGGTTACGATTTTTCCAGATTTTGGGGGTTTTGAAACTTTTATTCAAAAAAAATTAACCGGTTGGACAAAAATTATGAAAATAGCTATACTTATGTATTTTTGACCGTAGAATCGAATGGTGAAGTCGCCAAATTCATCTCGACCCATTTTCGGGTTAATACACAAAAATGGGCAGTTTTGAGCAAAACTTTAAATCTAAATATCTCGAGAACGAAACGAGATATCGACCTGCGGTTTCAAAATTTGGAATCAGCGCAAGTATCTGGATACATAATTACAAAATTAGATTTTTGAAAATTTTGAAGTTTTTATCTAAATATGGGGTATATTGACTTTTGGGGCAATAATTCAAAAATGAGTAGAAGTATAAACTTGGTAGTAATATTATTTGATTATAAAGAGACACTATGTAAATTGCACTTGCCACTGCACTGGTATCTGTCAATTATAATTATTTGAACATATCAGCTGTTTTCATTAATATGGCAAAGCTGGCTGATTTATGATAGTTAATCTCTTAATTTAAAAAAAAAATGTATAATCAAACCGTATAAACAATAAGATTTTCTTTTTTATTGATAATCACATAAAATGTCAAAAAAATGATATTCAACTGCGTTTTTCAAAAAAAAAAACTCTTAAGAACTTCAAATAAAGAAAATTTCCGGTTGACCAATTCTAACCAAAATATAATGAGCTCTTCATATGGATGTAAAGAAGAGGAAAACGAAAGAATTATAATTTTTAGAATTGTAGTATTGGAGTTATCGTTGGAGAAAAATTTGTCACACACACAGACACACACACAGACACACACACACACACATACATACATACACACAGACATCATTGTAAAACTAGTAAATCGTATTCTAAAGGCCTATTTATAATGAAGTAACGTAGAACGCAACGCAACGACGCAACGTAATCAGTAACACAAACACAAAATATGTGATTTATAATAACGCCGAAGACAACATTTCTAACCAATCAAAAGAATTCTGTATATATTGTTGAAATTCAACTCGCTTTTATTTATAGTCTTTATGACACATGACATATAAAGAAGTGTATAAAATAATTTGATTAGAAATGGACAGTGACGACGATATAACTGCGGCAATACTGTTTCTGTCTCGGTGATTCTCGATTAATTCGATTAATTTTCTATCATCCATAATTATTCTTCATATCGCTTTGACAATCTAACCCGTCTAACCATAAAATGTAGAATTTATTATGTAATTTTGACAGTTCACGAACATATCGATAATACAGATTTTTATAGTAAAACTGAAACACTGAATTCTGATTGGCTAGAGGTACAAAAGTAAGGTAAAAAGATGAAAGTTGGTCAGCTTTGGCGTTGCGTTGCGTTACGTTACTTTTGCGGCTCTGCGTTGCGTTTCATTATAAAACGGTATATACTGTACCGTACATTTATCTTTTGCGTTACCTTACTGCAACTGCGTTACCGCTTGCGTTACTTCATTATAAATAGACCTTAAGGATCTTAAACATACTTTACATTAAAAACTCACCACCAAAATTTTTGACCAGAGATAATGACTTCCTTACCTAAAGGTGACAAAAGGTAAAAATAATAATAATTTATTGTTAGCTACGTAAATAATTAAATAAAAAACCTCCCCACTCTTGTGACGTCGGAGTACATACAGAACGTCATTCATAGCCCATAGGAAAACAGTTTGTTATTCAGTAGGCGATAGTTCGTCATATGTTAAAATGTACTCTGATGTCACTTTCTGTTTCAGATCACGTGACTATTTCAAAATTTCAATATTTAATTATAAAATATCTAATATCTTTGAAGAAAAATATCTTTTAAAATTTATTTCTTAGAAGACATAAAAATTCTTGCAAGAGTAAAAGTTTAAAGTATCTTCTATTAATGTATCTGCTATTTTAACATTGAAAGAAATGGTTAGGTTATCAGATACTTTAAACTATTTTAAAATTAATACAACAGTTTACAAGAGAAAACAAATAAATCATCACTGCATCATCTGTCATTTGGTGTCAAAAATTAGCGATATAAACCTGTATCTTCTTTCATGATTAGTCTATTTCATCCCAATTTAAGAAAAAGCTTCATAAAGACATCTTTGGTAATTATCCTGGTCTGGCATTCTCTACACGTTTGGAATGGTTAATTTTTGGGATTTTTGTTGCGCCTCACACGATGCAGGTCGCCGGTCGCCAACAACAGTCAACTGAACAGAGGAGGCCGCATCGCGTTGTCTATTGCATTCCAGACGAAGCCCATTAGCTGATGAAGTTTTGCTTTACGACTGGCAAATTAAGAAAACAAGCAGAGATGGAGATGTCGCAGAACAGAATGTATATACACGCGAAATTAGGACTTGGCAACGCACGGGAGATTATTTAAAGGAGGAATGGAGGATGAAAGATAAGACAGGGAAGTACAGGATTGGGCAGAAAGAACGGACGTTTTTAAAAAGTAACAAAATTAATACTTTTTGCTTAAGAAAAAAATTATTGACAGATTTGTGTTCGTAATTTGACAAAATCAAATGTGGAAAACAACATTTTACATGTGGTGTCCGTTGTCATTAATGCATTTTTTGAGGCATTCTGCGAAGTTAGCAAACAGTTCTTTCAATGTACGGGGTTTGTCGTCTTATGTACTGGTATGGGATTTGTACAAAATACATAGAATTGACGGTAGGTATAATGTTTCTAGAAACTTCATTGAAGCTGAATTATTCATTTAGAATATTTTCATTGTTCTTTATAGCTTTTTCAATTTCAATGGCTTCTAAAAAATCTAGTACTAGTCCTTTGGTCTCCATATGTAAAATTTCCAGATTAAAATTACTGGTATGATTTTTTTCTATTAAATGATTAGAAAATGTTGAGTTAGTCTTTTTGTTTCTATTTAATTTTTTATTAATTTACCTTAAATTAAAATTTCTTCCTGATTAGCCTATGTACACATCACACCTGATTTTGTTAAAATATTTGTCTTTTCTTTAACATTTATTATATGTTTTTATAAATTATTATGATTTGAATGCAATTTTGTACTTATTATTAGTTTTTTTTTTTTAAATAATGTTTGCTATTTTATATGATGTATGACAATTTTATAAATAAGTTTTCTTTTTGTTTATTTCCATTGTAAATGTATTTTGAATGTTTTTAATTTTGCTTTTTGAACTAAGTTGTTTATAATATTTATATCATACCCATTGTTTTTAGCTCTATATTTTATTATTTTCACTTTTGTTTCCAAATTTTGTTTAGTAACCCCCAGTTTTATAAAGAGCAGAATAAATTTTCATCCATATCAAACTAACTCAGACTAACAAATTCCAATTCGAATTAATTTTATTCACTTTATGACATTTATGACATTACTGTCAAAAATTCGACTGTCATTGGAAGGAATAAATTTTATTTACTTTGGAGGTAAATTTATCTAGCGTTTATAAAACAAGGCAATAATGGAATTTTGACTAATCTGTCTATCATATTATGAAATGCTGATAGTTTTTGTGTTTTTGGGTGATTAGAGGGTTATTGTATCTGAGTTGCCTTCCTAAATATTTTAAATTAATGTTTATCGTCATCATTGTTAAATCTAAGAAATTAATTTATCTTTTCTACTTCTAAAGTGATTTTAATATTTGTGAAAACCCTGTATTGTAATTAAAAAAATTAACTTAGTTATTTTTTCAAAATTATGAAACTTTAATGAATTTTGTAACTTTTTTGTGTGACGATATATTTTGACGTTTCCCAGATGTTAATTAAGGATCTTCTCATACCAAAATGTTGCATTCACGTTCTCCTCCAAATTTCTAATTTCGACTGAAGTTAATTAAATGGTCATTTATACCTCTGTGTACTTTTGGAAGAAAATTTATATACGATATTTATAACTATATGAAAATCAAATTGGCAGAAGGTAATGAATAAAAGATCATTTCAGATTTTTTTATGCTCTTATGTCCGTATTCATAAACGCTCGTAAAAATTTTAAACGGTTCGTTGTAATTTTTATCCAATAAAAACAGTCGAGATTGAAAGAAAAATCGAAATTTTATTTGTCAAGTTTGATTTGTCAAAAATTTTAACGAACCGTTTTGAAACTTTACGAGTGTTTATGAATATGGGCATTAATATTTATTTCTTGTTCGCTACCCATATTGTATGCTATATGCGTAAACCACCACATACTGTATCTTGAAGTAGCATCTTAAGACAGATTAACTCTTGGGTGCTGTTGCTCAGCTTAAAATGAGTGTAATAATAACCCCAAGCCTACAACCGCGACATTGTTGCTGCTTCTGTAGTGTTCCCATTTTGTACTAATCTGCTAAGTTTATACGCTGGCCATATGCTACACTCTAAAGATGAGAGGATGAGTAGATAGCAGCAGATTGTATGTGCGAAAAACGAAATTTTGAAAGGTTGCGAAATCACGAGTTTTTTGTTCTTTTTTCATAATACCTGATCGACTATCTATAGGTAGGTATTTGTAGTTACTTGTACATTTGGCAGAATAATATGTATTACTATTGTTAGGTAGGTATTATATTTTATTAAAAAAAATTCAATAGTAAATTTTCTTTGTATTAGAATATTTTAGGATAACTAGAATTATTTACTATTCTTTACCTTCCGTCACCTTTAGGTAAGGAAGGCATTGTCTTTTGTCCAAAAAATCACTAGCGAGTTTTTAATGAATAAGCACGTTTCAGGATTCCTAGAATACGAGTTTACTAGTTTTACGATGATGTGTGTGTGTGTGTGTGTGTGTGTGTGTGTGTGTGTGTGTGTGTGTGTGTGTGTGTGTGTGTGTGTGACATAAATTTCTCCAATACTACAATTCAAAAAATTATAATTCTTTCGTATTCCTCTTCTTTACATCCTTATGAAGAGCTTATTAGATTTTGGCTATAATTGATCAATCGAAAGTTTCTTTACTTGGAGTTACTAATAGTTTTTCTTGAAAAAACATTTTATGTGATTATCAATGAGTGCCCGTGAGGTGACGCCTGGTAAGCGCTCGCACGGTACAAATATGTCATCATCATTGCCGATATCTGTGATAAAGCAGATTGGCACACTCAGAAATGGGTATTTATTTATCAATATAAAAGAATATCTTATTGTCTACACAGTTTGATTATACATTTTCCTTCACATCTTTCAATAGATATAGAGTTATAACAATATACAAAGATATTAACCTTAATATATCAGGCAGCATTGCTGTAATCCTGAAAACAGCTGATATATTCAAATAATTCTAATTAAATTAAATATTTTTATTTATTTGAACTCGTTACTGAAGTGCACGCAAATCGTTATTAGAAGCTCCAAAATCGACACTAAAGTTATTATAAGGCGATTTATTGCAATTGCAGTGTTGCCAAACTTATCATAATTACTGTACATGAAAGATAATTTGAGTAGGTGAACAATTTACACTAGTAAATTTGTACGTAAAATGACAAAAATAATTCTGATTAATAAGCTTGAGATAAAACACATAATTTTGAGTGTTCTTTACGATAACTTAAATGTTCGAGGTTAGAAACATTGAATGTCAGATTCACAGATTATATTTAAACATAACCTATAAAATAAATATTTCTTTAATTTTCACAATTTTTCGATTGCAAATAAAATTTGATATGCACCTCGGCACTGAAGTTCCTTTTTATCAATCATATGGATTATTTTCCTCGGCTCTAAGGGCCTCGGCAAATAAGTTCCATATTCGTGATAAACAAAATAGAACTTCAGTGACTCGATACATTAATAACTATTTTATCTACTATACTTTCAGTTTATTGATTTTGCTATTTTGTGTGATATTTACATTAAACGTTACTAACTTTCAAAATAATTTCGTATAAATTTCAGAATTAATTATCTTGTTTGCATTTCATTCTACCCCGAAAACATAATTTTGCTGACATATTCAAATTCAGTAAAATTTGCCCTACTTCAGAAATTTATGTCTGAATTTCAGGAAATGATTGTAACTCAAATTTCTCTCACACACGATTTTATACATGGGATTGAATTTAAGTTGAATTCGGTTTACAAATCAATGATTTGCATACTAAGGGATATTTTCAGTTCATTTGTGAGTCGCATCAGTTTCATATTCACCAGAGCTGGATCATTGCGCTGCGCGATGTAATTTGTGAAAAACTGCAAAACTTTTAATTGATTCAATTTCCTGTATGACTTTGTAATACAATGTTAGATTAAGTATAGAGAAATAATTATGAGAAGGAAATACGGACCATTAAACTAGATAGGTAATAAAGCATATAATGAAAATATTTAGGTTTTTACTTGGCGCCAGTTTTGTACTTAACACGAATTTTATTATGTTAACAAAAAGGCATTGTAAACACTTATGTTTGGAACCTGCTCGCACTTATTTAAACGTACAGTTATAAAACTAAATGAAACGACTTTAAAATTCTTTTTATTACTTTGTGTTATATACAAAGTTATTGCTAAACAGATACACTTTAAATAGGAACTGAACAAATATTTTTTACTATTACGAGGGTCACGTTAAAATAATTGAGAATGACACATGGTTCATAGTTTTAGAATTTTATTTTAAACATGTTCATAAAAGTTCCATGCAATAATTTTTTCCTTCCATTTCTTAAAAGTTCCCAGCCAATTTTCAATTGAAATGCTTTTAATCTAATTTCTTGAAATACTTAAAATTCTCAAAGTCAAAGTTATTAAACTAATTTCTGATGATATAAAAACTAGCAAAGATGTCTAACTAATTAAGCTAATCCAAAAAATTATTGTAATTGCAGAAAACATTAACCAATTTGTTTTTGGATTTAATATGAACAATATTATAAAACTAAAGATTAATAATAATAATAATAATAATATATCATCACAGCATATTACCCGTTTCTGGGTGTGCCAATCTACTTTATTACAGATACCGGTAATGATGATGACATATTTGTACCGTGTGGGCGCTTACCAGGCGTCACCTCATGGGCACTCATTGCTGGCGTGGAGAGTGCAGAGGTTACTGTTTACTGTTTGAAATTCCTCTTCATTACATTCGTATGAAAAGCTGATTAGATTTTGGTTATAATTGGTCAGTCGGAAGTTCCCTTATTTGAAGTTCTTAACAGTTTTTCTTAAAAAAAAATCTGATGTGGCCAGCACATGACCTCCCGCCAATTCCATGTTTAAAATAGCATTGAGCTTTAAGTAAAGTATCACTTCCGGTTGATCGTTTGTAAGTAAAATCTAATTTATTGTCCAATAAATAGCAAACTCTGTAATACGAAATTTTGGATTATATTTTATTATGTTTTTCCTGAAAAATCTGTTGGAGCTTCAAATTAAGTACTACATCCTATTTATCATATATGGTTAAAATCTAAAATGTTGTTTCAAATTATACCTATATGAGTTTTTAATACCAAATTTGAGAAGTTTTGGATGATATTTTAATAGACATTAAGGAAAAATCGTCACATACACATTCTTATAAAAATCAG
Organism: Ophonus ardosiacus; assembly: GCA_943142095.1. Lineage (NCBI taxonomy): Eukaryota > Metazoa > Arthropoda > Insecta > Coleoptera > Carabidae > Ophonus > Ophonus ardosiacus. The sequence continues at coordinate 8,967,455 of OW964830.1, read as the reverse complement.
CATCAACTTCTAGGTGCTCTAAAACGCATTCTTTGTAAATTCTTCGCCGTATGATCCATTTCGTAAATGAGTAATTGTAAATTAATATTAATTTATAGTGCTGCAAAAATAAAAAAAATTAAATCAGATCATCCTGTACATCTAATATTTATGTATGATGGAAAATATGTTATTTTTACAAACCTTAATTTCATTAGAATTAAATATTTTAGTATTATATTCCCCTTAACACGGTTTCATTATTAATTTTAATGTAATTACTTCCTGACAGTGACATTTGTTTAAATATGTCAAAATTGTTATTAAAATTATGTTTTTGTTTGACGCATAGGCAAGACGATATATAAAAATAAATTATATTATATATTCATATTTAAAGTTATTTAGAGTTATTTACTAAATATTATTTTCATAGAATTGAAGATTGTACCATTATATTCAACTTTAATTAGTAAAAGTTGCTAAAAAAGTATATTCAATGCATTTTTTACAAGAAAAACTGTTAAAAGCTTGTATAAATGATACTTCCGGTTATCCGAAATGCACTAAAAACTAATGAGCTTTTCCCATATTAGTGTAGAATGGGTATACAAAATTTCAAAATTTTCTGATTGATAGTATTTGAGTAGTAGATCCACACAGACACACATACATACATACCTACAGACATCATTGTAAAAATGTTAAAATCGGATTCTGGGAACATCAAAACGTGCTTATTCATTAAAATCTCTATATCCAATTTTTAGCACGATCCCTATATATATATATATTCAATAGATATGGTTAAAAAATTATAAAATGAATAATTTTCATAAATCAGCCATCTATGCTATAATCAGGGAAACAGCTAATATATTTAAATAAAACTAATTGTCATATGTCAGAGTCAAGTACAATGTACATACTGTATGCTCGTGTTATAATTTTATTGGATTTATAGAATCATTTCCAAGTACCTAACTTTCGGCATGGAAATTGTAGAAAATAGTATAATATGGTCGTGTTACAATATTACTGGATATGTAGATCCTTATGCAAGAAACCTTCGGTTTGGGATTTATATAAAATAATTCTGAAAAGGTTTTGTGTATTATTTACAATTCCTTCTAAATTTGAAAATTGGAAATAATTTTGAAGTATAACATTGGTCAGATCCGAATCTGCACGCGATACTATGTGAAATAATTGCTATATTTCATTTCTGTTTTATTAACGACATAATAATTTCATTTATATATTTTCCAATCCAAAATATTTATGTTGAAATCTAAATAAATTTATCCCATTAAAAACAAAATAAAAAAATCATTCCATCATAATTTATGTATAGTATAAAATTATTTTCTCATAAATGTCACCGTATATTTAATTTATTCGTCAAGAGCCATAAACCCACTACAAATAACTACATCCTATAAACTCTAATCCTATATTAAAAATGCTAATCCTAAGCTGTAGATGTGTCTAATTAATAAAATTCTCTATGACGTGAAGCGGAGGAAGAATATCTGCCTACGTCAGGATGTGTTTGTGTCAGAAGCCATCAGGGTATCAGAACGGCGTAATCTTATCGAGAGGGCCATGACACTTTCCGTCAGCTGTCATCCGCCAGACACGCCATCGCCAATCCAAGATCGACGATCTGTGATAGAAAACCAGAAAGGGTTTTGTCCCTTTTCAAAATGGAATGGAGAACGGAGAAATGGATTGTGAAGTGGTGTAAAGTGTAAGGGAATGGAGTGTTGTGAGGGTGTATGAATGTAATGCCAAATATCAATGATATTGGTATTAACAAAAGATTTCAAATGTTTTCGATAATTAATTACGAATATCATTTTGTTGATTCTTTACTTCAATCAATACTTTATTTAAATGATGACATATTTTGCAAGTATATGAAATGTTTCATTTATCTAAAATTGTTACAAAACCCGTGATATCGATATACCCATTCTATACTAATATAGGAAGTGGTCAATAGTTTTTAGTGTATATCGGATAACCGGAAGTATCATTTATACAAGCTTTTTACAGTTTTTCTTGTAAAAAATTCATTGAATATAATTTTTTAGGAACTTTTACTAATTAAAATTGAATATAATGGTACAATCTTCAATTCTACGATAATAACATTTAGTAAATAACTCTAAATAACTTTAAATGTGAATATATAATATAATATATTTTCATGTATCACCTAGCCTATGCGCCATCAAAAACATAATTTTAATGACAGTTTTGACATATTGAAACAAATGTCATTGACAGGAAGCAATTATATTAAAATTAATAATGAAACCGTGTCAAGGAGAATATAATAGTAAAATATTTAATTAAGATTTGTAAAAATAATATATTTTCATCATACATAAATGTTCGATGTACAGGATGATCTGATTTAAATTTGCTAATTGCTATTTTTGCAGCACTATAAATTAATATTAATTTACAACTATACATTTACGAAATGGATAATGTACGGCGAAGAATTGACAAAGATTGCGTTTTTGAGCACTTAGAAGATGATGCTTTATAAGAATGTGTGTGTGACGATTTTTCCTTAAAGCCTATTAAAATATGATCCAAAACTTCTCAAATTTGGTATTTAAAACTCATATATAATTTGAAACAACATATTAGATTTGAACCATATTGGATGTAGTACTTAATTTGGAGCTCTAACAGATTTTTTAGGAAAAACAATAAAACAATCCAAAATTTCGTATTAAAGACTTTTCTATTTATTGGACAACAAATTAGATTTTATTTACAAACGATTAACCGGAAATGATACTTTACTTAAAGCTCACTTCTATTTTAAACATGGAATTGGCGGGAGGTCATGTGTTGACCACATCAGATTTTTTATCACTCATTTGATTTATTTATTATTAAAACAAATATTATAAGCAATAACTAAACTCGATATATAAGTCCGCGAGACTAACGGAGGGTTAAACACTTTTAGCAAAAGTGTGATGTAATATTTGAGAAGTGTTTTTCACGATAAAAACAATAGTCATTTTCGAATTTCTACAAACCATTGGTTTAGAAATGGACAAAGTCCGTAATGATGTGTAATTAATATTATTTTAATATACGGACAGTTCTTCATGGACATAAGTAGTTCATTATTGAAAACATATTATTTAATACGACTCCTACTGTTAGTTAGCGTTAGACTTGACTTATTACATGTAATAATTACTTATGCATACATGTGTCAACCACGTTGTATCTAGTAGGTAGTAATTTGTTCCCGTGACAGTTGTGGAGCAGTCGCGTGGGATCCTCTATCATTACTCCGAACCTCTTCGAGCGTCTTCACGGTAGAAAAACCTCAGAGACGAGAAAAGTCTCCTTCTCGTAGCGTAGGTACTTGTGATAGCGTTCGCTAATAACAGCCCGTATACAATAGCCCATGCGATATCGGGCCTGCTGGCGCAATAGTGACACATATCAAACTAAAGCAAAGTCGATTCCGGGGCATGCATTAACATTTCCTAAGTAGGCGGTGGATTTTTCATAACGGGATACAGAAATGATAATTGGAGACTTTGATTTTCTATTATTATTGTAATAAGCCGCGCTATCTGCAACTTCTTATCGTATGCAAAGAAAACATGGTAGAATGCTTTGTTATTTTTATATTTACTAGTAATGCATATGCATAGATAAATAATAAAAAAAAATCTGTTATGGCCAGCACAAGACCTCCCGCCATTTCCATATTAGGCTATATAAGTATTGTATTGCACTTCGCTTTCCAATCGTCGTTTTATAACAAAATATTACAGAACTTTACCCAAATATTGTTTTTTATTGTATTTAACATGTCTTCTGCACCTATATAATTCTAATTATATCTATTTTTCATTGGCGGTATTTCTGATGGATATATGCATTTTACCACAATTTTACCTGTAATTTCAAATATTTAATGAATAAAACAATAAGAAAGATTAAATATACTTCCCAGAAAAAGCTATCAAAATGTGACTAAAACTGTTGATTTTTGACACTGACATGTGTCATTTACAAACTATGTTATAAACATTGGAATTTGTTAACTGGTTTCCTTAGTGCCTTAGCCTCTGCGATTAGATTACTCTATAAATTATAGTATCTTTATCTCTAAATCTATACAAAATATAGTAAAAATTTTATGTTCTTCAATATTTAATAAAAAAAACTCCCAAAAAATTATATTTAGAAGAATTTTTCTAAGAAACTACTACCGGTTGTTCAATTGTTACCAAAATCTTTTCAGCTCTTCCCAGGAATGTCAGATTGAGGAAACTGCAATTAAATATTTTTTAAGTCTTATAGTTTTTGAGGAATCGCCCCTCCAACATCCACACACACATCATTGTGAAAATGTTAAAATCGTATTTTAGTGACCTTAAGACGTGCTTATTCACTAAAATCTGGGTACGCAAGCGAGAGGTAAAAACAAGTATCATTTTTTAAAAGTGCGACTTGTCATAAATATAACTTGGTGTTTTTTGTCAGTTGTGTTGGTAACGCTTCCCCCTAATAATTGAAATTTTATATTTTGACAGTTTGTGTATTGTGTGTTGTGAATTTTATACATTACTGAAGGCTTTTTCTGGGAAGTATATTTCATATTTCTTATTTTATTATTCATAATTAAATATTTAAAATTATAAGTACAAATATTACAATACTGCCAATCTTGTCAATGAATTTGAAGAATCTCGAACATTTAAAAAAAATAGGAGGAAATTTATTTATAGATTGAATTAAAAAATATATTAATAATAGATGTAATTAGAATTTTTGCGTATGCACCAGAAATGTTAAATTCAATTATGTACTTATATAGCCTAAAATGGAAATGGAGAGGCAGATTTTTTAATGTACTATTGTTACAGATTTCGAGATACGTATAAATGTTTATATTTTAACTATTAATTACATATAATCAAATTCCATTTCTATAATAGTTATATGATTGTTCTTATATGAAATTATTTCTTCTATCTAACTATAATATTTCACGCATTGTAACATTTAAAAATCGTTGATAGGAAATGCTTGATATTAACATGATCTGAACTCGATTTGTCTTCACCCTATCAACTCAACCATAATTACATTATCATTTCTATCTACGATCTATGACAACCCTATGATAACTATAGAGTCTTGTCGGTGTTGCATTTAACAGTAATGCGGTAAGAAAGCGGAATGGGCACGGGCTTGTTCGCTTCTTGAAGGGTTGCGCTTCGATGTCTCGGATAGCATGGTGTCTGTGTCACAAATTCCAGACTGATTTACACTCCGTCAAGTCCTATAACACTCACTAAATGGTAAGGATAGGATGGATTCCTTCTTCTACTTACGAACTTTGGTTTTGTTTGCACCAATCAGATAAGTAGATAGCGATGTGGTGATTATGTTATTAGAATAAAGTGATACAGGAAAATTGTGCATTCATTCATCTTTACAGACTCACCATATATATAGGGTGTGCAACGAAACGCGAAAATTGGCTCTCCTGTACATTTTACTCCTCAAAATTCATCAATTATTACAATAGAATATCTGCAGCACTAGATATTTAGAAAGTAAAATATATAAAATATGACATTTTCACCAAATATCTGATAGCTATAGGAATAAAAAACAAATAAAACAAAATATCAATTCGGATCATAATACTGAAATATTTAATGCTGAATTATAACATTGTAATATTGTAAACATATTGATTACAACAATAAGATTAATAATACTGAATTGAACTATCATTTCAGTGTATATCAAAAATGATGAATTATCCTAAAATTTAAGTCAAATACTTAATAATAAAATATATCACAAATTCTTCGGTACTGAATAAATCCATTTTATAATGCATAAAAACACAGTAAAGTGAACTACAACAATGTAGACACAATGATTATTACAATTAACAATTAACATCAATAACACTAAAATGAACTGTCAGAATGAGATTTTGTTGTATTTCTTTTATTTCCATGGCTATCTGATTTTTGACGAAAATGTCATATTTTATTTTCTTAATATCTAGTGCTACAGATATTCTATTGCATTAATATATGTTTGTAAATTAGCGTACCTATAGCAAGTAATGGGAATACTTATTCATTCAATATTTAATATTTTTTGTGATTTTTAAAAATATTTAGATAATCTTCTAATGAGTAAATTAACTAGGCACATACTATGAAAATTCTTAATTAACATACATTAACTGTAACAGTATTCTACACAATATATTGTAATATACTCATCATCATGAAGTTTTCTAATTAAACTTTAAACACAATAAAACAGCAGTAAACTATACTAAAACAATCCTCAATCTACATACGTCATTCCTCATTTAATTACATTACATTACCTAGGTCACACGCTCCGAATCCGTGCGTACATACGTATGTATGTATGTTTGTATGTATGTGTCTCAATACATCTTGTATCATCTCGAATGTGGTACATTTGATTAGCTGGCGATGAGTATCACATAATACCAGAGATAATGAATATTGACGTGAGCCATCAACAAGAGAAAAAGTAAATTGCGGTTTCATCCTTCGAAGAAATCGCGAAGGACAGAATGAATAACTTTTCGAAATACTTTAATAAAATTATTATAATTTCCACGAAATTTTATAAAAATGGAGGTTGCAAAATACGTCATTCCTAACTTTAATGGCAATGTCCTGTCCTGGATTGGAAATAACATTCACTTCCATCTCGGGTTGGAAATGTTTATGTATGGGTTGCCTAGCAACATTGCCATAGTTACCTATAATTAAGTAGGCTAAACAAATTTTACGAGAGCTGTCAAAAATATTAATAAAATTAACTCATTGATTTATTTTGAAAATTATTGATTTAAAATGAGGATGATTGCGAATAAAATAGTATATATAACCTCGGTTGTAATGAAGCATCTCCTACCTCGGATGTATGTAATATACATCGACCTTTAAACTAATAGACGCAGCGTACGAGCAAAACGCTTGTCCCGCCATAACGGTGCATACACAGTATCTCTATCCTTCATCAGTACGGAAGTTAAGAAAACGCGGCAAAATAAAAATTTGATTTGTCCCTAACTTGTTATACTTGGTGCATAATCGCTAAGAGTATATATTTATTTTTTTTGTGCATAATTACTTTCATTATATATTTTTAATACAATATATTGTATACACATATTATATTATAGGGAACAAGTAATAATTAATAAGAACTTACGTATGAAATGACAAGGCTAAACGGCGTACGTACTGCTGACTGCACAAAATACACCGTTTTCCCATTATTTTGTCGCATATGCCTCACAACACATATTCGTATATGTTGACAGAAATAATTGTAAATGTTCTCCAAAAAAGTAAAATAATACACACTGTCACGAAACGTCAAATAGATTTTGACAATTATTTAGTGATAGAGAGCGATGTATAGAGGTTTACATATGGCTGAAAAAGATGTGCAATGAGTACGAACGCATGCGCAGTTTACTTTAACTGAGAACTTCCGTGTTGTTGAAGGACAGAATATATACTTCTATCCTTTTATGTTGGAGCATTATTCTAACAATGAAAGAATAGGAAACACTTGGTCCATTAGTTTAAAGGTCGATGGTAATATACTATTACCTTTCCTTAGTAAGGGAGCTATAAAGATCGTACTAAAAATCGCATATCGCGATTTTAGTAAATGACCACGTTTTCAGGTCCCTAGAATCCAATTTAAACATTTTCACGATGTTGTGTGCATGTGTGATTTTGTCAACGTTCTAACTCAAATACTATCATTCAGAAAATTCTGAAACCTTGTATTTCGATCCTACTCTAATATGGAAAGAAACTATTAGATTTTGGTGTAAATCGGATAACCGGAAATGACACTTTACTTGAAGCTCATAATGGTTTTTCTTCAAAAAATATCATTAAATGCCATTTTATCGCATTTTATGTTATTATAAAAAATAAAGATGATTGATTTTTTAGAGGTACACATTAAAACTTTTTGTGTATATTTTACAGGTAAATTTAAAAATTAATCTTTTTTATAAACACCAGAGCCTTTTGTTTTAATGATAAACACAATTTCTTTTATACACAGTTCATGTTTCAAATGTATGTAACTGACAGATAAATGTCACTGTCAAAAAATTAATCACTTTAAATTAAAATGGTGACATTTTGAAAAGAAAATAATAAATAAAGCAATAATTATATGCAAAGGAACATAATACCTATAGTTTACGGCATTAGTAAATATGTATTTAATAAAAATAAAATAGCGGGAGGTATTATGTTGGCCACATCAAATTTTCAAGGAATATATCTTAGGCCAGATAAACCGTCCTTTTTTGTCACTCATCCCAGATTTTTACCTCCCGCTACCCTTGGTAAGGGAGGTATAGGGATCGTGCTAAAAATCTCATATCGAGATTTTAGTAAATGACCACGTTTTAAGGTCCCTAGAATCCATTTTTAACATTTTCACGATGATGTCTGTATGTGTGTATGTGTGTGTGTGTGTGTGTGTGTGTGTGTGTGTGTGTGTGTGTGTGTGTGTGTATGTGTACGAATTTTGTTTGCACTCTAACTCAAATACTGTTATTCAGAAAATTCTGAAACCTTGTATTTTTACCATATTCTAATAGGAATAGAAGCCATTAGATTTTGGTGTAAATCGGATAAACGGAAATCGTACTTTACTTGAAGCTCATAATGGTTTTTCTTCAAAAAATACCATTAAATGCCATTTTTTCGCATTTTATGTCTTATGAAAATTAAAGATTATTGAATTTTCTACAGGAATGCATTAATACTTTTTCTATATATATTACAGATAAATTTAAAAATATTTTTTTTTATTAGTCGCGAAGCCTAAGATAAACACCATAATTCTTTTGTTGCACAGTTCATATTTCAAATGAATGTAACTGACAGTAAATGTCACTGTCAAAAAACTTATCACTTCAAATTAATAATAGTGACATTTTAAAAAGAAAATAGTAAATAAATCAATAGTTTTATGCAGTGGAACAGTTTGCAGCGTTAGTAAATACGTAAGTATGTATGTAAATTAATAAAAATGGATAGGGATGTGTGTGGAAGGATGATTGTTGCGTAACTATTATTGTGGTCCAGATGCGGTTATTCGCTACCGAAAATCAGTCACTTTAATATGTTCTTATGTATGAATGCTATGATGATTGTGGACAAGGCGAAAGAAGAAGGTTGTTAAAGAGTGAAGTGAGTTAGCTGAGCTCTTACTCTTATCCCTTTTCTTATTGTTACTATTGTTCCCGGGTTTTTGCTAACCCACTAAGTGGGAAACGCGTGATTTTATGTATGTATGTATGTAAAAATTAAATAGCGGGAGGTTTTGTGTTGGCCACATCAGATTTTTTTGATAGGATTTAAGTTCAGACTGCATACTGACCTCGAGTCTTATTTCTTTAATATACAAATCAATGATAGTAAAAAAAACATTATCGAATTTATTAAAACATTATCTGGTTCATTAGCGTCTAACAAATTCATGGCTATGAAAATAACATTGTAACATAAAATCTGAACAGGCGAAACGTCAAATGACAAGCAAAGTTTCAAAACCTAACATAAACCAGAGAGAAAATTATAAATTTTAAAACAAAATTCCTAAATATAAATTTATAAATTAAATTCATCATAAACCAGCTCCGAGTACTATTTCTTCGTCATGTTGTAATTCATATAGAAATGTTGACAACGAAATATACTCGTTTTCAGTTGTAACAAATATATCAAACTCAAATGCATCCCGTAATTCCAGTATGACAGTTATATTATACGAGTGTGCTAGAGATACAACTTCACAATTAAACTAGTGACAAGAAATCATAACTAACAGTAGAAAATAAACCACTGCATTTCAAAATAAAATGTTTTGAAAATTGCCACGCATATTCGCAAATATTTTTATTTCAGATAATAAAAATCTATCACTGCGTTGTATCGAATTACTGTCACATCTGTTTTTATAAATTTATTGCAAATTTAGATAAACATTTTTCAAATATGAAAATGGAAATATTGTAAAATTGTCTGATTTTTACATAAAATTGACATACATAAATATGAGGTGCAATAATTTAAAATAACAAGTAGGATGTAATTTTATTTTTACAATATGATTCATATTTTGTCGTGTATTTAAAAATTTATTTATGAAAATAAACCTGAATGCTAAATCATACTTTCCGGGCAGCAACATTTTATAATTTAATTATTATCTTCGGTTTATTGTCATATTTTTAAAACTATTTTAAAAACAAAATAAAAACTAAAACTAAAATGTTGCTGTAAATTACTGTAAAAAAAAGTTACGAAAAGAAAAATTGTGTTTTATGAAAAATTGTAACGCCGAAACACAGTCAAAAATTTTCGATTTAGTGGTGGCAAACCTTAAGGTGGATTTATGCAGCTTACATTTTATTTTACTTTTTCTTTTCTTTTTCGTTTTTACTTTTACTTTAAATTTAGTACTTTATGCAGCTACTTTAAAGCCTTCGGTGCACATGCGCAGATGTGATTTTTCTGGCATATCAGTTGTCATAAATATAAAGAGATAATTATAACCTGTACAAATGAACACAAATGTAATTAATTTGTGCATCTACTACCCCTGTGGTGCACTCTCCACGCCAGCAATGAGTGCCCGTGAGGTGACGCCTGGTAAGCGCCCGCACGGTACAAATATGTCATCATCATTACCGATATCTGCGATAAAGCAGATTGTGGCACACTCAGAAATGGGTAATATGCCGTGATGATATATTTATTTATTTATTTTTATTTATCTACTATATTACTTGTAGCTTTACCCATTTTCTAATTTTTGCAATCTTACCTACACAAAAACAAATTAAATACAGCACACGCTGACGTTTGTCACGTGGTGCACATGCGCAGTTGTGAAATTCTTTTACTTTAACGGTCTTAAGTTGAAAGTTGGTCAACTTTAGTTCTTAAAGTAAAATTAAAAGTGTGCACATAAAGTAGTACATTTATTAACACACCTTTAACTTTTGTAAAGTAAAAGAAAATGAAAAGTTAAAATAAAAAGTAGGCTGCATAAATCCACCGTACTTGATGTCTCTAGGAGACAGGAAATAAGGCTGAGCGAGCAGATGATAAACAACCCAACATCAGTACAACACAATGAACAGCTCCAATAAGAGCGAAACGCGTCTGTGGTTCTGGCTGAGTGAGCCAGTCTCTGATGGCCGAGAGGTTGATTCAGACACTGAAATCTTGTGAAACATGTCGTGTTATTTTTAAATTTTATTAGAAGTGTCCCCATCATATTGTACTTTACTGTACTTTTATTATTTCTTATGGCCGAGTCACGGCGTTCTCGATAGATGGATCTGCATGTAGTTACTTGCTTCTGCAGTCATCTTATCATTTTGAGATGTTTATCATCCGATCGCTCAGCCATTATTACATTACAACAGTTTCAGCAAGTATCGCCATTAAATTTAACTTTATTGTACTTTTATTTTATTTTTCTTTTTTACCTCCCGCTACCCTTGGTAAGGGAGGTATAGGGATCGTGCTAAAAATCTCATATCGAGATTTTAGTAAATGACCACGTTTTAAGGTCCTTAGAATCCATTTTTAACATTTTCACGATGATGTCTGTATGTGTGTATGTGTGTGTGTGTGTGTATGTGTGTATGTGTAAGAATTTTGTTTGCACTCTAACTCAAATACTATCATTCAGAAAATTCTGAAACCTTGTATTTTTACCCTATTCTAATAGGAATAGAAGCCATTAGATTTTGGTGTAAATCGGATAAACGGAAATCGTACTTTACTTGAAGCTCATAATGGTTTTTCTTCAAAAAATACCATTAAATGTCATTTTTTCGAATTTTATGTCTAATGAAAATTAAAGATTATTGAATTTTCTACAGGAATACATTAATACTTTTTCTATATATTTTACAGATAAATTTAAAAATATTTTTTTTTATTAGTCGCGAAGCCTAAGATAAAAACTATTTCTTTGTTACACAGTTCATTTTTTAAATGAATGTAACTGACAGTAAATGTCACTGTCAGAAAACTTATCACTTCAAATTAATAATAGTGACATATTCAAAAGAAAATAGTAAATAAAGCAATAGTTTTCTGCAATGGAACAGTTTGTAGTCAATAAGTAGGTAGGTATGTATTTAAATTAATAAAAATTAAATAGCGGGAGGTTTTGTGTTGGCCACATCAGATTTTTTTTATCTTATTTATGAAATAATTTTGTGAATCTTATTCATTGTCACATCCCCTTCTTACATGTTGTTGTTTATTTTTACCTCCCGCTACCCTAGGTAAGGGAGGTATAGGGATCGTGCTAAAAATCGGATATAGAGATTTCAGTGAATAAGCACGTTTTGATGTCCCCAGAATGCGATTTTAACATTTTTACAATGATGTCTGTAGGTATGAATGTGTGTGTGTCTGTGGGGTGTCTGTGTGTGTGGATCTTGTGGACACGATTACTCAAATACTATCAATCAGAAAAATTTGAAATTTTGTATGTCCATTCTATACTAATATAGGAAGTGGCCATTAGTTTTTAGTGTATATCGGATAACCGGAAGTATCATTTATACAAGCTTTTAACAGTTTTTCTTGTAAAAAATTCATTGAATATAATTTTTTAGCAACTTTTACCAATACAAATTTAATATAATGGCACAATCTTCAATTCTACGATAATAGCATTTAGTAAATAACTTGAAATAACTTTATATTATATTATAAAATAATAAACTTCGCAAAGTTGGTAGGTATTTAATACTCTTATATAATTTGAAACAACATATTAGATTTTGACTATATATGATAAACCGGATGTAGTACTTAATTTGAAGCTCTAACAGATTTTTCAGGAAAAACATAATAAAATATAATCCAAAATTTCGTATTACAAACTTTTCTATTTATTGGAACAACAAAGTAGATTTTGTTTACAAACGATCAATCGGAAGTGAAACTTTACTTAAAGCTCATTGCTATTTTAAACATGGAATTGGCGGGAGGTCATGTGCTGGCCACATCAGATTTTTATTATATAGTCCTCATCACCCGCATAATTTGGCGTGTTCCGTGTTTTGATAAAAATGCAGTCCCATAAAACGGAACGGAGATCGCATTCAATCAAGGCACCGTACCGCTCCAGTACTTTATATTATCGTTAAACACACTCATGTTTTAATCATCCAAATATTAATTTCCTTTTATTCGTCCATAAAATTTTAGTAGGAACACGAAACCCACGGACTTTGGGATGGGATAAATAATATATGGCAATTAATCTGCTGTAGATGGTTCAGAGAAGAGAAGATAGATGGCTGTGAGTGTATGTTTCACACATGTAATTTAGTTTATACACAGTAAAGCCTGTTTTAAGGGATGTAAGACATTAATGATAAATACTTGAACGTGTACATTGCAACATACATGGATCAGTTTATAATGGATGAATTAAAGTTCTCTTTACAAAATAAGGTGTAGCAATTTTATAGAAAGAAAATTTAATCTTACGAATAGCTGTATCCAGGTACTAATACCCTAATACTAATAATACTATATTGGTATTTGTTTTGCAATTTTCAGAATAAATTATCAATATCTTGTTACAAGTAAATACGTAAACAGGTTTCTATATATACATATATTAGTGATGCAACGATATAACTTTTACGATTACGATTTCGAATAACAAATTTGATAATCGCCGATTACGATTACGATTGTTTACTAAAAATAGGTTAAGTTAAAAGAAATGTAATAAAAATTAGTAATTTATAGTAAAATAATTAAAAAAAGTTACAGATGTCAGTTCACTACAAAAATCACTTTTTATATACAGAGTGTGCACCATAGGCGCCGCCAGAAATTTTTTGAAAGGGGGACAAAAAGATTTCGCACCACATAGGATACCACTATATACAGAATATAGCCAGGTGTGCCTTGCTTTTCGACCGCCATTAGAGGGCCACTGTCACTTGTGTTGTTTTTGCGCAAATTATTGTATATTTTCGTGGCGATTTTTTTTTTATTTTAATTTAGGTATAATTTTAATATTTATTTGAAGTATAAGTAATATTTTTAGTTAATTTACTTGTATATATTGTGCCTTCTTGCACAGACATTTTCACGATGATGTCTGCATTTGTGTGTGTATGTGTATGGATTTTGTCTACACTCTAACTCAAATACTATTATTCAGAAAATCCTGAGACCTCGTATTTCGACCCTATTCTAATATGGAAAGAAACCATTAGATTTTGGTGTAAATCGGATAAATATAAAAAATAATCTTTTTTATAAATCTCAGAGCCTATGATTTAAAGATTCCTTTGTTACACATTTCATATTTCAAATGTATGTATGTAACTGACAGAGAAATGTCACTGTCAAAAAACTAATCATGGTGATATTTTAAACAGAAAAGAGTAAATAAAGCAATAGTTATATAATGCAAAGGAAATTAAATAGGTTGTAGTATTAGTAAATATATAGGTATTTAAATTAATAAAAATTACAGAGCGGGAGGTATTGTGTTGGCCACATCAGATTTTTATTTTTGCAAATACCTTCCAAATGTGACATAGTTATTTACATTCGAGTGCGTGTAAAATACTTCACGCACGAGAATTGTATCAATTTTTTTGGCCGACGATAATGAAAATTACTTTTTTCAATGAGATAGGTTGTACTTCTGAAAAGGGTTAGTTTAAAATACTGGGGTTAAGTCAATTTCCAAATTTGATTTTACTTACCTTCATTAGAGTATTAATAAATAATAGGTACGTCTCGATATTTGACATTTCAGCAATGCTCGCTTATTTGACAGGTATATCGATCGGTGACTATGTCGGTAACGGCGGATTTTTACAATAATGACAGATGTCGCTACCGTGAGTTTGGTTTATATAAATTAATTTTAAATATAGGAAATGTTAAAGTAAAAAAATAACTTAAGTAGGTAGTACTTTTTTTATGAACTTTATTATAGTAAAGATGATTTCTTTTCTAAATGCCCATAAACGTCCAGTGTATTTTGATTATTTTACCGCATAGTTAGGCAAGTTACAACACAGTAAGCGTAAAATGTAGGTTACACTTGTTGTGTATACAATTGTAAAGTTCCCATTACACTTCAGGAGGGCAAAATAATATTTTTTATGTTCTTTGGAATAGCGATGCTTTAGATTTCGAGTTATGATGTTAAAGTTTTAATTTTTGAAACAAGAATAATTTTAGATTTCCTACTATGTATAATTAGTCTATATTTATTTGTTCTGAACAGTAAAAATGCAACAATTATTAATTTTACAGTGGCTATAGTACGCAGGTTTACTTTGAAACTTGGTTGAAAACTTTTGTCGAATCTATTACTTGACTATTTTTTCTGGTTAAGTATAATGTAAAAAGGCTTTATACTAGTCAACTATTCCACATTACAACAATTTTCTCTGATGAATATTCCTGAAAGATTTTGTATTGTATATTCGCATTATAACTGCGGTAGAGTTAATATACAGGTATATATCGTAATGCTCGGTGTATAATATCAGCTTATAATGAGTAAGCAAGCAGAGCAAGAGTTGAAGTATTTTTATTCTGCAAAACAAACGAGATGCGTGGCTTGTTTCATGAATATGGATAGAAAATCGCTGCGGGGGTCTTATTTTTATATTCCGATCCGCTCTCTTTAAACATCAACCCGGCAAAGCCGTTATACAAAGTTAAAATTATATCTTCACATCATAAGCTTCGAAAAGTCAAAATAAATTTTCGTTTATTGAATTTTTCCTCTATAAAACAAACAAATTTTGTTTGAAGTACATAAATATATCATTACGGCATTAAACACGTTGATGGGTGTGATAATCTACAGTATCTATATCAAAATTAGAACAAGCAGCCAATGCACGTCATTAAAAAAAAACAACTAGATTTGTGACGTCACTAAGAGCAAGTTTTACAATCCCTGATTAAAATTTTAACAATCAGTTAAATAAACAAAAATGAAACGAAATGAATTGTTAAAAAACAAATTTATCATTGTAATATAGGCCCGGATTTGCAATCTATGGATAAAGTGACAGTTAACTTATCTGCCAGATAAAAGAAAAATATCGCATCATATAATTGACATGTGTATAATTTTATTAATTTACTCTCTAATACTCTAATTCTAACTAATATTGTTTTATCTAGATATAGAAAAACCGGGCCTTAATATTGTTTATTTAACTGTCAGTTAAAATGCTTACCAGAGAGTGTAAACTGGCCTTAAATAGTGCGTTTACATATGTTTGATAATCGTAATGAAATAATGTATACTAGTAAGTAGTCTTTAGTCTTGAAAAGATTGATTTATAGAGTAATAACAAAAATGAGAATACCACAAGTCACAAAGATAAAAAATCTTATAAACACGTTGTACATATTTTTAAATTGTCAAATAACTATTATATTATTTACAATATGTGAAATTTTACAAATTTTATTGCTAATATCTACACAAATATATTACACTACTCATACAATTTTTGATTGTTAAAAATAAAAATGTTTAAAATTTTATTTCATTTTTCAGTATAAAGGCTAATTTTACAATTTTTGGTTAAAGTTTTAAGTGCCAGTTAAATAAATAAAACTGAAACGAAACGATCAGTCGAATGATATATTTGTCATTAAAATTTTAACAGAGGATTGTAAGATTGGCCAGTCACACCAACGTAATGACAATCTTGCATCGAAATGAAATGAACTGATGTCACAAATTCGATTTGCATTTTTTTGTTTAAGGGTCGTTTAAAGTTTAAGATTGAATGTGGGTGAATTCATGGTTAAACTAATCATTCTCAAATAAAAATTTATTACTGTTATTTATAAAAATAGGATCCTCCACTATATTTTTTTAAGAAACTTCATCTAAACTGAAAGTGATATGTAATTTTAGAAAGTCTTTATTGTTATTCGTTAAGCCGCAATATTTTTTTTAATATTCTGTGACGTAGATATAGAGATGATTTTGTTCTCAAACAGTGGATTTCGCTAATAATTGAAGTCACATTAATTTATTATTTTCAGCACTTATAAAATGTATAAATATGTTAAAATAACCCTTGTGGTCAATAATTGGAAATATGGGTGGATAATAAGTAATTTTATATCATAATTAATAAAAATACTGCGTACATATTATAGTCCAAGATTTTATTACCGCTGGTAGCCTACGTAATTCAACATCACTTTTACTTTCATACCAACGCTTGTAATCTGTCATGACATCATAAATTTAAACTAGTATTATTTGGTTTATTTCTGTTGTTTTATTGTTGTTATTTTCTGCATTTATATACTTGCCAATGGATTCCATATTTCAAAAAGGCGATAGTAGAAGCTTTGAAGGTAGTAAGAATTTGGAATAGAATAAATGTGTGACGTAGATATAGAGATGAGGAGATGGTAATAAAAACTCGATTATTTTAGAAACTGATAACTATTTTTAAACTTTGGTAGTCCTTAATATACAGTTTTAAGGTCTAGTTTTAATATAACTGACCCTTGTTCTAATTTATTACTACGGTGTTACATGCTAAATTTCAATTTTTAATTGTTAATAGTATCTGACATATAATACTACTGTTTTAATTGTTATGAAATAAATAAATAAGTCCAAATATTTTAAATTTTTCCATATATATATTTGATATTAGACATCAATTCTACAAACGCACTAAAAATGGGTACAATTTTTTATATGTATTTTATTTTGAATTAAATGTAAAAATATGTAAATTAGTAGAATTAAGTAGAAATGCACAGTCTATAATTGTTGGAGTTCTTCATAATTTTTAAATTTTTTAACTAAACTATTGAGTTTCAAACTCAAATGACTATTTATAATTATATGATTCCGATAGCAGTGATTTTAATTCAGTAAGGTTTTTACACTAACAATAAGTGACGTGTGCATTTGTTGTCAGACTTGTGTATGCTTAAACAGATTTTGTTAATGACGACGACATATTTTTACCTTTGAAGATATTAAATGAATGTTTTCTTTTTATATAATTATAATCAACAATAAAACAGAATGTTACAATAGTTTCTATCCAATAATTATTGTCCATGTTCTCCTGTGCAATTATCAGAAAACAATTATCATCTTACTTGCAATCTTGAACATCTTCTCATAACTAACTCCCTCGCATGTTCTTTGTTTCGCCGCCTTAGCCTTCTACTCCGCTTCGAGGATTTATGAAACGGTGAGCTAACGTGTTCATTCCAAATAACAATATACACAGAGTTATTGCTCGTTAAATAAAGATGTTAGTACCCCGCTGTAGCGAATAGTGGGAGGGTGATAGATTCTTGGCTACTGAAACTCAACAAATAAGGAATTTCTATTTGCAGAAATAGTGTGACTGGACTGGAGTCTGTGATTAAGGGCTCTTTCGTTTTTAAATGTGATTTAGGAAATTATTATTCTTATTATCAAATTTTGTGTTCATCAATGTATTAACACAGCCTTGCGCAAAAAAATTGATATATTACTATACATAATTTAAATTTTAATCTGAGCACAAAACAAATTATGTTTTTCTATGGTGATATACTTTGTTGAAATGATATGTAAAATGCAACATATTGAACATAAATTGCTGTTATGAGTTTAATCCGACTTCTTTCAAAAATTTTGCTGTACCTCATTTTTGTAATAAATATGCAGCCTGTCTTTCTAAAACAGGGAAACATGGCTTAACCACAAATTCCTGAATCTAAAATAAGACGATTTAACTAAACTGACCTTTACTGGAAAGTGTACCATTTAGCCAGTATTCTGCTTCAAAGTTCTTTGAAAAAAAATTAATTTTGCTTATAATAACAGAACGCTTTATTCGATTTGGATGAAATTTGGTATGATAGTTCATATGGTTATAAGTCATCTTCTAAGATGATACTTGTTATTATTAGTGAACCACTAGTGTATGAAACTTAGGTGTCCCAACATTGATTAGACCGTAACTTTTTGATGGCCACGCCGATAACGTAATTTTTTTTTTTTTTTTTATAAAGGTACATCCAATAGTAAACTTTTCTATCTGTGCGTAATTTGTGATATCTATTACAGTTCACACAGAAAAAAAAAATAATAAAACCTGAGTGACTGCAACGTGATTTTTTAAAAATAAATTTAATCTAGCAGTTTATCCAAATGTAAACATCTAATTTTTAATGACAGTAACGAGTTGTCAATCTTATCAACTTTTTAAGGAGTAAACTCACATATTTAATCGTTTTATTTATAATAATGGTAGTCAAATACTATTAGGCCGAACAAACGAATGTTACTAGTTTTAGAATATTGCGAAGGAATTTTTGACAACCCATAAACAATTGTTACTGACATTAAAAATTAGTTGCTTGACATTTGGATAGACTACCACAATAAATTTATTTTAAAAAATTCACAGTGCAATCACTCAGGTTTTATTCTTTTCGTGTGAACCTTAACAGATGTCACAAATTACATATACAGAGATGAAAGTTTACTATTAAATGTATTTTACTGAAAATAAATAAATAAATAAATAATCGGCATGGCCATTAAAAAGTTACGGTCTAATCAACGCTGGGACATCTAAGTTTCATACACTAGTGGTTCTCTAATAATAATAAGTATCATCTTAAAAGATGAGTTAACCATATGAACTGTCATACCAAATTTCATCCAAATCGAATAAAGCGTTCTGTTATTATAAGCAAAAATAATTTTTTTTCGAAGATATTTGAAGTAAAATACTGGCTAGATGGTACACTTTCCGGTAAAGGTAAGATTAGTTAAATCGTCGTATTTTAGCCTCAGGGATCTGTGGTTAAGCCATGTTTCTCTATTTTTCTCTATATTTATTACAAAAATGAGGTACAGTAAATTTTTTGAAAGAAGTGGATTAAAGTCATCTGTAGCGTGAATGAATGAACAAATTGGCATTCATTTATCTCACTCATTTGCAATCACCGGCAGTGTGTGCGACAAGGATGAATATAAAACGCTTGTCTTTAAAAAATTCACATTGTTTCGACCAAGTTAGGACATTCCATTTTATTATTATTTCAGATATAGTATTATCTTGATTCAAATGACGTTATTTTCTGTCAGTATCACTGACACTGTGTCAGTATATTATTTTTCAAATATTTGGTTTTACATAATAAATAATAATAATATATCATCACGGCATATTACCCATTTCTGGGTGTGCCAATCTGCTTTATCACAGATATCCGTAATAATGATGACATATTTGTAGAGAGTGTAGCACAGGGGTCACTTTTGTGTCATTTAAAATTCGAAATATGTGGCGTCGGTCGCGATCGAACCCGGCTCCCCAAATTCGCAACCAGACAGTCAGGCACGCGGGCGACGAGACTTAATTTTGAATGCTTTTACTGTAATATATAATTTTATAACAATAAAACAACAGTATAGAATCATATATAGCCTCATAAAAAAATATTTCTTTTTTAAATAACTATCAATTTAGTTAAACAATCACATCGATATACTTGTTGAAAGTAAATAGTTCCAGATTAATAATAACCTCATTGAAGTTTGTCCGGTTTAATTTGCAAAATAAACAATAATATCCTCATATTTGATTCAATACAATAGTTTTGTTTCTGCTAATTCTGTTGAAGCGTATAATCTCTTATTCATACGGTCTAATGTGACTCTAATTCTGCTAGTATCTATATGTACCGAACAGACGTCGAGAGTCTAGAGTCTAACAATATCTCCGAATCCAATTCTCCATCTTCGATTCACACGAGCGCTCGTGTTTATCTCTTTCACGTTCACGAGAACAATAAATACCGCGGTCGGCCACAGGCAAGCCTCGTAGCTTTAGTTTTTGAGAGGCGTCGAAAATTAATAACGGATGGGTTAATAAACGACACATAATAACACGAAGCAAGATAAAGACTCGAGTTTCAATATTCACAAAGAGATTTATAGACTCACCGTACCGGAGAAACAAGAAGTAAGCCTTGGCAGGTGTATTGTAGCTCTGAAACAAAGAAAATATAGGTTAGAGTAGCAATTACGGGTTTATGCTAAAAATGGTGAAATATTATCACAAATAAGTTTGATCGTGCATCTGGCGAAAGGGAAAATAATGCGGGTCTCAATTCATGTCAATATCGATTCCAAAATTATTTCGAATTTTAAGTGGCACAAAAGTAACACCAGCAATGAGCGCCCAGGAGTTATCATCATTACTATCTGTTAATTGGCACACCCAGTAATGGGTAATATACCTTAGGTAAGGAAGGTCTATACCTCGTGCTAAAAATCGCATATAGATTTTAGTGAATAAGCACGTTTTGACGTTGCCAGAATCCGATTTTAACATTTTTACAATGATGTCTGTAGGTATGTATGTATGTATGTATGTGTGTGTGTGTATGTGTGTGTGTATGTGTGTGTGTGTGTGTGTGCGTGCGTGTGTGGATCGTGTGGACACGATTACTCAAATACTATCAATCAGAAAATTTTGAAATTTTTAGTGTATATCGGATAACCGGAAGTATTATTTATACAAGTTTTTAACAGTTTTACATGTAAAAAATTCATTGAATATAATTTGTTACCAACTTTTACTAATAAAAATTGAATATAATGGTGCAATGTTCAATTCTACGATAATAGCATGTAGTAAATAACTTGAAATAACTTTAAATATGAATTTATAGTATAATTTATTTTCATACATCATCTTGCCTATGCGTCAAACAAAAACATAATATTTTAATAACAATTTTGACATATTTAAACAAATGTTACTCTCAGGAAGCAACTACATTAAAATTAATAATGAAACCGTATTAAGCAGAATGTAGTCATAATGTATATATATATATATATATATATATATATATATATATATATATATATATATATATATATATATATATATATAGTATGTCCACGGATCGAGTTCCAAAGAGGAAAAACTTTTTTATTTTTTATTTTATAAAAAAATGTATTCTTGATAAAAGTTTTTGGATGTCCCGAAACGGCCAATTTAGTTTTAACATTTTCAAATTTTCTTTTAGTTTCAGATAGAAATCGAAAAATTGGTCCCAAAAAATAAGTTTGCGTTGCCATGGTAATTGCCGTTATTTATTTATTTTCATTAACTGTCAGTTATAAAAATCAACCATAATCGTTGAAAATGTTGTCAAAAGACAAACGAATTTACCCACTGAAATATATACTAACTGGAATGCGCGTACGAACCATGACTGTGAAGCATATTGAAAGCCTGCTGCTGGAGTAGTCGGCAAACATCGAGACAGTTCGTGAGTAGACGGAAGCCTGCTGCTGGAGTAGTTGGCAAACATCGAGACAGTTCGTGAGTAGACGGAAATTATTTCGTGTGGCGCATGTTTAAATAAATGAAGCATAATATGAAAACAAAGCGATCAGCTATGATACGAGTTATTCGTCTAGGTTCGGTTCGGCACGGCACGTGCGCGACCAGGACCAGCCATTATTGTTCAATGAGGCTTCAGTGCAGAGTACACTGATAGGTAGAGTATGCGAGTTCCAGTTAGTATATATTTCAGTGAATTTACCTAATTCAATGCTAGGGCAAAGGTAATAAAGCGATCAGTCGAGTTGTCAAAGAATTTAAACAAAGGTTTCCCGATATTTACATATCAAATAGAGGTGATTTTTATAACTGACAGTTAATGAAAATAAATAAATAACGGCAATTACCATGACAGCGCAAACTTATTTTTTGGGACTTAGAATAATTTTCAACTAAAGGACAGTTAAATTTTCACAAAATGGTGTTGTACACGTGTTTACTTCGGCAACTTGTGCACAATTTATAAAAGTTTAACAGTATTTTAACAAAATTGTTTACTTTATTAGTTTGTAATTTATCAATTTTACTGTGATAACTATTTTGGCCAAAATTTTTAATATGTAATTCAGTTATTTCGACTTATTATTTTACTAAACCATGCGCGTGTGCCTGTTCAAAATTACATGTTTGTAAATGCTCTATATTCTACAAAAAATCTCAACTAATTGTCCTGAGGATGGTTAAAAATATAACCGAAAGCTTGACAAATTAAAAAGAGTGTACTACACTTAAGCCTACAAATTGACTGTCAAACCCACTATCCAGTTTCCTTAACTAATTACAGTCGTAATTACCTTTCACCTATATATATATATATATATATTTGAATCTAATAAAATTAAGGTTTGTAAAAATAATATATTTTCAATCATACATAAATATTAGAAGTACTATTGATTTGTTACATTTTGTTTCAGGGTACGGCTCTGAAAAGACGCGAGTACTATTTTGATTTTTGTTAAGTTTTTCTATTGGTTTTGTCAGTATTTGTGAAATTTATTTTGTGTATGACATATTTGTTAAATGTAAAATAAAGATTGTTATGTGTGAATATAAAAATATTTGAACATAACGAGTGCTTTATGCGTGGTTAAATACCCAGCGGGAGGTTATGATCTGGCCACATCAGATTTTTTAAATTTTTTATTGCGGTGGAAGAATCCATTAGGAGGAAGTAATGTAGAAAAATAATATAAATTTTAATATTGTTTGTATAATAAAAGGTTTGATTTTGTTCACAATGTTTCTCTAGTTTTTGACTTTCACTCGTATTGAAATGTATAATTTTTAATTAAAATATTATATACATAAATAAACAATATATTACTTGTATGTCGTAAAATGCAAATATGCATATAATAGTTACAACAAAAAAATACTTGCAACTTGCAATGACTATAATTTAGAGGTTAGTATATAAACAGGTGCAACATTAGCCGGGTAAGTGAATGCAACTGCTGCAGTCTGTCTTTTGTTGCGGCGGCGGAACAAGTGAAGTGTGTAATTTTTGCGGCAAGAACAAGCGGAAGTGGGTTAGAGTTACATGCATGCTAGGCGCACATGTTATAACTTAATTACAATACATAATAAAAGTGTAATTACATCATAAGCCGCTAAGACAGATTTAATTAAAGTTAACCAGCTAGGTTAGTATTGTTCCAAACAATTTTCATGCTCCACGCCCCAACTTTGTAGCTAACGAGGATTGTCAAAATAATTTTGCCAAACGCCCCAAACGTCTCGTAAAGTGACAGCGTAAAACCATGAAAATATAACCTAGTATTTCGTTAATGGCTGAATTTAAATATCACGGTAGTGGTTGTGGTAGATCGGCTGATAACCAGATACTCCTCATAAAATCTCAAATACTAACAGAACAGAATGATTACGGAATTTTCGTTCTCATTCTGCACCCCGGACTTGAATATGTAAATTGCTGCTCATTTAGATTGCTCTGCTGCTCTACAAATTGCTCCGAAGCCATTCATAATATTTTATAAAATGCTGCCTCATAAATAATTAAATATATTAATTATTAATTTCATCAACGTAAAACTAAAACTCTGATACCTACATACACAAGAATTTATTTTGCACAAACTAAAAACAAAACTAGAACAACAACAAGAACTAATTATCTCTATCTTACATAATTAAGATTAATACAAAAACATGTTACTAAAATGGAATAATGAATATCAATAGAGCGAAGAACTCTTTTAAAAATAAGAAATGTATTTTTAACAGTAAAGCTGGATTCACATGGACCGTTGCAACCGTCAAATTAGCTACTCTATACACATGCTCCGTCATAAATATCGATGCGCATAGTTCCAAACTTGAAAAATGAAATATTAGCAAAATATATGTTTTGACAACAGTGACATTGCCGGTTAATATAACCTGTCATATGTTTGGTTTCGCCGGTTAACTTTTAATAGGGTATGTGACTAAATTTTGATTTTTACATATATGATACTAGACTGAAAAATAAAATACCCGTATTTTTTAAATTGATTAATTATTCGTAGTTTACAGGAAATAATTTTTAAACTTTGGAGAAGGGATCTGTGACGTCAGTAGAGTAGAATGATAGAAGAAGACAGTTAGAGTGAGGTAGATATATTATGGTAGGCGAAAGTAACAGCAGCAACCTATCACAACATATCTATCTCAGTCTAACTGTCATCTTCTACCATTCTACCCTACTGACGTCACAGATCCCTCCTCCAAAACCTTAAATTGCTAATAACAATATTATTACAAACTAATGTTTAGTTTTTATTATTATAATGAGAAGCTATAAAGGTTTGTTTTTATATATTATGACATATATAGAAATTCGATTATGGTCACATACCCCATTGGCGAAGTAGTAAAATACCCCTACCTATACCAGGTGACAAGGTTTATAAAGATTGTGATAAAATATAGAATTTATGTTAAACCTGTTTGAGTTGGTATTATTGAAATGTGTTATACGCATACGCAGTTAAATTTTACGGTGGTAACGATCCTTTAACGCTGTCAAAAATATTTCAATAGCCGCCGTCGACGTTCGTAGCGTTGAGACCGTTCATACTTTATGATTTCAACCAATCAGTACAGAACATAGTAAACGGTGAGCAGCTTCATATGTTTTATTTATTTGGAAGTGGGAACTATTTACGGAAAACTACAAGAAATTGTTCTGCGTTTGAAGCTTTTCTGAACTTACTACTAGCGAAATCTACAGTGCAACCTATTGGGCAACTAAACTGTCCAAATAATACAAACTCCTTACGATTTATTTTTAATATTTTCTCACTAGAGACAAAATATTTTAATTCTGTCATGATTTTGATATCGCAGAAAGATAGAGGCCAAATTAGTCATAAATTCAGGATTAATTATTATATACATACTTGTGGCGTGCATAGATTTACGTCAATTCTAATATGGAACTGCAAAAATTTATTTTCTTTACGTTCAAAATTTTTTATTTTTTGCCAAAATTAAATAATATTTCTTCAATTTTTGTTTACTCGTAGGTTCATCTTTTATGTTCAGATAATCCCAAACTATATTCTCGATCTAATAACTGTCACACTTTATTGTGCGTAATCTATTGTTAACATCATATATCATTTTTCAGAATTATTTATCATTGAATAACAGCTAATAGTTTATGACAAATGTTGGGCTAATAAATAGTTCCAAACTAATCTATGTTGGCGTTGACCCATGTGTATATTACAATTTCGGTACAGAGTTGGGCCGAAATATCTTCTTTTCTTTGCTTATTTTTAATATATACACAAATAATGTTAATCAATACGATGATCCTTAGTTTATATATTTCTTATATCCTACTAGACACCATAAATTTATTTCTGTATAACTGCACTGATGGTGTCTGCTTTTTTGCGGGTAATGATTCACTTTTTTTCATGATTTTGACAGAGTTGTTGATTTTTAATTCCGGTGATAAAAAAAAAATATCGACTTGCTGATTTACATCAAAGTACATACATATGTATTCTAGATACGAACGTAAGTATTACTTAATTAAAAACTAATCTCGTACAGAGCGATCAGATTGAGGTATAAAGTGGTATAGAAAACGGTATTTGATTGTAAAGTGGTGCTTTAGATGTTCCAGGAAGTTGTGCGACTTGCTCGTCTAAATAAAATTCCTGCGGCAGAATCGACATCAATCCTAATTATCCGCAATGTCAGTACGGAGCAATCTGCGCTGAAATCACTTAATCCGGGCCTGGACAAAGACGCCCGAGCTCTACGTAGCAGCTCATCCTAGGCGGCGTTGATTGAATACGCGGGTCAAACAACGAAACCAGACTGTCGAACAGTGATAAAAGCGAAATCACTTGTTCCCGTCACAGTTACAAGTACTTTATTGCGGCTATATTTAATCAGGATCATCCGACCGTTATTAACTTGTAGTAATTAACTTAAGGATTTTCCTTTTTTACGTTGTTCGGCGCGGTGCTTCGCTCCGACCAACAGTTCAACTTATAAATATGCATAAACCCCGGGATAAAATTGCACACTAATAACAGAGGCGTCTGCATGATTTTTCGCGCTGAATTTTCACTACGTCACTTTAATTGTGCAGGCCCATAAAAGCCAACCAAGCCCCAATATCCATTTGCGCCTTAGTTTATATGGAAATATTTATTTCTTCCTATGAACTAAACCATTATTACTTGTATGCAAATATTCACCTTAAACTCTACATATTTTACGTTTTATGATCAGTTTTAATTATTTTTCCTTCGTAACTACCATGCTAAAATAATATACTTCAGGTCGGTTTACACGATTCAATTAAGAAATATGGTCAGATTATTTGAAAACCAATCTACAAACTTATTACAACAAATTTTTATTTACACATCAATTTTCCGTTATTTCTTTTACAAATTTTTAAATTTAAAAACAGTACCGGCGACCATTTAAAATAAATTATGCATTAATATTTATAATAATCGGAATTATAAACTTTATACTATTATTTGTAGGATACATTTGAAACATTTTTATATTTAATAAATACATATACTTAGTTTCAAAATAATATTTTATTTAAAAAATATTGTACAATGTACATTTCGAGGTATTACCTCATCATCAGGTAGAAAAATAAATGACATAAATATAAATATAAACAAATAACAAAAGCGTGAAACTAATTACAAATTAATAAAGATAACAAAATTGAAAATTTATTAATATCATATTACTAAAATTTTGAAAAAATATTAGGATCTAATAGTGGAGAATTGTTTAAATCCAAAATTTCATTCATTAGATTTTCTTTTTTGTGTAAAGAATTTTTTATTTCGAAAGCTTCTAAACAATTTAGTTTTTTACTTGATGATGAGGTAATACCTCGAAATTTACATTGTACAATATTTTTTAAATAAAATATTATTTTGAAACTAAGTATATATTAAATAGGAATTATAAAAATCAGAGTTTTCTAAATGAAACTTCAGTTTCATGTAAACTGCCAGTTTAATATGATCATTTATAATGACCAAAGCTCTTTTCTTAACATAGATGAACAAACCTTAAATTCCAGAATTATAAGAAAATATATAAACTACACACAGATAAAAAACTTTCTAAATTGTAATTAAATTACTTAAACAAATTGATTAATTTTTAGCCTACTAATAATATGTTTCATTAAATAATTATTATTATTAAGTTAATTTAGTTCAATTTTCTAAATTTGTAATAACAAATTATACTAAAATTAAATACAAAGTTTTTAAATGACTACATTTAGTATCGAACTAAACATAAATAAAGAAATTAACTAAATATATATTTAAATTTTCTTTTTACTTACCTAATTCTTCAGATAAATTACCGAAATTTGTAGGACAAAAATAATAAAGCCAAAATATAGTAAAATTAAATAAAATAAATAATTAAGCTTACCATTTGCATATTTAAATAAAAGATTTTTTTACAAAATATTTATTTATTTCGAATTAGTTAAAATGCTAAATTAATGTCCATATTCATAAATACTTGTAAAGTTTCAAAACGGTTCGTTATAATTTTTGACAAATAGAATCAAACTTGACAAATAAAATTTCGATTTTTCTTTCAATGTTAAGCCTATGGCACACTTATCGATGAGCATCAGAGAGCATCGATGAGTTCATTGATGAAACAACAGTACGCATCCGTCATCGATAATTTTGTGTTTCATCAATGACAAATACATAAATTTTTTCTCTGACGAAAAACAGAAAAGTTGGTAATATTACCAGTGAAATGTTCCTACACCGTCGGTTTTTAAATTGATATTTCCCTAGTTTATTGTTGTTTGACACAAGTCAAAGTGACGTGAGGCACAAAAGATACGTGTGAAATGAGATACTTTCGTGTCATTGATGATCTTCGATGAAAATAGCAGCGCCGCTATTTTTCGTCGATGACGGGTGCGTTCTGTTGTTTCATCGATGAGCTCATCGATGCTCTCTGATGCTCATCGATAAGTGTGCCATAGGCTTTAACTGTTTTTATTGGATAAAAATTATAATGAACCGTTAAAAAAATTTACGAGTGTTTATGAATACGGGCTTAAGATTTGTAAATTATACTAATTGGCGACTAAATCATGGCCAAAATAATAGCAACGTACTTATTCATTCTGAATTCAATAAAGAATTTGGGTAGGACCCTAGAACAAAAGAAAAAATACGATGTGGCCAACTTGACATGGGTCAATTAGTAATGATACTTTTTTCAGGGTAAATATTTGTGATGCTTAATTTCTTTATAATTTTTATATTTATTCTTATTAGGAGTAGATTAGACTATATTTTAAGATATATATAAAATTGGAGTTCGCTACTCAAAAAATGAGGATTAGCTTAATTTTTTTGAGCTGTTTAGAGACTAAAATAAACTTTAAAATTTATAATAATTTAAAAAAAGACATGGAAAATTTTTATTTTATAGTTAATTGAACTTGGAACAGTTTTAAAATTAGTTTTTATAAAAACTAAAGTATTAAAAAAGAAATGCAGTATGGTAGTAGGAAAATGTTTTCATTGATTGATTGGGTCTAATAAAACTAGTGACATCTTCTTGGCTTCTAATTTCTAGAAATATTTGTGAGTGAAATCCTCGAATTGTCACATAATTCCAAACTGTTTAATAGCGCCACACACATGGGCTGTGACTGCGGCTGTAACCGCCAAGTGTACGTTAAGATAAAATATAGTCAGAATGCAGACTGTTAAAAATGACATCCCAACAACCTATTTTTATTCGTGTTGTGTTAACATAAATTAACCCGACATGTTAAAATTCATCATAAACTAAGTATGTAGAAGCATATGGCCCTCCAGCGTGCGGTTGGCTAAAAAACAAAGCCATTTGTCACTTGCAGCTAAAATGTGTTCAGCCACGGAATGTATACGCAATTATACACAAATTCGAAGAGGTTGACAAATTTATATTTCAAATATTTATATACAAAATTAAGATAAAAAATCTGATGTGGCCAGCACAAGACCTCTCGCCATTTCCATATTAGGCTATATAAGTATTGTATTGCATTTCGCTTTCAAACTGTTTTTTTAAATTAACTGTCAATGTTGTAAAAATCTCTTAGTAAGAAATATAAATAAACTGATAATTTCTTTGTTTTTTATTATCGCTGTGATAGACATGTAATTACGGAGATTCTGAATGCTGATTGGCAGAAAACATATCACGTGACAAGTGAATTATATTCTCACTAATTTATCATTATCGAGATTAAGTTTAGCTGCTCTGAAGTAAATTATAATTTTAACACAAATATTGAATTTTGTTTGTAAATTTTATAAACACAACTTTCCCTACCTATTTACTTACAGACACCGTGTTACCGACTAATAAAAACTAAAAATTTGTTGTGGCCAGCACAAGACCTCTCGCCATTTCCATATTAGGCTATATAAGTATTGTATTGCATTTCGCTTTCAAACTGTCGTTTTATAACAAAAAAATATAGAACTTTACCCAAATATTGTTTTTTTTATTGTATTTAACATGTCTCCTGCACCTATATAATTCTAATTATATCTATTTTTCATTGTATGAGGAAGTTTCTAAATGTCAGAGATTCTTACAATTCATTAACCAGATTGGCGGTATTTCTGATGGATATATGCATTTTACCACAATTTTGCCTATAATTTCAAATATTTAATTAGTACAATTAGAAAGATTAAATATACTTCCCAGAAAGAGCTATCAGAATGTCACTAAAACTATTGATTTTTGACAATGACATGTGTTATTTACAAACTATGTTATAAATATTGGAATTTGTCAACTAGTTTCCTTAGTGCCGTAGCCTCTGCGATTAGACTATTCTATATATTACATTGCCTTTATCTCTAAATCTATACAAGATATAATAAATTTTTTAAATGTATCAGATGTAGAATTTTATGTTCTTCAATAATAGTAATAACAAAAATTTCCAAAAAAAAATATATTTATAAGATTTTTGTAAAGAAGCTATTACTTCCGGTTGTCCAATTATTACCAAAATCTAATCAGTTCTTCCCAGGAATGTCAGATTGAGGAAACTGCAGTTAAAAAACTTTATAGTATTTGAGAACGTAGCAAAGTTACCTAATCTCTTTGTAATTCTTTAATTCAATATCTATTGAATATGAAGGGAAATGTATAATCAAGTCGTATAGAGAATAAGATATTCTTTCATATTGATAATCACATAAAATGTCAAAAAATGATACACTCACCCCCATACATTATCATAAAACTAGTAAAATCGTATTCTGGAGGCCCTAAAACATGCTTATTCATTAAAAACTCAGCACTGAATTTTTTGACCAAAGGCAATACCTTGCTTGGTGACGAAAGGTAAAAAAAATAGACTTCCACCACTGGTCTTTATAATACGATAACTTTCAAGAATTGTTTGTTTGGTTTTGGAAATATCGCAGAAAGGAATTAATATACTTACTCGTAAATAAAAAGTTTGTTAAAATGGCTGAACGTCAAAGTACCTTAAAAAAAAAAATTTGTGATTAGCTCATCAGAGAATCTTACAAGTAGATTATACTTGGGTAATTTTGAATCAACTCCTTTTACTTTAAAAATTAACGAAACGAATATTTTCAAAATTACGCTCCATTTAAATTGTTCAGTGTTTAGTATCGTCCAGCCTTTCTAAACAATAAACCTATTTCATTAAATTACATTAATTTGTTGCACATACACGAGTAATTTCCATCCCCAATTCTGCATCTCATTAAACAATAACCATCCACAAAAACCATCTCTCTCTGTAACCACAAAACGCACAACTATCTAGCCCGAATGGTTCAGGCGGGTGCGTTCAGCAGCATGCTGTAAATGAAGCCTGTAACTGAACGCCACCGCTGAATGTCCAACGCTCGAGCGCGTCTGTGGTCTGCGGTCTCTGTAATCCATGCAGAAATGGATCACAAGGACGGTGGAGCTGAAGAGTGGCTTTGTTAGTACTGCCAAGTGTGGATACTTTACACGCATCCATTCCAAACGATCAAATACAACACTAGTTTAATGAGCACCAACATGAGGATGGGATACTATTAGCGAAACGATTATTGCAACAAATACGTTGCTAGTGTCGAATGCACTAAAGGGATAGATTGAGGGGTAAATCTGATCTAGGTCAAGTTACTATTATAATACATTGGGATGCATTCTCTATAATAATTATAAACTATAAGATATTTAGAATTAGGGATGCATTCGGGCCGGGCCGGAATGGGCGAAGATCGACTCAACAAAAAATTAGTTGGTCCGACTCGAAATCGGCCTAAACTCGAAACTGAGTGCATCCGGCATTTCTAATTTTGATTTTTACGTGAGACGAAATGTTTAACTTTTTTCGTGTCAAACTTAAAAAAAACTTCTACATATTTATAACGTTCAACATTAGGTAACGTAACATAAGTTGCTAAAAAAGAGACTTCTAGTGTAAGTTTGTTATAAAAATTACAGATCTACGAGTACCTATTTAATACTTTGTTTACCAAAGGCGTTCGAAAATTGAAACAACTTTTTCACAAATCTTATACAAAAAATGTCATTTACATAAGGATTTTTCTAAAAAAATCTTCTAAATATTATTTTTTGAAAATTTTTATATTAATAATATTGAAGAACATAAAATTCTACATCTCAGACATTTATTATATCTTCTATAAATTTAGAGATAAAGACACTATAATATATAGAATATCGGGATGTATTAAGTCGAATAGGCTAAAATACACTAAACAAATCAGTTGACAAATTGAAATGTTTATAACATAATTTGTAAATGACAAATGTCGGTTTCAAAAATCAAAAGTTTTAGTTACATCCTGAAAGCTTTTTCTGGAAAGTACATTTAATCCTTTTTACCTTCCGTCACCTTTAGGTAAGGAAGGTATTGTCTTTGGTCAAAAAATTCGGTGGTGAGTTTTTAATGAATAAGCAGGTTTTAGGGTCCCTACAATACGAATTTACTATTTTTAAGATGATGTCTGTATGTATGTATGTGTGTGTGTGTGTGTGTGTGTGTGTGTGTCCGTGTGTGTGTGTGTGTGTGTGTATGTGTGTCCGTGTGTGACAAATTTTTCTCCGACGATAACTCCAATACTATAATTCTAAAAATTATAATTCTTTCGTATTCCTCTTCTGTACATCCATGTGAAGAGTTGATTAGATTTTGGTTATAATTGATCCACCGGAAGTACCCTTATTTGAAGTTTTTAACAGTTTTTCTTAAAAAAATGCAGTTAAATATTATTTTTTGACATTTAGTTATTATATTTATTAAAGAAAATACTCTTCTCTATATGGTTTGATTATTCATTTTCCTTCATATTCAATAGATGTAGAGTTAAAGCATTATAAAGAAATTAATTTTCAAAAATTAGTCAGCTTTGTTATTTATCATGGAAACAGCTGACATAATTATTCAAAAAAATTTAATTGACAGATGTCAGTTGCAAGTGCAAAACCAAATATGGAAAAAAGTATAGGATCTAAAATTGGTATGTCATAGTGTTGCTCGCAAGTGACACGCAGAGAAAGGCCCAAGAGAATATGGAAGGACATTACTTAGTGTAGTTTATGTTATAATTTTATTGGATTTATAGAACCTTTTCAAATGAACTTTTGGTATGGAATTTGTAAAAAATAGCATGTGTTCGTGTTCGATTACATATTATATAGAATCTGTTCCAAGGACCTTTTGGTATGGGATTTGTACAAAATACATGGAATTGACGGAAGGTCTTGTGCTGGCCACAACAGATTTTTTATTGTTTTATTAATTAAATATTTAAAATTATAGGTAACATCCACTAGATATATCGCCAATCTTGGTAATGAATTGGAAGAATCTCTGACATTTAGAAACTTCCTCATACGGTGAAAAATATATATAATTAGAATTATATGTGTGCAGAAGACATGATAAATACAATAAAAAACAGTATTTGGGTAAAGTTCTGTAATTTTTTTTGTTATAAAACGAAGTGCAATACAATACTTTTATAACAAAAAAATGGAAATGGCGAGAGGTCTTGTGTTGGCCACAACAGATTTTTTGATTAGTGCCTCAGGACTGGGTGGTTGTTTTTCCATGACTATTTCTGGAGCCAATCTTTTCATTTAATCATTTACAAAAATAAGAATAAATTAGTATTATTTTTGTTATTACTGTGATAAATATTGCATAAACTTTCATTTAAATTACTTTTTAAAAAATGTGAAACCGATTCATTCATGACGATTAATTGGGAAGCGTATTATTGTTGAAGGAAACTACTTTCAATATACTAAAAATAAAATTTTATAAAATATAAACCATGTGTCCTATTCTCATTAATTAATAATAATTAAATATTGTTTCATTTTTTCCATATTTTATCATGCAGAGTAATTTCTAAAATTTAAGATATTTAGTTCACCTTAAATAATATACTCTATTTTAATCTTCCACATATAATATTAAAACTAAAACTAATATCTAGCCAAGTATTTAGTTGTAGTTTATTTCTCAAAATAATTAAGTGGCACAAGTGAACATCTCCGTCATAAATTGTCGATTAAATATAGTCTCCCATAAAGCGGTTACCACCAACCCTACATCCGAGAGCCGTTCGGGGTTCAAATTCCTGCGCTGCCTAATTATAGCGACAATATATGCCGAGCCGTCCTGGCCCCGTTGGCGTATGTATTATTGAGGATGCATGCGTAATTTTAGTGCACGAGTGAAATACGTGCGTGCTCTACAATGACATATATCGTACCTGTCAACCCAACTCATGTCACGATGTTTTTTCTTGGCAAACGAATTATTTCATATTCGCTGGAATTTATTTTTGATATTTGGATGGCAGAATGGTTAGTCTAGTATTATAACTAGGACGGGTTTATTGTTGTTGACGAAATAAATTATAATAATGGAGCAAGTTATTTATAATACGTTTATAAATACTTAAATAAATATTCTTTGTACTATTTTCATTTTATATTTAGAAAAGTGTGCCTATAAATAAATTCTGAAGATATTTGCTAATTTAAATGTAATCTGTACTGTCCATGTCAGATCTGTACATTGTGTCTTCAAATTTACGATTTAACTAAAAGCACGATTTAAAATATACTGGTTATGCCACTCTGCACAAAACGTGAGAACAACCCAACTGACACATGTCATTTGCTTGTCATTTTGAAAATATTACATGTTATATCTTATAGAAAGGTAAATAAAACAGGTTTTGAAGTACATATTTGTATTATATATAATGTAATATAAATATTTTGTTGAAAGATATTGCAATTAATGCAAAATGAATAGAAAATTAAATAGAAAATGTTTCATTCCTGGATGTGAAACCGGTTACAAGAAATCCACTGAAAAAGAATCTCTGTTTGCTGCTCCACTCGATATATCACTTTTTAAAAAATGGCAATGTGTAATTAGTAGAGATGATCGCGAATTAAGATTGAATGATGTTTGTCGAAAACATTTTCGGGAAGAAGATATTGTTATCGAATGGAAATCTGGAAGCGTACGGTTCTATCAATTTATTACAAAAAATGAAAATGCGGTTTTTCTTATATCCTATTAAAATACTTAACAAAATACATATTACACTCTCTTTAAAAAAAATTACTAAATTATTTCGCAATGTGAATATTAAATAAAGATTTATTTCTTGTTTCATTAATTAAATATTTCTAAAAATTTATTTTTTGAATTTATATTAAAAATAAATTCATTATGCATTTCATTTTTTATATTTTATGTAAAAATAGTTTGCTGTGGTAGGGTCGTTCTCACGTAGCGCATCTAGCGGATTATTTAAGGAAACACGTATCAAGCGGACCATCAGAAACAATGAAAAACATGACAAGTGGCATAACCAGTATATTTTAAATCGTGACTAAAAGTAATGAAAAAAAAAAATAGTTACAATAACAGAAGGCTTTGTTCGATTTGGATGGAATTTGTCATCTTTTAAGATGATATTTATTGTTATTAATGAACCACTAAACGGTTGAATGTCCCGCTCATAAATAGACAATAACTTTTTTTTACGACCACTAATCTAAATGATGCTTTAGTGGTTTAATCACACGAGTGTGAAATACCCTTTCAGCACGTGTTGTACACGATACTTTTCCGACGACCGCAAAAAAAAACAATATAAAATTTACCTAAAAATATTGAAACAGATTATGTTAACATCATTGCTATCATAATTCACCAAAAATTATGTTAAAATCTGATAAATCAGGGTCCAACCTTCTTAATCCGTATAAATTCAGCAAATTATGTACAACTGTCAAATTTTTAAATACAAATTTTTAGGTTGGTTCGCTCAGTTCTCGCAGCGTGTGATAAAATCATATCACACAGTTGCGGACGCATCTGATTGGCTAACGAGCTTTCATATCACACAGCATTGCTAGTGTTGTGCAATGACCAACTATCAGTAATAGTTTAGCGTGTGAATTTATGTACTTTTCGTAGTGGTCGTCGGAAAAAAATATGTGTGTTATATTTCATTCAAACGCACAGCTTCTACAGGATATATCAATTATTACTATTTTAATAACCTAATTACATTATCAATGTTTAATAAAATTATTTTTTATTTTGTATGTGCCAAATACACCAAAATAATTAATCAATATTAATATTTACTCTCATTTTTCTAATTTTATTTTTACAGACAGCGATATGGAGAATTCATATTTTTTAGGTTGGTATAAGACAATTCAGAGAGAGCCTCCTAACCTCTACTATACTCGCCGTCATATAAATATGGACTGATGCTCAATTTTTTCTTTTCTCCCCACCTTGTCCCTTTCCCTGAGGTGATGCTGCTTCATCACTTAGCATTTTGAACGTTATCAACGGAATTGGCAAAAGTGTAGAAATCTCCAGTCCATATTTATTTGACGGTAAGTATGGCGAAGTTATTTAGATTCAAATGTCAAGTGACAATGAAATTCTTGCACCAAAGGAAATTAACAGCTTTATAAAGCGAAAATTCGATGGTTTTAAAAGTAAAAACAAAAGGCAAAAATTCTAAATGCAGAAAATATTGCTAATTATTATAACAATGAAATATAATAAAAGTAATAAAACTTGATTATACTTGTACGAGTATGTATAGTATAAATTATTATTTTTTATTATGAGGCCGTAGGAAAAGTATACTACGGATCTTGACTTGTACAAGCAAATAATACCCTCATATGATTGGAATACTCGCCACTAAATGGCTCGTGAGAGACTTTCAGCCTCACGCATTATTTTCTCTTTATAACTCTTGAATAGAGAAATAATACATTACGTAACACGAATTGTAAAAAACATATTACATGCGAATGAAGAAGTTATGACTAACAGGATGCATAATAACAATATGCTGTTTTTTATAATATGTTTTGAGTAAATGCGGCGTATGTCAAAAAGAAAATCATTCGCTACCAGTCCCATTGCCAAGTTTGGAACATTGCATTGTATGTACAATCTCCCGTATGTTAAATTATATTGCATTAGCGTTACATGTATGACCGAGGGCTCTATGTCATGAATAGTAGTGGAATGAATGAATGGCTGCTGGCTATCTGGATTTGAATTAGAATTCTATCGAAGTAATTTTGTTTTATATAAAAAATGTCATGTGGTGAACTCTGAAAATAGCTATTAGTGCTGTGTTGCCTTGTAAATTTCTGATCCGATAAAACTGTTATTATTGAAATTAAAAAATAATAGATGAAAATTCATGATACTTGTATAATATGAATATATTATTTAATTTTATCATTTTACCAGATAGGTACATACTAGGTGTGTGGATTTTTTTGGCTTCTCTGTAAATTTGTAGGGTGTGTTCATCTTCCCTCCATCTAGGGTTAAAATTTCAAGATAATTAAGGAAACAGTTCGGCTATAGCCCTTGAGTGAGGTGTTTAACTAGTACTCAATTTTTTGAGCACATTAAAAGACTTTAAGACGGAAGAAAAGAGACCAGAGACGATTAGCGCCTCGGCGATGGATGGACATAGTTTTTCCGAAATTCTAGTAATTGTTTGCCTGGATTGAGTTACCTGACCTACTGACTACTGTGACTGTGATTCCCAAAATTTAAATCTGCGTTAAAAGGAACCAAGTTTGAGTCCGAGATGCAGTTATAGAAAAACCGGTAGAGCTTATGAACAACCGAACAAAAAAGCATTGCTTCCAACAATGGAATATTCACATGGGGTGGTGTAGGGTTTGGAGAGAAGAGTATATTCAGGATAGCAACATTTGTTTTGCATAGATTTTTGAATAGTCAATGTTCTAAGATCAATCCCGTTATTTTATTGCCACACCTCGTGAATTCAAATTGAGAAAGTTCTCTTCTTTTTGGTATTGCATTGTAACATACGTATTATCGTTCTCAATCTTTTATCTATATCATAAACCCTTGAGATATTAAATTCTTCTGCGTATATTCTGTTACTATTTTTACATTCCGTCACCTTTAGGTGAGGAAGGTATTGTCTTTGGACAAAATTCGATATTGAGTTTTCAATGAATAAGCACGTTTTGGTGTCTCTAGAATACGAATTTACTATTTTTACGATGATGTGTGTCTGTGTGTGCGTGTATGTGGACGTATGTGTGTGTTATGAAAAAAATTCTGCCGCGATACCTAACTCCAATACTACAATTTCTAAAATTACAATTATTCGTATTTCTCATTCTTACATCCAATTGAACACTTGATTAGATTTTGGTTAAAATTGGTCAACCAAAAGTACCTTAATTTGAAACTCTTAACAATTTTTCTTAAAAAAACGTAGTTAAATATAATTTTTTTGGAATTTAAAGTTATTATTTATTAAAGAAAATTTATTCTCTATACGATTTGATTACATTATGTTCTTCATATTCAATGTATTTAAAGATACAATTTTATAAAGAAATAAATTTTCATAAATCTTGCAATCTGTGCTGCGTCGCCATGGAAACAGTCTCAGTAATTCTATTCTATATTACTAATTGACAGATGTCAGCTTGATGTCAGTGTCAAGTAGGTACAATTTACATAGTCCGTGAAATATTTTTACTGGAAATACAACAAAGTCTGTATGAAATTTATATAACATATATAGAAATGATGGAAGTATTGGCCACAACAGATTTTTTATATTAAAATTTTTGTTACAAACATACACAACGAAAGCAGTAAATAGTAACGTACAGTGTTTTGCTTGGACGACTTGACAAATGCAATGTTCGGACGGAATTTAGTATTCCTAAATTAGTTAAGGGTATAGCTAAATTGTAGTAGTTTAATGTCCTTGTAAAATTACTAGCTATTTATCTTGCACTGTTTAATTAGAATGTATGTATATTCGGTTAGTTCAACAGTAGCTACATTCATTATATTCAAATGCTATTGTAATTGTACGAGTTTATTAATGAAACGAACAGTATGTTCCATTTTCGAGTCAAATTATGAAATAATATGATATATGTCTTATTTTATAACAAATATCATATAATATCTTAATGCCTTCGAAAAAGGTATGAAATAGATAACTGTCTTATTAGTGACATGGCAGTTTGGTTGAGCCTAGGTGGAAAATTCGAATAAATACTGGTATTTTCACCTGTTCCTAAAAATGCAGTTCAGTTTAGTCCTTAATTCATACGGCAACTATGGATTACTAAAAAAGTGCATTTTAAAATCCTTTGTTTAGATTATTGTATTTACAAATAGAAAAGTATTTGTACATACTCCATTTTCTAATAGTCAATTGGTAGTAAGACTGTTTGATTACGATTTTTAATAGAAGATATATTAATAGTTAAATATTGATAATTTTGATTAATCAAATAATTGGTAAATGAAACACTCGATTATTTAAACAATTGATTAATGAAATAATCAATTCCTGAAATGATCGATTATCAAAAAAATTATTAACAAAATAATAATAATTTATTTCCCGCGACAAAATACAATACATATAAATGGCACGTCAATACAAGGACATAATGAAATCATACAAAAAAAATCTGTTGTGGCGAGCACAAGACCTTAATATCCAGTAAAATTGTAACGCATACATAATACAATTTTTTACAAATTCCATACAGAAAGTTCCTTCGAAAATATTCCATAAATCCAATAAAATTATCACATGAATATACATTATGTATACTCATATATAAATACTCTAAAAATGCGTACACTTACGTAACATTCTCTTTACAATTAAATAATATTACTACCAAGTTTATATCACTACCCTTTTTTGAATTATTACCCCACATTTAGATAAAAACTTCAACATTTTCAAAAATCTAATTTTTATATATCTAGATACTTCTCAATGCGCTGATACCAAATTTACATAAGTATAGCAATTTTCAGAATTTTTGAACACCGCCTACAATCTCTAAAGCAAAATAACTGAAAATGGCCAAAAATCGCAAAAATCTAAGGTGTACCCCTTACGATTTTTTAGATTTTGGCCATTTTCGAGGGTTTTCAAGCTTTTATTCATAAAAAATGAACCGGTTGGACAAAAATGATGAAAATTGCTATACTTATGTATTTTTGTCCGTAGAATCGAGCGGTGATGTTGTCAAATTCATATCTCGTCTCATTTTTGGGATAATACCCAAAAAGGGGCAGTTTTGAGCAAAACTTTAAATCTAAATATGTCGAGAACGACACGAGATATCGACCTGCAGTTTCAATATTTGGAATCAGCGCATCGAGAAGTATCTAGATACATAAAAAATAGATTTTTGAAAATTTTGAAGATTTTATCTAAATGTGGGATATATTGATTTTTCGGCAATAATTCAAAAATGGGTAGAGATATAAACTTGCTAGTAATATTATTTGTAAAGAGAATGTTACGTAAGTGTACGCAATTTTAGAATAGTAAGAAACATAGTGGGATTTTTCTTGGTAAACAACTATTGAATTAATCGATTAATAAATTAATTGATTATTTAATTAATCAAAAATTTGATTAATCAATCATTTTGAAAATAAAATTTATTGAACCGGTAACTCGATTATTTAGCACAGTCCTGATTGGTAGCTCACTGGTTAGAATGAAGTAGTTACTTGATACAAAAAAAAATACCATTCAGTTAATTAGTCATGGATACGCTCGGGGTCCCGGGTTCCAATCTTGATAAGGCATGGCTGTTTGTATTTGTGAAACCACTTTGTAATTGGGATATAATCCTGTTGAATATTTTAGTTAAAAGAAAAATCTTCTAAAGAATTTTAGAATAATCATAAATTGGACTCATATTTTTATTTATTCAGTGTGTTGTTCCATTAGTTACCTCCTGAGCAATTGTATTAATGTTTATTATTACGACTCTGGAAAGAAGGTGAAGAAAATAAAGGAAAACGTCCGGAATTGGCGAAATAAATATAATTTCTGCGTGTTTGTTTGTTTCGCTATCACCTCTGTTATTTGGCGAAGCTCAAATAACAGTTCTCATCGCCGGTTGTAGTGTAGCCTAAATGTGCAGTGCGCTTCCGGACTACCGATCTAAACATTACGAAGTCCCAAGGAACTGGAAGGGTCGCACAAACTGCATTTTATGAAGCAATATTGTCACCCGAGCCACCAAACAATTTACTTTACGTTCGCCGTGCGAACACCGCATGTGGGAGGGTCTTACGTAAACTCAGAACACTACACAAGCATACATATTTAAGACATATAATTAATTAGTGTCAATAAAAAGAACATTTAGGTTATGTAGTCAAAATAAACTTATCTATCTGAGTACATTGGGGTGTGTGACTTTAATCAAATTTGAACGAAATATTTATACAGGTATCCCAGATTTAAACGGCATAACTTGAACCATGGATTAAACACGTAAAAATAAGGTGACAAGTTCATTTGAGCAAATGTCCATAAATGCTTTGTTTCAGAGATATTCATGTTTTTCTTATTGGAGCAGTGCTACTTTAAAAAATCAACTTTATAACGAGATATCAAAGATTAACTTATTAAGTTGTGACATAATCATTAAATTAATTATAGGTAAATGATTTGGCTGTTGCCTAATTTCAATATAAAATTTAGTTTGCTTGCACCGAGGTCAGAAAATAAAAGAAAATTATCGATGAATTCTAACAAATTTATTGTTTAGGTATGTACAATAAAATAACAACTATTTTTTATAACATTTGTTCAAAATATTCACCTGTAGCAAGCAAACAGGCACGACAACGATCTGCCACTGCATTGGTCGCTGCGTGACATTGCTCAGGAGATATGGTTTTGAATCAAAGAAATTCTCATCTTTGGTTACATAAAAATCCTCATGAAATTAAAGAGAAAAATTTCTACTATGAATTTCAATGTAATGTTTGGCTAGGTATTATTGAAAATACTTTAATATGCCTTTTTTGCCACATCGTTTAAATTCAGAGAGGTTCTACAATTTTCTAAATAATGATTTGAATGATTTAATGGAAGAAGTTACATTAGCAATAAGAAACTCTTGGCTACGGTAGATGGCTGCCCTGCACATTATGGGAGACAACCAAGAGAGTGGTTAAATTTACACTATCCACAATGGTGGATTATAATTAATTTAATTATTATATCACAACTTAATAAGTTAATATTTGACATCACGTTATAAAGTTGATTTTTTAAAGTAGCGCTGCTCCAATAAGAAAAACATGAATATCTCCGAAACAAAGCATTTACGGACATTTGCTCAAATGAACTTGTCACCTTATTTTCACGTATTTAATCCATGGTTCAAGTTATGCCGTTTAAATCTGGGACAACCTGTATATTATTAAAGTAGCATATTACTTGAAACAATAATAAATATTAATAAAATTCGGTAAAAATGGCAATAAATTTTCGTCACCTTTGCGAAGATATAGGTCTATATCTATCTTTTTTACCTCTCGCTAAGAGAGGCATTGGAATCATGCTAAAAAGTGCATATCCAGATTTTAGTGAATAAGCACGTTTTAAGTTCCCTAGTATAAGATTTCAACATTTTTAAGATCATCTCTCTCTCTCTCTCTCTCTCTCTCTCTCTCTCTCTCTCTCTGTGTGTGTGTGTGTGTGTGTGTGTGTGTGTGTGTGTGTGTCAGGATGTTGGATGGGCGATTCTTCAAACAATATAATACTTAAGACCTGTTTAACTACGTATTCCTCAATCTGACAATAATGAGAAGAGCTGAAAATGTTTTGATAACAACTGTACAACCGGAAGTAGTAGTTTCTTAAAAAAAATCTTCTAAATATTACTTTTTGAAAATTTTTGTTATTACAAATATTGAAAATTATTTATCTAAAACACTTAAAATTTTTGTTATATCTTCTATAGATGTAGAGATAAAGAAAATATAAAATATAGAATAATCCGTTGCAATAAATCGCATAGTACAGACTAGAGCTGGTAGACTTTGAAATATGGAAGTCGACTTTCGAATATACAAAAAGTAGAAATAATGGAAAGTCCAAATAATTGAAGTCGAAATCATTGAAAAGTCGTAATAATTTTAAGGTTTAAATAATCTAAAATTCGAAATAGTCTAAAATATTAAAATCATAAAAGAATATAAATCGGAAAAGCCTAAAAAGTTGAAATAGTCTATAAAGTCGAAATAATATAAAAGTCGAATTCGAAATAGTCTATATTCGACTAATTGACAGTGTATTTTTTTAAAAGTCGATCGCCTTTTTTAAAATATCGAACAGAAATCGATATATATATATATATATATATATATATATATATATATATATTCATTTAAATACTTCATACTATGTTCTAAGAAAAAGATCATATTCTATGTGCTCCGTAAATAGAATTAAAAATGGCATTGACATCTGAGTACATAGCACTAAATAATCAAACACAACTATAAGATAATTTACGAATGTTGGCATATTCGAATATACAAAGGTTCAAATATTCGTTCACCATGGTTACTTAAAAATATAATAGGTAATAGGTATATAAATATAGTGGTTTACCTGCATAGCAAAAAATGAGTCAAATTTTATAACTTTTCATCCCAACCATTTATTTAAAATATTTAAATGATTTGATTTTATGTGCGTACTTGGCATGTAGTAAAGTAGTACATTCTTCATATCTTATTAAATCGAACATTAAACAACAACGATGAGATGTCATGTTTAGGTCAAACTTTTTATACACTCATGTACGCGTATGCATACTCAGGTAGAATATATAATTTAAGTAGTAATCATCTATTCATCCAATAAAAAATTTACGAACACGCTTATCTTAGACATCTCGGGATCAAGTTATTATCTAATCTAAAGTACAGAAGCTGGTACCTCAGTTCGACAGCTCCCATTGTGAAATAATTAATATGGGAGCACACATCAGTTCTGTAGTGTATTGAGGAGCTATTAAAAGTAATTAGAATGATAAATGACTAGTGATAAGGATCTGAGAGGAAAACCTCGGTAGCTGCACTCAATTAGGCCTGTTTTATGACAATTCCATCGTCTGGTACATGATTCCCGCATTAGTTGTGGGACTTAAT
Organism: Ophonus ardosiacus; assembly: GCA_943142095.1. Lineage (NCBI taxonomy): Eukaryota > Metazoa > Arthropoda > Insecta > Coleoptera > Carabidae > Ophonus > Ophonus ardosiacus. The sequence continues at coordinate 8,922,795 of OW964830.1, read as the reverse complement.
GCGGCCACAAAACCCACCGTTTAGATACAACTGAAATCCCACAAATGCGGAAAATTTGCAACTGATGCCCATGATAACGAGATTCACAAAGAGATTTCAAACATTTCAACAGAATTTTTATGCAAAACAATAAAATATTGAGCAGGTATTTCAAATATCTTTCCTATCTAAAGATAAGATGATTAAAAATAGATAATTAGTATGGTTTTTTATAGTAGGACATGCGAAAGGAATTCCTACTTTTATTTTATTATAAGTATTTGCATAAAATAGAAATTATTATTTTAAATAGAATAAATAAATATGAATATTTTATGACTTTGTTGATTATAATTGAACAAATGAAAATATTAATCTTACAAATCGCAAGATGTGATATTATTGTCTATAGTCAGAAAAATTTGTCTCACTTTTATTTATTGTTTTTAAATGAGCTAAGATAATGTTTATTCACAAATAGGTCCCCGGAATAGTGTTCAAATGAAACTGATATATGACACATTGTATTTATGTTGGCTTGAAATAGTTGGGTTTTGTACAGGTGTTAATAAGTAATTTTTACAAGGGTATCCACTATCCCCTAACAAGTAGCAATTACCAAATTCTCCGTTTTCAAGCCTTGTTAAAAGTTGTTAAATATGTTGCTGTCGTGTGCGGAACCAGGCCATCTAGCAACAACATCCGTTATTTTTAGATTTGCTGAACATACCATTTGGCAATTCACAGAAAACCATCCTATTCGGTTTCTATCAATTTCTGCGTTCTCTATAAAATAATTAATTTTGACATGTGTCAAATTTATTCTACAGAATAAAATTTACTTCCTCGAAAATCAGTGGAGTAATTTATTCCATAGATTTACTTAGCTAGTATTTTTATTCTTGCTTTATAAAACGAAAATCTCTGGAATAAACTATTTTACTTCGAAAATAAATTTTACTTTGCTAGTAATTTACTTATCCATCTTTTATAAAACTGGGCATAAATAGAATAAATAAATATGCATATTTTATTACTTTGTTGATTATAGTTGAACAAATGAAAACATTGTCTTTAAATGAGCTACGATAATGTTTATTCTTGAGAAGAAAGTTTAAATTTAAATTCTTCGAGTGAATAAACATTTTTAGCTCACGTGGTGTATACAATATTTTACTCAATTTTAACGAAATAATAATAAAAAACTATTATAAATTTTAATTTTGACAAAATAAAAAAACTAATCAATTAGTGGGCTGTGTATGACAACCGTCGATGATAGACGTCAAGTCATCTATTTAAAAAGCTTTATTGTCTATCATTTGTCGTGAAAAATAATGAAAATTGCTTATAATGTCTGCTAAATACTGTGGTGAGTGTTATTTTCGTGCTTGATGTTATTTTAAATGCATTATTTGTTGCAGAGTGAGTTAAAATTTTGTGACAGTGATTTAATTTTTTTTAATTCCTGTGTGAATAAAATGTTACTTATAGTTGTTGCTATGGAGTTAACAATGACGGTTTAATTCGTCAAAATTGAATAAAATAATTTAAATAGAAAGAAATTATAGCATATTTATGTATTTGTTTTGTAGTTGTGACAGTTCACGAACATGTCGATAAGTAGACAATATTGTTTGTTACAGTAAAACTGATACCCTGAACTCTGATTAGCTAGCGGTAGAACAGTAAGGTATAAAGATGAGTTGGATATCTTCTGCATTGCGTTTATTGCATTGCTGATTGTAGTGCTGCGTTTCTTGTTTTATTATAAAACAGAATTATCAGCAGATAGCAATACCATGCGCTCATTTTTTTGCGTTACCTTATTGCTACTACGTTATCGCTTGCGTTATTTCATTATAAATAGGCCTCAAACTTGTAGTAAAATCACATAAGAGATATTGCTTAACCTTCATCCACCTTAAGAATAGATAGATGTGAAAAAATAGGATAGGATGTGTGATAGGATGATTGCTGCCACCGATTTACAATGTAGCTTACTTGTCAAACTAACTACTACTACTCCATTCTTAAGTTGAAACAAGACGTAGAATATTATTTTTAATATTTAGTAAACTTAAATAATCTAGGTACATAAAATCTCAAGTAATGAGAAGCATAATTCAACTCTTTACGCAACATATCCCTCTCTTAGTCATTAGTAAAATTCCCGCTTACATTTAGGTAGAAATTAAAAGTGTCTGGTTTCCCAGCCTAGAATTAATTCAAGTGCTTTCTAGTCAGACTTGGTGAAATATTCCGTGTAGCCACATCTGCCGCTCGGCCGAACAAGCACGAAATTATAATTAGTAAACGCGTAATTATACGCATGGCATAATTCATTAGTTAAGGTCATGTTTAAATTTACATGAATAGCGTTATTAGGAACTAGTAATTGAAATCACCTGTGTCTCAGCCCAGATGAACAAGCCCACTACGCTTACCGCTTAAAATGAGATGTATAATATACCGTACCAAGTACCAAGCTCCCCCTTATAATATAAATTTTACATGGCTGTTAAAGATATTTATGCATCGCGTTATTTTAAATTTTAAGCTTAAAATATATTTATTGTTCTTTAAATTTATATTTTATCTTGACAGTTTATTTACCAGTATATAAAAATGGAATTTACTGCTTAATTGAGAATTTATTAGGTACTTACGGCTGAAGATAACGAATAGGTATTATTGCACTGAGGTTTGTGATTAAATTTTTATTTTACATACAGTTGTATGCAAAATTTCGGAGCCAAACTTATTTTATATCTTATAAAAGAATATAGCCAGTGCAGTGGCAGTATGCATTAAAGCGTTATGTCTCTGCATGATCTGAACGAATCTGAGGTTCCTCGGTTCGAATCTACCGGCTGGATAAGTGTGTGGTCGTTAAAATGCTACCAGATTTAGCAATGAATGGAAAAATGTACCATAAGATATTACAAAGTTAATTAAATCAATGTCTCGACGGTGTGCACCAGTGATTGTAACAAAAGGGCTGATAAAACTATCAAATATAGAGTACAAAATCACAAGCAAAAAAATCTGATGTGGCCAACACATGACCTCCCGCAAATTCCATGTTTAAAATAGTAGAGCTTTAAGTAAAGTATCTTTTTCCGTTCCAGTTGGTCGTTTGTAAACAAAATCTAATTTGTTGTTTTAATAAATAGAAGTCTGTAATACGAAATTAATTTCGTGCCAAAAATAATCCATTATCATGGGCCTATAGCGATCACCATCAACTATAACAGGTCGACATTCATCATTTTCGAAAAAGTAAGTTCCAATGACTCCACTTGACCATAGTGCGCACCAAACAATCTCATTTGGACATGAAATGGTACCTCGTAAATCACATGAAGATTTTCCTCTGCCCATATCTGGCAATTTTGCTTATTAACATACCCAGAGAGGAGAAAATGTGCCTTACCAAAGAAAAAGATAATCCTCGAAAAATCATCATCAACTTCCAAGTGCTCTAAAAACGCAATCTGTGTAAATTGTTTGCTGTACATGATCCATGTCGTAAATGTGTAGTTGTAAACCAATATTTGACATTCTGAAAACATATTTCTGCTAAATTCTTCTTAACACGGTTTCATTATTAATGTAAATGTGATAGTGACATTTGTTTAAATACGTCTGAAACAAGTCAAAATTTTATTAAAGTATTATGTTTTTGTTTGACGCATGGGTCAGATGATGTACAAAAATAAATTATTTTATAAATTTATATTTAAAATTATTTAAAGTTTTTTAAAGTTATATTATCATAGAATTGAAGATTGTGCCATTACATTATATTTTTAATAGTAAAAGTTGCTGAAAAATTATATTCAATGCAATTTTTTCAAGAAATACTGGTAAAAGCTTGTATAAGTGATACTTCCGGTTATCTGATATACACTAAAAACTAATCAACTCTTCCCACATTAGTATAGAATGGGTATACAAAATTTCAAAATTTTCTGATTGATAGTATTTGAGTAATCGTGTCCACAGGATCCACACACCCACACACACACATACATACCCACAGACATCATTGTAAAAATGTTATTCACTAAAATCTCTATATATGATTTTTAGCACGATCCCTATACCTCCCTAACCTAGGGTAGCGGGAGGTAAAAAATTAAACAGATTGTTTACTAGCTTTGAAATACATCTCTTTGGCGCATTATTTTTGCACAGCAAAATAAATTACTTTGTTATTACAACAGTTTATTTACATAGTTTCCGGTTTATAATATGAAAATATGTTTTTTCAATACTAGCCTAGGAACCCACTATTATTTACCTTTATTTGACGTGAGAAATTGTTTTTCACTACCGCTTGCTTGTAACCATGGTAACCTAGGTCAATAGTAATTTATTATTCACCTTGGTTTATAATGCAAACTGTCACGTTTCAATCAAACTCAAGCCTCCAAATCCAAATATTATTTAACTCATTAAACTCAAGAAAGGTGTTAAGTATATAATTTAAATTTGCCACTATAATTTTAAATTGACCTACGCTGCCGCCTCGCCTGGCCACTGAGCTGTTTTGGTGAAAATGTGAAATATTTGTAGATGTAGGATTGAACAAATCACTATTTTTTTTTGTATTTGTAGGTAAATACATTTCAATAGATTTATTTAAAAATAATAATAAACTAGTAAGGCTGCTGACTGTAACAGCACAGTGTTTTTTATTAAATAATTAAATCAAATACAAATTAAGGCCCATAAGTGCGGTTATCAAACCAGCGAAAGGAGCAAAACGTCAGATAAAAACAAATACTTTGTTTTTGTGAATATTAACAAATAAGTAACGTTATTATTCATGTCAAAATTATTGTTATTATCAATAAAAAAAAATTTAAAGAGAATTTATGTGCTAGTAGTGAAAAAAATAGTATATAAACCACGGTTGAAAAGATCATTATTGACCAGGCGCCTTATATCCCTCGGGTTACAATAGGCGCTGGGTCAATAATGATTATCTTCTCAACCTTGGCGTATAATATACTATTATTAATATAAATGTCTCATTATGCTTTAAAAATCTGTTTTTGTATTATACAAAAAAATAAAATAGCATTTTGTTTAACCGAATAATTATTTATAGTTTCCGAGAAAAAACTATTTAAATAATCCAATTTCTAGTTTTCATTAGTCGGTGTCTGTAAGTAAATAGGTACTTACAGAGGGAAATTTGTGTTTATAAAATATACAAACAAAATTCAATATTTGTGTTAAAATTATAATTTATTTCAGAGCAGATAGACTTAATCTCGATAATGATAAATTAGTGAGAATATAATTCACTTGTCACGTGATATTTTTTCTGCCAATCAGCATTCAGAATCTACGTAATTACATGTCTATCACAGCGATGATAAAAAACAAAGAAATTATCAGTTTATTTATATTCCTTACTATAAGGGATTTTTACAACATTGACAGTTAATTTAACAAAAATCATATTCTCTTATTAAATATAAGCTCGTGATATGATTAATAATCGAAGATATTGCTCGTGAAACCGAAGCAGCATATTTCACTAGTCCTTCGGACTCATGAAATCTGCAACTCGGTTTCACTCGAAAATATCATCGATGATAGAAACTATACTCTAAAATGTAACACTGGCGTAATTTTTTACTGATTAATAATATAAAAGAGGAATGCTGTAGAAATAGAAGCGGGAACATTTCAATTTAAACATCCCAGTTTCCATTTTAATATCACTATAAAGTGGTAATTTTCAAGTACGCCGTTGAATAACAAACACATTCTATTTTTCTCTTGTGACTATTACATGTAATATAAAAGTTAGTAAAACAAAGAGCACGATATTTATGCCTCCCGTATGTACGCAAGTTTAAAACAAATCTAGTTAAAACTTTCAGATAAGCAAAACAAAATATCATATTTGTTTTAAATTCTACTGGAATTGAATTATTCTTGAAAATAGTTTGCAATTCTTGGTAAGGAATGAATGTAGCTAGTTAGAGAAGAAAAATATCAATATCAAGAATAATACCCTCAATAATATATCAAGTGGATATCGTAGATTCTCGTTTGAAGAAGCAATAAATATGAGTTGGGAAATTTTAAATAAAAATAAGTTATTTAATCACGTAATTTATGCTGAAAAGAAATAAATTAATTCGTAATTATTTTTCTTGTGCCCGCCCTGTATAAGTAGTTTTACATTCTTCTAAATCTTCCAGAAATACTTTTTACCGGCCTATGGTTATAAGTTTTTATTTTGGTGAAATTTTAACTTATACGTGTTTTCAACAAAAAGATGTTAACAAATTATACAAATACACAAATATACAAATTATAAAAAAAAATCTGATGTGGCCAGTACATGACCTCCCGCCAATTCCATGTTTAAAATAGCAGTGAGCTTTAAGTAAAGTAACACTTCCGGTTGATCGTTTGAAAATAAAATATAATTTGTTGTCCAATAAATGGAAAAGTCTGTAATACGAAATTTTGGATTATGTTTTATTGTTTTTCCTCAAAACTCTGTTAGAGCTCCAAATTATGTACTACATCCGATTTATCATATATGGTTAAAATCTAATATGTTGTTTCAAATTATGTATGAGTTTTAAATACCAAATTTCAAAAGTTTTGGATCATATTTTAATAGACTTTAAGGAAAAATCGTCACATACACTTTCTTATAAAAAACAGCATCAATTTCTAGGTGCTCTAAAACGCAATCTTTGTAAATTCTTCCCCGTACATGATCCATTTCGTAAATATGTAGTTGTATAATATTAATTTATAGCGCTGCAAAAATGGCAATTAACAAATTTAAATCAGATCATCCTGTACACCTAACATTTATGTATGATGGAAAATATATCATTTTTATAAACCTTAATTTCATTAGAATTAAATTTTTTATTCTTATATTCTTCTTAACACGGTTTCATTATTAATTTTAATGTAATTTCTTCCTGTCAGTTACATTTGTTTAAATACCGGGTGTCTACTTTTATTTCTGAACATAGGAAATTCAATGTTAAAATTTTGATCTGGTGATATCTCCTTACCTATTAATTTTAGAACAAAAGTGTAAGGAAGAAAAATGTTTAGAATGAAAAACTGCATCAACGAGATCTAATATTGTTGTTCAATTGTTTCTTATGTACGAGTTAGAAGCAAAAGAAAAAACGTCATTTAAGGCAATTATCAGAGTGCCATGGAAAAAAACAATAATTTATATTTCTTGTTTCTGGCATATCTGACAGATTTGACATTTCTTTTTAATTTATTCTTATTAGAATTAGTGATTATTATTTTTTTCTTCTAGATTAACACTTCGCATTATTCTAGTAATAATAATACAACAAGAAATGTCAAATCTGTCAGATATACCAGAGACAAGAAATATAAATTATTGTTTTCTTTTTCATGGCACTCTGATAATTGCCTTAAATCGTGTATTTTCTTTTGCTTCTAACTTATACATAAAAACAATTGAACAACAAACTTGGTACTCAATCAATGCAGTTTTTTACTCTAAACATTTATCTCCATTACATTTTTGTTCTGAAATTAATAGGTAAGGAGATATCGCCGAATCAAAATTTTAACATTGAATTTCCTATGTTCAGAAATAAAAGTAGACACCCGGTATGTGAAATTTGTTATTAAAATTATGTTTTTCTACTCCCATGCGTGAAGTGAGTACTTCACGTATCAATTTTTATGTGTGAAGTTTGATTTTTTGCACCAGTGCGTGAAGTAACATTTCACGCACCGTTCATTATTTTAAATATTACAAACTGAATTGTATTTTAATAAAACAAAGTCGATAATACAGAGGCTTTACGTTAAAAAAAATGACAATTTGAAGAAAATATATATTTTATTGCAAGGTCGAAGAAAAAGTATAGTATGTAACACGTGTGTGAAGCCTATTTTACATTCGGGTGGTTTGCAACACTCGCCTTTGGCTCGTGTCGCAATCTCCACCCTCATGTAAAAATTTCAGCTTCACACACTTACAACATAATATACTATTTTGTTTGACGCAATTTTAATTAGTAAAAATTGCTAAAAAAGTATATTCAATGAATTTTTTACAAGAAAAACTGTTAAAATCTTGTATAAATGGTATTTCCGGTTATCCGATATACACTAAAAACTAATGAGTTCTTCCCACATTTGTATAGAATGGGTATACAAAATTTCAAATTTTTCTGATTGATAGTATTTGAGTAATCGTGTCCACAAGATCCACACACACACACACACATACATACATACATACCTACAGACATCATTGTAAAAATGTTAAAATCGGATTCTAGGGACAACAAAACGTGCTTATTCACAAAAATCTCTATAAGCGATTTTTAGCACGATCCCTATACTTCCCTTACCTAGGGTAGCGGGAGGTAATAAAAAATGTTTACCGATTTTTCAGGTTATGTTCGTAAATCCATATCATTTGAAATTATTCAAATCTTCTGATATTTTCAACCAAAAAATGCCTACTATTTCATATTTAGACAATAAATGAAATTCATTTAGTAAAATTAGGGACAAATCGGCATAAGAAATCTTGCGTACCACACGCTCAGAAACTGAAACTGTTATTTATGGTATTCTATAAATCTACTTCTTAATTATCAGTGATGTTATTTTAATAGATAATTTTGCATATGAAAGATAATCTAATTAGAATAATAACTAGTTGAAAGAAACATACTCAGTATTTACCCTACCATATACCTTATAATCAAAACTCATTTAACATGTCGAGTAAAACATTTATTTTCATTTTGCATCATTACAAATAGGTATCTTGCATTCTTTAAATTAAATCTAATTAAATCGTGACATTTTACAAGTTCATAAAGGAAATTAATACCTATGATGTTCATTATATTATTAATAAAGGACATGTACTTCTCGTTTTTTAAAAAAATTAGGTATTATATAGTAATATAATTTCAAATAAATTGTTAAAATAATGGAATGTGCAAAATTTTTAACTAATAGACAAATTATATTAAAAATATAAGTATGGCACATTCTATTATATATTATTTTATGAATTTTTGAAGCGACAATCGATTGATTGATGATTGAGGGGAATTGAAAAATAATCAGAGGTCTGATTTTGTAATTTTGAAATCTACTGTAGTTCTAATTAAGATGATTATCTTGTCGACGTTTCAATTATAACAATAATCTACTTCAGGGATAGGAATTAGTCAGTAAATAATTGTAAAGTGTAGTCGATCAATCAATAAATAATTTTTCAAATCCCAATTTTTACAAAAAAATCTTCCTTCGTATTTAATTAATTGAATAGGGCTGTCGCTGTTGGATGAATTTTTATATGCCTTTTAAATAATAAAATTAAAAAATATTGTCCTATAGATAGCCTCAAATTTGAAAATTTCATTAAATATCCACTAGTTATTTTACATTTAATTATTGAAATTTATATTAAGCAGTACGGCAGTGTGGTTAGACGTTAGAGTGTCAGCTTTGTGATCCGCAAGTCCGAGCAGGCTACACAGTAGCGATATGTTGGATGGGTGAACGCTCAGGAACAAAAATTTATCACACTGCGACTCGGTGCGCCCGGCACCCTTACACCGAAAGGTACTAAAAGGGTTACAGATTATATATAATATTGAAATTTGTATAATATTTTTAAGTCACTTACGCTGCACTGAAGCCTCATTGAACAATAATGGCTGGTCCTGTTCGCACAAGTTCGTGCCGAACCGAACCTAGCCGAATAACTCGTATCATAGCTGATCGTTTTGTTTTCATATTATGCTTCATTTATTTAAACATGCGCCACACGAAATAATTTCCGTCTACTCACGAACTGTCTCGATGTTTGCCGACTACTCCAGCAGCAGGCTTTCAATATGCTTCACAGTCACGGTTCGTACGCGCATTCCAGTTAGTATATATTTTAGTGAATACAGCTTAACTTGTGACAAACTATCGCCTGAGTTTTTTATTTATATAAATAATGTAGGCGATGGACAAACTGTTTTCCTATTGGCTATGAGTGACGTGCTGCATGTTATTTGACGTTTTGACGTAATAGCAGTGGGGGGGAAGGGGGTAGTATTTCATGACTATCTATGACGCCAATATTTTTATTTCATTATTTACGAAAATGACAACAATTTTTTTTATTAAACTTTCATTTAAAATACTTTTTAAAAAATATTGAAACCAGCTTATTCACGGTTCTGAATATTAATAAATTAACTGTAATAAAACAGTTTATAGATAATAACGTAGCTTTTATTTTCTGATTTCTGGATGTGAAAAAATAGTTCAGCGTGAAATAGGTAAATAAAGATAAATTTCTGGGTAAAATGAAATAATCGTCTTTCTCTAGTTTGGAATTCGTTAACGAATGCGTGCTAGTTAGAAGTAAAGAATAAATCTCAAGCGATCTGCTATGCTATGGGGTTATGGCTTCATTAATAACTCCTATTGACTCATCACTATGCAAGAATGTCCATGAGAGCTGAAGAACTCGGCGCCGTCTGCGTTTCTACATTTATTTAATTATTTACTCGTGCACTATTAATTGGAGACTAAATTGATATATGAGAGGTAATTTACTGATATTTATGTCAATGTTCTTACTATTAATCTTCACTTAAGTCGACATATCTGAGGTCATATTTCATATGAAGATTTTATGGAGCGTGCTACGAATTGCCATCGCCGACAAGATGTTACATTTTACGTTGTAAAAATGGCATTTAGATGCGATTTTTCACATTATAAATTAAATAGTTCATACGATTTTTATAAGAGCATTAAAATAGAAATAGAGTTAACTAGGGTAAAATTGCAACAAACATAAAACTTTGTAAATAAAATGTACTAAATACCAGAGCTGGGCAGTAACTAGTTACTTTAGGAACTTAGTTACTAACTAGTTACTTTTACGTAACTTGTAACGTAACTTAGTTACTTTTTAAAATATGGTAACTGTAACTGTAACTTAACTTGCTGCTGAAAAGTAGTTGGTAACTTTACGGTTTTTAGTTACTAATTACTTGAGTAACGTAAGTTACTTAAAGTAACTCAGAAATTAGAATGTAACTTAAGTTAGTCAAAGTAACTTAAAAAGTGGAGTTGTTGAGCGCAGCATCGCGCATACCCTCTGTAATGTGTAACTTTTATTTTAATACATAATTAAATTCAATATTATTGTTGATTGATTTCAAGCCATAATAGATAATAAAATAAGTAATAATATTCATTAATAATAGAGTTTTTGTACGGTAAACAGAAAAACTAAAAATAACACATTATTTTAATTTTTAATTCTAGAATTAAAAAGTCACTAAATGTTAAATTTGACTTATAAAATATATTATTTTCAATTGTTTTCCTCGCTTACAAATGATACGTTTTAAGAAATTATAATTAAACTGCCACTAAATCATCAAAATTATTCCAATTTTCAGGTTATACAAAAAATAGTGTATTTTGTTCGTTGTTCCAAGGGTTGCAAGACTTGAATTCGTCTCATTTTTGCAAATTCCCTAGGCCGTGGCCTCGTGGGCCTAGGCGGTAATAAGGCCCTGTAGGTCCGTTAACATTAACAATAATAATCTGATTGGGTGTTGCCAAGCAATAACGTTAAAATTTAGGTTAACGTAGTTAGTGCAAAAACTCCCTGATATGTATACTACACAATAACTAAATCAGCAGTCAAAGTCTACACTTCACGCCATTAAAAGTAGTTAGAAAGTAACTCAAGGTAACTAAGTTACTTTTAATGAGTAACTAGTAAATAACTTAGTTCTTTCACCAAAGTAACTGGAACTTAAGTAACTTAGTTACTTCTTTTTGGAGGTAACTGTAACTGTAACTAGTTACATTTTAAAAGTAACTTGCCCAGCTCTGCTAAATACCATTAAAAATTAAGTGAAATAATATCATAAATATACGTTCATATAACAGATGAAATTGTATTTAAGTAGATGCAGATGCAAGGTATTACATTTCCTGAATAATGATAATAATAATAATAATAATAATAATAATAACAATAATAATAATAATAATAATAAAAATGTGTTGTGGCCAGCACAAGATCTTCCGTTAATTCGATGTATTTTGTACAAATCATATACCAAAAGTTCATTGGAAAGATTCTATATATCCAATAAAATTGTAACACGAACATAATACAATATTTTACAAATTCCATACAGAAAGTTCCTTGGAAAATATTCTATAAATCCAATAAAATTGTCACATGAGATACATAAATTATGTATACTCATATATAAATAATCTAAAAATACGTACACTTACGTAACATCCACTTTACAATAAAAAAATATTACTACCCAGTTTATATTATTGCCCCAAAAGTCAATATACCCAATTCAGATAAAAACTACAAAATTTTCAAAAATCTAATTTTTGTGTATCTAGATACTTCTCAATGGGCTGATTCTAAATTTTGAAACCGCAGGTCGAGATCTCTTCGTTCTCGAGATATTTAGATTCAAAGTTTTGCTCAAAACTGCCCATTTTTGGGTAATAACCCAAAAATGGGTCGAGATACGAATTTGGCGACAATACCATTCGATTCTACGGGCAAAATGACATAAGTACACCAATTTTCAGAATTTTTGAACACCGCATACAATCTCTAAAGCAAAATAATTGAAAATGGCCAAAATTCGCAAAAATCTAAGGTGTACCCCTTACGATTTTTTCAGATTTTGGCCATTTTCAGAGGTTTTCAAGCTTTTATTCATAAAAAATTAACCGGTTGGACAAAAATTATGAAAATTGCTATACTTATGTATTTTTGTCCGTAGAATCGAATGGTGATATCGCCAAATTCATATCTCGACCAATTTTTGGGTTAATACCCAAAAATGGGCAGTTTTGAGCAAAAACTTTAAATCTAAATATCTCGAGAATGAAACGAGATATCAACCTGCGGTTTCAAAATTTGGAATCAGCGCATTAAGAAGTATGTAGATACATAAAAATTAGATTTTTGAAAATTTTGAAGTGTTTAGCTAAATATGGGGTATATTGACTTTTGGGGCAATAATTCAAAAATATATAAACTTGATAGTAATATTATTTGATTGTAAAAAGAATGTTACGTAAGCGTACGCATATTTTTAGAGTATTTGAACAACTTTTAGAAATAAAAGTATACACACGGACACATATACACACACACATACATACAGACATCTTAAAAATAATAAATTCGTATTCTAAGGACCATCAAACACGCTTATTCATTAAAAACTCACCAACGTTTTTTTTGACCAAAGACCAAAGGTGACGGAAGATAAAAAATATGTTGTAGCCAGCACAATACCTCTCACCATTTGCATATAAATATATAAAATATTCTTTTTTGAAACAACATGATTTCTAGAATTTAATTTATTATAAAGCTGGCTCGTATTTGGTCTGGTTTACAGTCTCACAACTTTTACATCTTGACTGACTGCAGAATATATTTTTCAGAAAATAACTTCTTTTAGTTCTCTTTTTTCTTTATTATGCTATGAAAATATAACACATTAGTTACATAACACCCTGTATATTTTACAATAGGTATGCCCATAGTACCATTCATTCACATCATTAAATAAAAAGCTTAAACTATTTCTAACTGAAAAATAAACAAGTCCTGTTTGCTAGTAGGCACCACATTCCAATCTCCATCAAGTGTAGTTCTTCTAATTGTTTTTATTGCTGTGAAAGCTATATTTGTTGTAGAATATTTATTCCAGCACGGTTGTCTGCATCATTCCGCACGATATAAATTATGATCTGCATAACTAGTGCTCGCGCCATGTCACGGAGCCATCAGCACAACGAGAACGAGAACAAGAACGAGTCTGATTTTTCCCCAGCAGACATCTCGACATGGAGAGGTTAATCGAGATAATTGTTTCTGTGTACTTAGTTCATTAACACGTGCAGCTAATTACAAAGAGAAATAGAACAACAAACACTCCCCATTCTTTTATCATCCACGAGAATTAATTGTCTAAGAATAATAAAGAGCACTACATTGTTACAGGTTTACCCAAGTAGATGAATTTTGAAGTGTTTTTCATTCGCCGGTCTGGTTAGGTTGTTCATTAGAGCTTCAACATATTGCTACCGCAAGACTTTTTAATGAAATAATTTAATGAATAGTTTCTTGAAAATAAGGTTATATTTTTTTTTAAAAAAACTTAATATAAAATATTAAATTATATAAAGTGTTTTTGTACTACAGAATGTTTTGTCTTGAAATTGCGCAAGAAATATATATATACATTGGCGGTCAAAGGTTTCCGGACAATATTTTCATTAATACTTTTTATATAAGTAATACAATTATATCTATGAGGTCGCGTAGCCGTGTGCGTATAGTATCCGGTTGCCAATCTGGTGACCCGAGTTCGATCCCGGGCAGGGCAAACTTTTAATCGCATAAAAGTGATTCCTATGGTGCACTCTCCACACCAGCTATGAGTGCCCGTGAGGTGACGCCTGGTAAGCGTCCACGCAGTAAAATATATCGTCATCATTATCAAAGTCTACATGTGTTGTACATAATTGCTCACCCAGTAATCGGTAAAATGTCGTGATGATATATTTATTTATTTTATTTTATCTATGGTTAAATGCTAGTACAATGAATGACGATTATAGAAATGAGGTAAGTATTTTATTGTGAAACTTAAGAGCATTGGGTACTTGTTCTAGAACTAGAACTATTAATATTTTAAAAAATTCATCATTGAACAAACCTACTTTTCATACTAACCTGTATTTTAAAGAATTAATTATTAGAATTTGTTAATATTTGACTTTGATCTTAAGGGGAAAACAAAAAATGCTACAGCTTTTTTGTTTTCCCTCCGGTATAACTTGTTGGTGTTTTTCGACGAAGGTGAAATAAACTCTTCTTCGTCTGATTGAGACCCATTTGTTGATTTCTTTTTTATATGACTTTTCAATAGTCGAGTAGAAGATTGAAGCTCGTAAAATGGAAATTAAGTTTCTTTTTTACGAGGACTATATTTTCTCTAGAATCTAATTTTGAATCAGTCCTAAACTAAAATAAAAAGTCTT
This sequence comes from Ophonus ardosiacus, assembly GCA_943142095.1. Classification (NCBI taxonomy): domain Eukaryota; kingdom Metazoa; phylum Arthropoda; class Insecta; order Coleoptera; family Carabidae; genus Ophonus; species Ophonus ardosiacus. Next base: position 8,907,684 of record OW964830.1, on the reverse strand, counting down.
TATTCTGTTTATTCAACTGTTTTTATACAATTTTCATCATAACATTCAGAACCGTGAATGATTCAATTATTTAAATACGAAGAAATATTTTGTGAAAAATTCATGGACTTCACCGGGATTTGACTAGCAACGAAGATCCTGGGTTCAAATTCCGGTGAAGTCCATAAATTTTTCACAAAATATTTCTTCGTATTTAAATAATTGAATCGTACACGGTCCTAAATGATATAATGAAAACTGTATAAAAACAGTTGAATATATAGTTAATGGGTGTGGCTCCTAAACCACCAAGTGTGTCGCGCTGGTTATAGACCACATTAGTGAGGTTAAGATTTTCGTTTGGCGCGAAACCCTAAATCAAATCAGAATGTATGAAGTTCTTATTATTAAACTTATTCTGTGTTTCTTAAGTACAATTTTGAGTTTCTTACTAACTTTTAACAATACTCTTTGCTTTCTGTACAATAAAAGTATAAACAAAATAATAAGTTAAGCATGATTTATTTTAAAGAAAGTAGGATTGCAAATAGTAACATATGTCGTAACTTGGTGCAGCTAGAAATGACTACAGTGACAAATCAACTGAAATTGTAGGTTAGTTTTGGATTTGACGCTGTTTGTCTTTAAAGTTATAATATAAGGTGGTTATAAGTTTTTCGGTTTTGATGTTTGCGATGCCTGAAAGGGTTATTAAGTTGTCCGCAATAGATAATTTCTTTGCTGACGATCTAAATTGTCAAGATTAAATAGAATCGAAAACAGCTACGACGTACGTTTTAATGAATTTGCACTTGCTGCTTTAATTACAGTTTATTCAATAATTTTGGGTGTTTTACATATTTATACGACATAAGGAGGAGGCGTTCTCCTAGCTATTAACAACATCTATAAGTACGAAGTGATTGAAATGTCCAACCTCCAAAATTCGTTGCCTCATGTCGACTTTGTAGCATGTAAAATTTTTATGCAGCAAACTACTTTGTCTGTTTTTGTTATTTATATACCAAATACCCCTTCACTTGATACTTTAAGTAAAATCCTATCTTGTTTGGAAAATTATTGTGTTACAAATGACAATGTACTTATAATGGGAGATTTCAATTTACCCAGTTTTTGCAGTTCTTTAGTAAGTGACAACGTCTGTGAATTATTACATAATTTTATTAATTTTACTCAAATGTCGCAATGCAATCGCATTTTAAATAATCACAATCGTCTTCTTGATCTGATTATAACTAATATGTCTTGTGTAGTCTCTCACGATGCTGTTCCACTTGTTAAGGAAGATATTTTACATCCCGCTCTATCTATTTTTATACACCCGAATAACATCTCATCAAACAACTTTAAAGTAAACAATAACTCAAAGACTTATAACTTTAAAAGAGCTAATTTTCCTCTTTTGTATGAAATGTTATTAGAATGTGACTGGTCAGAAGTAGTAAACTCCATCGAAGTAGATGAAGCTTGTCAAACTTTTTACAATATACTTTACTCAGTCTTCGATAAATATGTACCTTTATACACTAAACGCAAAATTAAATATCCTCCCTGGTTTTCAAATGATATTAAAAATAAATTACAACTTAAAGCAAAATTGTATTGTAAATATATGAAATGCAAAAACGTAGAACACAAATTAGAGTACAATAAACTTCGGCAAGAGACAAAGTCACTAATTAGAACAGCATACAAAGAGTATACTTCTGCTGCCGAGAATAATATTATTTCTGACCCCAAAAAATTTTGGTCATTCATAAATAATAAGAAAGGTAAATCCAGAATCCCAGGAGTCATGAAGTTTTCTGGGAACACGAGTGATGATCCTCAGGTTATACTCAATTTATTTAGTGAATATTTTTGTAGATCTTTCTCAAACAATGCTTCAAGTTCCTCTGATAATAACTTGTATGAGAATAACACACTGATTAATTCTAATAATGTTAATATAACAATAAACGAACATGATTTATTTTCAGCTACTCGTAAACTAAAAAACTCCATGACATCTGGTATGGATCAGATCCCCAGTTTCATTGTTAAAGATTGTATTTCTGTGTTTTCAGCTCCACTATTGTCAATATTTAAATTATGTATAACCACTGGTTCATTTCCTTCCGTGTGGAAGCAAACAAAGGTATGTCCAATCTTAAAGTCGGGTGATCCCTCTGATGTCGGTAATTATAGACCAATATCAATCATATCTAATTTTGCGAAGGTCTTAGAAATTATAATATATAATCAGTTACTCTCTCAAGTTCGTCAATTCATATCAGTCCATCAGCATGGTTTCTTGCCTAAACGTTCAACTGTTTCTAACTTATGTGTGTTCACTCAACATGTATCTGAGGTCATTGATGAGAATGGACAGCTTGATGTAGTGTACACTGATTTCTCTAAGGCCTTCGACAAATTAGATCACAACATTCTTCTATACAAATTAAAATTATTTGGTTGTAACAATATTGTCATTCATTTTTTTGAAAATTACTTAATGAATCGTTCAATGTATGTTCATTATAACGGATTTGTGAGTAAGCCATTTTGTCCATTTTCCGGTGTACCACAGGGATCGAACCTTGGCCCCTTGCTGTTCATTTTATTTATTGATGACATTTGTCTTTCTGTGAACTGTGACATACTTTTGTACGCGGACGACGTAAAGATTTTTTACAAAATCAATTCTAATCAAGATTGTGTTGACTTCCAGAACAATATTAACAACTTTCACACATGGTGTACAAATAACAATCTACCGTTAAATTTAAATAAATGTAAAATTATGTCGTATACGCGAAGGAAGTGTCCCATTCACTTTTTGTATTATATTAATGATAATGTATTAACTCGTACCTACTTAATTAAAGACTTAGGCATTTTATTCGACCCAGAAGTTAAATTTTCACCCCATATTAAAGAACTAGTGTCAGCAACCTACAGATTACTTGGTTTTGTTATTAGAAGTAGCAGAGATTTCTGCAAGGAGAATACTCTCCGAACATTGTTTTTTTCCTTAGTTCGATCTAAAATTGAATATGGCATCTTAATTTGGTATTCACCCCTTAATACACATAAAAATATAATTGAGAGCATTCAACGTAAATTCTTAAAATACATGTGGTTCAAAAAATTTTCTTCCTACCCAAACCGAGGTTTTGAACACAGTACTTTACTGAATGAATTTTCTTTTGATCCCATTGAATCCCGCCATTCTCAAATAACTCTTACATTTTTAACAAACATTTTAAATGGTAACATTGACGCCCCAGTGTTTTTGTCAAAATTACCAATACACGTGCCTTCCACTAACTCTCGTAATTATAATTTTTTTTATTTACCCAGCTGTAGGACGAATACAATGTCTAAGTCTCCATTGGTTGTCATGTGTACAATATATAATCATTTTAATTAATATTTTTCTCATACTCTTGTATATTTTTTTCATGTATTTGTATTTATGTTTGTCATTTTCCTTCTTTGGGTGTACACCTGTTAGGAAATAAAGATTATTATTATTATAAGTAAATAGACAATACATTAGAGATTTGTATTTATATAGTTTAATAGATAAGATTTGCATTTTAAAGTTGTTTTGAACATTTTGAAAATAGCATATTTTTGTTCCCGTATGAATAACATGGAAGTATAAATCAGCAGTGGCGAGTTAGGGTTTTAGTTTGAATTTGCCGCCACAAGTTAACCGTTATACTAACGTGGTCTATTACGTACTCAATGCTCCAAAAGGAGGGCATATTTGGATATAGACTAGCAATAAAACAGGTGAAAAATTCACTGTCTTCACAGGTGGTTTACAGCTCAATTGGGAGAGCATCGTACCGGCAATACGAAGGTCCTGGGTTCAAATCCCAGTCAAGTCCATGAATTTTTCACAAAATATTTCTTCGTATTTATTTTGTTTATATAGAAAGCCCTTTTTAAAAGTAGGTATTTAACGAATAAGGCATTGCCTGGCAACCTGACTGTATTTGAAAAAATCTGTTGTGGCCAGCACAAGACCTCTCGCCATTTCCATATTAGGCTATATAAGTATTGTATTGCACTTTGCTATCGAACCGTCGTTTTATAACAAAATATTACAGAACTTTACCCAAATATTGTTTTTTATTGTATTTAACATTCTGCACATATATAATTCTATCTACTTTTCATTGTACTTATGAGGAAATATCACAGATTCTTCCAATTCATTAACCAGATTGGCGGTATTTCTGATGGATATATGTATGCATATTACCTTTAGTTTCAAATATTTTATTAATAAAACAATAAGAAAGATTAAATGTACTTCCCAGGAAAAGCTAACAAAATGTCACTAAAACTGTTGATTTTTGACACTGAAATCTGTCATTTACAAATTATGTTATAAACATTTGAATTTGTCAACAGGTTTCCTTAGTGTAGTTTCGCCTACTCGACTTGTTATATCCCGATATTCTATATATTATAGCGTCTTTATCTCTAAATTTATTGAAGATATAATAAAAAAATTAAATGTATCAGGTGTGTAATTACTATTAAGGAGAAAGCATGATAATAAATAAATTTATGTCTTACTAGTATGTTATTGTTTTATAACAACCTCAACATTAGGTCCGTTATTGAGTAAATAATGCCCTAGGGCGTATTAAGTTGCTATGGTAATGTTGACAACAAACTGACGTTAATAATACTGATACTAACATAAAGTGCAGTTAAGGTTAACCAATATTGTGAATTGTAGTTTTTAATAATATTTGTTTCATCACAAATACAAACCAGCATACTTATTCTTAGCAATAACATTGCTCGTCCATATTGACAGAAAAATACCACAAAAAATATATTTTTTGTTTGAAAAAATGCTTTGTTTACAGAAACAAAATATTACCTAGATACTGCATTCACAGGCTACTTTGTAAGTTGTATTCAAATTTTGTGATTTATTATTTTTGTTTGATAAAAGTCAGACAAAATGTTTATTAAGAATTTCTAGTAAGACATAAAACGTTGAAGGCACCACGGTTGTTAAAAGACAATAATGCCTTCGGTCAACGTACTAGCCTCGGGCCAGAGGCCCTCGACAGTACACTGTTGACCTCAGGCATTATTGTCTTTATAACAACCCTTGGTACCTTAATTACTATTATGTATTTTATTTATAATTTTATTGCTATTAAGTAGTTTGTACACTCGTACATATATCAGTACTTTGTATTTATATTTACTGTTAAACTAGTATATAAATATAAGTACATGATAAAGTTTACAGATGCATTAATATCTTCTGTCTAAATAAAGTAATCTGAAGATTCCGTATAGAAAATTAGTACCAACATATAAATTGATTCGTAAAAGAAATAATGAAATGTTATACACATGGCATGGTCGCCATCGTACAACTTCCTCGTTAGGCGATGATGTTTCGTTGATGCCAATAAATTTTATCTCCATTGTATAGATATGTTTTATGTAATTCTTTTACGGTTTTATAGTGACTTTTACTATGGGAATAATGATTAGATAGCACATCTTATTTTCATTACGTCGTAAGGCCGTTAGATCTCTGTTGCGGCATCACAAGCTGTAAATCCAACTGTACGTGTTACGATCAATGTGCATTACATTACATTATTATTAAATATCACGTGTAAACAACTTTATAAAGCTACTACACCAATATTATATTACATATATGCAAGAGATTATCTGGGAAATTAATGGAAATCGTTACTGTCAACACCGGCTATATCAAGATGAAGAAGATTTTGCAATTTCTTATATGAATTATGTTTGAATAAATTTATTATCAAGCTTCTTACTCATAATATCTTTACATAATATTTTAGAAAATACATCTTGCTATAGAACGACGTGCCTGTAATATTAGCAAAATTTACGTTAGTTATTATTTGCATTACCTATATTTTAACTAAATAAAAGTTGTCCCTTTATGAATGCACAATTTAATTTTTGAATAATGTTTAGTTCCATCAATGTAATTTAAATATTAAACTTGACTTAAATTGACAATATTACATCGAAATTAAATTTCAAATGAATAGGGTCCTATACCATTTTTCTTTTATTTTTTTTTTTTTTCTGTAAGAACAGAATAAAATAAGAATTTTAGTGCAAACGCGACTTAAAAATTTTACGTAATAAGCGAGATATGAATTTTTAAAGTTTAAGAATTTGTGCGTGACGTAGCAGGTACTAACAAGTGATCGACAAACAATGGGACAAACTGTTAGTTATAGAGGGAACAATTTTTTTCATGTTTGCATAGCTGAAATGTTTGTATATAAAAACTTATACGTTATATTCACGAAGAAATTATTATTAAATATAAATAACGTAAATAATAAGCATTTTTTTCCTAATAAATTATAGAACATTGAAACAGTTTGACAATATTATTACACAAAGTATGACGACGGATGACGCTGGTGTTGGCTGTTTTGAAGTTTCAATATTAATTTAATTAATATTATTATTAATTTAATTAATATTACAAATTGAATTAATTATAAATATATTATTATTGTTAATATTACTAGATGTTATAATTAAACAAATTCATCAAACACAAAATTGTTAAATGTTTTGTTAGGTTATAGAATAACATGACATTTCATATTCTTTTAAAGGTGACTCAAAGGTGACCGCTGCAGACGCGCGAATCTCCTTTTTAAAATCAGGCGACCAATCAAATTCTTAGTAAATAACGCGTCATACCCAATTAGTAATCAGCTTCAAAGGCTTATAGTTTGTAACCTAGTCAATATTTAAAGAATTTTTTTTTACTAATACCCATTAATTTATGTATATTTTCGTCTTCTTATTTAAGATAGTTAAAATATGACTATGGTATAGGACCCCATTGTAATACATTGATGTCAAAATTTCGATTTGCATTTTTCTTTAAGTCTAGCTTAAAAATTAAGCCTTGTTGTTACAAGTGGGCATTAAACACATTAATATCTTAAAAAAAATAAACATTTTTATTTGAAACTAGTCAGTACCTATACAACGCGGTTATGTGTGGAAAACAATATCAGACAAATGTCCGTCAAGACTTTGTTGATAAACTTTTATTCTACAAAATTTTTAATCAAATTTTCGCACATTTTGGGTTCGATTTCCGTAATGGCGCGCTCATTTTCGTCCTCAGGAATAGCTTTCGATTTGTTTACGTATAAACATGTGACTTCTTGTAACCCCACAGAAAAAGTCATACGTCATGTCACTCGATCTCGATGGCCAATTTTAATCTCCATGGCGTGAGATGACACGACCCGGAAATTTCTCCTGCGCCATCTTACTAGAACCACATGTTTTCGAGATCCATCCCCTTCAATTGGGGCCGAAAAAAAAACTCACTAATCATGTTGCAATAACGTATGCCATTCACCGTCACTGCATTACCTGCCGCATTCTAGATTAAATTTATTTTAAAAATTTAGCAGTGCAGAAACTCAGATTTTATTTTTTTCTGTGTGAACCGTAACAGATATCACAAATTACACAGAGAGAGAAAAGTTTACTATTGAATGTATATTTCTGAAAAAAAAATAAATTCACGTTTTCGGCATTGCCATTAGTTACGGTCTAATTAATGTTGGGACACCTAAGTTTCATACACTAGTGGTTCACTAATATTAACAAGTATAACCTTAAAAGATTACTTATAACCATATAAACTGTCAAACCAAATTTCATCCGAATCGAATAAAGCGTCCGATTATTATAAGCAAAATTAATTTTCTTTCAAAAAACTTTGAAGCCGAATTCTGGCTAAATGGTACACTTTCCGGTAGAAGCAAATTTAGTTAAATCGTCTTATTTTAGCCTCAGGAATCTGTGGTTAAGCCATGTCCCTCTATTTAAGAGACACCTGTATTATACAACTTTATTAAATTGTTATTTTTGTATAATACCAGATTTAAAATATTTCATTTAATTTTCTGTTGTTGTGAAGGGTTGCAAACATTAAAACATGTTAACAACAAAGAGGAAAAACGTAAAATATGTTTAATAAAGTGCATAAATTAAAGAAGACGCCCGGAGTTTGTTATTTATGTTTGAAAGTTTAGAAGTAAAATGCAACTTTAGACAAATGGCTCGTTATTCTGAAGAAAAATTGTGCAAAATAAGTGAGTAATTAATTATTAGAGCAGATAATTTAGCAAGTTGCGCAAAAGTATGTCCCTCATCAGAGTGCAACAAAAGTTTTAACGGGCGTACGTTTAATTCTCCATGGCGTCATCATTCACACTGTCTGAATTCTAAATTGAGTTGTGTGAACTTCCGTCGATTTTTATACTTTATGAAGCGCAAGAGCTTCAAAATTTCATGCCATTAAACCCAGGTAATTTTTCACGTGGAGTACAGGAATTTGCCGCTGAACTAGTGTACTCTGCGTCTTCTATGAATCATCGTAGGAAGTTTGCATACAGCTTGAGCATTAAATGCCATTCTACATGCTGGAATTTATTCATTGCGAAAGCAATTCATGTTTTATTAACACAAACAAGACTAGTTGTAGCAACTTCAAATTCAATTTTGTTGCTAACTGCAAAGGAATCAAATAGAATGTTCTGAAAGGGAGTAGTTTAAAATTTCATAAAGACGGAAACATTCTTTACGTAAAGCAACAGTATAGCCTGCAATTTATAGTGGATTCCGAAGCATTCAATTTATTTTTTTCTACGAACTTTCTTCAAAAGAGATTTTTTAACGGTTTTTTAACAACTGTAAATAAAGATTAGTTGCTTTTAATATTTAGTTTTCCTATAAATTTGTGATTTTGTTGGGTTCAAATATGTATAATGCTGCTCTGTTAATAGTTTCTTCATATTCCGTCTGACACTTCGAAAATTAATTACAATGTACTTATATAACTCAAACAATTAACGTTAACGTTGAACTATTTAAAGAGCTATCATACTATTTGCAAGTTAAATTTATTTATAAGTTAAAATGCTGCAAACTATATTAAGTTCCTTTGCATGTAACTATTACTTTATTTACTATTTTCTTTTTAAAATGTCACCATTATTAATTTGAAGTGATTATTTTTTTGACAGTGACATTTATCTGGCAGTTAGATATATTTGAAATATGAACTGTGTAACAAAAGAATTGTGTTTATCTTTAAAACATGGGCTCTGGGATTTATAAAAAAGATTATTTTCTAAATTTATCAATAAAATATATAGAAAATGTAATAATGTATACATATATAGACAATTTATTAAGCTCTTATTTTTATAATGACATAAAATTTGAAAAAATGACATTTAATAATATTTTTGAAGAAAAACAATGATGAGCTTCTATAAAGTGCCATTTCCGGTTATTCGATTTACACCAAAGTTTAATGGCTTCTTTTTATATTAAAATAAGGTAGAAATACAAGGCTTCATGATTTTCTGAACGATAGTATTTGGGTTAGAAATGTTGACAAAATCCATACACATACATACAGATATTACCGTAAAAAATTTAAAATCGGATTCTAAGGACCTTAAAACATGGTCGTTTACCAAAATCTCGACATGCGATTTTTAGCACGATCCATATACCACCCTTTCCAAGTTTAGCGAGAGGTAAAAATGTCGATTTTTTTTTTATAAAATTGTGAAATCCATCTCATTTAAGAAATATAATATAAAATAATTTCAAATATGCGACTTTTCATTCATAAATTTGTTAATAAACTTTCGCTGCTGTAAACACGGATTAAGCTCATGACGTTATGGTTAAGCCAGGAAGCTAACATAAAATTGTGATAGTTCGTAGTTTTTTAAAAGTTGAAGGTATGTAAATAAAACATTTGTTAAAATAAAGGCCAAAAGTTGCATTAAATATATTTTTAGTTAAAAATCAAACTGACAAATGACAAAGCAAAACATTGTTCCAAACTAAACCGGTAGAGTTTGACTGCCGTTTCTGTCAAACCATGACGTCAGATTTGAAATAATTTGAAATTCAAGTAAACTTTCAAAAAATAATATCTGTCTCTTTAAGAAGTAAACATAAAACTGCTTTTTCAATTTGACCTACTATTTGAAAAAAAAAAAATTAATCAGAAAATGTGAAATTACCCCGTCACAAGGTAAGATTTTCTTAAAATCAAAACGTATCCGTAGTAGTAACGAAATTTTAGCTGTTTTTTGGCGACGAACCGTATTCAATAAGATTTTCAAACCGTTTTCGTGACTGACGTCATCATTTTGTGACTCGCCAAAATGTATAGTTTTAAAATAATGACTTCATAACGTATTTGAAATTTGAATTTGAGTTGTTAATGGGATGTTGGTATATTGTTTGCAAAGTATTGGTAAATGATTGGTAACTAACTATGGATGAAGATCAAGAAGTGCTAATTTTGTTAAAATTAATTCAAGATTGGAATAATACTACCTTTTTTTAGTTTAAGTTCTGTTTTTATTTATTATTAAAACCCAACATTTCGGCACCATAAACTGGTGCCTTCTTCAGGGGAAAACATTGACATAAATATGTGAAATAACATATTAACAACATTTAATAATAACATTTTATTTCACATATTTATGTCAATGTTTTCCCCTGAAGAAGGCACCAGTTTATGGTGCCGAAACGTTGGGTTTTAATAATAAATAAAAACAGAACTTAAACTAAAAAAAGGCAGTATTATTCCAATTATTAATATGGGTCAGGTTTTTGTTATTTCACATATTTATGTTAATGTTTTCCCCTGAAGAAGGCACCAGTTTATGGTGCCGAAACGTTGGGTTTTAATAATAAATAAAAACAGAACTTAAACTAAAAAAAGGCAGTATTATTCCAATTATTAATATGGGTCAGGTTTTTGTTATTTCACATATTTATGTTAATGTTTTCCCCTGAAGAAGGCACCAGTTTATGGTGCCGAAACGTAGGGTTTTAATAATAAATAAAAACAGAACTTAAACTAAAAAAAAAACGTAGTATTATTCTAATTATTAATATGAGAACTGAAAGATATTTTAATAATTTAAATCAAGATGATTACGAAAATACCACACAGCAGATTAATTTTCTGCGTTTTTTAAGAGATAGAAGTGATATACAGAATTCAATAATTCTCTTTCTATTTTACCGTAAAAGCATATTAGAACGGAAGAATTTTTTGAAAGGTTGATAGACAGATATTTAGAAGAAGATTTCTATTCATTATTTCGAATGAATCCAGAGACATTTCATTCTCTTGAGCTTTTAACATATGTATGCTGACATGTTTGAACAGAGAATTTTTTAACGACTTACTAAAAATTAACAAATGAGTTAAAGAATATGCTCAATTATTTATGCAAATGGAGAGAAATAATGTGTTTGTGACATCAAGACATTTAGTAATAGATAGTAAACACAATCACTACCTATATTGCAAATTTGTGTCAATGTCAGTATTCGTATCGCCAACTTGTCATAAAACAGAGCAATCACTGCAAACGAGCAATTCTTCCAATTGTCCTTTGGCCATCAATCCCCGAATTTCCCGCCTTGAAATCAGAGCTGGGAAGCCATCTAAAATACTGAGTCGAGTTTATCGCATCTTCTACACTCTCGTATTGTATTTATTGTCTTCGGTTTACAGCGGCAGCGACACTAGACGCTTGTCCCTCGTAAAATTTCTCATTTGGCGTAATCCGAGATTGGCTGTTGCTGTCAGCACGAATCCTAGCGAAGCGAAGCGAAAAGCATTGGGACTTCTGCAGTGACATCGCGTTGTACCTCACCTTACAGCTGCATAAGGAATTAGATAATGACCACAAGATATAAAGGTTTTATTATTTACTTGTCTTTGTAGCAGATAAGAAAATTACTAAAGATAGTAAGGTAGTTTTACATCTATCATAGGGGTAACTTCTAAGAAAATATCAACAAAAAATGTTTTATAGGAGAATAAAATGAGATTTTTGTAAGATGATTGTAGGACTTTTTATTAGCATTTGTATCTGTCTGTTAATTAAATCTATTTTTAAAATTTTTCTTGTTGTGTCATTATTAGCTAGAAAAAGAAAAGAAAGAAAACAAGACATCCGAGAATTGATTTTTATTAAATCCCTCATTTAAATGCAATAAGAAACAAATTACAACTTCTAAACAAAAAATCTGTTGTTGCCAGCATAAGACCTTCCGTCAATTTTATGTATTTTGTATAAGAACTTCAAATAAGGGAACTTCCAGTTGATCAATTATAACCAAAATCTAATCAGCTCTTCATATGGATGTAAAGAAAAGGAATACGAAAGAAGTATAATGTTTAGAATTGTAGTATTGGAGTTATCGTCGGAGAAAAATCTGTCACACACAAACACAAATACAGACAGACACACTCACATACACACACATATTCTAGAGACCCTATTCATTTAAAACTCACCACCGAATTTTTTGACCATAGACAATACCTTCCTTACTTAAAGATGACGGAAGGGAAAAAATCTGCTGTGGTCAGCACAAAACCTCTTGCTATTTCCATATAAGTACATAATCATAATCTATTTAACATTTCTGGTACACAAAAATTCTAATTATGGCTATTATTAATATATTTTTATATTTTTTAATTTATTCTATAAATAAGTTTTATTGACGATATTGGCGGTATTTTTGATGTGTATATGTAATGTATGTATCTATAATTTTATGTATTTAATTAATAATAAAATAATAAATATTAAACGTACTTCTCAGAAAAAGCCTGGATTTTTGATACTAACATTTTTTTTTGTCAATTACAAACATTTTAATTTTTCAACTAGTTTCCTTGGAGCTATTTGAGCTGCCAGATTCATTACAACGGATTATTTTATATATTTATAATTCTCTATCTCAAAATGTATATAAGATATAATATAGAAATAACCATTTCGAAATTCGTCATTATGAACGAAATTTGGAAATCTTTGTCAAAATTCTAGTTTTCAAGTATTTACAGTATAAAACTAATGTCGTTTTTCATTTCGTTGACCAATGCGAAAATATGACTTCACTATAAATGTTTTTTCTATACGAAGAGGTTTTTAATTGCTTCCAAAAACTGAATCAAATAAATGTTTTTTGTTCCCGAGTAAATATTTTACTATAAAACAGTTCAAGAATAAATTTCTGTTTAATTTGATATAATATGTCAAACGAAAACGATTGTCTGGTCGCGATCCCGGGGGAACCGGGTTCGACCCCGACAGACACCAAATATTTCCAATTTTAAATGGCACAAAAGTGAGCCCTGTGGTGCACTCTCCACACCAGCTATAAGTGCCCGAGAGGTGACGCCTGGTAAGCGCCCACACGATAAAAAATTTATCGTCATCATTGCCGATGTCTACATGTGTTGTAGATACTGGCACACCCAGAAATGGGTAATATGCCGTGATGATATATTGAGTTTATTACTAAAACTACAGACATGCGTTTGACAACTAATAGCCAATCAAGGGTGGCATTCTTTAACTCGTCTAATATAAAACGGTACCGTTATCAGTATAGAAACGTAATTTTATTAGCTGATTGGTATATTTACGTCATATTTGTCAAATAAAAAGTGATCTTCTATGTAATCATAGTAACAACGTACCGTTTGATATCGAACGAGTTACAGAATCCCACCCAGGACGAAAAGACTTATTGAACACCCGTTATTTTCGACCAACGACAAAACTTTGTATCGTAACACTTCACTAATGAAAAAATTATGCATGAATCATTTGATTTGCGAGTAATAAATCCCGTCTTGCTCATACGTCATACATAACGTAAAGAATCCAAGTTCACCTCGGTCAGCATAATACTACATTTCCCAAGTTTTTAACGACTTGCTTCCGATTTTCGCTTCAAAGTTTCCTCATTGCTAAAGTGTGATAAATCTCAAACTTGGAATAAAAACAACCCGATGCAGGTCAATGTGGGGGTGGTGGTAGACTAGAATCGAGTTATTGCAACCAATACTTATTTTTTCTTACTATGTAAACTTTCCGTGAGTTTCATTATCACAGTATGGAAAAAATGAATATATTTTTGAAGTATTTAGGATTTTTGGATAAATGAGCTTCAATCGATGATTAATGTTTATTAAGTTTAAAATGACGACGTTTCGGTCGTGGTTAAGACCATTTTCAAGTCCAAAGTTAAAATCAATTGTTATAAAATATTGAATTGTCGAAATTTAATAACAATTGAGTTTCACTTTTGAGTTGAAATTAGTCGTATCGTAACCACGACCAAAAAGTCGTTATTTTGAACTTAATAAACATATAATCATACATTGAAGCTTATTTATCCAAGAAACCTAAATACTTCATTACCAACCACAGCTTCAGAAAATTTATACTGATAATTCCACTACTGTATAAAAAAAGACATTCAAAAACGTCAAAATCACAGTTTGCTATCGATAAAATAGGAAGGAAGACAAAATGCAAGTGAATAAATTGGATATTTTTTTATTTACTTTCTCCATGGTGACGCATTATTTTCAACTTTTTTGATATGTCAAATAAATAAATTTATTTTCTTTTCTGTTTATTACGTGAAGAAGAAATTAATACTCGATTTACTCGTGGAATTATCTTGACAAATACCACTCGAGGTTTGATTTTTGAGAGAGAATATTTTTTTATTTATAAATATTCACACTTTGTTTCTTGATGGCAATTTGTTTTAAAGATTTTGCCGGACAAATCTTTTCAACAAATTGCCAAGCAACCAAGTGTTCATACAAATAAAAAAATATCCGGCCAAATCAAACCTCTAGTGGTATTACTATCGAATATATTTTTGAGTAAGAAAGGTTGGACCAACAAAGTTAATAATAATTGCATTTCACTGTACCTTGGTACAAATGTTCTTTTTCTTACTATTATATTTCCTTTTTTAAATATATTGCTAGCTTACACATGTGAAATTTTCAATTTTCTTCTCATTTTTTTAAAAGGTTATTCATCATTTAGAGTAAATTCCGTCTCAAGCTTTCTTTTTTGTTTTCATTCACTTTTCCAGCTTTTCTAGTACAACATTTTAAAAATACTATCATACATAGTAGTACCGAAGTACCCACACCCACTTTAATAAAATGATTAATAGTGAAAGTGTTTCCTTTAATCTTATGTTTTAAATAAAAATCGCAAACGACTCCCTTTCGATCATTTTCTTCCATGATATTCATTTTAGTTTTTGGAAACAAATGTCAAGCTTACAATTATTATTTTTTTGTTCATATGTATTAATATGCGAATATACCCTTGACAACGTGATATTATCGCTTTTGTATTTCACTGTGTTTCAAATGTATAATGGTATCACGTATTTTGTATCAACAAACGACAAAAATTTATTTTATTTTTGTCATTAAATATATTCATTATACCAGTATAATCATAACGAATATCATTCGTAAGATTAATATAAATATATCATCATCGTGTGTTCAGCATTATTATATTGTGTTGGTACACTCAACGTTATTTAAGAAATTTAGAATACCTACGTTTCCTGGCAACACAATATATTCGATAATATCTGAAAACACTCGTGATATTTAAGAGTGATAATACAAATGTACGTAGCAGTAATTTCAAAAATTTCTTGCACTACGAGGAATATATTAAAATTAGCAATGAGTTAACTGTCAGTTTAGTCGAAATAAATTGCGAAAAGTGAAAAGAACATGTCAGCCACCGGGATTTGTACCCGGAACCATTACCTTGCCGGGGTAACGCTCTGCTACTTGAGCTGTAACGGACTTTTATCACACTGACTGGAAATTATCATCCACTTTTACGTATAACTGTTTGTATATCTCTCTAATGAGGATATGTTTTTATGTCACGTTAGATGTTGGATTGGGATTACCACTACATTTTAATCATTTGTGGACGTATGTTTTTAAGTTGTAGATCTCAAAAATATTATTACAAGTATTTAATTTTTAAAAATTTGGACTTTTGGGATGTTTCTGTTCTTGGTGAAGAAAAAATAGTACGAGCCCTGCGCCAAAAGAATTCGCCCACATCTATTTATTATAATTTTTCATATAAAAAGAAATTGTTTACACTTATTCACTTATTATTCCTAAACTTACTTTTATGTTATTAGAGTTAATTAATTGCTTACCTAAAATGTGCTATCATAATTAATAAATGTATAGCTACCTTGTAAAGAGAAGGGATGTAGGCGAATTCTTTTGGCGCAGGGCTCGTATATACTCCTTTAGAGAGAACGCTATTCTCGGAAAAAAATAGGAATTTATTTCTTTTCATTGTAAGTACTGTATTTTCTACTTCTTATAGTTTCACTTGAAATTGTGTTTTTCTATTTCTTTATTAATCTTATTTTTAAAGTTCTAATACTTCATATGATTTATAAATCGACATAATTATTTATAAAAAAAAATTTCTATATTTTTTTTTGTTTTTTAATTTTGTCTGTTTCAGCATTATATTTCCCACTATTTCAATTGGCATCCATGAACGTACATGTTCTTTTGAGGGCAATGTACCCGTCACTGCGTATTGATGGGCACGTTCGTCGTGCTGCTAGGAAATTAGTTTACGGGATTTGGATCAGCCATTCCATTAAACCTGTGTCCGAGCGGATTAGCGTCCGGCTAATACCGACGCTGCCGTCTCGGCGTCCACCGTCGTAAAGCGACGCAGGCTAAAACCATACAATAAGGGTGCATACTGCAAGGAAGAAAGGAAGGAAGGGCGTGGGGAGTAAATCCAAGAGTATGAGATTTGTAAAGGGATGAAGAATGGTTTAGGCAGTGCAATGTGGTTCGTTCTATTTTAGTTTCTCAGTACAGCACCTACTACTGCATAATATTGTTTCTTATACGGTCAATGAAGATAAAAAATGAACAAAAATAAAACTTTTACTAAATACCATTAAAAATTAAGAGTGATGTATCAGAATGATACGTTTGAGTCCGTCAAACTATGAGTATAAATATTATAAAATAATTAAAATTATTTTTGTAAAGTATCGGTGTTAGTACTATGGACGAGTTACATATACAAAATTTGTCAATTTTGTTTTGATCTACATTTATTTCATCGATTCGTAAAATATTTATAAATAAATACAAAATGTTTCTAAACCTTTATGACATATTTTAATGCTACATAATACTCACCAAAAGTAGTTTATTCAAAATGGGCCAGATCTTTAATAGTTTCTGAGATATAAGGCAAAGAAATAGTTATTTACTTATCAATGCAGGGACGTTCGTCTTTTCATGACGAATATACATTGTTGAAATAACCCAATGATCTCATAACTCTATTATAGATGCGCTCTAGAGAGAGAGATTGTGTTATAACCATTAGAGTGCGACAGGTAGTGTGTGTCACGTGACATATGGACGGATTGCAAGCAGTGCAGTGCAGTGTGTATAAGAACGGGTAGTTTTCAGTTAAATGTGAATTGTTTCATACATAAAAATATTATTTAACATATTTTTATATTTCATTTGCCATAAATTTTATAATGGTGATGTATTGTAGTGCCTTTGGCTGCACAAATCGTGCAAAAAAAGGAGGAAAAGTATCGCGGTGGACTAACGATGCCTTCGAAATATGTATTAAATATATACAAAATCGCAAGAAATTACTTTTAGAGGTTCAGCAAATTTTACAGGACATGTTATTTTAAAATTAATATTAGAAACAAAAAAGAAAATCAATATTAAAACTATTTTTCCAACCCTCAATAACCACGTACTTGACCAGGACCCATTAAATAACCATTTACTACAAATTATTAATTTAATTTTACAATTATTTTTCAAAATTAGGCTGCACCACAAAAACATGTCATTGAATGAGGCAAAAATAATAATAAGGCAAAATTTTTCGCATCAAATTTTATTTAAAGGCCAGTAAGTTTTTTTTTAGTTCATTTAAATTTTGTTAATTTCATGAATAGCTATTTTTTATTTTTACGTTTTATTTAGTCTGTGAATTCTTTTTTAATTAAAATGTTATTGTAGACAGCTGTAAATATGTACAGTAAAGTTTTTCATTATTTATATTTTTATTGTGAAATTCTCGCCAAAACCAAATTCTGCGTTGCGGTTAATTACTTAATTTTTTCATTATATATTCCTTACTCGGTCAATAATATGTTTTTCTAAGTTTTTATTTGTAACTTTCTTTTTTGCTTTTATGTTAGAAATAAGTAATAATATTTATTATCTAATTGTAATTAGTTCTGTACAAAAATTAATGTATAAGCTTTACTTGTTTTGTATACAAATTCGGTTTTGTCAGTATTTCATTTTCTATTTTTGAATTAAATAAATGTATTATAAATGGTAAAGCATTATTTTACTTAATATTTGTCTAAAATTTAGAAAATAGCTAATAATATTCAGCTTTAAATGCATAAAATCTGTTACTCGCTTGAATATATGTCCCTAGCTCACGTGACTGAGGCAATCTACTCTCGCAGTCGCGCACGCACAGTCTTACGTATTCTCCTTCTCACTCTCATGTTCATAACAGTGTTTCGAGCCGACCAGCGTACCAGGGAGCATCTATAGTAGAGTTATGAGATCATTGAAATAACCATAATGAGTCATGTAAAGGAACTACAATGACAAGATATGTTTTAAATATTTTCTGAAATCGTACAAGAAATCAATATTATGAATGGTACATACAACCTATTTTAAGTTAACAAGTAAATCACATACAATACTTAAGGAAATCTATTTAAAATTATACAAGAATTTAAAACAAATGTATACTGGACACCATTTATTTTAATTTTATAATTGTATTTTATCGCCCCAATTCTGTAAGAAAGTTGTTAAGTCATAGCAACGTTGCTATAGCAAATAACCAATAATAATTGCGAACACTGAATAAAACATGAAAATGACAGGCTTTACATTTGTTTCTATTGGTTACAAATTTTAGCAACGTTGCTAAGACTTAACAACTTTCTTACAGAATTGGGGGAATGTCAAAACGTACAATGTGTTTGTAAAAATACATATGGCAACGTTGCATTTTACTTCCCTGCCTAGGCAGGAAAATTCAATTTTCCTGCCGGTTTTATGGCAGGGAAGTAGTAGATTACATGCCGATTATGAGTTTTTACGAGAATTGCCTCTGCTATCTCGAAAACTATTACAGTAAAGACTTCGTTTAAATGAGATTTTTTTATTTACCTTTGAGAGGTCATCTCAGGTGTGTTTTATTTTAAAAAATTAAATAGTTGTACTAAGTAAAATTTGGCGACCTTGGCACATATTTAATATTCAAATAAAGCCTCATTTCCAGCTATTTCACTAATGCATAATGGATAGTGAGTTACACACAAACGTAATCTAAATACATAGTACTTAGTAGGAAGTTTTTAGCGACATCTGACTGATATCACTTATAATGTCAAAAAATTCCTAGACTACCGATTATAACTTGTTTGTGAATTTAGCGACATGTGTAATAATGGGACGATATGAACTATTAATCTTAATTCTGTTTTCGATAGAAGTTCACCAAATAATTATTAGTATTGTGTAAATGAAAAATAAGATTTTATCAATCATTCTCATTTCACGAAGCAAATTATCCCAATCGCTTTGCAACAAACGTTTTTTATTTATTTGAACCCACCACAGGTATTTGCGACGCTTTTTCCTTTTGTTTATTACATTTGCAGAATCCGCAATAAATTTTGAAACTACTAAAGCATCTGCTTTTTTCTTTGAACTATGGCTTCATATACTGTCTGATTTTCAGTATCCATTTCAAAAACTTCATTTTACAATAAGTATAACGAAATTTTTAATAGGTTAGACAAGTGACATTTCTAACAAAAAACAAGGACAACTATATATCTCTATCTCTTATTTACCCTTATGTACTATGCACAAAGCTTGGACCTTGCAAACTTTAGCGCTTATGTATTACGTTTATGCACAACGCACTACCCTTAAAACCAGCTAGGAATGTTTCTGTGCTGTACCGTTGTATAAGCTTTTATGTATTACGCACTAGTTACTATGCGCTAATCACTACGCGTTATAACATTAGCTAGGAATGAGGCTTACCTTCGTAACAATTAGTAACAGAGAAAAAGGTTTCATATTCAATTTTATTGTATTTTTATAGGCTACTTATTGGCAAAGACAAAACTTTGATTGATCACTATCTTTCTCAGTTTTTTTTTTTTTTTCAATTTTAATACAAAATGGCTTCTTTATCGGAAAAAGTTGAAGGTCGGACCGGTCGGACCTGTGTTTTTTTGATCATTTTGAACAGACCTACAGTATTGGCCATAAAGATAGCAACTTTAAAAAAAAATCTATTTCTCTGAAGTGAACATAAGAATATTGAAAATAAATTACATAAAGAATAACCTCTTAAAATAAGTTTATTTTATGTATATATCGTATAATTGTTTAAAAAATATAAATTAGTACTTCATAATTATGGGTCGTAATAAGACTTTGACTGAAGAATTTCGCAATTTAATAATTAAATCATATGAAAATGGTGCTTCGCGGAATAAAATGTCGAAGAACTTTAATTTGCATAAATCTACAATAGCACGAATAATAATCCATTTTCGAAGGGCCTCCTACAACATCAAACCGAAGCGACAGAATGATAAAACACATATCGTTAAAAACCCGTTGTTATTATCAAAGAAAATTTTAGGCTTTCTACTAAGTAATGTTAAAGATAAAATATCTTCAAGGCAGGGAAGAAGAATATTAGTTGCCGGAGAACTTTATAGTCGTCGGCCTGCAAAGAAACCACTTCTTTCGAAGAAGAACGTGAAGGCCCGATTATTTTTTTGCAGAAAACTGGACGACTGACATGTGGAAAAGAGTATTATTTAGTGATGAACTAAGATTAATTGATAGAAATGTAATAACAAAATTACTTGAATTCATGATGAAACGAGAAGAAGTAATAAATTCTCGTGGTTCCGGTTATTACACTAAATATTAGAAAATTTAGTTTTTATATTAATTTTATAAAAGTTGCTATTTTTATTTTTGTCCAAATAAAAAATATTTTTTTTGCACATAAATCAATTTTTAAGAATAAAAGAAGTAGTTCGAACTTTCATTGTCTTTATTTTTTTTGAGTTACACAAAGTTTCGATTGATAAAATCTCCAATTGTTATCAAGTGAATCAATTTTTGTTAATATAATGCAAATTATTTTAATGTAAATTAAACTTGGTTCAAGACACTAATACTGCAGTAATTTATTTCTGAAATTCCAGTTTTTACATTAAAGCAATTGAATTTTTTTTAAGTTGCTATCTTTATGGCCAATACTGTATATGACTTTATAGTTTGTATTCGAAGTTGTAAAACGACCTGTGTAAAAACAAACTGTTTAATTTGAAATAATACGATATATTACTAACCTTTCTATGATTAAAATTTTCATATTTAAACAATGAGAAAATATTATTATTCTAGTGTGAATAGTGTATAACATTTCAAATTATGTTGTACAATGCAGAAGGAAAATTAATTATAGTAGTGTGTAAATGTTGAAAATAACGTGTTTATTCGTTGTGTAAATAAGAAAAGCCTGGTGAATTTGCCGCTTTGAAAGCGGGTCTTTGAAACCGAACACAATCATATTCCATAAAACAAGTTCTCCGCGTTCGCGAGAGCAGAAGCAGAAACAAAACGAAATTTATTTAATGGCGCATATATTCGTGTTCCCTTTCAATTTCGTGTCAACATTAACGGTTAGATAAGGGCATTTGCTGTACTTACAATGGTCATTGTTATTAAAACAGATACCGCAGTAATATTTTAATGGTACCTTTTAAGTCCGCGTTCATTGTATTACAATTTAAATATTATCCTGCAGCAATCGCGCATGCGTAGACACAAATATCACTTGAATATTTAAATTGCCATTTTGTAGTGCCTTGTTCTACAAGTGAACACATGTCTTGCGCTACTATTAAATTTTATGCGGTCGGCAAGCGAAAAAGTATGTAAATTTATGTTCTGGAATTTTATTGCCTTTTTTCATCTTGAACACAAATATGTCACTAGTTTTATGTTAATATTTTAACGGGAAACTGTTTGATTTGTTTGACACTTTATGTGTGAAATTGATATAGAGAATTACATTTAATGTTCGAATGCACGTATTTTATTATTCTGAAACTTGTCAAATGTGGCTGTAAACGTATTTCGCCTGGCTATAAAACTTTAATTCCTCTATATGTTCTGTCTACAAATCTACGGGATTTTTATATTGAACCAGCGCTACATTTTCAATCCGGTTTGATAGAAAATATTTATTACTTTAGGCGAGAATGCATTTAGATTTGTAATTCATATTAATCAAAAACAAATTTTTATTCATATTGTCTTGCTCTGAACTCACTGAAATTTTATTGTTAATAAGAGATTTTCGGCCGATTTCACCACCGATTCCTAAACCGTTGCCTAGCAAGGAATTTCCTAAATTTAAGAACTGCTTAAACTGATACTTATCCATTTTGGATTTCACCAAATAAAGCAATGACCAGCTAGGAATTACTTACGTAGACATTGGATTATTAGTTACTTTTGTGATATTATATTTGCACACTAGAAATAAATGAATAATTTTTATAATTTATGACATTTGTCAACTGTATTTGTCAACATTGACATTGAAAATTATGGGGGGATGTTAATATTATGTTGAGGTATACAAAATAATTCAGTTTTTAAAGAAATTTCCTTTACATATACATATATAAATTATATTACAGAAGTGGAAAATATAAATGAAACAAAGATGAAAATGAACAAGAAGAAAAAAATATAAATGGCAAAATATAGAATAAATAATACAAAAACAGAAACTGAATCCTATGATTGGCTATAGCGTTTTTATAGAAATTATAAATAAATAAAAATAAATAAATATATCATCACGGCATATTACCCATTTCTGGGTGTGGGCGCTTACCAGGCGTCACCTCACGGGCACTCATAGCTGGTGTGGAGAGTGCACCACAGGGGTCACTTTTATGAATTTAATTAATATGTGAATACCTAATGTAATTTCCCAAAATATAAAACAAAGAATAAAAACGATATATTTATGTATTTATGCACGGACGTATCATAATTTGACAATTATACACAAATTTCTTTGACATAAATATCATTTTATAGCCCGCGGGCCTCATTATAGCCCGCCGGTCTATAATGAAACGTCAAACAAAATTATAACCTACAATATACACAATTTAAACAGGAAACATGAAAAGTTTTTATTACAAATCGAAATTTTTTATATTCTTTAATGAAAATTAATTTTGTGATATTTTTATGGAAAGCACAGAGATATATACAAATAAAACTCAAATGACATAACTAATAAACAAACAATAAACTGTTCTTTCATAGCAACACTAGATACTGGATGTACGAGGACAAATTCTTTTCGATATAATTTTTCTAACACTCATAATTTAAAAATTGTCGTCCGTGCATAAAGTTTTATATGTACCACGAGCGTAACTTGCTTTTAGGGCCTTTGACGTGAGTTTATCCCTCGGCTTACGCCTCGGGCTCAAAATCCCGCCGCATAAAAGCCTCCTTACGGTCTTAATACATAAATAACCATTACTAATTAACTTTACATCATATAAACTCGTATAGGTATATAAAATTATGTTTTCTAATGAAATGGACATTTTTTCCAAAACCATTTTTCATCCCAGAATTCAAAACAATTTGTTCTTTCTTTTCTATCTTTTGCATGTCTTTCTATTTCTTCGTTATAAGTATCAAAATATTCAATAAAATTGTACAAATACTTAGCGATTTGGGCATCGGAAAACAGATACCTAGCTAAGTAATTCCTAAATCAAGATAGGCAATGCTTAGCGGTTGGTGAAACCGAAATTTTGCTAGGTAATGCCTATGTGGTGTACATCGGGTACATAAGCATTACTTAAATTTTAGGAATCGTTGGTGAAATCGGCCATTTGACTTGAAACTACCAGCTTAACTATTAATCAAATTATATCTGTAAGTAGGTATGTCTGTGTGGTTCATTATTCACTATAAGTTCGTGACAGTTTATGTAATCCAAATGCAAGTGAGAAACGTCACTGAAATAGTAATTCACTGAAGAATTCAAGGAATTCATCATATCACATTTCTGTAATTGCATTATGTACGTCTTGCATAGTTTTACTTCAAATGTCAAAGTGTACATTTCAGCACCAATTCATCCTGGTAGAGTCATTATCCGTGCAACAATTTTGCCTAGCACGATTGTAATTTACCGTATACAGGCTGTCCACGATAATGTGTCCAGACAAAGTCGGTTAATTAAAGTTGCTCCAATTGGAAGAGAAGAGCATGTATGAATAGGATTATGAATGTGGCTGAGGCGAAAGAAGTGTGCCTGGATAGGAATGTGTGGCGAAGGATGATTGTTTCGTAACTATTGTGGTATGAAGATGTATGGTTAGTAAGAATGTTTTATGAGAATGGAGAGACAGATGAACTTTTATGTGGACGAGGTGAACGAAGTATGTTTGTACAGAATGTACAATAGGTCACTTTAATATGTTCTTATGCTCGTATGTATGAATACGTTTGTGAATGTGGCTGAGGTGAAAGAAGTGTGCATGGATAGGAATGTGTGGCGAAGGATGATTGTTGCGTAACTATTATTGTGGTCCGGATGCGGTTATTCGCTACCGAAAATCGGTCACTTTAATAAGTTCTTATGTATGAATGTTATGATGATTGTGGACAAGGCGAAAGAAGAATGTTGTTTAAGAGTGAAGTGAGTCAGCTGAGATCTTACTCTTATCCCTTTTCTTTTTGTTACTATTGTTTTCGGGTTTTTGCTAACGCACTAAGTGGGACACGCGTGATTTTATGTATGTATGTATGTATGTATGTATGTATGTATGTATGTATGTATGTATATATCTATCTATCTATCTATCTATCTATCTATCTATCTATGTATGTATGTATGTATGTATGTACGTATGTATGTATGTATGTATGTATGTATGTATGTATGTATGTATGTATTGTTTATCTAGATTAGGTTAGTACAGATTGCG
Source organism: Ophonus ardosiacus (assembly GCA_943142095.1). Taxonomy (NCBI): domain Eukaryota; kingdom Metazoa; phylum Arthropoda; class Insecta; order Coleoptera; family Carabidae; genus Ophonus; species Ophonus ardosiacus. The sequence continues at coordinate 8,882,574 of OW964830.1, read as the reverse complement.
CGCGCAAATTTAAAATTGTAAACATTTGTGTTTCAGAAAATGTAATTATTTAAATGTTTCTGATTATAAAAATTCTAGCAGTATATAGCAAGTTTTAAAGAAAATATAACAGATCGCATTATGTGAAGTCTTTATGAGTTATTACGAACAAATAAATGATCACATGAAACAATTTTCTGATTGAAATATTCTAAACAAATGATTCAATTGGTTTTTCAGTCTCCCTTGAATCATCGTATATAAAAACTACAGAAACAAGCGCTACTTTTTTTTCCATTTTAACAAGTTAAAGATCTTTTGTAACCTCAGATTTAAACGTCAAAATCATATACAGAACTAGCCGCCTCGGTGGCTAGCGTGTTGAGGCAGCGCTCAAAACGACCTTCACCGCTCGGACTCTGAGGTAGTGGGTTCGATTCCCACCAGGGGCTTGGATGTTTGTGTGTGTCTTTAATATTTTGTAATATATATGTAACTCAAAAATTTGTAAAAATAAAAAAATAAAGTGTTATAGGGTTATAACTTAATAGTTGAAAGCCGACAAAATATAATAATAATAATAATAATAATAATAATAATAATAATAATAATTAATTATTATTATCTCACTTTACGAAAACGCATATTGTGAAATACATTTCCCATATTTCAATTATTTTGTTGCTATAAATACTAGCTAATCGTTAAAGTAGCTAACAAATTCATGAATTCCCAGTGCTGAAACTGAAACCAGTAGTTATAACTTACAAAAAGCAATTACATTTCAGACAAAAAGCGTTTATTTGAAATAAAAAATTATTGAACAAGCAAGATTACTTTTTAATCTCCACATATTACCTCCGCGCAAACAAAGCAACATAAAAATTGCTATTTTCAACAACAAACTCTTGTAGATTCAAACCACGTAATAACGAAACGATCTGATCGCAAGCAGAGGTTACGGCCAGAAGGTTGCGATATCAAATCCAGAGGTGGAGGAGACGGAATATCTTTGAATTCTGCCATTCTTGCAAAAAGAAACATTATATATGCATTCAAATGGCCAAATTATAAATGAAATGCCCATGGACATTTTAAAAATGGAAGCAATCTCGATTCCAACACTGAATGTTAGTGTTCCGGCCGAGATGATAAATTCACGAATCATGTCTCGTTTCGTCTAGAAATTTCTCGTCTCGCAGAATATAGAAGAACCCCAAAAATTGTTTAGGTTATTATTAGTATCACTGTACTATTGTAAATATATTAGGTACTTATAATAAACATCTACGCTGGCAAAATATTATAATTCCCAAGGATTTATTTTGATATGTTTTCTTCCTAAAGGCAAAATGTTTTATTTTTGTCATTATTTTGACATAAAACATATCGATTTTGCCATCCTGTGATATTAAATTTACAATTTTCATAATAATGATAATATATAAATTAATAATAATCTTAAAATGCTACCTAACAATACGAAATATGTACAGTAAATGCTATTCTGCACGTTCGTATGTAATTTTTACCATCGTTACCTTTAGGTAAGGAACGTATTGTCTTTAGTCATAAAAATCAGTGGTGAGTTTTTAATGAATAGCACGTTTTAGGGACACTAGAATACGATTTAACTAGTTTTACGATGATGTCTGTATGTGTGTCTGTCTGTGTTTGTGACTTTGGGTGTACTATAATTCTAAAAATTATAATTCTACGGTATTCCTCTTCTTTACATCCATATTAAAATTAGATTTTGGTTATAATTGGCCAACCGAAAGATCCCTTATTTGAAGTTCTTAACAGTTTTTCTTAAAAAAAAACGCAGTTAAATATCATTTTTTGAAATTTTATGTGAATATTAATATGAAAGAATATCTTATAGTGTATACGGTTTGATTATACATTTTCCTTCATATTCAATAGATACAGAGGTAAAAAATTATAAAGAGATTAACTTTCATAAATCAGAAGCTTTCCTATAATCATAAAAACAGCTGATATATTCACAAAGTGTATTTTTGTATTATAATTTTGTTGGATTTATAGATTTGTTCCAAGGAACTTTCGATAAGGAATCTGCAGAAAATAGTATATGTTCGTGCTACAATTTTAGTGAATATATAAAATCTTTTCCAAGGAATTTTTGGTGTGGATTTTGTACAAAATACATAGAATTGCCGGGAGATAATGTGCTGGCCACATCAGATTTTTTCTATTGAATCTACTTATCCGACCCAATTCAGTAAGAAAGTTGTTAAGACTTAGCAACATTGCTAAAGCACATAACCAATAATAATTGCGAACACTACAAAAAAGGAAAATTTCAGCCCATACATTTGTTTCTATTGGTTATACATTGCTAGGATTTTACAACTTCCTTATGGAATTAGGAAGATTATTTACATTTTCAAATATAGTGAAGTTTAATTTGTGCGATCGATAATTATAAGTAAATATATCAGACCTAAAATTAGATTTGCTAGTTTATATACTTGCTATTAAATTTTGTTGTTATTGTAAATGTTTGGCATTTGATATCACACTGTTTGTTACTAAGCATTTCATCGTACAAGTTGATGGTGCTAATTAATTCTCGTATGTGGTTCACGATCATCATATGGCAAATAGTAAGGGATTAAGGGTGGCTTTAAACACACCCAGTTCGTCCCTGGAGAGCGTAGAAGGGCCGTATAATTAATACAGCTTTCCAGGGCGGTGTTATCACGTACCACGCTAATCACAAAAGAGCAGCTGCCTAATTCTAACAGCTGGAAATTGTATTCATCTTGTGTTGAATAGTTGATGCCTCGTGAAAAATTCATACGGCCGTTATGGCATCGCGGGCCGCCTTCCGGAACTCCCGTAGCCGTAATGCAAAAGGGAATTATGTATTCAATTACACGTGTGCCGTTTGCTTTGTTCTCTAGTGCGCATGCGCCAATATTTGGCAGAGCATCCATTGAATGCTGGAGCCGGGGAAATACTTACATAGAAAATAGAGTGATAATTTTTTTAGCATCTTTAAAATATTTTGCATAAATTTATGCATTATTTAACAAAATTTATTGTATTAATCATCAACAAAATAATAATTATCTAACCTTATGTCTTTACAGAGTCTTTACAGAACGCGAGTCGGACATCTGTTTCATAATTCACTTTTCTTCACTTTAATACTTTATATTAAAGTTGTATTCGTTTTCATAATATAACTTTAACACATTCCCTTAAGATAAAATAGTATTTAGGATTCTTGAATAAATGTTTCAATCGATGATTAAATGTTAAGTTCAGAATGACGATGTTTCGTTTGTGGTTACGACCATTTTCAATTCTTCATGGTAAAAATAACAAAGTAAATACAAAGAGAAGTGATACAATTAGTAATTTTATTTTATTACACACATACACACAGACATCATCGTAAAAATATTAAATTTATTATTATTTATTATTATTATTAAAATTATTAAAATTAAGTAGATTAAGTAAAACAAAAGCAGCCTTTGCTTTTCAACTTATTCATAATGATCTTGTTGATAGTTTGGAATATTCTAACTGTTAATTATATGCTGATGACATGAAAATCTTTAAAACCATAAATTGTGATGAAGACAGTTTTGAGTTACAGCGAGATATAGAAAATATTATAGCCTGGTCTACAAAATTTAAATTATTTTTCAATGTAAATAAGTGTAAAGTGATGTCATATACAATGAAAAAGAATTACAATCTAATTATTCAATCGATAACTTAATACTCGAAAGAGTAAAACTATATAAGGATCTGGGAGTCTCGTTTGATGAAAAATTAACATTTTCAAATCATATACATATTACAATCAAAATTTTTCCTACAATTATTGATAATTATTCTTACATTAATGTATTAGCTGAATTTGGAATTACATCTTTGGAAAATCGCCATAAGGTACAGTCAGCCGTTTTTCTATATAAGCTTGTCAACAATATCGTTGATGACATCAACTTACTGGCTCTTGTTAATTTCTTTGTACCTAGAATTAACTCTAGGCATCGAATCCTGTTCAAGTCTACAATGGCTAAATGTAATTATGAACTAAAATCACCGATCTGTCGCCTATGTTTTTACTATAATACAATTCATTTGCCACATAATTCCATTGATTTATTTTCAATTTCATTACCTATATTCAAAAACTTATTAACTTATTACTTTTTGTCTAACTGAATTTCTCACTAGTGTCTCATTATATACTAACAATGTAAACAATAATCTATTGCTGTTTGTGTATATATTTGTTACTTTGATTGCTACTACTCCTCGATAAACTTTGTATTTAATTTGTAATAATTTATCTAACCCTCAATAATTGGGACTTTGTCCTCTTGAATGGTTTCAAATAAATAAATAAACTTTAGGTGAAACAATGTCTAATAAAGAATTATGAAACACTCGCCATGTGTCACAAGATGTCAGCATTTGAATCAACCTTTCGATCATCATCAGATGCTGAAATCTTGTGAAACATGGTGAATGTTTTCTAATTATTATTTTTAAATTAAGTCTTAAAATCACTTTAAGACTGGTAGAACTGTCTCTACAAGATTGAATGAACATCATCGATCGATCAAATTTGAAGAAACTAAAATTATTGCTTTTGTCACATTTTATATCATTTTTTCCCTGAAGAAGGCCGAAACGTTGTTTTTTTTAAATAAAAATACAGAACATAAACTAAAGAGGTAGTATTATTTCACTTTAATTAAAGAAAACGATGCTGATACGGTAAAGACGAAAAATATTTAACTGTAGTGTGTGTAGGTATTTTTATCTTTTTCAATGTACCTATTGTTTCTTCAGAAACGAGGTAGACGTAAACTGTATCTCCCAGAATTTATTTCCTCGTCTTACGCGATTATCTTTATCTGCAGGATATCCGCGAATGATTTTTCATTTGGAGAAATGTATCATTCTTAAGAATTTATAGAAGCTCTTTTTGTGATTTCGGTTTTACTGCCAGTATTTTTTATATTTGCAATTTATTTTTTATGATATGTGACGCTTGTAAAATGTCTAAATCCAATGCGAGATCAAATTTATGGCGGGTGTACCTAGAATATAAATTTTAGGTATTATGTTTGATGAGAGACTTTACCTTACAAATAACTGAGTAATAAAGAAAAGTACTTAAATTTTAATGAAACAAACGATAAAAAGTATATATGTAAATCAGATATCATTTTTTTATTTCGCTCATTTTTCCATACTTTGCGGGTTTCAATAATATAATAAAAATGTGCGTTTATTATACACTACTTGGAGAGTTTTTAATCAATGATACCGTAGTGTAAAAACGTTATGTTATACAGAAAAGCAAAATTTATTCCAACCTAGTTATCGAGCTTCTAAATAACTATTATTGTGTACGATACAAATTTTTATCGTGTAATAAAGCAGGTTTATAAAGTGGATTAGAGGAAAAAAGTGGTTGCACGTAAGGCACAGGGGATGTTTGCCCAGGTATTAGGGGCACAATAAACGTTAATTTGCAGTCACATTACCGAGCTTAATAAAATGGGTCACGTTCGGCGGAAATGCACTCGCGAAGCTTCCGTCGACGCGGCGTAATATCGAAAATTGGAATTAGACTAATGGTGGCCGGCAACCAGTAATCAAAAATTAATTGCCTTTGGTTGCTGGATGTACACCGGAAATGGGAGTTTTCCAAATTACCCAGTGATGGAGAAGAGCAGGGCAAGCTTCCACCCGCCAAATGAATCAGGGACGTAACTGGTCTTTTAGCAACGAAAAAATCACATTTACACGAGATTTTCTGATGGCATAATATCTGAACAAAAACATTTTGCTTTTATTTGGAAAATTTTGAGATGTTATTGTGACGACAGTTGCAGAAGATTTGGTGGAGAGAGAGTCAGGAATGATTTGTTGAGAAGAAAACAAAACCTTCCGTCAATTCGATGTATTTTGTACATATCCCATACCAAAAGTTCCTTGAAAAAGATGCTGTATATCCAGTAAAATTGTATGGATTTGTAAAAAATAGTGTGTTCTCGTTACAATTTTGCAGGATATATAGAATCTTTTTCAAGGAACTTTTGGTATGGGATATTTACAAAATACATCGAATTGACGGAAGGTTTTGTGCTGGCCACAACAGATTTTTTGAGGTTAGATTTTTCATTTACCGGCTGAATTACTCGATCCACAAATCATGGATCCGGTAGATGGATCTGGTAGATATGGCACAATTTTCGAACACAGTAACTATTACCACTTGTAACCAAAAATTTCTTAGTCTTTGATTAGCATGTTGAAATTATTAATAAGCATAACACTTTAATGTCGTATTGTTTTTTAAGTCTAATAACTTAAAATATAATTTCTCGTCTCTCTGTTTGATATGAAACCAATTATTAAATTAATGCAAAAATTTCGGAATTACTTATTTTCAACTAGTACAATTCCTGGTCTTATAAGTTCATACTTGCCGTAATTTTCACATTTCGTGAGAAATTGGTGGCTTTCCGCACTTGTTACACCAGGTACACACTTCCTTGTATTGCTTTATTAATGTCAAGTTGCACCAACAAAACTTAAATTTTAAGCGACCCTTAAACAAAAAAATCTGATGTGGCCAGCACATGACCTCCCGCCAATTCCATGTTTAAAATAGCAATGAGCTTTAAGTAAAGTATCACTTCCGATTGATTGTTTGTAAACAAAATCTACTTTGTTCTAATAAATAGAAAAGTTTGTAATACGAAATTTTGGATTATATTTTATTATGTTTTTCCTGAAAAAACTGTGAGCAAATACCTTTGCGAAGTTTTGGTTCATTAATATATTTTAAAGAAAAATCGTCACACACACATTATTGTCAAAATCAGCACCAACTTCCTTATGTTCTAAAACGAAATCTGTGTAAATTCTTCGCCGTACATGATCCATTTCATAAATGTGTAGTTACAAACTATTATTTGACACTTTGAAATCACGTTTTTATTGAGAGCTGTTTGATATATAATGCTGCAAACATCAAACTTAAATCGAATTATCCTGTATATCTAATATTTATGTATGATGGAAAATATATTATTTTTACAAACCTTAATTTCACTACAATTCTTCTTAACACGATTTCATTATTGATTTTAATGTAATCGCTTTGTGACAGTGATATTTATTTAAATATGTGAAATTTGTTATTAAAGTATTGTTTTTGTTTGACGAAGAGGCAAAGTGATGTACAAAAATAAATTATTTTATAATTCAATATTTTAAGTGCCATTATATTTAATTTGTATTGGTAAAAGTTGCTAAAAAATTATATTCAATGATTTTTTTACAAGAAAAATTGTTAAAAGCTTGTATAAATGATACTTCCGGTTATCCGATATACACTAAAAACTAAAGAGCTCTTCCCACATTAGTATAGAATGAGTATACAAAATTTCTAAATTTTCTGATTGATAGTATTTGAGTAATCGTGTCCACACGATCCACACACACACACATATATATATATATATATATATATATATATATATATATATATATATATACCTACAGACTTCATTGTAAAAATGATAAAATCGGATTCTGGGGACATCAAAACGTGCTTATTCACTAAAATCTCTATATGTGATTTTTAACACTATCCCTATACCTCCCTTACCTAGGGTAGCGGGAGGTAAAAATGCAAATCGAATTTGTGACAGCAATGCATAATAATTAATTTGACATTTCATTTCGATGCAATATTGTCAATTCAAGGAACGCTTAAAATTTAAGTTACGTTGGTGTAACCGGTTATAAATTATATATTACGGAAAACAGGATTATAAAGTAACAGGTAGTTAAAAAGTGTCATACGATCTAGTTCGCCTCTGGTTTTTGTTTTTCTCGCATGCGCACAAGCACTCAGTCGCACTTCCTTTCCGGAGACTAGTGTTTGACGGTAATTAATGATTTTTGCGCTGGACTTTTTACCTTTCGTTTTTATTTAAATCCTTTTAATTACATTCGGTGCGAGCATTTAATTCTGTCCTGTTCATTTTATTTTTTGCTGAATTCATTAATGATGATAGTTTACTCTGTTTCTGCTAAATAAAATTCACTAATGAAATTATCAACTCTCTGGAAAATATACTCTTTCAAGTTAATTAAGAACTTTATAACAATCCTAATACTGCACTCTAGTTTATTGCATTTTAAGGGATTAAAACAGTATCTCGTTAAAAATTTTAATTACCCAAACTTACTCATTTCAAACATTTATTTATATTAAATAATTTTAATACAGAAATGGTTATTTATTCACCAAGAGTAAAAACTTCAGTCATCTGAAACTCAAAGGAAAATAATTTCAAAGGATAACAATCTGAAAATTCTTTTTATGTGATAAATCATAGACGTTTGGTTTAAATACATTTTAAATAATTGGATGCATTGAAAATGTTTCTCTACTTCTAAGTCTGTAAATATGTACATAACTTCGAATCGAAAAAAGTAAGACTCAAAATTTGGACGGGGCTTAAAAATAAGTGTAAACAGCATTCCTAATTTCGATTTTCATGTTAAACTTATACTGTACGATATAAGTGTATAACTGTAAACTTAGTATAGCATTGTTAACGTTTTTTTCAGAAATTCAGAAACTGAAAAACTCTACTCCTTTAGAAAGTTCAACATTGGTTAATGTAAGTTGTTAAAAATGAAATTCTTCTGTTATAAATATTTTATAAGAGAGCAACAGCTTTTTTCTTATATAAATTATAGACCTATGTAAGTATAGAACACCTCGATTACAGAAAAGGTTAAAAAATGATTAAACATTTAAGAAAAATCTTGTGCGATCTTTTAATGTAAGGATTTATTTTATCGTTTCTCCATAATTTTAACTTTTTGTGAAATAAAATAAATTGTTTTTTCTTCTAATACGATCTAATGGATGTTATTATTAAATATTTTTAAGCGCAACTGCATTAAAATTGTTGGTTTATGTTTTAGTTACTAAGGCGGAAACTAAAAAATTATACCCTGCGGTCGGTAATGTAACACATGCGGGCGGTTAAGAAGAGCAAAAGCCCGGCGACTGGTAAACGAAACGTCAAAAATACAATTGGAAATATAATCAACATTGTTATTTTTAAAAAATTATATTAGTTTCGCTAAAGCTTCACTAGCTTTTATTAGAATTGCTTAAGAAATTTATTCAGAAATTGATTGCCTTGAACCTTTAAGCTTGTGATTTTAAAACAATTACAAAACTAAATAGTTTGCAATGCAACGCATGGCATCGCCTTATTGTTTTGTAGCATAGCCACCTCGCCACATAATATTTTTACATAGCAACAAGAATTAGATGTATTTAGAAAGTAGCCTAAAAAATCTGTTGTGGTCAGCACAAAACCTTCCGTCAATTCGATTTATTTGTACAAATCAGATACCAGAAGTTCCTTGGAAAAGATTTTATATATCCTGTAAAATTGTAACACGAACACACTATTTTTTACAAATTCCATATTGCAAGTTCCTTTGAAAAGATTCTATAAATCCAATATAATTAGAACACAAATGTACATTCTGTAAATTGTACTTCACACTTCCTCATTCCTATACAACGCATCTTTTTAACACAGTTCTTCCTCTCTCAAATATTCTGCTACACAGTCCTTCCATTTTCTCTTTGGCCTTCCTCGTACTCCCGGCATTGTAACTGCAAGTCACTTGCGAAGGACACTCTGTCACTTATGTTACTTTCTGATCCTATACTTTCCACTTTGGTTTTGCACTTGACACTGACATCTGTCAATTAGAATTTTTTTGAATATATGTGCTGTTTCTATAATTTTAGCAAAGCTAACTGATTTTTGAAAGTTAACCTCTCTTAATCTCTCTATAACTCTATATTTATTGAATATGAAGGAAAATGTATAATCAAATCTTACAGAGAATAAAATTTTCTTTCATATTAATGACCATAAAATGTCGAAAAATGATATTTAACTGGGTTTTTTTTCCAGAAAAACTGTTAAGATCTTCAAATATGGGTACTTCCGGTTGACCATTTATAACCAAAATTTAATCAGCTCTTCATATGGTTGTAAAGAAGAGGAATACGAAAGAATAATAATTTTTAGAATTGTAGTTTTGGAGTTATCGTCGGAGAAAAATTTCTCACACACATACACACACACGGACACACACAGACACACACACGGACACACACACACACATACAGACATCAATGTAAAATTAGTAAAATCGTATTCTAGGGATCTTAAAACGTGCTTATTCATTAAAAACTCACCACCTAATTTTTTGACCAAAAACAATACCTTCCTTTTGACGGAATGTAAAAACATTTCATCTGATTACAGTACTGCGTAACACGTTGTACATATCTCAGGCCGAAAGAAGTTTATACCCTTCTTGGACAAATAAAAGCCCTCCGCAACGCGTTGGGCTCCAATTTTTTTTTACAAATTACTGATGATATGTGGTTGTAATTATTTACCGATTAAGACTAAAATTTAATTTTTTGTTAAGAGAAAAGGAATTCATAAAATATCCTTAAAAATAATTAGAAAACATGGATGAATGTTTTTATTAGAATATCTAAATATAAAAAATCTTTTTATGTACCGTAGTGAGTAGTAAAAGTATTTTCTTGGCTTCAGATTAGTTAGAACTTACCTTTTCCTTCTCTATCATAAAAGCAGGGAAAAGTCATAACACAGTGTTACATCTTCCATCGAGTTGAAAAGTTTCCCCGTGTGTTTGTAGTAAGAAACAAGTTCTCTGGTAGTAGTTTACACTACATTTGACTTAAAGTCTGTCGAAAATACTCGTTTACAGTTTACAAGCAGTTAGCAATGTGTGGTTGCTGAGTTACGGCTCAAGTTTTGCCCGTGTGCCTCTAGTGTAAATCATAAAAATTATTATCTATAACTCCACGTAGGTACGATATTTCCTCACAACTCGTAAACTAAACTTTGTTCCACTAAATAATTCCCTACATGCTCTAACGATGAAACATTCTACCAAGATAATGAGAAGAATGTTGTTTATTTTATCTCAACAACTTTCAAAGGATTCCACCACGCACGAATGAGTTATTGTTATTGTTTACGTTATTATTATTTATTTTCAAACTACTGTAAATAGATTCTGCATTACATTTTAAAAGTTATTCCGGTATTATACTTTACAGAACTTCTTTTTGGTTTTAAAAACTTTATTTATGTCTTAAGTTATTTCTATAGGTACCTATCTTACGATGGTATAAAATAAAATTGCCAATAATAGATGATTTTAGATCTTTATTGAGCTATTGAGCGTGATAATATACAGGCTGTACCACAACTTCGGGTTTAAACTTTAAGGGCATATAGTACTAACTAAAATTAATAAAAAAGGCTTAATCAACATAGGTAAGATCTTCAAATGTTTCCGAAAAAGAGGCCATTTTGTATAAGAATCGAAGAAAAACTGTTAAAGATAGTGATCAAACAAAATTTGTGCCAGTAAATAGACTATATAAAAATACAATAAAATTTTATATGAAACATTTTTCTCAATTTTTAATATGGTTAACGGTTGAATACGATGATCTACTGGTTACAGAATGGAAAAATAATCAGACCCGCAGTCAAGCAAAAATTATTTATGGCTGCAAGAACTTCTTGACTGGAAAGGTGATGAAAAGAAGAAAATTACTGGATTTCAGTCAAATAATTGATATATTTTCCGCTTCTACCGGTTTCGACACCCCATGAGTCTTCTTCAAGAGGTGGAAATTTTGAATTTGTAAAATATGGAAAAAATACATAAAACAATAATAAATAACATAAAATACATACAATGGTCGTCAAAATTTAAAGAAATAAATTTTGACGACCATTGTATGTATTTTATGTTATTTATTATTGTTTTATATATTATTCCATGTTTTGAAATCCAGTAATTTTCTTCCTTTCAAAAATTATTTATATCCTGGCCTACATTTTGACACTACTAGAGTATTTTTCAAAGCTAGAGTTGGTCAGTTATAAAAGGTAACAAAGGGAACCAGTGGCATGTATTTTGGCGCCAGAAGCCCTTGAATTTTTTTGCGCTCCCCCCCCCCCTTTTTTTTGGTTAACATAAACGAAAAAACAATTTTTTTAAATTTTCTAGTAAGAAACCAATAATTATGATAAGTAATTAAATATAACAACTGACATTAAAAGAATAATAACGAATTATTCGAAAAATGACTATCCTATGCGGATAGATGGGAGGGTGTTTTTATTAGTAAAATTCAGTAAACAATCAAACTAAACTTTTATTTTTAATTAAAATTTTTCAAATGCACATAATAACCAAAACCTTTAATTTTGCGCGGGATACTGTGAATCTGCGGTAATCCTTCACTCTCTTCATAGCTGAAAAGGATCTGTAGCCAGTATAGTTAGTCAAGCAAACACCCGCAATAAAATTACGTTAGAAAAAATATTATCAATGTTCTTGTCTTTTAATAGTTTCAAAAATTTCAGCAATCCGTTTGCTAATTTATATTTTATAAAAAATTTTTTTTTTTTCAATTCCTGACATAATTTTGCGCCCCCTATAATTTTGCGCCAGAAGCTCGGGCTTCTCAGGCTTCTGCGATAATACGCCGCTGAAGGGAACCCCCATACGACCCATTGAAGATAACCAGGTGTAATATATTAAATTTTGAAAGTTGATTATTAGAAAAGCTGTTGTGTCTTCTGCGTTCCAGTTAAAATAATTTAAATTGAGCAGATATAAGACAAATATATTTAACAAATTACACCTGTTTATCTCCAATGAGTCGTATGGAGGTTCCCTAGGCTATCTTTTATAACTGACTATTTCTAGCCCTGAAGAAGACTGTTGGACAGTCGAAACGTAGGAATTAAATAATTTTTGCTTGGCTGCGTGTCCAGTTATTTTCCATTCTTCCTTTAATAAGGTTGTTAAAAAGTTATTTGAAAATTAAATATTGGTCAGTCGGCACTACAATCAACTTAATACAATTATTTGATCTTTTCTTTGAAAAACAAAAGCACATCTAAAATAACCTTTCTAAGGTAAACAAAAAGACTCATTTAACCTCCGTAAAAACTCATTTTACTTATGTTGGTCAGTACTATAATTATGCCTCTAAAGTCTGTACCCGAAGTCGTGGTACAATCTGTATAAGGAGACTTTTCTCTTAAATCAGAAAATTTTCTCACATTATTGATTTTATAATGATCCGCACTATGTTTTGTATATAAGTACAAGTTAAATTAGTACAAATTTGAATACGTATACATATATCGTAACATACCATCATGTATTTTGTCTATGGAATAAAAAGGAACAATAAGATCTCACTATTTATAGAATGGATTTTGTATGTACAATAAAATAATGGCATTGTACTTACCGGGTACTGGAAAATCTTTATTCCTGCACATTATCATTTAATACACAAATATACACGTCCATCCACTGAAGATCACAACACACTACTGACTTGCGATTTTTAACTTGTTTCATTAGGAACATGATAGAACAGATTCATAGCGTAGAATGAATATCTAAAGAAATTAGTATAAATAGTGTAAGATTTTTATAAATAACATTATTTAACATTATACAATTTTTACACCATTTTATTATATACAGTTTATAAAATTTCACAAAATTTAGTATTGATATAAATATATTTCACCACCTACTAAGTTAGTTTTATACGACAAAAATTTCTTAGAATGTATAATCAGCTAAAAATTTAAATGTCTTAAAAACTGCCTTTTGAAAACGTCATCCGCTAGGCGAAATAAGGGAATAAAGAAAATGCGTCTGTATCGTATGAGTTTATTCTAAACTGTACTCTCTCTCTCTCTCTTTTTTGTCAACAATATAATTTTTGTTTCCCCGTACACGTAATACTTAATTAAATTAACTTAAAATATTATCAGTGATTGTAGTTGCGTAAATGAGACACTCATTAAAATATAATGAGTGGTTGTGGTTGCGCAAATAAGATGCTCACACTTTTTCGTATATCTTTCCATTGTATATAATAAACCAGAGTTATTAAAAAAATCTGATGTGGCCAGCACATTATCTTCCGTCAATTCTATGTATTTTCCACAAATCCCATATCAAAATTTCATTGGAAAAGATTCTATATATCCAGTAAAATTGTAACAAGCACATTTAGTATTTTCTACAAATTCCATACCGAACGTTCCTTGTACAAGACTATATAAATCCAATAAAATTATTACACGAACATACACAATGTAAGTTGCACTTGACACAGACATTTGTCAATTAGAATTATTTGAATATATTAACTGCTTCCATAATTGTAGCAAAGATGGCTGATTTATGAAAGTTAATCTATTTATAATTCTTTAACTCTATATCTGCTGAATATGATGGAAAATGTATCTATAATCAATCCGTATAGACAATAAGATATTCTTTCATATTGATAATCACATAAAATATTAAAAAATGGCATTTAACTGCGTTCTTTTAAGAAAAATTGTTACGAAATTCAAATAAGGGAACTTCCGGTAGACCAATTATAACCAAAATCTAATCAGCTCTTCATATGGATGTAAAGAAGAGGAATATGGAAGAATTATAATTTTTAGACACACACATACCAGACATCATCGTAAAACTAGTAAAATCGTATTTTAGGGACCCCAAAACGTGCTTATTTATTAAAAACTCACCACCGAATATCTCGACCAAAGACAATACCTTCCTTACCTAAAGGTTACGTAACGAAACGTTTTCGGACTTACCTTCATATAACATTCTTTAATGACTCCTCCAATACAGCCTAAAGGTATATGAAAGTATTTATTTTCTTACAAAAAGTTTTACAAGTTTTAAATAATAAGCACTATAAAGAAAATATATCATGGCTGGTGGTGCACTCTCCACGCCAGCAATGAGTGCCCGTGAGGTGACGCCTGGTAAGCGCCCGCACGGTACAAATATGTCATCATCATTACCGATATCTGCGATAAAGCAGATTGTGGCACACTCAGAAATGGGTAATATGCCGTGATGATATATTTATATTTATTTATTTATCATGGCTTATTTTATATTTATGGATGTACCAATTTTGCTGTACTTACAGATTTCGGTAATGTCAACATATGTATCTGTGAGTTCTCAAAGTTGTCGTGGAGAGAACAACCCAGGGGTTAGTTGCTATTAGAGATGCATTCGGGCCGAGCCGGGCCGAGCTTTGAGTTTGGATCGACTCGACCCGAAAATAAAAATTATCGGCCCGACTCGAAGATCGACTCGACAAAAAAATTAGCTAGCCCGGCTCGAAAATTGACTCGAAATCGGGCCGGGCCGGGCCAAAGCTCGAAATTGGGTGATTCCGGCATTCCTAATGTTGATTTTTATGTTAAAGCGAAATGTTTTACTTTTTTCATGTCAAACTTATAAAAAAAACCTCTACATTCTTATAACTTTCAACATTAGTTAACATAAGTAGTTAAAAAAGAGACCCTTCTAGTGTAAGTTTGTTATAAAAAATACAGACCTATCTGTATTTAACACTTTGTTTACCAAAGCCGTTCGAAAATTTAAACAACTTTTTCACAAATCTTATATGAAAAAATATAACTTAAGAAATCATTATGCAAGGAATAAAAATCACTTTTATTTAAATAATAATAGCAACATCACAATATAATTATTATGCTTTAATGAATACCCTTGAAGTCTTGAAGTAAAATAATACATTTTCATTTATTAATATGTGAAATTTGTTGTTATTAAATCAAGTTGATCATTTTTAACTTCATCCATTTTCATTAAAATATTAAGGAAACTGTGCATTTGATTGAACTATAAGATTTTTCGGGCCGGGCCAAAATAAAAAGTCCGACTCGCCTCGATTTTTGAAAATGATTAGCCCGATTCGGCCCGAAAAAAAAATATCTTCGGCCCGGATCGATGATCGACTCGAAATCGAGGCCAAAGCTCGAAATCGAGTACATCTCTAGTTGCTATTTTAAAAATGGAAACAATTTTCAAGTTTCTAGGTTAAAGTCGTTCGGAATTGAACTCGGGCCACTCGAATCACAACGGGTCATCTATGCAACCACATAAAATTATTACAGTTGGATTCTAGAAGTCTTACGGTAAAAATAGATGATTACTCTATGAATTCGGATAGGGGTTAAACTAGTATCTATGAGCTGTGGGTATGGTAAAGCAAATGGCGAAGTGCAACAGACAGCGAACAGTCTCGGAGCCTGTGGGATCGTCTCCGATCTGGGCCAGCTGCGGACTTATCTCGGCCGCTTTGAACCCGACCAATTCAATTAACTATATCGAGTGTGTGTCCGTTACAGATACATATTCTCAAACATCAAAGCGCGACTTTTATTCCACCATCCTGCGCTGCCCTGCCCGCCCGACAACGACCTGTTTAACATATCAAAAGAATCAAGAGTGCTTCATCACAACACCAAATCTCAAAGGAGTTTAAAACTCATGAAATTTTGCATGTTAACTTTCGTGCCAGATTTTTTCATAAAGAGCTTTTAATAAATATTTGCCTGTCGACTGATGATGATGACGGAGAGCTAGCTAGACGAAATTTTATTTTAGAAATGCGCATTCGCAAGACAGGTTTCTGATGGTGCAAAGCCAGCAGGAAAATTCAAATGCACTTGTATATTCACTCTTCTCATACTAAATTCTCTTTAGCCCTTAATTTTATTCCACGTTGTTATAAATTTTCAACAGAGTTTTCATTTTTATCCTCTTTTCAACTTCACACCACTTTGCATTTTTAATTTATACCTAGTTTTAATATTAATCAAAAATACGAATTATTTTTTAAAAATATATTTAAAAATTTAAATTATTAGTAAGAAAATTTAACTTAAAGACAGGGCCGGTTTTATAGTAGTGGAGACTTCGGGACGATGATTTTAAAACTCATATTCTTACACCAACATTTCAGTAAGATTTTCAAAAATCTATTTTTATATTTTTAGATATATTTCATCGCAGTGATTTAAATTTGTTTTTTCTTTGACATTATTGATAAATCATGTAAATCATCACAATACACAAATGTTAAATTATATGCCAAATTATATTTTCAACGGAAAACATATTTTAAAATTTGTACAGGAATAACGTTATAGGGAATCGTTATTTGTTACGTTACAGGTACATAACGTTATTTTATAATACTGTTTTCGCATAACATCAAAATAGATAGCGTGAACATTAAAATTATTAGAGAGTTATTGCAGCTTCAACGCAAAAATAACGTGCACTTTAAAGTCACGTGACAGCCCGAGTGCGTATGCGTACTAATAAGGTTCACGTTATATGAATAAGGAGACACGTTATGTGCAATGAAATAGCGAGCGTTTAACGGCACACGTTCTGTATCTTTTCAGGTTATGTTTC
This sequence comes from Ophonus ardosiacus, assembly GCA_943142095.1. Lineage (NCBI taxonomy): Eukaryota > Metazoa > Arthropoda > Insecta > Coleoptera > Carabidae > Ophonus > Ophonus ardosiacus. The sequence continues at coordinate 8,865,117 of OW964830.1, read as the reverse complement.
GGTGAAAAGTGTGGATGTAACCTCGTTTGTGTTGCTTTTAGCGTTAACGTTAGGGTGCATACACTAATTAAATGCGGTAAACATTGAAATTGAAAGTTTTTTATTTCTAAAATAAATTGTTTTCTACATAAGGTTAACGTTTACGTTCTTTCATCTTAGAAGTTGCAATAACTCCCTATTGTATTTGTCTAACTATAACATTGCAGCTATCTTTCTCTAAAAATAAGGTTATGTCTGTTTTAAGTTAAATATAAAATGATTTTTAATGCTATTTTTGAGCAAATAAGGATAAAGTTAAACCCTAATAGGGAGTTATTGCAACTTCTAAGATGAAAGAACGTAAACGTTAACCTCATGTAGAAAACACTTTATTTTAGAAATAAAGGACTTCCAATTTCAATGTTTACTACATTTAATTAGTGTATTCAAGCTAACGTTAACGCTAAAAGCAACACAAACGAGGTTACATCTACACCTTTCACCGAAACATAACCTCAAAAGATACAAAACGGGTGACGTTAAACATGCACACTCGTGCCGTCACGTGACTTTAAAGTGCACGTTATTTTTGCGTTGAAGCTGCAATAACTCTCTATTTGTTACGTTACAGGTACATAACGTTATTTTATAATAGAGAATTTTACATAACGTCAAAATAGATAGCGTGAATTTTAAAATTATGTATCTAACTACAACAATGCAGCTATCTTTCTCTAAAAGTAAGGTTATGGCTGTTATAATCAAATATAAAGTGGTTTCCAACGCTATTTCTGAGCAAATAAGGTTAAAGTTAAACGCTAATATACATACCATGAAAAATTTACGTATGCTTGCGCATTGAAGCTAAAGTGAGCTTTAACGTTCACGCTATTTCTTATGGCGTCATCTGATAACTCTCAATTAATTATATAAAGTTTAATTATTATAAGATTTTAGGGGAAATGTGTGTATTTGAGTTTTGAGGGCTATAACCACGGTAGGAGTTATAGTAATCCAAGCCAAGGGCGATTAGCAAATGGAGGCATCCATTTCTTAAAATAAATTGTATGCTGTGTGTGAAAAAAAAAACGTACATTTTTTTGAAGGTTAATGCGAATATATTTCAATGTGCTGCCGAAAAGATGTTTTTCAAAATTCGGGAACATTAGGGGCATGGTTTTTAAAGTGTACATTTTTAGTGACATTGTACGACACTAAATTTTTGATAAAAATAATGAATTATATAAACATGTAACTAATGTTGAATAGCAAATAAATTAATTCGTAATTATTTATCGATTTAAAAGGAGACTAATGGGGTCATACCACATTTTCCAATTTATTTTTTTTTCTGAAAGTATACTTAAAACCCCTTACAGAAATATATATTTTATGTCACATAAGTTTCTAGTTTTACAGATATAATTTTTTTAAGTTTATGTTTATATTAAATTTCAAATGACGTCATGGGTTTGCGACCGTGACTATAGTCCCTCCTATCAAATAAAAATGGAACTACGTTTGACTTTTATGTTATTTGACTTGAAAGCAAACGTAACAGCAAGTTATTTTGTACTGATGCTTTTGTTTTTATTGTATATTGAATAATTTAACTATGGAAATTAATCTCGAGGTTTAGGAATACGAACAAAAACTTTATTTTTGCTTTTCAACGAGATGTTCTCGCAAGACGTCACAGAACAATATTGTACAACCATGGTAATATCTAAATCACACATAATTTGTATTTATTAGAACATTTCGTTATTTTTACTTACATTTAAACAAAAACAACTTGTTGCAAAGATATTTACTTTGAAAATGTTAGTTTTGTTCGAAAAATGTGACAGCTCTGCGCTGCGCTGACATTCATGTACAGTACGTGCACGAGTACATGTGTGCGTGACTATCATTGTTTGTGTGTACAAACCCATGACGTCACAAAATAAGACTCAAAATGTTTAGAAAGAAAATCATGAATAAAAAGTATAAGAATATTACATATTTTTTATGTATATATGTATAAAATTATGTATTTTTTTTAATTAAAAAAAATCAATATATTTTTTTTTTTTGGTATGACCACAAAAAATACTTGTTTTTCTGTTAGTCTCAAAAATTTTCAGACTACCCTCAATGTAGAAGAGAATAAATAAGATAACGAATAATGGAAGTTCTACTGTAGAGTTTAAAGATTTAAGGATAAGGAAGTGTTAGGATATTGCAAAGACATGCGCTTTTTAATATTTAAAATCCTGGCATGCAATTTAACACGGCTTGAAACACAAACAGATGCTGTGTGTAGAAGATTCATCACCGTTAAATTATTTAATAGTAATTGTATGCCCAACGTGCAGTATGCAAATGCAGCCTGCACTCGTCACAGCGCATCCCTGTTTGTGTGTACATTCCCCAAATGAAATCAGTTCGCTCCGACTCTAACAAACCCGTGCATAAGGCTGGGAATTGCCAAGCCGAGCTCTGGGATTTTGTTTTAGATAATTATACACGTATGTATGTATCTACATGCAACTTCGGTGCAACTGTTGTTGCATGTGGAATTAAATAGAATGGAAATACTCTGAAGAATTTATAATTTGTTTGTGAACTTAAAATTCTCGCAGCGTTAGCAGAATAAATCCAAGTTCTAAATTTAATTTATTTATCAGTTTGTTCAAAATTTGCATAGTGAGTAGTTAAATGTAAACATGCTACTAAATTATTAATTTGTTTTATCGTGGACGCTAGACTTTGTATCAAACAAATATTCACTTTGTGTAGGATAAAGAAGAGAATACGTGAAAAATATTACAACTGTTTTATTATACTAAAACAAGTTTGATCATGTTAGCGCTTTAACAGTTTCTAGGATCCGAGTTATGCCAAAGATTTATAAATCGAATGACAGATTTGCCATAGATCCTAGAAATCGTGTTACATAGACGATTAATAAATCGCTACTTGAATCTCAATAAATACAAGTGTCTTTAAAATAGGGGGATATGGCTGAATCACAGATTCCTGAGGCTAAAATAAGACGATTTAACTAAACTTACCTTTACCGGAAAATATACCATTTACCCAATATTCTGCTTCAAAGTTCTTCGAAAATAATAATAATAATAATAATAATAATACTAATAATAATAATAATAATAATAATAATAATAATAATAATAAAAAAATAATAATTTTGCTTATAATTCGCGAGTGAAGAAGAGGAGGAGCTTAACGCGTGACGTAACAATATGGCCGGTTTAAGGTAGATGCTTCGTTTCCCGCAACTATATTCTTATACACTGCGCCGTTTGAAATACAAAATAATATTAATATTATAGTTAATATTAAATAAAAATAATGTTTCTAGTATAAATAACATTTTGAATTTTGCGAAATAGTCCGTTTCATATAAAAATTATGTTCAGCATTCTCTCGAATTTTGAATTTACATGATTCGAGTCTTTGTTTTCTTGAATCTACATAGTACTGCATTATTACAGTCTTTCGTAGATTAATGAAGAGATAAGTATTATTATTTTATTGTCATCTTTGTGCAGGCAGGTCTACAAGTTTATATTTCATTACGTAGTATTTTAATAAAGACACTAAGTAATTACTACCTTACGGCAAAATATAATCTTGCTTTACAAAATGCAAGGAGCACGCATATTTTTACTCGGTTTCTTTCCCATTTTTAAAAGATGAATGCATAACTTTCGTCTAACAACTATTTCAAATTGGCAAATTTCTCTAATAAATTTTTCTATAGAATTTAGGTTCTTCTTTTCGGGAAATTATGGAAAGTAATTATTTCTGGATTAAACGCAACAAAAACATGTTGAAGTTTTAGATTTTGTTATTATACTTTATTTCACGTAAGAATAGCGTTGGTTTAGTTAGCGATATATAAATTCTACTCTTTGATTAGTCAGAATATAAACCTATTCCCCACAGAAACGAAACAAATATCACCTGTCAATTGTCAAATAAAATCTACAGAATTAAGTGATGTTTAACCGTATTTTGTTTTTTGTTGCTATTTTAGATTTTGACATTTTTACAGATAAATATATTTATTAATGACAAAGCTTGGTTTCACAAATTTAAATTATTTATTTAATGCATGTAAAAACGGTCGGCTCTTAAGAGCAATCTACTATTACGTAAAATGAAGTATAGCCTACAAATTTCACTCCACTCGTGATTTATTTGTTAAATAAGTGACAGAAACGATGCGTTCGCCGCTACCTCAGCTAGGACTTACTACCATGCACTAGTTCATATTTTCGCCGCTAGACGTCATATTGCTCTATTTCACTAGCGAATAGCACAGCGCTTTATTAGATTTGGATGAAATTTGGTATTGCACTTTATATGAGTATAAATAATATTTTAAGATGATACTTGTTATTATTATTGAACCACTACACAGAAAAAAAAAACATCCCAATTGTAGTTAAATTAACTGAACATTAGTTAAAATACTAAATTAAGATTTGTAATTTATATTAAAATATTAGATATATTTGAAAAATCAATATTCGACTGTGTTAGGATGGGGGTAGATACAGGAAAGTAAGAATTCTTCGGACTTGCAGTCAATTAATAAAATTTATTCACGCCGACGTTTCGACTATACAATAGTCTTCTTCGTATTTAAATACGTTACTATAGTTATTTGTATTTCCATATATATTGTACTCATCCAAGACAAGTTTTTAATTTTTTGACGGTTTTCTCTCTGTGATATATTGTTTTTAACTATTTAGTTATTTTTTTATTTTTTTAATTGTCCGTGTTGTATGTTCTGTTATCCATATGTGGTTTCTTTTTTTCGACTAGACCATTCTAGCCCTGAAGATTGTATAGTCGAAACGTCGGCGTGAATAAATTTTATTAATTGACTGCAAGTCCGAAGAATTCTTACTTTCCTGTATTAGATATATTGCCTAATAAAATAATATCTAATTATAATTAGACAAAAAAAATTCTGTGTAGTGTATGAAACTTAGGTGTCCGAATATTGTTAGACCGTATTTTTTTAAAGAAAGATACATTCAATATTAAACTTTTCTATCTGTGTGTAATTTGTGATATCTGCTACGGTTCACACAGAAAAAAATGAAACCTGAGTGACTGCACCGTGAAATTTTTAAAATAAAATTTATCTAGCAGTCTGTCTAAATGCCAAACATCTAATTTTTAATGACAGTAACGAGTTGTCAATCTTCGTATCTATAAACAATTATTGTTACTGTTAGATATGTGCTCAAAGTTAAAACAATAATATTTTTCTTCAAACGTCATAAAAATGGCATCTTTTGTGACTTGATTGATCAAGGTAAAAATGAAATAAATAAATATTATAGCAACTACATAAAATGAGCTAATAAGAAGGAACTTGTACAATAAAAACCTGTCATATCGCCACAAGTTAACCAAGATAATCTACAAATTGAAATATAAACAGTTTATATTTAACGAAACAACATATTATAAAATAGCAGACTTACATATTGGCAACGACGGTAAGAATATTTAGAATTAAAGTGATATGAAAAGTTCATACTGTTTTTCAGCGATTCCTCGACATATATCCTTCAACAATATTATCTAACTTCCATTCAATTGAACAACTTCAAAGGCTCTACATGGCAATACTTCAAATTCTGATATAAGGCCCAATTCTCAATTTTCACCATTGTGATATGATATGAAATGATAAATTTATATCACATCGCCTGTCAATGTCATGATATTATTTGTCAATTTTCATCAAACACATGCACTAAAATCGTATTTTCTAGTTATGCGCAACCAAAATTTTCAATTTACGGAAAATGCATACAATATCACACTTTCTCACTCATTTATATCAGATCACTTTACAATTGAGAATAGCTCCAAGTAATAAAGTGAAAAATTTTCACTGCATATCACTTCGGTGAAAATTGAGAATTAGGCCCTTAATTGCACATAAGGAGAATATAAAATTGCATAGTTTTTATTTAAACTTCAAAACGTGAAAATTTTCACTTGAATGTTTATAACAAAAAGTGAACAAATACGAAAGTATCCATAGCAACAGAGCAATTGAAATCATCAAACGTCCTTCACGTAAAATATTTATAATTATTGTAATGTCAACTTGTAATTATTTTATTTAAATACGTACGTTTGAAGAAAAAATATAATGTGTCATTCGGAGTAAAAGTGTCATTGTGTGTCTCGCATGTAGTTGTCCGACTCGCGTACCGCTCGTCATGCAAACTTACATACTCGCCACGCAAAGAGTCACTTTTACTCCTAATAACACAATATACTGTTGGTTGCCTGAATTCCTTAATTATATTTACCACAGCTGAGACGAAATTGAACAAAGTTCAATCACTTCTTGTAATGGCGCTCCTAAGCAAGTGTAAACAATCGCTTAGGATTAAATTCCATCTGGTAAATGAACGAGGCTATAGTTATACTTTGTGGAAGTGAAGGCAGTGACTCATTGTACACAGAATACCCTTGCTGTCGTTGCTGATAAATATAACTACGTGCGATCGAAAACCACGTCAAATCCAGAAAGTAAACTTTCCGAGAACTCTTATTTCTGTTTCCACCTTTCTTCTACGAATTATTGTTGGCGGCCGTCACATAAAACAAACATACGTAACAAGGGGGGACAACAGCAAATTACGACTAAGGTGACAGGAATGCCACTAAATAAGGACTATTACTCACAAGAACAAAGACGGATAAAAATAGAAATAAATACATCAACAAGGCTTATAATTATTAATTGCTTATAGCTTTGTTTCCTGAATACGTATGGATTCGTATGTTATCCATTATCATTGCAAAATTAGTGACTAAAAGTGTATAATTAATGATAATATTTTCTGTACACTGGTGCTGGTTGTTGACGGGTAGGTACTGCTTTGAGTTTAAACATAGATATAAAATAAGATTCTAATATATATTAATAATGGCTGCAAGAACTTCTTCACTGGAAAGGTGATGAAGGAAAGAAAATTACTGGATTTCAGTCAATAATTAAATATATTTTCAGCCTCTACCGGTTTCGACACCTCATGTGTCTTCTTCAGGAGGTGAAATTTTTTTTAAGATTGTAAAACATGGATACAAATATAAGACAATAATAAATAACATATAAAACATACAATGGTCGTTTTTAATTTTTTTAAAATTTTGACAAGCATTGTAGGTGTATTATTGTCTTATATTTGTATCCATGTTTTACAATCTAAAAATTTTCACCTCCTGAAGAAGACACATGAGGTGTCGAAACCGGTAGAGGCGGAAAATATATTTAATTATTGACTGAAATCCAGTAATTTTCTTTCCTATATTAATAATGTCTTATTTTTAAAAATTATATCATGACTCTCATACTATTTGACTGAGGTCGTGAAATAATTTTTCTTGAAATATATAATTTTTGCAAGAATCTTTCTGTATGAATTTTTACCTTCCGTCACTTTTTTAGGTAGGGAAGGTATTGGGTCTTTGGTCAAAAAAACCAGTGGTGAGTTTTTAATGAATAAGCACGTTTTAGAGTCCCTACTATACGAATTTACTATTTTTAAGATGATGTCTGTATGTATGTGTGTCTGTATGTATGTATGTGTGTGTGTGTGTGTGTGTGTGTGTGTGTGCGTGTGTGTGTGTATGTGTGACAAATTTTTCTCCGACGATAACTCCAATTACATTTTTATAAATTATAATTATTTCTCATTCCTCTTCTTTACATCCATGTGAAGGGCTGATTAGTGCTTATAATTAGTGAATCGGAAGTACCCTAATTTGAAATTTTTAACAGTTTTTCTTAAAAAACGCAGTTAAACTTTATTTTTGAAATTTTATGTTATTATAAATATTAAAGAAAATGCTCTTCTCTATACGGTGTGATTATACATTTTCCTTCATATTTAATAGATATATAGTTAAAGAATTATAAAGAGATTAACTTTCAAAAATCAATAAGCTTTGCTATAATCATGAAAACAGCTGATATATTCAAAAACTTAAAACTGACAGGTGCCAGTGTTAAGTGCAAAACCAAAGATGGAAAATATAGGATCAAAAAGAAGTATAAGTCATAGTGTTCCTCGCAAGTGACATGCAGTTGAAGCCTCGCCTCAAGATTGCAACTTTCAATGCCGGGAGTACGAGGAAGGCCAAAGAGAAGATGAAAGGACTGTATCGCAGAAGACTTGAGAGAGGAAGAACTTTGTGAAGAAGATGCGTTGGACAGAAATGAGTGGAAAAGAAAAGTAAGAAACAGCGACCCCTAATAAAATAGAGAAAAGCTGAAGAAGAAAGAAGGAAGTGTCAAGTGCAATTTATCTAGTGTATGTTCATGTTATAATTTTATTGGATTTGTAGAATCTTTTCAAAGGAACTTTTGGTATGGAATTTGCACAAAATACATCGATTTGACGGGTCTTGTGCTGGCCACAACATTTTTTTTTTATTGTACTGAAAAAAGTTAGGATAACTATGCTTCTATTATTATAAATAGCCACTAACTTATGTACTGGGAATATTTTGAAAAAAAAAAAAAAACAAATATGAATGCAAATGAAGAAAGCATGTAAACACGAGCTGTTGCCGCTAAGTAAATATGGTTGGTGTGCAGTAATGAGAAGTGCAGTACAACCCTCTAGTGCTGGTGCAGTGCTTAGTTAATAGCGTTCTCGTGTAGATGTCGCCTGCATTGCTTATGGATGCTCGAGCAGCGGCCATGCAGCGCCGCAAGTGTGTCTTTAAAGCAATGAACTAATTTAAACGGACACTGAATTTGCTACGTGGACATTTTTGCTAAAGTGGACTGTACTTTATGTTATTTGCTTTAATTTAATTGCGTCTGCTGAATTCCCTTTGTACACATATGTGAGCTCTTGCTCTTGCTTTTATTGCATCCACGAAATTTTAATTACTTGCCACATTACGTGGAGTAAATATTTGTTGTTATGGATGCTACAACTACTGCTATCAAACGACGACTTATGCAAATTTCAACATGACGTGTTAATAATATTTACAGGATACATTTTTCTCTGAAACTTGCGAATAGTAGCAGATCAGCACATTTGTAACAATTTAACAGTTTTTTCGTTCGTCGGATTATGAAAAGTCGTCTTCAGAGCAGCGTGCAAGCATCAAACTCTGCGTTCTGCTGGATAAATGAGGAGTGTTCATTCAAAACTTAATATGTCCATCATAAACAGTTTTGAGAAAAACGCGAAAAACTTGTCCCTGTTATATATTTTTAGAATTCGATTACTTCATATATAATTCAGTTAGTAAATGTTATTAAATATCCGATAATATAATATTTGTATATGTTTTTAATTAGCTTAAATTTGAAAAAAATATTTGGACATGTTAACTTTTGCATGGAAAAATTGGAACATGTTAACTTTTGCATGGAAAATTGGAAAATGTTGAATTTTGTTTGGATTTTTTTGTTAAATTATTAAGAAATTAAGTTTAATTTAAACTTTCATGAATTAAAAAAAAAACTTATAATTGGTGTCGACATCCTTTTTATATTCAAGTTTTACAAAAATATGAAAATTAAAAAAAAAATCATTCCAGTACGTACATTATACTTTTCGTTTAAAGGTGAACTCCTGTATCAAATTCTTCACAATCACACTCCTCATTATCTTCATTTTTATGTTTAAATTCTGAAGTGTTTATTAAAACTTTTTTGTACCATTCAAATTCTTCTATCTCTTGCTAGATGGTCTACATCTTTTTTTATGTGTACTTATTTTATTAATATTTTTCAGTACATCCAATTCCAAATTTCTGTCATTCTTTCCTCTTTTCAAGAGACGTACGGATTGTTCCAAATCACTAAACTATAATACTAGTATTCATGTCCTTTAAGTTGAATGTATTCTCTATTCTCTCCCATACATTTCTTTATATGGATCCTTTTAGTGTCCTTTAGGCCAATCATTTTTTTTATATATATATTTTGTAGTTCTTTGATATTATATATATTCCATTCTTTCCCTAACCTCATTACTCTTCCTACACTTCTGTATAAATCTTCATATTCAATTTTATATGAACATTATATAGTGGACATTTATAGCTTCGTTTGAAATTAATAACACTGTATTAATTATTCAAAGGACATGTTAAGATTTGGTCAAAACATAAAAAGTTTCAACAATAGTTAACATGTCCAGTGGACATATTAACTTTTGATTGAAACTCAATTTTTATTGTTAAGTTTATATGGGACATGTTACAGTTTTCTTGAAACCGAGCATGCCAATCGATTCGGATGACTAGATTTAAGGCGAAAACATGTATAACTCATTTTTGACAAAAAATGGACATATCAAATTTTGAATGAACACTCCTCAAATCACCAACCGAGACCCTTCACATGCTAAAAAAGCACATGGAATTAAAACGAGGAAAAAATCGAGTGTGTACGAACGGCACACGTAAAAATTTCGCTTGGTTAAAAGTAAGAGGAAAGTGATTACTGATTAGGAGATGTTTTTTTATTCTTCAAGGCCAAACTATAAACTAGGAACTTTGTGGAGATCCGTCAACGCCTACGGAACACAATTAAATGAAAAGTCCTGAAAATTGAACAGGAAACGATTGAGTTTTGCTGTATGACAACGCTTCGGTATATTTCTCTCTGATAGAGAAAAATTACCTTACTAAGACCAATGTCACTGCTCTGGACCACTGCTCCTATGCGAAAAGATAGCTGAAGGCACTTTCAAGAAATGGTTTCCAAGATTATTTGTACGAAAGGTAGAAAAAGTGTGTATATGCAGGAGGGGCGTACTTTAAAGTAAATAATTGTAAAAATGTAACTTTTTTTAATAAAATTTTATTAACCAATTCGGGGAACAATTTGACGCTACCTCATATAGTTTTCGCAGATTCGTGACTAGATACTTAGACACACAGCTACGAGACCCCATAAAGAATAAATATTTTAATTAATTTTGCATAACAAAGAACAATAAAAATTAATTATTTGTAACAACTGAGTAAGCAGACATTCTGTTACATTCGGCTCTATAATTATAGTCTTAATTCTTCAACATTTTCGAACTGTCGACGTCTGCCACGATAAAGTTCAGATTTTAAATGACCTTTCTATCACTTTCATGTTTATCTTCTATTGATGTTACCATAGTACTATTGCATATTTCTAGGCCATTATGATGCGCAATTAATGTATCGTTATTTAAAACAAAACTTATGGATGGTTACATTAACGTAACTACGGCGTATAAATACAGAAGGTCTGACAACTTCTCATTTTTTGTTGACATATTGATATTGGCAATTAATAGGCTAAGATTCTAACCTTACATGCAGCGCTCTACAATGTACCGTACCACATAACATTCTGGAACTAACATGACAAATTAACTGTCAATTGTGCTGTCAATGGATAATCCGGGCCTATGTATATAATTGCATCAAAATTACAACGAATTTAGACAATATATTATATCTCTGATTACATCCCTTTTGAAATTTTCAAATAGCGCAAAAGTGACTTCTGTGGTACACTCTCCACGACAGCTTTCAGAGCCCGTGAGGTGTAAATGTTCTCAAATATACATGTATAAATATGGAAAATACTGTTTCGTTGAGGGTTATACATTAGGAAGAACTTTCAATAAAGGAAAAAATCCGATTTACCATCCTTCGCAAAACATAGTGGAAAGTTAAATCTTCTGTAGGTAATAAAATCGTTGATACTAAAGAAGGTATTTTCCAAAAACATTTTTAAGATGAAGATATTTTATGAGAATGGGTTCTATCTTATTCTCTATACTGTTGGATTATACATTTTCCTTTATATTTAGTAGATATAGAAAAAGTAATAGAGAGAAATAATGTTCAGGTTTTAAGTTTGGCATCAGTCAAAATCAAACTTGATTCGTCCGAATCACAACCGATCACTGAAAGTAATCCACGCAAAGTAATATTTTCCTATTAAATATAATCCATCCTGAAAGAATTCCCCTTTTGTGCGGGAACGTGAGAATAAAGCCCTTGAAAGGTCATCCAATCAGAAGAATAATAAACATTCCATTTCACACCTCCCCTTGCACAAGTTATCTCTCATCCTGATCCTGGCAACAGCAACAGAAACAAGATAGGATCGGAGCGCGGCGCGGCTGTCCAGGCTGCCTGTGATTCCCTTTATTACATCCAATAACGCTGACGTTTCCCGCCAACCAAGAAATCCCCTATTTACTCAAAGCTGCGCGGACTAATAAGTCGTATAGTCTAGCCTGCAAACAGGCGCCCAGCCTTATTGCAACCAATGAACCAAAAGGCCACTTCGACACTTGACAGCCAAATAGGGGAGATGTTTATATTAGACAGTAGACACGGAGGATGTGTGAATTGAATACAAAAAGAAATTAATATCAATTGCTGCAGGAAGAAGACTAATACTAACTTTCAGTTAAGTGTATTTGTGGTGGAGAAGCAATATTTTGTTAGAAGATAAAATTGCTGTTTGTGTTGCCTTCATTTAGTGATTCTCTATACTAAAATATAAATTTTGTGATAAATTTAAAAAAAAATCTGTACAGGACCAGTGACTTTACTTATTTTTATTTTTTTATATCTATGCTATTCTTTAATCTAACATAATAATGGCCACATGCACCGACAGGGCTAAAATTGTACCTATAGTAGGTTAAAAAAAAAAATTGTTGTGACCAGCACAAAACCTTCCGTCAATTCGATGTATTTTGATCCAATAAAATTATAACACAAACGTACATTATGTAAATTGCACTTGACACTTCGTCCATCTTCCCTATTTTATTAGGGGTCGCTGTTTCTTAGTCTTCTCTTCTACTCATTCCTGTCCAACGCATCTTTTTCACACAGTTCTTCCTCTCTCAAATTTTCTGCTACACATTGAAAGTTCCAATTTTGAGGCGAGGCTACAACTGCAAGTCACTTGCGAGAGACACTGACATCTGTCAATTAGAATTTTTTGAATATACCTGCTGTCTGCTGTTTCCATAATTTTAACAAAGCTGACTGATTTTTGGAAGTTAATCTCTCTTAATCTCTCTATAACTCTATATCTATTGAATATGAAGGAAAATGTATAATCGAACCGTATAGAGAATAAGATATTCTTTCTATTGATAATCACATAAAATGTTGAAAATGATATTTAACTGCGATTTTTCAAGAAAAACTGTTAAGAACTTCAAATAAGGGTACTTCCGGTTGACCAATTATAACCAAAATCTAATCAGCTCTTCATAGGGTTGTAAGGAAGAGGAATACGAAAGAATCATAATTTTTAGAATTGTAGTTTTGGAGTTATCGTCGGAGAAAAATTTGTCACACACACACGGACACACACACAGACACACACAGAGACTCACACAGACACACACACGGACACACACACATACATACAGACATCATCGTAAAACCAGTAAAATCGTATTGTAGGGAACTTAAAACGTGTTTATTCATTAAAAACTCACCACCGATTTTTTTGACCAAAGACAATACCTCCCGTACCTAAAGGTGACGGAAGGTAAAAATGGTGATGGAAATGAAACAAAAAATCATCTACCGATTTTTCTTTGAATGCTATGTGTAGCGGAACTATATATTTGTATTAATGTTTCAAATAGATAGTATAAATTCTTGTTCATAATTATTTATTTTTCATCATTAAACTAGTCCGATACTATCTAAAGCTATTACTTGAAACCTGGAGCAAATTAAATCATGTCATCCGTGGAAAGATCCAATTCCAGAGTCTTGTCTTAAACAACCGATAATATTCCTTAGGTTGGGTTTCTAGAAGTTTTAATCAAAACTTGGAATAAATCGTCAATTACTGCTTTAAGCCTCAATTACACGATACTTTCTACGTACCTACTTTAAATGGACTATTTACTATTCTATACCTATTTAAGAAGATGAATTCGTAATGTGGAAAGCACAAATAGTTATTTTCTTTACTTTTTAATTTTAGTCCTACATAGAAAGTTGGGGCAAACTTTTTTTCTTTTTAAATATAATGACATTATTTAAATTAGCTTTACATTGACGTCAATTAATTGAATTTTTATTAGAAATTTATCTAGTTATTATTTTTTAAATTATTAAACCTTAATGCATTATCAGTTTGCCATGCCATTTCTACCGTATTTTTTGAGGAAATATTTGGAAATCTACCTGATTGTTTTTAATTATTTCGAACAATGTTTAAGATTCGATAAAGAATAAGATTGAATTAAATAATATTCCCTACATTATTTTATTTTTTTCACAATTCAACTCAAACAAAAGATATATTAGAACTACGTCAGATATTTCTTCAAACAAAGAAGATAGGTACAAATGTCACTATAAACTTGCATAATTTTTTTAAATTAGTAACTACGATAATTTTTGATAATAATGCAAATATTTGCATTCAATGTCAAGCTAATCGAAATTAAATTCAGAAAATATGTATATAGCTTTTCATTAAAAAAATCTGTTGTGGCCAGCACTATACCTCCCGCCAGTACTTCTGATGATGCCACAAATGGCGAAATTGTATAATAAAGTAAAAATATACCTTTCTTCTGTAAATAAACCGAGTATTATTATTATTATTATTATTATTATTATTATTATTTTTTTTTTAAATTTTTATTAATTTAAATACATACCTACATATTTATTGATACTGGAAACTATATTATGTTCCTTTATATTCGTAAATATAACTATAACTATTGTTTTATTTACTATTACTATTTTATTTTTAAAATGTTGCCATTTTTAATTTGAAATGATACATACATTTGAAATCAGAACTGTGTAACTAAGGAATTGTGTGTATCTTTAAAACATAGGCTCCGGTATTTATAAAATAGATTGTTTTATTTATTTATAAAATATACAGAAAAAGTATGAATGTAGACCTGTAGAAAATTTAATAATCTTTAATTCTTATAATAACATAAATCGCGAAAAAATTACATTTAAAGGTATTTTTCAAAGAAACTGAAAGTAAAATTTTATATTTTTCCTCATCAAAGAAGTAGAATATAAGTTCGCCCCCAACTTTTTAATTAGAACTATAAATCTAAAATTAATAATGTATAGTTATAAAAGATTATTTTAAGAATGCTTATTGCTTAATAAATGTCGAGTACATATAATAATTATTTTTCTAGATAAACTATAAGCTTTATATTTTCATTTTTATTAGTTGACAAGATCGTTGTACGGTGTGATTGCGGCTTGTCTTTCTCCGTATATAGTTTTGAGAGACTCCTCTCCTCTACATTTCAATTCTATTAGAAGCGCTAATGGCGGAGAACATTCGTAACCGACGGCATTAATCTAATTGGCATGCGCTCGCGTTCCTTTTGACCGCAGATTAATCTAAACACATTTTACATAGCCGTAATGGCATCACTAAATTACCTTGATTAGCCCTGATCATGTTTATAGCTACAAACAGCATACGAGAAGAGAAACCCGTACGTGTATCGTGTACATTAGTATCAAGCAAGCGGTAATCAAATTATAACCTAACGAAATAACTTATCTGTTTGTTCAACAAATTTACATGTTTGCGCAGTTGTTTTATTCGCGGATTGCTGCGATCGAATTAGTGGAGGTTGCTATTGGGTATTGAGTCGCTAATTGCTTCAAGCTAACCAGGACTTATTACTTAAGAACTATTAGTGATTGCACGCAGTTTCAAACATTAATCTTCTTCATCTATTTATTTTCATATTCTAATTGGGATATTTCACTACGTAGAGATGGTACTGTGCACTGTAACAGGGAGGAGGGGGGGTCAGATGCTTCTGTTTTCTCTCACCGAACGATGACTTTATCTCTTTGCCGAACGGTGACTTTATCTAACTGGTGGACACTTCACCGAACGACTACTGTTTTATTGAGGAGGAACACGCTCTTACACTCACACTATCACTAAGCACTTTATGACAGATGATGAACACATCTTAAATGGATGACACACACAATATTTTATACTACTTCTATTAACTTTATTTGCATAATTACATTAATACTAAATCATTTTATTATTAATTAAACTAAACTACTAACTCAAAACTATACTCTTACAGTTACATTGTAATCTAATTATGAGTACTGGCGGAAAACGCCCAAAAACTAAACACAGACTACATGTCTGAACTGTCTGAGCCCTTAATCTCGACTGCCTTAAAACAAAAGGGTTATCTCTTCAACAGGCATATCTGATGAAGGGTGCGAGGGTGTAGCATCCATAGCTAAGTAACAAGATTTCACGTAGTCTAGGCAATAACTTATGTAGATAATTGTCAAAACAATAAATGTCTACGCGGTTGACATCTAGACTAAACAGAGATATAGGAAAAATGATTATTATTTCTAAACAGAATTTTGACTTACAAAGATGATAGAGTTAAAATGTTGATATTGAAACTATAATTTAGAAGAGTTTATATTAAAGTTATTGACTTGTTATTTCACTATTCTCACCTTGTTACAGCATCAACGTCAAATCTTCGACAAGGGTTTTGGTAAACTTCCATCAGCGTAGCATTGTTGATAATAGTTTTTGTTTGATTCTTCTTGTATTTTGACTTTTCTTTCAGTGTTTTATTATTATTATTTTATACATGTAGAAATGGCCTTTACGATCAAGGAGAATTTTTAAATATACGAAGAAAGAAATTATGAAAAATTCAATGAAACCGCGGGGACCCGAACCCCGGACCTCTACATATCTAGTGTGGCGCTCTTACCATCTGAGCCACGGGGTCACGTCCCAGCGAAGCCAATGAATCTTCCACAATTTCTTTTTACTAATTTTAAAAATTCTCCTTGATCGTAAAGGCCATTTCTATATGTATAAACTTCAGGTACGATCGCAAATAATTATTATCAATTATTATTATTTTAGCTACTTCGCCTCCTCGTGGTACACCCTGGGTAACGCAAAATGAACTAGTATAAATCGGTAACCAGACAACCCTCAAGACAATCTTGAGGGTCTCATAGTCAATGGTCATCACAAAAAAATTGTTAGCGACGCAACAGTTTTACCGGTACCTTCCGGCAATCCAAGGTGGGATAAAGATAACATCATATTCATTCGTGTCTTCAAGTGTTGCAATGACGTTGGTGATCCCATCCACGCGCAAATTCCATCTGCGAGTTCGCCCAACAAATTTTATGTACCTGTTATATTTACATCTGAACTGTGATGACTGTATTGCCATAAGAAAGAAATCAATAATTTTAGGTAGAGTACATTTTCTTGTTTCCTGTGTTATTCGCGATGCAAGTTTAGAGGTCAGCGCCGCTAGTGAACTTGCTTGGAGGGTATTGACATCTGTCAATCTCTTGTTTACTTTGTAATATTTTTGCGTAATTTCTCTTATATTTGTGTTATTGTTATTAATTTAAATGTTTTGCGATAAGAATATACAATACTTTTGTATATAAGCATCGTTTTTATCTATCTAGTCTTGATATTGGAACTTTTATAGTAGGTAATACTTACAAGGTTATGTAATAATTTCATTGTGATATTTTTATATCATTTCAGTTTTATTGAATATTCAATAACATCGTAGTTATTATATTATTATTATAAACCTATGTTTATATAAAAATTAAAAAATAAAGCGAAATTTCACAAAAATATGACAAAGTCAACACGAGATTGACAGATCTCAACACCCACCAAAGAAGTTCACTTCACTATTTAGTCACTAGCGGCGCTGACGTCTAAACTGGCATCGCGAATTGGTTGTAGCAATAGATTAATTATTATTTTTCATTTTACGTACTTTAGTTAGTAGTTGTTGGTTATCTTCAAAGTTTAGTTTTTTTTTAGGGACAATTTTACAATAAATATATAGATAATAGTAGTTTCCTTTCTAATATGGGGTCCCGTGGCCGCGTGCCTTAATGTCTCGTCGCGAACCTGGAGGAACCGGGTTCGATCCCGACAGACGCCAAATATTTCCAATTTTAAATGCCACAAAAGTGACCCCTGTGGTGCACTCTCCACACCAGCTATGACTACCCGTGAGGTGACGCCTGGTAGGCGCCCACACGGTAAAATATATCGTCATTATTGCCGATGTCTACATGTGTTGTAGATACTGGCACACCCAGAAATGGGTAATATGCCGTGATGATATATTTATTTATTTATTTAGTTCTATTATATATTTTCCATTATATAAACTGCCCCTATGAAAAGCATACAAATAAAATAAAATTGCTCCCTTGTTTTAGTTCCAAATTTCGCCACCAGGTTTGCATTCTTATTTACATATCCCAATATACTACCTAATTAGCTATTTGGCAAATAAATAATGTATTAGGTTAATCAATTTTGTTTTCAGTTTCAAGTTAATAGTATAAATGTATATTTGTAAGCTACTTAATAACAATTACAATCATCACTCAATATATCAGAGTGCCCTCGTCACAATTTTTGGCAAATAGAATGAAACTTGACAAATTACATTTCGATTTTACTTTCTGTGTCGACTGTTTTAACTGGATAAAAATGAATGACGAACCGTGCAAAATTTTGCGAATGTAATATAATATGGACACAAATTTGCAAAAAAAACAATCTCATATTGCGCAAGTTTTTAATCCTGAATTAGTATTGTTTTTACTATTATCCTCCAAAATTTGTGGTTTAGTACATTCAGCAATATTTATTTTTAATAGAAAATTCATGACAGATTTTTTTCTCCTCTGCCTATTTGATTATATTTTCATTTACACTTACATAAATTTATAAATAATAAAATCTGTTGTGATCAGCACAAGGCCTCTCATCAATTCCATATTAGGCTATATAAGTACACATAGTCTTTAACATTTCTAGTACACACTCTAAAATTCTAATTACATCAATTATTAATATATTTCTATATTTTTTAATTCATTCTATAAATAAGTTGCTTCCTACTCTTCTAAATGTTCGAGATTCTTCAAATTCATTAACGAGATTGACGGTATTTCTCATGCGTATATGTCATATAATATGTATTTAAAATTTTAGTTATGTAATTAGTAATAAAATAAGAAATATTAAATGTGCTTTCCAGAAGTTTTAGTAATGTATCTGAATATGACACTGACATTTTCCTCTCAATTACAAACATTTTAATTTTTCAACTAGTTTACACTGAGTTATTTGGGCTCTGAGATTCATTACGACGGATTGTATTATAAATAAATATATCACGGCATATTACCCATTACTGGGTGTGCCAGTATCTACAACACATGTAGACATCGGTAATGATGACGGATTGTTTTATATATTTATAATTTTCTAACTCTAAATCTATAGAAGATATAATAAAAATGTTCAGTGTATCGAATAGAGAATTTTATATTCTTTAATATTTGAAATAACATAAATTTCCAAATAGTAATATTTCGAAGATTTTTTAAGAAACTACTACTTCCGGTTCTCCAATTGTTACCAAAACCTTTTCAGCTTTTCCCAGTAATGCCAGATTAAAGAACACGCAGATAAATTAGTCTTTAGTCTTATAGAATTTGAGAAATTGTCCATCTAACATCCAGATACACACACACACACACACACACGCACATAGAGACATCATTGTAAAAATTTTAAAATCTGATTCTAGTTACCTTAAAACGTGCTTATTCACTAAAATCTAGATATGCGATTTTTAGCATAACCTCTCTTAGCGAGATGTAAAAATTAATGAATCACCTTTCTGTCATTTGTTCGTAATGTACTTCTAATTCAAATAACGAGTAATGCAGTAATTATACATTTTCAAAATTTACTTATAAAAATATCATATACATACATATATATTTGAAATTTTAATGAAGAATGTAGCAATGAATAAATGCAAATATTTAATGAGGTACAATTTTTAAAAGTTATACTCCTTGAAAAATGAATTTAAACTGTATCTTCACTCCTATATAAAAATTATTCTTTATCGCGGCAATATTTCTGCTGAAGGTCGCTATATTTTTTCTTGCAAAGTTCCATGCTGTAGAATGTAGATGATAAAATATTGTAAATAATTCAAGTAGATGGACGCAATCAATTAATGTTTGCGTGATTGGATCTCATCTGTTTATGAAAAGTAGTTTCACCTTGGTACGTGATATAAATATAGGCTTCTATTTAAAACACCTATACCTATCTAGATAAAGGGATAAAAATCGCTGTTTTTTTTTATCTTTCATTTTTCTGTAATATTTCACGGAAAATTAATTGAGCACCAAGAAACAAATGGTTTTGTTATTTTATACACAACAGAAGTTATATAAACTTATACCAGATTGTTTCGGAAACCAGTATACCTAAATTGCAGTTTCCTTACAGATTCTGACGATATTATTGTTAAGCTTGCCGAAATAAAAGTGAAATTCCTAGAGTTGTCACTGCTTAAGGTTTAATTTTTACTTTATTTACAAATGACCATTTTAACGTTCTAATATTTTAAAAAAACATCAAGGACAAGTTAAAAAAACATCCAAACACAAATGGTATAAGTAAAATAGACTTAAGCCGAACAAATTGGATAACAAAATGATATAATACTATCAAGTGTAAAATAGTTATTTTCGTAACAAGTTATGAAAAATACCAAATATCATGCGAGTGTAAATTGACGCACGACGCGTAGCGGAGTGCAAGTCAATACACACGAGCTATGATATTTGTATTTCATACAAGTTATGAACATTATTTTTTAGACGAGCTTAAATAAATTTTACTTTTTTTACAAAACTGAAATTTAGGTTCAAACGTACGGACAGCTGACAAATGAATAATGTATACATATAGCCAGAAAATAATGACATAGTAACCTAGCAACCGTGTCAACTATTACGATATGAAATATATCGTAACACTAATGTGATAAGTTCAACTTTCTGTGTTAGGATCCTACGTTGATATGTCATACTTATCACAAAGGTCGTCTAAAAAAATAATATCATATTAATGAGATCATTTGAGAAAAATTGTCATATGAACATATGTAGGTTCTATTCCTTTTGGTTACAAAGGATAAAAGTTTTGTAAATAGTATCTTTTTTACCTTCCGTCGCCTTTAGGTAAGGAAGGTATTGCCGTTGGTCATAAAATTCGGTGGTGAGTATTTAATGAATATGCATGTTTTAGGGTCCCTATAATACTACTTCACTAGTTTTACGATATCTGTATGTGTATGTGTGTGTATGTATGTGTGTGTGTATGTGTGTGTGTATGTGTGTGTGTGTATGTGTGTGTGACAAAAATTTCTCCTACATTAAATCCAATACCACAATTCTAAAAATTATAATTGTTTTGTATTCCTCTTCTTTACATCCATGTGAAGAGCTGATTAGATTTTGGTTATAACTGGTCAACCGGAACACCGGAAGTTCCCTTATTTATTCTTTACAGTTTTACTTTGAAAAATGCAGTTAAATATAATTTTTTGACATTTTATGTGATTATCAATATGAAGAATATCTTACTGTCTGTACGGTTTGATCGTACATTTTCTTTCATATTGAATAGATATGGAGTAAAAGAATTATAAAGATATTAACTTTCATAAATCAGCTCGCTTTACTATAATCATGGAAACAGCTGATATACACCCCAATTCTGTAAGAAAGTTGGTAAGTCTTAGCAACCTTGCTAAAAATTGTAACCAATAAAAACAAATGTAAAGCCTGTCATTTTCATGTTTTATTCAGTGTTCGCAGTTATTATTGGTTATTTGCTATACCAAAGTTGTTAAGACTTAACAACTTTCTTACACAATTGGGGCGATATTCAAATAATTCTATTTAAAAAACAATTTTGTTCACACCTTCCTTTATATTATATTCTGTTCTGATGAGCCGAGGACAAATTATTTCTCCAACAATAGTAATTTTTTTGAAGCAATCATCCGTGATGAGGTAGATATTCGTGTACAGTTGTTGGATACAGTATTTAAAAAAGTATTGTTTAATGTTAATGTAAACCTATTTGCAGATTACATTCCATTTTAAACAAAAAGTGTGAAAAGCTATTTTATTGGATTTTTCGCAAACAGTATTGTGGAAATATTTGACCAGCATTTATTTTTCGGTCGGCTGAAAATCAGCATCTGTAAGCACGTAAACTATCCAATTAAAGTGTGTGTTTTTAGAAAATTTCCATTGTGAAACATTTAATTTAACGAGCACGCATTTACATTGACATTTGTCCAACATATAATCGAGTTAAATATGTCAAACTGCATTTCTGTCGTTCTAAATGAACAATCAATTTGCAATTACCGGTTACACGTCGATGTTAATTTCATTATCTCTACATACTGTTATTGACATATCAAACAATTCAAGCTTTAAAACATTCCATCGATTAAAGAACGCATGAACCGGAGGCCTATAATTGCACACACGCAAGGGAATGCAATTGTTATACATTATTAACAACTTTTGTTATTTGTGAATTTTCAATTTAATCTAATTATAAAACAATATAATTATCTCAAATGTTTTAAAATGCGAAACAATAAATTTGTGTTGAATCCGAACCGCTCTTATTACTTCAGGGATTTCTAAAAGTAGAACTCATGAATCCATGACCATAAAATTTTATACATTATAGAAGCAAAACGGAAACTACAATGAGTTATGTGTCCATTACTGAATTTCAAAATATTAGTAATAAAATATAAAAATTCACCATTATCGCTTCTCGATAAAATAATAAAAATAAAACATTATTTTTGTATTAATATTGTTCTTTCCATATTTAAATGTTTTGGAGAAGGGATATGGTGATGTCAGTATGGCTGGGCGCCGGGTCATAATATGTATAAGTTTCTGTCGTTATGATATAATCACCCCAAATTTGCAAGAAAGTCTTAGCAACGTTGCTTAAAATTATAACCAATAGAAAAAAATATAAAGCCTGCCATTTTCATATTCAAAAAAATTCCCTCCCCTATTTTACCCCCTTCAAGTTTTATTTTCGAGACAAAAGGTAGCCTATGTCCTTCTCCTAGGTCCAATCTATCTCTATACCAAAATTCATCAAAATTGGTTCAACGGTTCAGGTACAGAATAGACATATACAGAAGCGACACTCCTTGTCTACACCATTGTTGTTGCGATTTGATGTTTATGACCTTGAACATTAAATTTGTTGGCAAAATATTAACGAATTAAGAAGAAATCATAAAATAAACACATAATTATGTTCTTATTCTTCTTCTCTTCCTCAGGCCTTGATCCACATTTTACACCTATATTTATTAAGTGAATATACATTTTGCATGATATGGAAGTCGTTTTGCATTACTTACATTTATGGATCTTTCGGAAACGAAAAAACTTACATTTCACTTTCTCCGTTTTTTAAATCTCCTTATACAGTTTTTATATGAACAAACAAGTCCTCCCGATTCTACCTTCTTCGTTTTTTCCATTTTATTAGAAACTAACACCACTTCTAAAATTCACAAACGGTTCACAAAATGACATATGTCAATAGTGAGAAGACGTGTTTGGTTTGCTTGAATTAGCCATAACCCTAAAATACATGGGCGTGACAAGCTGAGACAACAGTTCCTCCAGAATATGTGAAATATAATGATTTTCTTTATGATAACGATTTTTCTTATCGTTTGTTGAAAAAATAACATGTTTGTTCTTATTAGAAATCAATTTGTGTTTCTCAATATATTTTTATTATTGACCTCAACAGAAAATGTTCTCGTCAAGATAATGAAATGAACAAAGAATCGTAAGATACGAAGATATGCCGAAACAATCCGATTTTATCCGATCAGCCCTTTAAATTTGTTGGCATACTCTTTCTCTCTCTAATTTTCGTTTCTCTCTCTGACTGTCGCTTCTGTATGAATGTCTATTCTGTGGTTCAGGCGTGAAAACGTAGCAGACAGACAGACAGACAGAGTTACTTTCGCATTTATTATATTAGTATGGATTTAATATTAAAAATTAAATAAAGAAAAAATCAATATCACAATTATTTTTTTTTATTACAATAATCAATATAGTTAACAATGATGACAATAATTTGTGTGATAGTTATTTTTATTATTGCAATCAGATTTAGTCTACTGTAGGTGAAAATTGTTGTATTCAAATAAAACTACATTGTTATTAACTGTAAAAATTTTCATTATTGTAATCAAATTTAATCTTTTGTATTTGAACGTTTACTTGTTCTAATCAAATAAAACTACACTGTAATAAACAGTAAAAGTAATAGATGTGAGAAAGAATATGAGAAATACCTGGAAATCAAAATTTTTAATTTTGTTCTTTCCCGGAGAATATAATTTTCATTATGGATTATTTAAATTTCTTTTTGTTTTCAGCTAGAATCCTTTTTACTGTACTTTACTGTACGTGAAATATTTATTGTAGAACCTTGCTTTCGATTCATTTTGATTATTAAATTTTGATAATTCAATTTTTTTCACGAAAGTTTTATCTTGCGCTACACGCCAATGACAAAAATTTCATTGTCCAATTAACCAAAGAATTACTCATCATACGTCAGTGACGTTCAATTCATTATTCACTTGTACAACTGTACTAATAGAGCGGTACAAACTTTCATCCCTATTTCACCCCTTTAAGTTTTATTTTCACGATAAAAAGTAGCCTATGGCCGTCTCCAAAGTCCAATCTATCTCTTTACCAAAATTCATCAAAATTGGTTCAGCGGTTTAGGCGTGAAAACGTAACAGACAAACAGACAGACAGAGATACTTTCGCATTTATTATATTAGTATGGATTATTAATAGTAAT
This sequence comes from Ophonus ardosiacus, assembly GCA_943142095.1. Taxonomy (NCBI): domain Eukaryota; kingdom Metazoa; phylum Arthropoda; class Insecta; order Coleoptera; family Carabidae; genus Ophonus; species Ophonus ardosiacus. The sequence continues at coordinate 8,840,258 of OW964830.1, read as the reverse complement.
AAAATTATTAATAATAACTATATAATTCTTATCTTATAACTATATAATTATTAATAATTTATTATTTTCGTAAATAATTAAATAAACAGATTGGCGTGAGAAATAGTAATGAAAAACATCCCACCACTCCTGTGATATCGGAGTACGTCATTTATAACCAATAGGAAAACAGTTTGCTTTATTTATATAAATAAAAGTAGGCAACAGTTTGTCACATGTTCAAACCGTATTCTGGCGTCAAATTCTGTTTCATATCACGTGACTTTTTCTAATGTATATTTCGTGATATTTTCAAATTTGAGGCTCTTCAAAGAACAACATCAATATATTTTAAAATTTAATACTTAAAAGTCATATAAAAATTCTCGCAACAATTTCAACTGAATACTGTACTGGCGGGCTTATTTCACCTGTTATATTCTGGGTCAATTAAATTCTAGTATATTCTACCGTTCCCCACACATTGCTAGAATATTCCTGTTCTACACACCTCTTACCGCCCGCTATCACTCCTTTCATATTTAGTCAGCTATATCTCCGCCCCTATTCGGTTTGAGCCTTCCCACTTAAAGTGCATATTTTACATCATGTCATAATTTTCATCAATTTGTTTGAGTTTGTCACTTTTATTACAAGGTTTAAAAGTGATGTGGAAATAAATTTTAATGTGATTTTTAAGTACAAAATTATTTCTGTGGTTGTTTATATGAAAATATTACAACGTTAATGTTGATATTTTCATAAAAGAATAATGGTTATATTATACACACAATAAAAAATCTACATCATGTTAAAATTCTGGAGTAAAACGCTTTTAACAAATAACAAGTTGTGTAAGCTTAAGTACAAAACTCTGTACCGCGGAAGAATAAAAATTTCGGTATTGAAAAAACCCTCATGTTTATGTATAGGAAAATCAAACTACAAACTGCTCGCGCATTGTGAAAAACTTCATTGTGATGGATGGAAAGTCCGATATACACGATCAACATTTACATAATAATTTTACCGAAAGTGAATAAGATTTGCATGCATATAAAGATGAATTCACTTACACATACAAATCCACTGGGAGTGGGATGTATGCGTTCCTTGCCTTGTCAGCTTCCTAGAATCATAACACAAAAAATGTAACGGTTTTTTAAATTTGCAACCATTTACACAAATTTACAATGTACGATTTTAAACGATAAGTGTAGCCTTATAATTTTTGTCTGAGATATGATGATATTTTTTTGAAATTAAACAAAAAGCACGACAACAGAGCATTATTACGCTAGAATGATTTAAAATATGGTTCATATTTTTTAGAATTTTATTTTAAATATGTTGAAAATAGTTCCCTTAAATAATTATACACGACACCCACCACTCTATCTTTCCAGTTCTTAAAAGTTCCTACTACTATATAATCTTTTCAAAGGAACTTTTGGTATGGAATTTGTAAAAATAGTATGTCTTCGTGTTATAATCTTATTGGATATACATATAGGATCTTTTCCAAGGAACTTTTTTTATAGCATTTATCCATTTTTATTCCAATACTTTTATTTCTAAAAATTTACACAGTTGTTCAAATACTCTAAAAATGTGTATATTTACGTAACATTCTCTTTACAATCAAATAATATTAATACCAAGTTTATATCTCTACCTATTTTTGAATTATTGCCCCAAAAGTCAATATACCCCACATTTAGATAAAAACTTCAAAATTTCCAAAAATCTAATTCTATATATACAGTACTATTGTAACACGAACATAATACAATTTTTTACAAATTCCATACAGAAAGTTCCTTGGAAAATATTACATAAATCCAATAAAATTATCAAATGAATATACATTATGTATATAAATACTCTAAAAATGCGTGCACTTACGTAACATTCTCTTTACAATCAAATAATATTACTACCAAGTATATATCTTTATGCATTTTTGAATTATACCCCAAAAGTCAATATACCCCATATTTTAGATAAAAACTTCAAAATTTTCTAAAATCTAATTTTTATGTATCTAGATACCACTCAATGCGCTAATTCCAAATTTTGAAACCGCAGGTCGATAGCTCGTTTCGTTTTCGAGATATTTACATTTAAGGTTTTGCTCAAAACTGCCCATTTTTTGATATTAACCCAAAAATGGGTCGAGATATGAATTTGGCGACAACACCATTCGATTCCACGGACAAAAATACATTATTATAGCAATTTTCATAATTTTTGTCCAACCGGTTCAATTTTTATGAATAAAAGCTTGAAAACCCCTGAAAATGGCCAAAATCTGAAAACATCGTAAGGGGTACACCTTAGATTTTTACGATTTTTGGCCATTTTCAGTTATTTTGCTGTAGACATTGTATGCGGTGTTCAAAAATTCTGAAAATAGGTGTACTTATGTAACTTTGCCCGTAGAATTTAATGGTGTTGTCGCCAAATTCATATCTCGACCCATTTCTGGGTTATTACCCAAAAATGGGCAGTTTTGAGGAAAATTTTGAATCTAAATATCTCGAGAACGAAACGAGCTATCGACCTGCGGTTTCAAAATTTGGAATCAGCGAATTGAGAAGTATCTAGATACATAAAAATTAGAATTTTGAAAATTTTGAAGTTTTTATCTAAATGTGGGCTATATTGACTTTTGGGGCAATAATTCAAAAATGGGTAGAGATATAAACTTGGTAGTAATATTATTTGATTGCAAAGAGAATGTTACGTAAGTGTACGCATTTTTAGAGTATTTATATATGAGTATACATAATGTATATTCATGTGATAATTTTATTGGATCTATAGAATATTTTCAAAGGAACTTTCTGTATGGAATTTGTAGAAAATTGTATTATGTTCGTGTTACAATTTTACTGTACATATATAGAATCTTTTCCAATGCACTTTTGGTATGGGATTTGTATTTCAAATTAACGGAAGGTCTTGTGCTGGCCACAACAAATTTTTTAGAAAGAAGTTAAAAAGAGTGAAATACTATCTATCACATAATGTCCTTTCCATAACCTCCTCTAGCCCAGCTAATATTGGCCTCTACTTTTCAACCAATCCGGTTCAATAATTCTTGTGCGTGCATACTCAGCATGGTATATCTACGCACTCGGGTGTCTCTACCCCTTAGTGCGTACCTGTGCACATTACGTTGATTTGTGGAATCAGCGGCTGGTGGTTATTTACGTGGAAATTATGCTCGATGCTCTGATGTTCGAACCATGCTGAGCCAAGGCGACTGGATTTTAATTACGCGATGACGAATGAAAACATGCGATATTTGTTTTTTTTTTATTTATTTGCTAGTAAGCAGCAGGAAAATGTTACAATTATGCATTATTTAGAGCTCATAATCATAAAATAAAGAGGTGAAACTTTGCTTTGAATGCATTAATGTATCTTAAGAATGTTGGTAAAATATAATATTATTGTGAAATTAGTTAAATCTACTATAGTAGAAATGAACAGGAGGAAGACTTACGTCATCAAATAATATCACTAAAGTATGACGTCATATACTACTACGTTTACATGGGATACTAATTTATAAGGCGCAAGCAGTCATATGACTTTGTTGTATTTATTAACAAGCACATATGGGGGCCCAAGACAGAATGACAGCTAGTGTATATAGATGACAAATGTCATCATGTTCATTTTTCATTTCAGATGATAAATATCCCAAACAGATGACTGCAGAAGCAAGTAACTATATGCCGAGCCATCTATCGAGAACGCCGTGAGCTTCATCGGCCATAATGGGCTACTTGCGTACCTTTTTTTATTTCATATTTTTGAAGAGCAGGTAAAAACTTGCTAACCCCATTTTTTCTTTTGACAAAATTTTTATTAATTAGCCAGAATAAAAATAATGAAATTTGATTATTTGAATTACCGCCGTGTATGACGTAGAATTACGCCGCACCAATAAGTGGTCGTAAAGCCATTGCGTTTGTTTGTACGGGTAATGTAGATCTCCTGTTTGACGTTTCAACAATAGTTTGGAGGTTAGTATTTTAGTTTGTCTTTTCCGTATTGTGTATTTGTGAAGTAATTAATATATTTGAGATCCCAGAGAGAGAAAAATGTCAAATTCAAATTAAAACTTTCTCGCACGCAGTGCCATCTACAAGTTACATTCTTAAACATGGTTCTATTATTCAGTTCAATATAATGACGTCACAGAAAATTTTATTTCTTAATTTACTAAAAAACAAATAACATTTTTAAAATAAAATTTGTATTTTTATATATGTTTTCAACATAACATTACGTATATAGTGTTAGAAATCGAATTTTCAGTACCACGCAAGTAGCCCATTAATAATAAAAGTACAATAAAGAACACATAATGGCGACACTTAGTGAAACTGCTCTAATAAGATTTAAAAATATCACTTAACATGTTCTACAAGATTTTAATGACTGAATCAACCTCTCGGTCATTTATCAAAGACTGGGTCACTCAACCAGAACCACAGATAGTCTGATAAATAAGTCAAGTGTTATTTTTAAATCTTATTAGAAAAGTTTCACCAAGTGTCGCCATCATATTGTACTTTATTGTAATTTTATTAATACAATTAAGCTAACCAAACAAGTCGATTGGTGAGGCGTGGTATAAAGTGTAATGTCTCTGTATTTTAGGAGGACACTTGTGTCAATAATACTTAAAATTAAGACGCGATAACCTGTCAATTTGCTAGCTTCTTTCACTTTTGTCACGGAAGGTACAACGCCGGCAAGAGTTTTAGATATTGGCACAGAATAAACATCTAATCGGATAAAATCGGATTGTTTCGGCATATCTTCGTATCTTACGATTCTTTGTTCTTTTCATTATCTCGACGTGAATATTTTCCTTTAGGAGTCAATAATAAAAGTATATTGAGAAACACAAATTGATTTCTAATAAAAACAAATATGTTATTTTTTCAACAAACGATAGGAAAAATCATTATCATAAAGAAAAACATTATATTTCACGTATTCTGAAAGAGCTGTTGTCTCAGCTTATCACGCCCATGTATTTTAGGGTTATGACCAATACAAGCAAACCAAACACGTCTTCTCACTTATGACATATGTCATTTTGTGAAATGTTTGTGAATTTTAGAAGTTCTGTTAGTTTCTAATTAAATGGATAAAATAAAGAAAGTAGAATCGGAAGGACTTCTTTGTTCATATAAAGACTGTATAAATAGATTTAAAAAATGGAGAAAGGGAAATGTAAGTTTTTTCGTTTCCGAAAGAACCAGAAATATAAGTTATGTAAAAGGACTACCATATCATGTAAAATGTATATTCACTTAATAAATAAAGGTATAAAATGTGTCTCAAGGCCTGTGGAAGAGAAGATTTGATGAAGAAGGATATATGGGACATATTCATCGAGTCTGACGTTTGTTTCCCACATCAGAGATATAGAAAATTCTGCATTGTAATAAATTTGTAAAATTCAGGTATTTGTTTAATAAAAATATAATTATGTGATAATTTTATCTGATTTCTTTTTAATTCGTTAATAAAATTAAAATTTTAGTACTTTTATGTTCTAATTTTTCTTTTACTATTTAAAACAATTTAAATTTCGCGCGTAAACTTACCAACAAATTTATAGTTCAAGGTCATAAACGTAAAATCGCAACAACAATGGTGCCGGCAAGGAGTGTCGCTTCTGTATAAATGTATTCTGTAATATTGGCTTAAACTTTTACCGCCACGAATTTTTAAAATTAGTTTGGTTGGTGGCGCTGCAGTTTTTTTTTTTTTATTTTTGGTTCGCTAAATAATTTGAAACGTTCGATTGTGCATGAGTTAATGTATTACAAATTATTAATTTATAGTAGTGGTAGCGAATGTTCTAGTGATGTAATGTTTGAATAAATAAAGAGACCGTCGCAATGTAGGGAACATTGCCGGGCCGAGCATGGGGAATATTCGCTAACTGGTGGTTGAATAAAATAGTCGATTAGGGAGCTAGGACGGCACAGGGACATTGTAGCAGCTTTGAATATGAAAGTCGTTTCTGACAATTTCACGAACTCAAGAATACATTTTTCACCAGGTCCCCAAGCGGAAATATATGAAATTTTTATTAAGACATTTAAAACTTTAGCTTTGTTAAAATGTTGTTACATTGGGAACATATTTTGACAGGACAAGGCACACAGAAAATAAAATATTGATAATATTGACGTTCATATTATACGATGGAACGGTATATTCGAACAAATGGGGTTTTTAATCGTTAATTGAGATTCCATCTTTGAAGTGTGTAAGTTTCACCTCCTGTTAACTATATTCCAAAATTCTCAATTAATTATTGGTTTAGTTATTTTGCATAGAAGCTGTAAGGATCATAGTAAAAATGGCATTTTGAAATCTTAATTTTTTAATTTTTGATAGAAGTTAATCTTGTTTTGAACTAGTACTTTACTTGAAGTTTGTAACAAGAGGCGGATACCTTATAATTAATAAGTTTCAAATATCAGCTTTGTTCGATGACTTGTACTAGGCCGTCCTAGTGTTAACTTTCTTACACTAACATGTTTTATGAGAAACGGGCAGCTTTTGGCAGGCTGTTCGATGACAAAAATTTTAAGAACTAGTGCTCACGTTTCTGACCTGACTCGCGAGGTGGTGTAGAAAGTGCAAAGTAGGAGTGGGGGTAACTAAATGTTGTTCGATAGACATTTTAATTCTATCCTATCTACACATCTGTTTATAAACCTAAAATTTTACACATTGAGAAAATAAAATAATGGATTCAGATATAGTATATTCTCTTTGTTTGTTATATAAAGAATTAATTAATATATCTGTCTCTGAATCTGATGAAGAATCAAGTGATGATTGATCTTCGTCAGAATCATTTATTAGTTCAAACATTATGCTCTTTAAAACAGACATTTCTGCAGTCACTTCTTTGCAGCTTTATGATATGACTGTGTTTTTAAACAACCTAACCTTTTACACCTTTGGCTACGCTTGGCTTGGTTACTCACAGCTGAGCAAACTTGCCCAAATATACACTAGTGTGTTTTATGAAACCACAAGAATTAGACTGTACTAGTGTACACTACACTGCACTGCACTATTCTGCTCTGCACTTCAAGAACTTCTCATCGAACAGAGCTATCGTTTCACACTATTATAAATAGTGATCAAACCCGCCAAAAACTGGGTTCGGGTTAGGTTCAGTTTGATTAGTTTTTTAAGAGATGGGTTCTTATGCGGTTCTGGTTCATCCATACTAATATAATAAATGCGAAAGTAACTCTGTCTGTCTGTCTGTTACGTTTTCACGCCTAAACCGCTTAATCAATTTTGATGAATTTTGGTGTAGCGATAGATTGGACCTTCAGGACGGACATAGGCTACCTTTTGTCGCGAAAATAAAACTCGAGGGGTTGAATTAGGACATGAAAGTTTATATGAAGAACCCATAATTTGTTCCGCTGTTTGATGAATTTTGGTACAGAGATAGATTGGAACTTGGAGAAAGACATAGGCTACCTTTTGTCGCGAAAATAAAACTTGAAGAGGGTGAAATAGGGGATGAAAATTTGTATGAAGAATCCATCATTTTTCGCACTGAACCAATTTTGATTAATTGTGGTACAGAGATAGATTGGACTTTGGAGAAGCACATAGGCTACCTTTGTCGTGAAAATAAAACTTGAAGGGAGAGAAATAGGAAATGAAAGTTTGTATGGAGAACCCATCATTTCTCAAGTTAGAGATATAAAAATTCTTATTTATACTTTTGGTAAGAAATAAAGAGTGTTTTAGCGTTTTTGAAAAATCATCCCTCAAGGCCGTACAATAGGGGATGATTTCAATTATTTTTTTATCTTTTAACTGTTGACAGATTTTTGATATTTGTCGAAAGATAGCTTGCATCATATGTACATGAGTAAAAGTACCCATGACATGTTTAAAAATGGCGCTGTTAGGTGCGGTGCGGGGATCGGGTGGGCAGTGGGCGGAGTCTCTGTTACATGTACGATGCGAGGCAGGTTGCCGGCTCCCTACGCGGCGCATGTCTCCGAAGTAAATGTGAAAAATTACTGGAAGATGTATAGCTAATCGTTATTCTAGCTTTACACGTGCGAAGACGGGGCGGGTCAGCTAGTAAAAAAATATTTTAGAAAAAAAATATATACCATGGAATATATTATAGTTACATAAGATATATAGAATTGGCGAGAGGTGTTGTATTAAAACTAACCAAAACTCGAAATTATAATATGCAGTATTAAAACCATCCATCAAATTTGCATACACATATTGTCATCGAGTTGTAAAAATCCCTTCCTATAATTTCCATCGAGCGTTTGTTTATTTATTTGTTTGTTATCCAGGGTTGTAATTACACATTAATGAGGCCTGCACGTGCATAAGCAGAGGCGGCCTAGGCGAATAGAGAACTCCACACCGTGTAATGTTCTCGGACGTCTCTATACCGCGCTTGGCCAAGCCGCACTGTATACAAGCAGTATTAATATTATTCGTGGGCGATATTAATTCTTGTAGTTATAATTAATATGAGTGCTTGTGTGACATGTTTGCTGTTTACGAGCCTGCCTACAGTGAATAAAGAACTGTACAATCGCCGAGATAGGAAATACAAACCCTCCCTTAGTCCAGAAGAAGAAAATCTATTGAAAGATTAATTAATATTTGGTATAACATCTTTAATTTTAATGAATACATAATGTTGTTTTATTTAATGAAATAAATTATGAAACAATTTTCAAAAATTTCTGATTTGGTAAGTTTAAATCGTAATACGCAATAATTCCGTAATCTCTATACAAAACCCTTTCGAAAATAAGTCCCTCGTAAAAAACCCCCCTGATAATAACTTTCCTATTAACAAAACTCCAGGTGTAAAAAATCCTCCCGATATTAACCAAGTTTATGAACGTGAGTGTTGTAAATACTTTAGGAAATAAAGAAAAATATGATAAATATTAGTTAAAATAAGTAAATAAGAAACTCTGGAACGTTGAAGACTTTTTTAAGATCAAAACAAAAAAAAAATCTGTTGTGGTGAGCACAATACCTCTCGCCGTTTTGTTACATAAGTATCGAATTTCACATTTCTTGTACACACAAATAATACTAATTATATCTATTCTTTTATTCTATAAGGAATCTTGTCCTACTCTTCTAATAGGTATATACGAAAGATATATTTTTACCTCTCGCTAAGAGAGGTATTGCAATCATGCTAAAAATCGTATATCCAAATTTTGTATATATATATACATGGATTTTGGTAACAATGGGACTACCGTAAGTTCTTAAAAGAAATTGTATATATAATTTAAAGAAAATGTATATTAGTACAAATATTAAAAAATACATATCTCTCTCCGATATATTTAAAATTTTTATTATATCTGGTCAGAGATAGAGAAATATAAACATATAATGTAATATGTTGTAATGAATCAAACGACCTATGGAAACCAGTGGAAAAATTAAAATGTTTGTAATTGACAGATAAATATCAGTGTCAAAATATCAGATATATAATTATAGATACATTTATTACATATACACCCTTCACCCTTGAGTGTCTGGTCGCGAACCTGGGGCAACCGGGTTCGATCCCAACAGACGCCAAATATTTCCAATTTTAAATGGCACAAAAGTGCCCGTGAGGTGACGCCTGGTAAGCGCCCACACGGTAAAATATATCGTCATCATTACCGATGTCTACATGTGTTGTAGATATTGGCGCACCCAGAAATGGGTAATATGCCGTGATGATATATTTATTTATTTACATTCTTCAGAAATATCGCTAATCTCATTAATGAACTGGAAGAATATCGAACATTTAGAAGAATAAGAGAAAACCTGTTCATAGAATGAATTAAAAAATATAAAAATATTTAAAGAAGATATGTGCTTTGTATATGTACTAGTAATGTTAAAAATGTACCATATGTATATAGCCTAATATGTAAATGGCGAGGGGTATTGTGCTGGACACAACAGATTTTTTTTTAATCTTGTATGTACAGTAAATATTGTTCCTTATTCTTTGAGATTAAAATTCTGCTCTGTACGGAGGTGGGGTTCGCATATACGCATCTGAACTACATGCATTCCTCCACCCACGGCGGTGCTCTCTTGTTTTGCAAGTTTAATAAGAGAGGTCGGTAAGATACGCCGGCAGAATTTTTTCAGAGCCGAGAAGGAAAAATAAACATTGTGTATTCAGGACAACGCGAGGGACATAACGAATTTATTTTACCGAGGTCCCTCTGCAGATTTCTTATAGGTGCGTTTAGTTTTTGTCCTCGGATTCCAGACACTAATTACACCGCATTATGGAAATTTATTTCTTTGCAACCAGATCACTATCGGATTAGAACGAGCAGATAATAACAATATGAGGAAGATAATTAAAGACAATGATATATCATTGTTGGTGTTTATACCACTGCCGGGTGTGTCAATTTCTTTCATGTTATTTTCAGTAAAAGAGTTATAGATATATATTGTTTTCTACAGAGATAATTTACAAACAGTTTTATATTTTATGAAAAAATTTAGGCTATAATATCGATACTTCGGTCTTTTTTTAATTAACTGACATTTTAATTAAGAGGCTGTTTAACCGGAGATGAAAATACCGGGCCTAAATATACTTAATCAGCACATTTTTTTATACATACAGTGTATTTGCAAACTTAATGATCAAATGAGTTGGTAACAATTGCTAAAAATCTGCCATACAGCATTTATTCTTATAAAATCGATGTTTCGGTATATACTTGTACCTTGTACCTTCATCTTACAAGATTAATGAACATAAGTTTGCTCATGTACACATAAATACATTCGTTCAAGAATTCAGTTTGAAAACCATCATGAAACTGAATGATTAAATAATAGTTATTTATGCAACAAGTATAAAAATTATAGTCTTATTTCACGAATAGGAAAGTTTGAGTTTCCCGCCTGTAAATGCAGAGCGCCCTGCCCACAGACTATCCATTTTCCATTCTCATTGGAGAGAAAGATGGCGAAACTCTCATAAAAAAATCTGATGTGGCCAACACAATTCTAGGGACCTTAAAACGTGGTCATTTACTAAAATCTCGATATTAGATTTTTAGCACGATCCCTATACCTCCCTTACCAAGGGTAGCGGGAGGTAAAAATATTGTTTCAATGCCATTAGTCTGTACACGAGACGTCACAATTTAAAAAAAATTCATATCTTGCTTAATATAACGAATTTTCATGTCGAGTTTTCATTTTGTCATATCTTTGTACAAAGATTCATAAAAAAATTAAAAAATTGTTTTATTTTCAAATTAATACGGTGCTATTATAAGTAGTTAATAACCAACCACTACAGAAAATTGCACTTTTCTCATGCTTTACAAAGCCCGAAAGTTATTCATTTCCCACAGTAGTGAGTTAAAGTGTCAGAAATTATTTTTCACACATTCCCATGCTTTACAAACCCCGAAAGCTATTCATTTCCCACAGTCGTGGGTAAAAGTGTGAGAAATTATTGTAATATACATAATGTTAATATTTAAATATGTATTTTTGATTTATAAATTACGAAATACTTAGTAATTACTTATCCATGTATATATTTCCATTTATAGTAGAAGTAACTAATGTAATTATTTTAAAGTTCTATGTATTATTGACAAAAAAATTTCTTTATTAAAAATGAATTATTTGTATTTACATCAAATGTGCGGTTGTAGAAAAAGTATAGTATGCCGCTCGTGCAGAAATACTTATTACTCACTTATGTGGGTAAAAAGTAGTGTATATGTCACGAGCGAAAAGTACATACACTTGTCTCGTACTGAAACTCACATTTCGTGGGCAATAGCTGCTTTTCCTCACTTGTTGCAAAATATACTATTTTACCGGTATTATAGATGGCTTTAACACTATTTGGAAATAAGGATTAATAAATTTTCTGAAGGATATAAATTAGAAACTGATTAAAAATTAAGAAAATAACAAATTATGACCAATATTTTTTTGTTTCTCTATTATTTTCAAACATTTGATAAAATGGGTCGTTTACGAAATAATGAATTTAAGTAAATTATTACTTAAAGTTTGATCATCAATTTTAGAATCACCTGTATTACTTATATTATACTCGCCGTCAAATGATTATCGACTGATGTTCAACTTTTATCCCTTTCCGCACCATGTCCCTTGCCTAGCGGTGTTGCCGCTTGTAACTTGACATGACCAGGAATGAACGCAAATGTCATATAATACATTTAAAACTAATTAAAATTTTTAATACATCGTAAATGAAGAAAATATTATAACAAATAAGTAAGGTAAGACAGTAATACGTTTCCACACATCAAACTAAGGTCGCGTTTGATTTAAAATACGATAACCGGTGAAATCTAAATAAAAGGTAAGAATAATTGGTTATTAGGTGAACAGTAGATTTGCCATCACAACATGCTTCTGCAGTCAAATCCAAAGTTTTCTTGTTATTTAATAAATTATAAATTTATTCAGGATGTAACGCCAATTTTTTGAAAAAAATTATGTACATTGGCAATAATTGTTTTTGCCTGCCAATTTAAATCTTGTTTTCCTAAATGTTTTTTATAAGAACCAGGACTATTTAATTCAAGAGTTTCACTCATTTTCTTTTCAAAAGTCTAAATATAATGCAATTTATAGAATTGGGAATAAAAAGCGCACGCAAGTACTAACGAAAATGTCAGAATATAAAATGACATTGACAGATTACAGATATTTGTACAGGTAGACACTTAAAAAATTTGGCATCAGTGTAGAAATCTCCAGTCCATAATCATTTGACGGCAAGTATAACATAGGTACACTATCTGGGGCACTGTATATTATTCAGTTATGCGTGACTTTCTTTATTAGGTTTGGCAATTCATAAGATAGCATTTCTCCTGATCACCCGGTCCACAATTAGCAATCTTTTCATTGAAGCATGCCCCATTTCTGACAATTTCACAAGTTGTCCAATTTAAATATAGCACAATTGATCTCGTTTTGTGCTCATCCTCATCATTACATCCACACATCTGTCAGGGACAGTTGTCGTTTTAGGTATCCTCGGGCGATACGTCTTATTTCTTCTGTCCGGCGAGTTATTTTGTCAGCGAACCCAACTCAGAGCCGAATGATTGCCGATGACGTTTTGACGTAAACGCTGATCGCTGCAATTTGTACCTCACCCCGCCAATGAACTTGTCAATTGTTTCTGTCCATGGCGACTCTATCTCAAATTACTTCGGCCCGATCTTATCGCGTTAACTTCATGTTCGTGTTTGGATTTCTTGCCGATACTAGACTTTATTACGTGATGTGGTGATTTTCATCAATTTATCTCCTGATCACTTACGAGTAATGAAAATTTTATCTGTCTTCAGGATAATGATCTGATGGTACTCGTAAAATGTTTTATGAGATTTCACTGGTTACTTTCTGATGACGTGGGATAATAATCATTGTCATGTGATAATAAACATACATACGCGAATGGAACATGTTTCTCATTTTTATGAATGTTATTACTGTGAATATTGAATATATAATTGTAGTTATTTTTATCAGTACATGGTTTATGTTCCAAGTACAACTTCATAAGAAGGATACTTCGTCACTTAGGAAAAAAGCCACGAGTGGCTCAGCAATGTTTCGACAAGACACTTTTCACGCGTGATAAATACACTATTTTTTCTATATCCGTTCAAAAATCACGAAAAAGATAATAGAACAGAAAAATTTGAATGATAGTAGCCATGCTAAACGGTATTTAGATAATTTTTTGTTCCTACTCCTTCAGAAAAATTGATTTTCCGTGTTTTGGAATAAGGTTAGGTAAGAACTGACAGTTATTCAGTCTTCTGTCATCCACCGGGCGATAAACATGTTTTAGTTCACAAAACTGTTTAATTAATATATATAGCAAATTAACTTCGTTGTTTAAATATTAAATAAAAAAATCTGTTGTGGCCAAGCGCGAAGTTTTGTACACGAAGTGTGCTAACTTCCACGAATATTATAAATAGCTGCATAATATTTATAAACTTTATTAATCCGATTTTTTATTTTAAAAAGTTATGATATGAATATTGGTTGTATATAATTTAGTATTTTTATTACCTCTCAGTAAGAGATTTTAGTGAATAAGTACGTTTAAAGGTTACTAGAATCCGATTTTAACATTTTTAAAAATATGCCTATGTATGTGTGTGTGTATGCGCGTGTATCTGGATATTGGAGAGACGGTTTCTCAAATTCTATAAGACTAAAGACCAATTTAACTACGTATTCCTTAATCTGACATTAATGGGAAGAGCTGAAAAGGTTATGGTAACAATTGGATAACGGAAGTAGTAGTTTCTTAAAAAAATCTTCTAAACATTATTTTTTGGAAATTTATTATGTTACTACAAATATTAAAGAATATAAAATTCACTATCCGATACAATGAAGATTTTTATTATATCATCTATAAATTTAGAGATAGAGAATTATAAATATATAAAATTGTAGTGAATATCATAGGCACAGTCCAAATAACTCTTTGGAAACCAGTTGAAAAATTAATATGTTTGTGATTGACAGAAAAATGTTAGTATCAAATATCCAGATATATTACTGAAGGCTTTTTCCGGAAGCTTATTTAATATTTCTTATTTCATTATTAAATATTTAAAATTGTACTATATTACATTAATAATATAAATAAATATAAATATATAATCACGGCACATTACCCATTTCTGGGTGTGCCAGTATCTACAACACATGTAGATATCGGTAATGATGACGATATATTTTACCGTGTGGGCGCTTATCAGACGTCACCTCACGGGCACTCATAGCTGGTGTGGAGAGTGCACCACAGGGGTCACTTTTGTGCCACTTAAAATTGGAAATATTTGACGTCTGTCGGGATCGAACCCGGTTCCCCCGGGTTCACGAGCAGGCACTCAGGCACGCGGCCACGGGACCCCATATATTACATAAATATGCATTACAAATACCGCCAATTTCGTCAATGAATTTGAAGAATCTCGAACATTTAGAAAAGTAGGAGGAAATTTATACATAGAATGAATTAAAAAATCTAAAAATATATTAATAATAGATGTAATTAGAATTTTGTGTGTGTACCAGAAATGTTAAATGCAATGTGTAGCCTAATATGGAAATGCTAAGAGATAGATTTTTTTATTACACTTGTTACTTTCATGAGTTATATTTTTAAATAGACATACACTTCTATTTCTATATTTGTAATAATTAATTCATCGTATTCCAGTTTTTCTATTCCACGTTCTTCCCGTTGCTTCCATCTCTACAACTCCACAAATATTTGATTTAATTAGTCCCCATTAGTCCATCTCCCGCTTGGTCTAATAGCGAACAAAAAACCCGTAGGAGAAACAGGATCATTTACATAGGTTTAATAGTATGTAATGCATAATGAACAAGCATGAAAGTGATATAAACAATACGCGAAGCGGGCAGGGAATAAAGATGACCAGCAGCGCTCGTGTCGGCGAAGTCTAGTCGATGCCTCCTGCTGCTCTAGCTAACGACCAGACAACACGAAGAGTAGGCGAGATTTTAGACCGAACTAGAAAGAGCGAAGAAGGTGAAGAGTAGTAAAAGATGTTAGAATATTTTGATCGGGGTTGAATTATTTTTATACCTAAAGCAGGAACTGATGATTTCATTTGTTTTATAAACCAATCGAAAATTTGGTAGCATGCGTGTATTTAAAATCCAATTTTTATATAATTTATACATAAAATCTAAAAAAATCCGAAACAAAGCGATTATATAGTTCTAAAGTGTATGCTACCAAAATTAGAAAAGTAAAATCGCATTCGCCTACTTTCTATGATAGAATTAGTCTATTCCCACCAATGACAAGTAGTACTTACACAAAATTTTAATCACCTAAACTAATACATGATTACCATTTAGAAATTGGGGTGATTGGGATGAATTTGTTACTTTAGTCATTTAATCTATCAATTTAAACAGTAACTAATTAATTCACATATCCAATTTGTGTATCTGTAATGGCCAGTTGCAACACTTACCCTTAAATTTTAAGTGTTACTTAAATTGACAATATCGTATCGAAACGAAATGTCAAATGAGTAATTGAATATTGCTGCCAAGATTTTGATTTGTATTTTTTTTGTTCAAGTCTAGCTCAAAATTTAATGGCCAGTGGTGCAACAGGGCTTTAACATGTAAGTACTAATGATTTCTTTTTTTTTCTATATTATTGTCTAATTTGTATATACCTATGTATATTTACCTTCTACTACTCTTTAATATATTTATATTTTTTGTAAATATTGCTTGTCTGCAATGAGATCATGCAAAAAAAATAATTGTACCTTTTTTCTGTTTAAATCGAAAAAGGATAGTCTAATTCATCGATCAGTATGATTAAATTATTTTTTATTTATATTTTTTGTTGTATAAAATCGTTTTAAATTATATTTTTAAAAAGTTGCAAAAACCAGCCATGTTTTATCGTCACAACGTTACGAACCAAGTTCAGACTCATTTCAAACAGACATTTTATATGGACACATCATTTCTAAAAGAAAAATATATATAAACTATAAATTGAGGATTACATATCTGAATATGCTATAATATATTAATATAATATATTTCTATTTATTTTTATAAATATAATTTTCATTTGGCGTGAAATTTTCATCTACGTTACATCAGATGTTTCTTTCACTTTTGAATCTTTGAATTAGACGGTTAGGTAGAAGGTTATAAACGCATGTGAGACATTAAATATATTGCAGAATATTATTTTATTCTCTATTTTGGCGTGAAACAATGTTCCATCGACATGTTTACATTCATAAATTTTAGGTAATCTTTAAATGTCACTTTGACGTTAAAGACAATGTGAAAATCAAAATGGTCGTGCCTTTCACTCTGTGACGTCATGGGACAAGGGACAAAGCGGGGGTCTAGCAGCTTCATTTTAAATAATGTCATTTTCAATTACAATTTTTTCATGATTAAAGATCGATTTGAGGAAATATAAAAAATATGGGTCTATTATTTTTCACTACTCTGTCGATTAAAATTATAAAAAAAGTCGTGCATGACCTCATTGAGGTGCAAGCCCTGTTGAGAATTGCTAAATCGTTAAATAAATAAATAAATAGTGTGAAGAATGCATTTAATTTTGTCCAGTTAGACATCCAGATTCTAGACCAACATTTATTGTAAAATATAATTTAATTTATAATGTTAATTAATTAGTTATTGATTTTAAAATAAAGAGAAGTCGGATTTGTATTACAAATGATGGTATAATGATTTTAATTCCAAATAATTTTTATAACATTTAACGAATAACTGCACCCTAATATATGTAGGTATAAATATAATAAAATAATTTAACATTAAAAGCAAATAATACACGAATAATAAATTGGAGTATTTATAATGGATTAAAAATATAATTAATTAAAAGTAGCAACAAATATTGTATTACAAACAGAATCAATTAATTAAATTTATGTACTGATATACGAGTATTTTACAGAAGAAACATCATATATATGAATAATGATAGAAGTTTGAAGAATGTAGCTCCGTTTAAGATAACAAACATTAATCAAAAAGTGTAGTAATGTCTTGGAAGTTAGTAACTTTCTACAATTTACAGGTCTCTTGATGGACTACTACTGAATTGTAAGAAAGAGTTGTAAATTAAGGAAGTATGAAAATATTTCAACCACGATAAGATAATATTCGTGATCTTGCTCTATTATTGATAACTTTTTATTTGACGAAATACGAGTTTCATAAAAATGGTTCGCAATTTCAATATTTCATTAAAATTTTGTGTTTAAATAGATATAATAGAGACGATAATAGAAAAGCTTTTGATAAAGTAGTTCACCAAATTTTACTGCAAAAATTAAGGTCCAAGTTCAATATCATCTAAGGGGATACAAATTAAAATTATTTACTCCTACTTCAGGAGTACCACAAGGCAGTATTCTTGGTCCTCTACTCTTCGTTTTATTAATCAATGATATAATAACAATTTTTTATCAATTCTCTGTTGCCAAAATCATGACCGCAGTAAAACATTTTACTTCTAGAAAATACGCCAAAATAAACCTTATTTTTAAACTTATTTATAAGAATATCAAATTTTTGTACAAATCAATAACAAAAACACTATCTTGTTTTTAGAGAGGCAATTTGTAGTGTTGCAGGTTGTAATATACTTTGTTTGTATAGGCTGATCGGTATGCATTCCCATTGTCAAATATTTCTGAGTTAATTGTCGGGCGCGCGAGAGCATTGTGTGTGTAAACACTGCGAGCAGCAGGGGTCCGTCAAATTGTCGCACATTATCGTAAATATACGACATATCCCCCATACAAATTTATACAACTTCTGAGCTGATCTCATATTAATGCTGCAAGTGTGGGATGCAAGGTGAAGTGCACAGGCTTGTACTCACCAACATTTTAAATATTAATTAAAGCAGAATTTTATACATATTGATCAATATTATTATATGGTAATTTCTCTTAATTATCAAAATATATACGAGGAACCGTTTTCATTTTCACGAACTAGGTAAGAAAAGATTAGAACAGCAACAAAAAAATATTTTTTAATATAAGCCCCTTGCTTTTGCATACAAGTATTACATCGTTTCAATAATAACTTTAATCCTTTATAAAAATATTCCTTTGGTTTGTCTGCAAAATACTTTTCAACAGCCACTGAAGTTCGTTATCGTCTCTAAATTTTGTTCCCCGTAGTTTTTTTTTTTGAGATTTGGAAACAAAAATTGTCGCAGGGAGCTAGATCTGGACCATAAGGCGGATGGTCAATTTCTACGAAACCACATTCAGCAACGGCAGCCATTGAAAGTCTTTACTTGTAGGCTGGTGCATTGTCGTGGAGCAGCAGGACGCCTTGCGGGCCAAGACAAATTAACAGATATTATAACTAATGTAGTTGCAATTCTTATGTAAATTGTCACACACGTTTCCAAGGCATATGTGATTAAAAAACAATATAATGAAAATTACATCGAAATTGAAAAGTGTCTAGTCCGGGAATATAAAAACAACCCCTCGTAATAGTTATTTACATTCGAGTGCGTGTAAGTTATATTTTACAGCGCGACAGCTTTGTTTAATGCACGAGCCTTTAAGGCGAGTACCTTATTAGCTGAAGCGCTATAAAATACTTCTCGCACGAGAATTGTATCAAATTTTTTGGCCGACGATAATGAAAATCACTTTTTTAATGAGATAGGTTATACTTCTGAAAAGGGTTAGTTTAAAATACTGGGGTTAAGTCAATTTCCAAATTTGATTTTACTTACCTTCATTAGAGTAGGTACTTCTTCTAGCGAAAATTTATTTGTAATAATAGACGTTGTTTATGACTGATAATATATTTATTTGCTCATGTTTTCTTCGTAATAAATAATAGGTAATTATCGAAATTTGACATTTCAGCAATTTTCACCTCGCGTATTTGGCAGGTATATTGATCGGTGACTATGTTGTAACGGCGGATTTTTACAATAAAGACAGATGTCGCTGCCGTGATTTTGGTTTATATAAATTACTTTTAAATATAGGAAATGTTAAAGTAAAAAAATAACTTATGTAGCTGGTACTTTTTTACATGAACTTTATTATAGTAAAGATGATTTCTTCTCTAAATGACCATAAACGTCCAGTGTATTTTGATTAGTTTACCGCATAATTAGACAAGTTACAACACAGTAAGCGTAAAATGTAGGTTACACTTGCTGTGTATACAATTGTAAAGTTCCCATAACACTTCAGGAGGGCAAAAAATTTATTTGGTGCGCATGCGCAGATTGGCATCAAATGTCAGTTGATAAATTTCACAATTATCCTGTTTTCTTTCACTTTATCATTAATATTTAATTTTTTTTGTTGAAATGAAACATAACAAACTGTTGTATTAAATATAACAAATTTGTTTGGTTTAAGAAATCCATCAAATTTAGAATATTGTTAATTTGTGATATTTTTGAGGTTATAACAACATACAATTAAAATCATGGCGAGATTTTGACAGTATCATCAGTGTGGCGATTATTACCGAATACTTACGATCATGTTCTCAAAAGATTACAGTGACTTAATGATCGTTATAATTGAAATTACGTTTATAATGATCATTAATATAATTTACATATACAAGATTTAATTTCTTTTGAAGGAGATACTGTGATTTTAAATTATTCCAGAGTAAAAAAAAGTAGCATAGTTACTGCTGGCCTAAGAAGGTTTTGATCCTTTATTAATAAGTTTCTACGAGTCATATTAAAAATCAACCTGTATATGTGAAATATGGAATTTAGAAATAATACTTGTACTTGTCCTGTGGCCGCGTGCCTGAGTGTCTGGTCGCGAACCTGGGGGAACCGGGTTCGATCCCGATAGACGCCTGGTAAGCGCCCTCACGGTAAAATATATCATCATTACCGATTTCTACATGTGTTGTGGATACCGGCACACCCAGAAATGGGTAATATGCCGTCATGATATATTTATTTATTTATTTAACTACCAGTGAACTACATTCTCAAATGTGGATAATTCAATTCACGCGATTTAAAATGTTTGCAGCAAATAAAAGAAAATAACATTATGATTAATGACATTTCAAAAATTCGGAAATATGTAAACAAAGGTACTAGATTTTGTGCATTTTGCAAATAATCAGACATGCAGACATTTGGGACAAGATAAATGCAACGCATAATCAATTAAATTCCACAGTGCGCATCGACTCGTAAATAAAAGAGAAAAACATTTATTGCATGCAGTTGCTAATTGAAGTATCAAACAATAAATTAAACGAACTGATTAAATTCGCGATATGAATCATTGTCCGCGACTGTTAAGAACATATTTTCTCTTGTATAAAATATGTTGTCAAAGCGCTTTGCACCATTCAACGATTATAAATAACCGATTTAATTTTTCTTCTTTTGTACCGAACATACTTGATTCTCTGTACGACTGTGCTAAAATAAAATATAGCGTACAACATTTGTATCGTCGGCTCGGATGCTTTCGATGCAGGTGAGACAGAGATAAGCTATCGCGGACAGTGCCACCCCAGAATATATTTCAAAAAGGGCACATGGAATTTATTTTATAGTATTTGTAAATAGACCAAGTTTTATAAATACTATGACAATGTATTCATGAGTCAAAATACTGGTATACGAGGTGTGTTCAAAAACTATCGCGAATTTTGAATTTTCGCGGGTTACGTATATTCGAATTTCGATCTTTTTGTGGCTTTATGTTGGTACTCATGTCTCTCACTTATGTCGACAAGCTCGGCCATTTTGAATGTTCACTTAATTGTTGACAGCTGCTTTGCTTGCACGTGTTTTGGATCGTCTTCGATTTTTACCTATTCAAAAAAATGGAACAAAGAACCTGTATCAAATTTTGTGTGAAAAACGAAATTAAGTGCGCGGATGCATTCCGAATGTTGACTGTGGCATACGGAGAAGCTACCTTGGACCAAAGCAACGTTTATCGGTGGTACAAAATGTTCTCAGAAGGCCGAGAAGATGTGAACGACGAAAAGCGTGCCGGACGCCCGAGCACTTCAACAACAGACGAAAAAATTAATGAAGTGGAGAAAATGATATTGGCCAATCGTCGAATCACCGTTAGATAAGTTGCTGAGGACCTAAACATATCGATTGGCTCGTGCCATTCGATTTTTATCAATGATTTGGGCATGAGACGGGTCGCCGCGAAATTTGTACCAAAATTGCTCAATTGCTCGTTGCTTGTGCGCGACTTTTTAGCCAAAAACAACACACTAATGATGCCGCAGCCACCGTATTCCCCAGATCTGGCCCCCTGTGACTTTTTCTTGTTCCCTAAACTGAAGAGGCCCATGAAAGGACGACGTTACGCTACGCTTGACGAGATAAAGACGGCATCGAAGGAGGAGCTGAACAAGATAAAAAAAAATGATTTTTTGAAGTGCTTTGAAGATTGGAAAAACCGTTGGCACAAGTGTATAATATCTCATGGGGATTACTTTGAAGGGGACAAAATAGATATTCATGAATAAATAAATAATTTTTGAAAAAACACAAAATTCGCGATATTTTTTGAACACACCTCGTATGATTTATGATGCCAAGCAAAATTAGGTATAACTACCAGATTTTTACTTTGCCAGAGCGGGACAATTTTAAAGAAAAAAAATCAGTTGTGGCCAGCACAAGACCTCTCGTCATTCCTAAATGTCAGAGATTCTTCCAATTCATTAGCCAGATTGGCGGTATTTCTGATGGATATATGCATTTTACCTATAATTTCAAATATTTAATAAATAAAACAATAAGAAAGATTAAATATACTTCCCA
Source organism: Ophonus ardosiacus (assembly GCA_943142095.1). NCBI lineage: Eukaryota > Metazoa > Arthropoda > Insecta > Coleoptera > Carabidae > Ophonus > Ophonus ardosiacus. Next base: position 8,817,763 of record OW964830.1, on the reverse strand, counting down.
GAAAACGCTTTCAGAATGTCACTAAAACTGTTGATTTTGACAATGATATCTGTTATTTACAAACTATGTTATAAACATTTGAATTTGTTAAATGGTTTCTTTAGTGCCTTAGCCTCTGCTATTAGAGTATTCTATATGTTATAGAGTATTTAGCTCTAAATTTATACAAGATATAATAAAAATTTTAAGTATATTAGATGGATAATTTTATTCTTTAATATTTGTAATAACAAAAATTTCCAAAAAAAATATATTTTGAAGAATTTCTTTAAGAAACTACTACTTTCGGTTGTCCAATTGTTACCAAAACCTTTTCAGCTCTTCCCAGGAGTGTCAGATTAAGGAATTAATTTTTAAACAGGTCTTAAGTCTTTTAGTTTTTGAGGAATCGTCCCTCCAACATCCACACATACACACATACACACATCCATACATACACACACACACACACACACAGAGAGAGAGAGAGAGAGAGAGGGAGAGAGAGAGAGAGAGAGACAGACATACATAATTTTTAAAATGTTATAATCGGTTTCTAGGGACCTTAAATCGTGTTTATTCTCTATAAACTGGATTTAGAGATAAAGGCACTGTAATATATTAAATAATTTAATGTAGTTCATCGTAGACGCTAAGGCACTAAGGAAACCGGTTGACAAATTCAAATGTTTATAACATAGTTTGTAAATGACAGATGTCAGTGTCTGAGAGTTTTTTTTTTCTGGGACGTATATTTAATCTTTCTTATTGTTTTATTAATTAAATATTTAAAATTGTAGGTAAAATACATAAATCCATCAGAAATACCTCCAATCTAGTTTAGGAATTGGAAGAATCTGTGATATTTAGGAACTTCCTCATACAATGAAAAATAGATATAATTAAAATTGTATGTGTGCAGAAGACATGTTAAATACAATAAAAACAATATTTGGGTAAAGTTCTGTAATTTTTATGTTATAAAACGATGGTTCGATAGCGAAGTGCAATACAATACTTATATAACATAAAATGGAAATGGCGAGAGGTATTGTGCTGGCCACAACAGATATTTCAGTGAAAGAGCCTAGGTATTTAAACTCTCCAGTTCGAGCCAGTCTCTATTCCAAAAATCTAATATCCCCGTTATTTCCATTTCCTCCAAACCACATGTATTAGGTTTTCGTTTAATAACAATAATAATAATATAAAATTATTTGCTCCTTTTGCAAATGTCCTTTGTTCTCCGCCACTGTCACCAACCATCCAACCGTCACACCAGTGGCCAGCGCCCAGCCAACCAAATCATTGGATAAACATTTGCACCCATGAATCTCTGCGCACATAACACAGCATCAATAACCACGATGCATTATGCATAGGCACGGATCCAATGCTCAAATTTACGAACACACATCACTGTGCGTCCCACTGCGTCCGACTGCGACTGCTTTTCCCACCGGCAGCAATCGCGCTAATCAATTCCCAATCAGATACAAGAATATTCAAAAGAACGAAGAATTTCATAATTAGATCAGAAAAAAATCTGTTGTGGCCAGCACATGACCTCCCGCTAATTCCATGTTTAAAATAGCAATGAACTTTAAGTAAAGTATCACTTCCATTGATCGTTTGTAAACAAAATCTACTTTGTTGTTCCAATAAATAGAAAAGTTTGTAATACGAAATTTTGGCTTATATTTTGTTATGTTTTTCCTGAAAAATCTGTGAGCAAATACCAACTTTGCGAAGTTTTGGATCATTAATATATTTTAAGAAAAAATCGTCACACACACATTATTGTCAAAATTAGCACTAACTTCCTTATGCTCTAAAACGCAATCAAATTATATAAGAGTATTAAATACCAACTTTGCGGATCTTAATATATTTTAAGGATAAATCGTCACACATACATTATTGTCAAAATCATCACCAAATACCTAACTTCCTTATGCTCTAAAACGCAATCTGCGTAAATTCTTCGCCGTACATTATCCATTTCGTAAATGTGTATTTGTAAACTATTATTTGACACTTTGAAATCACGTTCTTATTTGAGAGCTGTTTGATATATAATGCAAACTAAAATCGAATTATCCTGTATATCTAATATTTATGTATGTTGGAAAATATATTATTTTTACAAACCTTAATTTCATTACAATCATATTTAAATTACTAAATTCTTCTTAACAAGGTTTCATTACTAATTTTAATGTTATTTCTTCGTGACAGTGACATTTGTTTAAATATGTCAAATTTGTTACTAAAGTATTGTTTTTGTTTGACGCAGAGGCAAAGTGATGTACAAAAATATTTTATAATTCAATATTTAAAGTTATTTCAAGTTATTTACTAAATGCTTATCGTAGAATTGAAGATTGTGCCATTATATTTCATTTGTATTGGTAAAAGTTGCTAAAAAATTATATTCAATGAATTTTTTACAAGAAAAACTGTTAAAAGTTTGTATAAATGATACTTCCGGTTATCCGATATACACTAAAAACTAATGAGCTGTTCCCACATTAGTATAGAATGGGTATACAAAATTTCAAATTTTTCTGATTGATAGTATTTGAGTAATCGTGTCCACATGATCCACACACACAGACACACAGACACACACACACACACACACACATACATACCTACAGACATCATTGTAAAAATGTTGAAATCGAATTCTGGGGACATCAAAACGTGCTCATTCACTAAAATCTCTATATGTGATTTTTAGCACGATCCCTATACCTCCCTTACCTAGGGTAGCGGGAGGTAAAAAAAAACAGATTAGAACTGGAAGATCGTGTTATATTTGCCGTCAAAAAGTATGGATTGGAGATTTCTATACTCTTGACAATTCAGTAGCTATGGTTGAAAATGAAGAAATAGCAACACCGAAGGGCAAGGCGGCAAGGGACAGGGAGTGGAGAAGGGAAAAGTTGAGCATCAGTCGATATTCATTTGACGGCGTATATAATCGGGAATAACCTGCCAACAAATGAAATCTTCACCAAGTATTGCAAAAACTAGACTATTTACAATACAGTTTACCCGACTAATCAGAATAGCCAATTATCCGATTAACGGATTAATCAAAATAATGTAGTTCGGTACCTACTAAAAATAAAGTTGTATAGTCATATATTGAAAATATGAATAATTTTAAACGATTCTGTACCAAAATGTTTTTAAAATTACATGGAAATATATGAAACACATCATTTTTATTAAAATAAAACAAATTTATCTAAAAAATTTAACAACAGATTTTATCTTTGACAAGGTACGACTATAATTTTCTGATATTGACAGCTAACCACCTCGACATCAATTTTTGGCATATTATTTGAATAAATTATAAAATTATTTAAATTGTAAATAAAGATTTGATGGCACATACAAATTTAAAATTCAGTAAAATTATTAAAAAATAATATTTCAAAAACCAACACATTTGGAAAGTGTAACGAACGCTAAAATTTATCATTTTATTTAACTCTCAGAAAAAAAAAACAGATTGATAAGTGAGTACCGGATCCCATTGGCACCGCCAATAGATTTAATTGATAAACCATTCGGTTTTAATTAGAGTTAATTAACTCGATTTCTATTTTAGTCAGGTATTCTATTTAACATAGGCCCTAACTTTAGTGGGTCGAGTATCTTTAGACTCTCTGATATTTAGGAACTTCCTCTTACGATAAAAAAATAGATATAATTAGCATTTTATATGTATACAAGACATGTTAGATACAATAAAAAAAAAAAACAATATATGGGTAAAGTTCTGTATTTTCTTTTTTTACCTCTCGCTAAGAGAGGTATTGGATTCATGCTAAAATTCGCATATCCAGATTTTATTGAATAAGCACGATTTAAGGTCCCTAGAATCCGATTATAACATTTTTAAAATGATGTCTGTGTGTGTGTGGATGTGTGTATGTGTGTGTGTGTGTGTGTGTGTGTATGTATGTATGGATGTTGGAGGGACGATTCCTCAAAAACTATAAGACTTAAAAAATATTTAACTGCAGAGCTGAAAAGGTTTTGGTAACAATTGAACAACCGGAAGTAGTAGTTTCTTAGAAAAATTCTTCCAAATATAATTTTTTGGGAGTTTTTTTTATTAAATATTGAAGAACATAAAATTCTCCATTTAATACACTTAAAATTTTAATTATATCTTGTATAGATTTAGAAATGAAGACACTATAATTTATAGAGTAAACTAATCGTAGAGGCCAAGTCACTAAGGAAACCAGTTGACAAATTCCAATGTTTATAACATGACACATTGTCAAATATCAACAGTTTTAGTGACATTCTGATAGCTTTTTCTGGGAAGCATATTTAACTTTTTTTTATTGTTTTATTAATTAAATATTTGAAATTATAGGTAAAATTGTGGTAAAATACATATATTTATCAGAAATACCACCAATCTGGTTAACGAATTGGAAGAATCTCTGACATTTATAGAAACTTCCTCATACAATGAAAAATAGATATAATTAGAATTATATGTGTGCAGAACACATGTTAAATACAATAAAAAACAATATTTCGGTAAAATTCTATTTTGTTATAAAACGACGGTTCGAAAGCGAAGTGCAATACAATACTTATATAGCCTAATATGGAAATGGCGAGAGGTCTTGTGCTGGCCACAACAGATTCTTTTTATTAAAAAACAATGTTTCGACAGCGAAGTGCAATACAAGACTTATATAACATAAAATGGAAATGGCGAGGTCTTGTGCTGGCCATAACAGATTTTTTTGGTTGGCTTCATGAATCCTTCAGGTTAACGTCTATGGACCGATTTTTTTTTTTTAATGTGTTTGAAATGTGATTGAAATAGTTAGTTATGCTATTTTTTTTAGTTTTATTTGTTTTTGTGTAATTCGTTGTTTGAAGATATTTTTGCATAACACACATAAATATATATTTAGGATCATTGTCCTGCATAATAACTAACAACCTACGTCACAATGGTTAAAAAAAGTTTTAAATTTCGTAATTTCGTTTTTTTATATAAACGTGTTCAGAATATTTAAAATTTGATAATTAATAAAGTAACAATTTTTTTATTAACTAACTAAAAAATGAACACTATTGTAAATCATGCTAAACATTATGTACCTACATATGTTTAATATGCTAAAGGCACAATGCTCATAAAATCATCTTGTCAATTTTATAAAACGTCGTTGCAGCCCAAAGTCAAATAATATATTCTAATTAAAATACGCCTACTCAAAAATAATTTTAATTCCAACAAGCCTGAAATTATATACTCAAAATTCATATTCAAGTCAGAGTCAGAAAGAAGGCTATGGTATGGCAAACAAGACAAGGCTTCCCAGCCTACTGCAAGTCCGTCGTGTTTACATTAAATAGAATTTCAGAGCTGTCACCTCCCCACGTATAATTAATCTATCAGTGGTGCGAAGCCCCTCATTATGCTGCCATTTCTGCGTTTTCCACGCGGTAATTGTTTACGTTTTGAAACCTACAAGTACAAATTAGCTAAACCGTCGTTTTATTATTATTATGCATGCGATATTTCCCTCTTTTATTGCTCGATTTAACAACATACACGTGTTATTAATTTATTCCTGCTAATGTGTAATTAGAGTCAGCTTAAATAAAGGAATTTTCAGCCAGGAATTTTTTAAATATTTCATTATGGTTAGCTTGGCTACCGCGGATAGATTTTTGTTGGTAGGTTGTGTGCAGCGTTTTATGAAAAATTGTTTTTATAATAAAAACTTGTTAATAATTACATAGTGTTAAATAAAACTGCACTTGCTCATGCGAACAAAATTAATTTGTACTAAGAATACAAATTTTTACACATTTTTCTTATACGGTAGCTACCTACTTTAGCAGGTAACTAAAGAGGTAAACATATATTTTAATTTATTTTTTCACGTCTGTTAAAAAAAGTACATTTTTACCTTCCGTCACCTTTAGGTAAGGAAGGTATTGTCTTTGGTAAAAAATTCGTTGGTGAGTTTTCAATGAATAAGCACGTTTTAGGGTCCCTAGAATACGAATTTACTATTTTTAAGATGATGTCTGTATGTGTATGTGTGTCCGTGTGTGTGTGTGTGTGTGTGTGTGTGTGTGTGTGTGTGTCCGTGTGTGACAATTTTTTCTCCGACGATAACTCCAATACTACAATTCTAAAAATTATAATTCTTTCTTATTCCTCTTCTTTACATCCATATAAAGAGCTGATTAGATTTTGGTTATAAATGATCCACCGAAAGTACTCTTATTTGAAGATTTTAACAGTTTTTCTTGAAACATTTTGTGATTATCATTATGAAAGAATATCTTATTCTCTATATGGTTTGATTATGCATTTTCCTTCATATTCAATAGATATAGAGTTATAGAGACATTAAGAGAGATTAACTTTCAAGAATTAGTCAGCTTTGCTAAAATTATGGAAACAGCAGATATATTCAAAAAAATTTAATTGACAGATGTCAGTGTCAAATGCGAAACTAAAGTTGAAAGTATAGGATCAGAAAGTTATATGTGAATGTGATAGAGTGTCCCTCGCAAGTGACTTGCAGTTGCAGCCTCGCCTCAAGATTAGAATTTTCAATGCCGGAAGTACGAGAAAGGCCAAAGAGAAAATGGAAAGACTGTGTAGCAGAAGATTTGAGAGAGGAAGAATTGTGTGAAGATGCGTTGGACAGGAATGTGTAAAAGAGAAGAGTAAGAAACAGCGACCACTAATAAAATAGGGAAAGGAACTTTCGGTATATGGAATTTGTAAAAAATAGTGTGTTCGTGTTACAATTTTACAGGATATACAGAATCATTTTCAAGGAACTTTTGGTATAGGATATGTACAAAATATATCGAATTGACGGAAGGTTTTGTGCTGGCCACAACAGATTTTTGTTATTAAAATGGATTTGTAAAGTATGTCTTTTTTAACACAATAAAAGTGTGAAAAAAGTGCAAAAAGAATAAATTTTTCCCAAACTTTTGTTTCATACTTTATAGGTAACTGTTCATTTGCTAGTGAATAAAAAAATCTAATGTGGCCAGCACATTACCTTTTGTCAATTCTATGTATTTTGTACAAATCCCTTACCAAAAGTTACTTGGAAAAGATTCTATACATCCAGTAAAATTTGTAATACGAACATATACTATTTTTTACAAATTCCATACCGAAAGTTCATTGGAAAAGATTCTAGATATCCAATAAAATTATAGCACGAACATAAACTATGTAAATTGCATCTGACACTGACATCTATCAAAAAGATTTATTTCAATATGTCAGTAGTTTGCAATTAAAGTTTCAAATACGGGTACTTCCGGTTGACCAATTATAACCCAAATCTAATCAGCTCTTGAAATGGATGTAAAGGAAAGCAATACGAAAACATTGTAATTTTTAGAATTGTAGTGTTGAAATTACCGCTCACACACACACACACACACACACACGCACACACACCTACACACACACACACATCATCGAAAAACTAATAAAATCATATTCTAGGGACCCTAAAACGTACTTATTCATTAAAATCTCACCACCGAATTTTTTGTCCAAAGACAATACCTACCTTCCTTAACGAAAGGTGACGGAAGGTGAAAAAAAATTAAATCATTTTCACTGTATTTCACTCTGCAACAAATAATGACGGTTTTCATGCACCGACTATTAATTAATTAGTTTTTTATTTTGTGAAAATTACTTACATATTATTATTTCGTCAAAATTGAATAAGCTATTGTACAGGTATTAAAAAATAGTGTCACAAATTAAGAGGGCATATAGTACTAACCAAAATGATTAAAAAAGTTTCATCAACATGGGTCCGATCTTCAACTGTTTTTGTGAAAGAGGCTATTTTGTATTAGAATCGAAGAAAAACTGACTGAGATAGTGGTCGAACGAAAATTTGTCTATGCCAGTAAATAAACTATAAAAAAACAATAACATTTTGTATGAAACATTTTTTTCACTTTCTGATAGTTTCGAAGTTATTTGAAAACTATATATTGACCAAGGTTGCCACAACTTTTGTCTTAGTATAATTATTCGATTTTTTGTTTTGAAAAAGAAAAACACATCTAAGATGACCTGTGTAAGGTAAACAAAATGTCTCATTTAATCAAAGTCGTAACTCGTACAGTTTTCAAGATAGCAGAAGTAAACACCGAAAAAACTCATTTTTCATAGCCCTATATCTCGGAAACTATTGAAGATCGGACCCATATTGATTAAGCTTTTTTTTACTCATTTTGGTCAGTACTATATGCCCTCATAATTTGTGACACTTATTTTTTAACACCCTGTATAAACCACGTAATCGGGAAAACAAAAATAAAACTTTTGACTATCATTCGTAGAATAGACATTGCAGCAGGTCAATTATAATCCTTTTGATTCCTGCCCCATTCTCCATACAAAGTCGTCTTTCTTAACCCTGTCACCAGCACACATCTTATCTCCTTATCGTTTCCTCTCTGGTTATGACATGTATAGTGTTGGTGGTCGCTTGCGATTGTTATTTAAAGCAGCCCTTGAGGCTGAGCTTAGGACAGAGGGCAGTAGCAGAAGCAGTGGAATCAGTTCCAGTCCGGACAGGAAAGCAGGACGTAATTGGACGCAAAGCTGGGAAAAGTCAAGGATAGCAGGACAGAGGAATGGTCCAGTTCCTGCCCGACGGTTTCAATTACTCCACTTCCTGGCTAATGAGAGATGGACACGCGAGAGGAATTGTGACGAACCAGGGAAGGAGGATGGGAAGTTTCAGGAAGGAGCTTTGTAGACTTGGAAAGTGATTGTATAACACTACGAGAAACATGCGGAAGAATTGAATATCTAATATACTCCGTATCGAATCGAATTATTAGGTTTTGGAGAGGGACGCAGTTTAACAAAAGCGTGACAAACTTAATTAATCGAAAATGACGAGGCAGTACCTGAAGGTGAGGAGCCAATATTAATAATAAGACACACATGCTAAAAATCGCATATCTAGGTTTTAGTTAATAAGAACGTTTTAAGGTCCCTAGAATCCGATTATAACATTTTTACGATGATGTGTGTGTGCGCGAATGTGTGTGTATAATACTTAAAACCAGTTTAACTACGTACACCTCAATCAGATATTTATGGGAAGAGCTAAAAAAGTTTTAGTAACAATTGGACAACCGGAAGTAGTAGTTTCTTAGAAACATTCTTCTAAATATTATTATTTGGAAATTTTTGGTATTACAAATATTGAAGAACATAATAGGTATTCTACATCTGATACATTTAAAAATTTTATTATATCTTCTATAAATTTAGACATAAAGTCCCTATAATATAAAGAATAACGAGATGTAATAAGTCGAGTAGACTAAACTAAACTAAGGAAACCAGTTGACAAATTCAAATGTTTATAACATAGTTTGTAAATGACAGATGTCAGTGTCAAAAATCAATAGTTTTAGTGATATTCTCAAAGCTTTTTCTGGTAAGTACATTCAATCTTTCTGTTTTATTAATTAAATATTTAAAATTATAGCTAAAATGCATATATCCATATTAGAAATACCGCTAATCTTGTAAATGAATTAGAAGAATCTCTGACATTTAGGAACTTCCTAATACAATGAAAAAATAGATGTAATTAGAATTTTGTGTGCCCAAGACATGTTAAATACAATACAAAAATATTTGGGTAAAGTCTGTAATATTTTTATTATAAAACGACGTTTCGACAGCGAAGTGGAATACAACACTTATATAACATAAAAATGGAAATGGCGAGAGGTATTGCGCTGGCTACAACAGATTTTTAATTGAAGTATGTACAGTAAAATTTTTGAAAGAAGTCCGATCAAGGCCATCTCATAAAAACTATGTAAACGATACTACTAAATTTGATAGCATAAAATCTTAATTCATAGATGCAATTCGTAGATGGCCTTGATCGGACTTCTTTCAAAAATTTTACTGTAGTTTCTTTTTTGCCACATACTATGTTCATATTTCGTATTGGCGCATATTTCAGCGGTTTTGTGTCTCGAGTTGACTTACGTGATTTATTATTAATAATGCCATAAAGAAAACTATCGAAAAGATCTAGAATAATGTTGTTCTTTGCATGTACGTTTCTTGATGTAGAAACAGATAGTTTCGTATTTGATGTCAACATACACGAATTATTACTGCGCAATGTCATACTTACGTGAAAATACTATAGCATTTTTCATCATAGTTTTATATGTAAAAGAAAAGTAAATTGCAATCATTGTTAGTAAGTGAATATTTGCAATAGGGTAATGCCCCTGTTTCCAAATCTCTTCCCCGTCGTTGACAATGGCGCTGACAGAGGCCGCTCAGCCGCTCATCACAGGCGGAAACCCCACAAGGCTTTATTTTGTTTAATTAATGAAAGTCCGCTTTGTGAAGAAGACGATTAATTATTTCTTTTTCCAAGCCAACTTCTTGTTTGTCGCGAGTTTTGTCTTTGACTTTCCTAAACTAAGAAATGTTTTTTTTCTTTCTAAAAGGATTTTTATTATTTATACAGTTGAACGTTGAATTCATTTACTTCGGTTGTCTTTCTTAATAAGCAGGGATTAATTATCTTGCACAAATTACACTGATTTCATACCAAACAAGATTACTAGATAAGTTTCTTTTGAATGCATAAATAAAATGTGGAAATGACGTTGCTCTTGTAATAAATTCATCTTTGTAGCTGCAGAGTAAATAATATATACAGATTTTTTTTTCTTACGATATCGGCGTACTCGTCTTATTACGTATAAAATCATATATAAATATGAACTTAACTTATGTCCCAAAAATTTTGGCACAAATTTCACAAGGAAGGTTTTGTCTAGTCAAATAATTCGGTGTTGAGTTTCTAAGGAACGAGCGCGTTTTAGGGTCCCAAGAATACGATTTTATTAGTTTTACGATAATGATGATGATGTGCGTGTATATGTGTGTGTGTGTCCGTGTGTGTGTGTGTATATATGTCCGTGCGTGACAAATTTTTCTCCGACGATAACTCCAATACTACAATTCTAAAAATTATAATTCTTTCGTATTCCTCTTCTGTACATCCATAGGAAGAGTTAATTAGATTTTGGGTATAATTGATCCACCGGAAGTACCCTTATTTGAATTTTTTAAAGTTTTTCTTAAAAAAACGCAGTTAAATATTGTTTTTTGACATTTTGTTATTATACATATTAAAGAAAATATTCTTCTCTATACTGTTTGATTATACATTTTCCTTCATATTCAATAGATGTAGATTTAAAGCATTATAAAGAAATTAATTTTCAAAAATTAGTCAGCTTTGCTATTTATCATGGAAACAGCTGATGCTGATATATTAAAAAAAATTCTAATTGACAGATGTCAGTTGCAAGTGCAAAACCAAATATGGAAAGTGTAGGATCACAAAATTGGTATGTCATAGTGCTCCGCGCAAGTGACACGCAGAGAAAGGCCAAAGAGAAGATGGAAGGACTGTATCGCAGAAGACTGAAAGGAATGCATGTGTCAAGAAGATGTGTTGGACAGGATGAGTGGAAGAAAAGAGGAAACAACTACCTGTAATAAAATAGGGGAAGCTGAAGAATAAAAAGAAGTGTCAAGTTCATTTTACTTAGTATATGTTTATGTTATAATTTTATTGGATTTATAGAATAGAAATAGTATGTCTTCGTGTTTGATTTTACGTGATATTATATAGAATATGTTCCAAGGACCTTTTGGTATGGGATTTGTACAAAATACATCGAACTGACGGAAGGTTTTGTGCTGGCCACAACAGATTTTTTGACGTATGTGTCTTGTGGTTATAACCGCTAAATTGATAATATCAATATATTTTTTTGGCAGTCTTGAAAATGACATTTGAATGACAGCGGGAATAAGTCGCGCCCTTATCAGTGGTTTTGGAACTAGAGTTTTTAGCCAGATTTTTAAACAAAATTTGAGTTGTTTTCCGGCCTTGTATTTAATAACGTAGGCTACGGTTATGTACATAATTTTCTGTATCTAGATCCATACCGAAAAATTTAATGCAATCTTTTGTGCTTGCGCATTGCTCTTAATTCTTAAGCATTAACCTTTATGCAAAGTTGGAAATGGCAGTAAAAGTTGCCATGTGATAAACATTTTTACGCATTGCGCTTAGTTATTAATTATAGCTCTGACACATTAGGGAAATCGGTGGAAATGAGACTTAAAGCTGTAAGAAACTTCTAGTCGACACCAGACTCCATATTTAAAAAAATATATATTTTAATTTTATATCTCGTTTTTTCTAAAGTGCAAATATTGTTTCAGAGTGCCCTCAGAACGTGATCTTGTAAAAAGTTGATAATTATCTGTGAAAGCAATTTAACCTGTAATATAATCCGTCCTAATTACATACTCAAAATTTTAAATGCCTGGTCAGCAGCTGACAGTCTGAAAAACATTCTCACACATATCACAATAAAACATTACGGCGTGTTGAATTTCAAGCGAAGGGAAACGAACGAATGGTACGGCATAGGCAGAGGCGAAGCGCAACCAACAAGCAACGAAGAGAAGAGAAGAAATGTAACATGAATCATTTAGTTCGATTTTAATACCTTCAGACACATGATACGGTATTATATCACGCGTGAGCGGGATCTCGATGTGGGAGGAGGCCACAGTCGCCCCCAGCCACATAGGCGGGCCGACAATTTTTCAAACCATTTTAAAACTCGTTCAATATGATTACAGATATTTTTAACTCTTTATAATTTTATTACTTTACTATTATTGGAGGGTTGGTAAATAGTAGAGAACAATTTTTCATTGAAAATATCACTTTATCAATATTTAACTTTGGATCCACCAATATTGGCATCACTGAATCCAATTAAAAAAAAATCTGTTGTGGCCAGCACACTACCTCCCACCATTTCCATTTTAGGATATATAAGTATATGGGGTCCCGTGGCCTCGTGCCTGAGTGTCTTTTCGCGAACCTGGGGGTACCGGGTTCGATCCCGACCGACGCCAAATATTTCGAATTTTAAATGGCACAAAAGTGACCCCTGTGGTGCACTCTCCACGCCAGCAATGAGTGCCCGTGAGGTGACGCCTGGTAAGCGCCCGCACGGTACAAATATGTCATCATCATTACCGATATCTGCGATAAAGCAGATTGGCACACCCAGAAATGGGTAATATGCCGTGATGATATATTTATTTTTTTTATTTATTTATAAGTATTGCGCTGTCGAACTGTCGTTTTATAACAAAAAAAAATACAGAACTTTACCCAAATATTGTTTTTTATTGTATTTAACATGTCTTCTCCACACATACGATTTTAATTATATCTTTTTTTCATTGTATGAAGAAGTTCCTAAATGGCAGATATTCTTGCAATTCATTAACAAGATTGGCGGTATTTCTAATGGATGTATGCATTTTACTTGCAATTTTAAATATTTAATAAATAAAACAATAAGAAAGATTAAATGTGCTTCCCAGAAAAAGCTTTCAGAATGTCATTACTGTTAATTTTTGACACTGACATGTGTCATTTATAAACTATGTTATAAACATTTGAATTTGTCAACTGGTTTCGTTTTAGCCTCCGCGATTTTTTACATCCGATTATTCTATATATTATAGTGTCTTTATCTCTAAATCTATAGAAGATATACTAACTATTTTAAGTATATTATATGGAGACTTTTATATTATTCAATATTTGTAATAATAAAAATTTCCAAAAAGTAATATTTTGAAGAATTTTTCTAAGAAATTAAACAGTTTTTGAGGAAACGTCTTTCCAACACCCATCCATATACACACATACACACACACACACACACACATATATATATATATATATATATATATATATATATATATATGGTAAAAATGTTAAAATCGGATTCTAGGGACCTTATGTGTTGTGTTTCATCGATGTCCTTCAATCTACTAATATACTCAATAAAATTATTAAAATTTTAGTTATATGAAAATAGAGGAAAATCGTGTTTTATATTTAAACGAAGTTTTAGGTAAATATAATATGCTATTGGGAAAAAGTAAAACACACCTTTTTATTTTTATATATTGTAGGGACGAGGAAAAACATCGTATCAAAAATAAAAATCTGTTCTGGCCAGCATAAGAAAACTCTCGCCATTTCCATATTAGGCTATATAAGTAGGTGCAGTAGTGTTTATGGTACACAAAAAAATCGGATTCTAATGACCATAAAACGTGAATATGCGATTTTTAGCAATAATCCAAAACCACTCTTAGCGAGAGAATAAATATGTATACATAAACAATGTGATTAATATAGGTAGCAACTTATGGAAAACGTTTTCATTATTAATGTGATGCTTTTTATATTTTTCCCATGATCTTTATTTAAAAGTTTACCCATAAGGTTTCCTAGGCAGTAAGTTTTATTAACAAATTACTGATCAGTATGTTATGTAAATCACTTAGCGATCAGGAGATGGAGATCGTATGTATATAAAAACAACGATAAAACTTACTTACTTATAAAAATGAAAACCAAAAATTTTAATATGCCAAAATAATTCTCATATCCTATTTTTCAAATTTATTATCATACTGTTTACATTTTTATTATCACACCAAAATCCAAAATTTTGACATGCCAAAGATTCATTTAATTTATCGTTACCTATTTAAAAAAATACATCCCCGCCTTTGGTAGCTGTTGTCAGCTGTACGGCCTTTGGCCATCTCTCGGACCGGCGGATTACTAATCGTCAAATCAAACAATTAATTATAGCCGTATTTGAATTTCATTTAAACCTTAACCCGTGTTCGGTACAAGATGCATCACCTTGCCGTCAGTACGTCTGACACGCGGGAAATTGAATACCTCCGTTGGCCGACGGAATTTTAACCTGGAATATTAAGTGACGGCTTAACTGGTGGCCGCAACAATCTTCATTATGTCCGCAAATTACCCGCGCAGACTGCCCTCTGTTTGTATTTCCAATTTACTACGAGTACATGCCCAATGCCCGCTGCCCACGCCAACTCGATCCGCCCTTTAAGATGTTTCTTTTTGATGAATATGACGTATGCTAATCGTATTTACGGCACAGGTGAATGACAGTGCATTTGAATTCAATGTCAAATAACAATGGAATACTGTTATTATTGTGTCATATTTTTAACATACGAGAATACAACACAGCGATGCTTATATGTTGCACAATAAAATTGTAAGGAGACTAGATGTTAAATAATGGTAATGTAGAATGATTCCAAATGTTATATGAAACAATAAAATGTAATACAATATTTAAACATTAATGCTAATTAAATTATAAAATGTTTTATATAATAACGTTTGATTAAAAAAAATATGTTGTGGCCAGCAAAAAACCTTCCGTCAATTCAATGTATTTTATACAAATCTGATACCAAAAGTATCCTGTAAAATTGTAACACGAACACACTATTTTCTACAAATTCCATATTGCAAGTTCCTTTGAAAATATTCTATAAATCCAATATAATTATAACACGAATGTACATTCTATAAATTGCACTTCACACTTCCTCATTCCTATCCAACGCATCTTCTTCACACAGTTCTTCCTCTCTCAAATATGCTGCTACACAGTCCTTCCATCTTCTCTTTGGCCTTCCTCGTACTCTCGGCATTGATACTACAAGTCACTTGTGAGAGACACTCTGTCACTTATGTTACTTTCTGATCCTATACTTTCCACCTTTCCACTTTGGTTTTGCACTTGACACTGACATCTGTCAATTAGAATTTTTTAAATATATCTGCTGTTTCCATATTTTTTGCAAAGCTGACTAACTTTTGAAAGTTAACCTCTCTTAATCTCTTTATAACTCTATATCTATTGAATATGAAGGAAAATGTATAATCAAATCGTATAGAGAATAAGATTTTCTTTCATATTAATGATCATTAAATGTCGAAAAATGACATTTATCTACGTTTTTTTTTTTCAGAAAAACTGTTAAGAACTTTAAATAAGGGTACTTCCGGTTGACCAAGCATAACCAAAATCTAATCATCTCTTCATATGGTTGTAAAGAAAAGGAATACGAAAGAATTATAATTTTTAGATTTGTAGTTTTGGAGTTACCGTCGGAGAAAAATTTGTCACACACACACGGACATACACACAGACACACACACGGACACACACACACGGACACACACACATACAGACACCAATGTAAAATTAGTAAAATCGTATTCTAGGGATCGTAAAACGTGCTTATTCATTAAAAACTCACCACCGAATTTTTTGACCTAAGACAATACCATCCTTTTGACGGAAGGTAAAAATGTGAAGCAGGCTCATTCGTATTCAAACAGCCTTATATATCTGTACTTCTTGTATTTGCTGTTTGCTACTTGAAAGTGTATAAAATGATTGAATAAGACTACTTTAGCAATAAAATTCAAGTCAGAAATTTAAAAAAAAAACTGACTTTCCGTTCATGTGAAAGAAAATTAGTGTGTCCCTGATAGTAATTGTTTTTTTACTTTCAAAATGCAAAAGCAGATTCATGTTTTATGAGTAGATAGGTATCAGTAAAAATCGATATATGAAATCAGTCTTATCTGTCATAAAATCATTCAAAAACTGCATCCGAATGAGATTTCTGTTTTAGTAAACATCAATCATTCATAGAATTGCCAACTGCCCTACTTTTGGCAGGACAGTCCTGCAACTGCAATTGTTATGCAGTATCCTACGCCTTTAGTGATCAAAACTTCAACTTCCGTAATTTATTGTGCTTCCAAAATTACAATGCGCCACTGAAGGCAGATTTCTGAACTGAGTGAAGTGTACATGTACAAAAGTGGTTGTTTTATTCAGGGATTGTATTTACTTGTATACGAATTTTTATATGCTTTTATCTTCGGCTATTATTGTTTTATTCTTAGTAGGA
The DNA here is from genome assembly GCA_943142095.1 of Ophonus ardosiacus. Taxonomy (NCBI): domain Eukaryota; kingdom Metazoa; phylum Arthropoda; class Insecta; order Coleoptera; family Carabidae; genus Ophonus; species Ophonus ardosiacus. The sequence goes on along the minus strand of OW964830.1, from coordinate 8,800,788 downwards.
TCTGAATTACAGCTAATATAACAGGTAAGTTTTTGATTTTTAAAAAATTAATCAACAAATTAGGAAATATGCAATTTATAGGTTAAAGTTACGATGGAGTTTTCTCCGAAAATATTTACCACATAATATTATGTGGCCACTATTTATTACTTGCTGGCCTGTCACCATATTTCTATATGATACACTACAATTCTCAAATCTACAAATAGTATCTAAATCTAAGCAAAGAAAATTGTTCATTATGAAAGAAAAACAATTAAATAAAAGTAAAGCTATGTAGATATAAATTAATATATGTACAACTACGGCAATGAAATACAATCTAAATAAAGGAAATCAAATGTTTTTTTTTATTAAAAAAAAACTAATATACTGTTAATTAAAATATGACTAAAATACTCTTAACCTACAAATACTTACTAAAATTAACCCTATTAACTAAAATATTATTAAAACTATCGCTAAATTGTTACTACAAGAAAGATCAAACTCAATTCTACCGAAATTAACAAAAAAAAACACTATACTAAATTCGAAATTAAATTAAAAACTACGAAAATACTCTCACACCACTTGTCCTTTTAAGGAAGCCAGCGAAAAATGTACCATTCGTTTGAATTTTGACGTTTGACGTCAGCGCCATCTCTTGATAATTTGGAAGCCCAATAATAAATATTTTCAGTAGTGATATTTTCAGCGATATCATGACGTAGTTCAAGAAATCTTCTTTATATTTTAAATATGCCCTCTGTTCGGTTATATTGCAATTGGTTTTTCGTATAAATTTGGAAGTAAATTTGTATTTTATGACTAATTAATGAACATTAGGCCTCATTCACAGCTCCGAAAATAAAAATAAATACATAAAAATAAAAATAACAATATAAACAGTAGATTCTTATGAAAGTGAACACAGCTCTCGTAAATACAATTACATAACATATAAAAACAAGGATTTGCAAATGTTAAATATTTTACACGAAAATAAGCATGTACATAACAACCGTCTTTTGAGCTATCAATTTACGTTCTGGCAAAAGGATTTCAATTTAAATACAATTTTAAAAAGCTGTCTTAAGATAAAGGTTTGTATATGTGATTGCGTACAGTGCTTTAAAAGGCATGAAATTGTTATTATTGCTTGTTAATTATGAATATATTAAGTGACAGTTGATGCTAATTAAGTTTTATTTTCGAAGCTGTGAACACCAACCATAAAATTTTATTTATAATTTTATTTATATTTCATATTTTTGTGGCTGTGAATGAGCCTTTAAAGTAACAAAAAATTGGGAATCCTATATTCAATGTTAATATAAATGCCAAATTTGAAATAAATACTATAAGGAGTTTATACGAGGGCTGCTGCTTCTAGTAGTGACAGCAATTTTCTACTGTCATATTCATAAAATAAGTAATTATTATTATTTTCGATTTTGTTATCAATTCGCACATATATTAATTCAGTTAGCTTAGATGGCATTTTAAAAAAGTCATTTTTTTAAATATGGAAATTTCGGGTGAAAATTTTCGTCCCATGGTTTTTTATGATTTCAAATATAATTGGTCAACCGGAAGGTTCCTTATATGAAGTTCTTAAGAGTTTTTCTTCAAAAAACGCAGTTAAAAATTATTTTTTTACATGTTATGTGATTATCAATATGAAAGAATATCGTATTGTCTATACGATTTAATTATACATTTTCCATTATCATCATCATCAGTTAAAGAATTATAAAGAGATTAACATTCATAAATCAACTAGCTTTGCTATAACATGGAAAGAGCTGATATTAAAATAATTCTAATTGACAGATGTCAGTGTCAAGTACAATTTACGTAGTGTATGTTCCTAATATAATTTTATTGGATTTATACAATTTTTCCAATGAACTTTTTGTATGGGATTTGTACAAAATGCATAAAATTGGCGAAAGGTAATGTGCTGGCCACATCAGAATTTTGTAGAATACTTTGTTATTATTTATTAAAACAAAATGACAATTACATTATTTTAGTACTTCCCATAACGATAAAACAGTTGAATTTAGCACATACTTAGAAAGGTTATATAGATAAAGCAATAATTTCAGTTGTGTTGTTAATTATTTCGCTGTCTCGGCTCGACTAATTATAAAACATTTATCACTCAAAAATAATATATTATACCGTTATAACTATATGCAAAACAAATATAATATTTTACATTGCATCGGTGGATACTTTATTAACAAATTTATTCACACAGGTGCGCTGTGATATTTCCTAGCATAATTTAGTGCAAATGCGGGATAAAATCAAAAATATCCAAGCCGGCTCTGCACCTGGGAACGGGTATAAATCGTACAGCGAGACACGTGGAATTATAGCAACTGTACTATTAACACAACTAATATTTTATACCGGCGGAACAATGTTGTAACACCCGGTATGTCCTATGTTGTTGTCAACACTTCATCGCTAAATGCATTTATTTCATTTTACATTCAATACGGAAACGAATAGATATAGAAATTTACGCTGAAATATTTGCATAGGTGGGTGGCTGAAATTTGTGGATGTTAGTAGTGTTAGAATGAATACAAACTTGGAAATTGAATAGAAATACATGCACGGATTCATAAGTTTGTATTCGCAAATTGTTTTATAGCCCAGTCAATGGTGACAAAAAGAAAGGGTAGTTCTGGTTTCAATATACAATCTAAGATATTCTGTTTAAAATAAACACTGAAATTGGTTTATGGGTCCACACCAAGTTGTGTAAATTTAACCACTTGCAAATTTGGCATAATAGTACACGTTAAAGTGGTTCAAAATTGAATACGAATATTTAGTAGCATAACACCAACTAACGTATTTTAACTATGCAATGATGTTGCAAGATACATACCTACCTATATGCATGTACGAATGTATGTATTATAAATAAAAAAATCTGTTGTGGCCAGCACAAGACCTTCAGTTAATTTGATGTATTTTGTATAAATCCCTTACCAAAAGTTCATTTGAAAAGATTCATATATCCAGTGAAATTATAACACGAACATAATACATTTATTTAAAAATTCCATACAGAAAGTTCCCTGAAAAATATTCTGTAAATCCAATAACATTATTACATGTATATACATTATGTGTACTCATATATAAATACTCTAAAAATGCGTACACTTACGTAACATTCTCTTTACAATCAAATAATATTACTACCAAGTTTATATCTCTACCCATTTTTGAATTATTGCCCCAAAAGTCAATATACCTCAAAATTTTTAAATTACTTAAAAAATGAACAATATTAGGTATTCAATATATAGTTTAATAGGTTTTGCTATTTATAAAAGTTTACATTCGATATTTTATCTTTAACAATTTAACCAGGTTAAAAAAGTGATAATAACTAAATAACAATTATTATAAAATTATATCTTTTCTATATTAAGATAGCAAACAAATGTAAATCAATATATCCAACAGTTTTCCTATAGCAATAATTTCATTGACCGGTAGTATTTGTTCACAATTTTAATCACACTAACTGATTATCATGGCCACCATTTATAAATGCATTAGAATGATGAAAAAACAAATGAATTTGTTATTTTAGCCATAGCTTAATCACCCCGGATTAAGAGTAAATACTACCGGTCATTGATATTAAAAAATATAAATATACAGCGGTTGTGGTTTATTTGTGACCTTAATTAGAATTAATAATGATATGTTTATTTAAATTATTTAAATGAGAAAAAGTATAATGAGTGAAAATCTATTCTTGTCAACATTGTCACCAATGAGTTTCAATCTCCAAAGTACATAATTATTTGTAATAGTTATCTATTATGCAAATTCCGTAAGAAAAGAATATCTATTGCACCTGTTAGAGCGCATTAGCGTCTCACATACAACGCATTTGCATAAAGATGAGCTTCTTGCGCGTTTCACTGGCTTCAAGAAATTACAGCCATTTCACTTTTTATACTCTAATCAGTTATATTTACTCTACATAATTATACAAAGCAAATCTTTGATCTCTGCGCCAGTTAATTAATCCGTCGCAGGGTCTTCTAATTTTCTAGGTTGGCTGCAGTTCATAAAGCAAGGTTTACACTGCGCAACAAGTATTGAACGACATATATACATGTCATAAATACCCAACTTTGTGCTGCAATTTTTTTTGTTGTGCATAAATTATGTTGTTATTAAGTTATTTACAAATGCACAAATTTATTTTTTCCACAATCGTTAGCAAAATTCATTATTATTCAACTTAAAATAGTGAGCAAAGTAGCATGTTGAAACATAAGTGAGCGAATCAAATAACTTTCTTCACTCACAAGTGAGCAAAATACACAAGCCTATAATAATCTACGTCAGGAGTCATAAATTTTGATGGAGTTACAAATTATACAATAAATATCTACCATTCTACATGAGGGAACAATAATTTTTTGTAGTTAACTTTACGTTAAATTCAGTTATAAACATGTGTACAGTTGAGTTTTTCATTAATAAAAGAAATATACAATGTTTGTTTTTTTTAGAAATATTATATTTCAAGATTGTAGAAAAAATCATGTTTAGCACACGTGAGCACGTCTTTTTCTCACTTGTCCAGTTGGCTCACACGCTCTCGCTCGTGCAGTCAATTTCCAAACGTGTAAGAAAGACATATTTTCCTCATTTGTACTAAAATAGCTATTCTTACAGTTGTAAATTAAATATAAGTACTGTTAAAAAATACTTTTCGCAACGGTTGTGGACGTTTTCAAGTATTCTAATGTTGTTAAGTAATACTTTATACTCACTGGTAATAACAATGCATACGTTATTTCTTTTTAGGTTAAGTGAGAAATAAATTAATCATAAAATTTTAAAAACCAAGGAAGAGATAAAGTAAAGTATACAAAATTATTTTACGTTCTTATAAAATATTTGTTTAACAAGGCAAATAAGTGACATGTTCACTGACGCAAATTAATTTTACGATTATTTTCAATATCATTCTTGTGTTCCAATGTAAAAATAAATTTGAATGATTTTATTGACAGCTAAAAGGCAACAAAATTTTCTCACTGTCGCCGGCAGAGAAACTACAACATTCTTGCCTAGTAATTGTCAATAAAATCACACATTTAATGCCAATCGACGAAAATTGTAAATTACGTTCCAAGTAAAGAAAAGTGAAAGTGTACCAGACGAGTACTGTACAATCACTTTTCTGACGAGGTGCGTATTGTTTTTTCGTATTTTATATTAGTTTTAAAATTTGAATCTTTTGCTGCATAATATTCCGAATTCAAAACATAGTAGTCTGATTCTCAGTATCAAAGTAACTTGACAGTTATTGTGTTTTGTACCTTCCAGCCTCAAAACCAATTAATTTTTGGATATCGATTTGCAAAACGATGGATCTAGATGATGCAAAGAACATGGAAAACGATTTAGAAGATAAATAACAGTAAAAAACAATTCACTATCAAAATATACTTTAATAACAAAACCGTTGCTATGCAGTAACGATTGCTATGTCGTATTGTATGATTTTGAGTAAATTAAAATCATCGACCTTTAAACTAATAGATGCAGCGTACGAACAAAACGCTTGTCCCGTCATAACGGTGCAGACACAGTATCTCTATCCTTTAATAGAACGGAAGTTAAGAAAACGCAGCAAAATAAAAAAATGATTTGTCCCTAACTTGTTGTCCTTGGTGCATAATCGGTAAGAATATAGATTTAATTTTTTTGTGCATAATTAGATTAATTATATATTTTTAATATAATATATTACATACATATTATATTATAGGGGACACGTAATAATTAATAAGAACTTACATATGAATTGACACAGTTGGACCGCGTACGTACTGCTGACTGCACGAAATACACCGTTTCCCCTTTCCCCATTATTTTGTCGCATACACACCTCACAACACATATATGTACGTATGTATTGACAGAAATAATTGTAAATGTTCTCCAAAAAAGCAATAATACACAAACAGTTACGAAACGTCACATTTTGACAACTATTGAGTCATAGAGAGCGATGTATAGAGATTTACATATTGCTGAGAATGAGTACGAACGTATGCGCAGTATACTTTAACTGAGAACTTCCGTACTGTTGAAGGCAGAATATATATTTCTATCCTTTTATGTTGGAGCATTATTCTAACAATAAAAGAATAGGAGACACTTGGTCCATTAGTTTAAAGGTCGATGATTAAAATAGTACATTATTTTACAAAATTCGAAATAAATTTTTTTTTACATTTTGTTGCTTAATACTATTGTTAATTTTTTAATTATGAAAATTATTATATAAACATGTACGTAGAACAGAATCAATTGTTACAAAAAATTAACTCCAGTGGTACACTCGGCACAACAGTTGAATGTTCGGAGGAGACATAAAATATAAAAATGTATTTCCATTACCAAAATCTATATGATGCAGATAATAAAAGCATTAATGACATATTTATTAAAAGTAAAAAAAAATCTGGGCTATTTATGTTTAATACTTTGTACAGTGTATACGAAGCTTAAGCCTCGAGTAGCATTTCCTCTTCCTGTTCCTGTTTCTTGGCGGGGATTTGAATTTATGATTAATTTTGAATTTTATTAAATTCTCTTTATAAATTACTGGGCGAGACGGAATCATTTCATGCTTTGTGACTCCGATCACGTCCTAGACGGGATCAATTTATTTAATTTATGTATAATTTAAATTAAAACATTTCGAGCGTGCATAAATTTAGCTAAATTACCTTTAGATGTAATTTTACTTTAATTTTATACGACATAACAATATCAAAGACTTTGAACTACCAAGAGCTGATGACAAGAATAAATTTCAAAATATTTCAAAACTGCCAACGTCAACTTCATTACCTTTAAGAAAAGTTTGAGACGAGGAAATTATGTCATAATTTTTCTTCAAAATATTTGTAATTAATTCTGGTTTCTATTTTGTAGAGGTGAGAATTTCGACTGTATATCAGTAAGAAATTTACACATACCACGATTTATGTATAAACATACAAGTAAACAAAATATTATTTTAAATTTAATTGTTTTCCATCACTTTGTTACATTTTTACCTCTCGCTAAGAGAGGTATTGGAATCTTGCTAAAATTCGCATATCAAGATTTTAGTGGATAAATATGGGACAACCGGAAGTAATAGTTACTTTAAAAAAATATTTCTGTTATTACTATTATTGAAGTACATAAAATTCTACAACTGATGCATTTATTATATCTTGTATAGATTTAGAGATAAAGGCACTGTAAGTGTAATATATTGAATAATCTAGTCGCAGACACAGTTTGTAAATGACAGATGTCAATGTTAAAAATCAACAGTTTTAGTGATATTCTGAATTTTTTTTCTGGGAAGTACATTTAATCTTCCTTATTGCTTTATTCGGATTCGATCCCGACAGACGCCAAATATTTCCGATTTTAAATGGCACAAAAGTGACCCCTGTGGTGTTCTCCCCACAACAGCTATGAGTGGCCGTGAGGTGACTCCTGGTAAGCGCCCACACGGTAAAATATATCGTCATCACTACCGATGTCTACATATGTTGTAGATACTGGAACACCCAGAAATGGGTAACATGCCGTGATGATATATAATATTTAAAATTGTAGGTAAAATGCATAAATCCATAAGAAATACCGCCAATCTTGGTAATGAATTGGAAAAATCTCTGACATTTAGGAACTTCGCCATACAATGAAAAATAGATATAATTAGAATGGGGTATATGACTAAATTTTGATTTTTACATATATGATACTAGACCAAAAAATAAAATACCCGTATTTTTTTATATTGATTATTTGTAGTTTACGAAAAAATAATTATTTAAACTTTGGAGAAGGGATCTGTGACGTCAGTAGGGTAGAATGATAGAAGAAGACAGTTAAACTGAGATAGATATATTGTGGTAGGCGAAAGTGACAGCAGCTGTCACTTTCGCTATTCCATAACCTATCACAACATATCTATCGCAGTCTAACTGTCTTCTTCTACCATTCTACCCTACTGACGTCACAGATCCCTTCTCCAAAACATTAAATTGCTAAAAACAATATTATTACAAACTAATGTTTAGTTTTTATTATTATAATGAGAAGCTATAGAGGTTTGTTTTTATATATTTTGACTTATATATTGAAATTCGATTATGGTTCTGTAATTTTTTTGTTATAAAACGACGGTTCGACAGCGTAGTGCAATACAATACTTATATAACAAAAAATGGAAATGACGACAGGTATTGTGCTGGCCACAACAATTTTTTTTAATTTACACTTTAGTTCTAAAATAATGGGGTAAAATTTGCAGCCATATGAAAATTTTATCAACGTATTTCGTATAGTCTACAAAAAAGTATACACCCGGTATGTACCTATACTGTATTCTTTATCCATAGCCTGTCCTGTACTACATACGTGTGCTATTCATTAGGTTTAGAACAATACGGTACTGGCACTGTGACAACGAATACTTTGTCTCTATTGTTATTTGTTGCTACCCATCAATCTGACTAAAAAATTATCCAAAATCTTATAAAAAAAAACCTCTTGACAAAAGTAGCATTTCACACAATTGTCAGGAAATAGAAAGCAAGCATTTAGGAAGATAAAAGCATTGTTTCAGTGCTGGAAAACAAAGAGAAAAAATGACGGTACTCAGGGCGAGAAAGGAAATCTTTGCAAAGCATTTGACATAATGTACACCTTGGCTAGGTCGCTCTGACAAATCCGGCACTATCACGAGACAGCGACGAACGACGTCGTGGAAACTGGAAAGCGTCGTAGTTTGCCATGCTCTGCATGAAGGAGTGGAAGTATTGTCAACCAGCGATTTGTATTTTTGCAACGTAAAGTGATAATAATAACACCACTTTATCAAAACCAGGATTTATAACAAGGATTATACGAATTAAGGGATGAAGGATTTTTATACAGAATAAAAAAGGTTATTATCTCATATTTTATTCAAATGTGGTGGAGAGAACAGCATTATTTTTTGTTGATTTTGAAATGAGATTTTTTTTACAAATATTGGGCGGCGCGCGTTAACTGGCAATTTGAAAAGGATGATTTGGTATTGTTCTATAAATTTTAATTAGAAAAAATTATTACAATAAAAAATAATAAATAAATACTAAATATAAAATAAATTTATAAAATAACACAGCACACTTGTCCGGGATATATGCTGAATAATCTCTGTGCAGCTAAAGAGTACACAATCATAACACACGCCAACGAGATTATTTTTTTGTAGCGACTAGAAGAAAAAGTGCAACAAATAACTCTCTGTTTCATAATGGATTAATTATATTTAATAAATTGCCTGATGAAATGAAAAATTGTAAAACTGTGCAAAATTAAAAAAAAAATTAAGGGACTTGTATTAACATTACACATTTAACAATGTTTGTAATTATTTTTTGTATAATTCATGTATATACTAGCTATATGCTAATCTAAATAAACATCATTATTATTACTATTATTATTATTGTTATTATTATTATTATTATTATTATTATTATTATTATTATTATTATTATTATTATTATTATTATTATTATTATTATTATTATTATTATTATTATTATTATTATTATTATGACATTCTTTTCTTCTATCATGGCCTACTTAAATTAAATTTAAAAACTAACGTAAATAAATGCAAATTTACTTATCTTCTATTTTACTAAAACTCTATCAACTTTCAAAATAGGGCATGTTACCTACACTATTCCTACTTTTTAACGAAGAATTCATTTAAATAATAAAATATCTGATGTGGCCAGCACATTACCTTGCGCCAATTCTATGTATTTTGTACATATCCTATATCACAAGTTCCTCGGAAAAGATAATATGCATCTAGTAAAATTGTAACACGAACATACACTATTTTCTACAAATTTTGTACCGACAGTTTCGTAGAAAAGATTATATACATCCAATAAAATTATAACACGAACATACATTAAGTAAATTGCACTTGACATCTGCCAATTAGAATTATTCAATTATTTGAATATATCAGCAGTTTCCATGATTATAATAATATGAAGGAAAATGTATAATCAAACCGTAAAGAGAATAAAATATTCTTTCATATTGATAATCACATAAAATGTTAAAAAATGATATTTAATTGCATTTTTTCAAGAAAAACTGTTAAGAACTTCAAACAAGGGAACTTCCGGTTGACCAATTATAACCAATCTAATCAGCTCTTCATATGGATGTAAAGAAGAGGAATACTAAAGAATTATAATTTTTAGAATTGTGGTATTGGAGTTATCGTCAGAGAAAAATTTGTCGCACACCGGCACATGGACACACACACACACACACGCACACACACACACACACACACACACACACACACACACACACACAGACATCATCGTAAAATATAGTAAAATAGTTTTTTTAGGGACACTAAAACGTGCTTATTCATTAAAATCTCACCACCGAATTTTTTGGTCAAAAACAATAGGTACCTTCCTTTTCCTTACCTAAAGGTGACGGAAAGTAAAAATGGTGTATTCCATTTAAAAAACTTGAGTGTTTTGAATATTTTGAAATTTAAGTTTGTGTTAGGGCCAGTTTTACAAACTTTGGATGGAATTTTAAATAATAAGTTAAATAAACAATATTGAATCGTATTTTTGACAGCAATGATCAATTTGTCATTTGTGAGTTCATTTCGATTCAATTTTGTTTATTTAACTCACAGTTACAACGTTAACCAGAGATTGTAAAACGGGACCTTAGAAATGACATTTTTCAGAAATATCGATTATAAATTTATATTAGTGTAAACAAAAGCTTTCTTCTTAAAACAGTTTTAGCAGATTATAGAATTTCGATTCCATTTTCGAGATAGAGTGATAAAGAAGTAGCTGTTTTTAGAGAAAAAATCCTCGGAAGTGGTCGATCTTGGGTAAAATATTTTTGATTTTTCTGCTGAATCCAATGGTAAAATAAAAAATTGACTTGTCACTAAAATAAGAAAGTTAGATACTACATCAGGTTAAACCGAAAATAACACAGCTTACAACTTTGAAAATATTTTAGTCGAAGCTCCTAGAGATACCAAATTTCGTGAAATGTTATTGAATAGTTTTTAAAATGAAGATAGCGTGAACTTGTTCCGGAACACCTTTTATACTGGTTGTAAATTACATTATATTTGTGTGATAAACACATTGCCATTATACATAATTTTCAAACAACTCATTTAAATTTAACAAACATATTAATAATGTATTCTCTGTAGACGCTTGTACCATCAAAATATTTATTTACATTTCCCAGAAAATATTTTCATAATGTTTGTTTTCTCTTAAATGAAATTGTGTCCCAAACAAACATAAACCATCTCTTTCATTTACTTGTACCTTGTTCAAAGCTCAATTAAAATATGAATTCGTCCTCTCACTCGTCCATTTTCTATAAATTCCAGCATAAATTTAAATATGTATGAAGGTTAGAGTTTAGTTGCGTGTTAAAGTCGCTGGCAGGCTCTTTGAGCGAGCTTGCGACTCGCTGTAATTTCCCAGGAGAAATCACAAAGGCAGCGGCATTTGCGGTACATTTGCGAAAATGTTTAACCACAAGATAACTTAATACTCGTCTGATTACCGTGTCCGTGTGCCGAGTTAAATGTTACCGCACATGCGCATAAGATAAGGGATCAGGAGACACGGCGTCACTTCCAAGCTTCAGGATAGGGAAGTGTTATATTTTACATACATATGGAAAATTGTACAGACAGTTACATAAATGTTAAACTTCTGAAGGGTTTAAATAAGCCAATGTACAATAATAGGATAAAAAAGTTTAATATTTTAGATTATTCTAGAGATGTGGTGGTCCTGGGGTCAAATCCCGGCGTTAGCCGATTTTTCTCTCATATTTCTAGTAACGCAGAACAAATAATTGTTTTATTTAAAAGTTTTTATTGACATTGTCATTAAAATGCACAAAAATAGTCATTAAAAGTTTAGAAATCGGAATTAAAGTAATCCAGCTCCAGTATTCGACGATTTTAGGCAAATACATTGACAACCTTAATAATTGCTGTATATGTAAGATAATTTGGGCAGGTGTACGATGCACAATAGTAAATTTGTACGTAAAATGACATAAAATATGTACGTGCAAGAAGAATGAACTAAATAATTCTGAAGAAGTTTGAGATAGGAAAAACATAATTTTGAATGTATAAAACTTCAATGTCCGTTACCAACAAAGAGCGTAGTTTTAAAACCGGTGTCAACAACGACTTAGTACATACTTTAGGATTGTTAACATAATCAGTGTTGCCAATATACTGAAAAGCCGAAAATATACTGACACTTATGCTCACTGTAGTATGATCATGGTTTTAACTAGAACATTATTTTTAAAATTGTCAAATTCAAATTTAAATATTTAATTTCTCCCGTATGTTTGAAAAATAATTTTTTTAAAAATAATTGTTTGAATACAAATTATGTTCTGCATTAAAATTATATTTCGATAAATTTAATATTATTTATTATTGTTATTAAATAATGAAATTTGACATTTCTTAAAACAGCGTTTTAGTTAAAACCGTGATCATACTACGAGTCAATATTTTTTTACCTTCCGTCACCTTTAGGTAAGGAAGGTATTGTCTTTGGTCAAAAAATTAGGTGGTGAGGTTTTAATGAATAAGCACGATTTAGGGTCCCTACAATACGAATTTACTATTTTTAAGATGATGTCTGTATGTGTGTATGTATGTCCGTGTGTGACAAATTTTTCTCCGACGATAACTCCAATACTACAATTCTAAAAATTATAATTCTTTCGTATTCCTCTTCTGTACATCCATATGAAGAGTGGAAGAAAAGAGGAAACAGCTACCTCTAATAAAATAGGGGAAGCTGAAGAATAAGAAGAAGTGTCAAGTGCATTTTACTTAGTGTATGTTTATGTTATAATTTTATTGGATTTATAGAATAGAAATAGTATGTGTTCGTGTTTGATTTTACATATTATATAGAATCTGTTCCAAGGACCTTTTGGTATGGGATTTGTACAAAATACATAGAATTGACGGAAGGTTTTGTGCTGGCCACAACAGATTTTTTTGTATTATTATTTTAAATTAGTGCTTGGAATACCAAAAGACTACCCGCTCACCCATATTTAAGCGAATACGGGTCGGAGTCGGTTCTTCACCCATGACTCGTAAAACCCATAAGACACATAAGAACCGAAAAACCCACAAGACCCTTAAGAACCATATTATTACGTTGCTAATTATCCGTTTAAATAATCTTACCATTGAAAAACAATTTTGTAATTTAATTGATTTATTTGATTAAACATTTCACATAAAACAATTTATTTTAAAGGATAAGTCAGTAATTTGTACAATAATAGGAGAAATCATTATCGAAGTCTACATGTATAGTAGATACAGGCACACCCATTAATGGGTAATAAGCCATGATGATATATTTAATCATTTATTTTATTTAAATATATGTCTTACGGCAATCAATATAATAATTAATGTCGTAATTACAACACTATATTACAGAAATGGGTCAAAATCAAAAATTTTGGCTCATAGTAAGGTTTGACTGAATATCCAATTCTTGCTGACCCAGTTTATATTCTATTGGACGATTTTTAATGAAATTATGACGAATTAATGAAGAAAGGTGTGTAAGTAAGGTTTTTTTTCAGAACGCCTAGCAAGGGTGAATAGCGATAAATGTCAGATGAGTTCATTATGCGGCTGCCGTGCCGAATGGTAGTTTGTTATAAAGTGGATTAATTAAACAAGATTTATTTCTGTATTTGTTACTCTTAAGAGACTAGGGTTGTTTGGTTTATTTTCCGCGCCGCGTAAAGTAATCTACTTAATTATACTAATTTTGTTGTTTTTAAGATTGGATAATTAGATCTTGTAAAAATCTAAAGATATTTTAAGCAAAAATAAGATTTTACCTATAGAAACCTTACCTATTCTATTTAGATTGAGAAGGTGTCGCAACACAACCATGTTACCTATAATTAAATGTTTTCAACAGAGGCGGCGATTTTTAATTTTGCTCTTGCAATTTTTTTAACTACCCATATAGTCGCCGTCTCCGATTTTCAAAATTATAAAATAACAAAATCTCCACTTATTTATGCATATTATTATTCTTCGAAAAAAAAAATTAAATTTGAAATAAATTGTTCTCTTTCGTTTTAGAGGTGGTAGTGAAATTTCTTTTTAAGACTACCCGAATACTTATATTTTACAACATCTTTTTGGGATAAGTAGTAAAATTCTCCAAAGATGTTCACTTTAAAAACGTTTTAAAAATCAAATAATACTCGTGAATATATGATTAGCCTATGGCTGAGCCTCGCCGTTGATGTCACGTTAATAAATATTGCATTTATTTGTAATTTTATGTTCATTCTAGGGCAAACACTACAAAAGAGCAATATTTATAAAATTTTAAATTCGATTTTACAGGTTACAAAACATGCAAAATAAAATCTGATTATTGATTTATGTGTAGAATTTCATTACCTATATTTGATTTTTTTTTCTAAACTTAATAGATAACTAACTGTATCAAAATAAAAAAAAAACATTGTATTCCCAATATGTTTAACAGATTTCAAGTAGAGACCCAGTAAAATTTTGATTAGTCGGCAAATTTAAGAATTTTGAAATTCGTATTCGTACAGGGCCATTTGGTATTAAATTGTTTAATTGAAAACGAATTACCAAATTTTTTATTTAATTTGTTAACAAAATTATTGTCGTGTAATGCACAAATTTGAAGTTTTAATATTATTTTGCATTTATATACGTATTATTGCATCAAATTCTCATTAATAATTGCCTTCAACCTTCATTAAACAAGTTTTACTATATTCCTCGTATCAGTCAGTGTACAAATTTCATGTTTTAATATTATTATGGGGTTTCGTGGACGTGTGCTGAGTGTCTGGTCGCGAATCTGGGGACCCGGGTTCGATACCGACCGACGACAGATATTTTGAATTTTTAATGGCATAAAAGTAACCCATGTGGTGCAGTCTCCACGCCAGCAATGAGTGCCTGTCAGATGACGCCTGATAAGAGCCCATACGGTACAAATATTTCATCATTACCGATATTTGTGTACAAAGCAGATTGGTACACCCAGCAATGGACAATATGCCGTGATTATAATAAACTTTATTATTCAACAGGACTGCTGTCCCAATTACAGAATAATATTAAAGTACATGAAAGGAGAACATAATGATTAAATATTAAATACATAATGCAATAAGAAAAAATCTGTTGTGGCCAGCACAAAACCTTCCGTCAATTCGATGTATTTTGTATATATCCCATACCAAAAGTTCCTTGAAAAAGATTCTGTATATCGCTGTTTCTTACTCTTCTCTTTTAATCATTCCTGTCCAACGCATATTCTTCACACAATTCTTCCTCTCTCAAATCTTCTCCTACACAGTCCTTCCATCTTCTTCTCTTTGGAGGGACACTCTATCACATTCACACATAACTTTCTGACCCTATACTTTCAACTATGGTTTTGCATTTGACACTGACATCTGTCAATTAATTTTTTCTGAATATATCTGTTGTTTCCATAATTTTAACAAAGCTGACTAATTTTTGAAAATTAATCTCTCTTAATGTCTCTATAACTCTATATCTATTTAAAATGAACGAAACTGTATAATCAAACCTTATAGAGAATAAGATATTCTTTCATATTGATAATCACAAAATGTCGAAAAATAATATTTAATTGCGTTTTTTCAAGAAAAACTGTTAAAAACTTCAAATAAGGGTACTTCCGGTGGATCAATTATAACTAAAATTTAATCAACTCTTCATATAGATGTACAGAAGAGGAATACGAAAAAATTATAATTTTTAGAATTGTAGTATTCGAGTTATCGTCGGAGAAAAATTTGTCACACACGGACATACATACACGCGGACACACACACACACACGGACACACACACACACGGACACACACACACACACACATACATACATACATACATACATACATACATACATACATACATACATACATACATACATACAGACATCATCTTAAAAATAGTAAATTCGTATTGTAGGGACCCTAAAACGTGCTTATTCATTAAAAACTCACCACCGAATTTTTTGACCAAAGACAATACCTTCCTTACCTAAAGGTGAAGGAAGGTAAAAAACAAAGAAATTTACAGTTTTTGAATTCATACAAATTCATAGAGAAATCTAATATTGTACAATTGTTATTATAAAGTCGACACATATTGTTAATTGGTGAATTGTAAATATATTGAGTTTTGCACATATTTATAAGAAAGGTGTTACGGCATCTGGTATTACATAAATTGACGTAGAAATTAAGTTGACTAAGCAGAAAATCATCGTCGATAATATTATTAACTACTTTGTATAAAAAAATCAGCAAATGTTTATTTCTCCGTGACGTAACTGTAGATAAATTATAAAGGGATAAAACAGATTCGTAATTATCACTAGAATAATTTAAATTCGATTTGAAACAAACGTATTTAATAAATCTTTTCTGAATTCTCTCAATTGCATCAACAAGATATTTTTGATTAGGATTCCAAATAATGCAGCAGTAATCTAATTTACTTAAAATTAAAGTTTTAAAAAGAACAGTGTAACAAAATAAGTTATTAAATCCATATGTAGTGCGAAAAATAAAACCAAGTAATCTAAAGCAACTATTTATTAAGCCCTCGATATGATTAATGAAATTTAATTTTGGATCTAATAACAATCCAAGATCTTTAATTTCTTGAGTACGATATAAAATGACCTCATTTATCATATAATTGTATTGAACAGTATTTTGAATTCTGGCAAATGACATAACTTGGCATTTATTTATGTTGAAATATAGGTGATTTTTAATAGACCATTCATATATTGCATTTAAATCCAATTGTAACAAGGTACAGTCATTAATTTGACGAATTTCAATAAATAATTTGAGGTCATCAGCGTACATGAGGCAATGTGAATGTTTAATAACAGAAACTATATCATTAATAAAAATGTTAAACAATAAAGAGCCTAGTACAGAACCTTGCGGTACGCCAGAGGCTGCCAAAAAAATTGAGGAAGTAAATCCATAACAATAAACGTATTGATGTCGGTCTTGAAGATATGATTCAAGTAAAATTATGAAATTTTCAGAAAATCCGATTTGTCTTAATTTTAAAATAAGTATTTTATGATTAACCGAATCAAAGGCTTTACAGAAATCGGTGTATATTTATTTATTTATTTATATTATTTTGTATTTATGTACCTATTATTGTATTATTCACGTAAATAATTGCTTTTATTAAACAAATAACTAATATAATTTCCCTCGTACGAGTCGTCAACATTCAATTGCTCTGTTTTACCTCTTTTGTCCTCTTCCATACGTTGTACATAAGGGGTAACATAAAGGCGCTTAAGGCCCTGCCTTCCCAGCTAATCAAGAAAAAACCCCATGAAAGAAGTCTCGCCGTCGCGACAGCGTTAATGAGAATGGAAAATGATAAAGCGCGCCGAAGGGAAACACAGAATTAAGCTTAAAACTCCACCAGTAATTAGAAAAAGCACGATGCATAGCACGCTTCTCTATTTTTACCCCGATGTGAATTTCGTAGGTGGAGCATTGTCACGAAGATTGATTAAGTTTGAGTGGAACGTGTTAGATGTCACTGCTGGTGAAATGTGGCTATATTTGCCCAGGGATTTGAGGTTAGGATAGAGAAGGTTTTGTTGTTCTTCTCCTAGACTAAGTTAAATTCCGTACATGTTTTTAATGTTTATATTATAAACGTGTGTTGAAGAATGGTTTCCTGGAAGGAATTGTTTTGAAACCTTAGAACGTAGAATGAAAACGAGGGATATTTTTATATCTGTTTCAAATACCTTGGCTCAAGTTTAGAGTAATTTATTTTACAGAACTTAAAAAAGGACACTTATGTTTATTGCTTATTGAAATTATTTACTCGTATTTCTATATTTTTATAGTTCTCGTAATTTTTTTATTAGTTACCATTTATTTGATTTAAAATCACTAAAAATTAATTTAAAAAATCTGATGTGGCCAGCACATGATCTCCTGCCAATTCCATGGTTAAAAAAGCAATGAGTTTTAAGTAAAGTATCACTTCCGACTGGACGTTTATAAAAAAAATCTGGTGCCGAAACGTTGGGTTAAAATTAATAAATACAGAACATAAACTAAAAAAGGTAGTATTTTTCCAATTAAAAAAAATCTGATTTATTGTATTTATTTAAAGCATGTAATACGAAATTATATTTTATTATATTTTATTATGTTTTTGCTTAAAACTCTGCTAAAGCTCCAAATTAAGTACTACATCCGGTTTATCATATATAGTCAAAAACTAATATAAATAAATATATCATCACGGCATATTACCCATTTCTGGGTGTGCCATTATCTACAACACATGTAGACATCGGTAATGATGACGATATATTTTACCGTGTGGGCGCTTACCAGGCGTCACCTCACGGGCACTCATAGCTGGCGTGGAGAGTGCACCACAGGGGTGTTGTTTCAAATTATATACGAGTTTTAAATACCAAATTTGAGAAGTTTTGAATAACATTTTAATAGATTTTAGGGAAAAATCGTCACACACACACACACATACACACATCCACACATACACACACATACACACATCCACACACACACACACACACACACACACACACACACACACACACACACATTATTGTAAAAATCAGCATACTTCCTAGTGCTCTAAAACGCAATCTTTGTAAATTCTTCGCTGTATATGATCCATTTCGTAAATGTTTAGTTGTAAACTAATATTTAACACTTTGGAAACACGTACTTATTGACAGCGTGCTGCAAACATAGTAAAACTTAAATAGGTTCATTCTGTACATATAATATTTATGTATGATGGAATATATTACAAACCTTAATTTCATTAGAATCGAATTACTGTTTTTAACACGGCTTCGTTATTAATGTTAATGTAATTGCTTCTTGACAGTAACATTTGTTTAGATATGTCAAAATTGTTATTAACGTATTATGTTTTTGTTTGACGCATATGCAAAATGATGTATAAAAATAAAATATTTTATAAATTAATATTTAAAGTTATTTACTAAATGCTATTATCGTAAAATTGAAGATTGGTCGCCAGAAAATTGGGCGGACTGTAAATTGGTAATTAATAAATTGAACATATTGATCGATAGGTATTAGTTCGTTCGTGCAAAAACAGTAGAAAAAAAATTATCGAATTAATTCTACGTTACAAACATTATGTTGATATGGTTGGCATTATATAATATTTTACTATGTACGTACTTCATATTTACATTATTATATTATTTTTTTTTAAACGCAATATCTGTTTCTAAACAAATGAAATAACATAATTTTATATTATAATATTTTTAATAAAATAACTCTTCTTCTACTTCATATTTTTAATAAAATAACTCTTCTTCTACTTTATAAACTAAATTCGTGCCCCAAATATATAAAACAATTCCTTCTCCAACATAATTATGGTACACAATAATTATAATCGCTTGTCTTAGGTCCTCTCAGTCGCAGATGTTTCATGTCTAAGTGCGGGGGCAAATTTTACAAGAACAAACGCACAGTGAGACACACATACCCTCCAGCTAAAGATGTAATTACGAACAGACATCAATAAGATACACCTCGGGAATTCTCACAAGCTTTGGATACAGTGAACTGATAATTGAATTTATAATTAATTATAGACGCAAATTGTTTCTGAATATACATATAAGTACAAAAGAGATAAATTTCTATAGAATATAATTTATAATAAAAAATAACAATATTCTGAAGAAAGATAAGTTAATTAATATTCAATATAAATTAGATAATTTCATTAACAATACTTATTAATATTTATAAATAAATTATTAAAAATGCCATCACTATATTATCTATTTCTGAGTGTGCCAATCTGCTTTTATTTACAGAATTTAATATATCTAGATACGCATGTACACAAAAAAAAACTGATGTGGCCAGCACATGACCTCCCGCCAATACCATGTTTAAAATAGCAGTGAGCTTTACGTAAAGTATCACTTCCGGTTGATCGGTTGTAAATAAAATCTAATTTGTTGTCCAATAAATAGAAAAGTCTGTAATACGAAATTTAGGATTATGTTTTATTGTTTTTCCTCAAAAATCTGTTAGAGCTCCAAATTAAGTACCATATCCTATTTATCATGTATGATTAAAATCTGATATGTTGTTTCAAATTATATATGAGTTTTAATTACCAAATTTGAGAAGTTTTGAATCATATTTTAATAGACTTTAAGGGAAAATCGTCACACACACATTCTTATAAAAATCAGCATCAAATTCTAGTTGCTCTAAAACGCAATCTTTGTAAATTCTTCGTCGTACATGATCCATTTCGTAAATGTGAAGTTGTAAATTAATGTTAATTTATAGTGCTGCAAAAATAGAAAAAAATTAAATCAGATCATCCTGTATATCTAATATTTATGTATGATGGAAAATATATTATTTTTACAAACCTTAATTTCATTAGAATTAAATATTTTACCATTATATTCCCCTTAACACGGTTTCATTATTAATTTTAATATAAATGCTTCCTGACAGTGACATTTGTTTTAATATGTCAAAATTGTTATTAACATTATGTTTTTGTTTGACGCATAGGCAACACGATATATGAAAATAAATTATATTATATATTCATATTTAAAGTTATTTAGAGTTATTTACTAAATGTTATTATTGTAGAATTGAAGATTATACAATTATATTAAAATTTAATTAGTAAAAGTTACTAAAAAATTATATTCAAGGAATTTTTTACAAGAAAATCTGTTAAAAGCTTGTATAAATGATACTTCCGGTTATCCGATATACACTAAAAACTAATGAGCTCTTCCCACATTAGCATAGAATAGGTATACAAAATTTCGAATTTTTCTGATTGATGGTATTTGAGTAATCCTGTCCACAAGATCCACACACACAGACACACACACACACACATACATACCTACAGACATCATAAAAAAATGTTAAAATCGGATTCTGGGGACATCAAAACGTGCTTATTCACTAAAATCTCTATATCTGATTTTTTGCACGATCCCTATCCTCATTTACCTAGGGTAGCGGGAGGTAAAAAAATAGAATTGAAATTTTCTCTAATTATAATTACATATTATTTTATTAAGTAATATATCTAATAATATGTATAATTTACAATCTTAATTTAGCATTTTAAGTTAAAAAAATTAACTAATCCGAAACAGATAATAAATATTTTGTAAAAAATCGTTAATTTAAATATGCAAATGGTTATTTTAATTACTTATTTTATTTAATTTTACTATATTTCACAACATATTTCTAAGCTGCTGTATGAATGTCGTATAAGTATTCCTAATGAATAATTTTATAACTTTTAATATCTTTCCTGAACTAACTCTCCCTGTGTGCAATTGAACTCAATCCAATTACATACTTCTCACGACTTGGGACTTGCTCATGTAGAAATGTGCAAATATGTTCCATTTAATCATGCAAAATCTGCAATATTCCCGATAAAAATTATGCATCCGCACAATATTCTCACCGTGCATGCTACATATTTGTAAATAATTCCACCGTCGGAAACATAAATATCTGGAGATGTGTGTCATTAGTTTCAATCGCCAACGAACATTACGTGATCGGACCCCCCACACAGAAAACATTTTGTATATTATGGTAACGAATGTAACATTGCCAACGCGAGATATTGGATGGTAATGAGAAAATATTCGGATTTTTAATACAAAGTAATCTAGTTGAACATACTCGTACAATTACAATAGGCCATTTGCACGTAAATTAGGTTTTATTTGGATACGGGGATGTACACAGAAAAAAAACCTTCCAAATTGTAGTTAAATTATTTAATTTTCAGCCTATTAATATGTTTCATTAAATTATATAAGTTGATTAGTTCAGTTTTCTAAATTTGTAATAAATTATAGAAAAATTAAAAACAAAATTAGATTAAATGATTACTTTTAGTATTGAACTAAATATAAATAAATTAATTAAATATATACAATTTAAATTCTCTATTTACTGACCTAATTCATTAGATAAATTACCGAAAATTGTAGGACAAAAATAGTGAAGCCAAAATATAGTAAAATTAAATAAAATAATTAATTAAAATAACCATTTGTATATTTAAATTAACGATTTTTTACAAAACATTTATTATCTCTTTCGGATAAGTTAAAATGCTAAATTAAGATTAGTAAATTATACTATATTATTAGACATATTGTCTAATAAAATAATATCTAATTATAATTAGACAAAATTTCAATTCTATTTTTTTCTGTATAAGAGTAAATTACTGGATAAATTACCCAAATAAATTACTGTAAATTACCAATTTTTTTTTTATATCGTAAATTACTAAGGCCCTGTATTTTTAACTCTGGTTAAACTGTTAGTTATAAAAAAAATTACATATTTCACCAGAAATGAAAATGCCGGGTTTTAATGCAATATTTTATAGCAAAAAGTAATGTTTTTATTTATACAAATACTCGTTCGCATGCTTTTTATTTCCCAGTTAAATATTTGACATAACATTTGCATAGGTATTGTTTAAAAAATTGTAATTATAAAAAAGGTTTTTACGCGTTTTAAAATAATAAAAACATTAAATAATTTGATTTATATAATAAAAAGTTTTTACATTTATTTCATTATATCCAACCCATAAACTTATTTATTGTATGTTTCACAAAAATCGAACTAAATTTGTTTATATACCTACTTCACAAATTTTAT
The DNA here is from genome assembly GCA_943142095.1 of Ophonus ardosiacus. NCBI lineage: Eukaryota > Metazoa > Arthropoda > Insecta > Coleoptera > Carabidae > Ophonus > Ophonus ardosiacus. The sequence goes on along the minus strand of OW964830.1, from coordinate 8,777,773 downwards.
AGCAATATAAATAAAATGAAATGTTGATTCAATTTAGATAAGTAGGTATACACTACATATTATGTTTCCATACTCAGAAAGTCAAAACAATATGAAATATGTATATTTTGTATTAAAGTATCTGATCTAATGTTCATTAAAGTTAATATTTCCACAACATGCTAAACAATATAAAGAATCAACATTAAAATTCAACTAGCCGCCTCTGTAGTCGAGCGTGTAAAGGCAGCGCTCAACCGACCTTCACCACTCGGCCATGGGGCCATAATACTCAAATAAACAATTGTCATGGACTAATCGGCACCGTACCGAAAGCCAGAGGGAGAGAATAACAAAAAAACACAAAAATTCAAAAGATTTTAAAATATAAAGTTGAAATTACTATATAAAAATAAAAATAAATTTTGAATATCACTAAATATTTCTCCCCATTCCTGCATTCCTTAACTGTCAATAACAATTTGTTAATGATACGAGTGTTCCATGATACAAATAGTGCTGTTTATATGTCACATTTTGTTTTATTTGTAGTGTTTCGTATATTTTTTTTGGTGTCTAAGTAGTGAAACAATAATCAGCGGTATCTAATAACGTGATATGTAAGTTTTTTACCAATTACATTTTGTAGTAAAGTAAATATTATAAGTGAGAAGTAACAGCGTATAAAATATTAGGATAGTGTAATAGATAATTTATGGCGAAATATTTTATTGCAAAGATATGTATATAGGTCTTCCTTTAACTGTGATAATTATACAGAGTGATCAAAATTGGCAGAAATGTGCCGCTCCATAGATTTTGACATTTGCTGCTTTTTTGGTATAACAACTTTACTATTTCCATGGGCGTACCTTTCGAATTTTGCTAGCTATCATAAGAATAACTTTACGAACCGTATTCTTTACCTTCACCAAAACCAAAATATATTTCAAGAAGTTTGTCACGCTCGTCATTAAAAGTCATAATGAAAAGACATTCCTTAATTTTTTTTTTCACGAAGGTAAGCCAAACAAATATCAAATCAATCAAAGTACGGCAGTGATATTAACCAAACATCATGCATCTGTCATCATCAGTCATATATGGAATATCGTTTTGATAAATTATGGAAAATTGAATTATAATTTTGACATTATTTTGGAACAAAAGTTGTCATGTAACCTTAAGTAATTTTTGATCACTCTGTACATCTGGAATACATTTTCATATGTAAATGATACATTTCGTCAATTTTATAATTTGAATATAGTGATAGAAATTATTACTGGACTGGTATGAATCTGATCCGTAATCAATAAATCGATATTTGAAGTAAAACTAATCCACTTTATCCACAATGTCACTGTAAATAAAGTTATCCCAATCGCAAAGCTCAAATTTATATAAAACATAACGGTAATGTTCACAATAACTTTCTTTAAGGGTAATCTAGCAATGTGATGTGTAAATGAGTGTGTGTGCGCGATAGCATATGGTTTGCCGGTGGTGCAGAACGCTTGCATTACGTGACGTCACGGAACATAACGTAACGTAACGCGGCGGTGATGTATCGCCGAGCAGTGGAAAAGTGCACGGGAAAATTAGCGGTGGAATGGAAACATCATGCAACCTGGGAAATATAAATAATATACCGCGAACCGCCATCCAAGCCTATTTATTCCACACGAGTTACTTTATATTTTGCACAGGGGATTTCCATATTATTAAACACATTATTTGCATATATTACAAAAACTGATGCGATGTTTTAATTCTAATGAGATTAATTTCAAAATAAAAACTATATAGCTTTTTACTTTGACATTTCCACGGGATTATATTTCATAGAAAAATATGTACCTACCTATGATTCAACCAGTACTCGTACATCAGTAACTGTATATGTTATTTTCACTCGTTACAATTGTAGTACTATTTCATCTCCGTCCGTACTGAAGCAATAAAGAATCTCATTTATGTAGAAGGTATTGGCAAATAACCAGTGCATCGAACCCGCGAAAAACTAGGTTCGATTCAGGTTGTTTAATTTGTTTTTTACCTTCCGTCACCTTTAGGAAAGGGAGGTATTGTCTTTGGTCAAAAAATTCGGTGGTGAGTTTTTAATGAATAAGTACGTTTTAAGATCCCTAGAATACGATTTTACTAATTTTACATTGATGTCTGTATGTATGTATGTATGTATGTATGTATGTATGTATGTATGTATGTATGTATGTGTGTGTGTATGTGTGTGTGTGTCTGTGTGTGTGTGTGTGTCCGTGTGTGTGTGTGACAAATTTTTCTCCGATGGTAACTCCAAAACTACAATTCTAAAAATTATGATTCTTTCGTATCCTCTTCTTTACAACCATATGAAGAGCTGATTAGATTTTGGTTATAATTGGTCAACCGGAAGTACCCTTATTTGAAGTTCTTAACAGTTTTTCTGGCAAAAACGTAGTTAAATATCAATTTTCGACATTTTATGATCATTAATATGAAAGAAAATCTTATTCTCTATACGATTTGATTATACATTTTCCTTCAATAGATATATAGTTATAGAGAGATTAAGAAAGGTTAACTTTCAAAAATCAGTCAGCTTTGTAAAAATTATGGAAACAGCAGATATATTCAAAAAATTCTAATTGACAGATGTCAGTGTCAAGTGCAAAACCAAAGTGGAAAGTATAGGATAGGATCAGAAAGTAACACAAGTGACAGAGTGTCCCTCGCAAGTGACTTACAGTTTCAATGCCAGGAGTACGAGGAAGGCCAAAGAGAAGATGGAAGGATCGTGTAGCTGAAGATTCGAGAGAGGAATAACTGTGTGAAGAAGATGCGTTGGATAGGAATGAGGAAATGTCAAGTGCAATTTACCTAATGGTCGTCCGTGTTATAATTTTATTGGATTTGTAGAATCTTTTCAAAGGAACTTGAAATATGGAATTTGTAAAAAATAGTGTGTTCGTGTTATAATTTTACAGGATATATAAAATCTTTTTCAAGCAACTTTTGGTATCGGATTTGTACAAAATACATCGAATTGAGGGAAGGTTTTGTGCTGGCCACAACAGATTTTTGAGAGATGGGTTCGTGTGCGATTCTGGTTCAAGCATTAATAAAACTTGCGGTTTCCTCCGATTTAAGGTTCGGTTCGACCTAATGTAATCTGAATTAATATTTTTTGAGTAACAATCTTTACAAAGAAATAATTTAAAATGCTTGCCGGAATGAACAGTCAACACAGGCAGCAACGCAGATCGGCTGTCTTACGATTAAGCTTGCGTTTCGAACTGAAAATGAACCTGAACCGGAACTGAACCCTGAACCCGAACTTTAATACCCGGTTCGCTTCCGACTCGGGTCCTATTGCAAAATATATCTGAGGTTTGGTTCTGGGTTTGGTTTCCTAAAATGTTACGGTTTGGTTCCGATTTTAGTTCGGTTCAGTTTCGGGTTGGATACCCTGCAAATAACACTCGCTTTGTTTCACAAATTTTAGCAACGTCTTTGTTGCAAGTTAGGCCATCATCAGAAGACTGATCATTACAGAAAATTTTGTAGGTATACAGGATGATTTAGCACAAGTGTGCTAAAATAAAACCATATATTGGGGAGACATTTTGAGTATGCCCTGGAACTTTTTGTTACAGGATTAGCCCTTTGAAAGTGCACATCAGACACATTTTTATTAATAACTTTAGTACTAAAAAAACTTTTGAAATTTGGTATGAGAATACTACTTATTGACATGCATATTTAGGCTTTCTTTTGTTTCTTTATCTCAATCAGAGGCGTCTTATATGGGGGAAGTCATGAAGATTTTGTATCATTTTTTGATCTACAAATAATTTTTTCATTTTTTCTTTTAAATATTACGTGAAATACAAAAATACACAAAAAGGTACCTATTCTTGTTAAAACTTTTTAGAAAATTTTGGTAAACAAAATTGTATCGCGATGCATGAGACAATTGTTATTAATTTTTATTATAAATTAATATTTGTTAAAAGTTTTTTACCTTCCGTCACCTTTAGGTAAGGAAGATATTGTCTTTGGTCAAAAAATTCGGTGGTGAGTTTATAATGAAAAAGTACGTTTTAGGATCCCTAGAATACAATTTTACTAGTTCTACGATGAATTCTAAAAATTATAATTCTTTCGTATTCCACTTCTTTGCATTTTTACACAGTTTTACATGGAAAAACGCAGTTAAATATCATTTTTTGACATTTTATCTGATTATCAATATGAAATAATATCTTATTCTCTATACGGTTTGATTATACATTTTCCTTCATAGATATAGATATAGATAGATATAGAGTTGAAGAATTATAAAGAGATTAACTTTCAAAAATTAACCAGTTTTGCTATAATCATGGAAACAGCTGAAATATTCAAATAATCTAATTTCTAATTCTAATTCGTGTTACAATTTTATTGGATTTACAGACTCTATATCAAGGAGCTTTCGGTACAGAATTTGTAAAAAATAATAAATGTTCGTGCTAGAATTTTACTGGATATATAGAATCTTTTCCAAGGAACTTTTGGTATGGGATTTGTACAAAATACATCGAATTGACGGAAGGTTTTGTACTGGCCACAAAAATTTAGCAATTTAGTCACCTCACCATTCTCTATATTTGTATATTAAACAAAATTTATCTTTGTTGGCATTTCGTGCAATAATTTATGTTCATTAGAAATGTTACTATCGCATTTTCTTATATGAACATCATACATAACGCAACATTTATCTGTTCATAGTAGGCAATGTATTTCCCCACATATTCTCATTACACAAGAATTACAACGCATGAACGTCTGGTGGTAATGATCTTATTAGCAATTAAACGGTTTAAGTAAAACTATGATTGATTGCAGCGCGTTGCGATTCCTCTGCCTTGTCACCTTAATGAGTATTAATTACTATGAAATATGATCTCGGATTCTCTGTGAAGCTGTAAGCATCTCCGCGAATGTGAGGTCTCAATTAACGAAACCTGCATTTTATTCCCCAGATAACATGTCGGCACGGTGGTCGAACTGGAACCGAATTAAGAAGTCAACCAAGTTGAAATCCGACTTCATTTGGACCTAATGTGGAGATGCTATCGCTAATTATGTTTTATTCGCAAAAAGGAATTTTGGTAATGTGTTCTCAAGAAAGACACAATGTTTCATTCGGAAGACGTCTGACAACCTTATTTCTTTTTGCTCATTTCATTTCCAAATCGTAGTTATTTTTGTTTTGAGATAATTTTCATTGTCTGCAATATTAAATTGCTATTGCATATAGTTACCTGACCGCTATTATACGAGTATCACGCTAGAATGATTGAGAATAAGACATACGAGTATGGTTATTTTTTTTAGAATTTTATTTTAAATGTGCTCAAAGTAGTTACCGTCAACAATAATCACATTCTTTCCTTTCACTTTTTAAATGCTTCCAACCCATCTTCTTTTGGTAAGCCGGATGCTTTCAAAATAATTATGAATTGTAGCATAAATGTCTTCCGTCAAAAATCTTTTACCGTCCACCCTGCAAGTGCGACGAAAATCATTTGAAGATTTAAAATTGATAAAAAATAAGCAAACTTGGCATTTTCTATATGGCTACTCAATAAACAACAGTGTAAAACTCTCTAGCCCATACTAATTTGACGGTAAGTATAGTAGATAGTACTTTTTTTGTAAGTATGTACAGAATGGATCAAATTCAAGTTCGTTATATGAAAAACTTTCTTATTATGCACACTACAGTAATAGACGTAAGTCTTTATGTGCCCATCTAAAACTTGATTTTCGCTTATTTTGAAAATACCCTCTCGCTTATTATTATTATTATTATTATTATTATTATTATTATTATCATTATTGCGTACTATACCCTACAGGCAAGAGCCCAATTATAGGATAAGGAAAAAAAAATTAAATTAATTACAATGAATTTATACAGATTTTAACATCATTGATGGAATTGAAGAATATATCTACTTGATTCTCTATCAAATGATAAGATCTGACCATTTGGTATATGGGTGATCTCAATAACATGTATTACTACACCTGGATGACAATCTTGGAACACAGATATTAATTTTTCCTAGAATAGATGAACAATCTATGGTGTTATTAATGATTTTATACAGTAATACAGCCGCGTACATGTCACGTCGTTGGTGTAGAAAATTTAGAATAAACGATTGAAGCAATGTACTTTGTGATGCACCTCTGGGGGGATAAGTGCCTTCTAGAATGAACGTAGCAGATTTTAGAAATCGTCTTTGAACTTTTTCTATATATTGAACTAAATAAGATGACATTGGGTTCCATATAATAGAACAATACTCTAAATGTGGTCTAACTAGAGAGATATATAGAAGCCTCAATAAATTCGGGTCATTGAACATTTCAGAATTTCTGACCAAGAATCCTAAACATCTGAAAGCTGTGGACACCTTTGTTTCAATATGTGAAGTAAAAGTTAACTTAGGATCAAATATGACGCCTAGATCGAATAAAGTTTCAAGTCTTGATAGAATACAGTTATCTAGTGAATAATCAAATAAAACTGGCGTAATTTTTTTTGTGTATGTCATGACATTACACTTATTAATATTTAAATATAATTTGTTTTCACGGCACCAGTTTTGAATTATAACCAAATTGTTCTGTAGATTAACGCAATCAAAGACAGATGTGATGTTGGAAAATATCTTAACATCATCTGCGTAAAGCAGATGGTTGACATTGATGTTTTTGGTAATATCATTAATAAATAAATTAAATAGTAAAGGACCAAGTACAGATCCCTGCGGTACACCAGATTTTTGCAGAAATTGTGTAGATCTGAAACCGTTAACACTTACGAACTGATACCTATTACATAAATAAGATGCTAGCAGTTTAATGAGAGAGGAAGAAAAACCATATGATTCTAGGTTATGTAGTAGTAGAGAATGATCAACTTCTGATTTTATCTTTCGTTCTCACCCCAACGATGACACTTTTTCTCTTTGCCGAACGGTGACTTTATTTAACTGTTGGACACTTCACCGAACGACTACTGCTTTATTGAGGAGGAACACCCTCTTACTCTCACTACCACTAAACACTTAACACTTGATGATGAATGATGAACATATTTTGGATAGATGGCACACATAATATTTCTATATTCTAATTTTTATTTACACATTTTTACATTAACTCAAACTAAACTGTTACATAATTATATTGTAACCCTAATTTCGAGACTACATGTCTGTCCTGTCTGAGTCTTTAATCTCGACTGTCTTAAAACAAAGGGTTATCTCTTCAACAGGCACATCTGATGAAGTGTGTGAGGGTGTAGCATCCATAGCTAAATAACAAGACTGCACGTATCATAGGCAATAACTTATATGGTTAATTGTCAAAACAATAAATGTCTACGCGGTTGACATCTAGACTAAACAGAGATATAAGAGAATAATGATTATTATTTCTAAACATAATTTTGATTTACAATGATAACAGAGTTAAAATGTAGTTATTGAAACTGTAATTTAGAAGTTTATAATAAAGTTCATTACTTGTTATTTCACCATGCTCACCTTGCTACAATATTCCACACAATAATAATTCTTTAAAGTCAATTATTATCGAGAACAAGCTAGAAGAGAGAGTTGGTTAAATAATAATTTGGTTTTAATATACATGACGCCAGAAAACAATGAGGTAAATTAAGTTAAAATAGCTTTTCCTATTTCCAAATTTATGGAAACGAAACATCGTAGAAAAGCGCGTTAAAATACATATTTACCTAATCGCAGTAGGTAATAAATTAAATAGAGCACATCCTAGAGTTAGTGTGCATTGTGTCATTGTTTATAAACTAGTACAGCGCGTTATTAAGTGATTTCAAATATGTAATCGGGGTTAAAGTTCCGGTATTAATTTTAAATGTAGAGCTGAAATTCAGTGGTCGTAAATTTCTCAAATAACAGCCGTGAATTAAAGCAAGTTGCTATAAATAGAGCTCTGTGAGATTAAATATAACGCATGTGTATAAAGGTCGACTTGCTTTGTGAAATAATATTTGTAATGGAAGTGGATTGGTAACTGAAACGAAAATTTGCAAAGTACACCCTTTTGCGCAGAGAGGGAGGTTTCAATCTCTACCTGCCTACAGTTAAAAAACAATTAATAGAAACTCTTTCAAAGTAAAAACGTAAAACATGAATTTATCTTTTTCATGATAAAATCAAAGAGGTCATATTATTTTCCCAGAAAATTATATACTGATGTATTTGTAAATACCTAATGATATACTTTTATATGAAATCGTCGTGTGCAAGAAAAACGAACTAAATAATTCCGGTGAATAAATTTGAGATAAAACAGATAATTTTGAATGTTCTTTATCCGAGGTTAGCAACATTGAATGTGAGATTGACATATTATATTTAAACATAACCCTTTCACAATTTTCGATTTCAAATAAAATTTAATATGCACCTGGGCACTGTAGTTCCTTTTTATCATTTATATGGTTTATTTTCCTTGGTCCTGTCCTGAGGACCTTGGCAAATAAATTCCATATTCGTGATAAAAAAATTCAACTCCTGGGCTCCTGGGCTAAAAGCAGAATAATAATAATTTTATTTAGGAACAATTGCTTTAGAGAGAAAAGTTTAAATTTAGCGTGAATAAGGAGACGTAGAAGTTAACTCATCGGTATAAAGTCTAAAATTTAATGGTTTCTTTCCACATTAGAATAGTGTTGAAATACACACACACACACATATATATATATATATATATATATATATATATATATATATATATATATATATATACACTTCTGCACATAATTAACGCATCACTTTTAATTTTTCGATTTTTTCACAAAGTTAGCTTATTTTTGGCATGTTTTATGGTTTTTAAAATTAGTCCTTTACAGGCAATTAAAAATTTGAAGAAAATAACGCAACATAATATACCTTTAAATTAAAAACTACAATATTATACAAAATGAAGACAATGTGATTTTTTAAAAATAAATCGCGAAAATATAAGTGATGCGCTAATTTTGCCCAAGAGTTTATACATACAGACATCATCGTAACAAAATCGGATTCTAGGGACCTAAAACGTGGCCATTTACCAAAATCTGGACGTGATTTTTGGCTTTTTATCTTTAAGGGTAGCGGGAGGTAAAAATTAAAGACGATAAAGAATATCCTTTAATATTAATTTTAATTATTCTACATAAATTATCAAAAATTTAACTTCATTTAGACAAATTTTATAAAATCAATTCATTGTAATCGAGAATCGATTGAGGATTACTCACAGTGCAGAAGAACTGTGGAAACAAGAACAAAAGAAAACAGACAGAAAAGTTGAAGATTTGGTTTAGTTGGAACGAACGAACAAAGTTTAAGTGATTTTAAATGAAGTAGAAAACTACATAAATTATTAGTTCTAATTTAAATAAAAAAAATCTGATGTGGCCAATACAAAACCTCCCGCAATTTAATTTTTATTAATTAAAATACATACCTACGTATTTATTAATGCTGCAGACTGCTCCATTGCATATAACTATTGCTTTATTTACTATTTTCTTTTTAAAATGTCACTATGAAGTGATTAGTTTTTTGACAGTGACTTAATTTTTATTAATTTAAATACATACCTACATATTTACTAATGCTGCAAACTATATAAGTTCCTTTGCATATAACACAAAACTATTGCTTTATTTACGATTTTCTTTATTATTTAATGTCACTATTATTATTTTGAAGTGATTCGTTTTTTAACAATGACGTTTACCTGTCAGTTACATTCATCTGAAAAATGAACTGTGTAACAAAGGAATTGTATTTATCTTAGGCTTCAGGATTAAAAGAAAAAAAATGATTTTTAAATTTATCTGTAAAATATATAGGAAAAGTATTAATGTATACTTGTAGAAAATTAAATATTCTTTAATTTTCATAATGACAAAATGCGAAAAAATGGCATTTAATGTTATTTTTTGAAGAAAAACCATTATGAGTGCCATTTCCGTTTGTCCAATTTACACCAAAATCTAATGGCTTCTTTTTATATTAGAATGGGATATAAATACAAGGTTTCAGAATTTTCTGAATGATAGTATTTGAGTTAGAGCGAAGACAAAATCCATACACATACACACATACTCACATACAGACATGATCTTGAAAATGTTAAAATTGGAATCTAGGGACCTTAAATCGTGGTCATTTACTAAAATCTCGATAAGTGATTTTAGGCACGATCCCTATACCTCCCTTACCAAAGGTAGCGGGAGGTAAAAATCCTTGTAAAATATACTTAGTTGTTTATTGTCATAAAAAATACGAAAATAACATTAGGTAGGTACATTATTCATAAGTAAGAAACTCGAGATAATACTGTGTTCAAAATTATTTGTTTTCTTTATGTCAAAAGTAAAGCAAGCATATTTTTCTTGACATTTGTTGTTTCGCATAATTTTGGAATGTATTCTTGTTGAAAATGTGCTTGAAATTCAGTGCTGTAAATTAGATCTGAGTGATATAGCAGTTCGCGAATTCTCTCTCTGCGGGCTGTACTGGCACAGGCATCTCGGATGTAATTCGTAATTCCTGGGCGTTAAATACACATAAAACAAAACTTCCATCGTCGCCTACTGAGTTCGCGCCGCTCTTTGTCGGTTAAACATATTTATTTTGTCCGCTGCTGAGAAAATACCGGAATTACATATAATTTGTGCTTCCCGAGAGGGGAAAATTGCCCTGCATTTGGCAACTTGGCAACATGGTATAGTATGGCAACTAGCTGATTGCTGAAGGGAAGACCCGACTAAACTATCCACATGTAGTTAATTAAATGTTTAATTAGAATATAAATTATACATGGCATAATTACCTGTATGATTTCGCCATTGGATAAATACAAAGGTCAGCAAATGAATTCGAGTAATTAGGTTTGGATCTGATCAAAATTTGTATCATGTTAATTTAGTGCAATTCTCAACTAAAACTACATATGTATACATCTGATTTGCATCTACTAATGGGATTCCCTGATTATACAACTTAATACTCGCTAATCAAAATAAATAAGGCGGGTTCTGAACACCTTTATATTCCAAATTAATGAAAATTAATTAATACTGTATTGAACTTAAAAATTAATTAGGTACTCACTGTGTTCTAAATCTTTGTTCTAGTATTTATGTTACAGTATTTAGCACAAATTCTTCATTTTAAATTAGAGAACTACAATGCAATTTAAAGCCCGTTCCAAAATGGAAATAAATTTCATAGCCTATTCCGAGCTTTGATTTTGAACATACTATATATATATATATATATATATATATATATATATATATATATATATATATATATATAGTATGTTCAAAATCAAAGCTCGGAATAGGCTATATATATATATGTGATGTGTCTAAAATCTGGGGACATGGCTTAACCACAGATACCTAAGGCTAAAATAAGACGATTTATAAACTTGCTTCTACAGGAAAGTGTACCATTTAGCCAGAATTCTGCTTCAGTTCTTCGAAAAAAAAATAATAATAATTTTGCTTATAATAACATAACGCTTTATTCGATTTGGATGAAATATAACAGTTCATATGGTTATAAGATGGTACTTGTTATTATTAGTGAACCACTAGTGTAAGAAACTTAGGTGTCCCAACATTGATTAGACCGTAACTTTTTAAAGACCACGCCAATAAAGTAAAATTAATTTTTTTCAGAAAGATACATTCACTAGTAAACTTTTCTCTCTATTTAATTTATGATATCTATTACGGTTTACAGAAAAAAAAATATAACCTTAGTGTCTGCACCGTGAAATTTTTAAAATAAATTTAATTAGGAATCCATCCAAATATCAAACAACTAATTTTTAATGACAGTAACAATATATATATATATATATATATATATATATACATACAGGGTGTTAATTAAACAGCGGGCCATAAGCGTTTAACATCGAAAATCAGTTTTTCATTGAGCAAGGTTTTATTTTGCATGTTTAGTAAACTGTAAAATCCAATTTGATATTTTATAAATATTGCTCAATTGTAGTGCCAGTCATGAAATTTAAACAAAATTGTAAAGAAATGCCATATCGTTGTCAGAATTTCGATTTTGCAGGTTATAAAATAAAAATATATAAAAAAGTAGTGATTAGATATAGATTATAAATACAAAATATTTTTAGGGATTTAATTGTAGAATATAATTATTTGTAATTTTTATTAGAAAATCGAATTTCTGACTTTTCAAATGTTATGCATTTCTTTGTAATTTTGTTTAAATTCTATGGACTGATGTCAAAAGAGGTGTGCGAAACTAAAATCAAAGTATAGGTAGGTCTATATAGTGACTGTATATACATAATGTGGCCAATAGGGGGATCAATTTTGATTGGTCGGAGCGAATTTGCCTAAATATGGCGGATATTATGCCGACAAAGTGACATTTTCAGATTTGTTACGCGAATTGAAGGTAATTATATTATATTTATATTTTAGATAGTGCAAATAATTAAATTACACGTGTATTTGTATATTTATAACTCAAAGTAATATATACATATTTTTTAACATCACATCTTTTTTAGGTTAACTGTCAAAATTACTAAAAATGTCTAATATTAAGGTATATATTTTAGATGCCTGGTTGCGTGGCGGTTGGTTGTGCAAACAGTTCTTTGAAAGGATTTAAAATGAAAATAAATATTTTGTTTCCATTTAGTATGCTCTTTCATTAATTGTTTATCGAATTTTGTTTAGTTATCACATCATATGAATTCAAATTTCCCGCGCATTTTACCTAAATATGGCGGCGGTTGGCCACACTATGTATATACAGTCACTATAGGTAGGTCTTCCTGAAATTTTGTATAGGGCCATAATTTATTATTCTGTATAACTTAGTAAAACTTTGGCGAATGGTGTATGGTATATGTATGTATATACCGTTGACGGTGTTTACTTGTCGAAAATTGGCAACAATTTTTTATCTTTCAATACAAAGTGTTTCGGAAAAAATTCAATACTATAATAATCTAATTTGAATGTCAACTTTATTTTCATAGACGAGCTATGGAAGTAGCAAATTAATTGTTACAGCATTACCGCGAACCAAGATAGCTTTGAATTAATGTCATTTTCAGATACCTTTGAATATTAAGTATTTGAGTTTGAGCTAAAAACAATCTTCATACTGTAATACAGTGAAACAGTGAAAGTTTGTCACGTCTAGAAAAGCGATTAATAGAAGCGAGTAACAATGGTGTAAGACAGAGGGCAATATTTAAAGTACTTTAAGTTTTCCGTATGTAATTTTGATAAGGGGTTTATGATGTATTGTTCTGAAAGTTGGAAATGAGCAGAGCAGGTTTAATTGTCATTCATGAGACAATCGCAATTTATCTCCGACTGTCTTGGACGTGCCGAGGATGATTCGTTCTCTCAGAAATTAGAAGCCATTTTTCAAACGGTACATATCTTTTATTTTCTCTCATCTTTAATTCCCGCCATTTAGCTGATGTCTGTGTTCTTTTCTCTTGAGGTTCTCTCCCCCTTCCATCTTTTGTTCGCTTTCGTTTGTTTCTATCTGCTGAATTTCCGTTGTTATTTCTGTATAAGTTTTCCAAGGATTGTTTGTTCCACGTTTTGATTTTTTGTAGATTTATTTCGCGCAAATAATACATTATGAAGATTCTGTTTTTTAGACAGTGGAATGATTAATTCGCCCATTTATATCTTGTTTTTGTTGTGAATTGACTTACTGCAAAAAATGACGGATTACAAACATTTATAGAATGTGTAATGCCATCATGTGGATTCGAATTCCTCGCGCAAAAAATGGGATTTCGCATATTTTCTCAGCCGGAAAGCAAATAATTTATTGCCCCCGTTCTATTTCTGGACTGTCCCTTTTCATAAAATAGATTTCATGCCCTAGTGAGCTAGATTACAAACATGATTTGCATAAAATTTCCACACGTTTTTATTTTCAATTGCTTTTTTATAGTTTTTTTTTCACAATATTCAGAGAGTCGCGTGGCTAAGTACGTTAAGTGGTAGATTGTAGACCGGAAAGTAAGGATTCGAATACAACCAACTTCAAGCTTGAAAATTATTTCCAATTTCTGTCAAATAATGATAAAAAATCTGATGTGGACAGTACATTACCTTCCGTCAATTCTATGTATTTTACAGAAATGACATGCCGAAAGTTCCCTGGAGAAGATTCTACAGGGAATTTATTTTAACATGCAACATATGGCGAATCACTTGCATGGTTACTCACTATTGTCAAAAAATGACAGCAATGTAATATTTGTCCATTTTAAAATGCAACATACAAAATTTATAGTTTTGTATTATCAAAACTAATTTCCAATAAATTAGCCTACAGACGATTAAAAAATAATCAAAACATGAATGTTGTACATCTTAACAAACTTTAGCTTACAAAAATTCATAACTTTCATGTAATAAATGTTAAAAAAAATAACCCCAATCACTCTGAGGCAATATTCTAGTAGGTCGTAATAAGAATTGACACTATTTGTGATGTGTTTTGGAGGTATCTCCTGTGCTGCAATACTATTTATAATGTTGCATTTTAAAATGGACAAATATTACATTGCTGTCATTTTTTGACAATAGTGAGTAACTATGGAGGTGATGAACTATAATATTTTAAAATAAATTGTACATATCCCGTAATATTGTAATAAGAACATATATTATTTTTTTACAAATTCTATACTGAAAGTTCATTGGAATAATTCTATATATCCAATAAAATTATAACACGGACATAAACTATGTAAATTGCACTGACATCTGTCAATTAGAATTATTTGAATATATCAGTAGTTTCCATGGTTTTTGCATAGCTCGCTGATTTATGAAAATTAATCTGTTTATAATTCTTTAACTCCATATCTATTGAATATGAAGGAATATGTGTAATCAAACCGTGCATACAAGATATTTTTTCATTTTTATAATAACATAAAATTTCAAAAAATGATATTTAACTGTGATTTATCAAGAAAAAATGTTAAAAACTTCAAATACGGGTACTTCCGGTGGATCAAAACCATAATTTAATCAGTTCTATGGATCTAAAAAAGAAGCATACGAAAGAATTATAATTTTTGAAATTGTAGTGTTGGAGTTATCGTCGGAGAAATTTTTGCCACACACACACACATACATAAATACAGACATCAACGTAAAATTTGTATAATCGTATTTTAAATCGTGTTTATTCATTAAAAAGTCACCACAGAATTTTTTGATCAAAGACAATATAGCTTCCTTATGAAAAGGTGACGTAAGGTAAAAGTTTTCAATATACTACCAAAATACAATGGAGACATGTTTTTGGAATTTTATTGCTGCTATCTAATGAGTTCTGAAGTAACCTCTTTAGACAAAGACAACAAGTTCGAAGAGAGAGATAATATAGCATTACCATGGTCTCTTAGATAGAATTTAGGACTGTATTTAAATGTGTTGGATAATTTTGTGTTTCGGTATTTAAAAATTTGTCATTAATTATTGTTATAACAAAAGTGATCATTCATACATCCGTCAAACATCACGATAAAATAAAACAGAACAAAAAATATCAAATCAGACAGGCCATGGTTATACAAAACTATCTCTTTCTTGGAGCTTGTTGCCTTCTTCTAAAGACATGTAGTACTGGTGGGGAGCATCTGCGTTGTGTATTGTTTGACATTAATTTTGTAAGTCCCCATTTTGAATACCAGAAAAATACGATGGTCACTTTGGAATTATTGAGAATAATATACTTTTTTTTGATCTTTATTTGACATGAGAAATTGTTTTTCACCACTGCTTGCTTGTAACCCAACCTAACCTAGGTCAATAATAATTTATTATTAACCTTGGTCTATAATGCAAACTGTCACTTTTCTATCAAACTCAAGCCTCCAAATCCAAATATTATTTAACTCATTAAACTCAAGAATGGTGTTAAGTATATAATTTAAATTTGCCACTATAATTTTAAATTGACCTACGCTGTCGCCTCGCCTGGCCACTGTGCTGTTTTGGTGGAAATGTGAAATATTTATAGATAGGATTGAACAAATCACTGTTTTTTTTGTATTTGTAGGTAAATACATTTCAATAGATTTATTTAAAAATAATAATAAACTAATAAGGCTGCTGATTGTAACAGCACAAAGTGTTTTTATTAAATAATTAAATCAAATACAAATCAAGGCCCATAAGTGAGGTTATCAAGCCAGCGAAATGAGCAAAACGTCAGATAAAAACAAATGCAGCCTACTTTGTTTTTGTGAATATTAACAAATAAGTAACGTTATTATTCATGTCAAAATTATTATTATTATTAATAAAAAAAATCAAAGAAAATTTATGTACTAGCTTCGCCCTCGGGTTACAATAGGCGCTGGGTCAATAATGATTACCTTCTCAACCTTGGCGTATAATATACTATTAAATATTTGCATTCAATAATAATATTCTTAGCCATTCTTTCTTTACACTTCTTAAAAATTCCCAAGACAGATATTGGATTCATGCTAAAAATCGCATATGCAGATTTTAGACATTTTTTTATACATCAGTTATGAACTGCCTTGAGGACAGACATTTTATTATTTTGCGGAAGTTAGTACGTACATAAGGCGTTTATCCACTTGTGGTTAAAATATGTCTTTATTCAGCTTTACCGTAAATAACTATTATTAGCAATTCAATTTCAATTTTTATCTAATATCTAATAATTAGATTATCAAGAAAATTGAGTGTGTATAATTTTAAGTTCTAAATATAAAAGGTAAGGTTTTTTTATTTATATTTTTGAAAATATCTTGGCGTTAATATCTATATTACTATAATTTCCTTATATATGTAAAATAAAAGTTATGCAAATTTCCTATCGATTTAATGTATCATTATCCATAAATTTGCACATTATAAAAACTGCATCCGGCTATACTTTGCAGAATTATGGACATTACACCTAGTTATCTTGTTAGATATTTAATCATCAATCTTGAGTGTGTTGTAGATTGAGGACAAATAATGATAATTCCTACAACAGCTTCAAAGCAGAGGACTAATGATAGATTTCCAAATACGGTAGGAAAACATCTTCATCGCACTTCAATCATTGCAAATTTACCGGCTACCGGCAAATAAACAAGGGCCACTAAGCTAAAGAGAGATGAAGATAAGTATACAGTTTGGGCAATCCTAGTTTGATCAAATATTATGCCCCGTATTACGAGCGTGCTTTTATTGTGCATACTATTTTTAAGAATATAATGTAAAACAGTGTAGAAATCCAAAGATATTACTGAAGATTTTTTCTGGGAAGTACATTCAATATTTCTTATTTTATTATTAATTAAATATTTAAAATTATAGATACTTATTACATAATATACCCTTTAGTAGATATACCGCCAATCTCATCAATGAATTGGAAGAATCTCGAACATTTAGAAGTGTAAGAGGAAACTTGTTCATAGAATGAATTAAAAAATATAAAAATAAAGAAGAGATGTAATTAAATTTTTCTTCGAAAAATATCTTTAGATGTAATTCTTTCGGGATTTATCTTATTATAAAAATCTGTTGTGGCCAGCACAAGACCTCTCACCATTTCCATTTTATGTTACATAAGTATTGTATTGCATATTATATCAATTTTTATTGTATGAGGAAGTTCCTAAATGTCAGAGATTTTTCCAATTCATTAACAAGATTGGCGGTATTTCTATTATATATATATATATATATATATATATATATATATATATATATATATGCATGTTACCTATAATTTTAAATATTTAATTAATAAAAAAATTAAATGTACTTCTTGTACTTTTAATTTTTGACACTGACATCTGTCGTTTACAAATTATGTTATAAACATTTGAATTTGTCAACTGGTTTCCTTAGAGTAGTTTAGCCTACTCCACTTATTACATTCCGTTATTCTATTTATTATGGCGTCTTTATCTCTAAATTCATAGAAGATATAATAAAAATTTTAATTGTATCAGATGTAGAATTTTATGTTCTTTAATATTAGTAATATCAAAAAAATTAAAAAAATAATATTTAGAAGTTTTTTTTAGAAACTACTACTTCCGGTTGTCCAATTGTTACCAAAACTTTTTCAGCTCTTCCCAGGAATGTCAGATTGAGTATCCATAGTTAAACTGGTCTTAATAAGTCTTACAGTTTTTGAGGAATCGTCTTTCCAACATCCACACACACACACACACACACACACACACACACACACATACACACACACACACACACACACACACACACACACACACACACATCATCGTAAAAATGTTAAAATCGAATTATAGTGATCTTAAATCGTGCTTATTCACTAAAATCTGTATACGCAATTTTTAGCATGAATCCAATACCTCTCTTAAAGAGAGGTAAAAAAGGGGGTAGAAAATTCTTGATGCTTATTAATTTTTTCTCAAAAAATTGACTATGTAATGTACAAATGATTCTGCTCTATTATTAATATTACGTAGCCGAGATATTCTAAAAACATAAACACGAGATCTGAACATGGAAAATGAATAGTGACATACAATTAATTAGGTACTTAACTTTCTGGGAAAGGTTAATCCTACCCGAATTGGGAAGGGTTGAAGAGAAAATTTCCTATAATTCCTTATCATTATGTACGCATCATTCGCCACGTGAGTTGAAATATTTTCAATCAATTAGTTCAATTTGAGAGTAACAAAGTTTGGGAAAGAGTCGTATGGCTCCTATGTTTTATGAGTTGGCAGTTTTGAAATAATCGGAAATTATAGCGCTAAGAGACCATACTTCACCCATCGTTCACTTCTTATCCACACGAATCTTCATTTTTTTTTTTTCAAACGTGATTGCCGACATTTTGCAAATTAGAAAACAGGGTACGAACAGAAGAAGCAAATCGTTACTGCTTAAAACTGCTCTATAGTTAACAGGGACAGTAAAACTAAGAAATAAAGAAGTTGTTAAAGTAATAAAGAGACTTTAGACAGTTTAGAACAGTTACATTGTTGCAAATATAGCATTATTCTTTTAGAACTAAATAAATAGAACATTCTTTTACTGATAATAAAATACATAGTACCTACCCGTAATCTTAAAAGTAAGTGAAAATAAAAACTATATTCGTATTGCGAGATCAATGTTTTTGTTTTCAGAAGTAAATTTTTCTTTAAACCGTACCAATAAGATAAAGAGAAATTAAGATTACTCATCATGTCAACCATACCAGGACGCCAAGAGCTAACAGCTTTTGTCTTAAACAATGGTTAAGATGGCACAACATGTAAGGAGATGAATTACGTTGGATTTTTTATGTAATTTAAAAACATCGTAAGTTTGTAATACAGAATATAAATTTGAATTTGGTATGGGAATTATAATTTAAAGCCTTTTTGACATAGTTATAAATTTTCATAAAATTTGTTCAGTATTGTGTTTGGAATTTTGACACTGACATTTATATGTCACACACACACACATTATCGTAAAAATGTTAAATTCGGATTGTAGAGATCTTAAAACGTGCTGTTTTATTAAAAAGTAAAGAGTGATTCAATGTTCATGTACACATCCTTTTATTTTTACGAATACAAAATTGTACATTTCTGAGATTTTATTGTACCTACTACGTATCCATTTTAATCATTCAAATATCTTTATTATTAGATATGTGTTACATTTTCTCATTTATCTATTTTTTGTCATTAATTTAAAACATAAACTTCATTCCAACATTCCCCATTTAATTTTCTAACAAATACCTTTCCCTAGCACGCTAGATCATAGATTACTGTCACATTTTCCACATTCCTTCCAGTGCACCCCTGCTTTCCAGGGGTGAATTAGTGTAAGAGGTAAAGGGTGTACTGTACACACACGCGATGTGTGATGTCTTTTTTTCCTACTATATGTTCGTGAGAAAAGTGTAATGTGTCTGGCTATTTAGCGTGGCAATTGCTATGATTTACCCACGAATATGTGAAAGGTAACGTGCGCTGGTTAACTAAAATAATGTGTTAATATACATGCCAGAACTAGCTTGTTAGGTGTTTCGGAATGATTAGGAAAGATATTTTTAACAGTAAATTTGAAGCGAATTACCTGATGATATCACCAACGGTTTCTAAATTTTAAGCAATACTTAAAACCGAGTTTAAAATAAACAAAAAAAATGTAGCTCGTAATTTTTACACCAATTTTCAAGAACTGAATTGAAAAATGATTATTTGTGATAATTACATTATTTGTTTCTGTTAATCGAATTTTTCTTAAGCCCTTATATAGAACATGAATTTAAATTAAGTAATTTATAATAACATACAGGGTGTTAATTAAAAATCCTGCCATAGGCGTTTAACATGCGAAAACAGTTTTTCTTTGCGCAAAAGTCTCCAATTAATTTTAGACAATAATTTGTCAAATAAAAGTTGTAGATAAATATATTCTACGCCTAAATCTCTCTACATTTTTAATTTTGTACGTTGGGTAACTTGTAAAATCGAATTTGAAATTATATAAGTATTGCTCATTTATAGCAATAGCCATGGAATTCAAACAAAGTTACAAAGAAATGTTTCAACAGTCAGAAATTCGGTTTTCAAGTAAAAGTTACAGATAATTCAATTCTGCACCTAAATCACTACACAGGTATTATTTTTAAAATCTATCACTTAAATATTTATTATTATTATTATTTATATCAATTTCTTTGTAATTTTATTCTAATTCAATTAATAAAAAACTGATTTAGGTGAAAATTTTCTTTTTCAATTGTCTCAACTGGTAATCTAGAGAATTGTTTCAAATAAAAAAGTAAAATATTTTTTATTGTTCACCCATTGGCGTACGAAAGTAATTTTTTTTAGGTAAATTTTCGAGGTACATATTACACGTACTTACAATTTTTTAAAATGAAACTCATAATAGATTTTTATTTTAAGAACTACTCTTTTGTATTTAAAACATTTTTTAGATTACCGATAATTGTTTAAGAGTTACATAAAAATGAACATTTCGAACAAAATCATTTGTCATTAACTCGAGAATTTTTGACAAAACAAAAGCACGTCTAAAGTTTCAATTTCCAAACCAAGTTCATTAGCTTTCTGAAATACTACTGCAGTGGTTACGAATAAGTAAACATGTATTTTAGAATTGCATAGAAATCAGTGGCGGCTCGTGGTATTTTTGAGCGGGGGGGCAAATTAATTTGTGGTCATGGAACTTTATTTAGAAATCCGATTTGCTTACTAACAATTTTAATATTAATTATCAACAAGAATGTAAATACAATAGAAAAAACTAGAAGAAGACCTCCAAAAACAAGAAATAACGATACAAAAATATATTACAATAGAAGGAAGTAGAAGTAACAAGATAATAATAAGTAGTAAAATTGGAATATTACAATACTACACATTCAACCTTTGAGTAACGCAAGTTGTATACGACTGAGACCTGAGACTGAGGTGCTTTGTGAGACTTGCTCTTACTACGCGAAACGCGAGGTACGAAGTGCTCCGAGTACGTGCGATTCTTACCGAATGACAACGGGGGCTTGCCACCTCTGCGGCTCTCTCACTCAGATATTGGGATTATTTTTATGAATTAATTTACAAGCTTGAAAAATAACATTCATTTGGATATTAAAATATCAATTTTGTTAAAAAAAACTCTTCAATGATTTTTTTAAATACATGCATATTTATTTATTAAAATTCGTAAATAAATTTTTTTGAAAATACTTTATGTATGTTGTTATATCAGTTTTACAGAATGTTTACTTTAACTTTAAATTATTAATTTGTTTCATACAAATTAATTCTGTATAACTCCATATTAACATTAATATCATAGGCTGGTAGTGCGAGCTCGGTTTTAACTAAAACACTGTTCCAAGAAATGTCAAATTCAAATTTCAATATTTAATTTGACCCTTATGTTTAAAGAACGATTTTTTAAAAAATATGTGTTTGAATACAAACTATGTTCTGCTTAAAAATCATATTTTGTTAAATTTGATATTATTTATTTTTATTATTAAATTATGAAATTTGACATTTCTTAAAACAGCGTTTTAGTTAAAACCGAGCTCGCACTACCAGCCATAGAATTTATTATAAATATAATATATACATATTTATTATTTAAATAATAAATCCAATGTTTAAATGCGAACAAACCGGTAAATAGATTTCATATTTTCATAAGAATAAGAAAATAATAAGAATACTGAAAATATAGTGTACCCATTAGCACGGGTAATTTGCTTTAGAACATAAGTAAAGAAATCAGTATTATAGATGGGCAGGGGGGGCTTGCCGCCTCTGTGTGCAGTGTGACCCGACGCACGTCTCACTTGTGCATCACTGGTGAGCGCTGCACTACTTACTGCACAAGTTTGGGACGTATCGCGGAGTATAATGCCATAATTTTTCTCTGAAGGGGGCATGCCCCCTCAAGCAGAATTTGATGCATATTGCGCTGTTGAGCGGCACAGCGCTAATTTCAATTTAAACAGTACATTGTTTAATGCTAACTATAGGATCAAATTGATACTTTTATAATAATTAATCTATAATATATTGATGTAAAAAAATCTGAGGGGGCACTGCCCCCTCTGCCACCCTGGACGAGCCGCCACTGATAGAAATCTATATACAAATTACGTATAATTGCTTTGCTGTTTTACAATAATTATTACAATGTCAGCACTTCTTGCAGTACTTTTCCATTATAACATTCTTTGTAATAAAAACCCCTGCAACTAAGATCAGTTGTTAATTCTTTCTGTATTCTCTTATCTGAACACATGTAATCTCGTTGAGAATAAAATTAATTTTTATAAAATAATTTACGAGTAATTATTTAATTTACACAAAATAATATTTTCCTGAAATTCATATACAAGTAATAATAATAATAATAATAATAATAATAATAATAATAATAATAATAAACTTTATTGACATATAATCAAGGGCGAGGTTCAGCCTAAGGCTGCTCTTCCACCTAACCAACAAATAATACACAGATGTAGGTATATAAAACTAATAGACACGTTATAAATATAATTAATTACAGAAATTAAAATAATAAAAACATTTAAGATAATATAGAGTACAAAATAGTAAACAATGAAATTAATATTATGCAAATAATAATGCTCGTACATTTCTTTTGAAATTGTTTAAAGAAAGGATCTTCAGAGAGTCAGAAACACTGTTATATAAAGTGGGGGCCATATATGAAAACGCACCTTTAAATTTTGACTTTCTGAAGATTGGTACAATGTACAAATCCTTCATTCTAAGAGAATAGTTATAATCTTTAATTATAAATTTGTCAAATAAATATGATGGAGTACCTTTCAAGATAATTTTATGTAGCAAGCATAAATAAAGATATTTAAGACGGTTTTCAACAGAGGGCATCTTAGAAATTTTGCGATATTTAGATATATGATCGCATTTACGCACACCGTATACAAAACGCAGACAAGAATTTTGCAATAATGTTAGTCTCTGTTTATCTGTCTGTGAGAGGTTCGGAATATACATATGTGCAGGCGCAATAGTCAAATAGTGGAAGAATAAGTGAATTGACCAGTTTAAGTTTCACTGACGAATTTAGTTCATTTTTAAACTGAAATAATTGTCGTAATTTCAATCTTAATATAATAATTTTACATTAAGATGGTTTCTAAAATTTAAATCTTTGTCAATGTGAAGTCCCAAAATTTTAACATTATCTGTGCGAACTAAAATGTGTACGTATACCCAAAATTATGAAAGAAAATTATAATTATTAAAGGTGGGTTTTATAAGCTACAGATATATTTACTCCCAAAATAAATATAATTAATTTCTTCAAGTAGATTTTTTGACAGTAATGTTATTCGGCATGTATAACATTACTGAAATGAATAAAAATGATTAGAATTTGTTAATTTAAATTAATTTAAATGCAAGTCCTTTATAAAATCAAGGATACCACATTTGAACGTCAACTTTGCTCTCTGATTCGGTGCAGTATTACCAAGTATGTTGAATTATTTTGAACTACCTATTGAAATGTAAAAATAATGGCATATATCATTTCAAAGATAAGAACTTTGATAGAATGTAAATCTATTTCAAGATCCGCGCTGTATAATGTTTGTGTTTGAACTAGAGTATCTCTTCTTACTTCACCGAGCACTTTTCAATAAAAATGAAGATTTATCTACAGTAAAAATTCATCACGAGGAGAAAAATTTCTTGGATGAATAAAACATGAATCTGAGAGATTTTAATTGCAAAGGAAAATGTCCAGTAATGCCATCCTTAGAGTTATTACAGTGGCTGAATACACATTTAAAATGCAGATGCAACTTTCATATGAAATTTAATTAAACCTCTGCTTGAGTTTGAAAAGTTTCATCACCTAGCGCGAAACTAATTCATTCTCTCTTCCATTCAGCAGGGCAAGCACACCATTGTTAAATAAAACAAAAGTGGAATTTGGATTTGTTCAATCTATTGGAATATGACAGTTTTATAGATATTGTTCGGTTACGGAAATCGGGTTACGGAAACTATTACCCACTGCTTTCATAGAAATCGCAAATTGAATAAATAATGTAGAATATATTTGCATATTTAATAAAAGTACGAATACAAATAAAATGGTAAAATGAGCTTTTTATTTTTAGTTAAAATTTTAAAAACTCACATATATCGAAGTGTGTAGAGAGTGGATGGTGCGGCCAGATTCCCTGCAAAAAAAAAAAATAATAATAATAATTCGTTAATTCTAATAAGTGATGAGATTTTAATTGTAATCACGTATTTGCTAAAATGAAATAGTTTTGACTATTCAATAAATTTTGTAAGTAGCATATAGTTAATAGCAGGGCATCGAACCCGAACCTGAACCGAACCAAAACCGGAACAAACCGTAACATTTTAGGGAACCCAAACCGAGAACCGAACCTCAGATATATTTCTAATTGAACCTGAGTCGAAACCGAACCGAGTATTGAAATTCAGGTTCGGGGTTCAACTCCGGTTCAGGTTAATTTTTAGTTCGAACAGTAAATACAGCCGATAATCGACGTCTTAGGCGTCTGCGTTGCTGTCTGGGCTGACTTTTCGTGAAAATTGTGTTCGGTTCTTGTTGCGTTTTGCGTAAATTCCGGCTCTCATTTTACATTATTTCGAACCTGAACCGCGAACAAAACAGCAAATTTTATTAATGCTTGAACCAGAACCGCACCCGAACCCATCTTTCAAAAAACAAATTAACCTGAACCTAAACCGAACCCAGTTTTGACGGGTTCGATGCCCTTGTTAATAGTTAGTAATTAAAAATATATTTTCAGTTATTATAGTGCTTTGAGAATATTGACCATAGATTAAGGGGTGTTCCATATGAAGAGCTGATTAAATTAAAAGCATTATAAAGAGATTAATTTTCAAAAATCAGTTTGCTTTGCTAAGGAATTGTCAAGTGCAATTTACATAGTGTAAGTGTATGTTAATGTTATAATTTTTTTGGATTTATAGAATCTTTTCAAAGGAACTTTTGATATGGAATTTGTAAAAAATAGTATGTGTTCGTGTTATAATTTTATTGGATATATATAATCTTTTCCAAGGAATTTTTCTTTCGCATTTATCTATTTTTATTTCAATACTTTTTTTTTATTTAAAGAAAAGCATTTCAACTACAAGGTTATTAGTGTTGTAGTTTACAATTTGACATTGCATATTTTTTGTTTATTCAATACTTTTATTTCTAAAAATTCATACAGTTGTCCAAATACTCTAAAAATGCGTACACTTACGTAATATTCTCTTTACAATCAAATAATATTACTACCAATTTTATATCTCTACCCATTTTTGAATTATTGCCCCAAAACTCAATATACCCCAGATTTAGATAAAAACTTCAAAAATTTTAAAAATCTAATTTTTATGTATCTAGATACTTCTCAATGCGCTGATTCTAAATTCTGAAACCGCAGATATATTTAGATTCAAAGTTTTGCTCAAAACTGCCCATTTTTGGGTATTAACCCAAAATTGGGTCGAGATATCAATTTGGCGACATCACCATTCGATTCTACGGACAAAAATACATAAGTATAGCAATTTTCATAATTTTTGTCCAACCGGTTCATTTTTTATGAATAAAAGCTTGAAAACCCCTGAAAATGGCCAAAATCTGAAAAAATCATAAGGGGTATACCTTAGATTTTTGCGATTTTTGGCTATTTTCAGTTATTTTGTTGTAGAGATTGTATGCGGCGTTCAAAAATTCTGAAAATTGGTGTACTTATGTAATTTTACCCGTGGAATCGAATGGTGTTGTTGCCAAATTCATATCTCGACCCATTTTAGAGTTATTACCCAAAAATGGGCAGTTTTGAGCAAAACTTTAAATCTAAATATCTCGAGAACGAAAAGAGATTTCCACCTACGGTTTCAAAATTTGGAATCAACACATTGAGAAGTATATAGATACATAAAAAATAGATTTTTGAAAATTTTGAAGTTTTTATCTAAATCTGGGGTATATTGACTTTTGGGGCAATCATTCAAAAATGGGTAGAGATATAACTTGGTATTAATATTATTTGATACAAATGCTTAATTTAAACGAATTTGTTAGCGGTGTCAGTCTCGTTAGTTTTCGAATAAGACAAAATCTTCCCCCATTGCCGTTAAATTTTTTTTCAAGGTATTAATCTTTGAAACAGGATCTAATTATTAATAATTTAGGCATGTTAAATAACTGTAATATATGTAACATTACACGTTTTGATGTTCCCTAAGAAACTAATTAAAGAACTAACTTTATATACTCTTCCTCCTGCTTGTTAGTAAGTTTATCCTTGTAGTTTTTGGGCATTATTTATGGTATTTCCCTGCAGTGCTCGACTCGGCTGCAGTAAAACAATGATTCATCTCAAACTGGCGCGGCAATTAATCCCCTCTGTTCGGGGGTACACTAAGGTTTCACGCTGGCCTCAGATCACGTAGCACTAGTTAGGTGTTTCCCTAAAGACGCTCTGGCTGTTTCTCGCACATCGGGCCCCAGGCTTCACAAGTTACTGCAGGAGCGTTCCTCTTGATTTGCCAAACGAAAATTGCACGTATTATCTCTTCAAAGATTATAGTTTCTAACTAAAAAGAGCATGGTGAACATAATGCGTTTTCTTTTTTTATCTATGTATGTAAGATGAATCTCACTTGTGTCCTATTGGTTGTTTTAATCTTAATTTTAGTAGTTCCTACATATTGAATAATTATTTGGGTATTAATATATTTTTACTTCTTGCTAAGAGAGGTATTGGATTCATACCAAAAATCGCATATCCATATTTTAGTAAATAAGCACTAGAATCTGATTTTAATATTTTTACAATGATGTGTATGTGTACGTGTGTATGTATGTGTGGATGTTGGAAGGACGGTTTCTCATATTCTATAAGACTAAAGACCAATTTAACTACGTATTCCATAATCTGACATTAATGGGAAGAGCTGAAAAGGTTTTGGTAACAATTGGATAACCAGAAGTAATAGTTTCTTTAAAAAAATCTTCTAAATATTATTTTTTGAAAATTTAGGTTATTTCAAATATTAAATATAAAATTCTCTATCCCATACATTGAACATTTTTATTATATCTCCTACAGATTTAGAGATAGCGAATTATAAATGTATAAAATAATCCGTTAATCTCACAGCCGCAATAACTCTATGGAAACCAGTTGAAAAATTAAAATGTTTGTAACTGATAGAAAAAATGTCAGTGTCAAAAATCTAAATACATTATTGAAGGCTTTTTTTCTGAGAAGTACAATTAATATTTCTCATTTTGTTATTAATAATTAAATATTTAAAATTATAGATAATATATTACATATACGCATCAGAAATACTGCCAGTCTCGTCAAAGAATTTGAAGAATCTCTAATTTAGAAGAGTAGGAAGAAACTTATTTTTATAATGAATTAAAAACTATAAAAATGTATTAATAATAGATGTTAATGTTAAATACAATATGTACTTATAGCCTAATATGGAAATGACGAGAGATTTTGTGCTAGCCAAAACATATTTTTAATTAATGCTCTTTTCTCTTCCTATCAGGCGCTTTCAGAAACAATTGAATCTCATATTTTCCTTACTCACCTCTACTGTATAAAAAAGAAATATGCCCTAAATTAAAAAAAATCTGCAGTTCTATTTAAATGGTATTGATTACGCTATATTTTTTTACTATTCTATAATAGTGTTAAACTCATTTTGTTTTCAAACAGAAGAGTTCGCTCATAATTGGAGTCACATAAATTGATCTGTATTGCAACACATAAAAACAAACTTTCTTGGTCAATTATTTTGAAATATGTATGGATAATGAGCATTTTAATAAAATATAAAAGCTACATATATATTGTACTCTAAGTTTTTTTGCCACTGGCAGACTATGTCATATAACATATCTCTCACTTTCATACGCGTGAACATTATTTATATCTGGCGTAATATCATAAACTCAAACAAGTATTCGTTTTTCTTTCAATGTTTTGTTATTTTCTGAATTCGTTAACTTGGAAATAGATTCCATAAAACCGATAACAGAAGGTTTGACAACAGTAAGAATTTGGAAAATATTGAGACGTTGATATTAATAATTCATTTTTAAACTTTGATAGTCCCCACATGTGGGTAAATGATTATCAATATTTTTATAACAAAATATTACAGAACTTGACCGAAATATTGTTTTTTATTGTATTTAACATGTCTTCTGCACACAGATAATTCTAATTATATCTATTTTTTATTGTATGAGGAAGTTCCTAAATGTCACAGATTCTTCCAATTCATTAACCAGATTGGCGGTATTTCTGATGGATATATGTATGCAGGTTACCTATAATTTTAAATATTTAATTAATTAAACAATAAGAAAGATTAAATATAGTTCCCAGAAAAAGCTATCAAAATGTCACTAAAACAGTTGATTTTTGACACTGAAATCTGTCATTTACAAATTATGTTATAAACATTTGAATTTGTCAACTGGTTTCCTTAGTGTAGTTTCGCCTACTCGAATTGTTATATCCCGATATTCTATATATTATAGCGTCTTTATCTCTAAATTTATAGAAGATATAATAAAAAATTTAAATGTATCAGGTGTAGAATTTTGTTCTCCAAAATTAGTAATATCAAAAATTTTCAAAAAATAATATTTGGAAGAATTTCTTTTAAAAACTACTACTTTCGGTTGTTCAATTGTTACCAAAACCTTTTCAGCTCTTCCCAATAATGTTAGATTGAGGAATTCATTGTTAAACAGGTCTTATGTCTTATAATTTTTGAGGAATCGTCCGTCCAACATCCAGCCATACACACACACATACACACATCCACACACACACACAGACATCATTGTAAAAATGTTAAAATCGGATTCTAGTGACCTTGAAACGTGCTTATTCATTAAAATCTGGATATGTGATTTTTATCATGATTCCAATACCTCTCTTAGCGAGAGGTAAAAAAATGGAAAAAATAGTTTTACTATTTTACATCTGGATCCTTCATATTCTTATACCACAAAAACATTCAGCTTTATAAAGATCGTACAAAAATTTGCTCACTCTAAGTCAGCAACAATCTGTTATCAATTTTGTGGGCGTTATTTGCAATATAAACTATTTCTAAATTTTAAATCCACAGAATGTATTCGTATGATACTTCCTTATATTTATTTAATTGTTCGTGTTTAACTCAATAATAGATTAAATCTCCCATGTGCATTACGGTTTGAGTTCCTGCATCTCTTAATTCAATCCGTGCATATCGTGCTGTGCGCACGTAACTCGTCAGGTGACAATTATAATTTAATTGGCCGCCCACAACCGCTGTGTTTAACCCTTGCGTCTTGGTTGGCTTTGGCTCGGCCTGATACATTATTGACCTATGCACGACCTGTCGCCGATACAAGACCTCAACTGTTCTGTTTGCTCTCCGTCTAGTCTAGGTAACCCAATACAGTCGACGAGAGTGTTATGTTTGTGTTAGAGCACCCACACAAGAATAAGATTGATGGGGATTTTTCATTAGAGGGTAAACGTACATGCCTTCACGCCAGTATAACCAACTTCAACAATTGTTCTTAGTTGTTGGGTTTTTTAGGAATAGAAATGATTGTATTGTTTAATCTTTTGTCTGTACTGTGAATCATATGTAATATTTGATACACATATGTTGAGATGAGATAAAATATTAGTGCATCACAAAGGATATACCGGGTGTCC
Organism: Ophonus ardosiacus; assembly: GCA_943142095.1. Taxonomy (NCBI): domain Eukaryota; kingdom Metazoa; phylum Arthropoda; class Insecta; order Coleoptera; family Carabidae; genus Ophonus; species Ophonus ardosiacus. Next base: position 8,747,315 of record OW964830.1, on the reverse strand, counting down.
CAAGCAAACTTTGACATAAGTGTTTGACATGGGAAAACATTTTTTTGTAAATACAGTGTCCGGCAGAAAATTAAGCCATGATATTGAACATGGTATTAGTATATTACATCTTGTACATTATTTAATATTATTTGCAATAAATTATAAAAAATTTAATATAAATAATTTTTTCACTTTATTATTATGCAAAATGAAAAAATTTTCAAATGTCAGCGGGGCACATTGGTGAGCATAGCTTTGCCTCTGAAATTTTAGATTGGGGTTCGATTCCCCTTTGCGGTCATTATTTTACTTTTTGTTTCCTTTTTACCTCCCGCGACCCTAGGTAAGGGAGGTATAGAGATTGTGTTAAAAATCGCATATAGAGATTTTAATAAATGACCACGTTTCAATTTTAACATTATGTATGTATGTATGTATGTATGTATGTGTGTGTGTGTGTGTGTGTGTGTGTGTGTGTGTGTGTGTGTGTGTGTATGAATTTTGTCAAAGCTATAACTCAAATACCATTATTCAGAAAATTCTGAAACCTTGTGTTTCGACCCTATTCTATTATGGAAAGAAACCATTAGATTTTGATGTAAATCGGATAACCAAAAATGACACTTTACTTGAAGCTCATAATGGTTTTTTTTTTCAAAAAATACCATTAATACCATTTTTTGCATTTTATATCATCATAAAATTTAAAGATTATTGAATTTTGAATTTTTATAAATTCCAGAGCCTTTGATAAACACAATTCCTTTGTTACACAGTTCATATTTCAAATGTATGCAACTGACAGATAAATGTTACTGTTAGAAAACTAATCACTTCAATCTTCACATTAATAATAGTTATGGTTGATTACGATGATCGACTGATTTCAGAATGTAAAACTGGAAAATAATCAGACATGCAGTCGTTTGTAAATTATTTATTTCCTGGCCGACGTTTCGACTTTAACAAAAGTCTTCTTCAGGGCTAGAAATAGTCAAAATTGTAAAGTAGCAAGTGGATCCCCTATACGACCCATTGGAAAGTCCAGGTGAAAATAGTTAAAAAAATGGGTCGTATAGGGGATCCACTTGCTACTTTACAATTTTGACTATTTCTAGCCCTGAAGAAGACTTTTATTAAAGTCGAAACGTCGGCCAGGAAATAAATAATTTACAAACGACTGCATGTCTGATTATTTTCCATTTTTACATAAATAATGGTTATATTTTAGAAAGAAAATAGTAAATAAAGCAATAGTCATACGCAAAGGAGCATAATATAGTTTGCAGCAGTGGAAAATACGTATATAGAATCTTTTTCAAGGATTTTTCTGTATGGGATTTGTACAAAATACATTAAATTATGGAAATGACAAAAAGTAATGTGCTAGCCACATCAGATTTCTGTAATTTGTACTACAGAATCCTATGTATTTTATACTACCGATGATGATTATAGGTTTACATTGTACTCTCTGCTTTATTGTTTAATTTATTATTCTTATGCCCGGTTTCATATACGATTGTTAAATCTTGTGATAGTTAACAACTTTTTAAAATTAACAACTTGTTCAATTTTTATGATGTTTCATGAAATTAGCAAATCAATTATAAACTGTTGTTCGTCAACATGCATGTTAAAATTTGTTTAGGGAATTATTGTATTTTTTAGTAATATAAAAACCAATTTCATAGTTATTAATAATAAATGTTATTATTGACAGACTGGAAAGTGCCAGTTGCATAGAAGTATAATGTTATTAATAACTGATTGATTGGATCAATTGGATGATTTCTTTCAGTGTATGATGTTAAATAATAAGTATTTCTTCGATCTCTGAAAACTCTTTCTCTTCGCAGAAATCGAATATCAATTTCCAAAAATTCTTCTTCAGACTCATCAGATTCCGAAAACATAGTTGAATATTATTTCCTATGTCATTAATGTAATGAATATATTTTTATTTAAATTACACAGCTAATGCAACTTGTACTTACTAATTTTCTTGTTGCAAATTAATTTATGATGGAAAGGACAAAATAAATATTACACATATGTGGCAGATGTCATAAATAGCAACTGGTTAGAAATTTAACAAGACTCGAGATTGTTGTTAAAATAGCAAACCATTTAACCATAGTTTAAATCTGGCATTTGTTGATGAAACAATAGTTCCTACTTAATCAATTGCTAAATTATTTAACAAATTGTTAAGATTTAACAAGCGGATATGAAACTGAGTATTATAGTTGTTTTTATATCATGCGCTAATTAATATACCATACATATTCTTCTGAAAGTACTATGTACCTAGGTACTTATTTTAATATCAATTTGACTTATATCTTAATGATTTAAAGGGACTTATAAATATTGATTAACCTACAAAGTTTCCATGAATAATAGAATGGGTAAACTGAAACTAAAGTTCCTCCATTACATTCTTTTAAGTTGCAACATGGTGTAAAGTAGTTAAGTATAATTACTGTGGCCTAAGTTGCACTTGTTGTTGTCAATAATTCAGCAATAGAATTCCCTTTCGCGAACATGGAACGGAACCCTCGTCTGGGGAAGAATTCCTATCAGCCGAGTTGGAGTGTTGAGCGTGTCGATTTACTTAGCGGCCGATTCAATAAACTTCTTCTATCCCCATAGATACAATCTCGAGTCCGTCCGCTAGACTTTCCCGCTCATCACAACTTTTTCAAGGTGTAGGTGTGGGAGAAATTAATGCGGAAAGCCGATAGATTTGTAGGAGTTGTGGAAGTTACGTGCGCGGAGTTAAAGCGAGGAGTTTATTTTTTGTAGGTTAGGGACTGAAGTTTGGAACTGGACGGCCAAGCCGGACGGCTGTAGAAACTTCGGGGTTTAAACCTGACTTAACGCTATCAACCAGACCGGGCAAACACGCTGAACTTTACTTTTTCCTTCTTTTACACACTAGTTTTTCTTTTATTGCAAACATCTTCGTAACACAAGTTCGAAACGACAACGACCTTATATAAAAATAAATAGGTAAATATACGGACCTACAAAAATCGGACAGAATTGTTGTTGCAAAAACCTCTTTTAATCGCTTATCCAGGTTTTAGTGAATAAACAGGTTTTAAGGGCCCTACAATCCGATTGTAACATTTTTACGATGATGTATGTGTGTGTGGTGTGTGTGTGTGTGTGTGTGTGTGTTTGGATGTTGGAAGGACGATTCCTCAAAAAATTAAAAGTTTTTGACAATTGAGAAACCAAAAATAGTAATTTCTTAAAAAAATTTGACGAACATAAAACTCTCCATCTAATACACTTAAAATTTTAATTATATCTTCTATAGAATTAGAGATAAAAAAATATAATATACAAAATAAGCTGTTGCAATAAATCACAATTAGGAAACCAATTGTTAAATTCAAATGTTTGTAATTGACAGGTGTGTCATTGTCAAAAATCAACAGTTTTATTGACATTATTGAAAGTTTATTCTGTGAAGTACATTTCATATTTCTTATTGAATTATTAATTAAATATTTAATATGAAATATCTTCCAAAATTTAAAATTGTAGGTAGATATGTATGTTAATAGTAATAGTATATATTCCTTAAGAAATACCTCCAATCCCATCAATGAATTGGAGCCATCTTGAACATCTCAGAAAAGTAGGACAAGATTCCTTATAGAATAAAAGAATAGAAGTAATTAAAATTATTTGTGTGCACAAGAAATGTTAAATTCGATACTTATGTAACAAAACGGAAAAGGCGAGAGGTATTGTGCTGGCCAAAACAGATTTTTTTTTTTTTGTATTGATATATCAAGTCATTGACATGTAACGTAAAAAAAATAAGTTAAAGTAAAATATAATGTATTTCTATTTATTAATATAAAAATTGACAAATGTAATGCAAATGTTTTTTAAACTTAATTTTTAGAATTTGGCCAAGTTCTAAAAACTAACAAATGTAAAACAGGCTTTACTGTATTGTGTTTTTGGCGCGTCTTTTTAAACGACGTAAATGTTTTGGTTTAAAACAGACTCTTAAACCACGCCCCAATTAACTGTCAAAATTCTTTGGTTATTTTGAAACAGTATAGACTGCATATTAATCAGTGGCGGCTGGTGATATCTTTGTATGGTAGGGCACAAAAATTTAAAAAAGTAAAAAGAGTATATTAAATTATTTAATCTTTAAGATATAGAAGCCATCTTCGTAATTAAATGAGTACTAGACGATTACAATTCAACAATAACAGATTACCTCGGAAAACGCCGGACATACTCGGACATCTTCGTTTAAATTGGGCTGTGCCCGGAACAGGCTTAATGCAGTCATATGCAGCTTCGCGCGCTTCGCTGCTATTGGTCAAAATTCGAGTAAAAATAGTGGGAGACCGGGGCAGAAACATTTGTGCCCTAGCTTCTAGCAGCATATCGGTACGTGCACACGTCAGTATATAGGCTATCTAGCTATCGGCGGTGTAGTAAGAATTGCATAATAATGAAAGTAAATAAATAATAATTAATGTATTTTTAAAATGTATATGTACTCGCATATTTCTTTTTTTCTTTTCTTTTTATTTGGTAGGGCTGCGCCCTTGTGCCCTATAGCACGAGCCGCCACTGATATTAATATCACATCATGTGTGGAAACAATAACTAAGTTACGACGGAATTTCCGTGTTGCAAAGAAGCATAACGCCGACTAACGGAAATTAATAAAAGCAGTATATTACGTTCCAAGTTAAGAAAAGTGAAAGTTTACCAAATGAGTACAATAAAATTACTTTTCTGACGCACCGTATACTATTTTTTCTTATTTTATATATAAATAAATATATCACGGCATATTACCCATTTCTGGGTGTGCCAGTATCTACTACAACGGTAATGATGACTATATATTTTACCGTGTGGGCGCGTACCAGGCGTCACATCACGGGCACTCATAGCTGGTGTGGAGAGTGCACCACAGGGATCACTTGTGTGCCATTTAAAATTGGAAATATTTGGCGTCTGTCGGGATCGAACCCGGTTCCCCCAGGTTCGGGACCAGACAATTAGGCACGCGGTCATGGGACGGTTGCTATGTTGTAAAGTAACCCATTACTGTATGACTTTGAGTATATTAAAATAGTATATTACTGTATAAAATACGAAAAAAATATATTATATTAATATTCCACCGCATATGCTCAATATAAATATGGCGGATATACTGTTATTTGTGCAAATTTTTCCGTTCGGCGAAATTCTAAGTTTGTGTTTATATCGTGGTACGTATTTAGCAACTTTGTATAAGACGAGGAGAATTTTAACTTCGATGTACTATTGTTTCGCCTTTACCTTCATGACTAGTTAGTTACAATCCTTATAACATAAAACATAAATAATTATTGTGAAGAGATATCTTTAAATTAAACCAATCAGTTATATGCTAGCCACATTTCTTAATATTATCAACATGGACTTTGCAATGTTTAAGACCGATGTTAAATTACTTCCCTTAACAGAAATCCTTTCGCCTCGTACTATTGCTGTTTACCACTATAAACTAAATAAACCTATAACACTAAACTACGTTCTAACCTCCTGCTTCGCACCGGTTTCTCTCACCTTTGTGCCGGGCGGTTCCGGGGTGTTTGGGGACGTGTTCCGTATAGTCCGGGCACCGAGCTCAGGGCTGCAGGCAACCGGAGAAATAAAACCTCAGCGATTTACGAGCGGGGAACAACACTTTACGAACCTCCATAACACTTCTTACCCAACCTGAGCTGGACCTGTGTACGAAAAGGAGATTGCAGGAAGGTAAGAGGAGGTTAGTTTTATGTGAAGTGATCGATAATTAGGTTATAGGGGAAAGAAAAGGGAAAGAAATACAGAGAATAAGGGTAAGTGTTGTTGAAAAGGAAACAAAATTGCCGATTGTTCTTCCTACATACAATACCATAAAACACATTTGGATTCACTTGCTGGTTTGTAAAAACTAATGGGCTTAAATTGTTTTCCTTATATAGAATACTCAAATTCGACCAATCACAAGAGAGAACTATTAAACATGGTGGTAAGGTATAACTTTGCTTCATCCGTCAGCTGTCATTTCTGTTTGTGAGTTATTGACATTTTAAAAATGAAGTCACAATAACAAATTGATATTTTGTTTTTGTTAATAAGCAGTATTCGCGAATATCGTTATTTGTACGATAAAGCAAACGAATTGTACAAAAATAAAAACGTTTGCGTACTTTCAATGCATCAAAGGACAGCAAGGAATTAAATACAGGCACAATTCATGATCTTGTTATTCCACTTTCAGAAACAAATTGTGATAATGCTCGTTGACAAATAAATGTTTTTCTATTTCGGTGCTCTTACCAGTCTATAAAAGCATTGTTTATCACTGAAAACACGACGTTTAGAAGATCTATAAGAGTTCTATTTGTGGCGCCTTTCGTGTTGTACAGTTGGTAGTCATGATTTTATAACTGTCATATTAATGAATAATTACATCTAACTTTAAAATGTCAAGCTATTGGTAATAAGTATTATTTGTAACGTGCAGTATTTTTCTTAGAATTTATGTAAATTATAGTTAAGATGTGAATACGGCTGTGCGAGTGAAATTGAAGTGTGGAATGTGCGCGGTAGACGAGTACGCAGTGTAACGGACAACGAGAAGGATAGCAGGGTGTGGTCAGTCAGCACGCGGAGAGCGTAAGAGACACATGTATGTTGCACACGCACTGTAAACCTTCAGGTGTCCCTTAGCCTCAGGCAAGAACGCATATCCAGAGAAGAGAATCACGAGGCCGAGCAAACAGCGGCACGGTGACGAGAAGACCTGCCAACCGTCCGCCTTCGAGGTCGAGCAGAGTGACGAGAACCGTCCGCCACAAGGTCACTATGCACACCGTATACACAATACACTAATCAGTTGTCAAAATTTGAAATTTCAATTGTTAGCGGGAAGCGCTACCAACATAAACATAAGTGACAAAAAAACACCAAGTCAAGTTTTTGACGTAGCATTTAAAAAAAAAAATAATTGTAAAATTACCTCAATAGAAAAAATAGTATAAAAAACATGTATCATAAGGCCTGTTAACGCACTCCTTTGTAAAACTTGGACTCGTATGTTAACAGATTGCCTTATGATACTTGTGTTTTAATGTACTATTGTATGCCTAACCACGGCCTAACAAACCATCTACGTTTTTTAAATTTATGTTTATTTTATTTCTTTATTATACAAATCAACAATAGTAAAAAATATTCCCGATATTAAAATAGCTATTTGTGTATTAAGAGCGCAAAATGCGACATTGTCGATTGAGAGGTCGAAATCGACAATGTCCATTTGCGCTCGAAACACACACAAGATTTTTTCTACAGTCGCCATAATGGGGTCCTCCACCATAACAAAAAATAATAAAATGTACACTTTATATTTACAGTACTGCTCAATAAATAACGATTGGCTAATACAAAAGATCCGGTTTAAACTTAAAAAGGCTTTTAAATGATTATATCGTTACATTAGCCATCTATTCCATAAAAAAAACCAAAATTAGAGCGTGGATGCAAGGATTTGTGATGATTTGATGAGTTTTTGTAGCAAAATGTATGGTTAGTTGTCACGCCTGTCACACTGAAAAAATTAACAAATATTTCAAGGAATTTGTGATTATATAAACATGTATGTGCATTGACTGACTTCTCGCAATTATTTAAGTAACGAAATAAATAATAACTTTATTGTAATCAAAATAAATAGTTAACTAGAGATCAGATGTCAGTACGACTCGCAACTATCCTACCGCCATCTGTGTACAAACATTCCTATTACTAAACATAACTGTTCACACAATTTATTTTATATTTAATTTTATTTTATCGTTATTTTCCATTCTTCTTGAGTTTTTATTCAATCTAATATAACTATTTTATACTTTCGTTTTTGTAAATGAATGCCCTATTTCATTTTCACAGCAGTGTGGCATTTTGTTAGGTTATGTTAAATACCGACAGAACATATGTCAAATTGACTTGTGAACGTGATAAATGTGTAATTACAGTGCCATTAGTTCCTAACTAAACATTTTCAATAAGAATGTAGACAAGTGACATTTCTCAACATTGTATACTTAGAAATTTGGACAGCGAGAGAGCGCAAATGGCTACTTTCTATAGTGACTGTAGAAAAAAATAATTTCGTTAATTAGCGTCTAACAAATTCATGGCTATGAAAATAAAATTGTATCCTTTAATCTGAACTGATAACTGATGAATCGTCAAATGACAAACAGTGACAAGTCACATGATAGATTCTGATTGGTCAGATCCAGAATTTCAAAATCGAACATAAACCAGATAGAAAATTGTAATTTTTAAATCAAAATTTCTGAATGTTAATTTATAAATTAAATTCATCATAAACCGTCTCTCAGATCAATGAATGTAGGAGAATTTGCATATTAGTTTTATAAAAAATAATATAAACAAAGAATGCATAGAGGATATTATTGATCTACAGGGTTAGTTAAAAGTATAGAGACGGCGATTTATTGTCGTTAATATTCATTTTAGGAAATTATGTTCAATACAAAAGTTTTTTTTAAGAAATTTTGATCTACATTTGAGAATACTTAATTTTTTTTTTCTTCAATTGTTTTTGAGTTACGCTTGTCCGCGTAATTTTTTTAAATGGGAACCTATTAATTTTACTCTACCATTCGATTGAGCGTTTTTTTCTCTTTGCAACAGTATTTTTGTTTTTGTTTTTTTCAATTTATTTTAATAACATTTTTACAAGGAAAATCACTGGTTCAAGTATTTACGAATAGTAAGTACATCTAAGATAGACAAAAGCGAAGCGATAAATAAACTCGAGCGATGTAATTTACTTAGTTATTAATTTGTTTTTAATGATAAGATTGTGACCGACAACTTTATTGGAAATAATTTTGTCTATCTTAGATGTACCTACTATTCATAAATACTTGAACAGGTGTTTTGAATTGAAAAAAAAAACAAAAACAAAAATACTGTTGTAAAGAGAAAAAAAACGCTCTATCGAATGGTAGAGTAAAATTAATATGTTCCCATTTAAAAAAATTACGCAGACAAGCGTAACTCAAAAACAATCTAAGAAAAAAAAATTTAAGTATTCTCAAATATACATCAAAATTTCTTAAAAAACTTTTGCATTGAACATAATTTCCTAAAGTGAATATTAACGACAATAAATCGCCGTCTCCATACTTTTAATTAACCTTGTATATGTATATGTATAATATATTTTAAATAAAACTTAATGCAGATTTTACTACGTATCTCATAACAAGTTTTAGAAAAATGTGCTTTAACCATTTGTACATATTGTTAATTAAACTTCTAATCTCAAGAGTATGTCGCGGCATCAATATCGGTGATGTAACACAATGTACTCCAACAAATTGGTTTTATTAATTCCAAGATTAAATGAATATTGCATTATTGGACGCCATAAATTCTACTAGTAAAGAATGGCGTAAAGAGGGCACGCGACTAATAAATCGTGATAGAAGAAATAAAGTTTGTGAAATGAAATAATCGAATCTTACGATGAGCCAATATCCGGAGATGGAATCAACGCTCCGATAGATCTAATACCTTCATATGTCAAACGCCACGCGGATTCTGCGAAGACAATCTGTTTAATTCCAAAGAATAAATTACCGCTATCTATTCATTAACCCAAATGCGAAAAGAGGTTTTTCTTGATCTATCTTTCAAGATCCAATATATTTTATAAAAATTGTTTACCCGTATCATTGAGCTTGGTTCTCGAAAAAGTTTAAGCTAATCCTCATTTTTTGGATCAGCGAATTCTACTCTAATTTTGACAGTTTATATCTTAAATATAGTTTAATCTATTCCTAGTATCTACCATTTTACCTCTCACTATACTTAGTAAGGGAGGCATAGGGATGGTGCTAAAAATCGCATATCGAGATTTAGTAAATTTTGAATCAGATGATTAAAACTTGTTACTGCGCCTACTCTGTAACTCAGTGGATCATTTTTTGCAACTGGTTATTGAAAACTAGAAGACATAGTAGAAGAATCTGTTGTGGCCAGCATAAAACCTCTCGTTAATTCCATATTAGGCTATATAAGTACAAATTGTGTTTAACATTTCTGGCACAGAGACAAAAATTCTATTTATATCTGTTATTAATATATTTTGTATTTTGTAATTTATTCTATAAATAACTTTCCTCCCGCTCTTTTAATGTTCGAGATTCTTCAAATTCCTTGAAGAGATTGGCGGTGTTTCTGATACATATATGTAATATAACAATAATACTAAGCTCTCCAGGCCGTGTAGGCCCATAGCTTCTCTTGTAGTATTCTTCCACTGAAGTCTGCCCTGTACTCTGTCTTTCCAGTTTTTTATCCCTAACACTTGTAAGTCTTTTTGAACTGATATGTAATATATGTATCTATAATTTTAAATATTTAATTAATAATAAAATAAGAAATATTAAATGTACTTCCCAGAAAAAGCCTTCAGTAATTTATTTGGATTTTTGACACTGACACTTTTCTATCAATTACAAAAATTTTATTTCCATGGAATTATTTGGGCTGTGAAATTCATTAGAGGGGATTATTTTATATATTTGTAATTCATTGTCTCTAATTCTATAGAACCTATAATAAAAATGATCAATGTATCGGATAGAAAATTTTATATTTTTTTAATATTTGTAATAATATAAATTTCCAAAAAAATAATATTTAGATTATTTTTAAGAAACAACTACTTATGGTTGTCCAATTGTTACCAAAACCTTTTCAGCTCTTCCCATAAATGTCAGATTAAGGAATAAATTTGGTCTTTGTCTTACAGAATGGGGTATTCCACTCAATTTTTTTTTTATTATTTTAAATTAAACTTCATTCGGTTTTGAAGCAATTCACAGAATTAAACAATCTTAATTGTTCCTAGTTTAACAGTATTTTATTTTCGAGAAATCAGTGTAACGTCAAATTCCCCCTATACTTGTCTTTCTCACACACACTGCTCTGAGTACGCTACGAGAGAAAGATAACAATTGTATGACGTCAATTTTCCCTTTTAGCCAATGTGAAATATCTCGTAAAGGAATTATTTAAAAAAGTTTCCATTGTTTTAACTATTATTTATTGAGCCATACTTTAAGTTAAATTGATTTTTAAAAAATTTTTTGTTATTGTGGAATACCCCATTTGAGTAACCATCCCTCCAACATCCATACAAACATCCACATATACACACACGCGCACACTCATTCATACACACACATGCAAATACACACACACACACATGCACACACACACGCACACACGCACACACACACACACACACACACACACACACACACACACACACACACACACACACACACACACACACGCACGCAGACATGATTGTAAAAATGTTAAAAACGGATTCTAGTGACCTTAAAACGTACTTATTCACTAAAATCTGAATATGTGATTTTTAGCATGAATCAAACATCGCTCTTGGCGAGAGGAAAAGTTAATCTGAATATATCTTCTAATCGGGAGATAGGTGGAATACGAAATGTTCTAATCCAGAGTAACAATATAAATAGACAACTGATGTCACATACTTTTTATTACTCTTTTCAGTGAAGACAATTAAAAGAAAGAATATTAAATTTAAAACTGCAGTTTCAAGAGAATATAATCCCTTAAAGAAAAATTAAACACAGTAGTAATAAAGGTATGCTTTCTGCTTTCATTTCTTGTTTACTCTGTAGAGAGCAAATAAAAATAGAAGCAATCAGTGCTCCGTTTTATTATTCTCGCTTTTATAAAACCATTTGAAGTAAAACAAATTACAATCATAACCTTCAATATGCCAAGAAGATTCAATTTGAAAGTCGTATTCTCAAAGGCATTGAAGTCATAATGAAACGAGCGACGATGTAAATCTGTTTTACAGAATGCGAACGTTTCTAAATATTGCCGTGCGATGTTTCGATATTTCATAAATTTCCCGCTAAGTGCAAGCGTATGCAAAACGTGTCGAAGTATTTTGCGATTCATGTAGGTGCTGTAATGTTTTTTCTCGGGAATTGTACACGTTAAATGGATTGGATTCAGTCTTTAACTCCGCTGTAAAAATGGCGTGAGTTCATTCCAGACCGACGCACCATAGGCGGAGGATAATCAATTATTTGGAGGGAGTAATTTATAAAGTAAAATTATAATAAAAGATAATTCATATTAAACACATAGATTTATTAGCGAACACGTTTTTGGATACCTTATTTTTATTTATTGTATGTATAAATTGTACCTATACATGTGACAATATTACAAAAACTATCTATATCATCTTCAAAATTTGTCATTAATTCAAAATATCAGAGTTCTGATTACATGCGAAAAACAATTTTTAAAAAATCTGGTTACTTACCGTCAATTCTATATATTTTGTACAAATCCCATACCAAAATTTCCTTGGAAAAGATTATATATATATACAGGGTGTTAATTTAAAAGCGGGCCATAGGCGTTTAACGTGGGAAAATAGTTTTTCCTTGCGCAAAACTTCCCACTTAATTTTAGACAAAAATGTTAGATGTAGTAGAGAATTAAATTTTGAACCTAAATATAAATAAATAAATATATCATCACGGCATATTACCCATTACTGGGTGTGCCAGTATCTACAACACAGGTAGATGTCGGTAATCAAATTTTATTTTATTTATTTCATAAGTTGTAAAATTTAATTTGAAATTGAATAGAATATAAATAAAATTGCAAAGAAATTCATATCGTTTAAATTGTCAGAATTTCAATTTTGCAACTTACAAAATAAAAATAAATAAAATCTGTGCCGTGATTTAGATGTAGATTATGGAAACAAAATATTTTAGGGACTTATACTATTTTCTACACATTCCATACCGAGCGCTCATTGGAAAGATTTTTTAAATCCAATAAAATTAAAACACGAAAACACTCTATGTAAATTGCAAATGACACTGACATTTGTCAATTAGATTTATTTGATAATATCAGTTGTTGGCTGAATTATGAAAGTTAATCTCTAACTCTATATCTATTGCATATGAAGGAAAATGTATAATCCCTCGTATACACAATAAGATATTCTGTCATATTAACAATCGCATAAAATGCTAAAAAAATATATTTAACTGCATTTTTTGGTAGATGAGTTAAACTTTAAGAAATAATTTCCTGAGGAATGCAAAAAAAAGTTTTTCATCATTTGGTATGAGAATCTAATTTATGTTTATTGATGGATCGTGTCATTACTATTTAATATATTAATTGAATGATAAAATAAAAAAAATAAAATTGTTAAAATTCTGTTTTAGTTGCGTATTAAGATGCCAAGACCTGTAGTCTAAAAAGTTCAACACTTTTTATGTAAGTAATTAATTTTTGAAATACTTTATTTTTCCTTACTTGTTGAATGACCATTAATGACAGTATCATATGCAGTAAATTTTAATTATTCCCAAATTGTTTCATTATCATTATAATTCTCCTCTGAGAATGAAACGATCCCCGTCCCTGGCGAATACCTCCGCGTACAGTTTGCTGGCGCTGGGCGACAAGAACTCGTCCACTGATCACTTTACGATATCTATGAATCTGTTAACGATACGTTTGTTTCGCATATTATTGCCTCAGTCCGTGCCCGTGATCTGAACAAATGTATTCGTTTTGTTAGCGGAGCGGAGCAATGCCTCTGCTCTGCACGCTGGATTGGAATTAAACATCTCTAACGAATTACGACGGCGGCTAATCTTAAATCTTGGCCCGGTTCGGGGTCTTGCCGTCCACCCGTCACCATTGTTGTCCTCGCACAGAATGTTTCGGATTCAAGGATAATTTTAATTGTAAGACGAGTAGATTTATATAAGACCAAACAATACTTTCGCTGAGACGCAAGTTTGGGACTTGTAAATTTTAATCAGCGGAAGAATGTGCATCCAATGATAATGCGTCCTGTTTGGATCTGATAATTATTTAACAAACTTCTATAAATTCTATTATTGCGGATTACGATTCTGACTTCAGAGATCAAAAAGAAGTTTATGAAACGGAATTTTGATTATTCATCTGAAATAACTAAACCGAACAAATCCATTTATTGACGCCGCACTGATGCGAGATCAAAATTTCAAATTAACTTGAAAAATCAAATGTAGTTAAAATAAAAACAATTAAGACTTTGTAGTATTACGAACTGGTTGAAAATTAAACGAACTTCCATTTAAAATAATTTTATAATATAAATATAAAATAAGTATATCATCACGGCATATTACCCATTAGTGGGTGTGCCAGTATCTTCAACATATATAGACATCGGTAACGATAACGATTTATTTTACCGTGTGGGCGCTTACCAGGCGTCACCTCACGAGCACTCATAGCTGGTGTGGAGAGTGCACCACAGGGATCACTTTTGTGCCATTTAAAATTGGAAATATTTGGCATCGGTCGGAATCGAACCCGGTTCCCCCAGGTTCGCGACCAGACACCCAGGCACGCTGCCACGGGACCCCGTATATAATAATCTGTTGTGGTCAGTACTATACCTCACTCCAGTACAATAAAGTAAAAATATACTTATCTTGTAGAACTGTCGCTTTTTGGCATTTAAATATTTAGGATTTAGGTCTTCTCCACATAAATACAACTCCGAATGGCACACTAATGACATCTATTGTATGGCAACACTTTAGACCAATAAAAATGAATTATACAATTCTATTTAATTTGATGCTTCAGATTAACTGTTAATATTATATTTTATAAAATAGAAGCTATGAAGCTATTCTTGGACAGTAAATTCATTTTGTACAAATTATGGGAACGAAAATGATTTATTTAATTAGCGCGCATCAACTGCAAGGCGTAGTGTGCTCTGGCAAAACCCTAAAATCTAATTCCTAAAATCCTAAATAATCACTAGATTTAGGGCATATAAATTTAGGATTTAGATATTAGGATGTTAAAGTGCAACAACGGACGCAGCCCAAGCCGAGTGTTATTATTTTTATTAATATTATTTTAACTTTTATTAATTTAATACATACCTTCATTTGTATTGATTCTGGAAACTATTTATGTTCCTTTGAATTTGTATAATATAACTATGTTTATTGTTGTAATTACTATTAATATTTTCTTTTTAAAACCTTACCATTAATAATTTGAAAAGAAAGGTTTTTTGACAGTGACATTTTGTCAGTTACAAACATTTGAAATCTGAACTGTGCAACTAAGGTATTGTGTTTATCTTTAAAACATATACTCGGAAACTCGGGGGTTTATAATAGTATATTATACACCAAGGTTGAGAAGATAACCATTATTGACCCGGAGCCTATTGTAACCCGAAGGATATAAGACACCTCGTCAATAATGATCTTCTTAACCGTGGTTTATATACTATTTTTTTCACTACTAGCACATAAATTCTGTTTGAATTTTTTTTTATTGATAATAACAATAATTTTGACATGAATAATAACGTTACTTATTTGGTAATATTTACAAAAACAAAGTAGGTTGCATTTATTTTTATCTGACGTTTTGCTCATTTCGCTGGTTTGATACCCTCACTTATGGGCCTTGATTTGTATTTGATTTAATAAAAACACTTTGTGTTGTTACAGTCAGCAGCCTTATTAGTTTATTATTATTATTTTTAAATAAATCTATTGAAATGTACTTACCTACAAATACAAAAAATAGTGATTTGTTCAATCCTACATCTACAAATATTTCACAATTTCACCAAAACAGCACAGTGGCCAGGCGAGGCGGCAGCGTAGGTCAATTTAAAATTATAGTGGCAAATTTAAATTATTTACTTAACACCTTTCTTGAGTTTAATTAATTAAATAATATTTGGATTTGGAGGCTTGAGTTTGATTGAAAAGTGACAGTTTGCATTATAGACCAGGGTTAAAAATAAATTATTATTGACCTAGGTTACCATGGTTACAAGCAAGCGGTCGTGAAAAACAATTTCTCATGTCAAATAAAGGTAAATAATAGTGGGTTTCTAGGCTAGTAGTGAAAAAAATGGATTATTGTATACCGTGAATATTTTTTAACGTGAAATATTGGATTTGTCATATCCATGTTTACGACTTGACATTTGATTGACAACAATGTATTTGCCTGTCCCATTTAATACGAAACATAGGGAACTAATTTGACAGGTATTATATTTAAATATTGTAAAAAATTTAACCAAGTCAGAAAACCACTCGAGAGCACTAAACATATTTCGGGCACAAGGTGCACACAATATTTCTTCTACAACTAAATTTAATTTTTAGACAACAGGTATAATTATTTATAACAAAATTAAGCTCTTTTGACGTCTTGTCAAATGTCAAATTCGTTCCCTATGTTTCATTTTAAATTGGACAGGCAAATACATTGCTGTCAATCAAATGCCAAGTCGTAACCCAATGTTTCACGTTAAAAAATACTCACGGTATATTATCTATAAAATATATAGAAAAGATATGAAAGCATATCTGCAGAAAATTTAATAATCTTTAATTTTTACAATAAGATAAATTGCGAAATAATTACACCCTGAAGGTATTTTTCGAAGAAAAACTATTTTGAGCTTC
This sequence comes from Ophonus ardosiacus, assembly GCA_943142095.1. Lineage (NCBI taxonomy): Eukaryota > Metazoa > Arthropoda > Insecta > Coleoptera > Carabidae > Ophonus > Ophonus ardosiacus. Next base: position 8,730,648 of record OW964830.1, on the reverse strand, counting down.
AAGTAAAGTGTTATTTCCGGTTACCTGATTTACACCAAAATCTAATGGCTTCCTTTCATATTAGAATAAGATAGAAATACAAGGTTTCAGAATTTTTTGAAGGATAGAGCGTTGACAAAATTCATACACATACACACACTCACATACACATACGCATACGCATACAGACATCATCGTAAAAATGTTAAAATCGGATTCTAGGGACTTTAAAACGTGGTCATTTACCAAAATCATGATATGCAATTTTTAGCACGATCTCTACATCTCCCTTACCAAGGGTAGAGTGGAGGACCCCATTGGAGATTAGAAATGTTACTCGTATATTAGTCCAGTCATTTGGTAGAAAAATAAGGGTTTATTCCACAAAAGGTCGGGTATTTTTGATTTTTGGATATATTATAGATTTAGAGGTCCTAATAAAAAATGCAAGTTTTCCCCCTCGGGGGCCTTTGGGAAGCACCGGCAACTTGGGAAAAAAGGCGCAAAAAACGGTTTTTTCTAAATATCTCTTCACCTATTTTCATTAGGGCAAAATAGTTACTTTTCAATTTATTGACACTAAAATTTCCTACAACTTTCATCAAATACATTTTTTTCTATAACCAATAGTTCGTGAGCTACAGAGCTTCAAACAGAGCTAATTTTTGAAAATTGCCCTAATGCTTCATTAAGATCATATTATGTTATATTTTTTTAAATATTTTTTTTGAAATTACTTATTATTATTCATTAATTATTAGTATTTAACTACTATACATACATATTAATCATTGTTTATTGTTTTATTTTCATTCTACAGATGTTTTATAGTCCAGGAAATTTATGAAAGTAATTGCAAGAAAAGCTTTTAAACGGAATCCTATCCACAACATATATATATATATATATATATATATATATATATATATATATATATATATAACATATAAAAAAATTCCGGAAATCGGAGCACGGGAACCTCCCGCCAATTGGGAAAAATGGCAGCATATTTATGTTTTTGGGCATTTGCTCAAAACAATTATGAAAGATATTAAAATTACTTAAAAAACAAACAATATTACAAAATCGTTTTTTTGCGCCTTTTTCTCAAGTTGGCGGTGCTTCCCGAAGGCCCCCGAGGGGGAAAACTTGAATTTTTTATTAGGACCCCTAAATATATAATATATCAAAAAATCAAAAATACCCGACCTTTTGCAAGGTAAATCTACCTAATGACTGGACTATATTCATAAATAAGAAAGAATAAAGAAACTTTACACAGTTGTTATTATAGCTATTCTTGTTATGCATGCAATTTTTAATGAACATGCATATTTTACGAATAATGTAAATATAAATTTATCGGTCATAAATTAAAAAGCAGCAATACTTGTACTGTTACAATAAATATTCTTGTATATTTCATCATTCCAATATGAATCATGGTTAAGAGAAAACAGTGTCATCACACCATGCAAGTGAATAATTTTCAAATAATATTAATTCTGCTTGTGTGGAATTATTTAGAGACATATCTGGCCGCGCGCAAACCTTGTTGTCAAAGAAACGTAGGCAGATAACATCGTTTGGGAACAAAGAATCGTTATGCCTACGATTCGCTAACAACTTCGTCTGTCAGGAAGTGTTTTATTACCGTGCACATTAGCGGAGAGATTTTCTCCTTCTGTGAATTGTTTTTACACTTAAATATTGCCCAGCCTGTGAGAAATGGAAGGAAAAATAAGAAACTATAATCGACGTCTGTCGTGATCATTAACCGTGGATAATGGTGCAATTAGTTTAATGGATTATTGTAAAATGCGCTGATTCGATTAAATTGTTAATTCTTGTTCTGTTCTTTTGTTGGCATGTTCTCAAGTAGGAGTATGATTTCTTCACTGCCTAGATCGTTCGTTGTCTGATTTCTTCCTTCCTACTTTACTTTTGTTCTTATATGCCATTACGATTCTATTTTAAATTGCCTGTTCAGCATTAAATAGGATAGTTTCTTTTTTGTACTGTTGAACTAATTTATTAACTTTTAAATTAAAAGTTCGCCTTAAATACATAATTTTAATAGAAAATAGGCTTTTATAATGGTGTTTTAAATTTTTGTTAGAAGAAGTTTACATAAGCACCAAAAATAGTAATGAGCACTGTACTGTTGTTAGTACAAATATACTTGTATTTGCTAATCATCAAAATAGTAATTTTTGTATTAAATGTGAGAAAAGTTTCAGCTTTTTATTGACAGTTGTTGAAAAAAATTATAATTTAGTGTTTTATACTACCTATACTACTTAAAAGACGAATACGTCATCCCGAATTTTGTAGCATGAAGCATTAAAAAAAAATGCATGGGAGGAAGTCTAAATAATATTATTCTTGTTTGCGAAATTATATATTTGGTACTCAAATAAATAAACTTGCTGTCGGATCCTAGTTTTTTGAGAGCCGATTAATGAATATCAAGGGGTTGAAATTTTGGTTTGAGTAGAAAATAGCAAATATTTAGAAATCAAATTAATATTACTCTAGTGTTTGTTCAAAATTTGTTCAATTTGTTTTTGCTGTGGTGCGATACATATCTCCGGGGATATGTACTAGATGTTGACTTAAGTTCCATTTTGTGTACAGATAAGTAACTTTTTACCTGTTTTCCAGTATCTATCTTTTAACCTGGTCATAGGCGTTTAACATGGGAAAACAGTTTTTCTTTGCGCAAAAGTCCCCAACTAATTTTAGACAAAAATGTTTCAAATAAATGTTGTAGATATTAATATTCTACGACTAAATTACTAAACAGATTTAATTTTTCACGTTTAGTAACTTGTAAAATCTAATTTGAAATTGTATAAATATTGCTCACTTGCAGCGATACCCATGAAATTGAAACTAAATTAGAAAGAAATTCATTTCGTTTGAACTGTCAGAAATTTAATTTTATAGATATAATATGAATGTGTGATAGTAATAAAAGTTATTTAAATGTTAAATGTTAAAAATAATACTTGTGTAATGATTTAGGTGTAGAATTGAATTATCTGCAACTTTTAATTGAAAACTGAATTTGTGACAGTTCAAACGATACGCATTTCTCTGTAATTTTGTTTCAATTCCATGGGTATCGCTAGAAATGAGCAATATTTTTATACATTTTCAAATTAGATTTTACAAGTTACCAAACGTGCAAATGAAAACTGTTTACTTATTACAGAATACAATTATCTGTAACACTTATTTGAAACATTTTGTCTAAAATTAATTGGGGACTTTTACGCAAAGAAAAACTGTTTTCCCATGTTAAACGCCTATGGCCAGTTTTTTAATTAACACACTGTATATATATATATATATATATATATATATATATATATATATATATATATATACTTATGATTAGCATTGCAAATATTTAATTATAATTGAATTCATGGGAGATTAAGTTATATATAAGAATTGGAATTGTATTATTTAACAAAAATACAACAAAAATATTATTATATATTCTGGTATTAATAATAAGTAAAAACAAAATAAATTTACAATATTTTTTCACTTCATTTTCAGCAAAGTGTTTTTTACTAATTCAAGATATTTTCGATTACTCTAACATTCTTATACAAAACAAAGTATAATAATGTACACTGCACGGGGTTTAAATTGACAATGAAAAAAAAAAAAACAAATCGTATGTTATTATAAAACGTTCATTCAACCCCGGGCGACATGTTCTGCATAGAAATAATAAAGAATTAATTGCGTGCGTTCCATATCGCCTAAGAAATGTACTATATTATTATAATCTAATGATCCTGTAAAAAAGGACATTTAAAATACTACAAGAATTGTTAAAATCTGTCCACAAATAAAAATTATATACTCTTCGCACCTGAAGAATGAAAAGGCGAAATTCGCTTATGCATAATGTCACCATCTGGTTACATATCGCGGGCGATATGTATCGCAGTTAACGTGTTAATATTATTATATTTCATAAAAAGACAAAGTGAAAATAATAGAAATGTATATTATCGAGAAACTACTGTTCAGCTTTAGCGATAAAAAACGTAATAACATAACAGTAATTATAACTGTTTTAATAACTACTATTTCTTGGCACTCTTCTCGCTTTAATATAATAAACTCCACCCGGCGAGTTTTTTGTCTTGCTTCATTACTGTTATTCCATCGCATTTTCGCAGAATTTTAAAATTAACGTCATCAGACTGATTGTTTCACGGGCCCTCGCTAATTTGAAAAATTGCATCGGCATCGAGCAGCACCTGTGAGGTTGAATTCCGACTTCGAGCCATGAAGATGCAGTTTGGTCGAATGTGCAGCGTCATACGCGCATAATGGCCTGCCTCGTGCACGGCGATAATGACACAAGAGATGTGAAAATACTCATAAACAATGTTGATTGTTTTAATGCGAGGGATGTGCTGCAATGCAAGTCGATTGTTGGATCAATAAGGTTCATTATACCAAAGTAATGGCTTCATTAAAAGGGGTGGAGACTAATGAAGACTATTGCAATTTTTAAATTTGGACTGCATCAATAATTTATTTTTGCAATTATATTTTTATAATTAATTTTATTTGCAACAAGCCCATATATGCAAACATATTATAACAACATTTATTCAATCATAAATGATGATTTTGTAATAGGTACAATAGTGGCCGAGATTGATAGCGTTTAACACTACTTAGTACGCGAACATATAAAAATTTACTTGGCCCGAAAGTGAATCACTAATTACATTAATGAAAAACTTAACGGAATCGGTGCCACCGCTATCCGTGTTTTGAACGTTCTCGGATAGGACATGGACAAAACGAGTTAAACAAATTAATCAATCAATATTCGGTAGTGTCACTAAAATATTCAATTGATACTCAGGCGTTCTACTACACTCCAAGAAATTCTGTTTACAATAAACGCTAAAATTGGTTTATTTAGGTCCACTGCGGATTCAAACGAAGATTTTTATTTGGCTCTGTTAAATCACAGAAATACCCCTAGAGGTTCTCTTCATTCTCCATCATCCAACTTGATGGGCCGTCAATTAAGAACTAATATACCTTGCTCTTTAAAAATCCTGACTCCAAAGTTAACATACAATCAAGACCGAGAGATTTTAAAGTTGTGGAAAGAAAAGTCAAAGATTTATTATGATAGGTCAGCTAGAAGACGTTGTCCCGATTTTCATTCTGGTGAGGCGGTTGTTTTTCAAAAATCTAAGAATGATGTCTGGGTACCTGGAGTAATATTGGGTAAAGGTCAGAGTCCCAGATCTTATATCGTACAAAAGAAAGATGGAGGAACATATTATAGAAATGAAATTAATATATCTCCTGCTAATAGGTCTCCAAATAATGAGTTACCAAGTAACTCAGATGTAACTAAGATTTCAAGAGCTACAAATAGTTATGTTACCAGGTCAGGAAGGACAGTCCGGTGTCCAAAATAAAATTTAAAGGTTTTAAAATGTAAAAAGGGGAAGATGTTATATATTCAGTAAGTCTAGTTGCCAATGTTTTAAAGAAGACAGACAGAAGACAATTGAAAAGCAGGAATATAATACTGGTCAATGTCAACTGAATGCTTTGTATTATTCTGAATTTAAAGAAAGTGTAATTTATGATAATAAAATAAAACAAACACAAATGCCGCAATTCTGATCAAATCTGTAAGTCTTACAGATCTATAAATCTGTAAAAAACTGACAATAACGCATCTATTTTTGTTGATAAATGTAAAGTTATATATAAGAGTTGAAGCTTTCGTTGCGATTTTGTTCATTTTTTACAGATTTACAAATCTGTAAGACTTACAGATTTGTTCAGAATTGCGACATAAGTTGAAAATTTAACCATTTACAAATTTGGTATAAAATTACGCGTTGAAGTGGTACAAAATTGAATACGAATATTTTGTAACAGTACCAACTAACGTAGTTTAACTATTCAATGATGTTACGAGATACATACATATACCATAAATGTATGTATTATAAATAAATGAAAACAACGGTTGGTAGCACAAGCCTTGTTTTAACTAAAACGCTGTTTTAAGAAATGTCAAATTCAAATTTTAGTATTTAATTTCTCCCTTTTTTTAAATAATTGTTTGAATACAAACTATGTTTTCTGCCTGAAAATCATATTTCGATAAATTTGATATTATTTATTTTTGTTATTAAATAATATAATTTGACTTTTTTTAAAACCGTGTTTTAGTTAATACAAGGTTTGTGCTACCACCCAATATGTTTAAAGATCTCATTTGAAAAACGCATTTTACATAGATTAAATGATGATATAATACTTACCAGGTATTGGGTTATCTTCAAATCTGAACTTGATGCCTTCGTTGAAGAAAACACATTTACACAAATTTTTGTATTTCACTGTAAATGTTAAAAGTATCACTTAATATACAAAACACAGAATTATACATCCGAATAGTTCCAAATATCACAACAAACTAACTGCCGTGCGATTTTTAACTTGTTTCATCAGAAATACGACAGCACTGATCAGAGAATAGAATGAAATTTCTTTAAATTTTTACTGTAGTGTATAAATTTTATAAATTATTTAAATTTATTATTTGCAATTTGCAAATTTTACAATATATAGTGTTGACTTTTACATTAATATATTTCACCACTTACCAAATCGGTTTTTACACGGCTAAAATTTCTTAGAGTGTACGAGTCAATGAGAAAGACAATGAAATAGGTATAAGGCAGAAACAAACACATATTTCTAACGATGACAAAATTATATAAACTTTAATAATACTCCGCAAGTAGATAAAATTATACAATCCAAATGAAACTACAACGCGAGCGAATGAACTAAATAATAATAAATTCTAGTTTCTAGTTCTTAATCTCTAATTGACAAAATTAATCTTAAGCAGATTTTTATCGATCTGCAACTCTTTTCAATAAATATTCACAAAGAATAGCACAAAATTGAGTTTTTTTTTAATATGCGCAGATAGAACTTTGATCCCGTTAAAAATTGAGGTACATAGTTCTAAATGATTATTTTTCTAATATTATTTTCGCATACATTCCATATTCTTATAATATAATTAAATCTATAATTAGAGTTAATAAATATTAATACCATAACAATAATTAAAATTTCAAATCTATTTCCTCGTTATATTATTTTCTTGCAGTATAAAATTTCGTAAAAAGCACTTGCAAATCTGTTCACTTTTAAAATTGACAACAGAATAATTCCGAAATCCGAAAGCAGCCAGAATTATTTTCAGGCCGTTTTTCATCAGTGATATCATTACGAAGTCCTATTGGTCGTCGTTATGTATTTAATATTTAATTTTGTTCTCTCTAGCTGTATATTATATTTTAATTTTGTTAAGATCGTTTTATACCTTAAAATTTAAGGTATATCTGCCAAATATTATGCGATTACTGCGACATTTTGGAATAATCTTTTGAGAGCAAAAAGTCGTCTGGTATTGAGTGATTTTGGTTCTTGCTCTGGAGAACTATTATCAACTAAGCTTACAGTTAAATTTCTAATGCCGGGTGATGTAGCTCACTGGAATCCAATAATGGCGTGCTATTATACTATTGATTGGAAATTACTGCTGGCTCACAAACGACGCACCGTACTCAACACAATTTTAACTGTAACGAACGAGGATTGCTTTTTATTTTGCTTATTAAGGTAAACGCATAACTGTATTTTTAATTCTTATATTATTTATTTTGCATCATGTATGAACGACAACATAATTGCACATTTAAATTATCATAGCGAGTCACTCAGAGCTAACTGTAATTTGCTTAAGATATATTCAACTTTGAAATAATGTGACATGTTAATATAAGACGAGGACTTATTAAGTGAAGAAAAAGACATCACCCAAGTAGGTTAAAAGCAATCAATTAATACATTTTTCAATAATGTTTTAATTTTTAAAATTATAGGATTAGCGAAAATTCCCATCCATTAAGTAAATATTATTTAATTTTAGCTTCCTCATTTACAGTCTGATCGACTTTGGTTGCAGTATATCATCTCAAAAAAACAAATCTGTTGTAGGCAGCACAATAACTCTCGCCATTTCCATTTTTATGTTATATAAGTAATGCATTGCACTTCGTTGTAGAAACGTCGTTTTATAAAAAAAAAATACAGAACTTTAGCCAAATATTGTTTTTTCCAATAATCTCTATTTTTTTCATTGTATGAGGAAGTTCCTAAATGTCAGAAATTCTTCCAATTCATTAGCAAGATTGGCGGTATTTCTTATGGATATATGCATTTTACCTACAATTGTAAATATTTAATTAATAAAACAATAAGAACGATTAAATGTACTTCCCAGAAAAAGCTTTCAGAATGTCACTAAAACTGTTGATTTTTGACAGTGACATCTGTCATTTACAAACTGTTATAAACATTTGAATTTGTCAACTGGTTTCCTTAGTGTCGTAGCCTCTGCGATTAATCTATTCTATATATTATATTGCCTTTATCTCTAAATCTATACATGGTATAATAACAATTTTAAATGTATCATATGTAGAATTTTATGTTCTTCAATAACAGTAATAACAGAAATATTAAAAAATAATATTTAGAAATTTTTTTTAAGGAAACTGTTACGTTCAGTTGTCCAATTGTTACCAAAATCTAATAAATCATCTTTTCCCAGGAATATCAGATTGAGGAAATTGCAGTTAAATATTTTTTAAGTCTTATAGTATTTGACACACACACATACATACAAACGGACATCATCGTAAAAATATTATAATCGGATTATAGGAACCTTAAAACGTGCTTATCCACTAAAATCTGGAAATGCGATTTTTAGCATTATTCCAATACCTCTCTTAGCGAGAGGTAAAAAGTTTGGCGCCAGTAAAAGTCATTAGAAACAACCTCCCACTTCTGTGACGTCGGAGTATATACAACACGTCATTCATAGCCTATAGGAATAGTTATTTACATTCGAGTGCGTGTAAGTTGTATTTACTTCACGCACGAGAATTGTATCAAACTTTTTGGCCGACGACAATGAAAATCACTTTTTTTTAAAGAGATAGGTTGTAGTTATGAAAAGGTTTAGTTTAAAACACTGGGGGTTAAGTCAATTTCCAAATTTGATTTTACTTACCTTCATTAGAGTATTTCTTCTAGCGAAAATTTATTTGTAACAATAGACGTTGTTTATGACTGATAATATATTTATTTGCTCATGTTTGTTTCGTAATAAATAATAGGTAGGTGTCGATATTTGACATTTCAGCAATGTTCGCCTCGCGTATTTGTTAGGTATATCGATCGGTGACTATGTCGGTAACGGCGGATTTTTCAATAATGAGAGATGTCGTTGCCGTGATTTTGGTTTATATAAATTAATTTTAAATATAGGAAATGTTAAAGTAAAAAAATAACTTTTGTAGGTAGTACTTTTTTACATGAACTTTATTATAGTAAAGATGATTTCTTTTCTAAATGCCCATAAACGTCTAGTGTATTTTGATTATTTTACCGCATAGTTAGACAAGTTACAACACAGTAAGCATAAAATGTAGGTTACACTTGCTGTGTATACAATTGTAAAGTTCCCATTACACTTCAGGAGGGCAAAAAACAATTTACGTTATTTATATAAACATTCTGTTTCGGATTACGTGACTTTCAAAATTTTATACAAATTTCAATATTTATTGACATTTTCAACTTTGAGGTTCTTTTAAATACAATATCTTTTAAAATTTAGGACTTCAAAGTCAAATTAAAATTTTTGCAACATCCTATTGATAAACAAAATTATTTATTAAAAAAAAACATTATATTTATTCATATGTAATTGTAGAATTTGTACTTCTGTCGCGTCAGCTAACTCCAACCGAATTTACGAAAACGCCATCAGTGTAGTTAAAATCGGTCGGTATATCAAAGCGCTAACAAATCCCGAAATCTTCCCGCGTTATTAACGATGATTTCTTTCTTTCCGCTCGAGAAACAATTTGGTAGTAAATGAAGCAAAAACAAAATCATATATCTTGGCCGTGGCTTATAGTATGCTTCTTTAATTGCTAATTATATTCTTTAGGTACAAACGATAATGCAAGTCATTAAACGAATCAGCCCCTTCTCGGCGTCAGCGATCGAGTAGGCTGGGAACGAGTCGTTATCTCCGGACCCCAAAATTGGGGGAGCCAATATGATGACGAGAAACATTCGAATTCACCCTTTCAAGAAGGAAGGGTAATAAGGGTGCCATTGTTTTTCTTTCTTTGTAATTACCCTCTTTACAATAATCATTAGACAAGGGGTAGTTATCATTGTCCTACTGAAATATCATGTAATTGTAAGAGAAATTTTAAACATTTCATAATGGGAGTCATTTTAAATAAGTAAAGAGATATTTTTACATGAGAAATATGGTTTATTACAATTCTTCCAGCTGTAATGATAGTATAATCAAATTTGGTAAATGATACTTTATGAAAATAGGAATATTTTGGGTGAGCACAGCATTTGATGAACATGAGTTACGAAAATAATTCAATTATACATAGGTTCCCCAATTGGACATGCAGACATCATCGTAAAACTAGTAAAATCGGGCCCTAAAACGTGCTTATTCATTAAAAACTTACCCTCGAATTTTTTAACCAAAGACGATACCTTCCTTACCTAAAGGCGACGGAAGGTAATAATATTACTAATAATTTTTACATTTCTTTGAGAGAATAAGTCTCAATTTTTAATAATGATAACCATACAGAGAATTTCTGACAGTTAAATTACTTTAAAATTTGTTGTAATTTTGTTTCAATTCCATGGGTAGCACTATAAGAAGTAAATACATAAATAACATATCATCACGCCATATTACCCATTTCTGGGTGTGCCAATTTGCTTTATCACATATATCGGTAATGATAATTATATTTGTACCTTGCGGGTGCTTATCAGACGTCATCTCAAGGGCACTTATTGCTGGCGTGGAGAGTGTACCACAAGGGTAACTTTTGTACCATTTAAAATTCGAAAAATTTGACGTCGATCAGGATCGAACCCGGTACTCTAGACTCGCGACCAGACACTCAGACACGCGGCCAGGAGAAGTAAATTAGTAAGTATTGAAATGCATAGGTCACTTTTGGACAAGGAAAAACTGTTTTCTCATGTTAAACGCCTATGGGCCACATTTCGAGTTACACCCAGTATAGGTAGATATAGGCTAATAACTTTATTATGGGTGTAGAAAGACAGGATATGAATTCAGAACTTTATAAATTATATAATTTGCTGTATTTCTTCGCTCATTAAATTAATTGCTAATTTCTGTTTATTTCAGTGTGCTCCAATAAGAGCGAAACGCGTCTCTGGTTCTGTTGGGCCAATCCATGATAAATGACCGAGAGCTTGATTCAGAGACTGAAATCTTGTGAAACATGCCAAATGTTATTTTTAAATATCTTATTAGAACAGTTCCACCAGTGTCACCATCATACTGTACTTTATTGTAATTTTATTATTATTTAAGGCTGGCTAAGCTCACGGCGCTCTCGATAGAGGGCTCTGCATGTAGTTAGTTGCTTCTACAATCATCTTATCTTTTTTGGAATGTTTATCAAACGCTCGTTTAACCTTACTCAGTATCTCGTAGAGGCGTCAGTACACTACACTGAAGAGCTCCAATAAGAGTGAAAAGCGTCTGTGGTTCTGGTTGAGTGTGCCAGTCCATGATAAGTGATAATAAACTTTATTGGAGTCTAAGGTTAAATAGATAGTATTTAAAAAATCTCTAATCCTTAACTAAAAACGCTAAAACTAGAAACGTATTTCGGCAACTAAGGGCCCATTTCTCAATTTTCACCATTGTGATATGATATGATATGAAATGATAAATTTATATCATATTACTTGTCAGTGTCATGATATTATTTGTCAAATGTCAACAAACACATGCACCAAATTCGTATTTTCTTGTTATGCGCAATGTTTATTGTCAACATGCGGTAAATACATACAAGATCACACTTTCTCACCCATTTATATCAGATTACTTTGCAATTGAGAATATCTCCATGAGATAAAGTGAAAAAAAATCACTGCATATCACTTCAGTGAAAATTGAGAATTGGACTCTAAGTTGCCATCATCGGTAAATTTACGTCTAAGTACAGAGCAGTTTTGGATTACTCAACATGTCAACCATGTCAGAGGTCTAAAAACAAATCTGAAAAACAGAGCATATTTAGATTACTCCGTATGTCAACCATACCAGAGGTCCAAAACTGTTCTGAACAGTCTGGCATGGTTGACATGTTGAGTAATCCAAAACTGATCTGTTCTTAGACGTAAGTTTACTGATTATGGCAACTTAAGTTGCCGAAATACGAAACTAGTTTTAGAGTTTGTAGTTAAGGTTTAAGGATTTTTTAACTATTAACTATAAACATGTTAAATGTAATTTATAATTATATTGTTAAACATGTCAAGTGTTATTTTGAATAAAATATAGTGGATCTATTGTATCCTCTACAACTAGTTTGAGTGATTGTATTATATGTTATTATTTTCCATACAAAACAGAATGAACTAATTCTGCATAATTACATTGTTCGTCACTATTGACACTTGAGAAACTAATTAATAATCTCCCGGAAGGAAAGCAACCATCGTTAAAATTAATTGTCGTAGATAGCAAAACGTCTTATCAACTCTTCCGTTTATTCATCTGCGTCATGGTGTGAATAGCCCCATACAAATCCATTAGTTTTATCTCCCACCCTCGATCCAGCAAGATATCTCCTCCAGGATATCTGCTGCAGGATAACTCACTCCTGCTCTAGCCCGGGCATTTGCAAGACAATTTGATTCAGTAAACATAGTGAATAGAAGTCAGATATCTTCGCAATTGTATTCACAGAGGTATTGTTCATTTCTTGATAAGCGCGGAACAATGAAGGTAAGCAAGGAAAGAGATCGCGTGATTTATGGATGGGATCCTCAGAGACACACTGAGAAGGGGGATATGCAACGATAGGGACTTTGAGGGAGTGCGTTAAGTTATTATTTATATACACATAATGAAGATGAGTACAGTTTGCGACTTAGAATTACGAGTACCCTCATTGAAGGGGAATAATATATTTTGTTAAGTATAGCATTGTTTCCTGAACTTTTTAAAAATATTTTCGCCCTCTCGCTTCTATAAAATCATTTCCTGTACTTCTGAACACTATTTCAATGGAGTTATTGTAATAAAAATTTAAACCAGAAAATAGAATAATTAATGCAATACTTCCGAAAACCATAATTAATTTTGATTTTGGTAACAAAAAATGAACTCTTGACTTAACATGTCTCAATTTTAATTGTTGAGATACGAATATAGATAGTAATCCTGATTCAAGTCTCTACTGCATTTTTAATATACCTACATATTTTAAAAACTAACAGGTAACTGTTTTAAACTTTGATAGTTCCTGTCTTAAAGTTTTAAGTACTAATTTTAATATATATGATCAATATTTTAATTTGTTACTAGTGGTGGTCCCCATTATAATTTGTCAAATAAGTTGTTGAATAAAGCTATCTAATACGATGAAATGTGCACATATACTTTTATATGTCTAATGCCCGACTTCACCATGGACGAATAAAGATTTTATTTATCAGTTAAACTATTCGTTGAATAAAATAGCATATTTTTGTTTCACCAACGTCAGTTAACACTATTCGATTAATTCAATGAATAGTTGACATTTAACATTTTTATTGTGCGATATTCGATTTTAATATTTTTACAAATATGTCTGTGGGTATGTGTGTGTTGTGTGTGTGTGTGTGTGTGTGTGTATGTGTGTGTTTGTGTGTGTTTGTGTGTGTTTGTGTGTGTGTGTATGTGTGTGTGTATGTGTGTGTGTGTGTTTGTGTGTGTTTGTGTGTGTGTGTTTGTGTGTGTGTGTTTGTGTGTGTGTATGTATGTGTGTGTGTGTGTGTGGGTGTGTGTGTGTGTGTTTGAGAGAGAGAGAGTGGATCCTGTGAACACGATTAGTCAAATACTATCATTCTGAAAAATCTGAAAACATGTATTCTGGCTCTACTTGAATATTGAAAGAGTCCATTAGATTTTGGTGGAAATTAGATAACCGGAAGTAGCACTTTCCTTGAAGCGCAAAACAGTTTTTTGCGAAAAATGTATTTAAATTACATTTTTTCGCAATTTATGTTAATATAAAAATTAAAGATTATTAAATTTTCTAAAGATATGCATAAATACTTTTTCTGTATACGTATAAATTTATAAAATAAATCCTGGAACCTATGTGCTTTAAAGCTGGTTTATGTAAGCTGTAAACTTAAGCATTTACCTTAGCATTAGCATTATGAGTTTGCATTAATCTTTACATTACGCTGTCCGGTTCATGTACTTCTTAGGGCAAACCAATAAGAACAGGCCGGTAATGTCACTTCTTGTAAAATCGACACATCTTTTTGATCATAAATATATCTACATTATTCAATTAGCTGTATTAGTTGAACTTCTTTTTCAATGACATTCATTTTTAGTGACAATGTAACAAAATGATGACAGATATCAACTGACTGTCGTAAATATCTCCAGAATAAAGCTGTCGTCCACGAACATATACTCTTCTGATTGGTTGGCATTAGCCTTATGACTTGAAAATTAGAAATTGTCATATTCTAGGGTAACGGTATAATGCTGAGGTTAAGGTTACAGCTACATGTAGTACCGCAGCACACATTTGTCTATACTCGAATTATTAATGCAAAGTCATAATGCTAATGCTAAGGTAAATTCTTAAGTTTACAGCTTAAATAAACCAGCCTTTAAACATAATCTCTTTGTTACACCAGTTTACATAGACCTCAAATGTAAGTAGCAGACTGTTAAATGTCACTGTCAAAAAATTAATCATTTCAAAATAATAATTATGACGTTTTAAAAAGAAAATAGTAAAAGGAACAATAGTTAAATGGAAAGAAAATTAATAAGTTTTCAGCGTTAGTAAATATGTAGATATGTATAAATTATAAAAATTAAATAATGGGAGATTTCGTGATGACCTCATTTTTTTTTTTTAGTAAAATTAACAATAAAATTAAATACTTTCTGATGTTCTGATTAATATTTGCAGGTGGGTATGTTGTATCCTATTGGTAAGATATGTAAATGTATGTCTTAAAGTGTGTTAAACGAGGCAGGTGTTAGCACTATAGAAAAAACTAGATCACTTTAAATTTCAATTTAGCTGAAGAATAACACGATCTAGTACAAGTTTCCATTCCATTTGAGACGTATCAAAGAGTTAAACACTTACTCGCTTCTCATCTCAAACACACCCATGCCATCCAATGGCAGGTTATTCGAAACCCATCCGAAACAATTTGCGTTTTGTTTTTTCGTCCATTTTTTGTTTTGACAGTTGTTATTAATACGAAATTTACCTCATGGGTGGTGTTCCATCCGTTAATTTATTCATATGAGCGTGGAATATTTGTTTCTTCGATGTTCATTATTAGGAGATCATAAATTAATTTCTCGTGGTGATTAATTTATTAGCTGTGCGGTGGCGTGCTGTGTCCCTCCCTCCTCTCGCCGCCCCTGGCCCGAGGGCCGAGGTTATTTACTGCCGTGAACGCGGGCTGAACTCTGACCTTGGTCAGTATAGCATAATCAGAGAGGATTCTTCTCACCGAACGTTCAATGCTGATCGCGCGGGCTGGGGCTGGGATTTTGTTTACGTTTTTTGTTCACTCAAAAGGGAATTTTAATTTGACGGAAATTGAAAAATATTTGGAGGTTATCAGAGCAGAAAATGGCCAAGGAATTTGATACATGCTGATGGAAATCTATTCGCCATTAGACAACAAAGAGAATGAAATTGTTAAAGCTAAGAAAATTTATGCTTTGTTCATATTTTCAGGCCAGCCATCTACTTTCATCATGTTTGATATTTTATTATTTTTAGACTTGGCAGATTGAAAATTGGAAGTAGAGACCGGAACATGAAAGATGAATTATGGAAAATATATTAGCACAAAATCACTGTCTAATATATGCGCTCCACACGAAATTCAATTAATTTACTTTCCGCATACCTAATATAACATATAAAACAGTTGCCTCTTCATTCACATTCATATTTATTTATTTTAGATTTATTAGGTTTTAATAAAAAGAAATTTCACAAAAGTGACATCTATGGTACAAATATAAAATATAATCATAATTACCAATATTAGCTTACAAAGCAGATTGCTATACCCAACTTGTAATGTTAATTTATTTACTATTTCTAATTAGAAATTCGAGAAATACGAAATTCTCGAGTCGAGATCGAGAGAAATTAAGGAAAAATATGACGAGACGAGCAAGGATGTGCATTTACGCGTAAAAATATATTTTTTACGTTTACGTAAATAAGTAAAAAACGTAGATAATGTATAATTTTAGTTCTTCAAAACGACATTAGATGACTTGTTGTTTACAAATGTCACATTACAGTAACTTTCCTTAATCCTATCCTATCATAAATATATTCTAAAACGACTGAAACTATGCTATGATGTTTATAAGAGACTGAAATTGTGGTAAAATATTAAAAAAAAAAACATTCTGAAGCTATAGATAAATTAACATAAAATGCTTAAAATTTGTATAAAATTCATTTTTAATAAGTTCAGAGCTAATGATTTAAATCTATTTCAAATTATTTGAAACTATATGTTATTAATAATTAATAAATAGAAAATGAATTAAACTTTTTTATTCAACGTCTATTTTTAAATGTCTTCAAATTTTATTTCTTAACAAAACTGCTTAAAATTTACATGAAACAAAACATTTTAAAAATATAATATGCTTTAAATTTACGTATTTGTTCAAAGTTTGACGTTTGAGGTTATGTCTCAGGAATATATTTCCCTATTAATCTGATTGTTGATAGTTTGAAGGTACCTAATTGTTTGTCTGAATCAAAGAAACATGTTGATGTCACGTGGACTGCTTGTTCTGTGATATTCATTACAGTATAAAAGAAAATATCTTTAAAAAAAATATGCTCATGGTAATTATATTTTACATTATTGTCAATATAAAAAATATTTTTTTACGCGTAAAAATAACGTATAATACGTGACGTATTTTACGTGCCCATCCCTGGAGACGAGATGCAGATAAATCTCGTCTCGAATTTTCGAGAGTGGATTGTTTCTCGGCATCCCAACTAGCACAAACTTCTTTATAAATACTATGAGAATATTAATATATCTAATTTATACAACTTAATGTTATATAATTGAGCACCTAAAATCTTTACACAACTCTAATTCAACCCTTATATATGCAAAATAGGCGCAGTTTATAAAACTTTTTGATTCTATAAATGTTATCTACATTACCTTACACAACAATTTTAAAACAAATTACCAGTCTTTGGCAATATTCTCAAAGCAATTATATCACTTTTAATAGAACAATTATAAAATTAATTTTTAAATGGCGCATTTTGGAGCATTAATAAAATAAGTTTTTAACTGTCGAGACCGTGATTATATAGTTGTAAAAATATTTTGTAAAAGGTTATAAATCTAAAGTTTTGGTATATAAATGATTCCTTAAGATATGTTTATAATACTATTTAGTTTTCTTGTAGATGTTTAATCAGGAGGAATAGTTTTATTATTGTTGTCTGCAGAATTATTTGTAACAGACATAAGAATTAAACTAATGCTCATGCTCATGTTTATAAATTATACAAAATCTGAGATATTTATTTATTCCACTATTAAAATTTGTATGCGAAGTCGAATTTACTGTGAAATATAGGAATATACTCGGAAAAAATAAACGCGCTCGAGAAATATTATACATTGAATATTACCAAAAATAATATATTGAAATAATGTAAATATTTTTTTTCTGTTTTAGGTCCATAACTGTAGCTTTTATCCTCTAACACATTTGTAGTAGACTGAAAAAATAAGAAAAGGTATATTTAAGTAAAATTATCATCAAAAATCAATAATTTATTATCTTTGTATGTAAATGGCCGCATTGTTGTCATTATATTTTCATAAGAAATATGGCCGACTAAATTATAAAACATCTGTTGCAATTATATAACTATTAAAAATATATTAGTTACTTATAAGGACAATAGGGTATATAAATGTCTTTTTATTATTCTTTAAAGGTGTTAAGTTTCTTTTAAAAAGCATTTTAATTAAAACAAACAACTATAAAGAGTTGATTAATAAATTTATTTTGTTTGATAAAGTAAAACAAAAATATATTTACTATAAACTCCCTGTAGTTGTGTTTTGAAAAGTAATATGTCTATTTTGTACCTGCATTTATATATCTCTCTGTATATGAATAAGTCGCTAACAAGATTTTAAAACAAATATTGAATTATAGACAGCTAAACTTTTAAAATAATTTCTAGAGGAATTTAGTCGGAAATAGAAATGTGACAAAATGTATTATAATGATAAGTATTACGAGTAAAATTCTTTTTCCAAAACCATATTTAAAAATTTATGCGATTCTGGTGACATCTGATAACTCTCACGATTTTATTGCGTACACCGATAGAGCCATCAATGTAGCACCCTATACTTTTATTACTACTTTATAATTGAAAATTATGCACCTTTAAATTATATTCAAGTAATTCAGTACACCATTTTGCTTATAAAATAATTTGCTTTTATAAGATAGTTGTAAAAATGTTCTCTCAACTTGGCAATAAATTGATTTTATAATACTATTATAAAAGCTTTCTTCAAAAATACTCTATACAACAAAAAAACTTTTATAATAGTTTTGTAGTGGTTTTTATAATCTCTTATAAATCTTTAATATAGTATTACGTTATCTCTATTAAGGTGCTACTATTAAGTGTTACGAGCCTTTATAAATATAAAATATTTCACCTGTGTAAACAATGAGTAGAAGTCGGCCGATGCCTTCACCAATACTCGAAGCTGAATTGTTTGTTTATTTTAGTTTTTATAGTGTCAGCTAGTAGAGTTCAGTGTAAGGGTTAAGGAGACATTCTTAGTTCAGCTTTGAAAGAGTTAACATCATTGTATTTGACTTATAAAATAATTGTATTTAACCTGCATTTATAATATTATAATAGTATCATTGAATAGTGCATTTTATAATTCATTTACCCAACATCTAAACTACTTTTAACATCAGAAGTGTGGATTACCAGTGCCAATAAAATGCCAAAAGATCGCAGTGGTCGAAAACATCGACATCATTCGATCTCTAGAGGTAGTACTCCGCCTCGCAGGACGCGAGTATCCAGTGTTAGTCCAGCCGGTGACGGAAATGCGCTCATGGACAGGAGGGGTGAGTCTGCCGATCATTTGTCAAATAGGGATTCAGAATTGAGTTCATTATGGCTAACCGGAATTGAGAAAATTATTAACCACTGTGATAATTCACGTCAATTAGGAGTCCACTTAAATTCCTTAAATAACATTATTCCTGAATTTAATCCCCAATTTGATAACATCAAAAAAATGGCTGCAAACCATAGACGAATACGTTACAATTTATAAATGGGATGAAACAACAACTGTTCATTTTGCACTAACAAAATTACGAGGTCCTTCAGAAATTTGGTATAGAAGTTTAGAGACACGAATTCATTCATGGGTTGAATGGAAACGATTATTGTTGAAAACATTCCCACCTAAACGGGATATTCATACTATGATTTTAAAAATGATTTGTTATAAACCAAATGACGCAAAAGATTTGTATGAATATTGTTTTCAAAAGTTGGCTCTAATAAATTCATTAAAATTATCTTTCTCAGATGAGGACAAAGTAAACTTAATAATGGGTGATATCAATGATAAACAAATACGTTTTTCCATAGAAACTGCAGGCATTACTAATCCAGCAGTTTTAGCAAACCATTTAAAGTCATATTCCAATACGTTAGCATCACCCTCAACAGTAGTTTCAATCTATGAACCATCGCACTCTTCGCCGCTTGCAACAAATACCGATAACAGTTATAAACGTCGTTGTTATACTTGCAACCAATTCGGCCACGTATATAATTCGTGCCCGAAGAATTATATTTCTAACACTCGGCGACCGAAAATAAACAAACAACAGCGGGCCATAGATCATTACGTGAACCTTGTCGACGGCAAGAACCCAAACAATTAATTTTTCAAACAAGTTAAAATAAATAAAGAATGACATACTGCGTATATTGATTTAGGAAGTGAATGCACTTAAATTACATATTATCATACAAACAATTTAAAATTACATTTATACACAGTACAGGGTGACATAAAAATTAGTAACTTTTGTATCAGATAAATTCATAATATCACCTTTATTTATTACTCAAACATTGATTTGTCTTGACAGTGTTGAGAAGAATATTGAAAGTATGTAGTTTCCGATAAAATCATGAATATCGATATACTTATTGATCAAAATTTTACAGAACTTGACGATAATCAATACACAAAAAAAGGAAATCTTTTGAAAATTACATGTGTAGAAAATCCTAAAATTAAATGAGGTTCAGATTTAGCAGCAGTAAAAGTGGGAATCAATGACAAACAAGCTAGTAAAAATCTGCCTGGATTACTTAATGAATTTAGAGATTGTATTGCTCTAAATATGTCGGAGTTAGGGAAAATCAATATTATTAATATAAAAATTACTGTCACAACAAAACAGCCTATTCGACAATTTCTTTGTTTATTCATTCTAGATTATGCTCGTAAATTAAAGCCTCTTAGAAAAACTCATCCAAAAAGATTCCGTATGGCGATGAGGTGAACAAATAAATAATGCTTTTTTCATATTAAAGAAATATTTAATCTCCCAACCTACTTAGTCGTCAAACTCGCGCTACAGAGCAACAATATCATTCATTCGAATTTGAAACACTAGTAATCGCTGAATCTGTTAAACATTTCAGAAATTATTTATTAGGTAAACCTTTTACTGGGTTCGATCCCGACAGGCGCCAAATATTTCCAATTTTAAATGGCACAAAAGTGACCCCTGTGGTGCACTCTCCACACCAGCTATGAGTGCCCGTGAGGTGACGCCTGGTAAGCGCCCACACGGTAAAATATATCGTCATCATTACCGATGTCTACATGTGTTGTAGATACTGGCACACCCAGAAATGGGTAATATGCCGTGATGATATATTTATTTATTTTTTTATTTTTACAATTATAACTAACTGCTCTGCCACGCTACACAGTCTCTTAAAGGGAGAAGTTAATACGCGCGTTGCACGTTCGAAAAAAAAAAATTTATTACTGTCATTGAAAAGGAAGACTGGTTATTAATCGCCTAAGATCAGGATAAAATAATTAAAAATTTTAAAATCAGATGAAAATGATAAACACTGATCTGTCTTATGATTATGTACTCAGGAGAAATAGTTTACTGTAATACCGCAAATGGTTCACGTTATGTAATGCCGAAACGTATTAGATTTCACATGAACCATGATGAATTAGGTCATTTTGCATTCAATAAAACATATGAAAACATTGGTTTCCTAAAATGAGAAATTCTATCAAGAAGAAAAATGTCAACAATTGCTTGTATACAAAACTGCTGGTGTACGTAAACCTATTCCAAAATTGCCCGTTTCATTCCATACCATTCATTTGGATCATTTAGGTCCCTTCATTAAAACAAAAACTAGAAATACTTATTTATTTGTTATTATCGACGCATTCACAATGTTTATTTTATTATATGCAGTCAGGGGAACAAAAGCTGAATTTGTAATTAATAGTCTCAAAGATTGCTTTAAGAATTTTGTAGTTCCGCATCATCTAATAAGTGGTCTCGGTTCACCTTTTACTTTTCATGTATTGAAAGAATTTGTACAGAATGTAGGTATGACTCACCACCTCATGGCTGTCGGCTTACCCAGAGGAAATGGGCAAGTTGAACAATATGGGCATGAACATAAGTAAAAATCGTTGGGATGCGAATTTAATGACATGGCAAATCGGGCTGAATAGCACGATAAATGTAGCATTGGGTGTATCACCAAATGAAGCACTAATGGGCTTCCGGATATCTCTTCACGGCTCTAAAGAACCCAATTTGGAAGATATCGCGGACGTAACTGCGACAAACTATTGTCGAACGAATCCACAAACAACAAGATGAACAAAAGGAGCACTTTAATAAAACCAGATATCAACCGAAACCAATTTCGTTGGGCGATTTGGTCTTAATCCGAATTACTAGGCTTTTCAGGTATCAGAAGTACTAGAGAATGACAGATATGAAGTACCCGAGAGGGATAGTAAACGGTCCCAAATACCATACTTGGGCGTGGTTGGAGTGGAAAATATAAAGCCATGGATTCGAGTAAAGACTTGATGGTTTGCGCAGTAAGTTTAGTAATTCCATTCCCTGACTGTGTCCGAATGGACTGTGTCTTATCTAGGTACTTGTCTTGTCCGGTGTCCCTGCGAGGACTGTGACTGTGACTGCTTAATCCCCTAGGTACTTGTCTTGTCCGGTGTCCCCGCGAGGACTGTGACTGTGACTGCCTAATCCTTTAGGTCTGTGTCTGTGTCCCTGCGAGGACTGTGACTGTGACTGCCAAGCCCTGCGGCATTTTGTCTGTTCTGTGTCCCTGCGAGGACTGTGATGTGACTATGCTGGCAACGGGTGCTTCCTTTACCTAAATCTCCTCTCTACACCCATCTTTATTTTTATTTATCTCGACGTTCATTGTACATCTCTTGAGGGGACGCCTTTAATTGTATTTACAATGAACAATAATATGCGCGAAGGATAATAATGTTCTAAAGTCCTGTTTGTTTTATTCTGTTTCTCAGTCTGCCGACTGCCTGGTTGGAGGTTCATTCGGCGAATTCGGGACGATGTCAAACCATGGTGGCCGCTTGGACAATGCGACACAGTGGGACGCAGAACAATCCAAAAAAATTATATTTACGTTATTTTATGTAACCCTCTTATAGTTCCTATGTTATAGCTTTCTTATCTTATGTAATAACAAGTAGATGAGTACTATAGATAAGATTATTAATCTAAAATTATTTGTTTTACTCCAGTTATCTACACTTGTAACTATTAATTTTTTTGTTTGCTGGATCGGGGTCGTTCCAGTTAGTCAGGAAAGGCCGTGTAAACAATGAGTAGAAGTCGGCCGATGCCTTCACCAATACTCGAAGCTGAATTGTTTGTTTATTTTAGTTTTTATAGTGTCAGCTAGTAGAGTTCAGTGTAAGGGTTAAGGAGACATTCTTAGTTCAGCTTTGAAAGAGTTAACATCATTGTATTTGACTTATAAAATAATTGTATTTAACCTGCATTTATAATATTATAATAGTATCATTGAATAGTGCATTTTATAATTCATTTACCCAACATCTAAACTACTTTTAACACCTGTTTAAGTTTACAAAGTGTAAATGTCATATAAAGATTTTTTAATATAATTTTTTAATATTCACGTAATGCAGAGGCTATAAAGCTACAAAAAAATAAAAAGGATTCTTGTAAAATAAGAAGATGTCGAAAAGTACGTTTAGAAAACCATTTTAACTTTAGCAAATAGTGCAAAATATACACTGGGTCCAAATAGGAAGTGAAATAAATAATGGTGAATTAGAGGAAGGAGCTACTAATTTTTTAAATGATGAAGGGAAATACAGTGGTAATGACATATCGAATGGCCCATCAGATAAAAAATAAAACTAAAGTTAAAATGGTTTTCTAAACATCTAAACATACCTTTCGACATCTACCTGTTTTATAAGAAGCCTTTTTATTTTTTTTTTTAGTTTTATAGCTTCTGCATTAAGTGAACATTAAAAAATTATAATAAAATGTCTTTATAAGAAATGACATTTACACTTTATAGCTTAAACAGGTGAAATATTTTATATTTTTTTATTTATAAAGGTTCTTAATGCTTAATAGTAACACCTTAATAGAGATAATGTAATACTATATTAAATATTTATAAGAGATTATAAAAACCACTATAAAACAATTATAACAGTTTTTTGTTGTATAGAATATTCGAAGAAAGCTTTTATAAAAGTATTATAAAATCAATTTGTTGCTAAGTTGAGAGAATATTTTTACAACTATCTTATAGAAGCAAACTGCTTTATAAGCAAAATGGTGATCTGAATTACTTTAATATAATTAAAAGGTGCATAATTTTCAATTATAAAATAGTAATACAGGTATTTGGTTGTAAGCTGCAGCTTTTGTGCTAGTTGGGATATCTCGTCTCGGGGCATCACTACAATAAATTAGTGGCAAAAAATTACAATCGCTAATTTTTTGCTTTATGGATGCGTAGGTATATCATATTTTAATTTCTAAGTCACCTTCATAGAATGCTAGTTATTTTATAATAATTATCGTAATCTGATAGTAACTAATATTGTTACATTTCGGAAATGGATCAACCAGTAATCTGAGATGTATAGTCCGGGACACGAAAGATGAACTGTGGAAAATATGTCAGTACAAATCACTGTCTAATATATACGCTCCGTTTAAATCCACACGAAACACAATTAATTTACTTTTCGCTTACCTAATATAACATATAATAGTTGCACAAATAAGTTTTAAAGTTACGCAGTCTTTCTTATATTGGCAGTTAATCTGTGCAATTGCTGTTCATTTCAGTTCATATCTTGTTTACTCTCGGATCATAAGCGTATACAAATGAGTTAGAAGCACAATGTTACTAATTATTATTTGACGGCGATTATGGAATATCACGAAATGAGCATTTCTTTCCCTTACCCCTCAGGTGAAGATTGGTGTCCCGCACTATAGATAACATACTAAATTACCATCTCTGAAATAGGATTTATAAAAAGACCAGAACAGATGTTTTCTGATAAATACATAATTTAAAAATTTAAATTTAAAATCGGAAGGCGAGGCGAGTAAAAGATAAGGACGATAATTTATGTTTCTGTAATATTATTTTATAATTAGCGCAACCAATTATGAAGTCCGTTTTAGATAATCATACATTAATAAAATTTATAAATATAGATTTATTACCCTATAAAACTGCATAAAACTATGGTAATATGTTTTTTCTACTCCTGCTCTGCAAATACAATTATCTGGTTTATTTCCTTGCTGAAAGCGACTCTTTTCAGACCGCATAGGTCCTATAGCAAAGAATTTTACTTATGAATATTGAATAGGTTGCGAGCAGATACGTAACTCGAGCGACCTTCAAGTGCTTGGAATCAGCTGATTATATTTAAATTGAAATTCTTTTTCCAGTACGTAAATTGACAGCTCAAATGACAGTTGTTATGTATGTGCTTATTTTTGTGTGAAATATTTAACATTTGCAAATCTTTGTGTTTATGTCTCATGTTTAATTTTATTTTCGAGAGCTGTGAACACTTTCATAAAAATCTATTTTTATATCGTTATTTTTATTTTATGTATAATTTTATTTTTATTTTCGGAGCTGTGAATGAGGTTTTAAATATTTTACACAAAAATAAGCAACTGTCATTTGAGCTGTCAATTTACCGTCTGACAAAAGGATTTCAATTTAAATATAATTTTAAAAAGCTATCTTTAGACAAATGTTCGGATATATGATTGCGTATAGTTCTCTAAAAGGTATGAAGTTGTTATTATTGCTTGTTAATTATGACTGTATTAAATGACATCTGATGTTAATTTACGTTTTATTTTCAAAGTTGTGAACAAGAACCATAATGTCCTATCTATAATTTTATTTATATTTCTTATGTTCGTAGGCACTCGCACGTATTAAAAAGCGGGAGGTATTATGTTGACCACATCAGATTTTTCTTTATAGCATATACTGTCAATTCTAATTTGACTGTCGCTTAGTTGAGACGCTGACATTTCATTATAGCGAAATTGGTCCTTCAAAAACTTGTTTTCGTGGTTAAAATATTTTATAAAATAGCTCATCATTGATGAATATTCAAAGAAAATTACAAAATTCGTCTGGTTCAGTGAAGAATATACAGGGTGTCTCAATAAGATTGCTCACTATTGGTAACATTTTTATTTGAAGAGATACGAGGTTGGTTAAATGAGCAAAATTATGCCATATCATATTAGAAAATTGGTCATGTAGACAAAATAAAAATTGGGTCAGCGGTTCTCAAAATTTGGGACAATATATATTAAATGAACCAGTTATTTACGGTTAAAAATTAAAATTTTGTAAACTGTTTTATTAGTTTATTTAGTCAAGTAACCCATAGAAACAATTGATTCTTGTTTTTTGACGTTTAATAATTTCTCCCGTAAAGTTCTCAGTTTTCTGTGTTTAATAATGTTTAATAACTTTATAAATGAAGAAAAGTTAGATATGATCAGATCATGCTATATGGAAAGTTATATCTAGACATCAGTTACGTAGAACGGTCGCCTCTCTTTCCAAAAGAGCTGAAATATGCGAAAGAAATAATGGCTTTCAATATGAATATTTTCTTTAATTGTTTTGTTATTACTGTAAAATAAGTTAATAAAATAATAATTTTATAAAAGACAAAACTTAACTAAATAAACTGAAAAAAGATAATTTTTATCTTTAAACGTAAATAACTCGTTTATTTGAAAAAAATGTACATAGACAGCATTATTGGAAAGAGAAAAAAATACACTTTCCAATAAGATAATAAAAAATATATGATTCCATTTAAAAAATATATATTTTGTCCCAAATTTTGAGAACCGCCGACACAATTTTTATTTTGTCTACATGACCAATTTTCTAATATAAAATGACATAATTTTGCTCATTTAACCAACCTCTTCTCTCTTCAAATAAAAAAGTTACCAATAGTGAGCAAGCTTATTGACACCCTGTATAGTGTCTACTGTATTTATTTGATAGCGAATCCCACTTCTAAATATATTACGAGTAACTTTTCTTATAAATATGTCTCTCCACTATATCTTTTCTCGTCCGTGTAAAAGCATCTCTCGAGCGCTTATGGCAGACACTTTAAGCTTGCTACTATGTAAGGGATGTAGAGAATAGCCTCGGCCAAATTGTGTGTCTGATATTGGGTGGTGTGTAGCGACTGTTAATGTTGTGGCACTTTTATTAATCTTGGGGTGTTGGGAACTCTTTCGCTGCAGGTGCGGCCACAGCGTTGGTGTTGGCGTTGGCGTTACGACGCCCTGTGTTGGCGTCTGCTGAACAGCGGGTGTCGTCCCAAGTGTGACTAGCATGCTGGATAGACCAGGGAGGATATTCGCAACACGTACATGGAGAAAGAATAGGGTGGAAAAGTGGATGGTAGAAGAAATAGTAGAAGTAATTAATTTATCTTACATACGTATTTTCGCAGTGGCGAGTCTATATTAAGGCTATACATTACGAAGCAACTAATATCCCAATTTAGACACCAAATAAAATACATATTCATACAGATTAACATAAAACAAGTTCCTTTAAAATTATAATATACATTCATAAAATTAATCAGCAATAAGAAGATAAAACCTTACTTATGGAGGTAATTTTAGAAACCTGACCTTTGGAACTCACAAGTCATAACTATTATTAATTTCGTAGGGTGCAATACTTTCACATTTTCGAAATATTTTTTTACAAAAATTATATCGACAGACACCAATGTTTTTATTTATTTATTTATTATTATTATTTATTGATTTAACTTTTGACGACCATTGTGATGTGTTTTTTACCTCCCGCTAACCTTGGTAAGGGAGGTATAGGGATCGTGCTAAAAATCTCATATCGAGATTTTAGTAAATGACCACGTTTTAAGGTCCCTAGAATCCATTTTTAACATTTTCACGATGATGTCTGTATGTGTGTATGTGTGTGTGTATGTATGTATGTATGTGTGTAATATGTATGTATGTATGTATGTATGTATGTATATGTGTGTGTGTGTGTGTGTATGTGTAGGGATTTTGTCTTCGCTCTAACTCAAATACCATCATTCAGAAAATTCTGAAACCTTGTATTTCTATCCTATTCTAATATGATAAAAAGCCATTAGATTTTGGTGTAAATCGGATAACCGGAAATGGCACTTTACCTGAAGCTCATAGTGGTTTTTCTTCAAAAAGTACCTTTAAATGTAATTTTTTCGAATTTTAAGATTTAAGAAAATTAAAGATTATTGAATTTTTTATAGGAATACATTAATACTTTTTCTATATATTTTACAGATAAATTTAAAAATAATTTTTTTATTAGTCGCGAAGCCTAAGATAAAAACTATTCCTTTGTTATACAGTCCATTTTTCAAATGAATGTAACAGACAGTAAATGCCACTGTCAGAAAACTTATCACTTCAAATTAATAATAGTGACATTTTAAAAAGAAAATAGTAAATAAAGCAATAGTTTTCTGCAATGTAACAGTTTGCAGTGTTAGTAAATACGTACGTAGGTATGTATTTAAATTAATAAAATTAAATAGCGGGAGGTTTTGTGTTGGTCACATCAGATTTTTTTTTATAAATTTTGAGGTAAATTTTACTTTATTAAATATTATACTGTTGTTAATTTTGTAAATTTCATCCAGCTCCCTAATAAAGGGATAAGTAGTGCCGAAAGCGATCGAGGCCGAAAATAAATAAAATTTTGACTCCATGTCCAGGAGTTTTTTCAACCCTATTTACGAAATAAAATATTTCTTGTGAGAATTTTGTAAAAATCTTACTTTTCCAAAAATGAATAATAATAATGGCTGGTAGCACAAGCCCTGTTTTAACTAAAACGCTGTTTTAAGAAATGTCAGATTTCATTATTTAATAACAAAAATAAATAGTATCAAATTTATCAGAATATGATTTTAAAGCAGAACATATTTTAAAAAAAAATCGTGCTTTAAACATAAAGGTGAAATTAAATATTGAAATTTGAATTTGACATTTCTTAAAACAGTGTTTTAGTTAAAACAGGGCTTGTGCTACCAGCCAATATTATTAATAATAATAATAATAATAATAATAATAATAATAATAATAATAATATGCGGCCTAAAATTATTAAACTTATATTCCCACTGTTACAAGGAATATGCGACTATTTGTAGGTAAATGTTCTGCAAAAATGACTAATTTTTGAAACAAAAAAAAAAAAAAATAGTGTGCCCAGAATTTTCAAGGAAAACTTCACCTTTTCCACTTGTAATTCAGAAAACGTCATTTGTAATTTAGAATAATCATTTTATTTTATTCACACGTCAAATATAATTCAGAATAATCATTTTAATTTCAGATTGCGTGAAATGTAATTTAGAATAATCACTTTAATTTCAGAACTCGTCAAATGTAATCTAGAATAATCAATTTAAATTCAGAAAGCGATGTTTACTATTCAGAGTAGTAAATTTAATTTCAAAAAGGGTCAAATGTAGTTAATAATGCATCATTTAATTTAGAACGCTGAAGGAAATGGAAAACGTGTTATTCTTTTTTATTTTTTTATGTAACTTAAAATAAAAATATACAACAATTTTTTTATAACATTTAACTGCTAAAGATAGACAAATACATGTCCGAAACGTTCTCTGTCTATTTTAAACAAAGACAATTATGACTGCTAGTCATAATTATTGGAACCTACAGCCTGTTTTTCTTTTATTCAAACATATTTCTAATAACTACCTTAATTACAAATTTTAACAAAATTCTTATTTTGCATTAGGCTGTGTCCGATGTTTCACTTTTATCACCCTAATATCTAAATCCTAAATTATATGTCTTAAATCTAGTGATTATTTAGGATTTTAGGAATTAGATTTTAGAGTTTTGCAGGAGCACACCTTGAAGTTGACGCGCACTGATTAAACAATTCATGTTCGTTGCTATAATTTGTACGTCAAATTAACTGTCAAAGAATAGCTTGTTAGCTTATATTTTATGAAATATAATATAAACATTTATTCTCAAGCATCAAATTGAATCAAAATGTATAATTCATTTTTGTTGTTCTAAAGTGTTGCCATACAAACCAATGGATATCATTAGTGTGCCATTCGGAGTTGTATTTATGTGAAGAAGACCTAAATCCTAAGTTCCAAACGCGACATCGGACACAGCCTAAGCATTGTCGCTTTGTGATATACCTAAAAATATTTTTTCTAAATTACTATTAACGCTTTCTGAAATTAAATTGATTATTATGAATCACACGACGCTTTCTGAAATTAAATGGACTATTCTGAATTATAATTGGCAAGTCCTGAAACTAAATTAATTATTCTGATTTACAATTGACGCTCTCTGAATTAAATTTAACCATTTTTGATGTACAATTGGGAAACGTGTATTTTCTTTAGATAAAATCCACACCTAGACCTTTTCAAATATCCCAGTAACTTTCTCTCCACCTATTCTTTCATTTTACTCTTCCTATAGCTGTCTGGTCCCTTGACTCGCCCTAGCTCACGTCCTGCCGTATCCCTTTGGAATGCAGTGCCAGCAGGAGCAGCAGGAGAGAGCAGGAACCCCAACGATGCGCCTGCACGTGGCTATCTACGCACTCGCCTCGGACCTGATATTGTACACTCTAATAAAACCTAACACCCTGTAGACCAGACAGGAGTTGATAGGGGCTAGTTAACAACAAGGGGTGAAATTCTTGAGAATTGCACAAGGCTGGGGATTTGATAGAGTAAATGGTAATTAATTGGATTTGGATGAACTATCGCTTATGTTTAATTTGACTATTCAGAATTACTCTGAATCTTTCATTCGTAAAATGCATTCAATTTTGATTAGTTTATTCATATAATTTCCAACAAAAAAATGTGTGTGCTTAAGACTGTACGTACAAAGTGAAAACTTAAATTTTTGGATTAAAGTCACTATATCCTATAAAATACTGCAATACGTATGGACCATATGTCAGAGAAATCGTTTCCTGACAGTTGATTGACATTTTCCATTTTATTTTGTGGAAAAATCCTGTTCACTATTGTGCAACAAAGTTGATAAACAATAAACTACATTTCGCATTAAAAATGATAGACAGTTGTGTGCCCCAAAGCGAGTATAGACTGAAATAGGAAATCGACCGTTTATATTACCAAGTGATACTAAATCATTCATTTATTGTTTTTAAGGTGGAAAAAATTAAAAGAAGTGAAAACTTCTATAGGTGCATCTTGCACGCTTTTTCCTGGGCAGAGAACGAGGATGATCCGCCACGCGTGACGCTTCACGGTCAGTCGGGTAAACTTGGGGAGACGTCACGTTAAATCGGGTCATCGCCTACGTTATGTTATTAATACAAGGCCGGGAAATATAACAATAGCTGTTCAAATGAAACTCTAGTTCCAAACTCACCGTTTTGATGTGTCTTATTTCTTCTGTCACTGCTCGTCATTACTAATATCTGCGTACAAAGCAGATTGGCACACCCAGATTAGTACACCCAGCAATGGATAATATGCCGAGATATATATTTATTTAGTTATTTATGTATAAATAAATAAAATATTACTTACATTTGTATTTGTTGTAGATTTTAATTGTTTATAATTTTGAAAAATCGTATTAACAGAATTACAATGTGATTACAACTGCTAAATTGATGTTTTGAAAGACTAAAAATGACTTTTAAATAACAACGGGAATAAATAGGCACTCACTACCGGATTTAAAACTAGAGTTCTTAGGATTTTTGGATAGGTTTTAAAATTAAATTAGTTGGTTTCTGCTTTAAAATTAAATTTTTTTTTTTGACATCTTATAAAAAATATGAATATAAGCCCAACACACTTAAACATTTATAGTTATTAACGTCATTAGTCCGATATGAGGTAAATAACGGACGCGGGTGAGGTTTAAAATCAGCCGAGTTCGTTATTTGCATATTGGCCGTGTGGTGTCCAAGATTTTTCGTAATAACATAAAATTTAAACATTTTGGAATAAAAAATAATAATACATAAAATTCTTCTCTTTCTATCATACTGAACAACTTTTTTGTTGATTTATAAATTCTCCTTAACAACAGGCCATCAATATGCTGTTATTTTTCTAGGAACACTTGATCCTCAATTGTAGGCGACTGTAATAAAAATAACGGTCGGCGGCTGTTATTTTTATCTTTTCACTTTGGTTTTAGTCTTGTTCCTCTCGATTTCCAAAATCATCCTCAACCGGTACGAAGCACTTATAACCCTAAAACTTAAATAAATATTGGGCATTGTAATACCTACTTATGTCCCAATAAGTTAAGAATTAACCCCAGAATTTGCGCAGCTAGTAATTATAAATCTATACGGTGTCCCACACTCTATGTTCAGTATAGGGTCTTATGGAGTACCATGTTGCCAAATTTACCTGCTGTTAGTCTACAAGATAGAAAGAGCAAAATATATGATCAAAAAGAGATAAAATATTCTGGGTACTTCATTGAATGTATTTATGACTGCTGTACTTTCAGTGCATCTAAACAAGTGGGTGAAAAGAAGAACAAATCATAATAAACTGGTCAGTTTAACAATTTACAAAAAATATAAAATAATACAAACACAAAATATAAGTAGGGTATAAAAACATAACAAGCGTAGGTAAGTGAAAATAATTAACATATAAACTCTAGTCAATTTAAAGTAAATAATATAAAACATTTTTGTACTTAATTGGACATTTTACAATCTTCGTCAACAATATAAATTCCCTATGTTACATATTTCCATTCTACGAAAAGATATAGAGCTACATGAAATAATTAACATTATATTTTCTACAGCGCATTTTTGTAACACTATACTTGCCGATTGGAGCAGATAGATATGATGAATTGAAATCCCTAATTTTTTGTTTTCCTCCTACGATACATTATCCCAATGCCATATTGATGAAGAATATTTTTTATGTTTTATGCTATTTATGTCGACATATTACATGATGAATTCATAAAGAGTTAAAATTATTAAGCATTATTTTTTTATTTAATTTATGATAATTTTCTAATATTTAGGCTTGATAGAAATACTGCATATATTTTACATAGTTCATAAGTCTTTATTCTTTATAATTTTCATTTTGAATTTATAATATTTTAATCTCTAATGCATTTGATGAAGATTAGTATGCCGGGCGGTTTTAAATATTGTATTGAAATATTACTTATTACAGGTACAAATAGCTTCAGCATGTATTTTCCACCTCGGTTCCAACGCATCTTTTCGCGCCCCTGTAAAGGAAACTATTTAGAACTGCAAATAAATTTCGGTTGATTACAATAAGCCCTTGGGTAAATAAAAGATCCTCATAAAAATTAAATTGTACAGTGTTAACTAATTTTGGTATAGAAATGAAAATTTATGAATGTTTCAATATTACATTACATTGAAAAATTGTCAACATGGTACAGAAAACGTCAATGAGATTAGCATTGGCTATCTCCCCTACACTGAAGATAGAGTGTGGGACACTGTATAGTACATCAATTCCAGCAAATGTACAAATAGTTTATCTTGTCCTTGAAAACTGCCACATTCTACAATGACGAATGTCGTTATGGTATTATTTATTTACTTATTAGAGTTTATATCTATAGGTATAAAGTTAGAAAGTGTAACAGATTGAGTAAGTGTGAGTATGTATCTGTAAGTGTTGTGAGTGGCGGTCAAGTGGCGCCCGTGCTGGCTGCGCAGGATACAATAAGCTCTATTGATCCCCGCGCGGATTGCGTTCACCCCCGCCACTGGCTCTGGGGGTTGGGGGTGGCACGCTCACGGCATTCCAACCATGCGCCAGTGTCGTACCATTAGGGGGAAAATGTTACACGTTTTGTAACAAAAGTGGTTTATATTTACTTTAAATTAGAATTTCAAGAATTTCTGACTCTTGAATGAAAATATTTAATTGATTTTGATTATTATAAATACGGACTGGGACTAGTAGATGATACTGTCATTTACAGAGGAATATTGATATATTGTTTACAGGCAGTTATCCACCAAATAAAAGCAGTGTCCATCTTTACATAACAATTAACTTTCTAGTTTTATTTGTAGATATAATAAATAGAATGTAACTGTGTAATATTTTAGCAGTGGTATGAAATCTTATCATTGAGAATTATAAGATAATATGAACATCCGAATATGAAATTAAATTTACCCCCACTACAGCTCCCCCCCCCCCAATTCTTTTCTAAACAATGATATGGCGCAAACTTATTTTATTTTGAATTAAAGCATTCCTTCATGAGCACTTAGCTCAGCATACTCGTTTTCTACATTAGGTAGGTACCAAAATATTCGGTGCGCACTGAAAAAAAAAAGTTTGAAAGCCTTTTTTCATTTTATCTTTGTTAAATCAAAAAAAGTTTATTTCACAAGTTTTAAATGATGATAAAATTCAAAAGAAAAATAGGTATTAAGGAAACTTTTCGAAAATATAGATACCTACCACAAAATCATGGATTTAATTAAAGATTAACGTATTTTTTATTTTCAGGATGTTTAAGAGGATGAAACGTCAATTTTATTTAAAAAGTAAGAGATTTTAGGGCCGTTTTCACAATAAACTTTCTCTTTCCTTTAAATTAAAGTTGTTTTTGTTTTCGTAGTGCCAGGTGTCTTTTAAATAAGGGGACATGGCTTAACCACAGATTCCTGAGGCTAAAATAAGACGATTTAACTAAACTTGCTTCTACCGGAAAGTGTACCATTTAGCCAGAATTCTGCTTCAAGGTTCTTCAGAAAAAAAATTGCTTATAATAACAGAACGCTTTATACGATTTGGATGAAATATGGTATGACAGTTCGTATGGTTATAAGTCATCTTTTAAGGTGATTGTTATTATTAGTGAACTACTAGTGTATGAAACTTAGATGTCCCAACATTGATTAGACCGTAATTTTTTAATGGCCACGCCGATTACATGAAATTTTTTCAGAGAGATACATTCAATAGTAAACTTTTCTCTCTCTGTTTAATTTGTGATATCTGTTACGGTTCAGATAGAAGAAAATAAAACCTGAGTGACTGCACCGTGATTTTTTTAAAAATAAATTTAATCTAGCAGTCTCTTCATATGTCAAACACCTAATTTCTAATGACAGTAACAATTGTTTACGGGTTGTCAAAAAATTACTTCGCAATATTCAGAAACTAGTAACATCCGTTTGTTGGGCTTAATAGTATTTTACTACCAATATTATAAATAACACGAATAAGTATATTGGCTTACTCCTAAACAAGTTGAGAAGATTGACAACTCGTTACTGTTATTAAAAATTAGGTGTTTGACATTTGGATAGACTGTTAGATTAAATTTATTTAAAAAAAAATCACGATGCAGTCACTCAGATTTTATTTTTTTATGTCTGAACCGCAACAGACATCACAAATTAGACAGAGAGAGAAAAGTTTACTATTGAATGTATCTTTCTGAAAAAAAAAAATAATAATAATTTCATGTAATCGGCGTGGCCATTAAAAAGTTACGGTCTAATCAATGTTGCGACATCTAAGTTTCATACACTAGTGGTTCACTAATAGTAACAAATATCACCTTAAAAGATGATTTATAACCATACCCACTGTCATAACAAATTTCATCCAAATCGTATACAGCGTTCTGTTTTTATAAGCAAAATTAATTTTTTTCCGAAGAACTTTGAAGCAGAATTCTGGCTAAATGGTACACACTTTCCGGTAGAAGCAAGTTTAGTTAAATCGTCTTATATTAGCCTCAGGATTCTGTGGTTAAGCCATGTCCCTCTATTTAAGAAACGTCCTGTATTAACTTATAACTCCAAGAGACTTTATATCACTTTTATGACTTTATTTGAAAGTAATGCTATAATGTGAGCTAAATTATGAAAACTGCAATTTTAAGTATAATTTAAAGTGTTAAAGTAAAGATAAAATTTATTATGAAAAAGTCTAAAAAACAAAAAAAAAAAAATGAGAAATCAGATTATTATATTCCTCTTAATTTATATAGTCAGCTCCTATTTTAATCACTTACTACTGTTGTAGGGTGCGATAGTGATTTATTTTAACACCCACCAAAAACGTATATACGTATTTCTACACTAAATATAAAAGAAGAAAAGGCCCAAAGTTACTTCTTCAAGCCATATGTAATTCAGCGCTTGATAAAAATTATATTCGTAAATTCTTCGTCCGTTAATACATAGTATGCATGGTTGAAGCGTAAATCAGTTTTTAAGAAAATGTACAAAAATAATTTTGCTAGTACTTCACTTCTTTCCCCAATAAACTATCAATGTATTCACAACAATTTTGTAGGTACACATTTTGATACGATATTCTCTTTCAGGATAAAATATAATGGTAGATATATAGGTACTAAAACGTGAGGTATAGCAAGTTTGAACACTAGCAGTTTATAATGTTCCGCTCTCATGATATACAACTCTCCATTATTTATGACAATAAAAACATTAAAAAATGGTCTAGACCTCTAAATTACCAAAAAGTATTTTTGTTTTAGTAATATGATAGCTAGAATATAATCTCAATTTTATTACCCTTCTTTTACGCACAGCAGTAACTCCAAATAAACCAACCTGCACCCTTAAAATGCTATTCAATTCCATAGGTTTAAATGTTGTCGTTAACCTCCTCATATTCCTGTTTACATCGCTATTTACCTTTGCATTCTTGCTGAACACACCTAAACAGAACGAATAACAATAAAAAAATTTAACGGCCCCTAAAAAAATCCCATTCGGCCGCTCTGTGCGTCTCCAGCAGGCACTCAGGGTCGGGTCGGGGGTCTAACTCACCCCCAGTCTAATGGTGTTGGCGCACTCGCTGGATCTTGTTCGCACTCGGACGGCGTTTGTTTAAGCCACCTGAATTTTTCAAGTCGCCCGAATAACAGAAAGAGGACGACAGCTTTTGTTTTCCAATCGAAACAAGTGAAAGTTGACAAGGGTAGGTTATTAAGATGCTGAATTGGCAATCTTATTGGGAGGATTGAATTTCTTTAAATGTGATTTACAAACGGAAATAATGGTGCAGCTGTTTTTAAACATGTTTAACCTACATATTATTTCGCTCAGCTTTCAGTGAAATATTACAGCATGTCAATTAGTTTTTAGTATCAAATCTAATTAAAGAAGCTGTTCCGTATTTTTAGTCATTAATTATTATAAAAGCCAT
Organism: Ophonus ardosiacus; assembly: GCA_943142095.1. Classification (NCBI taxonomy): domain Eukaryota; kingdom Metazoa; phylum Arthropoda; class Insecta; order Coleoptera; family Carabidae; genus Ophonus; species Ophonus ardosiacus. Next base: position 8,693,427 of record OW964830.1, on the reverse strand, counting down.
GAAAATAAGAAGTGACATTCGCAACATTATGCTGTCCTGCAACCCTGTAAAAATATCTTTTCTTAATTTCTATGTTTTGTTGAAATTAGTAGTACATTATTTTACAAAACTACGACCATAATTTCACAGGAAATAGAATAATCGCAGCCGAGCGATTATATATATATATATATATATATATATATATATATATATATATATATATATATATATATTATTTTTCCGACGACCACTACGAAAAGTACATAAATTCACACGCTAAACTATTACTGAAAGTTGGTCGTTGTACATCACTAGCAAAGATGTGTGAAATGAAATCTCGTTAGCCAATCAGATGCGTCCGCAACTGTGTGAAATGATTTTACACACGCTGCGATAACTGAGCGAACTAACCTAAAAAATTGTATTTAAAAATTTGACAGTTGCAAATAATTTGCTGAATTTACACGGATTAAGAAGGTTGGACTCTGATTTATCAGATTTTAACAAAATTTTTGGTGAATTCTGATAGTAATAATAATCTGTTTTAATATTTTTATGTAAATTTTATTTTGTTTATTTTTTGTGGTCGTCGGAAAAATATCGTGTACAACACGTGCTGAAAGGGTATTTCACCCTCACGTGATTAAACCAATCGCCTTCGGCTCGTGGCTCAAACTTCACGCTCGTGGGAAATATCTAACTTTCAGCACTAGTTATACAATAAACTATTATCAATTAGTAATAATTTTGTTTTACATATTAATTTTATTATTATTGGTACCAATACAGAATGACAGTTTATTGGTTGGAAAGTAACATTTAACTTTCCAGAAAATAAAGTAAACTAAATATTATTAACCGATCAATCGTGCGTAAAGTATACATTTTACGCACTTTTTACAATGTGTAAAGTGTAACTTTTCAAACACGTGCGTGAAAAGCACTTTCAAGCACTAGTGCGTGAAAACTAAACACGTTGCTAGGCAACATGCCCTTTCGGTTAATTTACTTGTCAACTAGCACTAACAAGATTTGAAGATGCTTGTATACACACATTCAGTTTTATTAAAAATAGCAATAGCATATCGGTTGTTGGAAAAATATTGCAACTCGTGTGTAAATAGTGTTTTTCCATGGGTTGTTGGTGAAAACTGAGTATTTTATATTAGTAAAACGGGGCACAATTTTCATTGGATTTGCCAATTTTATTATTTTATTACTAAACTGGTTTGCATGATGAATAGTTGAATAGTACTTGCAGATCCAATTTCTGTATTATAATGTATTGTTCGAGAGTACGCATTTTATAATTGAGAACCGAGCGTAAATTCACAAATTTTATTTGATGCAGCTGGGTAATGTTTTGCGGAGATATTTAATTACAGAGAATTTCACACTCATTTCACAAGTGCGATTAAATTTTTGTTTAGCAAATAAAACAAAAGCTACACTAACTCTGTTAAATGATTAATTTAACCTCCACGTAAATTGAAACTATCCGGCACTCATTACAAATGGAGCAAAACAAATTAAATTTCGTTAGACGATGAGATCTCAGAACATATTTGTGGAGCGGAAGTATTTTATGAGATTTTCAATGGTAAGGGAGACCGGGACCGGTTGTCACACGGGTTGGTTTTCCCAAGTCTCAGTTCTCATTCACAAATGCCACGTAGGGGTTGTGACTCGAACTACTATTTAATATTAAAAATTAGAGAAATAAAAATAATTTAAATTGTTAATAGCACTTAGTTCAAAAAGGCTTCATTTACAAAAATATCAAACCTATTCTTGCCTACTCGTAAAATAAAAAAAAAATTTAAAAATCGAAATAGCTCTACTACGAGATGTGAGAATACGGGCCTAAGTTTTGACATCATTGCGGAAGTATGCACGCAGTTTCATGTGCCCTGCGACAATTCTATGGATTTTATTGGTTCTTTCGTGTTTTTGAAGCTGCAAGTATTCGTTAACGATATAATTAACTCTGATTATTCACTTTTTACCTCCCGCTACCCTTGGTAAGGGAGGTATAGGGATCGTGCTAAAAATCTAATATCGAGATTTTAGTAAATGACCACGTTTTAAGGTACCTAAAATCCATTTTAAACATTTTCACGATGATGTCTGTATGTGTGTATGTGTGCATGTGTGCATGTGTGCATGTGTGCATGTGTGTGTGTGTGCGTGTGTGTGTGTGCGTGTGTGTGTGTATGTGTGTATGTGTACGAATTTTGTTTGCACTCTAACTCAAATACTATCATTCAGAAAATTCTAAAACCTGAAAATTTTTACCCTATTCTAATAGGAATAAAAGCCATTAGATTTTGGTATAAATCGGATAAACGGAAATGGTACTTTACTTGAAGCTCATAATAGTTTTTCTTCAAAAAATACCATTAAATGCCATTTTTTCGAATTTTATGTCTTATGAAAATTAAAGATTATTGAATTTTTTATAGGAATACATTAATACCTTTTCTATGTATTTTACAGATAAATTTAAAAATAATTTTTTTTATTAGTCGCGAAGCCTAAGATAAAAACTATTCCTTTGTTACACAGTTCATTTTTCAAATGAATGTAACTGACAGTAAATGTCACTGTCAGAAAACTTATCACTTCAAATTAATAATAGTGTCATTTTAAAAAGAAAATAGTAAATAAAGCAATAGTTTTCTGCAATGGAACAGTTTGCAGCGTTAGTAAATACGTAGGTAGGTATGTATTTAAATTAATAAAAATAGCGGGAGGTGTGTTGGCCACATCAGATTTTTATTCTATGAAGTCAATGCCTCAACTATTTTTCTGTGAGTTTATAAGGTTGTTTGATGTTATTCTGTATTAACTTTGAGGTTAGGTTATATGGTATTTCCGCCAAATCGTGATTTATCTAAAATGTCTGTACAGGGCTGGTTGTCACAAAAACCCCGGGGAACGCGTGAAAAATTGGATTCAGTGTGTATAACTGTATCCCCGGACTGAATAATTTTTATATTTGTCAAAATTGTGAAAGTGTGGCCGAAAGTGACTAAATATTCAATTAAATTCTTATTTCAATCACAAAATGTGTCTTAAATTTAAATTATTGACATCCTATTAATCTTTATATTTAGCAACCTTAATTTTTAGCTTTGGTCTGTCCTAAATAAAATTTATTGATATATTCTAAATGTTATTTTTGTTATCATTTAAATAACCAAGGACAATTAACTCCAAAATCTGTGACAACCAACCCAAAAGGGTAATTGTAAACCCTGCCTTTTAAAAATTCAAAACCAAAAATTGTGACAACCAGCCCCGGTCTCCTCTACATGTTGCCACTCTAAAGATTTTTTTTTTCATTTCTTAAGCGCCTTCACCAAACTTTTGTATATTCTGCATGCTACTCTTGAATAATAGGTATTTCTGTTTAATAGTAGTCACCAATAGAACTCTTTACTCACTAAGCAAATGTTCATAAATGTTTAAACATGTTCTCATTATTAATCTGTAAGTAATTTAATTAGAATATCGAACATATTCGCTGTAAATAAACAGCGGATAGATAAAGTCACGTGGAGATGGTAGATAGGAGCTCTGAGACTTGGAAGTAGATGTAGGGAGAATGTGATGTTGCATGCAGTGTGCGTTGCGCCCGGCGTTAGTTACAGCTAATTTCTAAACGGAAGTCGGTTCGTGCATTCACGCTGCAAGCTGTTGTCAGCAGGACCCGAATGAGCATTCGCAAACACTAACTCTTTAGAGACCCAATAAGATAGAACAACTATAAACGAAAACTTTTATAGCAGTGTACTAAAGTTTTAAAGAATCGGAATGCTTTCAAACATTCAAGAGCATAAATCAGAATAATTATTGGCGGTAATAATATAAACGAACAAGAAATGGTTGAAGGAAAAGTGAATGGAAGCAATAAGAACGAATATGAAGGATAACGAAGTAAAATACTGGTAAGAACGAAATATTTAAGAAGAACATCAAAGAATAGTGAAGAAGCTCAAAATGAAAGGCTTGTTTAGGAATAATGTCACAGAACGACTAGATGAATCAAGTAGGCTACTGACACAAAGGAAAATCGCCTTATAAAGAAGAAAAATAGCGTATTTCATGTAAATATAAAAAACATATAGAAGCCTGTAAAAACAATTTAATCACAACAATACGAAGAGCCTAGTAATATAACAAAAAAATAACATAAATAAAAAGAGTACAATTTTATTCCTTGACTCATCCGCATGTATTGTGAGTTGCTCTTGTAATTTTCATATCAAGTCAAAATTCTTCCTTCGTTGTAATTAAATCGTTTCATTTCAAATGTATTCGTTCTCGCATTAAACTATTATGTTTTTTGGCAAATCAATATGAGTTAATAGTGTTGGGACTTTAAATATTATAGTGAATCTTAGTTGTGATACTTCGAGAATTCAATTCAAGTGGTATATTCCTAACGGTTATGTGCCGTTCCATCTGGATCCATTTAGAAATTGACATTCTTATATTAAGCGATTGAGTTTAATAAATTTTGGACCAATTCAATTGTGGGATTGGTTTTCATAAGTAAGCTGTTCCTAGTTCCTGTTCCTTCAATCCTTTTGGAGGTACAAAGCAGCCCAGTTCCTGTTAGCTGTTCCCATGCAGTCGACGCTGGTTCGTGCTCAAATCCAGTTCCCGTTGTTCCTGTGTTGTAACCTCCTTCGAGTCAACGCTGGTTCCCATCACATAAGGTCAGTAGTCTGTGCTTGATTTATTGGTTCCTTTGTGATATTATTCCCACACCTATATTCATATTGATTATTCATTAATTGAATTCTAATTGGAATTCTGGTCCTTCGAGCATTTATTATTTACATTTGGTCCAAATAATTCGAAGAATTTGGTCCTTCGAGCATTTATTATTTACATTTGCATTTGGTCCAAATAATTCGAAACAAGGCTTTTGATGAATATGGTTATACTATAATTGGTTCATGCTACATATGTATACTGGGGTATCCCAAGTAAATCTTGACATAGTTGTTTAACATGGGTAACAGTTTTGTTTTTGTAAATAAATAGTATCTGGCAGAAAATTAAGCCATGATATTGAACATGATAATAGTACATTACATTTTCTACATTATTTAATATTCATTACTTTAATATTACTGCATAAATTGCAATAAATTACAAAAAAATTCAAATAAATAATTGTTTCCCTTTTTATTATGCAATATGAAAAGATTTTTAAATGTTAGCGTAGTGCAGTGAATATATATTAGGGTTCGATTCCTTTTTAGGGTAAAATTATTTTATTTTTGACAAAAATTGTTGAATTTTTAAAAACTCATATATCGTGTCATTTAAAATTAACATTGTAATAAATAAAAAGAAAATAATTGACAATAATTGATTACAATATTCAAAACATTGATATAATAACAATTCATTGTATTTTCTTTTGATATTAATAGACAATATTTTTTTATAAATATAGTAAAAGCATAATAACTACTCAAATTTATGATATTTCAGTTATTTATGTCAATTTTTGCTTGGGACACCCGATATATGTATGTGTATACCGTGAGTATTTTTAACGTGAAACATTGGATTTGTCATATCCATGGTTACGACTTGACATTTGATTGACAGCAATGTATTTGCCTGTTCCATTTAAAATGAAACATAGTGAGTACCTATACGAATATATTGTAATTATTGAAATCCACAAAAGAAAAAATCTATGTTTGCGTAGAGCTTGAAAATTCGCGTCGGGACGGCTTGTGTCTGCACAGAATGTAATTGGCGAATTCGCCACTAGAGGGTGTGTAGGAATCGCCCCCTAATGCGTGCCTAGTAGTAATTGCCAATCAAGTATTTATTATAACTACTCTCCTATTGGAACTACTGTATTACTATGGGTCTACTGTGGTAGGTGTTAGAATGCTGCGTGATCCTGCTATTGCACCGACATAAACAATGCTAATGAATTGCTCACTCCCTCTGTCTACTCACGCAGATTGCACTAAATCTACATCTTATACAAAGCCCTCAATTGTGGGGAAGATAAATTAATAACAGACACAAGGAAAGAAATTCTAGGATTGTGGCTTAACGTAATCTTTTATTGAACAGATTACTTTTCACATCTAGATTTGACCCGTCTTCGGAACAAATATGAGTTGTTCCTGGTGTAGACCTGCGTTTTTTAACGTTTTCTTATCGCGGATCCTTTGTCTTAACATTTGAGATAATGGACACATTAGAAACTAACTTTTCCGACGACCCCTACGAAAAGTATATAAATTCACACGCTAAACTATTACTGAAAGTTGGTCATTGCATATCACTACCAAAGCTGTGTGAAATGAAAGCTCGTTAACCAATCAGATGCGTCCGCAACTGTGTGAAATAATTTTATCACACACTGCGATAACTGAGCGAACTAACCTAAAAATTTGTATGTAAAACTTTGACAGTTGCAAATAATTTGCTAAATTTACACGGATCAAGAAGGCTGGGCCCTGATTTATCAGATTTTAACTCAATTTTTGGTGAATTCTGATAGCAATGATGTAAACATAATACATAATCTGTTTTAATATTTTTATGAAAATTTTATATTGTTTTATTTTTTGTGGTCGTCGGAAAAATATCGTGTACAACACGTGCTGAAAGGGCATTTCACACTCACGTGATTAAACCACTCGCCTTCGGCTCGTGGCTCAAACTTCACGTTCTTGTGAAATATCCAACTTTCAGCACTAGTTATACAATATACTATTTAAAAACACTATTAAAAAAATCGGTGGTGAGTTTTTAATGAATAAGAACTTTTAGAGTCCTAGAATACGATTTTACTAGTTTTACGATGATGTCTGGTGTGTGAGACAAATTTTTCTCCGACGATTACTACAATTCTAAAAATTATGATTCTTTCGTATTTCTTTTCTTTACATACTTAATATGAAGAGCTGATTAGATTTTGGTTATAATTGGTCAACCGGATGTTCCCTTATTTGAAGTTCTTAACAGTTTTTCTTGAAAACACATAGTGAAATATTATTTTTTTACATTTTATGTGATCATCAATATGAAAGAATATATTTTTCTCTATACGTTTTGATTATACATTTTCCTTCATATTCAATAGAAAAAGAGTTAGAATTATAAAAAGATTAACTTTCAAAAACCAGTCAGCTTTGCTATAATCATGGAAACAACAAAATTCTAAGTGACAGATGGCAGTGTCAAGTGCAATTTACATAATGTGTGTTCGTGTTACAATTTTACTGGATATATAGAATCTTTTCCAAGGAACTTTTGGTATGGGATTTGTACAAAATACATCAAACTGACGGAAGGTCTTGTGCTGGCCACAACAGATTCTTTAACTTAAATTTTATAGAAGGAGAATTAAAGAGGGAAATTATTAAAATAACGAAGGTTTTGTCTGCAATGTTTTACTTTAAAACACGACATTTATTTATCACAAGACAGGACTACTGTAGGAATAAAATAAGTATTAGGGGATACTGAAAATAATTCATCTGAATGAAAATTTCAATAAAACTAGAAATTTTTTTAGGGGCGGATTTAGTCTAAGAGTTTAAGGTGGTAAGGGAATAGTAATAAAATTTGCAAATTATTTTGGGTAAAAGAATACAAAAATTGAATCCCGGGGGTAAAAATCTGTCTTGCTTTTGTTTTTTGTGAGAAGAGACATTTTCATCGCCTAGATGAAAAAATTACCAGTTTGGGTGCTTTTATTATGATTCATTTTACCATGTAGAAACAGTATCTTAGTTTTTTCATACTTCTCTTTAAAGATCGATCTGTCAATCACATTTTCCCATTTGACAGACAAATCTTCGATAGAAACTATGCGATCGTCTATAATAAGTGTCTGTAGAACACAGTATCCCATTTCTTAATAATCGAGAAATGTCCAGTTTTAATATTTGTCTCTATATTTTCGGTATTTATAAACAGCAAAATTATGTTTCTCATCATTTCTTGAGCAATATTAAAGTTTTTTTTTCACTTTTATTCAATATTTAAAAAAGAACATACATTTTCAATTTCTTTAGGAGGGCAATTACCCCTTTTATCCTCCCCATAGATCCGCCACTAAATTTTATTAAAATTTGTAATAATAATAATAATAATAATAATAATAATAATAATTCTTTGTAACAAGACAATGAAAATGGTCTATTTCAAATTATTGTAATTATAAATTCCAATACATCATACTCCTAGTATGACGGAGAACGCTACCGTTACTCGGTCGTTTGATCCGTATTCACAGAGACTAACTATCGCTTTAGCGTTGTTGGCGTTTATAGCCCGCTATAGTAAATTCAGCAGCTTCCTGCAGAAACGTGCGGAATTAATGCCGTGTCGGTATTGTGTTACACATGTACGCCATTGCGCCACTTCCGTTATTTACCCTATATCTAATAACTAAAGCGCTGCATATAAATTTACATGCGAGTCGAGTCGGCTGGGTTGGATAACATAACGTTTTATACACTTTGCCAAAGAGGAACCGACGAAATTATTAACAAGATAATTACAATAGAGCTTCATTATGTTTCGTACTAAAAGATATGCATGTAACAACGTTAGCATAAGGATAAGTATACTTTTGTTAGTAAACAAGATTAGCTAAAAATACTACATCTACAAAATTAGTTCGAAATTGAAGAGAACTTGTAATTTCTTCAGGAGGGTTATACAGAGACATTTATTCGTGCTGCCATCTATTGATATGTTCCTTGACTCATAATACAAACAAATCGCTGTCACGATCACAGTTGAAACAATATGGCGCCAAATATGAAAAATGAAGTGAGTGTAAGATCTTCGCAACAGTAACTTCCGCTATAATTATAAAGAATACATGACAAATGTGAAATTATTTAAGTTTCCACAGCATTCGACGACATTGAATTACTCAAATGTTAAAACACGCGACTGAACACATAATAACTTAAAAAATGGCGATGGTTTGTTTGTATTATGATCTTCCATCTCAACTTTTACATCAAATCTCTTTCTTGCGTGTGTCGTCAAAAGTATAACCATCCATTGTTGAAGCAAGAAGATACTGTTTCGAGACGCAACCTGCTTCTGATTTGCCATTGCAGATAAACAACATTTAATAAAACGCACATCAATTTTTTTACTTCCCGGGTCCTACAAGGTAAAAAAAATCGTTGGTGAGTGTATACCACGATTTAAAATATGCTGGTTATGCCACTTGTCATGTTTTTCATTGTTTTTGATGGTCCGCTTGATACGTGTTTCCTTGAATAATCCGCTAGATGCGCTATGTGAGAATGACCCTACCACAGCAACCTATTTTTACATAAAATATAAAAAAATTAATGTATAATGAATTTATTTTTAATATAAATTTATATATTTAATGGAAACCTGAATCAATACATTGTTAGAATTTAAAATTGGAAAAACTAAATAAATTGATAAAACCGTACGCTTCCAGATTTCCATTCGGTAATAATATTTTCTTCCCGAAAATGTTTTCGACAAACATCATACAATAACTAAAGAAAAAACCCCTTAACCTTAACAATAAATTTAAAAACTAAATACGTATTTCGAGAACTAAGTTCTCATCATCAGTAGAAACTACAAAGTGAAAACAGAGAAGTTAAGATTACTCAGCATGTAAACCATGCCAGAGGTCAAAACAGCTGATAGAACCGTACGCTTCCAGATTAGTAATCTTAACTTCTCTGTTTTCACTTTGTAGTTTCTACTGATGATGAGAACTTAGTTCTCGAAATACGTACTTAGTTTTTAAATTTATTGTTAAGGTTAAGGGGTTTTTTCTTTAGTTATAACTTTACCTTAAGACTCCATTTTAGTTCTATAAAACATCATACAATCTTAATTCGCGATCAACTATACTAATTGCACATTGCCATTTTTTAAAAGTGATATATCGAGTGGAGCAGCAAACAGAGATTCTTTTTCAGTGGATTTCTTGTAACCGGTTTCACATCCAGGAATGAAACATTTTCTACATAATTTTCTTTTCATTTTGCATTAATTGCAATATCTTGCAACAAAGTATTTATATTACAATACATATAATACGAATATGTACTTCAAAACCTGTTTTATTTACCTTTCTATAAGATATAACATGTAATATTTTCAAAATGACATGCAAATGACAGGTGTCAGTTGGGTCGTTCTCACGTTGCGCCTATAGCGGAAAAAACGAGGAAACACGTTTCGCTTTGGACCCTCGTTTTGTGCAGAGTGGCACAACCAGTATATTTTAAATCGTGGTGTATACTAATACTCCGAATTTCAGGTAATTGTTAACTTTTCAGCTTTAATCTTCGATAGGCCGGGTGAATTTTTCGCTTAATCCGACCACATGGGGTAATTTTGTACCTCAAGCGCATTTTTTTTTTAATAGAATCTAACTGACGAATTTTACTTAAGTATATATAGTGAAAGAAATACCAACAGATATTGTTTCTGTTCACAAATATAAAACCATAAAATATAGAACTAAAATGCTTTGGTTTATAAATAACTATAATATTGAGAAATATGAGAAAAACAAGTTATGTAAAATAATATAAGAAAACTAAAGTTAGAATGATGATAATTAAAAGGGTATTATTAAATTCTGAGAAAGTTTATCTATATACTAGTAATAATATTTATTTATCGATTAAAAATAAATGAAATTTCTATGTTATTTTTAAAATAAATATGTATATATTTGAGACAATTCTTTCCTAAATATTTTATTAACAGACGAAATATTTTTTGTAAAATTTTATTTAGCTGATATTTCAAAATTGTTTTACTAGGAGTTGGAGAAGAGAATTAACCAATGAATTTTTATATACCGAATCATAAAAGTCAGAATCTTTAATTTTTTGTTTTAAATATTATTATCCTTTTAAAGGATTTAGCAAGAAGTGGTAACCCTGCTCGTGACAGGGTATCAGGAAGACAAATAAGAAATAAATGTACTTTTTTGTTTTACATAAAAAACTTCAAAGGGCCTATCTGGATTCAGGCCAACTTCAAGTTTTTTAAGTTTAATATCGTCATTTGTCAGATGGAGGGTAAAAGCATTTGGATATATGCATATTTTAAATTGAGGCCACAATAGCTCATAAATTCGATAGTGTTTTCTTACACCACTTTTCACTAACCGACAGAGGATATATGGATGATATTATCGCTTTTAAATTGGTAAATGACGTTCTTTTAACTTTTAAGTAGTTACTTTATCAAAATAGTTTTACAAAGGATAGTAGAAAATTTCAAAGGAAAAATGTGAAAATGTTAAATGAAAAATATTTATTCTTTAGGTAGATACAATTATAATTACTTATGACTATCAATTACCCGTATCATACAATATTAACTAATTGATCTTTTATATTTGGGTTGAAAAAATAATATATTTTCTATTCTATACTTACTATTTTTTTTAAATACCATCTAGTTGTACCATTGCAAATATTTGCAAAAAAAATATTATTAAATTAAAGATTTTCTGTATATTCAATGTTTGGTACTTTTCCCCAGAATTTTTTTTAACCATCGCTGTTTGTTGGACGCATAGGGAAAACTCTGGTTTATTATTTGACACAACACTTTGTTAATAGTAACTAAATTACTTAGTGTCGGTTTAAAAGCGGAGTAATATTGGAAACTGTTTTGACAGATAAAAAATACAGATCTTGTTCTTTTAACGATAATTATTTGATAATGAGCTTTGGATATTATTGTACAAATTTTCTAGTAAACTGCAGCAAGGTTAATTCTTTTAAATATTAGGCTATATAAGTATTGTATTGCACTTCGCTTTCGAACCGTCGTTTTATAATAAAATATTACAGAATTTTACCCAAATATTGTTTTTTATTACATTTAACATGTCTTCTGCACACATATAATTCTAATTACATCTATTTTTCATTGTATGTGTAAGTTTCTAAATAACAGAGATTCTTCAAATTCATTAACCAGAGATGATTATTTCTGATGGATATATGCATTTTACCACAATTTTACCTATAATTTCAAATATTTAATTAATAAAACAATAAGAAATATTAAATATACTTCCCAGAAAAAGCTATCAGAATGTCACCAAAACTATTGATTTTTGACTGGCATGTGTCATTTACAAACTGTGTTATAAACATTGGAATTTGTCAACTGGTTTCCTAAGTGCCTTGGCCTCTGCGATTAGATTACTTTATAAATTATAGTGTCTTTATCTCTAAATCTATACAAGATATAATTAAAATTTTTAAGTGCACTAGATGGAGAATTTTATGTTCTTCAATATTAAATAAAAAAAAAACTCCCAAAAAATTACATTTAGAAGAATTTTTCTAAGAAACTACTACTTCCGGTTATTCAATTGTTACCAAAACCTTTCCACGAATGTCAGATTGAGGAAACTGCAGTTAAATATTTTTTAAGTCTTATAGTTTTTGAGGAATCGTGTCTACAACATCAAGACATACATATATACACACACACACACACATACACACATCCACACACACACACACACACACACACACACACACACACACACACACACACACACACACAGAGAGAGATAGAGAGAGAGAGAGAGAGAGAAAGAGAGAGAGAGACAGACGGATTCTAGGGACCTTAAATCGTGCTTATTCAATTATATCTGGATATGCGAATTTTACCATGAATGCAATACCTCTCTTAGAGAGAGGTAAAAAAGGGTTTTGCTTTCGGTTCCGGTTTTGTATCTGTGTCGAATTTCGGTACAGGTTTCGGTTGTCAATTTTTTTCGGTATTTTTCGGGTTAATGGTTTCGGTTCCGGTTTCTGTTACCATCCCTGCTAAATATTATATTTCATAAAATACAAGCTAAGAAGCTATTCTTCGACAGTAAATTTGACGTATTGTACAAAATATAGCAACGAACAACAAAACCCTAAAATATATTTCCTATAAAATCCTAAATAATGACATTATTTAGGGCATATAAATTTACGATTTATACATTATGGTGATAAAAGTGTAACATCGGACACAGCCTAAAAAATCTGTATTTATATTTTTTCTCGAGTAGATGATTTTTAGCCATCGTTTTGATTGATGGAATCCCATCCACCCTTAATATTGTGTATCATGTAAAGGTTATAAGTTAAAGAGTAAGAATGTTGCTAGTTGATAGGCATAAATTACTCTCGACATTGGCACTTAATATGTTTATTAAGTTGGGAACGAGACTAGAACTCAATTTATGCTTAATATCAATCACTGACAATGCAGAACAGCTCAGGTATCTGTTATTTATGGCTTTTTGTTTTGTGCTCGAGAAATAACTGTTTCTAAATGTTTTATAGTGTATTAACGAAAGATAAATAACTTGTTTGTCTAATTGCAAACGCAATTTCATGCTATTGCATTTGAAATAATGCGATATAAATTTAATTCCAACGGAGAATTAATATTAAATATGTTTCCTCTCTTTAAGATTGATACAGTACAGTGCGAAACAGGAAGTTTAAATGTTTCTGCATTAGTTTCTCATAGCATACTGAATGTTTCATAGTTTTTAACTGACTTACAATATTTTATATTAACTTATACAACACGAATAAATTAAAAAATTCTAGATGATGAATTCCCTGCTTCCTATGATATATTAACTAATAATTATTAAGTAATAAATAAGAAATAGAAGTAGTTCATTAAAATACATGACAATATGGACAAAGTATACATCAAAATGCTTTATCTATTGCCTATCTTAGACAAAGAAGGTACAATAGGGTAGTTGCAAAAAAAATAAATGTTATTTTTTCCTATTAATTATGAAATATAAACTAATTCTAATCATATTAATGTAAAAATTATTAGAAAATATAAAACTTTTCATTCATAATTTCCATAAATAAAGTTCGCGGTGGAATTCTTGTGACGTAGACTTTTAATAATTATATAGTTCGACCAAGTCTGTATGACTCATACAAGCTTATTAGAATACCACGACAAAGCGAAGATGTTGAATTATATTTAAATGTATCATACAAATATTTACAGTATAATTCTAAAAGAAAAATAACAGATACAAAAGTATTATTTAATAGTACGTATATTTTATAATTATTTACTTGAATACCAGATATTTAATTCTTATATAGACAACTTCATAATTTCGCCACCAGGTGGCTGCACACTCCAGTGAATATACATGTCATTTTTAGTGACACAACCTATGTTTTACGTGTTAAAATCATATTTTATTTTTCTTTTCTATACCAGCAGATTTAAAACAAGGTAATGCAACTAATGAATTCGTGTGAAAATGAATAATATCTTTTGAAATAGTGCTTCTATCAAACATATAAATCGTTTCAAATAAAAATGGTAATATTGTGTACAGAGTGTACAACCGAGAGTGTACCGCTAGGCAAGAAACACTGTGATTGGTATAAATAAAACACGTCAACACGAAAAAATTTGAAATAAGAATTTTGTTTTAAAAAATTATGTTTTGAAAAATATACAGTTCTCAGACATAAAATATGTATTAAAGTGAATAACTTGAACAATTCTTTCAGAAAAAAAAATAATTGGAAAATGCGCAACTACCCTATTACCATTGCAAATTTGAATAAATGAGAATAAGGATGTTCAATGAGCTTTAAGCTATGACTAAAAAATAAAAATTCTTTATCCTTAACAATAATTTAAAAAACAATATACGTATTTCGAGAACTACGATCTCATCATCAGTAGAAATTACAAAATAATAAGGCAAAGAAATTAAGATTTCTTAGCATGTAACCAGCTCTGAGAAATAAAGGAGAGAACTTGGATTATATAGGCAGAGAAATCATAGGTGAGCGGATACCTAATTAACTAAGATTAAACAAAGTATCTGCGTTTATCAATTTATCTTTAAATTTATGTATTATCAAACTCTCGCATGCCTCTAAATATCTATTATATCTAAATGTTCTTTAAACCGAGTATCAATTTGTTTTTTAGTTTGCCAGTTGTAAACATTTTTATAATGATTTGTACATTCTAACTTAAATTTAAATAGTGTATAGGTACTACAACAGTACAAGATCAGTAAGAAGTGTCTTCTAATAACAGAAAGAGAAAAAATCAAGAAAAGAATTAAATATATATATATATATATATATATATATATATATATATATATATATAAACCTTTGTCAGACTGTCAGTATGGTTGTGTGGTGACAGTATATTGAACAAGTGTTACAATGATCCTTATTGTAATACGAGTAGCGTTTGTGTAATCGAGCCGTAAAAATATTAAAATCATATGCTAGGGGTAGAAGCCCAAAACGTGCATATTCTTAGACACTCAATATCGATATTTTTACCAAAGATCATACCTATAGATGATAGAAGGTTGGTAAAAATATATTAAACTTTCAAGATTGGTAACGCTCTTAGTAGCAATAATAATTTGAAATATATTTCATTTTGACATTTAGCATTTTGGTAATTGTAATTTAATTATTTAAAAGTTAAGTTAGTGTTACAATTTATAATTATTTTGTTATCAACCAAAAAATACTTTGAATATTAGTAGAAAAGTGCTTTAAATTTTGATTTGATTATATATTTATTTTATTATAAAAAAATCAAATTGCTGTATTTTTTCACAAGCAATGGCAACTAAAATTGTAGTTCTGTGTGCCCAAATAAAAAAATCTTTAAAAACAGTTGAACTTTGTAAACACGAAATAAGGAAATTAAACGAAACTATAACTAGACTGAAAACTACAGAAAAATTAATATTTACAGCAAAAAATAATAGTTATTTAACTATCAAGTGTGTTAATGAGAGTGATTAATAATTGAGATATTTTTCTCAAATTCTATAACAGTAAAGACCATTTTAACTACAAATTCCTTAATCTGACATTGATGGGAAGAGCTGAAAGGTTTTGGCAACAATTGGACAACCGGAAATAGTAGTTTCTTAAAAAAATCTTCTAAATATTAGTTTTTGAAAAATTATGTTATTACAAATAATAAAGAATATAAAATTCTCTATCTGATATATTCAACATTTTTATCATATCTCCAACAGATTTAGAGATACAAAATTATAAATATATAAAATAATTCGTTGAAAGAATCGCACAGCTAGTTGAAATGTTAATAATTGACAGCAAAATTTCAGTGTTAAAAATCCAGATAAATTACTGAAGGCTTTTTCTGGGAAGTACATTAATATATTTTATTATTAATTAACAACCCGGTTCACAAAAAAGTTTAAGCTAATCCTCATTTTTGGATTAGCGAATTCTACTCTAATTTTGACAGTTTATATCTTAAAATGTAGTCTAATCTATTCCTGGTATTTACCTTTATTGATAATATCATGAAAATTAAATTTTAAATACCGGAATAGAATAGAATTCACTAATGCAAAAATGAGGATTAGCTTAAACTTTTTTGAGAATCGGGCTGTAAATGTTTAAAATTATAAAAACATATATTACATTTCAGTGTAAAACAACTTACAAGTGTTAGGGATCAAAAACTGGAAAGAAAGAGCACAGGACAGAATATAGTGGAAGAATGTTACAAGAGAAGCCATTGGTCTACTCTGTCTGGAGAGCTGAGTATTATTATTATATTACATATACCCATCAGAAATACCGCCAATCTCGTCAATGAATTTGAAGAATCTCGAACATTTAGAAGAGTAGGAGGAAATCTATTCATAGAATGAATTAAATAATTAAAAAAATTATTAATAATAGGGGTCCTGTGGCCGCGTGCCTGAGTATCTGGTCGCGAACCCGGGGGAACCGGGTTCGATCCCGACAGGCGCCAAATATTTCCAATTTTAAATGGTACAAAAGTGACCCCTGTGGTACAATCTCCACACCAGCTATGAGTGCCCGTGAGGTGACGCCTGGTAAGCGCCCACACGGTAAAATATATCGTCATCATTACCGATGTCTACATGTATTGTAGATACTGGCACACCCATAAATGGGTAATATGCCGTGATGATATATTATTATTATTATTATTATTATTATTATTATTAATAATAATAATAGATGTAATTAGAAGTGTGTGTGTGTGTGTGTGTGTGTGTGTGTGTACCAGAAATGTTAAATACAATATGTACTAATACAGTGTGTCCCATTTAGAGGTGCCACCATTGGGATCTCGAGAACTATAAGAGATACGATGTCAGTTAAATGGAACTTTTTGTCGCCTTTGGGAGGCCATCTCAGATGTGCTTTTGTTTTTCCAAAAATTATCATAGGGGTATTTCTAAATAGAAATCTGCCAATATTTTCAAAATAATTATAAATTTAATACAAAATAAGGAAAAAATAATAAATTTCAAGGCAAAACAAATATAAACATAATAATACTTACACCGTTGAAAAGAGAAAAAAATAATGATTTTTTTGAAACTAAAATCAGATATGGGTTCTATTTAAAAAAATATAAGTTTGTGTTATATCCCGAAAATTTACGGATATAAAAATTTATTTCATACGCCACTGGTTACTTAATAAAAATATCTATCTTTTGTATTTGAAACGTTTTTCTCAATTACTAATAGTTTAAAAGTTATCTGAAAAAGAAAAAAACAACAATATTCAGTTCTTCGTCATTATCTAGTGCCCTATGAGAATTTTTGGAAAAACAAAAGCACATCTGAGATGGCCTCCCAAAGGCGCACAAAAAGTTCCATTTAACCGACATCGTATCTCTTATAGTTCTCGAGATCTCAATGGTGGCACCTCTAAATGGGACACACTGTATAGTCTAATACGGAAATGGTGAGAGGTCTTGTGCTGGCCACAAAAAAATAATATTTAATTACTAAACAATTATAATAGAAAATTTTATATGATTGTGCGTGGTGCGAGAAATAAACGTTCTCTTCTCCATCATAAACCATTCTATTAACGAATTAATCTCTATCTTCCTCTTCTCTATCCGTTAGGCTTTGGAAAGAATCTAAACAAATGTATTACCGCGGCACTCCACTCAGATTTCAATCACCCATCAATTTCCCTCGATTCAAATGTCGCATTACAGCGAAAGTCGGGAGTCGGGAGCTCGGCTCCATCTATACTCTGTAACTGCACCCGAGCACCGGTGATTGATTTGTGATATTTAAGTGTTGCACGGGGCAATAAAGTGCCTGATAGCGACCAGAGTACCATATTGAGTGAGTGCTTCAAATGAGATTTGTGTGGGAATCAGGAGAGAATGTTTATCAAGTGTACAAATACTACAAGTGAATAAATATGTTGTACGGAAAATTAACGCAATTGAATTAAATGTAACTACAGGAAATATTGTGGAAAACAAAAATGAGGTCCCAACTCCTACGTGGAATGAAGGATAATGAGTTCTACAATTCTTATATAAATGAAAAAAAAAAAAAAGTTTAAAATATAGCATCATGAAAGTTTACATAGAACATATTATAGATAGTATAAATCAGGTATTAATTAAAAAGAATTTTTTGTTGAAATATTTTGGAGAACCTTAATGTTTAGAATAATGAGGCATTAAAGTTTCTGGTTCTATTAATTTTTGATTAAATAATACAATGACGTTTTGAGCAAAAATTAGTTCATCAGCAGGAACATTAATTAAAACAACAAAATACAATTGTTATATATAAATATATATCTTTTGTTTTATATTGCAGTTAAATTTAAATCAAAAAAATCTGTTGTGGCCAGCACAAGACCCCTCGCCATTTCCATATAAGGCTATATAAGTATTGTATTGTACTTCGCTATCGAACCGTCGATTAATAACAAAAAAATTACAGAACTTTACCAAAATATTGTTTGTTATTATATTTAACATGTCTTCTGCACACATATAATTCTAATTATATCTATTTTTCATTGTATGAGGAAATTCCTATTTGTCAGAGATTCTTCCAATTCATTAACCAGATTGGCGGTATTTCTGATAGATATATGCATTTTACCTATAATTTCAAATATTTCATTAATAAAATAATAAGAAAGACTAAATATACTTCCCAGTAAAACCTATCAGAATGTTACTAAAACTGTTGATTTTTGACACTGACATATGTCATTTACAAACTATGTTATAAACATTTGAATTTGTCAAGTGGTTTCCTTAGTGCCTTAGCCTCTGCGATTAGAATATTCTATATATTTTATCTCTAAATCTATACAAGATATAATAAAAATTTTACGTGTATTAGATAGAGAATTTTGATCTTCAATATTTGTAATAACAAAAATTTCCAAAACATTATATTTAGAAAATATTTTCTAAGAAACTACTACTTCCGGTTGTCCAATTGTTACCAAAATCTTTTCAGCTTTTTCCAGGAATATCAGATTGAGGAAACTACAGTTAAATATTTTTTAAGTCTTATAGTTTTTGAGGAATCGTCCCTCCAACATCCAGACACACATACATACACACATACACACATCCACACACACATACACACACACACATACACACACACACACACACACATAATTTAAAAATGTTATAACCGGATTCTAGGAACCTTAAATCGTGCTTATTCATTAAAATCTAGTTATGCGAATTTTAGCATGAATCCAATACCTCTCTTAGCGAGAGGTAAAAATTATAAGTACCTATTCCAATTACAGTAAAATACTAACCAGTAAAGTATGTTTTCTTCAAGGAGACAGGAGAAAATCTGTTTTAATAACTACCTACTTACCTACTGTTGCTGATGATGGGGTAATTTTTGCCCAAAATGTAATATTTTATTCTTCAAGGCGACGTTATTATATTAACATAAATTATATTTTCAAATAATTAAGTACTACAAATTTTAAATTTTAAGTGCGTGAAAGACATTACGTTAAATAATGTTTGGCAGAGCTTTTTCTTTGTATGTCAGAAAAACACTGTCAGGTTTAATGTTCCTTCCAAATTTGCAAAAATATCAATACATAAAAGTAAACAATTAAAAATATTAGCTGACAAATAATTTATATCACCCCGTTTTCGCTTTTCAGTACACTCATTCGATTTCTCTTTATTTCCACATTTATACCTTGCCGCTGTTTTTTTGTCTATTGTTCTTTCCTAATTTGGATGGATACTTCTTTCTGTCTTTGTCGACTGTTGAGAAGCAGTTTTTTCAAATTTTGTTTTTATGACTCTTTACTTTTGCTTTATCAACTCTTTTCCTGATTTCCTTGTAATATTCCCACAAAATTTAGAATTCTTATACTTTCCTGATTTTAATTCTTTAGTTCTCCTCCACAAATTTTATAACTCCATTCTCCAATATAAATAAATATATGAAGTAGCTTATTTTTTTTTAAATAGTAATTGGATGTGTGATTTGAATATATTATCCAACTATGATTTCACTCATTGCGATTTTTTATTTCGTCTTTACATTTTAGTTACAATTATTTTCTGATATAAAGTGAACTTTCCTCTCCTCATGAATATTTTTAATCACACCATATTGGATGCACCCGCTCAAGACTTCCCGATGCGTAGGAACCCAACCGTTAAGGTAAGGAGCACATTACTCACTCCAGCACAACCACACCACCGGGGGATAAAAAACAATATTGATTGATTTGAATAACTATACGTATAGTGCGAGGAGTATCGACTACATCAATCACACATTTATCCAATCAAACTCAGATGGATTACAACTTGTATCATTACGATTGTTTGCTTCTAAGAAATCAAACTACATTTATTTTTATACATACATGTTATCCATGCATATGGTTTATATTGCTTGACCTTTCAAAAAAATTAATGTTATAATATTATTTTCGTTAGGTACCTATTTATGTTCCGTTTACCTATGTTTAGGTATGAAATTTGTGTGTTTGGTACATACCAACATTTTTTTATGTTTAAATTGATATTTAATTATCAATGTTAAATTTTAAGCACCCTTAAATAAAAAAAAAATCGGTTATGGCCAGCACAATACCTCCCGCCATTTCCATTTTATATAAACAGGTAAAAATAAGGTGACAAGTTCAATTGAGCAAATGTGCGTAAATGCTTTATTTTTTTCCAATGAACTTTTTTTATAGCATTTATCCATTTTAATTTCTAAAAATTCTAAATGTTACTACCAAGTTTATATCTCTATCCATTTTTGAATTATTGCCCCAAAAGTCAATATACCCCACATTTAGATAAAAACTTCAAAATTTTCAAAAATCTAATTTTTATATATATAGATATTTCTCAATGCGCTGATTCCAAATTTTGAAACCGCAGGTCGATATCTCGTTTCGTTCTCGAGATATTTAGATTTAAAGTTTTGCTGAAAACTGCCCATTTTTGGGTATTAACCCAAAAATGGACCGAGATATGCATTTGGCGACATCACCATTCGATTCTACGGACAAAAATACATAAGTATAGCAATTTTCATAATTTTCGTCCAACTGGTTCATTTTTTATGAATAAAAGCTTGAAAACCCCTGAAAATGGCCAAAATCTGAAAAAATCGTAAGGGGTACACCTTAGATTTCTGCGATTTTTGGCTATTTTCAGTTATTTTGCTTTAGAGATTGTAGGTGGTGTTCAAAAATTATGAAAATTGGTGTACTTATGTAATTTTACTCGTAGAATCGAATTGTGTCGTCGCCAAATTCATATCTCGACCCATTTTTGGGTTATTCCCCAAAAATGGGCAGTTTTGAGCAAAACTTTGAATCCAAATAACTCGAGAACGAATCGAGATATCGACCTGCGGTTTCAAAATTTGGAATTAGCGCATTAAGAGGTATCTAGATACATAAAAATTAGATTTTTGAAAATTTTGAAGATTTTATATCTAAATGTGGGGTATATTGACTTTTGGGGCAATAATGGGGTATTCCACTCAATTTCTTTTATTATTTTAAATAAAACTTCATTCAGTTTTGAAGCAATTCATATTATTAAAAAATCATAATTGTTCTTAGTTTAACAGTATTTTATTTTCGAGAAATCAGTGTAACGTCACATTTCCCCTATACTTGTCTTTCTCATATACACTACTCTGAGTACGCTGCGAGAGAAAGATAACAATTGTATGACGTCAATTTTCCCTTTTAGCGCATTGAGATATATAAAAAATAGATTTTTTAAAATTTTGAAGTTTTTATCTAACTGTGGGGTATATTGATTTTTTGGGCAATAATTCAAAAATGGGTAGAGATAAAAACTTGGTGGTAATATTATTTGATTGTAAAGAGAATGTTACGTAAGTGTACGCATTTCATCATCGTAAAAATGTTAAAATCGGATTTTAGGGACCTTATAATGTGTTTATTCACTAAAATCTGCATTTGCGATTTTTACCATAAATCCGATACCTCTCTTAGTCAAAGGTAAAAATAATAATAATAATAATAATAATAATAATAATAATATGTATATTTTGTGTAAATATTTACATATTTGTACAAAAGATTGGTGTATGGTGTATACAAACATTTGAGATTATATCAGTTTCGGTTCAAAAGTGAATCAATATAAAAGTATCAAAATTGGTATCAAAGTTGCTAATATTACACTTATAAATATAATAGTGGTAAAAGTAAAATAGTAATAGATAAATATAATAGTAAATCTGGTTTTCTACACATATAGCTTAAATATTAAGAGTTAATTATTTGGTTACAATTATACATACTTATCTAAGAAAAGGTATCTAATAGTAATCAAAAGTAAACAAGAATTACAAGAGTAATTGAAGTTGCATGAATTATAGCCATCGGGGGAAAAAAAAGTAGTTAAAACTCGTCTACAAATTTACGTTCTTTCAATGCCATTGCTGAGAAGTGATAAATATCGTTTAGTTTTTTGGTATTATTTAAAGTGAAAACAGATTTCAATAGTGAAGATTTCTCATTAAAGTAGTTTACATGTTTATTTATATATTGTAACCTCAAGCTCTTGTGAAGAGTCAGTTCAGAGTCGCAAATTCACACAAATTTAGAATATATTTCCAAAAAACAGTTTTTGAATTTGATTCAGACACGATATGCTCTTTTTGTAATTTGATTAATCAAAATGATGCTTTTCATTTTTTCTTTGAGTGTCAAAGGTAAAAATGTAAATCGATATTTTGACAGCAACGTATAATAATTCGACATTTCATTTCCAAGCAATATTGTCTATTTAAAAAAAAAGTTACGTTAGTGCAACCGGCCATAAAAGAATAAAAGCAATATTAGCTTTGATATTGACTACGTCAGTCTTCTGCTTTTACTTCTACTCGTATACATGTAGTGAGTCAAGGCAAAGTAGTACACCATGTTCCTAATCCAAATCCAACATATGTAGGTGTAGAATCAATAGTTAGGTACACTTTCCCCCGGCTGGCTATTAATAACGTCATGTCGAAGCTGATTAATACAAATGTAGCTGATGAGCGCGGAGCACAGCACAGCACAGTCGGTAGACGTACACTCACAGATAACGCAATGTCCGCTGATCAGGACATAGACAATGGACCACGTATGACTAGACAAGATTTCATTCACTGATTCCTTCAACTAATTCCTAATTGAATATCTGCTCATCTAGTCGCATCGTTGACAAAGCAAAGCAACCTGTTTCCAGAGCAGCGACGCTCAAAATGTTATAAATTTATTTACATATAGGAAATAATAATAATTAACAGCATGATTATGATACCAGAAATTTCAATATGTTTACTAATCAAAATCAATGATCAACTGATTCGTCCTATTCCATGAATCAAACTTTGATTAGATCTTTGAATCCTAATTTTCATATTTATAACTAGGTCAGGATTCTGGTTGTTGTACTTATTTGTAACTTTGCCTCATGCTTCTTTTTATTTAGAACCTCATTTTATTGGAATTAGTGTAAATATCTGCCTATATCAAAATAAAGAAATAATATTAAATAAATTAAAAACTTACATTAATATTTTTTAACGTAAAGTACAATTATCACGAATAAAATTATATGACAGTAACATTAATTGTCAAAAGCCAAAACAATACTGTGAATCTGTTGATCATCATTATTTTGTACAGAAATCAAGTTGGCGAATGAAAACAAACGCTGATTTACGAATCAGCTTGATTCTCTAATCAGGTGACCATTAATCAACGGAGTAATGGTGAATTCGAAAATAGTCCCAACTCTATCGGTATTAAATTATACAATAAATTAGATGGTTGGTAGATTTAAGAGTGTAACCAATACCTCTCTTAGCGAGAGGTAAAAATGATTTAAGAAGTTTTAAAAAAGTGTTGGATAATAGTTATTTACATTCGAGTGCGTGTAGTTGTATTTTACAGCGCGACAGCTTATTAGCTGGAGCGCTGTAAAATACTTCACGCACGAGAATTGTACCAAATTTTTTGGCCGACGATAATGAAAATCACTTTTTTTAATGAGATAGGTTGTATTTCTGAAAAGGGTTAGTTTAAAATACTGGGGTTAAGTCAATTTCCAAATTTTATTTTACTTACCTTCATTAGACTACTTCTTCTAGCGAAATTTTATTTGTAATAATAGACGTAATAATGTCAGTAACGGCGGATTTTTACAATAATGACAGATGTCGCTGCCGTGATTTTGGTTTATATAAATTAATTTTAAATATAAGAAATGTTAAAGTAAAAAAATAACTTAAGTAGGTAGTACTTTTTTACATGAACTTTATTATAGGAAAGATGATTTCTTTTCTAAATGCCCATAAACGTCCAGTGTATTTTGATTATTTTACCGCATAGTTAGACAAGTTACAACACAGTAAGCGTAAAATGTAGGTTACACTTGCTGTGTAAAGTTCCTATTACACTTCAGGAGGGCAACAATAAAATTTAAACTCCATTTGTTAGAAAAATGTTATTACAGTGTACAGGAATATTTAAATATGTAAAATGTCTTAATCTTATTTTATTTTGTATGTAATTTTTTTCTGACTTGTTCTATATCATGTACTTAAAGTTTGAACGAATAAATTATTATTTGTTTTAATAAAAAAATGAATAAATTATTAATGCAGACTGAGATTGTCAAACACTTAAATTAATTTTTGAATGCACTCAGTTTTGGGCATCTTACATTCGTTTTCCAGAAAGTAAACGCTATTTACGTAGATACATAATGCAATCTTCTATATATAAGTACACTTTAAATGAAGTGGTTTTCTTTCTTAATTAAAATGTTACAAATATATTTAGAACAATAATAATTCACAGTCTGATTTCATTATTTGAATTTTCGTAAGATAAATAATTTAAAAATAATTAGCATCATTTGAGTTCAAAGTGAAATAGAATTTAGTGCACTCGGCTTTGAACTTCTGCGGTTTACTCTCTAAAATAAGTGTAACTATTGCGTAGTAATGTCTAATGAACACCAATTACAGTAAAATATTGTACAATAAGTCTAGTTTCCAGTTAAATTTGGGTTTGGAACATAATATATGACCGCAAGTCGTATAATTTTACACTAAATGGTGACTTGTACATATTATAAAATTCATTTGGTGCTTTTGTTCTCTACTCTACATGTTCATTAGTTTAATTCTTTTTCAACTTAACTTGTACTCCTTATAATATTTTTCAGTACAGTCACAGAAATCTGTTCCATTTATTCAACTTTTTACCTCCCGCTATCCTTGGTAAGAGAGGTATAGGGATCGTGCTAAAAATCACATATCGAGATTTTAGGAAATGATCACGTTTTAAGGTCCCTAGAATCCAATTTTAACATTTTCACGATGATGTCTGTATGTGTGTATGTGTGTGTGTATGTGTGTGTGTATGTGTAGGGATATTGTCTTCACTCTAACTCAAATACTATCATTCAGAAAATTCTGAAACCTTGTATTTCTACCCTATTCCAATACTTTGAAAAGAAGCCATTAGATTTTGGTGTAAATCGGATAACCGGAAATGGCACTTTACCTGAAGCTCATAATGGTTTTTCTTCAAAAAATACCATTAAATGCCATTTTTTCGCATTTTGTCGTTATGAAAATTAAAGATTATTGAATTTTCTACAGGAATATATTAATACTTTTTCTATATATTTTACAGATAAATTTAAAAATAATTTTTTTTACAAGTCCCGAAGCCTAAGAAAAACACAATTTCTTTGTTACACAGTTAAATGTCACTGTCAAAAAACTAATCACTTCAAATTAATAATAGTGACATTTTAAAAGAAAATAGTAAATAAGGCAATAGTTTTATGCAATGGAACAGTTTTCAGCGTTAGTAAATCCGTAAGTATGTATTTAAATTAATAAAAATTAAATAGCAGGAGGTTTTGTGTTGGCCACATCAGATTTTTTTTCATGATATGAACAGGTTGACTGATGTGGTTGGTGATTTATTCTGTAATTTTTAGAGCATTTTCCATGTTGCTGTTTATAATGAAATGAAATTTGTATACCGCTTTTCTAGAATTCTATTAATATTTATCAAATTTTAAAATGTACGCAAATATCATTTTTAATTCTATAATTAGATGAATAAAAACATGGTTACATACCCCATTGACTCAAATGAAACTGGGATTACAAATATATAGTCGAACCATTTGAATTTTGAACTCATTTTTGTCCTCCAAGTAATTCCATTTAGTACTAGAGACATTTTTCAGTATTTATTACAATACATTTTTATTTTAGAAAACTTGTACCCCAGACATATTCAAATAACGGTATTTTACTACAATTATTTTCTTCTTTACTTTTGTGCTTAATTTTAAATATACATATATATACTTAGTTTCAAAAATAATATTTTATTTAAAAATATTGTACAATGTACATTTCGAGGTATTACCTCATCATCAGGTAGAAAAATAAATGATATAAATATAAATATAAACAAATAACAAAAGAGTGAAACAAATAACAAATTAATAAAGATAACAAAATTGAAAATTTATTAATATAAAATTACTAAAATTTTGAAAAAATATTAGGATCTAATAGGGGTGAATTGTTTAAATCCAAAATTTCATTCATTAGATTTTCTTTTTTGTGTAAAGAATTTTTTATCTCGAAAGCTTCTAAACAATTTAGTTTTTTACTTTTGTTTTCAATATGAAGTATTTTTAAATTTTGAATTGTACAAAAATGTTCATTGTTAAATAAATGTTTTGCCAAATTTGAATTTTCTATTTTATCGTATTTATATTGTCTTAAATGTTCATTAAATCTTAACTTGAAATTTCGCCCTGTTTGACCAATATATTTATTTTTAAATAAAATATTATTTTTGAAACTAAGTATATATATTTAAAAAATAACAAAATGTTTCAAATGTATCCTACAAATAAAGTTATCTACTTTATAGTTTTACCCATATTTGTTACTTTTTTTTCCTTAGTCATTTCATTGTGTTTGTGTGTTTTTATGCTTTTTATAAACCAAAAATTCCAACAGAGATAATTATTGTTGAAAAATCAATATTCGACTGTGTTAGGATGGAGGTAGATACAGGAAAGTAAGAATTCTTCGGACTTTCAGTCAATTAATAAAATTTTTTTTTTTTTTTTTTGCTAAAAGCAATAACCATGAATTTGATTTTGAAAACACTAAAATTTTAGCATTGGAATCAAATTTACACAAACGGTTAACGTTAGAAATGTTATTCATAAAACAAGATAAAAACAACATTAATTCACAAACAGATATTGAACATCTTAGCCTAATATACAATAATTTAATTAATATTAAAAACAAACTTAAAATATAAAATTAAAAAACAACACAATATTAAAATTTACACGGATGCACACCACATCATCTGCCATCAAGGAGTTCACGGTCCCACATCAGAGTTCTCACACCCACTCATCTATTGGTCCTGCAGTAATTAATCGAAAATTATCCACATTAGTCCTCAACTTAGATTATTCTTAAAAAAAAAAAAAAAAAAAAAAAAAAAAAAAAAAAAAAAAAAAAAAAAAAAATTTTCTTACACGTTACTAGTTATTTGTAGTTTCATAAATATTGCACTCATCAAAAACAAGTTTTTAATTTTTAGACGAATTTCTCTCTGTGATATGTTGGTTTTAACTATTTATTTATTTATTTATTCATATTTATTTATTTTTTTAATTGTCCGTGCTGTATGTTATTTTATCCACATGTGGTTTCATTTTTTCAACTGACCATTCTGTAAGTCTATATTTTATAATTTTTGTAATTTATATTTATTTTGTGTTCATATGTTATTATTTCGCCTATATATCATATTTTAGAGCCCTGAAGAAGACTATAGTATAGTCGAAACGTCGGCATGAATAAATTTTATTAATTGACTGAAAGTCCGAAGAATTCTTACTTTCCTGTATCTACCTCCAGAGATAATTATAATCACCGAAATTATGAAAACATATCGGCACCTGCTCAAATAGGTACAAGCCGTTATGGTACAAGTATTTATTAAATTATTCACTTCAGTTTAGATGAACAAAAAATAGTAAATATACGTAGTTTACTCGTCTATTCCTTGTTAATAGAAATTTTAGTAAAAATAAAATTTTCCAATTAAAAGATCATTTATTAATTATTTCTGCTATAACTGACTCAATATTTCAATGTACAGTATAACTTTTTTCAAATTAAAATATACGCTCTTACGTTCATTAATAATGTTCCCGGCACAAAAAGCAGCATGAGTAGACATTTCCTGCAGAATATTCACATGATAATTAAGTTTTTGATCGACATGCTTGTTGATTAGGATATATTAAATAGTGTGAAAAATATTATAAATACTGTTAGCTGTAAGAAGCGTGGTGTTTACACAACAAATCGTACAGTGCTGGATTACGGTTTTTTTATGGGCTATAGGCTGAAATGATAAAGAGCTTCGAAAGAATGTTGTCAAACAAACAAAAGGAGTTCCGTGTTTAGTCCTAAATAACACTAGGCCTCTCCGACCCCAAAGTTGCAAGGTTTTGTACTACTTTCAACTAGAGATGCAATCGATCTCGAGATTTGGCCCGGCCCGGCGCGAAGCCCGCCCCGATTTCGAGTCGATCATCGAGTCGGGTCGAAGATATTTTTTATCGGGCCGAATCGGGATAATCATTTGCAAAAGTTGAGGCGAGTCAACACAGCACAGTTTCTTTAATATTTTAATGAAAATGGATGAAATTGAAAGGGTCAAAATGATTTAATAACAACATATTTCACATCTTAATAATAAAAATGTTATTTTATTTCAAAAATTCAAAGTTATTCATTAAAGTATAATAATGATATTGTCATGTTGTTATTATTACTATTGTTACTATTCGTATACTTAAATAAAAGTGATTTTTATTTCTACTATAATGATTTCTTGTCTTATTTTTGAGTAGAAATAAAGTTAGATAAAAAAATTCTTATGTAAATGATATCCTTTTGTATAAGATTTGTGAAACAGTTGAAATTTTCGCGCGCCTTTAGGAAAAAAGTGTTAAATACTCGTAAGTCTGTAATTTTTATAACAAATTTACACTAGAAGTGTCTCTTTTTTTAACAACTTATGTTAACTAATGTCGAAAGTTATAAGGATGCAGAGGTTTTTTATAAATTTGGCACGAAAAAAGTTAAACATTTCGCACATAAAAATCAAAATTAGGAATGTCGGATGCACCCAATTTTCAAGCCGGGCCAACCAATTATTTGTCGAGTCTTCAAATCGGGCCGGCATTTTGTATTTTCGGACCGAGTCGATCCAAACCTCAAAGTCCGGTCCGGCCCGGCCCGAATGCATCTCCTTTCAACTGCAGTCATCTTATCTTTTTGGAATTTTATCATCCGCTCACTCAGCCGTTAGTACACTACTCTGAAGAGCTCCATAAGAGCAAAACGCGTCTGTGGTTTTTGATGAGTGAGTCAAATAAATGACCAAGAGTTTGATTCAGAGACAGAAATCTTGTGAAACAACAGGTGTTATTTTTTTTAAATATCTTAGTTAACGGTTGATTATAATTGGAATTTTCCTCTTTGGTAAATTCATCTATACTTCGGAAACATGTTTGGAGTCACTGGTGGTAGTTGGGAATGTATGAATATTATGATTATAATAAGTATAATTTATCTTGAATCTGAGTTCAATTGTATTTAAACATTTCATCAATAACTGTCAGAACAGAAGATAATGCATGATCCAATTTCCCTAATTCGGAGATTACAGTAACTCGCTTTCAAATCTTTTCACGTTGATTGAATTTACTCGCTTAATAAATCCCCTTAAATTCTATTGAAAACGGAATTAAACAAAGCCAATCGCTTTATTTTCTCATTGCACTTAAGCGAATGCTTTTAGAAACTCTGTCGGACCCGGCACCAGCACTACGACCTACAATTTGGTTTTCTGTTTTGTTCCTTCTTTTAAAATCTTTGTTTAATTCTACATTTGGAAGTAGCTTTTCTAACGAATTTCCTTTATTAAGCTCTAAGCAAAATGAACTCGTTCGCTTTCCATTATCAGACCGAATCACAAAATAACAAAAGCGAAGAGAACATTTCTCCACCATTACGGACATGGTACAAGACACGCTTCACTAAATTTCACAATGAAATCGTCAGATTATTGTACATTCATTCGAGAATTTTTAATTTTCGCGAATTACAAGACAAGTTTATTAATCAAAAAAACATATTAATCAAATTGCAACTGTTTTTTTCCTTGGTAGGAAAAGATAACATTAGTTTTCCAAAAAAATTATATGATTTTGTAATTAAGTATTTAAATATTTGAGATATAAATAAAGATATCCTGAAAATTATTCTCAAATTATTCAATAAAAAAATTCGGGCGTTTATTAGGTATCACCTTACAGGCCCTCATTGCTGGTGTGGAGAGTGCACCAGAGGAGTCACTTTTGTGACATTTAAAATTCGAAATATTTGGCTTCGGTCGGGATCAAACCCGGTTCCCCAGATTTGCGACCAGACATTCAGGCACGCGGCCACGGGACATATAATAAATAAATAAATAAATATGGATAATCTATTACGTTTAGGTATTTTACAATTTACTTTCCATGCGTACCTATATTATACTGGGTGTAACACAAAATGCGACTTACGCAAAAGTGGTCTATTAATTTTAGGCAATAATACTCCAAACAAATGTAAAGAAATAAATTCTGCATCTAATTCGGTTTCAAAACCGAGGAAATTGAATTTGTAAATAAATAAATATCATCACGGCATATTACCCATTTCTGGGTGTGCCAGTCTGTTTTCACAGATATCGGTAATAATGATGACATATTTGTACCGTGCGGGCGCTTACCAGGCTTCACCTCACGGGCACTCATTGCTGGCGTTGAGAGTGCACCGCAGAAATCACTTTTGTGCCATTTAAAATTTGAAATATTTGGCGTTGGTCGGGATCAAACCCGGTTCCCCAGGTTCGCGACCAAACAGTCGGGCACGCGAATTTGTAATTTTATAAAAATGTCTTCTGTTGTGTGCCTATTGTTAATTATGGAAATAAAATCACAAACAATATGCAACTAATTCATTGAATTAAAATATAAAAATATGATAAATATGTTTCTGTTAGGTAATAGTTATTTTCGCACGATCAATTTTTTTAATATTTACCGACTGGGTTTCGAAGGAACTAGGCTTTATTATAATCAGGTACTTGACCGGTTAGGAGGCGGAGAAGGTAAGTAAATGAAATCAACGATCAAAGTTTACTTTCAATAAAAAAATTAATATGTTAAAATAATTTCCAAATTCTATTATTTTTATTTTTTTGCGTCGATTATACAAGAAATTTAATAAGAATTGCGGTCAGTAAATGCTCTACTACAGGTATCTGATGTACTGGAAATTTCTGATTATTAAAATGGAATATGATACGCGTATTCTGTTTTTGATTAATAGTTTGTTTAATTTTCGAACACTCTAATAACTATAATTACAAATGTAAAACACACTCTTTCCTAAAAAATAATTGCTAAGTACAATTTTAGGTTTTCCCTGTTCCAATTTATTTTAAAATGGACCTCACAGAGTTGTGGAAATAAAAAAAGAAAATAAAAGAATCCATTTTAATGTATTTCAAGATCTGTACATATCCATGATTAAAGACTCTGCAAAAGTGCGGTATTGTTCCATACCGCGAACAATAACCTGCTAGTTTTTGCTCTACTTCTGTCAACCTATTTTTTGCTTATTATCTCCAAATTAAAACCCACGTAATACAAAAAAACTACAACATCCTCTTATATACGCCAGAGGCAAGCATTTTCACTACATTCATGTTGCAAGAGCAAGAGAGCTGTGAAACAAAAGCTAGTATCGGCGTTGGCGCTGAGAAACAAAGGAGTAGCGCGCGTAGGCCAAGCTCAGGCTACTAGATGCTGACAGACCTACAACCTGCAGGAGATGCTAGACGCCGTAAATTCCCGTACAGGGCTCTCCACGCCAGCGCAAGCCTCAATAGGGGCAAAGGGTATAAATCTCCCTCGTTTGGCAGTCCGAGAATTGCCACTTGAATGCGATAAAGCATTTTTATAAAGAAATGTCTACTTTTGTAAATAAATGTCCGCGCTACCGCTAACTGCAACCCCGCGAGAATAAAATATGGGTCATACGATTGTTACACTGATAAACAGCGTAGCATGCGCCCTTGCGATCAACTGCACCCCTAAATTTATAGTTGAAATTTCTATTGCAGAAGATTTAAAGCGCGCATGTTTTTCATTTTGCAATGGGATCGCTTTCCGCTTAAGATTTGTGAACAAATTCTAAAGTTTTAAGTGGTATCGGGTATAAATAATGACGAAGACGAGACCAGGACAATATTGTCGCACTAAATTATCTCTATTGCGCCAGAACTGCCAACATATTTTTCAGATATTAATAACGGGATATGAACTACTTAGTATGATCAATGGCGGAACAAATTTTAAATTTCTGTTTTTGGAAACGATTATTATACAATCAAGAGTTCTCAGTTGCAAACTACCTAAAAAATTTTTTTGTATATTACACAAATTAACAACATTAAATAGGACGAAATAATACAAAGTACTTAATTTATAATTCCGATTCAAAAAGAGAAAAAGCAGATAAAAATATGTATATTTGGTTCATAATTAATAATTTATTAGTAAAAATAACAATGACACCGAGGTAATTCTTTTCCAATGTTGCCAAAATAATTTAGATAAATTAATAAATTGTTTTTCTACAAATTGAATTTAATTATTTGATTTATACGAAATAATGTGTTCTAGACACATTATTTCGTATAAATCAAATTTTAAAGTTTTGGTTATAATTGAAACTTAGATGTCCTAGAAACAACAAATTGAATTTTGTAATAAAAATAGGGCTATTGCAAGAATTTTTATATGACTTCTAAGTCCTGAATTTTAAAAGATATTGATTTTTAAAGAGCGTCCTACTTGAAAATATCACGAAATATCCATAAGATATTTTCCAACTAAATATTGAAATTTGTGTCATATTTTGAAAAAGTGATGCCACTGTACATACAGTGTAAAATGTGATAAACTATCGCTTACTTTTATTTATATAAATAACGTAAACTGTTTTCCTATTGGTTATGAATGACGCCTGTATATACTCCGACGTTTAGGAGTGGGGGGTTGTTTTTCATTACCATTTCTGGCGCCAATCTTTTTATTTCATAATTTTAAAATAAATGATTGTTTTTACTAGGTATGAAAAATACTGCATAAACTTTCATTGAAAATACTTTTTAAAAAATGTGAAACAGGGTCATTATGTATTAAATCTGTAAATTACAAATTAAAGTTTATATATCGTTTTGACACGGTCTGCTTAATAGTGCCGGAGGATGAATGACCATAGACAAAGAAAGATATATACTAGACCGAGCTTCCATCATGGCGGCAATGTACAGCTTTGTGCCGAATTGAATAATATTGAGACGCTAATTCTAGTGTAAATTCTACAACATAATTAAAAAAAAGTAACTATGCAGTAACTTAAAATACCTATTTTACATAATTTCTTCATTTCAAAATAATAAAGCTCAGTCGCTCAATAACAAATACGAACAATATTTAATTTACATTATTTTTACAATAATTAAAATAAATATTTTCTTCAGTTGTAGTGAATTTTATTTAGTTATGTTGGCAGCCCAGCAATCTGTCATTTCGGTTAGTGAGAGTCTTTTAAGTTTATTTCTTTGGTTAGTATTTGTTTACAAAGCTTGTTTCGCTACTTGTTTCATGTACAAATATATTTTATTATTAAATTTGATTGTTTTCAGCCTTTACGGTATACATATGTCTATATTTTGTTAGTTTCATAAAACATATTTTTCCTATTTTTAAATTTCCCACCTTTCTATTAGCGTCTCGTTATGGCGCCTATCGATTCTATTTGGCACAAACTCCTAACATTGTAAACTCGGTCTAGTATATATCTTTCCTTGTCTATGTGAATGACGTAGAAAAGTTTAAAGATGTCAACTGGTCACGTTTCTTCGTTTACTTCTCGGATGTGATGTAGTGAATATGCCCAAGTCATTGTTACGCGCTAGTTCATAGGTAATTATTAAAAAGAAAAATCATAAAATTTAAAACGGATGTTTTTGAGCTATACTTTTGTATAATATCAAGGCTGTATTTTGTTAGTTCTTCTGAAATTAAGAATGTGTTTGGGTAAGAGTCATATTTCTTAGCTACCTTAAAATGTTATTATTATTTAAAAAAAAAAACCTCTCATCTAGATTAAATCCCAATTACTGATTAGGTTCACATACTCAAACACCCATGCCTTAGTGGGATTCGAACCTAGAACCCCGAGCACAATCATGACTAAGAGCCGTTGCTCTAGCCATTGAGCCACCGGAGCCTTACTATGATTAAATAATGAGCTTCATACAGGACGTCCAAAATATGTTGAGAAAACGTAATACAACTTTTAGGGTGAAAAATCGTGCTGTACTATATATAAATATAAATAAATATATCATCACGGCATATTACCCATTTCTAGGTGTGCCAGTATCTACAACACATGTAGACATCGGTAATGATGACGATATATTTTACCGTGTGGGCGCTTACCAGGCGTCACCTTACGGGCACTCATAGTTGGTGTGGAGAGTGCACCACAAGGGTCACTTTTGTGCCATTTAAAATTGGAAATATTTGGCTTACTATATTTGGTCCATTTTTAAGCAATCAGTAAAGTGATGTTACAATAATTATTTTTTAACATTTCTTAAAACTAATTAAATGTTTCATTACCTGTCACGTGTTAAAGTTTTAACCAATCCTACTATTATTATAGTGAGAATAAAGCTTTAGAGATTATTATAGGGAATAATGTTTTATCAGATTGTTATCATCAATAAAATGAACAAAAAATACCGATTTAGTGATGTTTCTTATCATGAAATAAATCAAAAATTATAGAAATCACTTCTAGAAACACCGCAATTAATAATCATTCGGTATGAAGGCGATTATTTATATTTATTTTGCTTTGTCAAAGTTATGTTTAGTTGTCAAAACAGACTTGCCAGCTGCACCTTGTAAATGAATGAAGCTCGTTACTTACGACTGTAGATGGCGACACAATAGCAAGACAGTGGCTTTCCGTTGTTTCAAACAAATTTGTAGATCAAAAAATAATCTAATTAAATATAATTCGAGAGTTCGACAAATAAGCAAATAATTCTCCAGTTTCTTTCTCAAACTTGTTGCCATTTGGCAATAACCACTCAGGCCCTACGGACTTTCGTGACTATTACCTGGCAACAAGTTTTAGAAAAATCTGTCAAATTCATTTCAATTTATTCTCATTCCCTTGTTATTACTACTGAACATAAAATTATTATTGGCTAATATTCCTCTTACCAAACCAACATCAACATAATGCTACAACCCTTAGAGATTATCTTTTAACGTATTCCCTGTCTGTCGTGTTTGCGGTGGCGTAACCAGGTACTCTGCATCACCTGCTCAAATAGTGATGAGTGTAATTGAAGGCGGAACTGATCCACAACGTCACAGTTGACGCATCCTTGCTGCGGTCGTGGTCAGCCGTACATAATCGCTTTCACTATACGTCACCACACGTAAACATACAAGCTGCTCAATGCTCTTTTGCATGCCTGTCAAATGTTACACACCAATAACCGCAAAAGTGACAACATGAGAAAGATGGATTCATTGAGAATGGTGTAAATGTAAAACAATTGTAAAACTGTTTATCAGTACGGGAGAAACAGTAACTATTTGAAATAGTTATTTTTGCACGATTGGTATTTTTTTTAATATTTACCAATAGGGTTTTGAAAGCAGTAGTTTTTATTTACTAATCAAGATTTGGTTGCTAAAATAACTAAAACAGTAGGTAACCCCCGATTTTATAAAGGGCAGAATAAATTTACTTCGATAATAAATTTATTCAAATCATTTTATGGCATTTATCAAATTACCGTCAAAAGTTCGACTGTCATTTGAAGGAATAAATTTAATTTACTTTAGAAGAAAATTTATCTGCCGTTTATAAAACCGGCCATAAATCGTACAAAAATTCCACAGGCGGTAAGTAAATAAATAATTTGTACATTACCTTAGCAACAGCATTAGAATAAATACAAATCATAGTTGTCTTTAGTAAAAGTACCTAGCATTCAATAGTGACTAGTGTCTAGCCGATGTACTAGCTTTGATTACGAAAAAAATGACAGGTGGTAGTTATACAATAATACAATTCGGCCAAACATAACAATAACCTCACCTAACGCACAAAAATAAAAAAACTTGAGGTGAGTTTGGTTCGTTAGGTGAGGTTATTGTTTTATATACATACAGTGTGTTCAGAAAAGAAACCTAATTCGGAGTAGGCTATGAATATAGAAACGTGTCTGATTATTATTCAACTCAAAAGTCTAGTTGTTAAATTTGATCGTGAAATGTAATTTTAAGGAGAAAAGATAACAACTGTTGCCGTTCACCGTTTTCTAATTTATTTTGTTTAAAATAAGGATTCAAGAAGAAAAGCTTTGATTTCTCTAGATAACATTTTTGTTAATACTCGTGCCAAATTGGCATTTTTTTTTTAACACACTGTAGTTGAATAGACACTTACAGAATTGACATCACATGCAAGAGCGATAGAAGATCATGCTTCTAAACAAACCTCCCCTCGTTGTCTTACGTCCCGCTCCCTAATTTTATCTGTCAATATGTTTGCATCTGTCATTTAGTGTTAAGCTAATTCTTTGTGATTTGTTCGTTGTGTTTAAAAAAATGAGTTAAAAAACCCCATAAGATTTGCGTGGGGCAACCTTTTTCGTTTGATAATATTGAAGAACATTCGATTATTCAACTAAAACGATGGCTGGAGTCCAGAAGTCTATTGCTGATGACAGGTCTTTGTTTGCAAGTGGTAACCATAGCAACCTTTAGTTCTACGCTTAGCCGCAAGATGCGCTCTTGCAACTTGCAATTGTGTGTCTATTGCAAGAGTGATTTGTTGGGTCAAAAGTGTAAAATGTACAAAATACTACACTATAGATCAAGAGGGGGAGGGGAATAAGTCATGCAAAAGTAATTAGAAAAAAAGCAATTTTTTTTTAAGGTGAAATGCCTTAACTGACAGTTACATTTTTTCAAAGGATGTGAAGTTGCATGTTTTTTCCCTTTCACGTACAAAAATAAATTACCAGATCACAGAACATTTTAGAAAATAGAATATATTTAACGGATTATTGACTTAAGATAATATGGCGCGACTATTATACATATTGCCGGTCAATAATATCTGCAGAATTCCTTACATTGTCACTTAAATCGAAGTTGATATCTTTTTTAATTAGAGTTCCCAGCCGAAGCTATTACTTTTGTTTGTATTTTCAACTAAAATACAAAAATATTACACACTACGTAGGTAAACTGTAAACACATCGCGGGTCGTACCGTCCATCGACGCGCGAACTTCAGTACACGAACGCATCGTACATTTTGCGAAAACGGGACAATATCGTATTAGTTCGGGACAACGGGACAGATAGGGATAACGTAAAAACAGGGCAGTCTCGTTCAAAACGGGATGAATGGTCACGTTAGACATTTCACTATTAATCCAAATTTGATGAAAAATTATCCATTTCTAAATTTGCCACAATCTGCTTTATCGCAGATATCGGTAATGATGATGACATATTTGTACCATGCGGACGCTTACCAGGCGTCACCTCACGGGCACTCATTGCTGGCGTGGAGAGTGCGACACAGGGGTCACTTTTGTGTCATTTCGAAATATATGCGTGCCCATGGCCCCGTGCCTGAGTGTCTGGTCGCGAACCTGAAAACCGGGTTCGATCCCGACCGACGCCAAATTTTATATATACAGCTGAATATAACGTTACATTGTTACTAGACAATTATGCTTGTATAGTAATATGTTCGAATTTCCTCTGTCTATACTAATTTTGATAATGCACACATAATTGTTAATCTGTTCGCTATTCGTGATGTACTAATGAACTAATGTATAGTTCGGGATATATCCAAGTTTAATAATATGCCTAAAGCAAATATCTCTGCGCGGTTACAACTATAACTAAAGCTTCATCTTATTATTGTCAACTTTTCTCTTAGTTTCGAAACAGAAGTTATAATTAAATCCGAACCATGTACAAAACGGGAGCACTAATTAAAATTCCATTATAATAACAATTAACGGTTTTACATTTATGATGAGCTTATTTTACTCTTATATGAAACAAGAGAACAGAATTAATAATTTTTAATAGTCTTTATATATAGTTTTAGCAAAGTACTGATTGCATTTTCAATTAATTACAATACACCCATCAACGGATGTCACTACAAACGAATTTTAAGAAAAAATAAGTTGGTACAGTATAGGTATATATTTTTTGTATACTATTATTGATTGGTAAAATTCTAATTAAAAATTGTAGTATTATTTGATATTAGGCTTGTATTTGCAAAAAATATTTAAGTATTAAAATCAAATTAAATTCAAATTTAAAAGCCGAAATAATACGAATTAAAAATAATTAGGAATGAACGGTTTAATTCGTATGATTAAAAAATCTGTTGTGGCCAGCACTTTACCTTCAAATCAATGGTCGAATTCAACACCCTTCATTAGTGTAGTGACCGTCTCTTGTAACTATGAATATAGCTAGCATCAATGTATATGTCTTTCTCTATTTTGATATTTTTAAATAAGCTTCTATAGTTAACCTGAACATATACAAATTCCATACCGAAAGTTCCTTCGTTATACACTATGTAAATTGCACTTGGTACTTCCTTCCTTCTTCTTCAGTTTTTCCCTACTTTATTAGCGGGTGCTGTTTTTTTACTCTTTTTTCCACTCTTTCTTGTCCAACGCATCT
This sequence comes from Ophonus ardosiacus, assembly GCA_943142095.1. Taxonomy (NCBI): domain Eukaryota; kingdom Metazoa; phylum Arthropoda; class Insecta; order Coleoptera; family Carabidae; genus Ophonus; species Ophonus ardosiacus. The sequence goes on along the minus strand of OW964830.1, from coordinate 8,654,011 downwards.
TCTTCTCACAGTACTTCCTCTCTCTAGTCTGCGACATAGCCCTTCCATCTTCTCTATGGCCTTCATCGCACTACCGACATTGAAAGTTCCAATCCTGCGGCGAGGCTGCAACTGCATGTCACTTGAGAGGAACACTCTATTACTTATACCACTTTTTGATCATATACTTTACATCTTTGGTTTTGCACTTGACACTAACATCTGTCAATTAGAATTTTTTGAAGATATCAGCTGTTTCCATGATTATACAAAGCTGACTAATTTTTGAAAGTTTATCTCTTTATTATTCTTTAACTCTATATCTATTGAATATGAAGGCAAATATATAATTAAACCAGATAGAAAATAAGATATTTTTTCAAGAAAAACTGTTCAGAACTTCAAATAAGGAAACTTCCGGTTGAACAATTATAACCAATATCTAATCAACTAATCAACAATTAATGTACAGAAGAGGAATACGAAAGATCTTAATTTTTAGAATTGGAGTTATCGTCGGCGAAAAATTTCACACACACGAACAGACATCATCGTAAAATTAATTATTCATTAAAAACTCACCAATGAATTTTTTGACCAAAGACAATATCTTCCTTACCTAAAGGTGACGGAAGGTAATAAATTATTGAATTTGGAAACTATGAATTATGAATTTATTATTTTTGCATTATATCCTCTTATATACATGTACATCCTCAATAAACTATCCATTCAAGTCAATAGATTATCATCGAGAAATAAAGCAGTGTTTCACTTAAAAACAGCCAACTCAAACATTCTAACTAAATCCCCCATACATCATAATATGGTCAGATCATACAGTGTTATTGAAAGTACCGATGACATTTTCCACAATTCTGTCCGTGACATTAAGAATTGCACTACATTTTTTTAACTACGTTCTCTCCTTACCCTAGAATTGGGCCTGAACCTGTTGGGTACTGTATCTAATAATAATAATAATAATAATAATAATAATAATAATATACTCTATTATTATTTTATTAATACTTGTACTCGTTTATGAAGACGAGATAATAAAAGTAAACATAAATCTATAAATATTTGCATTCTAGCGAAGTTTATACCCAAAACATTCAATATACGGTCCATTCTCGCTATTTTTGTCGATTCTGATTAATGTTTTCAAATTAATAAATATCTGGTTGATGGATTTGTCTATCTTTCGAAACAACGCGCATAAATGTTGCGTTATAATGATTAGATACGGTAACTGTTAATTTAATATATGTGATCTAACTCCATGGATGATTGATTGTTATGCATTAGTGAATTTACGCTTGTACAACGAATAATAATTTAATGATGAGTATCACATGTCATCGCGACGAATCTGCGAAATTGCAGCACGAAGACAAAAGATGGTGAATGTGCAGCCAAACGCAAAACCACTCAGAAACAATCATCGTAATTTCAGTTTTTGTCGCTTGTTGTTTTTTTCAACAAAAACGCTACATGGAAACTATTTTGTTCGTGACAAATGAAAAACGGAAGCAAAACAATCGAGCTTTAATAACAGAAATAAAGAAGAGAGTAAATGTTATCAGCTGACACATCTGCAGTATTGCGCAGAGGATGGAAGCCTTTGTTGCCTTGTTCGCAAATTTGCAGGGATTTTTGCAGGAATTTTTGTCGTTTAGGGTTGCTTTATGGCCTCATTCGCATCGTATTTCATAACACAAATAAGCAACACAAGATGGCATTGCAATTCATTTCAATTTCAATTCCAAATATAATAAGTTCAAAATATAATGTATTTTTATTTTAGTTAAATAAATTAGAACAAAATTATTACGTTTTCTATTTATAATAAAATATGTTAAATGTTTATTAATATAATAATAAGAAGTAATTCTGTTAAAAATGATAATTTATTAATTGATAGTTCAAAAACATTTTTGAATTTATTAGAGACAATACGCCACCTAGGATATGCAGGTGTCCAGATGTCCAATGTCTCGAGAACTATAAGAGATACGAAGTTGGTTAAATTCGACAAAAGTATTTTGCCGTTTAAGAAAAAATACATAGATCACTATAGTGATCTGTATCTATAGATACAGGGGAAAAAGAAAATTTTGTAGTGTTTATTTTTGCGATTATCTTCCAAGTGTGAAATAATAGTGAATTCTGGTTTGCACTTTTTTATGTTCTTTCGAATGGCAATACTCAATTTTTTTTGTCACTGTAGAAATTTTTATATCGACGCCATAATGGAAAGTGACACATTTGAGAAAAAGAAAAGAGATTTTTTTAGCATTCCAATGATATATAATGTGTCCATGTTCATTTGTTTCAAAAAGCAAAAATGCTGGAAATATTAAATTTTTAGATTTAAAACAATGGTTTTAACAATGAAACAAATGAATTCATTACTCAGTTATTGTCTTCCGTTTATTTTCAAGTATATATAGCATTGAAATATTTTGTTATATATACGTCATTGCCTACTCTGACAACCATATAAAAATATTAAAATTATTTGAAATACACAGAATTTTATAAAATTTTGAGTATGATTCATTTCTATTTTTCAATTGGTTTCCATGGAGTTATTTGCGACGTGAAATTCATTACAACGGATTATTTTATATATTTATAATTCTCTATCTCTAAATCTATCGAAGATATAATATTTAATATTTGTAATAACATAAATTACCAAAAAATAATATTTAGAAGATTTTTTTAAGAAACTACTACTTTCGGTTGTCTAATTGTTACCAAAACCTTCTCAGCTCTCCCCATTAATGTCAGGTTAGGTAATACGTAGTTAAATTCGTCTTCAGTCTTATAGAATTTGAGAAACCGTCCCTCCAACATCCAGTCACACAGACATATACACACAGTGAGGGAGAGAGAGACAGCATCGTAAAAATTTTATAATCGGATTCTAGTGACCTTAAAACGTGCTTATTCACTAACTTTTGGATATGCGATTTTTAGCACGACCAATACATCTCTTAGCGAGAGGTAAAATATAGAAATAACAGTTACTATCACAAATTTTTATCCTGCTTTTTATAGATTACGAGATTTGACTTGAAATAATTTTTCATCAAATAAAATTATAAAGATTGTCTCTAATTAATAATTTGTTAATTACGACGACGCTTGAAATACTTTCTCCTTTTCGTACGACACTTTTGAATAGAGGGTCCAATTATTGCAGCAATCTCCTTCCGTTCGATCGACACTCGTCGATTGAGCTGGGAATCCTGCTCCAGCTATCCGGCATTAGCCCGCCAGCCGCATTTCTCCCATATCGGCCACGTATCTCCCTCAGCCAGTTCACGACTAGAGACTCCGGTCTCCGGTCTCGTCCCGAGAAAGAGTTGCACAAGAAGTCAGCCAAGCCAAACATTGAATGGCGCTATTGATTAGGGATTGGCCGAATAAAGTCTCTTTTGATTGGATTGGTGCAAAAAAATTCATCCCTCCTTTCAGCCGATATATCTAGCTGACAAAACCGCCAAGGTCCTGTTCTTTAATGATTTTTCTTTTTGGGATTTCTTCTGAAAGGTTACGTGCGGATTGCGAATAAAAGCGATGCTTTGCGGTAATGTTTCTCTAAATATTTTTCTAAGAGATCAGCGGCATTACGAGAGTAATTTAGATTTATCGCTAATTAAGTAAAGAAGAACGTACAAGGATTTATAGCTAATACTTTGTAATATATGAGGGTTTCTTTTATGTTTTCCACGATTTTTCTCATAATGCACACCTTATATTATATGTATAATAAACATTATTTTACAAAAATACAAATACACAAAATAATCATCATTTTTGTCAATTCTATCTTTGCCTATGCCTTTCTCTTCAGCTCCTTGTAATCCTCTCCCTCCTTACTATCTATTAAAATTCTAAATTTTCTTCTCCCTCTTTCTCTTCATCCACATATTTTCCCTTTAATTATAATTGTCTGTATACAATCTCTACTTAAAATATTTAAGCAACCTAGTTGGCATTCTCCTTTTTTATTTTTACCTTCCGTCACCTTTAGGTAAGGAAGGTATTGTCTTTGTTCAAAAAATTCGATGATGAGTTTTTAATAAATAAGTGTGTGTTTGTCCGTGTATGTGTGACAAATTTTTCTCCGGCGATAACATCAAAACTACAATTCTAAAAATCATAATTTTTTCGTATTCCTTTTCTTTACATCCATATGAAGAGCTGATTAGATTTTGGTTATAATTGCTCAACCAAAAATCCCTTATTTGAAGTTCCTAACTGTTTTTCTTGAAAAAACGCAGTTAAATATCATTTTTCGACATTTTATGTGAATATCAACATGAAAGAATATCTTATTCTCTATACGGTTTGATTATGCATTTTTCTTCATATTCAATAGATATAGAGTTAAAGAATTATAAAGACATTAACTTTGAAAATTCAGTCAGCATTATTATGGAAATTATGGAAACAGCTGATATATTAAAAAAAATTCTAATTGACAGCCTCGCCTCAGAATTGGAACTTTCTATGCCGGGAGTACGAGGAAGGCCAAAGAGAAGATGGAAGGACGGTGTCGCAGAAGACTTAAGAGAGGAAGGGCTTGTATGAAGAAGATGCGTTAGATAAGTATGAGTGGAAGAAAAGAGTACGAAACAGCGACCCCTAAAAAAATAGGGAAAAGTTGAAGAAGAAGGAAGGAAATGCCAAATGCCATTTACATAGTAAAAGTTCGTGTTATAATTTTATTGGTTTTACAGAATCTTTTCAAAGGAACTTTCGGTATGGAATTTGTAAAAAATAGTATGTCTTCGTGTTACAATTTTACATGATATATAGAATCTTTTCCAAGGAACGTTTGGTATGGGATTTGTACAAAATACATCGAATTGACGGAAGGTCTTGTGCTGGCCACAACAGATTTTTTTTAATTCTGCTTTCTTTTTCAGTCATTTTCAACACCTCCTCGTTCCTGACTCTCTATCTACCCAATCTTCTCCAAGTACTTTTTCTCTTTCTTTCTCAAGTTTCATCTTTTACACGCAAACACACACACTACGATATAAAGTATATTTTAATTTTTTTCCGCCCTTCTATATTAATAGGCCTTGCTGTCTTCCCAAGTGTAATTTTTATGAAAATAGTGGCACAAAAAATTCAGTGGCGAGTTTGTAATGAATAAGCACGTTTTATCTCTCTGTGCGTGTGTGTGTGTGTGTGTGTGTGTGTGTGTGTGTGTGTGTGTATGTGTGTGTGGGTGGGTGGGTGTGTGTGCGCGCGCTTGTGTGTGTATGTGTGTGTGTGTGTGTGTCCGTATATGTATGGCAAAATTTCTCCGACAATAACTCCAATACTACAATTCTAAAAATTAAGTGTTGTTATACTTGTATGAGGGATTGCGTATTGTGAACATAATAGAACGTGTCAATTATTATTAATAATCAAGTTAGGGTTAACATACTGTATGATGGTTTAATTAAAATTTTTATTTAGTTGGGTCACATGTATAATTAATATCTCCTTGTTTGTAACAACCTTATCCCATTAGCGGTAATTACCTAGTGCTAGCTGTCCTAGTCCTACAAAGCTCTCCTGGCTTCATTACGAAATGCAAGGTTTGCTCTACTCTACTGTTCCCCGGTATAAATATTAAAATATACATATTTTTCTATTTTGGTAGTGGTTGTTTGAGGAGCCCGAGGCTGCTTTCTGGCATGTATCTTTGTGTTGTGTTCAGGTCGCTTGAATGGTTGAAAAATTTCAGCCCCATGTGTATTGCAAACCCACCCCTAGACGAACCAAAACAGCCCCGCACAGCGAATGAATCCATTCTTGTGTTAGTAAAAACCGGGACGCATATGACCAATTGCTAATCACATGCAGAACAAACAAAAACAGTTACAAATAAAAATTACAATATATATTATTTTTATTATTAACTTATTATTATTGGTTACACAAAACTAATTAAGCAAAACTAGACTGTTACATTGTAACACTAAATACGCGTACTAGCGTACGTGCCCGAAACTAATAGACAAACTACATGACTTTCCACTATGAAACAAAAGGTTATCATCTTCAGTAGAGCATATCTAATGAGCAGTGCAAGGTTTATCATACAGCATCCATAGCTAAATATCAACCCTGCACGTAGCGTAGCAATAACATATCCTTATAGGCCCATAAACAATAACAAAAAATAATAAAATGTACACTTTACCCTTAAAGTACTACTCAATAAATAACGATTAAGATAAAAAAAAACATTTTTTTAATAATGGGGGATTACGGCTCAATCGAATTAAAGGAAAATAGTAAAAAATTACGAATGTATATGCTGAATAACGAATATTAATAAAAAAATGAAATGGTATAATTGAGATATTTCGGAAATAAAGGGTTTTTTGTTATAGCGCTTCCACACTAATATGAAAATATTTTGATTGGCGACCGAGAGACCACCTATACATGCATTACAAATAGCATGTTAGGAGGTGGGGATTACTACCAATGGAAGTTAAGAAATTCAAATTCGAAAGGAGGGGCTAACATTCCTGTACAGCAGTTTTCAAACAGTTTTTATTTTAACATAAATTTCTTGCATTAAACTTAATAATTTAAATACACCTGTAATTATAAAGTATGTAGACTTATACAGTGTTATAATATTCATTTATTTTTATGTAAATATAACATAAAATAGCATAAATTTGAAGAACATGATGAAAACAGTTTGATATAAAAACACATAAATGTGACGTCACGTCAATCTTTTCAAAATTCGGGAGACCATAACTCACTTATTAATAGGAATTTTTTCACCGGATTTTCATCAATAGTCTTAGTTTTCGTAATATTTTCAGATGAAATTATAAAAAAAAAATGGTGTAATCCCCCATTGCTTTGCGAGATATTTTAATTTATTTCCAGGGCACAGATGACGTCACACTATTGGTATCTTTCTCGCGCAGCCTATTACAGAAACTAGTGTGAGAAAGATAGCAATAGGTTTCTTTAAGAATCAAATGCAGCTATATAAAAAACATTTATGACTTTTTAATACAACGAATTGCTTCAAAATTAAACGAACTTTCATTTAAAAACATTTGAAAATATTGGTTTATAGGCCCATTGTCTGCACATTAAAAATGTCTAATCTCTGATATCTTAGACTAAATAGAGAAATATATAGGGGAACCGGGTTCGATCCCGACCGGCGCCAAATATTTCAAATTTTAAATGGCACAAAAGTGACCCCTGTGGTGCACTCTCCACGCTAGCAATGAGTGCCCGTGAGGTGATGCCTGGTAAATGCCCGCACGGTACAAATATGTCGTCATCATTACCGATATCTGAGACATAGTAGATTTGCACACCTAGAAATAGGTAATATGCCGTGATGATATATTTATTTATTTATTTAAAGAAAACAAAGTTGAAACATTGATATTGAAACTGTAATTTAGAAGAGTTTATAATAAAATGATTAGCTCACCCTCACCTTGTTACACTTTACATCCAATAAAAATTTCAAAAATTGATTTTTAGTGTAGTATTTTTAACATCTTTATTTTATTCAATATTATTTATTATTTTCAAATTACAGTAACAATAATTTGAATTTGGAACAAATGCTTTAAGAGATTACACTAATTAAAAACATAACCTTATATATACTTCGCGATAAGTGAAAAATAATTAAATATAGTTTACATACATAAACGTCAAATTCGAAAAGCGTAAATAATTTCTCAAATTCGTTTGTGTTGGTTATGTAGGCGTCGTGAATTGGCATCCTTGAAATCTTTTGGTTGAAAGAGTGTTTGGATTGCGAACGACTGGTCTGGGAAATGAGGAACTATTATGAATATTACAGAATCTCGGTTGAGCGGAGTTTGTGTATGGTAATTTCTTTGGTGCATTATACACCCAAGGAACACAAATATCTCCTGAGTCGCCTGAATCGTATCTCGCAATCTTGTTGCTGTCCGAGCCTTCACAGCACGTCTTCAAGAACAAGAAAGGAGAAAGATGGGATTCTCAGGACTCAAATTACTTTCTTTCAAATCATGAATATTACCCACTGAGAAAAATATGCACACCGTTGACCCAATTTTATTACACTAATTTTTAAAAGGAGAAATAACAATTTTATTTATGTATGATGAAATTTCTTCCTAAATAATAAAGACATTCTATATTTCTAAGAGGTATTTAGAGCCATTTTCATAATAATCTTTACTTCACTTTAACACTTTAAATTAAAATTAAACTTGTGTTCGTTTTCATAATATAACTTTAACTCTTTAGCGAGCACTATAGCAAGCACTGTAGCAATACGTTAAAATAAAGATAAAGTTTAACAGCCGGTTTTATAATAAATATATAAAGTCACTTTACTTTTGAAGTTTGATCTAAAAGTAAGAAAAACGTTTTATAATTTCACTTTAAATTAAAATTGTCAGTTTAAAGCCCTTTAAAATAACGTCGTCTGACAGTTCGTTTAACTTATAGTGAAATTATGACACGCTTTTTTCACTTTTAGATCATACTTTAAAAGTAAAGTGACTTTATATTTATTATGAAACCGGCCGTTAATATGACATAAATTAAAGTCTTAAACTGAACCTGATCGTGAAAACGGCTTTTAATAATGAATTTCGAAGCAACGCCATTTTATAAAATTATTAGTTTGTTATAATGGAACTAAGGCAAGGTTCATAGTTTATTTATGGATTTCATTAATGTATAAACATTTATTAAGACCCCTATTAATGCAATATTTTCTATTAATGAAATATTTATTATAAGTAATGATCACAGGTACCACTAACAAATAATTTCGAAACTTTAAACGTCAAACGTTACAAACCAAATTTTTTTACCTCCCTCTACCCCTGGCAAGGGAGGTATAGGGATCGTGCTAAAAACCTCATATCGAGATTTTAGTAAATGACCAAGTTTTAAAGTCCCTAGAATCCATTTTTAATATTTTCACGATGATGTCTGTATGTGTGTATGTGTGTGTGTGTGTGTGTGTATATATATATATAGATACACTCAAATACTATTATTCAGAAAATTCTGAAATCTTGTATTTCCATCCTATTCTAATATGAAAAGAAGCCATTAGATTTTGGTGTAAATCGGATAACCGAAAATGGCACTTTACCTGAAGCTCATAGTGGTTTTTCTTCAAAAAATACCATTAAATGTCATTTCTTCGAATTTTATGTCATATGAAAATTAAAGATTATTGAATTTTCTACAGGAATACATTAATACTTTTTCTATATATTTTACAGATAAATTTAAAAATATTTTTTTTTATTAGTCGCCAAGCCTAAGATAAAAACTAATCCTTTCTTACACAGTTCATTTTTCAAATGAATGTAACTGACAGTAAATGTCACTGTCAGGAAACTTATCACTTCAAATTAATAATAGTGACATTTTAAAAAGAAAATAGTAAATAAAGCAATAGTTTTCTGCAATGGAACAGTTTGCAGCATTAGTAAATACGTAGGTATGTATTTAAATTAATAAAAATTAAATAGCGGGAGGTTTTGTGTTGGCCACATCAGATTTTTTTTGTCATGGAATAAAATTTTACAACTAACACGTGCGTTAAAAACCTCGACAATTAGTGACCCTTGAGTTTAATTTTTTTTTTTTATCAAGAAAAAATCTAATTACCGTCCGTCAATTCTACGTATGTTGTACAAATTCCATATATAATATTTTTAAAAAAAATATATTTCTAGTAAAAAAAATATTTTAGGATCTAAGCGAATTGTTCTTAACACTGACATCTGCCGATTAATAATATCACAGATCACAATAATAATTATTGCTCTCAACCGGAAGTGGTAGTTTCTTTAAAAAATCTTCTAAATATTAATAATTGGAATAATACTACCTTTTTTAGTTTAAGTTCTGTATTTATTTATTTATTATTAAAACCCAACGTTTCGGCATCATAAACTGGTGCCTTCTTCAGGGAAAAAATTGACATAAATATGTGAAATAACAAAAACAACAAGTAACCAAGGTAACAAGAAAAGTTCGTAAATGTTACCTTTTTATGTATACATTTTTCTAGACAATATATGCATGCCCGGCGATAACTTGGACGGCGAACATGCATCTTCTCAGGAAAAACTTTCCTTTTGCCAGAGGAAAAACCGTCCCAAAAACTGGCAGAGAAGTGATCTGTACAACTCAGAGACGCTTTATCGGTAGCGAAATACCGCAGCCGTACGTTGGGTTTTAATAATAAATAAATAAATAAATAAATACAGAACTTAAACTAAAAAAGGTAGTATTATTCCAATTATTAATATGAGTTCTGAAAGATATTTCAATAATTTCTAAATATTATTTTTTTGGAAATTTATGTTATTACAAATATTAAAGAATATAAAATTCTCTATCTGATACATCCAACATTTTATTATATCTTCTATAGATTTAGAAACAGAGAATTATAAATATATAAAATAATCAGTTGTAATGTATCTCACAGCCCAAATAACTCCATGGAAACCAGTTGAAAAATTATTGTGTATGGAACTGACAGAAAAAATGTCCATTTGAAAAATCCAGTCACATTACTAGGTAAAGGCTTTTTCTGGGAAGTACATTTAATATTTCTTATTATATTATTAATTAAATATTTAAAATTATGGATACATATATTACATATTATGAATTAAAAAATATAAAAATATATTAATAATAGATGTAATTAGAAATTTTGTGTGTGTGTACCAGAAATGTTAAATACAATATGTACTTATATAGCCTAATATGGAAATGGCAAGAGGTCTTGTGCTGGCCACAACAGATTTTTACATTTTGGCGTAAAGTAAAAACCATCGTGAAATATTTCATATTTTTTTCTTTAAAATATATTTCAAATATAACTCTTCTATACAATTTTGTTATGAGCGATAAAATATTACTTTCTATTCAAAAAGCAGTAAAGCAAAAATGGTCACACTCTGAATATTTCTCCATATGCTCTTTTGAATTTCTTTTAAGGGTATCTCCCCCTTACTCCCTCCCTGGCTTCCCTATTCCTACCTAAAACATCTCTTCCACCAGATCCGGACCGAGTTATTGTGGGCGCTACATTATCATATGTAAATTGTGAGTACAGAACCGGGGTAGGGTGTATTTACGGGCCTGTCGGTCTGATTGGGACAACATATTTAAAGCAGCGTTATGAAAAATGCGTCTGCGACGAATTTCTTTCACGTCGGCAGGAATGAATGTACATTGTATTTTAAAAGCCACGAGATAGGTGCATTGTCATGCAAACGCCGAAAAGATTCAGATTGCTGACGCTTAGATGGAGATGTATGATGTAGGTAGATAGTGATGCGATTTGGAATGTTTTCAATTTTCTCACAAGATGGAGATAGGATGCATCATTTACAGGAAAGAGTTATGAGTGAACTACGAGTAGCTTAAAATTTAAGGGCAAGTGGTACAACTTTGTATAATTATAAGATTTTGATATTAGTGCAGTTTTTAAGTTTTTGTATTTTATATCAAATAATATAATAAATATTAAAATAAACGCTCACTTAAAACTAACCTAAAGACAATAAATAAAACTCACCCAATGTTGTCCAAGTTGTAACTGCTTAACCAAATTGTCCACATTCATTCTGTAACGAAGAAAACACCATAACAAATCTTAAAAACCACTCTGTCATTTTTAAAATATTCAAACACATTTTGTTTTTAAGTATAATATTGACACATAAAAGTTTAGAAATATATGCAGTTTTACACAACCGTAACGAACACAATGCTATTTAATAGACGAACCTGTTGAAACTGTGACATAACAATCAAATTTTTGCAAGTAAGATTTAAACGGGGGCATTTGATTGAAAGTAAACGTGATTAAAACGTAGTTCACAATGTACAAAAATTAATAAATAAATAAATAAATAAATAAATATATCGTCTCTTCTTTTAACATTTACCATGTTTGAATTAGGAAAGTATATGTATGTAGGTAAATATGCATTATACATATGTTATTATAGATATAATTATTACATTACTAGATGGCAATGGGGAATTCCAGCTCAATCGAATTAAAGGAGAATAGTAAAAAAAATACGAATGTATATGCCGAATAACGAATATTAATAAAAAATGAAATGGTATAATTGAGAAATAAAGGGTTTTTGTTATAGCGCTTCGACACGTATATGAAATATATATATATATATATATATATAATATTTTGATTGGCGACCGAAAGCCCGCCTATACATGCATAACAAATAGCGTGTTAGGAGGTGGGGGTTATTACCAATAGAAGTTAAGAAATTCAAATTCGAAAGGAGGGGCTAACATTCCTGTACGGCAGTTTTCAAACAGTTTTTATTTTAACATAAATTTCTTGCATTAAACTTAATTTAAATACACCTATAATTATAAAGTATGTAGACTTATACAGTGTTATAATATTCATTCATTTTATGTAAATATAACTTAAAATAGCATATATTTCAACAACATTTAGGTCCATGATGAAAACAGTTTGATATAAAAACACATGAGCGTGACGTCACGTCAATCTTTTCAAAATTCGGGAGACCATAACTCGCTTATTAATAGGAATTTTTTCACCGGATTTTCATCAATAGTCTTAGTTTTCCTAATATTTTCAGATGAAATTATAAAAAAAGAAATGGTGGAATCCCCCACTACGCGGATTACTTTTGTTTTGTGTTTTAGTAAAAATATATTTTTTATTCGCTAAAATTTGTTTTGAGCAATATCTATCATTTATAATTAGCATACATAAATATTTTAGTAAAGACAAATATTTCAGCATAAATATAGTAAATATTTCAGTAGTTAAAGAGATAATTCCAGTTGACTAATTACAATCTAATCAACTGTTTATATAGATGTAAAAACGAAGACAAAAATAATAATCATTGGAATAGTACAGTGCAGATATCTGAAAAAAAAAAATTGTTATACACATGCACACATTCATACAGATATCGTTGTATAAGTAATAAAATCGTAATATAAGGACCCTAAAATGTATATAATTAAAAACTAACAATTTTTTAACTATAAACAATACATTTCTTACGTATCTTATAGAATGACTTTGTAGTGTCCAATAAAATATAATTCTCCATATTTTAAATATTCAATATATATTATACAATAATGTAAAGGCGACATATTCATAAAACCATATAAGTGTAGAATTTAAATGACTAATTCAAAAATATCGTAATTTTACAAGTATTTATGTGTTGGAATACGGATATTTCAATAAAAATAGAGCGAATTTACTAAAATATGTGACATATTTAATACTTTAATAATTATTTATAACCGCCTGAATTCGTTGTTGCTTTGAAATAAGTAAATTGTCCATGAATTTGTGGTTTAAATAATTGATTGTATTTGTAATTGTAAGTATTAGTCCGTGCAATATTTTTGTCAAAGGTCTCCAATAGATTTTCAATTGTATTAAAACTCGAGGACAATTTGCGAGTTATAAACACATTTGCAAATCGGTTCATGTTCTTGATTCTTTTTACAGTTTTAATAGAGACACCATGTGCTACGGACGGTTAATATATTGGTATTTATATATACGAGTATACGATGCAATATTTAAATTCAAATTGCCTCCTACCAATTTTTTCAGACCATTGATGAAAGCATTATTCTCGAATTCATCAACCTTGATATTGTAGTCATGTAAAGAATTCAGCCTCTCCTTTCCAACAACCAATTTAAAAATTACTCTTATACAATGTTTATCATACAATACATATATTTATGATCATAAATTACGATATACTATATCTTGCATATCACATATCTTACATTGTTTATTCACATAATAGTGTCTTCAGACAATAAATCACTTCTTTCGCAATTACTATACTTTGCTTCTCTTGCAAAAAACCATATTGAATGAAATTGTCAAAATTGCAGTATACTATTAATTACATTAATAATATGTAATTAACCACACCCACCTTTTATTCAATTCGCGAAAAAATGCCGATAATTCTACGTCTTTCTTGGCCAAATAACTGAGATTTTCATCCTCGTGTTATGGTTCACCCACGATGGATTATCCAGCGATTACTTAAGCCCTTGTAATTTGGTTTAAAATCACATCGTACGCTAAACTCTCATTATAATCTCATCAGACCAACGACAATAACACCGGATAGGGGCGTGGTCGGATTTATGATTTTTTATTTGAAATTAACATGCGTTTAATTTCTTTTATTCTTGTCATGCTTATGACTATGTAATGCTCTTTTTGGAAATGTTTTTCTATTGCTTATTATGTTATTAAATAGACATAAATGCAAAATAATTACGATTTTCTGAATGTCTAAGGGGAACAATTTTTCTTTGTTTGTTACGTTCATGTGAATATAAATGCATATAAATCATCTTGAAATTTATATACTTAATTCTTTTCTTATCTTTATTGTTCGTATTTTTTACTATTCTTAATAAAAAATTATGCGAATTAACCGGGTTGTATTATAAATGAAACAGGCAGTGAGAAAGAGAATAAGTAGAACTAGCAGTATTGGAAACAAACCGGTAGTATTTTGTGGCAGTATTAAAAAGAGAAAATAGCACTTTAAATAGTTATTTATGTAACAAGAGTGTAAAGTAGTACTTTTTTGGTCGAGTGCGATGGAAAAAATGAAAAATACTATTTATTCACGAGAAGCATACAATATTTTTCCTACAACCGAAATATTTGTGTTATTTCTTATGATACTGAGTGTGTGAGTGTACAGGCATTTTCAAATAGTGAGAGTTGAAAAATCAATATTCGACTGTGTTAGGATGGAGGTAGATACAGGAAAGTAAGAATTCTTCGGACTTTCAGTCAATTAATAAAATTTATTCACGCCGACGTTTCGACTATACTATAGTCTTCTTCAGGGCTAGAATGGTCAGTTGAAAAAAGGAAACCACATGTGGATAATAGAACATACAGCACGGACAATTAAAAAAATAAATAAATAAATATGAATAAATAAATAAATAGTTAAAACCAACATATCACAGAGAGAAATTCGTCTAAAAATGAAAAACTTGATATGTTGGTTTTAACTATTTATTTATTTATTCATATTTATTTATTTATTTTTTTAATTGTCCGTGCTATATGTTCTATTATCCACATGTGGTTTCCTTTTTTCAATTGACCATTCTAGCCCTGAAGTTGACTATAGTATAGTCGAAACGTCGGCGTGAATAAATTTTATTAATTGACTGAAAGTCCGAAGAATTCTTACTTTCCTGTATTTTCAAATATTGTTAGTGCTACTTCAAATAATACTGTACAAAATGTAACTATACATTCGAAAGAATGTCAGAGACAGGTGGATTATTTTTCTGAATCGCACATTTAATATTAGTATTAAAAATTAGGTTAGGTTAAATGTCATTATGTCAAAAAATAGTTAATGTTCTTAAAAAATAGGTTAGTGCAATCTCTTAATCGAAAGTATTGTTTCATTCACAGTGTATATTAATCCTAATTTAGTAATAAATTTTATTATTTACCGCCTAATTATTTACTTGACAGGTAAATTAACCGAATGTGTATGTTGCTTAGCAACGCTTATTTACTTTTCACGTACTAGTTCATGAAAAGTGACTCTTTACACAGTGTAAAGTGTGCCTAAAGCATGTATTTTATGCACGGTTGTAGGAAAAAAGTATATTCAAAGCGAATATTTAAAAAAGTTGTTGGTGTTATAGGCAGTAGTAAAAGTAAAATAGGATATTTCTGTAAATATATCTTAACATTACTTAAGCTAAAATGCAACACTTTTCTAGGCGACATTTTTAAATTGGTTTACTCTTTTTAGCTCCTTGATAAGCGGCGTCCTATAAGATTATGCGAAATATTTGTAACTGCTGAAATATTCTTTTAACTACTGAAATATTTACTATTGTATTTTTCCTACAACCGTGCGTAAAATACATACTTTACGCACTCTTTACAATGTTTAAAGTGTCACGTGAAAAGTAAATACATTGCTAAGCAACATGCTCAAAAATAGCACTAACATTTTGGTTGTAGTAAAAATATTGTATGCAACTCGTGTGTAAATAGTACTTTTATGTCATGATAATTTCGCACTCGACCAGAAAAGAACTACTTTATATACTTGTTACATAAATAACTATTTTGATATACTTATAAATATGGAAAAAATATTTTATTTTTTATATGGTTTGATTGCATTTTGTATTCATAGTCAATAGCTTTAGGGTTAAAAATTATAAAGAAATTAAGCTTCAAAAATCTAGCAACCTATGCTGCTACAAAGAGTCTAAATCTTCTAATATTACTAATTGTGAGAAGTACTTGACACTCCGTGTCAAGCACATTTACATAGTATGTTCGTGAAATAATTTTACTAGAAATATGTAAATAATATTTTGCAATAAACTTTTTGTAAGTATTTACATAAAATACATAGAATTGACGGAAAGAAATGTGATGGCATCAGATTTTTTTATGGGCCAACGAATTTCACTTTTCGATGTTTCTATAGTTGTTTTTTGGCTGATGAACACCTGCCGAAATGTTTTTATTTTTGTATTATATACGAAATAATAATTTTACAAAAAGATGCAGGGTAATGATAATAATTTCTTAAATTAAGCAGGAAAGATATAATTTTCTTCATAAAAATGATGAAACGTCAATTTGCCAATTTCTAATCAATGTTAAAAGTTTGTGATAATAATCTAATAAAGCACATAATTAAGAGAGAGGGTTGCCCTTTGTATATATTTGTAATAAAGCATCTCTACTTTGATAATAATATTTATTAACAATGTTATCTAACTAGCTCGTTTCTATTTTCTAAATATTGTTGAATTATGTGGGAAATTTCCTGATGAGTTAGGCACGAAGTTTGCAACTTGTAAGTTATTTATAAAATGTAGTAAATTTACCAGTCTGAGTCTGTAATACCATAATTCAATAAAGCGCGCTGAAAGCAATCTATCGATTTAACTCAATTTTGTTTTATTCCATCACGGAATTTTAAATAACTTTAATCCACAAAGTAACTTTTCTAATTTTCGTGCTTCGAAATTATTTAATTATTTGATCGTACAAGGAAATAAAAAGCAAAAGCTGGTTTCAAAATTATTGATTCCCTTGGAAAATATTTGCTGAAATACGTAGACGTTGGAGAAGAAAAAGGAAAGAGTAAGAAAGATGAAGTAAGGAAGGAGTGTATATTTAGCACAACAATTGACGGGATGACGTGCAACATGTTACCGGCACTTAAAACACACTGACATCTGGGTCATACATCTCCACGATCCTGCAGAATGATATCTAGGACAAAGGATGACGAGAAGGATGCTTATTGTCAAACTGTACCACATAAGACAAAGGATATTGTAATCCTATTTATTAAGAGTCTGCTCATGTTAGCGAAGAACATGTCTACATAAAAGTAATTCATTTCTTTTGATAAATTATATTTTTGTTTCACAATAATTATCTGTACAAGTTAGTAGTATACAACGGTTTCAAAAATATACAGAAATAATTAGTCAATATTAATAAGATTGCATGGCAATGTATGTTAGATGCTCGGTAGTGATTCGATCGGCCCGGGTTTCATTTCGATCGATATAAAACTTGAAATTT
The DNA here is from genome assembly GCA_943142095.1 of Ophonus ardosiacus. NCBI lineage: Eukaryota > Metazoa > Arthropoda > Insecta > Coleoptera > Carabidae > Ophonus > Ophonus ardosiacus. The sequence continues at coordinate 8,636,313 of OW964830.1, read as the reverse complement.
AAAAATTATTTCCAATTTACAAATAGCAGAATAATGTCACCTGGTACATTTTCTGAAAGGTACGCCGGTGAAAACTAAGAATATATGCAGACTTCTACACTCAGTAACATTTATTAAATTATTTTTCAATGTAAATAAAATTTTATCTGGTCTCTAAATGTAATAATTGAAAGCCGATATGTACCTACAATAGGTATTCTTAAAAAGTGAGTCTGAGTATCGATGACTTTATTGACTTACGTTTTCGTTGCTAATGCTAGGGAAAAGTTCAGTACATTAAATTCTGGGACAAAGTCTTCTTCTAGAATGCATGTTTATATCTCTACCCATTTTTGAATTATTGCCCCATAAGTCAATATACCCCGCATTTAGATAAAAACTTCAAAATTTTCAAAAATCTAATTTTTATGTATATAGGTACTTCTCAGTGCGCTGATTCCAAATTTTGAAACCGCAGATCGATATTTCGTTTCGTTCTCGAGATATTTAGATTTCAAGTTTTGCTGCCCATTTTTGGGTAATAACTCAAAAATGAATTTGGCGACATCACCATTCGATTCTAAGGACAAAAATACATAAGTATAGCAATTTTCATAATTTTTGCCCAACCGGTTCATTTTTTATGAATAAAAGCTTGAAAATCCTTGAGAATGGCCAAAATCTGAAAAAATCGTAAGGGGTACACCTTAGATTTTTGTGATTTTTGGCCATTTTCAGTTATTTTACTTTAGAAATTGTATGAGGTGTTCAAAAATTCTGAAAATTGGTGTACTTATGTAATTTTGCCCGTAGAATCGAATGATGTTGTCGCCAAATTCATATCTTGACCCATTTTTGAGTTATTACCAAAAAATGGGCAGTTTTGAGCAAAATTTTAAATCTAAATATCTCGAGAACGAAAAGAGATATCGACCTGCGGTTTCAAAATTTGGAATCAACGCATTAAAAGGTATATAGATACACAAAAATTAGATTTTTGAAATTTTTGAAGATTTTATATCTAAATGTGGGGTATATTGACTTTCGGGGCAATAATGGGGTCTTACATTCATTTTTTTTTATTATTTTAAATAAAATTTCAATCAGTTTTGAAGCAATTCATAGTATTAAAATATTTTAATTGTTCCTAGTTTAACAGTATTTTATTTTCGAGAAATCAGTGTAACGTCACATTTCCCCTATACTTGTCTTTCTCACACACACTACTCTGAGTACGCTGCGAGAGAAAGATAACAATTGTATGACGTCAATTTTCCCTTTTAGCAAATGTGAGAGGTCTCTAAATACATAAAAAATTTATTTTTGAAAATTTTGAAGAATTTATCTAAATGTGAGGTTTATTGACTTTTGGGGCAATAATTCAAAAATGGGTATAGAGATATAAACTTACTTTCTGGAAGAAGACTGTCAGAATAATTCAAAAATGGGTAGAGATATAAAGTGGTAGTAATATTATTTGATTGTAAAGAGAATGTTACGTAAGTATACGCATTTTTAGAGTACATATGAGTATACATAATGTATATTCATGTGATAATTTTATTGGATTCATAGAATATTTTCCAAGAAACTTTCTGTATGGAATTTGTAAAAAATTGTATTATGTTCGCGTTGCAGTTTTACTGGATATATAGAATGTTTTCCAATAAACTTTTGGTATGGGATTTGTATAAAATACATCAAATTAACGGAAGGTCTTATGCTGGCCACAACAGATTTTTTTAATTATTCAAAATGAAAGCGATTATATGTAGGTTGAACAAAATTTTTCGCGAGGCGACATAATATTTCATTCCTTAGTTTGAGCACATTGAATGGGGTCATGCCACATTTTCTGTTTTATTTTTTTCCTGAAAGTCTACCGGTCACTGTATATGTAAATAATATTTTCAAGCCATTTGTGTGCATTATTTTGTAGATATATTTTTTTAAAAATAAGGGTCAATTTCAAATCTCAATGAGGTCATATGAGCGCATACGTCATGTATCTGAACGATTTCAGTTCACCCTGGCGGACAAAATGTAAATTAAGATTGTTTATAAATAGTCTTTTTGGGTTTCTTAATAAATTGTTTCCACAAGTTGAAACTGCACAGTTCTTCACCATGTTTTATCATTATCATTATAAATATACAATTATTGCACTTTTATGTATTAAATTATATATCAAGCACACAAACCTGCAATTACAAATAATATTTCTCTAATGAAATAATTAAATCTTTATGAAACAAAAAAGATTGAATAGAGCGCACTTTTCCTCTAACAGCTTTATAAATATTTGGCTAGTTTACTCTGATCTGACGTTTAACTTATAGGACATTGTGACCTTCATGTACGTGTGACAAGTGTCGTTGTGTGAGTAGCCGATACATGACGTCACAGAAAATCGTAGCGCGAATATCTTTTAAGTAAATTATGAATGAAAAGTATTATATTTTGGGATGTTTTATGTTGCAATATGGATAATGAGTGTCATAGATTATATTTTTATAAAAATATTAGCAACATTTTTTTTTGGCATGACCCCATTGGGTTGAATATCTACCAGGAAATTCTTTTCTTCCTTGTCTGCGCTACGACCGGCTACTATTCGCACTGCCTGATGGTAGGTGTGATGACAGTTGGATAACTACTTGTCCGATACCTTGATCATTATCGTCGTTGTCGGGCAGCGGACGGGACGGGCCGGCTGGATCGGATGTGTCGCTGACGCGAGCTCAGCATCGATCTTATCTCCTACGGAGCTCAGTTCTGGAACTCCGGCTCCAGACGCTCTCGGACACGACACTGCTTGACAACACCACAAGATACACAGCGGCTAATTAATGATGACCACGACAACCACAACAAAAGGAGTACAGTTCTAGGATTGTTTCTTTCTTTCAAATGAAAAACCGACTATAGTTTTAAATTACGGTGTACTAGGTTTTAATAACTACTAATATAAATAAAATTTGTAATGCAACGAATGGTCGAACGAATCACGAAATTCTAGATTATAATTTGCCGGATTATTCGAATTTCGGCAACCGGAAAGTTGATTAATTTAATTAAAATCGGTTAATTTTGATTAAGGCTGTGTCCCATGTCGCAATTTGGCATTTAGTATTTAGGTCTTCTTCACATAAATACAACTCCGAATGGCACACTAGTAATATCCATTGGTTTGTATGACAACACTTTAGAACAACAAAATTGAATTATACATTTCGATTCAATTTGATGCTTCAGAGTAAATGTTAATATTATATTTCATAAAATAGAAGCTAAGAAGCTATTCTTTGACAGAAAATTTGACGTTTTGTACAAATTATAGCAACGAACATGATTTGTTTAATTAGTACGCGTCAACTTCAAGGCATAATGTGCTCCTGCAAAACCCTAAAATCTAATTCCTAAAATTCTAAATAATTACTAGATATAGGGCGTCAACTTCAGGGCATAATGTGCTCCTGCAAAACCCTAAAATCTAATTCCTAAAATTCTAAATAATTACTAGATTTAGGGCATATAAATTTATGATTTAGATATTAGGGTGATAAAAGTGCAACATCGGACACAGTCTAAATAAACCAATTGTTGCAGAATATGTATTTCTTTTATTCAAATTTTTAGAATTTAATGAAATTAGGAAAGTCATAAAAGAAAGATCAGAATTACTGAATAAGACCCAATCTTACAATCTCTGGATAAAATTTTAACTGCCTGTTAAATAAACAATATTTAATCGTTTTTGTATAAATTGCAAGTAGTAGTTTCTCGTTTTCGTATCAATTAGAAGTAGTAGTTTCTTAAAAAAACTTGTAAATATTATTTTTTGAAAATTTATGTCATTACAAATATAAAATAATATAAGATTGTTAATATATTGAACATTTGTATTATACCTTCTATCACAGAAAATATGCAAGCATATTTTCTCTGCTTCTGTAAATTTAGAGAAAGAGAATAATAAATATGTAAAATAATCTGTTGTAATGAATATCATAGCCCAAATAACTTCATGGAAACCAGTTGTAAAATTAAAATGTTTGTAATTGGTAGAAAAATATCAATATCAAAAATCCAGGTGCAAGGCATTTTTTGGAAAGTATTTTTTATTTTGTTATTAATTAAATATTTGAAATTATAGGTACATTTACATATTACATATACTCATCAGAAATACCGCCAATCTTGAATCAGTTTGAAGAATCTCGAACATTTAGAAGAGTAAGAGGAAACTATATTTTTAAATATTTAATTATCAATAATAAAATGACAAATATTAAATGTACTTCGCAGAAAAAGCCTTCAGCAATGTATCTGGGTATTTGACACTGACATTTTTCTGTCGATTACAAAAATTAAAATTTTTCAACTTTTCCATGGAGTTATTTAGGCTGTGAGATTCATTACAACGGATTATTTTATATACTTTTAATTCTCTATCTGTAAATCTATAGAAGGTATAATAAAAATGTTCACTGTATTGGAAAGAGAATTTTATATTCTTTAATATTTGTAATAACTTAAAGTTCCAAAAAATAATATATAGAAGGTTTTTTTAAGAAACTACTACTTCTTATTGTTCAATTGTTACCAAAATCATTTCAGCTCTTCCCAATAATGCCAGATAGTTTTATGTCCTTCCAACATACAGACACACATACACACACATACACACACACACACACACACACACATACTTACAGAGAGAGAGGGAGAGAGAGAGAGAGAGACATCATTGTAAAAATGTTATAATCATATTCTAGTGACCACAAAACGTGCTTATCCACTAAAATCTGGATATGCGATTTTTTGCGTAAATCTTTCTTAGCTGGAGGTAAAAAACTAATGGGGTGCTGTACACCTCACAGCATTAACGGAGGGTTAATAATAAGAAATAAATAAAAATATCCTTATTAATTTTATATTTTATACCAGAACAATCAAATATTTCCCTATATAATAAATTCCCAAATACTGATTTTCAGAATTTGATATAAATTTTATTTGAAATTAAAAATGTTAAAAACTTTTTAAATAAAGAATTTTTGATAAATAAAATGACGTTATCATGTAACCCAAGATCGTGTCTATGAATAATTACTTATATTACCTATGAAAGCAAAGAAAATAAATAATTTATTTTCCATATCCTGCTAGCAAATGATAATATGTTCTTGGAATTAGAATTTCTTCATTTGCAATCAAATGTTGTTTATATTGTTTCTCCTCTTTATATTTTATTTTCATTGTATGATTGGATTTGCCAGTATGAATAATATTTAAAATTCTAAGCAACGCGAGAGAATAAAGAATAAAACATCCCGTTCGTTGGTTGATATTATGTATGAGATGTTGATGCGGGATTTTTATCGCGTATCGATGTCTCAAGGTGATGACAATATTTTTCCGAGTGGTGAGAGACAGAGACAGCTTTGCGTTATCTTGGCAGTGGTAATAAGTGGATGTTTGGAGAACTCATCATGTGTATCAACTGAAACTACTATGTAATTGGTGTTATTGTGTCATTAATCATGGATACGTACATACATAATAAACACAACCTTGGAAAGACGGGTTTTCTTTTTTAGGAATTCACTTATGCATACACAACTTTCATTTTCTACAGACAACCAAGACGTTTGATTAATTGATCCTTTAAATTGCTTTGTTTTTTATTTTCTATTCTGGAGATTTATTATTGTTTACTTAAGATTTATTTTATTAACAGAGATTATCAATGGTTCAGATAGCCATTGACCTTACATTTATTTTATTGATTTAATATCATTTAATTTATTTTACGAGTAAAAATTATTAGGTACTACAAATGTAATGTTGGCGGAACGATGATAGATTGAAATTTGATGAAGGAAAAAAGAAAATATTCGGATCTGCAGCCTGGAAGATTTTATTGATTTCAAACCAACGTTTCGATCTTTCGATCATAACTATGATCCTCTTCAGGGTTAAATCAAGTCAGATAAATCAGTTATGGCCAGCACAAGACCTCTCGCCATTTCCATTTTATGTTGTATAAGTATTGTATTCCATTTTGCTACCGAAACGTCGTTTTATAACAAAATATTACAGAACTTTACCGAAATATTGTTTTTTTATTGTATTTAGCATGTCTTCTGCACACATATAATTCTACTTATATCTATCATTGTATGAGGAAGTTCCTAAATGTCAGAGATTCTTCCAATTCATTAACCAGATTGGCGGTATTTCTGATGGATATATGATATATTCATTTTACCTATTATTTCAAATATTCAATTAATAAAACAATAAGAAAGACTAAATGTACTTCCCAGAAAAAGCTATCAGAATGTCACTAAAACTGTTGATTTTTGATACTGACATTGATATCTGTCATTTACAAACTATGTTATAGACATTTGAATTTGTCAACTGGTTTCCATTGTGTGGTTTCGCCTACTCGAATTATGATATCCCGATATTTTATATATTATAGTGTCTTTATCAGATGTAGAATTTTGTTCTTCAAAATTAGTAACATCAAACATTTTCTAAAAATAATATTTAGAAGAATTTTTTTAAAAAAACTACTATTTCCGGTTGCTCAATTGTTACCAAAACCTCTTCAGCTCTTCCCAGGAATGTCAATTGAGGAATTCATAGTTAAACAAGTCTTATGTCTTATAGTTTTTGAGGAATCGTCCCTCCAACATCCAGCCATACACACACACACACACACACACACACACACACACACACACGCACACACACATACACACATACACATACACTCATCTACACACACATCATTGTAAAAATGTTAAAATCGGAACGTGTTTATTCATTAAAATCTGCATATGTGATTTTTAGCATGATTCCAATACCTCTCTTAGGGAGAGGTAAAAATAATGAAACATTTGTAACAAACGTTAACAAACATCGATGATTTATATGTGAAATACATAACGTTGTAATAATGATGAAAAATCTTATTTTAAAAATAATATAAACGGAATAGAATGAATGGACAAATTTTATAAAAGTACTGAAATTTTGGAAAGTTACCCTTTGCAATAACTCAATTTTTCCATTTTGTTGTTCAATTCTATTTCAAATATTGCTATTCTGATCCACACCTGTTAAGTCTGTCTTTTTGCACCACATTATTCTTGGTATGAAACTATTTTTTCGATTAAGTTTACATGCAGTTTCACAATCACTCGTTCGCAATGATTTATCTTACAATTCTACTCTGAATTATTTATATGTTCAAGAATGTGCAGAGTTATGAATTTTATAATCAGTATGAAAAATTGAAATTATACCCTAGTTAAAGATTCATGAGTTTATAAATAAATATGGTTGATATGAAATTTCTAGTAGATAAATAATGTATTACTGGTAAAAATAGATTATGCATGACACATATTATATACATTATTTATAGGTTTACCTACCGAGAAACAGAATTTTAATAAATGTTTACAAAATTTCACATAGGTATATTTCATATTATGCTGTAAACCGCTGCCATATTGTTATACGAACATATATTATTTTCTACAAATTCCATACCGAAAGGTCCTTGGAAAAGATACTATAAATCCAATAAAATTATAACACAAACATATACTATATAAATTGCACTTGACACTGACATCTGACAATTAGAATTATTTGAATATATCAGCTCTGTTTCCATGATTATATATTATTATATATAATTCTTTAACTCTAAATCTATTGAATATGAAGGAAAATGTATAATTAAGCGGTATAGACAATTTTTGCGTCAATATTAAGTCGTTAATTAAGCTGGAAATAGAGCATGTTCTATTTTTCCTTTTTGTGATTTCTAGAAAATTTATTAGCACACCATTACATGTCAATGACTTTTGATACTTCAATATGAAAAATCTGATGTGGCCAATTCAATACCTCCCGCTATTTCATTTTTATTAATTTAAATACATACCTACAAATTTACTGTTGCAAACAATGTATATTAATTTTCTTTGCATATAACTTTTGATTTATTTACTATTTTCTTTTTAAAATGTCACCATTATTAATTTGAAATGATCAGTTTTTTGACAGTGACATTTACCTGCTAGCTATACAGGTGTCCCATTTAAGGTACGAATGCATTGGTATCTCGAGAACCTCCCTATCCATCCAAAAAATCCATACCAGCAGCGAAATTAGGTGGCCTGCTAGATCTCCCTATTTAACACCTTTAGATTTTTTTTATGGGGATATTTAAAAAATAAACTTTTTATTCCGGAATATCAGAATGAAAATGAATTACAAAATGCCACTGTAAGAATTCTAAATCAAATTAGGCCAAGAATGCTGAGAAAAGTTATAGAAGAAACAGAACGAAAGGCGCAGAAATGCGTGGAACGAAATGGCGGGTTAATTGAAAATTTATTGTAAAGTTTTCGTAAATTATTTTTGTATTTTTAACATTAATCAGATAAACTTGTTGCAATATTTGTTATGAAATAGTTATTTTCTTCCATAGCAGCCTTCGATTTACTTTTTTCAATTCAATTTTAGTATAAATAACAATTTTTGTTAATTTTTCTGTTAATTATAAAAATAAATTATTACTGTTTTATATCATTGTAAAGCTACAAAAAATCTCTATTTAAAAATGCCATAGTTTAATATGACCTCCATATGAAAAATAAAAGTTGCTATCAGTAACTCGTAAATGGTTAATATAAAAAAAATTTGAGTACTTCTGCAAATTTACCATACAAAAGTGCCTTAAGAAAGTGCAAACCAGAATTTCGTATTATTTCATATAACAAAGTTATAAGCAAAAAAAAAAGAAAATCGCTAAATTTACATTTTCACCTATATCTAGTGACCTATGCATTTTTTCGCAAATAACAAAACACCATTAAAATAGCCTCTTAATGGGGCAACTTTTGTCTAATTTAACCAACCTCGTAGCTCTTACGGTTCTCGAGATACCAATGCATTCGTACCTTGAATGGGACACCTGTATACATTTGAAATATGAACTGTGTAACGAAGGAATTGTGTTTACCTTTAAAATATGAGCTCTGAGTTATATAAAAAAGATTATTTTTTAAATTTACCTGTAAAATATATAGAAAAAGTATTAATGTAAACCTACAGAAAATTCAATAATCTTTAATTCTTATGATGACATAAAATACGAAAATATGACATTTAATGGTATTTTTTGAAGAAAAACCTTTATGAACTACAAGTAAAGTGCCATTTCCGACTTTCCAATTCACACCAAAATATAATGGCTTCTTTCCATTATAGAATAGGATCGAAATACAAGTTTTCAGAATTTTCTGAATGATAGAATTTGAATTAGAGCGTTGACAAAATCCTTAAAACGTGGTTATTTACTAAAATCTCGACATGCGATTTTCAACAAGATCCCTATACCTCTCTTACCAAGGGTAGCGGGAGGTAAAATATAACGGATAAAATTAATACTCAAGTAACAGTAACCAATGATTAATGTGAATAGATCCCCTTTGCCGAAACACATCTATCTATCTATTTCAATTGGAAGATTTAAGCCGTATCAAATTTCCCGTACCATGCGTGAAGTAATTATCGCATACATTGTTCTGTGTGGTAGCCGTTACAATGTAACATTGCTAGCTAATGGCCCTCAATGCACCCGGACACCTGCAATGACCATTCAACCCCAACGGGCTAGCTAATACGGGGCGGGGGAGTATGGAAAGTGTCTGTCTCACAAGGTTAATATGAGCTCTGGATACTGGAGCAACGTCAGCAACTTTAAACGACCAATGATGTTGAGGTCGGGAGAAGAATTGAGATAAAGGGAATGGTCAACTCTTTCAAAATTATATTATAGGGATGCTAAAGTTTTTTAAAGTTTTGGTGAAGAATGAAAATATGCGAGGAAGTTATCCGTATACAGTTTGAGGGAACACGTTAAACCGCGATATCCAGACGAAAGTAATTGGGCGATAAAATAATAGATTTGTAGAATAGGCTATTCCACAGTAATCAAAAATAGTAAAAGTTTATTGAAAATATGAACGATAATAGTTAAGGGATAAGGAAAACCATATTTCTTTTATTATAAATTATTTCTTCTAGAAGACACGGGGAGTTTTGCTTTTGATGATGCAGGACATGTGTACGAGTGTTTCAACAAATAGGATCCAAGTATGACCTCCGGTTTTGAGAAGCCCCGCCCTAACTAAGAATATACTTCTTCGGGTGTGTCGGATTTGTTCGGTTGCTGTTCGGGTGACGTTCTAATTTCTTTGTTTTTGTAAAATGAGAAAAAAGGTGAAATAAATTAAGTATAATAATTTATTTTATGTCTCTAATAAATAAATATATCATCACGGCATATTACCCATTTTTGGGTGTGCCAGTATCTACAACACATGTAGACATCGGTAATGATGACGATATATTTTACCGTGTGGGCGCTTACCAGGCGTCACCTCACGGGCACTCATAGCTGGCGTGGAGAGTGCACCACATGGGTCACTTTTGTGCCATTTAAAATTGGAAATATTTGGCGTCTGTCGGGATCGAACCCGGTCTAATAATGATTTATAATATTACAATTTAAATATACATTATTTTATAGTTTGTTTAACATTTTTTCGTGGCTTGTGAACCACTGTTTGGTTACTTCTGGGATATCCATATTACCTACGTCACAAAGGTAATTTAAAATTCGGACCTTAATATCTCGCTTATTTGGAGGAATTTTTAATTCGGACTTTCGCATGTGGTCTTATATTTTTATGTACTTCAAGAAAAAAAAATAAAAAAAATATCGTGGAATAGCCTATTATGCAATTGTGTGTTATTGGTTATATTAGACATTTACGAAAATTCTACCGGTAGATACCGCACCTACCCACTGCGTTCGAAAACACAAGTGGTTAATAGTTACCCCGTTCGAAAATTGTATCATATCTACCAGATCCATCTACCTGATCCATGATTTGTGGATCAAGTAATTCAGCAGGTAAATGCGGTAAATGAAGAATCTAACCTCAAAAAAAGGTAAAGATGCAAAGCGAAGTTGGAATCGAAAGCAGATTTCAGAAGTTAATTATGATAATACAGACGAGACGAGATAACGTTTAACTACGTCAAATTTATAGGTTATAAATCTACCCTGATTACCACTTGCGTTCTTAAAATGTGTCCCGGTAGCTGTATCCTGATGACCAGCTGCTTACCGATATAATATGCCTGTAACAGTTCACCGGTAGAATTTTAAGTTTAGAAAAATTATTTTTAACTATTTTTTACCTCCCGCTGCCCTTGGTAAGGGAGGTATGGGATCGTGTTAAAAATCACATATCAAGATTTTAGTAAATGGCCACGTTTTAAGGTCCCTAGAATCCAATTTTAACATTTTCACGATGATGTCTGTATGTTTGTATGTGTGTGTATGTAGATTACATGTTTTTCTAATTTACTGAAATTCTATCAACTTTCAACAAAGGACATGTTACATAAAGTACCCTTATTTTTTGCCGTAGAACACATTTATGTAATAAAAAAGGGGGGGTTCCATTTAAAAAAATTGTCTTTCTCGAAGTTTGTCAACTGTAATTTTGGTGTAACGTACCCGTCACATTTTTATAAATAATCAAAGATTCTTCTATGGATAATGTAGCTTAAAATCTCCTTTATAAAAGGCTTTTTTCAGATTATAAAAATTCGATCTCGTTCCCGAGATACAGAGTTTTGAAAATGTGCCGGATTTCAGACAAAAAAATCAAAAAAAGTTGAATAACGCCGGAAGTAGTTGATCATGAGTAAAATGTTTTTATTGCTTCATACGTAAAATTTTCCGCTGCATTCAATGGTAAAATAAAATATAGCGTATTCCATTTAAAATAACAAAGTTGAGGTCAATTTCCGGTCAAACCGGAAGTGCTACAGCCTTGAAAATATTTTAGTTAAAACAGGCATGTTGGATAACCCCTAGATACCAAATTTCGTTAAATTATATTAAATAGTATTTAAAATATAGATAGCGTAAGCTCGTCCTGAGACACCCTGTATATACAGGAAATTTATTTTAACATGCAACATATGGTCAATCACTTCCATAGTTACTCACTATTGTCAAAAAATGACAGCAATGTAATATTTGTCCATTTAAAAATGCAACATACAAAATTTGTAGTTTTGTATAATCAAAACTAATTTTCAATAAATTAACCTATATACGATTAACATGAATGTTGCAATCTTAACAAACTTTAGCTTACAAAACTTCATAACTTTCATGCAATAAATGTTAAAAAATACCCCCATTCACACTGAGACAATATTCTAGTCGGTCGTAATAAAAATTGACACATTTGTGATGTATTCTGGAGGTATTTCTTGTGCTGCAATACTATTTATAATGTTGCATTTTAAAATGGGCAAATATTACATTGCTGTCATTTTTTGACAATAGTGGATAACCATGGAAGTGATGAACCAATCAAAAAATACCATTAAATGCCATTTTTTCGCATTTTGTCGTTACGAAAATGAAAGATTATTGAATTTTGTACAGGAATACACTAATACTTTTTCTATATTTTTTACAGATAAATTTAAAAATAATTTTTTTTACAAGTCCCGAAGCCTAAGAAAAACACAATTCCTTTGTTACGCAGTTCATATTTCAAATTAATGTAACTGTCAGTAAATGTAAAAAAACTAATCACTTCAAATTAATAATAGTGACATTTTAAAAAGAAAATAGTAAATAAAGCAATAGTTTTATGCAATGGAACAGTTTGCAGCGTTAGTAAATCCGTAGGTATGTATTTAAATTAATAAAAATTAAATAGCGGGAGGTTTTGTGTTGGCCACATCATATTTTTTCCTGTAGCAAAGTATCAACAAATTTTAAGCATTAAGCGTGCAAAATTTTGACCTGTCGCTAGGAGAGATATTGGATTCATGCTAAAAATCGCATATCTAGATTTTAGTGAATTAGCACGTTTGAAAGTCCCTACAATCCGATTATACCGTTTTTATGATGATCTCTCTCTCTCTCTCTCTCTCTCTCTCTCTCTCTCTATATATATATATATATATATATATATATATATATATATATATGTGTGTGTGTGTGTGTGTGTGTGTGTGTTGTGTGTGTGTGTATGAGTTGTGTGTGTGTGTGTTGTGTGTGTGTGTGTATGAGTTGTGTGTGTATGTATGTATGTATGTGTGTGTGTATGTGTGTGTGTGTGTGCGTGTATGTGTGTGCGCGTGTGTGAGAGAGACTTTCACAATGAAAAACTACATGTTTATTATTAAGGTACTTAGCATTTTGATATTCAATAAACCAAATAATTATACGCCAATGCCAAAAACGTTTCACGTCAGTTTTGAGTTTTGACAATCACCATTTTTACTTGTCGCTAAGAGAGGTATTGGATTCATGCTGAAAATTGCATATCCAGATTATAGTGAATAAGCACTTTTTAAAGTTCATAGAATCCGATTACCTATAACATTTTTACGATGATGTGTGTGTGTTTATGAACGTGTTTGTGTGTGTGTGAGAGTGTGTGTGTATTTAACTACGTCTTCCTCAATTTGCCAATAATGGTAAGAGCTGTAAAGGTTTTCATAACAATCGGACAACCGAAAATAGTAAAAAAATCCTCTAAAAATTATTTTTTGAAAATTTGTATTACAAATATTGAATAACATAAAATTCTCCATCTAATACATGTAAAATTTTTATGTCTTCTAAAGATTTAGAAATAAAAAAATTAAGATATAGAATAATCTGTTGCAATAAATCGCACAGTCCAGACTACACCGAGGAAACCACTTGTCAAATTCCAATGTTTGTAAGAAATATTTTTCTGAGAAGAACACTTAATATTTCTTATTGAGTTATTAATTAAATATTTAAAATTGTAGGTAGGTATTTATATTAACATATAGTACATATATCCTTAAGAAATGCCGTTAATGAATTGGAACCATCATGAGCATTTGAGAACAGTAGGACAAGAAGTCCTTTTATTATTATTAAAATAAGGACTAAGGCTTATGCACCAAAAGTTCTTTACTGAATCCAGGAGTTGGATTAGAGAACGCCATCACACGGCAGTTAAAGAGAAACAAAACCCTGGTGTGGTTCAGAGAAATGTAATTATCAAACAAAGCCCGTGCGTTTATACAGACACGTACATTAATCACAAACATCATTGGAAATCCAATAGCATTGTATCTCAGTGTCAATACCATTAAACTAGTAATTAGCAAATTGATACAGCTTTGTGACGTCACAGCTACCGGGTGGTAAATTGAGCATCGAGGGGACACCAAGTGTCAGCCGCTAATATACAATTTAAACGCACAAAATCATCCCCCACCCCTTGTAGATATGTGATATTGGACAGCCCTGACCACCAGGGGTAATTGAAATTTTGATTGAGGGTGGTACATACTAATTTCTCCTTTCACCAAAACACCGCAGTAGGATGTAAACGCATATTGCATTAGCATAAGGATTATTTGCATACATTAATGAAATATTTATTCATTTAATAAATGCAATGATATTTTTTATACAATAAATAATGAAAAAGTTATACAGGGTGTATCAAGATAATGGAACAGTGCATTTTATTCGTGTATGTGAAAAGGTACAGAAAGAAGTGATTAATATATTTTGTAAGGCATAGAGGGGGACACATTTTAGCATAAACTTCATTATCTTACATCCAGTGGTACTCAAACTATAGGGCAATATTATATTTTTTTAAATGGCATTATATATTTTTTATTACCTCATTAAATAGAAAATGTTGTTCTTAATTCAACGATATAATAATATCATACCTTTACATTGCGAAAAATTTGATAAAAATTAATTCAAAGTTAGTATTTTATTTCTACTGTATCTAAGTAATCTGAGCAAACATTCAATCAATAAAACAAAATAAAATTTATTTTACTTTTATTACATTTAAGTAAGCTACGATTTTGGCAATAAATTCAACTTTTAAGATAAATTTTTTGTTTTATTGTTTGCATGTTTGCTCAGATTACTTAGATACAGTAGAAATAAAATACTAACTTTGAATTAATTTTTATCAAATTTTTCGCAATGTAAGGGTATGATATTATTATATCGTTGAATTCAGAACAAAATTCTCTATTTAATGAGTTAATAAAATGTATATAATGCCATTTAAAAAAATATAATATTGCCTTATAGTTTGAGTACCACTGGATTTATGATAATAAAGTTTATGCTAAAATGTGTCCCCCTCTATCCATTACAAAATATTCTTATCCCTTTTTTCTGTATCTTTTCACATACACGAATAAACGGCACTGTTCCATTATCTTGATACACCCTGTATATTTGTTGTATGGTGAGTGCGATACGAGACGTATGCGAGAGCGAGTGTAATATGACTTTTTGAATGGATAGAATACTATATTTTTGTTTCTTATTTCGCGATTTCAAAGTCCTGTGCAATTGTTTTTAGGGATATATTTACCTTCCGTCTTCTTTAGGTAAGGAAGGTATTGTCATTGACCAAAAAATTCGGTGCTGAGTTTTTATTGAATAAACACGTTTTAGGGTCCTTAGAATACGATTTTACTAATTTTATGATAATGTCTGCCTGCATGTGTGCATTTCTGTGAATGTGTGACAAAAATTTCTCCGATGATAACTCCAATACTACAATTCTAATAATTATAATTATTTTGTATCCATATAAAGAGCTGATTAGATTTTAGTTGTAAGTAATTGATAAACCGGAAGTACCATTCTAAGAAATTCTTAACAGTTTTTCTTGAAAAAATGCAGTTAAATATCATTTTTTGACATTTTATGTTATTATAAATATGAAATAATATTTTATTGTAATATTTACGGTTTGATTATATATTTTCCTTCATATTCAATAGATATAGAGTTAAAGGATTATAAAGAGATTATCTTTCATAAATCTCATAGCTATGCTATAACTTAACTACGGAAACTGCTGATATATTCAAATAATTCTAATTGACAGATACCAGTGTTAAGTACAATTTACTTAGTACATGTTCGTGTTATAATTTTATTAGATATATAGAATCTTCTCCAAGGAACATTTTTGGTATGGAATTTGTATAAAATAGTATACCTACGAGGGGATGTTTTTACATTACCGGACTAGGCATGAAAAGAAAAGATTAGAACAGTAATAAAAATTTATTTTTCAATATAGGCCCTTTGCTTTTAGATAGAGGTATTAGACCGTTTCGATAACATCTAAAATCTAATCAAAAATTACTCCTTTTTCTTGTCAGCAAAATGTCTTTCAAAAGTAGCTATAAGTTGGTTATTTTCCCTAATTTCTTTCCCTTAGTGTTCTCTTCAGTTTTGGAAACAAAAAATAGTCACAGAGGGTTAGATTTAGATTATAAGGTGGATGGTGAATTTTTATGGGTTGAAACATTGTGGTGGAGCAACAGGACACCTTACCAAACATACACAGAAAAAAAGATTTGAAATTTTGTCTAATTATAATTAGATATTATTTTATTAGGCAATATGTCTAATAATTTAGTATAATTTACAAATCTTAATTTAGCATTTTAACTAACTCGAAATAGATAATAAATATTTTGTAAAAAATCGTTAATTTAAATATGTAAATAGTTATTTTATTTAATTTTACTATATTTTGGCATAATTGTTTTTGTCCTACAATTTTCGGTGGTTTATTTAATGAATTAGGTAAGTAAATAGAAAATTTAAATATATATTTAGTTAATTTCTTTATTTTGTATTTAATTTGACTATAATTTGTTATTAGAAATTTAGAAAATTTAACTAAATAATTTAATGAAAACATATTAGTAGGCTGAAAATTACAGATTTGTTTAGTTAATTTAACTACAATTTAGATGGTTATTTTTTTCTGTGTATGTGATTAAAAAACAATATAATGTAAAACTACATTAAAATTGGAAACTGCCTATTCCAGGAATATAAAAACGACCCCTCGTATGTTCGTTTCACAATTTTACTGGATATATACAATCTTTTACAAGGAAATTAAATACTTTTCATTTTACTAATATGAAACCTTTAAGTTGAAAATGAATGATTTAAAACAGATGTTATGCTTAAAACGTAATTGATTCAGGTTCTAAGTACATCCTGCTTAACAGTATTCGTACACTTGTTTGTTACTTATTTCAAATTTTATCAAAGCCCGAATTCACCTTTTTCTACAATTCCAGATTCCTGAAAGTTAGTCAAATATTCGAGACAATAAAATATACAATGGAAAATAATAAATTTGTAGGTATACCTGGCGAAGGCATGAAAATATTTCCTGTATAAGCAATATAAAGTGAAATATGAATATCGAAAAAGCTGGTGAAAACAAAAGCTAAAAGTAAAGCAAATAATTTGCACTCCTGCGGCATGGCATATCGTTATCGTTATCCATAAATTCGCATCGCATCAGGTCCATAATTCAGCTCCGTAAATTGAAACAACAGTCGACAAAACTTTCCAATGTTGTTTTTAAAACATGCTTATTCAGCAGTAAAATTTCATTTGATTAAACGGCGATGGTGGCGGTGGTTCTCTTCTCTTCTGCAAAGCTGTTCGGCTAACAGGCAGCGAAATCATTTTGGATATAATCCAACACGGATGCGATCGATGCGAGCTCGTACTCCCTTTATTTGCTTTGTTTTTCGTTTAGTGAAATAAATTGGATACAATAGTTCATCTCCTAGATAACAAACACTAACTGACAAGCGAGCATCAGCGAAAGAACCTCTTCTCTGCTCTAGAACAATGTGGCGGCAGCAGCAATGGCAATGCTTTCAAATTTATTTCATTTTAACACTGACATGCTCTATAAATACTGCTTCATTGTATCAGGCGCAAAATGCGAACTTTGTGCAACTTACATACGAATATATCAATCTCGCTTCTAAAATCGTATAACATGTAAAACGAAGGAATAAAATGGAGAATATCCGTTTTGCGTAAAATCTGAATTTTGAAATATATTCTACTAAGGATGGATTCCTTGAAAGTAGGTTAACCCACAAGTTACGCTAACCCGGGGTTACGTACACGATCAGATTTACCAGTTTGTTTGACAGCTGACCTTAGGTCAAAAAATAACTCGCCGATTTGCAAATTGCATATGGCCGACAGTTAGGGTTACCAACTTTACAAAGTTACAGAAAAGGACATTGTTGTCGGCAATCTTTTTCTGAATTATGTGTAGAATTTAAAATGTAATAGAAAAAAATACGCCGCAGGCGATTTTTTAAAAATTTTCAAGGTCAAATATGTTTTATTTCAAAGTTTGATATTATAGAGTTTTTTTTTACAATGAAGCAAATTTAACAAATTTAAAAAAAATTAAGATCAATATTTTATGATGAAAACAAGTAAAAGATAATACGATATCTAACTTTAAAAGGTTAGATGCTAATATATAATTTTACATTTTAATTTTTGAAACTGACAAAGTAATACCTGATCCGGATAGTCTTTCGATGAGGATGAGAGCATAAGCATGAAAGTAACAAGTCCACCCTAGTTAACCACAGATATTTTTAACTCTGAAGGTCTGAAGTTATCACCAAACACCAAAGCATCTCTGTCTGCCACCTTTTAGAGAAGTAAAGAAAATGTTAGTAGATAAATTAGTAGGTAGGTACCACGATTAGTACCAATACAACAATAATTCAAAAATTCTATCGTTATTTCAGTACATTACATAAAATATGAAATAATCATTTCATTTTCATATTTATAATAATAAGAAAAATAGTATTAATAACAAAATTTAGTATAAAAGGACAAACCGCGTCCTTTCCTGGTTTAAAAAATGACAAGGACAAAACACAGTCCTTTCCAAAAAAGGTCAGTTGGCAACCCTACCGACAGTTGTCATTTCACGCGTAATTTTTAACAGAGAAAGGAAAGTATTAACAAAATTACCTTTTTTCCTTCAAATTCAACATACTTAGAGATAAACGAACTATAAAAAGAAATCTTGCAACCTATGCTACTAAAATAGGTAGTGATTTGTGTGGAATATTCAAATATTACTAATTGACAGATGTCGGTAACAAATAAAATTTACATAATATCTTCTTGAAATGATTTTACTGGAAATATAGAATTGTTTGCAAAAAAACTTTCTGTTGTACGAAATACGTAAAATTAGCGGAAGGTAATGTGTTGGCCACATCTGATTTTTTACTAGCGCATCCAAGTTTAACCAAACTGTAAATCTGATATCCGTTATTTATTATTCTCAAATCCGTTAACTATACTGCCAACATTATTAGTTTTGTTAATATAATTATAGTAATTCAAATAAAATTTATAACATGTATATTTAAATATAATTTTGAATTTAAAGTGTATTGCATTAAAATTATAAACCAATAGAAATGCAAGATTTTTCTTAGTTACTACGTATTAAGCCTCATACACAGCTCCGAAAATAAAAGTAAAATTAGGTATGCTTAAAATAATAAATAAGACATAAACAAAAGGATTTGCAAATGTTAAATACTTTACACAAAAATAAGCACAAATATATGTCATTTGAACTGTCAATTTACCTTCTGACAAAAAGATTTCAATTTAAATATAATTTTAAAAAGCTGCTTAAAGACGAAGGTTCGCATATATGATTGTGTACAGATCTTTAAAAGGTATGAAGTTGTTATTATTGCTTGTTATTTAACCTTTTATTTTTAAAACTGTGAACACCAACCGTAAAATCATATTTATAATTTTATTTATATTTCTTATTGTGTTGTGAATAAGCCTTTACTTACAGCGGTTATTAATAAGTAATCATGGTGAACGAATATATATATAAAACTTTGTATATTCGAATATACCTACCTAGGTATATTCACTTATAGTGGCCTATTCAGAGAAACACAGTCATAAAGGTTTGTTACGGATATAAAGATTGTTATCATAAAGACATTTGTAACAATCTTTATGAATTTGTCAATTCAGAACCTACGTCGGTATTATTGATAATCTTTACAAAATAATACTTGTGAATGAACCAGATTATTTAACAATAGCTAACTTCATTATGCATATATGAACTTAACCTAACCTTATATGTCAACGTTTTATTCTTTTAATAATGTGTTGCCAATTATATTTAAAATGCAAACATTCACATTATTTAGAACGGGTATGTTAATTCCTACCACTGATCCCAACGTGACTGAAAAGTTATGGAAAGATTTTTTTTATTTTGATTGAAGAAAAAGCACACATTAGCACCACAATAAATAACTAGGTTTTCATGAATACCTACCACAGAATATAATATTTTCAAAGAAATATGTATTTACGTCAAAAGTAACTTTCGTCCACGACGGTTTTTATCGTTCTTATAATCATTATTTAAGTCGAAGCAGGATCCATGCGAATAATCAACTGCATCCTGCTAATATTTAGTAGAAAGGCCATTATTAATAATATTTGATTGATGTAATAATCTGTCACATGTCAAATATTAGAAATAACAACGTGATAACAAGCATAAATACATAGTTTTAGCAGTCGTTATGATAAAGACTGTCAAAACACGTAACAATTGTTGACGGTAACCACCTTCAGTACAGAGAATACCAAATTTGATTTTAACAATCTTTACAGTACATAACAACCATAAAGACCATAACGACAACACAAATATTGAGTTCTGAATAGACCCCATAGATGCGATTTGTTATTTTGTTGAATGTACATAAAGTTGTCAATGTCATTTTGAATTCTATTTCCAAATAACACGTTTCGTATTAGAGAATTTCAATTGTCTTGTGTAATATATAACAATTCAAAATATCGGTGTATACAATATGAAGAAAAAATTGATGTTATAATATATTTTTTATTACAAGAAAATATAACACGAGTAAATGCAATTTGTTATTAAATATAATTGCATTTCATATTAAATTTCATATATTAAAAATAATTTCAAAACTCATGCAATACGCTAATACCCAGGTGAAAATTAAATTTCATCGATTATCAAGCAGTGTGTCACGTTTTTCGTTTTTCCATATTTTATATGTTACATATCCGTACTGGTAGTCAGGCTTATTATAAATTATAATGCAGGTATTTTATTATATTGTTTTTAATCACTTTACAATTGATCAATTCAATTAATAATTTCGTACATTATTTGTAGCGGTTGAGTTTAATGAATTTGAAATATTCATAGGCCGCATTTAATTACAACGTTAGCGCAACCGTTGCTCGAAATTTTTAATAGATAGATTACCTTCGCGTCCTTTGTAATTATTTAATCACACGTCCATTAAGATCAGTTCACATCTAAGTGGTTACGCCCGAATAGCTGCCGCTTTCAGGACCGTCTTAGGTTTTTTATGATGTAATTTATTTTCATTGTAGAAAGCCAAGCATTTTTATTAAACGGTTAACATCTCGTATTACTTTATTCTGTAAACTAAATTACCGGTATGGGCATACGCTGTGGTAGGTTCCCATAAGCTGAAAAAGTGTTTTCAATTTTGATAAAAACGTAATATTGTGTAACTAAAGAATGGGTTTTTGTTAATTGAATCGATAGGCAAAATTAAATTGACTGCAATAAAAATTCGTTACACTAAATCAATCAGTACCCAAAAATTATATATTTCTTGGATCAATTAATTGTGACTGCGATATTCCAGAAAAATTTGCAATTTAATCATTCGGTAGCTCGGTAGTTAATTTTTAATATAATGTTAAAATTTTATCCAATCAAATATGTCGATATATATAACGCAATTTTGGATTTTTAATTGTGAAATTACGTTTAATATATATGGTTTGTACACGAAAATTTAAAAAATAAACAAATACTTGTCAAATTAATGTTTATTGAATAACCTATTGTTTATAATTTTTTTAAATAACTTGTTAAAAATATAAATAAAATATATATACCTATATATATATATCATCACGGCATATTACCCATTTCTGAGTGTGCCACAATCTGCTTTATCGCAGATAATGATGATGACATATTTGTACCGTGCGGGTGCTTACCAGGCGTCACCTCACGGGCATTCAATGCTGGTGTGGAGAGTGCTCCACAGGGGTCACTTTTGTGCCATTTAAAATTCGAAATATTTGGCGTCGGTCGGGATCGAACCCGGTTCCCCAAGTTCGCGACCAGATACTCAGGCACGCGGCCACGGGACCCCATAAAAAAAAATCTGATGTGGCCAACACAAAACCTCCCGCTATTTAATTTTTACATACAAACATACATACATACATACATACATACATACATACATAAAATCACGGGTTTCCCACTTAGTGGGTTAGCAAAAACCCGGAAACAATAGTAACAATAAGACAAGGGATAAGAGTTCTTTCGCCTTGTCCACAATCATAATAGCATTTATACATAAGAACATATTAAAGTGACTGATTTTCGATAGCGAATAACAGCATCAGGACCACAATAATAGTTACGCAACAATCATCCTTCGACACACATTCCTATCCATTTTTATTAATTTAAATACATACTTACGTATTTACTAACGCTGCAAACTGTTCCACTGCATAAAACTATTGATTTATTTACTATTTTCTTTTTAAAATGTCACTATTATTAATTTGAAGTGATTAGTTTTTTTTACTGTCAGTTACATTCCTTTGAAATATGAACTGTGTAACAAAGGAATTGTGTTTATCTTAGGCTTCGGGACTAATAAAAAAAAATATTTTTAAATTTATCTGCAAAATATATAGAAACAGTATTAATGTATTCCTGTACAAAATTCAATAATCTTTAATTTTCATAATACATAAAATACGAAAAAATGGCATTTAATGATATCGTTTACATAGAAAATTAGTGCAGTCATATTTGCAACACAGACACGCCTACTGTACTGTATTGTACAGTAGTATTATTATTATTATTATTATTATTATTATTATTTTTATTATTATTATTATTATTATTATTATTATTTTTATTATTATTATTATTATTATTATTATTATTATTATTATTATTATTCATTATCTGTTACTTTTTTGTCATTTGTTTTCGCTACTGTCAATATCAACAAAACTATAATGACAATGACATTTCGGATTTCTACATTACCTACAGATTCAAACAATATACCTCGTTCTGATTGGTCGTTGCATCGTAGAGTTGGTAGTGCAGTGCAAAGTTTGGACCTTGCCAGTTTCTGCATTGCAACGCAAAGAACATTTAAACTATACTATCTAGCCAACCAAATAGCACATTTAGAACTCCATAATTAATATGCTATACTACCTAGAAGAACTATAAAACAATTTTTTGAATACGGTCCAATTCCTTCAATTTTTTTGAGAGAAACCTTGTGGTCATTAGACCTAAACACCTTCTATTTCAGTTCCACCGAATCATCCCTCAAAGCTATAACATAATTACAGACATCTGAACGCGGCGTCATTATCACCGACAGGCCAGGCGTATGGGGGCCTCCACGTAGTTATTGAAAAGGATATGACACAATCACTTTTTTGTGGATTCAATTATCACTTTTCAAGTGTTTCTTGTTTCTCTCTTTGGTCAATTATACCGAATTTCCTCAGGGTTTTTGTGTTTTCAAAGAGACTGAAGGGTTGCTTTAATTAATTAAAATTTGGAAGGATTGAAAGGATTTTTTAATGAATTAGATTTTGACTGAAGAAGTAATGAACTCATGTTCAGAGAGAATAAACAAGGTTTGTTACAAGAAAATTGATCCCCCTCTATAGATATTCGGACATATTTTTGCAAGAGATTTCAAATATTTTTTTAAAAACAATTGTCAAAAATTATATATCTAACATTATTAACTTTTTTTTTTGTTATAGAATAAAATCAGACTTTTCAATTCAGTAAGATACCGTCAACGGAAAAATATTGTAACTAACATCTGTGTTAACTGGGGATTAATAATATGAACAATTAACGCTCTCCCTACGTTCGTGCATTAAAATGTCTCAATCATTAATCGCTATCGTTAATAAACTTAATAGTCAAATACCTATTAATGCTATTATGGGTTATTAAACTTGACAAAAAATACAGTAGAAAATTATATTAAAATGAATAATCTCAATTGAAATCAAAATGTAAATAAACACTGTAGCGAATTTTAATATTTTAGTTAAATGTTTTGCTAATAAAACTTATTGGAGTCATACGGCCGGTTTCATAATAAAGTCACTTTACTTTTAAAGTTTGATCTAAAAGTGAATAAAGCGTTTAATAATTTCATTTTAAGTTAAACTTATCAGTTAAAAATCCTTTAAAAAAAGGACTCCCGACAGTTCCTTTAGCTCAAAGTAAAATTATTAAACGCTTTTTTCAATTTAGATCAAACTTTAAAAGTAAAGTGACTTTATTTATTATGAAAGCGGCCGTAAGGTTAAATATATAATAGTTAAAAAATCCCTAAACCTTAACTAAAAACTCTAAAACTAGATACGTATTTCGGCACACGGTAAAAATTACATTGATATTCCGTACAAAATTTAGTTAGCTGCATTTTTTTGTTATTTCAACAATATGTTTTTGCCGTGTATACGAAGAACTTTATATTTTAAGTTTCCAAAACTAAACAATTTTTGTTGTGTATAAAAAGTATTATTTGCTGTAAAATATTAGTCATGGTAGCAATTATTATTAGTAGTACTAAGCAGTCATTTTGTTACTTTGTTCAGATTACAAAATAATTTTGCAACAATTAAAGATATTTAATCTGTTACTGGGACAAATTTTATTATTTTTTTTCCTGGGACATTATATTTTGTAAAGATTACAAATTCTTCTTCCCGCCATTTACTTTGTACAGGTAACAAAAACTTTTGTGTAGACAGGGTATTCCCTGGTATACAGCATAATTCACTGTTCGTGTTATACTATTCTACGTCGTGTCGCATTTGCTTGCGCTGTTAAGTTTAGCCTGTCGAAAATTGTGTTTTAAAAGTGCTTGTTTCTTGGACCCGTCAGTAAAAATGGATGATTTTGTAAAAGATATTTTAAAACAATGGCAGTTAGAGTGTCTTATTGACAAATTTGAAGGTATGTATCGATTACTGATAAATCTATATAATTTAAGTGACTATTGTTTCATGTTATTTTTTTATATAATATTTGTTACATGTATATAGATTATAATTATAAATAAATAAAATTATTATAATACGCATATGTATTTTTACCTTACTACCTCATTAATGCATTTGTATATCTCTCAAAATTTATTAGTTTCCAAAACAAATACATAGTTATTAATGGTAACTTATTTTATTTGTGCGCATAACAAATTTATACTTCTTAATGGTAACTTATTTTATTTGTTCGCATAACAAATATCTTTTGTTATATATAACAAAACTGTATTTGTTGCCACAACAATTTTTTACCAGCAAATTTACCTAGGTAACAGTAACAAAAATATTTGCTGGTCCTATATTGACAAAAAAAAAATTGCTGCTGGAATTCATTTTTGGTAATCACAACAAAGTTTTTATTTACCGTGCAACTAAGTTGCCATCACTTACGTGTACGAACAGATCAGTTTTGGATTACTCAATATGTCAACCAAGCCAAAGGTCCAAAAACAAATCTGAAATACAGAGTAGATTTAGATTACTCAGTATGTCAACCATACCAGAGGTCCAAAACTGTTTTGAGATTTTTTAACTATTATCAGATATTTTGCATCTATTGGAGAAAAAATCAAATTAGCTGACATCTGGTGAGAGATTTATGAACGTAGCAAATGGGGGATATGCCACTTTCTATTATTTGTTGGCGAATGAAATAAATGCTTATTCTGAATAACAACAAATGATATCACTATTTTATTAGTAAAGTCAACGACAAAATGGAGGCCAAATGGGGCCATTAACCTGCCATCTACATTTAGTTTTTTTCTTCTATTATATTTGAAAATATGTTTTTAAATATTTGTATTGTATTAAAATTTCTACTTTGAAAGTATTAATGAAAAACTGTTTAGCTGGAAAATTTTAATCACCAATGCATGTTCGCAAAACAAAAGCATTATAAAAATTTGTAAATTCTATCTACAAAAACATTATACAAAAATTCTGGCAAATTTTAAAATATTATAGAATAGATTTTAATTTGGAAATGTCAAATTCCTTTAGAAATGTAATTTCAATGTTTCAATGCTTGAAAGTTTAAAAAATGAAAATAAAAAACACGACACCGTGTAACTGAAAGTCCATCGTCCATAAAGTTAATGAGAGCATCCACGATAAAAATTTCCTCCTAAAGTAATGAAAACATGTTCATAAAACGCTATCTCCCTGAAAATCATCGTCAGTAAAGTGAAATGATTGCGCGGGACGTAAAACTTCGCAACCGAAGATTTCAAAGCAGTCGTCTCCTCTTTTACTCTCTGCCCGCAACACAAGAGTGCTCTAAAATTCTCTATGAACTCCAACTAACTTCTTACTCCACGTACTGTTAATAAGAAAAAGCAGAACCCGCACAAAACAAAATGCGGAGCATTCGAAGCACGTATGAGAGCATGAACGTGAATTATACATACTGTATAGGGCGGTTACAGCAAATAAACAAGATTAATTTATGTTTAATTGCATTGCAAATGCGCGATGAGCAATTTCAACTGTTGATGTGTTTGCACTCATTTAAACGTGGATATTCTTTTTCTCTGTCATATTTTGTTAGCATAATGACTCCGGCATTCCCAGTGTTTTCAAACAGTAATGCGAAACTTTGCTGTATGTGGGATACATACAAATATTTTTATTTACCTACTACCTAATCGTGATTCTGCTACTGTACTGCTGTTTATGTTATCTTTGAATCGAATTTCAAATACGTAGCAATAAGATCAAAGCAACTGCATTGATTTTCCATTTAATTAAAAATATTGAAAACATCCTCCCTACATGGATGTAGCATTGCTCTAATTTATTTATTTTTTGGTGAACTGAATAAATTTGCACTTTAACAACACAGACTTTCGTTTTAAAAAAAATAAAATTTCATTAAAAATACCAAAAATAAAACGAAGAACTTGAAACGTAGTACGAACAAAATCTATAAACAAAAGTATAATAGCGAACTCTAGGTGAAACAATGTCTATTCAAGGATTAGAAAACACTCGGCCATGTTTTACAAGATTTCAGCATCTGAATCAACCTTCGGTCATCAGCAGATGCCGGCCATGCCCAACTAGTAACTACAGTTGCGTTTCGCTGTTATTGCAGCTCATCAGTGTGGTATAATGGAACAACATCTACTTGATCGAGTTACAGAATTTAAAGATTTGGGAGTCATATTTTATGTTAAGCTCTCTTTCAATGCTCATATAAATTACACTGTAAGATCTGCCTATAAAAATCTAGGCTTCATAATTCGTAATTGTCGTTCTTTTCTTAGGTTAAGAATTTTAAAAATGTTATATTTTTCATTCGTGCCTTCAAAATCCATTATATAATATATATAGCAACAGCATTGAAAGAGTACAAAAAAAAATTGTAAAGTACTGTTATTATAAAACATATAGGCTGGTAGTGCGAGCTCGGTTTTAACTGAAGCGCTGTTTTAAGAAATGTCAAATTCAAATTTCAATATTTAATTTCATCCTTATGTTTAAAGAATGATTTTTTTAAATATTTGTTTGAATACAAACTATGTTCTGCTTAAAAATCATATTTTGATAAATCTGATATTATTTATTTTTGATATTAAATAATGAAATTTGACATTTCTTAAAACAGTGTTTTAGTTAAAACCGAGCTCGCACTACCAGCCATGGTGTTTATCTTACTCATGATATGTCATATAATTACTTACTATCCATTTTCAATTTGGTGTCATTAGAAAATAGAAGAAAGTTGCAATCTTCGATTTACATGTATAAATTAATCAACAATATTATAGATGATCCTATTTGTTTAGCTCGTATTCCATTTTCTGTTCCGCGCCTATCTTCTAGAAATAAGTGTACATTTCATTACTCACATTTAAGAACTAACTACGAAGCAAAATCGCCCATTCGGCGATTATGCTATATTTTTAATAATATTACTGTAGAAATTGATATTTATTACTTGTCACTTGGACACTTCAAGCAAACACTATTAAATAGCTATAGTCTAAGTTGATTTTCTTTAGCGCAATTTTGTTTTGTATATAATTTTTTTTCTCTGTTGAAACATTGTAACCTTTATGTATTATTTGTGTATCCACCCCGTATTTGGGATTTCGATCCTATGGGATGGATGGGATATATTAATAAATAAATAACTGCCGTCTCTTTGCAGAAACAATCCACCAACTGGGCACAGCGACAGACATATGTATATCTCATATATGATAGATGGCTTAAGAGGTAACTAACTACATATAGAGCCATCTATCGAAGAGTCGCCGTAAAGTAAAGTACCAGAAATAGTTTGGAAGTCACGTGGACCTATTGGGTATACATTTTGTTTAATAATGGCAATTATTTCTTTGCAATTATTTAATGAGGAGATAATGATCATTGAGTTTTATAATAGTGTAATTTGACTTATTTTGTAAACCCCTAATGTTTTTTTCTAAATTCAAAATAAATAAAGCTTAGTAAGCAAGTTCAATGAAATCAGTCACAGAGAACGTCAAAAATCCATAGTTCAAAATTAAAACTCGACAAATTCATATTTTAAATTTAAATTCTGACATTATTAATTAGTTTGTCTTATTATCTTTATCCCCAACATTATATGCGTGCTAATGTTTTTTATATTATTATTCATTTGGGACATATTAAAACAGGTTTTCTGCTTTTTCTCAAAATTTAATCGAAGTGGATTTGTCGGGATTTGAAACTAGGCGATTCAATTATGCTTTAATTCTGTCCAGTATATAACATGGATTCACACAACACACTAGATTTTCGTGTAGACGAGAGATTACGTAACCGAAAACGAAAAAAAAATAGATATAATAATGTAATTCATTCAAACTTTAGTAAATTACTTTACTTATTTAATATAAATATTACAAATTCATTTGAAATTAATATTATCTATCGCAGATACGTAACCTAGAATTTGCAATTTCATTTTCTATTCCATAATAATTGAATTCCGCTCTACGTTAATTTAAAAGTAGGAGAACAGCAGATTGAAATTATTTAATTCAGTACGTGATATGGCGGGCAGATGTCGGAGTGAAGGTTGTGTTTAAAGAGTCCCACTAAACTAAATTGAAAGTGGAACCGAGACCTTACCATGTTATTATCCCTAGAAAATAATTATCATGAAAATGAAGTCAGTAGTTAGCTCGGAACTATTACTTAGAGAAGCACCAGTAGATGGGAGACTTAATAGCTCTATTCGTTTTATGTTTTTAATTTAATATTTAATTACAAGAAGGGAATATGAGAACTTTCACGGGAAAAGGATTTTAATATGTGTAATCTAAAACCTTTATGAAATTAAACAAATATAACAATATTAAAACAAGTCAAGAAACTAATCATATTAAACAATGTTAAATAATGCCGCCAAAGTTATTGAATATGGCTGCCAGTACGTTTTCAGGTAACAGACCAATTCTGAATAAATCTATTTATAAGTAACTATTACAGATCTGTAAAAAACTGTCAAACACATATCTATTTTTGTTTATTAATATAAAATTATACATACAGTGGCAGCTTTGATTGCGATTTTGTTCATTATTTACAGATTTTTAAGACTTACAGAGTTGTTCAGAATAGAGCCATTACTCAGTATATTGGCAACATGGCAACACTGATTTTGTTAACAACTCTGAAGTTTGTGCCAAGTGCCAAGTCGTTAACGTGGTTCTAGTTGACAACAGTATTACGAGTAGTACCACGCTCGCGCGACCAGCCAATAATAATTCTAATGTAACTTTAGTATATACAGGATGTTAATATTAAATCGTTACACCTGAAAATGGCAGAACTCATTAAAACAAACAATTTTTCTTAGCTCCAATTTTTTATTTGGTGCCCCGGTTCGTAGTTATTGAACTATTTAGTTTTTCGAAAAATCGTCATAACTCCCTTATTTTAATGACTATTGAATTTTTTCAAAGTTATCTTTCGGTTCTCTAAAACATTTGGCATTTACAATTATTTTTTATTTTTTCAAACAACAAAATGCCGATCAAAAATTTCAAAACATGATTTTCGATGGAGTGGTTATCACATTTGTAAAATCTACTACAATATTTGTCCTAAACAATTTTTTTCAATCTATCCAAAAAAAATTGTTAGGACAAATGTTGTAATAGTTTAAGTATTTACTAAATGTTTTACTTTCGAAAATCGATGGAGTGGTTATCAAAAAATCGTGTTATGATATTTTTGTTCAATCGCCATTTTGTCAATTGAAAAAATAAAAAAAAAATTACGATTATTTTTCGAAAAACTCTAATAACTACGAACCGGGAACCAAATCAAAAATTGGAACTAAGAAAAGTTGTTTAATTTAATAAGTTCTAACTACCATTTTTGGGTGTGACGACTTAGTATTAACACCCTGTATATTTCATGTATTATACATAGATTTAAATTGCATTAGGAAGTATATGAGAAGTATTTTATATTGTGTTTACAATATAGCAAATATTATTCTGACAATAAAATACTTTGAATACTCGCATGATCTCTGAACGATTGCAAAATGTCACTCAATAAAAGTGTTATACTTATACATACATATGAAGGAAAACTCTAGCACGTATCACAAACCTCAGTAAATGTCTCGATACGTACTAAAATGTTCCATTTGTGTATCGGAATATAAAATAGTCCTATAGCATGAAAGCCGCAAGAGACGCTTCTGGCTAGAATATCGATGTTGAATGTATCATTTTTACCATTTGCAACTTTATGGAGACATCAAAATGAATATCTCACATAATAAACGAATGAATTTTAATAACATTTTTTATGTTAAATTGACAACAATATTGAGACAATTTCCTTAATATTTATATTTTTAAAATTCGAACCAGACTATTGAGGCTGTGTCCGATGTTGTAGAAAATGTCAAATTTGTTGTCAAAATCGAATTGTATAATCTATTTTTGTTGTTCTAAAGTGTTGTCATTCAAACCAATGGATGTCATTATTGTACCATTCGGAGTTGTATTTATGTGAAGAAGACCTAAATCCTAATTACTAAATGCCAAAATGTGAAATCAGACACAGCCTAAGCTTCATTTCCACGGATTGTCCTAATGCGTAAGAGCTATAATTAATGCTTAAGAATTAAGAGCAATGCGTAAGAACAAAAGATTCCAAACTTCTAATATGAACCGTCAACTGTCAATCTATTTTATAATTATTAAATTTTTAATTTTCGGTATGGATATACATAAATAAATAAATAAAATAAATATATCATCACGGCATATTACCCATTTCTGGGTGTGCCAGTATCTACAACACATGTAGACATCGGTAATGATGACGATATATTTTACCGTGTGGTCGCTTACCAGGCGTTACCTCACGGGCACTCATAGCTGGTGTGGAGAGTGCACCACAGGGGTCACTTTTGTGCCATTTAAAATTCGAAATATTTGGCATCTGTCGAGATCGAACCCGGTTCCCCCAGGTTCGCGACCAGACACTCAGGCACTCGGCCACGGGACCCCATATACATATTTAAAAAAAAAGAACTGCTGCAATTGCAGTCTGCTAGAAAACAAGTAATAAGGGAAAAAATTGTGACATTTCTGTTGGATTAGTCACTAAACAAAAAAGCTGGAAATGGTAAGTTGGCATAATGCGTTAAGTCTTATGCACTAATCATCACACGTGTCTACAACTGCAATTGAGCGATATCCCTAGGAAGAAAGAATTGTTTACTAATCATTATGCATTAAGCAATAAAACCTTCAGTGGAAATGGGCCTTAGTCAAATTATTTACACAAACATGTAGTAGTTTGTAATTTAATTCCAGAACAGTTGCAAAAAATGTGATTCTTATCACAATGTTAATAGAAATTTAGTTATGGTGACGTGTTTGATACAATATCATAATAAATATTTTTAGAAAATAATCATGTTTTTCCCAGTTTTCATATGTGTAATAAACAAAAATAACTTTATTACTTTTGTTATTTAAAATCAAGTAGATATGTTAACTCGAAAGAAAATATATATATATATATATATATATATATATATATATATATATATATATTTAGTAGTTACCTAATCAACCCAGTGTGTTACTATTACTCCAAGACTAGGTGGATTCTATTTTTAGATTCACTATCTAAGAATTTATCTATGTAAACATTTTCTCAAATTGTATGCTCTTTGCGCTTGGCTACATCTGTGATCATTACGTAGAAATGTCAGAAATGGAACCAGAAAATAACTGTTACACTCTCGAGACACCTCGGGTTGCAGAAAAGTCCCTCTGCACAATGGAACCGTCGCAGAACGACAAAAAAATCCGTAGGGAGAATGCCATCAAAATATATACAGTCATGCAATTCAGCAGGGGCAGACGGTAGCTAGTAATTTTTTTTCGCATGTTACCTGGAGTCCAAACCAGGATTCCGTAAGGATAAAGCAGGATTAAGATATTGACAAGGCCAGATGATAACACACTTACAAAGAGGGAAGAACATAAAAATTAAATATATTAATAAATTGAGAAACATCATGCAAAAGTTTTTCAAATTAAGATTGAGGAGAGGTGTTAATAAAATTAATTGTATATATAGAATTGCGTCAAAATATCGTAATTAGTTTTTTCTATGTTCACTTGTTTCATTAAAATACGTTCTTAAATTAGATATGTATTTTTTATACAATCTTTTTTATCGCAAACGAGTGAAAATGTGAAACGCTGAGACACTTTTTTCACGCTTTTATTGAAAACAATAAATAGTTTTAGTTTTATTGAAAGCAGTAATTTGTAGACCGAGGCTAGAGATTGCCATCCAAGGGTAGCCAGAGTTCAACTACACCTTTTCAACGTCAATTTCAGAATAAGAAATTTCAGTTTCAGGAAAAGTAAAGTCAATTTCAGAAAAAGTAACTTCAATTTCAGAAAAAACAAATCCAATTTCAGAAAAAATAAACTCAATATCAAAAAAAGTAAATTCAATTTTAGAAAAAGTAACTTCAATTCCAAAAAAAGTAAATTCAATGTTGGAAAAGGTAAATGGATATTTTCATATAATTTTTCTGAAATTGAAGTTACTTTTTCTGAAAATGAAGTATATACTTTTTCGGAAATGTAATTTAATTTTTCTAAAATTGAAATTACTATTTCTGAAGTTGAAGAGGTTAAAGTTGATTCTTTGAAGTTTGAACGAAAGGTACGCAAATCATTTTTTAGAATCAGGAAATATAACCGATTGTTAAATGTACCTAAATAATAAAAGAATGTAATTTTCCACTTGACACATCTACGAAACCGAAAATTTTAAATGAAGGTAACCAGGAAAACAATACACTGATCTGTAAAGGTATTTAGTTTGCAATTATTTACTTTCTGTAACTAAATCATGTACAAAAAGAGTATAATTTTTTCGATCTTAGATTTTTTTATGTTACTAAGTTTATTCGACTCTTAACATAAAATGAATGAATTAAAAAATATTGAAGAAGCAGTCGTTAATTTATTCTTTATTTAGAGGACAGTCTTATCAAGAAAAACTAACGTTTCGGATCCTAGTAATCCATCTTCTAATGTAATAACTTCAACATACCCTGAAGATGGATCACTAGGATCTTGTTTCTCAAATATTTTTATTTCCTTCATTTTTTTTTTAATTTTTAGCACACTTGATTAAGACCGCGTGTGCTAATCTCCACGAGTCGATAAGATGTCTTTATTCACGAGTGGCATAGGTACATTTTTTCCAATACCTGACTTTAAGATCTTTTTGATTATAATAAAAGTTAACAATTGTGAATTATAATTAACATTTGTATATCCAAGAAAGCTGTAATTTTTTATTAAATAACGGTTGTAGACTCACTTTGCGGTAAATCTATTAAATTTTTTATTTTATTCAAAACTTTCAAGTAAGAGAGAAATCTTTTATTTTGTTGTTATCAACCCACATCAAATACAAACTTTTTATAGTACATATTTTTCTCCCTTCAGACGTACATTTTACGTATTTTTCTTATTAGAATAGACGTTTACTTCACTATAAAATGCAGCCTTGATAAAATGGCCAGACACTTTCACTAGCTCACTTCATGCATGATAATTCTTTGGGGCATTGCATGTATGGTCCCTGCGGAGGATTTTCCGCTTGCATCAGCCATCCTGCAGCTCCTGCTGTATTGGCCATAGTCCTGCCTCTGCCTCGCTATAAAGGAAATAAATTCCCCTGCTTTTATTTTGCAACACTTTACTGGTAATGGAAGCAGGACTGCTGACCAAGGATTCTGAAAAAGGAATGATGTTTGGGGATAGAGTTCATTGTTTTCAAATAAATAAATGAACAGATGAGAAATTACTTTTGCTAACAGGAATAGTGAATAACAGTAACTTATTTAGTATATACTAAAGAATATAAGGAAGATGGATTTGTGAAAAATTCATAGACCTCGCTGGGATCTTCCTATTATAAACTTCTACTAGTTTTTAAAATGTGGCAGGACTGTTCGTCATATAGATCAAAATGTTCACCTTGTGATAAATATATTACCTCATGTGCAATTTGAAAGAAAAAGTCAAGCCAGTAAATAATACGTAATAAAACGTTACATAGTTTTTAAAATGCGACAAGTCCGTTCATCTTTCACATGTTTACTACAGACCAAAATGTTCACCTTGATAAGTTTATCAGGTCTTGGGAAACATGAAAGAAATATTCGTGGGCGTAGGCAGTTAATAATACGTTAATAAAACTTTAATAGTAATTAAAAGGAAGGAATTAGACTTTAGACTAAACAACACTTACTTGACTTTCGGTCTATGGCATATTACTTGATGATGCCGTAACTGGCAATATTGTACAATATTGTAAAATATACTTATCTTGTATAAATTAAACCGAGTGTTTTTTTTATTAATTTTAATAAATACCTACTTCTTTATTGATGCTGGAAACTATATTAAGTTCCTTTCTATTCGTATAATATAACTATAGGTAAGCATTGTTTTATTTACTATTACTATTTCCGTTTTAAAACGTTGGTATTATTAATTTGAAATGTAAGTTTTTTTTGACGGTGACATTTATATGTCAGTTACATTCATTTGAAATCTGAACTGTGTAACTAAGGAATTGTGTTTATCTTTAAAACATAGGCACCGGGTTTTATAAAATAAATTATATTATATATACAGTATGTCCCCGGATTGAGTTTACAAAAGGAAAAAAATCTTATTTTTGATTTTACGAAAAAATGCCAAGGGAAGAAAAATGCTTGAATTAAAACGTATGTTTTTGTTATTAAAACGTTTAATTAAAGCAAGGTTCATTTATTATTATAAGGTTTTTTCGTATTTTGTCCTCCTAATAATACAGTTATTACATTGAATTTAGCATTATTTTAGTTAGCTTTCAAATAAAGTAAGGATGTAGGTAGTATATAGAGAGAATTTGTTAAGGAAATGTTAACGTTAAAACAAGATAAAAGAGAGTTAATTAAATAAAATAAAAAAGTATTTTGATTTTCGCTGTTTCTTCTTATTTGTAATTAGAATTAATAATCATTTGTCAATATTTCAAAGCTAACTAAAATAACGTTAGATTCAATGCAATACCTGTGTTATTAGAAAAAAGTATTTTGATTTTCGCTGTTTCTTTTTATTTGTAATTAGAATTAATAATCATTTGTCAAAATTTCAAAGCTAACTAAAATAACGTTAGATTCAATGCAATACCTGTGTTATTAGAAGGAAAAAAATACGAAAAAACGTTATAATAAAAGAACACTGCATTAATTAAAAGTTTTAATAACTGAAACATGCGTTTTAATTCAAACAAAAAATTTTCTTCTCTAGGCATTTTTTCGTAAAATCAAATATAAGAATTTTTTTCCTTTTGTAAACTCAATCCGGGGACATACTGTATTTATCTATAAAATATATAGAAAAAGTATGAACGCATACCTGTAGAAAATTTAATAATCTTTAATTCTTATAATAACAAATCGCGAAAAAATAGTTTTTTTTAATTTAATAGTTATTTATGCTACAAGTGTAAAAAGTATAGGTAGTCTTATTTCACGGATAGAGCAGCAGGCGAGTTCGTCAAATCCTATGAGTGAAATAAGATACTTTTTACTCGAGTTGCATACAATTTTTTTTACGTCTTCAATAAAAGTGTGAAAAAAGTGTCATAACGTTTCATTATTTCTCTTCGTAGCGATAAAAAAGTGCACATATTTTCACACTTTTATTGTGTTAAAAAATACATACTTTATAAATCCATTTTAATGAACATAGTGCATATTTTTTAACAGACGTAAAAAAAAGTATTTTTCGAAGGCAATACTTTCCTAACCTAAAGGTAACGGAAGGTAAAAATAGAAGAGATAGCATTTGGTTTTGGTTACAGTAAGATGAAAATCCGAACGTGATAAGTACTGAATTTTTCTTCTTCCTACAATAATCTATATTCAAAAGTAGAATATTTGGAAAATATCACATAAATATTATTGTACAAATTGAAAATGTAGGTATGTTATAGTTATTAACGTCATTAGGCCAATATGAGGCAAATAACGGACGCGACTGAGGTTTATATCAGCCGAGTTCGTTATTTGCATATCAGCCGTATGGCATTCAAGATTTTTCGTAATAACATAAAATTTAAACATTTAGGAATAATAAAATAATAATATAATTCTTCTCTTTTTGTCATACTGAACAACTTTTTTGTTGATTTATAAATTCTCCTTGACAACGTTCTATCAAGATGCTTTTATTTTTCTAGAAACACTTGATCTTTAATTGTAGGCTACTGTTAAAAATAAAGTTATTTTTATCTTTTCACTTTTATTTTCAGTCCTGTTATATCATAATAACAGTGTAGTATTACGATAAAAATATATATCATATGTATTATTGATTCGTTACCCAGCAGCGTACATTGTTTTGGGAAATTTTACGGCACTAGCCCTATAAAATGTTACTTTTGTCATTAATAAGTATTGTGAAAGTGGTCTATGAAATAGGTATATTGTTTTAAATAAAATTTGATCGTTGAATTTAAATAAAAAATCTGTTGTGGCCAGCACAAGACCTCTCGCCATTTCCATATTAGGCTATATAAGTATTGTATTTCACTTCGCTTTCGAATCGTCGTTTTATAACAAAAAATTACAGAACTTTACTCAAATATTGTTTTTTATTGTATTTAACATGTCTTCTGCAAACATATAATTCTAATTATATCTATTTTTCATTGTTATGAGGAGGTTTCTAAATATCAGAGATTCTTCCAATTCATTAACCAGATTGGCGGTATTTCTGATGGATATATGCATTTTACCACAATTTTACCTATAATTTCAAATATTTAATTAATAAAACAATAAGAAAAGTTAAATATACTTCCCAGAAAA
The DNA here is from genome assembly GCA_943142095.1 of Ophonus ardosiacus. NCBI lineage: Eukaryota > Metazoa > Arthropoda > Insecta > Coleoptera > Carabidae > Ophonus > Ophonus ardosiacus. The sequence continues at coordinate 8,598,688 of OW964830.1, read as the reverse complement.
AGCTATCAGAATGTCACTAAAACTGTTGATATTTGACAATGACATGTGTCATGTTATAAACAGTGGAATTTGTCAACTGGTTTCCTTAGTGCCTTGGCCTCTGCGATTAGTTTACTCTAAAAATTATAGTGTCTTTATCTCTTAATCTGTACAAGATATAATAAAAAATATAAATGTATTAGATGGAGAATTTTATGTTCTTCAATATTTAATAAAAAGAACTCCCCAAAAATTATATTTAGAAGAATTTTTTTAAGAAACTACTACTTCCGGTTGTTCAATTGTTACCAAAACCTTTTCAGCTCTTCCCAGGAATGTCAGATTGAAGAAACTGCAGTTAAATATTTTTTAAGTCTTATAGTTTTTGAGGAATCGTCCCTCCAACATCCATACATACACACACACACACACACACACACACACATACACACATCCACACACAAACACACAGACATTTTAAAAATGTCATAATCGGATTCTAGGGACCTTAAATCGTGCTTATTCAATAAAATCTGAATATGCGAATTTTAGCATGAATCCAATACCTCTCTTAGCGAGAGGTAAAAAGATAGTTATTTTTAATATTATTGCCAGAACTGTTACCTGCGTAATTATATAGGTATCTATAAATAAATTTGAAAAGAGTGATATTTCTTTGAAAAAGTGTAAAGTACATCATAAAGTTGAAGCATCAAACGAAAGTAGAATAATTTCCATTATACATGAACTACAATGTTTCATTCTCGCCTCGTCCGAAAATAGATCTCGCGCACAATATCTGAGATTGTTGAGCGAAGTATCGTTATGAAATTTCCTAACAAGCTCCACAGTTTTGCATAAAAGAAACCGCGACAATGAGTTTGTTACACTAGAGAAAAAGCTCGACATCCTTCAAATAGAAAAAGAGTAAAGTGAAACTACAGCAAGGCACCACGTGCTCACTCACTACTTTGTACGCTCTTCTAACAATGTCTACAGTCTACACGATTTTAGTTCGCAGAAAATTAATGTACTCGTGGTTCAGTTGCCAACTTCAAGAGGAATACATTACGAGGAGAATATAATAAATGCAAGATATCAAAAGTTTTCTGCGCTTGTAATGCAGTTTGAAACATTTCACATAAGACCAGTATGGGCGACACACATTTTATTCGTAAACATATCAGGGGTGGGATTCCATAACTCGTAACAACTACAAAATTACCATTGCTCTTGTTAAATATCAATTACAATTCGTAATCGCAATATCAACTGCAGATAACAGTTGCTCACGTTATTTTCTAATTAATAAATAACGACTGCAAAATTCCAGCCGTTCGGCAGCCATATTGCATTGTTAAATCTGACAGTTCGCCAATTTATTTGAAAGAAAACAGTAAGTACAAACAGTTTTTATGATAAATTAACAAAATAGTTTACTTATTTAAATTGGTCTTATTAGATTTGAATGATAATAATAATCTTGTACTCAATATTTCGAAATTTTTTATACATTTTATACATTATAACCTAATTTCAGAAGTTCTAGATAAAAAAGGTCAAGTAGACGTCGTTTTCACAGACTTCTCGAAAGCTTTCGATAAAATTAATCATTGTATCTTACTAAGTAAATGCCTTAACTTTGGTTTCGGTGATAAACTCATTCATTTCTTTAAGTCATACTTAGAAAATCGTCGTCAATACGTTACTTTTAACGGCTTTCGTTCACGTTATTATGTAGCTAAATCAGGTGTACCCCAAGGCTCAAATTTGGGGCCACTCTGGTAATAAACGACGTTACTGACAACATAAATTGCAATGTCTTATTGTATGCAGATGATTTAAAGTTATATACCGAAATAAAAACTGTATTAGACTGTAATATTCTGCAAAATAATATAAACAAAGTAACTGAGTGATGCGTTAACAATCAGCTAGTACTTAATAAAGAAAAATGCCAGACTATGTCGTATACCCGTAAGAAAACTCCTATTATATATGATTATATGATAGATTCTGTAATTTTATCCCGTTCCACTATTATTAAAGATTTGGGAGTTTATTTATACAACATGTTCATGAGCTAGCAACTTCAGCAAACAAGCTACTCGGATTTCTTATTAGAAACAGTAAGAATTTTTCTAATATTATTGCAATAAAATCATTTTACTTTGCCTTTGTGCGATCTAAGTTAATTTATGCTACCATCATATGGTCCCCGTACTATGAGACATCTATTACCAAACTAGAAAAAGTGCAAAGAAAATTTTTAAAATATCTATGGTTCAAAAGCTTCAACGTATTTCCTGATCGTAATATTGATTCTCAAATACTTTATGAACAGTTTAATGTAGATAGTATACAGAACTGTCACGCAAGTATTGCTTTAGATACTTTATCTAAAATTATTAACAACATTATAGATAGTGAATATTTGCTTAATAAACTGCAGTTTCGTGTACCAAGACCTTCCTCGAGATGTAATTTAACTTTTTATTTGCCTTCTCACAACTCTACTATTCTGTACAAATCACCATTGTATGTAATTTGTAACTTATATAACAATATTTGCTCGGATGTTGACATTTTTAATATATAAATAATTAATTTTGTTACATTTACTTGTATTGGGTATTTTACCTGTTAAAGTAATAAAGGATTATTATTATTATTAATTTCTCTTGTTACGTATCAACTACAAATAACGATTACTGTTATAGAATCGCAAGTTCACTTTGTAGTTGATATTTGCAATTGATATCATATCAAGTTCAAATGATAGCAACCAAAGTTATGGAATCCCATCCCAGTTTATTTATGAGGCGTGTGGCTACGTGTATTAAGTAACCAGTTAAGATAACTTAAGCCTCATTCCCAGCTAATGTTTTAACGCCTAATGAATAGCGTATAGTAGCTAGTGCGTAATGCATAAAAGCTTGTGCAACGATACAGCACAGAAGCATTCCCAGCTAGTTTTAAAAGTAGTGCGTTGTGCATAAACATAATGAACCAGCCAGGTCCAAGCTTTGTGCATAGTACATAAGCGTAAATAACAGATAAGACATATAGTGGTCAATATTTTTTGTTCGAAATGTCACTTGCCTAACCAATTAAAAATATTTCATTATACAGTAGGCATTTACGAAAATTCTACCGGTGAATTGTTACCGGTATATATCGGTAAACAGCTGTTCATCAGGTTACATCTACCGGGGTAGATATTTTAAGAACGCAGGTAGATTTGTAACCTATGAAAAGCAGTTGAAAGGTGAAACAGATTTGAAATTTGACGTAGTTAAACGTTTACTCATCTCGTCCTCTCCGACTCCAACTTCGCTTGGCATATCTACCTTTATTTGAGGTTAGATTCTTCATTTACTGCATTTACCTGCTGAATTACTCGATCCACAAATCATGGATCCGGTACATGGATCTGGTAGACATGGTACAATTTTCGGAAACGGTAACTATTAACCACTTCTGTTTTCGAACGCAGTCGGGAGATGTGGTATCTACCAGCAGAATTTTTGTAAATGTTCAAAAAAAAAAAAATCCTCAGAGTAGGCTATGAACAAAAAAAAACCTTTGCCAATTTGAAAGTATTTAATTAAATGTCAATTTGACAAGAGATATTGTTAAAAATGTTATCTAAAGAAATCAAAGCTTTTCTTCTTGAATTCTTATTTTAGAAATAGTAATAAATTAGAAAACGATGAATGGCAATATTCTGTATCCTTCTATATTATATTTTCTCCTTAAAATTACATTTCACGATCAATTTTGACATGACTTTTTGAATTGAATAATGATCACACATACGTTTTTGTCTACTCCAAATTAGGTTTTTTTCTGAACACACTGTACTGAAGCAATTGCTTTAGTAGTTTCAAAATTTATTGCTGATTCTGTAAATGTGTGTTATTACTAGTGGGTTCACCCAATATATAGAAAACGTTTATTGCAAAGCGATTCGGATAATTTGCTTCGTGAAATAAAATAGAATGATAAAATACTATTTTTCAATTACACAATAATAATAATAATAATAATAATAATAATAATAATAAATATATCATCACGGCATATTATCCATTTCTGGGTGTGCCATTATCTACAATACATGTAGACATCGGTAATGATGACGATATATTTTACCGTGTGGGCGCTTACCAAGCGTCACCTCACGGGCACTCATAGCTGGTGTGGAGAGTGCACCACACGGGTCACTGTTTTGTGCCATTTAAAATTGGAAATATTTGGTGTCTGTCGGGATCGAACCCGGTTCCCCCAGGTTTGCGACCATACACTTAGGCACGCGGCCAGGGGACCCCATTATTATTAGCATTATTATTATTATTATTATTATTATTATTATTATTATTATTATTATTATTATTATTATCATTATTATTATTTGATGAGCTTCTATTGAAAACTTTAAAGGTGAAAACAAAGGGCATAAATGGTCCACGTGTATTGTAAAATTCTTTATTACAGACTTTTCGTGCTTAGGGCAAGAAATAATTTTACAATACACACATTAAACCATTCAACGGTTGCTCTTTCCACCCCTTCCTCATTCTATCGAAAACAGAATTAAAAAGAATAGTTCATTTCATCTTATTATTACATTTCACGAACAAATTATAACCGATATTCTAGGAATTTTTTGACATTATAATTAATATCAGTTAGATGTCTAAAACCTATTTAGCAATGTAAATTACGCTTGCGTTTGTATAGAACTCACTATTCATTTTAATGAAAAAAAGTGTACTTTTTTAACAGACGTAAAAATAGTAATTTAAAATATCTTCCTTTAGATTCAAAGCCGAGTACACGAATCATAACAAATCACAATATTGAAAGAGCTTATTAATTTCAAATATAAGTTTCAAAAGTATACGGAAGTATAAGAAATCATATTATATTTAAACAGTCTTCCATATCTGTAAGTTGAATATATTCGTATCCGCTCCAAATAATGAAACCATGTACAGAACAGTTGATCAATTTTCAATAAGATATCCCGAGCAAAGGTGAAAAAATTAGGTGATATAAATTCAGACTTGGTGCTGATACGATATAACAAAAAGCAAAGATGAAAGATTTGAGAAAATATGACACATAAAAATGAATCTAAACGGGCGAACCGCTCGGAAATGCTAAGAACATTTACGTGACATGTTTGGGAAGGAGTCGTTGTTCCTCATATGTCGAGGATAGGTGCAAAACGCCCTACCCTATACCAACATTGATCCATGAAACTCACCAAAAACGGAGGATGAAACAATACCAAAACCGAAAGACCAAAAAGAATTTTTATCGACACAAATATTGCTAAACAAGATAAAATAAATATCTACGGCTTCCTTATTAGTTTATTTGATGGTTATAAATAGTTTTTGGACCTAATTAAGTAACATGTAAATCTTTTATGGTTTACATTCTATTATTTGCCTTACTAATTAGTCCAAATTTCTAATATTTCTTTTTAAAAACAAATACAAATCTGAAATGACCTATCAAAGGTAAAAAATAGATAAATAAATATATCATCACGGCATATTACTCATTTCTGAGTGTGCCACAATCTGCTTTATCGCAGATATACCGGGCGGGCGCCTAGCGGGCGTCACCTCACAGGCACTCATTGCTGACGTGGAGAGTATTCCACAGGGGTAATTTTTGTGCCATTTAAAATTCGAAATATTTGGAAAGGTAATTTGATCGAAATCGTAACTCTTAGGCTTGGTATTTCAGAACGGGATTAAATAAAATCTTGGTTTTTTGTACTTCAGTATCCAAATCCAGATTAACTAAACCTTGATTTGCGAACCAAGAATTTTGTTGTGTTGCTTATAGATTTTGAAGTGACATTCATGTTGAGCATACGCAAAAGTGATTTCTTTAAACTCAGCTGTTAAAATATGTTAAATAATTATCATATTCTAATAAAAACAACAAGCCTGATAGATATAGTTTTTGTCAGAACTTTAAATAATATTATGGATGGTTATATGTTGACTTCATTCAAATTATTAATTTTATTAATCGTTTGGGAGAAGTACGAAAGATCCCCAGACCACAAATTAGAAAAGATCATTTTCATTATTGGGACGATAATAAATTTTATTGCCGTTTTCGGCTATCCAAGGAGTCTGTGAATGATTTCACATAACCAAATTTTCAATACTTACATATTTCTATGGTAAATATAAAATTTTTGGTTTACCTACCCTCAAAGGTCGGTTTAACTTTTCGGTTAAATTAAATTCGTTTAATACCTAATTGAAAATATCGGGTCTAAAAGGGATATGGATAAATCCGGCAAAAACTCATTTTTCACTGCCTTATCTTGGAAATTAATAAATACCGGACCCATGTTTATGAAGTTTTTTTTACTCATTTTAATCAGTACTACATGTTTTTGTATGAATCATCCCGTACATATAACTCGATGTATTTAAAAACAAAATATGTTGACGTTTCGTTTATACCTAGATTGACAGTGCTATAGTCTGTAGTCTATGGATAGTGCGCATCTCTAGTATGAAACTTTGTCGACGAATCTATAAAATAAAGTTTTAATGTGAAACGTGGATGCGTTAAATCATGTTTTACATTATACTTTTATTTAAATCTGCTTTCAATTTGGAAACTATATTTTAGTGAGCAATAATACATATAGTTATATTCAGCCGATAGCTTTCAACTAGAGAACATACAGCATCCCCGCGATTTAAAGCGCGGATATTTGAACCGGCAAATATAAAATCTAGAACTGAAGTAGCCGCGTGCCTAAGTGTCTGGTCGCGAACCTGGGGAACCGGGTTCGATCCCGACCAACGCCTAATATTTCGAATTTTAAATAGCACAAAAGTAACCCCTGTCGTGCACTCTCCACGCCAGCAATGAGTGCCCGTGAGGTGACACCTGGTGAACACCCGCACGGTACAAATATGTCATTATCATTACCGGTATCTGTGTAAAACGCAGATTGGCACACTCAGAAATGGGTAATATGCCGTGATGATATATTTATTTATTATTTATAGAACTGAAGTATTTATTTCAGTTACGTGAATATAAGACATTAATATTTTGTGAAGAAAGTGATTTTATTGTTGTTATTTTGATAAATAGAACCTAGTATATTAAATATTGTATTACCCTTTTCCTTATTTAAATTCTAATCTAATCAAGTATCTTTTATGAGTTTACGGTTCAAGATATATACGAAAATACAGATATAAAAAACATACTATGTCCTTACCCTTTACAATTCTTTCCCCCGTCATAAAGTACCCCCTATTTCCCTGGCCACGAGTCGCCCTTGCCTCACGGCTGACTCTTCCATAAGCCTCTTGCGTCGGCAACTTTACTCGCGCTGTGCCCCGTCGCGGATATGTTTTGCATTTTATAGCTGATACTTGTCTTGTTTTTACAAATTGTGACAAAACTACACGCATAAACATGTAGGGGACGCATGAGCATGAGCTGGCGTAAGCCCTACGTGTATGTAGATGTGCCAGACAACACAATTGTTTCACTTGTCAACCCTGGAATGTTGCTTTTTTTTTCATGACGGCTGACAATGGTGAAGAGAATAATGAAGAGTTATTCGAGTGTGCGTTTGTCATTTTGAGGACTTAATTTGGTTCAGAAAGAACTGATGTATGAGATACATTAATAAGACAACAACTGTAAAGCTGCATTCACAAATAAAAAATAAATAAATAAATATCTAGGCAATTGAAAAAATATAAAAAGCCACTGTCATCAACCTAATTACTCCACCAAAAATAAACCCTTAATGGAAATTATAACATATTTTCCAAAAGCAAAATAATATAAATGAAAGCCAAATAGAGAAAATAGTATAAAACACTCGTTACAGAAAGCCATTGAAGAACTTGTTCATTCGCTCTCTTTTAATATATTATTACGGGGGACTCGGAAGGAACCTCCCCGAAGAGTGCAAGTTAAAGCATTCGGGCGTCCCCCGGGCAACGGCTTAGCCGGCAAATCCTTTCATACCAGAAGCATGTCATGTGAACCGAATTGTCCACAACCAGAAATGTCTTTTTCAAGACCATCATTAACTATTATCTCAATAAACATGGAGGATCTGTCTACGTGCAAAGAAGAATTGTTACAGGATCTTTGCCAAAAACCACAATTGCGACGTCTTATGAGTTAAGAGATCCTGTAATAAGGTGAGAATAGTGAAATAACAAGTAATAACTTTAATATAAACTCTTCTAAATTATAGTTCCAATATCAACATTTTAACTCTATCATCTTTGTAAGTCAAAATTCTGTTTAGAAATAATAATCATTTTTCCTATATCTCTGTTTAGTCTAGATGTCAACCGCGTAGACATTTATTGTTTTGACAATTAACTATAAGTTATTGGCTAGACTACGTGAAATCTTGTTATTTTGCTATGGATGCTACACCCTCGCACCCTTCATCAGATATGGCTGTTGAAAAGATAACCCTTTTGTTCTAAGGCAGTCGAGTTTTAAGATTGAAACGAGTCAGGTCAGACATGTAGTCTGTGTTTAGTGTTTGGGCGTTTTACGCCAGTACTCGTATTTAGATTAGAATGTAACTGTAAGAGTATAGTTTTGTGTTAATAGTAAGGTGTAATTATGTAAATAAAGTTAGTTAAAGTTTAGTAGCTTTAAATATTGTGTGTGTCATCCATTTAAGATGTGGTCATCATCTATCATCAAGTGTTTAGTGAGATAGTGAGCGTAAGGGTGTTCCTCCTCAGTAAAGTGGTGGACAAACCAGCAAACGTCCACCAGTTAGAAGAAATAGTGTCATCGTCCGGTAAGAAAATCAGAAAAATTAGGGGACCCGCCCTGTTACAATCCATAGAGATAGTACCCAAAGAAGACCAAAAGTCCAAAGACTATATTACGATGTAATGCTTTCTGACACGAATAAATAAATAAAATATATTGTTACACTCGCTGTCAAATAAATATGGACTGATGCTCAATTTTTACCTTTCTCTCCACCCTGTTTCTTGCCCTCAGGTGTTGCCGCTTCTTCATAAGTTGGCATTTTCAACATGACCAATGGAATTGGCAACAGTGTATCAATCTCCAGTTCATATTAATTTGACAGCAAGTATATATTTGGACATTAGTAATGCGTCCTTGAAATTAAGTTTCTTGTAATTACTTTTAAGATAAAAGAAAAAAAATCTGTTGTGGCCAGCACAAGACCTCTCGCCATTTCCATATTAGGCTATATAGGTATTGAATTGCACTTCCCTTTCGATCCGTCGTTTTATAAAAAAAAAATACAGAACTTTACACAAATACTGTATTTTATTGTATTTAACATGTCTTCTGCACACATATAATTCTAATTATATATATTTTTCATTGCATGAGGAAGTTTCTAAATGTCAGATATTCTTCCAATTCATTAACCAGATTGGCGGTATTTCTGATGGATATAAGCATTTTACCTATAATTTCAAATATGTAATTAATAAAACAATACGAAAGATTAAAAATATACTCCCCAGAAAAACCTATCAGAATGTCGCTAAAACTGTTGATATTTGACAATGACATGTGTCATTTACAAATTATGTTATAAACATTGGAATTTGTCAACTGGTTTCCGTAGTGCCTTGGCCTCTGTGATTAAATTACTCTATATATTTTAGTGTCTTTATCTCTAAATCTATACAAGATATAATAAATATTTTAAGTATATTAGATAGACAATTAAATATTGAAGAACTTCAATATTTAATAACAAAAATTTCCAAAAAATTATATTTAGAAGAATTTTTCTCAGAAACTACTACGTCCGGTTGTTCAATTGTTACCAAAACCTTTCCAGCTCTTCCGAGGAATGTCATATTGAGGAATCCATAGTTAAACAATTCTCAAGTCTTATGATATTTGAGGAATCGTGTCTACAACATCCAGAAATACACACATACACACATACACACATACACACATACACACATCCACACACACACACACAGACATCATTTTAAAAATGTTATAATCGGATTCTAGGGACCTTAAATCGTGCTTATTCATTGAAATCTGGATATGCGAATTTTAGCATGAATCCAGTACCTCTCTTAGCGAGAGGTAAAAAAATAGTGATTTGTTCAATCCTACATCTACAAATATTTCACATTTTCACCAAAACAGCACAGTGGCCAGGCGAGGCGGCAGCGTAGGTCAATTTAAAATTATAGTGGCAAATTTAAATTATATACTTAACACCTGTCTTGAGTTTAATGAGTTAAATAATATTTGGATTTGGAGGCTTGAGTTTGATTGAAAAGTGACAGTTTGCATTATAGACCAAGGTTAATAATAAATTATTATTGACCTAGGTTACCATGGTTACAAGCAAGCGGTAGTGAAAAACAATTTCTCATGTCAAATAAAGGTAAATAATAGTGGGTTCCTAGGCTAGTAGTGAAAAAAATATATTGTTATACTGGCTGTCACATAAATATGGACTGATGCTCAATTTTTACCTTTCTCCCTACCCTGTTCCTTGCCCTGCGGTGTTACCGCTTCTTCATAACTTAGCATTTTCAACATGACCAATGGAATTGGCAACAGTGTAGCAATCTCCAGTCCATATTTATTTGGCGGCAAGTATATATTTGGACATTAGTAATATCTCCTTGATATTAAGTTACTTGTAATTACTTTTGAGAAAAAAGAAATAAATAATTAAATAAAAAACAAAACGGACGTCTGACAAGTTGGTACAGTAAGTCATTTTGAAACAATTCAAAATATTTTTAATACAATACATGGAACGAATTCTTGCTCATGGAATTGCGAAATGCAAAAACTGACGTTATATATTTTTCCTTTATCATTATTTTCAAAATGGCGCTAAATTAAATCACATTTATCATGGGAAGGTAATAAAGCGGTACATTTTAATTAAAAAAGAAATGAAATCTTGGTACGTGGGATGCAACACGAAAATAGAACAGAATTTTAGTGAGGCTGTAATTGATAACAATTAATTTGAAGAAAGAGGAGATATTTTTTTGCAGACAATGAAACAAACCCTTCCTATTTCGTGCATCCATCTTCATTACTTGACAAGTCAATTGGTTACGCTACGCACGTCACTTGTTTATTAGAAAGTGTCTAAAATTCCTCGCGCACCCTTCAGCCGCCCTTGATTTATCCCTTTTTCCTCTATTTCCCGCGGCCTTCTCGCCCTCTCTGGCTTACCCAAGTGAGAACTCATTATTCTACCTGACTTGCCGATTTATTTTCTAAATATTTGGGGGCAACCAAACGAGCGAGATCTGATTTTCTTTCGCCGTAAATTCCTCCAGAGAATAACAATGCCTTCTTCATTTTAATAAGGAATGATATTACCATACAAAATAAAATTAACGCTGCTCTTGATAAATGGAGACTGCTTTCCATTATTCGCTTGAAAGTTTCAATAAAAAACAAAGTAAAAATATACGTAAATTAATGAGTATAAGGGGGCATCACACGCAACTTGTCATAGATTTTCTGTAACTTTCTCTATTTCATGCAACTTTTTGCGTATGATAACAGACTGATTTCATGCAACTAGTTTACGAACATGTTTGAAAACTTCGTAGATAAGTTGCACATACGTGCGTACAAACGATGTACGCATGCGTGGTTGAACTTAAAAGTACTTAAATAGACGTGTTGATATTTTGTTTCGTTTTGATGTTATTGATGTGAAATTTTAAAATGTGTTCAGACAATTTGAATACATACTTGGAAACAATGATTAATTTAATTGGATTTGTTTCCGAGTTATGGGATATTCGCTAGTGAAATAGAGCAATATGACGTCTAGCGGCGAAAATATGAACTAGTATATGGTAGTAAGTCCTAGCCGAGGTAGCGGCGAACGCATCTTTTCTGTCACTTATTTAACAAATAAATCACGAGTGGATTGAAATTTGCAGGCTATACTTCATTTTACGTAAGAAAATAGTAGATTACTCGTAAGAGCCGACCATTTTTACATGCATTGAATAAATAATTTAAATTTGTGAAAGCAAGCTTTGTCAATAATAAATATATTTATCTGTAAAAATGTCAAAATCTAAAATTGCAACAAAATATGGTTAAACATCACTTAATTCTGTAGATTTTATTTGACAACTGACAGGCGATATTTGTTTCGTTTCTGTGAAATAGGTTTATATTCTGACCAATCAAAGGGTACAATTTATATATCCCTAACTAAACCAACGCTATTCTTACGTGAAATAAAGTATAATAACAAAATCTATAACTTCAACACGTTTTAGTTGCGTTTAATCTATGTACGTCATTAGCACGCAGAAATCCAGAAATAATTAATTTCCATAATTTCCCGAAAACAAGAAACTAAATTCTATAGAAAAATGTATTAGAGATATTTGCCAATTTGAAATAGTTGGTAGACGAAAGTTATGCATTCATCTTTTAAAAATGGGAAAGGAACCGAGTAAAAATAATGCTTGCTCCTTGCATTTTGTTAAGCTAGATTATATTTTGCCGGGTATAACTAGAAGATAATAATTACTTAGTGTCTTTATTAAAATACTTCGTAATGAAATCTATACTTGTAGACCTGCCTGCACAAAGATGACAATAAAATAATAATACTTATCTCTCCATTAATCTACCAAAGACTGTAATAATGCAGTACTATGTATATTCAAGAAAACAAAGACTCGAATCATGTAAATTCAAAATTCGAGACAATGCTGAACATAATTTTTATATGAAACGGACTAGTTCGCAAAATTCAAAATGTTATTCACACTAGAAACATTATTTTTATTTAATATTAACTATAATATTAATATTACTTTGTATTTCAAACGCCGCAGTATATAAGAATACAGTAGCGGGAAACGAAGCATCTACCTTAAACCGGCCATATTGTTACGTCACGCGCTAAGCTCCTCCTCTTCTTCACTCGCGAATACCTGTAGAAAAACGTTACCAACCTTAAATATGTAAATGACCTAAAATATATGTAAATTTGCGCACATGTGATAACAAGAGTTGTGTATTTTGAAAAGTTGCGTCAAATCAGTTGCAGGTACCTGCGTACATGTGATACCCGCTTTAGTAAAAACAATTGTTTAAATGTTCATTATTCACAAACAACAAGCGATTGAAGTTGGTTAAGAATTGATCTCATGTAACATGTCCTAAGCAATTTGATTGGATGTCTGATTTGAAAAGCAAGATTCGCACATCTTTTGTGCCCGCCAACCGAGAAAACACGAATGGACAAACTCTAGCTCCATCTGCCGCCATAGTTTATAGTCGCAATATTATCAAACAATGGTGGAACTGTTTCAATATTCTACATTTTATTAAGAAAAAAATGCATTTTATTTATGCTTAATAATAATTTCTTCATGAATATAACGAATAAATTTATATAGAGATGTCTCTTAACCATAGATTCCTGGGCCCAAAATAAGACGATTTAATTAAACTTACCTTCATCCGAAAGTGCACTGTTTAGCCAGAATTCTGCTCAAAATTCTTTTTGGATGTCAAGACCAAGATCACTCCATAACTTTTTAATGACAAAGTCTATAACGTAAAATTATTGTTTTTCAGAAAGATACATTCTGTGCAGCAGAAGGAGTGTTCTTGGCACAAAAAAGAATTATAAGATGACTAGCTGGACAGAACATCTTGTAAAGACATTTTTAAAAAATTTAATATCCTTACTGTTCCAAATATCTTTCTACTTGAAATCTGTTTGTTTATTTATAAAAATAAATCTTTTTTTGATAGGATCTGTAATCGGCATAATTATAACACTAGGGATGTCAACAAATTTTATGTCCCAGGCTCAAGAGTGAATGTTGCTAAATATTCCCCTGACAGATTCGGTCTTGAAATATTTAATAAATTACTTGAATCCATTAAAAATCAAACGAATGAGATAAAATTTAAAAAAGAGTTAAAACTTTTCTTACTGCAGCACAATTTTTACGATGTAAATGATTATTTGAACATGTAATGATATAATTTCTTATGCATAATTTCTTTTATTGTGGATGCATTGTATTTTTTCTTTTTATTGTAAACTGACAATTTCTATACACATTGTATTGTGTCTACAGAAATAAAATATATTATTATTATTATTAATAAACTCTTCTGTCTCTGCGTAAATTGTAATATGTGTAACGATTTAGATAGAAAAAAATAAAATGTAGCAGTCTATCTAAATGTCAAACATCTAATATTTAATAACAGTAACAATTGTTTTACAGTTGTCACACAACCACACACACACACACACACACACACACACACACACACACACACACATACACACAGACATCATTTTAAAAATGTTATAATCGGATTCTAGAGACCTTAAATAGTGCTTATTGACTAAAATCTGGATATTCGAATTTTAGCATGAATCCAACACCTCTCTTAGCGAGAGGTAAAAAGTAGCGTATATTATTTCCATTAATAGAGAGTTATTGCAGCTTCAACGCAAAAATAGTGTGCACTTTAAAGTCACGTGACAGCCCGAGTGCGCATGCGTCCTAATAAGGTTCACGTTATATGAATAAGGAGACACGTTATGTGCAATGGAATAGCGAGCGTTTAACGTCACACGTTCTGTATCTTTTGAGGTTATGTTTCGGTGAAAAGTGTGGATGTAACCTCGTTTGTGTTGCTTTTAGCTTTAACGTTAGCGTGAATACACTAATTAAATGCGGTAAACATTGAAATTGAAAGTCCTTTATTTCTAAAATAAAGTGTTTTCTACATAAGGTTAACGTTTACGTTCTTTTATCTTAGAAGTTGCAATAACTCCCTATTATTATTGTGTACCGTATAAGAAAGTATGTTTATAACGAAATGTGCAATTCACAATGAAAATCATTGAGTGATTTCGAAACGACTTTTCTCTGAAGAGAAAATTAAAAGTTTGTGGGAAACAACTTTATTTACAATTCCGAAAATTTGGAAAAATAATTTTTAATTACGAATAATTGAAACTGTGTAGATATAATTTTTCAATCAAGAAAAATAGATTAATATGTAGAAAACAATGAGAAGTTCTGATTATAGTAATTAATTTTTTGATTGCCAAGCCCACGATATAGGCTACTTTATTGCTAACTGACTGCCATTTTCTTATGTGGTGTGCAGTGCATTTCTTCAGATATGGGAACGTACTTATCTTCAATTCTAAAATGTCTGGTAAGATTTAAAATATTTTATTCTCAAATAATTTTAAAAGTACGGCCACAAAGGTAAGAAAATTTCATTTACCAAAATAAAAAATTGCGATAGCTATTTTTGTAACAAGTGCGGCAAATTAGCGATTTTGAAATGTATTCAAGTTCAGGAATTTTCATGGAGGTTCAGAATATGTTGCAAACAATACTTTTGCTGCAATCGTCCACAAAAGTAAGAAAAAATACAAAATAATTTATAACTATTGATGTCATTTACTACTTTTTAAGTTGACAATAACTTTCAGTACAACAAAACAAAATTTTTATTACTCCTCAAAAATTTTGTTTTCATTTATTCCGTACTTCTACGAGAATTTGATATATCACGCACTCGTTTTTAGTTTGAGAACACATATATTTTAAATTATTATTGAAATATGTCATTGCATATTTTCGATATATTTTTTGAGATAAAATTTAAAAAATTAACTATTTTTAATCTTATTAACAAAGAAAAACAGAAATATAAAATACTTTTTTCAATAAGAACCTCTTCTCTTCAAATTACAGTGTAGGGGTTGCACAGATATTTTTTCAATAACTCATTACTAATTTTTTTAGGGCAGCAGTCCATCTTAATGTACATACATTTGTATATTAGTTTTCATGATGACAAAGTATTCGAATTTAATATTCCTAGTCAAACTGCAAATTTCAGAAAAAATATATTTAAATTTTAAACTTTTGTAAAATTGCCTACTACTAATACCATCTCCAATAACAACTTTGAAAGCAATAGAATAGAGAACAGAGAAAAAATTGACGATAAATTTACTTGACAAACAAAGAAATTATTTTTATTGTAGATGTAGACATTGGAAATTAATTTTGGACAAAAATGTTTCAAATAAAAATTGTAGGATATTAAATTCTACACTAATCGAATTATATTTTTCACATTTTGCAACCCGTCAAACTAAATTCAAATTTTTATAGATACTATACAAGGTGTCTCAGGACGAGCTTACGCTATCTATATTTTAAATACTATTTAATATAATTTAACGAAATTTGGTATAAAGGGATTATCCAATATGCCCGTTTTAACTAAAATATTTTCAAAGCAGTAGCACTTCCGGTTTGACCGGAAATTTACCTCAACTTTCTTATTTTAAATGGAATACGCTATATTTTATTTCACCATTGAATGCAGCGGAAAATTTTACATATGAAGCAATAAAAACATTTTACTCATGATCAACTACTTCCGGCGTTATTCAACTTTTTTTGATTTCTTGTCTGAAATCCGGCACATTTTTAAAACTCTGTATATCGGGAACGAGATCGAATTTTTATAATCTGAAAAAAGCCTTTTATAAAGGAGACTTTAAGCTACATTATCCATAGAAGAATCCTCGATTATTTATAAAAATGTGACGGGTACGTTACACCAAAATTACAGTTGACAAACTTCAAAAAAGACAATTTTTTTAAATGGAACCCCCCCCCCCCCCCTTTTATTTCATAAATGTGTCCTACGGCAAAAAATAAGGGTACTTTATGTAACATGTCCTATGTTGAAAGTTGATAGAATTTCAGTAAATTAGAAAAACATGTAATCTGTGTATAATTATTTTATTAATACGGATAAGTAAGCCATGGAAAAACAATGTTTGTTTTTACAAACTCATCTACTTGATTTCTTAGATAATTTACAGTTGGATCAAAGGAATTTAATATGGTACCAGCATGATGGCGCTCCACCCCGCCATAGAATAAATACTTTTTTGGAAACAATTTTTGAAGATAGGTAGCTGGCAAATAATGGACCACATAGGTGGCCTCCTCGTTCACCCGATTTAACTCCACTTGATTTTTTTGTTAGGGGTTACATTAAAAACGGCGTCTATCAAAAACCTTTAACTACTAAAGAAGATTGCCAACAGCATTTAACAACATGTCTCCTCGGATGACAAAAAATGCTACACAAGAAGAAGTATTGAATAGGTGTAATAATGTGCTTACATATAAATGGAGGACAGTTTGAATATGTATTAAATTAATCATAGTTTTGTATTTAGAATTTATTTGTTTTTTCCATGGCTTACTTATCCGTATTAATAAAATAATTATACACAGATTACATGTTTTTCTAATTTACTGAAATTCTATCAACTTTCAACATAGGACATGTTACATAAAGTACCATTATTTTTTGTCGTAGTACACATTTATGTAATATAAAAGGGGGGGGGTTCCATTTAAAAAAATTGTCTTTTTTGAAGTTTGTCAACTGTAATTTTGGTGTAACGTACCCGTCACATTTTTATAAATAATCGAGGATTCTTCTATGGATAATGTAGCTTAAAGTCTCCTTTATAAAAGGCTTTTTTCAGATTATAAAAATTCGATCTCGTTCCCGATATACAGAGTTTTGAAAATGTGCCGGATTTCAGACAAAAAATCAAAAAAAGTTGAATAACGCCGAAAGTAGTTGATCATGAGTAAAATGTTTTTATTGCTTCATATGTAAAATTTTCCGCTGCATTCAATGGTGAAATAAAATATAGCGTACTCCATTTAAAATAAGAAAGTTGAGGTAAATTTTCGGTTAAACCGGAAGTGCTACTGCTTTGAAAATATTTTAGTTAAAACGGGCATGTTGGATAACCCCTAGATACCAAATTTCGTTAAATTATATTAAATAGTATTTAAAATATAGATAGCGTAAGCTCGTCCTCAGACACCCTGTATAGGATGTGGTACATAACGTTTAAAATGATAGATTTATTTTGTTTTGGTTTAAAAATGGAATGATTTTGTCACGAAAAAAGTTGCAAATAATTAAATGATTATTATTCTGACAGCTTAATTATTTGAAATTTTGTTTCAGTTCCATCGCTTCCACTACAGTGTGTTCAAAAAATATTCTAATTTGGAGTAGGCTATGAACAAGAAAACGTATGTCAATTTGAAATTATTTAATTAAATGTCAATTTGGCATGAGATTTTGTCGAAAATTTTATCTAAAGAAATCAAAGCTTTTCTTCTTGAATTCTTAATTTTAGAAATAGAAATAAATTAGAAAACCCTGAATGGCAATATTCTGTATCCTTCTTTATTATCTTTTCTTCTTCAAATTATATTTCAAGATCACTTTTGACAACTTGACTTTTGAATTGAATAATAATCAGACATATGTTTCTGTGTCCATAACCTACTTCGAATTAGGATTTTTTCTAAACACACTGTACAAAAGAGCATCTACGGTTCTCTTTTTAACTAACACGCTAATTTTTAACATGTTTTCAGGTATTGCTGAGTTTACTATCAGTAACAGTAGAATCAAAATCTCGAGTAAGATTACGTACCGATACTGCCGGAACAAAAGGTCATAAGTCGATTTTATCAGTTATTGCGTTTGGATTAAATGTGCAGTACCAACATCAGTAGGTACATAATTTTGTCACAGACAAACCTAAAACTGGGTTTGTCTGTGATTTTGTCTGAGAAGGCTGTGCCATAATACTTGGAAGTTTATACGCTTGCGTAAATAAATATCAAATTTATTCAATACGTACTAATTGAAAAAATCGATTTACGACCTTTTGTTCAGGCCGTAACGGATATAATTAATCATAATTATTACTAAATTAATTTTCAGAAGTGCAATAAAAGTATTCCGTCCCAAGTTAACAATTTATTTGACATAATACCCGAAGATTCACTTCTTCCTGACAACATATTACATGAACCTACTCTTGTATGTTGGCATTCTAAAATAACCACAATAACCAACGATAATAATAAAGTATTAAAATGGAGGAGGTCATATAAAGTCACTTTCCAAAATGATTTAGGTAAAAAGATTGACCCTACAGTTGAGACTTCAAAACGGAAAAGAATAGGGCCCAACTTGTACCAACAAATTAAAATGCACAATATATGTAAAATACTTCCTCAGAACAATGTATATGAACCAGATGTTTTGCCTGATGATAGAAATATTTATAAATTTCAGAATGATTCCAATTTTGAAAATCAAATAATATTAAAGAATTCAGCAGAGCCTGAAACAACAACAAAGAGTAACTTAAAAAATGAAATTATCATAAAAATAAATCCAGGGAGCAATAATGATCAAGACAACTTACATTTTTTGATTGATATGATAAGGAATATTACGAAACCTGACACGACACACAACCCTATAAAAACTACCACGCCAGAAGATATACAAGAAAAAATTCATGACAAACCTGGAAACAACAATTTTCACGACATCCTAAATGATTTTATTGATACTGTACGGAAAATAACAAAACCTACAACAAAGAGCCCTGTAGAAATTTCCGCGCTAAAAGATACTCAAGAAAAAATGCACAAAATTATAGAAATAAAACCTGGAAAGAATAACGAGCAAGACGATCTGAATTTTTTGATTGATATAATAAGAAATATAACTAAACCTAAATCATTAAAGAGTCCTATAGAAACTATCACGCCAGGAGATTTTCCGAAGAATATCCATAAAATTATAAATATAGAACCAATAAAAACTATTGATGAAGATGACTTTATTTCTGACATTGAAGCGATGCTAAAGAATAAACCACAACAGACTACAACAGAGAGCCCAAAAGAAACTGGCACGCTAAAAAATAAAACTGTACATATTTCTAAAATTATAGAAATAGATCCTGAAAACAATAATAGTCAGGAAGATGTCAATTCTGAAATTGATAATATAATAAATAATATCACATCTACAAATATTCCTCAGATTACACCAGAAATCACAATGCCAGTGAATATCCGTAGATTTGTAGAAATAGAACCTGAAAATAAAAGTCTGGATGCATTCAGGAATAATTTAATAAATGATATGGAAGTGCCTAATATACCTCAGACCCTATCAGATCCAGAAAACAATACTAGTGAAGTTGATATCAATCCTGAAATTGCTGCTATGATTGATAACATAATTATTAATATGACAACGCCTAAAAATGTATCAGATACTATAAATCCAGAGATTAGTCTTAGAATTCTAGAAATGAATCCTGAAAATAGTAGTCCAAAAGACGATATTCATCCTGAAATTCTTGCAATGATTAATAAGATAACTAATAACGTGACAACGCCTAAAAATGTATCAGATGTTATAAAGCCAGAGAATATTCCTAAAATTGTAGAAATCAGTCCTGAAAATAATAGTAAAGAAGACGATATTCATCCTGAAATTCTTGCAATGATTGATAACATAATTAATAACGTGACAACGCCTAAAAATGTATCAGATGTTATAAAGCCAGAGAATATTCCTAAAATTGTAGAAATCAGTCCTGAAAATAGTAGTAAAGAAGACGATATTAATCCTGAAATTCTTGCAATGATTGATAACATAACTAATAACGTGAAAACGCCTAAAAATGTATCAGATGTTATAAAGCCAGAGAATATTCCTAAAATTGTAGATGTGAGTCCTGAAAATAGTAGTACAGAAGGCGATATTCATACTGAAATTGTTGCAATGAATGATAACATAAATAATAATGTGATAACGCCTAAAAATGTACCACAATCCGCATTAGAAGCTTCTCCAATAGATAATGTAAATGTAGATGATATTAGAGGACTACCAGAGAGTATACCACAACATACAACCACAACAAACAGTATTGATCAAGATGACTTGAGTTCTGGAATTGATGCAGTAATAAAAGATACATCACAAAATTCGATGGTAAATATTCCTAAAATACCACAAACAACATTGGGAGAAGATATAGTTGCAACCACTATATCTTCTGCTCAACAAGTAATGATAGATAATGAGGAAAAATTGGCTAAAACCGATTCACCAAGTGGTATCACACAAAGTATTGAAGAAAATACTACAACACAAGATATTGAAGAAACTACTACAACTTCTACATCTACTGCATCAGTATTTACTGAAAATTTATCAGAAAATACCGACAGTTCTACTGTCCCAACTGCTCAACGAATGATGATAGATGATGACGACGATCAAGATTTTGATAACCCAGAAACACAATTCTCTTTAAGGGTAATACATGTATTTCAATCAGGTGATATACATGTGGAATGTAAAAGTGTTAGTAAAACTATCGAAAAATTGTCAACATCAGTCGAGTCCTTTGGCTCATATTTCAACGAATCCAAATTACCAGATCAAATTCTAATTGTACAAGTTCCAGAAATAACGATGAATAAAGATAATTTGCTAGTTGAAGGTCATTCAAGTGTTTATATCTTAAAAACCATAAAAGACATGCAATGTCCAGAAGAAGACGTTCCCGCAGTGATCATAATTCATAAAAAAGGAGACAAAAATAATTTTAAAGTAGCGCACAACAAAAAGCCAACAATTTTCTCCGACAATAACTACGAGGGATTAGTTGTACGAGAAGTTGACAACAAGAACCAAAATAAATGTTCTGTCATATACGATGATCTAACAATTAAACCAATAAAATGTCCCAAAATAACATTACACCTTCCGATTCTTCAGCAACCAGAATTAATTCGAATGATGTGTCCATCGAAAGTTCTCAACCAGATGAAGTTCTTAAATTTAAAATATTTCCTTAAGAAGACAGGGATTGTGGTATATAAATATAAATGGATATCGAAGCTTGTACCCGTCATTTCTGACGAAAATGAAAGTGAGTACGAAAAAAATTAATAATATATAGATAATAATATTAAATTTTGTTTTTTAGATGTTGAGGATGATGATGATGATGTCGCATTTTAAAGTATTGTACCTATAATTATTTTATAATCTAATGCTAAGTAAATATAATATATTTCTGTTGCTAAGTACATATAAACAAATATAATATGCTTTACTATTTTATTTTGTGATATTTCATTATTTACAAAAAATTTATAACAATTTTGTTATTAACTAAGATTTGTAATTAAAGCTTGAATACTGTTTTACACTCGATAGTAAATTTTAATTTAAATAAATATTTGTTAAAGAAAATATAAATCCACAAGCTTATAACATAAACTACTATTAAGAAAATAATTGTAATATGAATTTTAAATCACAAATATACATAAAACGACAAAATGAACTAAAATTGTTATTAACAAATCATCATCATCATATGCATGCACCCTTTTTGTAACTTTCGGTGTGAGGGTACTAGGGGCACCGAGCCGCAGTGTGATAAATTTTTGTTGCTGCGCGTTCCTCCATCCAATATATCGCTGCTGTGTAGCCTGCTCGGACTTGCCGATCACAAAGCTGACACCACAGATTATCTATACTACCGTATAATACAGATGCGACACTCGGCGATTTCGTTGGGGCAAATTTTCAAGTGCGCAGGTTGTTTGCGCATGCCATATATCAATTTAATATCATTAAAAATATTGTAAAGTAAATTAAAGATATTGAATTTACCCATCCTTGACAGGAAAGTTTATAAACAAGAACTTTAATACAATAATAGGAAAAAAACTATTATTATTATAACAAATAATAAGAAATGGCTTAATTGATCTTAGTTTTTTTTTTATGTTATGTTGTCATTTAATGCATAGTGTAGCAGTTGATTCTTACATATTATAAATAATAGGTATTGTATTATTTAATTCTTTGTTTTTATATTAGTAATATATTTAAATAAAATGATATCTACTGACTATTTAGTAAAAAAGAGAACATTGAAAAATAGAAACTTCTTTATACGGATTTGAACTCGCAACCTCACATAGATTCGGTATTTGCTTTAAAACCCTCGCTCTAATCAACTCGGCTACAAGCCAAGCTGTACTGTCCTCATATTTGTAGGATTTTGAGGTAGTAAATTATTTCATTAAAAACATGGCCGCCAATAAAATTTTTTGGAGACACTAACTTCAAAGGTACCGACAGAGAGTGTCGCATCTGGTTACGGTAGTATAGGTAATCTGTGCTGATACTCTAACCACACTGCCGTACTGCAGCCTATTAACAAATCGTTTATTTAATATTCTCTATTATTCCTTTTAATAATACCTATATCCTTTTGCATATTGAAGGAAGATACATAGACAGAGGAATAATTCTAAAAATCGAATGTTGAAGTTTGACGAAAAAGTATGTTTTAAAGTACCTTTGCTATAACCAAAATATGAAAAAGGAACGGTTGAAAAAAAATTAAGATACATAACTTTTACAACTGTTTATTGTAAAAAAATTTCAAACATCCTACAAGAATATTTTCAAATACAGAGGGGGACTAATTTATACCGCTGTAAAATTAAAAAGTACAACCACATATTTGTTGTGTGCTATGTTCGCATATACCGGAAAATTAAAAAAAAAAAATAATTTGAATGATTTTTGTAGAAAACTTCTCAAATACACGCTAATGGGCTACTTGCGTACCTTTTTTTTATCTCATTTTTTTAAAGGGCAGGTAAAAAATTGCTACCCATATTTTTTTTTTGACAAAATTTTTATTAATTAGCCAGAAAAAAAATAATGAAATTTGATTATTTGAATTACCGCCATGTATGACGTAGAACTACGCCGCACCAATGAGTGATCGTAAAGCTATAGCGTTTGTTTGTACGGGTAATGTAGATCTGCTGTTTGACGTTTCAACGATAGTTTGGAGGTTAGTATTTTAGTTTGTCTTTTTCGTATCGATATTTTAAATGACATGTAACTACCTATGTGTTTATTTGTAAAGTAATTAATATATTTGAGAGCCCAGAGAGAGAAAAATGTCAAATTCAAATTAAAACTTTCTCGCAAGCAATGCCATCTATAAGTTACATTCTTAAACATGGTTCCCCCCTTCATTTCAATATAATGACGGCACAGAAAATTTTCTTTCTTAATTTACTAAAAAACAAATAATATTTTTTTAAATAAAATTTATTTATATTTTTATATATGTTTTCTACATAATATTACGTATATAGTAATAGAAATCGGATTTTCAGTACCACGCAAGTAGCCCATTGCAAAACTAGGGACAAAAAAGTTAATATAGAGAAAAAATTAAATGTAAATACAAATACCAAAAATTAGTAACTAGGTTAATTTTTAATAAAAATGCATATATTTAATATCACTGTAATAACGACGCTATAATTGATGCTCTTTTTCTAATTTAGTTTAGAAATTTTACTAGTTTCTTACATATATCGAGATTATAATATCGTCGTATAATTAAAACTAAAAACTGGCTACATTAATCCAAACTAATTTACCAAAATTAGAAATACAACCAATAATTATTTCTTATTTTTGTAATTAGTATCTTTGCGTCTTTGGGTAGGACTACGGATTACATAAATGTATTGTCTCATAAAATATTTACATTTTTCCTTTATTCCAATCTTGGGAGTTGCAAGTTTTGTGACAAACCTATGGCAATTATTAATTATTAATTAAGCTATTTATTGCGATCCTTTGTGTTTCGATGAGTATAAAGAGTACCACCATTTTGCTATTTGAAAATTGGATATATTTTTCAAATTTGACGGCAATCAAATTCGAACCAGTAGTGACAGCACGCACTTAGAATTCTGTCAAATGAGGCATTTGTTTTCGCTTTTTCTAGATGAACCGAAAATTTGATAGCATGCGTGTCTCAAAATATTCGCTTGCAAGCGTACGACGAGGCGAAAGTATTAAATTCATCATTTTGTAACAATTCAATACAAAATCAATTTATATATTTGATATATGCAACTGTCTTAATATTTTCTATTTTAATAGTATAAAACCATAAAATTCCGGAAACAAAAAAGAAATATATAATTCTAAAGTGCATGCTTCCAAGATTCGTAAAAGTAAAATCGTATTCGCCTGCTTTCTATGATAGAATTCTAAAGTGCTACCACTACAGTAATGGTAGCACGCACTTTAGAATTCTATCACAGAAAGCAGGCGAATACGATTTTACTTTTACGAATCTTGATAGCATGCACTTTAGAATTCTATATTCGCTTTTTGATTCGGAAATTTATGAATTTATACTATTAAAATAAAAATATTATGACAGTTGTATATAATAAATGTATAAATTATATATAAATTGGCTTTGAATAGAACTGTGGCAAAATAATGACGTTACTTTGACACTTTCGCCTCAAGTCGAACGCTTGCAGGCGAATATTTTGAGACACGCATGGTACCAATTTTTCGCTTCGATGCGAAAAGCGAAAACAAATGCCTCTTTTGATAGAATTCTAAAGTGCGTGCTACCACCACAGGTTCGTCAGAACTTATTTACCAGATTTTAAAAAATGACGTAGTGTCGCTGTTTTGTTGAGAAATAGCCGTGGTGCGATTTCCAATCTGCAGTGTTATTACTAGAAGCTTGTTATTATTTTAATGAAGGATGAAATATGGCTTTGGCATATCTGGTTAATTTTGAATTTATTGTTGTGTAGATACGCGTGAGTCTTAAAAAGCGCGCTGGATGTTCCGAGCACGGCACTCCGCGATCCGATACCATCGTCCCGGTTCACTTTAATGCCAATTTAACGTTTAGTGTGTAATTACATTTTTCATGTTTTATTTCAGGTCATTACTTCAGCTGGTATTTTACACCTTTCTTGATCTCAAATACGGGATATGATGATTAATTGTCTCTGCTCTGCACATATTTTTAATTCTTTCCAAACAGTTTTATTTCGTTATCGGTTTAATGTCTCGTACTTCATTTATCTCATTCAAAAATGTTTTTGTAGGATAATTTAAAAATTGGGGCAAATGCCTATTTGATTATTATTAGTTTTAGACCTACAGTCTAAATGACAAAGTTAAGAGTGAACTTAAATGCCACCTTTTTATGTAAAAAGTTCCTAAAACCCTAAAATCCAATTTTAACATTTTCACGATGATTTCTGCATGTGTGTGTGTGTATGTGTGTGTGTGTGTGTATCTATGTGTATAGGTTTTGTCAAAACTAACTCAAATACTATAATTCAGAAAATTCTGAAACCTTATTTTAATATTTATGGAAAGATTTTGCTATAAATCAGGTAACCGGAAATGGCACTTTACTTGAAACTCAAATTAGTTTTTCTTCAAAAAATACCTCCAATTATATTTTTTTCGCAATTACGTTATTATAAGAATTAAAGTTTATTAAATTTTTCTACAGGTATGCAGTCATACTTTTTACCTTCCGTCACCTTTAGGTAAGGAAGGTATTGTCTTTGGTTAAAAAATTCGGTGGTGAGTTTTTAATGAATAAGCATGTTTTAGGGTCCCTACAATACGAATATACCATTTTTAAGATTATGTCTGTATGTATGTATGTATGTATGTATGTATGTGTGTGTGTGTGTCCGTGTGTGTGTGTGTGTGTGTGTGCGTGTGTGTGTGTGTGTGTGTGCGTGTGTGTGTGTGTGTGTGTGTCCGTATGTGACAAATTTTTCTCCGACGATAACTCCAATACTACAATTCTAAAAATTATAATTCTTTCGTATTCCTCTTCTGTACAACCATATGAAGAGTTGATTAGATTTTGGTTATAATTACTCCACCGGAAGTACCGTTATTTGAAGTTTTTAAACTCCTAAACAAGTAAGAAATAGTTATTTATGCAACAAGTGTAAAAAGTATTGTCTTATTTCACGAATAGGAAAGTTTATCTTATGAATCCTTGAATCAACAATGATATTTTTTCCGGTGGAATTACTTAATAATTATTTAGGTCCAGTTTTACAATCTCTGGTTAAAATTTTAACTGTCAGTTAAATAAACAAAATTGAATCGAAATGAAATGACAGATGACAAACTGATCCTTGCTGTCAATAATCCGATTTAAATAAATAAATATATCATCACGGCATATTACCCATTTCTGGGTGTGCCAGTATCTACAACACATGTAGACATCGGTAATGATGATGATATATTTTACCGTGTGGGCGCTTACCAGGGGTCACCTCACGGACACTCATAGCTGGGGTGGAGAGTGCACCACAGGGGTCACTTTTGTGCCATTTTTAAAATTGGAAATATTTGGCGTCTGTCGGGATCGAACCCGGTTCCCCCAGGTTCGCGATCAGACACTCAGGCACGCAGCCACGGGACCCCATAATAATAATAATAATAATAATAATAATCCGATTTAATATTGTTTATTGAACTGGCAGTTCAAATTTTAACCAGAGATTGTAAAACTGGTCCTTAATAGTATCATTCACAGTTTACAGATTTATGTATACCAAAATAAAATGGGTACCTCCTAAATTTTATAAGAATAATCAAATACACTCCTGGACAAAATTAACGCATCACTTTTAATTTTTCGTTTATTTCACAAAGTTTGCTTATTTTTGGCATGTTTTATGGTTTTTTAAATTAGTCATTTACAGGTAATTAAAAATCTGTAGAAAATAACGCAACATAATATTCTTTTAAATTAAAAACTACAATATTATTCAAAATGAAGACAATGTGATTGGTTTAAATTAATTAAAATTTAAAATTTTATGGGAAAAAATTATAGAATATTTGGTATTACCACTTCTTACATTAATTATGGCTTGCTTTCTTCGTTCCATGCTTCGAAATAAATTTCGAATTGCATGGTGAGGTATGTTTTCCCATTCTTGTAGCCCAGCATTCTCTAGCTCATCTAGAGTGCATGGGACGGGTCATATGTCTAGAACCCTAAATTTTCAACTGAACCATAATAAAAATTCATATATTATTCTGTTTTAAAATAAATCGCGAAAATATAAGTGATGCGTTAATTTTGTCCAGGAGTTTATTAATTTTTCAACTTTCTGAATTTTGATTATATACGAAATCTATTCGTATATTTATGAGTACATTCACCAACAATATGAAAATATTAAAATCTACGTATTCTCAAAATAGAAATACAGACATTTATGCACCACAATTTTTTTATTAAATACAAAAGGCTGTTATACTCAACTAGCTTAGAACGCTATATGGAAGCCACAGCATGAACTAAAATACTTATGAAATATTCACTGTAAAAGGAGTATTATGAATTTCCAACTTTACATTTTCGTAGTTAACAAACTTCTTATTGTTGTTTTATAATACAGATTTACTTTCATATTAGTTTGTTAATGCAAAAGTAGCTTGCTTTTATGCAGTTTCCCAGCACAATAAATAAATTCCCCAATATGCAATAAGTGCTGACTAGACTAAACAATTTACAAAGCTATTGAAACTTCAAAATGCACTCAAACCTTCCATCACAATTCTCTGTGACGTGGACCGCCGTTTCTTTGGCCTTTTAGCGAGCGATCCTCGCCGCTTTCCGCCAATAATCGTATATAATTTCATTAAACATAAAGGGAAATATAGCTTGGAATTTCCTGCGAACGGGAACGGCTGAGCGCTCGTTGAAATATATTTTCCTTGCATAGCGTAGCGATACAGCGGTGGTGGGTGGGAGCCAACCCTTTTCCCAATGGTGGGGGTAACGTATACAAAGCGACGGGCTAATTCTGAATTATGGTATCCTCTGGGCCTTACACACAAACACGGGAGAACCCTGACGGAGAATGATCAAATTCATACCAGAACACAAAATATTTTATTTATCCTCGCATTTATGTCATTTGTTTATTGATGAATGAATACTTTTTTTTACCTTCCGTCACCTTTAGGTAAGGGAGGTATTGTCTTTGGTCAAAAAATTCAGTGGTGAGTTTTTAATGAATAAGCACGTTTTAAGGTCCCTACAATACGATTTTACTGGTTTTACGATGATGTCTGTATGTATGTGTGTGTGTGTGTGTGTGTGTCCGTGTGTGTGTCTGTGTGTGTGTCCGTGTGTGTGTGTGTGTGTGTGTGTGTGTGTGTGACAAATTTTTCTCCGACGATAACTCCAAAACTACAATTCTAAAAATTATGATTCTTTCTTATTCCTCTTCCTTACAACCCTATGAAGAGCTGATTAAATTTTGTTTATAATTGGCGAACCGGAAGTACCCTTATTTGAAGTTCTTAACAGTTTTTCTTGAAAAATCTCAGTTAAATATCATTTTCGACATTTTATGTGATTATCAATAGAAAGAATATCTTATTCTCTATAAGGTTCGATTATACATTTTCATTCATATTCAATAGATATAGAGTTATAGAGAGATTAAGAGAGATTAACTTTCGAAAATCAGGCAGCTTTGCAAAAATTATGAAAACAACAGATATATTCAAAAAAATCTAATTGACAGATGTCAGTGGCAAGTGCAAAGCCAAAGTGGAAAGAATATGATCTGAAAGTGATATAAGTGACAGAGTGTCCCTCGCCAGTGACTTGCATTTGCGGCCTCGCCTCAAGATAGGAACTTATAATGCCAGAAGTACGAGAAAGGCAAAAGAGAAGATGGAAGAACTGTATAGCAGAAGATTTGAGAGAGGAAGAACTATGTCACGAAGGTGCTTTGGACAGGAATGAGTAGAAAGAGTAAGAAACAGCGACTTCTAATAAAATAAGAGGAAGTGTTAAGTGCAATACATAATGTACGTTTGTATTCGTATTAAAATTTTATTAGATTTTAGAATATTTTCAAAGGAACTTTCAGTATGGATATGTAAAAAATAGTGTGTTCTTGTTACAATTATACAGGATATATAGAATCTTTTTCAAGGAACTTTTGGTATAGGATATGTACAAAATACATCGAATTGACGGAAGGTTTTGTGCTGGCCACACCAGATTTTTTAGATTTGCGTTCATAATGAAGTCATTTCATCCGCAGTTTTTTGTTTTAGAAGGTTGGTACTAGATGACATTTACTTAACCCTTTTTTATGTAATTTATTTATTTACTTTTTAGGAAGTAGATTATTTACAGTGGTCTGAGCTATATTAAGTAGCTCAGGCGGAGTGCAATTGATTTCATCTTCCACAACTACACTAAATTTACTTGATTTTTTTTACAAATTTTTACAATTTTTTAATTTTCAATTCACTTAAATTTGTTCGTAAATATGATATGACATTAACCTTTAAATAATAATTAAATGTGGTCAATTCAGTGTTACCAACTACAACATTTCACTTACAAATTTCTTTAAATTAACTCGGCTTAATATTAGCAGTTTTTTAAAAATATTTTGGTATGTAGAAGGCGCAAAATATAAAAAAATAGTATAAAGAACTCATTTTATAAGATTTTTTTCGGACTTGTCAATTAGAAAACGAGCCTATTGTTTTTACCCCCCCATCACTTTTCTAATCAAGGGGAATAGCGAAATATCTGCAAAAATTACGAAATAATGTTATTATAATGATGTAGCAAATACACCGAGTTTCATAAAATTTTGTCTGTAACCATTTACAAATTAGGATTATCCTCCTAAATGGTACCCCTGCAACAGACGGGGTAGGGCAATATTTAAAGAATAGTCATTCGTAAAACAGTATGTTTAAATTGAATAATTGACATGATTGATGAAAATTGACCAGCAAACCAGATTGAGGTTAAAGAAATCATAAAAAGTATAATTTCCTTTTGCAGGACTAAAATACATCTAGCGTAAATCTCTCTGTGAACATAGTTGCAATATGCAAACTAATATTTGCAGACAGTGTAGTCTGTCAAACTCCCCTATAGTATGTTGTCCATTAACATTCCTCCATGGTACATTTCCCTTTAAATTAAATATCCTCCCCGTGCATTTGTTACCCTTGAGAATTCGCCCTCATGTTACATCCTTCCCAACTACTAACTTCCATGCCTTACATTTGCTCGTATGCACATGCAGCAACAATTCCATCACGTGGTCAATTCTCCTAATGCATTAGCATTAATCTGCGTTAGTGGGCTTAGCAATGTCCACGCACGTTAGCCAAAACGGACACAGACACAGGGCACAGGAGCGATACACAGAGATAGGGATGGTGAGACGCTAAGTGTTGTTTAAAACAGGGGCGTAAATGATAATTTATACGAGTAAGCACTTTATCGAACACAGAACCGATGATATGAATTTATGGCACGTTTTAGCTTACTTACCAGATGAGGGTTCTAATTATTATTACCTACTTTTTCAGCAAAGAAGGGTAAATATGTTTCCAGGGATATTTGTTAAAAACATATACCCCATATTTAGATACCTACAAACTTCAAAATTTTCAAAAATCTAATGTATCTAGGTACTTCTCAATGCGCTGATTCCAAATTTTGAAACCGCAGGTCGATATCTCTTTTCGTTCTCGAGATATTTAGATTCAAAGTTTTGCTCAAAACTGCCCATTTTTAGGTAGTAACCCAAAAATGGGTCGAGATATGAATTTGGCGATATCATCATTCGATTTTACGGGAAAAACTACATAAGTACACCAATTTTCATAATTTTTGAACACCGCATACAATCTCTAAAGCAAAATAATTAAAAATGGCCAAAAATCGCAAAAATCTAAGGTGCCCCTTACAATTTTTTTCAGATTTTGACGATTTTCGGGGGTTATCAAACTTTTATTCATAAAAAATGAACCGGTTGGACAAAAATTATAAAAATTGGTACACTTATGTATTTTTGCACGTAAAATCGAATGGTAGTGTCGCCAAAGCCATATCTCGGCCCATTTTTGGGTTACTACCCAAAAATGGGCAATTTTGAGCAAATTTAGAATCTAACTATCTCGAGAACGAAAAGAGATATCAAAATGTTGTTTCAAAATTTGGAATCAGCGCATTGAGAAGTATCTAGACACATATTTGAAAATTTTGAAGTTTTTATCTAAATGTGGGGTATATTGACTTTTGGGGCAATAATTCAAAAATGCGTAGATATATAAACTTGGTAGTAATGCTTGTAAAGACAATGTTACGTAAGTGTACGCATTTTTAGAGTAATATATCTAGTAGCCCAAATAACTCTATGGAAACCAATAGAAAAATTAAAATGTTTATAATTGACAGAAAAATGAGGGTTCTCAGTGTCAAAAATCCATTTACATTACTGAAGGCTTTTTCTGGGAAGCACATTTATTATTTCTTATTTTATTATTAATATTTAAAATTATGAGTACATATATACATATATACACATCAGAAATACTCGTCAATGAATTTGAAGGAACTCGAACATTTAAAAGAGTAGGAGGAATCTTATCAAAGAATGAATTAAAAAATATAAAAATATATTAATAATTAGAATTTTTGTGTATGTACCACAAATGTTAAACACTATGGTTGGCTGCGCAAGCTCGGTTTTAACTAAAACACTGTTTTTAGAAACGTCAAATTTAAATTTCAATATTTAAATTCAACCTTATGTTTAAAGAACGATTTTTTTAAAAATATTTGTTTGAATACAAACTATGTTCTGCTTAAAAATCATATTTTGATAAATTTGATATTATTTATTTTTATTATTAAATAATGAAATTTGACATTTCTTAAAACAGCGTTTTAGTTAAAACCGTGCTCGCACTACCAGCCAATATGTACTTATATAGCCTAATATGGAAATGGCGAGAGGTCTTGTGTTAGTCCCAACAGATTTCTAAATAAATAAATAAATAAATATATCATCACGGCATATTACCCATTTCTGGGTGTGCCAGTATCTACAACACATGTAGACATCGGTAATGATGACGATATATTTTACCGTGTGGGCGCTTACCAGGCGTCACCTCACGGGCACTCATAGCTGGCGTGGAGAGTGCACCACAGGAGTCACTTTTGTGCCATTTAAAATTGGAAATATTTGGCGTCAGTCGGGATCGAACCCGAACAGATTTCTAATTTAGTATAAATAAAAGTAATTGTGTTGCATGTTGATAGTTTCGCGTTTCACCTTTGTTTGATCAGTAACAGATATAGGCATCAAGGTGACTCCTATAAAAATCGCCTCCATGTCATTCATACTCCAAAGACAATATCAGTATTTTTTTTTACCAATTTTTATCCCTCGACCCTTTCTAATTTAATATCCTTGTGAAGGACTAAACCTGTGGGCATTACGCCGTATAACCGCTAACGCACTATGCACTCTATTTCACTGTACTCGTACTGTGTATACCCTCTAGCAGTAATTTTAATTAAACGCAAGGCCATCCCATGCATCAGATCGCCGAGAGCCGGCAGTCCAGCTTAAATTTCACACTGGCTGGTTGCCGATGGCTGCAGGACACCCGACAATCACCCGTTTACGCTCTGCCACCAATAGCGGAGGAAAAGTGGTAGGGATGGAAAAGGGAATTCGATTTAGGGTGGAAATGGACAATACAGCTATAAACGAAAATAAAACAAATAAATTCGTTAATGTTTTTTTCTTCGTGTTACGTAAGTGTACAACGTTTAACCCTTGGTAGAGCTGACCCCATAGATAGTAAATCTGGCAATAATTTTTGTTTAACATGCTTTCTACAAGAACTGGAGGCCTTTAAAATTGACAAATCACGTCATAGTTCAAAATTTTGTAAAAAAAAGTAAAAATCAATGTGTTCCCTGGAAAAAATATGATTGTTAAAACTGAGGTTTTTTGCATAGACGTACATTTTTTTTTGTTTGATATTCTCAAAATGCTATTTACCTTCACCAATCAAGAAAATGCAGTCATGCATATAGTTTATGGCAAGACATTACAAAATAGTCGTGCTGCTGCAAGACGGTACAGAGAGTTATTTCCAAATAGACGCTTGATCTTATAAGTATGTCATTTGTGACAGGTGTGATATTTTCTCCAGAGCATATTGATTTTTTACTTTTTCACAAAATTTTGAACTACGACGTGATTGGTCAATTTTAAAGGCCTCTAGTTCTTGTAGAAAAATTATTGCCATATTTACTATCTGTAGGGTCAGTTCTACAACGGGTTAAGCGTTGTACACTTACTTATACGTAACAGCCTCTATAATTTTGTAATTTTTTGTTATATGCTGATGACCTAAAGATGTATCATTCGGTAAATAACATCAATGACTGTAAATCCATTCAATCTGATCTAAATCGTTTCTATCATTATACTAAAGATAATCGTCTGCATTTAAATATTAACAAATGTCATTCTATCACATTTTCTAGAAATAGATCTGATGTTTGCTATTCTTACACTTTCGCTGGTAAAATAATTAATCCCGTCTCAGAAGTAAGGGATTTAGGAATTCTTTATGATAAAAAACTTATTTTCGATGTACATGTCGACAACGTAACAAAGAAAGCATTTAAAATGCTTGGTTTTCTTATCAGGTCATCAAAGAACTTTAAAAATCCCAAAACCTTAAAAGTTTTATATTTTTCTTTAGTTGGAAGTCAATTAGAATTTGCAACAATTTGTTGGTCACCTCAGTATGCTATTCATATTAAAAGAATAGAGCGTATTCAAGAAAAATTTTGTAAATTTATTAGATATAAATTTAATAATTTTGAAATTAATATTTTACCTCTGGGAAAACGGCGAATCGTAATTGACTTGATATTTTTATATAAATTAGTAAATAATAAAGTCGATTGTCCTGATCTATTAAACAGTTTGGGCTTTCGCGTACCAATTTATACGACTAGAGCAACGGATTTATTCTGTTTAGGATTTAATAGAACTAATGCTGCTTTCAATTCTGCACTAAATCGTCTACCATTTTTTTACAATAAATATGTGTCTTATAATAATTCAATTGATATATTTCTTTTTAGTTTATCACAGTTTAAAAGGCAAGTGACAAATGTAGTACTGTCCTTTAATTAGTTATTAATTTTTCTATTATGTTTTCATTGTAGTTGGTTATTTGTATCATGAAATTATATACTGCTATATTATTATTTCTAATGTAACTTAATTGCTAATGTATTTTTTATTTTGCATTTATGTTGTATGTGCTTTCCTGTTATTGGGACATGGCCATGTTGGAAAGCCGAAGTTAAATAAAATAAAAATAAAAATATTGAAAATATGGTTGTACCATCACTAGTCATACTTAAATTACATGATTTATCATTCATAATCATTTGATCACGTTTTCATTTATTTGTCTCCCGTATATGAATTGTGATTTTCCATCTATTATGCATTATTAACTCCATCCACCCGTATGTGGAAATGAGTGTCGTGTGACGTGACTTTTATTTTGTTTGTATCTCGGCAGTGAAGCGTTTAACCCGGGTCGTAGGTCGTAACCCTTCACATTCGTCACTGTTTGTTTTATAGTTCCCCGCTTCATTGAATTGGGTTGGGTTGGATCAAGGATTATTTCTCTACTGCTCACATCTTTTCTTAGACTTTTATTTGTGGTGAACACACAATACTTTTATACAAGAAAATAAATAAATATCCAAGTATTTAATTATACCGGGTAAATATTTTGGACCCTACCCATGAAATTAAAGCGAGATTGTTTCTTGTTCTAACCGCGAATGTTATGTTAATATTTGGATTAGAAAATTAAGTCCAAATGTGACCATTTACTTGCCCGTGAAATTAAAATTAATTGCGGTACCATAATGAACATTTTACAGGCATTTCAGTTTGTAAAGGACGGAAATGTGCATATTTACCATTATTTTGCTCTTCGAAAACAATGTTAAAGTAAAAATAGTAACTACAATACTTATGGCGTTAACATAGAAATATAAAATTCTATATATTTAATTTTATTAATTATGTGAGTAAATGCCAAAACAGACTTGCCACTTTTTCAAATATACCTATGACAAGTAATTTAAAGTTTGTCGGATTATACAAAATTAGTTTTGAAATTACTTTCTCTATTGCTGATGTTGGGAGGAACTTAATTTTAAAGAATTTTTGGTGACATTTTGATATTTGAGATTAGTATAAATGCTTCAAATACACAAAATAATCAAAATATCTAAGCAGCAAAGAAAAAAAATCTGATGTGGCCAACACAAAACCTCCCGCTATTTAATATTTATTAATTTAAATACATGCTTACGTATTTAGTAATGCTTCAAACTATATTATGTTCCATTGCATATAACTATTGCTTTATTTACGATTTTTTTTATTATTTAATATGTCACTATTATTAATTTGAAGTGATTAGTTTTTTGACAATGACGTTTACCTGTCAGTTACATTCATTTGAAAAATAAACTGTGTAACAAAGGAATTGTGTTTATCTTAGGCTTCGGGATTAAAAAAAGAAAAATGATTTTTAAATTAATTGTAAAATATATAGAAAAAGTATTAATGTATGCCTGTATATATATATTCATATATATAAAATTCAATAATCTATAATTTTCCAATGACGTTAAAGGCGAAAAAATGGCATTTAATGGTATTTTTTGAAGAAAAACCATTATGAGCTTCAAGTAAAGTACCATTTCCGTTTATCCGATTTACACCGAAATCTAATGGCTTCTATTCCTATTAGAATAGGGTAGAAATACAAGGTTTCAGAATTTTCTGAGTGATAGTATTTGAGTTAGAGTGCAAACAAAATTTGTACACATACATACATACATACACCCACATACAACACACACACACATACACACACACACACATACACATACAGACATCATCGTGAAAATATTAAAATTGGATTCTAGGGACCTTAAAACGTGGTCATTTACTAAAATCTCGCTATGTGAAAATTCCTTTTATGAAAATTGTTAACCTTTTATATAAAAAATCTGATGTGGCCAACACAAAACCTCCCGCTATTGAATTTTTATTAATTTAAATACATACTTACGTATTTACTACCGCTGCAAACTGTTCCATTGCAGAAAACTATTGCTTTATTTACTATTTTCTTTTTAAAATGTCACTATTATTAATTTGAAGTGATTAGTTTTTTGACAGTGACATTAACTGTCAGTTACATTCATTTGAAATATGAACTGTGTAACAAACGAATTATGGTGTTTATCTTAGGCTTCGCGACTAATAAAAAAAATTATTTTTAAATTTATATGTAAAATATATAGAAAAAGTATTAATGTATTCCAGTAGAATATTCAATAATCTTTAATTTTCATAAGACATAAAATGCGAAAAAATGAGTTTTCGGAATAAATTTGACTTAGTCTAATGTTGCGCCCGATGTCGCATTTTGGCATTTAATATTTAGGATTAAGGTCTTCTTCACATAAATACAACTCCGAATAGGACACTAATGATATTCATGGTTTTGTACACTTTAGAACAACAAAAATGAATTATACAATTCAATTCAATTTGATGCTTGAGAGTAAATATTAATATTATATTTCATAAAATAGAAGCTAAGAAGCTATACTTTGACAGAAAATTTGACGTTTTGTATAAATTAAAACAATGAACATGATTTATTTAATTAGTGCGCGTTAACTTCAAGGCATAGTGTGCTCCTGCAAAACCCTAAAATCTAATTCCTAAAATCCTAAAAAATCACTGGATTTGGGGCACATAAATTTAGGATTTAGATATTAGGGTGCAATATCGGACACAGCCCAAGTTGTCCGTTAGGGTGTGGCACATCTTTTTCAAAATTTATAATTTTTATATTTTTTTTTACGTCTTTGACGACTGTGTTGAATACCATGTTTAACATTTACATTTTTATTTATTGACTTTTCCATGTTAATTTATTAACTTATTTATATATTACGCAATATGTATTTTCACACTTTTACAATTTTCATTTCCTGAAGAAGACCCATGTGGGGTCGAAACTGTCGAGACTGAATAAACTACAGTGTCTGATATCCAGAAACTTTTCTTTACATCAATAAATAACATAATCATATTTCAAACCTTGTTTTATTTCACTGTACCCCCTTTAATATTCAGCAAAAGTAATTGTTTGTTTAAAAATGTACAACTATAAAACTAAACAACATATTTTAATGCAGTAAGAATCATTTTATAGCAGGCTTGTCAATAATTCGGCTCTTGCCCTGATGCACATGAAACAATTGGCAAGAGCCAACAAAGTGTCTGACATCTGGTGGCAAAATCAAACATATAAGTTGTAGGGAAAACGTTGTGCTGTCATATAGGGTTATAAGCAAACAAAAACAAAAAATGACCAACAAATCGAAGAGATATTGTTCTGTACCGCAGTGCAATAATTATGCAAGTGCTGACATATTCGTTCATTATTTCCCAAAAAGAGAAATATTAAAAAATAAGTGGAAAATCGCGTTAAAAATCGAAAAGGACATATCACCCTTCACAACGTTTTTTACCTAAGCGATTTTATTCCATGTAAGTATTTATAAAAATTTATGCTTCAAAACATTATTAGATTGTTTTTGTAGTCATTAAAATAAAAATATTAAAAAATAATGATATACCAAGCCAAAAATTACCGTAAAGAAAATTCGACAAAAGCCCTGTACAGAGAAGAAAAATATAGGGAGACGTTACCTGTAAGTAGTAACTATTATTCTTTAATATTATATATTTATTTTAAATTGTTTATAGGAAAGAAGAAACTATAAAAATACCAGAAATTAAGCAAGAGGAAGACGTGCAAAACAAAGAACTTGATGTGCATTTGTATTTAAGTTATTACGATTGAGTGGGGAGTCCCTTTCAAATTAGATATTTGAACACACAGTTCATTTATTACTATATTATTCTGTTTATCTGTCTTATATCCGCACAAGATAATATGTCCAGCTAAAAATAATTAAAATAGTTAACATGCAGATTA
Source organism: Ophonus ardosiacus (assembly GCA_943142095.1). Taxonomy (NCBI): domain Eukaryota; kingdom Metazoa; phylum Arthropoda; class Insecta; order Coleoptera; family Carabidae; genus Ophonus; species Ophonus ardosiacus. The sequence goes on along the minus strand of OW964830.1, from coordinate 8,559,871 downwards.
CCTCAATTTTGAATCTTATTTTACCTTTATATACTGCTTCTCCTTCGACCATAGGCCGCACTGCATCATTTAAATAAATGTATATATCTGACATTATGATAAACATATTTGATTTCAATTAAAAATAACAAAATATCCTTAAAAGACAGCAACAAAACACAACTAGCACAAACGTAAAATATAATGTTTTCCCTATAAGTCGGTCATAAGTGCTGCCATCTCTAGGATGTGGCTCTCCCGGATGTTGTTAACTCAAAGTTACGCTCTTGCCACATTTTCGGGAAGAAAGTGCAGAGTAGTTGACATTTTGTATAATATTCTATGAATATGAAAATTTACAAGAAAATTAGAATCCTAGTTTTTCACCCCAATTCTGTAAGGAAGTTGGTAAGTCTTAAAAATGACAACCAATAGAAACAAATGTGATGGCTGTCATTTTTCATGTTTTATTCAGTGTTCGCTATTATTATTAGTTATTTGCTACAGCAATGTTGTCAAGTGAACAACTTTCTTACAGAACTTTACAAAAACCAGTCTACCCTTATTGTTATTGTATCTATTATTATTATTGATACTCACTGAATCAAGTATCTAAATTTATATGTGAAACAAACAACTTAATATAATTAATTTAGAGTTTATTCTTTTGAAATCTAAACTAAACAAACTCAGATTGTAACCCAATTTATTAAGTTGGTCAATATATCTCAATTAGTTAGCACTAGTATAATCACAACAGGACAATATAAATAGAATTAGCGCGATATGAGGCGAACAAACATAACGATGATGGTGGCCGCTCGTTGTCGTGTCTTAACGAACCCTAATTGCTAATAAGCGGGCGTTGATTGTGATCGACGGCTGTAATAACACCACGACAAATCACTCCGCATGGAATGCGCAACTGACGCTGCACTGCAATGCTGACATTATGTCGCCAATAAGGAGCTAGGATAATGTAGACTAGGCCAAGTGGTTACAGAGTAGAGGAGGAAGAGTAATAATAATCAACATATATTGACGTAAATGGTTTTTCGTCCTACTCTTCTAAATGTTCGTGATTCTTCAAATTCATTGATGAGATTGGCGAAATTTCTGATGCATATATGTAATATAATAACAATACCCAGTTTTCTCTAGTAATACTCGTACTCTTCCATTGTCCCACTGTATTCTGCCCTGTGTTCTTTTTGTCCACTTTTTTATCAATAACACTTGTAAGTCTTTTTGAACTAATATGTAATCTATAATTTTAAATATTTAATTAATAATGAAATAAGAAATATTAAATGTACTTCCCAGAAAAAGCCTTTAGTAATGTATTTGGATTTTTTTGTCAATTACAAACATTTTAATTTTTCAACTGGTTTCCATAGAGTTATTTGGGCTGTGAAATTCATTACAACGGAATATTTTATATATTTATAATTAGTGTTTCACAAGAGTCTTGCATTTTTCTTGTTCTTGTCTTGTTCTTGCATAAAATGCAAGACAAGAACAAGACGAGAGTTATATAGTTCGTTGCAAGACAAGACAAGAATCTGCATTGCAAGAAAAGTGCAAGAATAGCAAGATTTTTTAGTATTTTCGTGCATTCTTGCACTCTTACAATATTATATTAAAATTCAATATATCAACATTTTATTATAGGTTTTACCTTTAAATATCACTTTATCGTTTGTAAACAAAATCTAATTTGTTGTTCCAATAAATAGAAAAGTCTTTAATAAGAAATTTTGTATTATATTTTATCAGGTTTTTTTTTTTGAAAATCTGCTAATAGCTCTTAGTTAAGAACCACATCCGACTTATCATATATACTCAAAATCTAATGTTTTCAATCATATACGAGTTTTAAAACCAAATTTGAGAAGTTTTTTTATCATATTTTAATATACCTATTTTTTCAAGGAAATCAGTTCAGATCTTCAAGTAAAGTACCACTTTAGGTTTACTAATATTAACAAGAATCTAATATATCGGTCTCATTAATATAAAAGTGTTAAATACAAGATTTGAAAAGTTTTCAATTATAGCATAATACATTTTTTCACGAAAATCTCTTCACAGTTTCAAGTAACATATCACTTCCGATTTAAATATGTTGTTCCTATTGATATGAAATTGCAAGACAAGAAATATGCAAGAGTCTTGCAAGATTTTTCCTTGCAAGAGTAACACAAGACAAGAGTTATTTAAATTTCTTGTCTTGTTTTGCAAGACAAGAAATAGCCTAGCAAGACAAGAAATCTTGTCTTGTGAAACACTATTTATAATTCTCATCTCTAAATCTATAGAAGATATAATAAAAGTTTTCAATGTATCGGATAGATAAATAAATATAAATATATCTAAATAATATTTAGAAGATTATTTTACGAAACTACTACTTTCGATTGTCCAATTGTTACCAAAACCTTTTCAGCTCTTCCCATTATGGTCAGATTAAGGAATTTATAGTTAAATTGGATTTTAGTCTTATAGACCCCTCCAACATCCAGTCACACACATCCACACAAACATACACCCACAATCATCATGAGCTCGTGCTTATTCACTAAAATCTGAATATGCAATATTTATCATGAATCCAATACCTCTCTTATTGAGAAGTAAAAACAAATTCTTATTTGGTGTTAAAACAGGAATGATACATACTGCGCACTTCAAATGTTCAAATAATAATTGTTTTGTATTTCTAAAATACTTTTTATGGTGATGTACGACCATAAAGTTAATTAATCCCACACGTATGCACAGGTATAATTTTTCTAATTTATGTCAAATTTCCAGGAAAACTAATTTAACTTTTTGATGTTTCATTTGCCATTTCATAATTCACAGCCGAAAAATTGCCTCTGCTGTATGCAATTTCGGTGAGATATGTCACCTGCATACTATGCACCTTGATTCATATACCTTATCAGTCTCAGAAGTATAATTTAAAGTAGAATTACATAACAATAAAGATATCCCTGCTGGCATTACAGTTGCATTTCATGAGGAAGGTGGCACTGTATGGGATTATGTCAGTTGGGTTACGACGCTATAAGGGTGCGAATTGTTTGCGTTATGAAATAACATCAACGTTGGCGGTGGCAGGGCGGCATTGTTTTATTTTCGCAGGTAACTGGATCCCCATCACAAGACTATATTTCACGCGGACGGACAGTTACATATGGGGTTATGAGTTACGATGACTTGCCACCCTAAAGCTTGTCGTACTTTATATAAACGAATTTCTGTACGCGCCATGAATTTTTGAAGATTTCTTGTTAGGTTAGAATTACGTTTTTCTGGAATTTTGTGTCCGCATTACTTCCCAGAGCCTGTGAAATTGCATTTCAAGACGGAGGTTATTCACCGGCGTCATAAATTATTACTCACAGGAATCTTGCAAAAAGTAACACACGTACACTAGGAGTACGTAACGAGTACTCTACATAGGGATAGGGCAAAAGGCAGTATGCGCCCAATCCATTCAAACATTTATAAGTGCCGGGCCGCGCAAAGACGAAAGGATTACGAATTTATTTCCCTCAACTTGGAAAATAATATTTTACAGATGCTTGAAGAAAATAACGTTACTTGCACATTAATAGTGCATAAAGAGACAACGAATATAATATCATCTTTAGATATTATAAGAGTTTATAATGAAAATAATATATAAAGTTATATTTAGTTTGAAGCTTGGGAACTGACACGTTGAATGTTTCTAAGGAGAAGTAATTGATGTAATGTCATTTTATAATTTTATTCAATTTTGATGTTTTAAACTGTCATTATTAACTCCATAGCAACAACTATAAGTAACACTTTTAAATCACTCTCACAAAATTTTAACTCACTCTGCAACAAAAAATGCATTTAAAAATAACATCAAGAACGAAAATAACACTCACCACATAATTTATCAGACATTATCATCCCTTTTCATTATTTTTTACGACATAAATGACAGACAATGAAGCTTTTTAAATATATGACTTGACGTCTATCAGCCACGATTGTCATGCTCAGCCTACTAACTGTTTTTTATTTTGTCAAAATTAAATATTATAATGGTTTTTATTATTATTTCGTCAAAATTGAATAAAATATTGTACAAACCACGTGAGCTAAGAATGTTTATTCACTCGAAGAAAAAAGAACTTTCTTCTCATGGATAAACATTACCTTAGCTCACTTGGTGTGTAAATATCTATTATTGAACATTAAAAATAAATAGAGTGCATTTGTTCTAAAACTGCGTTTGTTAAGATTTAGAATAAATGCGCTCTATTTATTTTTAATGTATTACTTAAATTACTTTCATGCTTAAGATAGACAAATTCTTATGGTCCGAAACGTCCAACTAACGTTCAATAAAATTATAAAATGACATTAGATCAATTAATGAAATGATTTTGAAATTCTGGACTTGGCCAATCAGTATCTACCACGTGACTTGTCACAGCTTACATTTGACGTTTTGTCAGTTATTAGTTCAATTTTAGGTTACAATTTTATTTTCATAGAAATAAATTTGTAAGACGCGAATGAACAAGATCGGGAATGCTTTTACTATTGTTGTTTTGTATAATAAAGAAATAAAACAAACACAAACTTAAAAACGTAGATGGTCTGTTAGGTTGTGTTTAGGCCTATGAACACATTGATTTGTCAACGGGCAGTATCATATTCTGTTTCTGAAGGTGAAATAACAAGATCATGAACAATAATTTTTCATACAGTTTGTCCACAGATTGAGTTTACAAAAGAAAAAAAATCTTATTTTTGATTTTACGAAAAAATGTCAAGGGAAGAAAAATTTTGCTTGAATTAAAACGTATGTTTTAGTTATTAAAACTTTTAATTAATGCAAGGTTCTTTTATTATAACGTTTTTTCGTATTGTGTCCTCCTGATAATACAGTTATCATATAGTTAGCTTTGAAATATTAACAAATGATTAAATGTCACAAGTAGGTAATTCTAATTATCATATAGTAAGAAGGTAGGTGTTGTTCAAAATAGAGATTATTTGTTAAAGAAATGTTAACGTTAAAACAAGAAAAAGAGAGTTAATTGAACAAAATAAAAAAGTATTTTGATTTTCGCTGTTTTTTTTTTTATCTATAATGAAAATTAATAATAATTGGAAAAATACTACCTGTTTTTAGTTTAAGTTCCGTAATTTATTATTTTAACCCAACGTTTCGGCACCATAAACTGGTGCCTTCTTCGGGGGATACAATGACATATTTTTTGAAATAACAAAAACAAATAAAAAAAATAATAATCATTTGTCAATATTTCAAAACCGTTATAATAAAAGAACATTCCATGAATTAAAAGTTTATATAACTGAAACATGCGTTTTAATTCAAGCAAAAAAAATTCTTCCCTTAGCATTTTTTCTTAAAATCAAATATAAGAATTTTTTCCTTTTGTAAACTAAATCCGGGGACATACTCTATACTCGTATAAATGTGCATGTCTTTAATTCCTTGGTATCCCTCGTTGCATTAAAATTACGCAAACGATTTTATTTTTGTTCAATTCATTTGCTTTGAAAACAAAATCAATTTGTTCCTGTGAATCCTTCGAAATGTCAACAACTCGCAAACAGAAAAGATAGCTGACGGGTAATGCAAAGTTATACGTTACCGCCATGTTTATTAGTACTCTCTTGTGATTGGTCGAATTTGAAATTTACATTTGGAAATGTAAAATATAGTTTTAATCTAAATCTAAATTTCAACTTTCTAAATTTGTAAATCGTTCATAAATCATCGTGTGCGTTTTACGTGAGTTTATATTTTAAAATCTAAATTATACATTGTAAATAAATGTCACTGTTAAAAAAATAATAATTTCAAAGAGCAGTAATTAAAAAAAAAATAGTAAATAGAACAATAGTTGTATGGAAAGGAACTTAATATAGTTTGCAGCATTAGTAAGTATGTGGTACGTATTTAAATTAATAAAAATTAAATTGTTGGCGGTATTGGGTTGGCTACATTAGATTCTTGCTGCTCTCATCTGAATAGATTGCTGTGATTGTTTTTTGACATTATATTTTGACAGTTATTTGACAGAGCACTCATTTTTAATACTTTTGCTGAATGAATCGTAAAAAAAAGTTTAATGTACATGAAGCCTTTTTATCTTCATGTGTTATTCATAAATAGTTTATTTAAATAATACTAGCATATTATCTGTAGAAAGTTCCAAAACAGACAAACATACTGCATGCCCAAAAATTAAATTTCCATTTTCCTCTTGCAGTTTCAAAAACTTTAACCACTATTACAACCTTCGCTAGTAGTGCTCAAAGTAATTAAAGACTTCTAAACTTCTGGTCTACCTACGGTGTGGTCCTACAACATTTCACCCGTGGACCGCGGAGCAAGTTGGCTATGGGTGTGACGTGACGGGGTGTGGGAGGGGCGCGAGAACTCCTGCACGCGGCGTCCTATGCAAATTCATGCTAACTAAAGTGACCTCACATTCGCACCCTCGCCACCGCAAGGGATGGAGTGACATAGCAGGAAACACTAAAATGTTACTGCAGGATAGCAGTTGGATGGATGTTTGAGATTCATATTAATAATGTAGGTAAAGCTGTAAATCGTGAATAGGAATACGGGAATAACTTTACAACTTGAAAGCATGGGACAGATTTTTCTGAGCTATACACCCATTTTTTACCTCTTGCTAAGAATGGTATTGGATTCATACTAATAATCGCATATCCAGAATTTAGGGAATAAGTTTTAAAGTCCCTACAATCCGATTTTAACATTTTTGCGATGATGATATACGGGAATAACTTTACAACTTGAAAGCATGGGACAGATTTTTTGAGATATATACTGATTTTTTTACTTCTCACTATGAGTAGTATAGGATTCATGCCAAAAATCGCATATCCAGATTTTAGTGAATAAGTTTTAAGGTCCCTACAATCCGATTTTAACTTTTTTGCGATGATGATATATATATATATATATATATATATATATATATATTTGTGTGTGTGTGTGAGAGAGAGAGGCAGAGAGAGAGAGTGTGCATGAGTGTGGATATGTGTATGTGTCGACGGATGTTAGAAATACGATTCCTCAAAAGGTATAAGATTTAGACCAGTTTAACTTCGTATTCCTCAATTCATGGGAAGAGCTGAAAAGGTTTTGGTAACAATGGAATATTCCACTCAATTTCTTTTATTATTTTAAATAAAACTTCATTCAATTTTGAAAGCAATTCATAGTTTTAAAAAATCTGAATTGTTCCTAGTTTAGCAGTATTTTATTTTCGAGAAATCAGTGTAACGTCACATTCCCCCTATACTTGTCTTTCTCACACACACTGCTCTGAGTACGCTACGAGAGAAAGATAACAATTGTATGACGTCAATTTCCCCTTTTAGCAAATGTAAAATATCTCGTAAAGTAATTATTTAAAAAATGTTTTCATTGTTTTAACTATTATTTATTGAGCCATACTTTAAGTTAAATTAAAATTTTTCTTATTTTTTTTGTTATGGTGGAATACCCCATTGGATAACCGACTGGTAAGTAATAGTTTGTCCAAGTACGAATTTTAAGATTTCTGCATTCAAGAAAAGTGTCAATTTATTATGCGGCAGCCTTCAGTTTGGATTTTTGACAGTGACATTTTTCTGTCAATTACAAACATTTTAATTTTTCAACAAGTTTCCATGGAGTTAATTGGGTTATGTGACACATTACAATGGATTATTTTATATATTTATAATTCCCTATCTCTAAATAATATTTAGAAGATTTCATTTAAGAAACTACTATTTTCGGTTGTCCATTTGTTACCAAAATCTTTTCAGCTCTTCTCATTGATGTCAGATTAAGGAATACATAATTCAATTGGTCTCTAGTCTTATAGAATTTGAGAAACCGTCTCTCCAACATCCACACTTACACACACGAAAACGCAGAGACTTCATTGCACAAATGTTAAAATAGGATTCTAGTGACCTTAAAACGTTCATATTCACTAAAATCTGGATATGCGATTTTAGCATTAATCTAATACTTCTCTTAGCGAGAAGTAAAAATACCTACTTCAAATTAAATTTGTGGTAATTTTTATGTACAATATCAATTTTGGCAAATAATTTGAAAATTTATTTGTAAAACATTTATTGAGCTTATATTTAAATTATGTTAGAAAATTATTCAATTAAAAATTTCCCACTTCTGATTTGACCTGGCAAATCTTGTTTCATAACATCCCTTTGAAATAGCGTATTTCATCCTTCTAATTTGCTAAACCCAATTTATACAAAACAGAATTATCTTATTCAATTATCAAATTCTGTGCTACGCTACATCCCCGGGTTTGCATCATCGCCTGTATAACCTCACTTACATTAAGTAGATTAAACTTTTTAACGACCTCGAAGCACAATTTAATATCTTTCATCCATAAAAAGAAAAACAACGCAAAACAAATAGTAAGACAGACAGATGAAATGCGCGGTGTACGCGCGTGGCGAATAATTAAACAAATTTCGCATTTAATTTAACTCTGGTACACCGGACGCTTCTACTCGTCACTGTCCTTTGCCCGGAGTTCGGACGCAGTTGTGGTTACTTCACTCCAACGTAGGGACAGCGGACCCTAGTCAAATCAACACTAGTGAAATTGGTCCGAAGGGTAAATAGAAACTATTCGATATTGCTTGTAGGTAGACAATAATGCTCAAAAGTAGTAGTGTCTAAAAATTCGTTGGTTACCTACTCGTATACTTTAATAAAATATAATGCCTGTCTTAACTTCACTTTTGAATAATTATAATTTTTCATTAATTTCATTACCAAAGTATTTATTTCCATACTTTTTCGTAAAATTTTATCGGAACATAGGCATTTGTTTTGGATGTATTATTTTAACCTAATCCTATTTAATGAAAATATCTATCACCAGCACATTACCTTCCGTCAATTTTACATATTTTATACAAATTCTACAGAGAAAGTTTCTTGCAAAACAAAAATTTCCAGTAAAATCATTTCAGGAAGATATTGACACTGGCCAATTAGTATTTTTAGAATATTCTATACAGATCACTACACTGATATTCTAACTGTTTCCTTGCATAGGTTGCAAGATTATTCTTTATAATTCTTTTATCTCTAAATACCTTGAATATGAAGAGAAAAAAATTATTAAATCATGTAGAGAATAAAATATTCTTCACTATTTATAATAATGTGGAGGACCGGGGTTCGAATTCCCGCGGAATTATTGAATTTTTCATAATTTCTTTCTTTGTATATTTAAAATTCTCCTTGATCGATAAGGCCATTCCTATGTTTATTTATAATAACATAAAATGTTAAAAAATGATATTTAACTGAGTATTACAAGAAAAACTGTTGAAAACTTGAATTGCAGACACTTCCGGTTCACCAATTATAACCAAAATCTATCCACTCTTCATTTGGGTGTAGACTCGAGGAATATACAAAAATTATAATGTTTGGAATTGTGGTATTGGAGTTATGCGCTCCAGAATGATCGTCATATATATATATATATATATATATATATATATATATATATATATATATATATATATATATATATATAGGGCAAGTTTCTTTATTCAGCATCAATTAATGCGCTGAATTCCATCAGCAATTGAAAATGACGTCACGATGAATAACTGATGGATCCGATGGATAGCCGCTGCGACCGAATAAAGAAACGGGTTGCTGAAAAGTGCGATGAATCTCCTAACCTTAAATATCAACTGACAGTTAACCACCACACCAGTTAACAAATATGGAAACTTTTATATTTAAAAGAACCGTCGCTGTATTGCAATCATCAGATTCTTCATCGAATGAAGAATCTGAAAACAGCAATAACAGCAGTGATGTGGAATTCATAATTATAATAAAAATATCTACCTCTATAACCATCTACTTTCCGTTGTGAACGAGATATGTTTTTTTTTTATTTGAATCATGCATTTTTTCTATAATCTTATACCTTCAACCATGAAACAAACGCAAATGTCAAAAATATAACCTAACCCCACTACCGATCAGCAGTGAATAAAGAAACGGTGTGATGAATTTACGATTCATGCGCATTAATGCGCACTACTCATCGGTGAATAAAGAAACTCGCCTATATACAAGCATACACACACATACATATACACACGCACACACAGCTACAATCATACAGACATCACCGTAAAAATAGTACAAAATTCTATGGACTCTGAAACGTGCTTATTCATCAAAAACTCATCAGATTTTTGACCTGGTAATACCTTTCTTCATCTTTAGGTAAAAAGAACAAAAATGAGCTAGAGAAAAAAATGGATGGATGAAATTGTTCTCCATTTAAAGATATATTATTGACTGTTAGATTAATACGGAAGGCGATTCAATGTCCGCATAACATGTAAGCTAGCCATTAGAATAAAGCTGATGGATCTAGAAAGCTTGTGGAACCAATATATGAACGATTTGGGAAGATTATTTGTTTTGCTTAATTCATAATTTCTAAGAGAAAAATTAACAGTACACGTAGTCTTCCAACTTTGCGAAGCCCACCAAAGTCATTTGCGTAATCTGCAAATGAACAGTAGTGTAAAATTACTCGGCTAACGATCCCTTTCGCACTTGTACCTTGTGTGGTGAGAACAACCGTTCGTTTAGCAAATGTGTGTGTCCCTATGTGTATGTTTAATCTCTTGTACTCGTGTGAGCAAACGAAATTCCATGTTATGAGCCGTTGCTGTGTGTGTGACCATTGTTAGTGTTTGTTTTCAGGGGTGTCCACGCTGCACGTGAAAAAATGGTCGTTTAACGCGGAATTAGCAAACTGTTTAAGGGTTAACTGCAGCTTTTATTTTGTTACGCACACTTTCGGAGAATTGTATTACATAAAGGACATTCACGAGCAGCAATTGCGTAGAAGGTGTAAAAACGAATACTAAAACGTGATGACAAAAATTGCTGGGTCAACGATTATTTCTTTAAATGTAGATCGTAATTATTATGATACCTCACAGGTACTGCTCGAAGGACCAAGTCGCTAGTGAACTAATTGTAATTTAAGTAATGAATAATAAAATGAAATCTCGCGAAATTAGAGTTTGGTGATTATCAAGGTGAATATCAAAGTACTGACCTTGACGGGAGAGACAGGAATAATATTTGGAAGGCAGGGACTCGATGGTACGAAATACAGGAGTCAGATGATCCTGCCCGCAGGGTTCCAATGTGGACGCTGTCTGCGGTTGGAAGCGGTGACCATGGGTTCAGAAGAACGACGTAACTCAGGCCTCACTTTGCTGTGAGGCTGGTGTGTTTCTCTTGTAGAAACGCAGAAGAGTAGTGGAGACGATGAGTACAGCAGGCGCTGCGTGCACGGTTGGCCGGCCCGAAGACTAAATTTGGACCGTTGTTCTTGGAACTAACGAGCAACTTGAAGCACAATACAAATAAACTATTCACTTACACAGTCAGTTTAGATCTGAAATGTAAGTTGTCCCCAACTCAATGAAACGCCGGAGTAAAGAATTAAAGTTTAATTTTGACTTGAAGACATAATGTTGTAAATTTATCGAAGAAGAATGCAGAAATGAATAGATATGAAAATTTTAGGAATGAAACACGACTGAACGCCACTTTGGTTCGATACCGACTTGTTTATATTTTTTTTTCGTGTGTCTTATTTTTTTTCGTTATGGAGTTTCATTGTTGCATCCTTCTTTATTTTACAGATGTCTGAGATTTTTTTATTATAAATACAGAGTTTACTTGGTTTTTAAACATAATAACAATATAATAACATCAACCGTCAGCAACTCTAATATTCATTTGATAATCACCAAATAACTGAATTTACAACTTTACAGGTACCAAAAGTTAAAGAGGAAATTGTGCTACAAGAGTTACTTTTTTTTACGAGAAGCTAATTGTTCCTGCTCCATATATTAATGAACAGAAAATGTCATGTCAACCACCGGAATTTGAACCCGGGACCATTAACTTGTCGGAGTAACGCTATAACCATCTGAACTATGATTAGATTCTATCACGATGGCTTAACGTAACTTAAAGGCCTAGAGTAAATTATGACATGTTCACAAGATGTTTATATGCAGTGAGTAAGCCAACCCCACATCCAATAACGTGACGAATAAATGTATTTTCAATTGAGAGATACACTAGCAGATCCCCTAGTCTCTAATGGAAGATCAATTCAGCCATCGTGATAGAGTCCAGCCATAACTAACATGGTTAGAGCGTTACTTCGGCAAGGTGATGCAAGGTAATGGTCCTAGGTTCAAATTCCGGTGGCCGACATAATCTTTTCACAGTATATTTCTGTTTCTATTCCATTTTCAATTTAGTTTAAAAAATAGTTATTTATGTGTCAAAGTAGTGAAGTTCTATTTTTTATCACTAATGGGGAATTTATTTGCCGATGTTCCTAGGGGTGAGGAAAATAAACCATGTGAGTGATAAAAGGAACTTCAGTACCGAGGCGCATATTAACTTTTAATTGAAATCGAAAAATTGTGAAAATGCAAGGAATATTTATTTTACAGGTTATGTTTAAATATAATCTGTCAGTCTGACTCTCAATGTTGCTAACCTCGGACATTGAAGTTATCGTAAAAAACACTCAAAATTATGTGTTTTATCTCAAACTTATACATCGGAATTATTTAGTTCATTCTTCTTGCACATATTTTTGTCATTTTACTTAAAAATTTACTATTGTGTATCGTACACCTGACAAATTATCAAACATACAAGTACTATGTACAGCAAACGTTGCAACACTTCAATTTCTGAGCTTTTATGACGATTTTGATACACTTTAGTGACGATTTCAAATAAACTTAAATATTCAGAATTTCGGCTCTCATAGAAAAGGTGATACTATAATATATTTGGTTCAGTTAGAATTAGTGAAAATAAAAGGTATTTTAAGAAAGGATTAGTACAAAATTTATTTAAAAAATGTTTTGTTGCCAACAATATACATCCCGCTATTTAATTTTTATTAATTTAAATACATACCCACATATTTACTAATACTGCAAACTATATTAAGTTCCGTTGCATAACTATTGCTTTATTTAATATTTTCTTTTTAAAATGACACTATTACTAATTTGAAATGATTTTTTGCAGTGACATTTATCCGTCAGTTACATACATTTGAAATATGAACTATGTAACAGAGGAATTGTGTTTATCTTTAAAACATAGACTCCGGGATTTATAAAAAAGATTATTTTTTAAATTTATCTGTAAAATTTATAGAAAAAGTATTAATGTATAATTGAAGAAAATTCAATATTCCTTAATTTAATAATAATATTTTTTGATGAAAAACCATTATGGGCTTCAAGTAAAGAGCCATTCCGGTTATCCGATTTACACTAAAATCTAATAGTTTCTTTCCGTATAGGGTCGAAATACAAAGTGTATGAATTGTCTCAATAATAGTATTTGAGTTAGAGCGTTGTCAAAACCCATACACGTACACGCACCTACACACATACAAACATCACCGTGAAAATGTAAAAATCTGATTCTAGGGACCTTAAAACGTGGTCATTTACCAAAATCTCGACATGCGAGCTGGAGGTAAAAAATGTAATTATTCGTAATAAAAATGGAAATACGATTTTAAAAATTCATCCAAATTAGTCAAAAATTTCAAGACAAGTAAAATATAATACGTACCTTAAGAGTTTTACAATGCAGTATATTTAGAATTACAAATTTAAAACAATAAAAAGACTTTTCTTGTTTGATTTTAATCAAGAAATATTCTTTAAGGTAAATGTAGCATTAAAATGTGCGTTTTTATAAACTTCAACATTAAATCCTTTAGATTTGTCCGCTTTGGTAATAATGTAGCTCGCGTTTTTCTAAATTCAAGTTCATCTGTAAGTAGCACTCTAAAGGTATTTACGGCAAGTTGTCCCGTAATAAAAATTCCAAGAATCCATATTAGAGTAGATCGTAAAACGCTGAAGCAAGACCAAGTGCTACAGTTCTAGACTGATCACTAACTGCATCTTCCATTAAAACAATCGTTTTATCTCGACTCGTTTATTTTGTGGAAGAAACATAGAGTGTCGGGATCGCAATAGAACGTCAAAATGTAAATGAAACATTTATACAGCAGAGTGGAACAATAATAGTGTAGTCGGAGACCGGTGGCCGTTTAGTAAACTCTCAAAACAATTACAATAATGACCGTCGGGTAGAAAAACAACATGAACATGCGCGGACGTACGAGTATAGCAGAGAGCGAGCGCGAGCGAACGCCTTTGGTTAACCACAGCAGGCTCTGGAGTTGCTAAACTACACATAACTCCGGCAAGCTGGGGTCAATGATGCGATAATGTTTAGCCTCTTCGCACCAACATACAGATGGATTGCTTTCTAATACTTCCTTTCAATATAAAACCAATTAATACCTTCTTACCAAACCAAAAAAATCTGAGCACATTACCTTCTGTCAATAGTATGTATTTTGTAAAAATCCCACACCAAAACATCCTTAGAAAAAATTCTATGTATCCAGTAAAAGTGTAACATAAACATATACTATTTTCTACAAATTCCATACCGGAAGTTTCTCGGAAAAGATTCTATAAATCCAACAAAATTATACCCTATGTAAATTGCACTTGACACTAATGTCTTTCAGTTTGTATTATTTGAATATATCAGTTGTTTTCATAATTATAACAAAGTTGAATTATTTATGGAAATTAGTCTTTTTATTAACGTTAATAACAGGAATTCAGAGCCTATATTCAAAGACTAAGAGCTATGTAAGAGTGAAACAAGAGACCTCCAATACATTTGAAACTACAGTCGGAGTAAGACAAGGATGCATTTTGAGCCCGCTTCTGTTTACGCTAATTCTTGACGAAGGAATAAAAGAGACTAAAAAAGAAGTAAAGAAATACTACATAGGACATTGGAAATTGAGAAGAGTGGAAATAGCAGAACTATGCTACGCAGATGACATGGTCATCATAGCAGAAGACGAAAAAACGTTAATAAGGAATATAGAAATATATGATAAAGTGCTACAAAAATTAAACATGAAGATCAATAAAGAAAAACCGAAAACCATGATACTATGAAGAAATGAACAACACCACACGATACAACTAAAAAATGAAAATCTACAGCAAGTCCAAAATTTAAATACCTGGGGTCAATGATCTTAGAAGATGGAAGATTTGATGAAGAAATAAAAGAAAGAAGAACAACAGGAGGCAAAATATTCAATGGCATCAAACACAATTTTCTTATTGGCAATAAAAAATCTACAAATGATTCATTTTTTTAAATATTTATTTCAGATATTACATATAACATGTTAGTAAAGTAAACGGATTGACAGATATTTATATTTTGTAGCTAGTAGGAAACTTGTAATGCACATTATAATATAAGTTAAAATCTGCTCGTTATTATAATCTAAACCTAAAGACTAAGATTTAAACATAAATTACAAGAAAAACCCTTATATAAATTATGCAATGTGATTATTATACGAATAATATCAATACATATTATGTATTTTATTTTTATTTTTTGTATTTGCATTTCGTACTTGACATTGTTGTATTATTTATTTTTTAAATGTAATAAATAAATTATTATTTTCGGTACTGTTTGTACATTTGTTAAATTGATTTTTCTTCCGGCGTGCCTATGGTTTTTATACCTTTACCGTAACCACAGAGAAATCCTTTATTACTTCAGCTCGCCAAGTAATATCGTCCAGACTATACTGAGCAAACAGATCGTGGTTCGATACGCGCAATCAACAACATTTTGAAGACCCATAAGTATAAGATGTCGAGTCCTTGCAGCGATTGTTGGTAGTAGAAATTACCGTACAAGAGTTTACAAAATATTAAAGTTTATAGAGTAGAAGTAGAATACTTCTACATTCTATATTGCTGGTGTAATTTCATATTAATAGTTCACAAGAAAACTGTATTTAGCAAACTATGAAAAACTTTAAATTTTTAAACATTATTTAAACATTAACGCTCATATTTAGCTTCTATGTTATAAAACCTGTCTAACTAAAACATTTACTTTGTATATTAAATTATGAAACTATAGTATAAAACTATAACGAGTAAAGAAAACAAAGTGCAACTTGCTGTTTTTCCTTACATTAATTATTCAAATTAGAGTCAAAAGTCTACGAGCGAGCTGTGTACGAGCCCGCTAAACTCCGTACGAGTGTGGCAGAAAAACCACTGTTTATGAACCATGTGGTTGTAATGGGCGAACAACGGCACAAATTCATCTCCCGCCGCTACTTGAGGCTTTTTTCCCAGACGTGAGTCGAACGGCCAAGAAATGAGATTTTATTGCGTCCGACAAAAACTTAAATAATTACTACAAAAATACATCGCGTAAAAAGGTTTAAATAATCTATTATGTGAGCAGCAGACGAGTATTTCAGCTCAGCTTGTTGGAAGTTAAAACTCGGCCCTACAAACTACTCCTCGTTATTGTTCCCGAGGGGGTCATTCTTTAACCGGACTACCAGCCAACTTTTTCTCTTATAATTATTTTAAACCACTACAGGCTTGAAGTTGAATGCTGAATCAACAATACTGACAGACCTCATTTCTTACAAACAAACTTTGTTTCAGAAGAGTCTATTTGTGCAAAACGTAATTGATACAAGTAAATACTACATTATTTTTAATCAATGTTGTTAATACAGGGTGTTGACAAA
Organism: Ophonus ardosiacus; assembly: GCA_943142095.1. Classification (NCBI taxonomy): domain Eukaryota; kingdom Metazoa; phylum Arthropoda; class Insecta; order Coleoptera; family Carabidae; genus Ophonus; species Ophonus ardosiacus. The sequence continues at coordinate 8,543,072 of OW964830.1, read as the reverse complement.
TATGTATTCCAAACTATGAGAACATATAGTACTGACCAAAATGAGTAAAAACAGCTTAATCAATATGGGTCCGATCTTCAATAGTTTCTGAGATATAAGGCAGTGAAAAATGAGTTTTTTCGGAGTTTACGATTTTGATTAAATGAGACTTTTTGTTTACCTTTCAAAGGCCATCTTAGATGTGTTTTTGTTTTTCAAAAAAAAATAAAATCGAATCATTGTATTAAGATAAATGTGGCGATCTTGGCCATTATTTAGTTTCCAAATAACTTCATAACTATTAGAAAGTCAAAAAAATGTTTCATATAAAATATTATTGTTTTTTTATAGTCTATTTACTGGCATAAACAAAATTTTGTTCAGTCACTATCTTTGTCTTTTTTCTTCGATTCTAATACAAAATAGCTTCTTTCTCAAAAACAGTTGAAGATCGGACAAATCATTTTTAAAAGTTGAGTTGATTTTTGCCCGGCCCGAAAAATCTTATAGTTCAATCAAATGCACAGTTTCCTTCATATTTTAATGAAAATGGAGTTAAAAAGGATCAAAATGATTTAATAATACATATGCGCCATCCAGCGAATCAAGCGGTTTACGTCATAAATACAATATCACTAGAAACAATGACGTCATATGTTAAAAAGTTTACATGAGCATGTAAAACGGATTAAAATATGATCTGTGGGTTGCCTTCATAAATTCAATCTTTCTTAAAAAGGTAACACGTCTGGTATCATTTTTTTTGCGAAATCCAATTTTATTTAAAATATTCTGGACGATACTGCTTACGCCGTTATAAATACTTCATTCTTGTAGTATATGCAACAAACTATCTATGTGAGATCCTTAAAAAAATACAGAATACTGCATACCATACAATTTCTCACTGTTTTTGTACATTGCGTATAGCGTTTGCCACCCTCTGTACATATAGATTTAATTTTCAAATTATTACTAACAAATAGAACGAAATATTACCTCAATATTACAATTCAGTGAAAGTAAGAGCCCACCAATCTATTTTTCATTTTCAAAATAAGTCAATAAATTAACTACAAGCTCTTGAATTTGACATGACAGAGCATTTGACATTGACATTTTGTCAATGAACAACGAAACCAAAAATAAAATGAAATCACAATACAGGATGAAAAGTATAATATAGACATATAATATTTAGTAATATACATGTTCAGAATTACCAATATTAAAAAAATATAAACAAACGTCATTTTGCAAAAATTAATAATAATATATTCAAATATAATTATTTATATTAAATAATAATAAAAAAACCAATAAAATACCGCTAATAAAATATATTTTAAAAAATAATGAATATTTCAAAAATCCCTAAAGGATGACGTAAACCGCTTGATTCGCTGGATAGCCCATACTTCACATATTAATAAATAAAAATAAGTTACTTCAAGAATTCAAGGTTATTCATTGAAAATGCTATTGTGATGTTGTTGTTATTATTACTATTGTTACTACTGGTATACTTAAATTAAAGTGATTTTTGTTCCTGCCATAATAATTTCTTGCCTTATTTTTGAACAGAAACAAAGTGAAATTAAAAATCCTTGTGCAAATGATATTTTTTTTATATGAGATTTGTGAAAAAGTTGTTTAAATTTTCGAATGCCTTTGGTAAACAGTGTTAAATACTCGTAGGTGTGTAATTTTTATAACAAACTTCCACTAGAAGTGTCTCTTTTTAACAACTTATGTTAACTAATGTTGAACGTTATAAGGATTTAGAAGTTTTTTTTACTAAATAGTTAAACATTTCGCCTCACATATAAATCAAAATTAGGAATGCCAGATGCACTCAATTTCGAGCTTTGGCCTGGCTCGGCAAGAAACCCGGTCCGATTTCGAGTTAATTTTCGAACCGCGCCGGCTAATTTTTGACGAATTAATCTTCGAGTCGGGCCGACAATTTTAATTTTCGGGCCATGTCGATTCAAACCTCAAAGCCCGGTCCGGCCCGGCCCGAATGCATTCCTAATTTAAACTGAGTGTAGTGAATCGAAAACGCTAAAAGTATTGAAACATGCATTTTTACATCCTGCTACCCTAGGTAAGGGAGGTATAGGGATCGTGCTAAAAATCGAATATAGAGATTTTAGTGAATAAGCACGTTTTGATGTCCCCAGAATCCGATTTTAACATTTTTACAATGATGTCTGTAGATATGTATGTGTTTGTGTGTGTGTGTGTGTGTGTGTGTGTGTGTGTGTGTGTGTGTATGTGTGTGTGTGTGTGTGTGTGTGTGTGTGGATCTTATGGACACGATTACTCAAATACTATCAAGCAGAAAAATTTGAAATTTTGTATACCCATTCTATACTAATGTGGGAAGAGCTCATTAGGTTTTAGTGCATATCGGATAATCTGAAGTATCATTTGTACAAGCTTTTAACTGTTTTTCTTGTAAAAAATTCATTGAATATAATTTTTTAGCAGCTTTTACCAATACAAATTGAATATAATGGCACAATCTTCAATTCTACGATAATAGCATTTAGTAAATAACTTGAAATAACTTTATATTAAATTATAAAATAATTTATTTTTGTACATCACTTTGCCTCTGCGTCAAACAAAAACAATACTTTAATAACAAATTTAACATATTTAAACAAATGTCACTGTCACGAATGATCATTAAAATTAATAATGAAACCGTGTTAAGAAGAATTTAGTACTTTAAATATGATTCTAATGAAATTAAGGTTTGTAAAAATAATATATTTTCCATCATACATAAATATTTGATATACAGGATAATTCGATTTAAGTTTGATGTTTGCAGCATTATATATCAAACAGCTCTCAATAAGAACGTGATTTCAAAGTGTCAAATAATAGTTTGCAACTACACATTTACCAAATGGATAATGTACGGCGAAGAATTTACACAGATTGCCTTTTAGAGCATAAGGAAGTTGGTGATGATTTTGACAATAATGTGTGTGTAACGATTTTTCCTTAAAATATATTAATGATCCAAAACTTCGCCAAGTTGGTATTTAATACTCTTATATAATGTAGTACTTAATTTAAAGCTCTAACAGATTTTTCAGGAAAAACATAATAAAATATAATCCAAAATTTGTAATGTGCTGGCCACATCAGATTTTTAAATTTATAATTTAAGATTTACTTGCACATTTATATCCGGAACATATTTTGTAAAGTAATCGTTGCGGAAAATGTGTGGGTGCAATTAAACGAATTCTAGCGGTAATGTACTCTCAGCATGCTGCAGTGTGATTATTCCAAATTCAGAGTAAAGAGCGAGCATTCTTTCCTGAACACTAAATTTCGTGGAACAAAGTGCCCGGAACGCATTTCACTTAAGTGAAATTATTTTCATTAGTTCGCACGCACTCTGTTTTGTTTTTGCGTAATATTATCCTGCAGAGCTCCAAAGTGTTGTAATTTACCGACTGAGTTGGACATAGCGGCTAGTCTTTTTACTTAATTAAATTAAATATTTCTTATTCAGCTTACACAGCGAATGCAATGTGTCTTCTTAAATTACCTCAAATTTATAGCACACACGTCTTTTATTTCACACAGAGGAGCTTTACTGCAGGTACAAACTTTTTCTTCCGCGAGGAAACTGCGAGTATTTTATGAAGCGGAGTGATACAATGTATTTTTTGCTGCTTTGTTACGAATAAATAAAGCTTTAAGCGCTTGTAATGTAGTAAAATTAATTATAAAAGTTTGGTGAAATATGAAATATTACTCCTGGGCAAACAAATTTTTTGTTAATTATGTGATTTACATATCACAGACTCTCATTTTATTTGTAGTCTATTTTTATACTGAATTTTATTTGTATTTGCAAACAAACAAACTTAATTAATAATAGTATATTATATTATTATATTAATAAAATTTTAATAAAGTACAATGTGTTCAGAAAAAAACTTAATTCGGAGTAAACTATGAACACAGAACGGTATGTCTGATTATTATTCAATTCAAAAGTTAAATTGTCAAAATTGAACGTGAAACGTAATTTTAAGGACAAAAAGTTATTTAAGAATGATACAAAATATTGTCAATCGTTTTCTAATTTATTTCTATTTCTAAAATAAGGATTCAAGAAGATTTCTTTATATAACATTGTTGACAATATCTCGTATCAAATTGGCAGTTAATTAAATACTTTCAAATTAACATATGTTTTTTGTTCATAGCCTACCCCGAATTAGGTTTTTTTAAACACAATGGCTCGTACCACGATCACGGTTCTAACATTGGTGTTAGCTAGAACCGTGCTAACTATTTGACACATACTTCAGGGTTATAAAGAAAATCAGTGATGCCACTATACTAATTAAACCGAAAATGTACCGATAGGCATATTTAATACATTTGGCTTCATTATTTTAAATTGTTAAATATGATTTATCTTGTTTTTAAGATAAATTATTTAGAATATTGAAGCCAAATGTATTGAATATGCCTGTCAGTACATTTTCGGTTTAATCAGTATAGTGGCATCACTGATTTTTGTTGATAACCCTGAAGTAGGTATGTGTCAAGTCGTCGTCAAGGTTTTAACTAATACCGATCTTAGAACCGTGATCGTGGTACGAGCCATTGGGTGGTAGTATGAACAAGTAATTAAGGGTGTTGACTAGCTGTGTTTTAGAGCTGTCAATCGTTTATGAATTATTTTAGAGAAAAATACTTCAATTAAAAGTTGTGTACAATTAATTTTTCTATAATTGCTATTTGAAGTATTTTTCTCTAAAATAATCCATAAACGATTGACAGTGCTAAAACACTGCTAGTCATCTCCTAGCTAATCACCCTGAATCACTTGTTCATACTACCCCCATTGTGTGTATTAATTTAATTCAGATGCTGTAGTATTCATTTTAGTAACGATACAACCTTTTCTACCTTCCGTCAGCTTTAGGTAAGGAAGGTATAGTCTTAGGTCGAAATATATAGAATACGATTTTACTAGTTTTACGATGATATCTGTGTGTGTGCATCTCTTTGTTTGTTTGTTTGTTTGTTTGTGTGTGTGTGTGTGTGTTTGTGTGTGACGATAACTCCAAGAATACAATTCTACAAATTATAATTCCTTCGTATTCCTCTTCTTTACATCCATGTGAAGAATTAATTAGATTTTGGTTAAAATTGGTCCACCAGAAGTTTCCTTATTTGAAGTTCTTAACAGTTTTTCTTCAAAAACGCAGATAAATATCATTTAAGAATATTTCATTGTATGTATTTAAATTGTTATTAATTGTAAAATGTTCTACACAACCAAGGACACCAATATTATGTTGACAGCTACTAAAAATTGAACAAAAAGACAAAAATAAATTTACTTTCGTCACTTACTTTCGTTTACTTACATCAAACTTAGATATTATCTGTACGGAATTCAAAATGCTTATATATAAAAATTTAAAAAATAAAATTAGTAAAAAACAAAAAAAAATATTTCTCGCCCTATTAGCAACGTAAAATATAACAAGACGAAAATGACAATCGGTTTCCCTAAGTCTTTGATGACCAAATGCTAGGTCGAAATGTCCTGTAATTTATGGTTGAAATACTTAATTTAGTTTCTATGTGTCACATGATAATTTATTTATGTAATGGTCACTTCTAACGTCCTAACGTGGAAAGGCGGATGAAGTTTTAAAACGACAGATCGGAAGTGTTACAAAATTGTAACATTGTGGAAAAAGTAGTTTTATGGTAACACATATTATAGAGACTACAAGAAGTGCTACACCAATATTTTCACGAAATAAAACTAATCATACAAAAAAATGAGGAGAATTGTTATGTCTATTGATATGATTGGATGCAAGCTACAAGCAATTTAACTTTTGATAAACCAGTACAATTAATTTACAATTTTTATCCTAGGATGAGTTCAAAATTGCTCTTCGACCATTTTAAAATTAATACTTGACAGCTGGATTAATTAACGAATTAATCCCCTACTATTTTTCTTTTTATTTGAAAATCCCTTATCAAACTGCAGTCCATTAATCCCTTTTCCAACTCCAATATAACAAACAATGGTCACAGCACAGAGAAAGTAATTTTTCTCGTGGTCAGTGCACTACACTGCTGCCACCTGCCGGGGGCAAGATAAAGCAGCGACACGACTTTTCACCCCTACAACAGCCGGGGCAAAAGTTTTTCCATGTTTGCAAGCCAGGCGCAGGCATTGCATGAAACATCGGGGCTTATTCTACTTCACTTGCTATGCAAATGTAACGTGACGAGCACCGCGCAACAATCACAGATTAACCACGGGGAAAAAGAATAAGATGAGTGAGATAGTGAGAATGAATAATCGGTTTGTGTTATACATCCGATTTTGGAGTAATTGTGAAACACCTCATATTTTCCAAAATTTCCAAATAAGGCTCTTATAAAATAACTACATTAAGTTGAAATATGTTATATTTATGACATCATTATTTAATTTATAACAAAACTAGCTGACCCGCCCCGGCTTCGCACGGGTAAAGCTAAAATAACGATTAGCTACACGTGTACCAGTAATTTTTCACATTTACTTCGGAGACATGCACTGCGTAGGGAGCCGGTAACCTGCCTCGCATCGTACATATAACAGGCTCCGCCCGATCCCCGCACCGCACCAAAAAGCGCCTTTTCTAAACATGTCTCGGGTACTTTTACTTATGTACATATGATGCAAGCTATCTCTCCGACAAATAACGAAAATCTGCTAACGGTTAAAACTTTACTATAGATAAAAAAAATAATTGAAATCATCTCCTATCGTACCGCCCTGATGGATGATTTTTTAAAAACGCTAAAACACTTTATTTCTTACCAAAAGCATATATAAGAATTTTTATATCCCTAACTTGAGAAATGATGGGTTCTCCATACAAACTTTCGTCCCCTATTTCACCCCCTTCAAGTTTTATTTTCGCGACAAAAGGTAGCCTATGTCCTTCTCCTAGGTCCAATCTATCTCTATACCAAAATTCAACAAAATTGGTTCAGCGGGAGAAATGATGGGTTCGAACATACAATTTTTCATTTCCTATTTCACCCCTTCAAGTTTTATTTTCGCGACAAAAGGTAGCCTATGTCCTTCTCCTAGGTCCAATTTATCTCTATACAAAATTGGTTTAACGGTTCAGGCGTGAAAACGTAACAGACAGACAGACAGACAGAGTTTCTTTCGCATTTATTATATTAGTATGGATTTAATATATAAAAATCAAAATCACAATTAATTTTTTTTTTTATTACAATAACCAATATAGTTAACAATGATGACAATAATTTGTGTGATAGTTATTTTTATTATTGCAATCAGATTTAAAAGTCTACTGTAGGTGAAAATTGTTGTAATCAAATAAAACTACATTGTTATTAACTGTAAAACTTTTCATTGTTGTAATCAAATTTAATCTTTTGTATTTGAACGTTTATTTGTTCTAATCAAATAAAACTTCACTGTAATAAACTGTAAAAATAATAGATATGAGAAAGAATATGAGAAATACCTGGAAATCAAAATTTTCAATTTTGTTTTTCCCGGAGAATTTAATTTTGATTCTGGATTATTTAAATTTCTTTTTGTTTTCATTATTCACTTGTGCAACGGTACTAATAGAACGGTATAAACTTTCATCCCTATTTCTCCCCTTTAAGTTTTATTTTCGCGATAACAATTAGCCTATGTCCTTCTCCAAAGTCCAATCTATCTCTATGCCAAAATTCATCAAAATTGGTTCAGCGGTTTAGGCGTGAAAACGTAACAGACAGACAGACAGAGTTACTTTCGCATTTATTATATTAGTATGGATTTTAATAAAATTTAAAGCACAAGAAAGGAGCAGCAAAGATTTAACTTATATACCTATTCCATGAAACCATTTTAAATTGAGTACATAGGAAACATGTAATTAGTATAATACAGAATCTTGTTTTACCGACCATTGGGGATTCCTCTTGACGCGGGAGAAAACCATGGATGTTTCAAAAATGTCGAAATTTAAAATAAATGCTGCCTAAAAACATTTAATTAGATAAAAATTCGATTTATTCAAAACAAAGTATGTATAACATTCACGGTTTTCTTTCGAAACCCTTCATCTACAATATCTTTTTAAATTTCGATGAGTAAATTCTTCATTCTGCTGTTTACCTTTTGACTGACATGTTTGCAAACTTCTTTACTATCTTTACCTCCCGCTACCCTCGGTAAGGGATCGTGCTAAAATTCGCATATCAAGATTTTAGTAAATGACTACGTTTTAAGGTCCCTAGAATCCAATTTTAACATTTTCACGATGTTGTCTGTATGTGTGTGTATGGATTTTGTCTAGGCTCTAACTCTAATACCATCAACCGAAAAATTTTGAAACCCTTATATTTCGACCCTTTTCTAATATGGAAAGTAAACATTAGAATTTGGTGTAAATCGGATAACCGAAAATGGCACTTTACTTGAAGCTCATAATGGTTTTTCTTTAAAAATACCATTAAATGTCATTTTTTGCAATTTATATCATTAGGAAATATATAAAAAAGATATGAAGATTATTAAATTTTCTACAAGTATACATTAATACTTTTTCTCTATATTTTACAGATAAATTTAAAAAATAATCTTTTTTATAAATCTCAGGGCCTATGATTTGAAGTTTTTTTTTTTATGCAGTTCATATTTCAAATGTATGTAACTGACAAATATATGTCACTGTCAAAAAACTAATTATTTCAAATTAATAATAGTGACATTTCAAAAACAAAATAGTAAATGAAACAATAGTTATATGCAAAGGAACTTAATACCGTGAGTATTTTTTAACGTGAAACATTGGGTTTGTCATATCCATGGTTACGACTTGATATATGATTGACAGCAATGTATTTGCCCGTTCCATTTAAAATGAAACATAGGGAACGAATCTGACAGAAGTATTATATTTAAATATTGTAAGAAATTTAGCGTAGTCAGAAAACCACTCGAGATATCTAAACATATTTCGGGAACAAGGTACACACAGTATTTTTTCTACATCTAAATTTAATTTTTAGATAACAGGTATAATTATTTAAACAAAATTAACCTCTAATAACATCTTGTCAATATGACAGATAACCGCTGAATTTTCCTATAAGTTATGATTTGACATTTGATTGACAGCAATGTATTTGTTTGTCTCATTTAAAATGACAAATGGAGAATGAATTTGATAGAAATATTATATTTAAATATTGTAAGAAATTTAGCCGAGTCAGAAAACCACTCGGGCACAAGATGCACACTATATTTTTTCTATAACTAATTTTAATTTAGAATGCAGGTATAGTTATTTAAACAAAATTAACCTCTATTGACGTCTTATCAAATGTCAAATTCGTTGCCTACGTTTCATTTTAAATGGAACGGGCAAATACATTGCTGTCAATCAAATATTAAGTCGTAACCATGGATATGATAAACCCAATGTTTCACGTTAAAAAATACTCACGGTATAGTTTGCAGCATTGTAGGAAAAATTCTATTAGCAATTATCAGTATGTCCGTTTAACTTGACTTGGTTATTTTCAGATAGGTACAATTTACAAACGGGTAGTACCCACAAAGCATTATTGGATAAAGTGCGGTTATACTTAATTCAATTTACGATAATATGATCTAGTTTAGTATAACTAGTATACTTGCGGTTTTCGCATTGCAATATCTGCCATACTATTGACGATGATTTATCTAACTAGTGTTTCATTTGAATTTGATTGCGTAATTTTATTTTAGATTTTATAAATAACAATATATTTTTACCGAAAAGGGAGTTTCATAGATGACACCCTACGGGACTTAAAATTATTGATGTGAATGCGACAATAATCAATGTGGCAGTTATAACCACAAACAGTCACTTAATATACTTGTATATCATTAATTTTCTGGTTAAATGGAACTATGTATTAATGTATGAGGGTAGTATTTGTTCAATGAAGTGAAAATTTGATTTATTCCAAATTAAATGAACAATTTGTGGAAATATTATGGTTTGAAAACAACACAAATAATGATGAAAATAATTACAAAAATTGTTGAAATAAATTCTAGTACGCAATTAAATTAATCTTAACAAACAAATGTTAACGAACCATCAATAAATAAATCAGTTCGAAATAATTGTTAAATTTTAATTGGTCGCGAAATTTAATCACACAATTTGATTTGTGGTTAACGTTTAAATATTTCCTGTCAATATTGAATTTCCAAACATTTTGTGGATTTTTTTGTTATTTTTCATAATATTAATTATAAAGGAAAGCAAATTTATTTGGACATGCTGGTTTTAAACGGTCTGCCGAAATGGTTTCTAATTTTATCGTTTAAAAAATTTGTTGTGGAGTTCTATAACTTTAAAATGACCGTTGAAAACTTTATTTAAAATTGCTCCGATAGATCTGGAGGAATGTAAGACTGTAGTGATGGTTTTATTTTATGTGGAGTGTTTGGTTGAAGTTTTTGAATAGTTGATTGAAGTGTTTGTAAGTATTGTTGTAAATTTGTAGCTGCTAAGAAGTTAGTATTGATGTTAGGAATGAATTCACCGGATAATGTTAGGTTCGTACCATAGACGAGTTCTACTGAACTGCATTTAGTTTCCTCTTTGACGATGGTTCTAATTCCTAGTAGTACAATTGGAATTTTGATACGTTTGTAGACCAGTTTTTAAATGTCTATGAAGTCTTTCTATTATGCAGTTTGACTGAGGATGGTAGGTTGTAGTTTGAATACATGATCCTAGTAGTTTAATAAGATTTTGGAATAATGAAGAATTGAACTGTTGTCCTCTATCTGACGTGATATTGACTGGGACGCGAAATGTAGCTATCCAAACATCGATTAAAGCTTTTGCTACGGATTATGCTAAACAATCTTTTAATGGACTTGCATCTGACCATCTGGTGAATTTATGAATGCAATTTAGTACGTAAATTTGGTGTGTTGATAATATATTATAAATACGAAAACAATTTTATGAATAATACTTTATTTTTTTAGTTAGAAAAATTAAATGTTTATACTTTTACAAAACATTTTATCTTAGTTATATAAAATACTAGTTAACAATTAAATTAGGCCCGCTACATAAGAACCCACAAACTATGCGCACTACATATAATTAACACAAAGAGGTGATAATATTGACGAAGCATAGGCGAGGATAAAGATGGCTACAGAAACACAAAAACCAAAAAAATCATCATACCTTACACTCTAAAGGGTAGAAATCCGTAATCATTGAACATGTATCTATTGTTTTTATTATTCTTTATCAATGTCTATTTTAAAATTTTATTGTAGAAAAATATTAAGAACCATTAATTCTCGTACATTATCGAGTTCAATGGTAGTTTCCCTGTGAAACGATTTATTAACGTCCGTATTCATAGTCGATGCTCAATCTCGTACTTGAGTATTGTTTTTGCCAAGCATTACTCCAGTCGTTCTAGAAGCACATCATATGTTTCATAGTCGAAACTTCGTTAATTTTCGGTTTTCTAGGGAGGATTTTAGAGAATTTGTAATAACTATGTTGGTATATTTGTAAATTTTAATATTTTTCTATCAATAATTATATTTGACATCTAAATAATGTCACATACAGACATATGAGTCATATCACGGATATATCTTCTTGAGGCAACACTATTTCATAATTATTATTTACGGCTTCTTATAATATGTCTCCAAATTCTAAAAATTCTAGATTATTATCATGATTCATTATTTAACTTAAATATTATATGCGATGGAATGACAGTTTTTGCCTCTCGCTAAGAGAGGTATTGGGTTCATGCTAAAATTCGCATATCCAGATTTTATTGAATAAGCACGATTTAAGGTCCCTAGAATCCGATTATAACAATTTTAAAATGATGTCTGTGTGTGTGTGTGTGTATGTGTGTGTGTGTGTATGAATGGATGTTGGAGGGACGATTCCTCAAAAACTATAAGACTTAAAAAATATTTAACTGCAGTTTCCTCAATCTGACATTCCTGGGAAGAGCTGAAAAGGTTTAGGTAACAATTAAACAACCGGAAGTAGTAGTTTCTTAGAAAATTTCTTCTAAATATAATTTTTTGGAAGTTTTTTTTATTAAATTTTGAAGAACACAAAATTCTCCATCTAATACACTTAAAAATTTTATTATATCTTGTATAGATTTAGAGATAAAGACACTATAATTTATAGAGTATTCTAATCGCAGAGGCTAAGGTACTAAGGAAACCAGTTGACAAATTCCAATGTTTATAACATAGTTTGTAAATGACACATGTCATTGTCAAGTATCAACAGTTTTAGTGACATTCTGATAGCTTTTTCTGGGAAGTATATTTAATCTTTCTTATTGTAATTGTAATTAAATATTTGAAATTATAGGTAAAATGATTATATCCATCAGAAATACCGCCAATCTGGTTAATGAATTGGAAGAATCTCTGACATTTAGTTACTTCCTCATATAATGAAAAATAGATATAATTAGAATTATATGTATGCAGAAGACATGTTAAATAGAATAAAAAACAATATTTGTATAAAGTTCTGTAATATTTTGTTATAAAACGACGGTTCGAAAGCGAAGTGCAATACAATACTTATATAGCCTAATATGGGAATGGCGAGAGGTCTTGTGCTGGCCACAACAGATTTTTTATATATTGATCAAGTCTACCTAAAATTTTAAAATAGCATCATGCATTACTTGACCATTACTCAAGGTTCCTCGGAGCTCGCCTCAAGTAAACCTCCGATCGAAGTAAGCGTGAAGAAACAAGTAGCATCTATGAAACGAAATCTGGTACTCATGGCATACTCCAGTATAAGTCGAGCCGAAGTACTAACTATGAATACGGGCATAGGTTTGTTTCGCTACCGAATATTCGTGTATAAAATTAAGAAAACTACATACAGTAAAAATTCTCCCAAGATTAGTTTGCAATGCAAATGTGTTCTTGTGTATTACAGAATTTTAACAAACTGGAATCCACGACGATATGCTATAAATCCTTCATCTAGCTTGCTTTACTATCGTCGCGACTAATTCGTAATTCGCAAATGAAGATGCAACGCGAGACAGGAAACAAATCGACAAATTACTCATTAAGTATGCGTAATTAGCGTAATTCATCAACAAGTCCAGCCGGAATGAATATAATAAAAACAACGTGAATGCGACTAATGAGTTACAAAACTTGCACAAGCTATGGACGAGTACCAGTACGAGGACGTCGACTGGTAATAAAACCTAGCGTTTAATACATCTAGTAGGTACTTAAAGATGCGACGGTTAGTTACAATTAATTGAGAAAAAATAAAACAATATTTTTTTAGATAGAATAGGTAATTTTGTTACCAATACAAGGGTACTATTATCATTAGGTACATTCATTGCATTAACTGAAAGGAAAGTACATTTCTGAAATTAAAAAAATCTGATGTGGCCAACACAATACCTCCCGCTGTTTCATTTTTATTCATTTAAATACATATCTACGTATTTACTAATGCTGCAAACTATATTAAGTTCATTTGCATATAACTATTGCTTTATTTACTAATTTTTTTTTTAATTTTACCATTATTAATTTGAAGTGATTAGTTTTTTGACAGTGACATATATCTGTCAGTTACATATGAACTGTGTAACAAAGGAATTTATAAAAAGATTTTTTTTTTAAATTTACCTGTAAAATATATAGAAAAATCTGTTGTGGCCAGCACAAAACCTCTCGCCATTTCCATATTAGGATATATAAGTATTGTATTGCACTTCGCTTTCGAACAGTCAAAAAATTACAGAACTTTACTCAAATATTGTTTTTTATTGTATTTAACATGTCTTCTGCACACATATAATTCTAATTATATCTATTTTTCATTGTATGAGGAAGTTTCTAAATGTCACAGATTCTTCCAATTCATTAACCAGATTGGCGGTATTTCTGACGGATATATGCATTTTACCACAATTTTACCTATAATTTCAAATATTTAATTAATAAAACAATAAGAAAGGTTAAATATACTTCCCAGAAAAAGCTATCAGAATGTCACTAAAACTGTTGATATTTGACAATGACATGTGTCATGTTATAAACATTGGAATTTGTCAACTGGTTTCCTTAGTGCCTTGGCCTCTGCGATTAGTTTACTCTATAAATTATAGTATCTTTATCTCTAAATCTATATAAGATATAATAAAAATTTTAAGTGTATTAGATGGATAATTTTATGTTCTTGAATATTTAATAAAAAGAACTCCCAAAAATTATATTTAGAAGAATTTTTCTAAGAAACTACTACTTCCGGTTGTTCAATTGTTGCCAAAACCTTTTCAGTTCTTCCCAGGAATGTCAGATTGAGGAAACTGCAGTTAAATATTTTTTAAGTCTTACAGTTTTTGAGGAATCGTATCTACAACATCCAGACATACATCCATACACACATCCACACACACACACACACACACACACACATTTTAAAAATGTTATAATCGGATTCTAGGGACCTTAAATAGTGCTTATCCAATAAAATCTGGATATGCGAATTTTAACATGAATCCAATACCTCTCTTAGCGAGAGGTAAAAAGTAATATCTAATGTATACCTACAGAAAATTCATAAATGAAACAAAATGCGAAAAAATGGCATTTAATGGTATTTTTTGAAGAAAAACCATTATGAGCTTCAAGTGAAGTGCCATTTCCGGTTATCCGATTTACACCAAAATCTATGGTTTCTTTCCGTATTAGAATAGGGTCAAAATGTAAGGTTTCCAAATTGTCTGAATGATAGTATTTGAGTTAGAGCGATAACAAAATCTATACACGCATACTCACACGTGCATACACACACATACAGATATCATCGTGAAAAATGTTAAAATTGGATTCTAGGGACCTTAAAGTTATCATTTACTAAAATCTCGATATGCGATTTTCAGCACGATTCCTATACCTCCCTTACCAAGGGGTAGCGGGAGGTAAAAAATGTGTAGTTAATCTTAACGTAAAAAAAGTAAATTTAAATGATTATGCTCGTAATGATAAGATTTTGGAGAGTAAGTAATAGATAATGCACTGAAATTTCGACCAATAGTTATATGCAGAGAAACAACACATTTGGAATAATTGTTAATTATGTATTTATTTATGAAGAAAATTTAAATGGCGGGAGGTACTCAGATTTTCATTATTTTTTCTTATTTTTGTGCTTATAAATAATACATTAAAATTGCTATAAAACTTGAGCCATATCTACTACGACTATCTTCAGTCTTGTGAAATATCGGTTCTTCTTTAAGGTTGTCACGCTTATATTTTATTTAAGAATTTTTAAGAAATATTGCGTATTCTGCATCGTGAAAATCCAGTAGGCCGTATATCTCCAACAGAAAACAAAGGCTGACAGTAATATATAACCCGTAGGCTTCAATACTCCTCATAAATTCACGCGCGCGTCTTCCATCCCCCGTACCGCTAATGTGTCACGCCGTTTAATAATTCCCAAGTAATTTATCCGGAATCCCAAAGTTGAGGAATTCCCGGCATCGAAGCCAGCGACGCCGCAGGTGAACTAAATTCACCGACGACGTGCCCCATACAGGATGTTAATATTTTAGCAAGATGCTGCAAGGATACTGAAGGATTTCTTCAATATTCTCATGCACTTCAGAAATCGACCTAGAATTAAATATTAGATACTTACATACCGTATTCTATGTATTTTGAAGATTGAAATATATTTTTTTAAGCATAGCTGTAGTTATGGGACATGCATGACAAGTAGCGAAACTTTTATAATACAGAGAAAATATTCATAAGCAAATTCGAACCTAGCCCAAATTTATAATCAAAGCAATGGCATTTACCTGTAACCATTTGCAAAAAAAAAATTGACAGGACGTACTTCGGGTCCGAATTGCACGTCAGCTTAAACCTTGCAAGGTACATATGAGCCAGATAGATAAAAAATTAATTCATTTTTGATATTATATACCGTCCTACGTGACACACCGAAAGCTGCAAAATCTGTTATGTGATAACCTCAAAATATAATATACATATACATCTTCAACAGAAGAGAATGGAATTAGGGGACTATACCGTGAGTATTTTTCAACGTGAAACATTGGGTTTGTCATATCAATGGTTGTGACTTGATATTTTATTGACAGCAATGTATTTGCCCGTTCCATTTAAAATTGAACATAGGGAACGAATCTGACAGAAGTATTATATTTAAATATTGCAAGAAATTTAGCGGAGTCAGAAAACTACTCGAGAGAACTAAACATAGCATAGTATATAAGCTGTAATGTTTAAGATTCTTGTATTGTACTTCTGATGATGGTCTAAGAAACCGAAATCGATTAAGTGTATTAAAATAAATATTTTGTGAAACTTACACCAAGTGTTTTCTTCAACAAATTTTTCGTTATTTAAATATGTTTCACCAAGTGCCTACCACCGAATCTCTCAACATTATTAGAACTAAACATATTTCGGGCACAAGGTGCGGTGCACACAGTATTGTTTCTACATCTAAATTTAATTTTTAGAAAACAGGTATAATTATTTAAACAAAATTAACCTCTAATGACATCTTGTCAACGGATAACCGTTGAATTTTCCTATAAGTTATGATTTGACATTTGATTGACAGCAATGTATTTGTCTGTCTCATTTAAAATGACACATGGGGAATGAATTTGACAGAAGTATTATATTCAAATATTGTAAGAAATTTAGCCGAGTCAGAAAACCACTCGGGCACAAGGTGCACACTATATTTTTTCTACAACTAGTTTTAATTTAGAATGCAGGTATTTTAAACAAAATTAACCTCTATTGACGTCTTATTAAATGTCAAATTCGTTCCCTATGTTTCATTTTAAATGGAACGGGCAAATACATTGCTGTCAATCAAATGTCAAGTCGTAGCCATGGATATGACAAACCCAATGTTTCACGTTAAAAAATACTCATGGTTTATATGTTTCTCTTCCTGCAAACATGCAGAAGCTTTCAAAATAATTTCTTTACACGGTTTCAATAATTTTTCCTGCTCAAATTTTGGTTGTCACTCCTACACATTCATAAATTTCAAACTATGGCAACTGAAAACAAACGCTGCGTAATGCAAAAAGCATATGTGATTTCTCTCTTCATACTCTATAACCACATATTCAAATTGGAATGCCATTTTTTGGGAAATTTCACTATAGATACAAGCTTTCATTTCGGAAGTGCATGCTACCAGTTTTGTTTAATACCCCGCTCGTCATAAAAACTAAAACACACATAATTAAACAAAATTTAAATATATATTTGAAACATTTTTATCGGCCAATAATACATATTTTTAATGTCGATAGTGCCCGCTGCGCGTTTTTATAACAGCCATTATTCTGCCGAGCATCGATTAAAATAATTTTTGGATTAAATATGTAAGTTGTGGTATATTTATTCATGTCCTTTCTATAGCATTCCTCATCTCATAAGTCACAATATTTTGGGAATTTCGTTGTACTTATCTACCTATATTATTCAGATTCAATAGGCGACAAATCTGAAAAACGCGCAGGCCATAATAACGCAATATTGTAGTGATTAAAATAAGGCTGTACTTCACCAGCAATGTGAAAGCATGCGTTGTCTTGTTGTAATAGGACGCCAGGTAAATGATTTAAAAAGGGCGCGCTCTTGCATGTATCGAAATCAGTTCATAGCCCCACGAATATGAAGTAGACTTGTAACTCATCTCACCCCAAACCATTGTTCCTCTAGTGAGGGCGGTATAGCGAATTTAAATATTGTGCTTCTGATAATGTTCGTTAGGACGTCGACTATTAAAAGTACGGTCATCACATATTCAATTCAAACATAAGTCAATATAGTTAATTCAAACATGTACCTGTCTTAGCGGTTCATCGCGTAAAATCGAGGATATATGAAATACGATATATTTGAAAATATCATTTAAAGACAACAACAGTTTCTATACATTACTATAAGAAGAATTCTCAATTCCGTTAAGGTGTTGGGAGCAGTGTATTTTATCATGTTTCTCACAAATGTCTTACATAAGTAAAGTATGGTTGTAAATGGCATAAATTTATAAGTGGCACAATTTCCGTTTCAAGTTTAAATTAAGCAAGAATTAAAGTGATTATAATTTTAAATGTACTTTATCATGTGTCAGTTTCATACTAGATATGGGTGGAATGAACGATTTTCGCTTCTGGTAGTAGAAAACTATTATTTCTCATTTAAACCCACAATTAAAATTTTGTGTGCTATCTACTTCACACGATCTTATACATCCCATAATTTCTATCCTTGCTCTAGGCTCAACAAGTAACATCAAACGATCGTTCCAAGGCCCTATACACATGAATCAATAACTGCTGATAATCGATCTTCAAGTGTTGGTGTTCAGATAATCTAGTCTGATACTGGCTGCCCTAGGCAGTCGTATGTTTGTAATTTATTCTAATTTTAATTAGCATTAATGTTGTGTGAATTGTGTGCGGGCTATGGTTTCATGTTAGATGGTGGCCTAATCGCCGCTGCAGGGAATTTGAGGTTATATTTAGACTATAAAGTCCCTTGTGGGATTTGATAGAGAATAATCTCATAGGAATTATTTGGGAGATAGTGGAAAATATGTATAATATAGTAATAAATACCAGAATTTTAATCTATATTAAAATTTAATTTTTCCTACCTTATATGACGACCCGCAGTTTCGACTCTTTCCTATGCTGAAACAAAAAAAAAAAAAAAATGAAATACAGCAACAACAATTTATATTGAAAAGAATTATATGTATAAATATTGTAACGTTAAATAATCGGGTTCATAAATTTGAATATAGTTTTAATAAAAATATTGTTAGATTCTTTTTCAAATGAACGATACCTGTATTCCATTTGTAAAAAAATCTATACTATGATTCATATTATATTTATTTATCGTATTCATTTACATTGGTACTTATAATGTTATAATTTTGTAATCTAATTTTTATGTATTTAAATACTTCTCAATTCGCTGATTCCAAATTTTGAGACCGCACGTCAATATCTCGTTTCGTTCTCGGGATATTTAGATTTAAAGTTTTGCTCAAAACTGCCCATTTTTGGGTTAATACGTTTGAATTTGGCGACATCAGAATTCGATTTTACAGACAAAAATACATAGGTAAAGTAATTTTCATAATTTTTGTCCAACCGGTTCATGTTTTATGAATTAAAGCTTGAAAACCCCTAAAAATGTTTTCAGTTATTTTGCTTTAGAAATTGTATGCGGCGTTCAAAAATTCTGCAAATTTGTGTACTTATGTTATTTTGCCCGTAGAATCGAATGGTGTTATCGCCAAATTCATATCTCGACCCATTTTTGGGTTATTACCCAAAAATGGGCAGTTTTGAGCAAAACTTTGAATCTAAATATCTCGAAAACGAAAGGAGGTATCGACCTGCGCTTTCAAAATTTGCAATCAGCTCATTAAAAAGTATCTAGGTACATAAAAATTAGATTTTTGAAAATTTTGAAGTTTTTATCTAAATATGGGGTATATTGACTTTTTGGGCAATAATTCAAAAATGGATAGAGATATGAACTTCGTAGTAATATTATTTGTTTGTAAAGAGAATGTTACGTAAGTGTACGCATTTTTAGAGTATTTATATGTGAGACCCCACATGGGGGTCCCGTGGCCGCGTGCCTGAGTGTCTGGGAAACCGGATTCAATCCTGACCGAAATATTTAGAATTTTAAATGGCACAAAAGTGACCCCTGTGATGCACTCTCCAAGCCAGCAATAAGTGCCCGTGAGGGCGTGAGGTGACGCCTGGTAAGCGCCCTCACGGTTCAAATATGTCATCATCATTTCCGATATCTTAGAAATAGGTAATATGCCGTGAAAATATATATTTTTTTATTATTATTTTTTATATACGAGTTTACATAATGTAAATTCATGTGATAATTTTATTGCATTTATAGAATATTTTCCAAGGAACTTTCTGTACGGAATTTGTATAAAATTGTATTATGTTTGTGTTACAATTTTATTGGATATATAGAATCTTTTCCAATGAACTTTTGGTATGGGATTTGTACAAAATAGTCAAATTAACGGAAGGTCTTGTGCTGGCCACAACAGATTTTTTAATATGAAGTACCGTGTAGGTTTTTAATAAATAATAAGTGAGTTAAGAATTTCAAAGCTTGTTTACATGTTTTCCGTCCCACATTGAAAAATAAATATGTATAATTAATGCGACAAGCCTTCCACAGCCAATAATTTCGCAAACCAACGGCGGCCCAATAAATCTCTGGTAGAATCCTATACTCTGCTAAACTTGTTGCTCCTTTTACATAATTACCCAATGAGGAGAGGCGACCCACACAAAGCCAGCCGGAGCAGCGGTTTATTAATAACTGCAATACATATAATTAATTTTTAATTAGACGCATATCCTTTTTCGCGTGCACATAAACACTTCATTCTGCGCCACCGGACGTATTTAATCAAAGGCCGAAAGAGATACATCATAACACACACGCAAAACGCATGCGAAGCGGCTGATGGACGGTGCTGCCACCGCGGATATATTGCTAATTAATACCCGTGTGACAGCCGGACCCCAACCAAGAGAATTCTTAGGTACACGAATAATAAATATGTAAGCATATGTGCAGCGTAAATCCGCCAACGAAGAATGCAACCATGCATGATTGCTACTAATATTTTTAGGAGGATTTCATTGTTGCTATAAATTACAGGTAGTGATTCTGTCGAGACGAGATATTTCTCGATTCTCGTCTCGTCTCGTACTCGAGATTTCTCGTCTCGACGAGACGAGACAGAAATGTAAAAAATATTTTACGAGACGAGACATATTTGCCAAGATCTTGATTCTCGAAAACTATATCGAGATTTCTCGGTTATTATTTTTCTCATGATGCAAACGTGTGAAATTTAAAATATTTTTAGTGATATCTGTCTCTATTTAGCTATGGCATTTTTGAACAAAAAGATAATAACGTATTTGACATTTTATCTGTCAGAATTTGTTAAGCGTACACTACATGATGAAGTTTTTCTTTTCAACTTGAAGAGTTATCTCTCGCACAATGACATGAGTGCAAGAGAGACAAATGAATAGGCTTCTAACGAAAAACTTTTATTGAAAAACTGGAACATGCGCACATGCGCTACTTTTTCTTAAAAGTCCCGACAAAATTTAACTGTCAAATGTCATTTGTGTTTATATTTTTGATGTATACAAGTAGTGTTATAAGCGATTGATAGTAAACTGAAAAATAGCAAAATGGGAAATTCACGCAAAACTTGATCGTGTAAATATACTTACTTACTTACTTAATCCTGCACCTTTCTACCCTCACGGGTGTAAGGCGTTCCCCCGGCCTGCGGGGGAGGAGGTTGAGTTCTGATTCGTTGGTCTTCTCCATATTTCTTTCCACTCTGCTCTATCTTGTGTTGCTGTTTTCGTTTCTTCCCAAGTTAGACCTCTTCTTTGCGCTGCCTCCTTTACTTCTTCCAGCCACGTTCTTCTTGGTCGTCCTCGTGGTTTCTTTCTTCCAATTTTTGCTTCAAACACTTTTTTAACTATTCTCTCCTCTCCCATCCTTTCTACATGCCCATACCATCTCATCTGTCCTTCTGCTATCTTATCTTCTATTGCTTTTACTTTTAAGTTTTGTCTGTAGGTTGTGTTTTCAATTCTGTCCAGTCTTGTTTTCCCCTCTATTTTTCTCAAGAATCTCATTTCGGTAGCCGTAATTTTTTCTTTTTGTCTTTGCGTTAGTGTCCATGTTTCAGCTCCGTGTATGAGTATAGGCGTCACTACTTTTTTAAATATTTGTACTCTGGTCTCTTTCGGTATTTCTTTCTGTCCTAAGAAGCTGTGTTTGATGCTATTGAATATTTTGCCTCCTGTAGTTCTTCTTTCTTTTATTTCTTCTGAGATTATTGCCCCCAGGTATTTAAATTTTTGGACTTGCTGTAGATTTTCATTTTTTAGTTGTATCGTGTGGTGTTGTTCATTTCTTCCTAGTATCATGGTTTTCGTTTTTTCTTTATTGATCTTCTTGTTTAATTTTTGTAGCGCTTTATCATATATTTCTATATTCCTTATTAAGGTTTTTTCGTCTTCTGCTATGATGACCATGTCATCTGCATAGCATAATTCTGCTATTTCCACTCTTCTCAATTTCCAATTTCCTATGTAGTATTTCTTTACTTCTTTCTTTGTCTCTTTTATTCCTTCGTCAAGAATTAATGTTTTATAACAGACTAGAAAATGCTAGATAAATAGTAAATTAATAAAACTATAACATGATAAAATTTGCACAAGTTTTAGGTTATATCAAATTTTGACATGTAAAACGACAAATATTTATCTTTTTGTTCAAATTATTTTTAATACAAAATTGTATAAATTAATAATTAGTTTATGGGACTAAAATATACATATTAAATTTCCGTCGAGAAATCTCGGCCGATACGAGACTCTATTAAACGAGACGAGAAAAATTTCGAGACGAGACATAATTTTATAAATTTGAAATGAGACGAGACGAGACAATGAATTTCTCGTCTCGTCTCGTCTCGACCGAATCACTAATTACAGGTTACTGTATAAATATGCGAAGAGCTGCTTTTTACCTTCTGTCACCTTTAGGTAAGGAAGGTATTGTCTTTGGTCAAAAAATTCGGTGGTCAGAAGTAGGAAGAATCGACTCCAATCCGTATTTCATTTGGTAGGCTGGGCGGGTTTTTCTTTTTAAATACCCATTTCTAAGTCCTAGCTCTACAATAACTAATTAGAAAAATATGCGATTGTCGGTTGTTATTCTAATGAGTAGGAAAATTATATAAAAAAATCCTTGTAATAACATTAAATGTTGCTAAAAGGAACTAAGGTCCAATGCTTTACTGGGATGAGAAATTGTAGGAACGCCTTTTCCAGCTAATTATTGCCAACCTAGTGCAAATTATAAATCTACAAGAAATGTAATGACAGTACTCTAGTATATGATTTTGCTATTTTTAATTTAAAAACTCCCCCATTATGTTACATACCACAAGAGCTATGATATTAATGCCTCATTTCCACCGATTGTCCTAATGCGTAAGAGCTATAATTAATAACGAAGTATTTACAATGCGTACAATGAATAAAAACAAAAAATTGCAAACTTCTAACCTGCACTGTCAACTGTCAGTGTATTTTATAATTATTAAATTTTTAATTTTTTGTTATGGATATAGATACAGAAAATTATGTATAAAACATATTTAGAAAAAAGAGAAATATTAGTGCTGCAATGGCAGTCTGCTAAACAAGTAATAAGGGAAAAAATTGTAAAATTTCTGTTGAAATAGTCACTAAACAAGATATAGCTGGAAATTGTTAAATTGTCATAATGCATTAAGCCTTTTGCCGTAATCATTATGCATTAAGCATTGAAACATTCGGCGGAAATGAAACTTAAAAGTTTCCAATCAATTTTCCTCATTTCGAAACAATTTCTCATTAATAAACATGACAATTACAACATATAAAATTATATTTATATCAAAATATGTTTTCATCTACAATAAAATATATTCAGATATGTATTCCAGTTATGATATTAAATTTATTTTTCATATTTCACTATTCATTCCTTTTTTCCATTTTTTATGTTAAATTGTCAATTGAAGATGATAAAAATCTGTTGTGGCCAACACAAGACCTCTCGCCATTTCCATATTAAGGCTATGTAAGTATTGTATATCACTTCGCTATCGAACCGTCGATTTATAACAAAAAATTACAGAACTTTACCCAAATATTGTTTTTTATTATATTTAACATGTCTTCTGTACACATATAATTCTAATTATATCTATTTTTCATTGTATGAGGAAGTTCTTATTTGTCAGAGATTCTTCCAATTCATTAACCAGATTGGCGGTATTTCTGATGGATATATGCATTTTACCTATAATTTTAAATATTTCATTAATAAAATAATAAAAAAGATTAAATATACCTAATTCCCAGAAAAAACTATCAGAATGTCACTAAAACTGTTGATTTTTGACACTGACATATGTCATTTACAAACTATGTTATAAACATTTGAATTTGTCAAGTGGTTTCCTTAGTGCCTTAGCCTCTGCGATTAGAATATTCTATATATTATAGTGTCTTTATCTATAAATCTATACAAGATATAATAAAAATTGTAAGTGTATTAGATGGAGAATTTTGTTCTTCAATATTTGTAATAACAAAAATTTCCAAAAAATTATATTTGGAATTTTTTCTAAGAAACTACTACTTCCGGTTGTCCATTTTGTTACCAAAACCTTTTCAGCTCTTCCCAGGAATATCAAATTGAGAAAACTGCAGTTAAATATTTTTTAAGTCTTATAGTTTTTGAGGAATCGTCCCTCCAACATCCAGACACACATCCACACATATACACATCCACACAAACACACACACACACACACACACACACACACACACCTTAAATCGTGCTTATTCAATAAAATCTGGATATGCGAATTTTAGCATGAATCCAATACCTCTCTTAGCGAGAGGTAAAAGGGACTTTCTGCTATTTATTATTACATAAAATGTTTTGTAATTATTATTATTATTATTGTTACTATTAAATTTGAATAGGGTTAAGGATTTTGTAATCTTTCAGTCTTATACGTAGTATTAAATTGTATTATTAAACAAAATCCTAGAATTTATTAATAGTAAAACAGTAAATAGTATATTGCACATCAAGGGAGAGAAATGCATATTTTTTTCGGTGTAGTTTTATACCCAAGAGCGCAGCTACAAAACACCAGGCAAGAAATATTATTCTCGTTTGAGATTTAGGTAATATATTTTTTTTTCACCATCGAGAGTAATATTTGATACAAACCAAAATTCTGCTTTATGTAGATTAGCATTAGAAAAAAAATCTGCCAGTATATTTGAATCATACTGCTTATTTACAAGAATTGTGCATACAAATTACAAGCTTGAATGAAATTACTAAAATCATTTCTATATATAATGAAAAATGCATACATACATACTTATATTGAGTTGTACCCACGATTTAAAATATACTGGTTATGCCACTTGTCATGTTTTTCATTGTTTCTGATGGTCCGCTTTATACGTGTTTCCTTGAATAATCCGCTAGATGCGCTACGTGAGAACGACCCTATCACAGCAAACTATTTTTACATAAAATAAAAAAGTTAAATGCATAATGAATTTATTTTTAATATAAATTTATATATTTAATGGAAACCTGAATCAATACATTGTTAGAATTTAAAATTGAAAAAACTAAATAAATTGATAAAACCTTACGCTTCCAGATATAATAATATCTTCTTCCCGAAAATGTTTGCGACAAATATCATTCAATTTTAATTCGCGATCATCTCTACTAATTGCACGTTGCCATTTTTTAAAAAGTGATATACCGAGTGGAGCAGCAAACAGAGATTCGTTTTCAGTGGATTTCTTGTAACCGATTTCACATCCAGGAATGAAACATTTTCCATTTAATTTTCTTTTCATTTTGCATTAATTGCAATATCTTTCAACAAAATATTTATATTACATTACATATAATACGAATATGTACTTCAAAACCTGTTTTATTTATCTTTCTATAAGATATAACATGTAATATTTTCAAAATGACATGCAAATGACAGGTGTCAGTTGGGTCGTTCTCACGTTGCGCTTCTAGCGGAAAAAAGGAGGAAACACGTATCGCTTTGGACCCTCGTTTTGTGCAGAGTGGCACAACCATCGTGGCACAAAATCGTGGTTGTACCTAAGTTATTTTATTTTATAAAATAGATTATATCGAAAAACTGTCAGAAGAATTCAAAAAAATTGTTGATGCAGATTCTAAATTTAATATAAACTTAAACACCAAAACTGAACTTTGGAAATAACCCTTAGGGTTTATTTTTGAAATATTTTTTCGCTAGAGACAAAATGTTTTACTTCTATCATGATTTTAATATCAGAGATATCAATAATACATAACTGTCAACTAATTTCTTCCCAGGCGGTTACCCATCGTTGAACTAACCACACTCCACCTTACTTGACTTTTAACATCATACAATTATTAGTTATAACTTCATACTTCAGAATTTATCAACCTATTCATTGCCTGCACATCATCCTATATCTTCTTCTCACAGTAACTAGCACTAACTATCCTGATTGTCTTAGCGGAGTCTCCTTCTGGCAACTTCTCCGTGGATATTTATGATGGTTCTCAGCGGTAAATCGTAGGCAAAGTGTCAACCGGGCCCGAGATGTATTTATGCGGCGACGCAAGGCGTACTAACTAAATTACCATCATTGTTGTAATGTATGGGGTATACTGTGTATACGAACGCCGGGGAACAGACACTGGCAATTGATTTGCATGCTTCTTACTGTTTACGTTTACTGTTAGGAGAGGATACGGATTTTACGCAAGAGTAACTGTATGGGTTTTAAATTGTACGGGTGTAAGGCATAGAAAAGATGTAATTATGGAATACGCAATGACCCGCATAATGACCATTTGTTAAATGAATGTCTGCAATTTGTTTATGGTTCACTTGTTGCATAAGTTTATAATATGCTGCAGGAATCCGTCCGGAATTTTTGAACCACAGATGTAAGTATTAAATCTACAGGATAGTTCCACATCATGTTAATCATTAACTACCCTGGCGAAATATAATTAGATAAACAATCTGATAAGATATACGTGAACACAAATTATAAATTATACTTATCCATTTATAATTATTAATAATATTTTCTTAAATACTGAACATGTCCATAAATATGTAACTATTTATAACAAAAGCATCCACGATGTTTCTATGATAAATACAAATTAGAAATTTAAAATTTTTCATAAATTTTCTCTTTTTGCATTGATGCTTCTCTCCTGAAGGAATATTGGTTAGGGGTTCTTATGAAAATAAAACAATTTTTCAGTAATTAACCCAGTTTGATAATGTAATTTACATTAGTAGTTATTTAAGTATTATTATTATTATTAAAATATTTTTCAGAACTCATATTATTAATTGGAATAATACTACCTTTTTTAGTTTAAGTTCTGTATTTATTATTTAAACCCAACGTTTCGGCACCATAAACTAATGCCTTCTTTAGGGGATACATTGACATAAATATGTGAAATAACAAAAACACATACTTATGTCAATGTATCCCCTGAAGAAGGCACTAGTTTATGGTGCCGAAACGTTGGGTTTAAATAATAAATACAGAACTTAAACTAAAAAAAAGGCAGTATTATTCCAATTTATTATTATTATTAATTATTCTTTATTTTCTCCTAGATAGATTAGGTACTACTTAACAAAAACAAATGTGTATTACAATACATAATGTAGGTACACAGAGCTGGGCAGTAACTAGTTACTTTAGGAACTTAGTTACTAACTAGTTACTTTTACGTAACTTGTAACGTAACTTAGTTACTTTTTAAAATATGGTAACTGTAACTGTAACTTAACTTGCTGCTGAAAAGTAGTTGGTAACTTTACGGTTTTTAGTTACTAATTACTTGAGTAACGTAAGTTACTTAAAGTAACTCAGAAATTAGAATGTAACTTAAGTTAGTCAAAGTAACTTAAAAAGTGGAGTTGTTGAGCGCAGCATCGCGCATACCCTCTGTAATGTGTAACTTTTATTTTAATACATAATTAAATTCAATATTATTGTTGATTGATTTCAAGCCATAATTGATAATAAAATAAGTAATAATATTCATTAATAATAGAGTTTTTGTACGGTAAACAGAAAAACTAAAAATAACACATTATTTTAATTTTTAATTCTAGAATTAAAAAGTCACTAAATGTTAAATTTGACTTATAAAATATATTATTTTCAATTGTTTTCCTCGCTTACAAATGATACGTTTTAAGAAATTATAATTAAACTGCCACTAAATCATCAAAATTATTCCAATTTTCAGGTTATACAAAAACTAGTGTATTTTGTCCGTTGTTCCAAGGGTTGCAAGACTTGAATTCGTCTCATTTTTGCAAATTCCCTAGGCCGTGGCCTCGTGGGCCTAGGCGGTAATAAGGCCCTGTAGGTCCGTTAACATTAACAATAATAATCTGATTGGGTGTTGCCAAGCAATAACGTTAAAATTTAGGTTAACGTAGTTAGTGCAAAAACTCCCTGATATGTATACTACACAATAACTAAATCAGCAGTCAAAGTCTACACTTCACGCCATTAAAAGTAGTTAGAAAGTAACTCAAGGTAACTAAGTTACTTTTAATGAGTAACTAGTAAATAACTTAGTTCTTTCACCAAAGTAACTGGAACTTAAGTAACTTAGTTACTTCTTTTTGGAGGTAACTGTAACTGTAACTAGTTACATTTTAAAAGTAACTTGCCCAGCTCTGTAGGTACATATGTTTTGAACTAGGTAAGTTCAGATACAATTATTATTATTTGTTATTATTATTATTTGTTGTATGGTGAGAAACAAAAATACATGGGTAAAAGAATAAACTAACGAGAAAATAACAAGGGGTTATGGTTTTAACAAACTGAGGAATTTAAAAGATAGTAATAAAATTGCTTAGGCGGTAGGAAAAAAATATCTATTCTCTGTCTGGTATAAGAATGCAGTATAGCATGGTATAGGGACAACATTTCCTGGCTTGTGAGTTGTGCAAACGCGTTATATAAAGAACATATTTTATTAATAGGAGACGAGAACAAAATATTGGTACGCGCTGAGGATCATCAATATCATTGTGGATTATCTTAGAAAGAAGGTACCTACACGGAAAATATGTTACGTCATTCGCAAAGGGATAAAAAGTTACATGAGATTAGCAACTGGTAATACGACATGAAACGGTCGGGCAGTAAGTGTTTCCTACCGGTTGATGATTTTGGAGATCGAGATAAAGACGAGATGATCAACACACTCGATTCCGATAAAAGAGCACTTACAAACCGCAATGATTATTACGTTTTTACTGCATTAAAATCGTGTGTTTAAATTTTAGTTATCAGAGAGGAAAGTTGATTCACATCACTTACCGATCAGTAATTTGTAAATAATGATATATTATGTGCAAAATACAAATTATAATAATAATTAATTTTACCTATAAATATTTGTGCAAATGATGAATGCACTTTATAATCCGTGTAATATAATGTAGAAATATTATCAAATGCATTATATGGCCATTTGTTATAAATGATGAATATGATTTTAACAGTTATAATTGCTAAAATGAATTTGAAATGTTTGGCACACCGCAATTTTATTGCTTTTCAATTAGGTATTATGGAAATATAGGTTTCAAAATTAACCACAATTGCTCTCGTGGAGTAGTATTTAAATGATTTGACACCCTACAAATGCGCTGTGAAGTGCATTATTCCGTCATTATTGCAATAAGCAGTCCGCAAATGCTTTATTCGAAACCACAATGCATATATCTCACACGCACATTATACATATATTCTCTTCAACTAGTATGAAATACATATCTATATTAATAAATAAGCATTTGCATTTAATAACAAATTAAATATATAAATTCAAATGTGTTTACAATATAATAAATTCTTGGAAATATACAATGAATAGGCTAGATACAAAAAAGATTTATAAAAATTAAACTTCAGATTCATATAGCGTATACTAGTTGCTATTTTAAATACAGTAATTCTACTAATGTTGAAAATAAACTAGAGTAATAATGTATTCCCAGAAGCATGAAGTTGTGCATAAAATATAGTCCTTACGACAATTACTTAAACAAAACACAACACGCATCACATGCACGCAATTTACAATCACAGAATTGTAAGAAGGATGTATTTATATCAATCATAGTAATTTGTATGAGTCCTTATAAGATGCGTTTATCTTTAAATCATGCAAAAATAGTTTTGCTTATTTATAATGGCACTATGTGACCACTGAATAAAGTTTAGGTATTATTATTTTTAAGTATCGAGTAGTTATTTATTTAAAAAACTGTCACAGGCCTATGCTACTAAAAAAATATATAACGATATCGTTACTGAACGACTGTCGCTAAGCATTTGGTTAAACGACTTTAATAGCGACAAATGCCAAAAACCTATTCTACTAATCATATCGTTATAAATTATCGTTATCAGGATTATAACGATAATATCTAACTTCATGTATATTTTGACAGAATAAATTTTCATGTTTTTCAATTTATATTTGACATATCGATTCATTGTATGTTTATTTAATTGAATTTGACAATGGATATAAAGAAAAGGGCTTCGAGGATAACTCAAAGACATTATGAAATACATGTTGAAGAACTGGAAAATAATAGTTCATTGAGAACTAATAAATTGTCCACTGAAGAATTGGAAGCAATATATGGACAGGACTTACGTCATTTAATTCTGTGGGACCGGGTAAAAGGACCATTAAATTTGTTGGAAAATTTCCTATAAGATCACGTAACTTTTAACTTTAAAGTAGCTACAAAGATTTCTATCTCCAACTAAAATTGAGCTGAAATCCTCCAACATGGCGGCGTTCAAATAGTCACAAAGGTTTAACATTGCGTCCGCTATCCAGATATGTATGTATAGAGATCAGTGGATCTGATGTATCACGTAGAGTACGATTATATAATCTGACAGCATTTATTTATTTATTTACGTATGGCTACAGAAATATGTTGAAATACAATATATGCATGTGATTTTCATAATTCTATATCTGAAGAAATTAACCAGTTATGTTAGTTCGCTCTTCCAATGTGCTTTCTTTTCTTCCAAATATTTGTTTTTGATCTGACATCATTATATGAATCCATAATTTGTAAATACATAGTGCATATATTTTATATTTTATATTAATATATTAAATAATATTATCTGAATATAATTTTTTAAATATATTTCTGAAATATAAGTAAAATGTCTAATATTAAAAAGTATAACTAATAAAATTGTACAGAAGTGAATAAATACTCATCTCTTGCTCAGCTATAATTAACAAAATATCTTCTTCAGCCATTTTTACTTTTGTTCTCAAAATTTGTCAAACTTTACGACTTCAATGATGTATGTGAACTTGTCGTTATTAAACGATATGAAATAACGATAAGTAACGATTCGTAACGATAAATAAATTAGCAGAATAGGGTTTTGGCAAAAATCGTTATCATAACGACTTATCGCCTGGTAACGAGTCATAACGATACATAATTACCTCTCGCTGAGAGAGGTATTGGATTCATGCTAAAATTCGCATATCCAGATTTTATTGAATAAGCACGATTTAAGGTCCCTAGAATCCGATTATAACATTTTTAAAATGATGTCTGTGTGTGTGTGTGTGTGGATGTGTGTATGTGTGTATGTGTGTATGTGTGTATGTGTGTATGTGTGTATGTGTGTATGTGTGTATGTCTGGATGTTGTAGACACGATTCCTCAAAAACCATAAGACTTAAAAATTGTTTAACTATGGATTCCTCAATCTGACATTTCTGGGAAGAGCTGAAAAGGTTTTGGTAACAATTGAACAACCGGAAGTAGTAGTTTCTGAGAAAAATTCTTTTAAATATAATTTTTTGGAAATTTTTGTTATTAAATATTGAACAGCATAAAATTCTCCATCTAATACACTCAAAATTTTTATTATATCTTGTATAGATTTAAAGATAAAGACACTATAATATATAGAGTAATTTAATCGCAGAGGCCAACTCACTAAGGAAACCAGTTGACAAATTCCAATGTTTATAACATATTGTTTAAATGACACATGTCAGTATCAAAAATCAACAGTTTTAGTGACATTCTGACAGCTTTTTCTGGGAAGTATATTTAATCTTTCTTATTGTTTTATTAATTAAATATTTGAAATTATAGGTAAAATGCATATATCCATCAGAAATACATTTAGAAACTTCCTCATACAATGAAAAATAGATATAATTAGAATTATATGTGTGCAGAAGACATGTTAAATACAATAAAAAACCGTATTTGGGTAAAGTTCTGTATTTTTTTTGTTATAAAACGAGGGTTTGAAAGGGAAGTGCAATACAATACTTATATAGCCTAATATGGAAATGGCGAGAGGTCTTGTGCTGGCCACAACAGATTTTTTTTTAGTAGAATAGGCCTGTTCGTCTTGTTGCAATTATCCGTGGAAAAGTAATTAAGTAATTTAATAAATAAATTTTTGATTCTATGATTAGTAATCTCGACAATTAAAACGTAAGTGTAGTGAAATGTTTCGATTATTAATAGTCCTCATTATTACACTTGAAAATTCCTTGCCCAGGTTTTGTTGTCTGTATGAAATTCATAAGTAAAAATATTTTATTATTTACATGGGATTGGTGTCATTTGATGCAGATTTTTTTTAATCTTTTTATTAATACCACAACTATAATTGTTAGTCAAAATGGGGAGCAACAGTCTGATCTATGTACACTTAAAAAAAATCTGTTGTGGCCAGAACAAAACCTTCCGTCAATTCGATGTATTTTGTACATATCCCATACCAAAAGTTCCTTGAAAAAGATTCTGTATATCCTGTAAAATTGTAACACGAACACACTATTTTTTACAAATTCCATACCGAAAGTTCCTTTCCCTATTTTATTAGGGGTCGCTGTTTCTTACTCTTCTCTTTTAATCATTCCTATCCAACGCATCTTCTTCACACAATTCTTCCTCTCTCAAATCATCTACTACACAGTCCTTCCATCTTCTTCTCTTTGGAGGGGCACTCTATCACATTCACACATAACTTTCTGACCCTATACTTTCAACTTTGGTTTTGCATTTGACACTGACATCTGTCAATTAAATTTTTCTGAATATATCTGTTGTTTCCATAATTTTAACAAAGCTGACTAATTTTTGAAAGTTAATCTCTCTTAATGTCTCTATAACTCTATATCTATTGAATATGAACGAAACTGTATAATCAAACCGTATAGAGAATAAGATATTCTTTGATATTGATAATCACAAAATGTCGAAAAATAATATTTAACTGCGTTTTTTTAAGAAAAACTGTTAAAAACTTCAAATAAGGGTACTTCCGGTGGATCAATTATAACCAAAATCTAATCAACTCTTCATATGGATGTACAGAAGAGGAATACGAAAGAATTATAATTTTTAGATTTGTAGTATTGGAGTTATCGTCGGAGAAAAATTTGTCACACACGGACACACATACACACACACACACACACATACATACATACAGACATCATCTTAAAAATAGTAAATTCGTATTGTAGGGACCCTGAAACGTGCTTATTCATCAAAAACTCACCACCGAATTTTTTGACCAAAGACAATACCTTCCTTACCTAAAGGTGACGGAAGGTAAAAAAAGAAAAAATACCACGTATCGTAGATGTCATAATGGGGGATTTCACCATTTTTTTATAATTTCATCTCAAAGTATAAGTAAAACTAATACCATTGGTGAATATCCGGTGCAAAATTCCTATTAATGAGAGAGATATGGTCTCCAAAGTTTAAAAAAATAGATGTGACGTGACGAATATAACTCGGCATTTATTCGTGTCGAGCTGCAAAAAAAAACCTTATTTGCGATATATTTCAATTAAATCATTTTATTTATTGTTCTGTAGATAGTCTCAAATTTGAAAATATCACAAAATATCCATTCGATATTTTACAGATATGTAAGTATTGAAATTTCTGTAATATTTTAAAAAAATATGTAATCTGAAACAGAATGTGACGTCAAAGTTCATACACAGCTTAACATGTGACAAACTATTGCCTACGTTTATTTATATAAATAACGTAGGTTATGGACAAACTGTTTCCCTATTGGCTATGAATGCTGTATGTAATTTGGCGTCTCAGGAGTCAAGGATTGTTTTTGACAAGAAAATTTATTATGAAATAATAAATCAGGTAATAGAATATTACATTGTAACACAAAATACATCTGACAGGGATATTTTACACCAAAACCTCTCCATATAAAATCAACTGCGTCATCCAAATCTTGCATGAAAATATAGAGCAACTTTTATTACATTCAGTAAAAAGAAATAAAATATATTCTTAAGTCACATATCATCTACACCAGTGATTTCGAAACTATGATCTTAGATATACGTGAGACGTTTCCAAAAGACATAAATACGTGAGGAAAATCTCATATTGAAAACCCTGTCACATTCTAAATTTTCCTCGTGGGTTCTCATTTAAAACTTTGTGTTCCGTGGTTCATAATAAAATAATACTTTGTCTGGCAGAAAAGTGGATATATTAAATAAGGGACGCCCGTAATTTGTAGTAATATTTCAAGAGAAAATTAACCTCTAAATTTTCCGATTGTCTTGGGGGGTGAAATATGAAACCCTCAATCATGGAAATAATCTTTTCCCCTAAAAAATAATTCTTCCGATTAAACGCTATCAGTGGAAGTATTCCAGAGCTGGGATCGGGTTTCCTTCGGAACAGACAGAGATAGGAATATTCCAAGTCGGCTTCCTACATTTTTAACGATATTGTACATTATTACCTGCAATATTACACCCCATCTTCGCAGTTTTATAGCCTTTAATTTCAAAGAGTGCCGTATAAGTTTGCAGCAAATTGAAAATTATAATTAGGATACTAGAAATAAAATACTGACGTAGACTGCATATGAATGTTATTAGAAAAGCAAAGAAAACTCATCTAGATACATTTTTAACGGCAAAAGTATGCAAAATTTAAATTTAATAAAATGCTGTTTTACTAGTCTTATTCGGCATAAAAATGTTGACTTATCTTAATATATGTACAGTATTAGACAGAAAAAAATTTGTTGTGGCCATCACAAGACCTCTCGACATTTCCATATTAGGTTATATAAGTATTGTATTGCACTTCGCTTTCGAACCGTCGTTTTATAAAAAAATATTACAGAACTTTACCGAAACATTGTTTTTTATTGTATGTAACATGCCTTCTGCACACATATAATTCTAATTATATCTATTTTTCATTGTATGAGGAAGTTTTTAAATGTCAGAGATTCTTCCAATTCATTAACCAGATTGGCGGTATTTCTGATGGATATATGCATTTTACCACAATTTTACCTATAATTTCAAATATTTAATTAATAAAACAATAAGAAATATTAAATATACTTCCCAGAAAAAGCTATCAGAATGTCACTAAAACTGTTGATTTTTGACACTGACATGTGTCATTTACAAAACTATGTTATATACATTGGAATTTGTCAACTGATTTCCTTAGTGCCTTAGCCTCTGCGATTAGTTTACTCTATAAATTATAGTGTCTTTATCTCTAAATCTATACAAGATATAATAAAAATAATTAGATGGAGAATTTTATGTTCGTCAATAGTTAATAAAAAAAAACTATATTTAGAAGAATTTTTCTAAGAAACTACTACTTCCGGTTGTTCAATTGTTACCAAAACATTTTCAGCTCTTCCCAGGAATGTCAGATTGAGGAAACTGCAGTTAAATATTTTTTAAGTCTTATAGTTTTTGAGGAATCGTCCCTCCAACATCCATACGTACACACACACACACACACATACACACACACACACAGACATAATTTTTAAAAGTTATAATCGGATTCTAGGGACCTTAAATCGTGCTTATTCAATAAAATCTGGATATACGAATTTTAGCATAAATCCAATACCTCTCTTAGCGAGAAGTAAAAATAGGATAGTATTTAATTTTAATTTATTAATTCAATTTTAATGATTTTATCTAAAATTGTTTCCGACATGAATTTGATTTAATCAACGAAATAAACAGATAAAATTTTGTACAGATGACGTTTTCAATACTTCTTTAATTCTAGTTCTAGCTCTAAACACTAAACAAACATAACTATAAAAATTTCCCGTTTTATCAAGCGAAGAACATTGTCTAATACTCATCACTTCTGCTTCACTGTCAACCCATCGAAGTATCGCAATAACCGAAGTTGTAAACTCCGTTGACATCTGTTGATATAAGAGCAAGAGCTTGAGCCGTAAAACTCTAGAACCGTCACCTTATTTACGCAAGTGCACCAGGAAATATTACAGCAATTACTTTTTAAATCTAAACGAAGGAAGTACGATGAGAATGCCGAGAAATCCGCACACAATTATGTTGACTGCATAGCAGACAGAGAGATAAATAGTAATGTTTATTTCAGTCTAGTTTTTGTAGAATTGAAATTATAGGGACATTAAATGATTCCTATATACTTTATAATAAATAACTAATGAGGAAAAAATTCAAAATTTTTTTTACACGATCGAATTTGTTAAAAATGTTTACTAGTAGGTTTTCCAAGGCAGTAGGCTTTATTTACAAATTACTGATAGATAATTGATGTGAATCACTTACCAATCAGAAGGCGGAGATAATAAGTAAATAAAAACAATGATCAAAGCTTACTTTAAATATTTGATGTGGCCAGCATATTATCTTCCGTAAATTCTATGTATTCTGTACAAATTCTGTATCAAAAGTTTTACAATCTGTCGTTAAATTTTTAACTGTCAGTTAAATAAACAAAATTGAAACGAAATGAACTGTCAAATGACAAATTGATCATTGCTGTCAATAATCCGATTTAATATTATTTATTTAACTTACAGTTAAAATTCTGACCGGAGATTGTAAAAGTGGCCCTTAGAAAAGTTTCTATTCAGTAAAACAGTAACACAAATTCCATACCGAAAGTTCCTTGAAAATGATTCTATAAATCTAATAAAATTAGAATACGAATATACACTATGTAAATTGCACTTGACACTGACATCTGTCAATTAGGATTATTTGAATATATCAGCTGTTTTCATGATTATAACGAAGCTGGCTGATTTATGTAAGTTAATCTCTTTATAATTCTTTAACTCTATATCTGTTGAATATGAAGCAAAATGTATAATCAAACCGTATAGACAATAAAATATTCTTTCATATTGATAAGTATATCAAATGTCAAAAAATAATATTTAACTGCGTTTTTTCTATGAAAACTGTTAAGAACTTCAAATAAGGGAACTTCCGGTTGACCAATTACAAATAACCAAAATCTAATCAGCTCTTCATATGGGTGAAAAGAGGAAGACGAACGATTTATAATTTTTAGAATTGTAGTATTGGAGTTATCGTCGGAGAAATTTTTGTCACATACACACACACACACACACAGACACACACACACACACACACACACACACACACACACATCATAATCATCATCATCATAAAACTAGTATAATCGTAAAACTAGTAAAATCGTATTCCAGAGACCACCGAATTTTTTGACCAACGACAATACCTTCCTTACCTAAAGGTGACGGAAGGTATACACAGTTACAATCAGTTACATATAGCGTTCTGAATAAAAACGTTCTTTAATCTTTTTGAGAAACCCAAAAATTATTTTTGGATGCATCGAATATCAAATATGAAATTTTTGGGATCATCTTTTTACCTCCCGCTACCCTTGGTAAGGGAGGTATAGGGATCGTGCTAAAAATTACTTATCGAGATTTTAGTAAATGACCACGTTTTAAGGTCCCTAGAATCCAATTTTAACATTTTCACGATGATGTCTGTATGTGTGTATGTGTGTGTGTATGTGTGTGTATGTGTAGGGATTTTGTCTTCACTCTAACTCAAATACTATCATTCGTATTTCCATCCCGTTCTAATATGAAAAGAAGCCATTAGATTTTGGTGTAAATCGGATAACCGGAAATGGCACTTTACCTGAAGCTCATAATGGTTTTTCTTCAAAAAATACCATTGAATGCCATTTTTTCGCATTTATGTCTTATGAAAATTAAAGATTATTGAATTTTCTACTGGAATACATTAATACTTTTTCTATATATTTTACAGATAAATTTAAAAATATTTTTTTTATTAGTCGCAAAGCCTAAGATGAACACAATAATTCCTTTGTTCATATTTCAAATGAATGTAACTGACAGTAAATGTCACTGTCAAAAAACTAATCACTTCAAATTAATAATAGTGACATTTTAAAAAGAAAATAGTAAATAAAGCAAAGTTTTCTGCAATGGAATAGTTTACAGCGTTAGTAAATACGTAAGTATGTATTTAAATTAATAAAAAGTCAATAGCGGGAGGTTTTGTGTTGGCCACATCAGATTTTTTACTTTGTTATTCAACATTTTAATGGAGTAAATATGTTGATAACTTTTATCCATTCTTATATTCATAATCAAGTAGAACAACAAATTCTATCAAATTTTAAAAGTTTTCTAATACTGT
Source organism: Ophonus ardosiacus (assembly GCA_943142095.1). Classification (NCBI taxonomy): domain Eukaryota; kingdom Metazoa; phylum Arthropoda; class Insecta; order Coleoptera; family Carabidae; genus Ophonus; species Ophonus ardosiacus. Next base: position 8,504,578 of record OW964830.1, on the reverse strand, counting down.
CATTATTTTCCAGGCATCCAGTAGATATAGCAAATGTCAGCAGGCCCCAATAAAACGTCACCGTGCCGTGCTGTCACAGGGTGTTCGCGAACACGCGCGTAAATCTGTCAGCGCGACAAGCAAGCGGATGCCAATTGCTGCCTGCCCATCCGCAACTCCCGTTAATGATGTAGTGGAAAAGGATGAGACAACGGAGATATGTGGGTGCTGTACTGGGCGGAGATATACTCACAACAAAACGAACAGCCACCTACCATTAGAAAATTTTATCAATGATCAGTTGCAATGTAATTTTTTTCTTTTAGGGCTGTAAGATTCGAACAACTGTCAATTAGAACTTAAACATTTTACCTTTTTCTGTTTTATGTTAATTTACTGCTCTAATCCAAATTTAGTTATAAATGACAGTTAAAAATAACGCATTTGTTTATTTTTACCTCTCGCTAAGAGAGGTATTGGATTCATGCTAAAATTCGCATATCCAGATTTTATTGAATAAGCACGATTTAAGGTCCCTACAATCCGATTATAATATTTTTAAAATTATGTCTGTGTGTGTGTGTGTGTGGATGTGTGTGTGTGTGTGTGTGTGTATGTATGTCTGGATGTTGTAGTCACGATTCCTCAAAAACTATAAGACTTAAAAAATATTTAACTGCAATTTCCTCAATCTGACATTCCTGGGAAGAGCTGAAAAGGTTTTGGTAACAATTGAACAACCGGAAGTAGTAGTTTCTTAGAAAAAATCTTCTAAGTATAATTTTTTATTAAATATTGAAGAACATAAAGTTCTCCATCTAATACACTTAAACATTTAGAAACTTCCTCATACAATGAAAAATAGATATAATTTGAATTATATGTGTGCAGAAGACATGCTAAATATAGTAAGAAACAATATTTGGGTAATGTTCTGTAAGATTTTTTATAAAACGACGGTTCGAAAGTGAAGTGCAATACAATACTTATATAGCCTAATAAGGAAATGGCGAGAGGTCTTGTGCTGGCCACAACAGATTTTTTGTTATAAATCCATGGATGCCTAGACTAAAAGCTCATAAAAACTGTAACTTTATAATTAATTTTTACGTTCACATGAAGAGCCATTATGCAGTTATTATACTCGTATGCACGTTATGTGTAAGAATATAACAATTACTTAATGCACCCTTATTTTTTCAATATAAACTACAAAAATCATGCAAATTGGTAGAAAGTGATAAAAAAAAACTGTGCAACCGCAACGCTGTATATTTAAGGGACAATGATACGTACTGAAAAAAATTGTTTAATAATCTGCTAAAAAAATTCATGTTAAATCATTCGATAAATTTCCTGCATTTACCTAAATTTTCTTTTGTATTTTAAATTTTTTCAGATAACCGTGAAGAAATATTGAACTGTAGAATACAGTTAATGGTAGTTATAAAACAATTTTTCTACAGTCTATATACAAAGTAGGCATTGCACTTGAAAATGTCACTTTGCCACGAAGTAGAAAAAACGCTCGCCGTCTGAATTTCTAACTATAAAATGTTGAGAAATGTCACTTGTCTAAATTTTTAATGAGAACGTTTAATCAGGAACTAAGGGCGCTGTAGTTACTTACATATTTACCACCTCCACAAGTCAATCTGATACCTATATGACTGCTCTATCGATATATTACATAACCCAACAAAATGCCGTATTGTCATGTAAAGAAATACAGAAGTAAAAAATCTGTTGTGGCCAGCACAAGACCTCTCGCTATTTCCATATTAGGCTATATAAGTATTGTATTGCACTTCGCTTTCGAACCGTTGTTTTATAGCAAAATATTGTAGAACATTACCCAAATATTGTTTTTTATTATATTTAACATGTCTTCTGCACACATATAATTCTAATTATATCTATTTTTCATTGTATGAGGAAGTTTCTAAATGTTAGATATTGTTCCAATTCATTAACCAGATTGGCGGTATTTCTGATAGATGTATGCATTTTACCACAATTTTACCTATAATTTCAAATATTTAATTAATAAAACAATAAGACAAATTAAATATACTTCCCATTAAAGCTATCAGAATGTCACTAAAACTGTTGATTTTTGACACTTACATGTGTCATTTACAAATTATGTTATAAACATTGGAATTTGTCAACTGGTTTCCGTAGTGCCTTAGCCTCTGCGATTAGTGTACTCTATAAATTATAGTGTCTTTATCTCTAAATCTATGCAAGATATAATAAAAATTTTAAGTGTATTGGATGGAGAATTTTATGTTCTTCAATATTTAATACAAAAACCTCTCAAAAAATTATATTTAGAAGAATTTTTTTAAGGAACTACTACTTTCGGTTGTTCAATTGTTACCAAAACTTTTTCAGCTCTTCCCAGGATTGTCAGATTGAGGAAACTGCAGTTAAATATTTTTTAAGTCTTATAGTTTTTAAGGAATCGTGACTACAACATCCAGACATACATACATACACACACACACACACACACACATACACACATCCACATAAACACATACACACACACACACAGACATCATTTTAAAAATGTTATAATCGGATTCTAGGGACCTTAAATCGTGCTTATTCAATAAAATTTTGCGAGAGGTAAAAAGAGCGTTCATTTACAAAAACGAAAGTAAAAAATGCTTAGATTAGATTGAAGCAATAGCTCAAGAAGTATGGAAAATAACGACAAATTAAAATTAATTAATATAAAAGTGCACATTTTATTATTTATTGTTGTGGTGGAGGACCCCATTGTGTCGACTGTAGAAAAAATCTTGTGTGTGTTTCGAGAGCAAATGGTCGTTGTATATTTCGAGAAAATGCAGCGCTCTTACGTCGCTCGGCAACAACCTCTCAATCGACAATATCCCATTTTGAGCTCTTGATACACAAATAGCTATTGTATAATATTTAAGTTCTTTTAAATATGTAGTTCCCATTGAATTTACCCCAAAATATTTAAAATAAATGAATTAAATTCGCAAAACTCCGTTTAGAAGTGGACATGAAAGCAACTATAAAATATAATAGCTTGTTTCAAAATAAAATTTTATCGTTCACGGTAGAGAAATAGTGGCAAACTGTGTATAGTACGGACATCAAAGAGATATGCGTTTGTAAAAATTCACTCGTAGAATCTGAACATAAATTTCACGGAAAATTAATACTGGAATGAATTTCTAATTATAAGCATGAATAAACAAGTGCATGTGCAAATGCACTTGCGTATAATTTTAATTACATTTGAACATTTCTGCTTAAATAATTTATGTTGTTTTGTCTGTGTATACCTACGTATATTGCATGAAGTTTTATAAAAACGCGGTTTAATTCACAACGAGGTATTAGAAGAAATATTTTTGTAATAGAATACGCCATTGTTGTGCATCTTTATAATTATATAATTCGTTTTTTAACTATTTTTAAATGCATGCAGCGAGATAAATACTTACCTTTGTTTACGTCGTTCGCATAAAATTTTAAGATTATATTTCATTAATATTACATTTCTTTCAACTATCAAGATAATAATATAAAATAAAATTTATTTTTACTAAAAAGGATATAGTTTATGAGATTTGTTAATACTTTTAAATAACAATCCGATTCTCAAAAAAGTTTAAGCTAATTCACATTTCTGGATTAGTAAATTCTGTTCTATTCCGATATTTTAAAATATTATTTGAAAGGTAGATACCAGGAATAGATTAGACTATACTTTAAGATATAAACTGTCAAAATTAAAGTAGAATTCGATAATCCAAAAATGAGGGTTAGCTTAAACTTTTTTGAGAATCGGAATGTATAAGATTAGACTTTAAACTGTTTCGACAACAATTTTTACTCGCAGTTTATTGACAGATCAGATTACAGCGTTTGGAAAGAAAAAACAATAATATTACTTTAAGATAATAATATATCACTTTTTTCAAAAAAATATTACTTGATTAGTATGAATAAATATATATATATATGTAATTAATTGAGAAAACTTCTTTTTGTAAATAATCATCATTTATCAAGAGAACCATAATTTCAAGTTTTATTAAGAGTATTTTTTTTATAAACCCCCCACTCTGGCTGTCGATACTTTGTCGATTAGCCAAAGACAATTTATTTGTTAAAGTGCTATATACAGAATACACACAAATATCGAAGCCCCTGGTGGGAATCAAACCCACGACCCCAGGGTCGAGCGGTGAAGGTCGTTTGAGCGCTGCCTCTAGACGCTCCACCCCCGAGGCGGTTATTAAAGGTATTACATACTAATAATTTTCCTTGATAATATTTTATTTTAGTAATAAAATTTAGTACCAAAAGCACCAGTTTTAATGTATGTAACAAATCACTAATATCATGACTGAAATAGTTATTTTTTAACTTCAATATTTTAAAATGGTATCTACATTTTATCAGATGTGATTAGATAAATAAATATATCATCACGGCATATTACCCATTTCTGGGTGTGCCAATCTGCTCTATCGCAGATATCGGTAATGATGATGACATATTTGTACCGTGTGGGCGCTTACCAGGCGTCACCTCACGGGCACTCATAGCTGGCGTGGAGAGTGCACCACAGGGGTCACTTTTGTGCCATTTAAAATTCGAAATATTTGCCGTTGGTCGGGATCGAACCCGGTACCCCTAGGTTCGCGACCAGACACTCAGGCACGAGGCCACGGGACCCCATAGCTGTGATTAGGAGTCCGTTTTTTCACTAAGACTTTAAATGAAGTAAAAAATTCATTAAACCCAAAGTACAAAAAGTTTTCATTTTTTTACTTACAACTGTTCAGAACCAACAAAGGAGTATTGTGAAAAATTTGGAAATAATTGCAAAAATTGTTTATATGTATGTAGAAGCAAATAAATCAGTTTTGAATTTAGGGATCAAACTCTACTGCTCTTATGTCAAATCTTCAACAGGTTCTCTCCTGAAGAGATAGGCTATATTTTGTTTATTTGAACTTTTTGCTTAAAATTATTTAAAGAATGTATGGTTGAAGTATTACCATTCTATTGTGGGATACCTGTATGTTGTAGTAAAATTCAAATTACTCAATTTACATGCAGTAAGAGAGGAGCATTTCTTTAAATATATTACTCATAATTTTTGAACACAGGTTTTAAACCTATAATGGAATCATTTGCATATTCTTTTAAATGTTACAGGCAAAGATAAAACCGGAAATTTTAATGTATTTTATAAATAAGATTATCCTTTTAAGGATCCATTAGAAAAATTCTAGGAAGAAGAGAACTATGCGATGCGCAATTCCATTAAAAATACAGTTTAAAATGTGTGTGAAAGTTTCGTAATAAAATGTGAAGTTGCGGACGATAAGAGCAGAGGCTGTAATATCACAGGCGTTCAACTAGTGTTCTCATTATTATTATTACCGGCCTAATGCTACGCTGTTTCACTCCAAATTGCCCTTAAAATAGCCTTACTACATTAAGCCGAGCCGCCGGGTTGCACAAAAACTAGCCCGGAGATAAACGACGAGAGAATATGTGCTTTTTAATTGGGAATAAGATTTCTCATTATTCCATCAACGCTCTATCTAACACATAGAGAAAGAAATGTTTATAGCAATCAAATGAAATTATATCAATTACTATAAACAAAAACAATATGTTGTCATAGATTAAAATATTTATGAAAATATAAAACAGTATGCAATATGCAACATAAAAGAAAATTTAGTAAGTAAAATGATATTTTGCTGTTTATATTCGCCATCAAATAAATATACAGGGAATTTATTTTAACGTGCAACATATGGTGAATCACTTCCAGGTTACTCACTATTGTCAAAAAATGACAGCAATGTAATATTTGTCCATTTTAAAATGCAACATACAAAATTTGTAGTTTTGTATTATCAAAACTAATTTCCAATAAATTAGCCTACATAAGATTAACAAAAAAAACAGAACATGAATGTTGCACTTCTTAACAAACTCTGGCTTACAAAAATTCATAACTTTCATGTAATAAATGTTAAAAAATACCCCCAATCACACTAAGGCAATATTCTAGTCGGTCGTAATAAGAATTGACACCATTTGCGACATGTCCTGGAGGTATCTCCTGTGCTGCAATACTATTTATAATGTTGCATTTTAAAATGGACAAATATTACATTGCTGTCATTTTTGACAATAGTGAGTAACCATGGAAGTGATGAACTATAATGTTGCACTTTAAAATAAATTCTCTGTAGACTGATGCTCAATGTTTTCCTTTTTCCTCACCCTGCACCTTGCCCACATCTATTTATTATAATTTTTCATATAAAAGGAAATTGTTTATACTTATTCAATTATTATTCCTAAACTTACATTTATGTTATTAGAATTAATTAATTGCATACATAAAATGCCCTATCATAATTAATAAATGTGTAGCTACCTTGTAAAGAGAAGGGATGTAGGTGAATTCTTTTGGCGCAGGGCTTGTATATAATTTTTTATACAAATTGATAGCAAATTTTATGTACTTTTTTATTTGAATAAATATATAAGGTGTTCCTTTTCCAAATATAGTTAAATGCCTCTGCGTGAAACTTGAGTACCCTGTAAAAAACCTATACTGCAAATTTATAGAAAATAAACTTTAAAATGTTTTCCATAATAATTAAAATAATCGAGTTATTAAAAAATACACAAAGATGAATCATCTGAATAAATTTTCTGTAGATATTTTTACCCTCCGTAGCCTTTAGGTAAAGAAAGAATTGACACTGGTCCAAAATTCGGTGGAGAGTTTTTAATGAATAAACACGTTTCAGGATCCTTAGAATACGATTTTACAATTTTTTCGATGATGTCCGTATGTGTGGCTGAGTGTGTGTGCGCGCAATTTAGTGTGTGTGTGTGTGCGTGTGTGTGTGACAAAAATTTCGTCGACGATAACTCCAACAATACAATTCTAAAAATTATAATTCTTTCGTATTTCTCTTCTTTACATTCATAAGAGCTGATTAGATTTTGTTTATAATTGATGAATCAGTAGTTCCCTTATTTAAAGCTTTTAACAGTTTTTCTTGAAAAATCGCAGTAAAATATCAGTTTTTGACAGTTTATGTGATTATTAATATGAAAGAATATATTATTTTCTATACGGTTTGATTGCACATTTTCCTTAATATTCAATAGATATAGACTTAAAGAATTATTAACTTTCATAAATCAGCCAGCTTTGATATAATCATGGAAACAGCTGATATATTCAAATAATTTTAATTGATAGATGTCAGTGTCCAGTGCAATTTACATCGTATTGTTGGATTTATAGAATTGTTTCCAAGGAACTTTTAGTATAAGGTTTGTACAAAATATATAGAATTGACGGAAGGTAATGTGCTGACCACATCAGATTTTTTTTCTGTTATTTTAATATTGAAAATCAGAATTCCGAATTTACTCTTGTTACTGCTCTTCGTTAGGATTTAAGCAAAAACATTACTTTTATAAAAGCATCGAATTACAAGAGATAATTGATCATCTCGGTCTTTCTACCTTTAATCCAATTATTATTAAACAAACAGTTACCTACTCAACTCATTTCATCTTCCAACCACTTAAGTATAAATCAAAAGATCCTAACTGCAATTTCATGCGTTTTTGCGTCGCCAAGTGTTCGATCCCTGCTAATTTGAATTCCTCGTAAATGGATAAGAACAGGAAACTACGCATGTGAGTTTCTTCTAAGTAATGACATCTCTTGCACGTGCAACCGAAGTTTGATTTATCCCGCTAATCTCCAACCTAGAAATCATATCAAAGGCGGAAGCAATTCCGTGGAAGCTAAATCTCTTCATGTATGGAGAACCATTCAATTATTGCAAACCGTTGAAAATTTTATTGCCAGGTTTGATTGAATTGTTTATGAATTATAAAAAATTACCGTGAAATTCTGTTGTTTATTGTTAAAACAATGAATTGTGAATATTAAGGGTAATAAAAGAATATAATAATGCAATAGTTAACGTTACTACACTTCTAAGTTACTTTAACAAAGACTTTATTATAAAGGTCTCGTAAATTTAACAGTTTGTATTATTAAGAAATTCCATTAGGGTTTTGTTATTAGCCGGACTTTCTCATACAGTAAAGCATAATAAAACTCATATTCTAAAGACCACACAAGGTTTTGAAAACAATTTTGCGGAATATGTTTTATATATTTCAGTATAAATTAATAACTTTGTGCACTACGATAAGTCTCAATGTACCTATTCACATTAAATTTGTAACGCATAGTTTTTTATTTTTACGTTTTAATTAGGGCATCGAACGCAAACCTGAACCGAACCAAAACCGGAACCAAACCGTAACATTTTAGGGAACCTAAACCGAGAATCGAACCTCAGATATATTTTTAATTGAACCTGAGGCGAAACCGAACCAAGTATTAAAATTCAGGTTCGGGGTTCAACTCCGGTTCAGGTTAATTATTAGTTCGAAAAGTAAATACAGCCGATAATCGACGTCTTAGGCGTTTGCGTTGCTGTCTGGGCTGACTTTTCGAGAAAATTGTGTTCGTTTCTTGTTCCGTTTTGCGTAAATTCCGGCTCTCATTTTACATTATTTCGAACCTGAACCGCGAACAAAATCGCAAATTTTATTAATGCTTGAACCAGAACCGCACCCGAACCTATCTTTCAAAAAACAAATTAACCTGAACCTAAACCGAACCCAGTTTTTGGCGGGTTCGATGCCCTGGAATTGCAACTATTGTACCAAATCCATGTGGAAATTGAAGTGAATATGTTCTGAAATCCATAGATTTTAACATTTTCGTAATAGATACAGAAGAAAATGTAAATTTTATTCAATTTTGACGTTTTAAACTGTCATTATTAAGTCTATAGCAACAGCAACTATACTATAAGTAACTGTTTAATTGGCATAGGGAATTAAATAGTTATTTATTCAATTTTGACGTTTTAAACTGTCATTATTAACTCCATAGCAACAACTGTAAGTAACACTTTATTCACAAGTAAATTAATAGTATATTATTCAATAAGCATGTAATGTGCGTTATTCGAATGATTTACAACACTCGTCTTCAGCTCGCGTTGCAAACTTCATTTTCTTGAGTAATAGCCATTACATGCCAGTAGAATACTATACTTTTTCTACGACTATTCAATAGGAATTTGAACTTTTCTGTCTAGATAGGTATATTATTAATTATTATTAATGTTTGTATATTTTAAAGTCTATAATTTAAAATTTTTTACCTTTGTTCCAAGATATATATTGGTATTATCATGCGTTTCCATGATTTTTTTAATTTCGTGGGGAACAAATTTTTTTGCTCCATAGCCTTCAGGTTTTCGTTTCAAAAATGCGCGGCTCAGTTTTGAATAATATTTTGATTATTGTAATCAATTATTCTCAATTATTTTCTCTTTATTTATTAAAATGTTATTATTATTTTTAAATGATTGTAATATGAAAATATAAACTGATTTTTAAAAGTTCAACAATTTTTATGTAAAAAAAATAATTACCCCACGGGGAATCGAACACCAACTAAAAATTTTAGACGCAACTGTTATAACCACTGCACGACCGAGACATTTACAAATCTTTTGATATTGCACAATAAAAAAGTGAAACAATTATTTATTTGACAATTTTTACAATTTATTGTAATTTTTGTAATATTATTAAAGTAATTAATATTAAATAATGTACAAGATGTAATGTACTATTATCATGTTCAATGGCATGGCTTGATTTATTGCCAGACCTTTGTATTTACCAAAAACTGCTTCCCATGTTAAATGCCTATGTTTACTCATAAAATAAACGCTTCAATACATTGCTGTCAAACATTCATACCGTAACTATGGCAATGATATACCCTATGTTTACTGATAAAAAAAACTCCCGGTATATAACAAGCTCCCTGCCGTTATTAAAAATTATATTATTATTATTATTATTATTATTAATATTATTATTATTATTACTATTATTATTATATTATTAATTTTATGTCAATTTCCCCTGAAGAAGGCACCAGTTTATGGTGTCGAAACGTTGGGTTTTATTAATAAAAAATACAGAACTTAAATTAAAAAGGTAGTATTATTCCAATTAAAAATTACGTTAATTATGTGTAGTTCGAATGTAGAACACCCACGCAAACTAGCACTCACCCTTAATATCAGCCACATAAAATGTTCATTTGACAAAAAAAAATACCCAAATTTGTGTTTATTAATTTGCGTATCATTTGTAAAATAAATAGCCGGCCTCCTGGTATCATTCATGCTTTGCCTTCATAAATATTAAAACAAACAATTAATGAATGTCGTGTGATGAGATAGTATCTAATTCAGAAATGAGAAATTTATAGGAGCATTAAAGATTCAACATAAATAAATGAACAATTAATCAGTAGATTTCGCTAGGTAGCAGTAGCATCGCATCCACATCTTTCATTCCGTACAAATTGAAATGTAGATAGTCTGCATTAATTAGGAAGTGTAGCATAAATCAATTGCTTCAATTACTGCGGAGTGATTCAGAGCAGAAAGAAGTCCGACCACTAATTTATTTAATCGTCGTCGAACCTGACTTACATGTTTGCATTATGCTAATGTCCCAGGACGAACGTACTCGCATGTTATATGCAAAACGCTCAGATGGCCTGCGAGATAAAATATTTTCGGAGATTTGAATACGCGCATGCGCACCTTCCTTTAAAATAAGTTTCCTTTTATGTAAGGAAGATTTTTGTTTTGTTTCGGCATGTTAAGTATGTAGTATAGGTTACCAATGGTTTTTTCACACATATGGTTTAACTTCATCGATAAATTATGCTTATATATGCATATCGAGAATCAGGAACAGGATGCTACATTCAAATAAGAAACAAAAACGTGCAATTTATTTTTCGTTGCTTCTTTATGCAACACCATTGAAATAATATTTGGCTCTTGAAAAAAATACAACACAAATACGCTGATTCCGAAGTTAACATGACATCTCTTACCACCAAATCCAAACAGTAGAAACTTGATTTTGAATAAGATAATGGTTGGTTATACAAATACACTTTAGTATTAAGACTTTGGCAGACATTCATAAATTCATTATCAGATTAATGCCATTGGTTTATTTGCTAGAATGACTACTAGATCTATAATGTCTGATTAGTGTTTTATGTTAATCAATTAATTACATGGGTAAAGGAAAACTACTAAAAATCAGTGAATAGTATAAATTTTTTTTTTTTCGGCCTTAACGAGTTTCGGCAACACATGTGCCTTCTTCAGGAGCTACAAAATTGTTCCCAATAATTCTACAAATATTATGAACAAAAACAGTTTTTAAACTATGTGAAATTTTTTTTAATGAAAAATGATATTGAAACTTTTTTCCATGATCAACAGTAAAAGTCAATTTCTATGGTGTCAAAATTAAAAGAGAATTTCACCATTTTCTTTCTAGAGAAAAATATGGATATTATTCCCCTAGAAAAGTTTTTACTATTGTTTTATCATACAATTCTCTAGATGTAAGGGGTAGCAAGTCTAACTATTTCTTGCGGTTCTTTAAAACTAGATAAAGAGAATTTATAAAAACTATAAACAATTTGTTCCTGTCAAACGGTTCAACTGTGAACAAATTTCTATTGACTTTTGCAAGTATTCATTGTAATACAGTGTGTTCAAAATAGATCCTAATTCGGAGTAGGCTATGAACATAAAAACATTTGTCATTTTAAAAGTATTTAATTAAATCTCAATTTGACACGAAATATTGTCTAAAAAAATCAAAAAAAATTTTCTTGAATCCTTACTTTAAAAATAGAAATAAATTAAAAAAACGGTGAATGGCAATATTCTGTATCCTTCTTTATTATCTTTGCTCCTTAAAATTACATTTCACAATCAATTTTAACAACTTGACCTTTGAATTGAATAATGATCAGACATACGTTTCTATGTTCATAGCCTACTCCAAATTAGGTTTTCTTCTGAACGCTATGTACATAGTTAGAATTAATTTTATGGACAAAAGAATATAAAGATAGACAAGTGTAAATATTAAAAAAGAATAAGTTCTAGCTCTTATTGTTGTTTGCGCAAAACAGTTTATCTAGAAAAACGTTAAAATGGTACATAAATCTCAGTGAATAAATGTTTCAATTGTATAAAAGCGTTTGAAATATATTCGGTGCATTGAATCAATCATTCTGAGTTCGGAATAAAAAATAAAAGTTAACCTTCTTTATATATCTCCCCCGTGCAAAATTTTCCGTTGATGTATTTACACTTTGAAAGCAAAATTATAGCATAAACTTGATATTGCATTATTTAAGTGTCTATTCTTATCGTTCCAGTTTCTATGGTAGATGATTGATTTCGAATCTAGCCATCCATGACGAAAAGAACACTATCGTGCCACAACAGTAGAAGAAATATTTATTCGAAGTTATTATGTATGAAATTACAGTGTGCTTTCTTTAATTTTATTAAATTAACGATATATTTAACGTTGCAGGGAAATTATAGGGCCTTTTGGCAGGTATAATGTATGGAGCAGGAACTCGTGTGGTTTTGTAACTGTATCTGTGATTATTGATTAAAATAACAAGAGATATTTTCCTCGGGCGACGAATGGTAGTGATCGAGTGTATTATAATGATGATGAATTGAATTTTAAAAATTATGGAATAATCTTTACCTGCCACTATGAAGAACACTTTGTAGAAATTCGACATGCGTTCTTGGCCCGGTGTTCCGTGAACCTGAAACATAAATTTTCATATCAAAATTGGGCCACAAAGAAGACCACATGAAAAACGATAATCGTGGTATTAATAGAAAGATAAAAAGAATATTAAATTTATTCAGTTTAGTATTATTGCAATTGCAACAGCCATGGCATTTGAACAAAATGATAAACAAATGCTTGACATTTTATGTGTCAAAATTTGTTGTACAAACTTTATTATGTTATAATTTTATTAATTTCATTTTTGTGAAGCATTTTCTAATCTGTTGTAAAACATTATTCAGAAAATAATTCCAAAAATCATAGCTAAAAAATTCTTACAGATAAAATCGAATATTTGTTTATCATTTTAAAAAAAATTCCATGACAATAGGCTCCTTGCGTGGTACTGAAAATCCGATTTCTGTCACTATATACGTAATGTTATATTGATAACTTATATAAAAATATAAATTTTATTTTAAAATAATTATTTGTTTCTTACTAAATTAAGAAATAAAATCTTCTGTGACGTCTTTATATTGAACTGGGGAGAGGAAGCATGTTTAAGAATGTTATCAATAGATGGCATGGCGTGCGAGAAAGTTTTAATTTGATTTGACATTAGTTCATTTTTCTCTCTCTCTCTCTCTGGTCTCTCAAATACATTAATTACTTTATAAATAAACACATAGGTAGTTACTTGTAATTTAAAATATCGATACCAAAAACATAAACTAAAATACTAACCTCCAAACTATTGTTGAAACGTCAAACAGATGATTTACATTACCTACACAAACATATCATTACTATGGGACGGCACCACGCTATGGCCTTACGACCATTCATTGGTGCGGCGTAATTCTACGTCATACATGGCGGGAATTCAAATAATCAAATTTGGCTAATTAATAAAAAATTTGTCAAAAGAAAAAATATGGGTAGCAAGTTTTTACTTTCTTTTCAAAAATATTAAATAAAAAAAAGGTACGCAAGTAGCCAATTGTTATTACAGTGACTTTATCTAAATCAAACTCTCTCTTATCTAAAAGATATTCTTTAAATCGAGTTTTTTAATTCAAACTTTCTTTTAATTGAATTAAATATTGGGCATTTGCCATCAATTTTAATGAAATTTGCCTCTCTATAAATCGAATTTAGGTAGAAAAGAAACTTATACGTATTTATACGATAAAAAATTGTTCCCCAAGCATTTGTACGAGAACTTTATACGATAAATTCAAAACAGTATTATACTGATAAAACCCCGTTACCCCGATAATTTTCCGCTACCAAGTAAATAAACAGTTGTTATTGTTTATAACTGTTAGTGTGACAATTAATGTGTCAAGTTTCATTTTGCGTTGTCTTTGGAATTTATTTCACCAAATACCACACGAACTCTCAAATTTTCTCAGATAAACTTTTATTTTTCAGCACTCACTTTTTTGCTTTTAAGCAAAATCACTCAAGCAAACTGACATTAGGTAAAACCCCTCCTCCTTCGGAGTCTGGATTTACCATGCAGTTTGCTTTCGTGTTTGTTGCTAAACAAAAAAATTCGTGCAAAATAAAAATTATTGATAAAATCAGGAGGTCTTGTGATATTACTTCTGATAATACATTTAATGTTCCATAGTCATTTTACTAGAATAAAATAAAATGAAACTTGGAAATATTCTTAAAATAGTGTTTATCTTATACGTTTTTTCATCCAACAGAAAAAATAGTTAAAAGTTGCGTTATAGCTTTTATAGTATGTTTCATCATTTTATGAATAAAATTATTGATACTATTTCCTTTTGCTAAGTAGTTCTTGAAAAAGTCTTCTCTACTTATTTCAAAGTAACCACCTCTTTTCTTTTTCCTTTCATCACATTATAATTACGTTTAAATAATTAACTCTCACAGAGAATGCTTGCAAATCTGCATGTTGCATCTTTCAATGCTGCAATAGGAGATTATTACAACAATAACAATAGCAGCTGCAAATGCATACTCATGAATTTATTAACAGTGCTGGTGTTAATCTGCACATTCAAATGAAATTATTAATTTTGTTTCGTTTCTCCCAGTCAGTTGCGTTTTGTTTTATTTTTAAGGAGGTTATTATTCAAGAGATATGAATAAGAAAAGAGAGATTACCATATAAATAATGATAAGAAAGTGCATTTATTATTAGCATGACATTTATCTATTGTTAACTATTACCGCATATTTTCAAAAAAGTATAATTAAAACTTTTTAGAAAAGAGTAATTTGAAAATTAAAGTACCTAATCTCGCCATATATCCATAGCATACTTGATTACCACTTTAAAAAAAATCTGTTGTGGCCAGCACAAGACCTCTCCCCATTTCCATATTAGGCTATATAAGTATTGTATTGCACTTCGCTTTCGAACCGTCGTTTTATAACAAAATATTACAGAACTTTACCCAAATATTGTTTTTTATTGTATTTAACATGTCTTCTGCACACATAATTCTAATTATATCTATTTTTCATTGTATGAGGAAGTTTCTAAATGTCAGAGATTGTTCCAATTCATTAACCAGATTGGCGGTATTTCTGATGGATATATGCATTGTACCACAAATTTACCTATAATTTCAAATATTTATTTAATAAAACAATAAGAAAAATTAAATATACTTCTCAGAAAAAGCTATCAGAATGTCACTAAAACTGTTGATACTTGACAATGACATGTGTCATTTACAAACTATGTTATAAACATTGGAATTTGTCAACAGGTTTCCTTAGTGCTTTAGCCTCTGCGATTAGTTTACTCTATAAATTATAGTGTCTTTATCTCTAAATCTATACAAGATATAATAAAAATTTTAAGTGTATTAGATGGAGAATTTTATGTTCTTTAATATTTATTAAAAGAAACTACTACTTCCGGTTGTTCAATTGTTACCAAAACCTTTTCAGCTCTTTCCAGGAATGTCAGATTGAGGAAACTGCAGTTAAATATTTTTTAAGTCTTATAGTTTTTGAAGAATCGTGTCTACAACATCCAGACATACATACACACACACATACAGACATCATTTTAAAAATGTTATAATCGGATTCTAGGGACCTTAAATCGTGCTTATTCAATAAAATCTTGATATGCGAATTTTAGCGAGAGGTAAAAAGTGTACTTTTTGTAACAGACGTAAAAAAAATATAATAAGTATTCCTGATGTTAAGTATATTTATATTGCTTTCGGATAAATTGCATTTATTGCTCTTAATATGAGTAGATACTTAAATAACAATATTAACAATAGTGATGATTTCGTTTCAGTAGTATCCATGTTATCCTTGCTGCAGTAATAAATAAAAGTTGTTGCACAAATGAATTGTCCAACTAGACTAGTACCTATAAAATAAGTACTATTGAAATTAATGATCATTGCTTGGTGTTAGCGAAATAAATAAAACAGTTTCCCTAACATTTCTATATTCTTCCGTAAAGGTTGGGGGGCTGATAGAATCGTCTGAGAGGTCCGTGACCCTCTATCGCCTCGGTATCCTGTGCAATGCATTATGGGACGCGTTTTAAAATATGTACATTTCTTTATTCTTTTCAAGGCGGTCGAAGAAAGCAGCCACACGGAGATTCGAGCTATCACAACATGATATATGTTATCAACTAGAATACTGCTAGCGCTACAGATTTTTTCCCTTGTGAAATATTGATGCAATAACTTTATGAAATATGGATTCAATATTTTTATGCGGTTAATGTAATTGGCATTGCAAAAACGGCACATGTCAAATCACAACAATGGAATACTCTATTCCGATTGAATTCGCTCTTACTTCGCACTGAAGATAATGAAATATGATAAAGATGTTGAAATGAATAAAAATAAATTATGTCTAAATTAAATTTTGTGATAAATTATACTTCGCTAAATGTAATTTGATTTATCATTTATATATGAAATGTAAAATAGCGTTCATTAATTCATTTGAGTTTTGATGAGTTTTATAATTTTTTTTAAACGAATTGTTTTGGTGAATTAATTAATATATAGGGATTATTCGCTCCATGTTTAATTTTGACAATTATGATAAATTATGTACAGGTCATTCACATTAATATTATAACAATGTCAATTTTATAAATTTGCAGTTTAATGTTATCGTCCATAGAAACAGGATTCTTTAAAATATTTTTTTCCAACCATAATTTTAATATTGAAGAATTATTTACATGGAAAAATTACTGCAATCTAATGCCGTATTTCTAATAGTGACAGCGATTTTCTACTGGCATTTTCATAAAATATACCGTTTTTGCCTTCCGTCACCTTTAGGTACGGAAGGTATTATCTCTGATCCAAAAAATATGAACGTTTCAGGGTCCCTGGAATACGATTTTATCAGTTTTGCGATGGTTCTGTATGCGAATGTCTGTATGTGTGTGTGTGTGACAAAATTTTTTCCGATGTTAACTCCTATAGTAAAATTCTAAAAACTATAATTCTTTCGTATTCCTCTTCTTTACATCCATATGAAAAGCTGATTAGATTTTAGTCGTAATTGGTCAACCGAAGGTTCCATTACTTGAAGTTCTTAACAGTTTTTCTTGAAAAAACGCAATTAAATTTGATTTTATTACATTTTATGTGATAATCAATATGAAGAATATCATATTGTCTATACAGTTTGATTATACCTTTTATTTTATATTTAGTAGATATAGAGTTAAAGAATTATAAAGATATTAACTTTCATAAATCAGCCAGCTTTACTGTAATTATGGAAACATGTGAAATAATAATTCTAATGGACAGTGTCAAGTGCAATTTACATAGTGAATGTTCAGATAATAATTTTATTGGAGTTATAGAATCTTTTCCAAGAAACTTTCGATATGGAATTTGTAGAAAATAGTATATGTTCGTGATACAATTTTATGGATTTATAGAACCTTTCCAAAGAACTTTCGGTATGGGATTTATACAAGAAACTTTCGATATGGAATTTGTAGAAAATAGTATATGTTCGTGATACAATTTTATGGATTTATAGAATCTTTCCAAAGAACTTTTGGTATGGGATTTATACAAAATATGTAGAATTGACGAAAGGTAATGTGCAGACCACATCAGATTTTTTTATCATAAACGATTAATTTATATTTTTTGTGAATTGATGTTAATAACGAAAAGATTAATTAGAATGCGATTGAGAATAAAATAATTAGATATAAAACGGAAATAATATATCAAAAGAAAAATTAATAGTTACTAGAAGGAAATTAAGAATATTGCAAAAAGTTTTACCCATTTGAAATTAAAAAGTCTAAACATAAAATGAAAGACTGTAGGAGACATACGTGTTTAATTGAGCTGTTTGAGAATGTAATTTAATAGTGCAGTAAAATGAAATGATTATTAAAGAAATATTAAGATCCTGGCCAAAATAAGGAATTTTCACCATTTTTTTTTTTACCTCTCGCTAAGAGAGGTATTGGATTCATGCTAAAATTCGCATATCCAGATTTTATTGAATAAGCACGATTTAAGGTCCCTAGAATCCGATTATAACATTTTTAAAATGATGTCTGTGTGTGTGTGTGGATGTGTATATATGTGTGTGTGTGTGTGTGTGTATGTATGGATGTTGGAGGGACGATTCCTCAAAAACTATAAGACTTAAAAAATATTTAACTGCAGTTTCTTCAATCTGACATTCCTGGGAAGAGCTGAAAAGGTTTTGGTAACAATTGAACAACCGGAAGTAGTAGTTTCTTAAAAAAAATCTTTTAATATAATTTTTTGGGAGTTTTTTTTATTAAATACTGAAGAAAATAAAATTCTCCATCTAATACACTTAAAATTTTTATTATATCTTGTATAGATTTAGAGATAAAGACACTATAATTTATAGAGTAAACTAAATCGCAGAGACCAAGGCATTAAGGGAACCAGTTGACAAATTCCAATGTTTATAACATGACACATGTCATTGTCAAATATCAGCAGATTTAGTTACATTCTGATAGCTTTTTCTGGGAAGTATATTTACCTTTTCTTATTGTTTTATTAATTAAATATTTGAAATTATAGGTAAAATTGTGGTAAAATGCATATATCCATTAGAAATACCGCCAATCTGGTTAATGAATTGGAAGAATTTCTGACATTTAGAAACTTCCTCATACAATGAAAAATAGATATAATTAGAATTATATGTGTGCAGAAGATATGTTAAATACAATAAAAAACAATATTTGAGTAAAGTTCTGTAATTTTTTGTTATAAAACGACGGTTCGAAAGCGAAGTGCAATACAATACTTATATAGCCTAATATGGAAATGGCGAGAGGTCTTGTGATGGCCACAACAGATTTTTTATTATTATATTGTAGTACGAGATTTTCTGGAAAAGTTTCTGCAAACGATGTACGAGGCACGTCTGGACAATTAATTAAGAGTACTGGGCCTCTGACGATCAAAGGGAATTTGTTGACTACTTTGTCAGCACTGTTTGTGAATTTCTTGACCAAAAACATTACCTTCCTTACCTAAAGGTGACGGAAGGTAAAAATAGACCAAGTATGACAGTAACATTACTAAATTATGGGACAATTTTAATATTTATATCCGTTTCATTTGTCACCCGCATGCCTAAAATTACGATTTAGTGGTGCCGGAAATAAGATGCGCTCTCTTCCGCGTCCGCGTTGAAAATAAATACGCTCTTCAACACCGATTACTGCGATCCTCTTTCGTCAGCTGATACATTACAGCCAAACACGCATTTCAAATATCCGACACGTCGTAATTTTTTCACATGTTTGAGGGAGATTTTTTTACGCAGTGCCCTGAATATATTTCCCAGATTAGGTGCGAGCTGTACACTTTTTATAACCGAAGACAGTGTAACTGAACGCCGATATAAACTTGATATATTCTAGCCAGCGTTACAAACTTTGCAGGAGATAAAAGTTTATGGCTGATGGTTAAAATCTACAGTTATTTCGGGAAAGGGACGTTTGCCGTATTGATGACATCATTTCCTATTCTGGTCTTATTCAATAGTAAAAAGTCTGATGTATCCGGCACAATACCTCTCGCCAGGGCTAAGATATTTATTTTATACGTATTTCATGTAACAGTACAAGGTTTCGGAATATGAATTCTAGATATCAAAACGAATTTATTTTTAATAAGCATTTGTGCCATAACGCTTCTTGGCAGAAATACTGAGCATTTCATTAAAAAACAGGATATAGTAAGTTAGTTTTAATTTTTTTATTGAATCATAAATACTTAATTATTAAAAGAATCTTAGGGCAAACGTAGAGTGCAAATTTGTTCAGAATTAAAAGTTGCATATAGATTATTTTTACATTTTTATTTTTACCTCCCGCTACCCTAGGTAAGGGATGTATAGGGATCGTGCTAAAAATCACATATAGAGATTTTAGTGAATGAGCACGTTTTGATGTCCCCAGATTTCGATTTCAACATTTTTACAATGATGTCTGTAGGTATGTATGTGTGTGTGTGTCTGTGAGTCTGTGTGTGTGGATCATGTGGACACGATTACTCAAATACTATCAATCAGAAAAATTTGAAATTTTGTATACCCATTCTATACTAATGTGGGAAGAGCTCATTAGTTTTTAGTGTATATCGGATAACCGGAAGTATAATTTATACAGTTTTTCTTGTAAATAATTCATTGAATATAATTTTTTAGCAACTTTTACAATACAAATTAAATATAATGGCACAATCTTCAATTCTACGATAAGCATTTAGTAAATAACTTGAAATAACTTTAAATATTGAATTATAAAATAATTTATTTTTGCCTCTGTCAAACAAAAACAATACTTTAATAACAAATTTGACATATTTAAACAAATATCACTGTCACGAAGAAATAACATTAAAATTAGTAATGAAACCGTGTTAAGAAGAGTTTAGTAGTTTCAATATGATTGTAATGAAATTAAGGTTTGTAAAAATAATATATTTTCCAACATACATAAATATTAGATATACAGGATAATTCGATTTTAGTTTGATGTTTGCAGCATTATATATCAAACAGCTCTCAAATAAGAACGTGATTTCAAAGTGCCAAATAATAGTTTGCAAATACACATTTACGAAATGGATAATGTACGGCGAAGAATTTACACAGATTGCGTTTTAGAGCATAAGGAATTTAGGTATTTGGTGATGATTTTGACAATAATGTATGTGTGACGATTTTTCCTTAAAATATATTAAGATCCGAAACTTCGCAAAGTTGGTATTTAATACTCTTATATAATTTGATTGCATTTTAGAGCATAAGGAAGTTGGTGCTGATTTTGACAATAATGTGTGTGTGACGATTTTTTCTTAAAATATATTAATGATCCAAAACTTCGCAAAGTTGGTATTTGCTCACAGATTTTTCAGGAAAAACATAACAAAATATAATCCAAAATTTCGTATTACAAACTTTTCTATTTATTGGGACAACAAAATAGATTTTGTTTACAAACGATCAATGGAAGTGATACTTTACTTAAAGCTCATTGCTATTTTAAACATGGAATTGGCGGCAGGTCATGTGCTGGCCACAACAGATTTTTTTTTACATAGTATTTATTTTCATTTAATTTTAAGTATAGATATAATACAATAAAACTTCCCAAATAAATTTGTACCCAAGGAAATACACACAGATATCATCGTAAAAATGGTAATGGTGACCTTATAATGTGCTTATTCACTAAAATATGGATATTTTTAGCAATTATTTAACTTCTTTTATCTATACGGTGGCGGAAGGTAAAAACGACTAAAGGCATGATAGGGTTATTGCAGAAAAATATTTCTGCTAATTGTAATGTTATTTTTAGTTTTAATTGCGTATTTTATGAGAAATAAATAAGCTTACTGAGGTAAGAATAAAACATAAAATTAAAATAGAATTTCTAATTAAAGACTAGTATTTCTATGATAATTCTTTCGTAGTGAAATGTAAGAAATGTACGTATTTTATGAGGACAACGACCAAAGAAATAATGTAGCTAATAATTAGTTAGAATGCTAATGGCAATCTTATAATGTGCTTATTCGCTAAAATATGGATATTCTTCTTCTTCCTCTTTTACTTATAAGGTAGCGACAGTTAAAAACGGCCACAGGCATAATAGAGTATTTCCGCTAATTGTATTGTTATTTTGAGTTTTAGCGACACTTTTTACGAGAAATAAATAAGCTTACTTACGAAGAACGAATCATAAAATTCTATTATTTCCAATAGCTGATAGAATTTTGACATTTCTTAAAACCAATGAAATGTTTCATTACCAGTCATGTGTCAGCGTTTTAACCAATCCTGCCATTATTATAGTAACAATAAAGTTCTAGCGATTATTCCCGGGAATAATCTCTGTAGCTTTTGCTTTGTCAGATAGTTATCAACACATAAATAAAATGAACGAGAAACAAAAATTTAGTGATTTTTCTGATAATCGGGCTTATTCACGTGTACCTTGTTATGCGATCTATATTGCTACGTAACGATTTATTGCTATTTTAAAGATGATTGT
The DNA here is from genome assembly GCA_943142095.1 of Ophonus ardosiacus. Classification (NCBI taxonomy): domain Eukaryota; kingdom Metazoa; phylum Arthropoda; class Insecta; order Coleoptera; family Carabidae; genus Ophonus; species Ophonus ardosiacus. Next base: position 8,482,236 of record OW964830.1, on the reverse strand, counting down.
TATAATTCGTATTTTAACAATTATTGTTAAGAGTAAATTAAAATGGCAAATGCTCATAAATGCGATGGAAAATATTCATCAAAGGTAAAGTTAGTGTATTTAAAGTAAAATCCATTCACAAATATATAATTCGTATCATTTCTTTATTTGATATTAGTCTGTAGTCGTGTCTTTAAATGGTAGACTGACATGTCGAATAATTACTATTTCAAATAAGTGATATACATAATATGTACATTAGGTGGATAATTTTTAGCTAATTTATTGTCTACCCCGTTAGGCATGAATTAAGAATAAATATGCCGCAATTAGGGGATATGGAAGTGATCCGCTTTTTTTATCTGAAAAGAAAATATATATTGTGGAATATTTCGTATGTCATGACAGAGTACAATTGCTGAAGTAACACCATTCCTTAGGATTAGAGAACGCGCAGATGGGGGGTATTCCCTATTAATTGAAGATAATATAAACTACAAAAAGAAGTAATAAACAATAAAAAGTACTTATCAAGGAAAATACTTTCAGATTCAAGCTGCAAGTTTTTTTTTTCATATTTCTGGCTGGTATTTACTGTTCTTTTCACCATGTTTACAGTGAATTTGAAGGAAATTAGACGTAAATGTTGAAACAACTCTACTTGTCACACTTGTCATTCAAAAACAAAGTAAACAAATCTTAAAACATTTCTACTACCCTTACAATACTAGTGCAAACATTAATAGTTTTTATAATTAGATATTTATTAGTTAAAAATGTTTTTGTCAGTTTTTAATATTATACTATAATAAACGTATCGTTAATAACCCAAATTAATTTCAAAAATCATTATTTTAAATAAGAATTTTTTTAATTTTAATATCCTAATAGTTGTAACACTACAATTTTAAATAATGACAGCTGTACTGGATACAACTTCATGTTAAAGGATAACAAGTTTGTTACTAAACAATAATTGTTATAGCTCATCTAACAACGAGACAAGTGACTACGAAATTTTAACAATATTGTTATCAATTCTTGTTAAGTAACAATTTCTTGTTTAATAACAATGTACACGTGAATAAGCCCAAATGAAATAAATCAAAAAATTATAGAAACCACTTCTGGAAACGGCGAAATTAATAATCACTCGATATGAAAGCGATTATTTATATTTATTTTGCCCTATCAAAGGTAAGTTCTAGTTGTCAAAACAGACAACTAATCCATGCAAATTAATGAATCTGGTTAATTACGACAGTAGATGGCAACACAGTAGCAAGACAGTGACTTTCCGTTATTTGAAACAAATTTGTAGGTCAAAAATAATCTAATTAATTATAATTCGAGAGTTCGATAAATTAGAAGATAATTCTCCAGTTTCTTTCTCAAACTTGTTGCCAGGCAATAGTCAAGAAAGCCCGTAGGTTGTCAAATTATTTTTAATTTATTCTCACTCTCTTGGTATATTACTACTGAGAACTGTTTCGTAGTAAAATGTAAGAAATAATGTATGTATTTTATGGGGACGACGACCAAAGAAATAATGTAGCTAATAATTAGTAAAAATGCTAATGGCGACCTTACAATGTGCTTATTCATTAAAATATGGATATTTTTAGCCAGATTCTTCTTCCTCTTTTACTTATACGGTGGCGAAAGGTAAAAACGGCCACAGGCATAATAGAGTAATTGCAGGAGAGTATTTCTGCTAATTGTTTTGTTATTTTTAGTTTTAATGGTATATTTTACGAGAAATAAATCAGCGTACTTACGTAAGAATGGATCATAAAATTCTATTATTTCCAGTTGCTGATAGTATTTGTAATTAATGTCTAGTATTCCTATGAGAATTGTTTCGTAGTAAAATGTAAGAAATGATGTACGTATTTTATGAGGACAACGACCAAAGAAATAACGTAGGTAATAATTAGTAAAAATGTTTCTCATTTCTAAATAGTTCTAACGTGACCATCGTAGGTTCACAGATGTTAATATTTAATCATTTCTGCTTTATACACGAGTAGTAAGAGTAAGTACTATAGTGACTATATATACATAGTCTGGTCAATAGGGGGATCAATTTTGATTGGTCGGCGCGAAACTGGAAAAATATGGCGGATATTATGCCAATCTCGAAAGTTGTTTACAGAAAAGTGATATTTTAAGATATTGTTTGTGAATTATTTGTGAATTTAAAGTAATTATACCATATTTATATTTCCAATAGTGTAAATAATTAAATTATATGTGTATTTGTATCTCAAAAGTGTTTGGTTAGGCTAAATGCGTTAATACAAAGTTGTTAACACAATTTGTATTAATATGTTTCTCTATATTAAACAACGCATAGTTAAAGTATAACAGTTATAAGTCCAAACGAATATATTTTGTATCGTTATATTAAAATAATAACAGTGAAGGTGTTGATTGCATTATTTAAATACTAGTATTTTGCAAAGATGCAAAGAATCAAATACTTCATTATATAATTCTGAAATCTTAGTGAGATAATTTTATTTTTCTTTTCTGTCGATATTGAATTTCCCTGATTTACTATTAAAATTTAGTATAAAAAATTTGATGTGGCCAACACAAAACCTCCCACTATTTAATTTTTATTAATTTAAATACATACCTCCGTATTTAGTAATGCTGCAAACTGTTTCATTTTCATTGCATATAACTATTACTTTATTTACTATTTTCTTTTTAAAATGACACTATTATTAATTTTAAGTGATTAGTTTTTTAACAGTGACATTCACCTGTAGTTACATTCATTTGAAATATGAACTGCATAACAAAGAAATTGTGTTTATCTTAGGCTTCGGGATTTAAAAAAAAAATGATTTTTAAATTTATCTGTAAAATATACAGAAAAAGTATTAATGTATTCCTGTAGAAAATTCAATAATCTTTAATTTTTTTAATGACAAAAATGTGAAAAATAGCATTTAATGGTATTTTTTGAAGAAAAACCATTATGAGCTTCAGGTAAAGTGCCATTTCCGGTCATCCGATTTACACCAAAATCTAATGGTGTCTTTCCATATTAGAATAGAGTAGAAATACAAGGTTTCAGAATTTTCTGAATGATATTATTTGAGTTAGAGTGAAGACACACACACACACACACACACACACACACACACACACACACACACAGACACACAGACATCATCGTGAAAATGTTAATATTGGATTCTAGGGACCTTTAAACGTGGTCATTTACTAAAATCTCGATATGTGATTTTTAGCACGATCCCTATACCTCCCTTTCCAAGGGTAGCGAGAGGTAAAAAGTTAAATAAATATCCTGCCAAACGGATAATTTCCTGGCATTGTTATCTTCCAAATTATAACTGCAAAATTGTTGATTACAACAAAGGATTTTGATTACAAGGATGAATCTAACAAAGGAAATTTCATCAATATTTTAAAACTAGCATTTTTAAAGAATCAAAAGTATAGTTTAAATTTTAAAGCATGTAAATTTATAATGTGGGGGGGGGGGGAGGGCGTACACATATTTATTATTTGTATGTAAATATTTGTATAATTAGAGATGAATTATGCAAAAATATTATATAATACCTTTATTTATAATTTAGTAGTGTATTTTTAAATAAATAATATTTTGTTTCCAATATGTTTATCGAATTTTGTGCAGTTATCATATCATATGAATTCAAATTTCGCGCGCCTTCATCGGAAAAATATGACGGCGTTTGGCCATACTATGTATATAAAGTCACTACGGTAAGTACTATATAAGCTCATAACTGAACTCTTTCTGTTTGAATTAGAGATCGATACAGAACAATATGTGTATGATACGAATGGTATAATTCGCGAAATACATTTAGGCGAAGATGAAACGGCAGAAGGGCATAACGATTTGCCTAAACGGAAATTCATTGACATGAGAACGCGATAGTCATCTTTGCTTTGTTCGTACGCCAGAGGGAGACAGATAACTCGAAACTGGAAATTGAATAAGTTTAATTAATTGCACAATTCTCTGACTTGTTTCATTTAAACTAATTCAAACAGTCGGTGTTATCTAGATGATTGTATGTACGTGGTGCGCGCGCCGTTCTCACGAATGTTAAATACCTGTAATAATGCAAATGTATTAGGGGGAGCTCAATTCATTTCGGCTGATATTTGGCTAAGTTAATTTGCTATTTACTCCCAAAATACAGCAGACGTATTTGCATATTTATATTTAAATATCATTTATCTGAAACCAATTTAAAGTAGATTAACAAGACTTGTATGCAAAATCTACTGCTATCTACTACTAAATTACAACTTATCAGATTCCGCTAAATTGTTAATTACAATATATATTTGGAAGCAAACGTCGTTATATTCTCTTTCAGGAAGAGGAAATTTTAAATCATGAATAAAACGTATTACAAATAAGAAAGATAAAACAGGATAGAAGATATTAATAAAACATTTTATGTCGACAAAACACATTGCTACTGATGTTTTCAATATAACATTTTTTTAGCTGTAATAATAAACAAATTCATAAATCCAGATTTGGTATTTCGGGAATATTCCGAGAATATCTTCTAACCCTGCGTTAGCATAACATTTATGGAGAGTTTATTCTCGAGTTATGTCTTATTCCATATTCGTAATAAACTATTATTGTGCAACTCTGAATTTAATTTATTGGTGTATCCATATTTTAATCTCTGGTTAAACTGCCTGTTAATTTAACTGTAAGTTAAAACGAAAAGTGTCGCATCGAAAAATTGACACGAGTAATTTTGTACAATTTATAATCTATAATATCGATGCTATAATTTTCGTTGACTGTTTCCTAAAAAAATACTGGGGTAGATACCAGCAAATTACCGGTATTTTCCGTGGCATTTTTACCTTCCGTCACCTTTAGGTAAGGAAGGTATTGTCTTTGGTCAAAAAATTCGATGGGGAGTTTTAAATGAATAAGCACGTTTTAATGTCCCTACAATACGATTTTACTGGTTTTACGAAGATGTCTGTATGTGTGTATGTGTGTATGTGTGTGTGTGTGTGTGTGTGTGTGTGTGTGTGTGTCCGTGTGTGTGTCCGTGTGTATGTGACAAATTTTTCTCCGACGATAACTCCAAAACTACAATTCTAAAAATTATGATTCTTTCGTATTATTCTTCCTTACAACCCTATGAAGAGCTGATTAGATTTTGGTTATAATTGGTCAACCGGAAGTACCCTTATTTGAAGTTCTTAACAGTTTTTCTTGAAAAAACGCAGTTAAATATCATTTTCGATATTTTATGTGATTATCAATAGAAAGATTATCTTATTCTCTATATGGTTCGATTATACATTTTCCTTCATATTCAATAGATATAGAGTTATAGAGAGATTAACTTTCAAAAATCAGTCAGCTTTGTAAAAATTATGAAAACATCATATATATTCAAAAAATTCTAATTGACAGATGTTAGTGTCAAGTGCAAAACCAAAGTGGAAAGTATATGATCTGAAAGTGATATAAGTGACAGTGTCCCTCGCCAGTGACTTGCATTTGCGGCCTCGCCTCAAAATAGGAACTTATAATGCCAGCAGTACGAGAAGGGCAAAAGAGAAGATGAAAGGATTGTATAACAGAAGATTTGAGGGAGGAAGAACTGTGTCATGAAGATGCGACAGGAATGAGTAGAAGAGAAGAGTAAGAAACAGCGACTTCTAATAAAATAGGGAAAAGTTGAAGAAGGAGGAAGTGTTAAGTGCAATACATAATGTACATACGTTCGTATTCGTATTATAATTGTATTGGATTTTAGAATCTTTTCAAAGGAACTTTCAGTATGGATTTGTAAAAAATAGTGTGTTATTCTTACAATTTTGCAGGATATACAGAATCTTTTTCAAGGAACTTTTGGTATGGGATATTTACAAAATACATCGAATTGACGGAAGGTTTTGTGCTGGCCACAACAGATATTTTAAATTTTGTTTCATAGAGCTATTTATGTAAAAAATGAAATACTGTTTTAATAATAAAATTTACTCTAGTATTTTCGAATAATTTCGTTTCCAGCGTTAGGCATGTAAAAAAGTAAAGGATACCAGATCATAATTTGTCATTACAGGTCTGGTGGACTGCCTCTGTTTTTGAGTATATTCAATACAAAATTAGCAAAATTAGCAATTAATACACCATATAATCTAACAGCGGTAACAATAAACAATTCCAGATTAGGTAGTCCGAGAATATCGTTTAACTCTGTATTAACATAACATTTATGCAAAGTTTATTCAGGAATTGTCTTATTCCATGTTTATTTTTATAGTGTATTAAAAAAATCCTAATTCGGAGTAGGCTATGAACAAAAAACGTATGTCAATTTGAAAGTATTTAATTAAATATCAATTTGGTACTAGATATTGTCAAAAATGTTATCTAAAGAAATCAAAGCTTCTCTTTTTGAATCCTTATTTTAGAAATAGAAATAAATTAGAAAATGGTGACTAGCAATATTTTCTACCCTTCTTTATTATCCTTTCTCCTTAAAATTACATTTCACGATAAATTTTGACAACTTGAATTTTGAATTGAATAATGATCAGACATACGTTTTTATATTCATAGCCTACTCCGAATTAGGGTTTTTTCTGAACACTGTACAATCGTGGGTTAAGTTCGTAATAAACTATTTTTGTGTTATTCTCAATTTAACCCTTATTTATTATTACCGCTGTAAATATAATTAATTAAATATATTTGAATTTGAAATGGAAATCTTCTGAAGTTGCAAATATTATCAATATTGTTTTATTTTACAAATAAGAGACAATTTAAATGTTACGAACTTCGCCTCAAATAATATACACTCATGAAAGCTTACATTGTGATACATAACTATATTCGAACCAACGCAATTCTGTTCTAAAACAATAGAGCCATTCTAGCAAGTATCTAATTATTAATTCGAAACTTATAACGAGATACAAAAGCTCGGAAATCAAAGCTTGTTGACGAACAAGAAGCTCTCACCCCGCTTGTGTCTTCTTGCCAGTGCCAGCAATTGAAAGTTGGAACAATCCACGTGATATTGGGGTCAATATGTAAATTCCATGGTAAACAGAACATGCGGCAGTTGGGAAGTTGGCCTGGATGATATCGGGAGTTGGGTTTCCAAACACGCCAGTCACAGTAACAAAGTTTCAATACGATAAGACGACGTGCTATTGCAAATTTACAAGATGGTTAAACTTCTCTTCAATATTGTACGTGAATTCTGAGGTATGGCCGACGTGGCAAGAATGCTAAATACTATCATACGAGCAAATATTTCAGCCAGAATGTAAACAAATGTGGACAACGGTCAGCAACCAAATCGACAACTTTGGAATTTTTCTAGGATGTACAAATTGAAAACCATTCCATTTCATTTAGTTTGGTTTGGGAATTATATTTGTTTCGTACCATCTTCTCAATTTACATATAGATATATACAGTATCGGGCATATAAATATAGCAACTCTGCAGGACCAAATAAAATACTCCTCCATATTTTAAATCGTAATATATTTTCAAACTTCTTATACAATGTACGTATCTCGTTAGTGAATTTACACTGCTGAACATTTGAATTGGTACACTTACAAGAACATATAGTATAAATAACAATTTACTGCTTTTTGAGCAACACCTTTTTGCTTAATTGATAGTATATGGTTCTGGAAACACTTTTAGGGCGAAGAATTAAAAGAATAAAACTTAAATAACGAATTTCAAATGTTTCAATAGAAAAATAACAAAATCTTCATTTTAGCTTGACTCATCTCTTCAATACTTAAACGCCTTAATGACATCTTTAAAATGCAGTCAACCACTCTGAATTAATTACTCGAGAAATTCGCAAAATTTCTCTTAAAACTTGATAAAGTATAAGCGTCCGCGAGCTCATTAACTGCACTTATGACAGTAAACAACAATTGAATCGCAAATGTTATTCGATATGCATTAGTTTGCATTCCGAAACACAGCCCTGATCATATAGGATGTCATACCAAACGCCTAAGAAGGGCTGTTTACTTTTACAGCATGTTATATAAGTGTACCAGTTCAAATGTTGAGCACATTTAAATTATTCATAATGGTGTCTATCTAAAACGAGTTTTTTTTAACTTGTCCTATTATTGTACAAATTACTAACTTATCTTTTAAAAGTAATTGTATTATGTGAAATGTTTAATCAAGTAAATCAATCAACTAAATAAAATAAATTGTTTTTCAACTGTATGTATGATTATTTAAACAGATAATTAGCAACTTAAAAACACGTTTTACGGATGATATGGCTCTTACGGGTAATACGGGTCTGCGGTTCTTTCGGTTCTTATGGGTCTTACGGATCTTATGTGTTAAGAATCGGTTCCGACCCGTATTCACTGAAATACGGGTGGGCGGGTGGTCTTTTGAATCCGCCGGTATTCCAAGCACTAATCTACACTTATTCATATTATTTACAATGTCATTTGTCTCTTTACATATAAAATGTAAAGAAGCTTCGTTTACAAGTAACTGATCTCTCCGGGAGGGAATAGGAAATAGGCCCGAAGTTGGGATGTGACAGGTTGGAAAGTATATTTGAGGTTGGAAAGTCTCAACTTTCCATCGTCAGCTGCACTTTCCGACCTCTTCGAAAATGAGGTTAACAATAAGTAACTTTCCAACTTTTAAAAAGTCGGAAATCGTCATATTACCAAGCGATTGAGAATAAAAAATATGACCTTCAATATTATTAGTTCTATCTCCTTAAGGCGGGTTTACATTGGTGTAGTTAGTTACTTGTACTAGTAGCTAACCTCGGTAGCCTTACTGTCTCGGACACAAGACAGTGGATGTCTACACTTAAAAACTTTTAATGTCCACTTGTACTAGTAAGACTATCACATCGCGAAGATGTATACAATTTCTCGTCATACTAATAACAAAAAGTTAAAAGAAATATTTGTGCGAATTACACAAAGTGTGATTGAAGAACTTATTAGAGAGATTGAGAAAGAAAAATGTCATTCAAAGAGAGGGTGGCTCAGGAAATTCCGATCAAGTTCCACAAACTTAATTGGCCCCTTCAGACCATCTTTCATTGTACTCTTTTTTTAAAAAATCACTTAACTAAAAACTCCGGCAACTATACACACTTCAACTCTGTACAAAACAGAAATTTACTGGCACTAGCTTACAAATATGCTTGCAAGGAAATGTTTACAGTGGTACGTATAGTTGAGGGTACAAGCTGGTACCCAATTACTATACCAATGTAAACTCGGCTTTAGGAATAAACTGCATTATGTGGATATTTATGGAATAATAAGATTTATGGTTTTTCTGTACCCACCGTTCTTCATACAACAATTTACCGTTTCTCAGTACGTACATTATAATATCCTTCCATATTCATGTTCCAAATTAATAAAGCATCAATCCATTAAAAATGATCTGTTCCCTGAGGTAACATCACCTCCTCAACTACCATGTGTCAAACTTAGCGCATCAGCCACCAGGCATAAACCATCGCGCATGAGGCATGAGGCATCTTCCTCGGGCGCCCATCACCAATCCACCATCTCCGGAGCCTCTGGGCTCGGAATATTAAATTTGTAGAAATAGACGTTGGCGCTGTAACAGTACACAACACAAGCGTGTAGCGGGAGCCAGGAGTGTATTTTATAACATAATTTAGACATGAAATGGGAATACGTAGTCATGCATGAAATAACTGGTTTATGGCTACGCGGACAGGCGGTATTTGCTATTGTTCCGGGCTGGGGTGAATGTTAGGGGTGAAGATAAAATTGTATATTCAGCGGGATGTAGGCTGGTGTTAACTACAAAGAGAATTGCAAACAGGGTTCGTTTAATAAGGAAATAGAAGTACTAAAAATAATATCTGCGCCCACCATATTTAATTTTAGATACAGTTTATTTTTTGTGTTAAAAGAAGGGAAAATATTTTATTTTAAATTAAGTACAAGACAATATTTTATCACATTACAAGTGATGATAGTAACAGGAGTCTAAATTGTAAATAACATTAATAAAATTACCTCTTAACCATATTTTTTTACCTTCCGTCACCTTTAGCTAAGGAAGGTATTGTCTTTGGTCAAAAAATTCGGTGGTGAGTTTTTAATGAATAAGCACGTTTTAGGGTCCCCACAATACAAATTTACTATTTTTAAAATGATGTCTGTATGTGTGTGTGTGTGTGTGTGTGTGTGTGTGTGTCCGTGTGTGCGTGTGTTTGTATGTGTGTCCGTGTGTGACAATTTTTTCTCCGACGATAACTCCAATACTACAATTCTAAATATTATAATTCTTTCGTATTCCTCTTCTCTACATCTATATGAAGAGTTGATTAGATTTTGGTTATAATTGATACACCGAAAGTACCCTTATTTGAAATTTTTAACAGTTTTTCTTAAAGAAAACAGTTAAATATTTTTTCTTGACATTTTGTTATTATATATATTAAAGAAAATACTCTTCTCTATACGGTTTGATTATACATTTTCCTTCATATTCAATAGATGTAAATTTAAAGAAATTAATTTTCAAAAATTAGTTAGCTTTGCTATTTATCATGGAAACAGCTGACATAATTATTCAAAAAAAATTAATTGACAGATGTCAGTTGCAAGTGCAAAACCAAATATGGAAAGTATAGGATCTAAAATTGTGATGAAAGATGGAAGGACATTACTTATAGTGTAGTTTATGTTATAATTTTATTGGATTTAGAGAACCTTTTCAAATGGACTTTTGGTATGGAATTTGTAAAAAATAGTATGTGTTCGTGTTCGATTTTACATGATATTATATAGAATCTGTTCCAAGGACCTTTCGGTATGGGATTTGTACAAAATACATCGAATTGACGGAAGGTCTTGTGCTGGCCACAACAGATTTTTTTTTAATAAAACAAAATACATATTTCGAGAATTAAGGGCCATTTTCACAATAAAAATTATCTTCACTTTAACACTTTAAATTAAAATTTCGTTTCCATAATATAACTTTAGCAGTTTAGAGAGCACTGTAGTATTACTTTAAATTAAAGAGAAAGTCTTAAAGTAATTTTAATTAAAGTCTTAAAGTGAGCCTGATTATGAAAATGGCCCTATGTTCTAATCTACAGTAGGAACAAGGAAAAAGTAAACAAAGTAACCAAGATTACTCAACATTTCAACCATGTCAGAGGTCCTGAAACTTCTGAAAAACAAGGGAGAGAACTGGGATTATATAGGGACGGGAATCATAGGTAAATGATTCCCAATTAAAAATTAAGCTAATTTCATTAAAATTTAAATCATCCAATAACAATGAGTCATTAAAATCTGAAACGTTCAATAACCTTAAAGGTTTAAAGTTAGCTACAGAATTACCAATTAGAAATTTGTTTTTATATTAAGTCGAATAATTTGAGAGTTTGGTATAGGACCGAGATCTGCGTTCATTAAATCATATTTAAATTTATTAATTATTAAACTTCCATAAGCATATAAATATTTGTCACTATTAATATGTTTTAATAGTTTATTATTAGAATTGTTAATTTTATGATTATTAATGAATATGTGTTGCGCAACGCTGATTTTTCTGGATTACCGCTTTTTACATTAGAAATGTTCTTTAAACCGAATGTCAATTAGTCTTTTAGTTTGACCGATGCAAACTTTATTACAACCATTAGAACAAATTTTACAAATACAGGATTTTTTGTTATTATCTATTTTATCATTAGGGTTACCTAATAAAAATTTAATGAAATTACTTGATTTGTAATTTTTATAATTTTTGTTTAACTTTTGGAAGCGTTATCGTACTGTAATATTATGTATTTATTATTATTGTTTTTGTTATGAAAAGGTGTTAACTTTGTATAATTATACATGGATTGGCGATTTTTAAATTTATGAACTAATATATCGATAGTTTTACCCGGGAATCCATTGTACTTAGCTATTTCTTTATGCTACTTCTTAAAAAAAACCAAAAGGAAAACTTGTGACAACAATCCCCGGTCTCCCCTACGTAGAACTTTTTCATGTAAAATTCTTAAGTAATATGCTTTAGCACTTCAGATCTCTACGATATCAAATGCTTCAATTTACTCTGCCTTGTATAAATGAAAACTTAAATGGTGCTTGCAAAGCGTTGATGGAAATGTTACATTTTATTAAGTATACAGTGCAAATATGCAATGTTTGTTTATTAGCTTGTTATAGCTTTCCTAGGCTGTAATAATGCTTATGATCATAAAGGTTAAAAGTCACCTCCTCATTGTGATTAGTAGTTGTGCACTTGCAGTATAGCATCGGTTATCTGCAGCGGATGGAGTTATGACTTTGTGAACCACTTTCTAGCCGGCTCCCTGGAAATTATGCCGTTTGTTACAACGCTGACTACTATATGATGACTGCAATAACATGTTTTTAACTCGTAACTAAATTTCAACGTATTATAAAATACATGAGTGAAGATTATTGCGCGTATAAATCTAGTAAACTGTGATATTTATTTTTATCTGCATATCCGGTGGGATCAGACGTCGTTTGCTTTATTTATGATTGGAAATGGAATTTGGCTCTGACAAGAATAATACAGGGGGGAATACATATTGTATACCAAGAAACTACTTTTTCGTAAACTTCAATATTAAACAAATACAAATTTAGGTAGATAATAATAATACTTACATATATTTATTCCATACTTCATTTTTACCTTCCGTCACCTTTAGGTAAGGAAGGTATTGTCTTTGGTTAAAAAATTCGTTGGTGAGTTGTTGAAATACTCTAAAAATGCGAACACTTACGTAACATTCTCTTTAAAATCAAATAATATTACCACCAAGTTTACACCTCTACCCATTTTTGAATTATTGCCCCAAAAGTCAATATACCCCACATTTAGATAAAAACTTCAAAATTTTTAAAAATCTAATTTTTATGTATCTAGGTATTTCTCACTACGCTGATTCCAAATTTTGAAACCGCAGGTCGATATCTCTTTTCGTTCTCGAGATATTTAGATTTAAAGTTTTGCTCAAAACTGCCCATTTTTGGGTATTAACCCAAAAATAGGCCGAGATATGAATTTGGCGATAACAACATTCGATTCTACAGGCAAAAATACATAAGTATAGCAATTTTCATAATTTTTGTCCAACCGGTTCATTTTTTATGAATAAAAGCTTGAAAACCCCTGAAAATGGCCAAAATCTGAAAAAATCGTAAGGGGTACACCTTAGATTTTTGCGATTTTTGGCCATTTTCAGTTATTTTGCTTTAGAGATTGTATGCGGTGTTCAAAAGATCTGAAAATTAGTGTACCTATGTATTTTTGTCCGTAGAATCGAATGGTGATGTCCCCAAATTCATATCTCGACCCATTTTTGGGTTATTACCAAAAAATGGGCAGTTTTGAGCAAAACTTTGAATCTAAATATCTCGAGAACGAAACGAGCTATCGACCTGCTGTTTAAAAATTTCAGCGCATTGAGAAGTATCTAGATACATAAAAATTAGATTTTTGAATATTTTGAAGATTTTATCTAAATGTGAGTATATTGACTTTTGGGGTAATAATTCAAAAATGGGTAGAGATGTAAACTTGGTAGTACTATTATTTGATTGTAAAGAGAATGTTATGTAAGTATAAGCATTTTTAAAGTATTTATATATGAGTATACATAATAATTGAAAAATTTTATTCCTATTCCTAGTCCGCATTTCGTTAAATACCCCGTATATGTATATACAGATTTTACAATTTGCAGTGTATTAGCAATATATTTATTATAAAATTTATTTTAGATTCTTTTATATTGTCATAAATACATAAATATATCATCACGGCTTATTACCCATTTCTGGGTGTGCCACTTTGCTTTATCACAGATATCGGTAATGATGATGACATATTTGTACCGTGCGGGTGAGTACCGGGCACTCACTGCTGGCTTGAAGAGTGCAATACAATGGTAATTTTTCTACTATTTAAAATTTAAAATATTTGGTGTCGATCGGGATTGAACCTGGTTTCCCAAATTCGCAACCAGACAGGCAAGCACGCGACCACGAGAGACCACAGTTATTTTCAATTACAAACATACTGATTGTCTTGAAAGTTTAACTAAGGCGGCATTATTTAGAAAAAACAGATTATTCTTTAAACTTGTTGCCAATATTCGATAGAAACTTTACTAAAAAAATAAATGTTAAATGTCCTTTAAATTGAAAACCAACAAGTGTCCAACACATTTCTAAATTACTTTCAATTTTTTTTCTATTTTGTTATGCAAGCGGTACTGCGAATTTGGTAACAAAATATCCAGATGGCTTCTGTTTGTTTCATCTTCTGACAAATGCTAGAGTTGTAAACTATTTCATTAAATAGCGAAATACAAAGAATGACAGGAGTAAATAGCCATTATGTATCTTAGAAATTAATCAATTTGTCATGTTTGATTTGTGTATTCATAACTCTTACATATGAGTACGTTCCGTCTCAGCTTGCTCTTACTGGCTCCTCATATGCGCTTGAATAATGTCTTTACATTCGAGAGATTCCATAATTAACCTTTTCTTTTTCTCTTCTCTATGTACGCGCTGCATGTCCGTGAATAAATTCTCTTGTAGGAATATCTTTGACTTGTAATGCAACTAGTATTTAATCAATAGCAGCTATCACTCTTCCACCAGCTACTATTACGTTACTAACCAACGACCAGTGCCGGGTTTACATATTTTGGCTCTTTACTTCTCGAGTAGCCATAGGCGTTTATCATAATACATAGTCATGTTTTACGACAAAATAAATATGGAAGGATTTATTAAACCATCCATTGTAAAGCTAGGTTTCCACATACAAAAATTATTGGCGCCACTAGACTAACGTCAATTTAATTGCATATTGATATGGAAACATTTTAATTCAACTGACGCCAATGGCCTGGTCCAACTAATCAATGTGACAGTAAAAGTATGAAGCAGTTATGCCTTTTGGTACCATTTAGAGAAAGTCCCTCCAAAATATGTATAAATGTAAAAATAATGTAAATAAATTTTTATGCAGTATCTATATAGCAGGAAAACTGAGATTTGTACCAAAATAGTTATTTACATTCGAGTGCGTGTAAGTTGTATTTTTAAAGCGCGACAGCTTTGTTTAAGGCACGAGCCCTTAAGGCGAGTGCCTTATTAGCTGGAGCGCTGTAAAATACTTCACGCACGAGAATTGTATCAAATTTTTTGGCCGACGATAATGAAAATCGCTTTTTTTAATGAGATAGGTTGTACTTCTGAAAAGGGTTAGTTTAAAATACTGGGGTTAAGTCAATTTCCAAATTTGATTTTACTTACCTTCATTAGAGTACCTACTTCTTTTAGCGAAAATTTATCTGTAATAATAGACGTTGTTTATGACTGATAATCTATTTATTTGCTCATGTTTTCTTCGTAATAAATAATAGGTAGGTGTCGATATTTGACATTTCAGCAATGTTCGCCTCGCGTATTTGACAGGTATATCGATCGGTGACTATGTCGGTAACGGCGGATTTTTACAATAATGACAGATGTCTCTGCCGTGATTTTGGTTTATATAAATTAGTTTTAAATATAGGAAATGTTAAAGTAAAAAAATAACTTACGTAGGTAGTACTTTTTTACATGAACTTTATTATAGTAAAGATGATTTCTTTTCTAAATGCCCATAAACGTCCAGTGTATTTTGATTATTTTACCGCATAGTTAGACAAGTTACAACACAGTAAGCGCAAAATGTAGGTTACACTTGCTGTGTGTACAATTGTAAAGTTCCCATTACACTTCAGGCGGGCAAAAAGTAATTTTCTGTCCAACTCCAAAACATAATTGAATATTCATTTGAGATTTTATTATCTTCCGTCACCTTTAGGTAAGGAAGATATTAGGGTCGCTAAAATACTTTCGATTGGTAGAAATCAACATTTATTTTATTAAACTAAAACTTTATTTCGAAGCTCAAAGTTGTAGTTTTATCAACTTTGTGGTAAAACCGGGCCTGTAAATAAGTTTCTTACATACTGTGCAAGCTTATGTTAATTCAATACTTAGTAGAGTGTTCTTATTATGCAACGTACAACTAATTAGTAAGTAATCAACCAGTGATGGAATTGCTATTAATAAAGATAAGGCCTCCATGTTCAATACCTCATATGGTGATTGAATGCTCATTTGAAATTGATTCTGTAATAGAATCATAATTATTCATATTAGTTTAATTGTTGAATAATTGTTATCATTAATGACACTCATTTGATGTACGATTAAAATTTATCACGTACGCTGAAATCATGAAATATTTGCCCCAGTTTTGTAATTAAAAGTTTATCATTTAATCATCGATGCCCATTTTAAGCTCGTTGGCAAATCAAATTATAACCATGTGAGAATTTTAATTGTTTGTATTTTGGATACTTTATTACCAAAAACAAAGCACCTCATTTTCATAATTTAATCGACATTATGATATTCAGTTCCTAAATACTATTATCCTTTATCCTAACTATACTGATGGGTGTCTCAAGCAAACCTTGGCATAGGCGTTTAACATGGGAAAACAGTTTTTTATTTATTTATTTATTTATTTATTTATCAACCCAACAGGCTAAGCCCAGATGAAGGGTTGTAGAAATACATAATACATAAAAATAAACAAAATGTTTATGACATATTACATAACATGTTAATGAATTTTTTAAATTCCAAATGAAATATAATCAATCTTCGAAAATTTACAATTATAAAGATTGCACATACGATTTATAGGCGACAGCATTAAATAATTAGTTCTAGCACCCAGTAAATAAAAAGTAAAACTACATACTTCTGGTACGAAAAGAGGGAATATGAAATTGGAGAGAGGAAAGAGTACAGAGTTCTAAATAAAAAGTGTCCGGCAAAAAATTTAGCCATGATATTGTACATGATAATAGTACATTACATCTTGCACATTATTTAATATTAATTACTTTAGTATTATTGCATAAATTGCAATAAATTACAAAAATTTTCAAATAAATAATTGTTTCACTTTTTTTATGCAATATGAAAAGATTTTCAAATGTCAGCGTGGCACATTGGTTTGCACAACTGCCTCTGAAATATCAAATTGGGGTTCGATTATCCGTTATGGTAATTACTTTATTTTTTTACACAAAAATTGCTGGACGTCTGAAAAACTGTTTTATATTTCCCATTACGGTTATTAAAAGTAATATGAACGGTCTAATAAATAAAAAGAAAATAATTGACAATTGATTACAATAATCAAAATATTGATATAATAACAATGTATTGTATTTTCTTTTGATATTAATAAATATAAATGAAATATAAATTATGTAGTGGCCTCGCCCTTATTTCACAACAATATAAATTATTTCATCATCTTATTTTAACAGACTTAACAACTTTGGGTGAAAACATGTTTCTCACCAAAAGGCACGTATAAACTGATAATCTTTGTTATAAATAGAGGTAATGTTAGAAATAAGCTATTCCTGTTGCGACTAAGCTAAGTACAAGTAGTATTGTATAACTTTGTATAATTAAATAAAGTTTTTAAAAACATATTTTCGACCACCGAAAATATAAATGGCGCAGTCTTGGTAGGATAGCTAAAGTCTTTAAGAATCGAAAACCAAAAAGGTTCAATTCGTTTGTGTTCAAAAGACGTCGATTTCAATCGTTAAAGTGCTATCTTAAGAATCTACGTGTCGACAAGTCAATCTTGAAGAAATCAACGAAACCTCTGTCCGACAACGATTCATCTACTCTGTACGCAAACCAGCATCGAGGAGTCCTTCTTCTGTTCCTGAACGAGAGCCGCAGAAGTAAACCACACCCGACTTCGAGCATCGAGGGCACATCGAGCCGAGTCAACTCACCCAGCTGCCATACCCACATCGAGGGACATCCAGTGGAGATAAACGACAGCGAACAATACATCTATGATTAAGGAGATTGTACTCTTATTGTAAGTACTTTTAAAACTCTTTATTCTGGAAGAATTACTGAGAGATCTCAACAATCTCACAATTACCATGGCCACACCATCTGTAACGGGTGTAGCAACAAACATTTTTGCAAATGTAAATAATGAAATAATTAAATTACTAGAATTAGTCCCATGCTTTGATGGTGATGTCAAATCACTACCAAATTTTATAAATACAGTTGATGATATAACTGCATTAATCAGACAAACTAATCCGTCTGAAATTACGAGAAAACTCGTAATCCTTACATTAAAAAATAAAATAAGAGGAAAAGCTGCACAATGCCTAAGTATTACAGCTATCAATACATGGAAAGAATTAAAAGAGCACTTAATGCAAAATTATTCTGACACACGATCAGAATATACAATAATGTATGAAATATCTCAATATAAACATACTAAAGAGAGTATCTTAGAATACTTTTCAAAATTTAACGATTTATTTTTAATTTATAAAGCTAAAATTGAGTGCAAATACGAAGGCAATGTTAGCAAAATACTAGTGGATAATGCTGTAAGATATTTTACACAATGTTTTATTAACAATTGTAAAGACCCGTTTCGTTCACAATTATCAGCTAGAAACCCACAAAAATTAACAGAAATATTAGACCTCATTACAAATGATTTACAATATATACACAACCAAAACACTCCAACATCCCAAAAACTACCTCCACCTAAAAATCAAATTCACTTTAATTCAAATAAACATCAATCTCCCATGCATAAATTTCCACAAAACTCTCAAAATCAACAATCATTCGCACCAAGCGCTAATTTACGTAATGCACAAGCACAAAAAAGACCTACTAATATGAGTATTTCATATTCACAACTTCCAAAAAGAAACTATACTCCTAGACAGGAACAATTATTTAATCAAAATTTAGAAAATCCGCAAACAGAAAATGTGAATACTGAGGAAATTGAACATGAATACGAATCAAATGACGAGAATAATTTTTTAGACTTAGACAACGACCCACCAGAATTGAATCCCTAACTAATAATTTCAGCAAATTACCCTTCATAAAAATCGCAAATTTCAAAATTTTACTAGACACTGGTTCCACTCAAAATTACATCAACCCAAAAATAGTCAAATCAGACTTTACTAAATTTCCCGAACCTTTCACAATACACACATGTAACGGTAAATCATCTGGAGATAAATTTACATTTTTCAAATACAAAAATAATAATATAAAAAGTTATATTTTTAATTTTCATAAAGATTTCGACATATTACTGGGATTGCCAGGAATAAAATTACTAAAGACCAAATTCGATTTTACAAAAGAAGAAGTTACACTTCTAAATAAACATAAATTTAAACTTCAATATTTAAACTCTACAAAAAATGAAAATTTTAGTATGGAAATAAAAAATCAAAAAATTCGCGATGAACATTTAAATCCCGAAGAGAGACAAGGATTATATAAAGTAATAAATAAATATAAATCCCTAATATTACAAGAAAATGAAAAACTATCATTTACTAATAGAATTAAACATCAAATAAAAACGACTGATAACATACCGATACACGCGAAACAATATAAATACCCTGAAATTTACAAACAAGAAGTACAAGAACAAGTAGACAAAATGTTAAATGACGATATTATTCAAAATTCTTATTCTCCTTGGTCAGCACCAATTTGGATCGTACCAAAAAAAATGGATGCTTCTGGCAAGAAAAAATTTAGAATGGTCATAGACTATAGAAAATTAAACGAAAAAACAATAGATGACAAATTTCCTATACCTGACATTACAGACATTTTGGACAAATTAGGCAAATCCAATTATTTTACAACAATTGACTTAACATCCGGTTTTCATCAGATTGAAGTAGACCCAAACGATATTCCAAAAACAGCCTTTTCAACAAATTCAGGACATTATGAATTCAAAAGAATGCCCTTTGGCTTAAAAAATGCTCCTTCAACATTTCAGAGATTAATGAACTTTGTTCTTAAAGATTTAATAAATAAAATATGCTTCGTTTACTTAGATGATATAATCATACTAGGTACATCCCTTCAAGAACATTTAAGCAATATTGAAAAAGTTTTCCAAAAATTACAAGAAGCAAATTTAAAAATACAACTCGACAAAAGCGAATTCTTACGAAAAGAAGTAGCATATCTGGGTCATGTGATTACAACAGAAGGAATAAAACCAAATCCTGATAAAATTCAAGCTATTAAAAATTTTCCTATACCCAAAACAGTTAAAGAAATTAAATCTTTTCTAGGCTTATTAGGATACTACAGACGTTTTATAGACAATTTTTCAAAAATCACAAAACCATTAACCTTATGTTTAAAAAAAGGACAAAAGATTGATATAAACAATTCAGAATATATAAAATGCTTTGAAAAATGCAAAACACTTTTATCTAATAATCCAATTTTACAATATCCAGATTTTTCAAAATTATTCATATTAACCACTGACGCAAGTAACTATGCCCTTGGAGCCGTACTATCTCAAAAAGGCGAAAACAATAAAGATCTTCCTATCGCATATATTTCAAGAACCCTAAATGATCACGAAATAAATTACTCTACAATAGAAAAAGAACTTTTAGCAATAATCTGGGCAACAAAGCAATTTCGTCCATATTTATTAGGACATAAATTTAAAATCATAACGGATCATAGACCACTAGTTTGGCTGAACTCGTTAAAAGAACCAAACTCAAAATTAATACGTTGGCGTTTAAAATTAGAAGAATTTAATTATACAGTAGAATACAAGAAAGGATGTCAAAATTTCGTAGCCGATGCACTGTCCCGTATTAAACCAGAATTTAAAATTGAATATAAGAACTCAAATATTTTTGAATCTAACAATACACTTGTTCATTGTGTTTCAAAAGACATGAAAATGAGTAAAGGCTTCGCACGAGACGTCAAAGAAAAATATCCTTGCGAAAATTTTTATAATATAGACAATAAAATAATGATACAAAAAGACCCCAAACTTATATGTCACTTAGTCACGAAAGAAAATTATTTCGATAAACCAACATTGAGAAACATAAAAATATGTTTAGAAAAATTATTAGACTATTGTATACAAAATGAAATAAAAGAACTAGACATGCCAAAAATATGTTCAGGACTAGATAAACAAAACTGGAACAAAATAGAAAATTTAATAAAAGAAATTTTTCAAAATTCTAATATAAAAATTTGTATATACGAAAACCCTAAAAACGAAGAACTTAATCTAAATTCAGACACAGACTCAGTTATCGTAGAAACTGGAAGTGATAGTGAAACTAACACAGCACACTCTGACGACGAAAATCCCATAAATGGCCTTACGTATTTAGATACACCAATAAACACTTGCATTAATCAAATAGTTATTAAAGAAACAAATAACAAAAATGAAGTAAAAATTAATAAACTTTTTAATAATAGAATACAACGTATATACCTCTATCTGAATAAAATTGAAAGCAATAAAACTATTTTAAATTTCATAAAAACATACCTTCAACCCGGTATAACATATTATTGTCTTATACCAGATCATTTTAAACCAAATTTCAACTCCGTGTTACAAACTTACTTTGACTCAAACAGTTATAAATTAGTATCATGTAAAACAATGAATGAAGATGTCGAAAACAAAGAAGAACAACAAATTAATATTAGAAACTACCACGAAGGAAAAACGAACCACAGGGGTATAACAGAAACATATAATAAAATAAAACAAAGATATTACTGGCCTAACATGCAGAAAGATATTCAAAATTTTATAAACAGATGTGAAACCTGCCTTGTTACAAAATACGAAAGAAACCCCATTCAAATCCCAACAATTAGAACACCTACAGCAGATAAACCCTTTGAAAAAATCCATATAGATATCCTCTCATTAGAACAAAATAAAATATTAACCATAGTAGACTCATTCTCAAAATTCGCTATTGCATACACAGTAAAAGATAAGAATGCAATTACAATATTAAATAAATTAATAAAATACTTTACGCATTACATAATACCAAAAGAAATAGTGTCAGATAATGGTTTAGAATTTAATAACAAAATAATTCAAAATTATCTAAAAATAAGAAAAATAAATATACACTACATATCTGTAGACAATCCAAAAAGCAATGGAATAGTTGAAAGATTCCATTCTTCCCTCATAGAACACATGAGAATAATAAATCAAAATCCCATAATAAAAACTCTATCACTTAAAGAAAGACTAAATTACGCTTTAATAGCTTATAATAATAGTATCCATTCTACTACCAAAAGAACACCTTTAGAAATTATATTTGGGCCAATTTCAGAACAAAACTTAAAACCTGAAGAAATACAAATAGATGAATATTTACAAAAACACACTGAAATACTAAAGCAAATTAACGAACAAGTTAAAAGCAACATAGAAAATAGAAAGACAAAATATTCTGAACACCTTAACGAACAATATGAAATTCCCGAACAAGCCTATGTAAAAATAAATAAAAGAAACTCTGGGAAAATAGAAAAACCAAAATTTAAAATTCTTGATATTAAAACTGTACGACCTGAAAGAGGACAAATAATAGATAACAAAAATAAAAAACATAAAATATCAAATTTAAAAACACCCCGAATTGTTTCAGATTAATTCCATTTGGAATTTCCCAAATTATTCAAGATGATACCAATACCGGGCTAAATATACTCGACCTAGGAACAGCCTATATAAAGGTAAACACCCAAATCATATCATTTCAAGTCTCCCTAGCTAACATCCTACAACAATATAATATTTTAGAGGAAAATGCTGACACATTATATAAAAAATTACAAAATTATAAATTCGCAGACAGTATAACAAATCACAAAAATATATTAACAAACATTATGTTACATTTGAGCGAAAAAATAGAATTCATAAATAATAAAAGACCTAAACGCGGGTTAATTAACGGTCTCGGTTCAATTATAAAAAGTATTACAGGAAATCTAGACTCAGAGGATAAAGAACGTTACGATCAAATAATAGAAAATATTAGTAACAATGAAATTAAATTATCAAATCAAATAAATTCAATGGTCAAAATAAATAATAACATAACGGCACAATTCAATGACAAAATCAAATCAATAAATGAAAATAACATAATTTTAAATAAAAAATTAAATACCTTAGAGAAAACGATAGGAAAAGTTTTAGACGATATAGATATCATAAAAACTCAAAATTTAATAAATGAATTAATTCAAACAGGTCAAGAACTATACTTCTCATTAATTTTATTAGAAGAGACAATTACCTTCTGCCAACTGAACATTATATACTTTGGAATAATAAATCATAAAGAATTACTGCGAGAAATTAATAAAATAGAAGATACCTTCATAAAAACAATCCTCACTAATAATATTCAAAATAATAACCTACTAAAAACCTACTGTTCCATTAAAAATGATAACCTAATCATTCTCATCGAAATCCCGTCGATGGTCCTAAAAGAAGAACTCTTACAAGCTACCCCAATACCCACACATATACATGACACATATGAAATTATAAATATCGCAACTGGTCTTTATACAAAAAACAATTGTAGAATTAAGACTGTAGATAAGTGTATTAAAATTAGTAATAGAGAATATTACTGCCTCTCTCAAAGTAATGAATATGAAAAATGCTTGGAAAATATTGTTTGTTACAAAGATTTCCAATTCTGTGAATACCAAAAAATCCCATTAATAAATTCCATTATCGATATACAAAATTCAGAAACAAAGTATTTATACTTCCCACATAAGAAACAAGTTAAATTCTATTGCAATAATGAACTAAAGATAAAAGAATTAAAAGGTATATACTATACCAACAATTGTAAAACTAACAATCAATTTGAAATAAAAAATAATTTCGGAGATCTAATAGAAATTCATTTAAATACCACAAAGAACCAAATTTCACATATTAAAGAAGAAATAAAAAATATTTCATCAATAAAATATAAACCAGAGAGCAGTATTCATTTAGAATCTCCTTATAATAATGTTAATATAAATAATCATCATTATATTTTAATCTATGTTATAATTATTGTAATCATACTTATATTATTAACTTGTAAATACAAAGATTGTCTTAAAAGAAAATTTAAGAAGCCAAAAGATGTAGAATTAAAAGTATTTCATAAAAGTTCCAACAATGTAACTTCTATTCTTGAGGAGGGAGGAATTATGTAGTGGCCTCGCCCTTATTTCACAACAATATAAATTATTTCATCATCTTATTTTAACAGACTTAACAACTTTGGGTGAAAACATGTTTCTCACCAAAAGGCACGTATAAACTGATAATCTTTGTTATAAATAGAGGTAATGTTAGAAATAAGCTATTCCTGTTGCGACTAAGCTAAGTACAAGTAGTATTGTATAACTTTGTATAATTAAATAAAGTTTTTAAAAACATATTTTCGACCACCGAAAATATAAATTATATTAAATTTGTGTTGTTATCGTTTTTACAGTAGCTATATTTATAAAAATATTGTTTATTAATATCAAAAGAAAATATAATGTATTATTGTTATATGAATGTTCTGATTATTGTTATCAATTATTGTCAATTATTTTCCATTTATTTATTACAATGTTATTATTATTTATAAATAACTGTAAAACGAAATATACTACAGATTTTTAAAAGTTCAACAATTTTTATGTAAAGAAATCGAATTGACGGATGGTAATGTGCTAACCACATCAGATTTTTTTAGAATAAAAGCAGTATGTCTGATATTTTCAGTATATGTTAAGACCTAATCTTCACAGTCGAGAAATTTACCCACAGTTACTAGTTACGTTATATGAAATATTAATTTAAATGTATAATAATTATTCTATGAAACACGGCATTGAAACTGAAATATTAATAATGTTTTAATATTTGCACATAGTGTACATACTAATTAATATTTTAATCATGTTCTATACTCTTGTATTTCTAATTAATGTATTAACACCAATAAACGTCATATGCTGAAAATCGATAATTAATTATTTACAACATATTCATAAAATTAAATATTTTTGCTGAGTAAAACCAAACATTATTCTTGTAGGGCAATAACATCATTTTGGTGCAATTTTTAGAGATTATTCTTTGGCATTTCTTAAAATCAATGAAATGTTTCATTAACTACACTGTAAAAAATAATAGCGATTTTATCGAAAAGTTATAGTAATTTTTTACTATAATATGTATGCAATAACAAATTTTACATAAACTATGTAGACTTACATTTACATAGCAAATAATTCTATAAATTTTCTAATTCACCCTTACAAATATAAAAAAATTACTAGAACTACTATGTAATATTCATATTACAATAAATATATGAAATTTTACAGTGAAATGTTAATATTTCTATAACAATTTTGTCAAATTTTATAAGAACTATGTAAAAACACAATTATTTTTATTTTAGCTTCTATTTTTACAGGAGCTATGGACAAATTCTAAATTTATTATAGTAAATTTAAAATACTATTTGTATTTATTACAAGTTTAGAGGTAATTACTACAAATATTTGTGTTTTTACAATGATATATTTAGATTTGTATAACAATTTACTTTATAAGTACTATGTAAAAACTCAATGTTTTTATTCTAGTATATTTTTACATGAAATAGGAGTAAATTCTAAATTTATTATAGTAAATTTAAAATACTGTATGTTATTTATTATAAATTTAGAGTTAATTACTAATATTATAGGATTTACATGATTTTAGGTAGGCTTAGTAGCGGGATTGGACTTGGGCAGAGTAGAAAATTAGGCTCTAGGCCCGGGGAATATAAAACATAAACATAATCTATTACTACGTGAAATTTTTTAAAATATAATGAAAAATATGTACTTTTACTAAATTATGTTTTG
Organism: Ophonus ardosiacus; assembly: GCA_943142095.1. Taxonomy (NCBI): domain Eukaryota; kingdom Metazoa; phylum Arthropoda; class Insecta; order Coleoptera; family Carabidae; genus Ophonus; species Ophonus ardosiacus. The sequence continues at coordinate 8,456,226 of OW964830.1, read as the reverse complement.
TCATTATTACCGATGTCTACATATGTTGTAGATACTGGCACAACCAGAAATGGGTAATATGCCGTGATGATATATTTATTTATTTTATTTTTATGTTTTAAAAAGATTATGTATATTATTAATATGTAAATTTACTTAAAGTATGTATCAAAATTTTTATGGAATTTATGTCTATGTAATTTTAAAAATGGTAGACAAAATTATATTTAACTGTAAATTTACTATAATTCACTTAGGCAATATGGACGCCAATAACAATTATAGTAATTTTACAGAAAATTTTTTTACAGTGTACCACGTGTCAGCGTTTTTACCAATCCTACCATTATTATAGTGAGAATATAGCTCTAGAGATTATTCCCGGAAATAATCTCTGTAGCTTTTATTTTTGTGTTAGTATAATAAATAAAATGAACGAAAAACACCGATTTAGTGATGTTTCTGATCATGAAATAAATCAAAAATTTATAGAAACCACTTCTGGAAACACCGTAATTAATAATCACTTGGTATGAAGGCGATTATTTATATTTATTTTGCCTTGTCAAAATTATGATCTAGTTGTCAAAACAGACTTGCCAACTGCACCATGTAAATTAATAATGCTAGTTAATTACGACAGTAGATGGCGACACAATAGCAAGGCAGTGGCTTTCCGTCGTTTGAAACAAATTTGTAGATCAAAAAATAATCTAATTAAATATAAAACGAGAGTTCGATAAATTAGAAAATAATTCTCCAGTTTCTTCCTCAAACTTGTTGTCATTTGGCTACGGGCTTTTGTAACTATTGGCTGGCAACAAGTTTTCGAAAAATCTGTCAAATTATTTTCAATTTATTCTCATTCTCTCGTTACATTACTACTGAAACTAATTAACCAGAAACCACAGAGAACCAATTCCATCTTTCCAAATATGATTTATTTTAATATAACATTAATTTTCATTGCGCGAACATAAAAGTGAAAATGATATTTGCTGTGTTCATTTACATATCCCATCCCAATACCGGCGATGCTCAATTATTAGAGCAGTGCTACCAACAATATTTGTGCAAATCCATTTGAATTTGATATTTAATTCATCAGCGTTGCAGTTGCGGCCTAGTGGAATGTTCAAGAATTTGTATACGATTCGGTGCGTTCGTGTTAAATATTTAATATCAAATTTCCGTTGCGATAACAAATAATTCATCTGCAATTTTAGCATAATCCTCTCGCATTCAACTCGCTATAGCATCCTATAAAAACTTTTAGAATAATCTTTCGTATTTAATGCAACCATTTATGGATAAAAGGAATCATTTCCGGTATTAATGTTTATAAAATACGGCCGGGAATCGTAGATTAAATACAGTCGACTTCTTTTGTTATGAACATGGTTATTTATCCTCTGTAAAGATTAGGTTTATAGATACAACGAAAATAATGGGCTCCGTTATTAAAAAAAGTTGCATTTTTTGACAAATTGTAAAGATTTTATTCCAAAACTTTATTAAATATTATATAAAAACTATTCGCCTTACATCAAGTGTATAACACCTAATTGACTTGACGGCCATTTTAGAGCTAAGATGAACGTTGTAAATTATGAAAAGTAATTTTTGAAGTTTATGTGAAGAAAGTAATAACTAAAATTTCGTCATTATTAATGTTGTCCAAAAAACCAGTTACAGTAATTTATTTTAGGTTAAAAATCTCGGAGCAGAATTTGATGAAATAAATGAATTTTATAGGGGGACAATTTCAAATTTTCTTTCAAAATCTATGTGGTACCAACGGATAAATTTAGCTCTTGACTGATCTTTCGAACGGATGTCGATGGGGTCTCTTCCACAATTTGTCTCACATTATCAAGTACTTCAAGCTGTTGTCTTCTGCTACCGGTTTTTCTTTCAACATTTCTATTTTCCCGAAATAATGCTACAGTTGTCTTTACAACTTTGTATATATTATTATAAGTCTGATCTGCTACTTCATTGGGAAAATTTTCCTGAAATTCATTATAACAGACAGTAAAAGAATATTGTCATTCGCCGTTTTTCAATTTATTTCCATTTCTAAAGTATGATTCAAGAAAAAAGCTTTAATTTCTTTGCATAACATTTTTGAAAATATCTCGTGCTAATCTTGGTCAAATTTATATATTTATGTATACAATTCTAATTATATCTATTTTTCATTGTATGAGGAAGTTTCTAAATATCAGAGATTCTTCCAATTCATTAGCAAGATTGGCGGTATTTCAAATGGATATATGCATTTTACCTACAATTTTAAATATATAATTAATAAGAAAGATTAAATATACTTCGCAGAAAAAGCTATTAGATGTAAAATTTTGTTCTTCAAAATGAGTAATATCAAAAATTTTCAAAAAATAATATTTAGAAGAATTTTTTTAAAACGACTACTTCCGGTTGTTTAATTGTCACCAAAACCTTTTCAGCTCTTCCCAGGAATGTCAGATTGAGGAATTTATAGATAACAGATCTTAAATCTTACAGTTTTTGAGGTATCGTCTCTCCAACATCCAGCCATACACACACACCTACACACATCCACACACACACATAGACATCATTGTAAAAATGTTAAAATCGGATTCTAGTGACTTTGAAACGTGCTTATTCATTAAAATCTGGATGTGATTTTTAGCGAGAGGTAAAAATTAAATTTTCATACACATTTGGAAAGTACAACAAATACTAACATTTATCATTTTACCACCTATTACTCGTATGAGTCTTTCTTTTAATTAAAACTTGAGTAGTTTTATAGTTAAAAGTAATTAATAGTGTTTGATAAAGTTGGTTGTTTTTAAAAGAGCTTTCCTCCATTCGAAAGTCAAGTGCTTGCCGGTAACGTGTTGTTATTTGAGATTTTTTACCGTTTGCACTAAAGCTTATTAGAGCGAAATGCGCTTAAAAGCTGCATGGTATTTAACGTTTTTACATCATCCCGTAATTTCAGATGTTGAATTTTTTAGTAATCTTGACAAATGAGCACTAGTTACAGTGGAGGGTAAAGTCCGCAAACCGAAAAAATGAAAATCCGTAAGCAGGGAACAAATTGCCAACGCCTAGCTTCGAAGGTATTTGGCATTAGCAGAAGCTTTATTAATTATACAAATCTTGATATTAAAGCGGCAATGCTTTTTCTGCATTCATACAGGCGTTGTTTTTGTTGTATCCTGTATAATCACCAAGTTTCAAATAATCCTCATTTAGTGCTTTTTGTCGTTTCCTAATTTAAATTCTCTTTCTCTCCTTTGTGCTGCCGTTTCGACAACGACGACGAGGTTATCAATGAATATAAACTACTTTATATTTTTGTTTATGAAAGATTTAGCACTGGTTTACAATTCTTTTGTTTATAAAGGAACCACGAATTTTATAGAAACTTTTTTGTGGTTCGTATTGAACGAGAAAGATGAATTTTAAATTGATTCATGTTCAAAGCACTTTAAAACTCCATTTTGTAGACATTTCCTTTTGAAAATTTTTGATAAAAAATGTTTCCTTTTATTTTAACATAAAATGCGTTTCTAATTTAAACGTTTACATTTATTTTATAGAATGATTGAAAAAAGAGGCCTAAATGGCTATGTTACCTATTGTTCATTTTCGACCTATAGTTTAAATTTTTACATTATCTGAACGTGAAATTTGAACGTCGTAAAAAACGAGACGAGAAAGACCTAAAGACAACTGGAATAACGTAATACTGAACATCTTGGAGAAGAAAAACACGACAATTCAAGACGTTAGGAATAAAAACAAATGAGCGAAATTCGTACACTGTTAATAGCTATTTTTATCTCCCGCTACTCTTGGTAAGGGAGGTATAGGGATCGTGCAAAAAATCACATATCGAGATTTTAGTAAATGACCACGTTTTAAGGTCCCTAGAATTTAATTTTAACATTTTCACGATGATGTCTGTATGTGTGTATGTGTATGGATTTTGTTGACGCTCTAACTCAAATACTATCATTCAGAAAATTTTGAAACCTTGTATTTCTACCCTATTCTAATATGAAAAGATACCATTAGATTTTAGTGTAAATCGGATAACCGGAAATGGCACTTTATCTGAAGCTTATAATGTTTTTTCTTCAAAAAATACCATTAAATGTCATTTTTTCGCATTTTGTTATTATGAAAATGAAAGATTATTGAATTTTCTACAGATATACATTAATACTTTTTCTATATATTTTACAGATAAATTTAAAAATCAATTTTTTTTATAAATCCCTATGGCTAAGATAAACCCAATTCCTTTGTTACACAGTTGATATTTCAAATGAATGTAACTGACAAGTAAATATCACTGTCAAATAACCTATCATTTCAAATTGGTAATGATGACATTTTAAAAAGAAAATAGTAAATAAAGCAATAGTTATATGTTATATGCAAAGGAACTTACATAGTTTGCAGCATTAGTAAATATGTAGGTATGTAAATTAATTAAATTAATAAAAATTAAGTCACTGTCAAAAAACTAATCACTTCAAATTAATAATAGTGACATTTTAAAAAGAAAATAGTAAATATAGCAATAGTTATATGCAATGGAACTGTTTGCATAAATACGTAGGTATGTATTTTAATTAATAAAAATTAAATTGCGGGAGGTTTTGTGTTGGCCACATCAGATTTTTTTATTTATGCAAAATGGAATATTGTCAATACGTCGCGCGGCATTTTCTCGAAATCGACAATGTTTATTTGCGCTCCAAACACACACAAGATTTTTTTTACAATCGCCACAAAGGGGTCCTCCACTATAACAAAAAATAATAAAATGTACACTTTGTACTTACAATACTACTCAATAAATAACGATTATATTTTTAAATTTTAATTTATCGTTATTCCATTCTTCTTGAGCTATTGCTTCAATCTAATATGAGCATTTTTTACTTTCGTTCTTGTCATATGTCAGATTGTCTTGTGGAGGTGATAAATGTGCAAGTAACAACAGCGCCATTTGTTCCTGACTAAACGTTCCCATTAAGAATGTGTACAAGTAACATTTCTCAACATTTTTGTTAGAATTTCGGACAGCGAGCGTTTTTTCTACTTTGTCGCGCATGAGCGACAAAGTGACATTTTGCGTTCACAAAAGCGAGCGCAAATGCCTATTTTGTATATAAACTGTAGAAAAAAATATATTTCTATACCCTATACCTAACGGTAAGTGTTTCTGACAATATATATTTAACTTAACTACAGTGATGTCAAATACTTACATATTCATCATTATAATTTGATCTATAAATTATTTTTTTAAATTATGAAACTATGTTTGCAATAAAATTTCTACCTTCATCATTGCCTGAGGAAATATTTTAACGTTTCCATGATGGTACATATTTGAATTATTTCTTATAGTTTCAAATGGTTCTTGGAAAGTTCGCATTCTTCTAAATAATCAGAAGTAAATGTTACATCAGTTAAACATCAAAATATTTCATCAAACAATGAAGGTTCAATTTAATGTGCCACTATAAGAAATAGTCATCATCATCTTTGGCGCTACAACCCTTGGTGGGTCTTGGCCTGTTCTAGGATCAGCTTCCAGTCCTTCCTATTCCTCGCCTTGGCCTTCCAGTTTCTAATCCCTAGTTTTTTTAGGTCTTCTTCTACCTGGTCTTTGAATCTGGATCTAGGTCTGCCTTTCTTTCTGGTTCCGGCTGGGGTTTGACGGAATATGTGTTTTGGGGGTTCCGTTTCATGCATCCTTTCCAGGTGGCCCAGCCACCTTAATCTACTGATTTTGATGGATCGGACAATATCAGGTTCTTTATAAAGTTGGTACAACTCAAAGTTATAACGCCTGCGCCATGCTCCGTTCTCCTGGACGCCTTTATATATATGGCGAAGTATTTTCCTTTCAAAGCAACCCAACAAATTTTCATCGTTTTTTGTCATCGTCCATGTTTCTGACGCGTAAGTGAGGACGGGTTTAATAAGAGTTTTATATATCAATACTTTAGTTTTTTTGGTTATTATACTAGAAGTAAGATGTTTTCTTAGCCCAAAGTAAGCTCTATTAGCTATATATATTCTTCTCTTAATTTCTGCACTTACTAGATTGTTTTCATTTAGTTGGGATCCAAGATATATAAACTCTCTTACACCTTCAAATGTGTATGGTTCTATTATCAGGTCTTCAGGTGGAGCTAAATGAGTGTTGTTAGTAATTTTCAGATATTTTGTTTTAGATATATTAACCTGCAGCCCTTGTTTCTTTGCTGCTGCTTCCAATGCCTTGAAAGCCTCTATTAGGTCTCTTTTTGTTCGTGTTACTATATCAATGTCATCGGCGTATGCTAATATTTGTACACTTCTGTTGATAATGGTTCCCCTAGTGATTATTCCTGATTCTCTTATAGCTTTTTCCAGCGCAATGTTAAATAGCAGACAAGATAGGCTGTCTCCCTGGCGTAACCCTGTGCGTGTTTGGAAGGATCTTGATACGCCATTTTGGATCTTGACCTTGCATTCCACCTTTGAGAGAGTTGTCTTCACTAATTTTATTAGGTGAATTGGTATATTAAATTCTTTCATAGCGTTATAGAGCGACCTTCTATCTACACTGTCGTAAGCGCTTTTGAGCAACATTTTTGTTAGAATTTCGGACAGCGAGCGTTTTTTCTACTTTGTCGCGCATGAGCGACAAAGTGACATTTTGCGTTCACAAAAGCGAGCGCAAATGCCTATTTTGTATATAAACTGTAGAAAAAAATATATTTCTATACCCTATACCTAACGGTAAGTGTTTCTGACAATATATATTTAACTTAACTACAGTGATGTCAAATACTTACATATTCATCATTATAATTTGATCTATAAATTATTTTTTTAAATTATGAAACTATGTTTGCAATAAAATTTCTACCTTCATCATTGCCTGAGGAAATATTTTAACGTTTCCATGATGGTACATATTTGAATTATTTCTTATAGTTTCAAATGGTTCTTGGAAAGTTCGCATTCTTCTAAATAATCAGAAGTAAATGTTACATCAGTTAAACATCAAAATATTTCATCAAACAATGAAGGTTCAATTTAATGTGCCACTATAAGAAATAGTAATAAATGTAAATGTTCTCTCGCTATTTGCTTTCTCTTTGTAAAAATGTAATTTCGCAATAGTTTCCTCAGAGGAATTTTTCAAGTATTTTAATACGGAAAACTAAGTCCGTGCTACAGAAAGTTACTCGGAAAATTACATTTCAGAAGTACCGAATTATGTCAGAAATAAAACAAAATCCGAACAGCAACTTTACAGCAATTCATCTCTTAACTATTTAACATAGTCTCGTTTATCCTTAGTATATGTTTGGAAATAAAACGAGAACTTTTATAGTAGGTAATGAATGATGAATTCTTTTTGCTAATGAAGAATACGTGGCAGATATTTCACCTACGTACTAATGGTAAAATACAGGATTTCTGGAATATATTGTTTACATATATTAACACTAGAGAAAACATAACTGAATTAAATTTTTAAAATTGCTGATGATGAGGGCCTTGGGTCCCTCGAAACGTCCACAACTGTAATAAAAACAGTGTTTTTATTTAAAATACACCTTGAGAAAGCGAAAACAAAATTCCTCTCCATACATTCATCATCCAAGATACCAATCAAAAGAAAAAAAAAACTCTTTGGTTAACGATATGTATTTCGGCTTACTGAACAATAATTAGGAAAATACAAGAACGTATGATATTGTAAGTGTTAAAATATACAAACTAATATCTACAGGTAAAATTTCACAGAATGGTATAAAAGGAATTAAAAAAATCTGTTCTGGCCAGCACAAGACCTCTCGCCATTTCTATATTAGGCTATATAAATATTGTATTGCACTTCGCTACCGAACCGTCGTTTTATAACAAAATATCGCAGAACTTTACCCAAATATTGTTTTTGATTATATTTAACATGTCTTCTGCACACATATATAATTCTAATTAAATCTATTTTTCATTGAATGAGGAAATTCCTAAATTTCAGAGATTCTTCCAATTCATTAATCAGATTGGCGGTATTTCTGATGTATACAGGTGTCCGTTTTTCGAGGCGCACCATTGGGATCTTGAGAACCGTAAGAGATACGAAGTCGGTTAAATTGGGGCAAAGTTGCCTCATTGGGGGACCATCTTAGATGTGTTTTTGTTTTTCTCTTAAAATGCACAGGTAACTGGATAGAAGCGAAAATGTAAATTTTTCCAATTTCGTTTTTGGCTTATAACTTTTTTGTGCGACTTCATACAAGTTTCTAATTTGCACAAAATTTTTATTGCCCGTACCGTTTTCGAGAAATTAATACTAACTTTCAATTTTCATATGGGGCTCAAAGTTGTCTTTATTACTATTAAATAGAGATTTTTTTTCTCTTTCCAACGATATAAAACACATCTACATTAACTTGAAAATTAACGTACAAAATAAAAAAATAAAGGTTTTATTCATTTCTATCAAGTGTTTTTGGAAACAAATGAATCAAAACAAAATTTATATTATAACAAATGCTCAAATGTTTCACCTTCAATTTCTAAACAAAGCTCTATTCGTTCCTTAAATTAAAAATTGCTCGACGGATATTTCTTCTCCTTATTTTATAAGGATATAAGCATAAAATAGTGTATTAGATGGAGAATTTTGATCTTCAATATTTGTCATAACAAAAATTTCCAAAAAAATATATTTAGAAGAATTTTTCTAAGAAACTACTACTTCCGGTTGTCCAATTGTTACCAAAACCTTTTCAGCTCTTCTCGGGAATATCAGATTAAGGAAACTGCTGTTAAATATTTTTTAAGTCTTATAGTTTTTGAGGAATCATCCCTCCAACATCCAGACACACATACACACATCCATACACACATCCACACACACACACACACACACACAGACATCATTTTAAAAATGTTATAATCGGATTCTAGGAACTTTAAATCGTGCTTATTCAATAAAACCTGGATATGCGAATTTTAGCAAGAATCCAATACCTCTCTTAGCGAGAGGTAAAAAATTACGAATGAACAACTAAAACTATAAATATATCAATCACCATTGATTAATTCTCTTATTAAAATAGAATAATCATTTTCCGAAAATTCTATATTGTAAAATTTTTAATTGAAATTATCAACTTCCAGTAGGAGAGTTCGGAAAATACGGAACCAGCTCCAATCACTATCTGCGATAATGAATGCCTGCAAGTAAAGCGAAGAGGGAGTAAGCGACGATGCTGTACTCGTAGGAGTCGTAGCATCCCGTGTAAAAAACTGATTATTCGTCGCTGAAAGGAAAACGCGATGATAGCAAAGATATGAAATTCTTTAATTACTTCCAAAGATTTCCCGCTTTGTGTGGCCGGGACTTCGTTATGTTTTAATGGTACTTTTTAATGAACATCCCGCAGAGTTGTGCCCGAACAATTCAACTACAAAGAAACAGTTAACGAGGTATAGGTAATATGTACTTGCAAAGTTTTCGCGGACGGGTCGGTCCTACGTATGGTCCGATAATAATCTCAGAGATATAATATTATTTTTTCTACAGTCTATATACAAAAGTAGTCATTTGCGCTCGTTTTTGTCAAAGCAAAATATCACCTTGCCGCTCATGAGCGACAAAGTAAAGAAACGCTCGCTGTCCGAATTTCTAACAATAAAATGTTAAGAAATGTCACTGGTCTGCATTCTTAGTGGGAACGTTTAGTCAGGAACTAATGGCGCTGTAGTTACTTACACATTTACCATCTCCACAAAGTAATCTGAAATATGACTGCTTTGGCGGTATATTACATAACCAAACAAAATGTCGTATTTCTGTGTAAAGGTATATAGAAATAAAATGGGGCATTCATTTACAAAAACGTAAATAAAGAATAATGCTTAGATTAGATTAAAGCAATAGCTCAAGAAGAATGGAAAATTACAGTAAATTAAAATTTAAAAATATAATCGTTTTACCTCTCGCTAAGAGACGTATTGGATTCATGCTAAAATTCGCATATCCAGATTTCAGTGAATAAGCACGATTTAAGATCCCTAGAATCCGATTATAACATTTTTAAAATGATGTCTGTGTGTGTGTGTGTGTGTGTGTGTGTATATGTGTGTATGTCTGGATGTTGTAGACACAATTCCTCAAAAATCATAAGACTTAAAAATTGTTTAACTATGGATTCCTCAATCTGACATTCCTGGGAAGAGCTGAAAAGGTTTTGGTAACAATTGAAGTAGTAGTTTCTGAGAAAAATTCTTCTAAATATATTTTTTTGGAAATTTTTGTTATTAAATATTGAAGAACATAAAATTCTCCATCTAATACACTTAAAACTTTTATTATATCTTGTATAAATTTAGAGATAAAGACACTATAATATATAGAGTAATTTAATCGCAAAGGCCAAGGCACTAAGGAAACCAGTTGACAAATTCCAATGTTCATAACAAAGTTTTTAAATGACACATGTCAGTGTCAAAAATCAACAGTTTTAGTGACATTCTGACAGCTTTTTCTGGGAAGTATATTTAATCTTTCTTATTGTTTTATTAATTAAATATTTGAAATTATAGGTAAAATGCATATATCCATCAGAAATACCGCCAATTTGGTTAATGAATTGGAAGAATCCCTGACATTTAGAAACTTCCTCATACAATGAAAAATATATATAATTAGAATTATATATGTATAGAAGACATGTTAAATACAATAAAAATCAGTATTTGGGTAAAGTTCTGTATTTTTTTGTTATAAAACGACTGTTTGAAAGGGAAGTGCAATCAATACTTATATAGCCTAATATGGAAATGGCGAGAGGTCTTGTGCTGGCCACAACAGATCTTTTTATTGAGTAGTACTGTAATGCACATTGTCAATTTCAAGAGAACAACCTTTCAACTGACAATCACCCCAATTCTGTAAGGAAGTTGTTAAGTCTTAGCAAAGTTGCTAAAAATTGTAACCAATAAAAACAAATATAAAGCCTGTAATTTTCATATTTTATTCAGTTTTCGCAATTATTATTGGTTATTTGCTATAGCAACAACAACTTTCTCACAGAATTGGGGCGAATACCCCATTTTGCGCTCTTAATTCACAAACAACTATTATTCAACACTTATTACAATGACAGCTGTCATCTATGGCTGATGAAACGAAAAAGATTAGTTGTTGCTCTTGCTACCTTCGGAATTAATCCAAAGATGCTGCTCATGCCTCTAAGCGAATATGTTTTAAAGGAAGGACCTCGTTTTACTCATTTTAATGTACTTTTCTTTTAAATAATTCCCAATGGCAGACAATAATTAGTAGAGTATTTATTTATTGACTTGTTAGTATTAGTGTCAAATGATGAACGAAAACATTAAAATAATTTAAGAAGTTTTAAAACAAGTATTAGATAACACTATTAATTTGAAATAAATTTGTGAAACAAAGTCAATGTGGTATAAACTTTACTAGGGAATTAACTATCGCTCTGAACTGTTAAATCAAATAAAATAAGTCTTCAACGATGGACTTTTTAAAACTTTTCGCCCAACTCAAAACCAACGAATTTATTTTTAATTACTCAACAGTCTTTTTCAATTTAATTGAACGGAGATAACTGTTTGCGGACGACCGAATTTCCAGCAGAGCGCGTCTGCAAGTCGCTAATCTAAGAACTAGAAGTGCCCTGGAAAGAACTTTTATGTTCGTAGATACTGCGACGACACTTTTATGGCTTCTTTTTCAAAATCTTCTTTTCATGTTTGATGGAAAATTACTTCAACTTTCAAACAGATTTAGAAAAATGCGAGGAAAACATATTTTAAAATGATATTATTTTTATACAGAAATAAATTGCAAAGTATTAGTTTTTAAAATACTTTATATTTTTATATTAATCTGATGATAAGCACTTTTAATTATTTCTTATATTTAATATAGTTTGTACAAAGACTGTGTCCGATGTTGCATTTTGGCAGCTAGTATTTAGTATTTAGGTCGTCTTCACATAAATACAACTCCAAATAGATCACTAATGATATCCATTGGTTTGTACGGCAACACTTTAATTTGATTTGTCAGATTAAATGTTAACATTATATTTCATTAAATAGAAGCTAAGGTTGTGTCCGATGTTGCACTTTTATCACCGTAATTTCTAAATCCTAAATTTATATGTCCTAAAACTAGTGATTATTTAGAATTTTAGGAATTAGATTTTAGGGTTTTGCAGGAGCACACTATGCCTTGAAGTTGACGAGCACTAATTAAACAAATCATGTTCGTTGCTATAATTTGTACAAAACGTCAAATTTGCTGTCAAAGAATAACTTCTTAGCTTCTATTTTCTAAAATATAATATTAACATTTACTCTCAAGCATCAAATTGAATCGAATTGTATAATTGATTTTTGTTGTTATAAAGTGTTGCCATACAAGCCAATGGATATCACTAGTGGACTATTCGGAGTTGTATTTATGTGAAGAAGACCTAAATCCTAAATACTAAATGCCAAAATGCGACATCGGACACAGTCTAAGAAACTATTCTTTGACAGTAAATTTCACATTTTGCTCAAATTATAGCAAACATGATTTGTTTAATTAGTGCGCGTCAACTTCAAGGCATAGTGTGCTCCTGCAAAATCCTAAAATATAATTCGTAATATACTAAATAATGACGTTATTTAGGGTACATAAATTTAGGATTTAGATATGCTTCACAAGATCTTGGCATCTGAATCAACCTTTCGGTCATCATCAAATGTCGCCTGTAATAATAACAGACAATTCACTAACTAGCTGGTTGCTAGCTGGGCACTGCCGGTTATGTTATTGAATATTTAGAAATGTTGCAAATTACACATTTTTAAATATTGAGAAAAAAATCTGTTATGGCCAGCAAAAGACCTCCCGCCATTTCCATATTAGACTATAAAAGTATTGTACATATTTTGTCTGGCACACACAAAAACATATATTTTCGTTATATATTTCTATATTCTTAATTCATTCTATGAACAAAACAATTCTCATATTTTTTTAATGTTCGAGATTCTTCCAATTTATCGTTAAGATTGGCGGTATTTCTGAAGGGCATATATAATATATATATCTATAATTATAAATATTTAATTAATAATAAAATAAGAAATATTAAATTTACTTCCCAGAAAAAGTCTTCAGTAATGTTTCTGGTTTTTTGACACATTTACCTGTCAATCACAAACATTTTAATTTTTCCACTTGTTTTCCATGGGCTGCAAGATTTATTTACAACATATTATTTTACATTTTTATATATCTCTATATCTATAACTCCATAGAAGATACACTAAAAATTTTAAATGTATCGGATAGTTTTTATATTATTTAATATCAGAGCTGTGCATGTACTTAAGTACATGTACTTTAAACTGTACTTAAATACATTTTTATTGTACTTGTATTTAAGTACAATTTTTCAATGTGTAATTGTACTTATACTTAAGTCCAATATTTTTGGAATTGTACTTGTGTGTTCACAAGTACATGGACAAATACTTTTGCTTTGCACGTTTGTATTATTTACGTTATAAAATTATTTCATTTGCAGTTCAAACTGCGGATGTATTCCATACTATTAGTTGTTGCTCTTAGCCGTTTATTTTCTTCGTAAATTAAATAAATTTAGTGTGTAATGTACTTGTACTATCTATAAATATCTATAAAAATGAATTAACAATTTGTATTTAATGTTGGTTTTTTGTTTGAAACCCGCAGTTCCGTAGAAAAAATACTCATTTCGGTGAATGTACAGGCTCTTAATATTTTCCAAAGATTTATTATATATACAATCATACAAAAAAGTCTCCGTACGACAATAGTTTCGAAATATTTTAGGAAAAATAGCAGTCTAAAATCCAATATATTAATTTTCTTTTAATCCAAAATGAAAAGCATTATGTTACTTTATTATAAATAAAAAATAGCCAAATAATGTACTTATTTTATTTATTTTATGGGGTAAACAATGAAATTTCATGACAAAAAAGTCTCCGAACGATAACGAAAACATTTAAATAATAAACCATTTATTTATGTTTCATAAAGAATTCAATAGATTTCACTGTTGGTTCTCGTTGAAACATTTTAATAAGAAATATAAAAAATAACACTAGTAAGTAAGTTTCAAAAATACGTATAGTAAATATAACTGTATTTTTGAAACTTACCTTTTTTATATTTTTTTTATATTTTATATTTTTCATAAACTCAAAGAAAAATAAACTTAATTTTTTTTTTCAATTTTCGTATTTTTTATACGTACTTGTACTTATACCTGAAATTGCAAGTACAAGTACAAGTACAGTACAGTAAATACTTTTAAAATGAAAGTAATTGTACTTAAGTACATTTTTCAGCAAAGTACTTATACTTGTACTTAAATACTTTTTTCTTGTACTTGTGCACAGCTCTGTTTAATATTAGTTTCAAAAAATAATATTTAGAAATTTTTTTAGAAACTATTAGTTTCGGTTGTCCAATTGTTACCAAAATCTAATCAGCTCTTCCCAGTAATGTCAAATTCAGGAAACCGCAGTTAAACATCCATTAGAATCTGGATATGCGATTTTTAGCATGATTCCAATAACTCTCTTAGCGAGAGATAAAAAGGAACTGATATTTAATAGCGTTGTGCATTTTCGACATTGCCCGGGCAATGTCAGTTCTACACATCTTACGGATAAACCTACACTTATAGTTTTGGTTATTCCGTGTTGAACAGTTTAAAATTAAGCGAATCGTATTAACTGTTAGCTGTAGTTTTAGTGGTAAAACTTTGTCCATTCTTGTATTTATTTGCAGAGCAAACTTGGGGTAATGATCCGGTCCGTTTGCAATACAATCAGCGCTTCCTAGATGAGATTGACACGGCGTGTAACTAGCGAAGTGCAGAGTGCAGTTGCAGCGGAGCAGGCGATTGGCGAAGTTGTAATTGTATCTGCGGTATAGGTAGTTCCAGTTCTCGCTTTATGCAAATGCGTTCCGGTGGAAAACAGCCGCACACACTGACACTGTCATCACTTCCCGCCACTTGCATGGGTAATTCATGCGCTGCCCAAACTTCTGATCACAGATAATGAACAATGTGTTTGCTCCTGTTTACTACCAACACTCATTGTCAACTAAATTAACATATGTTCATTTCTAAATTTTCAACAATTCAAATGCAGGTGGATTGAAGTTGGATATGGAAATTTGTGCAACTAATAATGTTTCCAGTTTCCATGTATAATTATACAACAAATTATTTATACTATCGTATACAGATGCGACACTCGGCGATTTAGTTGGGGCAAATTTTCCAGTGCGCAGGTTGTTTGCGCATGCCATATTTCGTTAATAAAATGGCGTGTTCTTAGTTTGCCGTTATAGTTTGCAAAATAAATATGAAATATAAAAGTCAGTGCCGTGAAAATAAAATGGAACACTTTTTTTTCAAAATTTTGAAATTGTAACCATACAATTTAATATAATTAAAAATATTGTAAAGTAAATTAAAGAAATTGAATTTACCCATCCTTGACAGGAAAGTTTATAAACAAGAACTTTAATACAATAAATGAAACAAAAACTATTATTATTATAACAAATAATAAGATGTGGCTTAAATGATTCTCAGTTTTTTTTTATGTTATGTTATCATTTAATGCATAGTGCAGCAGTTGATTTGTACATATTATTATAAATAATAGGTATTGTATTATTTAATTCTTTGTTTTTATATTAGTAATATATTTAAATAAAATGATATCTAATGACTATTTAGTAAAAAAAAAAATATTGAAAAATAGAAACTTCTTTATACGGATTTGAACTCGCGACCTCACATAAGGTGTTTTTTGGCAATACACTGGTTCAAAAACGGTTTAACCCGGTTCAAACCATTACATTTTAGCGTTGCAACGGTGACGTCACTGACGCAAGCGGTTAAACCGTGTTCAAACCGTTTTGTCAGACGGTTCAAAACAGTTTGTTTTTAGGTGAATATTATTTATGGTACCAAAATGATCATTAATAAACCGAATAAACTAGTAAATGTTGAAATGGAAAATAATTTGCCGTTAAATACAAATAAAATAAAAATAAAACATACTTACTCTGATGTTACTATTACAGCAGTTCATTTTAATTTTTAAGGTTAGAAACTTAAAATGACAAATGTCCGTGGTTCAAAACATTTCATTTTAGCGTAGTACGGACTTATGACGTCATTTATGCAACTGGTTCAAAATTGATGACGTTTCGGTTCAAACCGTTTTTGAACCAGTGTATCGCCAAAAAACAGCTATAGATTCGGTGTTTGCTCTAACCCTCGCTCTAACCAACTCGGCTACAAGCCAAGCTGTACTGTCCTCATATTTGAGGTAGTAAATTATTTCATTAAAAACATGGCCGCCAATAAAATTTTTTGGAGACACTAACTTCAAAGGTACCGACAGAGAGTGTCGCATATGGTTACGATAATATAGGTAACCGTGATTATACTACGACGATAGTTGGAAATCAGTATGAAATTTATTGCTACCCAAATACAACCATGTGATAATTACGAATTTTCTTTTCAATAATGGAAACATTAATCATGTTTGTTGATGGATTTAGACAAAGCAAATTACTCGCTGATTGTAAAACTACTACCAGCATAAATTTTATATAAAAATTATCCCGGAATAATACCCATTGCTGGGTGTACTAATCAGCTTCGTACACAGATATCGATAATGATGATGACATGTTTGTACCGTGCGGGCATTTACCAGGAGTCACCAAACAGGCACTCATTGCTGGCATAGAGAGTGCACCACAGGGGATCACCAGATTCGCTACCAGACACTAGGTATAAATTTTATACTGTCCTAATTTTTTTCATTATTAGATTTTATGAAAAAATCTGTTGTGGCCAGCACAATACCTCTCGCCATTTCCATTTTATGTTATATAAGTATTATATTGCACGTCGCTATCAAATCGTCATCAAAAAATTATAAAACTTTACCCAAAATTGTTTTTTTTATTTTACTTAACATGTCTTCTGCACACATACAATTCTAATTACATCTATTTTTCATTGTATGAGAAAGTTCCTAAATGTCAGACATTCTTCCAATTCATTAACAAGAATGGCGGTATTTCTGATGGATATATGCATTTTATCTATAATTTTAAATATTTAATTAATAATACAATAAGAAAGATTAAATGTACTTTCTAGAAAAAGCTTTCAGAATGACACTAAAACTGTTGATTTTTGACACTGACATCTGTCATTTACAAACAATGTTATAAACATTTGAATTTGTCAACTGGTTTCCTTAGTGTAGTGTAGCCTCTGCGATGTATTACAACCGATTATTCTTCATATAATAGTGTTTTATCTCTAAATCTATGCAAGATAAAATAAAATTTTTAAGTGTGTTAGATGGAGAATTTTATGTTCTTCAATATTTGCAATAACAAAAATTTCCAAAATATTATATTTAGAAGAATTTTTCTAAGAAACTACTACTTCCGGTTATCCAATAGTTAGCAAAACTTTTACAGCTCTTTTCAGGAATGTCAGATTGAGGAATTTATAGTTAAACTGGTCTTAAGTCTTATAGTTTTTGAGGAATCGTCCTTCCCACAGCCACACACACACACACACACACACACACACACACACACACACATATACACGCACGCACACATACACAGAGTTAATCCTAAAAATGTTAAAATCAGATTGTAGGGACCTTAAATCGTGCTTATTCACTTTAAATCTAAATATGCGATTTTTAGCATGAATCCAATACTTATTTTAGCGAGAGGTAAAAAAGCGCGCTAATTTTGAAAATTGTAAATAAAATTTTCAGGTGTATTGCGTTATTTCTGATATCATTGTGATTTTTGATTGTTGTATCTTTGTTTACATTGATATGTGACATGTTTCGTACAATAAACGATTATTTCTAGAAATAATTTCAAAATTAGCGCGCTTTTCTTCTTTCTGCTGTTATCTTTGGTTGACCAAACTTCAAATTGCCATTTTGTTGTCATTAACTTTCAAACCTATTTCATCAGTCTTCTGTCAGATGTTAAGCGGCAAACCCATTTCAACAAATGAGGCTATCTACTTTTATTAACAATTAAAATCATGTAGACTTTACACAACATTATTTATTTATTATAACATTATTTGATTGTAACTTTAAAAGGTGAGAGTAAACAGCACAATATTTTTATATTTTATCTTATATACTCATTTTTATTAGTTGGTGATGGGCGGATTTTGTCCGAAACGTCCTATGTAATACATTTTAATAACAATGGAACTTCAAGGCATACAGTTATTAAAATTAAGTGAATATGTTAATTAATAAAGCAATAATGTTTGTAGTACCAAGTAATTCAAAGTTTTCTGTGTCGAGAGTACAATACCATACAATTCGCATGTGTTGGTATTGTAAATAACACAATTCAATCGTGGAAGCTTTCGCTAAAATTGAAGCGTCTCAAAGGAATTAGATTTACGCGAATTTGCATATGTCTGAACAATATCGTCCCTAGAAATTTATCAACTAGATGGGAAAGAAAATAGTTAGCTTTTTTGCTACGAGAAATTTCATTTGAGGGGTAAAAACGAAGAGTGTCATTGTTAAATTAAAATTGCGCCGATCGGAAAGCGGGCTTCCGCGCCAATATATCTTCTTATGTCAAAAAGAAGACAGTTACAAAGCAATCCAAATCAATTTGGTGCAATTTGTTAGCCAGTGGGCAAGTTAGAGAGGCAATTGTTCACGGACGAATGGGCAGAAGCGGGTAATTCACGAGCCGAGATGGCAAGATGTCCCACCCTTTCGCAACTGGTTCAATCGTGCAAATAAAAAGGAAATGACTCCAAGAATAACTCACTATACTTCACATTGCCGAATGCATCGGGACTAGCATCATGACAATTGAACACTTTAATTTTTTGCCCGCGTGTCGGTTTTTCAGATGAATTGACGAGTAATTTCGTGCCCTAAATGGAACTTTTAAACTTTTGTAAAGGTAAAGACGTCATAATTCCTTCAAGAAAAAGAAAAGAACGCAGCAAAGAAATTATAAATAGAGGGTGCACAGTCAATGCTTTTAACAGTTTATTGTTCGTGTTGCTATCAAATAGATTATAAAAGACTTATTCTTTTGAAATGAGAACTTTTAAGATTTTACATTTATACGTTGCGCATAAATGTTTCCAGTAATTTTACTTACAATGCTGAAATACATAATGGGGGATTCCACGATTTTTTTATTTTTTATATGTTATAGTACTTTAAATTCAGAAATTCCTTAATTTTTCTTTTTTTAAAATTCGGCTGCTTATGGAAGAAACAAAAATGGCAAATATTTGGTATCCAGCGTTTCCCGCCTTACGACGTAAGCGAACAGTGGTGGAGAGCAATGGTATTATATCGTGCTTTCTCTCTCAGCAGCTCCTGTCTTAGCTCCTGTTACCAGAGGTTCTAAACCATTTATCAATGTTAGTGTAACAGTCTGGCGGTCACTGGTTTGATAATGGGAACGCCTACTTACAGTGTCGGCCAATAAAACAGAGCCGGGTTCTGTACCGTCATCAAGCCCGAAAAAATCTGCGTGTTTTGAAAGTGTGTAATATATTTTAACATTTATAAAAAATCTGTTGTGGCCAGTACAAGACCTTCCGTCAATTCGATGTATTTTGCACAAATCCCATACCACAAGGACCGTGGAACAGTTTCTATATAATATCATGTAAAATCGAACACGAACACATACTATTTCCAAAAGTTCATTTGAAAAGGTTCTATAAATCCAATAAAATTATGACATAAACATACACTAAGTAAAATGCACTTGACACATTTTACTTTCTGTTTCAGCTTCCCCTATTTTATTAGGGGTCGCTGTTTCCTCTTGTCTTCCACTCATTCCTGTCCAACGCATCTTCTTCACACAGTCCTTCCTTTCTCAAGTCTTTTTAGCCTTTCACTGCATGTCACTTGAGGACCACTATGAAATACTAATTTTTCATCCCAATCTTTCCATATTTGGTTTTGCACTTGCAACACACATCTGTCAATTAGAATTTTGAATGTATCAGCTGTTTCCATGATAAATAGCAAAGCTGACTAATTTTTGAAAATTAATTTCTTTATAATGCTTTAACTCTACATCTATTGAATATGAAGGAAAATGAATAATCAAACCATATAGAGAAGAGTATTTTCTTTAATAAATATAATAACAAAATGTCAAAAAAATAATATTTAACCTCAAATAAGGGTACTTCCGGTGGATCATTTATAACCAAAATCTAATCAACTCTTCATATGGATGTATAGAAGAGGAATACGAAGAATTATAATTTTTAGAATTATAGTACTGGAGTTATCGTCGGTGACAAATTTGTCACACACGGACACACATACACACACACTCGGACACACACACACACACACTCGGACACACACACACACTCGGACACACACACACACACACACACACACACATACACACACACACACACACACACACACACACACACACACACACACACACACACACACACACACACACGGACACACACAAACATACAAACATCATTTTAAAAATAGTAAATTCGTATTGTAGGGACCCTATTCATTAAAAACTCACCACTGAATTTTTTGACCAAAGACAATAAATTCCTTACCTAAACGTGACGGAAGGTAAAAAAGTGATAAAATATATAGAAAAGAATTTGCGTCAATAACATGATTGTATGGGAATAAATAATAATGTATATGATTTATATAAAAATTAGGTATAAGTGGAATCCCCTATTATAAATACCTAGTATAAAAAAATCTTTGCATTATTATAATGTGTTTACTTTTGTTTTTAACATGAAAAAAGAAAATATAGAGTCGAATATAAAATATGAATTCAAGTTAGTATAAAATAAGGTACCTACTGAGTATGACCCTATACTGCCACCGTAATATTCAGATGCGTACAATTTTTTTTTATTAATTTAGAACAAACTATAATTTTAGAATTTGGAATATATTGCATCATATAAATGACGTGTATATAATTATGTGAATTTACGCTCTAATATCGATGCGTCACTTGTATTACATATGACATTTAAGTTAACTGACACTTTATCCAGAGATGAAAAAACCGGTCCTAAAACAGTTTTCTATGAAAAAGAATAAAAATATATTGAGTGCACCATTTGAAAAGTATTTTGCAATTCCCACGTATTTTCCTCGAAACAAGTGGAAGTTGAGAATAAAAGAAAGAGCAAAAAAACAGTTGAACGGAACATTAGAAGCGGAGCCATCGCCATCTATGTATGTCCATAAGAACGAATAACGACGTGAGAGAATTCACATTCAAAATAGAAGGGAAAAAGTGTAAAGTCGAGATACAAACAAGATGTCAATCGGCAATTGACAAATCCTTGTGTGGAAATTGAATTTAAATTGTGTTCACTTGGAGCGGTGGAACACAATATTATAAAAATTTCTGTCATCAAAACTGCGAAATCGCTTTTTGCTTTGTGTTTCGCTGTCGAGCGCGCCTGATAAACATCAATTTAAAAAATATAAAAGTCGACTTTCAATTTGTTCCGGTGAATTTATTCAAGAAACGCTCTGTATGAAACTGTTGCTGATTTGCTGTAGCACCAGATGAAAAATAAAAGCAATTGATGCAATTGTAGCCGGTAAAATCAAATAATCACAACGTAAATATTTTATTAGAATTTACTAACCAAATAACATTTCATTATGAAATAATGGTGAATGCCAATAGCCTTTTTACATATAACTAAGAAAGGTATTGGAATCATGATAAAAATTGCATATCTAGATTTTAATGGATAAGAACATTTTAAGGTTCCTAGAATCCAATTATAACGTTTTTACAATGATGTGTGTGTATGTGTGTAGATGTTGGAACCACGGTTTCACAAATACTATAAGTCTTAAGACAGATTTAACTAAGGTTCCCTCAATTTGACATTACTGGGAAGAAGTGATTAGATTTTGGTTAAAATTGGACAACCGGAAGTACCAGTAAAAAATCCAAATATTATTTTTTGACAATTTATGTTATTACAAATATTAAAGACTATAAAAATCTCTATCCGATACATTTAAAATATCTATTATATCTTCTAACAGACTTAAAGACAAAGAAATATAAATATATAAAATAATATGCCGTAATGAATCTAATAGCCCATGGAAACCAGTTGAAAATTTAAAATATGTTTGTGCCTGAGTGTTTGGTCGCGAACCTGGGGGTTCCGGGTTCGATTCCGACCGACGCCAAATATTTCGAATTTTAAATGGCACAAAAGTGACCCCTGTGGTGCACTCTCCACGCCAGCAATAAGTGCCCGTGAGGTGATGCCTGGTAAGCGCCCGCACAGTACAAATATGTCATCATCATTACCGATATCTGCGATAAAGCAGATTGGCATACCCAGAAATGGGTAATATGCCGTGATGATATATTTATTTATTTATTTTATATTAACAGAGAAATGTCAGTGTCAAAAATCCAGATACATTACTGCAGACTTTTTTTGGGAAGTACATTTGACATTTCTTATTTTATTATTAATAAAAAAACTTTGTTTTACAAAAATTGTCAGTGCTTTTCGGCGATTCTTCGATAGATGGCGCTGCATATGGTTAATTACCTCTTAAGTCATCTATCTTGTATGAGATGTATATCTCTCGGCGTGCCCAGCTGATGAATGTCTCTGCAAAGGGACGGCAGTTACACCACACTGATAAGCCCCAATACGGGCGAAACGCTCTGCAAAGGGACGGCAGTTACACCACACTGATAAGCCCCAATACGGGCGAAACGCGTCTGTAGTTACTAGCTGAACATGGCCAGTATCTGATGATGACTGAGAGGTTGATTCAGATGCTGAAATCTTGTGAAACATGGCGAATGTTTTCTAATTCTCCATTAGACATCGTTTCATCTAGAGTGCGCTATTGTACTTTATTTTTATGATATTTATACATTTATAGGTTAATTACATATGATAATTCGGCAAATATTTAGTATTTAAGCACCATTTCAATTTAAATTATCAATATACTTCTTTACATTTCAAAAACTTATAATTTCTATGATTACAAATTAACAAATAAAAAAAAATAACCCCGTAATAATTATGTTGATAACCACATTTAAATATTAAGAATCTCTTCCTTAGTTTCAACATGATAAATATTTTCCTTTATGTAAATCAGAATAGAAAATTCCTTTTCCTTCCAAATGTCTAAAATATTCGGGTGTTTTGTTGTCGTTTTCAGTGTGAGTGGGCGGCACTGGATAAAGCCTTGCAGGAGAAGAAAAAGAATGTGGTGAAGCGAGGCGAAATCTCACGAACGCGTACGGCTTGAACCGAACAACAAATCTACAGTCTTTTGTGACACAATTGAATTTTTCCGATTGCGGGATTTTCAGGAATTTATCAGATACATTTTTCAGCATCATGCGAATTGTTTCTGACATAAGAAAAAGCTTACAATACCTTACACATTGCAGAAAATTCCTAATTTCCTGAAAAAGGAAAAAAGTAAATTTGCCGTTATATTTCTTTTTATGGGGATATACTGAAATACTAGTTGTAGTTGTAGTGGCCGCGTGTGTGGTTGCCAATCTGGTGACCCGGGGTCGATCCCGGCCAGTGCACAAAAGTGGTCTCTGTGGTGCACTCTCCACGCCAGCTATGAGTGCCCGTGACGTGATGCCTGGTAAACGCCCACACGGTAAAAATATATCATCGTTACCGATGTCTACACGTATTGTAGATACTGGCACACACAGTAATGGGTAATATGCCGTGATCAGTGTTGGCTCAGATAATGTTTTGCGTTATCTGGATAACAAATAAAAGATAAATTTGCTCAATATATCTAGATAAGGATAATAGACTTTACATGTTATCTATATAAAATTTTTACATAACAGATAAGATACTTGAAAAGTAAGCAACCGTGATTTCTTACAAAACTTTCTTTAATGGGGTCATACCACATTTTCCAATTTATTTTTTTCCTGAAATTATACTTAAAACCACTCACAGAAATATATATTTTATGTCACATAAGTTTCTAGTTTTACAGAAATAATTTTTTAAAGTTTATATTAAATTGTAAATGACGTCATGGGTTTGCGACCGTGACCGTAGTCCCTCCTATCGAATAAAAATGGAACTATGTTTGACGTTTATGTTATTTGACTTGAAAGCAAACGTGACAGCAAGTTATTTTGTATTCGTGCTTTTGTTTTTATTGTATATTGAATAATTTGATTATGGAAATTAATTTTGAGGTTTAGGAATACGAACAAAAACTTTATTTTTGCTTCTCAACGAGATGTTCTCGCAAGACGGCACTGAACAATATTATACAACCATGGTAATATCTAAATCACACATAATTTGTATTTATTAGAACATTTCGTTATTTGTACTTACATTTAAACAAAAACAACTTGTTGCAAAGATATTTACTTTGAAAATGTTGGTTATGTTCGAAAAATGTGAAATCTCTGCGCTGCGCTGACATTCATGTACAGTACGTGTACGAGTACATGTGTGCGTGACTATCATTGTCTGTGTGTACAAACCCATGACGTCACAAAATAAGACTCAAAATGTTTAGAAAGAAAATCATGAATGAAAAGTATAAGAATATTACATATTTTTCATGTATATATGTATAAAATTATGTAATTTTTTTAATTATATAAAAAAAATCAATATATTTTTTTTGTATGACCCCATTGTTTATGCTTGATTGATACGATGTGTGAATAGGAAACAAAATATATTCAATGTACGTGTACATATTTATTTAATAACATACAAAACAAAGATAGACACTATTCTAAAAATATCTATGTACATATTTTTTTTGTAATAGTAAATAATTGTTTTTTAAAAACAGTACTTTCTCAAAATTTGTATCAGATAGGCGATTGCGTCTTGGTGTGAGAATTTGCCCACCTACATTGAAAAGCCTTTCAACGGGACCGGATAAACACTGTTTTATATTATTTTTTAAATATATATACTTTGTTACAAAAATAATATTGTACAATGTACATTTCGAGGTTTTACCTCATCATCAGGTGGAAAAATAAATGATATAAATATAAATATAAACAAATAACAAAAGAGTGAAACAAATAACATATTAATCAAGATAACAAAATTAAAAATTTATTAATATAAAATTATTAATATAATATTACTAAAATTTTGAAAAAATATTAGGATCTAATAGGGGTGAATTGTTAAAATCCAAAATTTCATTCATTAGATTTTCTTATTTGTGTAAAGAATTTTTTATCTCGAAAGCTTCTAAACAATTTAGTTTTTTACTTTTGTTTTCAATATGGAGTATTTTTAAATTTTGAATTGTACAATAATATTCATTGTTAAATAAATGTTTTGCCAAATTTGAATTTTCTATTTTATCGTATTTAAATTGTCTTATATGTTCATTAAATCTTAACTTGAAATTTCGCCCTGTTTGATCAATATATTTATAATTGCAATTGTTACAAGAAATTTCGTAAACCCCAGATTTATCTAATTTGTCAAAATTTTCAATTTTATTATTAACAAAAATAGATTTTAAATTATTTTTTACATAATATGCTGGATAAATATTATTTAATTTTAATATTTTTCCAATTTTTAAACTCAAATTACCAACAAATAATATTTTTCTGTAGTTTTTATTTATTTTATTTTGATAGCAATATAATTGTTTTGATATTAATTTCTTTTTTTGCTTTTTAAAAATATTATCAATTATTATTTTATCAAAACCATTTTTATAAGCCAAATAGTAAATTGTTTTTAATTCTTTTTTATAATTTTTGTTAGATAAAGGAATATTCAATAACCTAGTAATATAACAATAGAAAGAAGCCAACTTATAATTTAGAGGATGTTTTGATTTATAATGAATAGTGTTATCAGTGGAAGTTAATTTTCAGGAAATGTCGAAACTAAATTTACAATTAAATTTTGTTATTTTTAAATCTAAAAAATTTAAGCTGTTATTTAATTCTTTTTCTATTGTAAACTTTATTGAATTATCAATAGAGTTTATTAATTTTAAAAAATCATCTAATTCATCCGTATTTCCTTGTACATTGTACAATATTTTTAAATAAAATATTATTTTTGAAACAAAGTATATATATTTAAAAAATAACAATATGTTTCAAATGTATCCTACAAATAAAAGTACTGTTTTATATTATTTACCTGCATAAAATTATTATTTTCATAAATAATGTTGCTCACTGTTGAATCACGATCACACGTCACATCACAAGTAAGTTTACGCAGGCAAACAAACCGGCGACGGAGGACACACGACACGGCGTTGCGATGCGGTAGGTTGTGCTTATCCTAACTTGTAAATAGTATTTTGATTTGAGTATAGATGGAGCTAACATAAATAATGGTTATCTTATCTTTCTTCTGCATGTTATAAAACAGATAAGATAATAGACATTAATTTTAAAAATATCTAGATATTAGATAAAAGATACTAACTACGTTATCTAGATAAAATTTTAGATAATGTTATCTAGATAAGCACAACACTGGCCATGGAGGTATGAAACAAATATGGAGGGAGCGTAAAGCGATACTATTGGCGAGGGGAGTGAAGGCTAGTGGGGACGGACGCATACATGTATTGGTCCCGAGCTAGAGTGGGGATCTCGCGGTATTTTTGAAGTACGAAATGAGAAAAACGTGTAACTGAAACAATATCATTACTTTTTTTTAAAAAAATATTTCCAATTTTAAATGGCACAAAAGTGACCCCTGTGGTGCACTCTCCACACCAGCTATGAGTGCCCGGGAGGTGACGCCTGGTAAGCGCCCACACGGTAAAATATATCGTCATCATTACCGATGTCTACATGGGTTGTAGATACTGGCACACCCAGAAATGGGTAATATGCCGTGATGATATATTTATTTATTTATTTATTTTTTAAAAAAAGGGATTTACTGATAATTATATTTCTTATGAAAATAAATTTAAAACTATTTGGAAATATTAAATAGTAAAAAGTTACTTCAAATATATACTAGACATTAAATTACAGTAATAAATAATTACTAATCTTTTATTCACTACAATTTGTAAAAATTAAGCTACATAAAATATGTTACGTCTAAATTAAATGGAAAAGGTATAAGAGTACATTAAAAAATAAACAATTGATTTAGATCATTTTTATTATAAAAAAAAAACAGTCTTTTAGTAGCTTGTAAACAATGTCATTTTGTTATTTCAAATTCTAATATTTTGGGATTTATCAATATTTGATTTTGTTAAAAAATGCAAACTAACTTTAAAATAATTATGACATATAGATTTAATTAAATGAACTATATGATTTTCCAGGGGCCCATGTTCAAAACAATGTTCATGCAAAGTAAAAAAAAAATGTCTGTATTTATACATTTTTTTAAAATATTTACAGCCCGATTGAAAAAAAAGTTTAAGCTAATCCTCATTTTTGGATTAGCGAATTCTACTCTAATTTTTTGTAAACACCTTTTTAATAAAGAAGTAACAATAATAAAAATAGTCCACAATATATTACTTCGCACAACACACCAACAAAACTTTGTACTGTACAAGACACAAAATGAGAGATGGTCCCGACTGGTAGTGGGGAGCAGTTGGCTTCATTTGAGTTCGCATAAGCTACCTCCATATTTGTTTCATACCTCCATGACACTGGCCGTGATGGTATATTGATTTATTAAAAAATATTTACCAGAAAGAAACGTGTATATTGTTGTCCATCTTATTACATGCCTTCTATGTATGTTTGTACAGCATTAAAAACCCTATCGTCTTAAGTGCGAAATAGTGTTCGCTCATTGGGTCCATTTAAGTTTGTGTATAGGGTCCACAGAAGGCTGTAAAATAACCTTTCCGTCATTAGATAGTCCTTGGGCAGCATTTATCCTTGTTTTTACGTCCTGGCGGACTTTTTACTGTGCCCCTGAATCACCAAATCGCTCCATTCTCCACCGTTCATCACGTCACGATCCCTCGTCTTCGGCTTCGCCTCCTTCCCACGCTCGATACGACTGCCATCTGGCGTCCAGGATATTTGTTACGACTTTCTTTCTGCTGTCTCAAAATTTAATCTGGCCACTTGAAAGCCGAAGGGCTATAAGGGACGATGAGGGCCTTGAGTATCATCGACTGCTGATAAAATACTCGCGCCAATTTCAAACTGCTGTTACGAGTCAAGTGTTGCTGATTTCACGCGAATCATTTACGAGTTTTCTTTTTCTTGAGTGCTTGTTTGCATTTTATAGCCATGGCAAGCACTTAAAGAAAGCGAGGAATTTCATATTTATATCGAAAAGAACTGTTTTCTTTTTAATTCATTCTCACTTCAATAGCGTTTTACTGCTTATAAATTATTTATTTGTGTTTCTAAATAACATTTTCTTTTCATTTTGAAACGTAAATCTTAGAGCTTACATTTAATCTTCTACAGCAATGAAGGTACATTACGTTCAAATGTTTACAATTTATATAAAATATAGACATCCGCAAATTCCTTGGAAAAATTACATTACTATAAAAAGGTGTCGTTTGCGTTTTATTGCGGTAAAAATGTATAGAGTACAGTTAAGCATTTCAAAATCTTAAGTAAAATGTAAAATTAAACGTTAAACTTTGAATTAACTATTATAGGGCTGAAAATTTGGGACACATAGCTATTTTTTTTATTATTATTAATTAAGTTTAAATACATTAAATTAAAGAACAATTAAAAAAAATTGTTTTCGCACGAGTTAAAATTTAGAAAACGAGCCTTGGCGAGTTTTCTAATTGACAAGTCCAAAAAAGAAATATATTATTTTTTATATTTTGCTGCTTCTACATACTAAAATATTCTTTTAAAAAACTGCTAATATTAAACCGAGTTAATTTAGGGAAATTTGTAAATGAAATGTTGTAGTTGGTAACACTGAATTGACCACATTCAATTATTATTTAAAGGTTAATGTCATTTCATATTTACGAACAAATTTAAGTGAATTGAAAAATTGAAAAAAATGTAAAAAATTTAAGTGAATTTATATAGCTCAGACCACTGTAAATAATCTACTTTCAAAAAAATCAATTAACTAAAAACAAATTACGTAAAAAAGAGTTAAGTAAATGTCATCTAGTACCAACTTTCTAAAACAAAAAACTGCGTATCGTAATGACTTCGTTATGAACGCAAAATCTAAAAAGTATAATATAACGCCAAAATACCCATTGCTAGGCGTGCAAATTCTCATTCACAGTTATCAGGAATGAATTTGGATAAATAAAAGTAAGCGATAGTTTGTCACATGTTAAAATGTATGTACTCTGACGTCACATTCTGTTTCTAATTACGCGATTTTTTCAAAATATTACACAAATTTCAAATTTGCTGCTCTTTAAAGAACAATATCTTTTAAAATTTATTACTTAGAAGTCATATAAAAATTCTTGCAACAGCCCTATTATACAGGGTGTATCAAGATAATGGAACAGTGCCGTTTATTCGTGTATGTGAAACGATACAGAAAAAAGTGATTAGGATATTTTGTAAGGGATAGAGGGGGACACATTTTAGCATAAACTTTATTATCATAAATCCAGTGGTACTCAAACTATAGGGCAATATTATATTTTTTTAAATGGCATTATATATATTTTATTAACTCATTAAATAGAGAATTATGTTCTGAATTCAAGGATATAATAATATCAAGCCCTTACATTGCGAAAAATTTGATAAAAATTAATTCAAAGTTAATATTTTATTTCTACTTTATCTAAGTAATCTGAGCAAACATTCAATCAATAAAACAAAAAATTTATTTTAAAAGTTGAATTTATTGCCAAAATCGTAGGTTACTTGAATGTAATAAAACTAAAATAAATTTTATTTTGTTTTATTGATTGAATGTTTGCTCAGATTACTTAGATAAAGTAGAAATAAAATATTAACTTTGAATTAATTTTTACCAAATTTTTCGCAATGTAAGAGTATGATATTATTATATCGTTGAATTCAGAACAAAATTCTCTATTTAATGAGTTAATAAAATATATATAATGCCATTTAAAAAAATATAATATTGCCCTGTAGTTTGAGTACCACTGGATTTAAGATAATAAAGTTTATGCTAAAATGTGTCCCCCTCTATACCTTACAAAATATCTTAATCACTTTTTTCTGTATCTTTTCACATACACGAATAAAATGCACTGTTCCATTATCTTGATACACCCTGTATACCTCGGCCGTCACCATAGTTAAAAAACTTCAGCCGCGTCCGTTATTTGCTTTCCATCGGAATGGCAAATGGCATAAACTATATATCACAAAATATACCGGGTGTCTACTTGAAATCCGCAATATATGGAATACAATCTTATTTTTTTTTTTTCATTTTGCTGTAGTTATACTGACCTATTAAATTTAGAGAAAAGTTGTAAATCAAAAAAGATGTTCAGAATTAAAAACTGCAGAACATGAGACTAAAATTAATTACAATTTCATTTTATTTTACGAAAGCAGCGCAAATTACAATTCGAAATTTACAGCATATTGTTTAATTTTTTTATTTAACAGATCTCATAATTCTACTCTTGTCAATAAATAATTTTACGTAATAAATGGATAATTAAGCATAAAAGAAAGCACAAAATGATTATGAATGGTATATTATTATAACAAAATTAATGATAATAATAATAATAATAATGCCAAAAGTCAAGTGTCAAATAAAAACAAATAAAACATCAGTAATTCCTGGCACTCTGAAATATGCTGTAAATTGCAAATTTTAATTTTTTTCGTAAATTAAAAGAAATTGTGATTAATTTTAGTCCCAAGTTATGTAGTTTTTAATTATGAAAAACTTTTTTATTTACAACTTTTCTCTAAAATGAACAATTCAGAAACTACAGCGAAATGAAAAAAAAAACATTGTAATCTCAATATTACAGATTTCAAGTACACACCCAGTATATTATAATAAAAAAATACATTTAAATTAAATGAAATATTTTCGGTTTTTATTTGTACAATTTTAAAACTGTTTTCAATATTCAAAACAATAACTAATTATTATATTTTTAATAGTAAGACAATACAAACAATTTAAAGTTTAAAAATATTTTCCGAGATATGTAAACTCCACTTTCAGCATATGCAGCAAAGCGTTGAGGATTACAAAACAAATATTGTGAAATATTGCGAAAAAAGCTCCCCCTATATTTTTTCATCACTGGCAAGTGTTCGCCTTTATTAGTTTCTCCCTGCAACTTTGAGGCACAAAAACCATATAAGTTTTACAACTGTAACAAAAGTCCGGTACAAGAACAATATACACCCTTATTTTCTCTTCTCCTCGGAGCGATACGTACATCAAGCCATCTTGGGAAGGAAAGTTCCGAGATCGCAGGAAACGATAAGAGATATTATACGATTCGTGCACTTCCGGTTTTGGCTGCGCTTATTTAAATGTAAATTTCCACTCATAATCATCGCAGGATTTACATAAATGATAGCGGAATGACCATAACTAATATATAAATCGTGAGGGAGAGACGTAAATTAATAATCAAGCTTTTAAAGTTTCTTTCGTGAGAGAAATTTTAAAGAAATTTACGACTAATAAATAATATGTATATTAAAAATGTGTTTTTTTTTCTCTATATAATGCCATATAAAAATCCCACAGGGAATAATAACGAAGGAATAATAGTCATTATTTTCTCTTTTGTACAAAACAAATATTTTTAATAAAATAAATATGCAAAAAATTGAATATTGCAAAATGACACATCTTTATCACTATAATTACATCGCAAAATATTGCAATGTTAACATATTTTTAATAATTTAATGAAAAATACGTTATATGGATTATTTTGTTTAGGATTATAAAAAGAAATTATAAAAACCTTGTATGTAACACACCAGTCGTAGATAAAGTATCATATATAAAAGTGAAGATCGTCTATACAAATCTATACCGATGCCAAATTTTGTAAAGATGTTTTTTTTATCTTTCGTTGTGTTGTAGAAGTAGAGTTCAAAATTTTGCTTAGTTTTTTATAACTAATTTTCAAAATTTCGAGAGCATTCGGGAATGCGCATATAATATAAAAACGCGAGTATAAATCATCACCAAATTTAAATTTATTGATTATCATAACCTCTTTCGCTTGCATTATAGGGATATAACAAGGGATTTTAATTTTTTCTAATTTCCTGCTCTCGTGTTTATTTTTCTGCACAAACTGTATAGTGCAAAGTTTTACAGAATTCAAAGTTTCATACAAAACTATTTTTACATGTTTTGTTATGTGCTTGATATTTCTTCACAATTTTAAAAAGAAATTAAAAAAATCTGATGTAGCCAACACAAAACCTCCCGCTATTAAATTTTTATTAATTTAAATACATACCTACTTATTTACTTAACGCTGCAAACTGTTCCATTGCAGAAAAATGTCACTATTATTAATTGAAGTGATTAGTTTTTTGACAGTGAATGTAACTGTCAGTTACATTCATTTGAAATATGAACTGTGTAACAAAGGAATTGTGTTTATCTTGGGCTTCGAGACTAATATAAATTTTTTTTTAATTTATCTGTAAAATATATAGAAAAAGTATTAATGTATTCCTGTAGAAAATTCAATAATCTTTAATTTTTATAAGACATAAAATGCGAAAAAATGGCATTTAATGGTATTTTTTGAAGAAAAACCATTATGAGCTTCAGGTAAAGTGCCATTTCTGATTATCCGATTTACACCAAAATCTAATGTCTTCTTTTCATATTAGAATAGGATAGAAATACAAGGTTTCAGAATTTTCTGAATGATAGTATTTGAGTTACAGCGAAAACAAAATCCATACACACACACATACACACGCACACACACATACATACACACACACATACACACATACAGACATCATCGTGAAAATGTTAAAATTGGATTCTATAGGGTCCTTAACGTGGTCATTTACTAAAATCTCGATATGTGATTTTTAGCACGATCCCTATACCTCCCTTACCAAGGGTAGCGGGAGGTAAAAATTCTGTTCATTCGTAGCAATAGCCATGACACTTGTTTTTAAATTAATAAAAATTAAATAGCGGGAGGTTTTGTGTTGGCCACATCAGATTTTTTTTTCTGGTTTTCATAAATAATTTATAAACGTCAAACTTCAACGTAACTTATGGAAAATAAATCGCGTATTGTTTTATTACTATTACCACCATAATATTTCTTTATAATAAAGACACGTTCCTCATTCGAATAATCATCATTATTTAATTTTCTTTACACATTATTTGACATGAACAAAATAATTTTGTTTTTTGTAGTCATAAGTCGTGGCTATTGCTAGTAATTGAAGGAACTTTTTAAATTTCCTTTTAAAATTGTGAAGAAACCAAACACATAATAAAACATATAAAAACAGTTTTTTATACAAGTTTTAATTCTGTAAAATGTTACTCTACAACTTTTGCCAGAAAATAAACGGGAGAACAGAAAATTGCAAAAAAATAAAACCCTTTGTTAAATCCCTATGTTCATCCCTAACCACCACAAACCTGTACATAAAACACAAAGTTACAAGTAATGATGGATCAATGCTAATTATTCTAGTTTAGTAAACATAACTATGTAAGTTGCAAATTCATTGCCTCGTAGAAATTACAAGTTTTATAATTTATACTGTTTTATGCATGAGAAGCTTGTCATGATATCTTTACTCTATATAGCAGTCGTAATATAATGAGTAGATTTTAATTTGATAGTAAGTAAATGTAATAGTCATATTACACTGTTTGTTTGAAAGTAAAAGACGTCATTACTTAGCATAATGTATATGAGTTCGGAGTTTTATCCTATTATTATACAAAAATAGCAGACAACGAGCCAGTAATATTAATATCACTGACATTAATCCTATCATTACCTATGCAAAACGCATTTTTCACACATTCTATTTCACGACTCCATTACTTTAATTTCATTAAGTCAATTACGATAATAGCGCAATAAACATTAAACTACACTATACATATACGTTTATTTAATAACACTAACAGTAAGAGAGTGCTGTGGCTGTAAAAACGCAGCAATTGTTTATGTAAATGTAGTGAATGTTTATCCTGTGAGAAATCTTCTCCTTAATGAGTTTTATAAACGAAAGCTGGAGACTATTAGGTACGCTCTGCTTATGACAAATGCGACCACACGTCGGCTATAATTGTGTTATCCACGGATGATATTTCACTCCAGAGGTTCGTACAGTAATCACTATTGGGAGCAAAGCAATATGTTCCCTGCTAAAACGCCTCCACCAAGATTAAATTATTATTCATTTTAATAATGTTTTCTGCATTAAAAAACAGAAAAAAATATTTTATCCTTTTTCTCACCTCGACAAAAGGTTCAGAATTTATTTTTAATTTAAATATAGGATTTTTTTCTTGCAAGATCTGTTCTGTGGTCAGCAATATTTTCTCTTAATTACTTGGGAAAAATCTTTTCCTTGCACAATCATTTTGTTTTGCACGTTTCGCAACCGAGAAAAGTGCATTAAAAATTTTATAGAAGTGTTTTTTACAAGTTACTTAGACGATAACTTTGTGTCAGCCTTGTATGACCCAATCTTAAACGATGAATTTTGACCAGTTCCCCTCTCTTAAGATCACTGAGAAGTAGTAGTAGTAGTTAGGTTATAGTATTGAAATAAAATCACAAATAGATGTCAACACATTTTACCTGTCAGAAACGTTACATTGTGACATTTTTACTAGCAAAAACGCTCTGTTTGAATAATCATTATTGTTTTATTAAAAATGAACAATTATTCACACGAAGAAAAGTACCTAACATATTTGTAAGGAGTATTATTTTAAAACAAGTTATATTTTACAATTTCTGATAGGTGAAAAGTATTTATTTTATTTCAGGACCATGGCTAACACCATAAAAAAGTCACTTTTATAAAATATTAAATTAGATATGCGCGATTATGAAATGAGCACAATAAAATATGATTATTGGATTAGATGCAGAATTTAATTCTTTAGAACATTTATTTGAAGCATTATTGTCTAAAATTAATAGGCCACAATTTTTTTCAAGGTCATATACCGCATTGAAGTATTTACATGAAAATGGACCCGAGTTATAAAATTTCAACATAAAATTTTTCGTTGAATCAATGTTCGTATTAGAAATCGTACAAGTCAAAACCAAAGAGAGAACTAATTTTATAAACAAAAGAATTTCGTAGAAGTACTAAAATTTACTAAGTATTTAAACAATATTAACAAACAAACAATTATTTCCTACAAATCATTCCAGATTTTAATGAATAAGCACGTTTTAAGACCCTTACAATCCGATTTTAACACTTACGATGATGTCTCTCTCTCTCTCTCTTTCTGTGTGTGGGTGTGTGCACGCGTGTGTGTGTGTGTGTGTGTGTGTATGTGTGTGTGTTGGATAAACAATCTCTCAAATTCAATAAGACTTAAGACCAGATTCCTCAATCTGACATTAAGGGAAAGGGCTGCTTAGGTTTTGGAAACAATTGGACAACCGGAAGTAGTAGTTTCTTAAATGAAAATTTTCTAAATATTATTTTTTTAAATTTATGTAATTACGAATATTAAAGAGTACAAAATAAATATATAAAATATGCTGTGGTAATAAATATGACAGCCCAAACAATTCCATAGAAATCAATTAAAATATTTGAATGTTTGTAATTGACGAATAAATGTCAGTATCAAAAATGCAGAGATACATTTAAAATTATAGATACATAATGTGTATAATATATACCATAAACAAATACGGCCAATTTCGTCAAGGAATTGAAAGAAATATTTAGAACTATGGGAGGAAAAAAATAGATTTAATTAATTTTTTTTGAGAGTACCAGATATGTTTAATACAATACTTATGTAGCCTAATATGAATATGCAATAATTTTGTGCTGGCCGCAACAGATTTTTATGTTTTAAATTTATTAAATCTTCTCTACAATACCCTCCAAGTAGAAAAATTAAATCTCTATAACAGCACGAATTAGCCTAAAATAATATCTCTGCCGAAATAGCACTGAACGAAATAGAAATGCACTAGGAGTACCCCGTAATTCAGCGTTCGGTTCATTTCGAGTTTGTAGTTTGTGCGTAAATGATCGGTGAAATCAAGTTGGCAAATATTGTGTCCGTTGTCCTCACCGCAATGAGTTCGAGGAAATGCAGGATAATTTAGTGTTTAATTACTCCTGCCTCGTGGTGTATTGCGTTTCCGTAAATAAGAACGCAATTTGCCTGGACAAATATCGAAGTAAGAATAGATTGTATTTCCCATTATTAGAATTTTTGGCCTTCAAAGTTAAGAGCTTCTCGATAGATGGTGAATTATAAACCAATCAGTTATAAAGGATAATTCTTGATTTTTCCACAACCTTGACCTTGTTATTACTTCTTAATTATCTACATATTCATGAATATTACAGCAACGTCGCTGCGATTCATCAATGGTAAACAAAACCATATTAATTTGGTTAAAATTTCTATTTTTAAGGATGGTATTGTCTTTGGTCAAAAAAATCGATGGTGAGTTTTTAATGAATAAGCATGTTTTTGGATCCCTGGAAAACAACTTTACTAGTTTTACGATGATGTATGTATGTATGTATGTATGTATGTATGTATGTATGTATATATGTGTGTGTGTCTTTGTCTGTGTGTGAGACGAGAACTCCAATACAATAATTCTAAAAATTGTAATTCTTTCGTATCCCTTTTCTTCTTTTCTTTACATCTATATGAAGAACTAATTAGATTTTGGTTATAATTGGTATTTGAAGTTCTTAAAAGTATTTCTTGAAAGAACGCAGTTAATGATAGAATATACCCTGCCAACAGGACCGAATAGCTTCGGGAGAATACTTTGTATATTGGATATTTCAGTCCTTTCTAGCTTTCTGGCAGGACTTTTAAGCATACCAAAATATTCCTCAGATTTTAAGCTTTATGCGCATTTTTTGAACGAGCCTTTACCTTTATTAATAAGCAAGTTACGACAAGTTAAAGTATATTGTAATCAGTATCGAAAATGTTACGCGTCGGGAGCCGTGTTTCTGCTGCAGTAACGAATTTTGACTCTAAAAATTATAATTCTTGGAGTTTTTCCGTATTTGCTAGATGCTACGGTGTTGTTAAAAACATAATAAAAACAAAAAATATAGAAACAGTCCAATGGGAAATTGATGGAAATCGCACAAAAATATCTACCTTTGCTTTAAAACTTGAAAATCAAGAAGGTAAAGTTCATATTCAATACGGAATACCGGCCTAACTTGTTAATTACTATTTTTCTTAATTCTTTATAATATCGTTTGTTTTATTTGTGTATATTTTTGAAAGATTATATATTTTTTTCAAATGCAATGAACGTTTTTGTACCTTACTCCAAAATTATATTCTACGCCCTGGTTTTTGAAAATGTTATACTTAATTTTGATTTTTTAAACCGCTGTGTTAAAATAATTATTACAAACTGCTGCAAGTTAACCATAATACTGCTAGAAGGTCAGGCTTATGAGCGGTGTGATATACTTCTAGCAGGGCTCACGCTTTGTACAACTGTACGCTAAGCGCTTCCAGCAGGACAACGCTTTGTACGTTCTATCATTAAATATCATTTTTTGATATTTTATATGGTTATCAATATAAAAGAATATCTTATTGTCTATACTATTTGATTACATACTTTCGTTCATATTCAGTAGATATTTAAAGAATTATAACAAGATTCACTTTCATAAATGTTTTGCTAGAATATTGGAAAAAGCTGATATTTTCAAATAATTCTGTTGTGTCAAGTGCAATTTACATTATGTATGTTCGTCTTATAATTTTATTGGATTTACAGAATCTTTTCCAAGGAACTTTCGGTATGGGATTTGTACAAAATACATAGAATTGATGGAAGGTAATATGTGCTGACCTGGTGAAATATTCGGTTAGAATTTGTCATGTGTCAATCAATATGATGCACAAATATGTGGTTTGACGTTTGTGAATCACTTCTGCCTAGTACAGGTAATAAATGCATACATACTATACATGCATATATAAATGAGTAAAAAAGTAAATATAATATCAACTTGTATTCCCTACGAGGGGGCGTAAAAGGTTCAAAATATTGCTAGATTTAGGGCCCAATTCTCAATTTTCACCGGAGTTATACGCAGTGAAAATTTTTCACTTTATCGCTATTCTCAATTTCAAAGTGATTTGATATAAATGAGTGAGAAAGTGTGATATTGTTTGTATTTGCCGTAAATTGAAAATATTGGCTGCGCATAATAAGAAAATATGAATTTGGTGCATGTATTTCTTCACATTTGACAGATAATATCATGACAATGACAAGTGATATGATATAAATTTATCATTTCATATCATATCACAATGGTGAAAATTGAGAATTGGGCCCTTAAATCTTAAATCATTGACATTATAAATTGTTTTCAAGTAAACAATATGTAAACCATGCCATAGTTGTTAGACCTCAGGCATTGATGCCATTTTGTGTAATTCAAATTTCTCTTTAAATAATATATTTGAGTCATAGCTATTAAACAGTTTATTGGGAAAACTAAAACCTACCCACATGAAGAAGACATATATTCATATAAGTATTTATTTGATATACACTTGAAAGATATTCGAAACATTTGTGTTAACCTTTACAAATATCTGAGAAATGTCTTTCTCTTTATATGTATAAAATTGTAGGTTATACAAAGGGTTCACTTCACCCTTGTCTGTTCTGGTGGGACGGGGCCGCACCACATAAGGAAGTGAAAACTTGGAGAACACTTGGCAACTCGACAGTTCCAACGGCCAGCTAGGCTTTTACAACTGTCATTTGCCAAAACCTTCGGCATTTCTTCAACAATTTCTCCAAAAAGATATTAATGTTCCAAGTGTCAAGGTTTCGATAAGAGATATTTGTTACAGAACACAAGTTTTGTTTCTTTCATTTGTCATAAGATTCGAATTTTGAGGGTACATGTTGAAGTAATATCAATAAAGTTATAAATAATAACTACGTACCTAATTTTCTCTCCAAGATACTCTAAATAGTTAATAATATATATTTCCATATTCAATTTCACACACATCCGCACTGTAAATAATCTACATCACTACTAGACTATACTACTGCAAATAAATACACAAATCTACTAATCTGTACCTGTTAGTGACGCCTGCTTTGATTGATTTAATACATTTATATACATTATGGCTCGTAGTATGATCACGGGTTTAATTAAAACGCTGTTTTAAGAAATGTCAAATTTCATTATTTAATAATAAATAATATCAAATTTATATTATATTTTTTTTAAAGCAGAACATAGTTTGTATTCAAACAAATATTTTTTTAAAAAAATCGTTCTTTAAACATGCGGCTGAAATTAAATATTTAAATTTTAATTTGACCTTTCTAAAAACAGTGTTTAAGTTAAAACCGTGATCTTAATGCGAGCCATTAGCTGCATTCTTTTTACCAATATCTCACTTCACTTGTTCTCAAAATGAGATGAGATTGAAGTGAGGTGAGCTGAGATAGTTGCTTAACAAATAGAACACAATTTAGAGAAAGAACGGAATACCTATTAACTTTCTCTGTTTATCATATGTTTTATTTATCAGTATGTTGACATTTTCATTTTGTTTTCGAATTTATTTTAAATATCTGACAAGGTGGACCCGCTAAGACAATGAAATGTCAAAGAATAAATCTACATCGTACGAATTTTCATTGCAAATAACATTATAAAACAATTCAATTTATTTATTAAATTTATAATTAAAGAAATACAATTTCACTTATCAATATTAAATCATCAACATTAACACTTTCTTAAATATTCATTTTTAAATAAAAAATAACACTGAAAAAAGACCCCCACTCCTCAACTGAGGTGAGACACTCAACAAGCATCACCCCGCAAGGTAACTCAGTATCGGCAAGGGGGGAGGAATCCGCCTCACTTCATCTTATCTCAGTTGGGACAAATAGAATTGTCAAAATTACTAAGACAACTGAGGTGAGCTGAGATGAACTGAGATTGTGTGTAAAAAGAATGCACCTATTATGTTTATTGCAGTAAAACAAATATAACAGGAAGAAAATGATGATACAAATTCTGTATTATAAAAAGAATTGTGCCAATAATACAACCAAATAATGTAAATTAACACGTTGGCTGCGGAAGTCAAAAATGCTGTCTTGATTTCGGTGCGGTATTGGTCCCCGGAGACCAAAATCAAACTTAACTTACCATATTTTGGCTACTAGTTGTATTAAAACTTAGTATGTCAATACAGAAAACTGTTACTTGGTCATGTATGTAGTCATGTCTGCGCCAGGAATGGCCTCCGAAGACCGGAACCGCACCAAGTAAATTATAAAAAAAATGTAAAAATAGAAAATAATCAGACATGCAGTCGTTTGTAAATTATTTATTTCCTGGCCGACGTTTCGACTTTAACAAAAGTCTTCTTCAGGGCTAGAAATAGTCAAAATTGTAAAGTAGCAAGTGGATCCCCTATACGACCCATTGGAAAGTCCCAGGTGAAAATAGTAAAATAAATAAATAAATATGTTGTGTCTGGTCAATTTTTAAAAAATAAATTAAGCTGGAGCGCCCTGAACACATGAAATATGTAAAATCAAACAACACGTACTTGTGGTGATACACGTTTTCATTTTACAATTTTTCAAAAGTTTTTTGAATTTTACATATTTCATGTGTTCAGGACGCTCCAGCTTAATTTATTTTTTAAAAATTGACCAGACACAACATATTTATTTATTTATTTTACTATTTTCACCTGGACTTTCCAATGGGTCGTATAGGGGATCCACTTGCTACTTTACAATTTTGACTATTTCTAGCCCTGAAGAAGACTTTTGTTAAAGTCGAAACGTCGGCCAGGAAATAAATAATTTACAAACGACTGCATGTCTGATTATTTTCCATTTTTACATTCTGAAATCAGTCGATCATCGTAATCAACCATAAAAAAAAATGTTGACAAATTTTCTATATTTATGAAAATACTGAATTAATTTTAATTTCGAAATAACATAATTGAATAGAAATGTTTGAAAAACAATTAATTAGGTATATATTTATAACGACAGGTTTTATTTTAGATAAATTATTCACATTTTCTGCTTCTTTATTTATTAATACTTTGTTGTTCCTGATTATTACTAATGAAAGATAATATTTGCTTTCTTCGACTACCCATAGTAGTTGTGTCTCAGTCACTGTTTCACTTAAAACTAACACCATACTACTTGTGATGTGCATTCAAACTTACATTGGTCGCCGGAGACCAATGCCGCACTGAAGTAAAAATTATTACTTCAGTGCGGTACTGTCTCCGGAGACCAATAACGAATTATTTGAAATTTGTAAAATATATGACAAGAACTATTAGTAGCTACATTTCATTTAAAGTATTTCTAGGACCCATAGTTACAAAGATATAAGATCCGTAAGTTGGGAAAGTTTTATGAAAAATGGTACCGCACTAGACAAATACAGGTTATTGGTCCCCGGCGACCAATGCCGCAGTCAACGTGTTAAAAATATAAAGATCTGTTGTGGTCAGCACAATACCTCTCGTCATTTTCGTTCCGTTACATACGTAACTCTCGAATTTAACGTTTCTTGTACACACAAATAATTCTAATTATATCTATTCTTTCATTCTATAAGGAATCTTATCTTACTTTTCTAAAATGATCAAGATAGTTCCAATTCATTGACGGGATTGGCGGTATTTCTTCAGGATATAAATATGTACTATTACTATTAAAATACGAATATATGAGAAACAATTTGTTGTTTAAATTCAAATTTAGAAAAATACTACCTTTTTTACCTCTCGCTAAGAGAGGTATTGGATTCATGCTAAAATTCGCATATCCAGATTTTATTGAATAAGCACGATTTAAGGTTCCTAGAATCCGAATATAACATTTTTAAAATGATGTCTGTGTGTGTGTGTGTGTGTGTGTGTGTGTGTGTGTGTGTGTGGATGTGTGTATGTGTGTATGTGTGTATGTGTGTATGTGTGTATGTGTGTATGTCTGGATGTTGTAGCCACAATTTCTCAAAAACTATAAGACTTAAAAAATATTTAACTGCAGTTTCCTCAATCTGACATTCCTGGGAAGAGCTGAAAAGGTTTTGGTAACAATTGAACAACCAAAAGTAGTAGTTTCTTAGAAAAATTCTTCTAAATATAAATTTTTGGGAGTTTTTTTTATTAAATATTGAAGAACATAAAATTCTCCATCTAATACACTTAAAATTTTTATTATATCTTGTATAGATTTAGAGATAAAGACACTATAATTTATAGAGTAAAC
Organism: Ophonus ardosiacus; assembly: GCA_943142095.1. Classification (NCBI taxonomy): domain Eukaryota; kingdom Metazoa; phylum Arthropoda; class Insecta; order Coleoptera; family Carabidae; genus Ophonus; species Ophonus ardosiacus. Next base: position 8,413,551 of record OW964830.1, on the reverse strand, counting down.
TAATCGCAGAGGCCAAGGCACTAAGGAAACCAGTTGACAAATTTCTGTTTATAACATGACACATGTCAAATGCATATATTCACCAGAAATACCGCTAATCTGGTTAATGAATTGGAACAATCCCTGACATGAAAATGATATAAAATAGATATAATTAGAATTATATGTGTGCAGAAGACATGTTAAATACAATAAAAAATAATATTTGGGTAAAGTTCTGTAATATTTTGTTATAAAACGACGGTTCGAAAGGGAAGTGCAATACAATACATGTAGCCTAATATGGAAATGGCGAGAGGTCTTCTGCTGGCCACAACAGATTTTTTAGTTTAAGTTCTGTAATTTATTATTTTAACCCAACGTTTCGGTACCATAAACTGGTGCCTTCTTCAGGGGATAAAATGACATATTTTTTTGAAATAACAAAAACAACAAGTAACCAAGGTAACAAAATTTAGAGTTTGCATTAAATTTTTTCTGCTTACTTCATAGAATCTGGAATATCTGCTCGTGAATTGCATACATTTATTTAAGTGCATTGAAAAAGCAATCTCCAAAAATAATTAGTAATATTCGCTAATGAATAGCAATGTGGTAATGAAGTGTGCAATAAAATTTCCTTTTAAGGGTAGAATAAATTTCTTAATTTCATTTTTACGTCGTACTGCTCATGAATAAAATTTGAAGCTTAAAATTTGAGTATTGTAAGTGAAGTCCTTGTAAGTTAGCGGGGTTAGATGAATATAAATTACGATTTAAAAACAGGTTGTTAATTTAGAAACTTCTTTAGCATTCATAAAGTCGAAAACGTGAAAAGTATGACTTATTCTTCATCAGAATTCACCCCACAATTTGAAACAAAAACCTTTTCCCCCAATAAAACATCGTGTAACGTGACAACATTTCATTTACCCTGGAAAAGAACAACTAAAAATGTTTAATATCTCGTCGACAAGGCAGCGTCTAATAATGTTGTTTAGCCCCTCGTGTAGCCAACTTGACAAGCAATAAATAACTGCCAGGTCTCAAATGCCAAAGTGTAGACAGTGTACGTTCAGCTCGAAAATACATAACAGGAAATTAAAAAGCGTCACAGGGCCCACAAAGAAAAAATTTCCATGAGAGAGCAGGCATCAGGCAGCAAGCAACAGCCGTTTCGGAGTCTATCGGCTATGAAACGCAATATTAGCGGATGTTACAGATTCGTGTTGTTCACTGGAGAAATTGTCATGTTTACTGCAGGAAATTGCATGGATATTTTTGTTTTTTAAAGATTTTCTTTTCATAGGTACCTGTACAGGGAAATAGAAAACATTGCCCAAAGCGAAACGGCTGAAAAATGATGTTTTAAAATTCATCGAACTTTGAAAGTAAACAGAAGTTTAATATTAGAAATAAAGTTAAGTAACAGTTTCTGCAATAAGTTATAACTTACCTAGTTTTCATATTTAAAGAAAAAAAATCTGTTGTGGCCAGCACAAAACCTTCCGTCAATTCGATGTATTTTGTATATATCCCATACCAAAAGTTTCTTGAAAAAGATTCTGTATATCCTATAAAATTGTAACACGAACATACTATTTTTTACAAATTCTATACCGAAAGTTCCTTTCCCTATTTTATTAGGGGTCGCTGTTTCTTACTCTTCTCTTTTAATCATTCCTGTCCAACGCATCTTCTTCACACAATTCTTCCTCTCTCAAATCTTCTCCTACACAGTCCTTCCATCTTCTTCTCTTTGGAGGGACACTCTATCATATTCACATATAACTTTCTCACCCTATACTTTCAACTTTGGTTTTTCATTTGACACTGACATCTTTCAATTAAATTTTTCTGAATATATCTGTTGTTTCCATAATTTTAACAAAGCTGACTAATTTTTGAAAGTTAATCTCTCTTAATGTCGCTATAACTATATCTATTTAATATGAACGAAACTGTATAATCAAATCTTATAGAGAATAAGATATTCTTTCATACTGATAATCACAAAATGTCGAAAAATAATATTTAATTGCGTTTTTTCAAGAAAAACTGTTAAAAACTACAAATAAGGGTACTTCCGGTGGATCAATTAAAACCAAAATCTAATCAACTCTTCATATAGATGTACAGAAGAGGAATACGAAAGAATTTTAATTTTTAGAATTGAAGTATTGGAGTTATCGTCGGAGAAAAATTTGTCACACACGGACATACATACACACACACGGACACACACACACACACACACACACACACACACACACACGGACACACACACACATACACACACATACAGACATCATCTTAAAAATAGTAAATTCGTATTGTAGGGACCCTAAAACGTGCTTATTCATTAAAAACTCACCACCGATTTTTTTGACCAAAGACAATACCTTCCTTACCTAAAGGTGACGGAAGATAATAAATTGAAGAACCGCATGATTGGGTGAGTTAAGAGAAAGTGATGGTTAATAAAATTTAAAAAATCATACTTGACACGTTTCACAAGATTTCAGTCTTTGAATTAACCTCTCGGTCATTTATCAAAGACTGGCCGAGTCAACCAGAATCACAGACGTGTTTTGCCCTTGGATAGGCCATAGGCCAGTCTCTGATAAATGAGATTGATTCAGAGACTGAAATCTTGTGAAACGTATCAAGTATGATTTTTAAAATTTTATTAAAACAGTTTCACCAAGTACTGTAATTGTACTTTGAAAATTTTTTATTATTGGTTGTGATGAAAACGGTCCAGGGTTGATTCTGACAGACGTCATCCGTCAAAATTGAAACTTCAAAATTATATGCATTTTTCAAATAGCACGTACGTAACTCCTGGAGTGTCCCATGGCAGCTTCGAGAGCTCGTGGTATACGGGTCCGTGAAGTTGGCACGTCATTGGAAGCACAAATATACTTTTTTATATTAGTAGTTAGTGCATCGTTAGTGCTCTTTTGTGCTTTAATATTTTTGGAATTCATACAACGGTTCATGAGATAATTAACATTATTTATTGGCGTGCCAACTTCACACCCAGCACGTCATTATTAAAATATCAAATAGTTTAATACATCTTTTGTTAGTGCTTCGTTAGTGCTCTTTTGTGCTTTAAATATTTTTGAAATTCATAGAACGGTTCACGAGAAAATTAAAAGTATTTAATGACGTGCCAACTTCACACCTAGCACGTCATTAGTAATATATGAAATTGTTAAATACAACTTTTGTTAGTGCTTCGTTAGTGCTCTTTTGTGCTTTAAAAATTTTTGAATTTCATACAACGGTTCACGAGATAATTAACATTATTTAATGACGTGCCAACTTCACACCTAGCACGTCATTAGTAATATATGAAATTGTTTAATACAACTTTTGTTAGTGCTTCGTTAGTGCTCTTTTGTGCTTTAAAAATTTTTGAAATTCATACAACGGTTCACGAGATAATTAACATTATTTAATGACGTGCCAACTTCACACCTAGCACGTCATTAGTAATATATGAAATTGTTTAATACAACTTTTGTTTGTGCTTCGTTAGTGCTCTTTTGTGCTTTAAAAATTTTTGAAATTCATACAACGGTTCACGATATAATTAACATTATTTAATGACGTGCCAACTTCACACCTACCATCTCATTAGTAAAATATCAAATTGTTTAACACATCTTTTGTCAGTGCTTTAAAATTTTTCGAAATCCATAAACCCGTTAATGAAATAATTAATATTATTTATTGATATGCCAACTTCACACCTAGCACGTTATTAATAAAATTTTTGTTATTGCTCCGTTAGTGCTCTTTAGTGCTAATTTTTTTTTTTTTTTTTAGAAATTCATAAACCGTTTCACGAAATAATTAAAATTACGTGTTAAATGATATAATGGCTGTTTAGATACGATTTTGTTTTATTATTTTAATACAGGACAAGACATACTTAGGGCCGGTTTTTCAATATCTGGTTAAAATTTTAACTAAGAGTTAAATAAACAAAATTGAATGTCAAATGACAGATTTATTATTGCTGTGAACAAAATGATCCAATATTGTTTAGAAGTTAAAATTTTAATCAGAGATGTAAAATATTTGTTTGTATAAAAAATATTCGTTTAAATTTAATTAAGTGAAATCAAATAATAAAATACGCATTCTAAATGATTGAAAAATTTCTCGAGTATGGGCCTTTAGGTTCCAAAATTTTTATTATAATTCGTTGTCACATAGGACGTTTCGGAGACAAATTGTTCCATTTCTCGTATAAGTGAATATAAACATTTGCACCCTTCTTCTTTATTTGAAACTAGATAGACTACCGATGTTTTACTTCCTGCCAATAGTGCAATAATAAAAAGTGATCCGTGAAATATTAATCAAAACTTTTAAAATTTAGTAATAAAGGCTTTTACTTTACTTAAAGCTCCTTATAGATTTTATTGAAAAAAAAAAAAAATTAAAATAAAATATAACTCAAAACTTTTCATATTAACATGTTAATACCTTTACGCACGTATGTAAGGGAAAACTGGCAGGTATACGATTACGAATGATTAACTGGAAGTGAAAGTGATACTTTGTTTTAAACTCTGAATAGTCGTTAGTAGTAAATATGGGGCACGGAAGATCACGTGAGCTATCATATGTTTTGTCCCTTCTTCACTTCGGACTCGATCTTAAGCTCTGTCTCATGCTAGCTTTAGACCACCTTTAGACTATATTTTATAAAGCAGTACGCATGCGTCAGTTTGAATAGCTGTCACATTTCTAGCGGTAAATACGAAAATACAAAATGGCAACAATTTCGACTCAACACGCACACTCATTCTTAAATTTCATAACACAGTGCGCATGCATCAGTTTGAATAGCTGTCACATTTCGTATTTACCGCTAGAAATGTGACAGCTATTTTTGTGCAACCGCACGTGAAGTTAACACTTCGCGCCCACAATATAGGCCGTGTGATTGAATTTCGCGGCCGCTGCCATAGTAACGGCCGTTAATCAAAATGTCACTTTGACATTCGAGAGTTGACATGACAGAAAATAATATGATTATAACAGTGATATTTTTAAAATACATAAATAAATTTACTATTTTATTAATATTATTAATTGGCTAGCATGGCGACCGGCAGGAATTTCTGAAAGGTGGTCCATATTACTGTATGCGTAGATATACATTTGTGATAAAAATGTGGTCGTCAATGTTACAATTTTTGAAAAAAATCATACCTGACACGTTTCACAAGATTTCAGTCTGAATCAATCTCTCGGTCATTTATTAGAAATTGTCCACACAACGAGACAAAAAGGCGCATTTTACTCTTAATGGAGCTCATCAGTGTGGTGTCCTCTAGAAGACAATGACTACATTGAGTGTACGAAAGACAAATCATCCAAGAAGATGAGAGGTAAATAACCACATGTAGAGCCATCTACTAAGAACGCTATAAGCTTGGCCATTATTATTGTCGTTACATTATGTTTATAGAATTTTATCGATATTGCTATAACTTGAAATACCTATACGAATAACTAGCAAAGGATTAATTTATTTCGAAATTCAAAGGTAATGCAATTGCGCCATCTTGCACTATGCTACCGGCGTCCATGTGTACTAGGCCTGCACGTCATTGAATACATAATTTTAATTATTTCATGGAAGAATATGAGATTTTCAAAATTTTTGGAACAAAAAAGAACACTGTCTGCATTGTGTAAAGTATCAACTTTACACATCGGAGTATAAAATAGTATATTATGTGGCAAGTGTGTGAAGCTGAAATTTTTACATGAGGGTGGAGATTGCGACACGAGCCAAAGGCGAGTATTGCAAACCACCCGAATGTAAAATAGGCTTCACACACGTTTTACATACTATACTTTTTCTACGACCTTGCAATAAAATATATTTTTTCTTCACATTGTCATTCTTTAAACGTAAACCCTCTGTATTATCGACTTGTGTAACCATGGTTACCAACGTTACGGGTGTTTAACAGCTTTATTTTATTAAAATACAATTCAGTTTGTAATATTTAAAATAATAAACGGTGCGTGAAATATTACTTCACGCACAGTGTGCAAAAACTCAAACTTCACACATAAAAATTGATACGTGAAGTATTCACTTCACGCAAGGGAGTAGAAAACAGTCTTTTACGTTCTGCGTATTCATAGTACCCATGTAAATATTAACTTTTCATGACTGTTTTCGAAAAAAATTATTTGATATTTTTTAATGATGTGCTAGGTGTGAAGTTGGTAATATTAATTATTTTATGAACTGTTCTATGAATTTCAAAAATTTTTGAAGCACAGAAGTGTTGGAATTATGTGAACAAACATTTTTCATATGTTACTATGTTTTATATGTTAAAAAATAAAACGTAGTAGTCTAGATAATACTGTTTTGTGATACTATTGTTATATGTCATATGTGTAAAGAATAAAATATATTTCAACTTATATTGGTCTCTTCTGCTTTAAAATTCAACAGGTTATGGGCCCAGGAGAGGCCAGTAGAGTCTAGTAAAGGACAGTTATAAAAAAGGCATATTAAAAAGACTAACTACAAAATAAAAATGAGTTCCAATATTCCATCTATCGATAAGCTTAGAGGACGAGAAAATTATGCGTCATGGAAATTTGCAATGAAAGCGTATCTTAGATTGGACGATTTGTGGAATGTTGTGGAAGGGACTGCAAAAGCAGATGAAGTCAAAGAAAAAGATAGAAAAGCTCTATCAAAAATAATTCTCTTAGTAGATCCCATTAATTTTCCGCATATAGAGAATGCTTCTACAGCCAAAGAAGCGTGGGAAAATCTTCAAAAGGCTTTTGAAGATTCAGGTCTTACAAGAAAGGTTGGTCTTCTGAGACAATTGATAACAACGCAGTTGGAAAATTGTCAATCAGTAGAAGAATATGTTAATAAAATAGTATCTACTTCACAACGTTTAAGAGATATTGGTTTTGAAGTAAAAGATGAATGGGTTGGTACTCTTTTACTTGCCGGACTTCCGGAAGAATACAAACCCATGATTATGGGGCTGGAAAGTTCGGGAATACAAATTACAGGAGATGCCATTAAAGTAAAACTTTTACAAGAAATTAAAATTAATCCGGAAACCAAGACTACTAGCAGTGAAGCAGCTTTATATTCTCAAGGACAGAAATTTAAAAAGAAATCTCCTCGGTGTTATGCCTGCAATAAATTAGGCCATTTTGCTTCAAATTGTAGAAATAAAGAAAATGTTAACAAATACAATAACAAGAATGACAAATATCAAGATTGTAGAAATAAAGAAAATGTTAACAAATACAATAAAAAGAATGACAAATATCAAGACTCCGTTCATTGTAGTACATTTTTGGCATATCTGTCAGCAGCAGAAAATTCAAAAAATGACAATGCCTGGTATTTAGATTCATGTGCTTCAAATCACTTGTCAAAAAACATCACAAATATGAGAAATGTCATTTCAAAATCAGATTTGAAGATTATGACTGCTGATAAATCATATCTAAATGCTGAAGCTATTGGTACTACAGATATTAATTTATTAAATGATGGCAAGAACAATGCAGTGACAGCACACGATGTATATTACGTGCCAGATATTGCTACCAATTTATTATCCGTTAGCAAGATTGTCAGTAAAGGACATGAAGTAATATTTGATAAAAATGGAGGCCGTATAATTGATTTAAAAGGTAAAGTGGTAGCTACAGCTTCAGAACTTAATGGTATTTACAAAGTGGATATGAAAAATGAAAAAGAAATTGCCACTAATCGAGTATATTTAGCTGAAACAGAAAAAAAATTATGGCATCGAAGATTGGGTCATTTAAATCGAAAAAGTACAAATTTATTAAAGAAAATGGCATATGGCGTTGAAAATGTCAAAATCTGCAATATTCCGTGCGAAATCTGTCTACGCGGTAAACATTCAAGACTTCCTTTCAAACCAAGTCACACAAAATCCTTAGAAATGCTAGAATTAATACACACGGATATTTGCGGACCAATGGAAACGAAATCCATTGGAGGTAGTAAATATTTCCTTATATTCATTGATGATTTTTCCCGCTTCACATATGTATATTTTTTACGAGAAAAAAATCAAGTAAATGATATATTCGCCGAGTTTTGCAGCATGGTGGAGCGACAAACGAAAAAGAAAATAAAGACATTGCGTTCTGATAATGGATCAGAATTCACAAATAATGAATTTAAGAAACAGTTAGCTGCTGCAGGTATTCGCCAACAACTAACAGTAAGATATTCCCCTCAGCAAAATGGAGTAGCCGAAAGAGCCAATAGGACAATAGTCGAAAAAGCTAGAAGCATGTTACAAGATTCAGGTTTACCAAAGACATATTGGGCAGAGGCAGTAGCGACTGCTGTTTATCTAAATAATAGATCTCCATGTGTAGCAGTAAAAGGAAAAACTCCGTACGAAATTTGGACAGGAAATAAACCTGATTTAAGCCATATCCGAATTTTTGGTTGTGAAGCAATGGTCCACATTCCTAAACAGTTACGAAAAAAATGGGATGCAAAATCAGAAAAACTACTTTTTATTGGTTACTGCAATGAAACAAAGGGATACAGATTTATAAATCGAGCAACAAAGAAGATTACGATCAGCAGAGACGTTGTATTTCTAGAAACAAGGATATTAGAAAATAATGAAAACAAAACAGAATTACAACAAGAGAAGATAAATAAATTTTTCCTATCATTTGACGAAGAAAGTCAAGAGGAAGAAAAAGTGTCAGAAGAAAATCCTAATGAAGAATCAAATCAAAATGAAGTTATAAATCCTATTGAAGAATTGTATCAAAATGAAGATTTAAATCCTATACAAATTCCAAAACGTTCATCTCGTTTATCCAAACCAAAATTGATGCCCGATTTCATTACTTACTTAGCATGTAATAATTATGATGAACCGCAAAATTATGAAGAAGCAATAAGTAGTTCTAATGCTGAAAAGTGGATAGAAGCAATGAGAGATGAATTGGAATCATTCGCAAAGAATAACACATACGAATGGGTAAATCTACCACCAAATAGGAAGCCTCTCACAACTAAATGGGTATATAAAATTAAAGAAAGCGGAAGATTTAAAGCACGTTTAGTAGTCAAAGGTTGTGCCCAAAAGGAAGGGATAGATTATGCAGAAACATTTTCTCCGGTTGTGAAATATACATCTCTACGCTATCTTTTTACTCTTGCTGTAAAAGAAAACTTGAAGATTGACCATTTAGATGTCAAAACAGCTTATCTTCATGGCTATCTAGATGAAGAAATTTACGTAGTACCGCCAAAGGAAACTATTTCCAATTCCGAAGATAAAGTATGGCGTCTAAAAAAATCTATGTATGGTCTTAAACAAAGTGGACGATGTTGGAATTTCCGTCTTCATCAGATTCTTATGGAAATGAATTTAACACAGTCGAATGCTGACCCATGTATTTACTATCGACGAAATGAAAAAGAAATTATTATTATAGCAGTCTACGTTGATGATCTGCTTCTCTTTACTGATAAATCAAATTCGAAGGAATTCGTGAAGAAGAAGTTAGAATTACAGCTAGACATGAAGGATCTTGGAGAAGTAAAGAATTGCCTTGGCATGCGAATTACACGAGACTTCGAAGCTGGTAAACTTTGGATCGACCAAACTGAATATATAAAGAAAATTTTAGAGAAATTTCACATGACAAATTGTAATCCCGTTTCAACTCCCATGGTTATTGGCCAGAAACTGATGGAAACACCAGAAGAGACAACGTGTTCCAGCAGCGTACCGTATCAAGAAGCCGTAGGTAGCTTATTATACTTGTCACAAATTTCTAGACCAGATATTGCTTATTCAGTAAATTCAGTTAGTAAATTTAGTAAAAATCCTAAAAATATGCATTGGCTTGCTGTGAAGCGAATTTTTCGGTATTTAAAAGGAACCGAGAATTTGAAATTAGAATTTTGTAGAAATAGTAATTCAAAGTTAGAATGTTTTAGTGATGCAGACTGGGGTAATGAAAGTAACAGTAGACATTCAATCACTGGTAGTGCATTTAGACTGAATGGTGGTTTAATTTCTTGGCATAGTAAAAAACAAAGAACAATTGCTTTATCCACTGTGGAAGCAGAATATATGGCTTTGTCTTTCACCGTGCAAGAAACATTGTGGTTAAGAATGTTAATTAAAGAAATTGAACAAAACCAAATTTTAGAACCTACAGTTATATTTTGCGATAATTTGGGGGCAATTCATTTAGCAAAAAATAATATTACCAGTCAACGATCAAAACATATTGATATAAAACATCATTTTATTAGATCCCATATACAAAATAAAACTGTTATCGTAGAACATTTACCTACAGATAAAATATTATCAGATTTACTAACTAAACCACTAGGGAAAATGAAACATAAATATTTTGTTAACGAATTTGGTCTAGTGTAATAGTTTGTTGACACTGTAAAAAAAAAAAAAAAATGTTTATTCAAGGGGAAGTGTTGGAATTATGTGAACAAACATTTTTCATATGTTACTATGTTTTATATGTTAAAAAATAAAACGTAGTAGTCTAGATAATACTGTTTTGTGATACTATTGTTATATGTCATATGTGTAAAGAATAAAATATATTTCAACTTATATTGGTCTCTTCTGCTTTAAAATTCAACAAGAAGAACACTAAAGAGCCGCCTCGGTGGCCGAGCGCGTTAAGGCAGCGTTCAAGCGACCTTCACCGCTCGGCTCTGGGGTCGTGGGTTCGATTCCCACCAGGGGCTTGGATGTTGTGTGTGTTCCAAAAATATCCCATTAAAAATAGCTCCGGGCCAATGTACGAAAGTATGAGGCCGAAACCAATTTAAAAAAAAAAGAACACTAAAGAAGCACTAATAAATAGTTATTTATTATGCAAGCCGATAAAGAGATACTTTATCGACAAAAGGTGTTATTTTCACTAACCGATAAAGACTCTTTGTTTATTGTCGTGTATAATATACCGGATGTTATGTAAGTAAGCGTACAATGCGTAACCGGTAGGAGCTCTAACCCTATAGATTATAAATCTGGCAATAATTTTTGTTTTACATACTTTCAATAAGAACTGCAGCCCCTTAAAATTGACCAATTACATCATGGTTCAAAAATTTGTAAAAAAATCAATATGTTCTCTGAAAACAATGTTGTTTGTTAAAATTGACTTTTTTGAAATGGTTTACAATTTAAATTCGATTTATTACTTAACTATAGGCAGTTATATTTTTCTAAAAATCAGTGTTGATAAACATGTAGTTTTTCATTGTGAAAGTCGTATATACATATATACAGGGTGTTAATACTAAGTCGTTACACTCAAAATGGTAGTTAGAACTCATTAAAACAAACAACTTTTCTTAGTTCCAATTTTTGATTTGGTGCTCTTTTAGGCTCTCTAAAACATTTGATATTTAAAATTATTTTTCATTTTTTCAAATGACAAAATGGCGATCGATCAAAAATTTCAATACATGTTTTTTTGATAACTACTCCATCGATTTTCGAAAGTAAAACATTTATAAAATCCTTAAATTATCTAGTGCAATATTTGTCATAAACATTTTTTTCAATCTATCCAAAATAAGTATTTATTCTAAAGATGTGCCGACTAGTCGGTAAAGCAGATTATCCGGCCGTTATCGTAGTCAGCGACTATTCGGCAAAGAGCGCCGACTATCCGGCTTTTTACTTTGTATGTATTTCTCAATAAAACGTATGTAGGGGGAATTACTTTAAATAAAAACCTTGATTGTTTATTAATATTTTTATTTTACAATCAGTCTTACACATTTTGAAATGTAAAGCAAAGCATCCTTTCCTTTGGTAATCAGTTTCTAAAATTACTTGCTTGTAAAGAAAACATATATATAACATTTACGTCACGGAAATCCCCGAAACCGTGATCGGCCTCTTTACAACCGACTATCTTCGGCTAGTCGGCTAGTCGGCCAAAGTCATAATCGGCGCATCTATAATATTTATTTACTTGACTTACATAAGTGCAGTGTATTCAGAAAAAACCCTAATTCGGAGAAGGCTATGAACACAGAAACGTATGTCTCATCATTATTCAATTCAAAAATCAAGTTGTCACAATTGATCGTGAAATGTAATTTTAAGGAGAAAAGATAAAGGAGGATACAGATTATTGCCCTTCACCGTTTTCTAATTTATTTCTATTTCTAAAATAAGCATACAAGAATATTTCTTTAGATAACATTTTTGACAATATCTCGTATCAAATTGACATTTAATTAAATACTTTCAAATTGATATACATTTTTTGTTCATAGTCTACTCCAAATTAGGGTTATTTTTAAACACACTGTATTTATAAGCCAATTAAATGAATAAAAACTTTTTTTGGAATAGATTGAAAAAAATGTTTTGGACAAATGTTGTAGTAGATAGTTTAAAGATTTTATAAGTGTTTTACTTTCAAAAATCGATGGAGTGGTTATCAAAAAATCATGTTTTGAAATTTTTGATCGATAGCCATTTTGTCATTTAAAAAAATAAAAAATAATTGTACATGCCAAATGTTTTAGAGAGCCTAAAGGTAACTTTGAAAGAAACAAATTCAATAGTCTTTAAAATAAGGGAGTTATGACGATTATTCGAAAAACAAAAAAACTCAAATAACTACGAACCGGGGCACCAAATCAAAAATTGGAACTAAGAAAAGTTGTTTGTTTTAATGAGTTCTAACTACCATTTTCAGGTGTAACGACTTAGTATTAACACCCTGTATATACAGGTGTCTTAATAAGCTTGCTCACTATTGGTAACTTTTTTATTTAAAGAGATACGAGGTTGGTTAAATGAGTAAAATTGTGCCATTTTATATTAGAAAATTGGTCATGCAGACAAAATAAAAATTGTGTCAGCGGTTCCCGAAATTTGGGACAGAATATATATTTTTTGAATGGAACTATATATTTTTTATTATCTTATTGGAAAGGGTATTTTTTTCTCTTTCCAATAAGGTAATATTCATGTAAATTTTTTTCAAATAAACGAGTTATTTACGTTTAAAAATAAAAATGATCTTTTATTAGTTTATTTAGTCAAGTAAACCATGGACACATTTGTCTTTTATAAAATTATTATTTTATTAACTTATTTTAGAGTAATAACAAAACAATTAAAGAAAATATTCAAATTGATAGCCATTATTTCTTAGGCACATTTCAGCTCTTTTGGAAAGAGAGCCGACCGTTCTACGTAACAGATGCCATATAGCAAGATCATACCTAACTTTTCTTCATTTGTAAAGTTATGAAACATTATTAAACACAGAGAACTTTACAAGGAAAATTATTAAACGTCAAATAAACAAAGACTCAATTGTTTACATGGCTTACTTGGCTAAATAAACTAATAAAACAGTTTACAAAATTTTAATTTTTAACCGTAAATAACTCGTTTATTTGAAAATATTGTACATAATCAACATTACCTTATGGGAAAGAGAAAAAAATATTCTTTGCAATAAGATAATAAAAAATATATGGTTCTATTTAAAAAATATATATTTTGTCCTATATTTTGGGAACCGCTGACACAATTTCTATTTTGTTTACATGACAAATTTTCTAATACAAAATGGCACAATTTTGCTTATTTAACTAACCTCGTATCTCTTCAAATAAAAAAATTTGTTGTGGCCAGCACAATACCTCTCGCCAATTTCATATTAGGGTATAAATATTGTATTTAACATGTCTGGAACAAACAAAATATTTTAAATACATATGTTCTTTATTTTTCAATTCATTTTATGATAGTTTCCTCCTACTCTTCTAAATGTTCGAGATTCTTCCAATTCATTGACGAGATTGGCGGGATTTCTGAAAGGTATATGATGAAATATACATATGCATAGCAAGCGCGTGTTTAGTTGACCTGTTACTGAATATACTTTGGCTTAAAAATGATTCCCGTTTCTGTTTATACCAACATTAGATGTTGACGGAGTCTTTTCTTTGTTATAAAAATAGCATATTATAATTACTTTTACACATCGACTTGTCCAAGTACGAATTTTAGGCTTTCCGCATTCATGAAGAGAGTTAATTTAACGTACGGCAGCTATATCTATAATTTTAAATATTTAATTAATGATAAAATAAGAAATATTAAATGTACTTCCCAGAAAAAGCCTTCAGTAATGTCTCTGGATTTTTGACACTGACATTTATGTCATTTATAAACATTTTAATTTTTCAACTGATTTCCATGGGCTATTTGATGGATACAATGAGATACTTTATATATTTACAAGTCTCTATCTCTAAATCTATAGAAGATATTATAAAAAAATTCAAAATACTAGATAGAGAATTTTATATTCTTTAATATTTGTAATAGCAATTTTCCAAAAAATAATATTTGGAAGATTTTTTTAAGTAACTACTAATTCCGGTTGTCCAATTGTTGCCAAAACCTTTTCAGCTCTTCCCAGGAATATCAGATTGAGGAAACTGCATTTAAATATTTTTTAAGTCTTATAGTTTTTGAGGAATCGTCCTTCCAACATCCAGACACACATACATACACACATACATAAACACATACACGCATCCACTCACACACACACACACACACACACACACACGCATCCACACACACACACACACACGCATACACACACACATACACATACACACACACACACACACACACACACACACACACACACACACACACACATACATACACAGACATCATTTTAAAAATGTTACAATCGGATTGTAGGGACCATAAAACGTGCTTATCCGCTAAAATCTGGATATGCGAATTTTAGCATGATTCCAATACCTCTCTTAGCAAGAGGTAAAAAGTTACCAACAGTGGGCAAGCTTATTGGGACAGCCTGTATATATTTATATATATATATATATATATATATATATATATATATATATATATATTCTGTCGCGATGACAATGATGTTATGTCACTTATGACAAATGGACATTTTTTTATAAAATTTTGAACTACGACTTAATTGGTCATTTCTAAGGGGCGCCAGTTCTTATTGAAAGTATGTAAAACAAATATTATTGCCAGATTTATTTTCGCTATACTATCGTTTAAGCAATGTAAGCTTACATACATAACACCCTGTATTTTATTTTGTACCCGATGTTTTTGCTTTATTATTTTTACAACTTGTAGTTAAAAAGTCAAACTGTAGATAAAAATTACTTTATCTACGACAGTGCGTAAAATTGAAGATTAGTTGTTAGTTTTAAGTTTGTAAAACGGTTGTATAGTAACAAGGCTTCATTAGATGAAATATTGTACGATACAAATACGTAAAGCTAGTATTTAGTCAGGAATTGGTCAGCGTAGCGAGGGTTTTAAGACCCGTGAGTAACTATTATCTACTATCGATGTTAAATAAAGATATTTTAAATAATTTGATATTTTTTTAATGCCGGGCTTGGTGTGAAATTGAATAAGGTTCATTATCTCATGAAACATTATATGAATTACAAAAAAAATAATAATAATGTATTAAATAATTTGAAATTTTACTAATAACGTATTATGTGTGAAGTTGGCAAGTCAATTAATAATGTTAATTATTTCGTGAACCGTTTTATTAATTTCTAAAAAAAAAAAATAAGCACTAAAGAGCATTAACGGAGCAATAACAAAAAATGCATTAAGTAATTTGCAATTTTATTAATAACGTGCTAGGTGTGAAGTTCGCACGTCAATAAATAATATGAATTATTTCATTAAAGGGTTTATGGATTTAGGAAATTTTAAAGCACAAAAAAGCACTAACGAAGTACTAACAAAAGATGTATTAAACAATTTGATATTTGACTAATGACGTGCTAGGTGTGAAGTTGGCACGTCATTAAATAATGTTAATTATCTCGTGAAACGTTCTATGAATTTCAAAAATTTGTAAAGCACTAAAGAGCACTAACGAAGCACTAACAAAAGTTGTATTAAACAATTTCATATATTACTAATGACGTGCTAGGTGTGAAGTTGGCACGTCCTTAAATAATGTTAAAAATCTCTTGAGCTGTTCTATGAATTTCAAAAAATTTTAAAGCACAAAAAAGCACTAACGAAGTACTAACAAAAGACGTATTAAACAATTTGATATTTTACTAATGACGTGCTAGGTGTGAAGTTGACACGTCAATAAATAATGTTAATTATTTCATGAACCGTTTTATGAATTTCGAAAAATTTTAAAGCACAAAAGAGCACTAACGAAGCACTAACAAAAGACGTATTAAACAATTTGATATTTTACTAATGACGTGCTAGGTGTGAAGTTGACACGTCAATAAATAATGTTAATTATTTCATGAACCGTTTTATGAATTTCGAAAAATTTTAAAGCACAAAAGAGCACTAACGAAGCACTAACAAAAGACGTATTAAACAATTTGATATTTTACTAATGACGTGCTAGGTGTGAAGTTGACACGTCAATAAATAATGTTAATTATTTCATGAACCGTTTAATGAATTCCAAAAAAAATTGAAGCACAAAAGAGCACTAACGAAGCACTAATTACTAATATAAAAAAGATTATTTGTGCTTCCAATGACGTGCCAACTTCACAGACCTGTGGTATACTAAAGAAAAAAGGTGCTCATAGCACGAAGTAACGCTTTTGCTAATTTAATGGATTGTGGTCTATTTGAATCTACCAAACTTATTTAATCGCAACAAAAAAAAAAATCTGTTGTGGCCAGCACAAAACCTTCCGTCAATTCGATGTATTTTGTACAAATCCCATACCAAAAGGTCCTTGGAACAGATTCTATATAATATCATGTAAAATCAAACACGAACACATACTATTTCTATTATATAAATCCAATAAAATTATAACATAAACATACACTAAGTAAAATGCACTTGACACTTCTTCTTATTCTTTAGCTTCCCCTATTTTATTAGAGGTAGCTGTTTCCTCTTTTC
The DNA here is from genome assembly GCA_943142095.1 of Ophonus ardosiacus. NCBI lineage: Eukaryota > Metazoa > Arthropoda > Insecta > Coleoptera > Carabidae > Ophonus > Ophonus ardosiacus. The sequence goes on along the minus strand of OW964830.1, from coordinate 8,396,538 downwards.
TTCCACTCATTCCAATTTTGTGATCCTACACTTTCCATATTTGGTTTTGCACTTGCAAGTGACATCTGCCAATTAGAATTTTTTTAATATATCAGCATCAGCTGTTTCCATGATAAATAGCAAAGCTGACTAATTTTTGAAAATTAATTTCTTTATAATGCTGTAAATATACATCTATTGAATATGAATGAAAATGTATAATCAAACTGTATAGAGAAGAATATTTTCTTTAATATGTATAATAACAAAATGTCAAAAAACAATATTTAACTGCGTTTTTTTAAGAAAAACTGTTAAAAACTTCAAATAAGGTTACTTCCGGTGGATCAATTATAACCAAAATCTAATCAACTCTTCATATGGATGTACAGAGGAGGAATACGAAAGAATTATAATTTTTAGAAATGTAGTAGTTATCGTCGGAGAAAAATTTGTCACACACGGACATACAAACACACACACGGACACACACACACATGGACACACACACATATACATACAGACATCATCTTAAAAATAGTAAATTTGTATTGTAGGGACCCTAAAACGTGCTTATTCATTAAAAACTCACCACCGATTTTTTTGATCAAAGACAATACCTTCCTTACCTAAAGGTGACGGAAGGTAAAAAGAAATAAGAATAAAATATTTAAGAAAACACTCGCCATGTTTCACAAGATTACAACCTTTCGGCCATCAACAGACGCCGGCCATAGACGCGTTTCGCTCTTGTTAGAGCTCATCAGTATGGAGTTCGCTATTTTACTATTAAAAAATATGAAGTTCGGTAGATTCGAACTCACCACCCTTCATACATGAAGCTACAAACACTCTTTTGTGAAATTTGATTCATAATATGAATTTCATAAGAAGATGCTACATTCTAAGAGATTCTAGAGGTCAGATATAACTTTTTCTCAAATAATGGCATTTTGACATTCAAAATGACGCAACGTGATATTGTTACAAGCCGGCAGTACGGCAGTGTGGTTAGAGTGTCAGCTTTGTGATCGGCAAGTCCAAACAGGCTACACAGCAGCGATATGTTGGATGGGTGAACGCTCAGCAACAAAAATTTATCACACTGCGGCTCGGTGCGCCCGGCACCCTTACACCGAAGGTACAACAAGGGTTACAGATGATACCGATATTGTTACAAGCGAGTTTTGTGCGTAGCTATATTTTCGAAATGGTAAGAGCCCCTATCTCAGGGTTAGGGGTGATGAGGAAATATTTTCAAAAATTCCTTAAAGGTTTTCGACTCTTAGACTTGAATTCTTTAGCGCATCTAACAATAGATAATAATTTGACTATTTGACTAATAAATTTATAAACCAATCCTAATTCAGGATTCTACCTGGTTTTGAAGTTTAAATTCGACAAAACATAGTCACAAATTTTTTTCTGTCTACTTATACGAAAAGTGAAATTTTACGTACTTATTTTCGGACGAAAAATGACACTTTTCTGAACGTTATCACTTTTCGTCCGCAAACCTTTTTCGTACGCTAAGCCTACTACGATTTTATGATTATTGTAATTGTGAGTACTACCGGAATTGTAAATAACAATATCAAACGAGCAAATAAAAATATTATTTTAATGATAAATTTAATTTAAATATGTGAGCAATTAATAATGAAATTAACTATACTAAAAATTATTAATTTTGACATTAATTGTTAATCTAAGATGCCGCTGGATAGAGTTGTTTTCGAGGTTATTTTGTTGGTTTTATTTATTTTCACCTGTCAATGTCAAATAGTGTTGATATGTCTGTGAGTGTAGTGTGTCTTCCTTCAAACTAAAACAGAGCTAAGAATTAAAATTTTGTGAAAATGGCAGAAGATATATATTATCCTATCATTATTTATATAATAAATAATAAGATTTTACGAATTTAAAAAAACGTGTGTATTTATTTCTAGATCTATTACGTAAAGTAAGGTAGACAGAAAAATGTAATATGTACCTCGGCAAAAAATGCATATTATAGCCTCGCTTATTTGCTTTACATCGGCTTCGCCTCGGAAAGCAAACTCAAGCTCTGCTGTAATATGCAATTTTTTGTCCTAGGTACATAAATAACTATTTCGCGTCTTTGAGTCAATAAACATTTTTTTTAACGGTTTAAAGTGCCTAGGAACGTATTGTTTATATATCTTTCAAAGTTGGTTTTTGTTCACTTATTTTTATTTTGGAATTAGTTATCGGAATACCACTCGTGGTTAAATTTTATCCCGGCAAAATTTTCCGATTGTTTCACTGGAGTCTGTTGCTAATTTATATCGTAACATTGATAAAAAAAATGACTCACTTGACAGCATTTGATTTTTTTTTTCAAAGTCACGCGATAAACTGCTAAGCAACCAACTCTCGTAACAACATGAATTTTTTCCGGCAAAGATTTACCACTTATGATATTATTGGTTATATTCTGATTAAAACTATATCTTAAATCTGTAAATAGTGAACAAAATCGTAACAAAAGCTACCACTCTTTTTATATTAATCAACAAAAAGAGATGTTTTTGTCAGTTTTTTACAGATATATGAGAAAAACGTGTTACATTCTTATTATCCTGTATTGGTGGATCGAACCGAATTATTGCTCCTCCACCAAATTTCGCATATCCTTGTTGGTTCCTGTCTTTTCCGCTATCTTTGCCGTGTCGGGTGGGGTTCTTGACATTCACGGGGCACGTAGGCGGATAAAGGCTGCACAATAAACAGCGACTTTTTATCAGACCATGTGACTCGCAGCAAATGTCACTAAATCTTCACGAGCGCACGCGGAATTTAATATTCCGCAAGGTCGCCACAACGAGATGCGGCAACGCCTGAAACACAGGCTTTGTTGATACGGGATTCGCAAACCTAGCCTTCTTCATTTTTTTTTACAGGTTTAAATTGTTGCCAACTACCGTACCACGTCCTATATTTCAAAGATAAACAAGGGGATATGTTGAGGAAGACGAGGGATGAATAGTTGAAAAACTCTCTCATACAATATTAAAAATTATGTTACATTGTTGACTGCTTAAATTTTATATAATGTGCACCACAATGTCTGTGTGGAACTGGAATTTCAATTATTTCTTGATATTTTTTACTTACATTTTAAATCAAGAAAGTTGTCAACTTCTGCAAGATGCTTACTTTTGTATTTATGTAAACAAAAATAATAGTACCTTATTTAGGTTTAGGTCCTATTGGTTTTTAAAGTAACCTTTTTAGAATTTTAAAATTTCACCTTTATACTGCATCCTCGATTTATGAGGTATTAAATTGCTCTTCACCTCAATAACTTTATCAAAATTATCTGGAGGAATGCGTTTAAAACTTTATTGTATTTAAGTCTTTACTTATTACTAACAAGATAAAGAGGTGCAATTCAAGTGCTACACATATTTTGTAACTATTATTATTTTGTAGTATTATAATATACAATAAGGTATTTGGAATTGAATTATGCCTGTATTATAACCTTTTATTATGGGTTGGGTAGAAAATAATTGTTTGTGTTTAAAGTTTTCATTTGAATTTATTCAAATGCCTCTAAAATTTGAATTTTTAATCAATTTACAAATAATTGATATTAGTATACATTTAAAACGCATTATTATTTGAACACAGTAATTCGGAATTAATGTTAAATAAACTTAATCTTGCAAATTAATATCTGTTCTAGTATTTTGGTTATTTGTGTTTTAATGAAAAAGGTTCTTTTTTTTAGAATTAGTATTTTTGTTCAATTTCTTACAAAAATTTTAAATGTCCCAAGTGTTGGAACACAATCTTTAAATTTTGCGTATTATGGTGTTTATTTAATTTGTGACCTGATACAAGAAATACAAGAAATATATAAATACGTGAATATAATATTTTGGAAAACAATTTGAAGATGAAATTGACAGCTGTCAAGATTAAAGTGTGCTTTGAAATGGGCCATACAGAAGCGTAATCGTTTCGTCCCTGGATACGGGTTTTTAATCAATATCTACAAATTCTACAATTACCAGCCAAGTAGAAATCATAGAAAAAAGAAGAAATATCAGTAGATGGCTGTAATTTACACTTTCGCTTTTGATATTATGTTTATACTCGTTTATACGACTTGTAATTGCTGGATACGATTAAATAAATAAATGAAAAAGGTAAGTAGTAGTACAAAACATTCTGATTAGTGGCCCACCTAAATATTTTTTGGCCCACCCTATAAAAATATCCTGGTTACGTCCTTGGAAAAACTGCTAAAATGCATATCTTAACTTTAGAAATCATTATGAAAAAAACTTAAGTATGTACTTCTGACGTAAAATGTGTTTTAAGTTATTGGCAAGTAATTATTAATTTAACAAGGCAAAAGTAACAGATACACTAACGCAAGGCTAGTATTCAAATTTAGCCTAAATAGTGAACCTGCTTTTTTGCAGTGTTGATTATAAAATTTTATCGCCGATTGTTAAGAATTAATAAGTCCTCTGGAGAGAAAATGCAACTTTGTTGGCTAGTCTCCGTCAATAGAATCATATTTTTTATACTAATCAGCGAAGAACAACTATTTATGTAATAGATGCTTTAAAAAAAATTGATTATTAATTAATCCACTACCTAACAAAATAATATACGTTTGATATACCTAAATTTCAAATCGTTTACTGAATGAGCCTGTTTCACATTTTTTAAAAAGTATTTTAAATAAAAGTTTACGCACTATTTTTCATAGTATTAATAAAAATAATAATAATTTATTGCTATTTTCATAAATAATTAAATAAAAAGATTGGCTAGTCATGAAATACAATCCCCCACTCCTGTGACGTAGGAGTACATACAGAACGTCATTCATAGCCAATAGGAAAACAGTTTTACGTTATTTATATAAATAAAAGTAGGTGATACTTTGTCATATGTGAAGTATGTACTCTCATACATACATACATACATAAAAACACGCGTTTCCCACTTAGTGGGTTAGCAAAAACCCGAAAATAATAAGAAAAGGGATGAAAGCAAGAGCTCCACAGAATCACTTAACTCTTTAAAAACATTCCTCTTCCGCCCTGCCCAAAATCATCATAACATTCATTCAAGAACATATTATTGTGACCGATTTTCGGTAGCGAATAACCGCATCCGGACCACAATAATAGTTACGCAACAATCATCTTTCGCTACACATTCCTATCCATGCATACTTCTTTCACCACAGCCACAATCATAAACTTATTCATACATAAAAACATATTAAAGTGACCGATTTTCGGTAGCGAATAACCGCATCCGGACCACAATAATAGTTACACAAAAATAATCCTTCGCTACACACTCCTGTACAAACATACTTCATTCTTCTCGTCCACATAAAAGTTCAGCTGTCTCTCCATTCTCACAAAACATTCTTACTAATCATTTATCTTTACACCACAATAATTACGAAACAATCATCCTTCGCAACACATTCCTATCCATGCATACTTCTTTCACCACAGCCACATTCATAATCGTATTCATACATAATAACATATTAAAGTGACCGATTTTCGGTAGCGAATAACCGCATCCGGACCACAATAATAGTTACACAAAAATCATCTTTCGCTACACACTCCTGTACAAACATACTTCATCCTTCTCGTCCACATAAAAGTTCAGCTGTCTCTCCATTCTCACAAAACATTCCTACTAACCATGCATCTTTACACCACAATAATTACGAAACAATCATCCTACGCCACACATTCCTATCCTGGCAAACTTCTTTCGCCTCAGCCACATTCATAATCGTATTCATACATGCTCTCTTCTCTTTCCACTCGGAAACTTACTTACTTACGTATGTACTCTCACGTTTCTATTTCAGATCATATGACTTTTTCAAAATATTACACAAATTTGAATATTTAATTGTCAAATATTTAATGGATATTTCGTCATATTTTCAAATTTGAGGCTCTTTAAAGAACAATATCTTTTTAAATTTGCAACAGCTCTATTCTGCAACACTGATTATTGGGGATATTTTAAATAAAAGTCCTGGAGTGCAGTGTGATGAATTTATTTCACAATCGGCCTATGCAATTCAGGACTTTTATTTAAAATATCCCAAACATCCATCCAGTCAAGAAGCTCTTAATTATAACACTGATTAAGTTTTTAAATATTTCCACAATATGTTAATGTGCGTTGACATATTCTAATTTGGTGTGAATGTTTGTGAATTTGATTGAGCGCATCCTCCCTAAGACATCCCCAAGATCTACCGCAGCAGGCCTGCTCTTCATCAAGTGTTTTATAAATACTCGCACATGTCTCAGTTAATGAGCCATTTACTGGAAAAACAAATTATTTTGGATGGGTGTCCGCCTCGTAACTCATCCTTCCTCATCTTCCATAGCCACCGTGAAACCCGATCGTGGATTTAAATTTAGGGTTTACGTTTTCTGAGAAGTGAGAACTCACAGATGGAATATAAGACTAAGTGGTTCCGACTGATGTTTGTACGGGCCAAGTGTTATTTATTTGCTATCAGATTTTTAAATACTTCTTGACAGCTTATAGAGTTTGACTTTTATTTATTTGAAAGTTATAAATTAGGGGAATTTCAACAAGCCAGACTATAAATTGTAATTTATTTGTGGTTTTTAAAGTATCACTTTCACATTCATAAAAGTTTATAAATAGGGATTATATTTCACGTCTCATAATTCGATGAAAACGATATCTTAAACCCTGCTTAATAGTCGCATAGGTCAGAAATTCTATCCCACACTTCAGTAAAAGGCAAATTTAAAAATATTACTATATGTTATAATTATTTTCAATAAATGTCCTACTGAAACTGTAAGACCTTGTCTTTCAAACCTAAATATATCTTCTTCAGATTTCATCCACAGGACTCCATTTTACTATTTTAAGAAATGTTAAGTTCCCGAGTTGCTTGTAAATTACAATATGGGAATCAGGCTAAAAATCGCATGTCAAGATTTTAGCGAATAAGCACGTTTTCAGGTTCACCATTCGATTTCAACATTTTACGTTGATGACTGTATGAGCACTTTTAATACTTAATCACCAATAACGATTTTCGCAATGTCCTATTTGCATATTAGGCTATATATTGTATTTAACATTTCTGGTACACACACAAAAATTGTAATTACATCTATTATTAATATATTTTTATATTTTTTAATTCATTCTTTAAATAAGTTTCCTCCTACTCTTCTAAATGTTCGAGATTAATCGAATTCATTAACAAGATTGGCGATATTTCTGATGCGTATATGTAATATATGTATCTATAATTTTAAATAGTTAATTAAAAATAAAATAAGAAATATTGAATGTACTTCTTAGAATAAGCCTTCAGTAATGTATCTGGACTTTTGACATTGACATTTTTCTGTTAATTACAAACATTTTAATGGTTACCATGGAGTTATTTGGGCTGTGAGGTTCATTACAACGGATTATTTTATATATTTATAATTTTCCATCTCTAAATATATAATAAAAATGTTTAAAGTATCGGATAGAGAACTTTATATTCTTTAATAATTGTATTACCATAAAATTTCGAAAAAAAAATATTTAGAAGATTTTTTTTTTAAGAAACTACTACTTCCGGTTGTCCTGTTCAGGTCCTTTTCAGCACTTCCCATTAGGACAGATTAAGGAATACGTAGTTAAATTGGTTTTTGCTCTCCTGAAGGGTAATGGGAACTTTACAATTGTATACACAGCAAGTGTAACCTACGTTTTACGGTTACTGTGTTGTAACTTGTCTAACTATGCGGTAAAATAATCAAAATACACTGGACGTTTATGGGTATTTAGAAAAGAAATCATCTTTACTATAATAAAGTTCATGTAAAAAAGTACTACCTACGTAAGTTATTTTTTTTTACTTTAACATTACCTATATTTAAAACTAATTTATATAAACCAAAATCATGGCAGCGACATTTGTCATTATTATAAAAATCCGCCGTTACCGACATAGCCACCGATCAATATACCTGTCAAATACGCGAGGCGAACATTGCTGAAATGTCAAATATCGACACCTACCTATTATTTATTACGAAGAAAACATGAGCAAATAAATATATTATCAGTCATAAACAACGTCTAGTATTACAAATAAATTTTCGCTAGAAGAAGTACTCTAATGAAGGTAAGTAAAATCTAATTTGGAAATTGACTTAACCCCAGTATTTCAAACTAACCCTTTTCAGAAGTACAACCTATCTCATTAAAAAAAGTGATTTTCATTACCAAAAAATTTGATACAATTCTCGTGCGTGAAGTATTTTAGAGCGCTCCAGCTAATAAGGCACTCGCCTTAAGGGCTCGTACCTTAAACAAAGCTGTCGCGCTGTAAAATACAACTTACATGCACTCGAATGTAAATAACTATTTTAGTCTTATAGTATTTGAGAAACCATTTGTCCAACATCCAGACACTCACACACTCTCTTTCTCTCTCTTTCTCTCTCTCTTTCTCACACACACACACACACACACACACATAGAACGGACATCATTGTACATGTGTTAAAATCGGACAGCTTAAATAACTAAGTTAGTGACTTTTATAAATAAATTAATACCGTGGAATGTCAAGTTTCGCAGGATAATAATGGTGATATATGAAGATAAGACATTTTTGCTTTCAGTCGAGCGAAGCATGAATTAGAACCTAGCTACATTATACAAGTAAATTTCATTTACGAACAATGTTATAAATTTCGTTAATACTCCACAATTTACGTTGTGTACATTAGACAAACAGCAGTTTACTTTTGCTATTACGTATTACGCCATCCCACAACGACATTAGCAACTTCCCAACTTGCATTTAGGCGAAAGAAGCTCCATCATGTAAGAAAGCCCCCTCTACACATCCATCGCTGCAGGTTGGTTAGGCTAATTAGCAGCCCCGGAGCCTAGCGCGCGCCTGCCGTATCATGGAAATGACTGACAATTCATTCTGCGTACCTCGAGTGCTGAGTGTAGCGCGCCGATGACGTGCTTCGAGTTCCGCCCGCGATATTTCCACGTCGTGTCAGCGGTTAAAGGATAAATTGAACCGAGCATCAAGCAACCCCTTGACGGAAACTTAATTTACCGGCGAGATGGAGGGAGAGAAGTTTTTACCACGGACATGTGAGATGAGGATGAATTTTACAGATAACATCATTTAAATAGCCGAGAAGATGAGCTCATCTATTTGAGTTAAGAACGTGCCCTTCGCACTAGATAAAGAAGATGGAGTAGTGGATGGATTTCCAATAGCCACATATGGCCATATGCAATGGTGGTTTCAAGATGATATCGTTGCTGCGAAATCGTAACATGATAGTATTAAGCACCTAATAAAACGTAATATCTTTTTTCTACAGTCACTATAGAAAATAGCCATTTGCGCTCTCTTTTGTCAACGCAAAATGTCACTTTGCCGCTCATGCGCGACAAAGTAGAAAAAAAAATTCTAAGTACACAATGTTGAGAAATGTCACTTGTCTACATTCTTAATGAAAATGTTTAGTTAGGAACTAATGGCACTGTAATTACACGTTTATCACGTTCACAAGTCAATTTGACATATGTTCTGTCGGTATTTAACATAACCTAACAAAATGCCACACTGCTGTGAAAATGAAATAGGGCATTCATTTACAAAAACGAAAATATAAAATGCTTAGATTAGATTGAATAAAAACTCAAGAAGAATGGAAAATAACGATAACATAAAATTAAATATAAAATAAATGAGGTCATGCACGACTTTTTTTTTATAATTTTAATCGATAGAGTAGTGAAAAATAATATACCCGTATTTTTTATTTTTCCTCAAATCGATCTTTAATCATGAAAAAATTGTAATTGAAAATGACATTCTTTAAAATGCGGCTGAAGACCCCCGCTTCGTCCCTTGTCCATTGACGTCACAGAGTGAGAAGCACGACCATTTTGATTTTCACATTGCCTTAAACGTCAAAGTGACATTCAAAGATAACCTAAAATTTATGAAAGTAAACATGTCGATGGAACGTTGTTTCATGCCAAAATAAAGAATAAAATAATATTCTGGAATATATTCAATGTCTCATATGCGTTTATAACCTCCTACCGTCAAATTCAAAGATTCAAAAGTGAAAGAAACATCTGATGTAACGTAGATAATTTCACGCCAAATGAAAATTATATTTATAAAAATAAATAGAACGATATTATATTAATATAAAATAGCATATTTAGATATGTAATCCTCAATTTATAGTTTATATATATTTTTCTTTTAGAAATTATGTGTCCATATAAAATGTCTGTTTGAAATGAGTCTGAACTTCGTTCGTAACGTTGTGACGACAAAACATGGCTGGTTTTTGCAACTTTTTAAAAATACCATACTTTAAAACGATTTTATATAACAAAAAATATAAATAAAAAATAATTTAATCATACTGATCGATGAATTAGACTATCCTTTTTCGATTTAAACAGAAAAAAGGTACAATTATTTTTTTTTGCATGACCTCATTGTGTGAACAGTTATGTTTAGTAATAGGAATGATTGTACAGATGGCGGTAGGATAGTTGCGAGTCGTACTGACATCTGATCTCTAGTTAACTATTTATTTTGATTACAATAAAGTTATTAGTTATTTCGTTACTTAAATAATTGCTAGAAGTTAGTCAATGCACATACATGTCTATATAATCACAAATTCCTTGAAATATTTGTTAATTTTTTCAGTGTGACAGGCGTGACAACTAAACCACACATTTTGCTACAAAAACTCATCAAATCATCACAAATCCTTGCTTCCAAGCTCTAATTTTGTTTTTTTTTTTTATGGAATAGATGGCTAATGTAACGATATAATCATTTAAAGTCCTTTTTAAGTTTAAACCGTATCTTTTGTATTAGCCGATCGTTATTTATTGAGCAGTACTGTAAGTATAAGTGTACATTTTATTATTTTTTGTTATGGTGGAGGACCCCATTGTGACGACTGTAGAAAAAATCTTGTGTGTGTTTCGAGCGCAAATGGACATTGTCGATTTCGAGAGAATGCCACGCTCCATTTTGCGCTCTTAATACACAAATAGCTATTTTACTTTCCGTCACTTTTAGGTAAGGAACGTACTGTCTTTGATCAAAAAATTCGGTGGTGACTTTTTAATGATTAAGCACGTTTTATTATCCCTAGAATACGATTTTACTAATTTTACGATAGCTGTATGTATCTGCGTGTCCGTGTGTGACAATTTTTTCTCCGACGGTAACTCCAACATTGAAATTTTCAAATTTCTCTTCTTAAGAACCATATGAAGAGCTGATTAGATTTTGGTTATAATTGAACAACCGGAAGTACCTTTATAGAAGATTTAACAGTTATATTGAAAAAATATAGTTAAATATCATTTTTTGACATTTTATGTTTTTGTAAATATGAAAGAACATTTGATTGTCTATACGGTTTGATTACACATTTCCTTTATGTACATTAGATATAGAGTTAAAGAATATTAAAGAGATTAACTTTCATAAATCAGCCAGCTATACTACAACCATGGAAACTGGTGATATATTCAAATATTCTAATTTACGGATGTCAGGGTCAAGTGCAATTTATATAGTATGTTCGTGTTATAATTTTATTGGATATATAGAATCTTTTTCAAAGAATTTTCGTTATGAAATTTGTAGAAATTTATGTTCGTGTTACAATTTAACTGGATATGTAGAATATTTTCCAAGATACTTTCGGTAAGGGATATGTGCAAAATACAGTCACATATATGAAGAAAGAATAAGAGAACAGAAATATCAATTCTACAAGAATGTTGCAGGTATATTGGCAGAAGAGATGAAAATGTTAATAAATTAGAGAAAAACAAGAAGAAAAATATTACGAAAGAAAAGTTGTTTTAGCAGCAGGAATAAAAAATAGTACGAAGTGGAGAAAACGCATTACAGAAATAATTGCAAGTAATAGATTGACAAAACCTGATGCAATAACAGCACAATAAAATAATGGATTTTGATTCTAAATTCAACAAAAGATATGAAAATATGAAAACGGTGGGCATAAAAGATAGTTCAGTTCAGGTGCAAAATTCCTACGCGGATATGAAAAGAAGTACCCTACAATAAATATTGGTTAAATGAAGAAGATCGTACCTGTATGAAATTACATGCAAGAGAAGAAAAAATCCTGAAAAATCTGAGACTACCTAGCAGGGAGCTTGAAAAAAGAGATCAGAAAATACATTTGGAATAAAATGAAACGGGCATATTATGGTTGAAGGAGATGCAAAGAAAAAGAAGAAAGGCGACAAATTAAAAAATCTGATGTGGCCAACACAAAACCTCCCGCTATTTAACTTTTATTAATTTAAATACATACCTACGTTACTAATGCTGCAAACTATATTATGTTCTATTGCATATAACTATTACTTTTTTACGATTTTCTTTATTATTTAATATGTCACTATTATTAATTTGATGTGATTCATTTTTTGACAATGACGTTTACCTGTCAGTTACATTCATATGAAAAATAAACTGCGTAACAAAGGAATTTTGTTTATCTTAGGCTTCAGGATTAAAAAAAGAAAAATGATTTTTAAATTTATCTGTAAAATATATAGAAAAAGTATTAATGTATACCAGTACAAAATTCAATACTCTATAATTTTCCAATGACATAAAATGCGAAAAAATGGCATTTAATGGTAATTTTTGAAGAAAAAACATTATGAGCTTCAAGTAAAGTGCCATTTCCGTTTATCTGATTTACACCAAAATCTAATGGCTTCATTTCATATTAGAATAGGGTATAAATACAAGGTTTCAGAATTTTCTGAATGATATACATATATATACACACATACATACATACACACACACATACAGACATCATCGTGAAATTGTTAAAATTGGATTCTAGGGACCTTAAAACATGGTCATTTACTAAAATCTCGATATGTGTTTTAGCACAATCCCTATACCTTCCTTACCAAGGATAGCGGGAGGTAAAAAAAATATTATTATGAACTACATTTAATGTTGTCAACATTTTCTCATGAAGTATTTTGTAAGCCTCTGAAAATTGTGTTTATTGGATGTCGACTTAAAATAATTCATATGAAGAAACATCATAAATGTTAATTGTGTGTGATTAATAATTGATTTCATTCTAATTTGCGTCATCCTAATAAATCACCAATTGTATGTTGCAACACATCGCATTGTTAAAATGCATAAATTTTACTTGTTACTTTTACATTGAAGTTCGTTTTAGATTTGCAGAAGCGTTTCCGTAATAACTTGTACGAATGCATTGGTATAGAACAGAGGGGTAAAAACTGCCGCCATGAATTCACTCAGCTAATTCCAGTCATCAATCCTGCTCATTTATCGCCCTGTCTTCGCTGTGACACGATAGTGTCCACCCTGTTAACGACACGTCGTTACCCCGACCAGCATACATTACCCCGCGCAGATTTGTGATAGCCATCCATCGCCTGACCAACGGAAAAACAAAGAAAAACTGCAGTGTTTGTACGAGGATATTGTTCATTATTAGCATCGTTGAGAAGCAGAAAGAATTGAGAATTACTGTTTCGAATATAATATAAAAATGAAATAATAGTTTTAAAAGAAGTTTACTTATTTTTTATACAAGACGATAAAATTGTATTTTATCGAAGAGCGGAAAATTTAATTCACGAGCGATTTCGCGAGTGAATTATTTTTCGCGAGTCGATAATTTAATTTTATCGTCGTGTGTAAAATTCTATTTTTTTCTATAACAGATTTTAAAGAGCAAAAAATTAAGAAATACCGATTATAAATTAAATTATTTAAGAACAATTTAAAAATCTCAGTAACGTGGTAGTTATAGAATTTGTTTGAAAACAATTTCATTTTATTCATGTTTATACAATTGAAGTTATATATAATATGAATCGCCAAATTGTATAATGTGTTTTTATTTAAATAAAAATTAAAGTTCTTTACCTACCCTTGCTGTTAAAATATTATTTTATCTACTCTAGTTAAAATGTCATTTAGTCAACTATTTCGAGTTGAAGGAAGCACACTTTAAAATCTGCTATAGAAAAAAATAAAAACATCAACGCCTACGTTATCAGATTAAATGAATTATATTTTGGCATCCAATATATTTACCGATTACGTGTCCCGGAAAATGGCACTTTGCTTTTTAGTGTTTCTAATAAAGAATATTTCAAAATTTAGTAAAATTATTACTTTCAAAGCCTGCTATAAAGTATTCCTTTATTTCTTGTTGCTTTCGTAGTGTTTAAAGATGATGATAAATAAATAGTTGTTTGTCTCACTATTTCATAAACTGCCTGTTCAGAGTAAAACTATATTTTTACATACCAAACTGAAGGTGAGGGCTTCAAATAAATGCTTGCACTCGCGAAATAGTTCATGAGCATTGTAATATACAAGATTTTTTTGTGCAAATATCTCCATAAATTTAATTTATTGTTCAAATTTTAAACACAGATTTTTTACGTCGGTGACATCAGAAGATTTGAGTTTGAAAATACATGTTTTTATTAATATAACCTGAAAAATCTACATATTTACCTTCCGTCACCTTTAGGTAAGGAAGGTATTGTCTTTTATAAAAAAATTAGTTGGTCAGTTTTTAATGAATAAGCACGTTTGATGGATATTCTGAAAATGTGTACACCTACGTAACATGCTCTTCACAATCAAATAATATTACTACCAAGTTTATATCTCTACCCATTTTTGAATTATTGCCCCAAAAGTCAATATACCCCACATTTAGATAAAAACTTCAAAATTTTCAAAAATCTAATTTTTATGTATCTAGATACCGCAGCTCGATATTTCGTTGCATTCTCGAGATATTTAGATTTAAAGTTTTGCTCAAAACTGCCCATTTTTGGGTATTAACCCAAAAATGGGTCAAGATATGAAATTGGCGACATCATTATTCGATTCTACGGACAAAAATACACATGCATAGCAATTTTCATAATTTTTGTCCAACCGGTTCATTTTTTATGAATAAAAGCTTGAAAACCCCTGAAAATGGCCAAAATGCGAAAAAATCGTAAGGGGTACACCTTAGATTTTTGCGATTTTGCCATTTTCAGTTATTTTTATTTAGAGATTGTATGTGGTGTTCAAAAATTCTGAAAATTGGTGTACTTATGTAATTTTGCCCGTAGAATCGAATGGTATTGACGCGAAATTCATATCTCGGCCCATTTTAGGGTAATAACCCAAAAATGGGCAGTTTTGAGCAAAACTTTGAATCTAAATATCTCGAGAACGAAAAGAGATATCGACCAGCAATTTCAAAATTTGGAATCAGCGCGTTATCTAGATACATAAAATTAGATTTTTGAAAATTTTGAAGTTTTTATCTAAATGTGGGGTATATTGACTTTTGGAACAATAATTCAAATTTTCAAAATTTTTTGTCGAGTGTCTTCATTTAAACATCATTTTCCGTTGAAATAAATGAAGAAGTGTAAAGTGTAGAATTCTAAACAAGTCACCCATTTGCAACTCAGTTTAAAAATGCGGCGCATTTGAAAAATGCGGTGCAACAGTAACAAATCTATTACACAATACAGTATGTTCGGAGCGTTGACAGGTTGGACGTCTACATGGAATGTTTGCATCGGAGTTAATTACTCATTTAGGGTTGGCATGTCAGGAAAAAGCGAAAATTCAAGGGGTTAAAAGCTGCGAACATTAATAAGAGGTAGATTTCTCAACACACTAATGGTGTTAAATGCTTTCCACATGGTTTACATTAAACAATTAGTCAGTTTGTATTCATCTTATTTGTAAAATAAGTAGATACAATTTGGATATATCTAATAATGGAGAATGTAAACGTTTTATAGTTTTGAGCGGTATCAGTTTTAAATAAAATTTGTGACAAGTTATTTTTGATATTTGAAAACGTTAGTAATGTGATTCTTAGGAGTAATTATGAATTATAATTAAGAAAAAGTTATCTGGAAATGGAAGAGTCTGTTATTGTGAATTTAAGGAAAACTTCAAATTTATGTTACCAGCAATGCATACGCACATTAATAAAATAAATATAATAATAGATATTTACACATCAAGTGAGCTAAGGTAATGTTTATTAATGAGAAGAAAGTTTAGCTCACAAGCCCGTAAGGGCGAGTGAGTTAATTTCTTCGAGTGAATAAACATTCTTAGCTCACGTGGTTTGTACAATATTTTATTCAATTTTGACAAAATACTAATAAAAACCATTAAAATATTTAATTTTGACAAAATAATAAAACTGATCAGTTAGTAGACTGAGCATGACAATCGTCGCAGATAGACGTCAAGTCATGTATTTAAAATGCTTTATTGTCTGCCAATTATGCCGTGAAAAATAATGAAAATGTCTGATAAATATTATGGTAAGTGTTATTTTCATACCTGATGTTATTTTCAATGCATTATATGTTGCAGAGTGAGTTAAAATTTTGTGAGAGCCTTAAAAAAAATTTTAATTCACATGTGAAGAAAGTGTTACTTATAGTTGTTGCTATGGAGTTAATAATGACAGTTTAAAATGTCAAAATTGAATAAAATAAAATAACTACAAAATCAAAGGAAAAATATATTTAACTTTTACTTTAATTGCATTAGCTCCTTCGTGATGAAACTTATAATTAATTTTTAAGTATTAAAATACAAGGATTTTAATTCCGCAAATATTTTTTATTCGATTACTAGTTTTGCTATAACATTAGCATCATCGGATGTTCTAAAAACTTTAAAAAAATGTATAATATAAAATTCATATTTGTCATTTTTATATAATTATACATTTTTAAGATTTTTATAAGATCTGATGATGCTAATGTTATAGCGAAATCTAGTTATCGAAAAAAAATATTTGTGAAACTAAAAAACTTGTATTTTATTACTTAAAAAGATTTAATTTTAACTCAATTAATATTAAAATACACGGTATTTTTTTTGTCAGAATAGATGAAATAGATGAGTTGTAGCACCAATATTAATTAACTGATTATGGTTTTTACAGCATAAATCGATATTTAACCAAAGTCAATTATTTAAAATTAGCTACTACCATCGACCTTTAAACTAATAGACGCAGCGTACGAGCAAAACGCTTGTCCCGCCATAACGGTGCAGACACAGTATCTCTATCCTTCAACAGTACGGAAGTTAAGAAAACGTGGCAAAATAAAAATTTGATTTGTCCCTAACTTGTTATACTTGATGCATAATCGCTAAGAGTATATTATTTAATTTTTTTGTGTATAATTACTTTCATTATATATTTTTAATACAATATATTGTGTACACATATTATATTATAGGGAACAAGTAATAATTAATAAGAACTTACATATGAAATGACACAGCTAAACGGCGTACGTACTGCTGACTGCACAAAATACACCGTTCTTCCCATTATTTTGTCGCATATGCACCTCACAACACATATTCGTATATGTTGACAGAAATAATTGTAAATGATTGTAAATGTTCTCCAAAAAAGTAAAATAATACACAAATAATCACGAAACGTCGAATAGATTTTGACAACTATTTAATGATAGAGAGCGATGTATAGAGGTTTACATATGGCTGAAAAAGATGTACGAACGCATGCGCAGTATACTTTAACTGAGAACTTCCGTATTGTTGAAGGACAGAATATATATTTCTATCCTTTTATGTTGGAGCATTATTCTAACAATAAAAGAATAGGAAACACTTGGTCCATTAGTTTAAAGGTCGATGGCTACTACATAATATGTTTTATTCACCTTTAAATCTCCACGCCAGTAATGAGTGCCTGTGAGGTGACGTCTGATAAACGCCCGCACTGTACAAATATGTATTTATCATTACCGATATCGTTCGCGAAGCAAATTGGTACACCTAGAAGTGATGTATGCCGGGATGATATATTTTTTTAACAATACAAATATGTCGTCTTTACTGTCATTTGTCTTATAGTCTATTTGAGAATGACTGGCAGTAATAAATCATTATGTTAAAGACATTCCAGTGGCGCGCCAATAATTGTTTGCACAGGGATAGTCGAAAACGATCGAGCCATTTATAATTTCAGTAGGACAAGATTCAGAATCAGATTCTGATTTTTAATAATTTATGTATAAATATATAAGTATATGTAATGTAATATGTATATTTAATAGAAATATGACAGGTAACAATATCTTGACAACACACATAAAATAAGTATAAATTTTAGTATGTAACAAATAGAAATGTAAATATTAAATGTAAGCAATATAATAATAATGACTGAGAAAGTTATATTTAAATATTAAAATCTTTTATTTTTAGTAAATGTATAAACAGATCACTCTACAAATCCTATCTACGTCTATGACACAGTCCGACGGGGATTATCGGACGGCATTTCTATTGTTCGACAAGTAAGTTTCGTTCCAGGTACAAAGCGTGCGGCTTATTTCGACCATGCTAGTGTAGTTACAACTGATTTTTCTGGTAGTTTTATTTACCGCATTGCTGGCAAAAATCCAATACTACTCTTGCAAATAATGATTTATTACTGCCAGTCATTCTCAAATAGACTATAGATTGTTTGACACACCTAATAATAGGAAAGAATCATAAATATAAATTGCTTTATTTATAAAATGACAGTAAAACGATAATTCAAGATCATCTTCAATTTGTCAGAAACTTCTGAGATAATTCCTATATTTCTGAGTAGTGAGTGAGTACTGATTTCGTATAAAAAAACATATTGTAAAATTCTCCCTGTATCGATAGCTAACACCCCTCCAATCTTTAGCAATGTAAACAACACGAAGACGTATCAATATCGCTATCACCCCTGAATCTGCAGTCTGCTGGCTTCTCTTAGACGTAGACAAACAACGACACTAGAACAAACCTATTACCGTCTGTTGTTGTGGTCAGGCTGAAGCTACGCACACTGAAATCCGCGAAGCTGCTGGATCAAGCAGATCCGCGGATCATTGAAGTCACATGCATCTAAGGGAGATTAAATGCCAATTACTTCGACAAGAATAGGGGGAAATATATAATTAATAAGGATTTAAGATAGAGGTACATATCAATCAAGTTAGATTCGTTTCTTTTAATTACAACCCATAGAAGATTCTAACATTGTATTGGTCCAGTGCGGAATTGTATCTAATAGTCAGTGTGCGTGCCACAAGCGGCGTAAGTGAACAGGGAAGAAAGCAGAAGAGAGAAAGGCGGGATTGACGGTAGTAGAGGTTAAGGTGATAAAAAGACAGTTGCAAGTCATGGAGATGAAAAGTAGTGAAAGAATCAGGAAGCAGCAACATCGCAGGGCAAAATACAGGGCGCGAAAAAGGTAAAACGTTGAGTATCGGTCCATATTTATTTGACGGCGAGTATAACTATGCATACCCTAAATGGACTCATTGAATTTCGTATGTTTTCACATTAAGACGGTCCTCAGAAATATGCAGATGATTCAACTACAGTCCAGAAGACACAGTATTGATACGTTCCCTATTGTATATCTGAGGTAGAGAAGCGTAACAAAGTGAAGGTAGCGCCTAGCTAAACTGTACGACTGAACTATGACCCCAAATTAATAAGAATTCTAGAAAATAATGTTTATCGCGCGAACCTCCTCAGCCTCTATTTCTAGGAATTTGAGTATAAATTTTTAGTATGTTATTATCATAAAAATCTGTTGTGGCCAGCACAAGACCTTCCGTCAATTCGATGTATTTTGTACAAATTCCATACCAGTAGGTCATTGGAACAGATTCTATATCATATCATGTAAAATCGAACACGAACACATACTATTTTTTTTAACAAATTCCATACCAAAAGTTCATTTGAAAAGGTGCTATAAAACCAATAAAATTATATCATAAACATACACTAAGTAAAATGCACTTGACACTTCCTTCTTTCTTCTTCAGCTTTCCCCTGTTTTATTACGGGTCGCTGTTTCCTCTTCTCTTCCACTCATTCCTGTCCAACGCATTTTTTCACAGTCCTTCCTTTCTCAAGTCTTCTGCAATACAGTCCCTCCATCTTTTCTTTGGCCTTCTCTGCATGTCACTTGCGAGGAACACTATGACATACCAATTTTTGATCCTATACTTATCATATTTGGTTTCGCACTTGCAACTGACATCTGTCAATTAGAATTTTTTGAAGGTATCAGCTGTTTCCATGATAAATAGCAAAGCTGACTAATTTTTGAAAATTAATTTCTTAAATGCTTTAAATCTACATCTATTGAATATAAAAAAAAATGTATAATCAATCCGTATAGAGAAGAATATTTTCTTTAATATATATAATAACAAAATATCAAAAAATAATATTTAACTGCGTTTTTTTTTAAGAAAAACTGTTAAAAATTTCAAATAAGGGTACTTCCAGTGGATCAATTATAACTAAAATCTAATCAACTCTTCATATGGATGTACAGAAGAGGAACACGAAAGAATTATCATTTTGAGAATTGTAGTATTGGAATTATCGTCGGAGAAAAATTTATCACACACGGACACACATACACACACACACACACACACACACACACACACACACACACAACGGATCACATACACACGGACACACACGCATATACACACACATACATACATACATACATACATACATACATACAGACATCATCTTAAAAATAGTAAATTCGTATTGTAGGGACCCTAAAACGTGCTTATTTATTAAAAACTCACCACCGAATTTTTTGACTAAAGACAATACCTTCCTTAAGGTGACGGAAGGTAAAAAACCAATGAACAAACAAAATTTTGAAATTTTGCAAGGACTGATGATATCAGCTACCAAAAATAGCTGTTTTTCAAGATATCATAATTTAGCCACTAAAAAAAAAAAATTCAAAAAGTTTTGGGTTAATTTGTAGTTCATACTTTCTTCTTTCGTAATATGTATAATTTGTAATAAATAGCTCAGCAATGCGGGCTGTACCATTTCGCGCGAATCGCGAATCTCATGTTTCACATCATTTTGAGAATTGCTATAGTATCGTCTTAAGAGTGGTATATTTCATACTTCCACGGAAGAATGTAATTCTAAAAATATTTATGAAAAGCATATTGATATTTATAAACTTTCATCCGTCTTTTATAAAAATCTGACAATCCGACAACGTCAACTTAAATGAAGTATGTCCCGCGAAATGGAGCAAGACGCCTCTCGTCTCCGTGTGTGGTCCGCTGCGACGTCACGGACATCTTGACATCCCTGTTACTCGCTAAACTTAGCGTGTTGACAAAAAACTACGTGCACCATGCCTCGTCCCTGTCTGTGTATCATGCCGGAACGAATTCATATCCAGACAGAAATAACGCACAACAGATGACGAGAAATAGAGGTTATTTTAGATGCGATTTGAAATATTTTGAAAGGAATTATACCCATGTCATAACTAGCAAATTATGCTTTCAGCTTTGAAGACGTTGAGTTCGAGACTAAGAGGTGGTCCATTGGCATATGTCATTATGTCGACACTTTAAATGTGATTGACCACACAAATGAATACTTAAGTTCATGACAGGAGAATTTATGTTATCTATGAATGATTTTAATGTGGAGAGTGAATAATTGTGTAATATTTGCTGATATTCATAAAAAAAATCTGTTGTGGCCAGCACAAAACCTTCCGTCAATTCGATGTATTTTGTATAGGTATATCCCATACCAAAAGTTCCTTGAAAAAGATTCTGTATATCCTATAAAATTGTAACACGAACACACTATTTTTTACAAATTCTATACCGAAAGTTCCTTTCCCTATTCTATTAGGGGTCGCTGTTTCTTACTCTTCTCTTTTAATCATTCCTGTCCAACGCATCTTCTTCACACAATTTTTCCTCTCTCAAATCTTCTGCTACACAGTCCTTCCATCTTCTTCTCTTTGGAGGGACACTCTATCACATTCACACATAACTTTCTGACCCTATATTTTCAACTTTGGTTTTGCATTTGACACTGACATCTGTCAATTAAATTTTTCTGAATTTATCTGTTGTTTCCATAATTTTGACAAAGCTGACTAATTTTTGAAAGTTAATCTCTCTTAATGTCTCTATAACTCTATATCTATTGAATATGAACGAAACTGTATAATCAAACCGTATAGAGAATAAGATATTCTTTCATATTGTTAATCACAAAATGTCGAAAAATAATATTTAACTGCGTTTTTTTAAGAAAAACTGTTAAAAACTTCAAATAAGGGTACTTCCGGTGGATCAATTATAACCAAAATCTAATCAACTCTTCATATGGATGTACAGAAGAGGAATACGAAAGAATTATAATTTTTAGAATTGTAGTATTGGAGTTATCGTTGGAGAAAAATTTGTCGCACACGGACACACATACACACACACACGGACACACACACATACATACAGACATCATCTTAAAAATAGTAAATTCGTATTGTAGGGACCCTAAAACGTGCTTATTCATTAAAAACTCACCACCGAATTTTTTGGCCAAAGACAATACCTTCCTTACCTAAAGGTGACGGAAGGTAAAAATATATTTGGATATAAGGAAAGTAGAACCTTAGAACACCAATTGAAATAGCAATGCGTTCATAAATAAAACACTATTACTAGTTAGTTGCAAAATGATGCTGTTATTTGCACTAAAATGAAAAACACATATATGCGTCATTTGCAAAAATATAAAAGGTTTTTTTTTCTATTCTGTTGTGATTCAACATTCATAAGAAGAAAAATAATGAATTATTATATAAAATATTGACGCTAATGTGAAAAAGTGATAAACGCAGCAATGAGAAAAAAAAATTATTTTGAAATTCAAACTGATAAACAAAAATACAATATTATGTTGTTGAAAGCCAATCTTGTGTGATTGGTTTGGAACAGGATTGAATTTTGCCACAACCAATTAACAATTGTTGCATTTTTGTTTATTGAAACAAATAAACAAAAATAAGTTATAGATTGGTAAGCTAGAAAAATGTATGCAACTTTTCTTTATGGCGTCCATATAAATATTACAATTGGACGTAGTTATGCAAATAGGAACCAATCCACAACAAGTGAGTTTTGAGTAAATTACATTTTAAGTTTAAAGCTTGAGACTGATTTATACAATTACACGTATTTTTGCAGTTTATACAGTTATGTTGTTCGAATGTCTCAATATCACGACTTTCTGTCTGTATAAAGAATTTTAAAATTTCATCAGTGAATTTTGAAAAAAAAAAATAATGTGTGGCATGGTTCCATTTTGCAAAAAACAATATAAGCCCAAAAAAAAGTAAATTTGGTTTCCATATACTTTATTTGGAAAATAATCTTTATTCTATAAAAATATGAACAATATTCATAAACAAATGAAATATAATGTACAGTATATGGTATAATTATTATAAACTCTAAGTAATTGAAACATATTACTCATCTTCTATAGAAAAATCGATTTTAACTCCAAATCCGTCAATATCATCTACTTCGCCCGTATCAGTAAACAGTTCATTATAAAATGAAAGACAATCATTTGGTATAAGGTATATCATTTAGTTTAGATATCAAAATCCGTTGAAGATTCATTCAAACCATCTGGTTGATAATCATTTGGATACGCATCGGAGTCATCAAACAGAACATCAATAAATTTCAAAAGTTCAGAACTCAAACTAGGAGGCGGTGAATAAATGAGCTTGATCTAAATAAATGCAGAATATTTTTAAATCAATTTCTCAAAATTAACGCATTTAATTTTAACCATATACCTATAGAACAAGAACGGAGATTTAGATTTACATCCCCATCTGAATCAAAACAATATATTAGCAATAAAAATACTCAAAAAACCACAATAACACGTTTACTATTCTAAAACCAGAATGTATACTGATAAAACAATCTACTTTCACAGAGTATCACTGGATCCTAAAAGGAACCATCCCTCATAACATTAATTTCAAAATTTGCAAAAACGAACCAAGCTATCTGGTTCTGTTTTGTAAAACTATATATATTCATTTTAAGATTGTGGTTTGGTTCAGTACGATTTTCTATGAACACGTAACAGTTATGGCTTGGTTCTATTTTCCACAACATAAAATGGACATTTAACAATCTAAATTTGACCCAAACTCAATTTGTGCTTCATTGTGGGATGATTCCTTTTTGCATAACTACGTCCAATTTTAACTTAGTACCTATTTAAAAATACAATAGTGAATTTCGTTATTCGAAAAACTATAAAATAGTGCAATTTTTCATATTTGTAAAAATTAGCAAAATTTGAATTTTTGTATTTATATAGTTACCTGTGCATTATTTGAGAAAAACAAATACATCTTAAAAATGATCTACTAATGGAGCAAGCAAGTTCGCTAGAATTTAATCGATTTCGTAAACAGAAATCTCTATATAATTTTATTAACAGTAGTTAAGTGCTTGCTTGACATGATGCACAACACTGGTTTGTCGCATTTTTAATTTTGTTTTGTAAAAATTAATATTTCAGTTACTGTTAATCATATGATATTCAAATCAAGAAGATTCATCAAGAGAGATTTTTTTCTTTGAATCATTTTGTAAGAAGAAATGAAATGTAAGGATTTGGTTAAGTATATTTGATATATCTTACAAATGAAGAAGAGAGAAACAATTATTTACATAATCAGTTATGAACAGAGTGATATTATTTGATGAACATAATAATTTATGTGAGCCAAGCTATATCAAGTTTTCATAACGTATTATAAAATAACTTACAAATTTTAAATGTGGGATAGAGGTGAAGTCCAACCCTTTTTTTCAAGTATGCGGACTTATAAAAATAAAATAAAAGAAATGTAAAACTTAGGTAAGTTTTAAAATATTTATTTAACAAATTATATTATGACAAAAATAAAATTTTATAGCCAAAAAATGAATATTTCTGAAGATGGAGGACATTGGACCTCCGAAACGTCCAAAGAAATAAAAAGGAGAAATGTGAATTATTGTTCCCTTTTCTCGACACCACTTTGAGTAGGCGAATAAAGTTCTTCATTTCGAAAAATAATAATAATAATAATAATAATAATAATAATAATCATTATTGACATATATTCTTGTTTTTTATAAGTTGTGCAATATTCTTTACGTAACTCAGTTTACAAAACTCATTTCATATCAATTTTGTAAAAAGTGATATTTCATAATGTCAAAAGGTTAGGTAAAATTCAACTTTTTAAAACGGAATTAAATAAAGGGTATTAGGGCGTTGCAGTTAGGCATGCATGATACGTGCACCTAATGATCCCTTTGATTAGAGACTTAAATGTCATTGTTTTGACAAAACGCAATCAGTTGTGGACTGAAAATTAAGTAAAAAATTTGATATTTGCGGATCAAATCTCAACATAAAAATATATAACAATCAAATCAGCACTGAAGAACTAAGCAATAATAAATGTTTGTTTAATAATTTGTTTAATCATTTAGACCTAATATTTTCATCTCTGGTTAAACCACCGGTTAAGTTAACTGTCGATTATAAGAACAATGTGGCATCGAAAAATAGACTCATGTATATAGATGCACTCGATTTCGAGCTTTGGCCCGGCCCGGCCCGAAGACCGCCTCGATTTCGAGTCGATCATCGAACCGGGCCGAATCGGGCTAATCATTTTCAAAAATCGAGGCGAGTCGGACTTTTGATTTTGGCCCGGCCCGAAAATTCGAGCTTTTCGGGCCAGCCCGAAAAATCTTATAGTTCATTCAAATGCACAGTTTCCTTAATATTTTAATGAAAATGGATGAAATTAAAAAGGATCAAAATGATTTAATAACAACACAGTTCACATATTAATAAATAGAAATGTATTTTACTTCAAATATTCAAGGTTATTCATTAAAGCATAATAATTATATTGTGATGATGCTATTATTATTGTTATTTCTCGTATACTTAAATAAAAGTGATTTTTGTTCCTACCATAATGGTTTCTTGTCCAATTTTTGAGCAGAAACAAAGTTAGATAAAAAATCCTTATGTAAATTATATTTTTTTATATAAGATTTGTGAAAAAGTTGTTTAAATTCTTTGGTAAACAAAGTGTTAAATACTCGTAGGTCTGTAATTTTTATAACAAACTTACACTAGAAGGGTCTCTTTTTTAACTACTTATGTTATGTTGAAAGTTATAAGAATGTAGAGGTTTTTTATAAGTTCGACACGAAAAAAGTTAAACATTTTGCCTTAACATAAAAATCAATATTAGGAATGCCGGATGCACCCAATTTCGAGGTTTGGCCCGGCCCGGCCCGAAGCTCGGCCCGATTTCGAGTCAATTTTCGAGCCGGGCTAGCTAATTTTTTTGTCGAGTCGATCTTCGGGCCGGTAATTTTTATTTTCGGGCCGAGTCGATCCAAACCTCAAAGCCCGGCCCGGCCCGCCCGAATGCATCTCTACTCATGTATAATTTTTGCAATTTAGTTTATGATATCAATGCTGTGTTTTTCTTCTAACTGACAGTTAAATTAACAGGCTGTTACTTGTTCTATCAGTTTGCAGAAATTTTCGCCGTTACCTATGTAAACAAAACACTATAATTGTTTAGAAGGGTATTAGATTATAGATAACAAAATTTCGGGTTGAGTTTGTTCAACTTGGGTCTACAACTTGCTGATACATTTACTCATTTATGTTCAATATCCTTGCAGTAATTAATTTCCAATCCCACGTTGTGTTCCCTGGAGAAGCTTTGGTGCTTTGGTGTTCGTATTTAGTCTGTCTCATCATGGGCAGTTCATCTTTCATTCACCTGTCGGCTCTTGCTCATCTGCGTGCCGGCTGCGGAGCTGCGTCAAATTTGTCCCGCGCTCCGTTAATTCAATATGAGCGGTCCTGTGCCTGTTCCTGAGTCTGGGCCTGGGTTAGGCATCTCATTATTCATAGCGCACAGCCACCCACAGAACGCCCGGCTGTCGTCGCCCGTGTCAAACAATTGATTGGTGACACGCCCACCTGCTTACCCGATTGTTTTTCTAAGGATTCTCAAGTGGTTGTTCATTGGAGGATGGGATATTGGGTTGTGGGTTCTTTTAGGGTTTCGGAATATACAAACAGGGGTACTTTAGCTCATGAGTAGTTCCGCATATAATTATATTTTGACTGCATTACAGGAAATATTAAGGTGTGAGGTGTGTAAGTGGTGGACCGTAGAACAATACCTACACATGTAAAGTTTAATAAAAAAATCCGAGAATTTTCAAACGCAATACGTATCATATTGAAACCATTTTTACTTCTCCGATTATAATATTTTTACAATGATGACTGTGTGTGTGTGTGTGTGTGTGTGTGTGTGTTGTGTGTGTGTGTGTGTGTGTGTGTGTGTGTGTGTGTGTGTTGTGTGTTGTGTGTTGTGTGTTGTGTGTGTTGTGTGTGTTGTGTGTGTTGTGTGTGTGTGTGTGTGTGTGTGTGTGTGTGTGTGTGTTGGAACCACGGTTTAAGATTTTAGACATGTTTAACTACGATTTCCTCAATGAGATAAATGGGAAAAGCTGATTAGGTTTTGGTAACAATTATGATATAATAATCTCTACCTGATACATTTAAATTTATAATTATACTTTTTTTTTCACTCAAAGTCAAATGCCTTATAATTGAAAATTACATTTTTTCAAGGGATGTGAAGCTGCATGTTCGCTCTCTTTTATATACCAAAATAAATTACCAGATCGCACAACATTTTAGAAATGAGAATATATTTAACAGATTGTTGATTTGGATAAACACAACACAATATGACGCGACTATCATACAGGGCCTACGTTTCATTACGTTACAAGAAAAATGGGGTCCAAAGAAAAAATATTAAAATATTTTATCAAAACTCAAAATATACATATATTCTTAAAAAAGTCAATATTATAATCATTACTATTATATAATCATTACTAAACCAGTATTATATGAACTTGTATTATTGTTTTATACCACTACTTCTCTTTAGAGGACTAGTTCCAATCTTCGTGGTTTGGAATCATATCGGAATCGTTATATTTCGGAATGGCTCGTGAGTCATTCCTATTCATTTCTTCAGTTCTGTAAACTGTAAATACCTATAAATTATAGGGTATTATAGGTATAGGGTAACCGAATTAGTATATTATATACGATGTAGTTAAAGGTTAAAGTACGTACAGTGTAAAATTACTAATTACATATTTTAAAAAATGAGTGAACTTTAAAATTGGGAAATTAAAAACATTTTCTTTCCGGACCCCCTGGACAAAACCCCCCTTCCTCCCCCGTAAATACGCCACTGATTATTGTACTTGTACCTATTATTCAATAAATTTTAAAATTATATGATTTAGTTTACTGCATTTTTATTTTATTTTTTCGCGCCCCCACAGTTTGAGAAACACGGTTATAGAATTTTGATTGCAATACCAACTATTTGTCATTAATTTGGAGTGTATTACTATGGAATGGCAACAAAATAAAATATAGTTTCTATAGATTCTACACGCCAAAATTCTGGGAACTGTCTAGTAATATTTCCTACATTAATTATGGTGGAGCATTTTTTGTTTTGTTTTTTGAAGAACGCACAAAATGATGGGTTGTAAATCATTTATATAGTCCATATTTATTCTAAAATACAAACGAATAAGTGTAGCATATCCTCCATGAATAATTTCGTCGTTCGCACTTGTGCCGCGTGGCGACAGCGGCGCTAGAGTCGCCCTATCCGACGCCCGCCGACATTTACACGTCAATATCCGCATTAACCGGCAAATAAACATTTGTTCAGTTTAATGGTCACATTTGTTATTCATTAGGCAAATGAGCCATAATCTAGGGATATCGACAGCGTTGCGCTGCGTGCGAGTGAGCTTCAGCCAAGTGCTTGGATGGGAATGGGATGGTTAACGAACACAGCGATGCTGATGGTTATTCGCAAACGCAATGGTTATTCGGTGGACGAGAGAATAATCACTAGCAGGACAGAGAATTCAATTTAGTGACCGTCATATGAGATCTGCGAACGATTACATTTACCTATAGGACCAAAATTTTGTTTACCTGATTCACGGTAACATGTATAATGAGATACATGACTTCGAGAAATTAATTACAGTTATGGATCAGACACCATAGATTCGGTTTCAATCTATGATATATTTTTACCTCTCGCTAAAAAATGGACGCCTCACGAGGAAGAGATTACCAGGACGACCGCCCAAGAGATGGGCACAGAGTTGGCATAAACCTTCATAGAACAATGAGCCCTAGGCAACAGGACTACGTCCTAGCCATGAGAAGAAGAATAAGAAGAAGAAGCTAAGAGAGGTATTGGATTCATGTTAAAAATCGCAAATCCAGATTTTAATGTATAAGCACGTTTATGGTCACTAGAAGCCAATTTTAACATTTTTACAATGATGTCTGTGTGTGTGTGTGTGTGTGTGGATGTGTGTATGTGTGCAAGTGTGTACGCGCGCGCCTGTGTGTGTGTATGTGTGTGGGGGGGGGGGATGTGTATGTGTGGGTGTACGTTTGTATATTGGAAGGACGATTCCTCAAAAACTATAAAACTAAAGACTTATTTAACTATGAATTCCTCAATCTGACATTCATGGGAAGAGCTCAAAAGGTTTTGATCAACCGAAAGTAGCAGTTTCTTAAAAAAAATCTTCTAAATATTATTTTTTGAAAATTTGTTGTATACCTATTGAAGAACATAAAATTCCACATTTGATAAATTAAAAAAAATATTATGTCTTCTATAAACTTAGAGATAAAGACAATAAAATATGTAGAATAATCGGATGTAATAAATCTCACAGACTAAACTACACCAAGCCTTCAGTAATGTATCTGGACTTTTGACACTGACATTTTTCTGTCATTTACAAACATTTTATTTTTTCAACTGGTTTTCATTAAGTTGTTTGGGCTATAGGATTCATTACAATGGATTATTTTATCCAGGGTGTTCCGCGACTCGACCAACAAACTTATACCATATATTCCGCGGGTCATTACGATCAAAAAATGTTATATGACCTATAGGTGAATTCGTCTTTGTTTCGAAGATATCGAAGGAATTTTTAAAAAATGATAAAAGAAAATTTATTCATCAATGGATTGCTAATTAACACAAAATTACAGTAACCGTTCAAAATGAGAACCTCCATTTTCTAAACATTCAGGTATCCTTCGAGTCATAGAATGTTGTCAGTCGTGTATCTAGTTTACCATTACTATACAAAAGAGATTTGAGACAACCCCACAGAAAAAAAAAATCTATAGGCGACAAGTCAGGTGACCGAGCTGGGCAATGTATAGGACCATCCACCTTCCCGGAAAATCATTCATTTGTCGAACATACGTTAATTCGCCAAGGCTAACTCAATTATAATTTTTTTTTAATTCATTCGATATCTCCGAAACAAAGAAAAATTCACCTATAGTTCATTTAACATTTTTTGATCGTAATGACCCCCGGAATATATGGTATAAGTTTGTCGGTCGACTCGCGGAACATCCTGTATATTATTCTCTACTTTTAAATCTATAGAAAATAAAATAAAAATGTTAAATGTATCGGTTAAAGAATTATATATTCTTTAATCTTTTTAAAAACATAAATTTCCAAAAAATAATAGATTTTCTTAAGAAACTACTACTTCCGGTTGTCCAATTATTACCAAAATCTCAAAGTCAGATTAAGACATTCGTAGTTAAATTGGTATTTAGTGTTATAGAATTTAATTTTCAACATCCAGACATACACATACATACATACACACACACACACACACACACACACACACATACATAAATATCATTGTAAAAATGTTAAAATCAGATTCCAGTGACCTAAAAACGTGCGTAATCATTAAAATCTGGCTATGCGATTTTTAGCATGAATCCAATACCTCTCTTAGCGAGCGGTAAAAAAACAGCGGTTACACAAAAATTGCCTCATCTTCATCTACCATTTCTCAAAAAAATATGTATTCAAAGTAAGCTGATAAAAACACCCCTTATAACAATAATACTTAGTTTGACAGAATATTTCAGTTATGTTCTGTAGGTGATCCATCTTATTTCTTAGTTTGGGACATATACAAACAGTGATATTTAAAGTTTATCACCCCTCAGTATTCATTTCCTGTGTGCATACGCACTCTTCTCCACACCGCGTGGCATTTGTCTTTGGGGGCTCATTAGCGGCAGATGCGCTGTCAAGTCGCCGCGACGCCGACGGCAGCGACGCCATCATGGAATTCTCATTATGTCCGTGCATGTCGCGGATCTAATCAAAACTTCAATTTGATTCTAATTACCGCCGGTAATTTATAGAGCTTCTCCTAATGCCTAACGCACAATACACTTAGCACTTAGTTTAAGAGAGGGTAACAGTCCCACGGTAATGCGATTTATAGCCAAGGAGCTGGAATATCTACGAGGTGTTGAATATTATTCATTTTAGAATTTGATTACGGGTGCAGTGGCCCAAACGCTAATTTAAGTTGTTACAACCGTTTATTTTTAATTATAACTATTAACCATTCTGCAATTATTTAAAAGTTTTAGTAAATGCTTCTAAAAGAGTGAATTATTTTTGTTCCTATCTCTAGGATGTTTCGCCATGAAACAACTAAACTTAAAATTTTGTTTCGGAAATATTTCCATGAAAATGCATAATTGATATAGTGTAAATGAGTTAACTACTACAATGGGGGAGTTTCACGATTTCTAAAAATTATATATATATAAAAAAAAATACGTGATACGTATTTTTTAATTTTTTTATAAAAAAACTCCATATTTCTGAAAAAAATTATTAAAATTTTATAATTTTGAATATCGCGCTAAGAGCTGAGGAAACACGTCAGACTTTCGACATAACAATCGTTCAATGTAAAAGAAAGATTGTCTTATACCAATTATTACTGCACAGTAAGAGATAAAAGAAAATAGAAAGTCCAGAAATTTGTTCTTTGTTGAACGAAGATAGTTATATAGTGTTCACCATGGTGTAGAAAAAGATAAAAGATAACTGTAACGTTCCCCGCAGCGAGTATAACCTCAATCGTATTATATTATTTTGTTATGTGGTTGTAGCCAGAGATCATGAAGCGGTAAATATTCTTTTGTGAAATTTAAATAGTACATATATATTTTATAGCAAAATGAAGAAAATACGTTTTATACCTGATTGTTCTCTCTGCACTACGACATACCTCCCATTGCGCACATATAATCTAGTCACTTTGCGCTGTCGAAAGTCTGATGTCATAACCGGATTTTAAGCAGCGAGCAACCGTTTCTTTTGAATTATGTTAAATTTTAATTTAAAATTTTAAATATTAAAACAAAATTAATATTACTTTTATATTTTTTATTAGTGTACTTATATATGATATATTTTCAGTATTTAGTACTAAAACATTCACAGCCCGATTCAAAAAAAATTTTAAGCTAATCCTCATTTTTGGATTAGCGAATTCTACTCTAATTTTACAGTTTATATATTCAAATATAGTCTAATCTATTCCTAGTATCTACCTTTATTGATAATATGAAAATTAAATTTTAAATACCAGAATAGAATAGAATTAATCACTAATCCAAAAATGAGGAATAGCTTAAACTTTTTTGTGAATCGGGCTGTCAAATTTCACATAGTGAAACTATTAAATTCTAAAATAATAATTTTTTTGTCATTTGAAGAAAAAAAAATTATTACAATGGTTTCTTGAAACTTTATGTGAAAAACATTGGCTATAAAGAATTTTAAATTAACTGAAATTTTAACTGTAATCCTGAATTTAAAACTGAAACAACTGAAATCAAAAACAAATCTAATATAAAAGAAATGATTCATTTAGATGATGTATAATAGTAATTCAGATGCAAGAAATCCTTGGTTAAAATTCCATTGCTTTAAATTTTCAAATAAAATCAAAAATCGGACAGTTAAAAATCATTTTTTGGCATTTTATATTATTATAAATATTAAAAAAAAAATTAATTCTCTATATGATTTGATTGCATTTATTTCATTTTCAATGAATATACGAGTACAGTAAAGAATTATGTATAAAGAAATTAAATTTCATAATGCAGTCAGCTATACTATAACCAAAGAAACAAGAACAACTACTATATTAAGATAATTCTAATTAACAGATGTCAGGGTCAAGTACAATTTACTTAGTAGATTAGATTCTTTATTAAATTCATACCTTTCGGTTTAGAATTGTACATTATGAGTACATAATAAAATTTTCTTAGTATGTTTGCGTTAATTTTACTGGAAATAAAGAATCTTTTACTTTTATATAGAATTTGTACAAAATACATAGAACTGACGGAAGCTAATATGCTGGCCACATCAGATTTTTAAGTCAGCGTTTAAGATCCACATTTTAGACCCATAGTACAATACCAATTCCATGGTTGCTCTACTAAAATATTTTCATGTTTTTGTCTGAAATTTTTTGTTCCACTAGGAAAAGCTAAGGCTCACAACTACTTATGTGCTTCGATTAATTTAACATTTGATTTTAATTTCTCTAATGTCAAACTATATCCTAAGCATTTAATTTTTTGTAGTTTGATGAATACTTTCGCCATAATTAATTAAGACTTCAAATTTGGTATCACTATCACTAGGTACCTTATTTACCACGAAGTATTTTGTTTTCTTTTTATCTCTCGCTAAGAGAGGTATTGGATTCATGCTAAAATTCGCATGTCCAGATTTTATTGAATAAGCACGATATAAGGTTCCCAGAATCCGATTATAACATTTTTAAAATGATGTCTGTGTGTGTGTGTGGATGTGTGTATGTGTGTATGTGTGTATGTATGTCTGGATGTTGTAGACACGATTCCTCAAAAACTATAAAACTTAAAAAATATTTAACTGCAGTTTCTTCAATCTGACATTCCTGGGAAGAGCTGAAAAGGTTTTGGTAACAATTGAACAACTGAAAGTAGTAGTTTCTTAGAAAAATTCTTCTAAATATAATTTTTTGGGAGTTTTTTTTATTAAATATTGAAGAACATAGAATTCTCCATCTAATACATTTAAAAATTTTATTATATCTTGTATAGATTTAGAGCGAAAGACACTATAATTTATAGAGTAAACTAATCGCAGAGGCTAAGGCACTAAGGAAACCAGTTGACAAATTCCAATGTTTATAACATAGTTTGTAAATGACATATGTCATTGTCAAATATCAACAGTTTTAGTGACATTTTGATAGCTTTTTCTGGGAAGTACTTTTAATCTTTCTTATTGTTTTATTAATTAAATATTTGAAATTACAGGTAATATTGTGGGAAAATGCATATATCCATCAGAAATACCGCCAATCTGGTTAATGAATTGGAAGAATCTCTGACATTAAGAAACTTCCTCATACAATGAAAAATAGATATAATTAGAATTATTTGTGTGCAGAAGACATGTTAAATATAATAAAAAAACAATATTTGGGTAATGTTCTATAATATTTTGTTATAAAACGACGGTTCGAAAGCGAAGTGCAATACAATACTTATATAGCCTAATATAGAAATGGCGAGAGGTCTTGTGCTGGCCACAACATATTTTTTTATACTCATTTGCAAACCCCACTTCTGATAAGCAATGTAAAACCGATTAATGATGAATTAATCAAATGATGTCAAAACGTAATTCATATCTAACATAAATAGATCATTTAGGAATGTTTCTCATGTCCAGTTGCACAGCTTATAGTTAAATTGTTAACCGTTGGTTAAATTGACAATATCATATCGAAACGAAATGTCAAATGAGATATTAAATATTACTGTCACAATTTCGATATGCGCTTATTTTTGTTAACCTGTAGTTAAAATAATATCTATAACCTGTGCCACTGGCCATCAAACATGATAAATTAGTAATAATTTGATTTTGCTCCAAAAAATTTTGTCTATTCCACTAGTTTATAATATGCAAATAAGTAATAAATCTTCAGGTCCACTGCCATTTGAATTTCCAATTGATGCGGCACATTAGAGCTCGTATTCTATTAAAATTCCTCGGTGAGGCGATCTCTACTCTAGTAATTTCTATTATCTGAGACAAGGCGCACGCGTTCGCGTCTCTGGAGCATTTTTCCCAGCACAGCACAGGACCATCAATCGATCAAAGCCGCTATGAATAATTCAACGATGGTCTTGTCACGGGTCTTAATTACGAGTTAAACCCGCGATCACAACGACGAAAACTTGCAGGGCGACGCAATCGTTCGGAGAGAGGAAATGAGACCCCAATGCAGGAATTCTGCTGAAGAAGCGATAGACCAGACACCAGACAAATAATGCAATTATTGGAACGGGAAGTTTTATAGAAAGATAAGATAAAAATTTATCAGGGTCTATCCATGAAACAATAGATACCTCAAAATAAGAAGACGGCAGTAAAACTTATTACTGGAAAGAAAAAATCTCATGTGGTCAACACAATACCTCCCGCTTTTTAATTTTTATTAATTTAAATACATACCTACATATTTACTAATCCTGCAAACTATATTAATGCCCGGTTTCTCCAGAGCAACTTACGACTTAAGTCGTTGCTTATTCCTAAGTTCCACCTTAAACTGTTGCACCACGCAAAAATGTCAAAATGTGAGACGTAAGTAGCACTTAAATGTAAGTCGAAAAAATCGGTGACTTATGTGTCATATATCAGTTGACATATCGGTAAGTTGCAGTAAATTTGTTTCGTTTTGGTCTATTACGGCGTGAAAATTAAATGATATAAAGAAGAAACGATTAAATTATAGCAAAGAGGAAGAAAATTGGTCTGTGAGATTGTAGAAACAAAGATTTAAAGAGAATATTGAAAATAAAAAAATCATGCGGTGTCCATGTCCAATATACAAAAAGATAACACCTGGAAATTAATTGCCGCAGCATTGGCAATAAAATGTGTGCAAATATGTAGACTGTCGTAAGAAAGACGACATCGAAGAAAAAGGCTTCAGTTTATAGGACTGGCGGTGGTCCACATAAAAATATTAAAAATAAATAATATATTTGGAACAAATCAATTCTGTTACTTATTTGTCGCGGAGTCCTACCATTTTCGACAATATCGACTTCCATCAAGCTATCCACGACGTTAACGTCGTCAAAATTAGTGAAATCCTGTAAATCCATATCGAATATTGTTGACTGAATACAAATATAAACCCTGTTAAACACATTGACAGCTTTGACGTTTGACAGCCGGTATTTTATTTTGAATCGCTAAATTTCAAATTGACCAATCATAGAACAACTTTACACAGCTTCCAATGTAATTTGTGACATAAGTTAAGTTCGCATGTGAATTTGCTGGTGCAACGCAATTGGGATATAAGGCCTACTTACAATTAAGTAGCACTTTAATAATCAACAACTTAAGTTGCTGTGGAGAAACCGGGCATAAGTACCTTTGCATATATCTGTTGCTTTACATGATCAATTTCGTTAATGTGTATTTGACACTGATAACACGTGCATATTCACAGCTGTTTGATTTTTAGTGCTGCCAACATTTCAAATTTATAACGTATCATTCTGTACATCTAATATTTATGTATGATGGAACATATATTATTTTTACTAACCTTAATTTCATTTTCATTAGACTCGGTATAATCTTCTTACACGGTTTCATTATTAATTTTAATGTAATTGCTTCCTGACAGTCACATTTGTTTAAATATGTCAAAATTGTTGTTAAAATATTATGTTTTTGTTTGACGCAGGCAAGATGATGTACAATATGACTTCTAAGTATTAAATTTGAAAAGATATTGTTCTTTAAAGACCCTCAAATTTGAAAATATCACGAAATATCCTTTAGATATTTTACAATAAATTTTTGAAATTTGGATAAAATTTTGAATAAGTCACGTAATCTGAAACAGAATGTAACGTCAGAGTACATACATCTTCAGCGGTTCTAAGGTGTCAAGTGTATTGTCAAAGTTGTCAAACAAGTGTCAAATTTTTAGATTGGTTCAAGTTGTATAATATGTAGGTAATAAAAAGTTCAAAATAAAATGAGTAATTTACGATATTGTATTGTGCCTTCTTACAAAAATACTGTTAGGAACAAACCTACGATGGAGTTTATAAATTTTACAAAAGATGCGAAGAAAAGAAAATTGTGGCTAGAAGCAGTAGGTCGAAGAGATGATAATTTGTTAGAAAAATCGTATCTTCATGTTTGTGAAGATCATTTCAACTTTCATCCACCTTCAAGATAACAGTATATATTTCTTTTGCTTCACTTTATGTTCAGGACAAACTTTACATCTGACTCTACAGATATGTTTTTCTCGGCATAGATCTACATGTCCTATAGCAGATTCAATGTAGGAATCCGACCAGAACTTTAAAGTAAAATATATTATCAATTTATTTAGTAAATTCAGTTGTTATATTTTATTTTACCTCAACTCCCCTTATTTCGGTAGCAGTACAACAAACGTTCTGATATAAATTCAGCCATCATCCAGCTATCGACCTTCGGTAAATTGTCCGACTTAGCTTGAGTGTAATTTGAATTAGCCATTATTACTTTATTATTCAATTACAATGGGCAATGTCAGCGTCAAATGTCAAATTAAAAGATTTTTTATTAACACGCGACAAACTTTAGCCTACGTTTATTTATATAAATAATATGAATAAACGTAGGTGATAGCAAAACTATTTTCCTATTGGCTATTAATGATGTAATGTATGTGCTTCTACGTCACAGGAGTGGGGGGTAGTTTTTCAGGACGCCAATCTTTTTATTTAATTATTTCCACAAATAACAACAAATTATTAAAATAAAAATTATTACTAAGAAAATCATTGCATAAACTTCCATTTAAAATAGTTTTTGAAAAATGTGAAACAGACTCAATTAATATTTAAAGTTATTTCACTTATGTCATGAATTGTCGTTTTTATTGTGTTTATTATGTATTTAATCAGTTTTTGACCTGATGATTTTTGCCTAGCTAACAGAATGATCCCCGCACTGCTACTCCGTTTACTAAGCTTGGTCATGCTCATTCACCCTGGTTAATAAAATAAACTTTCACTATTTCAAATTAAGAATGAAAGAGAGAAGAGTTGTTTTGGCGTCATCTGCTCCAATAATGAACGTCTGCTACCCAGCAGTATTGCGGATCTCCTGACAGAAGTACCATAGTGAAGCACCTTCCATTACGCCAACATATGCGCTGCTTAGCTCTGTTCCGGCGTCTAACAGTCACTACCATTTCACTAACAGCTGATAACGCTACTCTACTAATTGTGTATTGTGTAGGGTGATTACCGAGCGGACGTGACGTCATAAAGGCCTCCTAACACTTGCGAACATACCAATCTTCGATCATAAGAAGAATATGTTCAATGTATCATTATTTTTAGAAAGAATATATAACACTAACGGTGTTTTCAATATAATTAATGTATTGTTGGGAGATTTTTTCAAGTTAAGGTTATACTTTCCAACTGTTTCATATGAATTGAATTGTAGTATTGGAGTTATCGTCAAAGAAAATTTTGTCACACAGACACACATACAGACATTAACGTAAACTAATTAAATCATATTCCACGGACCCTAAAAAGTAAAAATGCTTTTAGCACATGTCAAACAGGCCGTGTTTTATAAATATTTAAGCTTAATATAATAAACAACTCAGAATGTACACACACATCTTAAAATCCTCGACACGAAAGTAACTATTAGAGTGTCTTATTAAGAAATTTGAAGGTATGTATTGATTATTGATAAATCTATTATAATTTAAGTGACTATTGTTTCATATGTTATTTTTTTATATAATATTTGTTACATGTATATAGATTATAATTATAAATAAATAAAATTATTATAACACGCATGTATTTAATTTTTACTTTACTACCTCATTAATGCATTTGTATATCTATCAAAATTTATTAGTTTCCAAAACAAATTCATAGTTATTAATGGTAACTTATTTTATTTCTTCTCATAACAAATTTATATTTCTTAATGGTAACTTAATTTATTTGTTCGTATAACAAATTTACATTTCTTAATGGTAACTTATTTTATTTGTTCGCATAACAAATATCTTTTGTTATATGTAACAAAACTGTATTTGTTGCCACAACACTTTTTTACCAGCAAATTTACCTAGGTAACTGTAACAAATATATTTGCTGGTCCTATATTGACAAAAAAAATTTGCTGCTGGAACTCATTTTTGGTAATCACAACAAAGTTTTTATTTACCGTGTATTAATTAACTTTACAAGTTTTAAATACTGTTAAAAAGTCCAATGAAATGTCAAACTAACTGCCTTCCTGTAATAACTAAATCAAAAACGTTGACTTTTTACCAAATCCTATGCTTAGCTAAGTAGAACTTAAAATTTTCATGTGCAACAAAATAAAATTTTGTCACACAGACACACATACAGACATTAACGTAAACTAATTAAATCATATTCCACGGACCCTAAAAAGTAAAAATGCTTTTAGCACATGTCAAACAGGCCGTGTTTTATAAATATTTAAGCTTAATATAATAAACAACTCAGAATGTACACACACATCTTAAAATCCTCGACTCAAAAGTAACTAGACCTCGGCTTACTAAATATTAAGACGTACTTGCAATCTTTGTATCTTCAGTAACTATTATAAGATCAATAAAATGTAATTATGTCACAATTTCTTTATCCTGCTTCCTGTTAGTATTCCTGCAGTACTTGTCCTCTCATCCTCGTAACCGGTATTAATTTCCATTTCCAATATCTATTCATAGCCTGTATTATTAAACGATCCCATTTCAAATCATTACTGTTATCGCTTAGCGCACTAAATATATCCATCAACAAAGCATCATATCAGTTTCCACATCCTCAACTCTCGGTTGGGTGATGAAAAATAAGCACCAAGCTAAGATTTCGACAGCGGCACGACAGCAATTAATTCACTGGCGACGAATACGAAAATAGTACAGACTAAATGCCGTTTAATTCTGAATGCTATCAATGTGGGATAAGAATAACTCGGCAACGCACATCCTGCATTCAGGATGCGGATCATTTCTTAGATTTATTTGCTCGCTTTGTTGCAGCGATGATTTAACTATGAACTAATCAGAATGCAGAAATCGGGGAGTCTAAAACAAAATATCACTCAAAATAACTTTTTTATTTATAATTATTTTTAAATTTTATTTATACATTTGTAAACTAGGCCTAATGGCCGTTTAAGTATAGGTTAACCTTCAGTAGAACTTAAATTTTAAAAATGTATTGCACAGTTTGCTAAGTTATACTTAAGGTGCACTTACTTTAAGCCTCAGATTTCTGTGGCTAAGGTGAACTTAATCTTTACGATCATCTTTGACAATGTATGTGATTGATTTCTATGATGATGAATTTTAATTTTAATCGTAATAAGTTTTACTAACTCTAGTTTATCGCAAGCAAGATCAGTATAATTTCTTCAAAGGAGAATCCAAATATTAAACGATCTGTCACTTTTAATACCAGATTCTCCAATAATGAGTAGTTTGTGCTAGAGTACACCTAACCAAAGTGCACAAATTTTATTATATAATTCTAGAAAGTGCATCCCTATGCCTATGGTGGCGCCATACTTACAGTTACAATATATAACCGCACCGTCTGCTCACATTTATTTGTAATTTTTATTCTTATTTAAATTATTCATTATAATAATATTATACATAAATACACGGTAAAAAATTATATTGATATTCCGGACAAAATTTAGTTAGCCGTATTTTTTTTGTTATTTCAACAATATGTTTTTGCCGTGTATACGAAGAACTTTGTATTTTAAGTTTCCAAAACTAAACAATTTTTGTTGTGTACACGGTAAATAAAAACTGTCGAAAATTGTGTTTTAAAAATGCTTGTTTCTTGTGCCCGTCAATAAAATGGATGATTTTGTAGAATATATTTTAAAACAATGGCAATTAGAGTGTTTTATTAAGAAATTTGAAGGTATGTATCGATTATTGATAAATCTATTATAATTTAAGTGACTATTGTTTCATACGTTATTTTGTTTATATAATATTTGTTACATGTATATAGATTATAATTATAAATAAATAAAATTATTATAATACGCATGTATTTAATTTTTACCTTACTACCTCATTAATGCATTTGTATATCTATCAAAAATTTATTAGTTTCCAAAACAAATTCATAGTTATTAATGGTAACTTATTTTATTTCTTCGCATAACAAATTTATATTTCTTAATGGTAACTTAATTTATTTGTTCGTATAACAAATTTACATTTCTTAATGGTAACTTATTTTATTTGTTCGCATAACAAATATCTTT
Source organism: Ophonus ardosiacus (assembly GCA_943142095.1). Lineage (NCBI taxonomy): Eukaryota > Metazoa > Arthropoda > Insecta > Coleoptera > Carabidae > Ophonus > Ophonus ardosiacus. Next base: position 8,355,013 of record OW964830.1, on the reverse strand, counting down.
TGTTATATATAACAAAATTGTATTTGTTGCCACAACACTTTTTTACCAGCAAATTTACCTAGGTAACTGTAACAAATATATTTGCTGGTCCTATATTGACAAAAAAAAATTTGCTGCTGGAACTCATTTTTGGTAATCACAACAAAGTTTTTATTTACCGTGTAGAACTTAAATTTTAAAAATGTATTGCACCGTTTGCAAAGTTATACTTACAGTGGGATTCTGAAACCAGCGTTAAATAACGTTCGGCGTTAAGTAACAATAGTAACGTTCACGTCTCGGAGTTAAGCTGGTACTCTGAAACTCTGGCGTGAACGTGGAACGTTAATAACAACAGCGTTAATACACGTCGTATACATTCGTGTGATCTTTCCCTTTTCAACCAATAAAAACTCATTAAACGTAACGAAAACTGCACTTACCTGTCAATTTAAAAAGTATATGTCAAACGTCAAATAAACCTACGTGCATTTTGTGTTAACATATTTCTGGTATATTAATAAATATATTATAATATATTATATTACAATAAATAAATAAATAAATAAAATGGTGAACAACACGGTTTATTTATAATTTGGAAAAAGAATATACAAGATTGAAGATTTGCGAAATTGTTTAAACTTTCACAGAATAATGTTTTTAATATTATTAAATAATATTAGCCAATGAGCAGTCAGTACATTTATGAAAGAAGTTAATTTTGCATTTGAAATGGGAAACTACCTACTGAATTTACGGATAAGATTTCCAATAACTACTGACGATAAAACAGTTTTAAAATATTTGTTCTAGTTAGAAACATTTACTATATTAGTATAGGTACGAGAAAACAATTACTTTTCTAATAAATCAATAATTTTCTGAATTTATTCCAATGGTGTATTGTTGTAATCAGTATATTCTTTGTTGTAATCACACACAATTTTGTTCATTATAATACGAATTTATTCTTATAATTAATACTAAAAAATAGTAACATAAAATAGATACATCCCGAAGTAAATAAAATTTATTCCTTCAAATGACACTCAAATTTTTGACAGTAATATCACAACTGTCATAAAATGCACTTTATAAGATCGGGGGTAAGAAAATTAGAAATAATTATACAAATAAAGTAATTGTTTCCAATATCGTATTTTGTTTTCTCACGTTTTATTGAATTGCTTTTTATAAAATATAAAACTAAAAGGAACAGGACCTAATGTTACATGATATTTTTTGCTCAAAATAATCTGGGAAATAAGTTATTAAAGTTTGTTAAATTTATCATAAATCATTGTTTATAATTTGACGATACAAATGAGATTAACTGTTAGGTATTTCTTGTTTTTATTACTTCAACAATATCTATTCTTAAGGTCAATTGTATATAATTTCACAGTTAAATATCTTTCCTATTGAATTTACAGTAAAAAGGTAAAACTAGTGTTATATTTTCGCATTATTGTAAAGCGTTAACGGTAAAAAGTAGTAAAGTAGCATCGATATTTTCGTAACAGTAGTCGCGAAAAGTAATAAAAAGTTGAAAATTCCCACGTCTTTACAAACAATGTTGTCTATATCTATTCAAGTTGTTGCTAACATTCTTACTGTACCATCACATGGCAATCTTCTGCTGGTGACAGTTCTGGTCAAGCTAAAACATCTTAATAATGCGTTATCGTAGCGACATACGTTTCACAGACATTGTTCAGATAAATTTAGATTAATAATAAATATACTCGGTAAAGTAAGATGTCGTTTCGCAACAGCTACAGATAAAACAATACTAAGAAATATGGCAGTAATCAGGTACATGTAAGAATGTCATTTCATTGTAGTTCCAAGTAATAATAGTATGAACATTGTTTAATTTTCAATACAAATACATGCTTTCTATTATTATTCTACGATATATCTATTGTTTAAAATAACAGGAGATGAAATTGTTTTGCTTTAAAAGGGTTGTAATATAAGGATCAGGATAGAATTATTGATTAATTAACAGGGCTTTTTTCCAGGGCCGGCGCTAGGGGCGAGGCAGCGAGTCGTCCGCCTAGAGCGGCACTTTTTAAGGGGTGGCATTTTTTTCGAACGACGGCAAGAAAGAATTTTTTTGTTTATTAATAAAAACAAAAATTACTGCAAACTTAAAATTACTAAATAGTTATTTATGCAACAAGAGTAAAAAACACAGTCTTATTTCACGAATAGGAAAGATTCCGTTCAATTTTATTATGTTTGCAATAAAATTGTGAAAAAGGGCCATAATGGGTCATTAATGCACTCGTTTGCGTTTAAAAAAATGCTCTTTTTTTCACACTTTTATTTGTTAAAAAAGACATACTTTAAAAACCCATTTTAGTGAACAAATTGTACTTTTTAACACACTTACGGACCTCGTTGCTTCAAGATTAGAATAATAGCTATCAAGCACGATAACGACCAACATGATGAAATAGTTGATAACTGTACACAAATTAAAGCAAAAAATAGATTAATTTAGGTTTGCATAAGCTGTGATTCAGATTAGGAGTGGTATTACTATATTATTTCAGATTTAGGCTGTGTCCGATGTCGCATTTTGGCATTTAGTATTTAGGATTTAGGTCTTCTTCACATAAATACAACTCCGAATGGCACACTAGTGATATCTATTGGTTTGTATGGCAACACTTTTGAACAAAAAAATATAATTATACAATTCGATTCAATTTGATATTATATTTCATAAAATAGAAGCTAAGAAGCTATTCTTTGACAGCAAATTTGACGTTTTGCACAAATTATAGCAACGAACATGATTTGTTTAATTAGTGCGCGTCAACTTCAAGGCATAGTGTGCTCCTGCAAATCTCTAAAATCTAATTCCTAAAATCCTAAATAATCACTAGATTTAGGGCATATAAATTTAGGATTTAGATATTAGGGTGATAAAAGTGCAACATCGGACACAGCCTTAGAAGTTATTTGCATAAATAAAAAAAAAAAAATATGTTTTTTGCATGTATCTAGAGACCTAAGAATTTTTCGAGAAAAATACATCTACTACTAATAGGGCAACTTTATCCTAATTTAACCGACTTCGAATCTCTTATAGTTTCCGAGATCCTAATGGCGACCCTGTAGAAGTAGTTATTTATTTTTATATTTAAACGAACCCAAGGGGGGCGCAATAAAAAAAGTTCGCCTCAGGCGGCAAAATAGTTAGCGCCGGCCCTGCTTTTTTCCCAGTTCTTCTCAAGAAGGGAGCGATATGATTCCCGAAAAGTAAGTGTGTTAAATAAACCGACATCGTGGTAATCAACCTAGCAACCATCAAGACTACGACTAGAGGCACGGAAGCTTACAGGACAACTTGATCATAATAAATAATTATTCAAAAATACTTTCTGGGTAATTCCATATTTCAACCCACATTAATACTTTGAAAAAATTGATTAACTAAGTTCTAACTAACTTCGTTTTAGCAAGTTAATTTCAACAGAAAAATAACTTTTTAAAAATGATAGTACAAATTTTGTTTTCTACGACCTGCCTGATTTTCTTATTCTTAATAATTCTAGCAAGACCTTAGTATTTTACTGAAAATTCATTATTAATACTGAATACGCAATACTGAACATTTAAAAAATACTGAATAAATACTCGTAATTTGTTCTTAATTTATTGATTTCTAGTTGGATTCTTTTATTTTTATCTTCTGTCACCATTAGATAAGGAAGGTATTGTCTTTGGTAAAAAAATTCGGTGGTGTTTTTAATTAAAAAGCAGCTTTTTAGGTCCCAAGAATACGAATTTATTAGTTTTACGATGATGTCTGTATGTGTGTGTGCGCATTGCTCTGTGTATGTGTGTGTGTGAGTGTGTGAGTGTGTGTGTGTGTGACAAAAATTTCTCTGACGATAACTTCAAACTACAATTCCAAAAATTATCATTTTTTCATATTCCTATTCTTTATATCCATATAAAGAACTGATTAGATTTTGGTTATAATAAGTCAAGCAGAAGTTCCCTCATTTGAACTTTTTAACAGTTTTTCTTGCAAAAATGCAGTTAAATATCTATTTTATGTGATATGAAAGAATATCTTATTGTCTATAAGGTTTGATTATATATTTTCTTCAAATTCAATAGATGTAGAGTTAAAGAAATATAAAGAGATTAACTTTTTCAAATAATTCTAATTGACAGATGTCAGTGTCAAGTGCAATTATAACTGCGTATTATAATTGTATTGGATGTATAGAATATTTTCCAAGGAACTTTCGGTATGGAATTTGTAGAAAATAGTACCTACATGTGTTATAATTTTACTGGGTATGTACAATCTTTTCTATAAAACTTTTGGTAAGGGATTTGTACAAAATACATAAAACTGACGGAAGTTAATGTGCTGGCAACATCAGATTTTTTATTAAACAACTAAGAAATTAACCATGGGGTCCCATGGCCTCGTGCCTGAGTGTTTGGCCGCGAACCTGGGGGTACCGGGTTCGATCCCGACCGACGCCAAATATTTCTAATTTTAAATGGCACAAAAGTGACCCCTGTGGTGCACTCTCCACGTCAGCAATGAGTGCCCGTGAGGTGACGCCTGGTAAGCGCCTGCACAGTAAAATAAGTCATCATCATTACCGATATCTGCGATAAAGCAAATTAGCACACCCAGAAATGGGTAATATACCGTGATGATATATTTATTTATTTATATATTTAGGAATTAACCATAAAACATATATTATATATTAGTCTCATAAAATATGTGTTTATTTAAAGAAGAAGTGTGAACAATATAAAAAGAAAGTATGATGAGTTTAATAAATAAAACAAAAATAGACAATCTAAATGTTTGTTTGAATATCTCAGTGCAGTAAAGTAATTCCAAACACATAAAGTTGAATTGTATACAACTAGTTGTTTGAAGAAATAAACACGCGTGGCTCCTCCTTGCATAGTGTTTTGTATATTATTCCATCGCGTTCACTTTGTCGCAGTTCATCTATTTCGAGTGGCTTTTGTTCGAGAAGAATGCTGAAGTTAATCACGTCAATTTGACGATAATTGTTGATTAATTATCGCTCGTAATGACTCTATATTTATTAATTAACGCTAGTCTGTCGGCAAGAAGATAAATTGCTGTGACATTCAAGTGTCAAAATAAACAAACGTGTTTTGTTTACTCATTATAAGCGTTTGTGCCAGTGACATACGGATACGGTAATATATTGTGTTTACGCGCTTATGCTCTAAGGAGGATGCTTCAGATGAATGAGTTTATAATTAACTCCACTTGTAATAATTGATTGCTTCTGTACAATCGCTCTACTATAGCGAAACACACTGGTACACCACTCATATTTCTCGCTAATTGATAGTGTTTCAAGCCAATCAATATTGATTTATAACTTTTTCCGAGACTAATATTTTTGTAACCACTTTACGGATTTTATTTAAGTGGTTTTTCATTAATTATATTACTAAATTTTTAAGCTTTCAATTTAAAATTAAAAAAGTACATTAAAAACCTATAAATAATAATAATAACAATAATAACAGTAATAAATAAAATACGTCATGACCTAGATGTTAAGACATTAATGGTTAATAAAATAATTATTATAATAAAAAATTTATGTGATCAACTTTCCTTGAGATAGGAATTTAATATAGAGAAATAGCTTTTTTCCAAATATACTTCATTTCCCGTAAGAAAATAGTGTTGGTTTAGAGATATATATAAATACTGCCATCTTATTGGTCAAAATACTAACCAGGTTCACAAAAGCAAAAAATTATATCATGCATGCACTCATCAGATGTCAGTTGTAACATAAAATTGACAAAATTAAATTATATTTAATCATTTCGGCTCTGTTTGGGGTCCCGTGACCGCGTGCCAGAGTGTCTGGTCGCGAACCTGGGGAACCGGGCTCGATCCCGACCGACGTCAAATATTTCGAATTTTAAATGGCACAAAAGTGACCCCTGTTTATTTTTTTGTCATAAATCCATGGCTGCGTAGACCATTTAAAAAAATACTTTCCACGCCAGCAATGAGTGCCCGTGAGGTGACGCCTGGTAAGCGCCCGCACGGTACATATATGTCATCATCATTACCGATATCTGCAATAAAGCAGATTGTGGCACACTCAGAAATGGTAATATGCCGTGATGATATTTTTATTTATTAATTTATGATTAATGAAGTCAAATAACAAGATCAAACTGCACCTATCTTCCCATCACTATTTTCTTACGTGAAATGAAGTATACTACTCTAATCCAAATTTACTTATAAATGATAGTTAAAAATAACGCATTTGTTTATTTTTTTGTCATAAATCCATGGCTGCGTAGACTATTAAAAAAAAATACTCTCAATAGGATTATATCCCAATTACTGAGTTAGCTCACATACGCAAACATCTATGTTAGTAATAAGTTGTTAATAAATATGTAAATAATAAAATTTAGTACAAAAATATTAAATGTGTCCGTCTCCATAAAAGTGTTCATCAATCAATGACGGGTGGCAAACAAGTGAAGCGCCACCAGCCTCAGATCTACCTCCAGCATCCTCGGAGCTCTACCACCAAATTTGTAAGCAAGGAACATGCAATTACTTGTCTTGAATGTAATACTAACTATAACCACAATAATTAAGTAACAGCGAATAGTTATATCCGGAAAAATCTGCAAAAATATTTATTGTTAGTTTTTGTAAGCAATTTTATTATTTTTATCTTTACGCTTGCTTTTATTATTTTAACATAAGTCAGTATGAATATTTTTTTATCATATTTTGTTCTTCAATAATTACAAAATATATTGAGAATATATTAAACAAAATCTTGTTTTATTTTATTTCTCTATAACCACATTTTGTTACTGGTGTATAAAATACACCACGCGAGTACTCGCGTTACAAAAATGGGCGCGAGTAGTTAAAGGTTAAATCAAGTTAGAAAAACAACGAAATATGACTTGATTTAACCCTGAAAAGGATCATAGTTATGATCGAAAGATAGATTTGAAATCAATAAAATCTTCTAGACTGCAGTTCCAAATATTTTATTTTTTCTTTCATCAATTTCCAAGCGATCATAGTTACTCCAACAATAAAATTTTATATTACAATTTAATTAGGTAAGAACTTGAAAGGAAATTACATGGTAATTACACTTTAAATTCTTAATTAATATCCGTAGAAAACCATTAATTTCATTAGCAATTTCAAATTAATATACAGCAATAAAGGCAAAAAATGAAGAAAGTGTTGTAAAATTGATATTATTAATGTTTTGTAAGGAAATAAAAAAATAATAGCATGTTCTGTTCCAACCTACCAGCTATACTAACAACAAATTTAGAATACATATTATACTGGTCCAAGATTAATATCAGACCCACACAAGAATCATTTAATAGCTTTTTCTAAATCTAAAAAATATTACTAACATTAAACTAATCACATAAACTTGTCTAGCAAAGGTCAACAAACTTGGAACAAATTAATACCCATAATTAAAACAAAAAGTCTTCCATTCTCTATATTCCAAAATAAATGACACTTCAAAGTTCCGCAGTTTACACAGAAATGTCATTAGCAACCGAAAATATCAATAACCAAATTCCGGAGAGCCGTTAGATTGTAAATAAGACCACACAAAGACGAAGAGAACACTTCCTGTTTAGGAAGAGAGGATACATAGTCGTTCACGTCAAAACAATATAAATTGCAATTAAAAGAAAACATACCTGTCGTGAACCATCTGGGATCCATAAGGCTATCCAAGCCTACTTCGATGCACGTTGATTGGCAGTGATGTTGGCCGCAGTTGATGCTGCAACATAAATATCGTGTTACACTCTTGATACAGGTTGATAGAAGGTCTGATGGTTAGCTTAAGATTACACTGAAGAGCTATATTGTTAAGTTTCAATGAATATTATTAACCCAAGTAAAATATGAACTGACAGTGCTGTAGCTGAGTGAATTAGAGCGTTTAGGCATTAGATGTCCTATGCTCGAATTTGAGATATCTGTGAATCGACTTGTATACCGGTGTCCAGGATAACTATTATAGATACTAACTATAATTAGTCAAAAGTTGTCTTACTAAGAGACCTTTTTAATGGTGTATTGTTATTTCAGAAAAAATGCACACATCAACTAAAGATGATGTCTGTATTTTGTCAGATCTCTAATGCCCGGTTTCACCATTGACGAATAAATAGTTTATTCATCAGTTAAGCTATTCGTCGAATAAAATAGCATATTTTTGTTCCACCAACGTCAGCTAGCAGTTATTCGACGAATAAATCGTCAGTTAAATTATCTGGAGATTTTTGCCCAGTTAAATTTTTATTCAACGAATAGTTTGACATTTGACATTTTTATTGTGCGTGTTATAATATAATTGTTCAGTGGCGGCGATCAGAAGAATATTTACAAAAGGTACCAATCTAAAACGGATAATAGATAAATATGAAAAATGCAGTTATCTTTACTTGTTATTTATATTTCCGTCAATATTAGAATCTCATCTTCATCATTGTTGACAACTTCTGATGAAGAAATTGTTACTCAGGCGAAAAAGGAATGATCCCTATAATCACATGATCATAATTTATAATCAATTTGACGAAGTAGATTTTCGCATGCGATTCTGATTATCAAAACAATGCGTTTAAGAAATTCTAAAAATGATTCAGCATTATCTGGAGCCAATAAATGAAAGAAATATGCCACTTCTTTTATGAAGGATATTTTTTTTGTGCAAATATATTCCATTCTTTAATATTTTCTTGTGACAACACATCGTCAGTTTTCTTATTTTCTATAATATACAAATATTCTTCCACTAAAATTTTTAAACATTTTTTTTTCTTTATGAAGGAATTTTTTCCTTCTTTCCCTCTTCTTTTCACTCATTTTCATTTGATTTCAATGACACAAATCAAAAAATTATTTTCGTTGACAGCGAACATGACAGTTTTGTCAGGGAGATGTACTTGTTAGCTGTATACTCAATGCAAAATAATGGAAAGAAAAATAATATTCCGTGAATAACTATCTATTCAACGATTTTGATTGGTGAAACGAATCTTTGACTAACCGATGAATAAAATTTATTCGTCAGATAACTATTTGTAAATTTATTCGGCAATGGTGAAACCGGGCATAACTCAAATACCATCATTCAGAAAAATTTTAAATCATGTATTCTTGCTCTATTCTAATGTAGAAAGAAGCCATTAGAGTTTTGTGTAGATCACCAATTTATTGACGAGATTGGCGGTATTTCTAAAGAGTACACGTAATATATCTTTAATTTTAAATATTTAACAATAAAATAATTTTAAATGTACTTTCCAGAAAAAACCTTTGGTAATGTTCCTGGATATTTGACACTGACATTTGTTTGTCAATTACAAACATTTTTATTTTTCAACTGGTTTCCATGGAGTTGTTAGGGCTGTGAGATTCATTACAAAGGATTATTTTATATAATTATAATTCTCTATCACTAAATCTGTAGAAGATATAGTAAAAATGTTAAATGTATCGGAAAGAGAATTTTATATTCTTTAATATTTGTATAACATAAATTTAAAAAAAAGTAATATTTAGAAGATTTTTCAACAAACTTCTACTTCCGGTTGTCCAATTGTTACCAAAAATATGTCTTAAGTTTTATAGTATTTGAGAACCGGGGTTCCAACATCCACACTCACGTAAAAATCACACATCGTGGTAAAAATGTTAAAATCGGATTGTACCCGTAGAGACCTTAAAATGTGCTTATTCATTAAAATCTGGATAGGCAATTTTTAGCATGAATCCAATACCTCTTTTAGCGAAAGTATAAATTAACAAAAACAGCAATTGTATTGAACTATCCTCTTATTGATTCAATATAATTTGTTATAGGTATTTATACTTTGCCGAAAGCTCAGGCATAAGTGGATTAGATGACAATAAAATTTACTATTGAATCAGTTGAGAAGGATCAATTACGCAGAACTGCGCTGTATCGGACCATAACAAAAATATAATATTAGAAAATGTGTAGTGTGTAGAGCCCGCGCGCCCAGAAAAAAACTTGCGCAGAGAGCCAAATTCTTCCGGGCGTGTGTTATTACGATATTTTTATACTGTATAGCACAAGGTATTTATTAAATGCAATTTTGTTTTGTGCATTATAACGTTATAGTTTTATTGTTTTCGATTTTTGTTGTTTATTATTGCGAGTGATATTGTACAGTTAACATTTATAGATTGGGTAGGTGATATGTTTTTTTTTTCTCTCTCTAAACGCACACGGTCTCTACATATAAATAGTGAAGTCTAACACCAAATTTAATTTAATGCTAGGGTACGGTTGTCAATCTGTTTCATGTTTTTACCCCTGAGTGCACTTAAAGCTATATTTTTTCAAATAAACATGTCCAAATTATCCCTTTGAATAATTGTTAGAAACAACGATTCCATTCATTAGCAGTAATTCAACTGTTGGGTTCTAATTTTAGCGTCGTTGTCAATCAGCGCTATTCAGCTGTTCGGCCAGCGCTGCGTCAGGCGTCACAGGACAAATGAAGTGTCGAATGGCGATCGCCGGTCACCACTGCCCGCTTGGATCTCACTGTGAATGGGATGAGGCGACGTTCAGATGTGCAACTGTTCGTGGAACTGCATAACATGCGTGCGTGGTATTATTAAACCAATGAGAATGCACCAGTGGATAGTTGACAATCGTCCAGAGATAACAAACCAACTCTTTAAGAGAGAATTTCAGAACTGAGGAATTGTAAGATCTTCCTGAATTTTAAATTTAGACAGACAGAGAATATGCGTAGGTCAGTATGAATAATGAGGTGTTACAAGAAATGGAAGGAATATCTTCACAAAGGTTTTATTTAATCTAGTTCATTAAGACAAAACCATAGAATGGAATAAAGGAGAAAGGTATTTAGAAATAAGAGTTATTCTTTGAAAACTTTCGATTACCATATTTTCTTATCAGTGCATTTCAGTAAGGTATACGTAGAAAATCAAATGCTACATTACTATGGAAATAAAGCGATGATGAAAATATAAATGAAACTGAAAATGTGCGAGTGAGTACTTAGTATTCTAATTGAAGTTTACTATCTTAGATGGTTATACTTACTATAATTTTTTAGAATTATTGTGCCTTGTAAATGAATATTGGTTCATAATCGTACTAGTGCATTCTGCATTTTATTCAAAATCAGAAAGTGCAGCTGGTTTCTATGACTGGATAAAATGCCTTTATTCTCCAAGGGCATAAATATTTTTTCAACACTGACTCTTTTGGTTAAAATAATAAAATTAAAGATGACATTGACATTTGTATTTAATTTTTATAGTTCTCAGTAAATTTGGTTAGAAGCTTTGACTAAAAAAATTTTTGTCTCTTGCTAAGAAAGGTATTGGATTCATGATAAAAATTACATATCTAGATTTTAGTGAATAAGCACGTTTTAGGGTCCCTTGAACCCAATTATAACTTTTCGATAATGTCTGTATATATATATATATATATATATATATATATATATATATATATATATATATATATATGTGTGTGTGTGTGTGTGTATGTGTGTGTGTATATATGTGTATGTGTGGCTGTGTGAGTGTGTCTGGATGTTGGAAGGACCTGTTTCATTACGTATTCCTCAATCTGACATTCATGAATAGCTAAAATGGTATTAATAACAATTGGACCATCGGAAATAGTTGTTTCTTAATAAAAATTCTAAATATTATTCATTTTTGTTTTTACAATAGGAATATAAAATTCTCCATCCAATACACTTAAAAAAATTATTATTTTTACTTCTTGCTAAGAGAAGTATTGGATTCATGCTAAAATTCGCATATCCAGATTTTATTGAATAAGCACGATTTAAAGTCCCTAGAATCCGATTATAACATTTTTAAAATGATGTCTGTGTGGAAGTGTGCATGTGTGTATGTGTGTGTGTGTGTGTGTGTGTATGTCTGGATGTTGTAGACACGATTCCTCAAAAACTATAAGACTTAAAAAATATTTAACTGCAGTTTCTTCAATCTGAGATTCCTGGGAAGAGCTGAAAAGGTTTTGGTAACAATTGAACAACCAAAAGTAGTAGTTTCTTAGAGAAAATCTTCTAAATATAATTCTTTGGGAGTTTTTTTTTATTAAATATTGAAGAACATAAAATTCTCCATCTAATACACTTAAAAATTTTATTATATATCTTGCATAGATTTAAAGACACTATAATTTATAGAGTACACTAATCGCAGAGGCTAAGGCACTAAGGAAACCAGTTGACAATTTCCAATGTTTATAACATGACACATGTCATTGTCAAATATCAACAGTTTTAATGACATTTTGATAGCTTTTTCTTGGAAGTATATTTAATTTTTCTTATTGTTTTATTAATTAAATATTTGAAATTATAGGTAAAATTGTGGTAAAATGCATATATCCTGTATATATTCTGTAATATTTTGTTATATAGTCTAATATGGAAATGGCGAGAGGTCTTGTGCTGGCCACAATAGATTTTTTCTATAGATTTAGAGATAAAGAAAATGTAACATATCTGTTGCAATAAATCGCACAGACCAGACTACACCAGTTGTCAAATTCAAGTGTTTGTAATTGACGGATAAATGTCAGTTTCAAGAATCAACAGATTTACTGAAATTACATAAAGCAGTACCTTTAATATTTCTTATTGAATTATTAAATAAATTTTATAATTGTATACATATATATTAATAGTAATAAAACAAATATCCTTAAGAAATACCGCCAATCTCGTCAACGAATTGTAACCATCTTGAACATTTCAGAAGATTCCTCATAGAATAAAAGAATAGATATAATTAGAAAAATATATAATAAAACGGATATGGCGAGAGGAATTGTGCTAGCCACAACAGATTTTTTTATCTATTCTACTTGCTATATTAACAATATTTCAGTAGTGAAAGTGTCACTTTAAAAGAATTTGTTGAATAATAGTTATTTTATTGAAAATAGTTTGTCAGTTCAAAAACCGATTAATAAAATTATTACTTCAAGATAAAAGTAGTTAATAAAAAATAGAGAAAAATGGAGTCCTAAGGTACAACAGTAATTGTAACATTTTGTTACATACGGATTACATAAGATTTGAGGGGGTAAGCATTTTGTAGTAATTCTTGTCCTGCTACAATTCCAAAGGTTTCCGGTTGGTTGTTGCACTTACACCACAGAACATTAACTTTGCATTAAATAGCTTTAATTCTAAATGAACCATGTTTACTACCCGTACACGCTGTACAGATTCACAGTTCTTGGAACAATAAATTACAAGCAGTCATCCTTGGCATTCCTCTTAAATCCAAGTTACGAAAAAATCCAAACAATATGTCAGAGCGCGATGCATCATTTAGATCACCAAATCCACGCCTTCTTGCCCTAATAACCTCCCATGTATAAATCAGAGCAGAGGACCATCTGCGAGCGAACACAGAGTGCAAGATATGCAAGCATGGCAAGGCTAATAATAACAACGCATGCATTCGTCGCCATAAAACATTTTAATTCCGTGGAACTGAGAGAAGGATGAGAAAAGTTTGCGGATAGCTAGTCGTGTAGGCCAGGATTCTTAGGGTATTTTTAATTTAATAAATGAATGCGAAACTGTGACTAATGTTATTCAGACTACTGAGAATTTTACTATTAAGTAAAACTGGATATATCAACTTTGTGAACTTAGTACGCGAAATATTATTTATATTCTTGACAAACTTGAAATAATATTTCTCTGAGAACTTGTACGTGAAATCTTTACTCCGTGAAACTCGGTACGTGAAATATTAACTCTGAGAAACTTAGTACGTGAAATATTCTTACTCTGAAGACAAACGTGAAGTAATATTCACTCTTTAATACGTAGACTTGTCGAACAACGACAATCGGTGACTGAATTCTACAGAACAGCTGTAGAAGATCTGGACTCTGCCGTCTGGGGCTGGTACTGGAACTTTATTCTATAGAACGGCTATAGAACTCCTGGTTCTGACTCGAACGGCTAGCCAGAAGACAGAATGAATTCTAGGGCTGCTGCTGCGTCTTTTATAGCCGGATTTTGGTAATTCTCGTTCAAACGCGCGCGGTTTATATGGAAGGGCTTTATTCGTATTTGATTGGCTGAGTGGGAGAACAGACTCGGCTTACTATTGGTCGTGAGGCTGGGCTCTTAAAATATTTCTAGAAAATTCTATACTCAAGAGAAAATGCGAAAATCCAGCTTTTCTTGCTTGAAACTAACAGGTAAAATATATACAATAATATTTTAATAAAATAAAAATTAACAAATATCCCAAGTTGTAGGTTTGTTCCGCCTGTATTGGCGCTGCGGTCTTGACAGGTCTGGAATGCGTGCTCTAGTTGTGAAATCTAGGTGAACGGTTGCTTTTGAAGATGCCGTGTGATGTGCAGAGTGAAATGCCGGCCACGAAAAACCCCGGAATTATAGTGGCAGGCTCGAAACTAGAGGATTTTCCATTGGCCGTTACCGCGTGCTCACCATGTGCTACAGGTAAGGTTAAAAGCATGTTAAGAACAATTTTAAACTGTCGAATTCTGTTCTTGTGTCACAGTTGTCTCTGGGAAACGTTTACACGCTGTGATGCTGCCCCACAGTGGACGGTGATGCTTCATGGAAAATACCGCGTGCTAACCATGTGCTGAATGTGAGGTTATGGACATTGTACGGCCAGTTTGGACTGCAGAATCCTGTTCTTGTGCTACAGCGGCTTCTGGACCACGATTACATGCTACTCTGAACAGTGGCCGGTGATGTTCCCTGGACGATGGCGTATTGGAATTTCATGGCGAAACAATGTGACTTCGTCACAACCGCTGAACCAATTTTGATTTTTGGTATAGAGATAGATTAGAGCTTGAGAAGGACCTAGGCTACCTTTTGTCGCGAAAATAAAACTTTTGGTATAGACATGGATTGGATCTTAGAGAAGCGCATTGGTTACCTTTTGTTGCGAAAATAAAACTTGAAGGGGGTGAAATAGGGGATGAAAGTTTGTATGGAGAACCCATCATTTCTCAAGTTGGGGATATAAAAATTCTTAATAATGCTTTTAGTAAGAAATAAAGAGTGTTTTAGAGTTTTTGAAAAATCATTCCTCAAGGCGGTACAATATTTCAATTATTTTTTTATCTTTGTATCTATAGTTGTTTCAACCATTAGCAATTTCCGATATTATTTGTCGGAGAGATAGCTTGCATCATATGTAAAACTACCCGAGACATGTTTAGAAAAGGGCGCTGTTAGGTGCGGTGCGGCGATTGGGAGGGCAGTGGGCGGAGCCTGTTTCATGTACGATGCGAGGCAGGTTGCCGGCTCCCTAGGCAGCGCATGTCTCTGAAGTAAATGTGATAAATTACTGGTACACGTATAGCTAATCGTTATTCTAGCTTTACCCGTGCGAAGCCGGAGCGGGTCAGCTAGTCTTCTATATAGACTGCATCATCCAACAAATATTTGTTATTATTAATATTACCAATACGAACACAACATTTTTTATATGAACACTGAATGAGCCAGTCATTAGGTAGAAAATAAGAGTTTATTCCACAAAAGGTCGGGTATTTTTGGACATATACATATGTATATTTAGGAGAATAAAAAAATGCAAGTTTTACACCTTGCGAGCCTTTGGGAAGCACCGCCAAAAATATCATAAAATACGATTTAAATGAAGCATTAAGGAAATTTTCAAAAATTTGCTCTGTATGAAGCGCTGTACCTCACTATCTGTTGGTTTTAGAAAAAAAAATGTTTTAGATGAAAATTGTAAGGAATTCAAAATAATTATTTTTGCCCTAATGCAAATAAGTGAAGATATATTTTGAAAAAACCTCTTTTTTGCGTCTTTTTTCCAAGTTGGCGGTGCTTTGAATATACGTCTTCTCCGGCACTGGTAGAATTCGCAACGCATAGCAAAGTGTAACAGCTGAAGAACGAATGATGGTTACTTGTTCCGGACATTTATAAATAATAAATATATTTCAGCACGCTATTCTGTACGAGCTTAGTGCTATTATGGGCGCTGATTATTATTAGGGATTCATAATTCCTACTTCTATTTTCATGCTTAACGCCAATAAATGTAAGTGGATTTAAATTACAATATATTAGTCGTAGCAGCAAGCAGCAGTTCATAAAACTTAGTACGGTATGAAGTCAAATATAAATAATGAAATAGCATTCGATTGCGATAAATGTACTTTCATTATTCATTACTATGTACTACTTGCAGTTAAACTTTTTTTTGAAAAATTAATTAACATTCGATTTTTCATTCTAGTTCAACAGAATAGTTTATTTTCTAACTCATTTTGTGAAAAACAATAAAATGGAAAATAATTCCATGTGGGACTTATTCAATTTAACTTTTTTCTCAGAAAACTAAACAGGTATGTAATACGTAGTTTATACAAGGCTTAAATTTTAAGCGTCCCTTAAACAAAAAAAATGCACATCGAAATTTTGACAGCAATGCATAATAATTCATTTTAATGTTATATTGTCTATTTGAAATTCTTAAAATTTAACAACACAATCGATGATACATACTACAATCAATCTATATATATATATATATCATCACGGCATATTACCCATTTCTGGGTGTGCCATTATCTACACATGTGTAGACATCGGTAATGAGGACGATATATTTTACCATGTGGGCGCTTACAATCAATCTACATACCCTTGCTTAACTAATAAAGCTATCAAAAAATAACAAAATAAAGAGAGACTTATGTAATAATATATTAATTAGAAAAAGATGCAAGGTATCTCTATGGTTACTAGAGATAATCACTAGAATAATGAAGAGATGAATTCGGCCTACACAATACAAATTATTTTATAGACAGTCAAATGGACTATTCGGTGGTAAAAGGTGTGGAATAATAAAGAAAATTGTATAAGGAGGGTCAAATGACTTAGATGAAGATGACTTAGAAGCAGACAGCGAAATTTGAACTTAGCAATGTTGAACGGTAGTATTTATTCTTAAACAGCCTTGACTAAAGTAACAAATTCAGTTGTTTTTTAATCACCCCAATGTATTTTTAAATGGTAGTCATGGTAATTAGTTAGTCAGGGTGACTAAAATTTTGAGTAAATACTACCGGTCAATGTGTTTAAAATAGCTTTCTAGCAATAATTTTGATAAAAAAAATGATAGGTTTAGATCAAAAGCATTTACTTTAAATACCGGCAAAAGACTACAGTTACGAGGTGTGGCAATTAAATAACGAGATTTATTTTTTCCGGCTTCTCTGTAAATTTGGCAACATTGCAGCCTATATCATATTAATTTGTCATCTTCCCTCCATCCACTGTTAAAGTTTCAAGATAATTAGGCAAAACTGTTCGGCACTAGCCTTTGATTGATGTTAACTAAATATGAAATTCTGTGTGAAACTTAAAAAATCCGCTAGAGAAATGTACGAATTGTTGAAGAATGTTTATGGTGATGAGGGTCTATCTAGTACTCAAATTTTCGAGCAGTGTAGAAGATTTAAAGAAGGAAGAAAAGAGATCGGAGATGATTAGTGCCTGGGTCGTGCATTGACATTGTTCTTTTCGAAATGCGAGTGATTGTTCACATGGATTGAGTGCCTGAGGGGCATTTCGTTAACCAAGAATATTAGAAGAAGGTCTTGATAGCCCTTCAGGCACGGCTGAGAAGAAAAAGGGCTGAAATGTGATGGATTCTCCATGAAGACAACGCGCCGGAACAAAACACCCTGTCCGGCAAGACATTTTTAACGAAATACAAAATCACCGTGTTGGTACATCAACCGTACTTCCTTTTATTTCCAAATTGAAATTCTGCGTTAGAAGGCACCAAATTCAGAGCCGAGTTGTAGTTATAGAAAAACCGGCAGATCTTATGAACAACCTAACAAAAAAAGGCCTGCAGGCATTGCTTCCAACAATGGAATATTCACATCGGGCGGTGTAGGGTTCGGGGAGGAGAGTACATTGAAGGTAGCAATATTTATTTTATGTAATTTTATACATTCTCAATGTTCTAAGATCAACCTTGTTATTTAATTGCCACACACCGTAAGATGGTACAAAATGAAAAAAAAAAAACATCAAAAGTAACCATGGTATAGTAGGAAACAAAAGGGGTTGATGTGAGTTCTATAAGGATCGCAAAAATAGATTTTCAAGTAATATACTTAGAGCATTCTGTCTCCATGTGCCAAATATGCAGTATAGTTTTATAAAGATTATACATTAGTTTTTTTTTTGTACCATTTGTGCGCCTTCAAAGAATATATTTTGTTATATATCTAAAAATTGTTTATTACTATACTTGCCGTCAAATAAATATTAACTAGAGATTTCTATACTGTTGCTAATTCCATTGCTCACGTTGAAAATGCTAAGTTATGAAGAAGCGGCAACACCTCAAGGAAAGGGACAAGGTGGGGAAGAAGGGAAAAAATTGAGAATCAGTCCATATTTATTTGACGGCGAGTATAATTAAGTAACAGTGTTTAATACTTAGTTTCGTTCATAAAATTTTGCTTTATACATATGACATTTTTACCTCTCGCTAAGAGAGGTATTGGATTCATACTAAAAATCACATGTCTATGTGTGTGTGTGTGTGTGTGTGGATGTGTGTATGTATGTGTGGATGTTGGAGGGACGATTACTCGAAAACTATAAAACATAAGACCTGTTTAACTATGAATTCCTCAATCTGACATTCTTGGGGAGATCTGAAAAGGTTTTGGTAACAAATGAACAACCGGAAGTAGTAGTTTTAAAAAAAATTCTTTTAAATATTATTTTTTGAAAAATTTGATATTATGCTTTTTAAAGAAGAAAATTCTACATCTGATATATTTAAATATTTTATTATATCTTCTATAAATTTAGAGATAAAGACGCTATAATATATAGAATATCGGGATATAATAAGTCGAGTAGGCGAAACTACATTAAGGAAACTAGTTGACAAATTCAAATGTTTATAACATAATATGTAAATGACAGATATCAGTGGCTAAAATCAAAAGTTTAGTTACATTCTGAAAGCTTTTTCTGGGAAGTAAATTTAATCTTTCTTATGCTTTTATTAATTAAATATTTAAAATTATAGGTAACCTGCATGTATCCATTACAAATACCGCCAATCTTGTTAATGAATTGGAAGAATCTCTGACATAGGAACTTCCTCATACAATGGAAAATAGATATAATTAGAATTATATGTGTGCAGAAGACATGTTAAATAAAATAAAATATAATATTTGGGTAAAGTTCTGTGATTTTTTGTTACAAAACGACGGTTCGATAGCGAAGTGCAATTCATTACTTATATAACATAAAATGGAAATGACGAGAGGTCTTGTGCTGGCCACAACAGATTTTTTTAATCTAGGTATCACATACCTAACGCGTTCGCTCATGAAAAATTAATTTACGCCTTCACAGTGTGGTCAAATACCTTAATATCAACACTAGAAAATGTATACCAGAGCAATGATAAAACACATATCATTCCATAAAAACTAGAATTGTATTGCGTGGAAAACTCATTACCTATTTTATTAATCAAAGATAATAGTTCTAGTTCACTTCCTACTAAGTAGGCGAAAGGTAAGCAATTCTGTCAGTATATTAGTTTAAGATTATGTTTATTGTTCAAGTATAACAAATATTATTTTGTGCTAAAAGGGTATGTCACATCATAAACATGCTATTAAAAAAAATATCCTGTAACTATCAAAGTTGAACCTTTCCTTTGTGTAGAGGTGGTACTACATGATGCTATTGTGAACTATCACCTTCCATACTTGACGAAGTTTATAACACTACAATTTCTATCTCCCACTCTCCTTAATTGTAATTTAGTGTTCTATGAATAATGTTAGGCAACAATTGAACTTGCACTATAAATCAATGGAGTATAAAATCAATATAAAATAAGGAGTCACAATACAATGTTACAAGAGCGGTGGCATGGGGTAGGCATAGAATACAGAACACGAAAGTCGATTATAGCCAATAAATGGAAAGAAATAAATTGAAGAATAATTGTTTCGCTACTGTGCATGTTACATCCCACGTGCGGCAGGATAATAAACAATGGCTGCGCCTCTCATTAACAATGGTTATGCCACGTCAGTCAGGAAGGCGAACTGCAGGAGATGCTGCCCACTACAACTTAATTCTTTCTTATTTTCTCTAACTAATCTTGTAAACACTGGCCATTTATTCTCCAAAAGTGACTCATATATTAGGAATCTCTACCTACACATGGTACGCAATTGCATAAAATAATAGCTTGTGATGATATTAACTCAAATCTGTTCGAAATCAATTAAATCGGCGCTTGAAAATTATACTTTTGAAACTCTAAAACAATTATTTATAATCAGGGTGTTAAAAAATAAGTGTCACAAATTATGAGGGCATATAGTACTAACCAAAATGAGTTTAAAAAGCTTAATCAACATGGATCCGATTTTCAATAATTTCCGAGATATAAGGCAATGAAAAATGAGTTTTTTCGGTGTTTACCTCTGCTATTTCGAAAACTGTTATACAGAAAAGAAAAACTTCTAAATTGTAGTTGATTTAACTAAACAAATCTTTGATTTTCAGCCTACTACTAATATGTTTTCACTAAATTGTCTAAGTTGATTTAGTTAAATTTTCTAAATTTGTATTAACAAATTATAGCAAAATTAAACACAAAATTAGTTTATATGACTACATTTAGTATTGAACTAAACATAAATAAAGAAATGAACTAAATGTACAGGGTGTCTCTTAAATAGGGGGACATGGCTTAACCACAGATTCCTGAGGCTAAAATAAGACGATTTAACTAAACTTGCTTCTAGCGGAAAGTGTACCAATTAGCCAGAATTCTACTTCAAAGTTCTTCGAAAAATAATTTTGCTTATAATAACAGAACGCTTTATACGATTTGGATGAAATTTCGTATGACAGTTTATATGGTTATAAGTCATCTTTTAAGGTGATACTTGTTATTATTAGTGAACCACTAGTGTATGAAACTTATGTGTCCCAACATTGATTAGATCGTAACTTTTTAATGGCCACGCCGATACTATAAAATTATTTTTTTTTCAGAAAGATACATTCAATAGTAAACTTTTCTCCCTCTACTTAATTTGTGATATCTGTTACGGTTCAGACAGAAAAAAATAAAACCTGAGTGACTGCATCGTGAATTTTTTAAAAATAAATTTAATCTAGCAGTCATTCCAAATGTCAAACACCTAATATAGTAAAATTAGTAATATAGTAAAATTAAATAAAATAAGTAATTAAAATAACTATTTGCATATTTAAATTAACGATTTTTTACAAAATATTTATTATCTATTTCGGATTAGTTAAAATGCTAAACTAAGATTTGCAAATTATACTAAATTATTAGACATATTGCCTAATAAAATAATATCTAATTATAATTAGACAAAATTTCAAATCTTTGTTCTCTTTGTACGAAACAAGACATTTTGCTTACCTTTCAGAGGTCATCTTAGATGTGTACTTGTTTTTCAAAAAAAAAAAAATAATAATAATAATAATTGTACTGAGACAAAAGTTGTGGCACCCTTGGACAATACTTAGTTGTCAAATAACTTCGTAACTATTAGAAAGTGAAAAAAATGTTTCATATAAAATGTTATTGTTTTGTTATAGTCTATTTACTGACATAGACAAAATTTTGTTCAATCACTATCTTAGACAGTTTTTCTTCGATTCTAATACAAAATGGCCTCCTTCTCAAAAACAGTTGAAGATCAGACCCATGTTGATTAAACTTTTTTACCCATTTTGGTCAGTACTATATGCTCTCATAATTAAAACGAAAAAAATTAAAATTCCCTAGATCAATCGTCGATCTGATTATCTAAAGCTAATGTATGCAACTCGTGTGTAAATAGTATTTTTTATCTCATGCTAATATCCGCATTCACTCGACTAAACAAATACTACTTTACACACTTGTTACATAAAAAAAAACTATTTTCTACTTCCACTAAAATAATAACAGAAAACAGTTCAGAACCGCAACCAATTAAAATGATGGTTAAGAACAGGAAAGAAGTTTTCATTTGACTACCGTTAAAAAAAATTTTGAATAATCAGGCCAATTAAATTTTTCATTTTATTTATTTATTTAGATACAATATCCGACAGGCTACAAATCCTTACTTGGACAAGGAATATAAATACATGCAAATAATGAATACAAAATACAATGTATAACAATTTTACACTAAATTAAGTATTACATCATAAATTAAGATTTTTAATATAATAAAGAATCTTACTAACATTGTTATCAAAAATATCAAAAGATGAACATAAAGAGTTGTAAATTTTACATAGGTTGTTGATAGGCGAGCGTGAAGCAATATTTGTGCGCACAAAGGGTAAATAAAAAGGAGTATAATTTCTTGTAGATGAGTACGGTACACAAAAATTGAGGAAAGAAAGAGATAGAGGATCATCTATACAAGAGTGAATTAATTTATACAAATGAATTATACAAATTTTAATTCTACGTTGTTCCAAACTATCCATTTGAAATATATTTAATAAAATGTTGTACGTTACATCTCTGGGAGGATAATAATTCATAATTTTAAAATAAATATACCTCAAGAATTTTTTCTGGACTACTTCAATGGCTTTAATTTGAACATTATAAATTGGATACCATATAATTGTACAGTATTCCAATTTAGATCTGATAAGAGAGTAATATAAAGTAAATATTGCTTGTAAATTATTGAAATTTCGCGTATTTCTAATATTGAAACCCAGCAACTTATTCACCTATTATTTAGTTTAGCTTATATGGATTGCTTAACAATAGTAGTATTTTACCTCTAGAATCACTTCTTGAAGTCGACTAAAATCCAAAGAGAATATCTTCTGTTCGTCTAAGATTAAAGATTATTACTGTATCATACATTACCTTATTATAAATGTAAAGAGTGAAAAAAATGGCTAAACAATATTATTTGTAGTATGCTAAGGACAAGTAATAAAATCTAAGAGATAAACCAGGGTAATTTGTACCGATTGCCACACATCAGAAATTGTTATTATAATTTTATTTTGAAGAAATTTTGTAAAATTCTGTTTTTAATATCTTTATATTTATTACTCTGTGTTCCTTTTGGAAAGGGAAAAATTGAAGATGGATTTTCCTTTCCGGGTTTCTACCTTTAACATCTGCGCATCGTTACAGGTGCATCCACTTTCGTTTGTTTAATTATTTAGATTCTTAATTGATTCCTATTGTTTTCATTACCATATGCTAACTAATTCATTATCATTCATAATTTATCATTTTTAAGAAGATTAAAATTTATTTGAAAATTAATCAAGGCTGCGTAATATGATTTCAGATGGAAGATAACAATAAGGGCTGCAGCAGTTTTATTAATTACAATAATTATGCTCGTTTTTCTTAATTAATCATTTGTTATCATAGTGTGGTTAGCATTTCCTGCCCTTGTTAATAAATTGGAAGAAGAGAAATGTTCATATGAGGACTGTAATTTTAATTTGCATAATAATTTTTAGTTAATTTATTTTATTCTCACTCGTGTGGGAGTGTATTTTGTATTTACATAAATTTTCATAAAATAGAGTCACATGAAATATTAAATTAAAGTTTTGATCAAAAATTGTATTTCACATTTTACATTAAAAAAATACTTTGCAATCAAACTAGTTAAATAAAATCATATATACCCATACACCCACACACACACACACACACACACACACACACACACACATATATATATATATATATATATATATATATACAGGGTGTTGATACTAAGTCGTTACACCCAAAAATGGTAGTTAGAACTCATTAAAACAAACAACTTTTCTTTGTTCTAATTTTTGATTTGGTGCCCCGGTTCGTAGTTATTGGAGTTCTTTTGTTTTTCGATAAATCGTCATAACTCCATTATTTTAAAGACTATTGAAAAAAAAAATTCTTTCTAATTTACATTTAAGCTTTCTAAAATATTTGGCATTTACAATTATTTTTTATATTTTAAAATGACAAAATGGCGGTTGATCAAAAATTTCAATACATGATTTTTTGATAAACACTCCATCGATTTTCGAAAGTAAAACATTTATAAAATCCTTAAACTATCTACTACTATATTTGTCATAAACATTTTTTTCAATCTATCAAAAAAAAAGTATTTATTCATTTACTTGACTTACATAAGTGCACTGTGTTCAGAAAGAAACCTAATTCAGAGTAGGCTATGAACACAGAAACGTATGTCTGATCATTATTGAATTCAAAATACAAGAATATTTCTTTAGATATCATTTTTGTCAATATCTCGTGTCAAATTAACATTTAAAAACTTCCGAATTGATGTTTTTTTGCTCATAGCCAACTCCGAGTTAGGATTATTTTTGACCACACTGTACTTTAAGTCAATTAAATAAATAAAAACTTTTTTGTGATAGATTGAAAGAAAATGTTTAGGACAAATGTTGTAGTAGAAATAGTTTAGAAAGCCTAAAGGTAAATTTGAAAGAAAAAATTATTTCAATAGTTTTTAAAATTATGGAGTTTTCGAAAAACAAAAGAACTGCAATAACTACGACCCGGAGCACCAAATCAAAAATTGGATCTAAGAAAAGTTGTTTGTTTTAATGAGTTCTGACTACCATTTTCGGGTGTAACGACTTAGTATTAACACCCTGTATATGTACCTAATTAAAATATGTTTGGGAAACAAGCCTTTCTGCATCCAGGTAAAGTGAGTACAAAAAAATACGTCCTACTTTTTTCCTTCATTTTGTTTTTAAAAAAATGAGATCCTTCACCTTATCAAAAAATAATAAAATGTATACTTTATGCTTAAAGATGAAGATTAAAAATAGTTATTAATGTATCAAGGAACTTCAGTGCCGAAGTGCATATTAAGTTTTATTTGAAATCGAAACATTTTGAAAATTAAAGATATATGTATTTTAAAGGTTATGTTTAATTATAATCTGTAGCTAATCTCGGACGTTGAAGTTATCGTAAAGAACACTCAAAATGTGTGTGTTTATCTCAAGCTTATTCATCGGAATTATTTATTTCGTTCTTCTTGCACATATTTTTGTCATTTTATGTACAAATTTACTATTTTACATCGTACATCTGCCTAAATTATCTTACATCTACAGCAACTATCATAAGGTTGGCAACACTGCAATTGCACGAAACCGTTGTATAATGGATTACTTTAACGTCGACTTCTGAGGTAGTAATGGCGATTTCAAATAAATATTTTTACAGTAAATGTCGTTTACCTCATTGCTTGTTTCCCATGAAGCAACAGATATATTTTATATGACTTTGAGAGTTCTTGACAACAAATACAGGTAAATAATAATATCTTGTTTTTGCGTCATGTGTTCTTACAAGACAATCATTCTAAAACAATTAACATCTCATTCTTGTTGCGCATATCTTATCATTGTTGCGGAGCCGATAGAATAATCAGTGTGGAAGTTGTAAGATATATATCCTTACGCATGGCATGTTTTGCGAAAAAAATTGGCTAAGGCTTGCTGGGGAAAAACTAGTGATGTATTTAGCTCCCGGCCTACGCATTCATTGTTCGCGCTGTGCGGCGGTTACTTATTGCAGCACTGCACTCCTTTGGCCTAGCGTTGTTTTAGATGTTTTTATATGGCGTTTAAAAAGTCTCGGGCGAAAAATGTCTTTGTTATTCTGTCGACAGTATATTCCATTATTTCTTCCCGGTCTTTCATAAATTTACACGTTTTAAACAGGCACGTACTTAGGGGGAGGGAGTTCGCGGGGATGAAGCCACCCCTCAAAAATACTTGAAGTTAATTTTTAGGAAGTGTCTTGGTTGCCGGGGTCGATTATTATATTATATTATTAGAGAAATAGACAATTTCCAATTCGTCATTTTACAATTTAGAGCAAAAAAAAATAATAAAAATATTTGGTGTATGTGAACGCAAAAATGGACCTATTCTGTAACTCAACGGTTAATTTTTAACAACTGGTTAAAAAAATTATCCAAAGATTGATATAACAACTAAAATCCAATTTTTACCTCTCGCTAAGAGAGGTATTGGATTCATGCTAAAATTCGCATATCCAGATTTTATCGAATAAGCACGATCTAAGGTCCCTAGAATCCGATTACAACATTTTTAAAATGATGTATGTGTGCGTGTGTGTGTGTGTGTGTGGATGTGTGTGTGTGTGTGTATGTATGGATGTTGGAGGGACGATTCCTCAAAAACTATGTGTCTTAAAAAATATTTAACTGCAGTTTCTTCAATCTGTTATTCCTGGGAAGAGCTGAAAAGGAAGTAGTAGTTTCTTAAAAAAATTCTTCTAAATATAATATTTTGGCAGTTTTTTTTTCTTAAATATTGAAGAACATAAAATTATTCATCTAATACACTTAAAATTTTTATTATATCTTGTATAGATTTAGAGATAAAGACACTATAATTTATAGAGTAAACTAATCGTAGAGGCCAAGGCACTAAGGAAACCAGTTGACAAATTCCAATGTTTATAACATGACACATGTCATTATCAAATATCAGCAGTTTTAGTGACATTCTGATAGCTTTTTCTGGGAAGTATATTTAACTTTTCTTATTGTTTTATTAATTAAATATTTTAAATTATAGGTAAAATTGTGGGAAAATGCATATAGCCATCAGAAATACCGCCAATCTGGTTAATGAATTGGAAGAATCTCTGACATATAGAAACTTCGTCATACAATGAAAAATATAATTATATGTGTGCAAAAGACATGTTCGACTGTTCGAAAGCGAAGTGCAATACAATCTTATATATCCTAATATGGAAATGGCGAGAGGTCTTGTGCTGGCCACAACAGATTTTTTTATATGTATTTCATCATACTTGATTAGATAATTTTTTAACCATTTGTTAAAAAGTAACCACTTTGTTTCAAAATAGACCTGTATGAAAACTATAATTGCCGCTATATCATTTTTATTACACATACCTACAGATATCCAAAAAAAAAACCCGCGCCCTGTATGGATTTGTCAAGAATTATAGTTCATTTCACGTAAGAAAATAGTGTTGGTTGAGAAGAGGATATAAATTTTTCTCTATGATTGGTCAGAACGCACGCCTATTTAACAAAAACAAAAAACAAATCCACTGTCAGCTGTCAGAAGATTGGCAGAATTAAATTATAATTAATAATGTTTCTGATTTTGACATTGTAATTTTGAATATTCAGATATGTTACATTTTTGAAGAAAAAAGATAAAAATATTTAGTATTGACAAAGTTTGGTTTCACGAATTTAAATTATCTATTTTACGCATGTAAAGAAGGTCGGCTTTCAAACGTCATCTTTTTTTACATGAAATAAAGCATAGAGGAGACAATTAAATGTATATTTCACTAGTTCGGGAAAAATGTTCTCACCGACCTAGTTGTGTGATATATGTATACTAGATTTTAATTTGTACCTCTTGCTCTTGTTTCAAACAGCAAAAATGCAATAATTATAAAAATTCTAGGCAATGACATTTGAAAAGTGTTTCAATGTTAAAGATAAAAATATCAATGGAAATGAATAAAATTAACTAAATTATGTATTCATTGTCACAGCCGTTTTTTTGATCTGCAAAATTTTATAAAAAAATCCATATTTAATTAATAAAACAATAAATAAAGTTAAATATACTTCCCAGAAGAAGCTATCAGAATGTCACTAAAACTGTTGATATTTGACAGTGACATGTGTCATGTTATAAACATTGGAATTTGTCAACTGGTTTCCTTAGTGCCTTGGCCTCTGCGATTAGTTTACTCTATAAATTATATATATTATAGATATAATAAAAATTTGAAGTGTATTAGTTGCAGAATTTTATTTTCTTCAATATTTAATAAAAAAAAACTCCCAAAAATAATATTTAGAAGAATTTTTTTAAGAAACTACTACTTCCGGATGTTCAATTGTTACCAAAACCTTTTCAGCTTTTCCCAGGAATATCAGATTGAGGAAACTGCAGTTAAATATTTTTTAGATCTTATAGTTTTTGAGGAATCATCCCTCCAACATCCATACATACACACACACACACAGACACACACACACACACACAGACACACACACACACACAGACATACATACATCCACACACATACACACATCATTTTAAAAATATTATAATCAGATTCTAGGGACCTTAAATCGTGCTTATTCACTAAAATCTGGATTTGCGATATTTAGCATGACTCCAATACCTCTCTTAGCGAGAGGTAAAAATGATGCTGTTTGTAACAAATTAATATAGAGAAGTTACTCAACAATCAAAAGAACAAATCGATCAATGAAATAGGAATAATTCCTGCTCCATGTAGGAGTTAAGAGAGCTAATAATGATTATTGATGTTGGAAAATATTAATTTAAACTTATGGAGAGAAAATTCTGGCTACGGGTCTGGTTTGAAGTCGCTATTAGCGATGCATCTGGATTTGTTTCCTTTTGTGTGTAATCGATCGTGAGCTTTGTGATTTCATTATCTCGGTTAAAGTATTTCACTACATGATCATTAATTCATTATTATTTGATTCAATACTCCGTTATACATTTTAACCCTTTAATTTACTGTATTAATTAATCACCTTTTGTATTGGTACATGGTATTTTACTCAAAATGTAAAAATTTATCATCATTTTTAGGAAATGATGCATATGATGTATTTCAGCTCTAATGAAAAAATATGTTCAAACAAATAGGAGGGTAAATTAAAATTCAAGTACAGCACATGTCATTTTCAATGATATTGTACAAAATTTATTACTCTTTTTACCCCGTGTTAGGTGAGCAGGTGTACAAATCATGCTAAAAAATGCATATTGGAATTTTTGTGACTATGCGTATTCTCAGTCTCCTAGTATCCGATTTTATTTTTAAAGTTTGGTATTTTACACTTGCAAAGTCTGCTTCAAAATTTTAACCAAAAGAACTTGAATTAATTAAAATTATATTTTTGAATATAGCTTTTACCTCCCGCTACCCTTGGTAAGGGAGGTATAGGGATCGCGCTAAAAATTACATATCGAGATTTTAGTAAATGACCACATTTTAAGGTCCCTAGAATCCAATTTTAACATTTTTACGATGATGTCTGTATGTGTATATGTGTGTACGTATGTATGTATGTATGTGTATGTGTGTGTGTGTGTTTGTGTGTGTGTGTGTGTCTGTTTGTGTGTGTGTGTGTGTGTGTGTGTGTGTGTGTGTGTATGTGTAGGAATTTTGTCTTCGCTCTAACTCAAATACTATCATTCAGAAAATTCTGAAACCTTATATTTCTATCCTATTCTAATAAAAAAAGAAGCCATTAGATTTTGGTGCAAATCGGATACCCGGAAATGGCACTTTACCTGAAGCTCATAATGGTTTTTCTTCAAAAAATACCATTAAATGCCATTTTTTCGCATTTTATGTCTTATGAAAATTAAAGATTATTGAATTAATTAATACTTTTTTTATATATTTTACAGATAAATTTAAAAATAATTTTTTTTATTAGTCCCGAAGCGTAAGATAAACACAATTCCTTTGTTACACATAACAGTTTATATTTCAAATGAATGTAACTGACAGTAAATGTCACTGTCTAAAAACTAATCACTTCAAATTAATAATAGTGACATTTTAAAAAGAAAATAGTAAATAAAGCAATAGTTTTCTGCAATGGAACAGTTTGCAGCGTTAGTAAATACGTAAGTATGTATTTAAATTAATAAAAATTCAATAGCGGGAGGTTTTGTGTTGGCCACATCAGATTTTTTATACTTTATGATGGTGTAAATATATTTAATTAATTATTTATTTAAAGAGAAAATATCAACAAGCCAAAGCCCAATTACAGTTTAAATACAAAAGGAATACTAAGCTACACTTTTCAAAAACTTTTATAAAGCATAAAATATAAAAGAAGAACAATATAATGCCAAAACAGTTGAAACCAGAAGCTATAAAGAAAAAATCTGGAAGGTAAAAAGGAAATAATTAACAATAATAATTTGTAAAAATATCTAGTTCATTGTTGCGTATTGAAATGTACAGGGAACACATATTGGGTGTCTACTTTCGATCATAAGAAATTCAATGTTAAAATTTTGATCTGGCGATATCTCCTTACCTATTAATTTTAGAACAAAAGTGTAAGGAAGAAAAATGTTCACAATGAAAAATTGCATCAACAAGATCCAACATTGTTGTTCAATTATTTCTTATGTACGAGTTAGAAACAAAAGAAAATACGTCATTTAATGCAATTATCAGAGTACCATGGAAAAAAATAATAATTTATACATCTTGTTACTGGCATATCGGACAGATTTGCCATTTATTTTTATTTTATTCTTATTAGAATTTGTGATTATTATTTTTTACCTCTCGCTAAGAGAGGTATTGGATTCATGCTAAAATTCGCATATCCAGATTTTATTGAATAAGTACGATTTAAGGTCCCTAGAATCCGATTATAACATTTTTAAAATGATGTCTGTCTGTGTATGTGTGGATATGTGAATGTGTGTATGTGTGTATATGTGTATGTCTGGATGTTGTAGACACGATTCCTCAAAAACTATAAGACTTAAGAACTGTTTAACTATGGATTCCTCAATCTGACATTCCTGGGAAGAGCTGAAAAGGTTTTGGTAACAATTGAACAACCGGAAGTAGTAGTTTCTTAGAAAAATTCTTCTAAATATAATTTTTTGGGCGTTTTTTTTTTATTAAATATTGAAGAACATAAAATTTTCCATTTAATACACTTACAATTTTTATTATATCTTGTATAGATTTAGAGATAAAGACACTATAATTTATAGAGTAAACTAATCGCAGAGGCTAAGGCACTAAGGAAACCAGTTGACAAATTCCATTGTTTATAACATAGTTTGTAAATGACACATGTCATTGTCAAAAATCAACAGTTTTAGTGACATTGTGATAGTTGTTTTTGGGAAGTATATTTAATCTTTCTTATTTTTTTATTAATTAAATATTTGAAATTATAGGTAAAATTGTGGTAAAATGCATATATCCATCAGAAATACCGCCAATCTGGTTAATGAATTGGAAGAATCTCTGACATTTAGAAACTTCCTCATGAAATGAAAAAAAAAATATAATTAGAATTATATGTGTGCAGAAGAAATGTTAAATACAATAAAAAAAACAATATTTGAGTAAAGTTCTGTAATTTTTTGTTTTAAAACGACGGTTCGAAAGCGAAGTGTAATACAATACTTATATAGCCTAATATGGAAATGGCGAGAGGTCTTGTGCTGGCCACAACAGATTTTTTCTTCTAGATTATCTCTTCCTATTATTCTAATAATAAAAAGAAATGACAAATCTGTCAGATATGCTAGAGACAAGAAATATATATTATTGTTTTCTTTTTTATAACACTCTGATAATTGCCTTAAATCATATATTTTCTTGACTTATACATAAAAACAATTAAACAACAAACTTGATACTCAATCAATGCAGTTTTTTATTCTGAACATTTATCTTCATTACACTTTTGTTCTAAAATTAATAGGTAAGGCGATATCGCCGAATCAAAATTTTAACATTGCATTTCCTATGTTCAGAAATAAAAGTAGACACCCGGTATGTAACTGTTCATTAAAATATGTTCAAATATCAATATATCTACAATGAAATTCCTGTAGTAAACTACAATATTGTAGAGAAAAGGAACCCTAATTGATAAATATTGGTATTGTCTAGCAGTCTAGACGTTTCGAAGGAGCTGCAAAAAGTGTTCGGAGAAAAATTCAGGTTTCTTCTACTTCCTTGAGTAGTGGTACTCATGCAGTGACGGATGTTTGACAGTGATATACAGATCCAGTTTTTAATCGCATCGCAACAATTAATTTTTTGCCGGGTGCAAGGAAATAAACGCTAACGAAGCGTTTAGCGTTGAGCCGTAGCCAACTAGACAGAAACGGTTGTTACTTTCGGTTGTTAATTTTATAAAACTTTACTACTGACAATTTCCAGGCTAAGCTGATTACATTACTTTATAGCGTTGTGTAGCACGATTAGCGACGCTAGCCACATATGCATCCGATTTTACACAAAGGATTAAAATTTACTTTAGTTTGTAGTTATGCTCTTATTGTTTCATTAAAATTGTATAGTTAACATTGAAGATGAGCGTTTCTAATGTGTTTTGCAACTAATTAGTAATTAAATATTTAGTATCTGTTTAATTAATTAAATTAAGTTTATCTAACAACACCTTCGGCAATATCACATTTCCCTGCTAGCAGCAGAAATTTGGTTTAATGAAAACTTACTTTGTAATTAATTTCCCAAAGAGATTTCATTTGTAATACATCAATTTTTTGTATACCTTACTCTCTTTTATCTTTCCTAAAACAACAAATTCATATCCATGGAATTTAGAATCTTTAACAGTAGATCAAAATGTCAAAACAAAAATATCAAGGAAAGAAAAAAGATTAGTAGATAAATATAATATTAACTACATAGATTCAGTATAATCAGTATGCAGCAGATAAATAAGAAGGATATCAGATTGCAATAAAAGTCCGACTACTACTACGACTACGGTTTTCGAGTATGATATATGTCATTCCAACCGTGTTGTAGATATAGACTATAATTTCTCCAAAAAGATTTTAGATATTTTACAAAAAATGTTTCTTATATAGAGAATTATTTATTCCTTTTTGTTAGTTAATTTTCTTAGTAATATATTTTTGTCATGTAACTAAATTTACTGCTCTTGGGATATCCAAAAAAACAATCAAATAATATTACTACCAAGTTTATATCTTAACCCCATATTTAGATAAAAACTTCAAAATTTTCAAAAAGGAACATTTTTATAGCATTTATCCATTTTTATTTCAATACTTTTATTTCAAAAAATTCACACAGTTGTTCAAATACTCTAAAAATGCGTACACTTACGTAACATTCTCTTTAAAATCAAATAATATTACTACCAAGTTTATATCTCTACCCATATTTGAATTATTGCCCCAAAAGTCAATATACCCCACATTTAGATAAAAACTTCAAAATTTTTAAAAATCTACTTTTTATGTATCTAGATACTTTTCAATGCGCTGATTCCAAATTTTGAAACTGCAGGTCGATATCTCGTTTCGTTCTTGAGATATTTAGATTTCAAATTTTGCTCAAAACTGCCCATTTTTGGGTAATAACCCAAAAATGGGTCGAGATATGAATTTGGCGACATCACCATTCGATTCTACAGAGAAAAATACATAAGTATAGCAATTTTCATAATTTTTGTCCAATCGATTCATTTTTTATGAATAAAAGCTTGAAAACCCCTGAAAATGGCCAAAATATGAAAAAATCATAAGGGGTACCCCTTACGATTTTTGCGATTTTTGGCCATTTTCAGTTATTTTGCTTTAGAGATTATATGCGGTGTTCAAAAATTCTGAAAATTGGTGTACTTATGTAATTTTGTACGTAGAATCGAATGGTGTTGTCGCCAAATTCATATCTCGACCCATTTTTGGGTTATTACCCAAAAATGGGCAGTTTTGAGCATAACTTTGAATCTAAAAATCTCGAGAACCAAAAGAGATATCGATCTACGGTTTCAAAATTTGAAATCAGCGCATTGAGAAGTATACAGATACATAAAAATTAGATTTTTGAAAATTTTGAAGTTTTTATCTAAATGTGGGGTATATTGACTTTTGGGGGGCAATAATTCAAAAATGAGTGGAGATATAAACTTGGTAGTAATATTATTTGATTGTAAAGATAATATTAGGTAAGTGTATGCATTTTTAGAGTATTTATATATGAGTATACATGATGTATATTCATGTGATAATTTTATTGGATTTATAGAATATTTCCAAGGAAATTTCTGTACGGAATTTGTAAAAATTGCATTATGTTCGTGTTGCAATTTTACTGGATATATAGAATATTTTCCAACTTTTGTTATGGGATTTGTATAAAATACATCAAATTAACGGAAGGTCTTGTGGCTGGACACAACAGATTTTTTTGTTATAAAACGACGGTTCGATAACATAAAATAGAAATGGCGAGAGGTATTGTGCTACTAACAGCAATGTTAGTAGCTAAAAAATAGAGTAATAATGAACTCTCAAAGGAAGTGGAAAAATAAAATAACTGATAAAACATCATATTTTTTCAAATATTTCCAATTTTAAATGGCACAAAAGTGACCCCTGTGGTGCACTCTCCACACCAGCTATGAGTGCCCGTGAGGTGACGCCTGGTAAGCGCCCACACGGTAAAATATATCATCATCATTACCGATGTCTACATGTGTTGTAGATACTGGTACACCCAGAAATTGGTAATATGCCGTGATGATATATTTATTTATTTATTTATATTTTTTTTTATAAATAAAGATCTGAATTCTCCATAAATTTGTTAATAAATTTAGGTCTGTGGAATGCTAGCTTCACATTTCATTACAATGATACAAAAATCTTCCACAGGTGTTCGAATAAAATCATTCAGATTGGTAGATACAAAAACGTGTGAATTGGAATTTGGGTTGCAAGTCCTGCTTTATCCGAAATCTAGAGCTTCGGTTTGGCCGGGCGAATCGGCTTGGATCAAGAATGTAAATCAATCAGAACACAGTTGTTTTTACGCGGCGACTGGCGAGTACCAGATAAGAGGGAAATATAAGGCCTTATTGTGCCGGCATCGTGTTAAACACAGGAACATAAGTGCGCGGTATCGCAGTTACACAAGACAGAACAACCGCACGGGAAGATTACAAAGAGAGAGATTTGTTCGTTGCGCTGGTGTTATGTACGACCCACCTAACCTAGGAACGAACCTCGAGAACCTCTCTACGCCTTAACGGCAAACTCCATAAGGGTTGGAATCGGTCGTGTCAACCCTCACTATCTCCCAAATAAAAAGCGAAGGTTCGAAACTTGTGCTCGTGTGTCACGATTGTTTGTGGCGTACCGTAAAATCTAGAACAGGGCACTTCACCCACACATTATGTCCAGATAATGTGTGATGAGTGGATGTTTGCTTCTAAACCAGACACTGCTTTTAATTATCGCGACCATAAGTAGCTTTAAGTGTAGCTAAACAAAGATTACAGGCATAAAGATCAAATTACAGCTGTCTGTTTCCTCTCCAGATACTACAGTTTTTGAGAAGGTTCAGTTTTTTATTTAATGTTTTTCGTAGATTAGTGCACACTTATACAGTGAGAACTACAGAATATCTTTTCATTATTCTTGAATTTTTTAAACGGATGACTTTTTTTCTTGTTTTTCATAATAACTTAATATCACATATCAGTTACTAAAGTTTTTTAATACTTGTATTATTTTTATAAATTCTATAATATGTGCCTTGTATGGTTTAAATCATAACGTTAGGCCCGTAATTAACCTTCTACTGGCGACGAGAAAATTTTGTTACAGAGTTATGCTGAACTAAATCACTCTAAATACAAAACTGCAAGGGATAAAACTATGCAAGAATAAAATAGCATATTCTATAACTAGTAATACGAATAGAAATACTATTCCTTACGAGTTTTAGACTATACTTTCTCTAACACTATTAAAAATAAATATTTTCCTGATCACTTATCATTTTTTCTAAAAATAATAAAATATTATCAGAATGTCATAAAAGCAATAATTTGTTATTTAACTTACCTTTAAAAGCAAGGCATATAATTAGTTTTTGTGAAAAATTATTTTACAATTTGATAATTTGGATGACAAAATCAAAAAAATCTGTTGTGGCCAGCACAAGACCTCTCGCCATTTCCATATTAGGCTATATAAGTATTGTACTGCACTTCGCTTTCGAACCGTCGTTTTATAACAAAATATTACAGAACTTTACCCAAATATTGTTTTTTATTGTATTTAACATGTCTTCTGCTTCTGCACACATATAATTCTAATTATATCTATTTTTCATTGTATGAGGAAGTTTCTAAATGTCACAGATTCTTCCAATTCATTAACCAGATTGGCGGTATTTCTGATGGATATATGCATTTTACCACAATTTTACCTATAATTTCAAATATTTAATTAATAAAACAATAAGAAAGATTAAATATACTTCCTAGAAAAAGCTATCAGAATGTCACTAAAACTGTTGATTTTTGACACTGACATGTGTCATTTAAAAACTATGTTATAAATTTTGGAATTTATCAACTGGTTTCCTTAGTGCCTTAGCCTCTGCAATTAAATTACTCTATATATTATAGTGTCTTTATCTCTAAATCTATACAAGATATAATAAAATTTTGAAGTGTATTAGATGGAGAATTTTATGTTCTTCAATATTTAATAACAAAAATTTCCAAAAAATTATATTTAGAAGAATTTTTCTCAGAAACTACTATTTCCGGTTGTTCAATTGTTACCAAAACCTTTTCAGCTCTTCGCAGGAATGTCAGATTGAGTAATCCATAGTTAAACAATTCTTAAGTCTTATGGTTTTTGAGAAATCGTGTCTACAACATTCAGACATACACACAGACATCATTTTAAAAATGTTATAATCGGATTCTAGAGACCTTAAATCATGCTTATTCACTGAAATCTGGATATGCGAATTTTAGCATGAATCCAATTTTATTAAGACACACACATACATATATACCTACAGACATCATTGTAAAAATGTTAAAGTCGGATTCTGGGGACATCAAAACGTGCTTCTTCACTAAAATCTCTATATACGATTTTTAGCACGATCCCTATACCTCCCTTACCTAGCGGGAGGTAAAAACAGTGGAAACAATGCGCTAAGTAAATCCTACTTGATTTTGAAAACATTTGCGTTTCTCCATGTATTTTAAATGGGTGAAATGTAAAACTAGTAGTCTTTGACTGCCTGTTACAGCAACAAAATTATAACAAAATATTCTTATTCCGTGACAGTTTTCAGATACAAAATATGTGACTTCTACATTAGTGTTAGAGAAAAATTATTCCATACAGTTTTTGCAGATATTTTCTCAACAATTATCACAAATCGGAAATTTATACGAGTTACATGTGTTTTTAAATGTGTTTAACATTTTAAATTAAAATAGAACTTATAAAAACAACTGATTCAGTTATATACAAGTGAAACGAGTGGACAACATCTAACGTCAGGGTAGATACAGTACCGCAGCTTATAATTATACAATTGGTGCTAAATTTAAAAACAGTAAAAATATTTAAATATAATTTAAATATTAAAGGAGTGCGTCATTAGAATATGTTTCATTTTAAATTAAAATAATTTTTGAAACAAACATGATCCACGTTGTAGGTTCTAGGTAATCCATTATACCTCCCATAATGTATCTTTCATCCATCGTTAGTAGATACATCAAGTTAGAATTTCGCTTAGGTCTCATTAAAATATTTTCTATTGGTTTCCTTTGTTAGTCCGTTATGCTAACCCATGCAAGAGGAATAACAAGACTTCAAAACAGTCAAACGTGCCGAAATATTGATGGATTGCCGTGGAGTGGAAAGTTAGCCTTCGTTAACAACAACTAGACTAAATCCATCTTCATTTACCCATAATGAATTCCGCAACAGAAGAAAGTCATGAATGTGTCTAATTGTGAACGCTCTCGCAAACAATAACCGAGGAGTAGAGTTGAACTTGAGGATCACGTTCAGGAACCGTTTCCGTGGAGATCAATCAACGATCTGGTAAGAGTTAACAGAGATGTCTCTCTCATTATCATAATTGTGAGGTTAGAGACCATGAGAAACTTGGATTGTTATACACTATTATAGATTGTTATAGTTCTGGTATGTTTAGGAGATTTAACCAGACACGAACTAGAACTACATCGAAGTTGGACGTTGAAAGGATCACAGTTTATAATTAGCAATAATTCTGCTATCGGTTTATACATAAGTAAACAATCTCCACACGGTTTCTATAGTTCGTATCATCTTGTGATCATTGCCATGTATCAGATTTTTTAATACTGCCTGTTGCTGTATAAATAGAAGCATATTATGATCACGTTGTTTTTCAAATAAATGGATTTATATTTCATGTTACATGTTACATTTTATTTCCTTCCAAATATTGCAGAATATTTTATAAATATTTTAACATACGAGTAATACTAAAAATAATTTTATCTACAAACATGAAACAGCGTATGATATCTATCTTTAAAACGTAAGCTGATTTTATTTTGTTCGGAAGGTTATTTCGCCATGCGTTGCGTATCAAACTCACGATTTTAACACCTGTAAGACGGCTATGGAAAAGTTTCTGCAAACAATGTAAAAGAAGACCTAAAGAAATTTATAAATGGCTTTATTATTGTTACCTCTCGCTAAGAGAGGTATTGGAATCATGCTAAAAATCGCACATCCCGATTTTAGTGGTTAAGCACGTTTTACGGTCCCTAGAATCCGATTATGTGTGTGTGTATGTGTGTTTGTGGATGTTGGAGCCACGGTTTCTCAAATACTATAAGACAAAAAATATTTAACTGCAGTTTCCTCAATCTGACATTCCTGGGAAGAGCTGATTAGATTTTGATAACAATTGGATAACCGGAAGTAACAGTTTCTTTAAAAAAATCTTCAAATTTTATTTTTTAAAAAATTCAGTTATTACTAATAAAAAGAATATAAAATCTCTATCCGATACATTTAAAAAAAATTTATATCTTCTATTGAGTTCAAGATAAATGTGTCAAAAAGCCAAACACATTACTGAAGACTTTTCCTGGGAAGTACATTTAATATTTCTTATTTTATTATTAATTAAATATTTATAATTATAGATACATATACCCTTGAGAAATACCGCCAATCTCATCAATGAATTCGAAGAATCTCGAACATAGAAGAATAAGAGTGAATAGAATGAATTAAAAATATAAAAATATATAAATATTTTCCTTTAATGTTTATACACTCTTGCATGCGCATGTTTTGTCTTCCATGGCACTCTGTAAAAAATTTTAAAACCAGTATTTTATTTTACGTTTGTCTCATCAGAAGTACACATTATATCAATAAGTTTGTGCTCGTTTGATGCAGTTTTTAATTCCGGACTTTTTTGTATTTATTTTTTACCGTCCGTCACCTTTAAGTAAGGAAGATGTTGTCTTTGGTGAAAAAATTAGGTGGTGGGTATTTTATGAATAAGCACGTTTTCAGGGTGTGTGTATGTGTGCGTGTATGACAAATTTTTCGACAATAACTCCAATCTTACAATTCTAAAAATTATAATTTTTGCGTATACCTCTTCTTTACATCCATATAAAGAGCTAATTCGATTTTGGTTATAATTAGTCAACCGGAAGGTCCTTTATTTGAAGTTATTAACAGCTTTTCTTGAAAATAACTCAGTTAAATATCATTCTTTTGACATTTTATGTAATTATCAATATGAGAGAATATGTTATTAACTCTACAGGTCGATCATACATTTTTCTTTATATTCAATAGATACATAATAATTATAAATAGATTAGCATACATTTGTAGAATTTTTTCCAAGGAACTTTCGGTAGGTATGGAATTTGTTGAAAATAGTATATGTTCGTGTTACAATTTTATTGGATAAGTAGAATTTTTTCCAAAGTATTTATGGTATGGGATTTGTACAAAATACATGGAATTGACAGAAGGTATTGTGGTGGCCACATCAAATTTTTTTGCTCGAAACTTATTAAAGCAAAAATTAATAATAATAATAATAATAAACTTTATTGACATTTAATCAAGGGCGAGGTTCAGCCTAAGGCTGCTCTTCCACCTAACCAACAAATAATACACATATGTATATAAAACTAATAGACACGTTTGAAATATTAATCAATTACAGATAATTGAAGTAATAGAAACATTTAAGATAAATATAGAGTACAAAATAGTAAACAATGAAATAAATATTATGCAAATAATAATGCTCGTACATTTCTTTTAAAATTGTTTAAAGAAAGGTTCTTCAGATAGTCAGGAACACTGTTATAAAAAGTGGGGGCCATATATGAAAACGCACCTTTAAATTTTGACTTTCTGAAGGTTGGGACAATGTACAAATCCTTCATTCTAAGATAATAGTTATAGTCTTTAATAATAAATTTGTCAAATAAATATGATGGAGTACCTGTCAATATAATTTTATGTAGCAAGCATAAATAGAGATATTTAAGACGGTTTTCAACAGCGGGCATCTTAGAAATTTTGCGA
Source organism: Ophonus ardosiacus (assembly GCA_943142095.1). Lineage (NCBI taxonomy): Eukaryota > Metazoa > Arthropoda > Insecta > Coleoptera > Carabidae > Ophonus > Ophonus ardosiacus. Next base: position 8,314,558 of record OW964830.1, on the reverse strand, counting down.
TATTTAGATATATATTCGTATTTACGCACACCGTATACGAAACGATGTTAGTCTCTGTTTATCTGTCTGTGTGAGGAATATAAGTGCAGGCGCAATAGTCAAATAGTGGAAGAACAAGTGAATTGACCAGTTTAAGTTTCACTGACGAATTTAGTTCATTTTTAAACTGAAATAATTGTCGTAATTTCAATCTTGCTGTACATAGTTTTACATTAAGATGGTTTCTAAAATTTAAATCTTTGTCAATGTGAAGTCCCAAAATATTAACATTATCTGTGCGAACTAAAATAGAACTATCTAACATGATATCAGGTATGTTACCACAGTCACTAATGATTAATTACAGCCATATGAAAATTTTACTATTGCATTTCCGGTCTACAAAAAAAGGAAACACCGATATACTCTCCTGCATGAGTTCCTACACAAATATCTAGTAAGTAAATAGAATTTTAAATTATAACAGAAAAGCATTAGAAAACAGCTTTGTGCCCTCAATGGTAAAAGTATATCTTTATTATCAAATCGTTAAGAAACAGATTGGTATACCCAGAAATAATAAAAAAAATCGGTAATTATTTATAAATATACTCATTTAATTGTACATATAAGTCTGTGACATACGAAACGTCTGTAGTGGAATGAATGTTTACATTAACAAAGTAGTCATTCATTAAGTGTTGAAGTGATTGTGGTAAATTGAAACACAAAGCCGGGACCGTAATGAAAGCAGTTAGGTATTTACGTGCGTAAGTCAGTAGCCGAGACAAGAAGAAATAAAGCTTCGCTCAATTTAAGCAGCCTAATTTAAAGTAGTATTAATTCGCTTGTACATTAGCCCAGCTCTCGCTCGGCTCTCAACTCTCCACATCCGCGGGTAAGGTAACTTACAAGTGGCTACTTCATTCTCCCTGTCTCCCTAATTACAATAATTGTACGCAACAGCATTCTACCGCAAACACAGGTTTACATGCACAGCTGAATTATATATTCATTCAATTACTGAGCAGACTTGTCAAGAATTCAATTGTGTCGTGCAAAATTTATAAGAGTGAATTTAATGTAAATGTGACAGAGACACATTCGATGCAAGAGCCATTCACGACGCATCGGGCAAAATAAAACATCCAGACTGATCGAGACAATGAGCTGAGCTGAGCTTGTGGTGGTGATGGTGAAGCCAAGTGCGTTCAACTCGGAGACAAAATCGCGGTTTTATTGTCAATTAACAACCTTAAAAATAAGAATTAAGTTATTAAAGGAATATACTCGTATTAGCCATAGTATGGAAGGAAACTTTATTGGATTTCAGTTGAAATATTTTAACGATATTGACTTCACAACGATGCAAATACATTTTTTTCGTTTCTAGTTTTAGATTATAACTTTAAGAAGAAATATGCTGTATGTTCAAAATAAATCAACTGAAACGTAATAAAATTATAAATAATATAAATATGCGAACGAAAGCAGATTTGGTACATCCAGAAATAATAGATTGTGATGATATTTAAAAATAATCTGATCTGGCCGACACAAAACCTCCCGCTATTTAATTTTTATTAATTTAAATACATACCTACGTATTTACGAACGCTGCAAACTGTTCCATTGCAGAAAACTATTGCTTTATTTACTATTTTCTTTTTAAAATGTCACTATTATTAATTTGAAGTGATTAGTTTCTTGACAGTGACATTTATTGTCAGTTACATTCATTTGAAATATGAACTGTGTAACAAAGGCATTGCGTTTATCTTAGGCTTCGAGACTAATAAAAAAAACTATTTTTAAATTTATCTGTAAAATATATAGAAAAAGTATTAATGTATTCCTGTAGAAAATTCAATAATCTTTAATTTTTATAAGACATAAAATGCGAAAAAATGGCATTTAATGGTATATTTTGAAGAAAAACCATTATGAGCTTCAGGTAAAGTGCCATTTCCGGTTATCCGATTTACACCAAAATCTAATGGCTTCTTTTCATATTAGAATAGGATAGAAATACAAGGTTTCAGAATTTTCTGAATGATAGTATTTGAGTTAGAGCGAAGACAAAATCCATGCACATACACACATACAGACATCATCGTGAAAATGTTAAAAATGGATTCTAGGGACCTTAAAACGTGGTCATTTACTAAAATCTCGATATTAGATTTTTAGCACGATCGCTATACATCCCTTACTAAGGGTAGCGGGAGGTAAAAATCTGATATAACCAGCACAATACCTTCCGTCAATTATATGTATTGTGTACAAATCCCACACCAAAAGTAACATGAACATATACTATTTTCTACAAATTCCACACCGAGAGTTCCTTGGAAAAGATTCTATAAAATCCAATAAAATTATAATACGAGGAAACACTTTGTAAATTGCACTTGACATTGACACCTATCAATTACAATTATTTGAATATATCAGCTGTTTCCATGATTATAGCAAAGCTGGCTAATTTATGAAATGAATCTATATCTATTAAATATGAAGGAAACGTATAGTTTTTTTCTAGGGTGTAAAAGATAACATATAAATATTAAATAAAAATGATTTCAGTCTTGTATTAGATTGTTTAATTTCTTTGTCAGCGTTTCGGAATTATTTATTCTTTCATCAGGACACTACAATAAAAATATAAAATACAATAATCATCTACATAAAAGATAATTACAATACTTACAAAAATTTCAACAGAAAATGGAAAAAAAGGTCATTAAGGAAAGGGAAATAGAAATATTTTTAAAATAATTGATAAGAACGAGACATTTAAAAAATATATTTTCATTTTTTAAAAAAATCCGACGACATTTGTATTAGAATGAAAATTACCTATTATTTTTATTATACGACAACCATTCTATATGGTTTTCCATGTTATTTATCATACATCTTTGTTGCAATATTAAGTTTTGTTAAAATTTTCACCTCCGTGAAGAAGGCACATGTGGTGCCGAAACTTGTCGAGGCCAAAAATATATTTTTCAAACATTGACTAAAATCTACCTATGAAGGAAAATGCTTACTCAAACCGTATGATCACATAAAATGTGAAAAAAAAAAATAAGGGAACTTCCAATTCACCATTTATAACCAAAGTCAGCTCTTCATATGTATGTAAAGAAGAGGAATACGGAAGAATTATAATTTTTAGAATGGGGTATTCCACTCATATTTTTTTATTATTTTAAATAAAGCTTCATTCAGTTTTGACGCAATTCATAGTATTAAAAAATCTTAATTGTTCCCAGTTCAACAGTATTTAAATCAGTGTAACGTCACTTTCCCCCTATACTTGTCTTTCTCACACACTCTGCTCTGAGTACGCTACGAGAGAAAGATAACAATTGTATGACGTCAATTTCCCCTTTTAGCAAATGTGAAATATCTCGTAAAGTAATTATTTAAAAAAATGTTTTCATTGTTTTAACTATGATTTATTTATTTGTTATGGTGGAATACCCCATTGTACTATTGATGTTATCGTCGGAAAAAAATTGTCACACACAGACACACGGACATACAAACACTCATAGAGACATCATCATAAAACTAGTAAAATTGTATTTTAAGGACTCTAATGATTATTCATTTAAAACTCGACACCGAATTTTTTGAACAAAGACAATATCTTCCTTTCCTAAAAGTGAAGGAAGGTAAAAAAACGTATGTAGGTACTTATGTAGAAGAACACAAAATAAAAGTAAGACATTTTATTATCTTCAATTACAAACAGTCTTCATCCGTCTGCGTCGTAAAAAATTCACACTCTTGTATGACATCATTTTATAAACAGAACACAACATTTGCAAAGTATTGTCTCGGTGTTATGTACATCCACATATTTGATATGATAAAGTAGGCGTTTTAGGGCTGGGACATTTTGTTTTATTCATAACTCCCCCTCTCAGTGCACTAGCACTAGCACCATCTTCACTGTCTCGCGACGCGCGTTTAAGAGGAAATGGATCCATTCTGCCGTAAGAGCCAATACGGCACAGGCGGGAATGATCCCGAACAAGAACGGATGTAGTCCCGAAGGAGCGTTTAAGACTGATACACGTACAGATCGGAATAGCGACAGACATGTTTAGTTTTTCTGGATATTGTACAGAGATTTTTGTTCGTTTTACGAATAGGGTAAATCAAAAAGAGGGATTTGTTCTATGTGTTTCGAGAAAGTGATTGAAGGAGTTTGATTCACAACAGGAATATTCTTATTTCCTCAAGGTGTAGTAAAACGTACGAACGAACTGATTGAATTTATCAAATTGCAAGTCTAATTTATTTATTTACACTTTTACCTATAAATTATTTATTTTATTTTATTTATATAAATTTCTGTCGTAGTCCGTCCTAAGAAAAATTATATTTAGGTACCTTTATAGAGGATGTTAATAAAAGTTTGTTTTCATTTATTCATTTTCAGTTTTTTTGACAATAAAAATTAATAATGTCTATAATTTTGGCAAAATTTTTGACACTGGAAATTATTTCACCAACTTCTTTAGTATAGAGCGTAAGTAATTGAATTAAAAATATATATAAAAAAAAAACTTTTCATCAAACTATTACATTGCCATCAAATTATGCATTTGTGCATAGTTTCAAGTCAATGAGATAAATTTGTTCGCGAAAATATTGTAGGAGAATAGTTATCGGAACTAAGGTACGTACATAATGTGTACTAAATTTTACTAGCAAAATTAATTAATTTAATTTTTTTAGGTTATCTAATTTTTTAAATGTCTATTCCCCTCATAAATTTATAAACCAATCAAAATTCAGGATTATTCATAGTTCCCAAATTTTATTAAAACACCGACACAAAAAATTTTCACATGCTGTGAGTTAATAAAATGCTGTAAATTTACAAGTATATAAGTATGTTTTGTCAAGCAAATTTTTTTTTGACGGTTTAATATTGTAGATATAGTCAGCCGAATACAATGGGCTACTTGCGTGGTACTGAAATTCAATTTCTATCACTATATACGTAATGTTATGTTAAAAATATATATAAAAATATAAATTTTATTTATAAAAAATTATTTGTCTTTTAGTAAATTAAGAAAGAAAATTTTCTGTGTCGTCATTATATTTAGCTGAAGAAGGAAACCATGTTTAAAAATGTAACGTATAGATGGCTCGACGTGCTAGAAAGTTTTAATTTGAATTTGACATTAGTTCATTTTTTTTCTCTCTTTGGTCTATCAAATACATTAATTACTTTTGGTCTATCAAATACATTAATTACTTTACAAATAAACACATAGGTACTAACATACATACTAACCTCCAAATTATTGTTGAAACGTCAAACAGGAGATCTACATTACTCGGACAAACAAACGCTATGACTCTACGACCATTCATTGGTGCGGCGTAATTCTACGTCATACATGGCGGGAATTCAAATAATCAAATTTCATTATTTTTTTTCTGGCTAATTAATAAAAAATGTGCCAAAAGAGAAAATATGGGTAGCAAGTTTTTACCTGGTCTTAAAAATATTAAATAAAAAAAAGGTGCGCAAGTAGCCTATTCCTGGGTAATTTTATCTTCTTGCTAATTTACCTCGCGACATTGACTGAAAATCAATCTCAGCTCGTGATTTTTTTGGCAATTTTATTCGGTAAATTGCTAGGCAAACATCTCTTGTAATAATCCAACAAAAAATTACCACTCATGGTATTACTATATTGGTCGGAATTGATCGGAAATATGTACATAGTTTCAATTAATAAACGAAGTTAAATAAAGCTTGCGCAAACGACAACAACGATCTGAGTTTTGTTTGTGTTGAGGTATCAAATCGTTGGGTTTTCCATCTTTTTCAATCATGTGTCTATCCTGAAGAAACAATTTTCTTAGAGAGAATAATGTAAATTCTACAGTTTCCAAACTGTATTTAAATCTGATTCATTTTTCAGGATTTGCGCTAAGCAAAGCCCGCTTGAAAAATTTGTAAATTTGTTGTGTAAATCCGGGATTTAGTTTGCGTCAAGAATTGAGATTTCCATAATAAAGCCGGATGAATTGCAAATTATTGACAAAATTCGTCCGTAGTAAGTATTAAAACAAAGTTAAGAAATAATTTCAAGTTGGTTGAGAAGCAAAGTAAAATACAAGTGTACAGCCGGTGCAACAAATAAAGTTATTATTTGAGAAACTTTGAGGAGAATAAGTCAGTGAAGCAATTGGAAACCGATTCTAGCAACGCAATAAACCGTAATAAACTTTCAGCTTTCAGGAAACTGCATAGCGTCGGTTCCATTCCAACAGACTATTTCATTATTTTGTTATTATTTCAAAACACTGCTATTTTTATTCGGGAGGTGTTTTCCCGAGCTATAAACTTCAACTATAAAACTAAAATTGCTTTAGTTTCACGCCGTATTACAATGTGAATTGTTTCACAAATATCAAATTGTAATACAATACGTTATATATCTCAAATTTACAACTACGAGACTTTGTAAGAGTACTTCTATTCCACACACGAAAACCAAATAATAACAAACTTTTGAATTTAAGAAGAAACTGCAATAACAGTGAAATGCAGACCGAATGCTTTAAATAAAGTGGTTTCTGCTTATTAGTTTTAGCAATTTGAATTCATATCCGACCATACACAATTGAAACTTGAATATTATGGTGTCTAATGACCAATTTTACAATGTCTGGTTAAAATTTTAACTATCAATTGAAACGAAATGAACTGTCAAATAACAAATTAGTCATTTCTGTCATTAACCAAATTCAATATTGTTTATTTAACCAGGTGCAGTTATAATTATTTATTTATTTATTTATTGAAACTAAACAGACACAAGGGCCTAATTACATAGTTTCATTATAAACTAACTTATATACTAAATTAACCTACTCTGAAAAATACTTTCAAATACTTAACTAATTTAACTATATTATCTGTATATATATATCTACATTATTGTTATTAATATTATTACAAATTAGGCAACATCTTATTAATGGGGAATTCTTCCTAATTTCTAAGTTATATCTTTTAATATAAAATATATCTTTTGGTTTCGAAAAAATGTACATTGGAGCATAATAATTATAATAAATAGGTAATTTTGATAGTATGTTAGGACACTGAATAATATTCTGAACTATTTTATAAATAAAAATAATATCTGAAATGTTTCGTCTGGTTTCTAGTTTCAAGAAGTTAAAAATGCTTAGTAGTGTGGTATATGGCATGAAAGTTGGTTAAGTTTTAAACATATATAGCTCAGATGGATTCCAAATTACACTAGCATATTCTAGTTTAGATCTTACTAATGCATTAAAAAGAACAAGTGGTTGAGTTGATCGGAAAAGATACGAGTTTCTTATTATATAACCTAATGATTTTACTGCACTGTTTACTTTTATATCTATGTGATTACTAAATTTCAAATTTTCTTGGAAGTTAATTCCTAAATCTTTAATGTGTTTTTTTTTTTTGGATATTACTCGATTATTTATTAAATAATTATAATTGCTATTAGTTTTCTTTGTGGAATATTTAACATGGTAACATTTATCTTAAATTCAATAGCAAGTTATTCCGTACGCTCCACTCGTAAACATTATCTAAGTCTTTTTGTAATAATTCGGCGTCATTTTGATAGTTTAGTGCTCGAAAAATTTTGAAGTCATCAGTAAAAAGAATTTTATTTGAACTTTTTACACATTTAGGTAGATCGTTTATATAAAGAAGAAAAAGTAGGGGTCCTAAATTGGACCCTTGCGGTACACCTGATAGAACCTTAAATTTTTCAGAATAATGACTTTGGTAGGTTATTAAAGTATATTATTAAAGTCATTAGGCCGATATGAGCCAAATAACGGAAGCGGCTGTGGTTTATAATCAGTCGAGTTCTTTGCATAACGAACGTATGGCGTTCAAGATTTTTCGTAACACCATAAAATTTAAACATTTAAGAATAATAAAATAATAAAATTCTTCTTTTTCTGTCATACTGAACAACTTTTTTGTTGATTTATAAATTCTCCGTGACAACGGTCCATCATGATGGTGTTATTTTTCTAGGAACACTTGATCCTTAATTGTAGGCGACTGTTACAAAAAATAATAACGGCCGGCGTCCGTTATTTTTCTTTTCACTTTGGTTTTTAGTCCTGTTATATCATAGTAACAATATGGTATAAAGAAAAAATTTTAACCAGAGAACGTAAAACGGGCCCTAAGGGTAATATAAATGGCAATTACATTAAAAATTACCTTTAATTTGAATACTTGAAATTAGGTGAAAATATAAACTGTATACATATTTAATTCGAGAGCAATGATCATCTTCAGTAGAAAACCGTATTAAGAGGGTACAGAAAATTATAATTCCTCAACATGTCAACCATGGCAGAGTAAAACAATCTGTGGCATTCTGGTATGTTTATTAATAATAATGTAAACTATAACAACAGATATAGGAAAACTAATAACATTTTTAATTAATTATAACTAATAATCTTATTTTAAAATAAAATAATTAAATATTTTAATTCAATTACAAAATTAAATTGAATCTAATCTAGCATAAATATTTATAAGTTCAGTAAATGTTAATATTGTAAAATATTATTTTTTCATAAAACAAATAAATTATACGTCCATATTTCAAATATGTTGCGGAAAATATTAATAATGCATTATTTAGTAATCTGTATATGCATATGTTCATGCAGGTTGAATATATTATTAAAATTATTATTCTATTTCATTAATTATTTAGTAGTTTTGCAATGATTTATATAATGTCATTTTTGTGTAATCTGTAACAAATGCCGTGTTATTATTTTTAAATTTAATTAATAAATATAAATAATATGTTTTTATTATATTTGTGTTTTATAGCTAAAAAGTAAATACAAGTAGAGTTTTCACTGCAAATATATATGTCTATAAGTTATGCTTTTCTTATGTTTAATTCTACCGCATGCACTTAAATTTTAAATTTTTCATTGAACACTTTGTACTTACTTCAATTCAATACACAAGCGATATAGTTTTAAATTGTAAAACGTTTTACTATCAATATCTCAAGACCTATCATTTACGAAAATAGATTTATTATTTAGATGTAAGTGAATGAAAATTATATAAAACTCAATTTGAAGTTACGTTGTTAAATCCATATAGTGCAACTATAAATTTTAAATTATTTGAGGGTGTTTTAAAATGTTTTCTTATCTTCTTATGCATGGAATAAAAGATGAATATTTGGTTCAAAATTAAAGTGTTTTGCAGTTTTTGAAAAGCTCTGAATATAAGAAATGAGTGAATGTAAACATCATTATAGATGTTGACAAAAAAGGACAGTAAAACAAAAATTATTTATAAAAAGATTATAACCGTCATATTTTATAATCAAATAATAACTTTCGCTTAAGACTGCCTTTACAGATTATAAAAATTTGATTCCATTTTCGAAATAATGAATAGTAAAGATTTGGTCGTTTTTGACAAAATATCAAAAAAAAATTACTATACAAAATGCAGAGCTAGTCGTATTTCCCCAAACCAAAAATGTTTATGGATGATTTGGATTGTTAATAAGTCAATTAAAAATTGCATACATTTAATTTTTATATAATTGTAATTTAAATTATTTTTCTCTAAAATAATCTATAAATGATTTGCTCTAATCACATTTAATCACCTGTTCAGGCTACCAGCCAGTAAGTTTATAATAAGCCCAAGAAAATTGTGCCGGGTTTTCTTAAATAAACCCTGGGTTTGTGCCAGCCCTGCTGGAGTGTCATGACTATAATGCTTTTATTATTTCATATAGAAAAAAATGTGATGAATTCAATGATAAAATAAAAAAGATATATAATTCATAAGTAATAAAAATTTAGGGAATACTTTTGGTTAAAGCTAAAGTGCCATTGCCTCCAATATATCTTAATTGAAACGGGCATGTCGAAAAACCCTTAGATTAGTGTTTAGCAAATTAATTATATTATTGTGTTCAACTACTTGGCAAAGAATTTTTTTTAAATCACTGTCCTAGATTTAATTTTTCTAATATTTTCAGGTTAACATTAAATATTTTTTAAAAAATAAATGTCGCGTAAATTCGTTATAACATGCAGGACACGTGTATATTATGGTGAAATCGTGAAATCATGAGAAAACGAAGTAAAAAATCAAAAAGTTGCAAGATTTGATTATAACAGAAGGAAGGATGATAGTTTTACTAAGTGCAAATAAAATGGATGTCAGAATCATCTAAATAAAGTATTACTTGAATTCATTTGTTTTTCTTCATGGTTAGGCAGAGAACATTCTAAAATCTAAATCATCCTTTTAGTTTTATACGTATAATTTCATGCACCACATGTACGAACATAAGTAATTTTTAATAGACAAAGGACATTTATTTCTTAAAAGACAACTCTTATGTGTTGGGGTAGTTTGGAGCAATGACATCCTGTATCTATACTCTTCCCTGTCTGGCAGGTTCAGAAACCGCTACACAAGCGGGGATCGAGCCCTACCGTCCGGACCGGGACCGGGGCAATATCACGTGCTTATGTGAGCGTCGCCGAAAAGAACAGTTGTGCCGTGAACTTTGATCTCGCTTGTCGCTTTGCGGCCATATTGATTTTGTTTCTGTATCCTGTTCCTCTTTCCGATTGCCATCCTGGGCATCATATGAGGTTTCCCCCCTTGCGTCTTACCGCCCCTGGTTCTTTTTTCCTCCAGCCCACATGTGCCGCGCGCGATGATATTACTTTTTATAGTTTAATACTGTTTGGAATTTCCTTCTCTAAACTCAGAGGCGGCTGTGAGAACGAGAACAACGCGTGACTGGAATTATACAACTGCCGAATTTTTAAATATATTTCCAGCAGGCTGGCTAAAGTTACAAGGGCGCTGACAACTTTAATTTTGAGTTATTCCACGGTGTGATACTTTCAAAGACACGTGCCGTGTTGCGTTTCCGCCTTTTCAAAAGAATTTGCTTTCTATGAATGAAACGAGAAACGAGATAATAGTTGAGATGTTTTGAAGAAACTGTTCATTGTAAATGAAAAAAAGTCACAAGTACAAAAAATTGATTCGTACATATTTTGTACCATGTTCCTTCATAAAACAATATAATGCCTGTTTTACTTTTGTCAATTTCCACTAAATTTTAACAACTTGGCCAATTTCAATAAATTAAACTTAAAATTTTACATTAAATTCACTAATTTCAAACTATAGCCAAATTCAACAATTTTATAACTTCCGTCACCTTTAGGTAAGGACGGTATTGGCTTTGCTCAAAAAATTCGGTGGTAAGTTTTTAAAGAATAAGCATGTTTTAGGGTCCCTACAATACAATTTTACTAGTTTTACGATGATGTATGTGTGTGCGTGTGTGTGTGTTGTGTGTGTATATGGGCGCGGACGTGCGCGTGTGTGTGTGTGTGTGTGTGAGAGAGAGAGAATTCTTTCTCCGACGATAACTCAAATACTATAATTCTAAAAATTATAGTTCTTTCGTATCCCTCTTCTTTACATCCATAAAAGAGCTGATTAGATTTTGGTTATAATTGGTCAACCAGTAATTCCCTTATTTCTTAACAGTTTTTTCTTAAGAAAACGTAGTTAAATATCATTTATTAATATTTTATGTGATTATCAATATGAAAGAATATCTTATTGTTTATACGGTACATTTTCCTTCATATTCAATAGATAGATATAGAGTTAAAGAATTATAAAGAGATTAACTTTCATACATCAGCCAGCTTTGCAAAAATCATGGAAACAGCTGATATATTCAAATAATTCTTATTGACAGATGTCAGTGTCAAATGCGATTTACATGGTGTATGTTCGTATTAACTTATTGGATTTATAGATTTTTTTCCAAGGAACACTCGGTACGGATATTGTAGAAAATAGTATGTTCGTGTTAAAAAAAATTCTAAGGAATTTTTGGTATGGGATTTGTGCAAAATACATAGAATTCACGGTAGGTATTGTATTGGCCACATTAGATTTTTTTCATATTGACATATCAAAAGTCATTGACATGTAAGAGGCATATAATTACACTGTTTAAGAGCTGCAGCCCAATCATATTTATAGAAAAAATCATCACAACCACTGTTCGAGCCTATGATCTTCCTCCCATTTGGTTATAAATTACAAGATGGCAAGCTGCACCCGACTGAAATAATAAAACCTCCTTTGCCAGATTTTTTAATTAGTCTTTGCAAATGTAATTCAGATTGTAGAACAATGTCTCGTAGTTGCAAAAAAATGAATTAAATTGTACCTCTCTTTGTAAATATATGCATAACGATTGTTAAACTTTTCTGTTTAAATATAAAATTGTATTTTTATCTCTCGCTAAGAAAGGTATTGGATTCATGCTAAAAATCACATATCCAGATTTAAGTGAATAAGCACGATTTAAGGTCCATATAAACCGATTTTAACATTTTTACGATGATGTCTGTGTGTGTGAGTGTGGATGTGTGTATGTATGTGTGTATATATGTGTGGATGTTGGAGGGACGATTACTCAAAAATTATAAGACATTAGACCAGTCTAACTATGAATTCCTCAATCTGACATTCATGGGAAGAGCTGAAAAGGTTTTGGTAACAATTGGCCAACCGGAAGTAGTAGTTTCTAAAACAAAATTCTAAATTTTATTTTTTGAAAAGTTTTGATATTACTAATATTGAACATAAAATTCTACACATGATACATTTACAATTTTTATTATATCTTCCATAAATTTAGAGATAAAGACGCTATAATATATAGAATATCGCTATAATATATAGATGTAATAAGTAGAGTAGGCTAGAATACACTAAGGAAACCAGTTGACAAATTCAAATGTTTATGACATAATTTATAAATGACAGATGTCAGTGTCAAAAATCAAAAATTTTATTTACATTCTGAAAGCTTTTTCTGGGTACATTTATTCTTTCTTGTTTTATTAATTAAATAATTAAAATTATAGGTAACATGCATATATCCATTAGAAATACAGCCAATCTTGTTAATAAATTGAAAGAATCTCTGACATTTATAAACTGCCTCATACAAAGAAAAATAGATATAATTAGAATTGTATGTTTGCAGAAGACATGTTAAATACAATAAAAAAACAATATTTGGGTAAAGTTCTGTAATTATTTTGTTATAAAACGACGGTGTGATAGCGAAGTGTAATACAATACTTATATAACTTAAAATAGAAATGGCGGGAGGTCTTGTGCTGGCCACAACAGATTTTTATCTCTCGCTAAGAGAGGTATTGGATTCATTCTAAAAGTTGCATATCCAGATTTGAATAAGCACGCTTTTTGGCCCCTAGAATCCGATTATAACATTTTTACGATCATGTGTGTGTGTGTGTCTGGATGTTGGAAGGACGATTTCTCAAAAACTACACGTATGTTTTTCATGACTATTTTTGCGCTAAACTGTTTATTTAATTATTTACGAAAATAAATAATTATCATTATTTAAAAATCTTTTTAAGAAATGTGAAACAGTGTCGTTTTAGATTATTCGCAAAAAAAATTATAGGCTATTTGATTCTTTTACATAGGTTTGTAAAACTTTTCTTTCAAATGTTTAACTGACAAAAATAATTTTAATAAGATTGTGATACTCCAATAAAGAACTTTCAAAATCATTTCATGTGAGATCCAACACTTTCATCAACCATCGTCGCCGACATACCAAAACAAAAATATTTGTTTCTTTGCACAATAAAACATCTGAAGAAATGAATCCCTCTCCTGGATATAAATTTTTGAACAAATCTATCAATGCTTTGTACCCGGGCGATAGTAAAAAGTGGCGGTTTCGCTGTCTTGCTGCAGGTCGTCTTTTGGGATATTTAACATTGTTTCACATCCACTGCACGTAAGGGGTTAACATACGCGTGGTGAAGTGAGACTCGGTATGTCGAAACGGCTGCACGCTGCAGTAATTCGGCATTGTTGTGCTCGGTTGCTCTGCGTTCGTCTGTCTGGTAGAAAAAGTTGCAGAAACGTGCAGACACTACGCCATGGCACACAATTCCCAAGAGGAACGAACCAGAATGCTACGGTCAGGAACATGGAGAATTTTGACTGCTTACATATAAAAGATGTTGTATGTAAAGAAAGTTAGGCTTTATTTCACAAAGCACAACAAACCAAAAACATGGTGTTGACATTGAAAACTAAAATATCTACATATTTCAAACGATATAGTTATTTTCGTAACAAGTTATGAAAAATACCAAATATCATGCAAGTCAATACACACGAGCTAAAATATTTGTATTTCATACAAGTTATGAACATTATTTTTTAGACGAGCATAAAAATTTTTACTTTTTTTACAAAACAGAAATGTAGGTTAAAACGTACGGACAGCTGACAAATGTATAATGTATACATATAGCCAGAAAATAATGACAGTAACCGTGTCAACTATTACGATATGAAATATATCGTAACACTAATGTCATAAGTTCAACTTTCAGTGTTAGGATACTACGTTGATATGTCATACTTATCACAATGGTCGTCTAAAAAATAATTATAGCGCTCGATATCGTTTGAAAAGTTTTATTTTAATTATTATTATGTATAAAAAAATCTGATGTTGTAACCACAATATCGCCCACTATTTAATTTTTATTAATTTAAATATAAACGTACATATTTAGTAATCCTGCAAACTATATTAAGTTCCTTTGCATATATCTATTGCTTTACATGGTCCATTTCGTTAATGTGTATGGTTGTAAACTAATATTTGACACTTTGATAACACGTGCTTATTGACAGTTGTTTGATTTATAGATCAGCAAGCATAGCAAACTTAAATCGGATCATCCTGTATATCCAATATTTATGTATGATGGAAAATATATTATTTTTACAAGCCTTAATTTCAATAGTTTCATTACAATCTTCTTAACACGGTTTCATTACTAATTTTAATGTAATTGATTCCTGATAGTAACATTTGTTTAAATATGTCAAAATTGTTATTAAAGTATTGTTTTTGTTTAATGCATAGGTACGATGATGTACAAAAATAAATTATTTTATAGTTTTATTTTTAAAGCTATTTACTAAATGGTATTATCGTAGAATTGAAGATTGTACCATTATATTCAATTTTTATTGTACGTAATTCTAAGAATTTCTTCAATTTGCAGACCTTAAAAATTTTGTATTATGCTTTTGTACGGTCAAAGTTAGAATACGCCAATTTGATTTGGTATTCGCCATATAGTACTCATAAGGTTAGTATTGAACAAGTTCAACGTCGCTTTTTAAAATATCTTTGGATGAAAAAATTTTCGTCGTACCCTGAAAGGGGATGTGACCAACGTTCAACGTATGCTACTAGAAATGTTCTCTGTAGAGTCGATTGAAAACAGGCGTACTCATATCGCTTTAGCTACATTTTGCAATATTGTTGATAATAAGATAGATTGTCCATACTTATTAAGTAAATTAACTTTTCACGTTCCCAGATCAACATCTCGTACACATAATACGTTTTATTTGCCATTGTGTCACTCTAATATTCTAGTTAAGTGACCTGTTTATGCAATGTGTTTTTTGTATAACAACATGTAATTTTGAATATCTCTTTTTCTCTTGTATCTGTTTATTTACTTGTACTGGGTTCATCCTGTTAAGTAATAAAGCATTATTATTATTTTTATTATTATTATTATTATTAAAAGTTGCTGAAAAATTATTTTCAATGAATTTTTTACACGAAAAACTGTTAAAAACTTGTATAAGTAATATTTCCAGTTATCATTAAGACAGAATGGGTATACAAAATTTCAAAATTTTCTGGTTGATAGTATTATATATATGTATATATATATATATAGGTATATATTATACCCACAAACATCATTGTAAAAATGTTAAAATCGGATTTTGGGGTCATCAAAACGTGGTTATTTACTAAAATCTCTAAATGTGATTTTTAGCACGATCCCTATAAAAATATGATCAAAAACAAATTTTTGGTAAATAAAACAATCCTTTAAAATTATTTTAAAATTTGTAAATGCTAATAAATAATATTTATGTTATAAGCGTATATTTTTGTTTGCTTTATAAATATAAATAATATTCTGTGGTTTATTAATTTTTCATTACCCAATTGGTACACATGTATTTCAATATTAATGACATTAAATAATTTGATTTTCAAATGCACAACAAAATATATTTAATGTATTCCATATCAAATAGAAAATTCTGGGTAATATTATTAATACAATATCAAAATTAACATAGTGGTGCATAAGTTGCCTGAATTTATAAATTATTAATAATTATCCTAAATAAATATTATTTATTTGATAGATAAATATATCAAAATGCATATTAAAATACATACTAATAAATTTATGCTAAATTAGTTTATTTGCTATTAGTATTTTTAGTTAAGCATATGGGATGTTATGAAATATTTACATTTCCCGCAATAATGATTATTATTAAAATAATGTTTTAATAATAAAATAATAACTTATAATTAAACAGACTGTGGCCATAAACTCGTAATTTTAAATGCAGCAATAATCAGCAAATTGAACAAGTTTACGTATCTAAAAATTAATATTATTTTAGAATAAATCACCCTGTACTGAAATAAAGTTACTAACTCTTAGCATCATTATGGACGCAAATAACCAATAATAATTGCAAACACTGAATAAAACAAAAAATTATAGCCGTTTCCTTTACATTGATTTCTGTTGGTTACAAATAGAATGAAAAGAAAGTTTTCACATAACGTCAAAATAAATAACATGAACGATAAATTTTTGGTTTTAATGCGCAAATATATGTAATTTTATCACGGTATGTACACATATACAGGGTGTTATGTAAGTAAGTGATCAACGCTTAACCTATGGTAGAACTAACCCCAAAGATAGTAAATCTGGCAATAATTTTTGCAAAAAAACATTTAACGTCAAATTGACAATCAACATTTTTTCCAGAGAACACATTGATTTTTACTTTTTTATAAAGTTTTGAACTATGACGTGATTGGTCAGTTTTAAAGGCCTCTAGTTCTTGTAGAAAGTATGTTAAACAAAAATTATTGCCAGATTTACTATCTTTGGGGTCAGTCCTACCTTTGGTTAAGCGTTGATCACTTACTTACATAACACCCTGTATAGCGTTTAAGCTTATTTGTGCAAAAATAGCGTCCGTCGTGAATTGCTTTATACATGTTAATGCCTACGTATTACAAATTTAGATACGTAGGATATTATTTTGTTTATTTTAACTTCTAGCATTGAACTTTTTAAATAATTTATTCATTTTTGTGTAATTCATACATATTATAATAATTGCTCAAAATGACGACCATCGCCTTCCAAGCAAGCATTGCACCTTGGGAGCAAACGAGGGGTCGTTTTTATATTCCCGGACTAGGCAGTTTTAAATTTTAATGTAATTTTTCATTATATTGTTTTTTAATCGCATATTCCTTGGTAACGTGTGTGACAATTTACAAAACAATTACAGCAATATTTGTTCTAATTTCTGTCAATTTGTCTTGTCACGCCAGGTGTCCTGTTGTTCTATGACAAAGCACCAGCCCACAAGTCAAAACTTTCAAAATCTACCGTTGCTGAATATGGTTTCGTAGAAATTGACCATCCGCCTTATAGTCCAGATCTAACCCTCTGTGACTATTTTTTTGTTTCCAAATTTGAAGAAAACACTAAAGGCCAGTTTTTCAATCTCTGGTTAAAATTTTAACTTCTAGTTAAGTAAAGAATATTGCATCTTTTTGTTGACAGCAATGATAAATCTGTCATTTGACAGTTCAGTTCGTTTCAGTTTTGTTTATTTAATTCTTAGTTAAAATTTTAACCAGGTATTGAAAAACCGGCCCTAAGGGGAAAAAATTGAGGGATGATAACGAACTTATAGCGGCTGTTGAAATGCATTTTGCGGACAAGACAAAGGAATATTTTTATAATGGTTTATAGATGTTATTGTAACGATGTAATACTTGTATCCAAAAACAAGGAGCCTATATTGATTTTTTTTACATAAGAGAGAGTCAGTAAAATGGTACATTACTGTCGAGGAGCCATACTGAAATACGAGGCACTTTGTGCCAATTATTTTACGGCTCCGAGTCAAGTACAGACATTTTACTGACGAGTTATGTATTAATTTTTTTCTGAAACCTTTGAATAAAATAAAAATTTATTTTAAATTTAATAATTAAATCTGATTTTCTATAAATAGCTAGTAGTTCTTCACTCGTTAGTAAGGTGACAGAATAAAATTAGTAAATAAACAAAAACGAATTTACTGCCAGTTCTGTATTTTTGGTCCGTTTTGATTTTTTCGTGACTAGTCAGAGAAATACAATTTTTGCTCGGCATTTTAGGCGCGAAAATAGTATTTTCGTTCTGGTTTCAGAAAAAAAATATATTTTTTTTTTCAAACGTCATAAAAATGGCATCTTTTGTGACTTGATTCACAAGGTTGAAGTTTCATTTCTACACCGCCAGAGTAGAAATAGTTAATTTCTAAGCCGCCGGAGTAGAAATGAAATAAATAAATATCCATATCAACTATATAAAATGAGCGAATAAGAAGTGACTAATAAAATAGAAACCTGTAATATCGCCCCAAGTTGCACTATAAATACTCTAGATAACCTAAGAATAAAGTTACTAAAAACCTCCAACAGCTGTCAAATTTGAATTGATAATATACAAATTGAAATATAAACATTATATATTTAAGGAAATAACATATTATAAAATAGCAGACTTACATATTAGTAATGCCGATAAGAATACTTAGAATTAAAGTGATAAAAAAGTTCATATTGTTTCGCAGCGATTCCTTGACAATCGACATATCATATTCTTCAGCCATATTGTTGAATTTCCATCCGATTGAACAACTTCTACGGCCGTACATAGCAAAACTTCAAATTATGATATAATTGCACATAAGGAGAATATACAGGGAATTTATTTTAACATGCAACATATGGCGAATCACTTCCGTGGTTACTTACTATTGTCAAAAAATTACAGCAATGTAATATTTGTCCATTTTAAAATGCAACATACAAAATTTGTAGCTTTGTATTAACAAAACTAATTTCCTATAAATTAGCCTACATACGATTAACAAATAATCATAACATGAATGTTGTACATCTTAAAAAAACTTTAGCTTACAAAAATTTATAACTTTCATGTAATAATTGTTAAAAAATACACCCAATCACTCTGAGGCAATATTCTAGTCGGTCGTAATAAGAATTGACACCATTGGTGATGTGTTTTGGAGGTATCTCCTGTGCTGCAATACTATTTATAATGTTGCATGTGCAAATGGACAAATTTTACATTGCTGTCATTTTTTGACAATAGTGAGTAACCATGGAAGTGATGAACTATAATGTTGCATTTTAAAATAAATTCTCTGTAAAATTGCATAGTTTTTATTTAAACGTCAAAACTTGAATGTTTATAAGCAATTGAAATCAGCAAACGTCCTTCACGTAAAATATTTATAATTATTGTAACATCAAGTTGTATTATTTTATTTAAATATGTATGTTTGAAGAAAAAATATAATGTGTCATTCGGAGTAAAAGTGTCATTGTGTGCCTCGCATGCTCGCCACACAAAGTTTCACTTTTACTCCTAATAACACAATATACTATTATTGCTGTTCTAATCTTTTCTTTTCATGCCTAGTCCGGGATTTTAAAAACGATCCCTCGTATTTCGATACATTCGTTCAGAGATATCTGGTAGTGTTTTCGAGAAAATACAGCATTTATTATACTGTCAGTTAAGATATGTAATGATATATTTATTTCCTGCCATTGAGTCAACTTGAACGTAGTATGCCTGTTGGGAATCTGATCTCGTTCTGTAGCTGAGACAGTGAATTATTAACGCTATAATATATTATGATATTTTATGTGTCTTGGCTTTTGATTAAAATTGCCGTTATAAGTGGACAATATTCCCCGTAATGGAGCCCGCGTTGTTCGCAAAGTGTCTCTTTGTGCTGCATTTTTTGCGTTCCAGAAAGAAAGAATATTATCTGAATTAAGTTTTCAATAGATGTATATATTTTTCTACGTGATCGTTTTTCGGATTAACTTATAAATGATGAAACGACAGAAGCAACATAACCACAAATTGTGCCGTGATTAAATGGGTTGCCAGCGTATGAAGTTTTAGAAATTTCTTTCAGACGCTGGCAAAAAGCGTAATAAATATTCTGCAAGTTTTTCAATAGTTGCAACGATGTTGTTGGTAGGTTTATTGCGTTTAATCGCAACTTGATACGAACTGGAAAGATATGTGAAAGTTTTTTACTGAATCTGTTGAAATCCAACTCTCATAAAGAGGGAAAAAATTCTAGGAATATCTTATATGTAGTTCTTATACATTTTTATGAGGTTTGTGGTTGAATCACAAGGTGGCAGACTGGAGCCAGCACAACTTTATAATTATTATTTGAAAAATAGTTGCAACTAAAATTGTAATCATTTCTGTGATTATGAAGACCCAGGATCGAAATCGAACAAAGTAAAACTTGATGTTTATTATTAATTTTCAAAAAACACCAAAAGGCAAAGGTGTGATACGAATAAATTAATATTATAGGTAGGGTGATCATCAGTCCTGGTTTGGCCGGGACATTCCCGGATTTCACAGATTGTCTCCGAAGGGGGTTGAAATGAACAGATTTTTACAAAAAAAAAAAAAATATTTTTTTTTTGTATTTATACCTACACTGTGCTTCATCAATTAAATATATATATTTTCTAATCATTGGTGATCGTAAAATATGCCAGATTGTAAACATGTTTGCCATTTGTACAAACGTAACCTTAATTTTATACTTTACTATTGTTTAACTGCAATTTTGTATTTACGTAAATAATTTAATAATTTTATAAACTGTGACAATATTTCAGTATTTGCTGTTTATACTCTAAAAATGTGTACATCTACGTGACATTCTCTTTAAAATCAAATAATTTTACTATCAAGTTTATATCTCTACCCATTTTTGAATTATTGCCACAAAAGTCAATATACCCCACATTTAGATAAAAACTTCAAAATTTTTAAAAATCTAGTTAGTCTCTAGATACTTCTCAATGCGCTGATTCCAAATTTTGAAACCACAGGTCGATATCTCGTTTCGTTCTTGAGATATTTAGATTTAAAGTTTTGCTCAAAACTGCCCATTTTTTGGTATTAACCCAAAAATGGGTCGAGATATGAATATTACGACATCACCATTCGATTCTGTGGACAAAAATACATAAGTATGGCAATTTTCATAATTTTTGTTCATCCGGCTCATTTTTTATGAATAAAAGCTTGAAAACCCCTGAAAATAGCCAAAATCTGAAAAAATCGTAAATTTTTACGATTTTTGGCCATTTTTAGTTATTTTGCTTTAGAGATTGTATGCGGTGTTCAAAAATTCTGAAAATTGGTGTTCTTATGTAATTTTTCCCGTAGAATCGAATGATGTTATTGCCAAATTCATATATTGACCCATTTTTGGGTTATTACCCAAATATGGGTAGTTTTGAGCAAAACTTCGAATCTAAATATCTCGAGAACGGAAAGAGATATCGACCTGCGGTTTCAAAATATGGAATCAGTGCACGGAGAAGTATCTAGATACATAAAAATTAGATTTTTGAAATTTTTTAATTTTTTATCTAAATGTGGGGTATATTGACTTTTGGGGCAATATTTCAAAAATGGATTGAGATATAAACTTGGTAGTACTATTATTTGACTGTAAAGAGAACATTACGTTGGTGTACGCATTTTTGGAGTATTTATATATAAGTATACATAATGTATATTCATGTGATAATTTTGTTAGATTTATAGAATATTTTCCAAGGAACCTTCTGTATGGAATTTGTAAAAAATATTATTATGTTCATGTTACAATTTTATTGGATATATTATAGAATCTTTTCCAATGAACATTTGGTATGGGATTTGTACAAAATACATCAAATTAACGGAAGGTCTTGTGCTGACCACAACAGATTTTTTTTAAAATTATATACACGGACGTTTCGGTCATTGATATGTAGCAATCTTCAGCATAATTGGGTTACATTTTGTTTACATTTTCAATATTTAATATAAATTTTACGACGAAACATAATGCGAAATTAAATCGGCTATCAATGAAGCTAAAAAACATTTAGCCATAGTAGCACGCAGGAAAAAGTCACAATTGACAAAAAACACTTTAAATTTTGATAATTTTATATTTTAATCCAAAGATGTTCTAAACGGAACCCCAAGGAACTTAAAGCCCAATAAAAGTATTTATAAAATAATAAAATAAATTTAGTATCATTACCGGGCGTTTTAGTTTTTTACAGCCCGGCAGGCGGTAAAACTGGAAAAAAAGCCCGGCGGGCGTAATGCTAAACTTTCCGCCCTGGTAACTAAGATGTAAACACACAATTTTAATGCAGTTGAGAGTAAATATCTTTTACAATTTATTACGATAATACATTTTTAATCCTCTAAAATTATCGTCACCAATATTTATTAATATGGCTGAATGAAAATTTAGAATCCTGAACTTTATATTATAAAGCTGTGCTTTTTGAGTATGTGATATGAATGTCTTGAGTAGATTTTTGACAAATACCGACAGGTGCACGAAGTCAATGGTCTCTTGGCATCATACATCCCTGACTCACAATCCTTGTTGCTGATTGATAGCATTTAGATACTTTCATGTGCTTTTTGTCACGATTTTATTGGATATTCCAGAGCGCGATCAGTTTCTGACGAAAACCTGCTTCGATTAATACAAAGCTACCTCGAGATTTTTATGTGTACATTGATCTGCGAAAGAAAGGCTTCTTGCTACGTTCACAAAACATTCTTGGCAATAGTTCTTGCGCTCGCTCAAGAAAAACTTGTCATATAAGTGGAATTATATATTATTTACAAGGTTCACGAACTCTTGCAATGCACACTGCACTGCAGTGCACCTTGCAGACACAAAGGATGTTGTATGAATATAAACATTCACTACTATCAACTTATTATTCGAGGAAGTTTATTTTTATCACTCTACTTGAATTCTTATCGTGATCCTTGCACGCTTTAAAATGGAATTAACTACATTAAATTCATAATCATACATGACTTTTTACTTCCCATGCACATTGTTATAATAAATTGTTTTTGTTTTTATTGGATCCGAAAACAAAGAACTAATAATGTGATATAATTATATTACACTGTTACACTTTTATTTAATTTTGTTGTGAAATTATTTCAACTACAATTTTAGAACAATACAATCGCAATTCTCTATGCGAATCGTTTCCATAATTGATACATACATTAATATTTTTTATAAGTTATCAAAATCCTGTGAGCATTCTAACTAAATTCTAACAAAATTTTCTTGAATGAATTTACATTTTCTTGGGAGAAGGCTGAGAAACAACACAAATTTTGTTTTAAAATCTGATCAAAAACACCAAAAACTCTAGTTTTAAAATTAATCACGGCATATTACCCATTTCTGGGTGTGCTAAAAAAATTATGTGCTTCTTCATTTGCTAATTTATGTAGTATTTATTTAATTTTACGTCTCGTTAAGAGAGGTATTGGAATCATGCTAAAAACATATCCAGATTTTAATGAATCAGCAGGTCACTAGAATCCGATCTTAACATTTTTACAATGAGGTCTCTCTCTTTCTCTCTCTCTCTCTCTCTCTCTCTCTCTGTGTGTGTGTGTGTGTGTGTGTGTGTAGATGTGTATATGTGTGTATGTGTGTGCGTATGGCCGGATGTTGGAGGGACGATTCCTCAAAAACTGTAAGACATAAGACCTGTTTAACTATCCTCAATCTGACATTCCTGGGACCAGCTGAAAAGGTTTTGGTAACAATTGAACAACCGGAAGTAGTAGTTCTGATATTACTAATTTTGAAGAACAAAATTCTATATCTGATACATTTAAATTATTTATTATATCTTCTATAAATTTAGAGATAAAGACGCTATAATATATAGAATATCGGGATATAATAAGTCGAGTAGGCGAAACTACACTAAGGAAACCAGTTGACAAATTGTGTCTATAACACAGTTTGTAAATGACAGATATCAATGTCAGTGTCAAAAATAAACAGTTTTAGTGACATTCTGATAGTACACTGGGAAGTACATTTAGTCTTTCTTATTGTTTTATTAATTAAATAATCTAGTTAATCAATTGGAAGAATTTCTGACATTTAGAAACTTCCTCATACAATGAAAAATAGATATAATTAGAATTATATGTGCGCAGAAGACATGTTAAATAGAATAAAAAACAATATTTGGGTAAAGTTCTCTAATATTTTGTTATAAAATGACGGTTAGATAGCAAAGTGGAATACAATACTTATTGCCTAATATGAAAATGGCGAGAGGTCTTGTGCTGGCCACAACAGATTTTTTTATAAATGATAACGTACACGCATAAATTCATTGACATTTTGTAACAGTAAAATAAGTTTCGAAATAAGTGTATTATAGATTATCTGTAAGGAACTCTTACAATTATTAGAATTAAATTTACCTATTTATTACGATTACCGCAACGTTAAAAATTAAAGTAATTCTAATTACAGCATATCCACATTTGTCACTACAATTTCTTACAAATAAATTAACTATAAAGGTACAATAGAAATTAAATGGCACTTTACTATGGAAAACAAGCGCAAACAACCATAATTTAAGATCCTGAACTACTAGTTTAATTGTGGGACAATTAGTTTTCATCCGTGTTATGACCTTTTATTACCATTAGAACTAAATGGCACCCAGGAAACTACTAGAATCCAACCACCTACGCGGAAATACGAGCCTAATCTTGTTTGATTTGTAATTTTAATATGGAATAAGGTATATAACCTATATTTGTGTATCGCGGTTCGAATCAAGAAACTTTTATTTCTGTTCTACAATTCACTCAACTACTGCGATTTCTTTAGAATGCAAATAACAAATTACTTTTTGGTTGGGCGTTAATCTGATCGGTAAATAAATAAACATCCACAACCTGCATTTCTCATCTCTGGTTCTTTATCTGGCAATACAATACAGCTCCTCTGGGAATGAAGGCTGTAATCAGAACAATTTTTCCAATACGTCCCTGAAAGTTTTTAGCAGCAAAGCTCGTAACAAAGATGACCTCACAAACTACCCGGAGCGGGCGAGACTGCCGGCGACGCTAGCGTCTCTAGCGACGTAAATCAAATTACCGCAAACTTTCTTCTCTTCGCCTTATCCACACATACACGTACGATGCGGCGTCGGCGTCGGCACATACTCGCGCCCCAAGCTTGATGAAAGCTCAACGCAGAATGGGAAACTTTCACTCATTTTCAAGTTTTACTCGTTTTATTTTATTCCGGGGAGAGCTACTGAAACCAGAGAAAACAAACGAAAGAAGTAATAGTTTTATTGGTTTCTAAATTTTGTCAAACATTGATCTCTATAGCAGATAAATTAACTGGCACTCGAGAAGTGAGAAAACCCGAGCCTAAAAATACAATAACACTAAAAAATATTAAGCAATTATTAAGAATAAAGATGAACACTTTTCTTATTAATTATTTAATATCATGTTCCACTAAGAACCCTCTCAATTAAAATATATTACGAATTATGACAGTTAAAATGTTGTTTATTCTTTTGTTCAAATACCTTGGCTATTTTTACCTCTCGTTAAGAAAGTTATTGGAATCCTGCCAAAAATAGCATATGCAGATTTTAGTGGATAAGCACGTTTTAAGGTCCTTCTAATCCGATTATAACATTTTTGCGATAATGTCAGTATATGTGTGTGTGGATGTTGGAGCCACGGTTTCTGAAATACTATAAGACTTAAAAAATATTTAACTGCAGTTTCCTCAATTTGACATTCCTGGAAAGAGCTGATTATATTTTGGTCATAATTGGATAACCGGAAATAATAGTTTCTTTAAAAAAATCTTTTAAATATATTTTTTTGGATATTTTCATTACTACAAATATTGAAGAACATAAAATTCTCCATCTAATACACTTAAAAAATTTATTATATTATATCTTGTATAGATTTAAAGATAAAGACACTATAATATATAGAATAATCGGATGTAATACATCGCAGAGGCTAAACTACACTAAGGAAACCAGTTGACAAATACATATGTTTATAGCACAGCAATGTTTATAACATAGTTTGTAAATGACAGATGTCAGTGTGAAAAATCAACAGTTTTAGTGTCATTATGAAAGCTTTTTCTGGGAAGTATATTTAATCTTTCTTATTGTTTTATTATTTAAATATTTAAAATTGTAGGTAAAATGCATATACCTATCCATCAGAAATACCGCCAATCTTGATAACGAATTGGAAGAATCTCAGACATTTATGAACCTCCTCATACAATGAAAATAGATAGAAAGTACAATAAAAAACAATATTTGGTTAAAGTTCTGTATTTCTTTTGTTATAAAACGATGGTTCGATATACATGAAATAAAATGGATAAAGCGAGAGGTATTGTGCTGGCCACATTAGATTTTTTTACCTCTCGCTAAGAGAGGTATTGGATTCATGCTAAAATTCGCATATCCAGAATTCAGTGAATAAGCACGATTTAAAGTCCCTAGAATCCGATTATAACATTTTTAAAATGATGTCTGTGTGTGTGTGTTTGTGTGTGTGTGTGTGTATGTGTGTGGATGTGTGTATGTGTGTGTGTATGTCTGGATGTTGTACACACGATTCCTCAAAAACTATAAGACTTAAAAAATATTTAACTGCAGTTTCCTCAATCTGACATTCTTGGGAAGAGTTGAAAAGGTTTTGGTAACAATTTAACAACCGGAAGTAGTAGTTTCTTAGAAAAATTCCTCTAAATATAATTTTTTGGGAGTTTTTTTTTTATTAAATATTGAAGAACATAAAATTCTCCATCTAATACACTTAAAAAATTTATTATATCTTGTATAGATTTAGAGATAAAGACACTATAATTTATAGAGTACACTAATCGCAGAGGCTAAGGTACTAAGGAAACCAGTTGACAAATTCCAATGTTTATAACATGACACATGTCATTGTCAAATATCAACAGTTTTAGTGACATTCTGATAGCTTTTTCTGGGAAGTATATTTAATATTTCTTATTGTTTTATTAATTAAATATTTGAAATTATAGGTAAAATTGTGGTAAAATGCATATATCCATCAGAAATACCGCCAATCTGGTTAATGAATTGGAACAATCTCTGACATTTAGAAACTTCCTCATACAATGAAAAATATATATAATTAGAATTAAATGCGTGCAGAAGACATATTAAATACAATAAAAAACAATATTTGGGTAAAGTTCTGTAATATTTTGTTATAAAACGACGGTTCGAAAGCGAAGTGCAGTACAATACTTATATAGCCTAATATGGAAATGGCGAGAGGTCTTGTGCTGGCCACAACAGATTTTTTAATACGAAATATATTAAATTTAATAATTAATTTCTAATCTTAAAATATTAGATAGTTTACATTTGGTATCATTTGAAGCAGATTTTTTTTTTCTTTTTATTGATTTCACAATCACGGTTATTAGGACTAGGAGTTAGATAAATGGAATACAGGTCGGAGTTGATTCCTTTCCCATAAGACCCGTAAGTACGTAAAGCTAGTCACGACCGCTACGTTCCAATAGCTCAATAAATATTAAAAAATGCTTTTATTTAAAGATTAGGATTGAGAATGAGAAATTATAGCATAATATTCACCCTGGTTTTGCAAATTTAAGCGTGTTTAAAAATTTTAATTACCAGTTGCTTGGAACCCGTGACTAATGAATTCTTGTTACTAAACAACCATTTTATAAACTCAAAACCAACAAGTAAACTTCAATTTTAGGCACTGGCGTAGATAAACAAATAAAAACATTCAAAGCATTAGCATGTATAAAATTCCACATCATTCAATCAGTGAAACAATGGGCCGCGATTAGATCTGAGATCTAGACAATCTAACAGTCGGTCGATGAAACATCGATTATGGCGGGATCAACAATAGCAATATGCTTCCGTTCGGCTTGGGCTGGTGTATGGCACATGTGTTTAGATTACGGCGATTAGGAACGCGACTGCGGCAAGAAGGACCACACAACGAGATGAAGATTTATTCCTCTGCAGACGCTACCTGCATAAGAACAGTAAGGCCAAAGCAAAGACAAGGATACCGACCGAAGCCAGGATGCTGAATTTATTATAGACATATCAAGGGCTAAAAGGCAGTACCTCGTATGATTCAAAATGAAAATTTTGGAAGGCGTCTATAAAATAAGTCTGTTTTCTTTACCAGTTACTGTTTTATAATATTAATATTGTTATCAACATGTTTGACATATAAAAATGTATTAGAAATACAAATTTAAATGAAAAAATCTGTTGTGGCCAGCACAAGACCTCTCGCCATTTCCATATTAGGCTATATAAGTATTGTATTGCACTTCGCTTTCGAACCGTCGTTTATAACAAAATATTACAGAACTTTACCCAAATATTGTCTTTTATTGTATTTAATATGTCTTTTGCTCACATACAATTATATCTATTTTTCATTGTATGAGGAAGTTTCTAAATGTCACAGATTCTTCCAATTCATTAACCAGATTAGCGGTATTTCTGAGGGATACATGCATATTACCTATAATTTCAAATATTTAATTAATAAAACAATTAGAAAGATTAAATGTATTTCCCAGAAAAAGCTATCAAAATGTCACTAAAACTGTTTATTTTTGACACTGAAATTTGTCATTTACAAATTATGTTATAAACATTTGAATTTGTCAACTGGGTTCCTTAGTGTAGTTTCGCCTACTCGACTTGTTATATCCCGATATTCTATATATTATAGCGTCTTTATCTCTAAATTTATAGAAGATATAATAAAAAAAATTAATGTATCAGGTGTACAATGTTGTTCTTCAAAATTAGTAATATCAAAAATTTTTAAAAATTAATATTTGGAAGAATTTCCTTTAAAAACTACTACTTTCGGTTGTTCAATTGTTACCAAAACCTTTTCAGCTCTTCCCAGGAATGTTAGATTGAGGCATTCATAGTTAAACTTAAACAAGTCTTATGTCTTACAGTTTTTGAGGAATCGTCCGTCCAACATCCAGCCATACACACACACACACACACATACACACATCCACACACACACACACACACACACACACACACACACACACACACACACAGACATCATTGTAAAAATGTTAAAATCGGATTCCAGTGACCTTGAAACGTGCTTATTCGTTTAAATCTGGATATGTGATTTTTAGCATGATTCCAATACCTCTCTTAGCGAGAGGTAAAAATCTGATATGGCTAGCACATAACCTCCCGCTAGGTATTTAACCACGCAGTATAAATAAAGCAATCATTATGTGCAAATATTTTTACATTCACTCATAACAATTTTTATTTTGAGTACATTTAGTCCGACTTCATCGTTTTCAAAAAAGTAAGTTCCGATGACGCCACCTGATCATAGTGCGCCCTAAACAGTCTCATTTGGGCATGTAATGGTACCTCGTCAATCACATGAAGATTTTCCTCTGCCCATATGTGGCAATTTTGCTTATTAATAAACCTAGAGAGATGAAAAAAAAAATTATCGTTGAAAAAGCATCAATTTCCTGGTGCTTTAAAATGCAATCTGTGTGAATTCTTCGCTGTAGATGATCCATTTCGTAAATGTGTAGTTGTAAACTAATATTTGACACTTTCAAAATACGTACTTATTGACAGCTGTTTGTTTTATAGTGCTGCAAACATAGCAAACTCAAATCGGATCATTCTGTACATCTAATATTTATGTATGATGGAAAAAAATATTATTTTTACAAATCTTAATTTCATTAGAATTAAATATATTACTACATTCTCCTTAACATGTAATTGCTTCCTAACAGTGACATTTGTTATGCCAAAATTGTTAATAAAGTATTATTTTATGTTTGACGCATAGGCAAGGTGATGTACAAAAATAAATTATTTTATAAATTTATATTTAAAATCAAGAATTTAAGAATTAAAGATTGTACCATTATATTCAATTTTTATTAGTAAAAGTTGCCGAAAATTTATATTCAATGTATTCTTTCAAGAAAAACTGATAAAAGTTTGTGTAAGTGATAGTTCCGGTTATCCGATATACACTAAAAGTAATGAGCTCTTTCCACATTAGTATAAAACACACACACACACACACACACACACACGCACACACACACACACGCACAGACACACACACACACACACACACACACACACACACACACACACACACACGTACCAACAGACATCATTGTAAAAATGTTAAAATCGGGTTCTGGGGACATCAAAACGTGCTTATTTACTTACCTAGGGCAGCGGGAGGTAAAAATAGTGTTTGCAGAAAATATCTATTTATGACATAAGTGTTAAAAGTGGCATTTTATTTTGTGAGAAGGAAGTTTGGAATTCGACGCGAAGCAGAGTGGCCCGCACCTTCGATGAAAATAAAATAACCTTTAACAGGTAGGTAGGTATTTTTATTTCAATATCTTAAATATAAAATTCTCGCGATATACGTATCTTTGTCGTCCTTGTCGACAAGGTCGTTGAAGTTGTCATATCTTAATTATAATAATGCAATAAAAGCTGTAGGTATACCTATACCTTGATCTTACGAAAAGTCTGCGGGCGAATAAAAAGTAATGGTGTATTAAAATGAAAGAGATCTGTCGTCCGATAGCGCTGGTGCTGTTTGAATTAAAGCTTAAAATACTTTAGTGTTATAAATATTAAAGAGAATTTGTATTGTTTAGGGCCGTTAGCGACATATCTGAATGCTGATAAGTGTTTAACGACAGACTAATTGGTATCTTGTAAATGGCACTAAACAAAGAAAAGTGTAATAAACCAGCACACTTGAATGGATAATCAAAGCCGCGCACCAGATGTAAATATGGAAATGAATTGCTAATCTTTATTGTTCTCACTGACTTTCAACGTAAAACCATAAAGAAATAGCTCCGCGTCAATATTCCGGCAAACGAAACGTTCATACGAGAAAGGGCTACATTTCTACTTTTATAAAAACTTAATAATTTTAATACAGTTTTTTTTATTTTTATTTTATTTAGAAAGAAAGGCCGTACAACAGGCCAAGGCCCAATAAAAGTACAGCACGGTTAACAATATACATAAAGAATAAAAGTTTCTAGCTAGACAGTATAATAATAGATAATGAGAAGTACAAACTAAGGATCAGACAAAGAATGCGAGAAAACATATTTTAGAAATGATTTAAACTTAAATAGTGAACAATTAAAAATATCTGGAACATTATAGCTAAGAATCATGTTATTGAGAAAACACATTAATCGATTTACTGTAGAAAACATAGCAGCATTGGTTTTATATTTTTTAGAAGAGAACGTTTCAAGAGAACGAGTAGAATAGGAAGGCACACACAGAGATATTTCACTTAAAAGGACGGGACTATCTATATAATTATTTATGATTTTGTATAAAAATGTCAAATCCAGCACTTCTCTACGTTTTTGTAAAGTGACGAAACTGACAGAATTATAAGGGAATTTCCAATTTAAAGCTGAAATAAATTTCCGTTGGATACCTTCAATTTTTTTAATATATATATTTGGTAATGAGAAGACCAACAAACGACACCAAATTCTAATTGTGAACGCACAAGTGAATAATATAGTTGAACGAGAGTGTTATAGTTCTTGAAAAGTGCTCCAACTCTTAATATAAATCCAAGCATTTTATATGCTTTCTTTACAACAGTGTCAATGTGAATGTCATATATGAGTTTACTGTCTAATATTATTCGAAGATCTCTTACATGAGATACACGATTGATTACATTTCCACTGATATTGTATTGAAATTCAAAATTGGTCCGATTTCGAGAAAAAGAAATACAAGAACACTTGCTATGATTGACAGATAGATCATTTGCTGTTAAATAAATATTTAGTTTATAGAGATCTAATTGAAGAGCAATGCAGTCTAACATGCACGTTATCTTACTGTAAACCTTGAGATCATCAGCATATATAATAAATTTCGAGTTTTCAAAAATGTTGCTAATATTATTAATGAAAATAATGAAAAGGAGTGGTCCAAGATGAGATCCTTGAGGCACACCAGAAGTCACGGGGAAATTATCAGATTTGAACCCTTTGACAGTTACACAATGTTGGGCAGAAAGGACGGACGTTTTTAAAACGTCACAAAATTGATACTTTTTGCTTAAGAAAAAATATATTGACAGATTTGAGTTCGTAATGACATAGCTTTTGATAAAATCTAGTATGAAAAACAACATCTTGCATGTGGTGCCCGTTATTATTGAAGAATTCCTGGACGTATTCTACGAAGTTTGTAAACACTCTTTCCAACATCGTTCAGTCCATTTAACCGACTTCTACGCGAATAGCTTCTTTTAGTTCTTCCAACATGTGGGGGTTTGTGTTCGTATGTACGTATTTTGAAAACATCATGTATACAGTATCAAATCCGTATATGATTTTGATGTTTAAATCTGAGGTTATAGAAGAAGTTTAACTTATTAAAATGGATAAGAAAATGGCTCTTGTTTCTGTAGTTTTTATGTACGACTACTCAAATGAGAATGGAAGACCACTTGAATCATTTGTTTAGATTATTTCGATCACAAAGTGCGAACTGCTATATTTTCTTCAGAACTTGCCATAGTGCAGCTATGTTTATAATCAGGACCATTTAAATAAATATATTTTCCGACGACCACTACGAAAAATACATAAATTCACACGCCAAACTATTACTGAAAGTTGGTCATGGTACATCACTAGCAATGCTGTGTGATATGAAAGCTCAGCCAATTAGATGCGTCCGCAACTGTGTGATATGATTTTATCACACGCTGCGATAACTGAGCGAACTAACCTAAAAATTTGTATTTAAAAATTTGATAGTATCAGAAAATTTGCTGGAAGAAGGTTGGACCCTGATTTATCAGGTTTCAACATAATTTTTGGTGAATGAGGTCATGCACGACTTTTTTATATAACTTTAATCAATAGAGTGATGAAAAATAATATACCCGTATTTTTATTTTTCCTCAAATCGATCTTTTATCATGAAAAAATTGTAATTGAAAATGACATTCTTTAAAATGAGGCTGCTAGACCCCCGTTTCGTCCCTTGTCCAAGACGTCACAAAGTGAGAGGCACGACCATTTTGATTTTCACACTAATCTAAACGTCAAAGTGACGTTTAAAGATAACCTAAAATTTATGAAAGTAAACATGTCGATGGAACGTTGTTTTCGTGCCAAAATAAAGAATAAAATAATATTCTGCAATATATCCAATGTCTCACATGCGTTTATAACCTTCTACCATCTAATCTCAATACAAAAGTGAAAGAATCATTTGATGTAACGTGTAGATAACTTCACGCCAAATGAAAATTATATTTATAAAAATAAATAGAACGATGTTATATTAATATATTATAGCATATTCAGATATGTAATCCTCAATTTTAAGTTTATATATATTTTTCATTTAGAAATTGTGTCTATATAAAATGGCTGTTTGAAATGAGTCTGAACTTCGTTCGGAACATTGTGACGACAAAACGTGGCTGGTTTTTGCAACTTTTTAAAATATCATACTTTAAAACGATTTTATACAACAAAAAATGTAAATAAAAAATAATTTAATCATACTGAACGATAAGTTAGACTATCCTTCTTCGATTTAAACAGAAAAAAGGTGCAATTATTTTTTTTTGCATGACCTCATTCTGATAGCAATGATGTTAACATAATCTGTTTTAATATTTTTATGTAAATTTTATATTGTTTTTTTTTTGTGGACGTCGGAAAAGTATCGTGTACAACATGTGCTGAAAGGGTATTTCACACTCGCGCCTTCGGCTCGTGGCTCAAACTTCACACTCGTGTGCAGTGTTGCCAGATCGCTACAACGCAAAGTCGCCTTGTCAAACTAAAAATATCGCCAAAAGTCGCCAAGTTCAAAAATCAAAATTGAGAGGGTCGCCCTGGAATACTGTTTTTCATTTTTCCAATAAGTAAAAAAACACATTTGAAAAATAAATCATTTATTTAGGGTCAATCTTACCATTTATAGTTAAAATTTCAACTACCAGTTAAATAAACTAAACCAAAACGAACTAAACTGTCAAATAACAAATTTATAATTGCTGTCAATAATCCGATTTAATATTTAACTAGCAGTTAAAATTTTAACCGGAGATGGTAAGATTGGGCCTTAGTAGACAATACAAAGATATAAAATTGAGATTATTTGTTTAGTAGGTACTTTGAATAATTTGCAGATGGTAGCAAGGGCGGCAGTGGTATCATAAGAAAAAATAACTATTTATTATGCAACCAAAACTATACATATGTAAAACT
Organism: Ophonus ardosiacus; assembly: GCA_943142095.1. NCBI lineage: Eukaryota > Metazoa > Arthropoda > Insecta > Coleoptera > Carabidae > Ophonus > Ophonus ardosiacus. Next base: position 8,279,919 of record OW964830.1, on the reverse strand, counting down.
ATCATCTGGAAAGTCCCAATATTAAAACAATGAAAATTAAACAAATCCATAAGATTTAATCGCCAGTCGCCAAACTAAAAATTTTGTCGCAAAACATTTTAAAAAGTCGCCCAAATGGCGACAAGTCGCCAAATCTGGCAACACTGCTCGTGTGAAATATCCAACTTTCAGCGCTAGTTATACAATATACTATTCTGAAACACAAGTGTTTGCAATTTTAAATTTGCGCGCGCATTTTATTCATGGATCAGGGTTGAAAATTATTGATCAGATCGCTCGATCCGATCGACTTTACAAAACGCCTAAAGTGTCACTACCAAATGGTATTATTTTTTGATAGTACTTTGATGTTAGTAAAAAAATACAATTATTACAAAATTTACATTAATTGCAAATTTCCATCAGTGGGACTAATTTTTCTGTGTATCGACTTTTGAAGTATAGAACATAATTTGTGCGTAATATACTCGGAGTTTTTATAAACCTTCGTGCATTATTGCCCCTATGTTACAAGTTACAACCTCATAACCATAAATTATAATTCCTTTTCGGTCGTTAAAAAACTACTTACGCTTTTTTAAGTTAGAGATTTCTGCACGGTGATAAAGTTCCCGGTTACCTGAATTATATTACCAATATTGACATTTTCTTTTTTCTAACAAACCGAAACAAGAAACGCGTAATCAAATTCATTTCTGCAGAAATTTTCCTCCTAAACCTCTCTTCTTCCAAATATAATTGGATTACGTTTATTGACAATTCTTGTTAAGGAACACAAATAAAATAAAACCGAAAACAGAAATAAAGGAGACGCAAAGGATCGAAATCGAGCTACCGAGGATTCATCATTCTAATTTTTATTTCATTAGAAGAGAGAAAAGAAAGCCAGGCACGATTCTAAACATTTTCACATTCGTGATAAATGTTTCCACGAGAATTGTGTTACAGTAAACAAAAGGAAGTATATACAAAGAAATATTTCAACAAGGCGAATATAAGAAATAAATAATCTATCTCCGAAATCTACTTTAAAAATGAGACTTCTTTATTATTAATTATAAAACAAAACTTTGTTGATAACAAATGGACACGGTAACAAATTTGAATCAATTTTTAAAAAAAATTATTGTGGTTTTAAAAACAGTGTGGTGTTAAAAAGACTTGGTGTTAAACGCGAACTGTTAAGCAAAATTAAAAAACAACAAATAACATTTTTGGGACATATAATAAGAGAAAAAGGTGTTGAATGGGATGTTATAAGTGGGAAATTACAGGGGAAACGTGGTAGAGGAAGAAAACCCCTATCATACATAAGAAGCATCCAAGAAGATTTAGGCCTAACTAACTTTGAAGAATTAACTCGTACCGCAGAGGACAGGAACCTCTGGAAATTCATAATGACCGACGTCTGCATCAGATATGGAACCAATGAATGAATGAATTGTGGTTTTAACATTATTGTCAAAAATTCGAAATCATTTGAATGAATAAATTTTATTTACTTTGGAAGTAAATTTAACGAGATGGTCGTATTACTCTATTAAATTTAAATAAATATGAGAATGCTAAATCACAGACCTGATCGAACCAGTTATGGACGAAGCATAAACAACCCAATTTTGTAAAGAAATTGTTAAGTCTTAGTCACGTTGCTAAACATTTTAGCCAATAGAAACAAATCTAAAGCCTGATCATTTTAATGTTTTTCATGTTCGGTGATCGCAATTATTATTAAAATTGCCGTCAAATAAACATGGATTGATGCTGAACTTTTTCCCTTCTCCCCGCCCTTTTCTTTGCCTTGCAGTCTAGAAATCTTCAGTCCATATTTATTTGACGATAAGTAAAGTTATTTGCTATAGCAATGTTGCTAAGACTTAACAACTTTTGGCCGTATTTATTTAGGACTTTTATGCCCAGTTGCACCAACAAGACTTAAATTTTAAGTGATCCTTAAACAAAAAACAAATGTAAAACGAAGTTTTGACAGCAAAGCATAATAATTTAAGTTACGTTGGTGCAACCGGACGTTAGAGTAACTTGGTAGAGGATAGTTGTGTTTTGTTAGTACATTTTAAGTAACACAAGTGATCTTGAACTGATCCAACTCACTCAGCAAATTCTCTGAGTTAATAGATTTAGCTCGTCTACTCTCCCTTTTTTGCGTGTATGTAATTCTTAAAACTGATAGATGTGGATTTCACGTGGAGTTGTTTATATAAAAAATAAATTAGGTTAGAAAAGGCAACTATGATGGGAACAAATGACGTGAATTCATATTAAGTGCTAAATTTCAGAAATGGAATTTGGAAGTAACACATGTTTAATAAAGATCTGTCGAAGATTAAAACTGAAGATGCCAATTATATACTGTCCTTATCGATAATAGGGAGGTACATTTTTGCAGCAGTTGCGGTCTAGAGTCCTAGATCTACATCGTCATTACGCAAATATGTGAAGAAGACTAGATGATGTATTATTAGTATTGTTATTATTATTTATGTCTTACTAGTATGTTATTGTTTTATAACAGCTTCAACATTAGGTCCGTTATTGAGTAAATAATGCCCTAGGGCGTATTAAGTTGCTATGGTAATGTTGACAACAAACTGAGGTTAATACTGGTACAAACATAAAGTGCAGTTAAGGTTAAGAAGCATTGTGAATTGTAGTCGTTTATAATCATATTTGTTTCATTCCAAATACAAACCAGTATACTTCTTATTCTTAGCAATAACATTGCTCGTCCATATTGACAGAAAAATACCAAAAGAAATATATGCTTTGTTTACTGAAACAAAATATTACCTAGATACCGCATTCACAGGCTACTTTGTAAGTTGTATTAAAATTTTGTGATTTATTATTTTTGTTTGATAAATTCTAGTCAGATGTTTATTAAGAATTTCTAGTAAGACATAAAACGTTGTTGGCACCACGGGTGTTAAACGACAATAATGCCTTCGGTCAACGAAATCGCCTCGGGCCAGAGGCCCTCGACAGTACAATGTTGACCTCTGGCATTATTGTTCTTATAACAACCCTTGGTACCTTAATTACTATTATATCATTATTAAGAATCGATTATAAAAATAGCCATTTTCTAAAAAAAAATAAAGTACCTGCTATTCAGCGAAAGTTGGCAGTTATAAAAACAACATTCAAGTCTAATGCAAACTTGTCCAGTGAATGAAGTCTTCATAATTAAATCTTTCCAGTCGGTGAAACAAAAAGTAAAAAATGACTCGCATTGTTATGAAGTGTCATAACTACAGTATAAGATAACTCATCGCCATTCCATAAAATTCCCTCAAACGATTAAGAAATAAAAATCAAATTAACTCGCTTAGCTCCGCGGGCTTAAAAACCAGTCATATAACAATAATATTTAATTACCATTAATTATAACTATCACTAAGTTGCATTCCGGGCGTTATCTGGGGTCTTATATCCGCCTAAATGAGATATTGCCGTAAAAACTGGCAGCGATTTTGACTTGGCACTCTTCTCAGTAATGAGGCTATTTAACCGGCTGATTGCGCGCGGGATTTCTACAATCAAAATTCTCAAGAACGGACGCAAAAAATAGGTCACCTCAACATCAGCCAACGCAACTGAACTTTTGTTTTGAACAATCATATAATTTGCGCCTGCTAATGTGACGATTATATTTAATGTGCGACTACACTCATTTTAACTTTTTTTCAGAAGTTTTTATATGTTTTAGCCTTATATTCACACGCCGAAAATTTCTACGTAAGGGGCAATAATTGCTAAATTTGGTAAAATATGGACAAAATGAAAAAGGAATTCAGTTAACAAGAACGTTATCATTTTGCAATTATTATTAGTAAATTTGAAATTATGGGGGTATTTATTATCATCAGATTTTTTGCAAGACCAAGAGTAATTGAATATTGACTTATATTGGAAAAGATTCTATATATCCAGTAAAATTATAACACGAACATATACTATTTTCTACAAATTTCATACAGAAAATTCCTTGGAAAATATTCTATAAATCTAATAAAATTATCACATTAATATACATTATGTGGTCCGGATGCGGTTATTCGCTACCGAAAATCGGTCACTTTGATATGTTATTATGTATGAATACGTTTATGAATGTGGCTGAGGTGAAAGAAGTGTGCATGGATAGGAATGTGTGGCGAAGGATGATTGTTGCGTAACTATTATTGTGGTCCGGATGCGGTTATTCGCTACCGAAAATCGGTCACATTAATATGTTCTTTGTATGAATGTTATGATGATTTTGGACAAGGCGAAAGAAGAATGTTTTTAAAGAGTTAAGTGATTCAGTGGAGCTCTTACTTTCATCCCTTTTTTTATTGTTGTCGGGTTTTTGCTAACCCACTAAGTGGGAAACGCGTGATTTTATGTATGTATGTATGTATGTATGTATGTATGTATGTATGTATGTATGTATGTATGTATGTATACTCATATATACATACTCTAAAAATACGTACACTTACGTAACATTCTCTTTGCAATCAAATAATATTACTAGCAAGTATATATCTCTACCCATTTTTGAATTATTGCCACAAAAGTCAATATACCCCACATTTAGATAAAACTTCAAAATTTTCAAAAATCTATTTTTTATGTTTCTAGATAATTCTCAATGCGCTGATTCCAAATTTTAAAACCGCAGGTCGATATCTCGTTTCGTTCTCGAGATATTTTAGATTTAAATTTTTGCTCAAAACTGCCCATTTTTTAGTAATAACCCAAAAATGGGTCGAGATGTGAATTTGGCGACAACACCATTCGAATCTGCTGGCAAAATTACATAAGTACACCAATTTTCAGAATTTTTGAACACCGCAGACAATCTCTAAAGCAAAATAACTGAAAATAGCCAAAAATAGAAAAAATCTAAGGTGTACCCCTTACGATTGTTTCAGATTTTTGCCATTTTCAGTGGTTTTCAAGCATTTATTCATAAAAAAGGACCGGTTGAACAAAAATTATGAAAATTGCTATACTTATGTATTTTTGTCCGTAGAATCGAATGGTGATGTCGCCAAATTCATATCTCGACCCATTTTTGCGTTAATACCCAAAAATGGGCAATGTTGAGCAAAACTTTAAATCTAAATATCTCGAGAATGAAACGAGATATCAACCTGCGGTTTAAAAATTTGGAATTAACACAAGTATCTAGATACATAAATTACATTTTTGAAAATTTTAAAGTTTGTATGTAAATGTGGGGTATATTGAGTTTTGAGACAATAATTCAAAAATGGGTAGAGATATAAACTTAGTAGCAATATTATTTGATTGTAAAGAGAATGTTACGTAAGTGTACGCATTTTAGAGTATTTATATATTAGTAATGTATATTCATATGATAATTTTATTGTATTATTGAATATTTTTCAAGGAACTTTCTGTATGGAATTTGTAAAAAATTGTATTATGTTCTTGTTACAATTTTACTGGATAGGTATAGTATTTTTTTAATGAACATTTGGTATGGGATTTATACAAAATACATCAAATTAACGGAAGGTCTTGAGCTGGCCACAACAAATTTTTAGTTTTAGCTTCATACTTCATTTAGTTTAGAACAAGAGATATAAAATAACATATGAATATGTATATTTGTTTTCACCCTATTGAGTATGATTTTTTTCCTATAATTTCTGTATAATGTTATAAACAAACAGTTCTTTTTAAATATTGTAAATGACTCTTCACTGATTATTTTTTTTAACGATAATTGTTGTTTACTTCAAATTGCATATCCCTGCATAAATCTTTGATCTCCCAATATATGACCCCTTCCCACAATTCCCTTGTGTGTATCAGTAATTCATAGTAATTTTTGGCAATTAACAATAGTGTCCGGAATATGACTATCAGTTATTTAGTAGCCACAGTTGGTAATCAAGATTTATTTATACAGTGCTAATAGCCGTTAGATCTGCAAAATAAATGCAGTGCGTAAACAGCGATATTAATAATGAATTGCACTAAAACAGTATAAATTAACGCAATATGTTAAATCAAGTCAACATATAATTTATGGATGAAAACGATTTATTTTGTTAAATGCTATTTGATTTTGATTATTGACTGCCTATTGGAAAGCTACCTATTACATAACTATTTGCTATCTGTAACACGCAATAACTAATTTCACATTCAAATCACACTAATATATGATAAACAAATCATATTTATTCATATTAAATTTACAAATAAAATATGGATACACAATATGCAAAATAACTGGGTCACCAGCACTGTCTCTTTTCTGTTAGAAATAAAGTGGACAAATTAATAATTTAAGTAACATTTTTTAACTTTTCGTGTTTACAAATCTTGAACTTGGATTTGTAAATTGTGGCCAAAATTTGATTTGCTATCCATGGGACACAAAAAGTTGGGTACTTAAAAGTTGTGAAAAATATTTAGCATTTTTACAAGATACACATATTTTTCACATATAATTTTAAGCTATTTAGGCGCAGTTTTTCATTCTTAACTTTTTTTTAACACTTTTTGCTCTGCAATTAATAGGTATAATTTTTACATTGTATTTTCTATGTTAAAAAAAAAGTAGGCACCCGGTGTACAAAACAATTGCTATTTTAAATATATGATCAACTTTTCTGCCAAATCTAAAAAGTTTTATAAAATTTATAAATTCAACTGGTTGGTGAAACATTATAACAATAATAATTAACAGAGCCGGACTGGCGGGCCGGGCGATCGGGCGTTAGCCCGATGGGCCGGCAGCGGTAGACGTTTAGAAATTTATATAATTTACTGCTAAAAAATGTGCTATTATATTCCAATGCAGTGTAAAATATTTTCTTAAATAAATTAGTTAATAGTATTTTATACGTATGGGGTCTCATGGCCGCGTGCCTGAGTATCTGGTCGCAACCTGGGGAACTGGGTTCGATTCCGACCGACGCCAAATATTTCGGATTTTAAATGGCACAAAAGTGACCACTTTGGTGCATTTTCCACGCCAGCAATGAGTTCCCGTGAGTTGACGCCTGGTAAACGCCCGCACGGTACAAATATGTCATCATTATTACCGATATCTGTGACAAAGCAGATTGGCACACCTAGAAATGGGTGATATACTGTGATGATATATTTATTTACATATGTATAATATCAGGTTAAATAATAAATATAGCCATAGCATGCAGAAGCATATCTCAATTTAGAAAAAGTTTATAAATATATATTAACTCTTTCTATTTCTCAAATTGCATGATGTGAAAGGACATTTTCTAAATTAAAATTTATTTTAAATAGAGTAAGGAGCAGTTTGTCTCAAGACCATTTGGAAGCTTTCATGCTAATGTCTTTCGAAGAAGATATTCTTATGTCAATCGAAAGTGAAGATATCATAAATGATTTGACAGATAAAAGTAAAAGCTTGAGGGACATACGAGGTGTGACAATTAAATAACGAGATTTATTTTCTTCCGGCTTCCCTGTAAATTTGGCAACATTGCAGATAATTAGGCAAACCGTTCGGCATTAGTCTTTGATTGAAGTTAACTACTTTCTCGTACTCCGCCGGAATTATGTTAGTGTCTATATGAAATTCTGTGTGAAACTTAAAAAAATCCGCTACAGAAATGTACGAATTGTTGAAGAATGTTATGGTGATGAGGGTCTATCTAGTACTCAAGTTTTCGAGCAGTTTAGAAGATTTAAAGAAGGAAGAAAAGAGATCGGAGACGATTAGCGCCTCGTCCGTGCACTGACATTGTTTTTTTTTTTTCGAAATGCGAGTGATTGTTCACATGGATTGGGTGCCTGAGGGGCATTTCGTTAACCAAACATATTACAAGAAGATTTTGATAACCCTTCATGCACGGGTGAGAAAAAAAGGGCTGAAATGTGATGGTTTCTCCATGAAGACAACGCGCCGGAACACAACGCCCTGTCCGGCAAGACATTTTTAACGAAATACAAAATCACCGTGTTGGTACATCACCGTACTCACTTGACCTAGTGCCATCTGACTTGATTTTATTCTCAAATCGTTAACAGGCACCAACTTAGGGGCCGAGATGTAGTTATAGAAAAAGCGGCAGAGCTTATGAACAACCTAACAAAAAAGGCCTGCAGGCATTGCTTCCAACAATGGAATATTCGCAACGGGCGGTGTAGCGTTCAGGGAGGAGAGTACATTGAAGATGGCAATATTTTTTTTGTGTAATTTTATACATTGTTAATGTTCTAAGATCAATCTTGTTATTTAATTGCCACAGCTCGTACTTGTCTTTTAATATTTATAATGTTATTTATTTGTTTTATATTTTGAGTGTTATATTTCGGTTTTTATGGGTAGCGTTTAGCCATCTAATTTTCTATTTATTTTTTTGATACAATTAACCTGGTATACAGGTACCGTATATCTTATAAAAACCGAAGACCGAAGTGTAATTATGTGCGATAAGTATTTGTAGTTCTGTTTTATTTGTTATATTTTTATTTTTGTATATTATTTGCAAAGTACTGAATATATTTATAAAAATTAAATAATTCTTTAATAATATTTTAAAAAATTATAGACTTTCTAAAAAAATGCTAAACAAGTTCTCTAGGGGCCGGAGTGTTCGTATTATTTGCCCGGGCCGGTTTGGTAACCCAGTCCGGCCCTGATAATTAATGATATAGTTGATGTAAGTTTCACAAATAGGATTATTAAACACTTTATCGATTTCGGCTTAGTTGACCTTCTTCAGAAGATGTACAAGATTAAACTAAATACACGAATTGTTACATCTTCTTAAATACTATATTAATATCTGGTGACCAAAACAGGGTTACTTGGAAAATTCTCCAATAAGTTTGCCATACATCCGAATGATATTAATCTACATACATACATACATACATACATAAAATCACGCGTATCCCACTTAGTGGGTTAGCAAAAACCCGAAAAAAAATTATTAACAATAGGGAAAGGGATAAAAAAAAATCATCTTCGCCACACATTCCTGTACGAACATACTTCGTTCACAACGTCCATATAAAACTTCAGCTGTCTCTACATTCTCATAAAACATTATTACTAACCATATATCTTCATACCACAACATTTACAAAACAATCATCCTTCGCCACACATTCCTATCCAGGCCCACTTCTTTCGCCTCAGCCACATTCATAATCGTATTCATGCATGCTCTTCTTCTCTTTCCACTCGGAAACTTACGCAAGGATATTAAGATGTGTGAACCGTTTTAATGGCTTTTTGAATTTCGTAGGCTTCTAGGAAATTTATCCTTTGTCAGCTATATGTAAAATTTAAAGATTTTTCTTTTCACATGATTCATTTTATTCAAATAGTTCTTTTCAGTGTTCTTTCTTATTTTTGTAAGATCCCATATGATCATTAAATCTGATATTAAAGGTCCTGACTGTTTGATCTATATAAGAGGTTTTACAATCGTTACATTTTATTTGATATATTCTACTATGTTTATTTCGACCTGTAAAATTTAGTTTATTATTTACTAGAAGGTTTTTAATTGTATATTTATTATAATAGGCAGCGGTTATATTATACTGTTTCAATTCGTGACCTATTTTTAAAAAATTAAAAATTAGCAAACGAAGCTGCCTTCTATTGCTCTTCGTGAATGCTCAACATGATTCGTGACCGCTGTCGCTTGCTAAACGGTACATAGCTGCGGTGCGGCGGCGGCGTAATACAGTGTACACTGTAAAAAATTCCTCTGTAAAATTATTATAATTGTTATTGGCGTCCAAATTGCCTAAGTGAATTATAGTAAATTTACAGTTAAATGCAATTTTGTCTACTATTTTTAAAATTACATAAACATAAATTCCATAAAAATTTTGATACATATTTTAAGTAAATTTACATATTAATAATATACATAATATTTTTAAAACATAATTTAGTAAAAGTACATATTTTTCATTATATTTTAAATAAATTTCACGTAGCAATAGATTATGTTTATGTTTTATTTTCCCCGGGCCTAGAGCCTAATTTTCTACTCTGCCCAAGTCTATTCCCGCTAAGCCTACCTAAAATCATGTAAATTCTATAATATTAGTAATTAAATCTAAATTTGTAATAAATAACATACAGTATTTTAAATTTACATTGAGTTTTTACATAGTACTTATAAAATTTGACAAAATTGTTATACAAATATAAATATATCACTGTAAAAACACAAATATTTGTAGTAATTACCTCTAAACTTGTAATAAATACAAATACTATTTTAAATTTACTATAATAAATTTAGAATTTGTCCATAGCTCCTGTAAAAATAGAAACTAAAATAAAAAGAATTGAGTTTTTACATAGTTCTTATAAAATTTGACAAAAATTTTATAGAAATATTAACATATCACTGTAAAATTTCATATATTTATTGTAATATGAATATTACATAGTAGTTCTAGTAATTTTTTTATATTTGTAAGGGTGAATTAGCAAATTTATAGAATTATTTGCTATGTAAATGTAAGTCTACATAGTTTATGTAAAATTTGTAATTGCATACATATTATAGTAAAATATTACTATAACTTTTCGACAAAATCGCTATTATTTTTTACAGTATATATACAGTAGTAGGTTATTTTTATTTTCAATTGGGTGCAATTCAAGTGCAATAAACAAGGTAAATAATGGATAAATTAGATGAAATTAAGCGTTTTGGCGATGTGGTCGACTGGTTAGTAAGAAACTCGTTGAGTTTATTAAACCCTCTTCCTCCTTACATACAAAATTCATCACTTCGGAAAAATATGAGTAAAAATTCGCAGTATTGTAATTATAATGTGGTATTAACTGTGACAAAATTGTTTAATGTACTAGTATTCCAGCACAATCTAAATGTATTTATCTGTAACATTTATTCATCAGAATTTAACATTGACTCTCTTCCTAGATTTAATTCCATGTTTATCACTCTACTACTGTTATGTATCTGCTATTACTAAACTATGTAGTTTCGGTAATCTATGCCGCTCTAAAAGGTATTAAAAAGGTCATATGTTACTGGTTTAATCGTTCCATGAATACCTGTTCTTTATCCTCCTAAGAGACATTACATTTATAGTTTTATGAGCACATTAAAAATATTACATGTGCGTAGTTCAGTAGCTGAGTGAATGTGCTCACTTGTACACGAACACGACCGATACATTATATTCTTGTAATTCACTACCGGTTCAGTTTGCATGGTAAATAAAATGTTTACAACTTGTGCATAGTAACTTTACACCTAATTAAATTATAGCAATTTATTTTCACAATTAAATTGTTATTGCTGTTTCTCATTAAGTGCAAGACAACTATGAAGTAAATTAATTTTCTCTCAAAATTACTAAAAGATGTAATTAAGATGAAGCAGGATTTGTAAATCTAGACGACGTATTTCATTTTTAAAATATCGACTTTTTTGTAAATGTCCTTTTGTTGTACAACAATAGTAGAATAATTTAATATAAAACTGTTGTGTTTAATAAACAAAATTGAACATTGTTACAAACATTTAATCGAGAAAATAATTAGAGTAAATTAAAATGTTTGATTCTGTGAGAAAACATCCTCTACGCATTTTTTGGTAGAATTTATTTATTCTTAAATTAATTAAACTTAAATTGATCTCTAACCAACTCGCAATACCTATATGTGAACCCAAGTCATTATAATCGTCATTGGTTATACAGCCGAAAGAAAACCGGTCTGAGGAATGTTAAGGATGTGCAGGATTTCTGTAAAACGGCACTATGATCAGAAATATTTTACTTTGACTTGTTATACGTAATACGTAAACCGCTCTAACCAAAGGTAGTACATTGCACTGAAACAACGCACATGGATTTTTAGATAATCACGATTACATTACTCTCCCTTACCAAATCGGTTTCCTTTCGTGTCGTCGACTGTATCAGTGTAGTTTCTGGTTAGCGCTATACCTCACTAATATTTGTAATTTCCACATATTCTCCCAAATTCAACGATTGGAATACGATTCTGTTAATATTTAAAATTAAATTATCATAGTAGGATATAAATTTGTGACAGTGACAAAATATTTGATATTATTTTGACATATTTATAATAATTATGTATTTGCACAACTGATGATGACAGCATGACAGTTGAAATCGTTGAAATGTACATTTTGATTTAAAAATCTATTGTGAAGAAAAGTTTGATTGTTGTAATTAGAAAAATATCTTCACGTGACTTAAATAATACCATTTTTAATGTAGGTAAAATTTCGCGAGTGTGATATGGATAGGGTGTTAACAATTGCTCGAAAACTCAGTCAAAGTGCTTACATTCTTACAACATCTCTTTCTCTCAAAAACGGCAACATAGATGTGTATGCACTTTTTATGATATGAATATAACTGAATGTTAGTACGAATACGAATGTATTTTGTGTACATAATAATGAATATTTTATAAGTTTTTACTACTCTGAAGAAGGTGCAAGTGTGCACCGAAACGTCGATATTGTAAGAATAAACGTTGTTTGACTGAGATTTCGATTAATTATTAATACAATTTTGTTAATTTAAAGAAAGATCAACATTTAAAGGTTTGTGGTGGAATCGAGAATTAATATTGTGAAATATAAAGTAGCACTGTTAAATGTAATACTGTATTGTAAATGCCATTCTGTAAATTCTTAAATTCACTGTAGTTGTTACAGTACTGTAAGAAATTGCTATAACTTTACAGCGAAAAAATATCACCATAACTCCCAACAGATTCATGTATACTTGTTAATTCTTTTATCAGTTTTATATTGTAACGCATTGTTATAATATAAATAACATTTATTTAATATTGGAAGAAGAACATGAAAGGTAATTTTAAGAAACTATTTATCATATAATAACCTATACATACTTTATTGTTGTTATACGTAGAAATAATAATGCACATTGAACAACGAATAGTGAGAGATGCATAATCCGTTTGAAATGACAGATATTTGCTTTACTAATGCCCATATTCATAAACACTCGTAAAGTTTCAAAACGCCTCGTTATAATTTTTGACAAATAGAATCAAACTTGACAAATAATATTTTGATTTTTCTTTCAATGTCGACTGTTTTTATTGAATAAATATTATAACGAACCGTTTAAAAATTTTACGAGTGTTTATGAATATGGGCATAAGTGTTTCCGACTAACCATAAACTTGGTTCTCGACAAGATTGGCGGTATTTCTGATGGATATATGCATTTTACCTATAATTTTAAATATTTAATTAATAAAACAATAAGGAAGACTAAATGTACTTACCAGAAAAAGCTTTGAGAATATCATTAAAACTGTTGATTTTTGACACTGATACCTGTCATTTACAAACTATGTTACAAACATTTGAATTTGTCAACTGGTTTCCTTATTTAGTTTAGCCTACTCGACTTATTACATCCCGTTTTTCTTTATATTATAGCGTCTTTATCTCTAAATATATGGAAGAAATTTTAAATGTATCAGATGTAGAATTTTGTTGTTCTATATTAGTAATAACAAAAATTTTCAAAAAATAATATTTAGAAGAAATTACTTCCTGTTGTCCAAGTGTTACCAAAATCTAATCAGCACGTCCCAGGAATATCAGATTGAGGAAACTGCAGTTAAATATTTTTTAAGTCTTATAGTATTTGAGAAACCGTGGATCCAATATCCACACATACATCCGAACACACACACACACACACACACACACAGTCACACACACATGCACACACACACAAACACACACACACACAAACACACACACACACACACAAACACACACACACATCGTGAAAATGTTATAATCGGATTATAGTGTCCTTAAAACGTACTTATCCATTAAAATCTGGATATGCGATTTTTAGCATGAATCCAATACCTCTCTTAGCGAGAGGTAAAGATTTAGATAGCGGGAGATACTGTGGTTACCACATCACATTTTTTATACATAATAATAATTAAAAAAATAAATTAAAAATTCTTCATACTGATTCTTCATCGTACTACGAGACTTGAGTTTATATTACTATGTAGATTAGATTATCCATATGTCAAATTTATACATATTTAGTAAACATTTATAATACAAAATTATATTTTCATTTGCGATGAACTCTATATTACCTGGCCCTTTTACTTTCTTTAAGACTTAAAATAAGGTACACCACGACTTCAGATCTTAAAACGTCAAAATTAAAAATCAAAAATGAAACTAGCTGCACTATGAATACAAGTTACATAGTTAAACATTACAGACGCAAATATAGAACAGCTGTTACTGTAGCTCTATAGGAGGCCGATTTACAGAGCTCTGTAACTTATATAGCTTGTAAAGATACAATGTTACTGTTTATATCACTGTAAATATAAACCTGTGAATTCTACATTCTAATTAGCAAACTCGGTGTGACAGTAAAGGTCGTATTACCATTTTTCTCTTATATAATGAACAAACTCAGTGGATAAATATCCATGCAATTTACAGCTATAAATCTAAAGAACAATGGATTTTAATTGGTTAGCTCCTGTTTCTTTTCCTTGGCAAGACTGACACAGTGTCAGATCATAAAATGGCAGTTTATAATTAATAACGTAGACCAAACATCAAGTTAATGACTCCGATATAAAATGTCAGTTTTAAAACAAGACAACAAAAATAAAATCAAAATCGTATAAGAAAGAAGAATAGGTATACATTCATATTTCCTTCTTTAATGTTCAAACATCATATATTCACATATTGTCTGGGAATAGAACGCGGTATCATTATCGTCAGATATTAAAAAAATCTGATGTGGCCCATTACCTTCCGTCAATATGTATTTTTTACAAATCCCATACCAAAAGTTCCGTAGAAATGATTCTATTTATCCAGTAAAATTGTAACATGAATATATATTATTTTCTACAAATTCCATACCAAGAGTTTCTTGGAAAAGATTCTATAAATTCAATAAAATTATAACACGAACATATACTACGTAAATTGCACTTGACACTGACATTGTTAATTAGAACTATTTGAATATATAAATTATTTCCATGATTATGGCAAAGCTGCATATTTTATGGAAGTTAATATCTTTATAATTCTTTAACTCTATGTATACTGAGTATGAAAGAAAATGTTATGGGGTCCCGTGGCCGCGTGCCTGAGTGTCTGGTCGCGAACCTGGGGGAACCGGGTTCGACGCCAAATATTTCCAATTTTAAATGGCACAAAAGTGACCCCTGTGGTGCACTCTCCACGCCAGCTATGAGTGCCCGTGAGGTGACGCCTGGTAAGCGCCCACACGGTAAAATATATCATCATTACCGATGTCTACACGTGTTGTAGATACTGGCACACCCAGAAATGGGTAATATGCCGTGATGATATATTTATTTATTTAAAGAAAATGTATATCCTTTCATATTGATAATCACAGAAAATGTTCAAAAATGATATATAACTGCGGTTTTTTTTTCAAGAAAAACTGCTAAGAACTTCAAATAAGGGAATTTCCGGTTGACCAATTATAACCAGAATCTAATCAGCTCTTCATATAGAAGCAAAGAAGAGAAATACGAAACAATTATAATTTTTAGAATTGTATTATTGGAATTATCGTCGGAGAAAAATTTGTTACACACACTCAGACACACATACAGACATCATCGTACAACTAGTAAAATCGTAGTCTAGGAACCCTAAAACATGCTTATTGATTAAAAAAAAAAAAAATCGTTCAATAGGTATCTTCTTTAACCTAAAGTTGACGGAAGTTAAAAACAAATGTTTATAGAATAAAGGCCTAGAAAGCACCAAAAACAAAATAAAATTCTCTTCTGTTGGGGTGTATGTTATAATAAAAGGCATAATGCGGAATAATGTATACATTTTTCAAAAAATTCAATACACATTAACATCTGGAAATTAGGAAAAGTACATTATACTCACTTTTAACGTAGTTGGTCTGCGAATTTGTGAAGTGTGAACGCAACCATAAATGAGGTTACCTACGTATAAATTAACTCGGAGAGTTTTTAGCGTTTTTACCTTCCGTCACCTTTAGGTAAGGAAGGTATTGTCTTTGGTCAAAAAATTCGATAGGGAGTTTTAAATGAATAAGCACGTTTTAATGTCCCTGCAATACGATGTTACTGATTTTACGATAATGTCTGTATGTGTGTATGTGTGTGTGTGTGAGTGTGTGTCCGTGTGTATGTGACAAATTTTTCTCCGACGATAACTCCAAAACTACAATTCTAAAAATTATGATTCTTTCGTATTATTCTTCCTTACAACCCTATGAAAAGCTGATTAGATTTTGGTTATAATTGGTCAACCGGAAGTACCCTTATTTGAAGTTCTTAACAGTTTTTCTTGAAAAAACGCAGTTAAATATCATTTACGATATTTTATGTGATTATCAATAGAAAGATTATCTTATTCTCTATATGGTTCGATTATACATTTTCCTTTATATTCAATAGATATAGAATTATAGAGAGATTAAGAAAGATTAACTTTCAAAAATCAGTCAGCTTTGCAAAAATTATGAAAACATCAGAAAATTCTAATTGACAGATATCACTGTCCCTCGCCAATGACGCGTTTGCGGCCTCGCCTCAAGATAGGAACTTATAATGCCAGGAGTAAGAGAAAGGCAAAAGAGAAGATGGAAGGACTGTATAACAGAAGATTTGAGGGAGGAAGAACTGTGTCATGAAGATGCGTTGGACAGGAATGAGTAAAAGAGAAGAGTAAGAAACAGCGACTTCTAATAAAATAAGGAGGAAGTGTTACGTGCAATAATAATGTACATACGTTCGTATTCGTATTATAATTGTATTGGATTTTAGAATCTTTTCAAAGAAACTTTCAGTGTGGATTTGAAAAAAATGGTGTATTCTTATTACAATTTTGCAGGATATATAGAATCTTTTTCAAGGAACTTTTGGTATGGAATATTTACAAAATACATCGAATTGACGGAAGGTTTTGTGCTGGCCACAACAGATTTTTTGCTATTACATCAAAATTTATGAAGGAAAATTTATCTTCCGAATAAATAAAACTAAAAGACATAAAGTGAAATTGAGACATTATTTTTAAGCAGTCAATATGTTGATTCAGCTAAGTTCAGTTGAGCAACTCTTAAATTTTATTTCTTTTATGGACATTAAACTCGTTGATGGTTGTGAGTCTTTTGTTAGTCGGGCTAAGGTGATCTGAGTAGAGCAACGATTTCTAACAAAGAGTTACGGAAGCAGATGAAATGATGAGTCCAAGGCATCTAAAGTGTTCTGTAATTGGGGCCGGGTTTCAGGCTTGTTGGTTTATCTGAAGATAATAGAAATCAAGCAAGGCAGATCAACTCTTCCAATTCTTAAATTACGGGGCCTGTGTCAGTTGGTAATGTATCGAATACGTGCCACATTAACATTTCTAATTTGAGAAATGGAGACATAAAAAACGACTACCTGTCTAGCCTTAACTATGTCTTGTACTACCGGTGATGACTGCTATTTATTGTTATGTGCATTCGAAGCAGCTTTTATGGTTATGTGATTATGCTTTAAATAAGTTTATCTACATGCTACTGAAATTTATATTCAATATAAGATAAACTGGAAATCGACTTTCTAATATGAAGTATGTGAATCACCCAACAAATATTTCTTTGTACGTAACAATAAAGAAATTCTTTTCAATAATCGTTGTTATTTCTCCTTTAACGACTTCATTTTCTTTGTGATAACTAATAATTTATCTATTTCAATTTAAGTTTAAAAGCAAAGTGATAACAGTCATGACAAACAGCTGTCTTCAATAATTTTAAAATAAGATATATTTTGTACAAATATTGATACAGGGTTCCCGTTTTAAATCCTCATCAGGAAGGAAATATACGTACATACGTCATTGGGATTTCAGTTATCTAAAAAGATACGAATTCTATTAAATGAAGAAAATAACCCAGTTAGTATGCCATTTTTTGAAATAAAACATTATAATCACTATACTCTGTCTGCTTTAAGATTGCGTGGTGGACAGAGCTTGACGAGAACTGTTTACGGAGTAAAATTTTAAGATTAAATATAAATCAAAGTTTTATTTCGATAAAATAATAATATTCCAAATTACAATTATCTAAACATTCAGAAACAACATTTGGAGGTGATCTTGAATATCATCCATTTCAGTAGTGGGAGCACGTACTTTAGAATTCTATCATAGAAAGCAGGCGAATGCGATTTTACTTTTACGAATCTTGGTAGCATGCACTTTAGAATTCTATATTCACTTTTTGTTTCGGGAATTATCGGATTTTCAACAATAGTTTGGAGGTTAGTATTTTAGTTTATCTTTTTGGTATCGATATTTTAAATTACAAGTAATTACCTATCTGTTTATTTATAAAGTTATTAATGTATTTGAGAGACCAGAGAGAGAGAAAAATGAACTAATGTCAAATTCAAATTAAAACTTTCTCGCACGCCATACCATCTATTGATAACATTCTTAAACATGCTTCCCCTCTCCAGTTCAATATAAAGACGTCACAGAAAATTTTCTTTCTTCATTTAGTAAAAAACAAATAATTATTTTAAAATAAAATTTATATTTTTATATGTTTTCAATATAACATTACGTACCTATATAGTGACAGAAATCGGATTTTCAGTACCACGCAAGTAGCCCATTCTAAAGTACGTGCTGTCACTACAGGACTATTTTGATCAGACATGCGAAATTGCATGAATAATAAAATGTTTTTGACAGTTATTGACAGATTGACAGGGAATTTATCTTTTGTATTTATACTAACTTTTTTAGTCATTTACAATTACGTTTATAAGAAAATTATTTATTTCACTTACATTCAATTTAGCTAGCCCAATTTATTGTACACAAATGCAGAAAAAAGTTGCAATAACATAATATTCGGACAGTTTAAAATTGTCTAGCGTTGACACTAAACACAAGCCGTGTAATGTCCCTATACCATGCTACACTGCATTCTTAAACCAGACACAGTATAGTTACCTTTTCGTTTATTCATTTGTAAAACTAGACATGGGGACAATTTGTATATTTATATTTATCGAGTGATTTAATCATTTTTCAGTACAAACTAATTTATCTTTAAAAAAGCCTACTAATTAAATAATTACTAAATAAAACAGAACTTTGGACTTCCATTGTTTATATTTCAATAAACTATGTTACAACATAAAAAGGATCTTCAGTGCCGAGGAGCATATCAAATTTTATTTGAAATCAAAAATTTTTGATAATAAAAGAAATATTTATTTTTTTAGGTTATGCTGACAAACCTGTCAGTTGCTGTCAGTTAAACAAACGAATATATGTATGGTCAGTGTTGCGAATCTCCGGACATTTTAATAATTATAATGGATTACTTTAGTGTCGATTTCTGAACTTTTAATTACAATTTTTGTGCACTTAGTGGCGATTCAAAATAAAAATAATTGTCATATTTTTCATAAAACAAATTAGCACAAACATTAAAACGAATCATTCATGATAATATAGAAATTTTTAAACTTGGTTACCCTTAAACTTTAGCGAAATAAAATATTGATACAGATGTAACACAATTTTGTTTGTCTGTTGATACATATCTTTCGGTTTACGTCCCCTATATGATTTATATTATGTTGTTTGTATATTCGTATTAATTTATAACAGTTAGATACATTCAAGTAATAATTTCCCGGGTTTGTTTTACGAAAAATACTGTAATTTATTTTGGTTCAAATTGTGAGATAAATTTGTTTTCAGTAATTCGGTTTGGTGAAAGTAAATAAATTATGACACGAGGTGAAAATATTTCTAGAAAAGCCACCGATATATTTCACAACGGATATTATTTCAGTAATTTAAATGTTTAGTAGGTATATAAATTCATACAGTTATACATATTTATTGTAATCTAGACAAATGTATTTTGCATTTAAAGCTCATATATTTTATCAAAACGCCAGATTTTCCTGATAGGTCATAAATAATTTTTACGTTTTACGTAAATTTTGCTTCGTAGTACGCGTAGATTTGCATTTAATAATAATGGATCCCACAACCTCGACATCGAGCAAAGGGAAAGAATTACTTTGACAGGTTTACTTGCATTTCTACGTGCAAGCTGATAAAAAGACATAGATAACTATTTTTTTTTTTTTTTTTTCAAACCCGTCAATAGGATTAAATCCCAATGGGATTCGAAACCAGAGCACACCCATGACTAAGGCTGTGTTCGATATTGCATTTTGGCATTTAGTATTTAGGTCTTCGTCACATAAATACAACTCCAAATGGCACACTAATGGCATACATTGGTTTGTGTGGCAACACTTCAGAACAACAAAAATGAATTGCACAATTCGATTTAATTTGATGCTTCAGATTAAATGTTAATATTGTATTTCATAAAATATAAGCTAAGAAGCTATTCATTGAGAGTAAATTTAACGTTTTGCACAAATTATAGCAACAAACATGATTTGTTTAATTAGTGCACGTCAACTTCAAGGCATAGTGTGCTCCTGCAAAACCCTAAAATCTAATTCTTAAAATCCTGAATAATGACGTTATTTAGGTTATATAAATTTAGGATTTAGATATTAGGGTGATAAAAGTGCAATATCGGACACAACCTAAGAGGCATTACTCTAACCATTGAGCCACCGTATCACAAGTTTTAAGAACAAATTTACGCCCCAAATTTTATTACTGAATAAGGTCTAAAGTAGTTGTTACTGGACATAATAAATATATAATAGTTGTAAAAACTACCAGAAAAAGTTTTGAAAGATGTTAAAACTTGAAACATGCTAATCTATCTATAGGTTAGTTGGACAGGATAGCCGAAAACTAAAATTGTTAACTTGTTTGGGAATCAAAATATTAGACAGACGACTATTTACCGAACTATGTGAATGTGAAAAAAAAACTATATATAAATGAAATATATCATCACGGCATATTACCTATTTCTAGGTGTGCCAATCTACTTTGTAGCAGATATCGGTAATGATGAAGACATATTTGTACCGTGCGGGCGTTTACCAGGCGTCACCTATTAATATATAGTACCTATATATTAATTTACCAGACAGTGGACAACCCGAACATATGCCCCCAAATTGAATCTGCAGACTCATTTAAAGTACTTAAAAGAAAGTTAGAACGCCACTGCGTAAATTAAGTCGATAATTTAGAATTTTAAAGATGATTGCTAGCAGAACTGAACAGAAATGATTGAAAATTTCGAAAAAGAAATACTGTTATCATATAGTCTGCGGCCCAGCTTAAGCGAATAAGACTTTTGGGAATTTGTTAGCAGAAAAATACACAAGTAAACAGTTACAGACAAAAATATCATCCGGGAAGTATATTTAATATCGTCCAGACAAATGAGATAAGATAGGAATTAAAAAACTGCGTCGTATTGGAAATAATGGTCTCCTCTCAGTGTTGTACAATTAGATTTGTGGTCTCCTTCGTTTATAGGAAGAACCCCATAAGTCAACATTTCAATACAATAAAAATCTATTTGATGAAGAGGTCTAATTAGTTTCAAAATATTTGTTACTATTTTATGTTATTATAATTGACTGTTCTTTTACTTTAGTATGTATTCGTAGTTAATATTAAGTGTAAAGTTTAAACAGCTTTACTTTTAATAAATACATTCTGAATTGAATTTCTACTACACCAAGTGGAGATCTCGAGAACTACAAGAGATATAAATTCGGCTAAGATACACATATAAGTTGTACCATTGCAAAGAGAATCATAGTAACCAAATTTGTATCTCAGTCATGGAATAATATATAAATCTGTGTTGTTTGATAGCGCTGTTTTTACTTTCGCCTAAACTGACACTCCTATTAAAACTATAGATATAATAAATCCCATTTCTCCTACGTGGAGCAAGTGGAATAAATTTTACTCGGCTCTTATTATTGATAAGCTACTTATATTTTAAAGTGCAAGTTGTCTGCTATGTCATAGCAGGAATATTTTTTGTTAATAGTTTGTAGAGTGCTCAATTTTCCTCACTTTTCAATTTGCATTTAATAGTACATTCATTTTATAAAAAACTACAAGTGTTGCAGTTTGGTTGAGAACTTTAGTTTTTAGTTTTATTGGAACAAATAACTTTTGTTCTTTCATTGTAAAGCAAAAAATATCAAACAAAGGTCTGAGAGGAAAACCTACGTAGAAGTTTTAAAGAACCGACCCAGTTAAGGTTAATAAATTACCCAATCCGTTACTTTACACCAGCAGCTGAACAAAGGAAAGAACAATATCTTCCTTGCATCGTCGACGTAAACTATCCACTTTAAACAAAACATTTACCTTTACACTTTAAAAACAGTAACGATTTTTCCTGAAGGACGTCTTTTCTACTTTATAAAATAAATAAATGTCTAGTATGCTTCAATAAGTACTAAGTTTCAAATAATTGCGGGTACTGACCATATTTCAATTATAATACAGAATAAAAGAGTAACTAATTTAATAATTAAAGCGTGTAATTTTTTTTCACTTCACAAGCAAATTAAATTAATAGTTTACTTTGAACTCTTTTTGATTTTAATTAATGAAGTTTTTATTTTTAATTACACATTTCATTGACTTCTAATTTATTTTTTAATACTACACAGATTAAAATATAAAACAGAGATTCATTATTAATTAAATTTTATTTGTAATTCTTTCAGTTCTGCAATTTATTTTTATTTCACAAACGAGACATAGCAAAAACCTAATGCGCCTTTTAATTCGATTAAGCAAAAATAGAGGCAAAATATCAAGTTTTGTTATTAAATATATCTACAATGAGTAACTTTGACGAACCAAAAATCGTAATTTATTTTCCTTTTGCTAAACAGCAATCGTGATCTATATTCCAACATAAAATGCAATATACACTATACCCAAATTCCACAAAGTGCAATGAATAGTGTACGGTTTTTATTTTTATTCCAAATTTTATTTTTCTGTCGAATCTAGTAATAAATATATTATTGTTCACGATTATACGAAGCTTAAGACTCCATATAAATTGTCCATTGATAACTGAAATACTAATTAAATATATTTTTTATTAGAAAATGTAAACATTAATGAGCTCTTGAAAAATTGAAGCACAAAAGTACATAATTAAAAACTAAAATTGGTTTATATAAATTCAGACGATGTAAATTTTACCTTCACCGAAAAGAACACGCTGTATTGATTAAAAAGTTATCACACATTTTTTCGAAATATAATACCAAATTATATTAAACTTGCAACAAGATACAATGTATGTATTATAAGTAAAGCATACCAATGTATTCGAGGATGAATACTCATATGATCTTATTTATAGAAAGCATATAACGAATAAAATTATGTCACTTACCGGTTAGTAGATAATAATCATACCTTGGGCCGTAGTTCGAACACATATTGTATTTCAACTTTAGTTTGCACATCATTTAATACACAGAAATATTATTATGTCCATTTGCCAAAATGTATCACAAGAAACTAATGTCATATAAAGATAAACTAAGTACCGCGCGACTTTAAACGTGTTTCAGTAGGAATAAAGTACGAAAAACACTGATTACAGGAAAATAAAATACAGCACAGTATATTATAATAATAATTTAATTGTTTGTTCTGCCTTTAGTGTGATTTAGCATTGATATTGTTTAAATATTTATTATGAGTATTTGTAAGAGTTTAACATTTTTATAAAATACTTAATACGGTATGTGTATCATATTTATTTAACGCAATTGGCGAAATTCTGCAATTTTAATTAAATGTTAATTTATACACAAATATATTTCTCCACTTACCAAATAGGTTTTACACGACTAAAGCCTCATTTCCACCGAATGTTTTATTGCTTAATGCATAATGATTAGTGCATAAGAATTAATGCATTATGACAATTTACCATTTCCAGCTATTTTGTTTAGTGACTAATTTAACAGAAGTGTCACAATTTTTCCCCTTATTACTTGTTGTCTAGCATACTGCAATTGCAGCAACAATTCTTATTATTTAAATATGTGATATACATAATTTTCTGTATCTATATCCATACCGAAAAATTAAAAATTTCATAATTATAAAATAGATTGACAGTTGACAGTTCAGGTTAGAAGTTTGCAATCTTTTGTTCTTACGCATTGCTCTTAATTCTTAAGCATTAATTATAGCTCTTACGCATTAGGACAATCGGTGGAAATGAAGCTTAACATTTATTAAACCTTATTCACAGCTCCGAAAATAAAAATCTGTTGTGGCCAGCACAAGGTCTCTCGCCATTTCCATATTAGGCTATATAAGTATTGTATTGCACTTCGCTTTAGAACCGTCGTTTTATAACAAAATATTACAGAAATTTACCCAAATATTGTTTTTTATTGTATTTAACATGTCTTCTGCACCCATATAATTCTATCTATTTTTCATTGTATGAGGAATTTACTAAATGTCACAGATTCTACCAATTCATTAACCAGATTGGCGGTATTTCTGATGGATATATGCATATTACAAATATTTAATTAATAAGACAATAAGAAAGATTAAATTTTTGACACTGAAATCTGTCATTTACAAATGATGTTATAAACATTTGAATTTGTCAACTGGTTTCCTTAGTGTAGTTTCGCCTACTCGACTTGTTATATCCTGATATTCTATATATTATAGCGTCTTTATCTCTAAATTTATAGAAGATATAATAAAAAATTTAAATGTATCAGGTGTAGAATTTTGTTCTTCAAAATTAGTAATATCAAAAATTTTCAAAAATTAATCTTTAGAAGAATTTCTTTTAAAAACTACTACTTCCGGTTGTTCAATTGTTACCAAAACATTTTCAGCTCTTCCCAGGAATGTCAGATTGAGGAATTCATAGTTAAATAGGTCTTATATCTTATAGTTTTTGAGGAATCGTCCGTCCAACTTCCAGCCATACACACACACACACACACACACACACACACACACACACACATACACACATCCACACACAAACACACACACACGCACACATACACACACACATCATTTTAAAAATGTTATAATCTGATTCTAGGGACCTTAAATCGTGCTTATTCAATAAAATCTGGATATGCGAATTTTAGCATGAATCCAATATCTCTCTTAGCGAGAGGTAAAAATAAAATTATACGTAATAATAAAAATAACGATATAAACAACAGATTTTTATGAAAGTGTTCACAGCTCTCAAAAATAAAATTAAACATAAAACATAGACACAAGGATTTGAAAATGTTAAATATTTTACACAAAAATAAGCACATACATAACAACTATTATTTGAGCTGTCAGGTTACGATTTGGCAAAAGGATTTCTATTTAAATATAATTTTAAAAAGCTGCTTTAAGACAAAGGTTTGCATATATGATTACGTACAGTGCTTTAAAAGGTATGAAGTTGTTATTATTGCTTGTTAATTATAAATATATTAAATGCCAGTTGATGTTTTATTTTCGAAGCTGTGAACACCAACCATAAAGTCTTATTTATAATTTTGGGGCCTATTCAGAACTCAATATTTGCATAGTCGTTATGGTCTTTATGGTTGTTATGTACTGTAAAGATTGTTAAAATCAAATTTGGTATTCTCAGTACTGAAGGTGGTTACCGTCAACAATTGTTACGTGTTTTGACAGTCTTTATCATAACGACTGCTAAAACTATGTATTTATGGTTGTTATCACGTTGTTATTTCTAATATTTGACATGTGACAGATTATTACATCAATCATATATTATTAATAATGTCCTTTCTGCTAAATATTAGCAGGATGCAGTTGATTATTCGCATGGATCCTGATTCGACTTAAATAATGATAATAATAATAAAGATAATAAGTCGTCGACGAAAGTTACTTTTGACGTAAATACATATTTCTTTGAAAATATTATATTCTGTGGTAGGTATTCGTGAAAACCTAGTTATTTATTCTGGTGCTAATGTGTGCTTTTTCTTCAATCAAAATAAAAAAAAATCTTTCCATAACTTTTCAGTCACGTTGGGATCAGTGGTAGGAATTAACATACCCGTTCTAAACAATTTAGAAGTTTTCAAATATGACAGAAATGTCATATTCTTCTTTAGTTGTTTTGGCAGAATGATTGCATTTTAAATATAATTGGCAACACATTATTAAAAGAATAATGCGTTGACATATAAGGTTAGGTTAAGTTCATATATGCATAATGAAGTTAGCTATTGTCAAATAATCTGGTTCATTCACAAGTATTATTTTGTAAAGATTGTCAATAATACCGACGTAGGTTTTGAATTGACAAATTCATAAAGATTGTTACAAATGTCTTTATGATAACAATCTTTATATCCGTAACAACCTTTATGACTGTGTTTCTCTGAATAGACCACAAAATTTATATTTCTTATTTTCGTAGCTGTGAATGAACCATCAGAATGGACTATGCAAACCTGAAATATTATATCTGCGGGTCCTTTACTGGATTGTTAATAAGGGTAGGAAATATTATTAACTAATGCTGGTTTTATTACTTTTAAAAATGAAAGAGGAAAGAAATTGCTAACCACTGTAAAAATGTCGTCCTCCCATATTGTGCAATATTCATATGACCCCTTATTCGTTAATCCTTCCCACCCATTTGGCCGGTATCACCCTTCCGTTCTTTACAATCCTCCACCAATAATGAAGTGTTCTCGTTTGCCATGAACATATCTAGACAATGACAATGCTATGCTCTGCGTATAATGCCCCGTAACCCCTAACCGCGCGACTCGAGTATTGTGCGCAGCTTCTTTATTATGCCATATTCCTCCACCCAAATTAACATGGAGCGACCCAAGGTACTTACACCAACTGGGAGGTGCTTTATAAGGGCTGTTAAGATGCTAGGGTACAGGATACTACAAAATGCGAACGAGGTGGTTGTTATTAAGGGTTCTGTTATAACGTACTTTTCTTTAGTACGATTATGCAGGGATAGGAAATTAATATTTTTGCTAAATGCCGGTAGTTCGAGAGTTATTCATAAACAATGGGGTCATGTCACATTTTCTGTTTTATTTTTTTCCTGGGAATCTACCGGTCACAGTATACGTAAATAATATTTTCACGCCATTTGTGTGCATTGTTCTGCAGATATAATTTTTTAAAAATAGGAGTCAATTTCAAATCTCAATGAGGTCACGTGAGAGCATACGTCAAGTATCTGAACGATTCTAGTTCACCCTGGCGGACAAAATGTAAATTAAGATTGTTTATAAATAGTTTTTTTAATAAATTGTTTCCACAAGTTGGCTGCACAGTTCTTCTTCACCATGTTTTATCATTATTATCATTATAAATATACAATTATTGCACTTTTATGTACTAAATTATATATCAAGCACACAAACCTGCAATTACAAATAATATTTCTCTAATGAAATAATTAAATCTTTATGAAACAAAAAAGATTGAATAGAGCGCTCTTTTCCACTGACAGCTTTATAAATATTTGGTCAGTTTACTCTTATCTTACCTTCGCGTTTGAAGTTTGTGACATTGTGACCTTCATGTACGTGTGACTGTCGTTGTGTGAGTAGCCGATACATGACGTCATAGAAAATCGTAGTGCGAATATCTTTTAAGTAAATTATGAATGAAAAGTATTATATTTTGGGTTGTTTTATGTTGCAATATGGATAATAAGTGTCATAGATTCTATTTTTATAAAAATATTAGCAACATTTTTTTTTGCATAACCCCATTCTAGTTCAAAAACTTATCTTACTCTTAACTCTATTTTCACGGGAAATACAGTATACTCGTAGTTCTATCAATATTACTTATTTTTATAATTTGTAAAGAGTTAAACATAGTTTAAAAAAATCCATTGTGGCCAGCACAATACCTCTCGCCATATCCATATTAGGCTATATAAGTACATATTGTATTTAACATTTGTGGTACACACACAAAAATTCTAATTACATGTATTATTTATTACATTTGTAAATTTTTAAATTAATTCTATAAATAAGTTTCCTCCTACTCTTCTAAATGTTCGAGATTCTTCAAATTCATTGACGAGATTGGCGGTATTTCAGATGCCTAAATGTATCTATAATTTTAAATATTTAATCAATAATAAAATAAGAAATACTAAATGTACTTCTTAGAAAGAAGCCCTCAGTAATGTGTTTAGAATTTTGATACATTTTTCTGTCAATTTAATTTTTTTTAATTTTAATTTATCAACTGGTTTCCATGGAGCTATTTTTGGGCTGTGAAATTCATTATCAAGGATTATTTTATATATCTATAATTCTCTACCTTTAAATCTATAGAAGAGATAATAAAAATGGTCAAAATATCGGATAGAGAATTTTATATTCTTTAATATTTGTAATAACATAAATTTCCAAAAAATAATATTTACAAGATTTTTTTAAGAAACTGCTACTTCCGGTTGTCCAATTTCAGCTCTTCCCATTAATGTCATACACACACACACACACACACACACACACACACACACACACACACATCATTGTAAAAATGAAATAAAACGTTCTTATTCACAAAAATCTGGATATGCGATTTTTAGCATAAATCCAATACCTCTCTAAGCTAGAGGGAAAAAGCATTTTGTGGTAGAAGTAATAATAGTAAAAAAAAATAGTAGCTCACTGTTTCGTTTTGTGTAAAAAATAATCGATTCCAACAACATGCAATTTAGGTATCCCTGAATAATAAAATACGTTGATTATTTGCTGTGAGTCCGTTTAATTCATCTCGAATTCGTGCAAGCATTCTGAATCCCCTTGATATCTCATTTCAGTTTGATGGTACGGTAAAGCAAACTTATCTCAAGAAAGCAATTACAAATAAACTGAAATAAGAATAAATCACGTCGAAAGTGAGAGTCAGATAACAAAACAAGTGAATAAAATTCCGCATTTAGCAGAGCTGGAGCAGGGTAAGTAATATAGGAACTCGCGACATTCAAATAATACACGTAGCTGCGCATATTTCAGGAAAACCCATCAAGGCTGTTATCTGCTGGAAGCAGGCGCTATTCTTAATAACAGGGCTTATTGCCTGAGAGTCTATTGTACGCCATCGCACAAAACTCGAATACATTCCGACAATTTTAAGAAGAGTCTTTAACTATTCGCGGGGCGATAAAGAACAACAGACATTCAGATTCCTCTTTTCGAAACGACTGAGCATCGTTCAAACTTATAATGAAAGCCAAGGACAACGACATTCTATTTTCTAAGGGATGAAATCTCTTAATTACCCTTTGTAATTACTTTAATATTATGTTTAATAGTACAATATTATCAAGACTTTCAGATTCTAGCTTGCCTTCAATAATAATTTCAACTACAAGATATTTGCAATACAATTAAATTATTCACAATAAATAATATATTTCAGCCTACACTTTCAGATATATTAGTATTTATTTATTTATTTATTTATTTCACATATTCTCCTTTGACACTAGGAACAGTAAAGCTAAACTTAAAATACCTAGTAACTAAAAAAAAATCTGTTGTGGCCAGCACAAGACCTCTCGCCATTTCCATATTAGGCTATATAAGTATTGTATTGCACTTCGCTTTCGAACCGTCGTTTTATAACAAAATATTACACAACTTGACCCAAATATTGTTTTTTATTGTATTTAACATGTCTTCTGCACACATATAATTCTAATTATATCTATTTTTCATTGTATGAGGAAATTTCTAAATGTTGTTCCAATTCATTAACCAGATTGGCGGTATTTCTGTTGGATATATGCATTTTACCACAATTTTACCTATAATTTCAAATATTTAATTAATAAAAAATTAGAAAAATTAAATATACTTCCCAGAAAAAGCTATCAGAATGTCACTAAAACTGTTGATATTTGACAATGACATGTGTCATGTTATAAACATTGGAATTTGTCAACTGGTTTCCTTAGTGCATTAGCCTCTGCGATTAGTGTACTCTATAAATTATAGTGTCTTTATCTCTAAATCTATGCAACATATAATAAAAATTTTAAGTGTATTAGATGGAGAATTTTATGTTCTTCAATATTTAATAAAAAAAACTGCCAAAAAATTATATTTAGAAAAAAAATTCTAAGAAACTACTACTACCGGTTGTTCAATTGTTACCATAACATTTTCAGCTCTTCCCAGGAATGTCAGTTGAGGAAACTGCAGTTAAATATTTTTTAAGTCTTATAGTTTTTGAGGAATTGTGTTTACAACATCCAGACATACACACATTCTAGGGACCTTAAATCGTGCTTATTCAATAAAATCTGGATATGCGAATTTTAGCATGAATCCAATACCTCTCTTAGCGAGAAGTAAAAAACTGAAGAAATCTGATGTGACCAGTACATTACCTTCCGTCAATTCTGTATATTTTGTACAAATCCCATACAAAAACTTCCTTGGAAAAGATTCCATTTATCCAGTAAAATTGTAACACGAGCATATACTATTTTCTATAAATTCCATACCGAGAGTTCCTTGGAAAAGATTCCATATATCTAATAAAATTACAACACGAACATACACTATATAAATTGCACCTAACACATCTGTCAATTAGAATTATTTGAATATATCAAATGTTGCGATGATTATAGTAATGCTGGCTTATTTATGAAAGTTAATCTCTTCATAATTCTGTAACTCTATATCTATTGAATATGAAGAAAAATGTATAATCAAACCGTATAGACTATAAGATTTTCTTTCAAACTAATAACAACATAAAATGACAAAAAATTATATTTAACTGAGTTTTTTCAAGAAAAACCAATCAGGTTTTCGTATGGATGTAAAGAAGAATACGAAAGAATTATAATTTTTAGAATCGTAATATTGGAATTATCGTCTGAGATTTTTCTTTCTTTTCTTTCTATTACAATAGTATCAATTGTCTAAAAGTTTCCATGTCAGGAGATGAGTATTCTGTTTCCATGTTACATATCATCCATAATAATTTCCTCAATTTCCACCTCCGAATCAGCAATAAGTTTAGCAAATAATTTTTTGATATATTCTTCTTCTTATTGGTAAGTTATAATTTTACTTGTGTGTGAAAAAAGCATTATTATAATAAATAAATGTTTACTGGCAATATTCGGTTAAACCGATTTTCTATTTTTTGTAAACCGCAGTAACCAGTTGACTGGTCAAAATTGAGTATTTTTGACACCACTAAATATTATTCATATATACGCATTTTGGTACACTTATAAATATCGAAAAATTGTTCTTTTAGTAGGTAAATAAAATTAGATACAGTAGGCAAAAAACAAAAATATTTTTCATAATTTTTTTTTAAAGTACTCTCGTAAATAGGTAGCTACCTACTTATTAATTTTTACATTGAGAAATAATAAAATCTGAGATATAAAGTAGGAAAGTATTAAAAATAAAAATAAAAGAAGTCTGTGTGAGTAAACGCAAATAAATTCTTATTCAAATTTCTTGTAATAAACTTGAGAATATTGAGAAAATACAAAAGTAAAAGCAACATCAAAGAAAGTTCAACAGGATAATAATTACTAATAACGCTGGTTTATCGTAGAAATAAATAAAAAACTCAGTTATGTACAATAAAAGAAATATTTGCTGATAAATCTGTTGAGGAAAACTCGCTCTGTGATTGGAGGATTCGACATAATTCCTCTGAAATATCTCTCCACAAATCTATCCACGCAAACGTCTTTTGTTTGCAAAGACACTCTTACAAAAACTAACTAACGTAATAAAACGAAATTTCCCACAAAAAGCAAATCGTAGGTGTTCCGCAGTTTGAAATCTGTTCTCTGTTCGCTACAGAACAAAAACACCAAATAAATAAAAAAACAGAGAGTTTGAAAAGACGATAACTCATCGTCGGATTCTATCGAGAAAGACACGCAGAGATAGAGGGCAGTACGAGGTATTATAGATGAGATAAATCATAAGAAGTCTGATGAATTGCACCAAATGGTTCCTATGATTAAAGTAATAAGGGAAGCGGACATTTCTTCTATAGCCAGCGCGGGAAAAAACGCTGCGCGGAAACTACGGCTAAAAAACTGCTATCTATAATTCATAAAGGATTCGAGGGATGAAACTCCGGATCAGAGACTGCCGTGCACGGCTACCGGAACACTCCACCGGAATACGAGTAATTTATTGTACGGAACTTTTAAATTTCCAGAATTCTTTTACAAGGATAAGGAGACTGCAAGACGCAAATGGACCGTGCCATACAATGCTTATTCTCAACAAAAGACCACTTTTCATATAAAGACGCGGATTATTTATCTACTCTCTTATTAAACAACTCGCCAATGAACAATTGCCAACTTACATAAAATACTACCGGCATGAATTACAATCTCAAGTACCGTTTATTCTTGAATTGGACTCATTTCATTTCATTCTTTTTTCGAGAATTTAAAAATTCATACTCTAATATTTTACTTAGACACAAGTCTAACAATATAAGATTTGAGAATGTAATTTGAATTAAGTACAAACTTAAGCCTCATTTCTACGGAATGTGTTAATGCTTAATAGCTTAATGTATGATTATTAGTGCATAATACATTATAACAATTTAGTAGGATACCATTTCCAACTATCTTGTTTAGTGAAAAATTCAACCGAAATGTCACATTTTTTCCCTTATTTGCTGTCCATTTTAAAATGCAACATTATAAATAGTATTGCAGTACAGGAAATACCTTCAAAACACATCACAAATGGTGTCAATTCTTATTACGACCGAGTAGAATATTGCCTCAGAGTGATTGGGGGTATTTTTTTAACATTTATTACATGAAAGTTATGAATTTTTGTAAGCTAAAGTTTTTTAAGATGTATAACATTCATGTTTTTGATTATTTGTTAATGTATGTAGGCTAATTTTTAGGAAATTAGTTTTGATAATACAAAACTACAAATTTTGTTTGTTGCATTTTAAAATGGACAAAAATATTACATTGCTGTCATGTTTTGACAATAGTGAGTAACCATGGAAGTGATTCGCCATATGTTGCATGTTAAAATAAATTCCCTGTATAATATATATATATATATATATATATATATATATCCATACCGTTAAAAGAATTATAAATAAATAAATAAATAAATATAGCATCACGGTATATTACCCATTTCTGAGTGTGTCAGTATCTACAACGCATGTAGACATCGTTAATGATAACGATATGTTTTACCGTATGGGCGCTTATCAGGCGTCAACTCACGGGCACTCATAGCTGGTGTGGAGAGTGCACCACAAGGGTCACTTTTGTGCCATTTAAAATTGGAAATATTTGGCGCCTGTCGGGATCGAACCCGGTTCCCCCGGGTTCGCGACCAGACACTCAGGCACGCGGCCACGGGACCCCATAGAAAAGAAAAGAATTATAATTACAAAATAAACTGACAGTTGATAGTTCAGATTAAAAATTTACAAACTTTTGTTCTTACATATTGCTTTTGGGTCTTAAGCATTAATCTTTATGTAAAGCTAGAAATGGTAGTAAAAGTAGCCATTTTTACGCATTGCGCTTAGTTATTAATTATAGTTGTTACGCATTAGAACAATCGGTGGATATGAAGCTTTATATGATATAAATATAAACAATAATACACCTTTTTCTTCACAAAATATTTTTAATTATAAAATGTACATTTCGACTGTAAATCATCATCAGTTGTACTACACGTAACTCAAATACTTAATTTAGTTTTATATGATATGTTTTTATCGAATGAAGCTCTCCCCAATGGGTTTCAAGAATGTGAGTTGACGCCTGATAACCGCCCTCTACAGTGGAAGTACAAAAACATAATTGTCATAATAGGGTGTTCTAACAATTTGTTATTTTTATTTATTTTTCTGAAACTTACACGTTTGTTAATTTTTTTATTAAATTTCATGGCTAGGCTATTGCTATTTTTGTGGAGAGTTTTGTCATTTCCATACTTAATTTCTGCTGTTATAAAGTGTTAACATTTAATTATTTGCTTTATTAGATATAAATTAAAGGTAAACCCCTATTTGTTACACATTATAATAAAGTGATATTGATTTAGATCCTTATTCTGTGTTCCAGTTAAAAAATCAGATTGTATTAGACAATTCTTGCAAATAACTTTTTCATGTATCTTTCATATTTCAGGAGATATAAGTTGGACATTAAGGAAGTAACCACCTTGCATAGTAGGTAAATAGTTTACAAATTTGTGTACGTATGTCTAAAATTATTTATGTATAATTTCCAATATCCTTGTAGCAAGAATAATTTTCAGACTGTATTTACTAATAAATTGCCTGAAGTGCACGACACAACTTTTAATAGTAATAAAGCAGAGAAGTATGCAGTCACTAATAGCTTAAAGTGAAATTACTTACAGCGGCAGTGTACCCAATATCCGCGTAATCTCACGGGATACAGGCACATAGGCCTTTCAGCTACATCAATCTGAAACATAAAAGGGAGATTATTAAAAACTGTTTCAAATCCCTCTGTACAACACTTTTAACTTGCAAATTACATACACAAACTGCAGCGTTACAAAGCCTTTAAACCCCCGCCCCAGAGAAAGTGGTAAGTGAATCGAATTTGCATCCCCCAATTAGGAGATCACTTTGCTAATATATTAATGAAATTCGCTCCGCACTCTAATACAGGGAGATTTCCTACAGCAAATCAGTTCATAGACAGACTTCCCTACTTTAATAAGTATTGCTAAAAGATATTTCAGTTATTTACAAATGAAGAAAAGAGAACGTACAATTGCTATGATTTCACACAAATATTGGTGTCAAAAATCCAAATACATTAACGAAGGCTTTTTCTGGGAAGTTCACTGAATATTTCTTATTTTATTATTAATTAAATATTTAAAATTATAGACATATGGGCTATCCAGCGAATCAAGCGGTTTAAGTCATCGTTTAGGGATTTTTGAAATATTCTTAATTTTTTTTAAATATATTTTATTAACGGTATTTTATTGGTTTTTTAAATTATTATTATGTATTTGACGCCTTTAATACAAATAATTATATTTGTATATATTATTATTAAGTAAAATTTTGTAAATTTTTGCAAAATGACGTTTGATTATATTTTTTAATATTGGTAATTCTGAACATGTATATTACTAAATATTATACGTCTATATTATACTTTTCAATCTGTATTGTGATTTCATTTTGTTTTTGATTTCGTTGTTCATTGACAAAATGTCCAATGCTCTGTCATGTCAAATTCAAGAGCTTGTAGTTAATTATTGACTTATTTTGATAATGAAAAATAGATTGGTGGACTCTTACTTTCACTGAATTGTAATATTGAGGTAATATTTTGTTCTTTTTGTTAGTCATAATTTGAAAATTAAATCTACATGTACAGCGTGTGCCAAACGCTATACGCAATGTACAGAAACAGTGAGAAATTGTATGGTATGCAATATTCTGTATTTTTTTAAGGATCTCACATAATACTAGATAGTTTGTTGCATATACTACAAGAATGAAGTATTTATAACGGCGTAAGCAGTATCGTTCAGAATATTTTAAATAAAATTGGATTTCGCTGGAAACCCACAGATCATATTTTAATCCGTTTTACATGCTCATGTAAATTTTTTAACATTTGACGTCATTGTTTCTAGTGATATTGATGGATGGCCCATATATTACAAATACGCATCAGAAATAACGCCAATCTCGTCAATGAATTTGAAGAATCTCGAACATTTAGAAGAGAAGGAGGAAACTTGTTTATAGAATGAATTAAAAAATATAAAAATATATTAATAATAGATATGGATAGAATTTTTTTTTGTATGTACCAGAAATGTCAAATACAATATGTACTTTTACAGCCCAATTTGCAAATGGCGAGAGGTCTTATGCTGGCCACAACAAATATTTTTCTTTTTTATCAAATATATTATAATTGTTTTTATGAAATTAATGGTGGAATGGGACATTCTATTTGTCAAAACATTCGTCTCCAATTAAGCAATTTGACATCAAATTTATTAGCAAATTTGATGTTTAACTCATTTAATAAAATACACTAAAGTAAAATGTGTGTCAACAACGAAACTTATTTATTAAATTTTTCCAGAAACTAAGCCAAGCCAACCTTTTTCATTTCACCATCCAGTTTCCAAAAGAACAACCACAGCGCAATATGCCATCTTATGTGATAAATGGCATTATTCATACGTCGAGGTTTTGCTGGTCAGAGAGCGGAAACGGATCTGTATGCAGGACTCGCGGATATGGATCCGTGTCGTACGGAGGAAAGGAAAGGATTGATGAAAGGACTGCGGTCGCACCAGCGGAAGAAGAACCACAATCGTTATTGCAGCGATCTGCCGACAAAGGCCCGACACACGGAAAGAGGACCAGTTCTATCAAACGATAATTGCCATATTATATAAACCGCACAGGATAGGCCCAGGCTACGCACAAGTAGGAGGGACTTACAGTGGATATAAACATTTTAAGAAAGAACACGATTTACGGATTTTTTACGAAAAGGTTCATGAAAACATTTATACACACATGAATGAATCTAAAGATATCAAGCGTTCGTCAATTTAAAGGTATGAACGAATATTATTTCCATGTTGAAACACATCGGCCGATTTCACCACCGATTCCTAAACCATTTCGTAGCTAAAATTTCCTAAATTTAAGAACCAAGAGCTGTCTAAACTAATACTTACCTATCTGTTTCGGATTTCACCAAACAAAATAAATCCCAGCTAGGAATTAATTAGCTACGTAGACATCGGAATATTAGTTGTTTTTGTGGAGATAAATGAATAATTGTTATAATCTACGACATTTGTCATTTAATTTTGTCAACATTAACTTTGGAAATTATGTGGAGATATTATAAATATGTTGAAGTTAATCGAAATAATTAAATTTTTAATGAAATATTAAATATCTTTAAATATACACAAATATATTTTAAATTTGTGTTACAGAAATGGAAAATATAAATAAAACAAAATGAAAATGAACAAGCAAAATTTAAATGGCAAAATATAGAATAAACAATACAAAAGCATAAGCGGAATCCTTTGATTTCAATTTTTTTTTTTTAATATACAATTAAATAATATCGAAAATAAGCTAAATCAACGGCCACAGTGTCTGGGACTTTAATCAGAGTGAGAAAGTGCTGAAAATTCTTGAAAGAATCAAGAATATGAACAAAAAAAAATAAACATTAATTACAAGAAGAATGGTAGAATAATGCCATTAGTGACTAAAAATTTGGTAGATTCAGTGACTCGTCGCTTAGTTACTAACAGAAAAACCAAAGGATATCCAATAAAATATTATATTTTTTATAAAATATACATAAACGGAGATTTTTGCATGAAATTATGAATACTTTCAATGTTTACCCCATAAAATAAATAAAATAATTATATTATTTGTTTATTTTTACCATCTAATTCCTTGGTATAAGAGGCACAGAGATTTTGATAAAAATATAGAGATTTTGCTAAAAATATAGAGATTTTGGTAAAAGGCTACGTTTTAAGGTCCCTAGAATGCGATTTTAACATTTTCACTATAATGTCAGTATGTTTGTATGGATTTTATCAACGCTCTAACTCAAATACCATCACTCAGAAAATTCTGAAACCTTGTACTTCGACCCTATTTTAATATGGAAAGAAATCATTAGCTATTAGTGAAAATCGAATAATCAAAAATGGCACTTTACTTGAAGCTCATAATGGTTTTTCATCAAAAAAATATCATTAAATGTCATTTTTTGGATTTTGTCATTATGAAAATTTAAAGATTATTGAATTTCCTGTAGGTATACATTAATACTTTATATTTTACAAATATAAATTTAAAAATATATTTTTTAATAAAGCCTAGAGCCTACGTTTTAAACATAAACATATTTCTGTTGTTATACAGTTCATATTTCAAATGTACAAACTACAAAAAGCTAACCATTACATGTTAGTAATGGTGACATTTTAAAAATAAAATAGTAAATAAAGCAATGGTAATATGCAAAGGAACTTAATATACTTTGCAACAATAGTATATTATGCAGGTATATATTTAAATTAATAAAAATTAAATAGCGGGAGGTATTTTGATGGCCACATCAGATTTTTTATGTATAATATTTACTTATTTATTTATTTGAAAATCTATCTAACAGGAAAATATCCCAATTATAGGATCATTATATGAAAATTAACAAACATTAATAAAAAGTCAATAGTGTGTAATACATTTTGAACATAGACGTAATTACAATAACAAAATCTTTATACAAAATAAAAATTGATTGAAATTATTGTCGTACTGAAATTTTTTTGCATGACTGTATAAATAAAGTGTGAACATGTTTCTTCCTTCAAGTGCACGTTTTGTGCATTCGTTCTGACTGTTTGAGGGTAACTGTTCCTGTGGGATGACAGGAGATAGTGCACACGAGGGTCGCATTGTGTAGCGCCGGGGGTAAATATTCAATCGTTTCATATTTCAGGCGGCGGGTGAAGCGTTTGAACCCCGCGACACGCTAAAGGCCTGCCTGGCCCGCAAGGGCGGAGGTTAAGGCGACCGGCTTCGGCTTCACAAGACCCTTTCTATGATTATTTGTCAATCTCAGCCATTCAATTTAATTGTGGTTAAATTACAGACGTAGGGTTGTCTCCAATGAATAGCGACAAAGAGATGCCGACATAAAAGATTCGCAATGGAATAAAAAAATGTAATTTTACCTTATCGCACAGTGGGAGTGGATGCACTTCTTAATATAGCCTTTAAACTTTGCGGACAATTCGCAGGAAGACGACTCTCGCACAATGGAAGATAGCACACATTTTTCAAAACTCCTTCATTCTATTTATTGAACTGAGATAAATACTTTCTTTAAAAATAAAAATAAAAATAATTTTCTCTATATAAAATTAATTTTTAACAATATTTTCCTCACAAATTACAAGTAATTAACCGATTTAAAAATACAGATACTTCATTTTTTGTCAACTGTCAAAAAATGCATAACTTAAAAATTTAAATTACCACATTTTAAATTTAACATCATTCTTTCAAAAAATTGGCTCTGTCTATTTATTATAAGGATTAAAGTTGTTTTCATGAACATCACAGTATCAAATAACCATTTTAAACTATAAAAATAAATACATTATACTGTTAAATAAATAAAAATGGGGTCCCGTGGCTGCGTGCCAGAGTGTCTGGTCGCGAACCTGAGGAACTGGGTTCGATCCCGACCGACGCCAAATATTTCGAATTTTAAATGACACAAAAGTGACCCGTGTGGTGCACTCTCCACGCCAGCAATGAGTTCCCGTGAGGTGATACTTTGTAAGCGCCCGGTACAAATATGTCATCATCATTACCGATATCTGCGATAAAGCAGATTGTGGCACACTCAGAAATGGCTAATATGCCGTGATGATACATATTTTTTTTTAGTTAAATAAATGTCATGATACATGAAAATTACCTACTGCTTGTACTGATTTGTACATCAAACAAAATTACAGCATTAGGATCAACGCAGCAGATACTATAAAAAGTATTTGTTTGTCATTGTCAAATATCAACAGTTTTAGTGACATTCTGATAGCTTTTTCTGGGAAGTATATTTAATTTTTCTTATTGTTTTATTAATTAAGTATTTGAAATTATAGGTAAATTTGTGGTAAAATGCATATATCCATCAGAAATACCGCCAATCTGGTTAATGAATTGGCACAATCTTTGACATTTAGAAACTCATACAATGAAAAATAGATATAATTAGAATTATATGTGTGCGGAAGACATGTTAAATACAATAAAAAACAGTATTTGGGAAAAGTTCTGTAATATTTTGTTATAAAACGATGGTTCGAAAGCGAAGTGCACTACTATACTTATATAGCCTAATATGGAAATGGCGAGAGGTCTTGTGCTGGCCACAACAGATTTTTTTTATAAAATCATGAAGTCCGTTTAGAAACAATGAAAAATATATATAATTAGAATTATATGTGTGCAGAAGACATGTTAAATACAATAAAAAACAATATTTGGGTAAAGTTCTGTAATATTTTGTTATAAAACGACGGTTCGAAAGCGAAGTGCAGTACAATACTTATAATAGCCTAATATGGAAATGACGAGAGGTCTTGTGCTGGCCATAATAGAATTTTTTTTAATATTATAGATATTTTGTGGTTCTTGTGCCACATAGCAAGATATATTTTCTGAAATATGTTGTTGCTTTAATGACATAATTTATAGCTTTACTAACAATACAAGAAAAACAAATAAGTTTTATTTGTTTGTCAAATTTTAGAAATAAGACCATAAAAAATTAGGGCCATTTTTAAGAATAATCTGCGAATTATCCAATCTTGATAAATAAGGGAAATTTACTGATAAATGTCAATTATTGTTATACTGTTAAATATAATAACTTTATTGACCAGAGTCAACGGCGGGGTTCAGCCAAAGGCTGATCTAAACTCAACCAGTACATGTAAATTACAAAAAATAACAAAAAAAAGTCAACATAAATACATAATATGGAAGATGGAAGTATAGCACAATATGTCAAATGAGAAGATAAGTTTATACCATAATAATTTACAGAAAATGATTAATTAATTAATTTAT
The DNA here is from genome assembly GCA_943142095.1 of Ophonus ardosiacus. Taxonomy (NCBI): domain Eukaryota; kingdom Metazoa; phylum Arthropoda; class Insecta; order Coleoptera; family Carabidae; genus Ophonus; species Ophonus ardosiacus. The sequence continues at coordinate 8,239,087 of OW964830.1, read as the reverse complement.
ACAGAACAAATTTTTAATACGAGCTTTGAGAGAGCGTATTTATATTTAGCTAGAAATATAATTTAAAGTTAGGTTATAATGTGAAATATCTTTTCTATAAATATTGGATAAAATTACCTATTTCTAAAATTGATATCGACTCATTCTTACGGACGAATTATAACACTCGCCTAAGGATTTTGTTGTAAAATTAATTTTTTTAAATTACAGCTATCATTATTCGCTTGTAGGATAATATAAAAAAGATTAGCTTAATTGTAATCGATTACTTTAGAGCGGTACATAAGAATTTACGAAATTAGTTTTTTTACTACAATTTTTTTATGTATTGTCGTACATTCGTGTTGATATTCGCTTCGGTTAATATCTCCACGCTTAATTTTAAAACATTAGTGTAAAGTTTACAGCATGGACAAATAAAAATTACTTTCAATTAATTTTTAAGTAGCTCGGAGTGTTTCCGGTAGCTGAACATAAAATACAACTTCCTGAACACATGTAATTTGTCAGAGCACGAAATGACACTTTATTTTTATTAATACAATAAATAACCTCCCCCTTTTTTGTTTGGTAAATAAATGAGACATGAATATATAAAAACAAAACTTATTACATACTCATGCACCGCAAATTCCAACCAGAGGAAACGGAAAAGTGCATCCTGTAAGCGGTAATCCCGTCCACTATTAATCATGAAAAAATTCAATCGAATCAGAAATAATAACTCTCAAAAATCTCATCTGAATAAACAAATAAACAAGCAAATAAAAAAAGCACACCGAGAGAACAAAGCAAGCTATGACTATTAATTAACCGTGGAAAAAAACAGTTGCATATAAATCATCAACGTCACGCGCTCCCGTATTTATTCCCGAACGGATTTATATGGGAGTAGTACGCTAATCCGATTTCAATTCAGACATAGGCTTCCACATCACCATACAAGGCACAATATTATTTCATTGCCAACAAATGTGCAACGGCAGGAACTCAATATATCATCAACATTTACTAATTAAGCACATTGATTTGATGTGACATAATTTATTAGATGATTTAGGGCTGGTTATATAAACGCCCAAGTTAATTTGCTTTCCAAGTAAATTTAATTAAATGCCTAAACAAATTCAAAAATATTTGATGTGGCCAGTAGATTACCTTCCGTCAATTATTTTGTACAAATTCCATACTAAAAGTTCTTTGGAAAAGATTCTATATATCTAGTAAAATTATAATACGAACGTAAGGTATAGAGTGTTTCAAGATATTTGCAAATTTACCTGCCTTCTTAATGACGGGTATACCGCATAACAGCAGGATATTTATTTTCCTATACGTCAGGGGAGGATTATCAAAATTTGTGAAAACGATGAAGCGGTACGCTACTTAATAGAAAATTATTTTTTTACCTCTCGCTAAGAGAGCACGTTTTAAAGTCCCTATAATCCGATTATAATATAACATTTTTACGATGATGTATGTGTGGGTATGTATGGATGTGAGGATGTGTGGATGTTAGAACCACGGTTTCTCAAATACTATAAGACTTAAAAATTATTTAACTGCAACTTCCTCAATATGACAATCCTGGGAAGAGCTGATTAGATTTTGGTAACAATTGGACAACCGGAAGTAATAGTTTATTTAAAAAAATCTTCTAAATATTATTTTTTGGAAATTTCTGTCATTACTAATATTAAAGAATATAAATATCTCTAGCGATATATTTAAAAAAAATTATTATATCTTGTAGGTACAGATTTAGAGATAAAGACACTGTATAATATATAGAATAATCTAATCGCAGAGGCCAAGGCACTATAGTATTTTCTACAAATTCCATACCGAAAATGCCTTGGAAAAGATTCTATAAATCCAATAAATTTATAACACAAACATACACTATATAAATTGTATTTAGAATTATTTGAATATATTAGCTGTTTTTATGCTTATATTGAATATGACAGAAAATGTATTCTATACTTGAATCGTTCACACTACAGGAGAACTTGTTGGTTGAAAGTATTCTACTAGAGGTCCATGAATTTATCACAAAAATCTGTCATCAGTGTAATTTATATACATATGCAGGTACATATAAACCGAAAGTCTACTTGGAATTCGTTATATAGGGAATACAATGTTATTTTTTCATTTCAATGTAGTTTCTGAACTTTTAATTTTAGAGAAAAGTTGTAAATAAAAAAGTTGTTCAGAATTAAAAACTGCATAATATGGGACTAAAATTAACCACATTATTTTTATTTTACGAAAAAAGTTCAAATTAAAATTCGCAATTTACAGCTTATTTCATAGCGTCATTGAATTACTGATGTTTCATTTGATTTTAGTTGACATTAAACTTCTGACACATTAATATTTATTATAATTAATATTGAATGTTATAATTATATACCATTTTTTGAATCATTTTATACATTCTTATTTTTAATAGTTCTATAAAGTTATTTATTAGTAAGAGTAGCAAAACGAGATTTGTCAAAAAAATGAAACATCAGTAATTTAATGGTACTCTGAAATTTACTGTAAATTGCGATTCGTAACGTGCATTTTTCGTCTCAAATGGGCTACTTGCGTACCTTTTTTTTATTTAATATTTTTGAAGAGCATGTAAAAACTTGCTACCCATATTTTTTCTTTTGACAAAATTTTTATTAATTAGCCAGAAAAAAAATAATGAAATTTGATTATTTGATTTCCCGTAGAATTACGCCACACCAATGAATGGTCGTAAAGCCATTGCGTTTGTTTGTACAAGGTTTTTACAGGTAATAAAGATCTCGTGTTTCACGTTTCAACAATAGTTTGGAGATTAGTATTTTAGTTTATCTTTTTAGTATCGATATTTTAAAATACATGTAACTACCTATGTGTTTATTTCCGAAGTAATTAATATATTTGAGAGACCAGAGAGAGAGAAAAATGAACTAATGTCAAATTCAAATAAAAATTTCTCGCATGCCATCTATACGTTACATTTTTAAACATGGTTCTCCAGTTAAATATAATGACGTCACAGAAAATTTTCTTTCTTAATTTACTAAAAAACAAATAATTTTTTTAAAATAAAATTAATATTTTTATATATGTTTTCAACATAACATTACATAGTGATAGAAATCGGATTTTCAGTACCACGCAAGTAGCCCATTGTGTAGTTTTTAATTCTGAACAACTTTTTATTTACAACTTTTCTCCAAATTTAATAGGTCAGTAACTACAACAAAATGAGAAAAACAATATTATATTTCCTATATAACGGATTCCAAGAAGACATCCGGTATACCATATACGAGTATACATAAAATATGAAAACAAGCCTCACACTATTTAGTTGGATAATCAGTTGACTGTAGTTTCAAATTATCTTATAAATATCTCTGTGCATCTTTATTAAAATAGTAACATTTTAATTCCCTAAAATTTCTCCCCTCTCCTTTTATTCTCCTTCTCCGGGCCCTGCATTATCTCCCGCTCAATTAAAACTCGTTCCTTGTTGGAAGGCGACACTTTCCCCTTGTTCTGCGTGTGCTATCAGATGCAGAAAGCAGAATCCATGGGAAGTTGATGCTGCTAGTTCCGTATTTAGCCAACTTGGTGCCGAGTGCGTTCTCTCATGCGCGGTTAATTCACTTTACAGCGACAAACTACCTGTCATCCGAAACGAAGCTCGACGCCGGCACCAAGACGGAGAATGGTGAAAATGAACAGAATGAAACAAGGGGTTGGCAAACAGATATATGAGAAGGCACGGATAAGTGTTAGGTGTGGGAGTCATCATATACAGATGCAAGATTACAAATAAATAAGGGTGTGGCAGTTAAATTATTTTGGATTTAAATAAATAAGAAAACTTCAGTTAATTTTTCAAAAAAAATTGTTTCACTTTTACCTTCTTCACATAAGTAGGTGTAGTGGATGAATTAGACCGCGACGTTACCTCCAAAATGAGTTACGACGAAAGGTCTTACCACAAACTAAAAGACTCATTTAAAAAACATTGTATGCAATTATATTTTTCGAATAATTATAAATTAAAAAACTTAATAGCAAATAATTTAAACAAAAATGAAGAAAACATAAATTCTGGAATTTACTCCATTAGTAGCTCAAATTGTACAAAATTGTATATAGGTCAAACAAAAATAAACATCCTAACTAGGTTTAAGGAATATATGTATCATGTTAAATGTAAAAATATTTTCAAATCAGCTGTAGCGTTCCATAGACATGAAACAGAACATAAATTTAAACAATCTAACTTAAAATTAATTAAAAGTTACTACAAAAACTTAGATATGTTAGAAGCTATATGCATGAAAACACAGCTAGGAAATTTATCAAATTTTGTTCTGGCATCACTAGATAATCGCTTGTTAAAATTAGAAGGCCCCGAATATGTGTTTTTCCGTCATTGGCTCAGTTTATAGAATTTCATGTAACATACCGTAATCTAGGTTCACCAATCTTCAACTTTATTGTAAACCACACCCACAGCTTTAATAAGATCGGATTTGTCAATATGTCTAAGATGTAATAATCTGTTAGTATATAAAGTTACTGATGTAATTTTGAATATTGTACTCCGATGATGGGTTGAAATGTTCATTAGTATTTCGAAAGAAAAATAAAGTAAAGAAAATGATTCCTGTTTATTTTTATCTACTCAACTGTTGAAAGAACACATTATTTACAATTTAAGAAACAAAAACATTTACAGTTCTGTAATAGCCATATATTACCATTTTACAAGAATAACTTACACAGCTTCGATGTAAAATTTCATAAAATAGTCATAAATTAACAATATTAGAAGCCACAGAAATGCAGAAAAATTCGAAAACATTACTGAACACAGATTTGTTACCTTCAGAAAATCCCCTCCTTAAGTTTGTAAAATCAATTGTTAACACTAACCCCCACTCTCTTTTTCTAATTTGTAAATTTCATATAACTCGTATAGTAATTGGACATTTAAATCCCCACCTGCAATTAGTCTGTATATATAATTTTAAGTTGTTAATAAAACTGATGATGATTGCTTGGCAATCGAAATGTACATTTTGTGTTAGTAATAATTTGTGAAGAAAAGGTTAGATTTTATTATTTATTGTGCTCCACATATTCATATTTACCCAACTTTTGTTATTCAGTTGTTCCGAAGTAAGAAAAATTAATATTACTCGTATATGCATATTTTTCATTAGAATAAAATTAAAATATGTCTACAAATAAATTTCTGTTCTGTGTTAAACAATTTAATTCATTCGGCAGAGATGTTGGAAAATGCGAAGAGGCTGAAGGTGCTTTCAAAAAGTGGTTTCCAGGAGCATTTTTTAAATAAAATTTTTTGACCAATTCTGGGAATATTTTGTCGCTACTTCGAATCTCGAATCAAATGTCGTACATTTGTACTTTTCGGTGTGGATTATATATTTTTACTGTAAAAATTTCTTTCCAATTTTGGTTAAATAATTTATATTTTTTCGAATTGAGTTTAGCTGTAGCGAAACTAGTACAATCTTTGACCTGTTATCCCAAAATATGAATGTAATATTTAATGTTTAGTCACTTTTCTACATTCAATAAAAACTTCCTTCCTGTGCTATTGAAAATCATTTTGGTGACGTCATTTGGGCGACAGTTGTCCTCGACAGCGGAAGACGTGGAGACCTCGCGCCCTTAGATTAAAGTTGTCATCGCCGAGGTTCGGCTAATAGGATCAATATAACTGTGGGAGCTCCGGGATGTGATAACCGGGGTGAGATTTCTAAAGACCCCAACTCTCCCATGCATCCAAACCGTGATTTTTGTTATTGATGCTCCGGACCGAGCTCAAGGACTTAATCCTCAAACAGGATTAGATGAGTGCACAAACAACTGATTACTAAGCATTTATTTTACATTTAAATGAAATGATAGAGGAGAGAATTTTTAATTTTGTATTTTGTTCCATGTCTATTTGCATAAACAAGTTTTCGCTATATTAAAGCGTATCGCTATATTTAAATTATATAAATAAATAATAAATATTTCAGTTGACCTTGTATTAATAGGTTATATTAATGTATAAGAAATCATACATTAATGACCCCTATTAATGCATGATCTTGTATTAATAAACGATTTTAGAACGCAACCATAGATACTACATACCATTGCTGAACAATTGTCAAAACTTATGTGTCAAAAGTTACTAACCTAAATTTTTTTGTTGTAGAATAAAATTAGATTTTGAAATTCAGTAAAATTCGTTCAACTGAAAAATACTGTAACTAGCACGTGTGTTACATAGCGATTAATGATCTGAACAATTGACGCGTGAGAGTAGCGAACGCGTTAAAATGTCTCAATCATTAATCACGGGTAATATCACACTTGATAGTTAAATAACTATATAATCTCGACATATTACCCATTTCTGGGTGTGTTAATTTCTTCTGACGTGGAGAGATCACAGAGGTTATTTTTGTGCTAAATGAAAATTGGAAATAATATAATAAGATACAGGTCATTGGTTTATGTGAATGTCCGAATCGTAACCAGTCACTACGCATACAGCCTTGCAATTTTTCTACTGCACTTGTATACAATAAATTAGGCTAGCTAAATTGAATGTAAGTGAAATAAATTATTTAAGAATAAATATAATTGTAAAAAACTAATAATATAACATAAAAAAGTTTTCGTAATACCATACTGTTACTATGATATTACAGAACTACAAAAAAAAAAAAAAAATGAAAAGATAAAAATAAGGACCGCCGGCCGTTATTTTTTATAACAGTGGCCTACAATTAAGGATCAAGTGTTCCTAGAAAATTAATACCATCTTGATGGACCGATGTCAAGGGAAATTTATAAATCAACAAAAAAGTTGTTCAGTATGACAGAAAGAGAAGAAAATTTTTGAACGCCACACGGTCGATATGCAAATAACGAACTCAGCTGATTATAATCCTCAGCCGCGTCCGTTATTTGCCTCATATCGGCCTAATGACGTTAATAACTATAATATAAATACAAAACACACATCACCTGTCAACCTGTCAAAAATATTTTATTATTCATACAAATTCGCAAGTCTGATCAAAATATTCCTCAAATAGGTGATATTGAAGATGTTCCATCTCCAAATGATGTGTCTGAATGTTTCGATTATTGTAATATTATTATTTTATCGAAATAAAACTTAGATTCTTATTTAACCTTAAAAAGTTGCTGCGTAAACCGCTCTCATCAAGCTCCGTACACCACTGCAATTTTAAACCAGACACAGTATACCTTGCCACGTAACAAAAACCGTACGACTATATATCCTTTTTTGCTGTCAGGTTACTTTGATATTACTACTTTTGAACGAGTTTTGTCTTTTCTATTAAGATTTGAATATAAGAAAATGAGTCAAGATTTTCAAATGTAATTAATACAAAATTTCCACTTTTATCATTGTATTTATGATAGTAAAAATTTTGATGAACATAGGTAACTAGAAAAACAATAAACTGGTGTATAAATTACCTTCTTTGTTGACCGTTTACTGTTAGCCATCAAATACTATCTGTTTTTTCCTTTGCCTGATTCAATAGATCACAAACGTGTCGATTTCGACGGTAAGAAGATTATGGAAAACATTTGTTGTTTAAATTCTATTATTTCTCCTTACTCAAAGAAAAGGTAATAAAAATAAATCCTATTATCTCTTTGTGAACAAGAATTCATCTTATTTGCCTACTTAGAATCAAACAGGAAAATTCAATCGCTTAGAAAATCTCTACCAACTTGAACATTAATATTCTTTGATTAATAATTGTTTTTGTTAAGATATTTAAACACAGGATTTCTTGTTCATTCCTAACGACGAAATATATACTGGTCGATATATAACTGACTAATTTTATTAAACTGTCATTATGGTAAGGTCGTATTCTTTTTGTAAATAGCCCTTCCGCAGTTTAAGAGAGTACACCTGGAATATTAATTATGGAGCGGTGCACGGTACAAGAGAATGTACGCATCATGAAAACGTTTTATGAAAATAATTCGTTCATGACTGAGAATATAATTGTTGCGTTCAATACTGACCTAAATTCCTGAATTAGCTATTAATTTCTGTACTGTTAGCGAACAATGTAACAACCCAAAATCACAGACATATTTACAAAAGATTTGTTCCAACAGGAGTTAGAAGTATTCCAACAAACTTTTGACTGCTTCTGATTGTTTCGTGTACTGTTTCAATAAGCACTTTTTGTTGACCGTTTGCAAACCATCAAAACGTTCTATGGATTTTCTTTTGATTAACGGTTCGAGCTTACGCAGTTGTACGATGGTGGTCAGCATATTGTTAATAATTATTAACCTTGTATTTTGGAAGTAAAACCGTTATTTCTTATTATATACAATTGCAATTTAAATGTCTAAAATATGTATAGTTCATAATTACTTCAATCTAGGCTTTATTATATAGGTATCGCTAATATTAGCAGTAATATTACCTATGGAATAAATTAAAGAACAACCAATGTCAATATTTTGTATATTTGGGAATGATTGATTTGAAATCAACAAGAAACTTACAGCAAATAATCCCGAGATACCAATAGTACCTCGCGAAATTTGACATTATGTACTATAGTTTGTTTTTAAACTATATACAGTGTTTTAAAATGGCGATGAATCATCGCTTATGAGTAGGTGTTCCCCAGACGCATCGAATTAATTTTCAATTTCATCCTTCTTTCGAAAGTCAGTTGTTACTGTTGTCAGTCAGTTGTCAAATATCGGATTTACACGTGTTTGGTATCTTTTTGTGATATTTTACAAATAAAAACAGTTTTTTTTTTAGAACTATTTCTCCAGTGGATGAAATTTGTTCTGTTTATTTATGTAACAAAAAATTGTTACGGTCATTAAAAATTAGGGCTCGTAGTATGATTACGGTTTTAACTAAAACACTGTTTTTGGAAATGTCAAATTCAAATTTAAATATTTAATTTCACCCGTATTTTTAAAGAACGATTTTTTTAAAAATATCTGTTTGAATACAAACTATGTTCTGCTTTAAAATCATATTTTGATAAATTTGATATTATTTATTATTGTTATTAATTAATGAAATTTGACATTTCTTAAAACAGCGTTTTAGTTAAAACGGTGATCATACTACGAGCCTAGATGTTTAACATTTGAATAGACTGCTAGTTAAATAGTTATTTAAGTAACAACGAATGTAAGTACATCTTTATATCCAAGGAAGTTGTACTAGATCGAGGCGTACCTACGCCGAGGTCCTAGTAACTTGCGAGGATCAACATTATTCTTTTTTTATTACAATTTTAAATTCAATTTACCTGTGATTATTTTCCTAGGAATGTAAGTAAATTTATTAAGTTCCGTCGTCAAGGAAAAATTATAAACAAATATAAAAGGTAACTTACATACGTAGTAACTATGGTTGCTATACATACTTACAATACAAGTAGCGTGAAAATGTATTTAAAAAATTACACGACTCAGTCACTTACATTTTATTTATTTCTGTCTAAATCGTTAAAGATAACTCAATTTACTATTGAATGTATCTTTCTAGAAACAATAATTTTACGTTATTTACTTTGCTGTTAGACAATTATGGACTGATCATGATCGTGAGACTCAAGTTTTATACATTACGAGTAATTGTTCACTAATAATAAAAATTATCATCTTAAAAGATGAACTATATCCATAGAGATTGTCATACCAAATTCCATTCAAGTTAAACAAAGCATTCTGTTATAAGAAAAATATTTTTTTAAAAAAGAACCCTGAAGCAGAATACTGGCTAACGGTGCACTTCCGGATAAGGGTAAGTTTAGTTAAATCATCTTATTTTGGGCCCAGGAATCTGAAGTTAAGCCATATTTTCCCCTATTTCAGAAACACCCTGTAATACTTGTTTGCGAGCAGTAATTTTGTGTTTCTCTATTATATTATAGCAAAAGAAGACATTGAAACAAAAATACCAAGGTAAGTATTTTAGAATAGAGCCGTTTTTAATTTTGAACAACCTCTGTTCTTAAACGTTTTACTTTTATTTAATAGGTAAAGAAATATTACTAATTGAAAACAATAACATTTTATTTCCTATGTTCACCTCTAAACTTCACCTCCCGGTACAGATTAAGTTGCATCATTCGTTGTTGATATTATTTATAAATTTAAAACGTAAGAAGATTGTACATAGAAGAAGATTATACAAACTGTGTTGAAACTTCTAACCACATGTAGTAAATTAAAACTTTCCCATCCTAATCCGTATTCACGTTGGTAGTTAACCCTTATTTATGAAATTTTAACGAAGTCTTTAATTCCGGGTATTGTACAAGGCACCTTTTACCCTAGTGGTGTTCGGCATTTGCACTATCCCTAGCCCTAGTTTATCTGAAGTGCGTGGGTGTTGTTCCCGGAGGATTAGAGCAAAGAGGATTTAGAAACACGATCTGTTTACGGCTCCGACGATCCCGGACACGTGGCGGGAACCAGCAAAGAAACGCACGTGCTTTGTGAGATTCATGAAAGAAAGGAGCTAGAATTAGCAACGGGAAAGATGTAGTTAGGGAGAACACTAATTATGAAAGCGTATTTATATTTATATACATAGCTCTCGACTAGTTATTAGTTCGTATATCAAAAGTACCCTCATTTCATACATAATTGAAAGCGTAAATTAGTGTAGGAAATTAATGATATTGATATTGAAAGTAATGCAAATTTCGAAATTGGAATTTTAATGCCATCTAGCCGCTTTCGTCATGATCACTACGGCTCGTAGTATGGCCATGATTTTAACTAAAACACTGATTTTAGAAATGTCAAATTTAAATATTTAATTTCACCCGTATTTTTAAAGAACGATTTTTTTTAAATATTTGTTTCAATACAAACTACATTCTGCTTTAAAATAATATTTAAAAAAAATTTGATATTATTTATTATTGTTATTAAATAATGAAATTTGACATTTCTTAAAAGAGCGTTTTAGTTAAAACCGTGATCATACTACGAGCCTACATGTTTAGCTGCTCCGCTCAAGTACATAGTTATAAAAATCTGATGTGGCCAGCACATTACCTTCCACCAATTCTATGTACCTATTTTGTGCAAATCCCATACCAAAAGGTCCTTAGAAAAGATTCTATATATCCAGAAAAACAGCAACAAGAACATATACACATCCAATACCAAAAGAGTTTATAAATCCTATAAAATTATAACAAGAACATATACTATGTAAATTCCCTTGACACTGACATCTGTCAATTAGAATTATTATTTATTTTATTTATTTTTATTATTGTAGGAAAGATGGCTGATTCATGAAAGTTAATTTCTATATAGGTAATTTTTTATATCTATTGAATATGAAGGAAAATTTATAATCAAACCATTTAGACAATAAGATATTCTTTCATATGGATAATCAGATAAAATGTCAAAAAATGATATTTAACTGCGTTTTTTCAAGAAAAACTGTTAAGAACATCAAAAGAGTCCTAACTCGGAGTAGGCTATGAAAAAAAAAACGTATGCCAATTTGAAAGTATTAAATTAAATTTCAATTTGACACGAGATATTGTCAAAAATTTTATCTACAAAATCAAAGCTTTTCTTCTTGAATCCTTAATTTAGAAATAAGAATAAATTAGAAAACGGTAAATGGCAATATTTTGTATACTTCTGTATTATCTTTTCTCTTTAAAATTACACTCCACGATCAATTTTGACAACACAATTTTTGAAATAAATAATGTTCAGACATACGTTTCTGTGTTCAAAGCCTACTCCGAATTAGGTTTTCTTCTGAACACACTATATATTTGAATTCTGCGAGTCTTTTTAAATGTCACAATAACTTGAAAATCACTCGACTTTTGTTTCATAGCTAGGCAGAAAACACCTTCTATATTTAAGATATTTGCTATTGGTCAATTGAATGTAGGTATTTCAAAATATCTACAGTCATAAAATTTCTATTAATTTTTTACCTTCCGTCAAAAGGAAGGTATTGTTTTTGGTCAAAAAATTCGGTGGTGAGTTTTTAATGTATAAGCACGTTTTAGGGTCCCTACAATACGAATGTACTATTTTTAAGATGATGTCTGTATGTGTGTATGTGTGTCCGTGTGTGTGTCCGTGTGTGTGTGTGTGACAAATTTTTCTCCGACGATAACTCCAAAACTACAATTCTAAAAATTATGATTCTTTCATATTCCTCTTCTTTACAACCATATAAAGAGCTGATTAGATTTTGGTTATAATTGGTCAACCGGAAGTACCCTTATTTGAAGTTTTTAACAGTTTTTCTTAAAAAAATGCAGTTAAATATTATTTTTTCACATTTTCTTATTATATTTATTGAAGAAAATACTCTTCTCTATATGGTTTGATTATTCATTTTCCTTCATATTCAATAGATGTAGAGTTAAAGCATTACAAAGAAATTAATTTTCAAAAATTAGTCAGCTTTGTTATTTATCATGGAAACAGCTGACATAATTATTCAAAAAAATTTAATTGACAGATGTCAGTTGCAAGTGCAAAACCAAATATGGAAAAAAGTATAGGATCTAATAGCGTTTTCCACTTACACATTCAGTGCGCACTGAGTGCAAATTTAGCTGCACTGAGTGTGAGTGGTGTTTTCCACTTTCCTTTTCAGTGCGCACTGTTCCGGATTTTTATTTTCCACTTACTACAAAATTGCACTCAGGGCAACATCGACTCGCACTCAGTGCGCATTTTGTTGCACCGACTACTATAGCAAGTGCGACAATATGAGTGCAAATATGGCGGCGGATGATTTCAAAAATGCCGTAGAGGTATCTACTATTGAAGGACTTTTATCTTCATCTTCGTCATCATCATATAACAGAAACGGCTCTAGACTATTTAAATAAACCAGACCAACCCAAAATAATTAATTTCATATCTAGTGTAGTACATAAATATTTTGACAAACAGGTAATAATTACATATATTGTTTTGCACAATTAAAAAACTTAAATTTTATCAAGTTTCAAGAATCCTTCAGAATTAAAAGTTATTATAAATGACACCATCATCATATTTTATATTTATTGTCTATTATGTCAATAAAACTTTCAAACTCCAAACTTAACCCCAACTTTTGCACAAACAAATGTGAACTGAAATATGAACGTATTTTCCACTTGTCACTGAATGGGTGCGCACCGTTCACAAAACCAAAACAGTGCATGACGTCATACATTGCACTGAGTCCGTTCCAGTGCGCACTAAATTTCGGTAAGCGGAAAACACTATAAAATTGGTATGTCATAGTGTTGCTCGCAAGTGACACGCAGAGAAAGGCCAAAGAGAAGATGGAAGGACATTACTTAGTGTAGTTTATGTTATAATTTTATTGGATTTATAGAACCTTTTCATATGAACTTTTGGTATGGAATTTGTAAAAATTAGTATGTGTTCGTGTTCAATTTTACATGATAGTATATAGAATCTGTTCCAAGGACCTTTTGGTATGGGATTTGTACAAAATACATGGAATTGACGGAAGGTCTTGTGCTGGCCACGACAGATTTTTTTTATATGGGCAATGACCTATCCTTCTATTATTTTTTATAAACACCTAATATTTTAAATATTAAAACAATAACATGTTTTTCGACTTCTTTACACACATTTGCACAAATAATTCCATCCCCCACAGAGGTCCGCCATCGTTTTATCAGCCCAGTGAGTCGAAAGTCAATTTCGGTTTGATGTGATGTGAATAAAATTGAACGCTTGACCTACGCCTAGGCCTCGCCCAACGGCCCAGCAACACTCGAATGGTTCTGAAGGACTAGAACCGTATTTAGTGGTAGGGACGCAAGGTGTAATTGCTGTACGGATTTGATTTAAGTTTGTTTGGGTTTGATTATTCTGATATGATTATATTTGGGTTGTTGTAACATTCTGTAATAAGATGATGTATTGGGTATTTAGATTTTGTATTGACTTGGATATAGCAGTGAACGGAATATGTAATCACCAATATTAATTGATATGTTGCAATATTATTCCTGAATTTCCAACTGTTAATTTAGTTCTACATATATTCATGCAATGATTTCATGGATTAATGGAGAATTTACATCAGGCACTGTATCTCATTATTTGTAAGATTATCCCTAAGACCTATTAGTGCGAATAGTTCAATATAATTTGTATATTCAATACGACCATCAGAAAGTAGGAGAGATGGTTAACGACATTTAATTTCTAAGCATATGTAAATAAATGAATTATAATACAATTAAAAATATTAAAATATTGCCATCATTTCAGGATATTTGAGGTGTGCTAGTAGTCCAGTGAACGGAAGCTGAAAAAGGAGGGTATCCTACAAAAGGTCGGGTAGTTCTGAATTTTTTATGGTTGGTTAGTGAAAAATCCAAATTTACACAATCCCCCCTCTTCCACTATCTTGTAAAAACCACCAAAAATCGGCACTTACCCAGAGACCCGGAATGAGTGAAGAAAGACTAGGAAAACAAATAAATAAACGACAGACGATCACTTTTCAACAGCGCGAGAGCTAGACTAGCAACAGAGCTAAATCGTAAAAAAAGAAACTAATAAAATCGGCCTAACAAAGAGTAACTGAAATGAGGACAAACTAACATACCTGGAAAGAAATTAAGAAAAGAGACACAAGCAGTACAATTGTAAGGCAAACATTTACTATTTTCTACAAATTCCATACCGAAATTCCTTGGAAGAGATTCTATAAATCCAATAATATTATAACAAGAACATACATTATGCAAATTGCACTTAACACTAAGATCTGTCAATTAGAAATTATGAAAGTTAATCTCTTTATAATTCCTTACCCTGTATCTATTGAATATGAAGGTAAATGTATAATCAAACCGTATAGACAATAAGATATTCTTTCATACTGGTAATCACATAAAATGTCAAAAATGATATTTAACTGCGTTTTTTCAAGAAAAACTGTTAAGAACTTCAAATAAGAGAACTTTCGGTTGATCATTTATAATCAATATCTTATTAGCTCTTTATATGAATGTATAGAACAGGAATACGAAAGAATTATAATTTTTAGAATTGTAGTATTGGATAAATTTTTGTCACACACGCGCCGCTCTCACACATACAGATATCATCGTAAAACTAGTAAAATCGTATTCCACATGCTTATTCATTTACCGAAAAGTGACGGAAGGTAAAAATGATTATTTGCACCTTTTAATTTCCGAGATAACGGTGCATCCGGAAGTGCAACAAAGTTAAGGTCTCTCAATATGAAACATAATCAATAATCAAAAATACCCGACCTTTTGCAGGGTAAATATACCCAAGTATTTGAGTAACAGTAGTCCAGGAAAATATTTTCTGTTTTGAATTTATTTTTTTTACAAATTAGATCACAGATTAGAATAAAACTTATGCTGTTTGAAAAAACATTTTTTACGTTTTAACATGAGCCTAAATTTATCAAGAGTGCTTATTTTTACAAAAAAAAAGTACAGAAACCGATATCAAAAATAGCGCATATTTACATGGTGGCCCAAAACATATTTACGTTGTTTCTCTTTCGAGTATAGCACAGTTTTAACAGAATGCAGTTATTGTCTTCATTAATGGGGTCATACCACATTTTCCAATTTATTTTTTTTCTGAAAGTATACTTAAAACCACTCACAGAAATATATATTTTATGTCACATAAGTTTCTAGCGACCGTAACCGTATTCCCTCCTGTCGAATAAAAATTGAACTACGTTTGACATTTATGTTATTTGTCAGTTGAGAATACAAAAAGGATTCTAATTAGTTAAGGCTTATGTTAAAGCATATTAAATAATATTTCAAACAGCATGAGTTTATTTAAAGCTAAGATCGTTTCTAAAAAAAAATTAAATTCAAAACTTAGAAGGGGTTGCTTGCTATGCACATAAAGAGTATTTTACGTTTGAATAACTGACCGATTTGTACCTTTGCCATTTTAAGTTCAAGATCCTTCTTGAAAATATTCAAGATCTTGAGTGTATCCATCTACGAATAATATGTAAGACCAACCTAACCCGAAATGTTGGCAATGTATCCGCATTAGTCATGGAAGCTTAACCTGATTGAATCGGAACAAAATAAATCCTTGTAAGGTGCAGGCGTGTCCAAAATTGTGATTTATACCTGTATAAGATTTAGGGCTGGCCATTCCGATATCCGTTCACACACAATATATTTTTAAAGTGCGGATCTGTGCGAATCTGCCCGGTCAGCAAGCAGGGCCCTGGTTGCTTTGCTTGTTGTCGCTGACATGAGTAAACAAACACCTCTAACGACGCGGGAAGATTTATATCGTCTGAGCGCTGCTTGTTTGCATGCGAAGAAGCGCGGTTTTTAGCTGTTTGTTGCATTTTCATACACTTTAAACCGATTGAACTCGTGCAGCTTTTTATTATTTATCCCTGACCTGAAGTGATTTACGGGAAACTTTACCACATCGGCGATCGTGGGCTCAATTTTCTAAAAAGTGCACGAAGTTTTCTACTCAAGACGCAATCTTTGTAAATTATTGCACAGACGAAAAAAATACGCAGGGAGCCACGTGGTTATTTATTTACTTAAGCCAAATAGAAATATTTGGGATTCAGCACTTTTTCAAGTTTTATCCCTATTTTTCAAGAAAAGGAATTTTAGAAACTATTACATAATGGACGATTTTGTAACTGAACAATTTGAATAATGCCTAATTTTAAGCGTACCTACTATTTCAAACTTTTTAGGAAGAAGCCGTTTTTAAAAAAATAATTGTAATGAATAAATACATAGCTATAATTTTTAGATCATTAGTATTGTGAGCGCTATCCAAATAGTAATCATTTTGTTGTACTTTTGGGGGTTATTTAATAAATTATTTACGCAATTAATGAGTATTATTGATTGCATCACCTTTATTCTGGGGACAGTAGCTTCGTGAACGTTGAAGGCAGCGGTCAGCTTCCTCTCAGTGTTATATTTTTCAGGTGAGTTGGTGCGATGCCATACTCAGAGAGGGTGCGATGCCCTAGTGTTTGTGAGTTGATGCGATGCCATACTCAGAGAGGGTGCGATGGCCTAGTGTTTGTGAGTTGGTGCGATGCCATACTCAGAGAGGGTGCGATGCCCTAGTGTTTGTGGGTTGATGCGATGCCATACTCAGAGAGGGTGTGATACCCTAGTGTTGTGAGCTGGTGCAGATGCCATGCTTGGGACGGGTGTGATGCTCCAAGTACCAAAATGAATGCGAATGATGGTTTTGCATTCCTGGAAGGTATTGATGTCTGTGAGTATACCGTTGGTTACGTAAGCCCCTAGTTCAATTAATAACATGCTTATTTTTGTTTTGTTGAATTAATTGCTGTCTTGGGATGTGAGGTAACGATAATTAAAGACTACAATTAGCAGGCAAGCAATTATTACGAATGGATCAGTAGTGATTTGGACACGAAAGTGTGCAGACCAGTGCTTTGTGCTTACAGTATATTACTTTAGAATTTTTAATGTCAACAATATCGTTATTAAATAAAGTAAACAATAACAGACCTTGACTCGATCCCTGTAGCACACCAGAAGTGACAATAAACGGAACAGAGATCAACTCAATTTATTCGTAAGTACTAACAAATTTTGACAACAATATACGAATAAAGAAGAGTAATAAGATTAGATAAAAAAAAAACTGAAGTTCAAATGTACGTAGTTTTTGAAGAGGTAACATAGTAGGTAGTTAATATTACTGTATGGAAAGCTGACATTCAAGAGGCTGTATAAGAGGTTATATCGTACGATTACACAAATATTTTGTTGTGTTGTATACAGGGTGTTATGTAAGTAAGTGTACAACGCTTAACCCATGATAGAACTAATCCCATAGATAGTTTAACATGCTTTCTACAAGAACTGGGGGTCTTTAAAACTGGCCAATTACGTCACAGTTCAAAATTTTGTAAAAGAAACGAAAAAAGAAACAATGTGTTCTCGGGAAAAAATGTCACATCTATCATAAATAACATATAAGATCATTGGTATACGTCTATTTGAAAATAACTCTCTGTACCGTCTTGCAGCAGCACGACTATTTTATTGTAATATCTCGTCATAAACCATATGCATGTCTGCATACTCTTGATTGGTGAAGGTAAATGGCATTTTGAGAATATCAAAGAAAAACAGAATATAAGTTGTACGTGTATGCAAAAAACGTTTAACGGCAATTTTGACAATCAATATTTTTTCCAGAGAATACATTGGGTCGAATTCAGCACTCTTCACTAACTAAAAAAGCTTATTTAAAAATAACAAAATAAAGAGGGACATATACAATGATGCATTAGTAAAAAAAAAAGATGCAGAATGTTTCCATAGTTACTAGAGACGATCACTAACCTAAAGAAGAGTGCTGAATTCTACCCATTGTTGTTTTTTCTTTTTTAAATAATTTTGAACTATGACGTGATTGGTCAGTTTTAAAAGCCTCTAGTTCTTGTAGAAAGCATGTTAAACAAAAATTATTGTCAGATTTACTATCTATGTGGTTAGTTCTGCCATGGGTTAACCGATATATACTTACATAACACCTATATCTGTTACAAATAGATAGGCCTAAATATTTTTCTTGATATTCAGAAGTCGTATTTAAACTTTACACTTTACATAAATAAAATGTAAGGGTATAACTGATCATGTAAATATTCGAGCAAGAATTTTCTTGTAAATCTTTCAGATATTTTGAACCCAAGATCTTCACTCTACCAACATCGTTGTACTGGTGTCTAAAATATTTCTACTAAATAAGTATTTAATTCCTCTAATCTTCTACTTTCATCCATAGTAATTAATCCGAAACAATTCTATTCCAGTCTCTGAGTATAACTATCGTTTGGGGTGAATATGAAACAGTCTCAGGCTCATAGCATAAACATGGCTGCGACGCGGCGTGCGTGTATTAATGAGATAGCACTGCGCCATCGGCTGCTGCGATTGTCAGCACAGATGTTCCAATTTAAATATTGAAAATCACAATGCTGAATATTCAAGTGGGCTTACTGCACCGCGCAACAGATGCCGCGTTAGTTGCTATTGCTAACCGAATCATATTCGTTTCATTTCAACAGATTAATATGCGAATGTAAATCCCCACACTCGCAATATTCTCACACGGTCCTAAGTTTCAGATATCGTAACTTTTTATTCAGTTCAGCATATATTATAGTCACTGTACTAATGATATCACTTTTATCTCTCGCTACCCTAGGTAAGGGAGGTATAGGGATCGTGCTAAAGATTTTAGTGAATAAGCACGTTTTGATGTTCCCAGAATCCGATTTTAATATTTTTACAATGATGTCTGTGGGTATGTATGTGTGTGTGTGTGTGAGTGTGTGTGTGTGTGTGAGTGTGTGTGTGTATGTGTGTGTGTGTGAGTGTGTGTGTGTGTGTGTGTGTGTGAGTGTGGATCCTGTGGACACGATTACTCACTCAAATACAGGGATCTGCATTTACGCGTAAAAAAATATTTTTTACGTTCACGTGTCAAAAATGCGTAAAAAATGATAAATAAGTTAAAAACGTAGATAATGTATAATTTTAGATCTTCATAACGACAATAGATGACTTATTGTTTACAAATGTCACATTACAGTAACGTTGCTTAACCCTATCATAAATATATTCTAAAACGCCTGAAACTATGATAAGTTTATAAGAAAGAGACTGAAATTTTTGTAAAATATTAAAAAAAAACATTCTGAAACTATAGATAAATTAACATAAAATGCTTAAAATTTGTATAAAATTCATTCAGTTTGGAGCTAATGACTTAAATCTATTTCAAATTATTTGAAACTATATGTTATTAATAATTAATAAATAGAAAATGAAATTTTAGTTTTCCAATTTTTTTTATTCGCCGTCTGTTTTTAAATGTCTTCAAATATAATAAAATATGCTTCAAATTTACGTATTTAGTCTAATTTTGACATTATATGTGTTTAAAGTTTGAGGTTATGTCTCAGGAATATATTTCCCTAGTAATGTAATTGTTGATAGTTTGAAGGTACCTAATTGTTTGTCTGAATCAAAGAAACATGTTGATGTCACGTGGACTGCTTGTTCTGAAATATTCATTACAGTATAAAAGAAAATATCTTTATAAAAAAAATATACTCATGGTAATAATATTTTACATTATCTACGTAAAAAATTCTCAAATAAAGTCAATGTAAAAAATAATTGTTTACGCGTAAAAAATAACGTATAATACGTGACGTATTTTACGTACCTATCCCTGCTCAAATACTGTTAATCATAAAATTGTGTATACCCATTCTATACTAAAGTGGGAAGAGCTCATTAGTTTTTAGTGTATATCGGATAACTGGAAGTATACTTATACAAGCTTTAAATAGTTTTTCTTGAAAAAAAAAATTATATGCAATTTTTCAGCAACGTTTACTAATAAAAATTTAATATAATGGTACAATCTTGAATTTTACGATAATATCATTTAGTAAATAAGTCATCATGAGTGACTTCATTTTTATTTATTTCGGTAATAATATTAATGCTCGTTTATTAATGGATAATTTAAATATAGTCACAAATAAATTTGGGTGAACATCTGAAAACGCCACCATATAACCGCAACATGAGAAAATGACATCTAAAATTTTCACAATACGTATGGGAAATTAGAATCCGTAGGTCAGACGGCGAAAACTAATATCATTTGCACTAAATAAAATAAGTTTAATCAACATGGGTCCGATCTTCAATAGTTTCCGAGATAAAAGGCGATGAAAAATGAGTTTTTTCAGTATTAACCTCTGCTATCTCGAAAACTGTAAGAGTTACGACTTTGATTAAATGAAACATTTTGTTTACCTTTCAGAAGTCATCTTAGATGTGTTTTTGTTTTTCACAAAAAAATCGAGACAAAAGTTGTGGCGCCCTTGGCCAATATTTAGTTTTCAAATAACTTCGTAACTATTAAAAAGTGAAAAAAAAAAATGTTTCGTATAATATGTTATTGTTTTTTATAGTCTATTTACTGGCATAGACAAAATTTTGTTCGACCACTACTTTAGTCAGTTTCTCTTCGATTATAATACAAAATGGCATCTTTCTCGAAAACAGTTGAAGATCGGACCCATGATGATTAAACTTTTTTTACTCATTTGGGTCAGTACTATATGCCCTCATAATAATAATAATAATAATAATAATAATAATAATAATAATTTTATTTGGTCATGTTTGTGCTACAGCATTTATGACAAGTCTATAAAAACAAAAATTAAATATTTGATAAATATAAAAAATTATAATAGAAAAATATCTACATTTGTATAATCCACCTTAAACGGAGTAGTTTGGTAGTTATTCTCTAATTGGTGTGTTTAGGTATTCTTCCACGGAGTAGAAACTGTATTTTATCAGCATGCTAATGACTCTTTTTTTAAAAGTATTAAAGTTTAATTGTTTAAATGACGTGGGTAAATGGTTATAAAGATTAACATTAATTGAATTTCTAGCTGAGGTGGCAAATCTATGTCGGACAGTTCTAATTTTCTCATTATTTCTGGTATTATACTTATGGATATTACAACCTTTTTCAAATTTCTTTAGATTTTTATGTGTGTCCAACAAAACTTCATAAATATAGCAGCATGGCAGTGGACAGATAGACAAACCTTGAAAAAGAGGCTTGCAGTGTTCACGAGTATTAGATATAGAAATAATTCGAAGCGCTTTCTTTTGCATCCTGAACACCTTTATTGCGTTAGGAGCATTACCCCATAAAATTATTCCGTACGTTAGTAAGCTATAAAATTAGGGACTGAGTTTTATCCTGATTTAATCTTAAATTATTACAAGTAAACCATTCTTGAACTAGGTTTAAGGTATAATTTTTTATATCTTCTAGCATATTGATATCTCTAGCCGATGAGATAAGTGTTGTGTCATCGGCGTAAAGTATACATTTATTTGGGCACATGAAATGAAATAAGTCGTTAACGTACATTATGAACAGGATAGGGCCGAGTACGGATCCTTGAGGCACACCGTGTTTTATAACACGAGTGTTGGATTTTGTATTACCCATGTCAACGCACTGTTTTCTATTTTTTAGATAAGAAGAAACAATATTGAGACTAACCCCTCTAATGCCATAATTTGAGACACTCATTTTTTAACATCCTGTATATCGTCTGTCAGATATTTTGATAATTGAAAATTAAGGTAACTTACTAATTATACTAATGATAATTTATATTGGTCGTCTGTTTTGACTGTACGCGGTGCAAACGAACATAAGTGATTCAGTAATTTGTAAATAAAGCCTACTAAGGCAGTAAAAACCTCATCAGTAAACATTATAAAAACCGATTGCGAAAAAATGTAACGCAGATGTAAATATTTGTTAAAGATCAGGAATTTATTTATTGGTGTCCGTTACTCGAATTTTTAGCGTAGGCATTGCAAAAATAATTTCTTAACAGTCTGCGAATTATATCATAATTCAAATTAATCGTATTGTATTGTATCTGGTATAACTTTATGGTTGAAAGCCTTAGCGGAAAATATTACCCTTATTCTCTTACGCGTTTATGGTTTGAATGATTCCTCTCCCTATGCACGATATAATCACCGGCGTAACTCTTGGTTGCAGTCACCAAACAGCGTAGCGTCGGTGGTGTCGCTAGCATCGCGGCGTCCGCGTCGCTATGACGTATCCCCGCGCATTTATTTGCATAAAGTTGCAAAGCGTGCAGCCGCGGATAATGCCCGCAATGCCGCAATTCACAGCCAACGTGAATTTCCCTTTTCATATAAATCACCCGAAGTCATTTTCACGGTGACAAATTTTCATCAAAGCCCATTGAAGCACGATCAATTTATGAAGAGAAAGTGCCAGTCGAGGAAGAAGAATTGCGGAAGGAGGATGAGAAGGGCAGAGGCTCTTAAACTCAAATCATGGAAGGCGGACAAGGAAAATATTACTTTCTTATACAGCGTGTCCCAAAAAAACGCGCTCTGCATGAGGAGCTCGAGAGCAAGAAATACGAACTCAGTTAAATTAGATAAAGGTTGCACCATTAGGAGACCATTTTAATAATTATTATAGTTATTTGGAACAAAATACATAAGTCGAAATGTAAATTACGCAGGTTATTATTTTTGCGAATAACTGCTAAGTTTGAAATAGTTATTTAACTATCAGTGTGTGAACGAGGGTGTCTAATGATTGAGATCATTAATTGCCAATTAATATACGTGTTAGATACAATATTTTTCCATTGATAGTATCTAAATGAATTGGGAAAATAATTCTATTCCATGACAAAATTTTTTAGGATGGTAATGGTTATCCACTAAAATCGTTTATTAATAAAAAATCTGTTGTGGCCAGCACAAAACCTTCCGCCAATTCTATGTATTTTGTACAAATCCCATACCAAAAAGTCCTTGGAACAGATTCTATATAATATCATGTAAAATCAAACACGAGCTCATATTTTTTACAAATTCCATACCAAAAGCTTATTTGAAAAGGTTTCTATAAATCCCTTATTTTATTAGGGGTCCCTGTTTCCTCTTCTCTTCCACTCATTCCTGTCCAACGCATCTTCTTCACACAGTCCTTTCATCTTCTCTTTGGCCTTTCTCTGCAAGTCACTTGCGAGGAACACTACAACATATCAATTTTAGATCCTATACTTTCCATATTTGGTTTTGCACTTGCAACTGACATCTGTCAATTAAATTTTTTTGAATATCTTAGCTGTTTCCATTATAAATAGCAAAGCTAACTAATTTTTGAAAAATAATTTCTTTTTAACGCTTTAAATCTACATCTATTGAATATGAAGGAAAATGTATAATCAAATCGTATAGAGAAGAGTATTTTCTTTAATAAGTATTATAATAAAATGTCAAAAAATAATATTTAACTGCGTTTTTTAAAGAAAAACTGTTAAAAACTTCAAATAAGGGTACTTCCGGTGGATCAATTATAACCAAAATCTAATCAACTCTTCATATGGTTGTACAAAAGAGGAATACGAAAGAATTATAATTTTTAGAATTGTAGTATAGGAGTTATCGTCGGAGAAAAATTTGTCACACACGGACACACATACACACACACACACACACGGACACACGGACACACACACACATACAGACATAATCTTAAAAATGGTTTATTCGCATTGTAGGGACCCTAAAACGTGCTTATTCATTAAAAACTCACCACCGAATTTTTTGACCAAAGACAATACCTTCCTTACCTAAAGGTGACGGAAGGTAAAAATTATGCATTAATAGGGGTCATTAATGAATTATTTTCTACACATTAACATAACCTATAATAAACGGTCAGCGTTTTTATGTTTTTTGAATAACTATGTTTTATTGTTTTTACACAGGCTAACTGTAAAGGCATCTAAAGAAGATGGCACCATTTTCATATCATAAAACAAAATAATCTGATGCGGCCAGCGCCATACTTCCCGCTATTTATTTTTTATTAATTTAAATACATATTTTCATATTTATTAATGCTGGAAAATTTTGTTCCTTTGCATTTTTGTTTAATATGACTACCTATTGTTTTATTTACTATTTTCTTTTAAAACGTTACCATTATTAATTTGAAATAATGGTTTCTTGACACTGTCAGTTACATGCATTTGACATCTGAACTATACAGGGTTAGTTAAAAGTATGGAGACGGCGATTTATTGTGGTTAATATTCATTTTAGGAAATTATGTTCAATACAAAGGTTTTTTAGGAAATTTTGACTCTATTGAATGGTAGAGTAAAATTAATAGGTTCCATTTTAAAAAAATTACGTTGACAAGCGTAACTCAAAAACAATTGAAGAAAAAATTAATTCAAGTATTGTTGAAGGTAGATCAAAATTTCTTAAAAAAACTTTTGTATTAAACATAATTTCCTAGAATGAATATTAACGACAATAAATCGCCGTCTCCATACTTTTAACTAAACCTGTAACTAAGGAATATATAGAAAAAGTATGAATACATACAGTCGAACTTCGATAACTCAAACCATGACTTGCCACAAAAAAAGTTCGAGTTATCAAGACTTCGGGTTATTAAATATAATGCACATGTATAAATATTATTCATGTATGTATTTATTCGAGTAAAAACCACTTACCTTATGATATACATATACAAATTGATATATAAGTACAGATCAAAGTTATAAACATTATTTTAGTGTAAAAAAGTCAGTTATTTGTGACTGACGAGAGAATTTTTTATTTTGATTTTCAATAAAAAAAAGCTTCAATGTTATTAAAACCATTATACAGGGAATCGGTTGTATGTTCATTAGTTTTTAAATACGAACGCAAAACGTTCAACTCGTTTGAAGGTGGTTGCTGCAAATCATCCTCCATCATATCACTTTCGCTGTCATCTGTATTGTCGAACTCTACAGATTCGGATTCAGATTTGTAGAGCTCGACTATATATTCATCTGTGGGAAACTCCGAAGTAACAATATCATAATCCACATGTATAAAATCATTTAACGTGACACCTTCTGGTGTAATTTTGACAATTTCCCCCCCAGAATTCAACTTATTGAAGCTGGCGCCAAATATTCTGTTCGAATTACAAAGATATTCGAGTAATCGAAGTTCGAGTTATCAAGTAAAAATTACCCATAATTCTCACTCTTGGCGCTATTGCCAACCAGTTTAATTCGAGTTATCAAAAATACGAGTTATCGAAGTTCGACTGTACTTCTAGAAAATTTAAAAATATTTCATTTTTATAATAATATATGTAAATCTCGAAAAAATGACATTTAATGGTAATTTTCGAAAACTACATACACCTGACATCTAAGAGGGTCCACATACAATTGTAAAAATGTTAGAGTCGGATTTGTAGTTCCCCTAATTGTTGTAAATATTACGTAATTAAATGTGGTTTTTAATTAGGTATAAAACCAATGACAGTCAATTATTTTGCATAACAATGATTCTTCTACAATATTTTCTATTAAAATTGTGACTGTTCGTATCGCGAAAAATGGTAAAGATCTGCTACTGTAAAAAAAAATACACCTTGATAATCTAAATCTGCACAAAGAACCTGGCACACTCTGTAAAGATACAAATATATTCCAATAATTAAAACTACAGGATAATTTGTAGCGTAACTTTATTGTTTGTTGTGGAGCGAGATAAATAATTGCAGCTGTGTTTTAAATGTATGTTGCGGTTGGAATCGTTGTAAAGAAAATGAATTTACGTGCGATATAAAATGTAGCACAGGCACCGTGCGTAGTAGTAAATAAGTCGTCTTTGTGCATTGAACGCAAGGCGAAACAACGCAAACGCAAACAAATCCTTTGGTTGTAAGTAGGACGTGGTGGAAATGATTCATGTACGTGGCGTCGCAATCAAACGCCGGTGTCGGCTGCTAGTCTGTCGGCGACCGCGGTGTTTTTAAAGCGAAATTAATTGCCAACATCGGTTGCGCTGCCGTTACAGTGACGTCACCAGAGATAAGACTTTACGAGCACTGCTGCCACCAAGAAATAAACTAATAACACTACCGACGCATAAATTACCCCACACTGTGGAATCTCCCCAGGACCGGCTTGAGGGATACATTTTCACAAGGACTTTGAGACTACTACTTATTACTCCTCTTAACTTTAACAATGTTTACCTGCTTATTGGCGTATTCTTAAAATATATTGACGCATCGACCCGAAGATGGCCAACCAAAGCCGAAATCGATAATCGAAAGAATGGGGTCCTATACCATTTTTCTTTTATTTTTTTTTCTGTAAGAACAGGATAAAATAAGAACTTCAGTGCAAACGCGACTTAAAAATTTTACGTAATAAGCGAGATATGAATTTTTAAAGTTTAAGAATTTGTGCGTGACGTAGCGGGTACTAACGAGTGATCGACAAACCATGGGACAAACTGTTAGTTATACTGGAAACAATTTTTTTCATGTTTGGATAGCTGAAATGTTTGTATATAAAAACTTATACGTTATATTCATGAAGAAATTATTATTAAGTATAAATAACATAAATAATAAGCATTTTTTTCCTAATAAATTGAAACAGTTTGACAATATTATTACACAAAGTATGACGACGGATGGCGCTAATGTTTGCCTGTTTTGAAGTTTCAATCTTAATTTAATTAATATTATTATTAATTTAATTCATATTACAAATTGATTTAATTATAAATACATGATTTTTGTTAATATTACTAGATGTTATAATTAAACAAATTCATCAAACACAAAATTGTTAAACGTTTTGTTAGGTTATAGAACAACAAGACATTTCATATTCTTTTAAAGGTGACTCAAAGGTGACCGCTTCGGACGCGCGAATCTATTTTTTAAAATCAGGCGACCAATCAAATTCTTAGTACCTAACGCGTCATACCCAATTAGTAATCAGCTTCAATCGCTTATAGTTTGTGACCTAGTTAATATTTAAAGAAAATTTTTTCACTAATACTCATTAATTTATGTATATTTTCGTCTTCTTGTTTAAGATAGTTAAAATATGACTGGTATAGGACCCCATTTTATAAACATAAACTTTATAAAGCACAGTGTGCTTTACTTATATCCTTTACTAATCAACGTGCATACTGAAATTCGTTATCTAATCAATTCGTGCGTTGCAATTTCAATATAAATTAATACTTGCCACTTATCTTTTTACCGAGTATTAGTATTTGATATACAATCGATTAACAATTAATACCTCGGCAACCACTTGAAACTTAAAACACACCATTAAAGCATCATTTAAAGGCGGTGTACGGTGTGGTGCTTCGGTACTGATAGTTTGCTTCGAATACAGAACAAGACCAAAAATATCTAATGTGGACACCACATGACTTTCTTGTACGCCTGTTACTTTGACATTGACAGTAAACTCTTTATTTTTTTGTTATTTTTTGTCCTAATTCGTAACAAACTTACTTACAGAAACCAAAATGTACATAATTTTTAAATTTACATATCTCGCTTATACAAAGAGCTAATTTAATCATACCCCGACTTCGACGCAGATTTCAATTCTCTAAAACTTTTATTTGAAGCATTTATTATTAAAATCAAAATAACACCATTGTTTTCAAGAAAAACTGATAACAGCTTCAAGTAAAATATCACTTCCGGTTAGACTATTTTAACCAAAATCTATTATGTTATTCCCGATGATATAAAAGTATTATATACCAAATTTGAAAAGTTTTGGATTATATTTTCATAAAGTTTTTCATTAAAATCTATCATAGGCTTCCAGTAAAGTACAACTTCCGGGTAGACCATTTAAACTAAAATCTATTATGTTATTCCCATTGATATAAAAGTCTTATATACCAAATTTGAAAGGTTTTGGATTATATTTTCATTAAAATCTATCATAGGCTTCAAGTAAAATACCACTTTCGAAAGTTATGTAATGACCAAAAAGAGAGGTGCAAAACTAGATGTTATAGCAGTGCCAAATACAAAATTTTAACTTTCTACTGCTTCCCGTTTTTCAGTTATGCGAGATACGTACGTACGTACATACGTATACATACGTCCAGACGTCACGACGAAATTAGTCAAAATGGATTCAGGGATGGTCAAAATGGATATTTCCGTTGAAATCTAGAACAAAAATTTTTCGCGATTGCAATACTTCCTTTACTTCGTACAAGTAAGTAAAAAGGCATAATCAAATTGAAAACTGCGTACTAAAACATTTTTATATTGGTATCATTATGCCGAATTCACCATTAATGATTTGATTAATGATCAGCTGATTAAGGAATTAAATAAACGTTTGTTTTAATTCATCAACTTAATTTCTGAAACAGGAAATCATTGCCAATAGATTCACAGTTTTGTTTTGGTTTTTCATAGTAAAATAAATGTCATGTGTTTTTTATCGTAGTAGTTAATTGAACTTTCTGTTAAAAAGTATGAATATGTACGTTTTTAATTAACTTAAACTATATTTTATAATTTTCCTAAAATAAAATAATAATGTAATATATTTTGATTTTAATGTAGGTAGGTGTTACACTGATTCCAATAAAGAAATGTTTTTAAATATAGTGAAAATAAAAATATGAAAGTATATATAGTAAAAAAATAAAAATAAAAAATACTGTTTTAAATAAAGAAAAAGAAAAAACATGAGGCAAATTTACAAATGAGTACAGCTGGTAAAATCCTGACATAACTATAAATGGCAAAATTGGAATCAAAAAATATGATCAGTGCTTGATTAATGGAATTTGACGAATCAGTTGATCATTGATTTTGACAATTAGGTTAGCTTGATTTTAATCATGAATTGGGTTGATTCATTGGGAATGTGATGTGGCCGCAAGTGCGTATCATAAATATACTTAAATAAATCATCACGTCAATAGGATCCGTACAAATCTATATTTCTTGCTTATATTGGTAACGGTACAAAGACATTTATTAGACGTCATAGTAAATAGCTAAAACAAATGAAGCATTTTGAAACGAAAAGAACAAATTCTGGTTCTCTTAGAATTAACATCTTGTAGAATGAGAGTAACAAAATCGCCCTTCTTGTTTGCTCAACAAGGGATAATGTAAAATTGAGGAAAGAATGTCATCTGGAAAGTAAACAGTTTTGTCACTAACGAGTCGGGCTACAGCGCTACGCCTTCAGACTCGAGTAATAAATAGGTTTATGTTTTTCTGACAACTGAAACAGTTGATGATCATTATTTACCTGAGCTGGAAATGAGAAGTTGTCGACGGCGTCGGTTTCAAATTGACCCCCCATCGTAGTTTGCCTTCCCACCCTAACCCCCAACAATTTGTTCTTCTTAAACTTTTAGCAGATCATTTTTTAATCCTAAAATTTGAAAACTTATTGTCATTATATTTTGCAATCTCTGAAAGATTAGAACCAGATTTAAAGTTTTATTTTATTAATTTTTCCGTTGACCTTGTATTAATATGTTATTTTAATGAAAAGGAAATCATTCATTAATGACACCAATTAATGCATGATTTTTTATTAATAAACTTATATGTCAGACGTCACTAACCTAAAACTAGATTTTACAATTCAGTAAAATAAGGTCAACGGAAAAATATTGTAACTGACACATGTGTTAATTGTTGAGATCACTCTCATTAACACACTTAATAGTTAAATAACTATTAAAATATATCCCCGGTTTTATAACTGGCAGTACAAATTTATTTCCATAGTAAATTTATTTAAATTAACAAATTCGAATCAATTTTATTCGTTATGACATACACTGTCAAAAGTACGACTGTCAGTTGGAATAAATTTGATTTAGTTTGGAAGTCGTTTATAAAACCGGTTATAAAAGGAATAAATTCTCAATTTCTCTTCAAGTTTTGAGGATAATGATTTAGAATGTCATTCTAGATATAAAAGAAAACAATTGAATGAAAAAAAAAAATACTAAGTAACGATTTTTTAATGTTGGTAACATCTCAAGATTTCGACAATTTCAAATGACGAATTTATAAACATAACCTGAGAAATCAGCAAACATTTGTTTCCTACGACCACTGTTAAAAGTAGTCTTTTTAACGGTTGCTTAGCGAGTTAAAAATAACAGTTTATAACACAGTGAATAATTTTAAATCGTTGTCATTGACAACGGATTAAAAGTAAAAAACAAATTTACTTTTAACACTAGTGTTAAAAAAGAACTAAATCTAGTTACATTTAGTGTTAAAAATATAACTAAATCTAGTTACATTTAGTGTTCATAAGTAAATGCAGTTTCATTTTATATTTATTTTTGTACTGAAATTATTTATATAGGTATTTTATTAGAAGTACACATTATTTTGGAACGTTTATTGTTATAGTACAATTATTACAATTGTTAATTTCTTACAAGGCGCTTGAAGAATTGGAATTTAAAACAGTATTGTTGGAAGTAGAGGTTAGAATAAACAATTTTCAGTTGTTCATAGCAAATACATCATGAGCTGTCATAAATGTCATTCTATTATTTTTAGTTTTTACTAATACATAACTAGGGTCGTAGGAAAAATAGTGTATGATATTCGTGTGATTTTATTTCGTTTGTGGGGTTTGTTTTACTCGGCTTCGCCTCGTTTCACAAACTTCCCCACTCACTCATAAAATGTCACTTTTAACACTTATATCATAAATAACTATTATCGATTTTGTTTTACAAGTTCAAAATATAATTTAAGTTACTATAATTAAAAATATATAGTATTACAAGTTGTAAACATTTTGCTAATTCATTTTGGTAAATACTTATAAGTTGATATTTCACCAGAATAATACTAAAGTATAACAATAAACGTCCCGATCTTTTTACTAGCCTAGACCAGTAAAAAAGTGCTTCTGGATGAAATAAATAAATTTTCTTTATGGGTTCTGGAATTGGAAGAGTTAATCGGATTTATGTGCGGAATAGAAATGTGATTTGATGCTGGTGGTCATTATTCGTAGTCGGCCGTTTGTACGTTGGTGGGTCACGTTTTTCTAACCTCAACTAATTCCCGACGAGTTGTCACATATCACGTCCAATTCAATGACGTCGGCTTAACAGCTGCACGTCGGCATCATGGCCAACTTGTACGTGCGAACGTCTAAGTCAGATTGGCAACAATTACGGCTCGAGGCACGCATCGTGCGAATAATAAAAAGAAAACTGATCCTCCGGTTCCTGGAAAGCATTCCTGGAAAGTGGAAATGCCAGCGCATATGAAGTTTACAGCCATTAGCACGTTTTACCGGCCGATAATAATCAGAAATTTCATTTTATTCCCGCAAATGGCACCCGTGCAGAAATTAATATTTCCTCGTGGAATTTATCCCGCTTATAACCTATTAAACCCCAGCGCTATTTGAATACACGTACACGTTCGCAATTCTTTTCCGACATATCACAAAAATAAATTACACCGTAGTTATCGATTCGCGTTATTTATGGAATAATTAACTAATTCGTTATAAATTTAATACCAGGACGCCCACCCATGTGCTAAACTTAGCTCATAAATAAAATTATATAAAACACATATTTTATCCCGTATTTAATGGCCGCATTTTGCTCGGCTCTGAATTTATTAACCCACAATACAAAATTGCAAACACCATCCCTCTTCATTTAAGAACGACTACATTTTCATTTCAATATTTTGTAAAATTGAATTTCTGCATTATAAGTTTACATAAATATTGGGAAGCAATCGCTCTGAAGCTAAACGTTGCTGGCAGGTCTTCGCCAATAAAGAAATAGTAGATTCCACTCATAGAATTTTTATATAAATTATACAGAGAATTTATTTTAAAATGCAACATAGTTCATTACTTCCATGGTTACTCACTATTGTCAAAAAATGACAGCAATGTAATATTTGTTCATTTTAAAATACAACATAATAAATAGTATTGCAGTACAGGAGATATCTCCAAAACGCATCACAAATGGTATCAATTCTTATTATGACCGACTAGAATAGGGCCTTAGTGCGAATGGGGGTATTTTTTAACATTTATTACTTGAAAGTTATGAATTTTTATAAGCTAAAGTTAGTTAAGATGTGCAACATTCATGTTTTGATTTTCTGTTAATCATATGTAGGCTAATTTATTGGAAATTAGTTTCGATAATACAAAACTACAAACTTTGTATGTTGCATTTTAAAATGGACAAATATTACATTGCTGTCATTTTTTGACAATAGTGAGTAACCATGGAAGTGACTGACCATATGTTGCATGTTAAAATAAATTCCCTGTATGTATATTTATTTCTTCCCATAAAACTGTGTTATTGACGCAATATTCTATATGTAATTCTGAATTTAAAAATACTATAACATATAAAAAAAAATTTGTTGTGGCCAGCACAAGACTTTCCGTTAATTTAATGTATTTTGTACAAATTGCATACCAAAAGTTCATTGGAAAAGATTCTATATATCCAGTATAATTGTAACACGAACATAATACAATTTTTTACAAATTCCATACAGAAAGGTCATTGGAAAATATTCTATAACCCCAATAAAATTATCACATGAATATACATTATATATACCCCACATTTAGATAAAAACTTAAAAATTTTCAAAAATCTAATTTTTATGTATCTAGATACTTCTCACTGCGCTGATTCCAAATTTTGAAACCGCAGGTCGATAACTTTTTTCGTTCTCGAAATATTTAGATTTTAAATTTTGCTCAAAACTGCCCATTTTTGGGAAATAACCCAAAAATGGGTCGAGATATGAATTTGGCGACAACACCATTCGATTCTACGGACAAAAATACATAAGTACACCAATTTTCAGAATTTTTGCACACCGCATACAATCTCTAAAGCAAAAGAACTGAAAATGGCCAAAAATCGCAAAAATCTAAGGTGTACCCCTTACGATTTTTTCAGATGTTGGCCATTTTCTGGGGTTTTTAAGTTTTTGTTAATAAAAAATGAACCGGTTGGACAAAA
Organism: Ophonus ardosiacus; assembly: GCA_943142095.1. Taxonomy (NCBI): domain Eukaryota; kingdom Metazoa; phylum Arthropoda; class Insecta; order Coleoptera; family Carabidae; genus Ophonus; species Ophonus ardosiacus. Next base: position 8,205,437 of record OW964830.1, on the reverse strand, counting down.
ATTATGAAAATTGCTATACTGATATATTTTTGTCCGTAGAATCGAATGGTGATGTCACCAACTTCATATCTCGACTCATTTTTGGGTTTATATCCAAAAAAGAGCAGTTTTGAGCAAAACTTTAAATCTAAATATCTCGAGAACGAAAAAAGATATCGACCTGCGCTTTCAAAATTTGGAATCAGCGCATTGAGAAGTATCTAGATACATAAAAATTACATTTTTGAAAATTTTGAAGTTTTTTTTATCTAAATGTGGGGTATATGGACTTTTGGGGCAATAATTCAAAAATGATTGTAAAGAGAATGTGTACGCATTTTCAGAGTACCTATTTTTTGACCAAACGCCTTTTTTACCTAAAGGTGACGGAAGGTAAAAATCAAAAAATCATAGAATTCCCATTGTACAATAAAGTAAAAATATACTTCTCTTGTGGCACTATACTTCATTTCACGAAAGAAAATAGTGACGGGAAGATAAGTGCGATTTTATCTTATTTGATTGGATAATATCGGACTATTATCCAATCGAAAAACAAGATCAAACTGCACCTATCTGATGTTTTAGAAAGATTTTAAACTTTCATATAACAATATTTTCTTCAAATATTACCAACTTAACTAAATTTAACATAGCGCATTTGAAAATTACAAATTAACTATAAAAACTGTATGTCAACATAGCAACTATGAAAATTCTATCTCCATATCAGAATAAAATCAATCTTCTTGTTAAATGTTGCGTATGAGGCAATTTATTTGTCTTTATGACGTTGGTGCGTTACTAGCATTACCATGTTAATGGTTGCTCCATATTCAGCGGTTACAGTGAGGCGCAACACTAACACGTCGCATATTTAACCATATAGAGGCCGCCGCATCCTCTGCCGTGCATAAAGTATGACCTGCAAAGCATTCGATTGATATTTGCGACTTGTTCGACTTAAAAATGTCAATTAGCTGAGATTTATACCCGCAGAACACTGTTCGCCAGTTTTTAATGCCACAAAACGAGATTTTGGCCACGGGATTATTATTATGTAAAAAGAAGAGGAATTAAGGACCCTTTTTATGTGCAAGGGGACATTGGACTTGGACAAGACATGCGGGAAATATAAATGTAACATAAAACTCACATTTTTTCATCAATGAAATGTTTCATCGACCTCTATCTAATTAGTTTTAATCAATTTTTAATTAGTTTAAGTTAATAATTTTTATTTTAGACTTATACCTTCGTTGTTCGTTGTTATTATAGAATAATAGTGTCTGTTACAAAATAAATGACAAATCGTGGGTCGAGAATAACTGCAATTTTTTGGTAAAAATGAGAATTTTTATGGCTAGGTTCTATCTGCCACATTTTATTTCTTTCTACATTCGAATATTAACAAAGTTCTATCTGCCAAAAATTTAATCAAACATGTCGAGATTTGAGAAGCAGGATGCTATGAAAACCATAATGGCTCTGTAATGACTGAGCAAGACAACTCATTGAAAAAATCTGATAAGGTCAACACATTACCTCCGCTTTTTAATTCTTATTAATTTAAATAGGTACCTACTTATTTACTAATACTTCCGGTTATTCGATATACACTAAAAACTAATGAGCTCTTCTTACATTAGTATAGAATGAGTGTTCAAAATTTCAAAATTTTCTGATTGATAGTATTTGAATAATCGTGTCCACACGATCAACACACACACACACACACACATACCCACAGACATCATTGCAAAAATGAATAATAATTTTCCATGTCGTAATGGTTTTTTTTTTATAATTTGCGCAGATAGAATTTTGATTCTCAGAAAAATGTTTAAATTTGAGATAATTGACACAGTTCTAAGTACCTATTTTTCTAATATTTTTTTCGGTAACTAAGCATACTATTGTAATTTTTCTTCCATATTCTTTTAAAAGAATTAAGACCATTATTAGAGTTAAAAAATATTAAATTAAATATATTGATTTGTTTAATAATAGTGAGTAAAAATTTCAGATCAGTTTCCACGCTGAAGTTTTACCTAACGATAGAAGGAAGAGTGCCGTTACCTCACAGAAAAAAAACCATCTTAAATTGTAGTTGAATTAACTAAACAAATCTTTGATTTTCAGCCTACTAATATGTTTTCATTAAATTGTCAAAGTTGATTTAGTTAAATTTTCTAAATTTGCAATAGTTGATTTAGTTAAAGTTTCTAAATTTGCAATAACAAATTATAGTAAAATTAAATACAAAATTAGATTAAATGACTACATATAGTATTGAACTAAAATTAAAGAAATTAACTAAATGTATATTTAAATTTTCTATTTACTTATCTAATTCATTGGATAAATAACCAAAAATTGTAGGACAAGAATAATGAAGCCAAAATATAGTAAAATTAAATTTTTACAAAATATTTATTATCTATTTTAGATTAGTTAAAATGCTAAATTAAGATTTGTAAATTATACTAAATTATTAGACATATTGCCTAATAAAATAATATCTAATTTTAATTCGACAAAATTTCAAATCTTGCGATTAACAAAAAATCTATTCTCATTATTAAAATGTTTTAAATAAATAAATTAATTACCCCTTTAAATTGTTGAAAAAAGTCTAAACTCGGAAAAATGATGTGATGATATTTTTACAGTGCGTTGATCATTCGTGTTTCCTCATCCACTGTTTGAATGGTAGCAACGAAATTATAAACAAAGACCAAAGAATAAACATTTATAATAAATAAATAAAGACAAGATATGCGAGAAATAGATCTAATAAAAAATATCGAAGGTAGAGAAATTTTTGTTTTTATAGAAGAGATGTATGTAAAGACATCTGTCGCGAAGCTTTCGCGCTTTCGAAGCTGTGTTAAAACCAAACTGAATTTCGTTTGGAAAATACGTGATAAAGGAAACTGACATATTTCATTCGAAGTGTATCTTGTTTTTCTTGTACGAAAAAGACATTATGTATTGAATTATCATGGGTGTACCATGTAGCGTGTGTATGTGATATTTTGGCAGAGTCCCGTAATAAATTTATCGCTTTCGATTGTGTCTGTCGAGATTAGTGCGTGGAAATCAGTAGCTCTGACATTCAAATATAAGGAAAATGTCGCATTTTTCCCTTTCCATGAGATACGACACAATAAATTTGTCAAAACCTTTATCAAATTCGACAGATCTCGATTTGTTCGCGGGAAGACTTTTTATATGTCTTCAAGTTTTCTTCTTATCTGTCGATTCGGAGCTAAGTTTAATGTAATATATTTCTTATCGTTGTAAATAAAATACGTTTTGACGTCTGAAAGAATTTACATACAATTTCCATTGGGAGTTTAAAAATAGCGGTTATTGGCGTGGCGATGTTCTAGTTTTGCGTGGAATGGCATTTTGATGCCTTTCAGTGGATATATTAAATGTTTGTATTTTTCAGATAGATTGAAAAGTACTCTTCCCTAGTGAAGAACCCGTCGCTCAACAATGATTTTTAATTATACCGGGTATCCACTTTTTTCTGAATAGGAAATGTAATGTTCAAATTTTCAATTAACGAACCCCTTACTTATTATATATGGAAAAATTGTTCAGAATTAAAAGTTCAAAAAATAAATTGCTAGGGTGATTAAAGTATTGTTTGAATTTGCAAATCAAAGAAAGATATATAATCTAATAAAAAATACTGTGTCTGAAATTGGTAATTGGTAAAATTATAATTATTTTATAGCTGTCAAATTGAAAAACTCACTAACTTTTGTCTTTAAATTTAATTAATAGGTAAAGAAATATCACTAGTTTAAAATTTTAAAATTCAATTTCAGCAAATGTACGGAAATAAACTATCTAAGGGTCGATATATAAACGTCCAGTTAAATTTAGTTTCATATTAAATTTAACAAAACGAAGACATTCGAATTAATTATCATACTCATGACATTCGTTTTGCATTTGTTTATGTAAATAAATTTATTATTAAAATTAATTTTAAAAAATCTGATGTGACCAGTACATTACCTTTGGTTAATTCTATGTATTGTGTACAAATTCTATACAGAAAGTTCCTTGCAAAAGATTATATATTTCCAATAAAATTATTTTACGAACATACCATCTAAACTGCACTTGACACTGACATCTGTCAATCAGATCTATCTTAATATAGTAGGTGTTTCCATGGTTATAGCATAGCATATGAAGTATAAAATGCAGTCAAATTGTGTAGAGAATAAAATAATCTTCAATATTTATAACATAAAATATATAAAATATAATCCGTCCTTTAAGAAGGGAAGTGCGAAGAAATAGAGATTTTTATTGTACTGGAGTTATTCGAGAAGAAATAATTGTCACACACACACACGCGCACACACACACGCGTGCGCGCACACACACACACAGTCGCGCTCACACACCATATCCTCACGGCATATTTACCCATTACTAGGTGTGCCAATCTGCCTTATCCACAGATATAGGTAATGATGAAATATTTGTACCATGCGAGTGCTAACCAGGCGTCATCTCACAGGTAATCGTTGCTGGTGTGGAAAGTGCACCATAGGGATCAATTTTATGCCATTGAAAATTCGAAATAATTTACGTAATACCGGCCCAAAATTTATTTTAGTTTGTAACTGCGAAAGTAGTACCTAGTTAATGATAATTATCAACAATTTTTCTGTGTGCATGGCGAAACAGAGAAAATAGTATAATACACTCGTTACAGAAGGTTTTTAGTTTTTAATAAAATACTTAATAAATGTCAAATGGTCCTCTATTGCACTTAAGGCCTATTTAAAATGCAGTAACGTAAGCGATAACGCAGTCCAGTAACATAACGCGAAACATAAGCGCATGGTTTTGCTATATACTGATTTATAACAAAAAGTAACGCAGCGCAACAATCAGCAACGCAATAAACGCAACGCAAAAGATAACCAACTCTCATCTTTCTACCTTATTGCTCTACCACTAGCCAATCAGAGTTCAGTATTTCTATTTTACTATAAAAATCTGTATTTTCGACATGTTCGTGAACTGTCACAACTACGAAATATTTTATTTAAATTATATTATATATATATTAACCATATTTATACCTATGTACAGACAATAAATAAAAGTGAGCCAAATTTCAAGGGAATATACCGAATTTTGTTAATTGGTGTGCTATTTTTGTCATTTATTATCACAGATTTTGTGTTTACGTTATCGTTCACGTTGCACCGATGCATTGCGTTTAAATACGTCTTTCTGGTTGTTACGCAGAACTAGTTTTCATTTTCCACTAGAAAATAATATTTTCCTGCCCCTATAAACTTTATTATGCTTATTATCGATATAGTAAAATTGCTGTATCCTTCTATCTTGCAGATCGTTAGGCAAACTAGGCTGATATACACATAGTAGCACATTTCAGGTTCGCATCGCATTTCTGTATCTCACATTCTGGCGTGTTCGCATCTTGTTTACAGTCGAGAAAAGCGAGAAGTGCGTAGCCGTGGCGTGTCCTAACAGGCGACGCGATCTGGATTACAAGTTTCTCCATCTCTCCTATTCCCCGTTTCAGGTTCCCGTTCCCGGTTCCCGTTCGATTCGACAACGAAAACCCTGCGATTTTTACCAGCTGCACTTTTATTCTAAAGCCTTCACATGGATTTGGGTCAGAATAAATATTCTTTCTGGACGGAAGCAAAGTGGAAATTTTAAATTCGATCGCTTTAACTCCACTTTATAACCAGATCAATAGATTTATTTGACCTTTTTTTTATACATTTAATATATTTATACAGGGTGTCTATTAAAAGGGGGACATGGCTTAACCACAGATTCCTGAGGCTAAAATAAGCCAGAATTCTGCTTCAAAGTTCTTCGAAAAAAATTAATTTTGCTTATAATAATCGGACGCTTTATTCGATTTAGATAAAATTTGGTATGACAGTTTATATAGTTATAAGTCATCTTTTAAGGTGATACTTGTTATTATTAGTGAACCACTAGTGTATGAAACTTAGGTGTACCAACATTAATTAGACCGTATCTTTTTAATGACAGTGCCGAAAACGTTAAATTATTTTTCTTCAGAAAGATACATTCATTAGTTAACTTTTCTCTCTCTTTGTAATTTGTGATATCTGTTACGGTTCACACAGAAAAAAATAAAATCTGAGTGTCTACACTGCTAAATTTTTAATATAAATTTAATCTAGCAGACTATCCAAATGTCAAACAAGTAATTTTTTCATGGGACCGTCTCGTTTTAAATTCATAAAATTATGTCTCGTCTCATTTAATAGAGTCTCGTCTCGGCCGAGATTCTCGACGGAAATTTAATATGTATATTTTGGTCCCATGAACTAATTATTAAATTTATATAATTTTGTATTAATAGTAATTTGAACAAAAAGATAAATATTTGTCGTTTTATCTGTCGAAATTTGATATAATCTAAAACTTATGCAAATTTTATTTTGTTATAATTGTATTAATTTAATATTTATCTAGCATTTTCAAATATGTTATAAAACATTAAAAAGAAAATAACGCTAAAAATCTTAGCTAAAGCCTGGATTACACGATGAAGTTCTTATTTTCAAGTGATTTGAAAAGTGTCTTTACAAGTGACCTTATAAGTTTATTTACAAGATCAAGTATTGCGTGAATTAAAATATCCAAGTGTCAAAATTTAAGTTATACTAACATTAAGATTTCAGTTACTTCTCTATCCCATTTTGCCATTTTTCAGTTTAATATCGATCACTTATATCACAACTTGTAAACATTAAAGATATAAACACAAATGACAGTTGTCAATTAAAATTTGTAGGGTATGCATGTTCCAGTTTTTCTTTAAAAGTTTTTCGTTAAAAGTCTATTCATTTGTCTCTCTTGCACTAATATCCTTGTGCGAGAGCGAAAGCTTTTCAAGTTACTTGAAACGAAAAACTTCATCGTGTAATGCACGCTTAACAAATTCTGACAGATAAAATGTCAAATAGCTTATTATCTTTTTGTTTAAAAATGCCATAGCTAAATAGAGACAGATATTACTACAAATATGTTAAATTTGACACGTTTGCAAATATAACTCATGAGAAAAATAACAACCGAGAAATCTCGAAACGGTTTTCGAGAATCGAGATCTCGCCAAATATATCTCGTCTCGTAAAACATTTTTTACATTTCTGTCTCGTCTCGCCGAGACGAGAAATCTCGAGTACGAGACGAGACGAGAAATATCTCGTCTCGACAGAATCACTAATCACAGAGTCCAATACTGCCCCGTGACTGCCTTGGTTTGACATGTGCTATATAGTTTCCATCTGTGCCGGTGCAGCATTTTTCTGTCATTCTGCATTTGTTGACTTGAGGCGAGAATGACTGCTTACAAAGAAAGAATCTGTTTTCTTTAGAAATTTAAATATCACGACTGGTACCGCCTTCTCGAGGTAGGAAAATGAATAAAAAGCTTTATTTTTTTCAAAAAGTCATATATAAAATGGGAAAAGAAATTTTTAGTCCTACACATAACAGACAGGCTGCCCATATTATAGGACATTGCTAATTTTCATCTCCTCTGTCTTCGCAAAACTTTTATCTTATGCATTGTTTTTTTACGATTTCACCGCCGTTTCGAACTGTTCTCGCCTTCGATACAACGTCAAGATAAATAAACAGTAGCGATGTGGCGAAGCGGGAGCGGTAACCGTACCGCACAGTATGGTTGCAAGAACCTCCACCCGCACCCGTACCAGCACCCGCATACCGCTTCGAAAACCGCTAGTGTGATACGGGCTTTACGGCAGTCGAATATGAAAGTAACTAATTTAACCAAATTTAAAACTGGACTGTAGTTGTAGCATATGAAATGAAATTAAAATGACAAGAGTTGTTTGATGATCATATGAGTTTTTAATTTATGTTTTGAATATGGCAAAATTTCCATGAATATGAATTGAATATCTGTTTAAAAGTCAGATATATGAGGACACAATTTTCGAACGAATATTAATATTCCAACTCTGTGAAAATGTTTATGCAATTTTCCGGTATTGGTGGTATAAATATCAGAGTAATTAGAATGCATAAATTTCAATAAACAAAATGAATGTATTTGATTAGCTCCATGTTTAATTGACCTAACTAATGATTTTGTTGGGCAAAACAGAACTTATTCAGTACAGTTTTGATTAAAACATTCATTAAAATGATAATTAGAGGAAAAATATTAATTCAAAACTAGGTTAATCAAAGTTGCCTGATTACAGTCTGAAAATAAAACATTAATTCCGAAAGAACAATTGCAGTCAGAGCTAACTCTGATGCACTATGGCCTGAGCTCCATTGTGAATAACAGTGAAGAGCAAACTTTTTTCAACCACATTATAAAGATAAACCACAGAAGCTGCACTGGCTGGCATTGGCTGCTACTTTTACAAATCTTGAGAACTATATTTATTAATCTAAATTTAAAGTATATTTGTAATAGATGCAATTAAATTTAAATTATCATCGCGAATTTTTTTTATTTACTGTGTTGTGTACAGTAGTAATTGTATCAGTTTATTACGTTCAAATTGTACATTATGCCAATTATTTTAATATTTATAATGAGATTTTTGAATATTATTAAATAAAATATGTAATACAGATTTTTAAATAATAAGTAAAATATCAAAGAAGGTTTATTGTTTGATCCCTAGTTTTATAACAGAATAAATTTACTTCAATATTTTAACTATTTTTTTTTACGTCTGGTACAAAAGTACACTTTTTTTCATTAAAATGGATTTATAAAATATATCTTTTTTTCACACAATAAAAGTGTGAAAAAAGTGTACTTTTCCAACGCTACGGAGTGAAATAATGAAACATTACGGCACTTTTTTCACACTTTTATTGCAGATGTAAAAAAAAAAAATTGTATGCAACTCGAGTAAAAAGTGTTCGGTCAAACTTTCCTCTTCATGAAATAAGAGTATACTTTTTACACTTGTTGCATAAATAACTATTATACCATGCATAACATTACTGTCAAAAGTTTGACGGTCATTTGAATTTGATGGACTATATCATTAATTAAATTATAATCCAATAAGAATGCGTGATCTTTCTTAGTTACAACGTATTACAGCGGTTATTATTAAGGAACCATTGTGAACGAATATACGAATCTTTATATATTCGAATATATCTACTTTCGTATATTCACTTATAGGTGTGATTGGTTATTTTTTCTATGTACTGAAAGTTTATTTATTTATTTATTTATTTATTTATTCAACAATCTATCCTACAGAACTATAAAGTTCCAATTACAGGACGATTATAAAAGAATATACAAAAAAATACCCTGCAAATAGTACACAAAAAATTACCCTAAATAAAACTACAAATAATAAACAATTTTTTAACATTAATTAAACTATGAGATAAATTAAGCATCTAGCGATATAAAGTATTTTATCAAATCTCGTTTAAATACATGAAGTGGCTGCGCAAATACATCCATTTCGCTAGGTATTTCATTAAATATAGTACACATTTGCCATAATGGTGATTTCGTTTCATAATTTGTTCTTGCTATATTGCAACGAAAAGTAGTCTTATTTCTCGATGTTTGACGTGGTACATTTAATGGAAGCTCGCTTAGAAGATAGCTGTCATTGATCTCATTGTTTAACAGTTTGTATAAAAATAAACAGGACTGTATTTTTCGGCGATTAAAAAGAGAAATAAGATTTACTTCAGTTAAAAGTACATTATAGTTAACATCAAAACTGGGATAATAATTATGCTTTCTATAATAACAATATTTAGCAAATCGTTTCTGTATTGATTCGATTTGAACTACATATTTGTTGTAAATAGGATTCCATATTTGCATACAATATTCCAATTTTGATCTTACTAACGAGTTAAATAAACGCTGCATAGTAAACAAATTATGAAACGGTTTACAAGAACGTATAATAAACCCTAGCATTTTTAAAGAAGATTTTTTGATATACTCAATGTGCAAATTGAAATATAACTTACTGTCAAAAATAACACCGAGGTCAGTAAATTGTGGGACACGATCAAGATATGTGTTTTCCATGTTATATGGATAAGTATACACAAATTTTTTTACTAAGTAGCTCATTATTTTACATTTGCTAAAGTTAAAGAACAGTTTAGACCTTTGAGACCAAGCTGAGAGGTTATTTAGATCATTTTGTAGACGAACACAGTCGTGTAACGAGTTGATACTTTTGAAAATCTTTAAATCATCAGCGTAGAGTAATACTTCGGAATCCTTAACAACATCAACAATATCGTTAATAAATAACACAAACAACAAAGGACCTAGATTTGAGCCCTGAGGTACACCGGAAGTGGCAATAAAAGAGGTAGAGTTGAAGTTGTTTAGCCGTACAGATAATTTTCGATCAAGTAAATATGTCTGAAGAAGATTTATAAGATTAGTGGAAAAATTGAAAGTAGAATAAAGTTTTTGAAGTTGACAATATCATTTTGTATCCTATTTGCACAGCGTATAGAGTACGACCTTTTTTTTCAAACTCAATACCTACTACATAAATGAATCCGTAGTATGACTTTGAGCAGAAAAATCATGCCTTTTGTGCTTTAAGTAGACATCTAAAATGACACTGACAGCTCCGAATGCACCTAAACGAATAATTAAACGCATCTATTGTTTGACATCAAAGCCTTCTTGAATTCAATATTTTACAAGTAAACATTTACAGCCCGATTCACAAAAAAGTTTAAGCTAATCCTCATTAGTGAATTAGATTAGTGAATTCTATTCTATTCCGGTATTTAAAATTTAATTTTCATGATATTATCAATAAAGGTAGATACGAGGAATAGGTTAGACTCTATTTTAAGATATAAACTGTCAAAATTAGAGTAGAATTCGCTAATCCAAAAATGAGGATTAGCTTAAACTTTTTTGTGAATCGGGCTGTTAATGGTTTAATCACAAATCCGGAATCTGCTTTGTTGCTACTACGAGTTTATTTAGAAATACGAGCATTTCAATAGACTATAAAATAATATTATATCACATAGCAATATTTTAAAAACATGGTTATGTGGCGAACAGTTCGTCTTTTCAAGCAGAAGAAATTAGACTACATGCCTTGTTTACTTTTTAATTTCTCTTTTTTTTACCTATGTATACAACTCGACAATAGAAAATTTATTCTCAACGTACTCAACGAGTTGCCTTTTGGAAATACCACGACACCGAAAAATAACATTTTCAACCGTCAAACAAACATTAAAAAGCCTACTGTTAATAGATTTATAAAAAATTAATTTTGATGTATTTTACTTGAAAAGCATAATTAATTTATGAATAAAGTTTTTCCTTTCTTTATTAAAAAGAAAATGGAACATCTCCAAAAGTTCTCACCCTTCGTGAATGTGTAAGTAGATTTTTAGGACAAATCCGCATTAAAAATTCTGTTAAAGATGTGGCTTAACGTCCATCTTATCGCATTAAATCCTTTTATCTCCACATAAATCAGTTCCACGATCCTTTCATTCGCCATAGCCGAAATCCTAACCTCTAAAATTCGACAGTGCTTGACAGATGTTCAAAAATTTTACTGCGAAAGATGTGTACTGAGATAAAAAATGACGCTATAAAAAACTCAGATACGGCTCCGATGGTTAGATCCAAGCAAGCGTAGGAATTTAATCAAGAAGACGTTTAGCGTTCGTTTATTTTACTCAGATTGAATATGACACCGAGGAAAGAACATAAAGTCTGTTTATGAGTATGTTGATGGAATTAAAATCTAACACGCTGTAATTAAACCTGAAATACTTAAATCAGATTCAGAACGATGTGATGAAATTTAACTGCGAGGGAATTCCGAGAGTTCCCTCGCTTGCTTTCAGATATACTACCAAGAAGTTCTTATTTAAACTCTGTATTAAATACCATTACCGTCAAACGCTGAAACTTACCTTTCAACGCTTAATTGATAAATGAGAATGTACTTCTACATTCGGATTTTGTAAATAACCGAATTTAAAATTGCTTATGTACGATTATGATTATGGGGTCCCGTGGCCGCGTGCCTGAGTGTCTGGTCGCGAACCTGGGGGAACCGGGTTCGATCCCAACCGTCGTCAAATATTTCCAATTTTAAATGGCATAAAAGTGACCCCTGTGGTGCACTCTCTACACCAGCTATGAGTGCCCGTGAGGTGACACCTGGTAAGCGCCCACACGGTAAAATATATCGTCATCATTACCGATGTCTACACATGTGTAGATAATGGCACACCCAGAAATGGGTAATTTGCCGTGATGATATATTTATTTATATATTTTATTTATGTACGATTAGTACTTTTACTTAGTAGTAATTTTTAAATAAAGTGAATAAACACATGAATCTTCTAGTTTTTAAACCCGGCAAGACAAATCCATTTTTGGCCATAAATGAGCTTGATTCTACAAATCTATATCAGACAATCGGAGAGGCTGTTTGAGAGTCGCGTGGTCTTGGGTATACATTTTGTTTAATAATGTCAATTGTTTCTTTGCAATTACTTAATAAGGAAATAGTGCTAATGGAATTTAATAACAGTATAAAAATTTCTTTAGGTATAATTTTAATAATTTGTCTAAAAATGTTAAAGTTCTACAGGAAAAACATAATAAATGATCTTTTTCTTCAACCGTATTAAAAGGCTGTGCTTTTAATACTGTTTTTTGTTTTAAAAGTTAATCTTTTTGTTACTAGTATAAAAATGTAACTGATGCTAGGTAACACTTTTACTTACATATATTAAAAGTACTTTTAGTCCTGTATAGCAAATAGTTCCATGAAACGATTATATGCGCACTCGTACTCTTCACGCGATTTTGATGGCAATAAATTTACCACTATTTCTTTTGCACTTTCTTAAATATCAAATGGTAAATCAGATTCTTTAAATCCAGACATTTTAAATCAAAATTTAAATGCAAATACGAATATTTATATAATTTTACTACTTGACAGCACAGAACAAAGAAATATGTAAACAAAACAAAAGTCATGGCTAACTACCCGCTGAGCTTTACATTTCGAAAACTTGTTTTCATGGTATTTAGATGTATGTATTCATCATATTTATTTCGGTTGAAGAAAAAATAATATGTGTTATTCTAGTTAAAAGTGTCTTTGTTTGATTCGCAATTTTTGCTTCGCCTCACAAATGCAAACTAATTGCTCATCAAACAAAGTCTCACTTTTAATCCTAATAATACAATCTACTATTGTTTTCAATTTTTTATAATTTGACTTCCTATTGGAATACTCGTATAATAAAATAAAGCCGTTTTTTTGCCTTCCGTTAACTGTAGGTGAAGAAGGCATTCTTTGATCAAAAAATCAATAAGCATGTTTTAGAGTCCATAGAATACGATTTTATTAGTTTTGCGATGATGTCTGTATGTGTGTGTCTGTCTGTTTGTTTGTGTGTGTGTGTGTGTGTGTGTGTGTGTGTGTGTGTGTGTGTGTGTGTGATAAAAATTTCTCCGACGATAACTCCAACATTTTAATTCTAAAAAGTACCTTTATTTGACATTTTTCTTAATAGATGTGCAGTTAAATATTATTTTTATTATTATGAATAGGTATGAAATAATATTTTAAGGTCTATACTCTATACGGTTTGATTACACATTTTCCTTCATATGCCACATATTTCGAATTTTAAATGGCACAAAAGTGACCCCTGTGGTGCACTCTCCACGCCAGCAATGAGTGTCCGTGAAGTGACTCCCGGTAAGCGCCCGTACGGTACAAATATATCATCATTACTGAATCAGCCAGCTAAGCTATAACCATGGAAACTGCTGATATATTCAATAATTCTCTGATAAGTATACAGATAGTAAATAAATTATCATTTTTTTTTTTATTATTATTAAATACATAAATTACAGTTTTGCGGCATAAATCTAGCAATACGTCATAGTTTTTCTCAAAATTCAAACTTTTCAGTTTCAATGTCTACATGAAAGTTTTTTATTGTTTCGAGTGTTTCATCCAGACTTATCTTAAAACTTTGTTTTACGAGTTACAATATCCTCCAATAATTTCATTTTCTTCCTTTCCGTCATTTCCTGTTCCCCTTATCTTTCGTTTGTGGGTGCAATGCTTTCAGTGGTAATAGTTTTCCATCGCATTTGATTAGAGCTTTCGCAGTGTTCGGGATTCAGGGACAGACAGTAGGACACGTAGGACTAGGACTTCAGCTACAGCTCAACATTGACAGCAGAGAAATGACGCCACGCAACACACGCTCCGAGATATATCGACAACAACTGTTACAAGCTTCTGGCCTGTGTCCATTATCCCTAGAGGCAGGACGGTCTGATACGTTCAGAGAATTCTGTCCGAAGGAAAGGACGATATAGTCCCAAGAAATACATTATTATTATATTATTAGAGGTAAAAAAGCCAATGCCACTCATATTAGGTGGGTAATATTTTCTTTGATTGAATCACCAGAAAAAGTAAAACTGGATAAGGTTGGTAAAACTTGTAGTACGAGGTAAAAATTCTAATTAATAACTAATTCCTTATTTGTATTCGAAACCATCCGAAGTCAAACTTGACAATTATTTCCATTATTCAAAAGTGATTCCTGTGGTGTACTCTCCTACATAATTTTGAGTGCCCGTGATCTATAGGCGAAGCGCAATCAATGTTACAAACTTATTGTCGAAATCTGCAGATAAAACAGATTGACACACTAACATCCCGATTCACAAGAAAGTTTAAGCTAATCCTTATTAGTGAATTAGATTAGTGAATTCTATTCTATTCCGGTATTTAAAATTCAATTTTCATGATACTATCAATAAAGGTAGATACTAGGAATAGATTAGATTATATTTTAAGATATAAACTTTCAAAATTAGAGTACCTATAATTCGCTAATCCAAAAATGAGGATTAGCTTAAACCTTTTTGTGAAACGGGCTGTTAGAAATTAGTAATAAACCTTGATGATCTATTATTACTAGTGTTTAATAAAAACAAATGAATTCCCGGCAATTATAAAAATAGATTACCTATTATTAAAATATCTTTCAGAACTCATGTTAATAATTGGAATAATACTACCTTTTTTAGTTTAAGTTCTTTATTTATTTATTATTAAAACCCAACGTTTTGGCACCATACACTGGTGCCTTCTTCAGGGGAAATTGACATGTGAAAAAACAAAAACAACAAGTAACTAAGGTAACAAGAAAAATTCTTAAATGTTACCTTTTTATGTATACAATTTTTTAGACAATATATGCATGCCTGGTAATAACTTGAACGGCGGAAAACTCTCCTTTTGCCAGAGGAAAAACCGTCCCAAAAACTGGCAGAGACGTGATCTGTGTAACTCAGAGACGCTTTATCGTTAGCGAAATACCGCAACCGTACTCTTTATTAATAGACGTTAGAAAAAGAAAAAAGCTATGCGCGACTAAGTTCTAATCCGTCACAATGATTGAGATTGATATTTCTTGTTGTATAAACCCAATGGCTTCTCTAATTAATCTGTTGTTAAGAAAGAGTACGGCTGCGGTATTTCGCTACCGATAAAGCGTCTCTGAGTTATACAGATCACTTCTCTGCCAGTTTTTGGGACGGTTTTTCCTCTGGCAAAAGGAGAGTTTTTCTGAGAAGATGCATGTTCGCCGTCCAAGTTATTACCTGGCATGCATATATTGTCTAGAAAATTGTATACATAAAAAAGTAACATTTACGAACTTTTCTTGTTACTTTGGTTACTTGTTGTTTTTGTTTTTTCACATTTTTATGTCAATTTCCCCTGAAGAAGGCACCAAAACTAAAAAAGGTAGTATTATTCCAATTATTAGATTACCTATGTATATTAAATATGAAATAACACCAAGCCAATAAAGTCCACAAATGTTGGAATCTCTCGGACATTCTGCTATGGACGATTTCGTTGACCCTCCTCACACCCGATGACAAACGGCGCCGCGCGTCGCTCCACAGCGTCTCTTGCGACGCCTCGGAAGAACAATAAACGATACAGTTAACCCGCGGACCAGGCGCCATGACACTTCATACCACCAGATGCGACCCCGACATGCTTGATTTATAGATACGAAAAACTACCAAAAACAAGAAATCCTTCACACTCAAGACGAGGTTACAAAATGACTATTATAAAGCTGATTTTCCATTTTAAACACCTATAGCACAATCACCTTTATTTGCAATGGTAATCAGTGTTAATTGTTAAAATTTTTATTGTGTAATTCATATTTACCTTTTAATTTAAAACCGAAAACTGTAAGGACAAAAATTCATAAGTTTCAGCTGGAGTATTGCAAAATTCCTTATCACTACTGCTATCGTTTATTTTCTTGCTCAGCAAGTTAATTGATGTTTATAAATAGTTATATTATTTTCACTTTTAGGTAATCCAAATGATAGCACAGTACTCTGCAAGTGACATAGATTAATCAGACTTGAAATTGTTTTCGTTTTTACTCCTATGATTTAATATAAGTACTTATTAAGTATGTATATCTGTACTTGAATGACACGCGTTATGATACAGGTGAATTTTATAACCAATTTATTGGTTTATAGTTTATTATTTTAATTGCTCGTATTATGAATAGTCGTAGAAAAAATAGTGCCTGCTACTCTTGTATAATGACTATTAATTTATAATTTTATTGCATATATACTATTTTTGACCTATTTACATGTTTACCGATATGGTTTCCAAGGGAGTACGTTTGATTTACTTATCAAGATTTGGATCCTAAAATAAAAAAACTGATGTGGCCAGCACATTACCTTCCGTCAATTCTATGTATTTTGTACAAATCCCATGCCAAAAGTTCCTTGGAAAAAATTCTATAAATACAAATAAAAATATAATACGACATAAACTATATAAATTGCATTTGATACTGACATCTGTCAATTAGAATTATTTGAATATATCTGCAGTTTCCACGGTTATTGCATAGCTGGCTGATTCAAGATATTCTTTTATGTTTATAATAACATAAAATGCCCAAAAAAAATATTTAACTGCGTTTTTTTCAAGAAAAACTGTTAAAAACTTCAAAGAGGGGTTCTTCTGGTTGACCAATTTTAACCAAAATCTAATCAGCTCTTCATATTGATGTAAAGGAGAGGAGTACGAAAGAATTATAATTTTTATGATTGTAATGTTGGAGTTATCGTCGGAGAAATTTTGTCACACACACACACCACATACAAACACACACACATACACACACACACACACACACATAGACCCACAGTCACAAAAACATACATCATCGCAAAACTAGTAAAATCGTATTCTAGGGATCCTAAAACATCTTTATTAATTAAAAACTTACATCACCTAACAAAAAGCATTGGAATAAATATAAATCATTTTTGTATTTAGAAAATAACTACCGATAGTGACAATTTTGACAATATTTTTTAATTTTTTTTCGGTTAATTGCATAAAAATGCTACAAAATATCGTGCAAAAAATATAATAAGCACCCTGTCTTTAATACCTAAATAACTATTAAATAACAATTTATAATTTTTGTGATAGTAGATGGGTAGAAAATAAAACAAATTTCGATTTTAACGTTTTTCAGATTTACAGTTATAAAATTATAATTATTATTACTCACTAACGGACACCGGCGGCTGAGCAACTTTATGTAGTAGTTACAGACAAAAACATTAGATATGATAGAGAAACTTTAAGTAATAGCGTAAATGAGTCACTTGTTTAAATTCTACAATATAAGTTTCAAATTACACCTTTTGTAAATATTATTGAGTGAGTGAAATGAAATCTTATTTCACGGAGAAATACTCATACATAAATATTACATTGTTTGCTGAAATTGAAGTACTCTTGTAATTGTAAACTAAATTAAAACGAATATGGGGTAGACTTAAATCTTGATAATCAATTATGAACAGAGCATAAATATATTTCATGGCAAGGACAAAAGATATAGACCAATTACATGGTTATTAAGGCGGGTAGGGCAGGCAGAAGTTTTGTTCGTGCCTTGAGAAATCCACGTGTTTTGGTTGTTCAACACGCCCAAAATCTAAATAACGTCTGGGGCTGTGTTTTGACGTTCGCATTTTCAACACAAAAGCGGCTTTATTTCACGACTGAACGGGGAGAGGCTTAGAAGTCAAAACCTTACGACTACAGCACACCTGACGCGCATTCTTAACCGCGACACGTCTCACGAGAAACACGACACCACATAAGAATTATTTTTAATTGAAGCAAAGGCAACAATAATATTTGTACATATAGTTATAATTAAATATAGCACTATTCTTTTCAATAAGATGTTTAATACTTCACTATTTTTAATAAAAAAAATCTGTTGTGGCCAGCACAAGACCTCTCGCCATTTCCATATTAGGCTATATAAGTATTGTATTGCACTTCGCTTTCGAACCGAACTGTTTTATAACAAAATATTATAGAACATTATCCAAATATTGTTTTTTATTATATTTAACATGTCTTTTGCACACATATAATTCTAATTATATCTATTTTTCATTGTATGAGGAAGTTTCTAAATGTCAGAGATTGTTCCAATTCATTATCCAGATTGGCGGTATTTCTGATGGATATATGCAGTTTACCACAATTTTACCTATAATTTCAAATATTTAATTAATAAAACAATAAGAAAAATTAAATAAACTTCCCAGAAAAAACTATCAGAATGTCACTAAAAATGTTGATTTTTGACACTGACGTGTCATTTACAAATTATGTTATAAACATTTTAATTTGTCAACTGGTTTCCTTAGTGCCGTAGCCTCTGCGATAAGTTCACTCTATAAATTATAGTGTCTTTATCTCTAAATCTATACAAGATATAATAAAAATTTTAAGTGTATTAAATGAAGAATTTTATGTTCTTCAATATTTAATAAAAAAAACCTCCCGAAAAATTATATTTAGAAGAATTTTTCTAAGAAACTACTACTTCCGGTTGTTCAATTGTTACCAAAATCCTTTCAACTCTTCCCAGGAATGTCAGATTGAGGAAACTGCAGTTAAATATTTTTTAAGTCTTATAGTTTTTGAGGAATCGTGACTACAACATCCAGACATACATACATACACACACACACAAACACACACACACACACACACACACACACACACACACACAGACATCATTTTAAAAATATTAGAATCGGAGATTCTAGGGACCTTAAATCGTGCTTATTTAATAAAATCTGGATATGCGAATTTTTGCACGAATCCAATACCTCTCTTAGCAAGAGGTAAAAAGGATAGTTGATATTTTACCGGAAAAACTTTAAAACATGGTATTTTAATTTCAACAAGGACTGTAGGTAACAATTTCCAAATTTTCGATTAATTCAATGAAGTAATTGGGCTTATAATAAAAAAGCCAAGCATTCAAATTGTTGTTTGATCTAAAATTTTCGCTATCAATGATAAATTATATGTTTCTTAGATATTTTTTGAATTAATTTTAAATTGGTAATTTTGTTGCTATAAATAAAAAATTAGATAGTATTTAATAATTTATTAGTATAAAATAATATATCAAAAAACAAGATTCATAAGCCATTCTGTTAACTCAAGTTCTTGAGGTAATTTTATATATTTTTTTAAATGCTCTTGTCAAAAATATGACTTGTTTTTTTTTATTAGTTATGTTGGTAAAACTTACGACGAACTTTACATATTTTTAGTTTATATAACATTTATCTGTCAGTTTTTTAAAGCAGTCAAACTACCTCTAGACAACGAAAGGCGCCAAAACAGTGCGTTTATAGATCTTCTTAATGACGTCGTTGTGTGCGCTTATAGACTTAAAAGAAAACCGAAATAGAAAAACCCGATTATTAGAAAATATTTTTGGACCTATCACGTAACTCAGTGGTTACGTTTTAGAAAGTTCTTCGAAATTTTCACCAATCAAATATAAATTTAACTGAAAATTGGATTTTTCATTCCAAATTCCATATCGCTACCAGTTGCTACTAATTTGTTTAACAGGGGTCTCAATTAAATATTGTTTAAAGATAAAAATATAAATATATCATCAGGGTATATTACCTATTACTGGGTGTGCCAGTATCTACAATACATGTAGACATCGGTAATAATGACGATATATTTTTACCGTGTGGGCGCTTACCAGGCGTCACCTCACGGGCACTCATCGCTGGTGGAGTGCACCACAGGGATCACAGTTAGCAATTAGTTTGACTATTTCCTATAATATTTTTTATTATATAAGTTTTTCTCCTAGTAAATAAAACAGGCATTACAATTCAATATAACTACTTCATCTTATTTTCAAATTTATTGAGGTAAACCTTCTTCTAGGTCTCCATTAAAAATTAAATTAAGTGAAGTATTGGCTAGCATTATGAACTCACTTGTATAAAGCTCTATAATTGACATTTAGCCTCATCAGAATATAATGCAAAAGCGTGTTTCACAATAATGACAGGTATTATAAAAATTTATTATAATTCAAAGATGATAATAGTAATTAAGGTACCAAGGATTGTTATAAGGACAATAATGCCTGAGGTCAACAGTGTACTGTCGAGGGCCTCTGGCCCGATGCGAGTACGTTGACCGAAGGCATTATTGTCGTTTAACACCCGTGGTGCCTTCAACGTTTTATGTCTTACTAGAAATTCTTAATAAACATTTTGTCTGACTAGAATTTATCAAACAAAAATAATAAATCACAAAATTTTAATACAACTTACAAAGTAGCCTGTGAATGCGGTATCTAGGTAATATTTTGTTTCTGTAAACAAAGCATTTTTACAAACAAAAATATATTTCTTGTGGTCAATATGAACGAGCAATGTTATTGCTAAGAATAAGAAGTATGCTGGTTTGTATTTGTCATGAAACAAATATGATTACAAACGACTACAATTCACAGTGCTTCTTAAACTTAACTGCACTTTATGTTAGTATCAGTATTATTAACCTCAGTTTGTTGTCAAAATTGCCATAGCAACTTAATACGCCCTAGGGCATTATTTACTCAATAACGGACCTAATGTTGAGGTTGTTATAAAACAATAACATATTAGTAAGACATAATAAAATTAATGTTATTACTATATTTATTTTATATATTGTAATATATTTATGCTATTTAGTCCAGTCATTTGGTAGAAAAATAAGGGTTTATTCCACAAAAGGTCGGGTATTTTTGATTTTTGGATATATTGTATATTTAGGGGTCCTAATAAAAAATGCAAGTTTTCCCCCTCGGGGGCCTTTGGGAAGCACCGCCAACTTGAGAAAAAAGGCGCAAAAAAGCGGTTTTTTCTAAATATCTCTTCACTTATTTGCATTAGGCAAAAATAGTTATTATCTAATTTGTTGACTATAAAATTCTCTACAACTTTTATCTAAAACATTTTTTTTTATAATTAATAGATAGCGAGCTACAGTGCTTTAAACAGAACAATTTTTTTGAAAATTACATGAATGCTTCATTTAAATCATATTTTATTATATTTTTTTTACGTTTTTTTACAAATTACTTTTTGACAATCATTAATTATTATTATTTAACTAATATATAAATATTAATTATTGTTTATAGTTTTTTTTTTCATTCTAAAGATTTTTTATAGTCCAGCAAATTTATGATTTTACCTTAAAGTAATTACAACAAAAGCTTTTTAACGGAATCCAGTCCCAGAAAAGTGCGCTGAATAACATCAATATTTTCCCGAAATCGGAGCATGGGAACCTCCCGCCAATTTGGACAAATGGCGGCATATTCAGGTTTATGGCCATTTGCTTAAAACAATTATGAAAATATTTAAATTACTCAAGAAAACAAACAATATTACGTACTTGATACTTAGTCTAATAGGTTTCACTATTTACAATAGTTTACATTCGACGTGGCATCAAAAGAAGTAAGTTATTGATAACTGTTTTATAAAAATTGTCAACGTTTTTCTGCAAATTTTTAATTTTTCATCCACCACTCTGATCTTGTTAAAGATACGATGATGCGGTTTTAAAATATGAATTCAGCATAAAATTCTCTTTCGTATCGTGTATTACACTATTTTTGCCGATGAACTATTGGCGAGTTACTAACAACTAAAATTCCCATGAAATTCCTCTAAAATTTTAAACATCTGAAAATCGGTTCTTTTTTCATTTTGTCATTCAAAATTTCAACAGGCTTACAGATAACCAATATTAAGTATTTAATAGGTGTCAAAGTGGTTGATGAAAAATTGAGAAAAGAGCCGATTTTCAGATGTTTCAAATTTTAGAGGAATTTCATGTAAGTTTTAGTTGTTAGTAACTCGCCAATTGTTCATCGGCAATAATCGTGTAATACATGATATTAAAGAGAATTTCATGCTGAATTTAAATTTTAAAACCGCGTCATCATATCTTTAACAAGATCAGAGTGGTGGATGAAAAACTAAAAAATTGCAGGAAAACGTGAACAATTTTTATAAAACAGTTATCGATAACTTACTTCTTTCGATGCCACGTCGAATGTAAACTGTTGTAAATAGTGAAACCTATTAGACTAAGGATCAAGTACGTAATATTATTTGTTTTTTGAATAATTTAAATATTTTCATAATTGTTTTAAACAAATGGCCATAAACCTGAATATGCCGCCATTTGTCCAAATTGGCGGGAGGTTCCCATGCTCTGATTACGGGAAAATATTGATATGTTATTCAGCGCACTTTTCTGGGACTGGATTCCGTTAAAAAGCTTTTGTTGTAATTAGTTTAAGGTAAAATCATAAATTTGCTGGACTATAAAAAATCTTTAGAATTAAAAAAAAACTATAAACAATAATTAATATTTATATATATTAGTTAAATAATAATAATTAATGATTGTCAAAAAGTAATTTGTAAAAAAACGTAAAAAAAGTATAATAAAATATGATTTAAATGAAGCATTCATGTAATTTTCAAGACATTTTCTCTGTTTGAAGCACTGTACCTCGCTATCTATTAATTATAGAAAAAAATGTTTTAGATAAAAGTTGTAGAGAATTTTATAGTCAATAAATTAGATAATAACTATTTTTACCTAATGCAAGTAAGTGAAGAGATATTTAGAAAAAAACTCTTTTTTGCGCTTTTTTCCTCAAGTTGGCGGTGTTTCCCGAAGGCCCCCGAGGGGGAAAACTTGCATTTTTTGTTGAGACCTCTAAATATATAACATATCCAAAAATCAAAAATACGCGACCTTTTGCAGGGTAAATCTACCTAATGACTGGACTAATTGTAATATAGTTAGTTTGAACAGAAAATAATATATTCTGATTAAATTTTATACTGGAACTTTGCCTGAAACATATAAATTTTGCTAAAATTTTCTGCTCTGTTCCACCACAAATAACTCCATACTCGATTATGAAAGCTCCTTGTGTATATTATGTGGAAAATATCTAATATCGACCCCATCTAAATGTGATTAATTTGCAGAATTTATTTTTGTGCGCAGTAGATAAGGCTGATGGCTGGATATTTTTCGGTCGGGTAGCCAAAGTCAATCCAGAGAAATGCTTGCTAGATTCGTACATCTCAACTAACGTCAGATTGGACTCCCTGTGTTCTGCTTCCCTAAATCCAGTCATTCCAAATGACTTCATAAAAACGAAATAACCTTGATAAAATTATCAACCAATTTCTATAAATATCTCATGCAGGTTCTCCCTATATCCATTTACTTTACTTAGGGGAGTTATTCCAGTACTGGACCTCGGAAATTTTACCCAAGGGACAAAGGATTTTTATTTATTTAAGTGATAAAATTATCTCTGATTGCAAGAATAAGAATGATGTGTGTAGTTGAAAATTATTGTTAAGTTAATACAAAGTGATCAAAAAGAAATGATGAAAGGGGTAGTATTATTTGACATGTCATTTTGACAATAAATACATATAGGTTATGTCAAAGCAAATACCTGACGGCTAATAAGATTTTTAGTGATTGAATTGCTTTAGATTATTGCTCTATGGGTAATGTAAAATATAAAAGAACATGGGTATAAGAAAAACAACCATTTTAATAAAAATTGTAAATGAACTAAATAAATTTAAATTTTCAAATGTCGCTGTCAACAATAGCAAATTTTTTATTAGTGCTACCAATTTCAAGTAACTTTTATTGCTTTTTTATCACTCTGTGCTTTTTATTAATAATATAAAGTATTTTATTATATGTGAATTTACATATGTACTCAACATGTATGTATATCATTTAAAAGAATTCACTACCCAAATATTCTTTTATTTATTTAACATGTCTTATGCAGACATAAAAATCTAATTATAATATCTATTTTTTCATTGTATGAGGAAGTTCCTAAATTTCTAATATTCTTCCAATACATTAGCAAAATTGGCGGTAATTTTATAGATATATGCATTTTACCTATAATTTTAAATATTTAGTTAATAACACAATAAGAAGTATTACCTAGTACTTCCTAGAAAAGCTTTGTGAATGTCACTCAAACTGTTGGTTTTTGACACTCACTTATCTGTCAATTGCAATCTATGTTATAGTCATTTAAATTTTTTCAACTGTTTTCCTTGGTGTAATTTGTATTATTCTATACATTATATATCTACATCTATAGAAGATATACCTAATAAAAAAATTAATTGTATCAGATCAAGAATTTTATGTTCAAAATTTGTAATAAAATAAATTTCTAAAAAAAATTTTGTTAGCAAAACCCTTGCGGCGGTTCCCATTAATGTCAGAATAAAGAATAGGTGGTTAAACAGGTCTTAAGTTTTATAGTTTTGAGGAATCGTTCTTCCAACACACACACACATACACACACACACACACACACACACACATACACACATACATATACATACAATGCAAAAATCAGATTTTATGGACCTTAGAACGTGCTTATTCACTAAAATCTGGATACGCAATTTCTAACGAATGAAAAAATGAAATTGGCAAGAGGTACAGTGCTGGTCATAACATATGTTTAATATTTCTTTCCGTATGTTTAAAATCATTTAGGCTAATCAGTTAGAAGATGAATAATAAAATAAACTGTTTTCTTAAAATTACTACTTGTCTGCGAAATATACATACATAATAGTATATTATGTGGCAAGTGTGGAGATTGCGACACGAGCCCAAAGCGAGTGTTGCAAACAACCCGAATGTAAAATAGGCTTCATACACGTGTTACATACTATACTTTTTCTACGACCTTGCAATAAAATATATTTTTTCTTCACATTGTCATTCTTTTAACGTAAAGCTTCTGTATTATCGACTTGTGTAATCATGGTTACCAACGTTACGGGTGTTTAACAGCTTTGTTTTATGAAAATACAATTCAGTTTGTAATATTTGAAATAATGAACGGTGCGAGAAAAATCAAACTTCACACATAAAAATTGATACGTGAAGTACTCACTTCACGCACGGGAGTAGAAAAATGCAATTTATATTTTGCCCTCCTGAAGTGTAATGGGAACTTTATAATTGTATACAAAGCAAGTATAACCTACATTTTACGCTTACTGTGTTGTAACTTGTCTAACTATGCGGTAAAATAATCAAAATACACTGGACGTTTATGGGCATTTAGAAAAGAAATCATCTTTACTATAATAAAGTTCATGCAAAAAAGTACTACCTACTTAAGTTATTTTTTTACATTTTCTATATTTAAAATTAATTTATATAAACCAAAATCACGGCATCGACATCTGTCATTATTGTAAAAATCCGCCGTTACCGACATAGTCACCGATCGATATACCTGTCAAATACTCTAGGCGAACATTGCTGAAATGTCAAATATCGACACCTACCTATTATTTATTACGAAGAAAACATGAGCAAATAAATATCAATCATAAACAACGTCTATTATTACAAATAAATTTTCGCTAGAAGAAGTACTCTAATGAAGGTAAGTAAAATCAAATTTGGAAATTGACTTAACCCTAGTATTTTAAACTAACCCTTTTCAGAAGTACAACCTATCTCATTAAAAAAAGTGATTTTCGTTATCGTCGGCCAAAAAAATTGATACAATTCTCGTGCGTGAAGTATTTTACAGCGCTCCAGCTAATAAACAAACCTGTCGCGCTGTAAAATACAACGTACACGCACTCGAATGTAAATAACTATTTTGATACTACTGTTAATATTGATTACAAATTGATCTTAAAATTTATATGCTTATTTATTAATACCGGAAATTATTTAGAATTAATATAATATACCGAAGCTTGTCTTTTTATTTACAATGAAGAAAAGATACAAGCAAGTATAAAGTAAAATTAAATAGTCTTTTTTACTTTGTATCATATTATACTAGTTCATTTAATATAATACTCCTTGTAATGGTTTGTCTACGAATACGCAATTAAAGTTTTGCTTTATCTATAATAACATATCCGCGAAACTATTAGTTACCATAAAATTCGTATTACAGTATTAAGTACAGGTAATAGTAGAAGATAGTTTAATTGTAGTATAATTTCCGGCGAGGTAAATTGGCGCTCTTTCTCTCGTAAATCGCACAGAATCCGGAAGCTAGGTGTCGCTTCCTGTCTTTCCGTCAACCGTGATGCTATTCCGAAAATGACGGCCATTACAGGAGCTATCCTATTGCCTAATTAGAGAGGAAGGGCAGGGGAGGGGATACTTTAAAAGAAACTAAAAGTTTCCTCAACGTAAACTGACAGGGCCTTAATTTGAACGATGAAATAAATTAGGTCTTATCTCCTACCTTCAAAGAGTGCCGGCTTCATTTTCTTTAACACCGTGATCAAGAAGGAAAAGTTTAGATAAGTGACTATCACACCAAGTGGTGTTTTGTTACAAGCTCGTTGGGGGTCAAACTAATCAAACTTGGAACAATCGTTACACGCGGAAGTGGTCATGAATGTCAAAATTTTATGAGTAACAACACAGAAATAAGTAGATGTATAAGAAACTCAAAGACTCTATATAATAGCGTACTATTTAATGTGTGAAAAAATATTCTTGCTATTTCCATTTTGTTGCATAAGTATCGAATTTAACATTTCTTGTACACACAAATAATTTTTATTATATCTATTCTTTCTTTCTATAAGGAATATTGTCCTACTCTTATAAAATGTGCAAGTTGGTTCCAATTCATTGGCGGTATTTCATAATATACATACCTATCTGCAATTTTAAATATTTAATTAATGTACTTACTTCCAATAAAAAGCTTTCAGTAATGTTAGTAAAACTATTGATTTTTGATACTGACATTTATCTGTCAATTACAAACATTTGAATGTGACAGCTGATTTCCTTGATGTAGTCTAGACTGTGCAATTTATTGCAACATATTTTTTTTACCTCTCGCTACCCTTAGTAAGGGAGGTATAGGGATCGTGCTAAAAATCTAATATCGAGATTTTAGTAAATGACCACGTTTTAAGGTCCCTAGAATCCATTTTTAACATTTTCACGATGATGTCTGTATGTGTGTGTGTGTGTGTGTGTGTGTGTGTGTGTGTGTGTGTATGTATGTATGTATGTATGTATGTATGTCTGTATGTGTACGAATTTTGTTTGCACTCTAACTCAAATACTATCATTCAGAAAATTCTGAAACCTTGATGAATGTGACTGACAGTAAATGTCACTGTCAGAAAACTTATCACTTCAAATTAATAATAGTGACATTTTAAAAAGAAAATAGTAAATAAAGCAATAGTTTTCTGCAATGGAACAGTTTGCAGCGTTAGTAAATACGTAGGTAGGTATGTATTTAAATTAATAAAAATTAAATAGCGGGAGGTTTTGTGTTGGCCACTTCAGATTTTTATATTATATTTTCTTTATCTCTAAATCTATAGAAAATATAATACTTTTTATGTGTATTATATGCAGGATTTTATGTTCTTCAATATTTGTAACAACAAAAATTTTCAAAAAATACTATTTAGAAGAATTTTCTTAAAAATTGGTATCAAAACCTTTTCAGCTCTTCCCATTAATGTCATATTGAGGAATATATAGTTAAACAGGTCAAGTACTATAGTTTTTTGAGGAATCGTTTTTCCAACATCCAGACACGCACTCACACGCGCGCGCCTACACACACATACACATACACAGACACTGACGTCATCGAGAAAATGTTATAATTGGACTCTAGGGACCTTAAAACGTATTTATTCAATAAAATCTAGATATGCGATTTTTGGTATGAATCTAAAACCTCTCTAAGCGAGAGATAAAATAATAAAATATCCGATAATAACTATGAACAAAATTTCTGAGTCTCTGTCTAAGGTACTTTATCTATTTTAGACTATAAATAGAACAAGTACCTTTAGGTATCTACATTTAAAAATTACGAGTATTAGGTACATTAATGGTGAGAACCGGTTCCAGTCTGATTTGATTCCAGTAATTATCCGGGTACCCGTTATTTGAATTAATTCTTAGTTCCGAATCCGAAACTATTCTGTTTTGATTTCAGAACCGAAACTAAACGGTTCTGGGACCGAATCATGATTCTCGAACTAAAAAAGTGATCAGTACTCGATTCTGGAACAGTAGCGACAGAGCGCATTCTAGAATTCTATCAAATGAGGCATTTATTTTCGTTTTTGGCCACGAAGCGAAAATTTGCTAGCTAGCTTATCTCAAAATATTCGCTTGCAAGCGTAAGACTCGAAGCGAAAGTATTAAACTGACATCATTATTTTGTATGGAGTATCCTTTGGGAACTTTCATGGGATTCGTAGTCGAGTGAATTTGGTCTTAATGTTCCATATATTTATTTCGATATTAAATATAAACAAGTCATATGTACGTTTCGGGCAAAAATTAGCCCATCTTCAGCTATATAAAATTAAATAAATTGTATTACAATAATGCCAAATAAAAATATGCAATGTTTTCATTCATTATTTTGTCACAATGGGGGATTACGGCTCAATCGAATTAAAGGAAAATAGTAAAAAAATACGAATGTATATACTGAATAACGAATATTAATAAAAAAAATGAAATGGTATAATTGAGATATTTCGGAAATAAAGGGTTTTTTGTTATAACGCTTCGACACTAATATGAAAATATTTTGATTGGCGACCGAGAAACCGCCTATACATGCATTACAAATAGCGTGTTAGGAGGTGGGATTACTACCAATGGAAGTTAAGAAATTCAAATTCGAAAGGAGGGGCTAACATTCCTGTACTACAGTTTCCAAACAGTTTTTATTTTAACATACATTTCTTGCATTAAACTTAATAATTTAAATACACCTGTAATTATAAAGTATGTTATAATATTCATTTATTTTTATGTAAATATAACTTAAAATAGCATATATTTCAAGAACATTTAGGTCCATGATGAAAACAGTTTGATATAAAAACACATAAATGTGACGTCACGTCAATCTTTTCAAAATTCGGGAGACCATAACTCGCTTCTTAATAGGAATTTTTTCACCGGATTTTCATCAATAGTCTTAGTTTTCCTAATATTTTCAGATGAAATTATAAAAAAATGGTGTAATCCCCCATTAGATATCAAAATTGCATGCTGCCGAGATTCGTAAAAGTAAAATCGCTTTCACTTATTTTCTATGATAGAATACTAAAGTGCGTGCCACCTTTACAGAAACTAATCGGTTATTAACCACTTACTAAAAATTAACTAGGTATTTTGTTACAGACTCGAATAACGTCCATAGAAATAATTTGAAAACCGCATATGATAAAATTTGACATGTCTGCAAATTTCACAGGTAATTAACCAATATTCCTAACAAATTCTTAATAATAAAATATTTCTTGTAATGATAATGACAAAATTAAAATAAATAAATGAAGCAATTCAATTAAAAATACGGTTTCAATTAATCCAATTAACCTTTGGTTTAATTATAGGCCTCCTACAAAAAGCCTACTCAGAGCAAGGCCGTATGAAAGATAACTAATTACTATAACCAATAATTTACTTTGCGGTGTAAAAACACATTGTCAATCAAGTCGGACGTAATTACAATTGAAATTGCAATAATTGTTGCATGACATAATTCGCGGCAGTCCTGACAATGAATGGAGGAGAAAAAATGCTGTCGAACGCGGGCATATCGACAGCTGCGATCATTAACGCGTGCAGTTGCACTGCAACCGCAGCGAGACATAATTTCAATAGCTGCAGTGCCGCTACTGCTGTTGCTGCTGTTACATAATACCCCAAACAATTAGATAAATAACGTGAGATATCATTACGCGGCCTGCAGAATTGATAGTTTTAATAAGGCTAGCGCTGATACAGGCACACAATTGTAATGATTTTTCATAGAGTACTCGTATACTCATACAAAAAGTTGAAGCGATGGACTAAATTAATATTCAATGTGTCTTCTGCGTATATCTTTTCTATATGATATTGCAGTAGGTAGATAATGAAAAATAAAGGTTTTCATATATGAAAAGTAATGAAAAATAGGAAACCAGGGCAGATTTAAGTCAAAGTCTATCCTGGGAAGTCTAGCTTAAATATTTATTTTGCAATTTTACTAAGAATGTTCAATACAAAACATATTTTATAAAATATACCTAATGTGAACAAAGAATTTTGTTAAATAATAAAAATTGTGAAGGTCCATTTAAAAAACTCTTTTAAAAAAGTTGTTAACTTTAAAGGCTGGTTTATGTAAGCTGTAACCTTAAGACTTTACCTTTGTATTAGCATTAAACTTCACATTACTCGTCTCGTTCATATACTTCTTAGAGCAAACCAATAAGAGAAGGCCGATAATGTCATTTTTTATCACAAATATATCTACATTAGTTAGTTAATTGTATTAGTTGGTCGCCTTTTTCATTTACTCATTTTTAATCAAGACAATGTCACAGAACTCTTCAAAAATAATAAACGTCAAATCGACAGTTCCGAATTTCGCCAGAATTAAGCTATCATACACGAAACTCTTTTGACTGGTCGGCATTAGCATTTTGTATTAAAATTTTAGAAATTGCCATATTTTAGGGTTACGGCATAAGCATAATGCTAATGTTAAGTGCACGGCTATATATACCGTAGCACTCATTTGTCTATATTCGAATTATTAATGCAAAGTAATAATGCTAATGCTAAGGTAAATGCATAAGTTTACAGCTTTTAAAAACCAGCCTTAATTGTACGTCGGCGTAGAAATTATACTTTTCTAACTTCATCTACTCGTTTATTGAAAGTGATCAGTAACTCTAAAATGTTTTAAATGATATTCGTTAAGACGTAATACTTTTTTATACGCATTCTATGACGTAAGGCTCATTTTGTTCTCAAAAAGTGGACAATAAATTAATATATGAAATATCTTTTGCTTCCAAAGTAAATTTAATTGCTTGAACAAATTTTCAGTTTTCATATTATTATCATATTAAATTCATTGCTCTCAAAAAATCATTTGATCAACTTTTTTAAATTTACTTTGGAAGTAAAATTTAGTCATATACAGTGTGTCTCATTTAGAGGTGCCACCATTGGGATCTCGAGAACTATAAGAGATACGATGTCGGTTAAATGGAACTTTTTATGCGCCTTTGGGAGGCCATCTCAGATGTGCTTTTATTTTTCCAAAAAATCTCATAGGGCACTAGATAATGACGAAAAACTGAATATTGTTGATTTTTTCTTTTTCAAATAACTTCTAAACTATTAATAATTGAGAAAAAAGTTTCAAATATAAAAGATAGATATTTTTATTAACTAACCAGTGGCGTACGAAATAAATTTTTATATTTCTAAATTTTTGAGATATAACACAAACTTATATTTTTTTAAATGGAACCCATATCTGATTTTAGTCTCAAAAAAATAAATATTTTTTTCTCTTTTCAATGATGTAAGGGTATTATGTTTTATATTTGTTTTGCCTTCAAAAATTATTATTTTTTTCTTATTTTGTATTAAATTTACAATTATTTTGAAAATATAGGTAGATTTCTATTTGGAAATACTCCTTGCATTTAAATAATTTATTCCCTTAAAAATATTTGCTCAAAATTCGTATCAAATTAATTTTTATATTTTGTATCAGGTCGCCCTTGGCACATCATAGTGTAATTTGTAATTATGAGTCTAGAATGAAAATATTAAGTAATAAAGGCATAAAACAAATTATTTTGATCAAAAACAATATAATTAATAAAAATAATAATGTTTTTTTGGGAAATAATTAGAAAATTCAGGAAAATAAAGAGAAAAATTAAATTTTAGGAGCAAAACAAATATAAAACATAATAACCCTTACACCATTGAAAAGAGAAAAAAATATTGATTTTTTTGAGACTAAAATCAGATATGGGTTCCATTTAAAAAAATATAAGTTTGTGTTATATCTCGAAAATTTACGGATATGAAAATTTATTTCGTACGCCACTGGTTAGTTAATAAAAATATCTATCTCTTATATTTGAAACGTTTTTCTCAATTACTAATAGGTTAGAAGTTATTTGAGAAAGAAAAAATCAACAATATTCAGTTTTTCGTCATTATCTAGTGTCCTATGAGAATTTTTGAAAAAAAAAAGCACATCTGAGATGACCTCCCAAAGGTGCACAAAAAGTTCCATTTACCCGACATCGTATCTTTTACAGTTCTCGAGATCCCAATGGTGGCACCTCTAAATGGGACACACTGTATAGCCTTTGTCATATTTTTCTACCAGCGGCGGATCCAGCAGGGCGCACGGGGGGTGATTGCCCCCTCTAAGAATATGTTTTAAATATTAATTTCTTTATCTCTTGTTTTTGTATTTGCATTGTTTCTGCTCTTACATGGAGAAACTTTGTTTTCTTTGTTAAATGGTTGAATAATTACTTGGTTTCTAGTTTTACAACTTGGTTTTATTGAAGATGACTGTATTAGCATCTTCAGATCTACAAAGACTCAATTAAAAATCTAGCCATGGACACAGAATATACATGACTAACGTCAACAGAAACGACACTGTTGTATGTATTGCAGTCCGTATGCTCATGGCTATGTGTGCGTGAACTTAGACCAGGGAGGGGTAACCCAAGGAGATTGGGCGCACTCGGGTAGAATATTACAACTATAGTCTATTTGAGAATGACTGGCAGTAATAAATCATTCTGTCAAAGACATTCCAGTGGCGCGCCAATAATTGTTTGCACAGGGATAGTCGAAATGACTAAATTCGGTAGAGAACTATAGTTTTAGGTCTAAGTAAGTATGTAGTATGTATGTAAATATTAAATGTATGCAATATAATAATAATGACTGAGAAAGTTATATTTAAATATTAAAAACTTTTATTTTTAGTAAAAAAACAGATCACTCTACAAATCCTATCTACGTCTGTGACACAGTCCGACGGGGATTATCGGATGGCATTTCTATTGTTCGACAAGTAAGTTTCGTTCCAGGTACAAAGCGTGCGGCTTATTTTGATCATCCTAGTGTAGTTACAACTGATTTTTCTGGTAGTTTTATTTGCCGCATTGCTGGCAAAAATCCAATACTACTCTTGCAAATAATGATTTATTACTGCCAGTCATTCTCAAATAGACTATACCAGACTAGACTATTAGACATAATGCAGGGTGCTATATATTGTTACGTAAAAGGCTTTAAAGATTTAAGTTTTATAGTATTAACATTGATATCAAAATAAATCATCTTTCTTCCTGGACACCTAGGCAAATATTTTACGTACGCCGTAGCTAGCGCGCAAAGGTTGTGTAAAGCGAGCCTGTTGAAAATCAGCAGACTCAAATACACATGTACACGGTAGTGTCGTACCAGTGTCATAGGCGTTTAATATGGAAATCAGATTTTCCTTACGCAAAAGTTACCAATTTAAAACAAAAATGTTTCAAATAAAAGTTGTGGATAATTAAATTCAAATTCTAGGTTACCAAACGTATAATAGCTATTTGTGTATTAAGAGCGCAAAATGCGACATTGTCGATTGAGAGGTTGTTGCCGCGCGACGAAGGAGCGTGGCATTCTCTCGAAATCGACAATGTCCATTTGCGCTCGAAACACACACAAGATTTTTTACAGTCGCCACAATGGGGTCCTCCACCATAACAAAAAATAATAAAATGTACACTTTATACAGTACTGCTCAATAAAAAACGATTGGCTAATACAAAAGATACGGTTTAAACTTAAAAAGGCTTTTAAATGATTATATCGTTACATTAGCCATCTATTCCATTAACAAAAAACCAAAATTAGAGCGTGGAAGCAAGGATTTGTGATGATTTGATGAGTTTTTGTAGCAAAATGTGTGGTTAGTTGTCACGCCTGTCACACTGAAAAAATTAACAAATATTTCAAGGAATTTGTGATTATATAGACATGTATGTGCATTGACTGACTTCTCGCAATTATTTAAGTAACGAAATAACCAATAACTTTATTGTAATCAAAATAAATAGTTAACTAGAGATCAGATGTCAGTATGAACTCGCAACTATCCTACCGCCATCTGTGTACAATCATTCCTATTACTAAACATCACTGTTCACACAATTTATTTTATCGTTATTTTCCATTCTTCTTGAGTTTTTATTCAATCTAATCTAAGCATTTTATACTTTCGTTTTTGTAAATGAATGCCCTATTTCATTTTCACAGCAGTGTGGCATTTTGTTAGGTTATGTTAAATACCGACAGAACATATGTCAAATTGACTTGTGAAAGTGATAAATGTATAACTACAGTGCCATTAGTTCCTAACTGAACATTTTCATTAAGAATGTAGACAAGTGAAATTTCTCAACATTGTATACTTAGAAATTTGGTCAGCGAGCGTTTTTTCTACTTTGTCGCGCATGAGCGGCAAAGTGACATTTTGCGTTGACAAAAGAGAGCGCAAATGGCTACTTTCTATAGTGACTGTAGAAAAAATAAAATCTCATACAAATATATCCGTGTTTTCATTTAATGTGCCTCAGAATGAAATAAAATTCGAAGTGATATTTGTACTTATTTCTTCCCTGAATGTACGCCCCTGTTTCATCTCTCATCTCGTTGTTGGTACCAGGTAGCGAGTTTGGTAATTAAGTAACATTATTCAAGATAATGAACTGAGCTGGGAGAGATAGCAGACGACGATAGCGTCCCTTCAAGGTGTCCAACTCCATCCAAGTCACTGGACGAGCCCTACACACTGCTATTGTTGTTCGCTTTGTTCCCGTGCTTCTTCACACAACGCTGGGATGCGAAATTAAAAGGGGACAGATGTCGGAAGAGAGCGTTTCAGTGTTTAGAAATACAGATGGAGGAGATGATTATCAATAAGATAGGACGTAAGAGGCTTGGATGGTTTGGGAAAAATGTGAGATATCCAAGAAATAGACAGCTTCTAATGGCATTAACAAATATTGGAAAGATAGTGTCAGTGAAGATAAATAGATACAAAAATCGAAAATGACGGATATAAATACAATATCTTAACAAAATCCAGACCAAATGAAAATTGGTAAAACAAAGAAGTCTGTTTGGAAAGGAATATGCAGTGTTGTATGAGTGAATTGTGGTTTTATATCTGTTACAGTATAGTACATAGTTTTGTCTATAGCTGAATTTATTATTTATTAAATTACGAGCCCTGCGTCAAAAGAATTCGCCTGCATCCGTTCCCTTTACAAGGTAGCTACAAATTTATTAATAATGATAGCGCATTTTATGTGAGCAATTAACTAACTCTAATAATTTAAAGTAAGTTTAGGAATAATAATTGAATAAGTGTAATTAATTTCCTTTTATATGAAAAATTATAATAAATAGATGTGGGCGAATTCTTTTGGCGCAGGGCTCGTATTTACAGTATGTCATAATTTACAGAATACGGTGAAAGGTATTTATATACAAATAAAATAGTATAAAAAATTTAAAGACTCCTTAGAATGACATTTGATTCCTATATCAGGTGTCAGGTTAAGTACAGTATGTTAAAAAAAAAAAATACCTAACTCGAAGCAGGCTATGAACAAAGAAACATATGTCAATGTAGTAGTTATTTAACTATCAAGTGCGATAATGAGAGCAGGACGTTTAATTATACACAAAAAAACAAACCTTCTAAATTGTAGTTAAATTAACAAATTATAGTAAAATAAAATATAAAATTAGATTAAATGACTATATTTAGTATTGAACTAAACATAAATAAAGATATTAACTAAATATATATTTAAATTTTCTATTTACTTACCTAATTCATAAGATAAATCACCGAAAATTGTAAGGTAAAAATAATAAAGCCAAAATACAGTAAAATTAAATAAAATAAGTAATTCAAATAACTATTTACATATTTAAATTAACGATTTTTTACAAAATAGTTACTATCTATTTCGGGTTAGTTAAAATGCTAAATTAAGATTTGTAAATTATACTAAATTATTAGACATATTGTTTAATAAAATATTATCTAATTATAATTAGACAAAATTTCAAATCTTTTTTTCTGTGTAGAAACATTTTAACTCGTGAGCGAAGCGAGCGAATTAATTGTTCAGATCATTAATCGCCAATTAACACATGTTTTAGCTACAATATTTTTCCGTTGACCGTATCTTACTTAACTGGAAAATCTAATTTTATTCCATGACAATTTTTTTTTTAGGTTAGTAACGCTTGCCACATAAGTTTTGACAATTGATAAGCAATGGTACTTATGTGATATCTATGGTTATCCACTAAAATCGTTTATTAAGAAAAAAAATCTGATGTGGCCAACACAAAACCTCCCGCTATTTAATTTTATTAATTTAAATACATACCTACGTATTTACTAACGCTGCAAACTGTTCCATTGCAGAAAACTATTGCTTTATTTACTATTTTCTTGTTAAAATGTTACTATTATTAATTTGAAGTGATTAGTTTTTTGACAGTGACATTTACTGTCAGTTACATTCATTTGAAATATGAACTGTGTAACAAAGGAATTGTGTTTATCTTAGGCTTCGCTACTAATAAAAAAAAATATTTTTAAATTTATCTGTAAAATATATAGAAAAAGTATTAATGTATTCCTGTAGAAAATTCAATAATCTTTAGTTCTATATCTATGCCTCCCTTACCAAGGGTAGCGGGAGGTACAAAGTCATGCATTAATGGGTGTCATTAATGAATGATTATCTATACATTAACAAAACCTATTAATAAAGAGTCAAAGGAAAAAGTATATAATTAAATACCAAATTGACACAAGATATTGTCAAAAATTTTATCTAAAGAAAACGAAGCTTATCTTCTTGAATCTTGTTTGAGAAATGGAAATAAATTAGTAAACGTCGAATGGCAATATTCTTTTGCTTCCTGTTATAATTTCAGAAAAAATACAATCCAAGATTAATTTTGACAAGTTGACGTTTGATTTGAATATTGATCAGACTTGCGGCTTTCTGTTCATAGCCTACTCAGAGTTAGCTTATTTTTTTCAATACACCGTAGATTGCAAATAATGAAATGTGATTATTAGAATAGATACAGATTTTAATCCTCTACGATATTTATTTGGAGCATTATTAACAAAAATTAATAGGCCACTTTTGCGTAAGGTAAACCTATTTTATATTCAACGCCTATAGACTGATTTTCGTGTTATACCCGACATGTATATCGATTAAATTAAGTTAGGTTAGAATAGGTTCCTTTAGGTTAGGTTAATTTGGGAAGGTTAAGCTTGATTCATTTTCTTTCTATTATCAATATCTGTGTCATATAAATTCACATACCCAGTAATGAAAAAACCATTATGATAGAATAATTATAAGTGGGTACATATTGACATTTGAAACTAACTAACAAATATCTTTCTCAATATGCTAACAATCTATTTGAGTATCGCGGAATTCCCTGCCTTTTAATTTAACCTCAATAACTGTTGAGTGTTGAATCGTTGAATCCATGAAGAGGCAAATAATCAATTACATAATTCCCGCATTAGGTAAACCCTCAACTGTAGAGAAAATCAATCGCCCTCGCATTCCCTTCTGTTTATACACATAACAATAACACCTGAGAAGGAATGAAATGATACCCGCTCGCCAGAGTTTTATGAGTGGATCTTTGTTTATTTTCAATGTACCGTGGGCGTAATGGAGAAATGTTCCACGCGGATTTCACAGAGATTTATAATTAAAATGGAAGGTAGGTTGTAAATTGGGTTCTCTGGCTGGTGTTAGGTGTGTGGGTGCGATAAATTAATGTTAGATTCGAATTAAACACATTGACATTTCTCTCAACCAACGATCTGCTTGGCTTTCGGTTGGACCCGACCAGTGGCGTGCAAACAGATTTTACCTTTGCAAAGAGAATTCTTAAACTCTTTATTTTAATTGGTTCCTAAATAAAAAATTTACTTTGCACATACTCTACCACTATAAAAATGTAATTTAGAAAGTTTATTTTCATTATAATACATACATACATACATAATCTAAGACCTCTTATACCCTAAAGTGTCGAGGTTTACATGTCTATGCGAGACATTCAATTCTTATATATAAAATTACGCCATTCTTCCCGGTTTCTGGCCATTATCTTTGCTGCGCTCCAACTGGTATTCTCTTCTTCAAGTATCCTTTTGACTGAATTATTCCATGTGGACCTTGGTCTTCCTCTTCTATTCCTCCCAATTGGTCTTGCCTCCCAGATGTTTTTTACTTGTTTATTTTGCTCCATTCTGGTTAGATGTCCGAACCATTGTAGTTTCTTTTGTATCAGAATTTCCTTTGCTGATCGGACTCCTGCTTGCCTTCTAAGGTCTTCATTTCTTCTTTTGTCTATTCTCCTTGCACCAAGTGCTCCCCTTATATATTTCATGTCTGTAGCTTGTAATCTTTTTTGTTGTTTATCTGTTAAGACCCAGTTCTCCCCACTGTGAAGCATTATGGGTAGATAAATTGTCTTATATACAGAGATCTTTGTTTTTATTGAAATATTCTTGTGTTTGAGGAATTTGCTGTATAAAGCTTTGTATACTCTGTTTGCCGCCTGCGTTCTCTTATTTAATTCCTCGTCAATTGTTCCCTTTGAACTGATTATACTCCCCAAGTAAACATATGAGTTGACTTGCTCAATTAGTTCATTATTTAGGGTAATTTTAATAACACTTGGCTTGTTACCAATTACCATGCATTTGGTTTTTTCTGTATTTAAGGTGAGGTTGTGTATGGCCAATGAATTGGCACTAATTTCAAGGTTTTTCTGAAGATTCTTTTCTGTATTAGCAAATAACACAATGTCATCTGCGTACGCACATAGTTCCAGATAGATGGGTTGAAGATTTTTATAGCCCACTAAAAATTTTTCCATTGTTAATTGGGCCTCTTTTATTGCATCATCTAATGCACATATGAAGAGTAATGGGCTTAAAACGCTACCTTGCCTAACTCCTTCATTGTTGGTAAACTTTTCCGAGAGCCGGTTGAATGTTCTGACTTGATTACTTGTTGTGTTATATATACTTTTGATAGCTTCAATTAGTTCTGGTGCTACGTTTTTACTTTTTAAACTTTCCCAAATTTTATTTCTGCTGATTGTGTCAAATGCTTTCCTCATGTCTAAAAAACATAGGTATATTTCTTTGTTTTTAGCTAAAGTTTTCTCTACGATTTGCTGTAATGTGAATATATGATCTTGTATAGAATGAGCTGGTCTGAAGCCACTTTGTACACTTGCAAGTTGAGGTTCTATTACTTTCCTTAATCTTGACTCTAGAATTCCCTCATATATTTTTAAACTGGTACATAATAGCGTAATTCCTCTATAGTTAGAACAATTTTTGGAGTCTCCTTTCTTGTAAATGGGTAGGATGATGCCCGTGTTCCATTCAATTGGTATTATTTTCTTACTCCAGCATAAATTCAGTATTTGCAAGAATACTTGTTTCCCTTCCTCGCCCATATATTTTAATAGTTCAGGTGCAATTTCATCTCTACCAGGTGCTTTCCCTGCTTTGATTTTCCTAATTTGTTCATTTAGTTCTGCCATTGTTATGGGCTCTTTAGTATGAGATACATTGTTCCACGTAATCGTTCTTTCTTCAGTTGTATGGTTTTCTGTTTTATTACTGCCATTTGTGTCTGAATTTAATAGCTCCTCAAAGTATTCACGCCATCTTTGTAGAATACTATCTTCCTCTGTCAGTATATCTCCACTTTTTGATTTAATTTGATGTAATGTAGTGCTTGGGCTATTTCTAAAATTTTTGATAGCTTTATAAAACATTTTTTGATTTTCTTTGCTATTATCTTCTAGCTTCTTTCCAAACTCCTCCCAGGATGCTAATTTTGCTTGTGAGATAATTTTCTTTGTTTCAGTTCGTTGTTTCTTATATTGTTCGTAGGCTATTTCGTTTCTTTGTTGAAGGTGCAGCTTCCACAGTCTTTTTTTTTCTTTAACTGCATTCTTCACTTCATCATTCCACCAAGGTGTCGCTTTTTTACCATATCTCATTCTGCTACAGCCGCAGGTTCTTTTCGCTGCTCTTTTTAAACCTTCTCTGAACTCAGCCCATATATCTTCTAGATTGCTATTTGTACTATTATTTAATTTAGTTAATTCTGTTGCAACCTGTTCTTGGTATCGGGCTCTGCTCTCTAGTTCATTTAGTTTGTGTGCTTTAATTTTGTCTTTGGTTATTTCTTTGTGTTCATACTTTTGTTGTTCTGCTTCTACATCTCCTCTAAAGTTGGATTGGACTAGAAAATGGTCGCTTCCAATTTCGTAACCACGCTTAACTCTGGTATCCCTCACATCCTGTCTGTTCCTTTGTTCTATGATTACATAATCTATTATTGATCTCTCATTTCGACTCTTTACTTCTCGTGTGTATTTGTGAATATCTCTGTGTGCGAAAAATGTATTTGTTATGATAAGCTCATTATCGTTGCAAAACTCGATTAACTTCTTTCCATTATTGTTCAATTTTTCTTCTCCATGTTTACCAATTACGCCGTTCCATAATTTTGCTTCGTTGCCCACTCTGGCGTTCAGGTCTCCGGCAATTATTAATTTTCCTGCACACATTGCGCACGTTAATTGTAGTGTCTCCCAGAAACGATCTTTTTCTGCTATAATTTCATCTTCTGAGGGACCGTATGCTATTACTAGTGTGAGTAGATCTTTCCCCTTTTTAACGTCTATTTTTAAAATTCTTTCATTTACATATTCCCAATTACTAATATCTTTCACTATGCTGTCCCTTATTATACATGCTACCCCAGCTCTCGCTCTTTCCTTTTCTCCTACTCCGCTAAAAATCCAAAGATGTTCATTGCCCAACCTTTTATTGCCTACTCCTTTCATTTTGGTCTCTGTTACTGCTAGTATCATTATATTTCCTTTTTCGAAATTTTCATTTAACTCTTGTTCTTTACCATTAATCCCTTGCACGTTCCACGTGGCTATGATCCAATTTTTATCCCTTTGTTTTTTGTTTTCCTTTAATATATTTTCCACTAACCCCAAATTACTTATCTTACAATTATATTTATTACTATTGTTGCTTATCTTATTATTTGCATTGTTTTGTTCTATATT
The DNA here is from genome assembly GCA_943142095.1 of Ophonus ardosiacus. Classification (NCBI taxonomy): domain Eukaryota; kingdom Metazoa; phylum Arthropoda; class Insecta; order Coleoptera; family Carabidae; genus Ophonus; species Ophonus ardosiacus. The sequence goes on along the minus strand of OW964830.1, from coordinate 8,163,768 downwards.
TTTCCTTGGTTTTTTGGAAAATTTTCCCTGTTTCTAATTGCTTCTCTTAATGCATTATTTTCTGTATCCCATGTCCATAATATTCCATTTATAATTAATTTTTTATACCCTATTTTAAATGTATTTCCTTTTTTCCTTTCCTCTTGGCCTCTTTCCCAAATAGAATCTTGTATTTGTTTTTCATTCTTTGTTAAATCACTGTTTATGTATATTTTCTCATTTTTCCAGTTCCTCAATTTATTTTTATTCTTTAGTATCTTGATTTTATCCTCCAAATTTTTCATTTCCAAAACATATGTTTTATTTCCAATTTTCCTTGCATTTTTTACTCCGATATCTACACTCAGTGCATTTTTAAAGAGATTTTCCGACACTTCTTTTATTTCTGCACTGTCATTAGTTTCTGTTTTTATTCCAGATATAATTAGGTTGTTCTTTTTCTTTTCTCTCTCTAGATATTCTACTCTCTCGTTAAGTTCATTGATTTGTTTCTTCATTAGTATGTTTTCCTGCTGTATTTCCATCATTAACTCTTGATCTTTTGTCTGGTTTAATTTAATTTCTTGAATTTCCTTCATCAGTTTATCGAACATCACCTTTATCTCGTCCATTCCCCTTTTATCCTGCTTTTCTCGTGATTTCCCCGGAGATCTTTTTGTTAGTTTACTTTTCTTAAAAGGGAATGAATTTTCTTGTTCCCTTTTCCGTTTAAAATCTTCACTTGATAACTCTTCACTTTCCCAGTCGCTCATCCCCTGAATACGACTCTGCCTTTTGTTAATAGTCAACGTGCGCAAGCGTTAAGCATATGACTCGGATCGACTCCTCGAAGGTCACACACTTCTCAGCGCGCATTTAAATTATTTCATGCAATTAAAAGTGACTTGCTGTTCTTTAAGAATTATATATATTTATCAGTTAGAATTCACTTACTATTCAACACTTTTCCTACACTCTTAGTGCTCGTAGACGCTCAAAAATGAGTTAGTTTACGGAGCTAATCATAACCGCTTGTCACTATTAGACACCAGAGCATTCATTATAATACTGTCTTTAAACACAAAATGATCTGTAGAACTTGCTTTAATAGTGAAAGTGATAAATAAAAGGGTGTTATTATTATGACAAATAAAAGTAGATAGATTTGTTAGTAATTTTGAAAAAAGAGAGAAGAGTAAGAGGAAACTTTTTCACAGAATGTATTAAAAAATATAAAAATACGTAAAGCAGAGATGTAATAAGAATTTTCCGACGACCACTACGAAAAGTACATAAATTCACACGCTAAACTATTACTGAAAGTTGGTCATTGCACATCACTACCAAAGCTGTGTGAAATGAAACCTCGTTAGCCAATCAGATGCGTCCGCAACTGTGTGAAATGATTTTATCACACACTGCGATAACTGAGCGAACTAACCTAAAAATTTGTATGTAAAAATTTGACAGTTGCAAATAATTTGCTAAATTTACACGGATTAAGAAAGATGGACCCTGATTTATCAGATTTTAACATAATTTTTGGTGAATTCTAATAGCAATGATGTAAACATAATCTGTTTTAATATTTTTTATGAAAATTTTATATTGTTTTATTTTTTGTGGTCGTCGGAAAAATATCGTGTACAACATGTGCTGAAAGGGTATTTCACACTCACGTGATTAAACCACTCGAATTCGGCTCGTGGCTCAAACTTCACAGTTGTGTGAAATATCCAACTTTCAGCACTAGTTATACAATATACTATTTTATGTCTACCAGAAATGGTCAATATGTACTATATTTGTATGTATAGTCTAAGTTCCAATTCACAATAAGCGTAATTGTAAGAAATACGTAAGAAAATACATAAAGGTAAAGTTGAATCAATGGTTTTCAGTGGCCGTGTTCAAAATGCCATTACATATTTCTTATACTTATGTACCCGCATAAAGGCCACGTAACAAAAAACGTAAATTTGAAATCAGCTCAACTTTACGTAAAAATTACATATAATTTAGTATGGCATGACATCTGTCACATTTTTTGATTTTCACTTTTAAATATTTTAATTTTTTTGTCATTATATAAATATAATATGGTTTTTCTCTATATTAAGAAACTATAGCCCAGAATGGTAATATATTTCTAATTCAAATGACAGCCAGAACTATTAAGAAAAATCAATCATGACAAAAGTTACTATATTTTATATTTTTATGTTACCGTCATTGTCAACATTCGTAATTCTTTGCGAATTTTTTTCTTACGCGCTTCTTAGGCTTACGCTCATTGTTAATTGGGGTTAATATGAAATTCATGCTGAAAAACACATATCCAAATTTTAGTAAATAAGCACGATCTAATCTCACTAGATTTCGATTTTATCATTTTTACAATGATGTCTGTGTGTGACGTGTGAGTGTGTGTGTGTGTGTGTGTGTGTGTGTGTGTGTGTGTGTGTGTGAGTGTGTGTGTGTGTGATTGGATATTTGAGGGACTGAGGGGCGGTTTCTCAAATTCGATAAAACAGAAGTCTACTTTAACTTAATAACTACGTATTCTTTAATCTGACATTAATGAGAAGAGTTGAAAAGATTTTGGTAACAATTAGACAACCAAAAGTAGAATTTTTTTTTAAAAAAAACTTCTAAATTCTCTATCCGATACATGGGTCCCGTGGCCGCGTGCCAGAGTGTCTGGTCGTGAACCTGGGGGAACCGGGTTCGATCCCGACAGACGCCAAATATTTCCAATTTTAAATAGCACAAAAGTGACCCCTGTGGTGCACTCTCCAAGCGCCCACACGGTAAAATATATCGTCATCATTATCGATGTCTACATGTGTTGTAGATACTGGCACACCCAGAAATGGGTAATATGCCGTGATGATATATTTATTTATTTATATCCGATACATTAAACATTTTTGTTATATTTTCTATAGATTTAAAGTTAGAGTATTATAAATATATAAAATAATCCCTTGTAATAAATTTCTCAGCCCTAACAACTCCATGGAAACCAGTTGAAAAATTAAAATGTTTGTAATTGACAGAATATGTCAGTATCAAAAATCCAAATACATTACTGCTGGCTATTTTGGGACGCTCATTCAATATTTCTTATTTTATTATTAATTAAATATTAAAAATTATAGATACATATATCACATATCAGTGCAAAAAAACTTACAACTGGAAAAACAGCAGGACAGAATACAGTGGAAGAATATTTCAAGAGAAGCAATGGGCCTACACGGCCTGGCGAGCTGAGTATTATTATTATATTACATATACGCTTCAGAAATAACGCTAATATCGTCAATGAATTTTAAGAATCTTGAACATTTAGACATGTAGGAAGAAACTTAATTATAGAATGAATTAAAAAATATAAAAATATATATATACAATAGACGTAATTAGAATTTTTGTACGTGTACCATAAATGTTAAATACAATGTAACCAATATGGAAATAGCGAGAGGTCTTCTGATGGCCACAACAGATTTTTTTTATAGTGAAATATTAAAAGTCAATGATATGTCATTTAATTAAATTGATATATTGTTGTGTTATTAAAATTTCTAGAAAGTAATAAAAAAAATTAATGAAAATAGCACATGCTTGTTCAGGGGCTTAAAATTTAAAATCGACGCAAAAATTGAGAAATACATTGCAAATTTTTTAAATAAACTCGGACTTTCTACAACTTGGACAACTTCTTTATACTGACGCAAAAAAAATACAAATATAAAACAGGGTTTACTGTGTATTACATTTACAGACTTTTCCTTAATTTTTATGAAAATAACAACACTTGTTTGCTAATTTCGTTTTATTTTGAAACATAAATGAATAAATAAATATAAATATATCATCACGGCATATTACCCATTACTGGGTGTGCCAGTATCTACAACGCATGTAGACATCGGTAATGATGACGATATATTTTACCGTGTGGGCGCTTACCAGACGTCACCTCACGGGCACTCATAGCTGGTGTGGAGAGTGCACCACAGGGGTCACTTTTGTGCCATTTAAAATTCTAAATATTTGGCATCGGTCGGGATCGAACCCGGTACCCCCAGGTTCCCGACCAGACACTCAGGCACGAGGCCACGGGACCCCATAGATTTATTAATCTAATTTAAATCGTTGTTGTGTTTTTTTGGCCACCAGTCCTATACAACATGTATCTACAGATCTGTCTACGAGATCTCCCACTCACAACACGAAACTTGACATCATTATATATTTATAATTTAGCCCAATTATGTCAACTCCTCAAACTCAACTATCGATAACATTTTTTTCTGTTTTGATTCCAAGAACTTTCACCCCCGTCCCTGGTGGTCCGCACCAACACTATCACTTCCCGGGGCGACAGTGCGACACCCAAATTAATGAGCAGACACTTCTCACTGCCGGGCGTTGTCGGCTCCACTTCATCTATTGTATTTTTCTCTCTTCTCTTCTCTTTCCTCCACTCGATAACTCTATATTACAGCCGCGGAAATCGGTCATTTCAGATGAAGAGCAAAGTAATGATTCGGATTGATTGGAGATGTTCAGGTGCGGTAAATGGGACACTAATTAATTGAGATGATTGTCTTTATTATAAAACGGCAATTGCTGATGTTGTGATTGAGGTTAGGAGTGTTTTGATAAAAGGAATGGAGGGTTAAATTGCGAGAAGCGAAATTTAGGGAGCAATGATATCTGAGGAAATCTATAAATTAGCAGTAAATATTGCAAGTAGACGAAGAATTTTTGAATTAAAATTTTTTTTTAAATTAATACACATATGTTGTGTTAATTTTCAGCCATATTGGAAGTGAAGATTGGAAAAGCAAATAAATAAGACCGATATTGACGTAAGTCCTTGATTTTTTAATTATGGAAACAAAGAATTTGCATTAAACTTTGTGTTAAAATGGAATAAATGTTGCAGAAGGATTTTGGCGAGTCTGCTATGAAGAACCAAATGTTTGTGATTTCAAAAAGATTGAGAAAACGTCGAAGATATCGAGAGGACGGTCTAGCTGCCTAGCACATCACCAGGGATGAAAACATTAATGAAAATTTTTCTTCATAATTGCCGAATCACTATTATATACATTACCTGGTAGTTTTGCGCAAATTACGAGAGGCAAACTGGCAAAAAGCGACTAAAAAACACACAGTATTGGAAGAATGGAAAATAATCGGATACGCAATCAAGCAAAATTTATTTATTTCCTGGTCTACGTTTCGACTGTACTGCATTCTTCAGGGCTAGAAATGGTCAGTTGTAAAAAGATTTCTAGCCCTGAAGAAACCAATCACGACGCGACGTATTACAACCCTTAACACTACAATGCTTTAATTTTTCCAATATTATATATTTAATTACAAAGTCTACATGATCATACATTTATTTACCTATATGCATTCTTAAGGCAATATAAATGTATTTATCAAAATAATTATAATTACATTAATCTAGTTTTGATCATTACAAATGAATTATCAATTCGATTTAATTTGATGCTTCAAATTATATATTAATATTATATTTCATAAAATAGAAGCTAAGAAGCTATTCTTTGGCAGTAAATTTGATGTTTTGCACAAATTATAGCAACTAACAAGATTTGTTTAATTAGTGCGAGTCAACTTCAAAGCAGATTTGTTCCTGCAAAACCCTAATAATGACATTATTTAGGGCATATAAATTTAGGATTTAGATATGATAAAAGTGCAACATCGGACGCAGCCTTAGTATCGATTGGTGCCATTTATTTTATGGATCTTAAATAGTTACATGTTGGGAAAAATGGGCTTAGGTTGAAATGTATAAGGCTGTGTTTATGTTGGAGCTGCGATAAACTATAAGAGTGGCGATACTAGCGAAGCAGTGAGAATGAATACATAGATTTAAATGTAGGTGTTTACATTGAAGCAGCACGCAAAGCTACGCTTAGGAGCTGAGCAGCGATAAGAGCGTCGAGAATAAATTGAATGTATTTCTACGCTCTCATCGAGGCAAGACAAGTGATGCAGCGATATCTCGATTTTTTTTACATTACATAAATATTATAAAAATAAAATATTTGTCGGTATAAATAAATATTTTAATTGCCTCTTTTTATTAATTTTTGATTTATTGGGTTTTAGTAAGAAGAAAATGCTATACTATTCAAACACCAGACAGTAAAATAATGTTTTAATTAGTGGTACCCGTTTATTATATTCATGTTGCTTGTAATGTTAATTTAGTTACTATTTCTAATTATAAATTCGAGACTCTCGAGTCGAGATCGAAAGAAAGTAAGGAAAAATATGACGAGACAGGATGCAGAGAAATCTCGGCCTCGAGTAAATTGTTTCGCGGCAACATTATGCAAGACGCTACACTAGAGATGAAGGTGGACAAATTAATTAGCGAAGTATTTGTTAGATCTACATTATGGGATCAAACAAATAAAAACCATCACAACAGATATGTGCTGGATAAATTATGGGATGAAGTGGCGAGTAGTTTGAACTCAACAAGTAAGGGGATATGTTTATTTATATTAATTGTAGGTTACAGTACATTTTGTCAAAAATTGTATGTCATTTACTATAGGATTGTGACACAAGTAAGTTTTAAATAAATCACGAATATTTTGTGCAACCAGGGTTGGTCTACCATTCATTAGTTGTGGTATTTGATTGTTTTGGAATATTTAATGTATCTTCTAAATGATGTTCAATACCTTCCATGTCAATGATTGTGTTATGTAGGACACAAATAGCTTTAGCAATATTGTCAGCAACATTTATATCAGTTTCTGTCGTTGCTCTTATCGTCGCTCTTATAGCTTTTATCGCAGCTCTAATATAAACACATCAAAGAAAGATAGTTTTGCTTCGCTTTTATCGCTGCTCTTATCGTCGCTCTTATAGCTTTTATCGCAGCTCCAACGTATTCACACCCTAAGACATTGATTTATAAATTTTTTATAAGCGACAGATCTATAACTTTATAGAACTCTAAGAGAATACCTAGAATCCCACTATTCGTTTACTTTTTTATTTTTTTCATTGTAAGTTGATAACACATTTTATTCAGAATAGACTAGTAGGTAAATTGAATCTACTGATCATGTTTGGGTATGTAAAGCGAGCATCTTTCGAGCACCTTTCAAGGAGGAACGCTCCACCTTTGCATTAGTACATCCTGGGCCGGTAACCAGTCTAATCCAATCCAACATGAACGTCGTCATATCTAGCCAGGAACAAGAACAGAATCACAGATTATCATAATCAAATACCGGCAGGTTAAATCAAATTACGCCGAATTAACGTGAAACCCTTAACTAACTGGCAGTTCCGTGTAACTAGCGCAGTATGCTGGTATGCCGGATCTGTCGTCACTGTACGTGCGTGAGTGTAATCGCCTAACCACGTTACGCGCTCTTTGCTCCGGAAGGAGACATGCACAGAGGAAATTCTGCAACGGAACTTGGCTCAAGACTAACACGAAAAATATTACACGGTTATTTTGAACGATAATGAATTATTATTTAACAAATTATAATTATTTCTGGGAGGTTAAGAGCCATTAGAGTCTTTAAATTTAATCCTCTAATTTCTGACAATTGAATTTTTTTAATGAGCCTGTTTCACATTTTTCAAAAACTATTTTAAATGAAAGTTTATGCAATGATTTTCTTAGTAATAATTTTTATTTTAATAATTTGTTGTTATTTGTGGAAATAATTAAATAAAAAGATTGGCGTCCTGAAAAACTACCCCCCACTCCTGTAACGTAGAAGTACATACATTAAATCATTAATAGCCAATAGGAAAATAGTTTTTACATCACCTACGTTTATTCATCATTTTTCAAAAACTATTTTAAATGAAAGTTTATGCAATGATTTTCAGCTATAATATCCCGAGGACATTGATAATTACGAAATAATTTTATGACAGTTACCGAAAGCGCGTTGCTTGGCAACAGCCCGACGCCGAAGGCGGAGGTGGTGTTACCTAAAAGCAACGTGCTTGAGGAAGTGTGATAAAATTATAAGTATTTATGAATGATCGAGGGGTATTCGGTAAGAAAATTTTGTGCATTTTTAACATTAAATTTGCCTAAAATTTGTATTTGACAGAATTTTTGTGTCTAACATAGCCCAGTAGATGTCACTGGTAGTTATGAACGTGAATGTGGCTATGAATATGTTCACTGTTCAGTATGAAGTGTGCAGTGAAAATGAGACCGCTTTGAGTGAGAGTGAGACCAAAGAGAAGAAGATAAGACATACAAAAGTCCATAAATATTCTTCACATTTAGTTTTTTATTTAATACAGTATTTTTTGATGTGTTTTCTTCTATAATTTTGTTGATTAAATCATCATTTTCATTGACAGCGTGAAAATGACATTTTTAAATTAAAACGGTTAATCTTTAATTATATGTCAAAAACTGTTTGTTACTTAGCAACTTAGTGACATAAGTGATAATTGTCTTAGGATAATTATCAGTGTAAGTTTGTTTTGATTGGTTACTTTCGCACACGTGGTCAGCAATAAAGGGATTCAATTGGATAATTTTTTAACCAAAAAATTTTCTTAATAATAATTTTTATTTTAATAATTTGTTGTTATTTGTGGAAATAATTAAATAAAAAGATTGGCGTCCTGAAAAACTACCCCCCACTCCTATAACGTAGAAGTACATACATTAAATCATTAATAGCCAATAGGAAAATAGTTTTTCCATCACCTACGTTTATTCATATCATTTATATAAATAAACGTAGGCTAAAGTTTGTCACATGTTAATAAAAAATCTTTTAATTTAACTTTTGACGCCTACATTGCTCATTGTAATTGAATAATAAAGTAATAATGGCTAATTCAAATTACACTCAAGCTAAGTCGGACAATATAGGATATAGGATATGTATCTCTATGTCGAGAAAAAAATATCTGTATAGTCAGATGTAAAGATTGCCCTGAACATAAAGTGAAGCAACAAAAATATACTGTTATCTTGAAGATGGATGAAAGTTGAAATGATCTTCACAAACATGAAGACACGATTTTTCTGACAAATTATCAGCTCATCAACCTACTGCTTCAAGCTACAGTTTTCTTTTCTTCGCATCTTTTGGCAAATTTATAAACTCTATAGTAGGTTTGTTCCTAACAGTATTTTTGCAAGAAGGCACGATACAATATCGTAAATTACTCATTTTATTTTGAACTTTTTATTACCTACATATTATACAACTTGAACCAATCTAAAAATTTGACACTTGTTTGACAACTTGGACAATACACTTGACATCTTAGAACCGCTGAAGATGTATGTACTCTGACGTCACATTCTGTTTCAGATCACGTGACTTATTCAAAATTTTATTCAAATTTCAAAAATTAATTGTAAATTATCTAAAGGATATTTCGTGATATTTTCAAATTTGAGGTTCTTTAAAGAACAATATCTTTTAAAATTTAATACTTAGAAGTCACATAAAATTTCTTGCAACAGCCCTATAAATAAATATATCATCACTTACACAAATAATAAATTGTGTTTAATTGTTCTTTTTACTAATATTCATTATACCACAGTCTATCGTAATATCGTCATTTTAAACAAATAATTAACTAAACATTGAACAAAATTATGTGGAAAATATTATTGTTTATATAAATAATTAAAGTGTATTTGCATCAGAAATTGCTCCAGGATAATTGCTAATTAGAGAGATACAATGTAATGTGATATATCATTCTGTGTATTCAACAACATTGTATATTTACAAACATATATGGAGATCGGTTTCCATTTTGAATTAAAACCTTCATGCACAACGACCATGATGAAATTCAATCATTCATATTAATGTCCACTGCACAATTATATCTGATAGTTGTATTGGTTTGACATTGCTTAAATACACCTTGGAATACCATTAAATTAATTGAACAACCCTACATTAATATTTCATTTCAATACTAACATCATACATAAAACATATCATATTGTTCGTCTCAATAATTACAGCTCAGGAATTTCCCTACAGTGACATGTTCTCGTCATATGGTCTTCGCGGATTGTAAGGTTTGTTTCAGAATTTGTAATATGGTTTGGTATAGACAAAATCTTCATTCCTGCAACAATTTTTGATTTTGAAGTATAAAATAATTTTAGTAAAAACATATAAACACGTTACCAGAATCAGAAATTGAAGACCTTGAAACAAAAAGGGGATAAGTCAAAATTCTCACTTTTGTACAAAAAAAGCGAAAAATGAAAACAAAAAGAAAAATATTGTTTTTGAACTTATTCTCATGGATTAAAGTATAATTTAGCTTTAGCAGAGAATGGGAATTTGAAAGTTTGCTAATAAAAAATAAGATTGTTTTCGCAAAAAATTATAATTTGATGCAAAAGTGGGATACATTGTATAAAAAATAACTGTTATTATTACAGACAATTATATACCGTTTACAGCGATATTAATGTAAATACAATGCTAAATATTTTAATCTTTGTCGTAAACTGATACGAACTTGTACGAACGTGTCTGTACAGAATGCAATAACAATATGAGACTTTGGTGCAAAAATGGTATAAGTTAAAGTGATTTATTTATTGTATGCTTATAATGCCCAGTTGCACCACTAACACTTAAATTTTAAGCTTGGCTTTATTCGGTTAGTCAATTCAATTTTACACTATAATTAAAAAATTATGCAATAGGCACTAACATCAATTTATTAGGTTAACTGAATGAAGCCAAATTTAAATTTTAAGTGTTGGTGATGCAAATGCCCATAACTCCGTTAAATTTCATTAGATTTACATCCTTTTCCAAAAACTAAAACAGCGCAACGAGTGCTAGTACTACGAAACGTAGAAAAAATTTCTACTTCGCCGATTTTGGTGTAAGCTCTTTTTTGCACCAATGTCTTCAATTGTATTACATTGTTAACGGGTATAAGTTATTCTAGCAAATTCCACTAACGAATTTTGCTAGAATATGCCAGGAATTTAGGGATCCCGAATATAAACGATGGGGGCGGAAATTGCCGAGCTAGTACCATAAGAATGGTCGAGATGCCCATGGGTAATTATGTGCGTGCAAACGTTCGTGCAAAAGAGTCTTAAGTTATATAGAACTAGTGATAATCAGATAGTGGTTAAGTATTTTCATGTAGGTAGTCTATAGATATTTCCTGGCTAAATTGTAAATCCGTGGACCCTAGACATCTAATAAAACAATGCCAGATTGTCGAATCCTCGTTGACTTAGCATTATTTTACAATTTGGTTAGTCCTTTTATAAAACGTCTGAGCGTTTTATGAAACGACTAACAACTTACGGGCACATTGCAAAATGATCACCATTGCAATTTATCTAAACATGCTTTAAAGTAACGTAACCTGACGCATAAACTCCGCGTTTAGAAAATTTGGGTCGAGTTTTGTACGTTAGGTTTAGGTTAGGTTATGTTAAGGCATATTTAAAGAAATATCTTGCCTAAATGAATAAAAAAACTCATCATTTTGCTACTCGCTCAGTCATCCTGAAAATGATTAGGCGTTGTATAAAGCGACTGATTTTATAATTCACCCAGGACATAACGGAAGTTGAGTTTTAGAAAATAACTAAAATGTTTTCGACAGAACATAAAACTAGAGGTAACTTAATAAATGTGGCCGTAAGCTGTTCGTCATTTTATAAAATAATCTTGCCATGTTTTATAAAATGTATAGGCGTTTCATAAAAAGACGGATTTTAAAATCTGTCTAAAACATGTATAAAGTATATTATTGTTCATATACAATACATGAAATAAATAAGCATTTTAATTTTTAAACAGTAAATAAAATAAAATTTTGATAAATAAATAAATATATCATTACCCATTTCTGGGTGTGCCAGCATCTACAACACATGTAGACATCGGTAATGATGATATATTTTACCGCGTGGGCGCTTACCAAGCGTCATCTCACGGGCACTCATAGCTGGTGTGGAGACTACACCACAGGGATCACTTTTGTGCCATTTAAAATTGGAAATATTTGGCGTCTGTCGGGATCGAACCCGGTTCCCCCGGGTTCGCGATCAGACACTCAGGCAAGCGGCCACGGGACCCCATAAAGTATATACAATACTTTTTAAACAGTAAATAAAATAAAATTTTGATAATAGTATACAAAATCGTTATGCTGTTATTGCTGTTCGTCTTATTAATTTTCTTTCTGAAATATTTAAATTAAATCTAATTTTATTTTTGTTCCGCGAATGTTTGTTTATGAAATCTGGCAGGAATTTCAGAAACATAATTACAGAAGAAATCCAATTAAACATCTGCTTAAAATCGTTACGAATTTCAGTGAAACAGTCGTAATTTTCTAAGGCAGTAAAATTATTTTGCAAGTTGTTACAGTTATTTATAGTTTGATAAATAATTCGTACTTTAATAGCGAAGAAATTCCCTTGCAAGATTATTGATTTTCTTGTTGAACATAAATATGAGTAGATATGCAACATTCCTTTCGTGACACCGCATAAATATACAAAACAAACATGTTTAACTTGGAGACGAACCGCGAGCCTTAATGCAAGTATTTTACAAATCCCGCAACAGCAATGGCGGTCGGCAGTTTAAATCATACCACACTGCGAACTTGTTACAATTTAATTAAGGATAAGCAAATTCTCGCTCGGCAAACACTAAATCCACCTAATAGAATAGCAATTCAAAATATTTCACGCTACAAAATAACTTATTAGGTTATGGTTCGTTCGCTAACAAACTAGACTTGTTATAAGTTTAGAGTTATGCGTTCGAATTTGCAATTTAATTTCTAGCCGCGCTGCAGTGACAAATATCTAGGGAAATATAGTTGTAGAACATAGAGTAAACATGGAATTGTACGATATACTCGTGAAAAGCAAAGCAAAGTGTGATGTGGGTGACGTTGTTCATCAGAATAAAATGTTTTATGTAATTTACTCACATCATAGTTCTACATGTGTTTGATATCTCCGTTAACTTGCATTGTACAATAAAGTTAATTGTTAATATGTACTATGAAAAATAAAAAGTGCTTCGATATTCAATTAATGTAAGGGTACCATGGAATTTTGATTTTGTATAAACAGTATTTTTAACAAAGTATGTCCCAATATTTAATGTTCTCAGAAAGTAATCATTTTGGTTCATTATTTAAGTACTAAAAAATCTGTTGTGGCCAGCACAAGACCTCTTGCCATTTCCATATTAGGCTATAAAGTATTGTGTTGCACTTCGCTATCGAACCGTCGTTTTATAACAAAAAATTATAGAACTTTACCCAAATGTTGTTTTTTTTATATATTTAACATGTCTTCTGCACACATGTAATTCTGATTATATCTATTTTTCATTGTATGAGGAAGTTTCTATATGTTGGAGATTCTTCCAATTCATTAACCAGATTGACGGTATCTCTGATGTTTATATGCATTTACCTATAATTTCAAATATTTCATTAATAAAATAATAAGAAAGATTAAATATATCTCCCAGAAAAAACTATCAGAATGTCACTAATACTGTTGATTTTTGACACTGACATTATGTCATTTACAAACTATGTTATAAACAATTGAATTTGTCAAGTCGTTTCCTTACTGCCTTAGCCTCTGCGATTAGAATATTCTATATATTATAGTGTCTTTATCTCTAAATCTATACAAGATATAATAAAAATTTGAAGTGTATTAGATGGAGAATTTTGTTCTTCAATATTTGTAATAACAAAAATTTCAAAAAAATTATATTTAGAAAAATTTTTCTAAGGAACTATTACTTCCAAAACCTTTTCAGCTCTTCCCAGGAATATCAGATTGAGGAAACTGCATTTAATAATTTTAAGTCTTATAGTTTTTGAGGAATCGTCCCTCCAACATCCAGACACACATACACACATCCACACACACACACACACACACACGCACACATTTTAAAAATGTTATAATCGGATTCTAGGAACCTTAAATCGTGCTTATTCAATAAAATCTGGATATGCGAATTTTAGCATGAATCCAATACCTATCTTAGCGAGAGGTAAAAAACCGAATGCAGGAAAATTAAATATTCAGTTCAAGGGCCGCACATGGCAATACTTCAAATTCTGATATAATTGCACATAAGGAGAATATAAAATTGCGTAGTTTTTATTTAAACGTCAAAACGAGAAAATTTTCACTTGAATTTTTATAATAAAAAGTGAACAAAGACGAAAGTACCCACAGCAACAGAGCAATTGAAATCAGCAAATGTCCTTCACGTAAAATATTTATAATTATTGTAATGTCAAGGTGTAATTATTTTATTTAAATACGTATGTTTGAAGAAAAAATATAACGTACCATTCGGAGCAAAAGTGTCATTGTATGCCTCGCATGCAATAGTCCGACTCGCTAGCGCTCGTCGTGCACACTTACATGCTCGCCACACAATGAATCACTTTTACTCCTAATAACACAATATACTATTATCATTCATCTATAAAGTTAAAAAGTCATCATAGTCCTTTATTGCAATATTATCTATAAGTATTTTATTCATTACAATTTTATGGTCTTTACTCTTTAATATGTCTTAAATACAATCTACTTTAACATTATAACAAAAATCAAATGAAAAACAAAAATGAAACTTGAACATTTTATGGATTTGTACAGAAGTTCAAGGCTTTGACATACATTTTATCTATAAAACTTATAATCGTTAAAGCTACAAAAAGCGTGAGATCGATGCAGTGCACTCGGCTTGGTCGGACTGTAACTACACGATAGAAGATGGGATTTATGACACGTAAAATTGTGAAAATACTGTTATTTATGCCCTTATAAAAATACGAAGAAGGTTCTTTTAGGGCTAATAAAATTTGCGAATTTTCTCTAAGTTTATGTTTGTAATAGTTAGTAACATATCTTTAACTTTATGCTAATAGATTCTTCCTGATTAAAATCGGCAATATTTCAAGGATTGACGCAAAAATCGTATCAAGCAATAAACGTCTTAATTACCATTAAGTTAATTAGTAGGAACTGAAACTAATGTTGCCTAAAAGATTTTAATAGCGTATTCTAAGCCATATATCAATTTGATTCGATTAATTTGAAATAAAAACGTTTTGTGATCTAGAGCTACTCTATTTAATTTATTTTCTGTGTCTCGTGATTGAAGTCTATCTTAATTACTTGACGAAACTAATTAAGTATCATCGTAAGCTTAAAATACTTGAAATACGTTACAAAGTGATTCGTTATTCACTATCATAAGAAATACTTCGTCCAGGTCGACTATTAATATATGTAGGTAGGTATTCGAGAAAAAAATGCAATTATTTAATCGACTTTATTTTGTTCGTTTCATATAATAATCAAAACAATTATTTTTATTTATTATATAATATGATATTTGTAAACGACTGCATAGAATTAAGATGAAATTTAACGAATTCCATAGAAATTAAAGGAATTCACTAGGAATTGAAGGAATTGCCCAGAAAATAACAAGAACTTTAGGGGAATTACCTGCGAATTGGTGGAATTACCTGAGGATTAGTGGAATTACCAGGAATTTAATGGAATTACATGAGAATTAGTGGCATTGGTTAGTTAGTTAGTTAAATTGGCTCCAACATCCAGACACATACACACATATCCACATATATACACAGACATCATCGTAAAACTATTAAAATCGGATTTTAGGGCATTAAAACGTGCTTATTCATTAAAATCTGGATATATGATTTTTAGCATGGATCCAATACCTGTCTTAGTGTGAAGAAAAAATTAAATCCCCATAAGGGGTGCTCAAAACTATTTCTCCAAATGCACTTCAACATTAGCATTACCTAATACACGAAACTTACACTTGGAAAACTCAGCCCGGTTAGTTTGCTATTACATGCTTTTAAGTAGGTTGTACAACAACTGTCCCGCGTTCTGATTTTCTTTTATTTGGAAAATATTGTATAAATCCAATAAAATTATCACATGAATATACATTATGTATACTCATGTATAAATACTCTATAAATGCGTACACTTACGTAACATTCTCTTTACAATCAAATAATATTACTACCAAGTTTATATCTCTACCCATTTTTGAATTATTGCCCCAAAAGTCAATATACCCCACATTTAGATAAAAACTTAAAAATTTTCAAAAATCTAATTTGTATATATCTAGATACATCTCAATGCGCCGATTCCAAATTTTGAAACCGCAGGTCGATATCTCGTTTCGTTCTCAAGATATTTAGATTTAAAATTTTGCTCAAAATTGCCCATTTTTGGGTAATAACCCAAAAATGGGTCAAGATATGAATATGGCGACATCACCACTCGATTCTACGGACAAAATTACATAAGTATACCAATTTTCAGAATTTTTGAACACCACGTACAATCTATAAAGCAAAATAACTGAAAATGGCCAAAAATTGAAAAAAAACTGAGATGTACCCCTTACGATTTTTTCAGATTTTGGCCATTTTCAGGGGTTTTCAAGCTTTTATTAATAAAAAATAAACCGGTTGCACAAAAATTATGAAAATTGCTATACTTATGTATTTTTGTCCGTAGAATCGAATGGTGATGTCGTCATATTCATATCTCGATCCATTTTTGGGTTAATACCCAAAAATGGGCAGTTTTGTGCAAAATTTTAAATCTAAATATCTCGAGAACGAAACGAGTTATCAACCTGCGGTTTCAAAATTTGGAATCAGCACATTGAGAAGTAAAAATTAGATTTTTGAAAATTTTGAAGTTTTTATCTAAAAAATGTGGGGTATATTGACTTTTGGGACAATAATTCAAAAATGGGTAGAGATATAAACTTAGTAGTAATATTATTTGATTGAAAAGAGAACGTTACGTAAGTGTATGGATTTTTAAAGTATAGAGTCTGAATGCAGTGACATTTATTACCACGCAAAAATAATACGAAGAACTTCATTACCGAAAGTCTTGTTAACTTGGGCGAGCAAGAAAAATTTCACATTGATAAAAGTTACAAAAATTTTCATTAAATTAAACTCGATCTCAAATTCTTTTCATAATAATCCTGAAATCAACTCTTCTATACGAAAGAATCCATATAACAAACCACTTGTAAATTTGTATCACATATAAATCAGTGCGTATGTAGCAGTAATTACTAGTGACGTACAGATAACTGTAAATATGGAATTGAGTGAAGAAAAAACTGTAGTCTCCTCGGTTGTATGTGCGAAACAATCCGATATGTGTCAGCGTAGCTTAACCGGCAGATATATCATTGCTAGGCCGGTTCCTATGGCAACGGTGACGTACGTACAGATAACGAGGAACAAGTGAGAGGAACGTGGAGGAATGATCGCACTAAGCCATACTATCAGATCGGATCGGGAAATTAATTGATTAACAACGTAGATGACATCAATGTTAAGTAATACAGAGAATGAACACAAATTGGATGGGTGATGCCATTCTTCAAGCTATACTATTAATTACAATAGATGTACCTAAAATATATTAGTACAAGAGACACTTAATAACTTAACAAAAGAAACAACTGAAAATAACACTACATGTTTTAAATTATTAAAATATCTTTCAGAACTCATATTAATAATTGGAATAATACTACCTTTTTACCTTCCGTCACCTTTAAGTAAGGAAGGTATTGTCTTTGGTCAAAAAATTCGGTGGTGAGTTTTGAATGAATAAGCACGTTTTAGGGTCCCTACAATACGAATATACCATTTTTAAGATGATGTCTGTATGTGTGTGTGTGTGTCCATGTGTGTGTCCGTGTGTGTGTGTGACCGTGTGTGACAATTTTTTCTCCGACGATAACTCCAATACTACAATTCTAAAAATTATAATTCTTTCGTATTCCTCTTCTGTACATCCATATGAAGAGTTGATTAGATTTTGGTTATAATTGATCCACCGGAAGTATTATATATATTAAAGAAAATACTCTTCTCTATACAGTTTGATTATACATTATTATTATTATTATACATACAGAAAAAAGCTTTGCTGTTTATCACGGAAACAGCTGACATAATTATTCAAAAAAAATTAATTGACAGGTGTTAGTTGCAAGTGCAAAACCAAATATAGAAGAAAGTATAGGATCTAAAATTGGTATGTCATAGTGTTGCTCGCAAGTGACACGCAGAGAAAGGCCAAAGAGAAGATGGAACGACATTACTTAGTGTAGTTTATGTTATAATTTTATTGGATTTATAGAACATTTTCAAATGAACTTCTGGTATGGAATTTGTAAAAAATAGTATGTGTTTTTACATGATATTGTATAGGATCTGTTCCAAGGACCTTTTGGTATGGGATTTGTACAAAATACATGGAATTGACGGAAGGTGTTGTGCTGGCCACAACCGATTTTTTAGTTTAAGTTCTGTATTTATTTATTATTATAACCCAACGTTTCGGCACCATAAACTGGTGCCTTCTTCTGGGGAAAATTTTTACATAAATATGTGAAATATCAAAAACAACAAGTAACCAAGGTAACAAAAAAAGTTCGTAAATGTTACCTTTTTTATGTATACAATTTTCTAGACAATATATGCATGCCCGGCAATAACTTGGACGGCGAATATGCATCTTCTCAGGAAAAAACTCTCCTTTTGCCAGAGGAAAAACCGTCCCAAAAACTGGCAGAGAAGTGATCTGCATAATTCAGAGACGTTTTATCGGTAACGGTATGCGCGACTAAGTTCTAATCCGTCACAATGATTGAGGTTGATATTTCTTGTTTTATAAATCTCAATGACTTCTCTAATTAATTTGTTGTTAAGTCGAGTAGGTCTTGCAATAATTTTCGTATCTTCAAATTTAATTTGGTGAAATTCTTCCAAGGCATGTTCTGCAACGGACGATTTCTCACGACATGTTTTATAGATACCAGTCTCTGGCGCCTAGTTATTAACACTTAAAATTTAAGCTAGGATTTATTCAGTTAGTCAATTAATTTTTATACTGTAATTAAATCAATATTCAACAGAAATTAACAGTAATTTATTTGTTTAACTGAATAAAACCAAATTTAAATTTAAAGTATCGATGGTTCTACTGGGCATGAATCAACCTCTTGGTCATTTATCAGAGACTGGCTCACTCAACCAGAACCACAGACGCGTTTCGCTCTTATTGGAGCACTCAGTGGTGAAAAATTACAAATAATATGTTTTTGATTCTTAGTAATGGGGACTAAATAAAAACATTTCAGGTGTCGTAAAATTAGGAGTAGTGAACATGAAAACCTTTCAGTATAATAGTAGTTTTGCGTTTTTGCGAGGAATATCATTGTTAATAAATGCTAAAGAAATGATACATATATTTGCAAAAAGTGTTTTCCTTCATGAAATACCTTTATCAAATTTTCATAATCTAGTTTGTGTATGATTAACAATGATTCTAATTAATTAAAACAAAACATATTCGTACATGTGAAAATTAGTAGCCTAGAGGTATATAATAATATTTCGTGCTTTTGCTTTCATTCTTTTCAATTTTAATTATTAAATGGGAAAAGTTACATTTATTTAAAAAAGTAACATAACTTATTACATATGTCTCCTGTATCACGGGGGACCCAGTTAGTTTACCCTTACGATGACTTGGATGATCACTTAATGGAGAAGAACACACACACACACACAAACACACACACTTTATACTTATGAACACAAATGGATTTATATTATAGACACGTACATAATTAGGTATTTTTACCTCCCGCTACCCTTGGTAAGGGAGGTATAGAGATCGTGCTAAAAATCACATATCGAGATTTTAGTAAATGACCACGTTTTAAGGTCCCTAGAATCAATTTTTTTAAAAAAAATTATTTTTAAGTATTAGAAAAATGTATTTTATGATTAAGTTTTGAAATTGTTTTTCGCAAAGAACAAAACAAGTAACGGGGAAATGCGCTCTGGTAGACCATGCTATAAAAAATAATCACGAGTTTAAATTTAATGAAACAAAAATACTTGACAGGGAATAATATCTTAATAAACGGTTGACACTAGAAATGCTACACGTACAGCAGGATAAAAATAATGTTAATTTCAGGACTGATACTATGTACATTAGTAAAATATATACCGTCTTAAAACATAGCTTCAAAAATAATTAATAATTAATAATTTTATTTAATTAAACAATAAAAAACCTTGACTTTAGTAAGTGTCATAACTTGCTAATACTTTACTTCAGTAGTTCTATGGGTGTGGTTCATGCAGAACATTTGTTCTTAGTTTTTTTATAAAAGTTTTATATAATTTATTTTATTTATTTTTTTATTTTTTGACGAAATCCATGTGCTTTATGTTGCACTTACGTTTTCATTTTTTGCCATGTATCTAAAATTTTCTTAATTCTCATGTAAGTAATTTATAATTTTTGTTATTTCTGATTATTAAATTGTAATGTTTTGTAAATACTGTTCAGCTCCTGAGGAAGGCTCATGTGGATCTCGAAACCGGTCGACCCGAGAATTTAAATAAAATTTTGTGACTGCAATCCAGAAATTTTTACCTCGTCAAAAATAATCTCTAAGTTTATATATCTACTTTAAACCGTATTGGTGGGAATGGACAGTGCAAATTCTAATACAACCATAAGCTTAACACATTTATTGCACAAACCGTAAGTATTACCCACGTACATAATAAACTTATTTATTCTCTAATCATATGTTCTGAAAAATGTTATTGCATTGAACTTTGAATTTATTACCAGATCCAAATATCAGTTACGTAAATATAATTCACGAAAAGAAATTAATTATAATTTAAGCCAAACAGATACTCTAACAAGATAGTCTGCTATTCACACAAGCAAAACGGTACATCCTCAAACATTTTATTCCGAATGAATATTTATATTCACCTGCGCAAATTAAGGAAGTAAGAAAGATGTAGTGATAAAGCTAGTGTCAGATTCGTATGTTTGTTTTGTCTTGCAGAGAACTGGTAGGTATAAATTAGCACCATGGTATCAGCGGGTACATCTGTGCCTGATCAAATTCTCCGTTACACACTGTGTTATTAATAATTGGAAAATAAAAAGTCATAAATATGTGTGTCTAGGAGGAACATATGTAAGCGTCTACGGCGTTCTCACGAGGTGAAGTAATACAAGATGAACAAGCTGTTATTTATTTTATAACGTGTCAGATGATATAAAATACAAAATTAAACAACACTCTGACAAGGAGATATGGAATGTCTGCCTAATTTGTAAGTTGCGAATTTGGAATGGAATTCCTTTTGTACAATATAAGACGCCAACAAAAAAGTTTCTTCATGTGTCAAAAATTTAATGAAGAAATAATAATGATATAAAAAGAATTATTATCTTGTCTACAATCTGTATTATAAATATTGCAATTGAGATAGAACTCATATAAGAAATAATTTAGTATTGGAAGGTATAATGATTTGTAAATAATTAAAGTTAGGAATATATGCAAAGTTGAACATTTTAACCTGTCATTAGAGAAAAGTCGGAAGATATGAGAGATGGCGCAGGTGAATTATTTCTAAACTACAGGTACCTACAATACAAACGGCATGTATTTGATGTGTAGGCGTTTAACAAGGGAAAACAGTTTGTGGTAAAAAAAGTGTCCGGCAAAAAATGAAGCCATGATATTGAACATGATTAGAGTACATTACAACTTGTACATTATTTAATATTAATTACTTTAATATTATTGAATAAATTGTAATTTCAAATAAATAATTGTTTCACTTTTTACCTCTCGCTACGAGAGGTATTGGAATCATGCTAAAAATCGCATGTCCAGATTTTAGTGGATAAGCACGTTTTAAGGTCCCTACCATCCGATTATAACATTTGTACGGTGATGTCTGTGTGTGTATGTGTGTGTGTGTGTGTGTGTGTAGTTGTGTGTGTGTGTGTGTGTGTGTGTGGATGTGTGTGTGTGTGTGTGGATGTGTACATGTGTGAATGTGTGTATGCTGAAACCACGGTTTGTCAAATACTATAAGACTTAAAAAATATTTAACTCCAGTTTCCTTAATGTGACATTCCTGGAAAGAGCTGATTAGATTTTGGTAACAATCGGACAACAGGAAACAATAGTTTCTTTAAAAATATCTTCTAAATATTATTTTTTAAAAATTTACTAATATTAAAGAATATAAAGTCTCTATCCAATATCCAATAGTGGAAAAATTAAAATGTTTGTAACTGACAGATAAATGTGAGTATCAAAAGACTTTTTCTGGGTAGTACATTTAATATTTCTTATTTTATTATTAATTAAATATATATTATTATAAATACATATACCTTTCAGAAATACCGCCAATCTCATCAGTGAATTGAAAGAATCTCGAACATTAGAAGAATAAGAGTGAATAGAATGACTTAAAAAATATAAAAAAATATAAAGGAGATATGTTTTTGTGTGTATTAGAAATGTCAAATATGTATAATACTTACATAACCTAATATGGAAATGGCGAGAGGTCTTGTGCTGGGCACAACAGATATTTATTTGTAAAAAACTGTTTTCCCATGTTACGTGCATATTTCAAGGTTTATGTGGGACACCTGGTAGGTATGTGTATATACATGCAAAGTTGAATGTAATATTTTTTATCAGATTTGTATACACAAACAACATTTGAAAGAGCGTACAACAAACGTGCGCCACTTTTATCGACTTTGCCCTTCCTTTTCATTTATTTAAAAAAAAGGGATGGTTCAGATTTAAAATACTATAAAGAATTGACAATCTTTAAATGCATTGACAAGCAGTTTAGTCATTAATAAATGAATAATTTATGCCATTTTTATTTTATATAATATTTTTGAAATTAAAAAGTAATTGATGTTTTCCAATTTGTTTTGTTACAAATTCGGTCGATAAGAACTTCGTCGCTGTTTGTTAATTGCAGATTTTCCTCTCTGCCGGCGATTTTCGTGTGCTAATTCATGTTAAAATATTGTGTTTTTGGTTTGATGTAAATTTGTAAACAAAATAATAAAATGTCGATAGCGAAACAACACGCATAAATACATTTTGCTAGTGAAATTTATCATCTTTCAACACGACATTCATGTCGACTGAGTATACAAGTTATTTCGCACAACGCAAATAAATACATTACACGCACAAATATTACTACTTGCTTATTACGAACACTGTGTTTATTCCACTTTCGCAAATGTTGAAGTCGCGTGCTGTATCGCGACAAATGAAGTCATTGCAAAGACATTAGGCATTCGGTGCCCTTATTATTAGGACCAATTGAAAAATACTTAAGGGTTATGAACAACACACATTCAAAACAACTTTGACAATTTCTATAATTCACAAATCAAGATATTTTTCTCTTATTGTTCAGTATGAAATATTACTTTATTCACAAACATTATAGTAATATACCGATTCCTAACCTTTTGGAGGTTGGAAAATACGTTAATCCTAACTTTAATGACAATCTCTTGAGTTGGAAATAACAGATTTCACTTCCATCTCTTGGGTTGGAAATGTTTATGTATAGATCCATACAATAAAGTAGGCTAAAACATATTTAATTTATACCCAAAGCATTCAAGCAGCCAATGCACGTCATTAATAAAAATTGAATTTTAGTAACTAGTTGTGTGACGTCATGTACTGGTACGTTTGCAGAGGTTTTAGAATCTTTATGAAAAGAGTTATACAGATTGCAATCTATATTATCGACATGGTCATGAACTGTCACATCTACAAAATAAATACTATATTTTCTTCACTGCCCATTTCTATTTAAATTATTTTATAATACTAACCTTATTTATACTTATGTATGCCATATAAAGGCAATAAATAAAAGTGAGCCGAATTTCAAAGAAATATACCGAATTCTTCTGATTGATTAGAAGTGCTATCTTTGGTAGATGCACAGATTTTGTGTTTGCGTTAACGGTCACGTTGCGTCGTTGCGTTCCATTTAACATTACTTTAATATAAATAGGCCTTTACAACGCACAAAAATGTTTTAAACACGATACAAATATTTTTCAAATAATAACTTTGACAGTACGAACATACAAATTATCAATGTTGCCAACTATAGCAACAATTAAACGAATAATATTTTTTATATATTATTCATGTCATATACGATAAATAATGAACTCTACTATTCATCTTAATAATAATTATATAAGACTTTTAGACGGTTAAAAATGATTAAAATTTTATTTCATTTTTCACTATTAGTGATTTTAATGCATTAAGGTTTTTACACTAAGTGATGACGTGCATTGGCTGCTTGAATGCTTTGGGTATACTTCAGTAGTAAATTTATTCAGATTAACAAATTCGAATCAATTTTATTTATTTTATGCCATTTATAACAATACTGTCAAAATTTCAACTGTCATTTGAAGGAATTAATTTTATTTACTTTGGAAGTAAATTTATCCGTCATTTATAAAACTGGCCATTAGTAGGACTAATATATTCTTCAAATATTGTCTCCTATTTTTAGATCTTTGTATCGAGTTTGGCATTTTCATTTTCTTGTCATATTCCTTATTAGTGATGATTTCTACAAGTGTTAATTTCTTAAAGTGTTAAAGTACATATTTGCAAAATATAAACTGACTATTAACTTCACAATAAATAGAAAAGCATAAATTTATTTGTTTGTAAACATATCTTAAACTAAAGATACAACTGTATTTATTCTGAAATTAAAGCATAATCATCAGGAAGTCTTAGAAAGATGTTTATTTTCTTTTGCTGTTAGTTCATAAGCGTTGATTGATAGTTACTACCAAGACTTTACTTAAGTACTACTTTAGTTCTTGGGAAATATTTCATACTACTTTTCTTTTCAATAGTCTATGATATCTCAATAAGGCTTAAAATTATTATTTCATAAAAAAATTATTAATCATTGTTTTTTAGGTTGCGAAATATTTCTACTTTTCGTCGCCTGTAAAGCAGGTACTTTCTTTGATCAAAAAATTGTATGATAACTTTTTAATAAATAAGCACATTCGCCCTTTCCACAGAAAAATAATATCTAAATTTTAGTTACATATATATACATATATATAGGGTTAGTTAAAAGTATGGAGACGGCGATTTATTGTCGTTAATATTCATTTTAGGAAAATTATGTTCATTACAAAAGTTTTTTAACAAATTTTGATCTACATTTGAGAATACTTGAATTTTTTTTTCTTCAATTGTTTTTGAGTTACGCTTGTCCGCGTAATTTTTTTAAATGGGAACCTATTAATTTTACTCTACCATTCAATAGAGTGTTTTTTTCTCTTTACAACAGTATGTTTGTTTTTTTATTTTTCAATTTATTTTAATAACATTTTTACAAGGAAAAACACCGGTTTAAGTATTTACGAATAGTAGGTTCATCTAAGATAGACAAAATTATTTCCAATAAAGTTGTCGGACACAATCTTATCATTAAAAACAAATTAATAACTAAGTAAATTACATTGCTCGAGTTTGTTTATCGCTTCGCTTTTATCTATCTTAGATGTACCTACTATTCGTAAATACTTGAACCGGTGTTTTTCCTTGTAAAAATATTATTAAAATAAATTGAAAAATAAAAAAACAAACATACTGTTGTAAAGAGAAAAAAACACTCTATCGAATGGTAGAGCAAAATTAATAGGTTCCCATTTAAAAGAATTATGCGGACAAGCGTAACTCAAAAACAATTGAAGAAAAAAAAATTCAAGTATTTCAAATGTAGATCAAAATTTCTTAAAAAACTGAACATAATTTCCTAAAATGAATATTAACGACAATAAATCGCCGTCTCCATTAACTTTTAACTAACCCTGTATATATATATATATATAAAATCACGCGTATCACACATATCAGAAACAATAAGAAAATGGAAAAGAATAAGAGTAAGAGCTCAGCTGAAACAACATTCTTCTATCGCCTTGTCCACAATCATAATTACATTTATACACAAGAATACATAAAGTGACCGATTTTCGGTAGTTAGAGTAACTAAATAAATTCCTTATTTTTCAGCCTACTAACATATTTCATTAAAATATCTAAGTTGATTTAGTTAAGTTTTCTAAATTTGTAATAACAAATTATAGTAAAATTAAATACAAAATTAGATGAAATGACTACATTTATATCGTAATAAGTATTGAACTAAATATAAATAATGAAATTAACTAAATATGTATTTAAATTATCTATTTAATTTACCTAATTCATTAGATAAATTACCGAAAATTGTAGGACAAAAATAATGAAGCCAAAATATAGTAAAATTAAATAAAATAAGTAATTAAAGTAAAATTTGCATATTTATATTAACGATTTTTTACAAAATATTTATTATCTATTTCGGATTAGTTAAAATGCTAAAATAAAATTTGTTAATTATATTAAGATTATTAGACATATTTCCTAATAAAATAATATCTAAATATAATTAGACAAAATTCCAATTCTTTTTTTTTTCTGTGTCCTAGAATACAATTTTACATTTTTACCGTTATGTATGTAAGTGTATGTTTGTCAATTACGATACGACTTTTTCCTATTCGTCGATTTTACATGCATACAAAGAGCTTTTTGGATTTTAGTTATGAACGGTTGTGTATCATTGCTAACTTTATATCTTGATCGTTAAAATATATATTTTTTACAATTAAGTAGGTTCATCAATTAATTAATATTTGGTATCTTATAAGTACGTGTATATTTATGCGGCTATTTTGTCATGAAATTATTTTATTAGAGCTATTTTGTACGGCGTTTTCTAACGCCTTCCCGTGATGTACAATCTTGAGGAGATGTGTGCAAGGCGTGTAATTAATCCAATTAGAAACACCTTTGGATGTGGATCGCTCAGGACGGATTTATAAGCCTTGTACTTGTTAATTAAAGATTAATGAGGGTAGAGTTAACATTTTTGGGAAGGCTGCTATTGTAATTTACGCCGTGTGTGGGATTCGATTCTGTCGTTGGCTTTGTTAGGGCTAGAGCTGTGAATAATACATCCTTCACTAGTACAACCACTGTAATTAAATCAACTTACTTCACCTGACACACAAATGCCTACACAACATTTTTATAATTTAGAGCACTAGGAAAAAAGGTGCACCAAGATTCAACCTTCTGGTTTCATTTATTCTTTTGGTTAGCATATCCCTATTATAAAAAAATTGCTGCGGCCAGCACAAAACCCCCTGCCATTTAATTTTTATTAATTTAAATACATATTTACTAATGCTGGGAACTTAATTTCCTTTCCATTTAACTATTGTTCCTTTTACTATTTTCTTTTTAAAATATCATAATTATTACTTTGAAATATTTAGTTTTTTGACAGTGACACTGAACTGTCAGCTACATACATTTCAGATCTAAGCTGATGTAACCAAGGAGATATGTGTTTAAAGCATACAGGCTTCGGGATTTATTTTATAAATTATTTTATAAATTTATACATAAAATTTATAGAAAAAGTATTAATGCAGACCTATAAATTTAGTAGTCGTTAATGTTTACAATAACATAAATTGCGAAAAAAATGTAATTTAAATACATTTTTCGCAGAAAAACTGGTTTGAGCTTCAAGGTAAGTCCTACTTCCGGTTATACATAGTTTCAGTTTTTAAAGACATCATAACGTGCTGTTACATTAAAATCTCTATATGTGGTTTTTAGCACGATTCATATACCTCCCTTACCTAGGGAAGCGGGAGGTAAAAATAATAAATGTTTAGGTTGTAGATTTATAGTTTATATCTGCTCTTGTATGGCACAAGTACACGTGCCACTTTTTCAAATATTTTAAGTAAATTTAAAAATTTGTCAACTTATTGACACTCGAATATAATAACAGCTAATATTTAATTTACCTAGATCTTTTTTCGTTTAGGATTTTAAATTAATTAGTTATTACTTCTCTAAGGGCCGTGATATCCACCTCCTATTAAAGTTCCTAATAAATTTATTCTACTATTAAATATTTTTTGTGTATTTCCAGCTACAAATAAGATTTATCTTGCTACTAAATTTAGTTATTAGCAGAATAAACTAATAGGAATTTTGAGGTGCTGGTAACTATTTCGAAAAGAAAATAAATGTTTGTAAAAATGGATTTACAAGAATTATATAATCTCAATGAAGCACAGGAGGCAAAAGATAAGATTATGAAATTGCGACGTACTTATACAGTTCGAGTTAGAATGGACAATTTTGAAAAGTGAAACGACACAGAATTTATTAACAGATTTCGGTTGTCTCGTGAAACTGTTATATATTCTAAATTTAATACCCCGAAATCGAACATAAAAGTGTCAGGTAGGTATGTTTTTATTTTATTCAGGGTTGTGTTTATGAGCTAAAAATTCCAAATTCTAAGTTACAGCAATGATAAATTTTGATTACAATGAGTAAACTTGAGTATATCAGAGATTATAGGTACTTGATTACAACAATATCTATACTTGGTAACAATTGATTATAGATACTTGATTACAACAATAACTAATCTTGGTAACAATTGATTATAGGTATTTGATTACAACAATAACTTAATTTGATTACAAGAAAGATTAAATTGATTAGAACAATTATTCCGTTTTTTTATTCTCTATTATATTTGCATATTTTATACAAATATCAACTAATAATCTGGTTTCATTTTGCGATAAATTAGCTGTTGGTATTGGTACTTTTTTTGAATCCATATTGACACTACAATTATATAATTCATAATCCGCACTTAAAATAAATCTTGAAATAAACAAACATAACCAAATATGAGTAAACATACGTCAACTCAGGTTGTAAAAACGAAAGTAACTAGTTGTCGTGCTACCAACTTTAAAATATTTTTTTTATTATTCTAGTAAGTATCTAATAGCTATCTGGCAAATAAATTGTGCTTGATATACATAATAAATTTATTTAGCTACTAATATATTTATCCTTCAGATAGCTATCAAGAACTTTAATAGGAGGTGGATATCACGGCCCTAAGCCAAGTAATTACAAATATTTATTTTCGACAATGTCGCGAAATTTGTTTCAAATGCTCTCTTTTCCAAAGTTATCACTAGATATATGCAAATAATAATAATAATAATAATAATAATAATAATAAAAAAAAAAACAAAGTATTATCTTAATTTAAACATATCGTAACTCTAATACTACTTTTTGAACCACTTTTTAAAATTTTCACTCAAAATAACCAAAAGTTGAAATCGTCATATTTAGGTTTTTGTTTGTAATGCAAAAACAAATGAAAATATACGAATTTGTCTCAAATAGCTCAGCTATTATAGCTGGGCCATAAAGACCTACCTCAATTTTCTGTAGCGTGCATAATAAGACAGTTTTCGTATAAGGAATTCGAATTTGTTCGACCGTGTACTATTACTTTTTACAAAAATTGTTGTTTCACTTTTCTATCATTATTGGTTTCCAACTTTTGCTTTGAGTTACAGTCTAACTGACCTCCTTAGCTTTAATGAAAACATCAACCATTGTTTGGGATTTGTGTTCCGGGCAGGTGGAAGTAATGAAATTAACATAGGCCGGCATTTTGCCCACTTGGCTTAGGATAGGATTGTCTGATATCAAAGTCATTGTTGGAATACGAAATAGCTATTCAGGGTCAACCAGCGCTTTATTATCCTAGGAAGGAATATCCTCAGGACCCATATCATAAAGGACAACGGATTGACTTGGTATATTGTAAACTTGGCATTTATTTTAGGATCGATTATTTCTCACCCTCAAGTCATGAATAAGAGAAACATACCTAGCTTGTAGTAGTATATTATGTAATAAGTTTTATAAACGTCGGTTTAGTTATTAGTTTTTTTGGCACGAGCGGAGCAACTGAATAAAAAAATTCTATTCAAAGAGTCTTAAGCCTGTTTTACATTATACTATTTTCGTCTATTTTCATACTATATTTCTAGACAGATTTTTGATCGAGTTCCATTCAATTTCCATGCTATCAAGTCGTGTATAATCGGTAATCTTCGGAATGTATCGTATTTTAAATCAAAATAAATGAATACCAACCTAACAAATTTGTACAGTTAACTTTGTTTTTGAAATGGATAAAATATCAAAATAAGGAGTTAAAAAAATTCATTTTAAATGTGTCTGTGTCATATTAGATATTTTATATTAATGTTATTGAATTTTTATTTATAACCTCACACTTTGCAAAACAAATGACATATAACAAAAGTTGGTAGCTGTTAATATCACGACTTCGCGCTTGCGCATTAACGATCTAGTACGAATCTCGTATAGAAATATATGGCCGGGCGTATATTTCTATACTAGAATCTCGGATGAAAATTTCTGATTTACATTATGCTAGATTTGTCTAGAAATTTCTCGGATGGATCTCGTACTAGAATCTATAAAAAAAAAGTATAATGTAAAACAGGCTTTATAATAAGTAACATACTATAATTTTTCTACGACAGCAAATTGTGTCAGCAGAAATACAGAAACAACTTTTTAAGTTACTTATTTTTACATATGACACCAATCGAATGTTGCTGTCTCGTACGACAAAATCACTTTTAATATTTATAATTCTTATTAGAGTTGAGAACAAAAATCTGTTGTGGCCAGCAAGAGACCTACCGTCAATTCGATGTATTTTGTACAAATCCCATAACAAAAGTTCCTTGGAAAAGATTCTATATATCCTGTAAAATTGTAACACGAACACATACTATTTTGTACAAATTCCGTAATCAAAAGTTTCTTTGAAAAGATTCTATAAATACAATAAAATTTTAAAACGAACATAGATTATATAAATTGCACTTAACACTTTCTTCCATCTTCTTCAGCTTTTCTCTATTTTCTTAGGGGTCGTTGTTACTCTTTGCTTCACTCATTCCTGTCCAACGCTTTTCTCGTGCTCTCGGCATTGAACGTTCCAATCCTGAGACGAGGCTGCATTTTCTGATCCTGTACTTTCCATTCTTTGGTTTTGCACTTGACACTGACATCTGTCATTTAGAATTTTTTAAATATACCAGTTGTTTCCATGATTACTTAGAGCAAAGCTGATTGATAAAATACAATGTCAAAAAATGATACTTAACTGCGTTTTTTCAAGAAAAACTGTTAAGAACTTCAAATAAGGTAACTTCCGGTTCACCAAGTATAACCAAAATCTAATCAGCTCTTCATATGGATGTAAAGAAGAGGAATGCGAAAGATTCATAATTTTTAAAATTGTTGTATTGGAGTTATCGTCACACACACACACACACACACACACACACACACACACACACACACACACACACACATACACATACACAGACACGCGGACACATATACACACATACAGACATAATTGAAAAACTAGTAAATTCGTATAGTAGGGAATATAAAAAGTGCTTATTCATTAAAAACTCACCACCGAATATTTTGACTAAAGACAATACCTTTCTTACCTAAAGGTGACGGAAAGTAAAAACATCTGTAGAACGCACAACCAAAATAAAGAATTGTCCTTCAAAATAAAGGACTTAGGGTCATCGTGCACATAAATAATTATTATTAAGTGTTATTAATGTTACGCTCAATTTATCATAAAGTAATTAATCTATTTATTACAAAATTCGTAGAATAAATAAATAAATAAATATATCATCACGGCATATTCCCCACTTCTGGGTGTGCCAGTATCTACAACACATGTAGACATCGGTAATGATGACGATATATTTTACCGTGTAGGCGCTTACCAGGCGTCACCTAACAATCTGATATACTGCACTGCTAAAAAAAATAAATAATGAACCATATAGAAGTTATTCAGTTTGGTAGGTATTATTCTTTAATGATTCTGAAGAAAGTATATATTAGAAATGGTACAGAATTCTTACCGTTCCGACATACTGTGCCTTGTTATATTACAAAACAATATTATAAATATAAAATAATTGTGTATAATAAAATATTTCAACATAAATATACAAAATGATCTGACAGATGTCAAATAAAATAAAAAAAAAAAAACTCCATGTATGCTTGCATATCGAGGTTGGACTTATGGAGTTAACACTTTTCACTCCACTTGACTCCATTCTGCATTTGCCGAACGCTCCATTTTAAGACGCTTCTCACTCCATGTAATTACCGAACGGTGCTAGGAGTGTACAGAGTGAAAAGAGTGAACAGAACTCATGTGCCGAACGCACCTATAGCTGGTGAGGAGAGTGCACCATTGAGGTCACTTTTGTGCCATTTAAAATTGGAAATATTTGGCGTTTGTCGGGATCGAACCCGGTTCGCCAAGGTCCGCGGCCAGACACTCAGGCATGCGGCCACGGGACCCCACAAAAAAATTCGTAGAAA
The DNA here is from genome assembly GCA_943142095.1 of Ophonus ardosiacus. Lineage (NCBI taxonomy): Eukaryota > Metazoa > Arthropoda > Insecta > Coleoptera > Carabidae > Ophonus > Ophonus ardosiacus. Next base: position 8,131,300 of record OW964830.1, on the reverse strand, counting down.
ATGTAATGTTTTAATGAAAGGTGTTAGAGAAATTATCAGAGGTGTATTCATATGTAGCCGATGCTATATTTTAATCTAATCAAGAAGAATAATCAGTACTTAGTAATTATTTTGCAAGTTAGTAATAATCACGGTTTCGTTCTTAATTGCAACATTTCACTTTAAAAAGATAACTTCATAATTTCCACGTTTATTTTTTTTTTCGAATTGAGAAATGCTGTTTTAATAAAAATGTTAAATGTATATGTATATCTTATCCTTCCTTGTACTAATTACCCCCTATTCATCTTGTTAATGAACTCCAGTTCCTTTATCTACACTATTGTTAAATCCTCTTTAACTCCACATTCCAGGTACGTAAACACTTTCCGCGAACGCATAACAAGCGCGTATGAGCATTAACGCATGCAGAAAACACACAAGAAGTGGAATATACGCGTACTCTAGTTACCATACTGCGTACGCTACGCACGGCACTCCATCCAAGAGCGGTGAAGTGGCCACATCACACGGAGAGGTACGGTCTGAAAGAACGTTTACAAATGATGGGTGGAGTGAGCTAATTGTTTCCTTGTATGAGGTTTTTAAAGTTAAGCGTGTGGAATGTTTGTTTTAAATATATGAGTTCATTCCGTGGCTTTATTACAAGACTCAGACATTTTGAAATAATATTTATGGTTGAATTATGAGAACATTATTATTGTTGCTTTACAGTGCAATAAATTACATAGATTATTATTACTAAATAAATAAATAAACATATAATTAAGCATTGCGCCCTTAATCCATATTAGTTGGCCTATTTGTAAAATTCATTTATTGTGACAATAGTATTATTTCTCATAATAATGGAGGAAATTTTTATTATTTATTTCCATATTATAACGTAACATTAAATTATATTTCTAGGTAAACATAAATATTTAACAGTATAATAATAACTCAAATTTATTACTAAATTTCTATTATTTATCAAGATAGGACATTTCGCCGAATATTCTTAAAAATTGCCTTAATTTTTTATGTTGTCTTATTTCTATAGTCTGTGAACGCTCCCAATATAATCTACCTTATTATTATTTTTTGTTATGGTGGAGGACCTCATTGTAGCGAGTGTAGAAAAAATCTTGTATTTGATTCGAGCACAAATTGATATTGCGCTCTTAATACACAAATAGCTATTATTCAGGGTGTTTCAAAACATGTGTCGGAAAATAAAGGACGGGATTGGTTGGCTAATTATAAGAAAAAAAGTTCCTATTAACATGGTTCCGCAAACGCACCGTTTTCGAGATACAGGGTGCAAAAAAAATTATTACTAGTAAGTAGTTAATGTCCATCTATTAACTAGCTATGCTGTACTGATGAGCTCTAATAAGAGCGAAACACGTGTCTACAGCTGCAATTGAACGTTACCCCACGAACAACATTTTACTAGTTTTTATAACTTTACGCTCGCGATATATGTATTTTTTCGTTTATTTACCTTGGGGTCCAAGTAACGGGTCTGGTGGGTGGGTATTTATCCACAAATCCATTGAAATGCTGACTGAAGCAACAAATGTGTATTTGGCTGCTTACTAGTGCTGTTTCAATTTGTCGGTTTTCTAATTACTACCTCTAGTTAATGTCCATCTATTAACTAGCTATGCTGTACTGATGAGCTCTAATAAGAGCGAAACACGTGTCTACAGATACCCTACGAACAACATTTTACTAGTAAAAAATTTCCCTCTATTATTTTGGGTTTATTTGGTAAACTAGGGGAATATTTAAATAAATTTATTACCTAAAAATTTTATAAACAAATTTATTCTTATTAAACGAATGGAACAAAATATATTTTTAAAAAAGCATATGATATTGGTGTTTCATTTTATATCTGTACAATAATAGTACAATTAAAACAATCAAAGAGCAAAATTAAGCTCTGCAAAGCAACTTTTATTACCATAAAATTAATATTTTTGGTACGTGATTTCATTTCGTGATATGAAATATCACACAATATGAAAAACAATTATTATTTTAATTTAAATATATAAATATTTACCAATTTAATTTTAATAAAATAATACAAAACAAAAATATCAGTAATAATTATTTGATTCACAATTATATTCTTTTTGTTGACAAAATAATATATCATTTTTTAAAATATTTGTAATTATAATTAAATTGATTGCAAATAAGTTTTAGTTTATTTTTTTAGTTCAAAGATGATTTTAGTTACAGTCAAAAACCCAGATACATTACTGAAGACTTTTTCAGGAAAGTACATTTCATATTTCTTATTTTATTAATTATTAAATATTTAAAATTATATATTACATATATTACATAAACGCATGAGAAATACCGCCAATCTCATCAATGAATTTGAAGAATCTCGAATATTTAGAAGAGTAAGACGAAACATATTTATAGAATGAATTAAAAAATATAAAAATGTATTAATAATAGATATAATTAGAAATTTTGTGTGTGTAATAGAAATGTTAAATATAATATGTAGTTATATAGCCTAATATGGAATTGGCGAGAGGTCTTGTGCTGGCCACAAAAGATTTTTTTACCTCTCGCTAAGAGAGATTGGATTCATGCTAAAATTCGCATATCCAGATTTTACTGAATAAGCACGATTTAAGGTCCCTAGAATCCGATTATAACATTTTTAAAATGATATCTGTGTGTATGTGTGTATGTGTGTATGTGTGTATGTGTGTATATGTGTATGTGTATGTGTATGTCTGGATGTTGTAGACACGATTCCTCAAAAACTATAAGACTTAAAAAATATTTAACTGCAGTTTCCTCAATCTGACATTCCTCGGATGAGCTGAAAAGGTCTTGGTAACAATTGAACAACCGGAAGTAGTAGTTTCTTAGAAAAATTCTTCTAAATATAATTTTTTGTGTTTTTTTTTTTATTAAATATAGAAGAACATAAAATTCTCTATCTAATACACTTAAAATTTTTATTATATCTTGCATAGATTTAGAGATAAAGACACTGGGTCGAATTAAGCACTCTTCTTTAGCTTAGTGATCGTCTCTAGTAACCATGGAAATATTTTACATCCTTTTCTTATTAATGTATTAGGACATAAGTCTCTCTTTATTTTGTTATTTTTAGATAAGCTTCATTAGTTAAAGAAGAGTGCTGAATTCGGCCCACTATAAATTATAGAGTACACTAATCGCAGAGGCTAAGGCACTAAGGGAACCAGTTGACAAATTCCAATGTTTATAACATGACACATGTCATTGTCAAATATCAACAGTTTTAGTGACATTCTGATAGCATTTTCTGGGAAGTATACTTAATTTTTCTTATTGTTTTTTTAATTAAATATTTTAAATTATAGGTAAAATTTTGGTAAAATGCATATATACTTCCTCATACAATGAAATATATATATATATATATATATATATATATATATATATATATATAATTAGAATTATATGTGTGCAGGAGACATGTTAAATACAATAAAAAACAATATTTGGGTCAAGTTCTGTAATATTTTGTTATAAAAGGACGGTTCGAAAGCGAAGTGCAATACAATACTTATATAGCCTAATATGGAAATGGCGAGAGGTCTTGTGCTGGCCACAACAGATTTTTCACTAATAATTGCCACAACTACTGCACTACAACCGTTTTTCTCTACTCAATATTAAGTATTAATTTAAAAAATAGGCATTAGCTTTACAGCGTTCCCATTTATAATTTAATATGTAGTGTATTCGCAAGTATCTACACTAAAACAAACTAAACATTAAAATAAACCGACATCTGAAATCGTGATTGCTGATTGCAAAATAATGACTATTATATTGATTCCATGAAATGTAAAGATCATTAAGATAATACCAACGTAGTAATATCAGTATAAGAAAATAAAGACATCAACACGTATGCAAAAGTGCATAGTCATGGAAATATCACTTTAAAATTCAAATGCTCCTCTTAATTTCTTCACTAATGAATTCATTTCTAAGATAATAACGTCTAATTTAAAATAATTACTTTGTGTTAACTTGGCATAAATTTGCTAAGAGTCGATAGTGTAGTGCGGTATATAATTAGAAAGAATTAATAACATTATAATTTAAAATAAAGCATATACTCCTAGATTTAGATAACATTTAGTTAGTTTGCATTACAATAGCTATTGTACGGGGCGATTTCTTATAAAAGATACCTCGTGAGCTGGCCGTAAGTATGGGTTCATGCATAGCCATATGGAGACTATGCAGAATATATGTGTGTGTTTGCATTGCATAGCGCACTAGATGTTTTAGCTTGCTAAAATATGCAGAGTATGAACCTCAAGTTGTATTTATTTTACTGTAATGCACATAAAATGTGATCTGCATGATTCTATCTTATTAAATATTAACTGCATTCTCTGCATTAAAACCAAAGCAATCTTTGATATTAAAGTTTGAATTAATAAAAGCTCATATTCTAAATTGGTTACATGAACAACAAATATACTCTGCGGTTGCAACAGGCTAACAGCAATTAAATTTATCTTATATCTATGCACAAAGTTCCGAATACTGGACGGGTAATTAACTGCTTGATTTCTAATTCTAAACACAAATACGAAATCGTACTACAAATTCGAATCGCTCAGTCAAGATACGACACACTGATACACAAAATTATTTCCTGTTGATGACAGTGACATTTAAAATTTAAATTTGGGTGTTTTTACAATTTTTAATTAAAATTATTATTGTGTCCCTTACCCACGTACTTTTATTTCTTATATTATCCATAAGCAATAAACTAAAGCATTTCAATCACTAAAAATCGTATTAGCTATCAGGCCCCACCTCTGACATAACCTATTTGTATTTATTGTCAAAATGACATGTCAAATAGTATTTTCGCTTTCACCTGGTGTTGTGTAAACTGTGTAATAAGAAAATTCCCTGAATTGTATTGCCAACTGCATTTCTTGTTGATCACACTGTATATTAAAACAAGTGTGAATTAATTTATACAGATTCATATCGGGTGTGCCAAATTAAATCATATATTGGCGGAATAATTTAGAATAAAAAAATTATATTACGGTATGTCCGCAAACGCTTCGTTACAGAGTTACAGTCCTTTAAAGGTGCGCCTCAACAGACACATTTTTACCTCTCGCTAAGGGAGGTATTGGAATCATACTAAAAATCACATATCCAGATTTTAATGAATAAGCACGTTTCAAGGTCACTAGAATCCGAATTTAACATTTTTACAAAGATGTCTCTCTCCTTCTCTCTCTCTCTCTCTCTCTCTCTCTCTCTGTGTGTGTGTGTGTGTGTGTGTGTGTGTGTGTGTGTGTGTGTGTTTGTGTGTGTGTGTGTGTGGTGTGTGTGTGTGGGTGTGGGTGTGTCTGGATGTTGGAGGGACGATTCCTCAAAAACTAGAGGAGTTAAAACCTGTTTACCTATGAATTCCTCAATCTGACATTCATGGGAAGAGCTGAAAAGATTTTGGTAACAATTGAACAACCGGAAGTAGGTTTTTTTTTAAAAAAAAAATTTCATAATTTTTGATATTACTAATTTTGAAGAACATGAAATTCTACATCCTATACATTTAAATTTTTTATTATATCTTCTATAAATTTAGAGCTAAAGACGCTATAATACATGGAATAATGGGATATAATAAGTCGAATAGGCGAAACTACACTAAGGAAACCAGTTAACATATACAAATTTTTATAACTTAATTTGTAATTGACAGATGTCAGTGTCAAAAATCAAAAGTTACATTCTGAAAGCTTTTTCTGGGAAGTACATTTAATCTTTCTTATGGTTTTATTAATTAAATATTTAAAATTATAGATAACCTGCATATATCCATTAGAAATACCGCCAATCTTGTTAATGAATTGGAAGAATCTCTGACATTTAGGAACTTCCTCATAAAATGAAAAATAGATATAATTAGAATTGTATCAGTGCAGAAGACATGTTAAATACAATAAAAAACAATATTTGGGTAAAGTTCTGTATTTTTTTTTTTTTTTTTACAAAACGACGGTTCGATAGCGAATTGCAATACATTACTTATATAACATAAAATGGAAATTGCGAGAGGTCTTGTGATGGCCACAACAGAATTTTATTAATAGCCCTGGTACTAGTTCCACCAAAATTTTGAAAATTTGTATGAGTATTCTACATATTTACACTCTCAACCAGAGGCGTCTCATATGGGGAGGCACTACACAATGTTTATCGTTATTTTATGACCTATCAACATTTTTTTTTAATGTTTACTTATAAAATATTACATACAATGTAAAAATACACCAAAAAATAATCTTTGTAAAACGATAAATGCAGTAATTTTTAAAATATTTTAACTTTTAGATAATATTAAGTTTCAAACTGATATTTCTTGCCCGAATTATTAGTTTTTCGAAATTTTAATAATGTTATGCTAGTATTAGTCAAGAATAACAATAGGAAGTATTATATAACAAAACATTTTAGTTATTTTGTTTATATAAGGTTTTGCTAAGTTTCAAAAATGGAACACTGGGTATACTAAGAGTTTTCATAGAAAATAAAGCGACTAAATTATAAATGAAAAGTATATTTAAAATACCGAAAAGCGAACCTAGCTAATATCAAAGTATATAGCTTCTTTGCATTACAAAACATAAAATAACTGAAAACATGCTTCATATCGTAGTCGTGTGCGTATAGTGTCCGGTTGCCAGTATGGTGACCCGGGTTCGATTCCGGCTAGGGCAGACTTTTAATCGCACAAAAGTGATCCCTGCAGTGCATTCTCCACACCAGCTATGAGTACCCGTGAGGTGACGCCTGGTAAGCGCCCACACGGTAAAATATATCGTCATTACCGATGTCTACATGTGTTGTAGATAATGGCACACCCAGTAATGGGCAAAATGCCGTGATGATATATTTATTTATTTATAACAATTTTTCGCATTTATTAATGAAGTTTTTTTTTGCAAATGGTACGCCTGTTTTGTCAAATCTGATTACTCATGGAACACGTGTTTTTATTACAGACATCATCGTGAAAATGTAAAAATCGGATTCTAGGAACCTTAAAACGTGGTCAATTACCAAAATGTCGACATGCGATTTTTGGCACGATCTTTATACCTTTCTTATCAAGGGCAGCGGGATGGAAAATACATACACAAATCCATCATTTCACTGTTAGATTCTTTGCAAACTTATTACGAAACGGATGAAAAAAGTTTGAGTACTCCTAATAAATTCATGAGACATATTTGGCCCTGTCTCAATATAAAACTAAATATTTCTTTGCTGTCAAACATCGTCTATCTCTGAGAATTCAATCAAAGAGTTGAATAACAAAAACTTGTTTCAAACTATAAATTATCCCCGATGACAGTCAGGAATTTCTGATATTTTGTCGCATGTTACTACAGTTGATAAAGACTGAATATTTAATAATATATCTCCATCTTCCTCCTTCTCCTTTTGTTGGTATATGTTTCTCACTATCTAATTATAGAAATCGCTAGAACAGTTCTATTTCTAATTTCATTGTTTCCATTCACTCAATTACAAACTGCAGATGTTGGAAGGAGTCCAGAAGTCGAGACGTTTTTGTTGTATGTGTTATCGTATGCGCGTTGAATTTGTTATTTTTTTATCGCGTGTAATACTTTTATGTTTTCTGGATGCTTGGAGGTTAGGTTTGTGTGATTTATGGCAAAGGAAATGCAAATGGAGAAAACCACTGAGACAATTGCATGAAGAAGAGTCTCAGAAAACTAATACAGATAAATGAAGATGAAGAGAATCTATTCGTAAAAACAAAAATTTTGTTTTTGTCAAAAATTCATTTCATAAATGTAAAATGCATTTCATAAATGTAAAATAAAAAAAAAATCTGCTGTGGCCAGCACAAGACCTCTCGCCATTTCCATATTAGGTTATGTAAGTACATATTATATTTGAAATATATCTTATACACACACAAAAAATCTAATTACATCTATTATTAATATATTTTTTATTTCATTCTATAAATAAGTTCCCTCCTACTCTTCTAAATGTTCGAGATTCTTCAAATTCATTGACGAGATTGGCGGTATTTTTAATGCGTACATATATGTAATATTATGTATCTATAATTTTAAATATTTAATTAATAATAAAATAAGAAATATTATGTACTTCCCAGAAAAAGCCTTCAGTAATGTATCTGGATTTTTGAAACTGACAATTTTCTGACATTTTAATTTTTCAACTGGTTTCCATGGAATTATTTAATAAGATATAATAAAAATATTCAATGTATCGGTTAGAGAATTTTATATTCTTTAATATTTGTATTAACAAATTTCTAGAATATAATATTTAGAAGATTTTTTTTAAGCAACTACTACTTCCGGTTGTCCAATTGTTTCCAAAACATTTTCAGCTCCTCTCATTAATGTCACATTAAGGAATAGATAGTTAAATTGGTCTTTAGTTTTATAGAATTTAAGAAACCGTCTCTATAACATCCACACACACACATACCAACATATACAGAATGTCTCAAGATAATGGAACAGTGCCGTTTATTCGTGTATGTGAAAAGATACAGAGAAACGTGTCCCCCTCTATGCCTTACAAAATATTTTAAACACTTTTTTCTGTATCTTTTCACATACACGAATAAAATGCAATGTTCCATTATCTTGATACACTCTGTATATATACATACACACACACACACACACACACACACACACACACACACACACACACACACACACACACAGAGAGAGAGAGAGAGAGAGAGAGAGAGAGGAACAGGATTCGACATAAAAAAATGTCGAATTTAATAGCACAAAAGTGACCCCTGTGGTGCACTCTCCACACCAGCAATGAGTGCCCGTGAGATGATGCCTGGTAAACTCCCGCATGGTACAAATATCATCATGTAAAATTTGATTTGTGAAATATCCTAATCTTACATATCAAAATTAGATGTTTCTTAAACCTGACAAATGGAAACGGTGAATTAAAAAACATACACGCATAAACTAATTAATCAAAATAATTATAATCTCATCTTAAAACATGATTATTCATTGAAAACTAACTACAGAGTTTTTAGAAATATCTCTAAATTATAGATTTCGGCAAGATATACGTAATCATTAATAATTTGAATGTAATATGTATAATGCGAGTCAAATAAAAGAAAATCGTATGCATAACTTATTCATTTATTAAATATTTAGTATACGAGAATATATTTTCAAAATTGTCTGATATGTATATTGTGAATTATCACAGTTTATATTATACATTTTTTGTATGTCTACTCTTTTTCATATTGATAATTTTATGTTTTTGTTTATATACCCTCTGTAATTGGGATTACATATCCTGTAGAGTGGTTAATAATAAAAATAAATAAATAACAATGTTTTCTATTATTAAGGAATAGGTATGTTATAATATTAAAATGTAAATAGAAAATTGAGAAGAAAATCCTAGGTAAATAAGTTATTTCAAGAAGCTGGAAGAGGTATACATATTTAAAATAAATTCCACGTTGTTTCATAAACCATCTAGTTATCAAAGAACAACACAATGTTATCTTCTTGGAGCGTATTTCGAGAAAATCTCATTTCAGTATAACAAAACCTTATCAAGGAAATCTCCAGCTTCAATATGGCTTTATCGCGTCATAACAAATTACCTGCAATCACGTCTCGCATCAAACTTAAGCCCGCAGAACTATTTTCCACCACGGATTTTTTATGATCTATTTCTTTTGTGGGTTAAAGTTATATAGTGCAATATAGCAAAAATTACAGCGATTTTTCACATGGTGCTTGGCCTGTTTCGAAAGTGGGTCAGTGTGAGCGTTAGAAAATACATAATTTATCGCGTGATCCTGGCTCGGACGACAAAACGTTCGGCTTGTCCAGTTGACATGTCAATGGGTAAACGGTTTGTCTCCGACTGCGGATACGTGCATGCTAAACTGAGATTATGCTAAGATCAAACTTTATTCAACAATATTCACTCCGCACACACATTTTGCATACCTATGCGAATTTAATAGCTATTTGTATAAGAGCGCAAATAGGATACTGTCCTACGTCGCTCGGCATTCTCCCGAAATCGACAATACTCATTTGCGCTCAAAACACTCACAAGATTTTTTTCTATAGTTGCCTCAATGAGGTCCTCCATCATAACAAAAAATAATGAAATGTACACTTTGTACTTACAGTACTACTCAATAAATAACGATTATATTTATGCACTCGATTTCGAGTCGATCATCGAGCCGGGCCGAAGATTTTTTTTATAGGGCCGAATCGGGCTAATCATTTGCAAAAGTTGAGGCGAGTCGGACTTTTGATTTTGGCCCGGCCCGAAAATTCGAGTTTTTCGAGCCGGATGTAGAGGATTTTTTTAAAGTTTGACACGACAAAAGTTAAATATTTTGCCTCACATAAAATACAAATTAGCAATAATTATATTTTTCAATTTTAATTTATCGTTATTTTCAATTTCTTTTTGAGCTATAGCTTCAGTCTAATCTAATCATTTTTTACTTTCGGTTTTGTGAATGCTCTATTTTACTTCCGTATTCTTTTACACAGCACTACAGCATTTTGTTTGGTTACCTAATATACCGACAGAACAGTCATATGTCTGATTGACTTGTGGACGTGGTAAATGTCTAAGTAACTAGAGCGCCATTAGTTCCTGACTAAACGTCCCCATTAAGAATGAAGACAAGTGACATTTCTCAACATTTTATAGTTAGAAATTCGGAGAGTGAGCGGTTTTTCTATTTTGTCGCGCATAAGCGGCAAAGCCTACTTTGTACATAGACTGTAGAAAAATTCATATGTATCATTAATATTTATAAGAGAGAATAGACAAGATAACATAAATAAGATATGACTGACAAATAGATATAGTTGTTGATTTCAGAATGACTTATTAAAATTTTAGACATTATTAAAAAAAAAAAAAATATCTGTGCCCGTTCCATTTATTTGCTACAAACAATATTATTGGGTAATGTTATTAACTTTTATTCAATAGAATGCATTGTGTTTCAAATATTTCATAATTGCCGTCAAATAAATATGAACTGGAGATTTTTACACTGTTGCCAATTCCATTGGCCTTATTGAAAATGTTAAGTTATGAAGAAGCGACAACACCGAATTTTAATATAAATATAATTTTAAAAAACTAATAATATAACGTAAAAAATTAATATAAATACAAAATACACATCAACTATCAATAACTGTCAAAAATATTTTATTATTCATGCACTTTCGCATGTCTAATCAAAATAGTCCTCAAATGAATGATATTGAAGATGTTCCTTCTAATGATGTGTCTGAATGTTTCGATTATTGTAATATTATTAATTTACAAATGAGATTCGTATTTAACTTGAAAATGTTGCTGATTCAACCATTCTCGCCAAGCTCAGCCGACCACTGCAATCTTAAATCAGACATGATCAGACGCAGTATAATATCAGAAATTTTCTTTATAATACTTACTCATTTTTTGCGAACAGTTACGATAAATTTCTCAAAATTAAATGCCGTTCTATTTTATCTTAGCTTTCAGTCCGCTTTTTTGCAATACGCCTTACCTTTGTTGCAGAATGGAAATAATTGAACTACAACTACGTAAAATGTTTGACGTGAAAAAAATTGTCGTATCTAAAGCGATTACCAAAAGCCATCGATGCGCGATCATTGAACCGAACAAGCACCAAAGCAAGACTTTGAAGCTCCACAGCCACAAATTGCATTTCTATTGCCAGTTTTTATTAGTGCTGCTCAAAACAAAAAGATATACGTACCACAGGACGTTGATGTCTAAACTCTAACTTCAATCATAAATCACCAAAGATAATTATTATTTAACTAAAGAAATAATTAAGTATTAGTTATGGGTTTTGAAATGCTAGAAGAAATCATGTAATAAATAATCTATATTAATAAAGATGGAGAAACGCCTACATCGTTTAATGGATTCTAGTGCTGTTTTACACAAATGATCACAACGGACAATCCAAGTGTCTATTATTTTTAGACAACAATGCTTCAAATATATGTTTCAGAGAATTAATTTTTGCATTCAATTCAATAATTACAAATATTTTGTAACCGAGCAAATTTAAATTTTATAAATGTTTTTTTCTGTATGTATAGCGTGTTTTTTTTAAGCCTGAAAGAACTTCAAATTGTAAAAAGTAACACAAAAAATTAGATTTTAATAAAAAAAAAATGTTTATTTTAAAGATCAATGCATGGCATTAACATTTTAAAAGGATTTTGGGCATTTGGCCACCGCGGCTGTTCTTGACGAAGCGCATTCTGGACGTCCAATTTTGAGCCACTTTTTCGAGCACTACTGGCCGCATGTCACGAATAACATGAACAATGTTGGCCTCCAAGGCGTCAATTGTTGCTGGTTTATCAGCTTAAACCAGTGACTTCACGTAGCCCCACAGGAAATAATCGAGAGTTGTCAAATCATACGACCTTGGAGGCCAATTGACAGGCCCATTTCTCGAAATCAACTTATCGCCAAATTTTGATTTCAAGAAGTCGATGGTTGCGGTCGCCGTATGGCACGTAGCGCCATCCTGTTGAACGCACATCTCGTCCGGATCAATGCCATCCATATTTTCAAACAAAAAATTATTGATCATGGTGCGGTAATGATTTCCATTGACCATAACGCGAGCTTCGGCCTCATTTTTGAAGAAATAAATTCCGATGATACCACCAGAATGTAAACCGCACCAAACGGTGAATTTTTCTGGATGTAATGGAGACTGTAGGGTCTCTTGTGGATTGGTCTCACTCCATATGCGGCAATTTGGCTTATTAACAAACCCGTTAACCAATCATGAAGTTGTCTATAAGTTGCGCGAATCGACGACTGATTTTCAAAGTAAATTTGGATAATTTGGTAGCGTTGTTCAAGCGTGAGTCTATTCATGATGATTTGCCACAGTATATCGATCATAAATGTCAAAAAGTGAAGGCAGTATGACAGCTCGTTTGACAGTTAACTCTTTCATAAGTTCTATAGAAGCAAAAAAAAACACCGATTATATTATTAGCCAAAGAATTGAAACAAAATCACAATTATATATATATTTACGTGTAGGTAAGTCTAATTGCAGACTAAATAAAATTGCCAATATTTCGCATTGAGTTAATTTTTGACGAACTAATTTTTTTGGCGACGAAATAATTCCAAGACTAAATTCACATTTGATATTATTTACTATCTAAAAATAATAATGAGATATAAGTAGGTACATAAAAAATTTAGAACTGTCACGTGAAAACCTCAAAACAAAAGAGAATGGAATTAGGGGAGTACATGTACGTTTCTCTTCCTTAAATTATGCAAAAGCATGCAAAATAATTTGTTTAGACCGTTTCAATAATTCTTTACTGCTCAATTTTTGGTTGTCACTCATAAACATATAAATTATTCATACAGCTCAAGTTAAGACATACGGAAACCAACTCTGCGTAAAAATAAAACAATCAAAGCAAACAAGGTGCTAAAAGCATACTCTTTAACCACGTGATCACATTGGAATGCCATTTTTAGACATATTTCACTATGCACTTGTTGGGCAGAAGGATTAAAAATTCAAGTCTACTCAGGGCCAGTTTTACAATCTCTGGTTAAATTTTTAACTGTCAGTTAAACAAACAATATTGAGTCGAATTATTAACAGCAATGATAAATCTGTCATTTGACAGTTCACTACATTTCAATTTTGTTTTTTAACTGACAGTTAAAATTTCAACTGGAGATTGTAAAACTGGCTCTAAAAAAGCAAACAAGAAATAATTAAAAGGTTATAAGTATCTTATATCAAAAGTACACATAAATAAATAAAATAAATAAATATATCATCACGGCATATTACCCATTTCTGAGCGTGCCACAATCTGCTTTATCGCAGAAATCGGTAATGATTATGACATATTTGTACCGTGCGGGCGCTTACCAGGCGTCACCTAACGGGCACTCACTGCTGGCGTGGAGAGTGCACCACAGGGGTCACTATTGTGCCATTTAAAATTCCAAATATTTGGCGTCGGTCGGGATCGAACCCGGTTCCCTAGGTTCGCGACCAGACACGCGGCCACGGGACCCAATAAAAAAGTACACATGGAACAATATAATTAAACTATTAACTTCTATTGTATAAATGAAGTATCAGTTTTTTTACTTTACATAATCTACTGTTTTCTAAATTAAAAACCCCTTTGAAGAATAAATTGCGATGTATCACGTAGACGATATTAATTAGCAGAGATTTCTTCATTCACATAACTCGCTTCGTATTGTTTATGACGTGTCTATTCGAATAACTTGTTAATTAATAAACATACCTGGACATTCACGGCACTCGGATTCTGCAACAGAAAAATTAAATTATTTTCAAGCCAGTTTTTGTGGGGCATTTCAGACGCACATTGCATGATGAAATAAGGAGTGCATGTACTCATATACTCGTACGTTTGTTATTAAGAAATTGCAAAAGAAACTAAAAATAATAGGGAAACCATTGGAGATAAAACTTTTTTCCGTGTTTTATTGTTGGGTCCAGGGAGAAAATATGAGTAATTAAAGAGCAATTTTATACTACTCATTGAACATTAAACGATATAACCATCAAGTATGGTTATTGATTTTCACTTTACTTCTTTATAACCGGTTACATAAAACGAGATGAACTGGAATAAGAAAATATTAAAGCTACTAATGGCTTTTATTACCACTAAATGCTAGCGTTGTAAATATTACATGAAAAATACTACCTCATTTGCTAATCACCTACAAACTGAATAACAAAATACGTTGTTCGACGTAAATCTATACTCCCTGCGATTAAAACTGACAGTTTCTAGATCGAATAGCTCATAATCTTTTCTTTTCGGTTATTTTATCATTTTAAGAGTAACCTAAAATTCATCTGCCTATGAATTTTTACCTTAGGGTCCCTAGAATACGATTTTACTAGTTTTACAATTATGTCTTTCGTGTTCCTCTTCTTTGCATCCATATGAAGAGCTAATTAGATTTTGGTTATAATTGGTCAACCAAAAGTTCCCTTATTTGAAGTTCTTAAGAGTTTTTCTTCAAAAACGCAGTTAAATATCATGTTTTGTAATTATCAATATGAAAGAATATCTTATTCACTATACGGTTTGCTTATACATTTTCCTTCATATTCAATAAATATAAGATCCGTTTTATAAAAAAAAATAATCTTCACTTAAAATTTAGTTGTCAAGTAAATTTAATGAAAAGAACAAATTCGAATCGGTTCCTCTGTTCTTATGACATTTAAATAATTGCTGTCAATAAAACGCGTTGTATTTTTTCATTTCATTAAATTTGCTGTAGAAGTAAATTTTAAGTGAAGATTAATTGTCTTTATAAAACCGGCTCATAGAGTTTAAAATTCAAAAATCAGTGAAATCATGGAAGCAACTGATATATTCAAAAAATTCTAATTGACAGATGTCAGTGTCAAGTGCAAAACCAAAGTAGAAAGTATAGGATTATTACAAAGTGGTATAAATGACAGAGCTTTTTTCGTAAGTGACATGCAGTTGTAGCCTCGCCTCAGAATTGGAATTTTCAATTCCGGGAGTACGAGGAAGGCCAAAGAGAAGATAAAGGGACTGTGTCGCAGAAGACAAGAGAAGAATAACTGCGTGAAGAAAATGCATTGGACAAGAATTAATGGAAGAGAAGCGTAAGAAATAGCGACCCCTAATAAAATACAGAAAAGCTAAAGAGGGAGGAAGTGTCAAGTGCAATGTACATAATGTACGTTCGTGTTATAATTTTATTGGACTTATAGAATCTTTTCAAAGGAACTTTCGGTGTGGAATTTGTAAGAAATGGTGTCTTCATGTTACAATTTTACAGGATATATAGAATCTTTTTCAATGAACTTTTGGTATGAGATTTGTACAAAATACATCGAATTGACAGAAGGTTTTGTGCTGGCCACAACAGATTTTTTTTTATTCATTTACAATTTCTTACATCTTGTTTACATACATGTTAAATCACAATTAAATAGCTTAGACAAGCGGAATTCTTAGTGAAATAAAGACAAAAATGTTGGCTTGAATCGTCCACATACCGGACAAGTACAATAGAATTCAAACAGACAATTCAGCTACATTTATTTGACATCAGATGACTTGGAACTTCACCAAACATTGAAAAGGTGTAATAGTTCTATTAATTGCGTACTAAATGGCCATTTATCTCCTGGTTTATTTCTGCCATTTAAAAAGTACCAAGAATGACATTACCGTTACTATAACAAAGTGTCAATTGTTCTTCTCCTTAAAGAGTAGTAGGTAATTTACTTTATTCATATACATACTCCTTCTGATGTAATTGCGGCGAACAGATAAATTTTTATAAAAATTTTGTCTAATTAAAAATCTGTTGTGGCCAGCACAAGACCTCTCGCCATTTCCATATTAGGCTATATAAGTACATAATTGTATTTAACATTTATGGTACACACACACAAATTCTAATTACATCTATTATTCATATATTTTTAAATTTTTTAATTCAGTCTGCAAATAAGTTTCCCCCTACAATTCTAAATGTTCGAGACGAGATTATTCAAATATGTAATATATGTACCTACCTATCTTTAATTATAAATATTGAATTAATAAAATAAAAAATATGAAATGCACTTCCCAGAAAAAGACTTCAGTAATGTGTTTGAATTTTTGACGCAGAGAGAGAGCGAGAGATATCATTGTAAAAATGTTAAAATCGGATTCTAGTGACCTTAAAACGTGCTTATTCACTAAAATCTGGATATGCAATTTTTAGCATGACCTTTCTTAGCGAGAGGTAAAAACTTCCAAAATAAAATGTTATTATTGGGCTTCCAAATTATCAAGAGATGGCGCTGACGTCAAACGTCAAAATTCAAACGAATGGTACATTTTTCGCTGGCTTCCATAAGAGTACGATTGGTGTGAGACTAATTTTTGTAGTTTTTAATTTAATTTGAGATGTAGTATAGTGTTTTTTTGTTAATTTCGGTAGAATTGAGTTTGATCTTTCTAGTAGTAACAATTTCGTGATAGTTTTAATAATATTTTAGTTAATAGGGTTAATTTTAGTAAGTAGTTGTAGGTTAAGAGTATTTTAGTCATATTTTAATGAACAGTATATTGGTTTTTTTAATAAAAAATATTTGATTTCCTTTATTTAGATTATATTTCATTGCTGTAGTTGTACATATATTAATTTCCATTTACATAGCCTTACTTTTATTTAATTGTTTTTGTTTACATGTACACTTCACTCAGTTCAGAAATCTGCCACCAGTGGCGCATTTTAATTTTGGAAGCCCAATAGAACTAGATTTAGATGCAGTATTTAATTCTCTAATGCCCGGTTTCTCCAGAGCAACTTAAGACTTAAGTCGTTGCTTATTCCTAAGTTCCACCTTAAACCGTTGCACCAAGCAAAAATGTCAAAATGTGAGACGTAAGTAGCACTTAAATGTATGTCGAAAAAAACGGTGACTTATGTGGTTATGTGTTATATGTCAGTTGACATATCGGCGGTAAATTTGTTCCGTTTTGGTTTGTTTCGGCGTGAAAATTGAATGATATGAAAAAGAAAAGAATAAATTATAGCAAAAAAGAAGAAATATTCAAAAAATAACACCTGGATTGCCGCAGCATTGGCAATAAAATGTGTGTAAATATGAAGACTGATACAAGAAAGACGACATCGAAGGAAAAGGCTTCCGTTTATAGAACTGGCGGTGGTCCACATAAAAATATTAAAAATAAATATAGTATATTTGGAACAAATCAATTCTGTTACTTATTTGTCGCGGAGTTTTACCATTTTCGACAATATCGACTTCCTTACAGTATCCACGACGTTAACGTCGTCAAATTCAATATTATTGAATGAATACAAACATAAACCCTGATAAACACAATGACAGCTTTGACGTTTGACAGACGGTATTTTATTTTGAATCGCTAAATTTCAAATTGACCAATCAGAGAGCAGCATTACACTGTTGCCAGTGTAATTTGTGACATAAGTTAAGTTCGCATTCAAATTTGCTGGTGCAAGGCATTTGGGATATAAGGCCTACTTACAATTAAGTAGCACTTTAATAATCAACAACTTAAGTTGCTGTGGAGAAACCGGACATAAGGGTCGGTTTGAGAATTAAATTAAAATCAACATTTTTAGACGTATAAATAAATTTCCTGTTTTAATTTTTGTTTAGATTCCGATAAAAATATAGGTGCAACCGACCATTAAACATTAATTTGGACGATTATTATCTAAAATTATTAAGTTACTTTTGGAAAAAATATGTTTTCCCATGTTAAATGCACATATCCCGCATTCCGTGTTATACTCGCTATGTCTATGTATTCTCTTTGCATTAACCAAAGCTTCTACCTCTATTTTTAAAAAAAAGAGCAAAGAAGATGATAAAGATGATGATATAGTTTAAACAAGCATTGTTTGTGCATGGAGCAATGAAATTAGTCGTCAATGTGAATTTTATCTGGTGCACAAAGGATCATCTGATCTCCCGTCCTTGGGATGATGATCGGTCGCGATAGCATAAATCAGCGGTTTTCGTAGCAAAGATTACTGGCTGCTGCTTCTTAAACAAACGCGCCATCCACGATTGCAGAGTAGTGATGTATGGCAGGGCAATAAATCCTGAGCGCGCACTTTAACTCACATGCGCAACACCGCCGAATATGATACGGTTCCCGTAAAGTAATTGGAGCAAAGAGAAAAAGGTGTAATTGCCGAGCACAACATGCAAACTGCCAGCGATCCGAGATAAACGCCAGGAATTTTATAAAGATTTAGTGCACATTCTAATATCTGATTCTTAAACGGTGTACGGTTAATATATTTTTTCTAACACCAACTTGTGTGGCATTTTTTGGTTAAAGTGAAAATGAGGATAGATTGAAATTTCTTTAATCATAAAGTAAATTCGTAACCATAACAATAAACACAAAATTTACAGTATAAATGAATCAAATGTCATCTTCAAATGTAATCTTTAATATTAGTTATAAAATAGTATATTGAAGAGTTTTATAAGACATGTTTTTTTGCATGCGTCAAAAAATTACAAGCGTGAAACAAAGTCTCACAAAATGAGTTCTTAGACTATTTGTTATGTTTTACAACTTTCGTATTCTAAACTATTTAAAAAAAAATGATATGGCTAGCACATAACCTTCCGTTAATTCAATATATTTTGTACAAATCCCATACCAAAAGTTCCTTGGAAAAGATTCTATATATCCAGTAAAATTGTAACACGACATATATACTATTTTCTACAAATTCCATTCCGAAAGTTCCTTGGAAAAAATTCTATAAATCCAATAAAATTATAATATGGACATGCACTATGTAAATTGCACTTGACAGTGCCATCTGTCAATTAGAATTATTTAAATATATTAGCTGTTTCCATGATTATAGCAAAACTGGATCATTTATGATAGTTAATTTTAAAAGTTTAACTATATCTATTAATTATAAAGGAAAATGTATAATCGAACCGTATAGACTATAAGATATTCTTTCATATTCATACTCAATTTCAATCAGCTCTTCATATGGGTGTAAAGAGGAAATGAAAGAATTATAATTTTTTATAATTGTAGATTGGAGTTATCGTCGGAGTAAATTTTGCCCCACACACACAAACACACGCATACAGACATCATCGTAAAACTAGTAAAATCGTATTATAGGTACACTAAAATGTGTTTATTCATTAAAAATGTACAAGCGAATTTTTTGACCAAAACAATACCTTCCTTAACTCAAGTCTCAAGATGAAGGAAGTTAAAATCTGCTATGTAACAGAGTTGATTTCGGGAAATTTATATGTGTGTTGTTGTAGTTGGTAATATTGGATTGACATTTATTCAATTATTTGGAAAGTTATGTCAATTCTGATTTATGAACAATATAAGTAAATGTCATTTAACACCACCCTTCTAATAGAGATTCTAGAAAATAATCTAAAATAAATGAAATTATCTTATTTGGTTTCTAATATTAAGTTCTCAATTTCTAAATGTTGAAGTTCTATTGCAGAAGAACATAAAATATTTAAATTTTGATGAATGCAAAACAAATCTTTTGAAACAAATACATCTCCATCCAACAATGCAGGTTAATACTTAATTTTTCCCAAAAGAAATTTCATTGTATATAAGCAGACTATTTTTTAAATTTGATTGTGTGAAATATTTGATCTACTTTTGAAATAGAGCCATGCAATCACGGAATTAATGGTGCAAATACTGAAAAAATGACAGTGTACATTTATGTGGATATCTAAATATTAAGTGATATATTTATTAATATCTATTATAACAGTATAAGTAAGAACATTTATGTTGCTAAAAACTGTTTTTTCATGAATGTATTTCGTCATTTTATCGCCATTTTAATTTGCAAATCCAGTGTATTATAAAAAATTTTATTATTTAGACTCGAAAAATAAAATCTACGTGTCTGGAATTATTTGCGTTATTCAATGATATATGGATCATTTCTACATAGGTATGTTCAGGCGCGCGGATTATAATATAATAATTAATTAAAGGTAATTCAAATTTTTATTGTTTGTAAAACTGCCAATTTGGAATGAAACAAAAAGAACAGCTTGATTGCAAATGCAAGTCATGAAAAATGACTGCAAATACACAATTAATAATTCAACAGATATAAAATAATTATGAGGATGACAATAAAATTTAATTGCAAATATCGCAATATTAATATTGTGTGAATTATAACAATCAATATTTGGTTTACAGCTCATATAAAATTGAATTAATCATATATTTACATTATTCACTTGTATGTAATTTCATATTATTGTTGTTATTTTATCAAACTTGTCTACTCTATATCAAAATCAATAAACATATTCACCTGTCGTGATATTTTCATCATAGATTAAAGTTTCATTTTGATGAGTGAGATTTTTTGCAAGTTTTCATTAGGAAAGGTACTACATTACTTCAGTAACAAAACTATGCAGAAGGATTTGTTTATCTCAAATAGGAATTTCAAATTCGCGAAATGAAAATGTGTATACTTTTACTATTTTTAGCAAAGAACAAAGAAATTCACAAAGGATCTTTTTGCAATCGTGCAGTTCGTCTTTATGCACAGAAAGAAATGAACTTTTCTCTTTTTCAACCACAGCTTTTGTTTCATCTTCAATACATCCACTAGCTATCATCTGAATTCCCATGCACTAAGCTAGAACAAGTTCTTTTTGCCAACGAGTATAAGAAACGAATAGAGCACACACTCGAAGTATAGGGTAATATAATTAATTATTCATAAATATTTTTTCTCATAATATGGCTGTTACAAGAATTTTTATATGACTTCTAAGTACTAAATTTTAAAAGATATTGTTCTTTAAAGAGCCTCAAATTTGAAAATATCACGAAATGTCCTTTAGATATTTTACAATTAATTTTTGAAATTTGGATATTTTGAAAAAGACACGTGATCTGGAACAGAATGTGACGTCAGAGTACATACATCTTCAGCGGTTCTAATTGGTCCGTTTATAATGTAAAAATATTTGTTTGGTGTCAAGTTGTCAAACAAGTGTCAATTACAGATATTTTTTCTCGTCATAAATCTACATATCCTATAGCAGATTCAATGTAAGATTCACGACCAGAACTTTAAAGTAAAATATATTATCAATTTATATAGTAAATTCAGCTTTTATATTTTATTCTCTGATATAAATTCAGCCACCATCCAGCTATCGACCTTCGGTAAATTGTCCGACTTAGCTTGAGTGTAATTTGAATTAGCCATTATTACTTTTTTATTCATTTACAATGAGCAATGTCAGTGTCAAATGTCAAATTAGAAGATTTTTCAGTAACATGTGACAAACTATATAACCTTATATAAATAATATGAATAAACGTAGGTGATGGAAAAACTATTTTCCTATTGGCTATTAATGACGTAATGTATATACTTCTACGCCACAGGAGTGGGGGGTAGTTTTTCATGACGCCAATCTTTTTTTTAATTATTTCCATAAATAACAACAAATTATTACTAAGAAAATTATTACATAAACTTTCATTTGAAATAGTTTTTGAAAAATGTGAAACAGGCTCATTTTAATGTAAAAACTTTAATATGGCCAACGTAAAATGTTGGATAATTTACATGAGGTCCTCCACTATTGTAACAGATTTGGACATAGGTTGTTAAAACTATAATAAAACTGTATAATAAAGACTCTCAGAGTTAAAAAAGTTATTAGTTTTTAATTTTTTTCAATTTTTATTGCCCATAATATCTATATCACATTCGACTCTTATTTATTAAACCATACTAATGAAGTTACTCATAAGGTAAATAGTTATGAAGAATTTTGTAAAATAGTAAAGTATTTTACATTTACACAGCTGAAGAATTATTAGCAATTATTTCGTTTATTTTCGTTTTTCGATTTTAAAAATCTATTGTGGCCATCACAATACCTCCCGCCATTTTCATTTTATGTTATACAGGATTAGTTAAAAGTATGGAGACGGCGATTTATTGTCGTTAATATTCATTTTAGGTAATTATGTTCAATACAAAAGTTTTTTAAGAAATTTTGATCTACATTTGAGAATACTTGAATTTTATTTTTCTTCGATTGTTTTTGAGTTACGCTTGTCCGCGTAATTTTTTTAAGTGGGAACCTATTAATTTTACTCTACCATTCGATAGAGTGTTTTTTTCTCTTTACAACAGTATGTTTGTTTTTTTGTTTTTCAATTTATTTTAATAACATTTTTACAAGGAAAAACACCGGTTCAAGTATTTACGAATAGTAGGTACATCTAAGATAGACAAAATTATTTCCAATAAAGTTGTCGGTCACAACCTTATCATTAAAAACAAATTAATAGCTAAGTAAATTACATCGCTCGAATTTGTTTATCGCTTCGCTTTTGTCTATCTTAGATGTACCTACTATTCGTAAATACTTGAACCGGTGTTTTTAATTGTAAAAATGTCATTAAAAATAAATAAATTGAAATATAAAAAACAAACATACTGTTGTAAAGAAAAAAAAACAGTCTATCGAATGGTAGAGTAAAATTAATAGGTTCCCATTTAAAAAAATTACGCGGACAAGCGTAACTCAAAAACAATTGAAGAAAAATAAAATTCAAGTATTCTCAAATGTAGATCAAAATTTCTTAAAAAACTTTTGTATTGAACATAATTTCCGAAAATGAATATTAACGACAATAAATCGCCGTCTCCATACTTTTAACTAACCCTGTATAAGTATTGTATTGCACTTCGCTATCGAACCGTAGTTTTATAACAAAAAAATTACAAAATTTTACCCAAATATTGTTTTTTATTGTATTTGACATGTCTTCTGCACACATACAATTCTAATTATATTTATTTTTCATTGTATGAGGTAGTTTCTAAATGTCAGATATTCTTCCAATTAATTCATTAACAAGATGGCGATATTTTTGATGGACATATGCATTTTACCTACAATTTTAAATATTTAATTAATAAAACAATAAGAAAGATTAAATGTACTTCTCAGAAAAAACTTTCAGAATTTCACTAAAACTGTTGATACTGAGTAACTTTTATTAGAAATTTTGGTGTTTAAAGTTATTAATTCGTTTATTAAATATCATCTGGACATTGAAAACTATAAAACTAAACCATTTCGCATATCTAAATAACTCTGTTTTCTGATATCGTTCATAATTACATTTTATTTGGCTGAGAGAACGTCAATATTATCGTAAAGAAGAAAAAAATATCCTGAGAGTAAACTCAGTTGGAAATTATATGTCAGAGATTCTTCCAATTCATTAACAAGATGGCGGTATTTCTGATGGATATATGCATTTTACCTACAATTTTAAATATTTAATTAATAAAACAATAAGAAAGATTAAATGAACTTCCCAGAAAAAATTTTTCAGAATGTCACTAAAACTGTTGATACTGAGTAACTTTTAATAGAAATTTTGGTGTTTAAAGTTATTAATTCGTTTATTAAATATCATCTGCACATTGAAAACTATAAAACTAAACCATTTCGGATATCTAAATAACTGTGTTCTCAAATATCGTTCATAATTACATTTTATTTGGCTGAGAGAACGTCAATATATCGTAAAGAAGAAAAAAATATCCTGTGAGTAAACTCAGTTTTTTGTAGAAATTATGTGTTTGAGAAGTTCAAGCGTCTCCAAATAAAGACAAATTGCAGCATATTTTCTCATTCTGTCAAAAAATAATTCGAAAGCTATCAAAGTGTAACTACTTTTTCATCCTTTTATTTGAAGCGGTTTGGCTGAGGGCCTTCCCGCCTTCCACTCCACGTTTCATCGGCTGCTTCTTCTTATTATTCTGCCTATGAACCATGAAATTATCTTCCCGTAGACCATGACAGAAGTTTTTCTCTCCAAAGATGCCAATAGTGAGCTGCGCTTACACAAAACAATAGACGACCTCAGTGGCACAAAAATTCCAGAACAATACCATGGATGACAACATACGAGCGAAGTTTCGCGTCACGATTTTGTACATATTATGTCAGTGTGCCCTGGATGTATCGCTGGCGATTGTTTTGTTACAACTGCGGCTGAAGATGGCCGGTTGTTGTGCTGTGGGTAACTTGGATTCATTGTGCTGCTGATCTTTTCATGAGAATAAAGACCAACTCTTCTGGGTTAAACTACAATGCTCAAGTAGCTAAGTGACACTTAATTAGGTTTGTTTTGGAGCTGCAAACTTGGCACTGATTAATGGAAGTATAATTTGTTTTTGTGGGTCAAACTTTGGACTGTCTTTCAATATATTGTACAACAATTAGCAGTTCTCCTTTCTGTTTCTAACAATAAGTAAAGAATTTAGTTTCAATGACAAAGTTTAACATAAAGTTTCAGTTATAAAGTTTAACAGATATTTAATAAACAATAATAAATATAATTAAGTATATAATATGACTCACATTCTCCTGTCTTTGTTAGATCAGATCTTTATCTTTTGATTAATAACATTAATTTGCATATATACAGGTTCTTATGCAAAATTGTACCTACCAGCAATTATATTTTTAAATAATGATACTTAAAATAGCCCAGTATTTAATCTACAAACTATTCATCACGAAGTTCATTAGATTTTTCAAATATATTGTAATAACACTGAATTTTTAAAAACAGACAACATATTTATCTATATCTACTAAAATTATATGGAAAGAAAGTATCTAATAACTACTATTTTAAAGTAGATATAATTTAAGAAACATCAAAACGAAATGCATACAATGTTACTACCATATATTTTAGAAACGAAAATGATAGTACTTAACAACCATTCAAAAAAAAAAAATTTAATAGGTACTTAACATTTTTTATTATAATAGTAGTATACATTTTAGAATGCAGTGAATTTATAAGTCGAAATTTAGAATTATTTATAACTTTTCATTCAGTATGAATTTTATATTTTTAAGTTTTCGTCGTTCGATAAAACAAAAATCTGATGTGGCCAACACAAAACCTCCCGCTATTTAATTTTTATTAATTTAAATACATACCTACGTATTAACTACTGCAGCAAACTGTTTCATTGCATATAACTATTGCTTTATTTACGATTTTCTTTATTATTTAATATGTCACTATTATTAATTTGAAGTGATTAGTTTCTTGACAGTGACATTCACCTGTCAGTTACATTCATTTGAAATATGAACTGTGTAACAAAGAAATTGTGTTTATCTTAAGCTTCGGGATGTATAAAAAAAAAAGATTTTTAAATTTATCTGTAAATTATATAGAAAAAGTATTAATGTATTCCTATAGAAAATTCAATAATCTTTAATTTCATAATGACAAAATGCGAAAAAATGGCATTTAATGGTATTTTTTTGAAGAAAAACCATTATGAGCTTCAGGTAAAGTGCCATTTTCGGTTATCCGATTTACACCAAAATCTAATGGGATCTTTCCATATTAGAATAGGGTAGAAATACAAGGTTTCAAAATTTTCTGAATGATGGTATTTGAGTTAGAGTGCTAACAAAATCTGTACACATACACACATACACACACACACACACACACACACACACACACACACACATACACACACATACAGACATCATCGTGAAAATGTTAAAATTGGATTCTAGGGACCTTAAAACGTTGTCATTTACTAAAATCTCGATATGTGATTTTTAGCACGATCCCTATACCTCCCTTACCAAGGGTAGCGGGAGGTAAAAAGCAAATTATATTTGATCGGTAATGACAGTAACAACTTTGTAAATAATAATCAGCACCTGTTCAAAATATTTTTACGAATGTAGGAAATTATCTGTGATAAAATGTTAAATTTAAACAATGATACTTTTATTGGAGAGACACTTTCTCTTCACGATAAATTAATAATTACCTTACGATGACAATATTAAGAAGAATAATTATATAGAAAATCATTATATGTAAAAGTTGAACATATTTTAAAATAAATTGATTGATTTATCTGCCAATAATTTGGTCTATTTATTGCCACATAATTGTAAAACCACAATAAGTTTGGTTGTATGCTACCTGAATTATAACAACAACAACAACAACAACAACAACAATAATAATAATAATAATAATAATAATAATAATAATAATAATAATGACAAAATAAACCTAATTCGGAGTAAGCTATGAACACAGAAACGTATGTCTGATCATTATTCAACTAAAAAATCAAGTTGTCAAAATTGATCGTGAAATGTAATTTTAATTAGAAAAGATAATAAAGAAGGGTACCAATTATTGTTCTTTACCGTTTCCTAATTTATATCTATTTATAAAATAAGGATTCCAGAAGAAAAGCTTCGATTTTTTTAGATAACATTTTTGACAATGTCATGTCAAATTGGCATTTAATTAAATACTTTCAAATTGACATACGTTTTTTTGTTCATAGCCTACTTTATTTAATATTTTTGAAGTGAAGGTAAAAACTTGCTACCCATATTTTTTCTTTTGACAATATTTTTATTAATTAGCCAGAAAAAATATAATGAAATTTGATTATTTGAATTCCCGCCATGTATGACGTAGAATTACACCACACCAATGAATAGTCGTAAAGCCACAGCGTGGTGCCGTTCATAGTAATGGTATGTTTGTGCGGGTAATGTAGATCACCTGTTTGACGTTTCAATAATAGTTTGGAGGTTAGTATTTTAGTTTATCTTTTTGGTATCGATATTTTAAATTACAAGTAACTACCTATGTGTTTATTTATAAAGTAATTAATGTATTTGAGAGACCAGAGAGAGAGAAAAATGAACTAATGTCAAATTCAAATTAAAACATTTTCGCGCGCCATGCCATCTATTGATAACATTCTTAAACATGCTTCCCCTCCCCAGTTAAATATAAAGACGTCACAGAAAATTTTCTTTCTTAATTTAGTAAAAAATAAATAGTTATTTTAAAATAAAATTTATATTTTTATATATGTTTTGAATAAAACTTTACGTATATAGTGACAGAAATCGGATTTTCAGTACCACGCAAGTAGCCCATTAATGACAGATGGGATGAGTGAATATTTGCCTATCTTTTTATAACCTTTTGGTTGTAGGTACACTTGATGGAGATGATAAAGGTATACACAAACAACCATACTTTACCCGGGATTCGAACCTGGGACACTTGGGTAGTGAGTCGGTTATGTTGCCCGCTCTGCCGTCGGGGTCGGTAGCTACCTACCATATATTTCTATAATCAGTTATTTTCCAAACACCTGCTTCCTTTGTAAGAATTTATTTGGAACTAAAAGTTCTAGTTTTTCTCTTATTTTACCTAAATGTCAATTAATGCAAATGATCCCAATTTAGTATAAACACAAAAATCTTTTTAGTTTTATTGCATCTCATTAACCAACCAAATTAATAGACAAAAACCTGCCTTAAATTAGACAAAAAAGCAGCAAAACCAAAACCACTCGTACAACAAACTATCGCGAACTAAAAATTCAAGCATTTCAGCATGCGATGCAGTGCTATTCGGAATGCATCAAAACGTGAATAAATCCGAAGCTCCAGTGACGCCTACGAATTAGAGTAGGGCCCTTGTTCCGGAATCGCGCACGGGTTGGTTTAATTCACGTCAACCCGGCAGCAAACAAAAACATTCATTTGATTTGGGAACAGTCAGGTCACTACGCGCAGACAGTGAAATATCGACGAGAGAAAGACACAGGAATCATTAGTCATTTAAGGGAAAATTGATAAGAGATGAAAGATAATAATTGGATTGATTGACAATGGATTGGATTTTTACCTTCCATCACCTTTATGTGAGGAAGATATTGTCTTTGGTCAAAAAATTCGGTGGTATGAATAGCACGTTTTAGGCTCCCTAGAATACAATTTTACTTGTTTTATGTGTGTTTGTTTGTGGCTGTGTGTATGTGTTTCTGTGTTTGCGTGTGTATATATATACCGAGAGTTTATTTTATCAGTAAACATAGGGTATACATTGTTATTGTATCAATATTTTGATTATTGTAATCAATTATTCTTAGTTATTTTCTCTTTATTTATTACAATGTTATTATTATTTTTAAATGATTGTAATATGAAATATAAATTGATTTTTAAAAGTTCAACAATTTAAAAAAAATAAAATAATTATCCCAACGTGGAATCGAACCCCAACCAAAAATTTCAGAGGCAGTTGTTCTAACCACTGCGCCACGGAGACATTTTTTGCAAATCTTTTCATAATGCATAATAAAAAAATGAAACATTTATTTGACAATTTTTGTAATTTATATTAAATAATGTACAAGATGTAATGTACTATTATCATGTTCACTAGCATGGCTTGATTTTTTGCCAGACCTTTGTATTTACAAAAAAACTGCTTCCCATGTTAAACACCTATGTTTACTCATAAAATAAACGCTTCAATACATTGCTGTCAAACATTCATATCGTAACTATGGCAATGATATACCCTATGTTTACTGATAAAGTAAACTCTCGGTATATATATATATATATATATATATATATATATATATATGTGTGTGTGTGTGTGTGTGTGTCCGACGATAACTCCAATACTATAATTCTAATTATATAATTCTTTCGTATTCCTCTTCTTTACATCCATATGAAGAGCTGATAGATTTTGGTTACAACTGGTCAACCGGAAGTTCTAAACAGTTTTTCTTGAAAACACATAGTTAAATATTATTTTTGAAATTTTATGTGATTATCAATATGAAAGAATTTCTTATTCTCTATACGGTTTGATTATACATTTTCTTTCATATTCAGTAGACGTAGAGTTAAAGAAATGTCAGTGTAAAGTGCAATTCATATAGTGTATATTCGTGTCATAATTTTATTTGATTTTAGAATCTTTTGTTCGTGTTACAATTTTACTGGATATATAGATTTTTCCAAGGAACTTTTGAAATGAGATTTGTACAAAATACGTAGAATTGACAGAAGGTAATGTGCTACCCACATCATATTTTTTTTATATTGAAATATAAAAAGTCATTGACATGTAACAGTCATATAATTAAACTGATATATTGGTGTTATTAAAATTACTAGAAAACAGTAAAAAATGAAGGGAAAGTAGTACTTGCTCTATTTCCAGTATAATTGGCATAAAATTGACACGTGTAACGCAAATATTTTTTAAACTCAATTTCTGGAGCTTGACCAAATTCTTAAAACTGATAAATGTAAAACAGGCTTAATTTTGAAAAAAGTGTAGATTATAAAATAATATGGTAATATATTTTATCCACAACTTTCAAATAATATACACATACTTTTATTTGTAGGATACATTTGAAACATTTTGTTATTTTTTAAATATATATACTTAGTTTCAAAAATAATATTTTATTTAAAAATATTGTACAATGCACATTTCGAGGTATTACCTCATCATCAGGTAGAAAAAGAAATGATATAAACATAAATATAAACAAATAACAAAATAGTGAAACAAATTACAAATTAATAAAGATAACAATTGTAATTATAAATATATTGGTCAAACAGGGCGAAATTTCAAGTTAAGATTTAATGAACATTTAAGACAATTTAAATACGATAAAATAGAAAATTCAAATTTGGCAAAACACTTATTTAACAATGAACATTTTTGTACAATTCAAAATTTAAAAATACTCCATATTGAAAACAAAAGTAAAAAACTAAATTGTTTAGAAGCTTTCGAAATAAAAAATTCTTTACACAAAAAAGAAAATCTAATGAATGAAATTTTGGATTTAAACAATTCACCCCTATTAGATCCTAATATTTTTTCAAAATTTTAGTAATATTATATTAATAATTAATATAATAATAAATAATAAATTTGTAATTCGTTTCACTATTTTGTTATTTGTTTATGTTTATATTTATATCATTTATTTTTCTACCTGATGATAAGGTAATATCTCGAAATGTACATTGTACAATATTTTTAAATAAAATATTATTTTTGAAACTAAGTATATATATTTAAAAATTAATATACACATAATTCAATTGAATAATATTGATAGTTCTTATCTTTCGAAGAGTACGATCAAAATTACTTTAATAAGTATTTTTTCCAAATAAGAAGTCAAAGTTCCATTAGTTTCGTCATTTTCAAAATCTTATTTTCTTCTGAAACATGAACTATAGCTAAATAATCGGTTTTAAGATTTTCTGTTAAATGTCATAATTCATAATTTTGTTACAATGATAACTAGATTTGTCCATGTTTGTAAACAAAAGTTTTTTGCAGTTGTCAGTGAAAAATTGTAATTATTTTTCAATGCAAATATGTCACTGATTATTATTATTATTTGGTAGTTGTGGATAAAGTATAGTATGCGCTTGTATATTATCATCACTCGCCTTTCGGTTCATTCTCATGATTAATAGCACTCATTACATACTCATTGAATAATATACTATTAATAAACAAAAGAATATTTAATTAATATAATATGAAAAGCATTTCATTTGATACATATATAAAGAACGACTATAATCGCTTACTCTCCATCCACTGTTCATTCATGTTTAGCAATCCATTTTTC
Source organism: Ophonus ardosiacus (assembly GCA_943142095.1). Taxonomy (NCBI): domain Eukaryota; kingdom Metazoa; phylum Arthropoda; class Insecta; order Coleoptera; family Carabidae; genus Ophonus; species Ophonus ardosiacus. The sequence goes on along the minus strand of OW964830.1, from coordinate 8,099,986 downwards.
TGTGTATTTCGCAAAGCGCGTTTATTAGCTGCTCGCTTTATTCCTCTAATTAATTGCGACTCATTTGAAATAATTAACATAAAGGACATTAATTTGCTGAAATGAACTATTTGTATGTGCTTTGAGAGTATGAGCATCAAGTGCGTTTCGCAGACCGGCGCTTAACAGCCAAGGTGTAGCTCACTGCGTCCATATAAAGCGATCTCTCATGCACATTTGCATATTGGATTACTATATCGGTATTGAATCAATTAAATCTCTATGTAAATCAGACTCTGTTCGATTATTCGTTCACGTGTAAAACGCTCAAATTGTGCCTCACATCACAGACAGATACAGTTTACCCCAAGTGGAATTTAGATATTGGCCAGAAACTGGAATACTGTTCATTGTTTTATATTCTATAACAAGGGTAGCCAAATCTTACGTTACAGGGGAAATAATATTGAAATTCAGAAATACAATAATTTATTCAGGATACTAATAATATTCAAGAATCTAGAGGTATGTTACTTTTTGTTTTGTCTACTTAAAAGAAAAGGAGGTAATCAAAGCCCAATTCTGTAACATTGCTATAGCAAATAACCATTAATAATTTCATTCCTTGAATAAAATGTGAAAATAACATGTTTTACATTTCTTTCTATAGTTATAATTTTTAGTAATGTAGCAACTTTCTTTCAAATTTACGATATTTTTATAGGAAAAAAATCTGTTGTGGCCAGCACAAGACCTTCCCTTAATTTGATGTATTTTGTACAAATCCCATACCAAAAGTTCATTGGAAAAGATTCTATATATCCAGTAAAATTGTAACACGAACATAATACAATTTTTTACAAATTCCATAAAGAAAGTTCCTTGGAAAATATTCTATAAATCCAATAAAATTATCACATGAATATACACTTACCTAACATTCTCTTTCCAATCAAATAATATTACTACCAAGCTTATATCTCTACCCATTTTTGAATTATACCCCACATTTAGATAAAAACTTCAAAATTTTCAAAAATCTAATTTATCTAGATACTTCTCAATGCGCTGATTCCAAATTTTGAAACCGCAGGTCGATATCTCTTTTCGTTCTCGAGATATTTAGTTCCAAAGTTATGCACAAAACTGCCCATTTTTGGGTAATAACCCAAAATTGGGTCGAGATATGAATTTGGCGACAACACCATTCGATTCTACGGGCAAAATTACATAAGTACACCAATTTTCAGAATTTTTGAACACCGTATACAATCTCTAAAGCAAAATAACTGAAAATGGCCAAAAATCGCAAAAATCTTAGGTGTACCCCTTACGATTTTTCCAGATTTTGGCCATTTTCAAAAGTTTTCAAGCTTTTATTCATAAAAAATGAACCGGTTGGACAAAAATTATGAAAATTTGTGTACTTATGTCATTTTGGCCGTAGAATCGAATGGTGATGTCGCCAAATTCATATCTAGACCCCTTTTTGGGTTAATACCCAAAAATGGGCAGTTTTCAGCAAAACTTTAAATCGAAATATCTCGAGAACGAAAAGAGATTTCGACCTGCCATTTCAAAATTTGGAATCAGCGCATTAAGAAGTATCTAGACACATAAAAATTAGATTTTTGAATTTTTTGAAGTTTTTCTTTAAATGTGGGGTATATTGACTTTTGGGGCAATAATTCAAAATGGGTAGAGATATAAACTTGGTAGTAATATTATTTGATTGTAAAGAGAATGTAAGTGTACGCATTTTTAGAATATTTGAACAACTGTGTGAATTGAAATAAAAATAGATAAATGCTATAAAAAAGTTCCTTGGAAAAGATTATATACATCCAATAAAATTATAACGTACATACGCTATGTAAATTGCACTTGACAATTCCTTCTTTCGTCTTCAGCTTTCTCCAATGTTATTAGGGGTCACTGTTTCTTACTCCTTTCTTTCACTCATTCCTGTTCAATGCATCTTTTTCACACAGTTCTTCTTCTCTCAAGTCGTCTGCGATACAGTCCTTCCATCTTCTCTTTCGCATTCCTCGTACTCCTTACATTCTGACCCATTACTTGCCATTGATTTTGCACTTGTCACTGTCATCTGTCAATTAGAATTTTTTGCATATATCAGATGTTTCCATGATAAATAGCAAAGCTAACTGATTTTTGAAAATTAATCTCTATATAATGCTTTGACTCTATATCTATTGAATATGAAAGTAAAGTATAATCAAACCGTATAGAGAAGAGCATTTTCTTAATATTTATAAAACATTTTTCGATTTTTTTCACCACCCTCTTCTATTGGAGATGGTGCTGCGGATTAGTTGTTTTGGCGCCACAGCAAAGCTACCTGGCTCACTCATTAATACCCTTCAGGTCACCCAAATGTGACATATCAGCCGTCCAATCACGGTAATGAATATTGAGCACTGGGTGGAGATTCTTGTCTTGCATCAGGTAATGGACATATCTTGTATACCCTGTGACTCTGTCAGCGAACAAAGCCAGTGGTTTTTTCTCTAGAGGTTGGAGACAATGAAACCAATGTTAGACGTACAGTCCAAAGAAAAGCGTTAGAATCAAACGAAAGTGGCTTTGTGAAGAAGTAAATATTTGACTGATCAGTGATTCTCAAACGTAAACAAGACATTTATTCATGGTTTTTAAATCTGTTAAAATAAATGAGTAAATTCTGGATATGTTTTATTTGGTTTTTATTAATGTAGATATCGTTCGTTTTATGAAGTGTCTGAGTAAACGATGAAATGCTCCTAAATAAATAAATATGTAAATCATTCCTGCTTATTGTCCATAGCTGGATGTGCCATGCTCATCTGCTACTATTCGTAGATTTCGATAATCATGGTAGGCAAGCACATATACAGTCTGTCTCTTAAATAGGGGGACATGGTTTAACCACAGATTTCTGAGGCTAAAATAAGACGATTTAACTAAACTTGCTTCTACCGGAAAGTGTACCATTTAGCCAGAATTCTGTTTCAAAGTTCTTCGGAAAAAAAATTAATTTTGCTTGTAATAACAAAACGCTCTATAAGATTTTGGATGAAATTTGGTATGACAGTTCATATGGTTATAAGTCATCTTTTAAGTGATTCTTATTATTAGTGAACCACTAGTGTATGAAACTTATGTGTCCCAAAATCGATTAGACCATAACTTTTTAATGGCCACGCCGATAACGTAAAATTATTTTTTTTTTTAGAAAGATATATTCAATAGTAGACTTTTCTCTCTCTGTTTAATTTGTGATATAAATATGTTAGCTCACTCCTAAACAAGTTGAGAAGAATTGAACAGAGAGAGAAAAGTTTACTATTGAATGTATCTTTCTGAAAAAAAATAATTTTATGTTATCGGCGTGGCCATTAAAAAGTCATGTTAAAAATTCATCCAAATCGTATAAAGCGTTCTGTTATTACAAGCAAAAAATTTTTTTTTCAAGAACTTTGAAGCAGAATTCTGGCTAAATGGTACACTTTCCGGTAGAAGCAAGTTTAGTTAAATCGTCTTATTTTAACCTCAGGAATCTGTGGTTAAGCCATGTCCCCCTATTTAAGAGACGCCTGTATTTTCCTGCGATCGTCATGTAATCTACTACTTCCCTGCCGCAAAATTGGCAAGGAAATTAAATTTCCCTGCCCAGGCAGGGAAGTAAAATGCAACGTTGCCATATTTATTTTCACAAACATGTTTTAAGTTTCAATATGAAATATAATTATAAAATTAAAATAATTGATGTGCAGTATACAGTTGTTTTAAATTCTTGTACAATTTTAAATAGAGTTTCTTAAGTTTTCAATGTGATTTACTTGTTAAATAAAAATAATTTATTTGTACCAATCAGTATTTTTTAATTTTTAAACGATTTCAGAAAAAAAATTATACTTATCTAGATAAGTATTGAAGTTCATTTTCACGACTTATATTGGTTATTTTCTATTCGTCATGAAAAGTCGAATTTCCCTGCCTTCATAAGTAAGTAACTATTATCTGTATTACTGAGGGCGTTTACCAAGCGTCACCTTACGATCCGTCAAAGCTGTCGTAGAAAAAACACTACAGGGATCCTTATTTTACTATTTGAAAATTAAAAATAGTTTTCAAATTTGACTTCGGGTAGATTCGAACCTAATCCATTAGAACCATATGGGCGGTCACATTAGGGTAAACCTTCGCTGATTTAACTGATTTATCCGCAAAACTCAAATGAAAAAATTATCGACTAGTTTTTGCCAAAATGGTTACAATGTTATCTATAGAAAGTAAGGTTATCCGAATAGTTTACATTGGTTTTACAGCTCTTAACCTAACCTGTAATGCTTTAGCTTCTACAAGTCTTTACTAGTGAATCTTTTTTTTTTTACTAGTAAATATTAAGATTTGTTTGGCGATTATCACATTTACAAGTGCAATTAGTAAATGCCAACACGTACTAATGAATACTAACAGTCACTGAATTTCCTGCTTTCTCTGTAACAGTGTAATATATAGAAATATCACACTTTTTGAATATTAAAATTGACGACATTAATATGATTTAAAAAATAATGTAACAAGAACCTTATTATTACTTTCTTTTCTATAAAATACGGTAGCAACTTTGTAACTTTAAGTGCTACTCACTATTTTTTTACATTTCACAATAATGACTGCAATGCTGGTTATTAAGTAGGTACTGTATTATTAAATAATAAAATAACGTATGTATTGCTCATTATTAATCGATCAATGGTGAAGTTCTTTTATGATCGATATAATTTTTTGAAAAATAATTACCTTGGAAACATTGGCCATTAAGTTTAATGAAATGAAAGACATTGACTGGATTGGATTGGAAACAATATGAAAAAATCTTTAATTACCACCATTTCAAAGATAAAAGCACCTTGTTGGCTTGTTGGTATTTCAAAAAAATGTTACCTAAATAATAATTATCATTCATAATAGTTGCTATCACATTAGCACATACTTCGGAACTAGAAATGGTATTTTTTTTTTGTAAAATGATATTTAGACCTTTTTAATTAGTATGTTAAAGCTTATTATGTGAAAATAGCTCAAGTTAGCTTAACAAAATAGAAATATATGTGGTTTCATTTTTTTGTAATCATCAACATTATTAAATTATTGATAATAAGAAAATCAGGTTGACTGCAGAAAAATAAATTTTTGCCCTCCTGAAGTGTAATGGGAACTTTACAATTGTATACACAGCAAGTGTAACTTACGTTTTACGCTTACTGTGTTGTAACTTGTCTAACTATACGGTAAAATAATCAAAATACACTGGACGTTTATGGGCATTTAGAAAAGAAATCATCTTTACTATAATAAAGTTCACGTAAAAAGTACTACCTACATAAGTTATTTTTTTACTTTAACATTACCTATATTTAAAATTAATTTATATAAACCAAAATCACGGCAGCGACATATGTCATTATTGTAAAAATCCACCGTTACCGAAATAGTCACCGATCAATATACCTGTCAAATACGCGAGGCGTACATTGTTGAAATGTCAAATATCGACACCTACCTATTATTTATTACGAAGAAAACATGAGCAAATAAATATATTATCAGTCATAAACAACGTCTATAATTACAAATAAATTTTCGCTAGAAAAAGTACTCTAATGAAGGTTAGTAAAATCAAATTTGGAAATTGACTTAACCCCAGTATTTTAAACTAACCCTTTTCAGAAGTACAACCTATCTCATTAAAAAGTGATTTTCATTATCGTCGGCCAAAAAAATTGATACAATTCTCGTCCGTGAAGTATTTTATAGCGCTCCAGCTAACAAAGCTGTCTCGCTGTAAAATACAACTTACACGCACAATAACTATTACAGTTTTCATAGTTTTTTAAGTCTCCAAGGAATTAATGTGAAAGCATTCCAAAAAGATTCTAAGACGTAGAAGGTAAGAATGGTGTAGTGTATTTTTTTTAAGGGAATATTTTAAAATAAAATTCTCAAAAATATAAAGCATAACATATATTATTTTTAATACAAATTTGTAGTGTTCCTTGTATGAGCTGGACTGTCAGATCAGAGCCATAACCAATCGCTTAGTGCATCAACCACGTGACCCCTTAAAATTAAATATAATTTCTAATAAACATAACCTCCTCATTTCATAGATTAAAACCCGTCTTCCTGAATTCTCTGCAGAGTACTTGATTTTTTAAGGAATTAGCAATGAAGAAACGTAGCGCGAAATAAATTAAATTTACGGTTTTCTTTATTAAGCCCTTGTGACAAGTGAGCGAATTAGGAAAGCTAATAGAATTTGAACAGCGTTGCCGTTATGTTGTTAGCGGAATGGTATCGTAGAGGGCTAGGGATGTTTCTAATTTATTTTTTTGGCGGCAGATACGGGCTAACGACCCTGACAGGTGGAGAAAATTTGCAGGTGTTATTTATTTAAAAGCTTGCACTTCTTACGGCAAAATGCTGACGCATAGCAACTGCCAGTGAAATTTATTTAATAAATGACATTATATATCATAACTCATACCCTCATATGCTTCTTACATGTCTAAGTACGTGAAGAAGATATTAACAACTAGATTACTTACATTAACCATGTAAAAACTGTTCAACTCATATTATTATGGCATAATAATGTTTGTAAGAATTACAAATATAGCACAAAAGTATGTATGTCAACTAATTCCACAATTGTCCTTTATAAATTTCTTGGAAATACTGTTTATGGTTTTGTAACGATTTTATAACGAACTGTGTGGGAAACGATTTTATATTAATGATCCATTATTAGCCTATTAATTATACATATGTATATGTGTAATCAGCGGAAATTAATTATTTTATATGTAGGTTTATTACAATTATAAATGTCGTATTATACATAAATATTTTATTATATGAACTGTAGTTTCTATAAATAAATAAATTTATACCAGCAATTAATTGACACATAATTCAACATGTTAGATCAGTGTTTCCCAACAGGTGGGTCGCTTAATGTTCCAGGATCTAGGCACGATAAATTAAAAGATAGAACAAGAAAGTCTAATGCCCATATTCATAAACACTCGTAAAGTTTCAAAACGGCTCGTTATAATTTTTGACAAATAGAATCAAACTTGACAAACTAAATTTTGATCTTTCTTTCAATGTCGACTGTTTTTATTGGATAAATATTATAACGAACCGTTTAAAATTTTTACGAATATTTATGAATACGGGCATAAGAATAATATTTTGTCTCATTAATATGGGGCGGGAAATACTTAATGGGGAAGTTTAGCGATTTTTTTTTATTTCTTTATTCCATGGGAAATGACTTGAAAAATGATGTAACATGTTTTATTTTTTTCAAAAATGCCCAGATTTTCCGGAAAAGTCGATTTTAAGCTGTGATGACGTCGGTAAAGGCTTGGCGCAACGTATGTCGATTTTTATACTGACGCACGCGGTAGCGGTTACCAGTGAAGCACTTTTACGCTTTGTTACGACCTACGTTCAAGTGGTTCGATGTTCGATTTCACCGTTCTGTCTGAGTTTGCGCATAACTGACTTGTGACGTACTTAAAGTTTACCCAAAAAATATTAATTGTAAATAAATGGAGCAATAATTTTAATTTTTAATTTCAATTTCAGCAGTCATTTGTGTTATATTTGTGAGAAAATAGTATGTTATGTAGAATTTTTACCATGCTAAACTTCCCCATTGCAGCCGAGTGAAAAAACATTTTTTAGTAAATACTTTGCGAGATATTTTAATTTGTTTTCAGTGTCACAGTGACGTCACAGTATTGCTTTCTCTCGCGCAATCTACTATAGCAATGGTTTCTCTAAAAATCAAATGAAGTTAAACTAAAAACAATTATGACCTTTTAGTACTGCGAATTGCTTCAAAACTAAACGAACTTTCATTTTAAATAATAAAAAGATAAGAGTGAAGAACCCATAAAGTTCTGTGACAATTATATTATAACCTGTAATTCAATATGAAATTTTATAAATATTGTTCATTTGTAGTGATAGCCATGGAATTTAAACAAAATTACAAAGAAATGCATATCGTTTGAACTGTCAGAAATTCGATTTTCAAATAAAAATTACAGATAATTATATATATTTTTATAATCTACATCTAAATCACTGCACAGACACAGATTTTATTTATTTTTATTTTGTAACCTGCAAAACCAAAATTCTGACAATTCAAACGACATGCATTCCTTTATAATTTTATTTATGCACGGACGTATCATAATTTGACAATTATACACGAATTTCTTTGACATAAACGTTATTTTATAGCCCGCCGACCAAATTATAAATGTACAATATAAAGAATTTAAACAGGCAACATGAAAAGTTTTTATTATAAATCGAAATTTTTTATATTCTTTAATGAAAAATGAAAATTAATTTTGTGATATTTATATGGAAAGCACGGATATCACAATATAAAACTCAAATGACAGAACTAATAAATAAAAAATAAAATGTTTTTTTCCGCTTTCATAGCAACACTAGATACTGGATGTACGAGGACAAATTCTTTTCGATGCAATTTTTCTAACACTCATAATTTGAAAATTTTCGTCCGTGGATAAAGTTTTGTATGCACCACGAGCGTAACTTGCTTTTATGGCCTTTGACGTGTTTTTATCCCTCGGCTTACGCCTCGGGCTCAAAATCCCGCCGCGGGCCATAAAAGCCTCCTTACGCTCTTAATACATAAATAACTATTAAATTCCATGGCTATCACTTCGAATGAGCAATATTCATAAAATTTCAAAGTTGATTTTCAGCTTGTTAAATATATAAAATAGCATCTCGTGATTTCCGTGTAGAATTTAATTCTCATACATACATACATATATACAAAAAATCACGCGTTTCCCACTTAGTGGGTTAGCAAAAACCCGAAAATAATAAGAAAAGGGATGAAAACAAGAACATTTATTTGAAACATTTTTATCTAAAATTAAATGGGAAGTTTTGCGCAAGGAAAAACTGATTTCCCATAGTAAACGCCTATAACCCGCTTTTTAATTAACACCCTGTATGCATAGAATGTACAAAAAGCATGTTTCAAATATTTATTCTTAATCTTTATATAGAATATTTTGTCTGCACTGACACTAAGTTCTAGTTTAGGTTGGTTTTCTCTTATTGCGGTCCTGTTCTCTTGATACCTTCCAGTGGCAATTTAGGTGTGCACGTGCAAGAAGCAGAAAGGGAATACTCGTATCGCACTAACACTAAAACTAAGCGAGAACAGTGGCTCTCTTGACCACCCGAATTTCTCACGGCCAACAGTAGCGTCCGACCACACATTTATCTGGGGACACCTAATATATTTATGTCTGGATCTGCACTTTCGATTTATCTGCTAGTGCTTCCGATACGTTGTTTTCACAGGATCTAATCCACTGGGGAGAAATTGATGACGATTAAACATTGTGAAGTTACAAGAATTTGTTATTGTGTTTAGCAATTGCAGAACAATATAAACAAATAAATAAACATGAAAAATTATTAATAAACAATTTTATGTATTTTAATAAGTATATAGTCGCAAGAGTCGTAAGGTGTCGTAGCGAACTGTTATTTTAAGTGATGTTATGGATATTATATCTTATCCAATTTATTTTAATTAAATTGCAATATGGCTTCAAATAATAAAACTATAACGGTTGATGCAAAAGAGAAGACAAAAACATACAAGACGATCGTGAGTAAAACCACATTTTATCGTAGATGTTAGACAAAATTTCGGTGCACACAGAAAATTATTTTCAAATTTCAAGTCTTGATCACGTAGAATTTTTATAATTTACGAGAATATCTGTACAACAATTTTAAATATTTTTTAGTTTTCTTGTTCATGGAGACAGCATTATCGCCACATCTTAACTCCCCGTCTATACTAATGTCATAAATATTTTATATATTAATGGCAATTTGTTTCCAAATATCTTTTTTTATTTTTGAATATTATGGTTTTTTTTTCCTATATAAACTATTATTTTGTTGTACATAATGTGTAATTATTTCATCTAATGTCATTTCGTTCATTTTTACGTTATTCTTGTCGTGTCGTTCAGTGTCGTTGTCGTCGATAGGCGGGAAATGACCAACATGCGTTCCGACACCAACAGCCAACATCCGACAACTCCTACAGTCAAATTTCAGCGTATTATGCACGCGTATGACACCCGACAGCGACCAGCTACTATTTTACGTAAGAGAGTAGAAAAAAAAAATATATGTTTTTCAGCTCTGTTAGGATAGGACCCTAGACTAGTCTCTATTAGACAGTGAGCAACCAAAATCTGCAATTACTATTTTCAAATGCATTATTTATATTTTTTTCACTACCAAAATATCTCCCGTTTATTAAAGTATGCGCATAACGTGAAACATATAAAAAAAATGAATTTAAATAATCTGGAGTTTTGGAAGCAGTAAATAAATACCGTTACTTAGGCTAATATCTAAATCCTAAATTTATATGACCTAAATATCGTCATTATTTAGGATTTTAGGAATTAGATTTTAGGGTTTTGCAGGAGCACACTATGCCTTGAAGTTGAAGCGCGCTAATTAAACAAAACATGTTTGTTGCTATAATTTGTGCAAAACGTCAAATTTATTGTTAAAGAATAGCTTATTAGCTTCTATTTCACGAAATATAATATTAACATTTAATCTAAAATATCAAATTAAGTAGAATTGTGTAATTCATTTTTTGTTGTTCAAAACAGTTGCCATACAAACCAATAGATGTCATTAGTGTGCCATTCGAAAGTTGTCATTATACAGAGTGTTATGTAATTAAGTGATCAACGCTTAACCAATGGTAGAACTGACCCCAAAGATAGTAAATCTGGCAATAATTTTTGTTTAACATACTTTCTACAAGAACTAGAGGCCTTTAAAACTGACCAATCATGTCATAGTTCAAAACTTTATAAAAAAGTAAAAATCAATGTGTTCTCTGGAAAAAATGTGATACCTGTCACAAATGACAAAATCATTGTCGTCTATTTGGAAATAACTCTCTGTACCGTCTTACAACAGCACGACTATTTCGTAATGTCTCGCTATAAACCATATGCATGTCTGCATACTCTTGGTTGGTGAAGGTAAATGGCATTTTGAGAATATCAAAAAAACAAAATATAAATTGTACGTTTATGCAAAAAAACATTTAACGTCAGATTGACAATCAATATTTTTTCCAGAGAACACATTGATTTTTACTTTTCTATAAAGTTTTGAACTATGACGTGATTGGTCAGTTTTAAAGACAGTTCTTGTAGAAAGTATATTAAACAAAAATTATTGCCAGGTTTACTATCTTTGGGGTCAGTTCTACCATGAGTTAAGCGTTGATCACTTACTTACATAACACCGTGTATAAAAAAGAAATAAATCCTAAATACTAAATACCAAAATGCGACATATTGGACACAACCTTACTCATAATGCAAATTAAATTTTAACAAATTGTGTTACCTGCGAATAATTATTATTTTACAGTGTATTAGTATTTTGGGAAGGCCCACAAAAATTTCGAGAGAAAAAATATGTCCCCATTTAAAATGCAAATTAGTGAAAAGTCTTTGACTAATCCGTTTAATTCAACGAGGCATAAAAATAAACCTAACAATTTTACAGGGCACGTATTATATAAACAACAGTAAGATAAGTAAAATAAACAAGGAGGAGGCAAATCTCATTATCCTGAATTTGTAGGCCGGTCACATGCCAGGATCAACATAGGTTTCGTCCTGGCCCTGGCGCTGGCGTCTGCTCAAACAACGCCACGCTACGTGAAAAATGCACCTCATCTAATCAAATTAAAAGTTTTTATGTTGGTACAATGTGCGCTTGCTGACATTATGCTAGCGCTGCTGGTTTTTCACCAAGAAAGCAGAAGTCACACCTAAAGAGGAAGTGCTCTAATTCGTCCTAAGATATATCGTCTTATTCCTGAAAATTGTATAAAATCATTCTACATAGGTATACCTAGTGCAGAACTTTTGGTATAAAAAAAACTCGTGTGTTGTAGAATTTTGTTCGCCAACATTTGTACGACGGAAACTTAAACGTCAAAGCCAGCATTTGTCCGACAACCCATTAGAAAAAATCTGTTGTGGCCAGCACAAGACCTCTCGCCATTTCCATATTAGGCTATATAAGTATTGTATTGCACTTCGCTTTCGAACCGTCGTTTTATAACAAAATATTACAGAACTTTACCCAAATATTGATTTTTATTATATTTAACATGTCTTCTGCACACATATAATTCTAATTATATCTATTTTTCATTGTATGAGGAAGTTTCTAAATGTCAAAGATTGTTCCAATTCATTAACCAGATTGGCGGTATTTCTGATGGATTTATGCATTTTACCACAATTTTACCTATAATTTCAAATATTTAATTAATAAAACAATAAGAAAAGTTAAGTAAACTTCCCAGAAAAAGCTATCAGAATGTCACTAAAACTGTTGATATTTGACAATGACATGTGTCATGTTATAAACTTTGGAATTTGTCAACTGGTTTCCTTAGTGCCTTGGCCTCTGCGATTAGTTACAAATTCTCTCTCTATAAATTCCTTTAAATTTTAAACACCTGCAAATCAGTTTTTTAGATCTATTTTTATTATGTATATTAAATAATACTGTTCATCTTTACTCGTGTCGAAATTTTAAATGAAAAATTGAGAATTAAGCCAATTTGAAGATATTTAACAGCCCGATTCACAAAAAAGTTTAAGCTAATCCTCATTTTTGGATTAGTGAATTCTATTCTATTCCGGTATTTAAAATTTAATTTTTATATTATCAATAAAGGTAGATACTAAGAATAGATTAGACTATATTTTAAGATATAAACTGTCAAAATTAGAGTAGAATTCGCTAATCCTAAAATGAGGATTAGCTTAAACCTTTTTTGTGAATCGGACTGATAGATATTAGATGGAGAATTTTATGTTCTTCAATATTTAATAGAAAAAACTCCCAAAAATTATATTTAGAAGATTTTTTCTAAGAAACTACTACTTCCGGTTGTTCAATTGTTACCAAAACCTTTTCAGCTCTTCCCAGGAATGTCAGATTGAGGAAACTGCAGTTAATTATTTTTTAAGTCTTATAGTTTTTGAGGAATCGTGACTACAACATCCAGACATACATACATACATACATACATACATACAAACACACACACACACACAGACATCATTTTAAAAATGTTATAATCGGATTGTAGGGACCTTAAATCGTGCTTATAAAATAAAATCTGGATATGCGAATTTTAGCATGAATCCAATACCTCTCATAGAGAGAGGAAAAAATGAAGATTTTCTTGTTATAAAACTACATAGTACAATGGCCCGAGTTTTGCATGTTAGGCTTCGTTGTCAAGGTTACAAATTAAACTCTTACTAAATTGATCGTAAATACAAAATATATTTTCTCATAATTATAAAGTATCGTATACGAATGTTAGCCTACAAAATTTCTAGATATAAAAAGACTATGGAGCAATGAATATTCATGTTTATGAACATTTACTAAAATAACAACTTCAAAAAATTATATATTACTTTGTTCATTTTTCTGAATTTATATATATATATATATATATATATATATATATATATATATATAAATAAAAAGTAATTATTCTTTGAATAAAAATGTGTGTCCCTTGGGACATTTTGTTTGGGGATAAATTGAGAAAACTCTATAATCTTGTTGGGAGAAGCCAGACCGAGATTAAACAATGGGGTTTCAGTTTTTTAGGTTAGTCGATAATTCGGAAGGCGCGAGCTAATTAAATTTTTAATACTTAATAATGGGAGATAAATTGGATGATAAGAAAAATTGCCTGTAAGCTTTGTCCAAAATTAAAAAGATAGTAAAGTGAGTAATGCTACAAAATGAATTAATTATGAATATTTACTCCGAAATTTTAATGGAAGCTTCATTTTCCTTTGTCAACAAGAAAAATTAACATGAAATAAAATTAAACATCATTTATGCAAGGCCAGAAAAAATAACAGTCAGCAACAACATATTTGCTAATGTATAAAAAGCTTTACCTTATAAATTAAAATTAGAAGTTTTATGCTTCATTTATTCATCTGAAAAAATATAGTAAATAAGTACGGGTGTCCCAAAAAGTAATTCTTGAGATTTTTATTCAGTGCGCGGTTTTTGGAATACCGATTTATTGTAGGATACACTGCACAATTTATCGTGAAGTGTAAAACAGCTATTATACTTCCCGTCAAATAAATATGGAGTGGAGAATTCTACTCTGTTGCCAATTCCATTGGTCACATTAAAAATGAAAGTTATGAAGACGGGAAACATCGCATGGCAAGGGGCAGGGTGGAAAGAACGGATAAAAATTGAGCAACAGTCCATATTTATTTGACGGCGAGTATAGTTACGTAGTTCATATTTCAAATATATGTAACTGACAGATAAATGTCACTATCAAGAAACTAATCATTTTAAATTAATAATAGTGAATTTTTAAAAAGAAACTATTAAATAGAACAATACGTATATGCAAAGGAACTTAATGTAGATTGCAGTATTAGCACAGAATAAGCATGTATACAGAAGCGACAGTCAGAGAGAGAAACGAAAATTAGATAGAGAAAGAGTATGCCAACAAATTTAAAGGGCTAATCGGATAATATCGGATTGTTTCGGCATATCTTCGTATCTTACGATTCTTTGTTCTTTTTATTATCTCGACATGAACATTTTCCGTTAGGGGTCAATAATAAAAGTATATTGAGACACACAAATTGATTTCTAATAAGAACAAATATGTTATATTTTCAAAAAACGATAGGAAAACTCGTTATCATAAGGAAAATCATTATAATTTCACATATTCTGGAAGAGCTGTTGTCTCAGCTTGTCACGCCCATGTATTTTAGGGTTACAGATAATTCAAAAAACCAAACACCACTTCTCACTTTTGACATATGTCATTTTGTTAACTGTTTGTGAATTTTGGAAGTGGTGTTAGTTTCTAATTAAATGGATAAAATGAAGAAAGTAGAATCGGGAGGACTTGTTTGTTCATATAAGGACTGTATAACTAGATTTTAAAAATGGAGAAAAGGAAATGTAAGTTTTTTACGTTTCCGAAAGATCCAGAAATGTAAGTTATGTAAAACGACTACCATATCATGTAAAATGTATATTCATTTAATAAATATAGGTGTAAAATGTGGCTCAAGGCCTGCGGAAGAGAAGATTTGATGGAGAAGGATATATGGGACATATTCATCGAATCTGACGGTTGTGTTTCCCACATCAAAGATAGAGAAAATGAATTTGTAAAATTCAGGTATTTGTTTAATAAAAATATAATTATATGATTATTTTATCTGATTTCTGTTTGATTAGTTAATAAAATTAAAATTTTAGTACTTTTATGTTCTAATTTTTCTTTTACCATTTAAAATAACTTAAAAATAAACGTAAAATCGCAACAACAATGGTGCCAACAAGGAGTATCGCTTATGTATAAATGTATTCTGTGGTATTAGTACGCATGTAGGTATGTATTCATTTATGTCTAAAATTTAAATGGAAAGAGGTATTGTGTTGGCCAGTTGAGATTTTTCACTTATGTGGTTAGGCCTGCCGAGCCTGAGCCTAGATATTTCATGAGCTTTCATACTACATTATCTCAAAGTATTTCGGAGAAATGATATTAAAGGTCATTAAAATATGATCATAAATTGAATCTTTTTACGTCCGCGTCCTCCAGCGAAAAACCGAAACGGAAAAATAAATTTCATCCTAACGGTTTGTTCAAAATTAATTAAAACTTCTACTTATCAATTAATCTGCCGAAATTTAAAGATCTGTTGAGAATCATTGCGTGCCGAGAGACCAGGCCTAAAAATTACGTGCTTGGTGACAATATTTTATGTAGAAGTGCTCTCTTCATTGCATATCGGCTGGCGAAATCGCGAGATCTTTAAACGTTGATTATTTTAGTCAGCTTAAGGACCCGGTTTCATTTCGAAATAAAATTGAGATTAATAATTAGATGAATGCAAAATATAAACTAATAAATTTGCAATTTACTAGACATGTCATCAATAACTTCATCAGCTCGTTGCATTGAACTTCAATCAGATTTGAATAGATTTGTAAACTATGCTACTAATAACAAATTACTTATTAACATTAACAAATGCTTTCATATAAGTTTTACAAGGAACAGATCTGTTATACAATATTCGTACAATATATCAGGTACGACATTAGCCAGAGTCAATGAAATTAAAGACTTAGGTGTAACTATAGATAGTAAATTTTTACTGGACAAGCATATTGATAACACTGTCAAAAAATCTTATAAAATGTTGGGATTTCTTATTAGAACTTGCCGAAAGTTTAAAAACCCTCAAACATTTTTGACCCTTTATTTTAGTCTAGTCAGAAGTCAGCTAGAATTCGCAGTAGTTGTTTGGAATCCGCAATACTTCACGTATATAAACAGAATTGAAAGTATTCAAAATAAATTTTGCAGATATTTTTTCACAAAATTTCCTAATTATAACCTAAACCTACCATCGTTGTATAATAAGCGTAAATTATTGGACATTATTTTTATGTATAAATTACTTAATAACATAATTGATTGCCCACTGCTTCTTACACAACTTTCTTTTCGCGTGCAGTCACACGTCAAGATTAAATGAACTATTTGTAATTAACTTTTACAAAACCAATTCTGCAATCAATTCGGTTATGAATCGCTTGCCTGTGTTATATAATAAACTGTCAAATAATGATCATCTTCCAGACATTTTTAACACTCCTTTGAATTTATTCAAAAAACAGATGGAACTAATCTTTCGCAACATGTAATTTATAATTCATATTACTCTTGTTTTTCTAATTAATTTATGTACCTACTAATATTTTTCTAATTTATCCATGTTTTATATGTTCTTTATGTATATGTACCTACTACTTTTACTAAATTTATGTACCTTACATGTAATGTAATGCTTCTCTGTTATTGGGGCATTTAGCCCTGTTGAGAACGCTAAACGCTAAATAAATAAATAAAAAAATAAATAAATGTTGTAGTATAGTGAGATGATATAAGAAAAATGATGATGCCCGCTACACAAGTTAAATATTTGCGAAGAGTATGTAAGAATGATACCATTGCCCCTTTGCTATCCTGGTCTACAATCTATTCTATTATTAATATTCTTACCAATATTACCCATAATATTGAAGTACCTACTGCTAAACAGTTACGATCTTTCGAAGTATGATTAAAAAATTTACTACCCATACTTGTTTACCTATGAAATCATTTGTTCATAAAATGAGTTCCATCTTTGACTTTACATATCATCAAATCTGGAATTTTATGGCACTTAAACCATTTCTAAGTTATTGAGATTGGCTCATAAAATATTTTTATCTAAAAATCTTATATTAACTATTTATGTGTTTAGTTGCAAAATGGTGGGTATTTTTCGCACTAGACGTGAGGTTGTTTTATTAATTAAATATTTAAAATTGTAGGTAACATGCATATATCCATCAGAAATACCTACCGCCAATCTAGTTAAGGAATTGGAAGAATCTCTGATATTTAGGAACTTCCTCATACAATGAAAATTAGAATTGTACGTGTACAGGATACATGTTATATACAATACAAACAAAATTTGGGTAAAGTTCTGTAATTTTTTTGTTATAAAACGACGGTTCGATAGCGAAGTGCAATACAATACTTATATAGCATAAAATGGAAATGGCGAGAGGTATTGTGCTGGCCACAACAGATTTTTTTACCTTCCGTCACCTTTAGGTAAGGAAGGTATTGTCTTTGGTCAAAAAATTCGGTGGTGAGTTTTTAATGAATAAGCACGTTTTAGGGTCCCTACAATACGAATATACCATTTTTAAGATGATGTCTGTATGTATGTGTGAGTGTGTGTGTGTCCGTGTGTGTGTGTGGCCGTGTGTGACAAATTTTTCTCCGACGATAACTCCAATACTACAATTCTAAAAATTATAATTCTTTCGTATTCCTCTTCTGTACATCCATATGAAGAGTTGATTAGATTTTGGTTATAATTGATCCACCGGAAGTACCCTTATTTGAAGTTTTTAACAGTTTTTCTTAAAAAAACGCAGTTAAATATTATTTTTTGACATTTTATTATTATATATATTAAAGAAAATACTCTTCTCTGTACAGTTTGATTATACATTTTCCTTCATATTCAATAGATGTAAATTTAAAGCATTATAAAGAAATTAATTTTCAAAAATTAGTCAGCTTTGCTCTTTATCATGGAAACAGCGGACATAATTATTCAAAAAATCTGATGTGGCCAACACAAAACCTCCCGCTATTTAATTTTTATTAATTTAAATACATACCTACGTATTTACTAACGCTGCAAACTGTTCCATTGCAGAAAACTATTGCTTTATTTACTATTTTCTTTTGAAAATGTCACTATTATTAATTTGAAGTGATAAGTTTTCTGACAGTGACATTTACTGTCAGTTACATTCATTTAAAAAATGAGCTGTGTAACAAAGAAATAGTTTTTATCTTAGGCTTCGCGACTAATAAAAAAAAATATTTTTAAATTTATCTGTAAAATATACAGAAAAAGTATTAATGTATTCCTGTAGAAAATTCAATAATCTTTAATTTTCATTAGACATAAAATTCGAAAAAATGACATTTAATGGTATTTTTTGAAGAAAAACCATTATGAGCTTCAAGTAAAGTACGATTTCCGTTTATCCGATTTACACCAAAATCTAATGGCTTCTATTCCTATTAGAATAGGGTGAAAATACAAGGTTTCAGAATTTTCTGAATGGTAGTATTTGAGTTAGAGTGCAAACAAAATTCTTACACATACACACATACACACATACACACACACACACACACATACACACATACAGACATCATCGTGAAAATGTTAAAAATGGATTCTAAGGACCTTAAAACGTGGTCATTTACTAAAATCTCGATATGAGGTTTTTAGCACGATCCCTATACCTCCCTTACCAAGGGTAGCGGGAGGTAAAAAATTTAATTGACAGATGTCAGTTGCAAGAGCAAAACGTGCAAAACCATATATGGAAAAAAGTATAGGATCTAAAATTGGTATGTCATAGTGTTGCTCGCAAGTGACACACAGAGAAAGGCCAAAGAGAAGATGGAAGGACATTACTTAGTGTAGTTTATAGAACCTTTTCAAATGAACTTTTGGTATGGAATTTGTAAAAAATAGTATGTGTTTTCACATGGTATTATATAGAATCTGTTCCAAGGATCTTTTGGTATGGGATTTGTACAAAATACATGGAATTGACGGAAGGTCTTGTGCTGGCCGCAACAGATTTTTTTAAAATGAATTTAATGAATCTATAGAATACTGTCCAAAAGAACAAAGAATTAGAGCGTTCTGGACACATGCACCACAGACGTACATTTTGGTT
Source organism: Ophonus ardosiacus (assembly GCA_943142095.1). Lineage (NCBI taxonomy): Eukaryota > Metazoa > Arthropoda > Insecta > Coleoptera > Carabidae > Ophonus > Ophonus ardosiacus. Next base: position 8,080,432 of record OW964830.1, on the reverse strand, counting down.
AATTTATGTCAAGTACAGAATTTGAATCCACAACATGTCATTTACAATTCGTGTGAGAATTTGTGAATAACCTTTGTCTGTCATAACAGTAATAACCCTGTCATAATTCCCGCATTCTCGGCGTTCTGGTCCGACTAATCCAAGAACAACAGGTGCATGATTTGAAATTCACTTGACAAAAACTCCCATAACGTCAAGCACCAATTCACGTAGGTCTGCAGTCTCTGTCCGTAACTAAAAAGGAAATTGAGCGTACGACATGAAAAAAACGCTCCTCCCGTAAATCTAAAAACCGTAGCTTGAGCTACCTGTTCGTTGTACCTGGTCCAGTGCTCACTACCTGCTGTGTCCAACAAAACACTTTTATTTACCCAACAACAAGCAGGAGGCAAAAAAACAACGCGCCTGTTATAATTTACACCTCCGGCCTTCAAGGAACAAAAGTGAAACTTTTAGCTCACGCCTTTTGTACACTCAATAATAACACCCCCAATAAAGATTATACAGGTTGTAAATCAGTCACAATTTGAAAAAAAATCAGTCATTTTATAAAGGTACCAATTAATTAATTACGGAGTATGTCGAGTATACTAAATGAAAGTAAAAAATTAAATTATAATCTGAGAGTAGTTAATTTTTAGGAATTTGTTGTCGCACGTAAATTATTCCATGTACAGTGTGTTCAGAAAAAACCTAATTTGGAGTAGACTATGAACACAGAAACATATTGGAAAAGGGTTTTTTCTTGGCTGGAAATAGTGATATACTTAAATAAAGGAACTTCTGGATATCAGCCACTATATTTTATTCAGTCTCGACCGTTTCGACCCCACATGGGTCTTCTTCAGGAGCTATACAGTAAAGTTTTGCCATAAGTATAGAAATAATGTTTTCCGACGACCACTACGAAGAGTACATACATAAATTCATCATTAATGCTGTGTGATATGAAAGCTCGTTAGCCAATCAGATGCGTTCGCAACTGTGTGATATGATTTTATCACACGCTGCGATAATTGAGCGAACTAACATAAAAATTTGTATTTAAAAATTTGACAGTTGCATATAATTTGCTGAATTTACACGTATTAAGAATGTTGGACACATAAGTCAAGGAATATAAAATAAAAATTTTGTTAAACATTTTTATTATACAGGGTGTCTCTTAAATAGGGGGACATGGCTTAACCACAGATTCCTGAGGCTAAAATAAGACGATTTAACCAAACTTGCTTCTACCGGAAAGTGTACCATTTAGCCAGAATTCTGCTTCAAAGTTCTTCGAGAAAAAATTAATTTTGCTTATAATAATCGGACGCTTTATTCGATTTGGATGAAATTTGGTATGACACTTCATATGGTTATAAGTCATCTTTTAAAGTGATACTTGTTATTATTAGTAAACCACTAGTGTATGAAACTTAGGTATCCCAACAATAATTAGACCGTAACTTTTTAATGGCAATGCCGAAAACGTGAAAGTATTTTTCTTCAGAAAGATACATTCAATAGTAAACTTTTCTTTCTCTGTGTAATTTGTGATATCTGTTACGGTTCACACAGAAAAAAATAAAATCTGAGTGTCTGCACTGCTAAATTTTTAAAATAAATTTAATCTAGCAGTCTTTCCAAATGTCAAAGAAGTAATTTTTAATGACAGTAACAATTGTTTTACGGGTTGTCAAAAATTTTCTTCGCAATATTCTAAAATTAGTAACATCCGTTTGTTCGGCTTAATAATATTTTACTACCATTATTATAAATAAGACGATTACATATCTCAGCTTACTCCTAAGCAAGTTGTGAAGATTGACAACTCGTTACTGTCATTAAAAATTATTTGTTTAACATTTGGATAGACTGCTAGATTAAATTTATTTTTAAAAAATTCACGATGCAGTCACTCAAGTTTTATTTTTTTCTGTCTGAACCGTAACAGATATCAAAAATTAAACAGAGAGAGAAAAGTTTACTATTGAATGTATCTTTCTGAAGAAAAATAATTTCACGTTTCCGGCGTCGCCATTAAAAAGTTACGGTCTAATTAATGTTGGGACACCTAGGTTTCATACACTAGTGGTTCACTATTAATAACAAGTATCACCTTAAAAGATGACTTATAACCATATAAACTGTCATACCAAATTTCATCCAAATCGTATAAAGCGTTCAGTTATTATAAGCAAAATTATTTTTTTTTGAAGAACTTTGAAGCAGAATTCTGGCTAAATGGTACAGTTTCCGGTAGAAGCAAGTTTGGTTAAATCGTCTTATTTTAGCCTCAGGAATCTGTGGTTAAGCCATGTCCCCCTATTTAAGAGACACCCTGTATATTCCTTGACTACCAATTTTATATTATAACTTATTTATTTTTTTAACAATTTGACTTTTCATCTTTTTAAATGTTATTTATTTATGTTTTTATAAAATACAACGATCAACTCTGTGATTATTTTAATTGTTCCTCATGGATGGTTGCGACTAAAAACGTTTTAGTCGAAACGTCGGCTTGAAATAAATAATTTCACTACAGACTGCTTGTCTTGTCCGATTATTTTTCCTTCGGGAACCCTTCATTGTTAAACATGATATTTAACACCGTCGTTAATAAATTAAATACATATATAAAAATATGAACAGTCTAACATATAAAAATATAAAAAATATGAAAATGTAGAAGACCCATGTGGGGTCGAAACGGTCGAGAATGAATAAAATATAGTTGCTGATATATATATCCAGAAATTCTTTTATTTACAAGAAGAACGTTTGTCTGATTATTCTTCAAGTCAAAAGTCAAGTTTTCAAAATTAATCGTAAAATATAATTTTAGGCAGAAATAAAAAAGAATACAGAATATTACCATTCAATGTTGTCTTATTTATTTATATTTCTTAAATAAGGATTCAAGAAGAAGAGCTTTGATTTCTTTAGATAACATTTTTAACAATATTTCGTGCCAAAATGCCATTAAGTACTTTCAAATTGACATATGTTTTTTTGTCTATAGCCTACTCCGAATTAGGATTTTTTTACACACTATAGTATGTTCTCCATTACAGCTTTGATTATCCACAATCATTTCTGTACAAAACAAAATTAAATGTTAAAATAAAATGCGAAATAGATGATATTGCATGACTCGGACAGTGTATTTCTCCAAGACTACACTTTTAAATTTTTATTAATAATAACATAACTTATTTGTAATCTAGAAAGATGGTTGTCATATACTATTTGACATAAGCGATTACGGCGTTTACATAATACGTACGTTGTTACATACCAACACTGGAAAAATATGATTATGATTGGCTTACAGCAACAACGTAATGAGTTTGCTATAAATATGATTGACGTACAACTGTAACATAATGTAGTTACAAGACCAATAAAAGAAAAATCCAATATTCGCGACTAGGAAATCGTTCTGCTTGAACAATTTTCACTTATGATCCAAGAAAAATCTTGAAGTTAATGAACATCATGACGGCTTATTAATTTTTGCTGTGTGTTCCAATTTACTTTTATTTATTTATTTATTTATTTATTATACAGGGTGTCTCTTAAATAGGGGGACATGGCTTAACCACAGATTCCTGAGGCTAAAATAAGACGATTTAACTAAACTTGCTTCTACAGGAAAGTGTACCATTTAGCCAGAATTCTGCTTCAAAGTTCTTTGAAAAAAAAAATTGTTTTTGCTTGTAATAACCGGACGCTTTATTCGATTTCGATGAAATTTGATATGACAGTTCATTTGGTTATAAGTCATCTTTTAAGGTGATACTTGTTATTATTAGTGAACCACTAGGGTATGAAACTTAGGTGTCCCAACATTGATTAGACCGTAACTTTTTAATGGCCACGCTGATAACATAATTTTTTTTTTTTCAGAAAGATACTTTTAATAGTAACCTTTTTTCTCCTACTGCATCGTGACTTTTTTAAAAATAAATTTAATCTAGCAGTCTATCCAAATGTCAAACACCTAATTTTTAATGACAGTAACGAGTTGTCAATCTTCTCAACTTGTTTGGGAGTAAGCAAACATATTTATTCGTGTTATTTATAATAATGGTAGTAAAATACTACTAGGCCGAACAAACGGATGTTACTAGTTTCTGAATATTGCGATGAAATTTTTTGACAACCCATAAACAATTGTTACTGTCATTAGAAAGTAAGTGTTTGACATTTGGATAGAGTGCTAGATTTAATTTATTTTACAAAATTAACGATGCAGTCACTCAGATTTTATTTTTTTTTCTGTCTGAACCGTAATAGCTTTTACAAATTAAATAGAGACAGAAAAGTTTACTATTAAATGTATCTTTCTGAAAAATATAATTTTATGTTATCGGCGTGGCCATTAAAAAGTTACGGTCTAATCAATGTTGGGACACCTAAATTTCATATACTAGTGGTTCACTAATAATAACAAATATCATCTTAAAAGATGAGTTATAACCATATGAACTGTCATACAAATTTCATTCAAATCGTATAAAGCGTTCTGTTATTACAAAATTTTTTTTTTTTTTTTTCGAGGAACTATGAAGCAGAATTCTGGCTAAATGGTACACTTTCCGGTAGAAGCAAGTTTAGTTAAATCGTCTTATTTTAGCCTCACGAATCTGTGGTTAAGCCATGTCCCCCTATTTAAGAGACATCCTGTATAATCTAATATGGAAATGGCGAGAGATCTTATACTGACCACAACAGATTTTCATTTAAATTGTTAATGGTCTTGAATTTATTTATCTTATTGTAAAATTATCCTGTAATTGGAATACTTTTGGGCAATAAATGTTGCTATTATTAGTAAATCACTTGAATTCTAATAAGAATATGTTAAAACATTAGGTATATTTTTGTGAAAAACTCTCCCCTCGAATTGGGACAATGAGAATTAATTTGTGGTAGCGGGTGGGAATCTCCCGTAGTTTCTGGTGCCACCTCTGTGTCTGAAACAGAGATGGCGAGATACGGGGTGTCATTGTTTGAGATTTGTGGGTTTTGTATCATCCACAGGTTTTCTTTTCTTTCCAAACAAGATAAGCACTCCTAATTTATGTCCTGATAACCGACATGATTGATATGATGGGACTGGAAACAGTAGACGAGAAGAATTTTTGCAAACAGGTGCAATTCTTGGAAAATACACAAAAAGAAGATAAAGTGAAAAACAAACAAAGAAAAAGGGGAAATATTTATTTGATGAGTAATAAATAAGACTTTTTGTTACGTAAATTGTCGATATTTATGTACAATTTTTTCAAATAAACTAGTTATTTACGGTTAAAAATTTAAATTTTGTAAACTATTTTATTAGTTTTTTAGTCAAGTAAGCCATGGAAACAATTGATTCTTTGTTTGTTTAACGTTTAATAATTTCTCCCGTAAAGTTCTCTGTGTTTAATAATGTTTAATAACTTTACAAATGAAGAAAAGTTAGATATGATCGTGCTATATGGAAAGTGATATCTAGACACCAGTTACGTAGAACGGTCGGCTCTCTTTCTAAAAGAGTTTAAATGTGCGAAAGAAATAATGGCTTTCAATTTGAATATTTTCTTTGTTTTATTATTACTGTAAAATAAATTAATAAAATAATAATTTTATAAAAGACAATTGTTTCCATAGTTTACTTGACCTAAATTAATAAAAGATAATTTTTATCTTTAAACGTAAACAACTCGTTTATTTGAAAAAATTGTACATAAACAACATCACCTTATTGGAAAGAAAAAAAATACTCTTTCTAATAAGATAATAAAAAATATACAGTGTGTCCCATTTAGAAGTGCCACTATTGGGATCTCGAGAACTAAAAGACATTAGATAGAATTATAACAGAGAGTCTTTTTCAACTACCAAAGACTCTCTGTTATAATTCTAGACAAGATGTGGGCATTCACAAAAAAAATTGTAACTAATAAAAAAACTTTATAATATATTGAAACACACACTTTGTAATTGCTGAAGATGGACAAATATTGTCCGAAACGTCCTATTTTTTAGAAATAAAGACGATTATGACTGTTAGTCATAATTATTGGAACCTACAGCCTGTTTTTTCCTAAATTGAAACTTTTACAACGTTCCCGAATCACCCATTTCTATAATTTATTTTCATATATCATCTTACCTATGCGTCAAACAAAAACATAATTTTAATAACAATTTTGACATATTTAGACAAATATCACTGACAGGAAGCAATTACATTAAAATTAATAATGAAACCGTGTTAAGAAGAATATAATAGTAAAATATTTAATTCTAATGAAATTAAGGTTTGTAAAAATAATGTATTTTCCATCTTATATAAATGTTAGATGTACAACTACACATTTACGAAATGGATCATGCAAGGCTAAGAATTTACAAAGATTTTAGTTTTAGAGCACCTAGAAGTTGATGCAGATTTTTATTAGAATGTATGTGTGACGATTGTTCCTTAAAGTCTATTACAATATGATCCTAAACTTCTCAAATTTGGTATTTAAAACTCATATATAATTTGAAACAACATATTAAATTTTAACCATATATGATAAATCGGATGTAGTACTTAATTTGGAGCTCTAACAGATTTTTGAGGAAAAACAATAAAACATAGGTAACCCAAAATTTAGTATTACAGACTTTTCTAATTATTGGACAACAAATTAGATTTTATTTACAAACGATCAACCGGAAGTGATACTTTACTTAAAGCTCTCTGCCATTTTAAATATGGAATTGGCGGGAGGTCATGTGCTGGCCACATCAGATTTTTAAAATACAATTTGTATTCATAATATAAGAACTTACTGATTAAATTGTGTGGGTAGTAGAAGCAAGAATCAGTATAGATTAATTAAAGCAGAAACTTTGTAAAGTTCGTCCGAATCTATAAATGTTTAATGGAATATAAGCAAGCCTGAACTTCTGAGCAGCTTCAGAAATTAAAAGACGCAACATTAATCAAAATTCCCGCCCATAAAGTTTTACTCAATTTAGAGAAATAACTTGTCAGAGTTGCCTACTACGATTCTTCCAGGAATAATCGATTGCAAACCCACCACAAGAGCACGAAACATGAAACATTACGTTACGACTAGGTAGATGGTAGAGAATTCTAGGGAAAAGCAGAAAAACAGGATATTTATTCTACGTCATACGACGAATAATGGCAGCTGCCCTGTTTTGGTATTCTAGTTGGGTTCTTTACTATACGCTGCAGCAACGACGTTATAAAACTTCTATAAGTATGCAGCTTAGATTGTGACATACAAACGTCAAAATAGCAACGAAGAAGAAGACTGCAAAAGACAAAATAATATATAATTTTTGACAACCAAGAACAATAGATATTTTATTGTAAAGAGATTTTAATCAAATATTATTTGAATCAACGAATTATTGTCCCTAACGTAGTAGCCTTTGACCGAAAAAGATTTTTTACTTTTCGCTAAGAGAGGTATTAGATTCATGCTAAAAAATCACATATCGAGATTTAAGTGAATAAGTACGATTTAAGGTCCATATAAATCGATTTTAACATTTTTACGATGATGTCTGAGTGTGTGTTTGTATGTGTGTATGTATGTGTCTATGTGTGTATGTATGTGTGGATGTTGGAGGGACGATTACTTAAAAACTATAAGACATAAGACCAGTTTAACTATGAATTCCTCAATCTGACATTCATGGGAAGAGCTGGTAACAATTGGACAACCGGAAGTAGAAGTTTCTAAACAAATTTTTTAAATATTAATTTTCGAAAAATTTTTATTACTAGACGAACATAAAATTCTACATCTCATACATTTAAATTTTTTATTATATCTTCTATAAATTTAGTGATAAAGACACTATAATATATAGAATATCGGGATGTATTAAGTCGAGTAGGCTAAAATACACTAAGGAAATCAGTTGACAAATTCAAATGTTTATAACATAATTTGTAAATGACAAATGTCAGTGTCAAAAATCCAAAGTTTTAGTTACATTCTGAAAGCTTTTTCTGGGAAGTACATTTAATCTTTCTTAATGTTTTATTAATTAAATATTTAAAATTATAGGTAAAAAAAAACATAACATGCATATATCCATTAGAAATACCGCCAATCTTGTTAATGAATTGGAAGAATCTCTGACATTTAGAAAATTCCTCATACAGTGAAAAATAGATATAATTAGAATTGTATGTGTGCAGAAGACATGTTAAATATAACAAAAAACAATGTTTGGGTAAAGTTCTGTAATTTTTTTTGTTATAAAACGACGGTTCGATAGCGAGTGCAATACAATACTTTTATAACATAAAATGGAAATGGCGAGAGGTCTTGTGCTGACCACAACAGATTTTTTTTGGCATTACTGCATCGGAAATTGCAGATGGCTGCCTTGTTTAATTGTTGGTGTTTGCATTTAGTTCAAAAATGGATAAAATTAAAATGAAATATGCCATAAAGTACATCTGCAAAAAGCGAATATGATATAACCGGTATATTCTGCTCCCTTGAAATCAAGTAACTAATTTTAAATTCAGAAGGGAGTCTTTTTTTAGTCCATGACATAGAAGTCAATGAGCGACAGTTTAGAGAAAAAATTATAGCAAATGTGACTTTTCAGTAGGTTGAAAAAATTTACACCCTACCAACTCAGGATTGTAGAGAATAGGGAATATGGCATAGTTCGAACTCTCTGATTGGCTGAAATTGGAACCAAGTTTAGTTTTCAGACTAGTGTCTGTGTAATGTGTACATGGCATCTCGTGTCATTTTATGTGTAATATTAAGTATCGCCTTTATCCGATTTGGAAAACAGGTAGATAATACTTCATATTTCATACCTACTGTCAAAGTTTCGATTTCATTATGGTAACTTTTTAATATTTTAATAAAATGTCAGATGGCAGCAGATGAATACCGCTTTTTTAATTTCAGCTATTTAAAACTGACGCTGATGCGAGTGCCATCTACTGAAATTTCTCTGCAGTGATTGTAAGGAATTATATTGTTGTTATTCCGTGAAGTATTTAACTTTATTTAAATTTCCAGTATTTCGTTACACATTTTTTAACTTCATCAGGGAATACCAAAGTACAATACTTTTGTATAAAGGTAAGTTACCTGATTGGATGTGTGGAAATGTGTAACGAAATATTGGAAATATAAATAAAATTAACTACTTTATGGAATTACAACAATAGATATAATTCCTTCTAAACATTGCCGAGAAATCCGTTATTATTTTATCCAGAGTTATGTTCGTAAAATAATTTTACTGGATATATAGAATCATTTGCAAGCTGGGATTAATACAAAATATTTATTTGATGTAACACTAGTAAAACGTTCACCCCTTCGATTAATTCCTTTTGTTTTACTTGTTACAAGATATTGATAATTTATTAATATTTAATAATCTAGCCATATTTTTGAACTTCCAATATTTTTATTTCAGACGAGTAATTCTATATGTAAAACAAGCGTTATAGTTATAGCTTTGGATTTTCAATTTCAAATTCGATGTTATTTTAGAATAAAGTTAAAAATGTGTGTGTCATCATACGTAGATATTCAACAATAAAATCATTTTTAAATGTTTGGTTTTATTGTTTTAAAAGAATTGGAATCTTTGGTATAATTTTTTACGCAATAAAGTTTAACGCTTGAATAAAGATAAGTAGTAAAACGCTCGCAAAGTCTTTTATTTAATTATTGCAAAGTACCGAAGTTATTTTAAAGTCGCTAGAAAGAAAAGTTTTAAAGTATGTTCTTGGAATGCTTGGAATTTAATTGGAACAAAGTCCCACTATTGCACTAGTAACAATTAAAAAGAATTATAACCCGAATCGATTGATTTTAAGAACCATTAAAAATTTAATACCCGTAATAAATATCCGAGAGTATGAAATAAATTAAAATTCCTCTTGTTCGTAAGTATGCCGACAAGCAAATTCACCAAAACGCAAATATTAAGAAATAAATGTGCATTACAAAAGAGGTTTATTGTGGGATAAAAAATTCTCGCCATGACATCGACAATCATAATATCGATACTTAAACTCATTGCAGGTCGACACAAAATATCTATTTCGAAAACTTAACCATGATATTATTGGCCAATTTCACCATCGATTGAAAAATTTAAGTAATGCCTATGTACCCGATGTACACCATATAAGCATTACGTAGCAAAATTGCGACTTCATCAACCGCTAAGCATTGCCTATCTTGATTTAGAAATTACTTAGCTAGATATATTTTCCTATGCCCAAATCGCTAAGCATTTCTTAACGTTTAACAGCTGACATTTCAAAATGAAAATTGTACAATTTTATTGAATACTTTGATAATTATAATGAAGAAATAGTGAAATAGAAAGACATGCACAAAATAGAAAAGAAAGAACAAATTGTTTTGAATTATGTGATGAAAAATGGTTTTGGAAAAGGATTTTATATACCTATACCAATATTTTTGATATAAAATTAATTAGTAAAAACATAAATATATCGTTTTTATTCTTTATTTTTTATTTTGAGATGGTATGGGCATGTAGAAAGGATGGGAGAGGAGAGAATAGTTAAAAAAGTGTTTGAAGCAAAAATTGGAAGAAAGAAACCACGAGGACGACCAAGAAGAACGTGGCTGGAAGAAGTAAAGGAGGCAGCGCAAAAAAGAGGTCTAACTTGGGAAGAAACGAAGACAGCAACACAAGGTAGAGCAGAGTGGAAAGAAATATGGAGAAGACCAACGAACCAGAACTCAACCCCTCCCCCGCAAGCCGGAGGAACGCCATACACCCGAGAAGGTAGAAAGGTGAAGGATTAAGTAAGTAAGTATTCTTTATTTTATATTTTGGGAAATTATATTGGGTATTCACATATAATTAAATATACCTAGCCAAATATCATAAATATACGTTCCGGTTGTTCAATTTTAAGTTTTTACTTGAAATCAGAGGATTCAGTTTCTGTTTTTGTTTATTATTTATTCTATATTTTGCCATTTACGTATATATTTTTTTCTTCTTGATCATTTTTATCTTTGTTTCATTCATCTTTTCCATTTCTGTAATACAAAATTTTAAAATATAAATATATATGTAAAGGATATCCTTTTAAATTTTTTATTATTTTGCATAACTGAACGTAATATTAATAATATATCCACATAATTTCCAATGTCAATGTTGACTACTACAATTGACAAATGTCATAAATTATAAAAATTATTCATTTATTACAGTGTGCAAATATAATATCGCAAAAGTGACTAATATTTCGATGCCTACGTAAGTAATTCCTATCTGGGCATTGCTTTGTTTGGTGAAATGCAAAATAGATAAGTATCAGTTTAGGCAGTTCTTAAATTTAGGAAATTCCTTGCTAGGCAACGGTTTAGGAATCGGTGGTGAAATTGGCCGTAAATGATGTATTTTTGTTTTTTTGTATCACTTTTACACGGCTCTGTATGTACCACGATGTAAAATAGTACGAATCGGTTAAGAAACCAGTAAATTTGGTATCTGAGGCTATTATGTTAATTGGTCAATAAGGGCTGGTATACCAATGATAATAATAATGATAACGATTTGTAACCGCAATTCATTTTTATTAAAATATGATCCATTTAAACCATTTTACAACATTGTGCCAAATTACATGTTGGCAAGTATATATTTCGTCGATGGCTTAGTTTGTCTGTGTTTTATACCCGGGGTTTAAAGAGGCTGAGTCCCTAAGACAAATACATAAATTGCTCAGGGGCCGAGTTGTCCGCAATGGCTTTATCAGGCGATCTGACGCGCCGATAGCGAATAAGAATTACACAGGTGTCCTTGAGGAGCTCTAACTGTATATTTATCACCGCGCTGAGCGAACCACTGGATTCTACCCAAGGCCCTAGCTCGATAAACTTAATTAATGCACTGCTGGAATCTTGGAAAGATTGCTTTATCATTCCGATAAGGTTAAATGCTCGCTGCCAGTTATTGGGGATCGATTTACGACTCAAACCTATAAACTAAGGTATAAACACTTGAAACACGCATAAATATAAACTAATACTGATTGCTCTTATTCATAAAACAAATCGAATGTAAGTTGACTGATAGAGAATAACAAGCAGACATGGACACGCTATGAGGGTCACGATTGAATTATTGAGAATTAGACTCTAAGTTCATATTTTTAGAATATTATTTCAAAGTCGTTTCCTTCATCATACTACAATTCGAAAATTATAATTCTTTCGTATTCCTCTTTTTTACAACCATATGAAGAGCTGATTAACTTCTTTTATAGCATTTATCCATTTTTATTTCAATACTTTTATTTCTAAAAATTCACACAGTTGTTCAAATACACTAAAAATACGTACACTTACGTAACATTCTCTTTACAATCAAATAATATTACTACCAAGTTTATATCTCTACCCATTTTTGAATTATTGCCCCAAAAGTCAATATACCTCTCATTTAGATAAAAACTTCAAAATTTTCAAAAATCTAATTTTTATGTATCTAGATACTTTTCAATACGCTGATTCCAAATTTTAAAACCGCAGATCGATATCTCGTTTCGTTCTCGAGATATATAGATTTAAAGTTTTATTCAAAACTGCCCGTTTTTGGGTATTAACCCAAAAACGGGTCGAGATATGAATTTGGCGACAACACCATTCGATTCTACGGACAAAAATACATAAGTATAGCAATTTTCATAATAAACCGGTTCATTTGTTATGAATAATGATATGATTTTTAGCCATTTTCAGTTATTTTGCTTTAGAGATTGTATGCGGTGTTCAAAAATTCTGAAAATTGTTGTACGTATGTAATTTTGTCCGTAGAATCGAATGGTGATGCCGCCAAATTCATATCTCTGCCCATTTTTGAATAAAACTTTGAATCTAAATATCTCGAGAACGAAACGAGATATCGACTTGCGGTTTCAAAATTTGGAATCAGCGCAATGAAAAGTATCTAGATACATAAAAATTAAATTTTTGAAAATTTTGAAGTTTTTATTTAAATGTAGGGTATATTGACTTTTGGGGCAATAATTCAAAAATGGGTAGAGAATGTTACATAAGTGTACGCATTTTTGGAGTATATATTATGTGAGTATACATAATGTATATTCATGTGAAAATTTTATTGGATTTACAGAATATTTTCCAATGAACTTTCTGTATGAAATTTGTACAAAATACATCGAATTAACGGAAGGTCTTGTGCTGGCCACAACAAATTTTTTCATTTCAAATTTCGATACGTGTTAAATGCGCAATAATGTTTTATTTTAATCGTGTCGAAATTTCAGAAGAAAAGATGAAAACTAAGCTGATTTGCAATCGAGAGCGATGTACAAATAATAATTTACTTCTTTCGATGCCACGATGATTGTAAACTGTTATAAATAACAAAACCTATTAGATCAAGTATTAAATACTTAATATTGTTTGTATTGTTATTTAATCTTCTCTCATAAATTGTTATTCTGATTAAATATTTTTGAAAATTACTCTTTGATAGTTCATTCTAGGTAAAAAATGCAAGATCCCTTTTGGTACAAAAAAATACGAGCTTTAATTTTGTGTTCTTATAAAATTTTGATACGGGCCACTGTTTTCTAGAAAATAGCCAAAAACTCATTTTTTGCACCTTTGATCCAAGATGGCTGCTCACGCCAAGCCTCCCCAAAGTCATAAATTTGAATTTTTATCCTCGCCTTGCCCCAAACAACAATGTTAAAATCGTTTTTTCCACACCTTTTGTAAAGCAAAGATCTTTTTTGGTCCCCATTGATTAAACTAAATGTAATAATCACGAAATTAATAATTAATTTCAAATTTATATTAGTTCGTATAATTACATACGAGACAGAAGCAATATTAAAATTATCAGAACATTTGCAAAAGAAGAAGAAAAAGAATAACTAAATTTAAGTTCTTGATTATACGACTATAATTATTACGGTTGATATATTTTAAACATTAACATATCGCAAATGAAGATGTACCTGAATCTTTTTTAATATAAAAGAGCATAAATTGAAGTTGGTCTAATTGTCCTATTCCCAGGATATCTAAGTACCAAATTTTGTTAATTGTAAAATCAATGATTACTGATCTATTGAGTATTTACATATAAGGCATTATATATTTATAATTCAATCACGTAAAACACATTCCTTTCCTATTGATATATTTTTCATCAGTGGGACGTAAAAGCAAACTATAATAATAATCCGGTTCTATAATCTTACTAGAGGTACTATTAAACTGATAATGAAATGTATTCCGAAGGAAATTTGTGATTACATCCAGTCAATAATCGTATATTAAACAATAATTACTTTCAAATAGCATGGTCAACGATATCAATTACTTATTTGCAGATAAGAAGAAACCATTTATATACCCTGATATTTTATAAACTCCCATGTAGGTAACGGCATTAATTACTGTATTAAAATTTCATTTTATATTTTTGAAAATACGAGTTTTATGGTCTCCCTAAAAGCATATGAGAATGTCTAGAAATAAAATTTTTATAGGCCGTATCATAGCAAGTTGTTTTATGTGGTTTATTTAGTAATATTATAAAGTATAATATTTTATGAGTACTTATGAATTCACGTAGTATATCAGTCTTCATTTGTTATTTATCACCGGGGCCAGTTTATGTCCATCTCAAAGTTACTTCAAACGTGATCATAATAATTATTGTTATTACTCCAGCACCACTGGAAAGGAATATTATTTATACATGGTCGAGGCAGTTTCTTAAATTATGAACAACCCTGAATGTTTCAAAAAATTATTAATGAGACAGAAAGGCAGTTATGTGACATTCATATATCAAGAAGGTAGGTTCGATGCCATTTGTGGATAGAAGAAAAATAATATAAATTTGCCATTACCAAAGATTTATCTATGAACATAGTATCCACAAGCAATATTATAAGATCTCGATTTACAAGGTTTGATAAAAAAATTGCAAGAATTTAATTTTTTTCAAAAAGTTTATTCCTTTCAAAGTATTCCTCATTAGATATAATGTACTTAAACCGACAAAAATGTCAATATTTAATTGTAAACTATCTAATGAATATTTAGTGATATTTTCAAATTTGAGATTCTTTAAAGAACAATATCTTTTCATATTTAGTACTTAGAAGACGTATAAATTTGTTGTGACAGCTCTATTGGGAAAATATTTAAATTTTACCAACGAAATAAATGTTTTCAAACAGAATGAATAGATAATATAAGTAAATTTAAATTATTGTTTTTATTTGAAATATTTTATAACCTATATTATTTTTGGAAAAAGCAAATGAAACACTAAAATAACATTTTCGTAATACTATACTGTTATTATGACATAACAAGACTAAAAACAAAAATGAAAAGATTGAAATAACGGCCTAGACAGTCTCCTTCAATTAAGGAACAGGTGATCCTAGAAAAATAACAGTATATTGATGGACTGTTGTCTAGGAGAATTTATAAATTAACCAAAAACGTTTTCAGTATGACAGATATAGAAGAATTTTATTATTCCTAATTGTTTAAATTTTATGTTATTACGAAAAATCTTGAACGCCACACGCCCGATAACGAATTCGACTGATTATAAATCTCAGTCGCGTCCGTTATTTGTCTCATATCGGCCTAATGACGTTAATAACTAAAAGCGGCTACTTTTATCTCAGTATACGAAAGCCGCAGCACTTTTTCAAGAAAAACACTATAAAAGTATGTGATACGACGAATGAAAGTTGAATTTTAATTATTTTACTTTTAACAACTTAGTGAAGAATAGAATTGTACGAAATATTCATCCATAAAAAAATTTGTTTGTACCCATTTAAATACTGGACTAGGAAATCTTAAAAATACATTACTGTCTTGCTTAAAATAGACGAATCACTACGGTATTTGCATAATAGTTCTGGTGTGCCCCAAGGCTCCAATTTAGGGCCACTACTATTTATATTATATATAAATGATCTCCTATTGTCTTTTACTTGTCCCGTCTTAGCCTATGCTGACGACATTAAGTTGTTCTACAAAATCTCTTCTGTTTCTGATGCAAAATTCCTTCAAGATAATATAGATATCCTTGTTTCCTGGTGTAAAGCAAACAAACTTCTCATTAATGCCGATAAATGTTTTATTGTAACTTACACCCGCAAAAATATTACCATCACGCATCCATACTCCATTAATAATACAATTCTTTTGCGTAAATCCTCTATTACAGACTTAGGAGTAACATTTTCCGCAAAATTTAATTTCAATGATCATATCATTAACATTTGTTTGTCTGCTAATAGGACCTTAGGATTTATATTTCGAATTTGTAAAAAATTTGCTGATATTACAGTTATTAAAATGTTATACTTCTCGTTTGTTGTCAGTAAATTGGATTACGCTGCTCTAATTTGGTTTCCATATTATGCGAATCAGAATTTACACGTAGATAGAATACATCGTCGATTTTTGAAATATATTTCTTTCAAACAGGACAATGTTTATCCAGAAAGACATATAGATATGCATTCACTTTTACAGCGTCATGATATTCCATCGCTAGGTTCTAGGCGTGAGTCATCCTGTGCTAGGTTCCTTTGGATGCTACTCCACAATTCCATAGATTGTCCATTCCTCCTAGGTCGGATTCCATTCCATGTTCCCAGGACATCATCAAGGCATAACAGATCTTTCCAACTTCCCACTGCACGTACAGATGCCTTACTACGATCTCCAATCCATGTGATGTGCCGTTGTGCAGATGCTACATACGAAGACATCTTACATTAAATTGTATTAAATTCTATTAAATTCATTTATATTATATATATTTTATTATATTTTTTTTGTAAATTTTACCCTGTAAATGGTGACTTGTTGGGTAATAAACATATTATTATTATTATTATTATTATTATTATTATTATTATTATTATTATAATAATAGCAGAATAACAAAACAAAGGTACATTTAAAATATTTGAAACATTTTTTGTTTATTTTGATTATAACAAAATATTTTGACTTTTAAACTATTTAGTTTGGTAACTTTATGAAATAGGATTATTTTTAATTTTCTCTAACAGTAGTTATCGTCTCGAGGGTTGCTTACACTTCAGACGAACAAACCATAATTCACGGTATTAATATTATTAAATACATCCCTTAATCCTGTAGCTAAGGTCATTTTAAATGCCTCCTTGTATTCCAGTGGTATTGAGTACAATTCTAATCTTCTCTACCGGAATATATAGAGGTCAGTTTCCTTTCAAATCAAATCATGGGGCGAAGTTGTGAAAAGAAGCCACATCTATAAAGTGATTTAATTGTCAACTTTCATTGGCTAATCGAACTATACATAAAAATGATATTTTATATTTGAGTTGTCGAACTATCTAAAATTAAATTCTTGCTACTAAATTATGCCTAGACAACAGTGGTCCCATTTTAATTTAATCGAAGATTTAATAAACGAAGGAAATTCATAAATTAATTTAAAGTTTAAACTGCTTCATATATCTTCCAAACTGCGCCTAGTATAAATTTTCATCTCGCAAATAGTTTGCTAAAAGTTTCGAATAACAACGGTCAGTTTTTGCGCGCAGAATTCCTAGCAGAAAGCAATTAAATGCCGGTCCAGAAACAATTTCACACTGCCGATATGTATTTCGTGCCTTTTAGACCCTCTGTAAAAAAGTCAGCTGCTACGCCGAATGCTGAAATGGTATCAGTTATAAACGTATCTGCCGTTAAATTTGCTTAATTCTCTTGTAATTCGCCAACCAATGACTTGGTTGTTTTCGACTGCTCTCTTTGCATATAGGGAACTAATTTTGAAATGGTCATTCCTTGGAAATTTTTTAATCTTTCTTTTATGTTTTAAAAATATGCTTATTAATATTTTTAATTAACTCGAAACAATTTTATACTTAAAATATTTTTAATGGACTGGTACACTTTTGATGGTGTTTTTGTTTTTACGACTTAAAATAAAGGATCTCATGTGGCTTGCAAATTAAATACTCTCGAGTTCATTTTTATTTAACACACTCGTAACTGTAAGTTATGCTTTTGTTTTCAACAAAATATTTCATAATGTTTGCTTAGGTTAATTATAAAATAACATTTTATTTTTAATTTTGATGCTGACATTTTAAAATTATTTATATTTAATACATTTATTGTTTTTTATGCAGTATCTGAAAGATTTATAGAAACTGAAAATTTTAGATTTATTATCTCTGTATACTTACACGGGGTGGTATGCAAGTAAGTGTGCAACGTTTAACCGACGGAAGAACTAACCCCATAGATAGTACATCAGACAATAATTTCTGTTTTTACATGCTTTCTATAAGAACTGGATGCCCTTAAAACTGACCAATTAAGTCAAGATTCAACATTTTGTGAAAAATGAAAATCAATGTGTTCTCTGAATAAAAGTGTTATTCGGTTTATTGAATATCAAAATTCCACTTACCATAATTATAAACATGTAGTTTTTCATTGTGAAAGTGTCAAATACCTATTCACCCCAATTCTGTAGGAAAGTTGTTAAGACTTAGCAGCATTGCTATGGCAAATACCCAATAATAATTGCAAACTCTGAATAAAACTTGAAAATGACAGCTTTTACATTTGTTTCTATTGGTTATAATTTTTAGCAACGTTGCTAAGACTCGACAACTTCCATACAGAATTGGGGTGATTATCTGCTGCGACTTAATGATCTTATATGTCAGTTTTAATAATCAATATTTTTTTCCAGAGAACACATTGATTTTTATTTTTCACAGAATTTTGAACTATAGCGCAATTGGTCAGTTTAAAGAGGCTCTAGTCCTTATAAAACAAAAATTATTGCCAGATTTACTATCTATGGGGTTACCATCGGTTAAACCTAGTACGCTTACTTGCGTAACATCCTGTATATTTTGAGGCGCTGATTCTCAAATAATGAAAAAGAATTTTCCAAAATTCCTCAAATTATTTCATCTTTATTTAATTTTTGCTGTGTACATTATCTAATCATGTAACTGACTTATATAGAAATAGTATATTATACGCCAAGGTTGAGATTGTAACCCGAGGGCGAAGGCCGAGGGATACAAGGCGCCTGGTCAATAATGACTACTAGCACATAAATCATTTTTGAATTTTTTTTTGTTAATAATAACAATAATTTTAACATGAATAATAACGTTACTTATTTGTTAATATTCACAAAAATAAAGTAGGCTGCATTTTTTTTATCTGACGTTTTGCTTATTTCGTTGGTTTGATAACCTCACTTATGGGCCTTGATTTGTATTTGATTTAATTATTTAATAAAAGCATTTTGTGCTGTTACAGTCAGCAGCATTATTAGTTTATTATTATTTTTAAATAAATCTATTGAAATGTATTTACCTACAAACAGAGCTGGGCAAGTTACTTTTAAAATGTAACTAGTTACAGTTACAGTTACCTCCAAAAAAAAGTAACTAAGTTACTTAAGTTCCAGTTACTTTGGTGAAAGAACTAAGTTATTTACTAAGTTATTTAAAAGTAACTTAGTTACTTTGAGTTACTTTCTAACTACTTTTAATGGCGTGAAGTGTAGACTTAGACTGTTGACTTAGTTATTGTGTAGGATACATATCAGGGAGTTTTTGCACTAACTACGTTAACCTAAATTTTCACGTTATTGCTTGGCAACACCCAATCAGATTATTATTGTTAATGTCAACGGACCTACAGGGCCTTATTACCGCCTAGGCCCACGAGGCTACGGCCTAGGGCCCGCTTTGACAAGGGGCCCGCAGGGCCCGGTTGCTGTGATTTTTTTAAAATTTATTAATTTATTTTTCAATTTTGATTTCTTATACCAAGATATAAAGAATCTACTTTCTTTCTAACATGACATGACCATTATAATGTATAAAACATGCAGACATTATTTCCTACCTAGACTTATTAGTGGATAATGATTAATTTATTGGAAACCTCGGATCAGACGTCGATTTTCAATCTGAGGCCCCGCGCTCACATATTTAAGAAATTTTGATGAAAAAGTATCTTTTTATAAATATTTGGGGCCCCGCTACGCTAATAACATATTCCCGAGAACCGGCAAAATCGCCAACCGTCCCTAGAAAGGAGTAACAAAATATTACGCTAAAATTTCACCTCAAACTAGAATCGAGCATGCGGTACTGTATAATTGATCAGCTTTTCTCTCAGCAGGCAATTTTATTTTTTTCTTTAATAAATAAACTTACATTATAATTATACAAATATTTGTACGTACTTGTTTTTTACTATAAAGAGGAAGGGGGGCCCGAAAAAAAAATTGGCCTAGGGCCCAAAAATCTGATAAAAAGGCCCTGCGGATCTACATTATAATATAACATAAAAATTAAAAGTGACATTTTATCTTGTAAGAAGGGAATTTGCAAAAATGAGACGAATTCAAGTCTTGCAACCCTTAGAACAACGAACAAAATACACTATATTTTGTATAACCTGAAAATTGGAATAATTTTGATGATTTAGTGGCAGCTTAATTATAATTTATTAAAACGTATCATTTGTAAGCGAGGAAAATATTTGAAAATAATATATTTTATAAGTCAAATTTAACATTTAGTGACTTTTTAATTCTAGAATTAAAAGTTAAAATAATGTGTTATTTTTAGTTTTTCTGTTTACCGTACAAAAACTCTATTATTTATGAATGTAATTATTTTATTATCTATTATGGCTTGAAATCAATCAACAATAATATTGAATTTAATTATTACATACATTTATTTAAAACAAAACAGTTTTAGTTAGTGTTTCTAAAAAAGGCATCAGCCTCAACAAAATATTTCTTAGAAATTTAAATCCCCCCGTTACTTTTTATGACTAAGTTACATTCCACTTTTTAAGTTACATTCTAGTAACTTAAGTTACTCAAGTAACTAGTAACTAAAAACCGGAAAGTTACCAACTACTTTACCGCAGCAAGTTAAGTTACAGTTACAGTTACCATATTTTAAAAAGTAACTAAGTTACGTTACAAGTTACGTAAAAGTAACTAGTTAGTAACTAAGTTACTAAAGTAACTAGTTACTGCCCAGCTCTGCCTACAAATACAAAAAAAATAGTGATTTGTTCATTTCTCCATCTACAAATATTTCACGTTTTCACCAAAACAGCACAGGGACCAGGCGATGCGGCAGCGTAGGTCAATTTAAATTTAAGTGGCATATTTAAATTATATACTTAACACCTTTCTTGAGTTTAATGAGTTAAATAAGATTTGGATTTGCTTAAAAAGTGACGGTTTGTATTATAGATCTAGGTTAATAATAAATTATTATTGACCTAGGTTACCATGGTTACAAGCAAGCGGTACTGAAAAACAATTTCTCATGTCAAATAAAGGTAAATAATAGTGGGTTCCTAAGCGAGAATCATTACTTTGATATACCCTAAAAAATAACCTTTTTTAACTTTTTCTATACGGTATACAGAGCCAGGTTTGGTTTGTACTTGCCCATAATATTCAAGAACTAATCACCTTTTTACATAGATATAAAAATCTTAAATTCAAAAATTGCTTGGGGATCCTAAAACGTTCTTTTACAGTGAAAACTCATTAACGATTTTTTTTTTTTATTTAAGACAAATTAATTTGTAAACCTTATGGTAATATCTTTTGTAGAAATCTTCCCATAGAAACATTAATTAAAAGAGATTGTTAAACAGCGTTTAAAATTTTTAAATACCATTTTTTGTAGTCAAATCAGCCGATAAATTATAAACAGTTAGGTTAGTGCAAAAATGTCAACGATTTATGCTATGCTAAGAAAAGTTTCCGCAAAATAGTTTCCCGCGTCCCACGGGTATAAAAACTTGCCACATTTGATGACAATCTGTTATGCGTAACTGTTTACTGTTTCTGCCGCAGAGAATACGGTAGCAAAACATTCTCCAAATTTAAAGTCATTTAGTGAAATGGTGCTAAACCACATAACAGAGATAAATATGTAAAATGCCGGCTGTATTATACCTACCTGCGGCTGTCAACGACTGGTTTTACTAAATCAATTTCTCTGCCTACAAACAAATCGGTGCGGTTGGCGGCTGACCTCCCACAATCAAGCATTCTTCACAAACACAACAAATTATTCACATGCATACGGATATCATCACGTCATTTATATAAGTATAGGCTGGTGACCGAGACTCCCGATATAAGGTAGGTCCGTACATCTTTAACATTATTTTTGCACAATCGTTCTTTACCTTCCGTCACCTTTAAGTAAGGAAGGTATTGTCTTTGGTCAAAAAATTCGGTGGTGAGTTTTTAATGAATAAGCACGTTTTAGGGTCCCTACAATACGAATATACCATTTTTAAGATGATGTCTGTATGTGTGTGTGTCTGTGTGTGACAAATTTTTCTCCGACGATAACTCCAATACTACAATTCTAAAAATTATAATTCTTTCGTATTCTTCTTCTGTACATCCATATGAAGAGTTGATTAGATTTTGGTTATAATTAATCCACCGGAAGTACCCTTATTTGAAGTTTTTAACAGTTTTTCCTAAAAAAACGCAGTTAAATATTGTTTTTTGACATTTTGTTATTATACATATTAAAGAAAATACTCTTCTCTATATTGTTTGATTATACATTTTCTTTCATAATCAATAGATGTAGATTTAAAGCGTTATAAAGAAATAAATTTTGAAAAATTAGTCAGTTTTGCTATTTATCATGGAAACAGATGATACGTATACATTCAAAAAATTCTAATTGACAGATGTCATTTGGAAGTGCAAAACCAAATATGGAAGGTATAGGATCTAAAATTAATATGTCATAGTGTTCCTCGCAAGTGACACGCAGAGAAAGGCAAAAGAGAAGGTGGAAGAACTGTATCGCAAAAGACTTGAGAAAGGAAGGACTGTGTGAAGAAGATGCGTTGGCCAGGAATGAGTGGAAGAGAAGAGGAAACAGCGACCCCTAATAAAATAGGGGATAGCTGAAGAAGAAATGAAGGAAGTGTCTAGTGCATTTTACTTAGTGTATATTTATGTTATAATTTTATTGGATTTATAGAACCTTTTCGAATGAACGTTTGGTATAGAATTTGTAAAAAATAGTATGTGTTCGTGTTCGATTTTACATGATATTATATAGAATCTGTTCCAATGACCTTTTGGTATGGGATTTGTACAAAATACATCGAATTGACGGAAGGTTTTGTGCTGGCCACAACAGATTTTTTTATCTTCCTTCACCTTTAAGTAAGGACGGTATTGTATTTAGTCAACAACAACGGTTGAGTTTTTAATGAATAAGTACGTGTGTCTGTTAAATATAATTTTTTGACATTTATGTGATCATTAATATGAAAGAATATCTTATTGTCTATAAGGTATGACTATACATTTTCCTTCTTATTCAATAGATATAGAGTTAAAGAATTATAAAGAGATTAACTTTCATAAATCAGCCAGCTTTACTATAATCATGGAAACATTTGCTATATTCAAATAATTCTAATTTACAGATATCAGTGTCAAGTGCAATTTGCATAGTGTAAATTCGTGTATAATTTTACTGGATTATAAAATCTTTTACAAGGAACTTTCGGTATGGAATTTGTAGAAAATAGTATATGAAATGTGCTTATTTATTAAAAAATAACCACCGAATTTTTTGACCGAAGACAATGCCTTCCTTACCTAAAGCTGACTGAAGGTAAAAAACGCTAGAACTTGTAACAATTCTTCCGTGACTTCTTAAACATTCCCTTACGAAGTGAGTATTGTTGTACATTAGTTATTTCAAATAACCAGAGTAACAAGTTTATTATTACTTATGAGTCGGTGTTGGATAAAAATCTAATATCAATGCTACACACATAACAACAAAAAATAATCTCATCAGTTTATCCTCATAGTGTTCTACTCTTTATATAGGTAACCAATTTCATTCTATGATATTTCTTCTCTACTTCTAAAAGTCCTATCCTTGATCCTTGCGGGATATGGGGTTGGTGTTATTGGTGAGTTCCATTTGGATTAAACCTGTTTTCCGTTCCCGATCAAATGAAAATGTGATTGCGATGACGCGAGCGACATCTTGTGCGTGATATCGACTCCCTAGATATCATGTCAGACCGTTGGAGATATGGAACTGGCAGATACGATGAGATCCGAGAGACGAGATGTAAGATCCGAAATGGAAATTTGAATATGAGATATTCAATTATGCATTAGATTGTAGGGAGATCAATAAAACTTTTATTAAAACTTTTCTATCCAACAAAGACCGAGTTGATTGATAGTGTTTGCACAAAGTAAATTTATTATAGTTATGGAATTTGGTTAGAATTAAAGATGGATTGAAATGTATTAGAAGCATTGTCAAAAGAAATATTCTTTTTATGAAACATATTTATAAACATAAATAAAAAATACCTAGCCACTTCAAATTTGAACTACATATACAGTGTGTCCCATTTAAAAGTGCCACCATTGGGATCTCGAGAACTATAAGAGATACGATGACGGTTAAATGGAACTTTTTGTGCACGTTTGGGAGGCCATCTCAGATGTGCTTTTGTTTTTCCAAAAAATCTCATAGGGCACTAGATAATGCCGAAAAACTGAATATTGTTGATTTTTTCTTTTTCAAATAACTTCTAAACTATTAGTAATTGAGAAAAATATCTCAAACATTAAAGGTAGATATTTTTATTAACTAACCAGTGGCGCACGTAATAAATTTTTATATCCGTAAATTTTCGAGATATAACACAAACTTATATATTTTTAAATGGAAACCATATCTTATTTTAATCTCAAAAAAATAATTATTTTTTTCTCTTTTCATTGATGTAAGGGTTATTATGTTTTATATTTGTTTTGCTCCTAAAATTTAATTTTTTCTTTATTTTTGTTAATTTTCTTTTTATTTCTCAAAAAAAAAATATTATTTTTATTAATTATATTGTATTTGATCGATATAATTTATTTTATGCCTTTATTACTTAATATTTTTATTCTAGACTCATAATTACAAATTACACTATAATGTGCCAAGAGGGACCTGATACAAAATATTATAAAAATTAATTTGATACGAGTTTTGAGCAAATTTTTCTAACGAAATAAATTATTTAAATACAAGGTGTATTTCTAAATAGAAATCTACCAATATTTTCAAAATAATTGTAAATTTAATACAAAATAAGGACAAAATAATAATTTTGAAGGCAAAACAAATATAAAACATAATAACACTTACAACATTGAAAAGAGAAAAAAATAGTTATTTTTTTGAGACTAAAATCAGATATGGGTTCCATTTAAAAAAATATAAGTTTGTATTATATCTCGAAAATTTACGGATATAAAAATTTGTTTCGTACGCCACTGTTTAGATAATAAAAATATCTATCTTTTATATTTGAAATGTTTTTCTCAATTACCAATTGTTTAGAAGTTATTTGAAAAAGAAAAAATCAACAATAATCAGTTTTTCGTCATTATCTAGTGCCCTATGAGAATTTTTGGAAAAACAATAGCATATCTGAGATGGCCTCCTAAAGGCGCACAAAAAGTTCCATTTAACCGACATCGTATCTCTTATAGTTCTCGAGATCCCAATGGTGGCACTTCTAAATGGGACACACTGTATAAAATATAATTAAATTATTTTATTCACAATCGGTTATACTTGCCGTCAAATAATTATGGACTGGAGATTTCTACACTGATGCCAAATTTCTTAAGTGTCTACCTGTGCAAATATCTGTAATCTGTCAATGTCATTTTATATTCTGACATTTTTGTTAGTACTTGAGTGTACTTTTTATTCCTATAAATTGCATTATATTTAGACTTTTATAAAGAAAATGAGTGAAACTCATGAATTAAATAGTACTGGTTCTTATAAAAAACGTTTAGGAAAATATGATTTAAATGGACAGGCAAAACAATTATTGTCAATGTACACAATTTTTTCGAAAAATTGGCGTTTCATCCTGAAAAAATTTATAATTTAATAAATAACAAAAAAACTTTGGATTTGACTGCAGAAGCATGTTGTGTTGACTGATCTTACCGGTTATCGTATTTTACCGCAAACGCGACCTTAGCTTGATGTATGGAAACTTTGGGCAAAATATAAATATAAATTTTCCACAGAGACAATTTTTATATTACCTATTACTGGTTTACCTTACTTATTTGTTATAATATTTTCTTCATTTACGATGTATTAAATTTTTTAACTAGTTTTAAATGTATTATTTGACATTTGGGTTCATTCCTGGTCATGTCAAGTTACAAGCGGCAACACCGCTGGGCAAGGGGCAGGCTGCGGAAAGGGATAAAAGTTGAACATCTGTCGATAATCATTTGACGGCGAGTATAGTAAATGACGATATCCGACTTTTAAAATGTTGGGAAGATATTGTTAACCTCATTTTGACATTTTTCAAGAGGTCGGAAAGTATTGCGTGAGTATAGTTGAGGTTGGAAAGTTGACACTTTCCAGGCTCAGCTATACTCACGCTATACTTTCCAACCTGTCACACCCCAATTTCGGGGCTATTTCCCATTCCCACTCTGAGAGGCAGTGACTTGTAAACAAAGCTTCTTTACATATTATATATAGAAGCGAATGAAATTGTAAATAATCGAAAATATACATAATTGCGAGCGTAAAGTTAAAAAAAAAAAACAAGTAAAATGTTGATCGTAGGGTAATCGCTCAATTGTAAATAATATACATAAATAAATGTAGATATATGAGATATCAAAATTTAAGGTTAGTTTTCAAACTGAACTGGCAGAAGACCATTCGAGAATGACGTCACCTGCCCTCCACAGGAGTGATTGTAACCTCACTTTTGAATATTTTTAAAAATTATTTAATTATATATCTTATGATAAATATCGAGAAATTTTGATTTTGATACAATTCATTCATAAAATTAAACCAAAAATTTTTCCATGGCTCCATCAGTGAGTAAATTATGTATGAAATTTATTTCTGACAGCTGCCCCTCACGAAATTCATTTGTTCTGGATTGATCTGTTCATAAGACAAATAAACAAGCTCAGACCATTTGTTTATTTATGTTTAGGTTATTATTGTTATTTAAATATCAATTACTCATTACTAATTTCCAATTGTGAACAAAATTGTATACAAACCTCGGTAAAAAGTTTCATTATGTCTCGGGTTATAGCAAACCTCGGCGCTTCGCGCTTTGCTTAGCTATCTTTTTCCTCGACAACAATGAAACACTTTCCACCTCGGTTAGTAATATACTATTACTTACTTTCATTGCTGTAATGTGGCTGGTACTTACCCCTACTAGTTTTCATGTTTTCAGCAAAACAACATCTTTATCATTTAAAGTTGTGCGAATGGATTACACACTCGCAACACGACTTGTGAGTAACTATTTGCCATGGTTATAGATTTTTTTTTTTAAATCTTTAAGAAATTTACCTGCTTAATGATCAAAAGCTTGACTTTCTTGAAATTTCAAGCTTATAAAATGTTGTGCTTCGCTTGGCCTAAATTTAATGACTTCAAATTTTAAGGTTTTTTATAAATCAAGCTTGACTTGATTAATATATTCAGCCGTATGCATAAATTTGTTAGTGGCCACTAAGTAGGTTTCTAAGGTAATTTAAAATGTTGCTAGGTAAAACCATATGTATTTTTGCTATTCTTAGTGGCCACTAGTTAAAACTGTTATAACATCATTTTAAATTTCACTTATGCATACTGCTAATTAACTTTATCTTGTCTTTATATTTACCAAATTTGTATTTATGCTTTTAAGAATAAAAATCTGAAGATTGCTAGGAACTCTCCTGAATATAAAGGATTACAATTTACAATATTTTTGAACTATTTACACTCTGAAAGAAAGTTGTCAAAAACTGTTCATTGCTTCAAGGTAAAACTTAAATCACTCTTAGTCAGAAACTGTTTTTACTCAGAAATGAATTTGTAGAATTCTGTAAAAAATGTGATTTTGTATGCTCATTGTTATTTTCTTTGTATTGACGTTTTCCATAATTTCTATGTAAATTATAAGGAAATAAATAAATAATAAAATTAAATAAATAAATAAATATATCATCACGGCATATTACCCATTTCTGGGTGTGCCATCTACAACACATGTAGACATCGGTAATGATGACGATATATTTTACCGTGTGGGCGCTTACCAGGCGTCACCTCACAGGCACTCATAGTTGGCGTGGATAAAATAAAATAAATTAAATAAAATATAATTAATAATAAAATTGTAAGCAGTCTCTAAACAAAGTCGCCTTATCTCAACACTGTGGGTGTCCCAAACAATACCGCATTCATTAGGAATGCTGAGCAAGGGTTTTTCGGGAACTTGCTGGGCCTGGACTGAAATTCGGGACACTCGAGCATCCGACACGATTGCAAGAACATCTTTAATAAACTTTAATTATTTGTAATTGATCGACATTGATTATTGTGAAATAAATACATTCTGTTCAGTTGAAATTGATTACGTTTTTACTTTATTAATTAAATCTAACAAAATTAATAATAATAATAATATATCAGAGACTGACACACTCGTCCAGAACACAGACAGTTTTATTATGGTGTGGTGCACTGAAACCTCTTAGAGGCATTGACTAGGTTGAGAGAGAATGATAAACCATCCCAAGTATGCCTTCAGAGGAAACTAACCCCATAACTAACTTCAATACGCACTGACGAGTTCTAAACCATTAATAAAACAGAATTAAATCCTTGCTTGTGATATTTTAGTTTAAGTGTTGTGTTTATTGTGTGTTGGCTTTGCCATTTTACGGTGAACAAACCACTGCACTCTTCCACTTATATTAGGTAAAAGGCGTGACGATATATTTATTCTATTTGTGAGATATTTAGATGTGAAAGTATGTACGAAATGTAACAATAGTACTGGAATGTCCGGGTGTTTTTGCCTGCACGTTCACGTTCACGTTCTGTGTTCCCTCCTATTCTGTTCTGTTCTCCATGTTGAGAAGTTCCAAGTGTAATTTTATCACCTGGCACGCTGTGGTCGCATGACGTTCGTTTGTTTTTCCTCTTTTCTCTTTGTTTGTCGTGTACATCCGCCATCCGCCGCCGGAGCCGGATAACGTAGCCGAAGCCGAGCAGTTTTTTGCGGCTTCGGTTTTATGCTACAATCAAATTTGTCACAGATACGTCGAGTGCCAAAACAATTTTGTTCCCTTTTGATGTTTAAACCCGGTGGTTTACACGCTCAGCATCTAGTTGGCTTTACTTGCTCTGTGGATGTGCAGTTGTTCTCTTGTTTCCCATCAAAGCCCACTGAGATTATTCAAAGCTTTACATTTTGCATGTAATTAAAACTAATGCACATATAAGCTAAGCTGAACCGCACATATTATAATAATACGAGTCCTTTGCCAACACAAATGCCAAATGAACTAAAATTAGTAGATATAACAGCTAATTTTCTATTGGTCATTTCTTAATTGAGTTTGAAATACTATTATTATTATTATTATTATTATTATTATTATTATTTCATACTATACCCTACAGGCAAAAGCACCCAATTACAGGGTAAGAGAAAAAATGAGTTAGACAAAATAAACACATTTCTTTATCTCTTCTACAATATCATGAAAGATGTCAATGTGGGCTTGAATTGAATGATAACAGTTAATCATAAAATGGACGGGGGATTTTGTTAAAACTGTTGAACGAGCACTTTGTAAATAAAAAGTATTGACATAACGAGAAGATGAACGTGGTACTTGCAGTGGTAATTTAGTTAACAAGTATGAACAATCAATATATTATTAACTAATTTAAAAATTAATATAGCTGAATGCATGTTTCTCCTTTGTTGAAGAAATTGTAAATTAAAATCTTCTAGTAATATACATTCCGGAGTTCCTTTATATGGATATAACCCATGTATAATAAAAGAAGCTGATTTAATGAATTTACGCTGAACTCTCTCAATTAATTCGCTGGCATTTTTATGTGAGGGGTTCCAAATTACAGAACAATATTCTAAATGAGACCTAACTAAACTTACAAACAAAATTCTTAAAATACTTTTATCTTTGAGATATTCAGAGTGTCTAATTATGAAGCCTAGACATTTATAAGCTGTTAATATCTTATTCTCAATATGCTTTGTAAATGTAAGTTTAGGGTCAAAGGATGCTCCCAGATCTACAAAGTAATCAGGTCTGTTTAATATACAGTCATTAATTGTATAATCAAATTTTATTGGACAAAGTTTACGAGTGAAGGATAGAACATTACATTTTTTTATATTCAAGAATAATTTATTTGAAGAACACCAATTATAAATTTCATTTAAATTACTTTGGAGTAGTTCACAATCCTGTTCATTATAGATTCTAAGGTAGATCTTTATGTCATCTGCATAAAGGAGATGTTCGACATGAAGACAAAATGTTATGTCATTAATAAAGATATTAAACAGTAGCGGCCCCAACACAGATCCCTGCGGAACTCCAAAACTTTGAGCAAAATTTTTAGATTTGTAACCGTGTGTACTAACAAACAGCGATCTATTGTTAAGATAAGATGACAACAGTTTGACAAGTGATGAGGATAAATTAAAGCATTCGAATTTACGTATTAAAATATTATGGTCAAGTTTACTAGATTTAAACACAAGAAAAATACCTTGTGTCAATCTGCTTCACGCAGATTTTGATGAAGATTACGTATTTTTAAAAGTAGAAAACATGAAAACGTTTATTACAGATTTCTTCAAGGAGACTCAATGTTTCTGAAAAAAAAAATCTGTTGTGGCCCCAGCACAAGACCTTCCGTCAATTCAATGTATTATATACAAATCCCATACCATCCTTGGAAAAGACTATATATCCAGTAAAATTGTAACACGAACATATGCTATTTTCTACAAATTCCATACTGCAAGTTCCTTGGAAAAGATTCTATAAATTCATTAAAATTATAACACGAACATATACAGTGTGTCCCATTTAGAGGTGCCACCATTGGGATCTCGAGAACTATAAGAGATACGATGTCGGTTAAATGGAACATTTTGTGCACCTTTGGGAGGTCATCTCCGATGTGCTTTTGTTTTTCCAAAAATTCTCATAGGACACTAGATAATGACGAAAAACTAAATATTGTTGATTTTTTCTTTGTCAAATAACTTCTAAACTATTAGTAATTGAGAAAAACGTTTCAAATATAAAAGATAGATATTTTTATTAACTAACCAGTGGCGTAAGAAATAAATTTTCATATCCGTAAATTTTCGAGATATAACACAAACTTATATTTTTTTAAATGGGACCCATATCTGATTTTAGTCTCAAAAAAATCAATATTTTTTTCTCTTTTCAATGGTGTAAGGGTTATTATGTTTTATATTTATTTTGCTCCTAAAATTTAATTTTTCTCTTTATTTTCCTGAATTTTCTAATTATTTCCCAGAAAAACATTATTATTTTTATTAATTATATTGTATTTGATCAAAATAATTTGTTTTATGCCTTTATTACTTAATATTTTCATTCTAGACTCATAATTACAAATTACACTATGATGTGCCAAGGGCGACCTGATACAAAATATAAAAATTAATTTGATACGAATTTTGAGCAAATATTTTTAAGGAAATAAATTATTTAAATACAAGGAGTATTTCCAAATAGAAATCTACCAATATTTTCAAAATAATTGTAAATTTAATACAAAATAAGGAAAAAATAATAATTTTTGAAGGCAAAACAAATATAAAACATAATAACCCTTACATCGTAGAAAACAGAAAAAAATATTTATTTTTTTGAGACTAAAATCAGATATGGGTTCCATTTAAAAAAATATAAGTTTGTGTTATATCTCAAAAATTTACAGATATAAAAATTTATTTCGTACGCCACTGGTTAGTTAATAAAAATATCTATCTTTTATATTTGAAACTTTTTTCTCAATTATTAATAGTTTAGAAGTTATTTGAAAAAGAAAAAATCAACAATATTCAGTTTTTCGTCATTATCTAGTGCCCTATGAGAATTTTTGAAAAAATAAAAGCACATCTGAGATGGCCTCCCAAAGGCGCATAAAAAGTTCCATTTAACCGACATCGTATCTCTTACAGTTCTCGAGATCCCAATGGTGGCACCTCTAAATGGGACACACTGTATACTATGTAAATTGTACTTGACACTGACATCTGTCAATTAGAATTTTTTTAATATATCAGCTGTATCCATAATTTTAGTAAAGCTGTCTGATTTTTTTAAGTTAATCCCTTTATAATTGTTTAACTCTAAATTTATTGAATATGAAAGAAAATTTATAATCAAAATGTATAGAGAATAAGATATTCTTTCATAATAATAATCACATACAATGTCAAAAAATTATACAGGGAATTTCCATGGTTACTCACTATTGTCAAAAAATGACAGCAATGTAATTTTTGTCCATTTTAAAATGCAACATACAAAATTTGTAGTTTTGTATTATCAAAACTAATTTCCAATAAATTAGCCTACATACGATTAACAAATAATCAAAACATGAATGTTGTACATCTTAACAAACTTTAGCTTACAAAAATTCATAATTTTCATGTAATAAATGTTAAAAAATACCCCCAATCACTCTGAGGCAATATTCTAGTCGGTCGTAATAAGAATTGACACCATTTGTGATGTGTTTTGGAGGTATCTCCTGTGCTGCAATACTATTCATAATGTTGCATTTTAAAATGGACAAATATTACATTGCTGTCATTTTTGACAATAGTGAATAACCATGGAAGTGATGAACTATAATGTTGCATTTTAAAATAAACTCTCTGTATTTAACTGCGTTTTTTCCAGGAAAAAAACTGTTACAAATTCAAATAAGGGAACTTTTGGTTCACCAATTATAACCAAAATCTAAACAGCTCTTTATACGGATGTAAAGATGAGAAAAATAAAATAATTATAATTTTTAGAATTGTAGTAATAGAGTTATCGTCGGAGAAAAATTTGTCACACACGGACACACACACACACACACATACATATACATACACACACACACACACACACACATACAGACATTATCGTAAAACTAGTAATATCGTATTCTAGGGACCCTAAAACGTGTTTATTCATTAAAAACTCACCACCGAATTTTTTGATCAAAGACAATATGTTCCTTCTATTATTTGCAAACTAGAAACAATTTTCAAGTTTTAAATTTAACGTCGGTTGAAATTGAACCCGTGTCATCTCCTAAAGCAATGGTTAATTAATTAATACAATAACATATAATAAAGCGATTTTTTGTTTATGAAGAATAAGAATTGAAGTAGGTACTCTGTTTTTTATGAAGTGTAAAACACGTTTGAGACGATAACAAGTGAAGTTAACAAAAGCCTTATTCCTATTCTCTCTGATATGCTTCAACTTACACTTTTCAATCGGATCAAATATTTTGTTGTTCCATTTGTTGAAATCACTTTATAAACTCACTTTCATTCCGATTGCTTTCAGATCTAGCTGACTCACCTTTTGAGATGAGTCAAAGACTTCAAATCAGTAAGTTACTTGTTAGGCAAGTACCTAGTATATAATTTATAAGATGATTTTATTGTGCACTAATGGTAGTTTCATTTTAGTTGAACGAGTATTTCTATAATTTTATTAACGGGGCCATTTCTTAACTACCTTATTTGCATTTATAGGTTAGTACATCAACTATCTAAGACAGTTTTATTTATGAAATATATGTCATAAATGATATTTTTAATGATAAAAATCACTTTTAACAACTGTTCCACACATAAGTTTTTCTATTACAGATATTTCAAATCCACGAACATTAATTAACAAAAAAATTAAATTCATAATATTTCTACGTAGTTCTTGTAGTAGTTGAACAACTGCATTTTTTTATTTTTCTATCGCCTACTTTTAAAGTAATACTTTATCTGTTGAAATCTTGTTAATAATGACAATTGATAAAAAAGTTAGGAAGAAGTGATGAAAGATAAAATTCTAACGGATTTCTAGGCGGTGATTGGTGAATTATACTAGTAATCGGAATTATATAATAATTATATAATTCTTACCAATCACCTTCGAAGAAATCCGTTAAAATATATTTCTTGGAAAAGATTCTATAAATTGTAATACGAACATAACTATTTTCTACAAATTCCATACCTAACCGATAGTTCCTTGAAAAATAAATTCAATAATTATTATACATACACTATACAAATTGCACTTGACACCGACATCTGTCATTTGGAATTATTTGAATATATCAGCTATTTCTATGGTTTGGTTATAGCAAAGTAGACTGATTTATGACCTGAATGAATGTATGATTAAATCGTATAGACACCAAGATAATCTTTTATATTGATATTCACACAAAATATCAAAAATGATATTTAACTACGTTTATTCAAAAGAAACTGTTAAGAACTTCAAATAAGAGAACTTCCGGTTGACCAATTATAACCAAAATCTAGTCAGCTCTTCATATGGATGTAAAGAAGAGGAATAAGAAAGAATTATATTTTTTACAATTGTAGTATTGAAGTTTTTTGACACACACACGCACACACACACACAAAACGTAATTATTCATTAAAAACTCAACTCCGATTTTTTTCACCAAAGACAATACCTTCCTTACGCTGTGACGGAAGCTAGAAAAGTAATAATTTGATAATACAAATGTGTTTTATAATCTTTTTTATTCGTACAATTTTAATAAAAAGAAACATTAATTTTTAATAAAAATCTTAAATTTTATATCTATTTTTCAAAAAAATTCTTCGATACTAAGGTTAAAATAAATTTTTATTTATATTATGTTATTTTTCTATGATCAGTTAAAATTTGTGAAGTGAACTGTTCCAATATAATTAACAAAGAAGCAATGATAAAAAACTCCTTATTACAAAAGTACCTGTTTATTTAATTTATTGAGCCGGGGTGGGATACACAACTTTAAATATTAAATTATAAAATAATTTCTTTTTGTACATCATCTTGCCTATGCGCCAAACAAAAACATAATATTTTAATAACAATTTAGACATATTTAAACAAATGTTACTGTCAGGAAGCAATTACATTAAAATTAATAATGAAACCGTGTTAAGAAGATTGTATTGAGTCTAATGAAATTAAGGTTAGTAAAAATAAAATATTTTTCATCATACATAAATATTAGATGTATAGAATGATTCGACATAAATTTGATATGTTTGCAACACTAAAAATCAAACAAAGTGTCAAATATTAGTTTACAATTAGACATGAACGAAATGGATAAGAAATAGATATGTGCAAAGGAATTTAATATAGTTTGCGGGATTAGTAAATATGTAGGTATACGTATTTAAATTAATAAAAATTAAAAAGCGGGAGGTATTGTGTTGACCATATCAGATTTTTTCTAATCACTTATTACCGTTTTAGAGGCGCCAGTGAATTTTTTTAACTGCGACTAATACATATCCATATCTACTAGCGGAAATTATCTCTCCTAGTTTACATATCGTGATACTGATCTTTCCAATTTTGAATAAATTATGTCTTTACTCACTTGTACCAGAAATAACTACATATTAAAGAGTCCTCATTGAAACAATTCCTTATACTCTCTTAATATCAGAACTTCCAGGTCAAAGACTTGGCTTAAAGACAAAACCTCTGCCTGCGATGCCTCTGATCCATGTACGTGACACAGAAATCAAAACGCATTTCCATCAAGCCTAGACTTGAAACATCCTCTTCTTGTTCTGACCACGAAGCGAACAAGCCGCGCTTGATTAGTCATCGTAAACACCAGCCCGTGGTCCGCATCCCACAGCCTCAGACTGCGTCTCGGTCTCTCAGTCTCAACAAAGCTCTTTATGAAAGATTAATAAGAAGAAAGTCCGTCGGACGACGTGAAAGCAAAGTTTATTTAGAATTAATTCAGGAGCTGATCGAGAACAGAGTACAAACCGCGCTCATCAAAGGCTACGTAATTCGTTTTTTGTCTCGGGGTGAACTTTACTCCTCTCGGCTAATGATGTTTTGCTCTGCTGTGCTGTATAGTTGCGCAGTGTTTTTGGAAAGCTTCAAAGGAAATTAAATCGCAGCTATTTATTGGCAAAAACCGGGATTTGTAAACGGTCATAATTACTCCACCTGAACATTGGTCTTTAAAGAGAGATAAGTTACAAAAAGTCAAAGGGGGAGAGAGAGAGAGAACAAAACAATATTGAAACCACAGAGTATTCTAAAACAATGATTTTTGCAGTCGAATCAATACACGACAAAATCTTCATGAAGTTTAGAACTTATAATAAGTTGAAGAATTCTGAGATATACGAAGATAACAATATAGTTAATTATTAGTACAAAAATACATCAAAGAATTAAAATTATAAATAAAAATTTGTTGTGGCCAGCACAAAACATTTCGCCATTCCACATAAGGCTATATAAGTACAGTAAAATTTTTGAAAGAAGTCCGAACAAGGACTTCTATGAATTGCATCTATGAATTAAGACTTTATGCTGTTAAATTCAGTAGTGTCGTTTACATAGTTTTTATGAGGTACACAAGATATTATGTACCCTCATAAAACTAAGTAAAAGACACTACTAAATTTGACAGCACAAAATCTTAATTCATACATACAATGTCCGTGACCGTGATCGGACTTCTTTCAAAAATTTTACTGTACACACTATATTTTTTAACATTTCTGGTACACACACAAAAATTCTAATTACAACTACTATTAATATATTTTTATATTTTTTAATTCGTTCTATAAATAAGTTACCTCCTACACTCCTAATGTTCGAGATTCTGCAAATTCATTGATGAGAATGGTGGTATATGTAAAATATGTATCCATAATTTTAAATATTTAATTATAATAAAATAAGAAATATTCAGTGAACTTCGCAGAAATCTGGATTTTTCTGTCAATTTTATATTTTCAATTGGTTTTCATGGAATTACTTGGACTGTGAGATTCATTATAACGGATTATTTTATACATTTATAATACTCTATCTCTAAATTTATAGAAGGTATAATAAAAATGTTCAATGTATTAGAGAGAGAATTGTATGTTCTTTAATATTTGAAATAAAATAAATTTCCAAAAAATAATATTTAGAAGACTTTTTTAAGAAACTACTACTTCCGGTTGTCCAATTGTTACCGAAACTTTTCAGTTTTCCCATTAATGTCAGAGCAAGTAATACGTAGTTAAACTGGTCTTCATTCTTGTAGAATTTGATAAACCGTCCCTCCAACATCCACACACACACACACACACACACACACACACACACACACACACACACACACACATTATTGTAAAAATATTAAAATCGGATTCTAGTGACCTTAAAACATGCTTATTCACTAAAATCTGGATATGCGATTTGTAACATGAATCCAATATCTCTCTTTGTATTTCATGAACGTATTTTAATGAAAAAGTGCATTTTTTTAACGAATGTGAAAGACTTAAATTTCAAATATTTAAAAACTGTCGATGTTTTTTCAGCTGTTGATATTCGAAATAAATAAGTATAGGCAGAAATATGAATTTGGATTTTTTTAAAATTTTATTTCCAAGTATTTGCTGGTTTTTGAGCACTTTTTAAGTACTTTAGTTAATAATTCTAATTTTTATATGGAACCAATGGTGGAAAGTTACAATATTGAAAGAATAATTTATTTAGCTCTGCAACGACATCCAACTTTTTGCCGATATCTAGTGACCTACGCATTTTTTCTGGATAAACAATGCATCACTGAATGGAACAACTTCTGTCTAATTTAATCGACTTCGTATCTTTCATAGTTTTCGTGATTCCCATGTTTGAATTTTATCCTGGATACTCAGTAGTATTTCTTTTAAATTGTTATCTAAAGTAACTAATTTTAACATAACAGAATCAAATCATATATAATTTATGCTAAATAACCAAGTTTTAATACGTATATTTGTGACAACACCGACTTTTATTCAAGATAATCGTACAAAGGTTTGTTTTTATTTCCTGAATATTTTACAAGTTTCAATAATTCTTCGCGATTCTTATACGTAACTGTGCAGTGCATTTGATTATTTAAAGGTATTTATATTTGGTTAGACAAGAATAAATAAGGTTTTATGAAGTCTTGCAGTTCCTTTGAAGCAATAAGACAAAATAATAAAACTCCTATACTAACAGGATATAAATAGTTTAAACGTTTGCAGCATTCTTTACTACGTTTAAGACGTGGTAGATACGTGATAAGTATAATAAGTATTGGTAATAATGTTGTTTTGGCATTAGAAAAGTAGAAACACAGACCTCATGTGTGTGGTTCGATCAGGGATTTATTTGTCGGAGTTTATTTCAAAGTAAATTATTTTTATACGTGTATTTCTATTACCCAAATGAAGTTTTATAAACATGATATACTGGATAGCTTGTTTATAATGTTTGTCTTTGTTTTGTAAGGTACCGAACCAGTAGATCAGACAAAGAGATGACCACATCATTTCTATTTATAAATTAAACAGATTAGCAGAAAATTCTTCGATGATTAATACCTGAACATTAAATTAATTATTATAATTTGGCTAATGACATGCTCAGTTACAAAAAATAGATTCTTATGCTTGACAAAATGCTGAATGTGGATTGATTAATATCTTGCAAATGGAGTAAAAAAAAGTCGGTGTGGGTTTTTGTAATACAGTTATAACAAATTTTCAACATAAAAAATAATTATAGTGAAATATATTACATACAAGTTTGTTTTAATTTTTGACAAAGATTTGGAGATTTTCCTGGTGTAATGTGATGGGGACACGCTAAAATTATTGAGTAAGACACATGGTTACTATTTTTTAAATTTTATTTTAAATAGGTATATTCAAAGTAATACCTTTCAACAATTAATAGTACGTCACCATCTTGGGCGCTGTTACTGCAGTCAGGGAAGGCGAGAAGGGGCAATTGTCCCCCACACCCTGGGGCTAGAAAGTATTTAATGTTTTATTTCTACCATTAATTTTAAAACTGCATAAATTACTAATTATATTTTTAATATATTGGAATATCTTTCTGAACTTAATTTTAAATAAATAAGTACCTACTTTAACAAACTTGATTACAACAATGATAAAAATGATTACAACAATGGCATTGATCAACGATGGTTGAAGATCGTTGATCAGGAGTTATATCTTCTTAGTGTGCATAGAAAAAAAATCGAAAATAACTAGAACCAGTTTATAGACAAAGTTACAAATAGTCAATAATTTACAAATTTCCAACTACGACGTTTCGGTTCTGTTTAGAACCATTTTCAAGCTAACAAAAAATTATTTATATTGTTAAATACATGAAAATTAAAATAAATAAATAAATAAATATATCATCAAGGCATATTACCCATTTCTGGGTGTGCCAGAATCTACAACACATGTAGACATCGGTAATGATAACAAATAAAAAAAAAATGAAAATGAAAATTATAATATGCAATTGTCAAACTTACCAATTATTAAAATATTAAAAAATTAAAAAGTTTTACATTTTAATTATAAATGATTTTACATAATTTAGAAAATCAATGAGTCAAAATCGCCAATTATCAACGATCTTAACAAAGTACTTTGTTAAGGTCGTTGATTTTGGCGGCCACTTATAAGACGAATTGTTCAATTTTAATTTAGTTGACTTTTAATCATGTAGTCTTTAAACTCATTGATTTTTTAAATTATGTAAAATCATTTACAATTAAAATGCAAAACTTTTAATTTTTTAATAGTTTAATAATTGGTAAGTTTGAAAATTGTATATTATAATTTTCATGTATTTAACAATATAAATAATTTTTTGTTAGCTTGAAAACAGAACCGAAACGTCGCATTTGGAAATTTGTAAATTATTGACCATGTTGAAATAAAAGAAGCTTTCATCCAAAAACTCTTCGTATAGAAAAAAAATTTATTTGCTTCCAAAAATGTAATCGAAGTTATAAATAGTTTCGCTAATGATAAGCGAAAATTGAAATTTCTTTTAAATGAATAAGTAAATATTTTTACTTTAATTTAAGTGTTACTGATTGATGTACTTATCAATAAAAAATAAATAGGTTTAGAAAATAGATCTATCAGTTTTTTCTCTAGTTAATTACATCTTTTCACCGACAACGATATTTACGTTAAAAAATTCTGACTAACTTCAGGTATTTTCACAACTTAAATTAAAAGAAAAATACCATTAAGAAAATATTAAAATATTTTAACAATTTAATGATTTTCAAAATAACATTAACAAGATTAATCCATCGGGCCTATTCTGTAACTCAGTGGTTAATTTTTAACAACTGGTTAAAAAAATTAACTATAATCAAGTATTTTAATATAAAAAAAAAAATTGAATTTTTGGTTGTCAAATCAATCCACGACTTAAAATATACTAGTTATGCCACTTGTCATGTTTTTCATTGTTTCTGATGGTCCGCTTGATACGTGTTTCCTTGAATAATCCGCTAGATGCGCTACGTGAGAACGCCCCTACCACAGCAAACTATTTTTACATAAAATATAAAAAATGAAAAGCATAATGAATTTATTTTTAATATAAATTTATATATTTAATGGAAACCTGAATCTATACATTGTTAGAATTTTAAATTGGAAAAACTAAATAAATTGATAGAACCGTACGCTTCCAGATTTCCATTCGGTAATAATATCTTCTTCCCGAAAATGTTTTCGACAAACATCATTCAATCTTAATTCGCGATCATCTCTACTAATTGCACATTACCATTTTTTAAATACTGATATATCAAGTGGAGCAGCAAACAGGAATTCTTTTTCAGTGGATTTCTTGTAACCGGTTTCACATCCAGGAATGAAACATTTTCTATTTAATTTTCTTTTCATTTTGCATTAATTGCAATATCTTTCAACAAAATATTTATATTACATTATATATAATGTGAATATGTACTTCAAAACTTGTTTTATTTACCTTTCTATAAGAAATAACATGTAATATTTTCAAAATGACATGCAAATGACAGATGTCAGTTGGGTCGTTCCCACGTTGCGCCTCTAGCGGAAAAAACGAGGACATACGTATCGCTTTAGTCCCTCGTTTTGTGCAGAGTGGCACAACCAGTATATTTTAAATCGTGAATCAATCCCTATTGCACAAAATTTTTAACCAGTTGTTAAAAATTAACCAGTTTGTTACAGGATTGGCTTGTATAGTTGTAAATTTGTCATTGTCTTCGAATTTTTATTGAAAAACTATTTATCATGATAATATTTCAATTACGCGAAATGTATAATTACTAATAAAGGCAGTACATCTTATTTCTCGAAAAATATTTCTGTATCTTATTAGAGCATCTATATCTTAACATTATGCAGAGTAGGTAACTCTCAATATGTCAAACATATGCGCATTTGGAATTGCTATGTCACAGTACAGTAAATTTTAACTCAACAAAAGGTCAAATTTGAATTCGGGTTATTTGAAACAGTAACATAATTGCTTTTTGTAATAAAATACAAACTGATTAATTTTGGTTTATATACAATCCAATTACATATTCTGCTGGCAAAATTGTTAACTGGTAAATATTATTATGAACCATATTTTACACTCTACAATCCGGAACAAGATTTAATACAAATATGGAACGGAATAATTTACAATGTGCAAAATTAAATAGAAAATTATAGCCAAACTGAATTCATTCCAGATTGCAATTTGAGAATATTAAATCAACTTTTTGAAATAATAATGTGAGTCGTCGCGGGTCGCCTAGTAGATGTAAAACATCGAAATTATTTTGTAAAAAA
Organism: Ophonus ardosiacus; assembly: GCA_943142095.1. NCBI lineage: Eukaryota > Metazoa > Arthropoda > Insecta > Coleoptera > Carabidae > Ophonus > Ophonus ardosiacus. The sequence continues at coordinate 8,038,433 of OW964830.1, read as the reverse complement.
TGCAAATTTATACCGCTCAGTCGTATCAACAAGAATATTCTTCCAACTATTGTGTACTTTGTTGTTAAGAACTGCTGTTGAAATTCTGCGGCTCGTGTTCGAAACGCATAACACTCTGCGAGTCGAGATGGCGGGACAGAGAGGGCCTACGAATCACGAGGCTGGCCGAATGGCACGTAGCGTCGCGTCATAGAAGCCGTTCTTACGTCCATATAGGTGCAACAATAAATGTATATAGTTTTAATGTAAGTATTATTATTACATCTGCTTTAAAATTGTTTGTTTACATTGTTGTTACCATGGCGAAAACTGAAAGATTACACCTTGCGGGCGGTAAAGTAACATATGCGGGTGGTAAAAACAGAAAGAGCCAGCTTACTGGTAAACAAAACATCAAAAATACAATTGGAAATGTAATATAGACTCTTATTTTTAAAAAATGATATTAGTTCCGCTAAATTTTCACTAGATTTTATTAGAATTGTTTAAGGAATTACTTCAGAAATTGTCTCAAATCTCCAAACTTGACATTTAAAAAAATATTCATATAACCAAATAGTTAGCAATGCAAGCGCCTTATTGTTTTGTGACATGGCCACCTGGCCACGTAATATTTTTATATAGCAACAAGCTTTAAATGTATTTAAAAAATAATTTTAAAACATTTCATTTGATTGCAGTTGTGCGTAAAACGTTGTACATACCTCGGGCCGAAAGAAGTTTACACCCTTGGACGAATAAAAGACCTCCGCTAGGCGTCGGGCTTCAAATTTCGTCCGCAGGCGTAAACCTTTTCTTTCGACCCTCTATATGTAAATAACTATTACCCAACTAGGGTTAGAGGTATTTCTAAATTTTATGTGTTGAAAAAATTCTCCGTTACCTATAAATAAAATTCTTCTACCTAAAATATAGAAGGAAACATGCCTTTACTTAATTTATTTTTCTAAGTAATGTAATAAATCAATCACTATATAGAACCTCCCTACGAAAAACATTCTATATAGATTTTGATCTGCAACAATTGGTAAGAGCCAACAAAGTGTCTGACATCTGGTGGCAAAATAAAACATATAAGTTGTAGGGAAAACGTTGTGCTGTCACACAGGGTTATAAATAAACATGACCAGCAAATCGAAGAAATATTGTTCTGTACCGCAGTGCAATAATTATGCAAGTGCTGGCATATCCGTTCATTATTTCCCAAAAAGAGAAATATTAAAAAATAAGTGGAAAATCGCGTTAAAAATCGGAAAGGACAAATCACCGTTCATGAACGTTTGTTCACATTTTTACCTAAGCGATTTTATTCCATGTAAGTATTTATAAAAATTTATGCTTCAAAACATTATTAGATTGTTTTTGTAGTCAATAAAAGAAAAATATTTAAAAAAAAATGATATAGCAAGCTAAAAATTACAGCAAAGAAAATTCAACAAAACCCCTGTACAGAGAAGAAAAATAGAGAGACGTTACCTGTAAGTAGTAACTATTATTCTTTAATATTATATATCTATTTTAAATTGTTTATAGGAAAGACAGGGAAGAAGAAAAAACTACAAAAATATCAGAAATTGAGCAAGAGGAAGACGTGCAAAACAAAGAACTTGATGTGCATTTGTATTTAGTGTTATTACGATTGAGTGGTTAGCCCCTTTCAAATTAGATGTTTGAACACACAGTTAATTTATTTCTATATTATTCTGTTTATCTGTCTTATATCCGCACAAGATAAAATGTTGAATCTTATTTTACCCTTATATACTGCTTCTCCTTCGACCATAGGCCGCACAGCATCATTTAAATAAATGTATATATCTGACATTATGATAAATATATTTGATTTCAATTAAAAATAACAAAATATCCTCAAAACAAAGCCTCAAAATACAACTAGCACAAACGTAAAATATAATGTTTTCCCTATAAGTCGGTCATTAGTGCTGCCATCTCTAGGATGTGGCTCTCCCGGCTAGTCAAATAGATAAAACAAAATAACTTAAAACAACCCTTGTCCCCCTATATGTCCTTGTATCTGATAACAGCCTCCGACATTTGGCATTTGAGCCAGGTAGATTGATGAAGATTCGCCCAAAATGAAAATACCTTCGCGTTAGGTCCGCACTTGATTAAAATTGATTCCCACAAAGGGACTCCATTCATCGGATGCTTTCGCTGCCACTGTCATCGAGGTTAATTAAAAATTCCGCCGCAATGTGAACAAACAGACACACAAGAGGTGAAAGTGAACGTAAGCGAGTGACTTTTTGCTCTCACAGCGGAATCAGCGTAATTGACAGAGAACACTTGTGGATTGAAAGGCAAATAATGAATTCAGAAGGTGAGGGATATGTGTATATTGCAAAAAAATAAAACTGTATTTGAGCATTTGGACGACAGATATAATGCCAACAAGGTTAAATAAAAAACTGAAAACAATGAACGAATTTAAAACTTTCGAGTACTATTAATTATAACAAGGCAGTAGCGGTTAGTCAGTACACTTTCAACAAATATTTGCAATTAAATGTATTGTCTTTATTCATTAGTAGGTTCGGCAATTTATTTTTTAATATCTCAATAATTAATCGATTGCGTTTCTGACAACCCACTTTCGATTTATCTATTCGTATACAATCTATTTATCATAGAAAAATTATTCCAGTGAATGTGAATCCTATGATACACTTTCTAGAATATATTTATTCTCGAAAATTAACAATGGAAGACAAATATGTTTTATTTGTAGAATATTTGAATGACGATAATAGAATGTATGTATGTACGTACATACATGTAAGTTAATGCTTTTTTCAAATCTACAATAGATCAACGTGAATGATATTTGTATAACAGAGCTATTACATTCACTAATACAAATAAAAGTAATAGTGATACAAATATATCCCATAACCTTGTCGCCAATAAGGACATGTGAACTCATTCGAGGGATGTTTTCTTAATTTCTAACTTAAAATGTGTGTTATATATATACAAGTTGTCGAAGTAAACACGTGTACAACAAATTTTCACAAAATGGTATTGTACACGTGTTTACTTCGACAAATGGGGTATTCCACTCAATTTTTTTTATTATTTTAAATAAAACTTCATTCAGTTTTGAAGCAATTCGTAGTATTAAATTTTTTTAATTGTTCCTAGTTTAAGAGTATTTTATTTTCGAGAAATCAGTGTAACGTTACATTTCCTCTATACTTGTCTTTCTCACACACACTGCTCTCAGTACGCTGCGAGAGAAAGATAACAATTGTATGACGTCAATTTTCCCTTTTAGCAAATGTGAAATATCTCGTAAAGTAATTATTTAAAAAATGTTTTCATTGTTTTAACTATTATTTATTGAGCCATACTTTATGTTAAATTGAATTTTTTTATTTTTTTTTGTTATGGTGGAATACCCCATTGTGCAAAATTATAAAAGTTTAACATTATTTTAACAAAATTGTTTACTTTATTAGTTTATAATTTATCAATTTTACTGTGATAACTATTTTGGCCAAAAATTTTAATATGTAATTCAGTTATTTCGACTTATTATTTTACTAAACCATGCGCGTGTGCATGTTCAAATTTACATGTTTGTAAATGCTGTATATTCTACAAAAAATCTCAACTAATGTGAGTACTAAAAACCAAATTTAATTCTTAAACAAATTGTACGTATTTCATTATTGTATTACAGTGTCCTGAGGATGGTTAAAAATATAACCGAAAGCTTGACAAATTAAAAAGAGTGTACTACACTTAAGCCTACAAATTGACTGTCAAACCCACTATCCAGTTTCCTTAACTAATTACAGTCGTAATTACATTTCACCTACATATGTGTGTGTGTGTGTGTGTGTGTGTGTGTGTGTGTGTGTGTGTGTGTGTGTGTGTGTGTGTGTGTGTGTGTGTGTGTGTGTGTGTGTGTGTGTGTGTGTGTGTGTGTGTGTGTGTGTGTGTGTGTGTGTGTGTGTGTGTGTGTGTGTGTGTGTGTGTGTGGCAATTTTTCTCCGACGATAACTCCAATACCACAATTTTAAAAATTATAATTCTTTCGTATTCTTGTTCTTTACATTCATATTCATATATAAGAGCTTCTTAGTTATAATTGATCAACTGGAAGTTTCGTTATTTGAAGTACCAAGAGTTGTTCTTGAAGAAACGTATTTAAATATCATTTTTGAAATTACATGTGATTATCAATATGAAAGAATATCTAATTCTCTATACATTTTCCTTTATATTCAATGGAGTTAAAGAATTATAAAGAGGTTATCTTTCATAAATCAGCCATCTTTACTATAATCATGGAATCAGCTGATGTACTTCTATTTGACAGATGTCAGTGTCAAGTGCAATTTACATATTGTATGTTCGTGTTTTTTATTGGATTTATAGAATCTTTTCCAGGGAACTCTCAGTATGGAATTTGTAGAAAATAGTTTATGTTCGTGTTACAATTTTACTGGGTATATAGATTCTTTCCCAAGGCACTTTTGCTTTTGGTATGGGATTTGTACAAAATACATAGAATTGACGGAGGGTATTTTGCTGGCCACATCAGATTTTTTTCGGAATCGAAGTAGATTGTGAAAAGTTTCTTCGGAATGGTATGAATTGATCCAACTTTCGTCACCTGTCACGCCGTTATAAACGCTGGTAAGATCCGCAGGTACTTCTGTTCCCTTTAATTTACAAAGTCAGGGAAGCACAGATCCGTTTTTTAACTCACTTCCATTTTAGGAACGGCAGCAAATTTTGTTTTTAACAACCACTCTAGTGCGCAAATTATGCGTAATTTAGTTTTTTAGTGGAATAATACTTTTTTAGACGACCATTGTGATAAGTATAACATATCAACGTAGTATCCTAACACTGAAAGTCGAACTTATGACATTAGTGTTACGATATATTTCATATCGTAATAGTTGACACGGTTGCTAGGTTACTATGTTATTTTCTGGCTATATGTATACATCATCATTATTGTCAGCTGTCCGTACGTTTGAACCTAAATTTCAGTTTTGTAAAAAAAGTAAAATTTATTTAAGCTCGTCTAAAATAGTTATTTATTATATGTGTTAAAAGTGACATTTTATGAGTGAGTGGGGAAGTTTGCGAAACGAGGCGAAGCCGAGGAAAACAAGCCCCACGAACGAAATAAAATCACTTTTAACACGAATATCATACACTATTTTTCCTACGATCCTAGTTATGTATTAGTAAAAACTAAAAATTATGGAATGACATTTATGACAGGTCATGATGTATTTGCTATGAACAACTGAAAATTGTTTATTCTAACCTCTACTTCCAACAATACTGTTTTAAATTCCAATTCTTCAAGCGCCTTGCAAGGAATTACTATAAACAATTGTAATAATTGTACTATAACAATAAACCTTTCAAAATAATGCGTACTTCTAATAAAATACCTATATAAATAATTTCAGTACAAAAATAAATATAAAATGAAACTACACTTATGAACAGTAAATGTAACTAGATTTAGTTATATTTTTAACACTAAATGTAACTAGATTTAGTTCTTTTTTAACACTAGTGTTAAAAGTAAATTTGTTTTTTACTTTTAATCCGTTGCCAATAACAACGATTTAAAAGTATTCACTGTGTTATAAACTGTTATTTTTAACTCGCTAAGTAACCGTTAAAAAGACTACTTTTAACAGTGGTCGTAGAAAAAATAATGTTCATAATTTGTATGAAATACAAATATCTTAGCTCGTGTGTATTCACTTGCACTCCGCTACGCGTCGTGCGTCAATTTACACTTGCATGATATTTGGTATTTTTCATAACTTGTTACGAAAATAACTATATTTGTCATATTTCCTTAAATTATGTATGTACATACATGTAGTTGTGTATTTCTGTGAAATATGCTTTCCGTTTGCTAATTTACTTACTTTGTTGTATTTAAATATTCTTGTGAGATTTAAAGTGGAGGTATGTATATTATAGTGCTTTCATATTTAAATGCACTTTGTGATCATGCAAGTGCTTGCCACAATGCCACACTTTCTTACCTACATACCAGCATGTCATGTTCCTTTCCTAATCCATATTCATGTGTTTTTTCTCCCTTTCGCACACTATTAACCTGATTCCGAGTATCGACATTGCATTCATTTGTCTCTCTGCTAAATAATTATGCATAATACGCGTAGGGAAATGAATAATTCCTAGTCGCCCGTTATCACAACGGGATCATCAGGCATGCATTTGTAATTAATTATATTTACAAATAATTTGATGTCGTGAGATCTTGATAACTGTGAAGTCATTTTTATATTTCACATCGCATATGTTAGATAGGATTAGAGCAAGCTCAAACAGGAAAGTTTTAATTAAGATATCTGTCGACCGGGATATTGTCAACATTGCGGTGAACTGCCATTGATATTAAGAAGACTTCGTACACTCCACATAACAAGTTTCGAGAGGACACATTCTTGAAGTCATAATACCAGAACTTGTATTAAAATTAGGTACAGTGTATAATGTAATATAGTAACAGAGGTAACTCCAAAATGGAAATGCGGTTTACAGAAGGAGGTATAACATTACCGTACAAATTCCTAGTTCCAAATATTGCTGGAGAGTTGAGATGGATATGCATAAATTTGTAGGACATTACTGCAAATATACAACCATGGTATTAGAGTTCCCGTCAGCTAAGAAAAAGCTATTTACGTCATCAGCGCAGAAACGAATTTTTGTCATTGCCCTTGGTTGTCATAGCAACGGCTTAGCTTGTTCATGGATACCCCAGTGTCGTTCGTGTTATGTTCTGACGTTTAGTTCTAATGAAAGTGTATCATTTGAAGTATCATATGATTAATCAACATATCAGGTGTATTTCTAGGTTTAAATATAAATGTATTAAGAACAAATGTAGAAACTGTACTAGGCTTTGCAGATTAATTTCTAACAAACAATTTACCCAGATGTTGTACCCGAAAGAAGTTTAAAGTTAATACCAGAAGAGGTCAAAGATGTAATGCAACTGAAATTATTACACCGACTTAGGATTACTTATGTTATTACAGTCTTATCCATTAGGTATAAAAGATTAACTGAATCTAATTGTCGTATGTAGTTGTGTACCGCGCAATGATGTTCCATAAGATTTCAAACAGAAAAATTAAAGATTTGAGTAGAGAAGGGATAAGTATTCAGTATAAATAGTACAACAATTTCTTAATTTAGTTATATTTCAATTTACTTCTGCCTTATCGAGTGTTTATGAATTTTTTTTTTTTTTTTTTTTTGTTGTGACAATTCCACAGTTGAATTAATTTCATTACTGGTATTGTTAGTACAGTGAGGCCGATATTTCAATCTTTGAACAAAAGTTGCTTATAAAGTTCCCTGAAATAAACGAAAAAAAGGGGTTGAAATAATTTTTTAAACTGCAATTTTCAATGGTATATTTTTTATTTGTTACAATCACCCCAATTCTGTAACATAGTTGCTAACTCTAAGCACCATTGCTGTAGCAAATAGCCAATAGCAATGTTGCTAAGATTTATCAACTTTTTTACAGAATAGGGGTAATTAAGTTTTTAATTACCAACTTAGTTGAGAGACCGAAATATCGGCTCGTACTAAAATAATATAAAATTCCGTCGTGTGATGGCCTAATGCCCTTCCTAAATGAAAATCAAAGCAGACGCAGTGAATAGGTATTTATAAATGTCTCTTTAGCAAATTTACATGTCATTTGTCAATAATTTGTGATAATCAACTAAAATAAATAGAAAAAATAACAACTGAATTGCGCTTTCACTATTTGGCAAAGAATAAGATAGCACGCCACTGCCTACAAAATCTATGAGCTACGTCATTACTACGTCATTGCTTCGCGAATCTATTGATGACGCAAATGGCTTTTTCTTAGCTGACTAGCACTCTATTAAACTCGGCGTTAAATAAATATGGACTGTTGATCATTTTTTCTCTTTTCTCCACCCTGTCTCTTTCCCTGCTGTGTTGTCGCTTCTTAGCATTTTCAACATGACCAATAGAATTGGCAACAGTGGAGAAATCTCTAATCCATATTTATTTGACGGCAATTATAATTTTCATACCACAAAGGGACATTTTTGATCGCTAATTAGGAGGGTGACAGTACTGATTTATTAATCAGAACATCAAATATTATCGGAAAGTGTAAAACAGAAAAATCTATCGATTTAGATATGAAAATAAATTGATCGATAAATTTAATAAAGTGATGAAAAAAAAAACTAGCTCTATTTTCTGTGGATTTTTTGGGGAACTTTTGGTTATTTTTACAATGCCAACTCTATAGTATTTGACGTTTCAAACGATATTTGATGTTTCTAATTTGTGTTTATTTCTAATAAAATCTCAAGTTTTGGTTTATATAATATTTCCGTGCGTAATTTTGAGAAAACGAAACGTATATCTAAAGCGTATAACATTTGCGTTATTGGTTAACAAAATAAAAAAAAATTGATGTGGCCAGTACAATACCTTCCGTCAATTGTATGTATTTTGTACAAATCCCATATCAAAAGTTCCTTGAAAAGATTCTATAAATCCATATAACATGAACATACACATGTAAATTACACTTGACACTAACATATGTCAATTAGAATTATTTGAATATATCAGCTGTTTCCATGTTTATAGCAAACCTGACTGATTTATAAAAGTTAATCTCTTTAAAACTATTTTACTCTTCTTTTGAATATGAAGAAAATGTATAATCAAACCTTATTGACAATAAGATATTCTTTCATATTTATAATCACATAAAATGTCAAAAAATAATATTTAACTGCGTTTTTTTTTTTAAAGAAAAGCTGTTAAGAGCTTCAAATAATGGGATTTCCGGTTGACCAATTATAACCAAAATCTAATCAGCTCTTCATATGGATGTAAAGAAGAGGAATACGAAAAAATTATATTTTTTACAATTGTATGGTATTGGAGTTATCGTCGGAGAAATTTTTATCACACACACAGACACTCACACATGTAAACGTCATCGTAAAACTAGTAAAATCGTATTCCAGGGACCCTAAAACGTGCTTACTCACGAAAAACACACCACCGAATATTTTGTCCAAAGACAATACCTTTCTTACCTAAAGGAGACGGAAGTTAAAAATACAAACAAGTCGACGCGGCGCCAAGGCAACAGACAATATGAATTATTAAATTATGTTAATTTATTGTTTCCTGCTATGTGCTGCAATATTCCTTTCAACTTTTCAAACTTAACTCTTTTACAGTGATCTGAATCGCGCATTCATGCATTAGGACTTGCGGCACTGGTTTAGGAATTGATGCAACGTTACGTGTCTGTTCTGTCACTTGCTCGCAGTATTTTCCTTTGACATTTCATCATAGACCAGAGAATCTCGCTACAGATTTACAGATCGGGATTCTTTCATTCGATAGAGCTAATTAGTACGTACAAGATGATGAAGGATGAAGGTGGAGCAGTTTATGCGATATATGTATAGAGTAATTCCAAATATGGATGTGTTAGAATAGTCATTAATAATATTGATAATTTACAAGAAAGATCGTAATAAATAACTATATCACCAAATTATTAAAATATCTTTCAGAACTCATATTATAAAGAGCACGGCTGCGGTATTTCGCTACCGATAAAGCGTCTCTGAGTTATACAGATCACTTCTCTGCCAGTTTTTGGGACGGTTTTTCCTTTGGCAAAAGGAGATTTTTTCTGAGAAGATGCATGTTCGCCGTCCATGTTTTTTGCCGGGCATGCATACATTGTCTAGAAAATTGTATACATAAAAAAAAGGTAACATTTTTGAATATTTCTTGTTACCTTGGTAACTTGTTATTTTTGTTAATTAAAAAATTAATGTCAATGTATTCCCTGAAGAAGGCACCAGTTTATGGTGCCGAAACGTTGGGTTTAAATTAATAAATACAGAACATAAACTAAAAAAAGGTAAGCTAACACAATATTTGGGTATAAGTTCTGTATTATTTATTGAAAAAATACAACGTTTCGACAACTAGGTGCTGTCTTCTTCAGGTAAAAAAAGGTAGTATTTTTCCAATTTATATCACCAATACTCGTACTATTTACTGGGCTTACCGTCTATGGCTATACGAATACGGGGGCTGCTGGAAAAGTTTCTGCTGCTATTCGCCGTCAAATAGATATGGACTGAATCTCATTTTTTCTCTTCTGCCCATCCTATCCCTTGCCCTGCTGTGTTGCTGCTTCGCCATAACTTAGCATTTTCATCAAGATCAATGGAATTGGCAACAATGTAGAAATATCCAGTCCATATTTATTTGACGACAAGTATAGAAATTTTAGCTCTAGTAGTGATAGCAATTTTCTGCTGTCATATTTTTTTTACTTACGATTCCCTTATAAATTCGTACTTATATTAAGAAATTCGTTTCGCTCAGACGGTATTTTTTAAAAAAGGCATTTTGCGAAAATATGGAAATTTCTCGTGAAAATTTTCTTGTCATGATTTTTATGAGCTCTGTTCATAGAACGGTTTGTAAACGGTTAGAGTATGAGGCCGAATGCGTCATCTCACGGGCACTCATTGCTGGCGTGGAGAGTGCACTACAGGGATCATTTTTGTGCCATTTAAAATTCTAAATATTTGGCACCGGTCGGGTCGAACCCGTTTCCCCCAGGTTCGCGACCAAACACTCAGGCACGCGACAATGGGATCCCATTTATAAGCATCTAGTAATTGATAATGAAAATTCTGTGAAACTGTAAATAATAATAACATTTGCAATTTGTTCATTAAAATCTTCTGTATATAGGAGTGTTATTTTAACATAATTCTCATTTTTGGTTTATTTTTCTAATAGCCATTCGTTATTTTCACTTGAAGAATCATTTAAAAAGTCAAATTTTCCAATGGACATGCTACTATCCGAATCCATCATCTATTTTATAAAGTGAATATTAATAAGTAGGTATCTTATTAGTTGGCAATAATATATTCACTTTCAAATATTTATTAAAATAATAAAAATATTTATTTTTAATGTGCCAAACAGATAGTCTAATGATCTGCAAAAATTTGGTAGATTTAATGGCTCATCGCTTAATTACTGATGGAAAAACCAAAGGTAACCCATCAAAATATTATATTTTTTTATAAAACTTAAATAAATGGTAGATTATTTCAATGTTATTGTACGGAAACTATTTAGTCATGAAACTATGAATACTTTCCATGTTTATCCCATAAAATAAGTAAAATAAATATGTTACTTGTTTTTATATATATATAAATTATAAAAAAATAATGCTTCTCATTTTGGATTAGACTGCAATTTCTCCTAAAATAGATTAAAACTATCGTCGTATGGATATTTTTTGTACGACTGTATGTATCATCATAATGTTCATCAATTTCATCCTAATATCCTTCAAACAACATCAATTATTATTTTTAAATTATATTATTTTTTTAATCTCTTATAACAACTGCTTCTTCTATGATTGTGTTAATGTCAATGCTTAGAACACGTATAAGAAAATTATTATATTTAGAGAAAAAATAACTATCTATTACTAGTTCCTTGTTATTAAACGTGGCTACTTGTTAAGTAGAAATAATTTCGGGTGCTGGCCGTCGAAATAGACTTTTTATATTCAATTATAAATACCATAATTAGTATCATTTAGATGCTAAGTTTTATTTAAAACGCTCAGCATAAAAACAAACCGAGTGTAAAACTAGTCACGCATTCAAACTAACGGACATGACTAATTTTGTTTTTCTATTGACATAATTCTATATTATTAAAGACGCGTTTAATAAAATATATCTCGTTACGCCCGTAGTATTGCCGCTGAGGCATTGATAGTTGTTAACATATCGCAAATTACGCACACCCATTGTGAATTTATTAAACCATATAATGTCTTCAATGTCTTTAGAAAGCGATAGAGTAATTTATATCTGATTATATATCACAGATTAACTAGTCTTACCTACATTACATCACTGCTCAATAAATATGCATACTTTCTTTACATGTTACAGCTGTCATTATAGATTACGGTAAACGATATTAAGTTGTTAAATAGGTATAACCACTAAGATATTATTAACACAATTGCAATGTCGCAAATATGTACTTTTCAATAAGAACATATTTAAAAGGATACACGTATTCTTAATCATATATTATTACGAATATCTTCGTTTTGTGTAAAGATAATTTAAATTTATAATATTCTAAGATGGAGGTATCCTATTTGGTAATTGGTAGGTATACTAGGCACTAGACCAATGTATTTTTATTTGAAAAATAGCTTCACCCGTTGCAAATATTTGCAAAAAACAATATTATGAGGTAATGTTATAAAAATGATAAATTTTATGCCCGGTTTCAAACTAGTTTCAAATCAAATGGTTTGAATTTTTGTGTGAACACAATGGGTCGAATTCAGCACTCTTCACTAGTGTAGTGATCGTCTCTAGTAACTATGGAAACAGCTTGCATCTTTCTCTTATTAATGTATCAATGCATATGTCTATCTTTATTTTGTTCTTTTTAGAGAAGCTTCTTTAGTTAAAGAAGAGTGCAGAATTTGACCCAATGAAAACTAGTATGCATTTGTAAGCATCTATACAGTGTCCCACACTCTATCTTCAGTGTGGCAGAGATAGTCAATGTTATTCTTATGGAAGTTTTCTGTACCATGTTGCCAATTTTTCAATGTAACGTAATATTGAAACATTCATCAAGCCTAAATATTAGTAAATTATCAAATAAGAAGATATAAATTAAATAAAAAAATAATGCTTAATAATTTTAACTCTTTATGAGTTCATCATATAATATTATGTCGACGTAAATAGCATAAAACATAAAAAAATATTCTTCATCAATATGACATTGAGATAATGTAGGTATCGTAAGAGGGACACAAAAAATTTGGGATTTCAATTCATCATATCTATCTGTTCCAATCGGCAAGTACAGTGTTACAAAAATGCGCTGTAAAAAATATAGTGTTAATTATTTCATGTAGCTCTATCTTTTCGTAGAATGGAAATATGTAACATAGGCAATTTATACTGTTGAAGAATATTGTAAAATGTCCAATTAAGTACAAAAATGTTTTATATTATTTACTTTAAATTGACTGGAGTTTATATGTTAATTATTTTCATTTACCCACGTTTGTTATATTTTTATACCCTATTTATATTTTGTGTTTGTATTATTTTATATTTTTTGTAAATTGTTAAACTAGCCAGTTTATTATTTATTATTTCTTTTCACCCACCTGTTTAGATACACTGAAAGTACACCAGTCATAAATACATTCAATGAAGTACCCAGAATATTTCATCTCTTTTTGGGCATATATTTTGCTCTTTCTATCTTGTAGACTAACAGCAAGTAAATTTGGCAACATGGTACTCCATAAGACCCTATACTGAACATAGAGTGTGGGACACTGTATAGTATGGCGTTTTTCCAGCTTGATAATGGAAATACTGTGAAACTGTAAATATTCCAGGAATAACATTTGCAATTTGTTTGAAAGTGTTCAATAAAATCTTCAGTATACCGAAGTGTCATTTTTACATAACTATCATTTTTGGGTTTTCTTCTAATAGCCCTTATTTTATTTAAAGAATCAATTAAAAAGTCAAATTTTCCACGGGACATGCAACTACCAGAATCCGTTATTACTAAGTGAATTTTAATATGTATTTTATTAGTTTGCAATAATATACTTACTATAAAATATTTATTTTTAATGTATCAAACAGATAATCTAATTTTCTACAATCGAAAACGAAGTTGAACATGTGGAAATGTCAAAACTTATGAAAAATATAAATGCGCATGTCCAGTCGAGTTGGAAATTATTCTGACCGTTGCCAATAAGTCCTCAACTAGTCAGAGAACTTCTGTCTACAGACAACTAGTAGTCAAAGTTTGAAAATTGTGACTCTTTGAACGCTTTCATGTAATTGCAATGCCTCTGACGGTTGCTTATGGTTTCAAACTGTTCTATGAACAAAGCTATTCATAAATTCGAGTATACACAAAAAAATCGTAATTTCATATGTAAATAATATAATTAGTTAATTTCATGCATTGGTTATTTTTTGCTAATTTATAGTTATAGTATTCTTATTCTTAAAATTCTTAAAACTTTAAAAAATATAATATCAACGATTGTCCCATTATAATTTTCGTATCATACACCAATTTTCATAAAAAGTGTTCCCACGGACATGTTTTTATTGCACATAGATCTATAATTTGTTTAAACGATGCTCAAATTATTTTTGTAAAAAGGCGAACTACTTAATAAAAATTCAGCAGCTTGACATACTTATGTTTTTATTTTTCCTTCTGGATGAATTATAATATTTTTTTTTATAACTAGTAACAACTTTTTGATTGCCATTTCGTTGCTAAATGAAATACTTTTAAGCACTAGTGCTTAAAAATGACAGTTTTATTCGTAAAATGTTAAATGCTTAAAAGTATTTCATTTAGCAACGAATAGATGAACCTGACGTCTGCGTACATTTTAGTTTTGAAAATTTCAAAATGTTGATATTTGAGATTAAATGATCTGCTTTAAAACGCTATTATAAAAAATCTTGTATGTAGTACATTGCGAAATGAGTGTTTTAGGCACTTGACGTGTTGTACCACCCGCTTACGCTCATGCGTACAAGTTTCTCGTCGCGTGCATAAAATACTATCATTTCGCAACTTATTTCATAAATACGAGTAGCTAGTATCTACTTACTTCTATTTACGTTACATTTGTTTTTAAATAAAACAAATTTTCAAACTTATTATATAAATAACCAAAATAAAGGATTATACTCATAAAAATTATATACCTAACATTTAACAAATTTGCAGAAACATCCATTTATCGTGAATCATAATATAGAAACATTCCAATACTTGTAAATTGGAATATTGCAAATACTAACCATGTTTGAAATTTCAAAATTATGAAACCTACTGTTGTTGAGGGCAATTTTACTACATGACACTGCCGGTTTTAGAATTTATATAATTCTAACGTTTGTAGTTTCTAGGTGAAGACAAATAAACAGAATTCACAATACGGTACTTGCGATTGAACGTCTTGGTCAATGCATTTCAATCTTCACAAAGACATTGTCAGTCAAGTGTTTGTGCTTAGCATTAGAGCTAAACGTGATAAAAACGAACGTCCAAGCAAATTTACGAGTCAAAGTCATATTTATTTAGTTGTCTAGGAATGGCGTGATGTAAAGTAATTATTTTCAATAAATATTTATCGAAGCAATAAAAACATTCAATTGAATGTTTAATTTATTCCTTGTAAAAAAGAGTAAAAATAAATACTCGTACATCCGTTACAATATTTATGAACGATTAGAATTTACCGTAACGGTATATTGTAGTTACAGTGTGTTTACACTAATAACAAACGCGAAGCGTTACTATGACGAATACCTGCGAGTTGACAGCGGTGATTATGTGCGCCATTCCAGGCCTTGACATTTCTATATGAAACAGCGGCAGAGCCAGAGCTATTTGCAGTAAAACATTTTTAAACTAACTTCGTTAGCGAATGTTTCCAAGTCTTTAATTAGTCATCTGTTTTTATTTTTGTTGAAAGCTGTCCGGATAGACGAAAAAGTGGTTGTATTGTTTAAACGATCGCAGTTGTTTGAAATGTGATGCGTTCCCAGAGTAGAAAAACAGGAAACCCATTAACTGTTTTGTTTCGTCGTTTTTTGGAAATTATTTTATACAAACCGAACGGCCGAGCTGCAGTTGTAGTTGTACGTACCCTCATTATGTTGTTGTTTATGATGCCCATATAATTTAAATATCTTTTTACGGTCACACCTCAGACATTCAACAACTTGGATTTTTATAACCCTTGCAGAATGTGAGTTCACCCTATGTTAATGAACAAATCTTTTCTCCTCTTAACGACGTTCGTTTTCTACTGGAAATTAGACAGACTTTATTAACAATATTTTTATATTTATTTAAGTAGATACTTTTTTACTGTTACTAAATTAGTTTGTTTCACATTTTTATACAGTTAAATAGCAATAAATAGTGTAATGCATTCAGTGGCGTATCCAGAAAAGGGCAAAAGCAAAGAGAGAAATTACTCCCTATACCTACATATTTCCTAATTCTGCAACCTATATTAAGTTCCTTCGCATTTAACTATTGCTTTATTTACTATTTTCTGTTTAAAATGTCACCATTATTAATTTGAAATGATTAGTTTTTTGACAGCGACATTTACCTGTCAGTTCAATACATCTGAAATATGAACTGTGTAACAAAGGAATATTTAATTCAGGCACAGAGATTTATATAAAAAAAATGTTTTATAAATTTATCTGTAAAATATATAAAAAAAATTATTAATGTATACCTGTAGAAAATTAAATAATCTTAATTTTTTTAATGACATAACATGCGAAAAAATGACATTTAATGGTATTTTTCGAAGAAAACCCATTATGAGCTTCAAGTAAAATGGCATTTCCGGTTATCCGATTTACATAAAAATCTAATGGTTTCTTTCATATTAGAGTAGGATCGAAATACAAGGTTTCAGAATTTTCTGAATGATAGTATTTGAGTTAGAGCGGAGACAAAATCCATACACATACATACACACACACACACAACACACACACACACACATACATACATACATACATACATACATACATACATACATACATACATACATACATACAGACATCATCGTGATAATGTTAAAATTGGATTCAAGGGACCTTATAACGTCGTCATTTACTAAAATCTCGATATTTGATTTTTAGCACGATCCTTATACCTTCCTTACCAAGGGTAGCAGGAAGTAAAAAACATGTATTGTAAAAACAAAAATAATTTTTCTTGAATTCATCCTGGGTATTGGAAATATTTTGACAAACATACATCAATTTGTGGTATCAATATTGAAAAGCTTTTTTGTATTTTTGCATTTGACTACAATTCTTTTTTATATATATGTATGTATATGTAAATATATTTTTCTAAATCTAACTCCCTGTACTCAATACTAAAAATTTATTTTTTTCTTAAAATGTGTTATTCTTTTGTAACATGTAAATATTTTTTTTCACTACTAGCCTAGGAACCCATTATTACTTACCTTTATTTGCCATGAGAAATTGTTTTTCACTACCTCTGGCTTGTAACCATAGTAACCTAGGTCAATAATAATTTATTATTAACCTAGGTCAATAATGCAAACTATTACTTTTCAATCAAACTCAAGCCTCCAAATCCAAATATTATTTAACTTATTAAACTCAAGAAAAGTGTTAAGTATATAATTTAAATTTACCGCTTAATTTCAAATTAACCTACGCTGCCGCCTCGCCTGGCCACTGTGCTGTTTTGGTGAAAATGTGAAACAACAAATCACTATTTTTTTGTATTTATACATACATTTCAGTAGATGTAACAGCACAAAGTGTTTTTATTAAATAATCAAATCTAAAACAAATCAAGGCTCATAAGTGAGGTTAACAAACCAGCGAAATGAGCGAAACGTCAGATATAAAAACAAATGCAGCCTACTTTGTTTTTGTGAATATTAACAAACAAGTAACCTAATTATTCATGTCAAAATGATTGTTATTATCAATAAAAAAAATTTAAATATGATTTATGTGCTAGTAGTGAAAAAAATAGTATATAAACCACGGTTGAGAGATCATTATTGACCAGGCGTCTTGTAACAATCTTGGCACTGGGTCAATAATGATTATCTTCTCAACCTTGGCGTATAATATACTATTTCGCAAATATATAAAAAAAAATTATTTACCGTGTCTGATTTCTTAAATTAATAGTTTCAGTTTACAAAATTTATAGAAAAATTCAGTATGAATTATTTTAATACGGCCTATTTCTTAGCCTTCAAGACATACCTTCAAGTTCGAATAATATATGAATCCTAACCAACCCTCTATAAAAGGTTGTAAACCGTTCATAAGTCAGTTCTTTAGATCGCTTCATACAACTATACACGAGAAAGCTGTAGATTGTAAGAAACGAATGTAAATATGTGTTTTAATAATTACGAGTTCTGGTGACTAATCTTCTGAGAAACAACTATAATTAGCTAATTATTAACAGTTCCAAGTTTCAGAATTTCACATGTAAGCAGGATTTCTCATACATGCAATAACTGTACTGTTCTATTAATTATAATTAAACATGTTCTTATTATCATAACTCGTATTAATCTGCAAAGGCACAATGTTCGAGCAAGCATAATGTCAGAAACAAAAGAAAATAAATGTCAACATTATTAAACGTGAAATAATTATGACAATTTCCATGGATACGAAACAAAAACCACAAGAGATTCATTCACTACCACAATTAAACTCTTCAAAGATTACTAATTATAAGAACTAAATCTACTTATTCTTCAACGCATAATTAAGACTTATTTGCCAAAAAAAATCATCTTCTAGACGTAGACGTAGTTTAAGAAAGACTCTCTTGACATTGGCAATAAAGCAGAAGTCATTTCGAATTCAAATCTAGTATAATTAGATACTGACAATTATTTATTTTATGATACATTTTCGGTTTTTACCTTCGTTACCTTTAGGTAAGGAAGGTATTGTCTTTGGTCGAAAGATTCGGTGCTGTTGATAATGAATAAATACGTTTTAAGATCCCTAGAATACGATTCTATTAGTTTTACGATAATGGCTGTATGTGCCTGTGTGTGTGTGTGTGTGTGTGTGTGTGTGTGTGTGTGTGTGTGTGTGTGTGTGTGTGTGTGTGTGTTAAAAAATTTCGCCGACGTTAACTCCAATACTATAATTTTATAAATTTTTCGTTTTCCTCTTCTTTATATCTGTTCATCATGAAAAGTATTGCAAGAGCCATGGTTGGATGTACTCCTAATACATTGTGCAGAGATGTCTTCCCACATCTTGGGTTACTTACCCTTCCTTGCATATATATTTACGAGTGTGCTCTTTTCATAAAAAAAATCCTTCGTCTTTCCTTACAGTCAAACAGGCTACTGGATTGTACAATACTCGTAATGTTAATAATTTATACATTCCAAAATTTAGAACAAGTAACTTTTATGACAATATTTCTTATATGCCAATCAAAATTTATAATAATTTGCCACAGGATCTGAAAGCTATTACTAGCATATTTGCTTTCAAATTAAAACTAAAAAAATTTTTGATCGAAAAGTGTTTTTATTCTATTGACGAGTTTTTCAACAATTAAATATCTTCATGCCACATTTATTTTATTTAACTTTTTTATGTACAAATGTATTTGCTTTATGTTTTTACATATTATGTAAATATTTTCTCTATTAATTACTTGCTATTTATTTACTGTCTTGTGTACCTTTATTTTTTATATATGTATTTATCCTATTTCATTGACAAGCCAATTGTATGGCAAATAAATATTATTATTATTATTATTATTATTATTATCCATATGAATAGCTAATTAGATTTTATGTTTATCAATATAAAAGTATATCTTATTGTCTATACACTTTCCTTTATATTCAATTAATAGAGTTAAGAATTATAAAGATATTAACTTTCATAAATCAGCTAGCTTAATCATGAAAACAGCTGATATATTCAAATAATTCTAATTGACATATGTAAGTGTCAAGTTCAATTTACATAGTGTATATTCGTGTTATAATTTTATTGGTATATAGAATCTTTCCAAGAAACTTTCAGTATGGAATTTGTAGAAAATCGTATATGTTCGTGTTACAATTTGCCTGGTTATATAGAATCTTTTTCAAAGAACATTAGTATGGGATTTGTACAAAATACATAGAATTGATGGTAGGTAATGTGCTGGCCACATCAGATATTTAATTTTGTTATTTGAGTCGATCGTGTAAAAAACGTAATAAGCATTGCGGTCAGTATGAGTGCTCTTCTACCAGTATATAATTATAGTTTGTTGAAAAAAATTTGGCAAGCATACTAAGGATATATTCCAAAAATAAAATATAATAACCAAAACCATGGTTTCGGTTACCGACTGGTTCTAGTCATGTGACTCTTGTTATTGAAACAGTTCGGTTTCATTCGCGGGTGATTCGCAGAAACCCTAAAATTTTCTTTCAAAACATTACGTCTATCGTCTTTAATCCTGAATTATGGAGTGGAAAATTAAAACACGTACAATGTAAACCGTGGAAAATAGATGCAAACATCATAGAGTCAATAAATAGTATCTAACCACACTAACCTATAAAATCTGACATCTTATGAAAAAGGACAGAAGATGTTAACCGACAAAACCGAGGAAAAATGATGGTTGCGTTGGCGCGCTTCGGTTGCAACCATTTTAACCGGAACCATGTTTCATAAATGTACAATTTTTACCATTTGATATTATTGGAACACTTCTGGTTCACCACGGTTAAAATTTGTTATTTTTGGAATATACCCTTAGCGAGTGCAACCATTTGAATGGGGGATTACACCATTTTTTTTTTTATAATTTCATCTGAAAATATTAGGAAAACTAAAATTATTGATGAAAATGCGGCGAAAAAATTCCTATTAATAAGCGAGTTATGGTCTCCCGAATTTTGAAAAGATTGACGTGACGTCACATTTATGTGTTTTTATATCAAACTGTTTTCATCATGGACCTAAATGTTCTTGAAATATATGCTATTTTAAGTTATATTTACATAAAAATAAATGAATATTATAACATTGTACAAGTCTACGTACTTTATAATTACAGGTGTATTTAAATTATTAAATTTAATGCAAGAAATTTATGTTAAAATAAAAACTGTTTGGAAACTGCAGTACAGGAATGTTAGCCCCTCCTTTCGAATTTGAATTTCTTAACTTCCATTGGTAGTAATCCCCACCTCCTTACACGCTATTTGTAATGTATGTATAGGCGGTTTCTCGGTCGCCAATCAAAATATTTTCATATTAGTGTCGAAGCGCTATAACAAAAAACCCTTTATTTCCGAAATATCTCAATTACACCATTTCATTTTTTTTTATTAATATTCATTATTCAGCATATACATTCGTATTTTTCAACTATTTTTCTTTAATTCGATTGAGCTGTAATCCCCCATTCAAACACTAATGAATACCTACGTATTTTATTTTGCACGATATAGAACAATGTATTTAGGATCTAAACACATTAGTACGTGTATAGCACAGACTCATAGAGAAACAGTACAAGTTTATAAAGAAAAGGGCAAAAAATAGTTATTACCTACATTATTATTTGAGACAGACAATATATATGAAATATTACTTTCTTAATTTTTATAGGAAAGGAAAGTCAAATACTTTTTGCTTCTGTGGTTAAAATAACGTAAAAACATGGCTTTATTATTGTAAAACATAAAAAAAACAAAAATATATCTAGTGTAACATTGAAACATACGTAATAATAACGCAATTACAAGTCAACAATAAGTAATAACAAAATAGTTAAACGACAATGCAACAAAAACTAACCTACTTTGATCGATAACAGAAGGTGTAACCTTTAATATTCTAATATCTCTATAAGGCGCTGCACCTGTAAAAATCGAGGTTGGCCATGTTATTGAACTATTCACACCAACAATGCTGCTGCCACTTTCACCTCAAAGTGACAATGTCTTATTCCAATCAAATACCACACACGTGACAAAAAATAAATTTGTTGCTGAAATATCAAGCGAGCCTTGAGATTTCTACTTAGAAAGATATTTGACAGAATTAAGTACTAATTATGTGTTGAGGTATTTTTTATTAATTGACTAGTAATAGCTAATCAAATTTTATAACAAGTGTGTATAATTTTTCATAAATGAAACACATGTTTTTAATGGTATCCTTCTAAGCAAATTGGGTAGATTTTATCTGTAGAAACATTTAATTACTTTCTATTTAAAGAAAACATTATATATATATATATATATATATATATATATATATATATATATATATATAATTGTTTGACTATAAGCGAAAATGAATAATATCTTACACTTTAACCCCACAAGCAGGATTTTTCTCTCTTTAAGCGAAAATGAATAATATCTTACACTTTAACCCCACAAGCAGGATTTTTCTCTCTCGTGTTAAAATACACTAGACACTTCCTTGTAATTCCAGACTAATCAACAATTATTGTTTCTTATCAATAATCCTTCTAGAAAAAAATATTATTAAGGTTTTCAACATGCCGTCTACAGGGTGATTTACAACTTCGTGCACAAACTTTAAGGGCATATACAGTATGCCGTACAGACTAAAATAAGTAAAAAAAAAACTTAATCAACATAGGTCCGATCTTCAAATGTTTTCGTGAAACTGAAATAGATGGAGATTGAACAAAATGTGGTCTATGCTAGTAAATAGCATAAAATACGATAAAATTTAATATGAAACAATTTTTTCAATTCCTATAAGTTAAGTTACTTGAATATTTATTATTGGTCAAGGTCAACGCAACAAATCATAAAACATCACAGGCACTGTAGCTGCATATTAGAAATAAATAATTTAGTTTTTACAAAAACAGAAAATTGTGGTACAAATACTGGACTTATTACATGAACATATTATTTTAATAAACGGTTGAATAAGTTAACAAGAGTAGAATAAAGTAGTCACAAAAACAAAAATTTTGGCATAAAAAGATTAAGGGCTGGTTTTATAATATTTATGTAACAAGTGTGTAAAGTAGTACTTTTTTTGGTCAAGTGAACGAGATAAAAAATCTGTTATGGCCAGCACAAGACCTCTCGCCATTTCCATATTAGGCTATATAAGTATTGAATTGCACATTCCCTTTCGAACCGTCGTTTTACAACAAAAAAATACAGAACTTTACCCAAATACTGTTTTTTATTATATTTAACATGTCTTCTCCATACATATAATTCTAATTATATCTATTTTTCATTGTATGAGAAAGTTTTTAAATGTCAGAGATTCTTCCAATTCATTAACCAGATTAGCGGTATTTCTGATGGATATAAGCATTTTACCTATAATTTCAAATATTTAATTAATAAAACAATAAGAAAGATTAAATATACTTCCCAGAAAAAGCTAGCAGAATGTCAATAAAACTGTTGATGTTTGACACTGACATGTGTCATTTAAAAACTATGTTATAAACATTGGAATTTGTCAACTGGTTTCCTTAGTGCCTTAGCGTCTGCGATTAAATTACTCTATATATTATAGTGTCTTTATCTCTAAATCTATATAAGAAATAATAAAATTTTTATGCGTATTTGATGGAGAATTTTATGTTCTTCAATATTTAATAACAAAAATTTCCAAAAAATTATATTCGGAAACTACTACTTCCGGTTGTTCAATTATTACCAGAACCTTTTCAGCTCTTCCTAGGAATGTCAGATTGAGGAATCCATAGTTAAACAATTCTTAAGTCTTATGGGTTTTAAGGAATCGTGTCTACAATATCCAGACATACACACATACACACATCCACACACGGACATCATTTTAAAAATGTAATAATCGGATTCTAGGGACCTTAAATCGAGCTTATTCACTGAAATTTGGATATGCGAATTTTAGCATGAATCCAATACCTCTCTTAGCGAGAGCTAAAAATACTATTTACACACCAGTTGCATTCAATATTTTTCCTACAACCGAAATGTTGGTGCTATTTCTAATAATATTGAGCGTGAGTATACAAACATCTTCAAAAATATTATTAGTGTTAGTTGACAAGTAAATTAACCGAATGTGTATATTGCCCTTAAAATATTATTGTTTTAAATAAGAAATAGAATTATGTAAGATATTTTCGTACTTCTAAGCTAGCAGTATATTACTATTGCATTGTTAGAGTTTGGCGAAGAAAACGCAAAGTGGCATTTTGCCAGTGTTTGATTGTGCACACATGGACCCTGCACGTTGAAGGAAGTAGTTCTGTAGTGAATCTCGTATCAATTAGAGATTCTTAGAAGACGAAGTAATGACGCCGTGAAGTAGACATAATAAATACATGCAACATAGTTAAGAGCATCACTTGTAGAGATGCAAGCCTCGAATAAATAATAATGCACTTCACTTCAAAGAGAATTTTGTATCAAAATCACTGCTTTGATGAAGAATCTACAAAGAGAAATAATTGAGAATTGACCCGTTATGTTTCATGCTTGCTGCGTTTTATTTTCAATCAATGCATAACAATTTCTCCATACCAAAATGATTGCTCAAAAAGAGAACAATTTTTATTCATGTATTTCCGTCTATTTTCTCTTTAACCCTTTGATTTGTTTGTGCTGGATCGTACTTATTGGATCGATACAGGATGACCTACGAAGATAAACCAACAAATATATAAGCTAACTAATTGCTTATTCATATAACCAAATTTGTTAGAGCTTGTGAAGGTGAACTAACAAATGATATTTTACTATTACATCCGGTAGAAACTATAAACGGTAGTCACTTTGAAAGTGAAGTAGAACATTTTTACCTTCCGTCACCTTTAGATAAGGAAGGTATTGTCTTTGCTCAAACAATTCGGTGGTGAGTTTTTAATGAATAAGCACGTTTTAGGGTCCCTACAATAAGAATTTACTATTTTTAAGATGATGTCTGTATGTATGTATGTGTGTGTGTGTGTGTGTGTGTGTGTGTGTGTGTCCGTGTGTGACAAATTTTTCTCCGACGATAACTCCAATACTACAATTCTAAAAATTATAATTCTTTCGTATTCCTCTTCTGTACATCCATATGAAGAGTTGATTAGATTTTAGTTATAATTGATCCACCGGAAGTACCCTTATTTGAAGTTTTTAACAGTTTTCTTAAAAAAATGCAGTTAAATATTATTTTTTGACATTTTGTTATTATGTATATTAAAGAAAATACTCTTCTATACGGTTTGATTATACATTTTCCTTCATATTCAATAGATGTAGAGTTAAAACATTATAAAGAAATTAATTTTCAAAAATTAGTCAGCTTTGCTATTTATCATGGAAACAGCTGATACATTCAAAAAATTCTAATTGACAGATGTCTGTTGCAAGTACAAAACCAAATATGGAAAGTATAGGATCAAACATTGGTATGTCATTGTGTTCTTCGCAAGTGACAAGCAGTGAAAGGCCAAAGAGAAGATGGAAGGACTGTATCGCAGAAGACTTGAGAACTTGTGAAGAAGATGCGTTGGACAGGAATGAGTGGAAGAGAAAAGGAAACAGCGACCCCTAATAAAATAGGGGAAAGCTGAAGCAAAAAGAATGAAGTGTCAAGTGCATTTTACTTAGTGTATGTTTATGTGATAATTTTATTGGATTTATAGAACCTTTTCAAATGAACTTTTGGTATGGAATTTGTAAAAAATAGTATGTGTTCGTGTTCGATTTTACATGATACTATATAGAAACTGTTCCAAGGTCCTTTTGGTATGGGATTTGTACAAAATACATCGAATTGACGGAAGCTCTTGTGCTGGTCACAACAGATTTTTTATTATTTTATTTACCTACGTTTCTAACAGTTTTTTTTATATACCTAATAGGTACGTAGTACTTTTTATTATCACATTAAAATTTTGGGAACCTTCTTAATATGTAATAAAAATAACGAGGGCTTAAAGTTTCAGATTGTATTTACAGTAAAAAAATTGTTATTAAGTACATTTCTTCAGATTTACATTGTTGTATTATTTTAAACTTAAATATTTATTGGTAGTTGTAGCAAAACCTAATTATTAATTTTAATGTAGTAGACCACTAATATTTAAACTAAATTAGAAGTAAATGAAAAAGCAATAAGTAATTATATTGTCGCAGCAAATTTCGAATGGGTCAAAAGTGGCCACTTCTTTCGTTCTGTTAAAAAAAAATGTTATTTCGAACTTGATTTGGGCATCATAGGCTGGTACCACAAGTTCTCTTCTGAAATGTTGCTAATACTGAAAACAGTATTTTGAAAAAATCATACTACGAGCGGCATTTTAAAGTCAAAACGAGCGTTTTGAAAACGATTTTCAAAACAATGTTTCATAACAGCTTCTGGCTGTATTTAACGATACACTGAGAACAAAATAACTGATAATGTGCTTTCATATGGTAAATCGTCAAAATAATAATATTTGGAAGAATTACATACAAAATTTACGATTTTCTAGTGTAAAGTTTAAGAAATATTGACAATATATTGTATTATCAAATATGTATTATCAAATATAAATGTAAGTCCCTCTAATCACATCTTTTGATTATTATAGAAAAAATTATGTAAATAAAACATTTACTTAAATAAATACCAAACCAATGAATCCATGAAACTGTGTCGTCAGCCGTTGAAAAACTTGAAAGGTGTATCAAAAGTTCCTTGGAAAAGATTCTACAGGGAATTTATTTTAACATGCAACATATGGTAAATCATTTCCATGGTTACTCACTATTGTCAAAATATGACAGCAATGTAATATTTGTCCATTTTAAAATGCAACCTACAAAATTTGTAGTTTTGTATTATCAAAACTAATTTCCAATAAATTAGCCTATAAGCGATTAACATGGGATCCCGTGGCCGCGTGCCTGAGTGTCTGGTCGCGAATCTGGGGGAACCAGGTTCGATCCCAACCGGCGCCAAATATTTCGAATTTTAAATGGCACAAAAGTGACCCCTGTGGTGCACTCTCCACGCCAGCAATGAGTGCCCGTGAGGTGACGCCTGGTAAGCGCCCGCACGGTACAAATATGTCATTATCATTACCGATATCTGCAATAAAGCAGATTGGCACACCCAGAAATGGGTAATATGCCGTGATGATATAATTATTTATTTTATTTATATGTGATTAATAAAAAATCAAAACATAAATGTTGCGCATCTCAACAAACTTTAGCTTACAAATATTCATAACTTTCATGTAATAAATGTTTTTTTAAAAAAATACCCCCATTCACACTGAAGCAATATTCTAGTCGGTCGTAATAAGAATTGACACCATTTGTGATGTGTTCTGGGGGTATCTTGTGTGCTGCAATGCTATTTATAATGTTGCATTTTAAAATGGACAAATATTACATTGCTGTCATTTTTTGTCAATAGCGAGTAACCATGGAAGTGATGAACCATAATGTTGCATTTTAAAATAAATTCTCTGTATATATCCAGTAAAATTGTAACACGAACATATACTATTTTATACTAATTCGATACCGAAAGTTTCTTGGAAAAGATTCGATAAATACAATAAAATTGTAATACGAACATACACTAAGAGAATTGCTCCGACACTTGATTATATCCGCTGTTTCCATGATTACAGTAAATCTGGCTGATTTATGAAAGTTAATCTTTTTATAAATCTTCAACTCTATATTTATTAAATATGATATATGAAGACAATAAGATATTCTTTCGTATTGATAATCACATAAAATATTAAAAAATAATAATAAACTAAGTTTTTTAAGTAGAACTGGTAAAACTGCAAATAAAGATACTTTCGGTGGAATCAAAATCTAATCAAGTGAAGTGAAATACGAAAGAATTATAATTTTTAGAATTGTAGTATTGGAGTTATCGATAAAGAATATATTTGTCACACACATGCAGACATCATGTTAAAAAATAGGAAATTCGTATAGTAGGGACCCTAAACGTTTTTATTCATTAAAAACTCACCACCGACTTTTTTTGGCCAAAGACAATACCTTCCTTACCTAAAGGTGACAAATAAATAACTCTTTAAAATTTTGTTTCCTCGGCCTGCCTGATTTTCTTAATAATCCTCGATCCCACCGTGACTCTTATTTATTTATATTTATAAACCTACAACACTACACCAACAATAACATCATCCCAGACATCTCCAACCCATATCTTCCCTTAAAAAGAAAACCAAGCCATGCTACAACTTCATAGCTTGAACATTGTGTGTCACCACTGCATTCTCGCATGCTCTATCACTTGGTGTCCGGCACCTCGTGGCAGGGACGTCAGTGTGATTGATGACACCGGTCGAGTCTCAGGCCCAGGCTGGCCTCCTGGACAAGACAACCCGAGGAGATCACGCTTCTGTTTGCTAGAGCTGTCCAGACGTCATACTCCGTGTCAAGGTCGACACAGCCATGCAGGCTTCTAGGTTAGAGTAGAAAAAGAAGGCAGGATGACAAGTAAATACACGTTAAAAATGGATGGATGAGAATGTCCTAATGTAGGTAGGCGTGGCGGGGAATGTTTATCAAGGAATAATTTATATGAATAAATATTGATCGAAAATATATGATATATGATTTCAAATTGTTACTTTCGTTGTATTTATTTTATTGATCTAGCTTCAATATTTTATATTTATATGAAAGTCAACCTAGAATTATGGTACTATCATTATCATTTTAAACCTATTTGTCGTTTGACATTAAGTAGCAAAAAGCAAAAGTTTCTAGCTCTTCAAATTCAGATATGCAAACTTTTAATATACCTACATTAATGGAGTATTCATGAGATCATTTTTTAAAAAATCTGATGTGGCTAACACAAAACCTCCCGCTATTGAATTTTTATTAATTTAAATACATACTTACGTATTTACTAACGCTGCAAACTATTCCATTGCAGAAAACTGTTGCTTTATTTCATCGACCTTTAAACTAATAGACGCTGCGTACGAGTAAAACACTTGTCCCACCAGAACGATGCAGACACAGTATCTCTATCCTTCAACAGTACGGAAGTTAAGATGTAGATTTTGACAACTGTTTAGTGATAGAGAGCGATATATAGAGGTTTACATATGTCTGAAAAAGATGTACAATGAGTATGAACGTATGCGCAGTATACTTTAACTGAGAACTTCCGTACTGTTGAAGGACAGAATATATATTTCTATCCTTTTATGTTGGAGCATTATTCTAACAATAAAAGAATAGGAGCCACTTGGTCCATTAGTTTAAAGGTCGATGCTTTATTTACTATTTTCTTTTTAAAATGTCACTATTATTAATTTGAAGTGATTAGTTTTCTGACAGTGACATTTACTGTCAGTTACATTCATTTGAAATATGAACTGTGTAACAAAGGAATTATTATGTTTATCTTAGGCTGCGCGACTAATAAAAAAAATTTTTTTTAAATTTATCTGTAAAATATATAGAAAAAGTATTAATGTATTCCTGTAGAAAATTCAATAATCTTTAATTTTCATAAGACATAAAATGCGAAAAAATGGCATTTAATGGTATTTTTTGAAGAAAAACCATTATGAGGTTCAGGTAAAGTGCCATTTCCGGTTATCCGATTTACACCAAAATCTAATGGCTTCTTTTCATATTAGAATGGGATGGAAATACAAGGTTTCAGAATTTTCTGAATGATAGTATTTGAGTTAGAGTGAAGACAAAATCCCTACACATACACACACACATACACACACATACACACTTACACACATACAGACATCATCGTGAAAATGTTAAAATTGGATTCTAGGGACCTTAAAACGTGGTCATTTACTAAAATCTCGATATGTGTTTTTTAGCACGATCCCTATACCTCCCTTACTAAGGGGAGGGAGGTAAAAAGAAAAAAAAACTCTCAACAGGATTAAATCCCAATTACTGAGTAGGTTCACATTCACAAACATCCATGCCTTAGTGGGATTCGAACCCAGAACCCCGAACACACTCATGACTAATGCCCGTATTCATAGTCGATGCTCAATCTCGTACTTGAGTATTACTTCGCCAAGCATTACTCCGGTTGTTCTCGACCTCAAGCACATCATATGTTTCATAGTCAAAACTTCGTGAATTCTCGGTTTTCTAGGGAGGATTTTAGAGAATTTGTAATAACTATGTTGGTATATTTGTAAATTTTAATAGTTTTCTCTCAAATCGTATATTTGACATCTACATATATGTCACAGGTTACAGATACATGTGTCATATCACGGATATATCTTTTTGAAGCCACCTTTTTTCATTGTTATTATTAAGGCTTCTTTTACTATGTCTACAAATTCTAAAAATTGTTGATTATCTTCATGATTCATTATTTAATTTAGATGTCATATGTGATGGAAATGACAGTTTGACAGTTTTTTTTAAATATTGATCAAGTCTACCTATTTTTTTGAAAAAAGTATCAATCAGTACTTGAGCATTACTCAAGGTTGCTTGGAACTAGCCTCAAGTAAACCTTCGATCGAAGTACGAGTGAAGAAACAAGTAGCGACTATGAAACGAAATCTGGTACTCAAGGCAGACTCAAGTATGAGTCGAGGCGAAGTACTGACTATGAATACGGGCGTAAAAGGCGTTGCTCTAACCATTGAGCCACCGGAGCCGACAAAAAATGAAAAATGTAATAAAATTCCAGATCCTATTCCTTTTGGTTTTGGAAACACAAGTTACATAAATAACAGCAAATAATAAATCAAGTATGATACCTACATTTAAAACCAAAGAACAAAAATTAAAATTAATTATTGCTATTTCTAATAATACTGAGTATGAGTATTCAGGCACCTTCAAATATTGTTAGTGTTAGTTGACAAATAAATTAATGCTCTAAAGATCTCCAAAAACCTGTAAAAGTTAACAGAAAACTCCAAAACTGTTAAAACAGAAATAAATAGTAACCATAGCAACCCAACCAAAATATTTGATATACCGCGCTAATATGCAGCTAAACAGATTCTGATTGGTCGAAAGCCGTGTGGAATTATTCCAAACGGTGTGCGGAATTATTTCACAAGGTTTGTTGGAATGATATTGATTCCAACTATAGTCTATTTGAGAATGACTGGCAGTAATAAATCATTCTGTCAAAGACATTCCAGTGGCGCGCCAATAATTGTTTGCACAGGGATAGTCGAAATGACTAAACTATAGAGAACTATAGTTTTAGGTCCAAGTTGTTTTTCAGGGTCAGGTAAAGTCATTTAAATAATTAAGATGAAACATACCTGAATATAATGTAAAATATGGTTTTCCTAAGCCGCTTAAGACATAATAAAATTCTCAGAAAATCGTTTTAACTACCACCGAACTTTTATATAAATATCGTTCAGAAAGTAAAATTGTTTAATTTAATATTACCTGTCGATCGAGCCATTTATAATTTCAGTAGGACAAGATTCAGAATCAGATTCTGATTTTTAATAATTTATGTATAAATATATAAGTATATGTAACGTAATATGTATATTTAATAGAAATATGACAGTTACCAATATCTTGACAACACATATGAAATAAGTATAAATTTTAGTATGTAACAAATAAAAATGTAAATATTGAATGTATGTATGTAAATATTAAATGTATGCAATATAATAATAATGACTGAGAAAGTTATATTTAAATATTAAAAACTTTTATTTTTAGTAAATGTATAAACAGATCACTCTACAAATCCTATCTACGTCTATGACACAGTCCGACGGGGATTATCGGACGGCATTTCTATTGTTCGACAAGTAAGTTTCGTTCCAGGTACAAAGCGTGCGGCTTATTTTGACTATCCTAGTGTAGTTACAACTGATTTTTCTGGTAGTTTTATTTGCCGCATTGCTGGCAAAAATCCAATACTACTCTTGCAAATAATGATTTATTACTGCCAGTCATTCTCAAATAGACTTATTCCAACATAATTTTTAATTGTGGAATGTGCAGTTTCCAAAATAGTATTGGAAGAAAGGACTTTACACTACACTCACTATTGTTTGAAAAGTGACACTTTACAAATTGTAAAGAGTGCGCAAAGTATGTATTTTACGCAAAGTTTTCCAACGGTACATTTTTTCATAAATTTTGATTTTTCAATGTATTTATTATTTATTTATCTATACATATATTTGACTTATTAATTCATTTATTTATTAGTTGTTTTCAATGTGCCTACCGTAATTTTTTAAACATAAAAAATCACCTCTTGAATAAGGCATGAGGTGTCAAAATCGGTAGAGACCGAAACTTGAGTTTTTATGTTTACTGCAATTCAATGATTTTATTTATTCTTTCTAGCACGATTCTCAAAAAATAAGCTAATCCTCATTTTTGGATTCTACTCTAATTTTGACAGTGCATATCTCAAAATATAGTCTAATCTATTCCTATGAATCTACCTTTTTTGGTAATATTTTGAATATTATTATTATTATTATTATTATTATTATTATTATTATTATTATATTATTTATTATTTTTAACATTTTTTTATGGGATCCCGTGGCCGCGTGCCTGAGTGTCTGGTCGCGAACCTGGGGGAACCGGGTTCGATCCCGACAGACACAAAAATATTTCAAATTTTAAATGGCACAAAAGTGACCCCTGTGGTGCACTCTCCACACCAGCTATGAGCGCCCATGAGGTGACCTCTGGTAAGTGCCCACACGGTAAAATATATCGTCATCATTACCGATGTCTACATGTGTTGTAGGTACTGGCACACCCAGAAATGGGTAATATGCCGTGATGATATATTTATATTTATTTATTTATTTTATTTATTTATTTTGAATATTAAATTTTAAATACCGGAATAGAACACAATTCACTAATACAAAAATTTGGACTATCTTAAATTTTAAGTTAGTTTATAGTATGGTAGATTATTAGCAGTTCTAGAAAATCAGCAGTGTTGATTAATCGTATGGAGATATTATGTGCTGTAAGTTGGTAGCTAACACTTTAGATCTTGTACGAAAGTTAAGAGTTACTAAAAATGTTTAAAAGCTTGTATAAAGTTTGAGAACTTCTTTCTGCCATTGTTCTTCATGAATGAAGAATCTTCGTTTGTATCTCGAATCCGCCTAAAAATACCCCCACAACATAACAATCCGTGTATTATTAGCTTGGTATCACTTACAACAAATGAATGCTGGTCGGTGCGTAGCCATAGCCATTGAGCAGGAGCAAGAATAGACCTGCACATTCCTGCGTCCTATAAATGAAATGAACGCCGTTGTCGTTGTCGAGTCGGCACCAGCACCAGCTGCTGTCTTTTGGCAACCCAGACATCGCGACATCTCCGCCTTAATTGTGCACTAGGCAAGGCACTAGCCTAACCAACACCCGGTGCGATTTATATTTGCTACTAACTAAAAGCTAAATATACGATATTGTACGGGAGATGCTGATGGTATACACAAAGAGGCTAATACACAACTGGAGAAATGTTTGCTTGTTTTGTAAATGAACTGTTTTACTTCTCCCAGTCTAGTGCCAAGTGTTGTATAAGATTTAAGACGACAAAAAGTGTTCTCAGTAACAAGACTAAAATATTTGGATTTTTAGGTTAAGACAACACCAAAAAATTATTTTCAGCTATAATATCCCGAGGACATTGATAATTACGAAATAATTTTATGACAGATACCGAAAACGCGTTGCTTGGTAACAGCCCGACGCCAAAGACGGAGAGGTTGTTACCTAAAAGCAACGTGCTTGAGGAAGTTGTGATAAAATTATAAGTATTTATCAATCGAGGGGTATTCGGTACGAATTTTTTTGCAATTTTAATTAATTTATGAAAAATTTGTATTCAGCTGATTTTTTATAATTATAAAATCACCCAATAGATGTCAGTAGTAGCTATGAATATTGTTCAGCGTGAAGTGTGTAACGACAATAAGATTGACATTGACATTACGAGATACCGAGAAACGTTCAGTTTTATTATATTATTTAATAGTAATAATAATAATAATAATAATAATAATAATAATAATAGAATGATATTTTCTAATTTTTGATTTAGATAGACTGTTTTATTGTGAGTGTGAGTGTATATTTTATTAATTGAAGCGTTATTTTATAAGCACTATCATACCGTCAAAACGTCATTTTCAAATTAATTGTCAAAAAGTGTTTGTTACTTAGCAACTTAATGACATAAGTGATAATTGTCTTAGGATAATTATCAGTGTAAGTTTGTTTTGATTGGTTACTTACGCACACGTGATCAGAAATACAGAGATTCAATTGGATAATTTTTTAACAAAAAAATTTCAAAGCAAATATTTTTCAACAAAATTTCAATAAAAATTTTCATGAATAGGGTATTTTAATTTTACCATTGCAAAAAAAAATAATAAACTTTAATAATTATAAGGTATAACAAGTTAAATTAAGAGTTTTAGTAAAAAGAAAATGATAAATATTACTTTGTAGTAATAAAATTTATTAATAATTGTAAACGTGACGTTATAGTCTTTGGGAACGCACCGAGCCTACTAATCGGTTATTACCGTAAAATTATTATTTGAATTCAAATTAAGAACTATTGTAACACTACTGTCATCCCAATGACATTATCAAAATGTTACTTGACATAGATTGAAATAATATTTATTTTAAATATTTTACTTATTTTAAACATTTTTTAATTTGACAAGGGAAAGAAGTTTTAATAACACTAAATGAAAATATATGCCTTATGTAGACAATGCAAATACTCCTAAAATTAACTGTTTGAGAAACATAACCAACTCGGGACTACGTCACATATAATTTAAAACGTTAAAAAGTTCATATTTCGTTTACAAATTCGAATTTCAACATTGGGTTGTATTGGGTTATATTTGCTGCCAATCGAACAGCTAAAGTTCCCTAGATTTTTATATATTATAAAAAAATATAAATAAAAATAATCATATATTATACAACAAGACGATTGAAAATTCTCGAGAAATACGAAAAGTGTTTTCCGGAAACACCACGAGACCAAAGGTCGAGTAGTACTTTGAAAAGGCAACACGTTGAGTGTGGCGATAATTTGCTATTGTCGAGTTTTATACATGTAGACTATATCATGAATAAAAAGAAAATAAAAAGTAAACAGTAAATTTCACGTAGGCATGTAGTCTAATTTCTTCTGCATGAGACGTCAAACTGTACGCCACATAACCTATCTTTTTAAATATTGCTATGTAATATTGTAAAATTATTTTATATTATATTGAAAAGCTCGTATTTTTAAATAAACTCGCAGTAGTAACAACACAGTTTCTGGACTTGTAATTAAATAACTAAATGTTTACTTGTCAAATTTTTATTTCAATAAGGCTTTCTGTCAAACAATAGGTGCTTTTAATTATTCGTTTCATTGCATTCGGAGCTGTTAGTGTAATTTCAGATGTTTACTTAAAGCACAAAAAGAATGATTTTTGAAAAAAAGATTATACTCTATAACTGTATAAATAGAATTCAAAATGACACTGACCACTTTAAATACAGAGGTTCGTATATTCGTTCCCCATGTTTACTTAATAATAACCGTTGTGATACGTGGTAACTAAGAAAAATCTCGCATTCTTATTGGTTTATAATTTAACGAATGATATAGTAGGTAGAATACCCCATTATGAATATGAAAATTCCTACATTATATTATATTCGGTTAGTTTTTCGTTTTTCTGCAGTTACATATGACGAGAACAGTTGTGCAATTATAATTGATAAAACAATTATTAAGGACAAAGACTTCCCATATTTAATCCATGTAATTTTTTTGTCATTCGCTCTCCCAGTCAATGTACATACATATTTATATTTACCAGTATCATATGTATCTTTATTCATTGTCAGTAATTTATTTAGCAATATTTCACATACAATGATATAGGCTTTACAAGTTAATAAATAATGATATAACGTGGTATTTGCGGATTTATTTATACAAGTATAAATTGTTATTTACGATTGAAAAATTGCCATGGAGAAAACAGTTGCCATGCACATTAATTTAATCTTATCGAGTGCGGAATATAAATAGTAGCAATTTAGATAAATATGAAGCCCCCAATAACTTCCATTAGACGTCAGAGAAAAATAAATATTAATGTAAGTGTCCAATTTCGCAAAAGTTTTTTCAATTAAAGCAGATTTTACCTTGGAATGGTTTTAATTTGCATTTTAAATTTTGCTGGGATTAAATGGCATTAATATGATAAAACGAAAATACGCTAATAATTACAGTATAATCAAACATAAATTGGCAATTTTTATCGATGATAATGGAACAGGTTGTTGGGATTGATTGAGTTATAATCATGCAACTCGTTTCCGATGATGAGACATAAATCCGCTAAGAATTCCTAAGTGAAGTGAAGTGCCCACTTCGTATGATTTACTCAACTGTAGAAAAACACCACTTAGCAAGAAGAAGATATCAATATTTCATTGCATCAACACACCTGCAATAAGAAATAAGAATTGAAATATAAAGTAAGATATAATATATTGAATGATTTATATTAATAAAAAATATTTCAGGACGCACAATATTAAGCTAAAGGTTTGTTTAATTTTAATTGAATAATTTATTAGACATATTTTCCAATTAAAGTTCTTAATTTTATCTCAATTTAATTTACATTTAAAGCATTTTTTCCTCAAACATATATATTTCGAATTGGCAGATTTAGTCACGGTTACGATGTAATTATATATCTTACATGCCATAATAAAAATAATATTTTAAGTCTCGACACGTTGTTGTTATCAAAACAATAATCACAATGAAGATCAATTAATCATTAATTTAATAATCGTATTCTCATCCATAAGGTAGTTTTTGTTGAAGAATATATCTCAATATTTATTTTCACACTTAATATTACCAATACGAAATTTACATTGTTCATTACCCAGTCTATTCATATTTGAATTTAGTGCTCGGAAATATGTGGATCCAAAAGACCACCCGCACACCTGTATTTCAGTGAAAATGGGTCGGAGTCATAAGACCCGTAAGACCCATAAGACCCAAAAGACCCATAAAACCAGTAAGAACTATATGACCCGTAAAACGTATTATGTATTACGTTGCCAATTATTATTTAATTAAGTTGATTTATTTGATTAATTATTTTACATATTACAATTAGTTTTAAAAGATAAGTTAGTAATTTGTACAATAATAGGGGAAATAAAAATACTCGATTTGTAAGACAGACACATCTATGAATAATTTAAATATGTGTGACGAAGGAAGATTGTTTCGTAACTATTGTGGTGTAAAGATGTATGATTAGTAAGAATGTTTTATAAGAATGGAATTAATCATATTTTACTTTCGTTTTTGTAAATGAATGCCATATTTTATTTCTGTATTCCTTTACACAGGAGTAAGACATTTTTTTTTGGTTATGTAATATACCGACAGAGCAATCATACATCAGATTGACTTGTGGAGATGGTAAATGTGTAAGTAACTACAACGTCATTAGTTCCTGACTAAATGTTCCCATTAAGAATGTAGACAAGGGACATTTCCCAAAATTAGAGAGAAATTCGGACAGTGAGCGTTGACAAAAGCAAACGCAAATGCCTACTTTGTATATAGAATGTAGAAAAAAAAAAATCGAAGTTATTTATCGAAAAATAATATTACCTTTCAATGGGTTATTCCGAATTTTTTTAAAAATATTAGTACAGACCAGTAGTACTCTGAATATTTAACTTTGAGTAAGAAAATGTATGCATCACATGAGATATGAATTTTACAAAATTTCATCGCAATTCAAATTTTCTTATCATGGCGCGCTTATGACGTCAACTCGATGGTGACATCTGCAACGAACTTCAGCGCCTAAATCCACATGTTCATGACAGCCATTTTCTTGTTTACATATGGTTTTAGTAGCAGCGTGTATTTCGGTGTTTGTTCTGTGTTTGTTTATGGTAAAAATAGGAGAAAGTGAACGAAATATCAAACAAGAAATATACCCGCGCGTGTTAACTACTGGCACCATCTGTGTTTTTAAACAAAAATATTTACTTTGAAATGAGCAACAGATTATCAACTTGACGTCACTAATTTCAAGGACGTTTCTAGAGTTGTAAAAATTCCAATTTTGTAACATTAAATTATGAATTAAAACTTTTTATTAAACATGTTTTATTATATTTTTCTACTATATGAAGATGGAAATTATATAAAAAAGTTATTATTTTGCATTAAATCCATATCACCGGAATACCCCATTGATAACTATTCCGTTTACTGTGCATGAAAATAACAAGCAGGAATACGAATATACGTAAAGTTATCCGCTTATTTTCATAGATATACATTTTCACCTGGTATGATAAGTATCATTGATTCTAAAATGTCGTAGCAAATTAATAGGTAGTATAACTGTAGTCTACAATATCTTGCCAATATAAACCGCAACGTTAATACCGAAACCACAATTGCTTATTCAGTACATTATATCATGTTGATATTTATTCCCATGTCATCATATATCTCCTTATTCGTGTATTCCCATATCTTGTAATTAATGACGGCTGGATTTATTCTCCCGCAATAATATAATCCGCTTAGTGCTGTGGGCTTCAAACCCCATTCGTCACAATCCCGGGGCCGGTCCCGGTCCGCATCCCGCGTGATTCCCAATTCCCAATTCGCGATTCACGCGATGATGTCGCGTGATAGCGTAGGAATTAACAGGCGTGATTGTTCTCACGTTAGATGCGCTTTTAGCTAATGCTAATGCACGAGATATACGGGATGTAATAATTGTTAACTGCACGAAATATGTGCAGGGCTGGTGATATAT
The DNA here is from genome assembly GCA_943142095.1 of Ophonus ardosiacus. NCBI lineage: Eukaryota > Metazoa > Arthropoda > Insecta > Coleoptera > Carabidae > Ophonus > Ophonus ardosiacus. The sequence continues at coordinate 7,999,784 of OW964830.1, read as the reverse complement.
GAGAACAGTGATAAATGCCGGAGAAAAGTGTAGGTACTTACCGATGATATGGAGAACAGGAGAATGTGAGGATTTGAAGAACATCTACAACAAGAAAAAGAAATTAATGTGCAGAAAATAAATTTTAGTTGGCGTTTGTTAATCTGAGCGGAAGCAGGAGTTTCAATTAAAGTTTGTCACTGGATAATGAGAAATTAGGATTACTCAACATGCTAACTATGCCATAGCTCTTAACAACTCATTACAACTTCAACGTTTAATGGCCGTTTACACCGATGTAATCTTAAGTTCTCCTTTGCTAAGTTTTACTTAAAGTTACGGTTCACTTTAAATATTATTCTGTTGCACATGTTAATTTTAAGTTCAACTTAACTAAGGATAGGATATGGTTAAAAAGTCAACGTTTTTGATTTAGGTATTACAGGAAGGCAGTTTGACATTTCATTGGATTTTTTTTAACAGTTTAGTATTTAAAACTTGCAAAGTTTATTATTATTTGGAGTAACGATGATCGACTGGAGATTGATGTGTGCAGAAGAAAATAAAGTAATCGGAAACTGCAGTCAGTACGCTTTTATTTGATTTGAACCTTCGTTTATTATTATTAATATTAATGCTTTTTTATTAATGAATAATTTAAATAAGAATAAAAATTACGAATAATTGTGAGCGGACGATGCGGCTATACTATGGCGCCACCATAGGCATAGGGATGCACTTTCTAAAACTATGTAATAAAATTTCTGCACTTTGGTAGGTGTACGCTAGCGCAAAGTACTCATAATCCATCTGAGCTATATCTCAAGGAAATAGTTGAAAAAGTTCAAAAGAAATTTTTAAAATATCTGTACTTAAAGAAATTTAGAACTTATCCAACTTTCATGCCATATACCACACTACTAAGCATTTTTAAATTCTTGAAATTAGAAACTAGACGAAACATTTCAGATATTATTTTTATTTTAAAATAGTTCAGAATATTATTGTGTCCTAACTTACTATCAAAATTACCTTTTTATGTTCCAATGTATATTTTTTCGAAACCAAAAGATATATTTTATATTAAAAGATATAACTTAATTAAATTAGCAAAAATTCCCCTTTAATAAGATGTTGCCTAATTTGTAATAATATTAATAACAATAATGTAGATATATATACAGATAATATAGTTACATTAGTTAAGTATTTGAAAGTATTTTTCAGAGTAAATTAATTTAGTGTATAAGTTAGTTTATAATGAAACTATGTAATTAGGCCCTTGTGCCTGTTTAAATAAATAAATAAATAAATAATTGGAGAATTTGGCATTAAAAGTGACAGATCGTTTAATATTTGGATTCTCCTTTAAAGAATTACACTAATCTAACTAGAGTTATTAAAACTATTTTGCAAGACCAACAAAAAAATATTTATAAAAAGTTTTGTTGGCCAATGCGGAATAAACAAATTCTATAAATGATACTTTTAATACTCTTACGCTAGATAAATTAACTTCCAAAATAAATAAAATTATTCTTTATTCTTTCAAATGACAGTCGAACATTCGACTGTCGACAGTAATGTTATACATGCCAGAATATGAATAAAATAGATTAGAATTAGTAAAATAAATTTACTGTGGAATACTAAGGAAAGTATAAAGCCGAGGGATATAAAACAAAAATTTCAGACAAATGCAAAATCATTTAAGTACACTAAGTTCATTCAAGTCGCATAGAAATAAGAGGGCCATGAATGAAACAAACGATAATAATTTTATTACCAAATTTAAATCTATAACTCCTGGAACATAATACAATTTTTAGTTATAAATAATCATACTGACATTTAATAGTCAATTAAAATATTATGAGTCGGTTATTGTTCACAACGTATAAATGAAAACTTATTGTAATTGTAGTTTATTGATCTATTAAATCAATGGTTCATACTATAAATATTTTTGTTATTTAAGATCGTTAATGGTATTTGTTTATTATATGTGCTTTCAGGCGAATTCAATAAAAGATTAATATTCTGGACTTTCTTTCTTCTCTTTTGTATTAAGGTATGCATTGTGTTAAAAATCAAAAAGTTCACTATCTGCCAAAAAAATACTAAAGAATTGAGATATCGAAAAAAGTTACTAAGAAATACTATTGTACTCAATAACTTCCGCCACTGATTCAATTTAATATACTTATATCTGTTACATTCTGCATATGTTCCGAAATTGGAAGTATATTTTTTTTCAATAAATTGTGATTTCAAAAATAGTTACTAAGAAATGTTTTTGCTCATGACGAGTTTTGTTACTTTAAGTTATTTATTTCTGTTACACCTGTTTATATTTTATACATTAAACTAATGATGTTAAATAACAAAGAACTATTTGTATTTTATTCAATGTTAAGCATTTCTTTATTGTTTACGTATCGTTAAATATTTGCATTAGTGAAAAAAGGAGAAAAAACGTCATTTCATGGTGAAGTGGATATTCAGTCATTTGTATCGGAAATTATAGCAAAAACTGTAATGAAAAAGTCTAGTAAAACGATCAGAACATCAATTTATTGCTAGGAAATTGTATTAAATGATCTGAGACAACATAAGTCACAGACCCCTATGCACTGGATGATACATTGCCTTCATTTGTCTTCCAGTTATTGTTTTTTCCAACTATTAATTAAAAATAGAAATAGTAATGCCTTGTGTATTTAATGAAGGTTTTATTTCACTGTTAAATTAAATTAAAAAAATTATGTTTAAATTTATAACTGAAAATTAATTATTTGCTTTATAATATATTCGTTTTTAATATAGTAAATGTTAATATTTGTTTTTATATCAATAACTTGATAACAAAGGACAATCAGAAAATTTTCCACTCTTGTGACAATTCATAAAATCTTGACGGGCTGTATTGCAATTCCTTCAACATTTATGTAATTTTACATACACTCGAATCAATTTTGGAAGCAAGTTTTTCCACTCCAGGTCAGGTACTGGTGCCTCAGTTTCAGTCGAATTGTGTGGTATCCAACGACTTTATAGCTTCCGTACGTTCAGATGATTATGTAAAATCGTGTATATACCTTTAATATCAATACCCCAGATTGTCTTAATTTCACGGTATGGCACATGCTTATCTGGCTCCACCGTTTCGCGCGCTACGTCAACTACAGAAGGGGATGGTCGAATTTCACGAAAGTCGTCCATCACAGAGAATGGTGCGTGAAATTTGGTAAACCAGTTATGAACTATTCTATTAGATGGTGCTTAATCTCCAAAAGTCAAATCAAGTTGATCGAAAAAATTGTTACGCAAGATTTCCATTTTTCGCAAAATATTTTTTTTCAAAATGCCTTCTAAGCAAAACGAATTAAGCTTCATTGCCACCAATTATCCTATGCGTAAGAGCTATAATTAATAACTAAACGAAATGCGTAAAAATGTGACAACGTTTACTACAATTTCCAGCTTTGCATAAGGATTAATGCTTAACAACTAAGAGCAGTGTGTAAGAACCAAAGTTTGTAAACTTCTATCCTGAACTGTCCATTATCAGTCTATTTTATAATTATTGAACTTTTCATTTTTTGGTATGGCTATAGATACAGAAAATTATGTATATAACATATTTAAAATGGCAGTCAGCTAGACAACACGTAATAAGAGAAAATATTGTGACATTTCTGTTGAATTAGATACAAAACAAAGAAGTTGGAAATGATATCTCAGTAAATTGTCATAATGCATTAAAGCCGGGTTTATAGATCAATATCATAATCATTATCATAGTTGTAGTCTTTGTCTTAAGAATTAAAAAATGTTTTTATAATAGAGCTGTTTACGTAAAATCATCGTAGTCATAGTCATTATCATGAACATAACTATAGTCACAAAATTGGATTAATTTTAATTTTAAGACTATGACTATGACTTATAATCTGTACATGCCGGACAACTGTTAAAATTAGAAAACATAACCATATATTCTAATTTTGATGTTTGATTGTTGTTTGATGAATTAGCAATAACTTTTTTTTCTCTACTATTTAATATATCAATATTTATTAAAGTTAAAGTAATAGAGTTTAGAAAATGACATATTAATACTCATAAAAAATGATACATAAACGGTCATCGATCTGAATACTTTTGTTATAACTATAACTTAAGACTATGATTATGATAGTGACTATGTTATTTATATATATAGTAAAATTTTTGAAAGAAGTCCGATCAAGGCCATCTACGAATTGCATCTATGAATTAAGATTTTATGCTCTCAAATTTAGTAGTGTCGTTTACATAGTTTTTATGAGGTACACAAGATATTATGTACCCTCATAAAAACTAAGTAAAAGACTACTACTAAATTTGACAGCACAATATCTTAATTCATAGATACAATTAGTAGATGGCCTTGATCAGACTTCTTTCAAAAATTTTACTGTATATATATATATATATATATATATATATATATATATATATATATATATATATACAGGATGTCTCTTAAATAAGGGGACATGGCTTAACCACAGATTCCTGAGGCTAAAATAAGACGATTTAACCAAACTTGCTTCTACCGGAAAGTGTACCATTTAGCCAGAAATCTGCTTCAAAGTTCTTCGAAAAAAAATTAATTTTGCCTATAATAATCGGACGCTTTGTTCGATTTGGATGAAATTTGGTATGATAGTTTATATGGTTATAAGTCATCTTTTAAGGTGATACTTGTTATTATTAGTGAACCACTAGTGTATGAAACTTAGGTCTCCCAACATAAATTAGACCGTATCTTTCTAATGGCAATGCCGAAAACGTGAAATTATTTTTCTTCAGAAAGATACATTCAATAGTAAACTTTTGTCTCTCTGTGTAATTTGTGATATCTGTTACGGTTCACACAGAAAAAAATTAAATCTGAATGCCTGCACTGCTAAATTTTTAAAATAAATTTAATCTAGCAGTCTATCCAAATGTCAAACAAGTAATTTTTAATGATACATAAACGGTCATCGATCTGAATACTTTTGTTATAACTATAACTTAAGACTATGATTATGATAGTGACTATGTTATTTATATATATAGTAAAATTTTTGAAAGAAGTCCGATCAAGGCCATCTACGAATTGCATCTATGAATTAAGATTTTATGCTCTCAAATTTAGTAGTGTCGTTTACATAGTTTTTATGAGGTACACAAGATATTATGTACCCTCATAAAAACTAAGTAAAAGACTACTACTAAATTTGACAGCACAATATCTTAATTCATAGATACAATTAGTAGATGGCCTTGATCAGACTTCTTTCAAAAATTTTACTGTATATATATATATATATATATATATATATATATATATATATATATATATATATATATATATATATATATATATACAGGATGTCTCTTAAATAAGGGGACATGGCTTAACCACAGATTCCTGAGGCTAAAATAAGACGATTTAACCAAACTTGCTTCTACCGGAAAGTGTACCATTTAGCCAGAAATCTGCATTGCCATTAGAAAGATACGGTCTAATTTATGTTGGGAGACCTAAGTTTCATACACTAGTGGTTCACTAATAATAACAAGTATCACCTTAAAAGATGACTTATAACCATATAAACTATCATACCAAATTTCATCCAAATCGAACAAAGCGTCCGATTATTATAAGCAAAATTAATTTTTTTTCGAAGAACTTTGAAGCAGATTTCTGGCTAAATGGTACACTTTCCGGTAGAAGCAAGTTTGGTTAAATCGTCTTATTTTAGCCTCAGGAATCTGTGGTTAAGCCATGTCCCCCTATTTAAGAGACACCCTGTATATATATATATATATATTTAAATCTCTCAACAGGATTAAATCCCAATTACTGAGTAGGTTCACATACACAAACATCCATGCCTTAGTGGGATTCGAACCCAGAACCCCGAGCACACTCATGACTAAGAGGCATTGCTCTAACCATTGAGCCTCCGGAGCCGACATAAATCCGGCTTAAGCCTTATGCACCAATCAAATGCATTCAGCATTATAACATTCGGTGGAAATGAGGCTTTAATATAAGTACGAATTGATAACTCATTCGTAAAGAAAATCATTTTACGAATATGACAGTATAAAATCGCTGTCACCTAGAACAACTAGATTACAGAAACTGTTCCAGCATCCCTTCTTGGACCGACAATTTCTTGTTCATTTTAAATCAGTTATTCATTCCAAAAATTATTAAATGTTGACATTGGCTTTTCTTGCATTGTAAAACAGATATATATATCTATAATATTAATCGACTACAATGCTCGTATTCCATTCTTCATGAATGTGACAAAACCATGCTGTATCATTCCCACGTTGAAACCCAAATCCTTCCCTACCCTCCTATCTCCAATTACTTGTCATCGAGACGATTCCCTTCAAGTGCATCCACACCACCAGCCATCATGTCTTACCCATGCCCATATGCGTAACACGATAGGTGGGTGTCTCCTTGTGTAAAAACTCCATTGGTGAGCTGCAGCCAATCCTCGTGGCGCCCATTGTTTCTGCTTCAGTAATTAACAGGAAGTGCACAGGGCGGAGACACGGACAGACTCAGACCAGACTACCCATGCCATGTGTGAAGGGTTGGTAAACAACGAGTTTTTCAAGTGAAAGGAAACGCGAACGCAACGCAACGCAAGGGTTTCAATTAAACTTACGGAGGTTGGAAGGGTAGTCGGAGGGTAGCGTATACAAGAGGGAATAAACTATGATGAACTGGGAATTAGACACGAAGATGTAATTGACCAAAGGAAGTGTACGTAGAAGGAGTCGCTACTCTAGAGAAAATGATAGGCGGAAGACTTACGTCATCAACCTGAAAAACCTTATAAAATGAAAAATAACTTGTAGGAATTATTGGGTGTTATTTATTTTAAATAAAAAATGAAAGTATTTCTAAGTCAATCTCAATTCCTTCTACTGAATATAAAATTATTTGAAATAATTGTAGTTGATTTCAGTACCAATGATAGACACGTCATTATTTTGGTCAGTTTTCCACGCGGTAAGTATTTATGACGTGCTACAGTAATATACCCAAATCTTTCAAGCAGCCAGTGCACGTCATTAATAAAAATTGAATAAAAGAAACTAGATGTGTGACGTCATGTACTGCTACGTTTGCAGAGGTTTTAGAATCTTTATGAAAGGAGTTATACAGATTGCAATCTGTATTATCAACATGGTCATGAACTGTCACGTCTACAAAATAAATATTATTTTAGTCACTGTTCATTTCTATTTAAATTATTTTTTAATACTAACCTTATTTATACTTATGTATGCCATATAAAGGCAATAAATGCCGAATTTCAAAGAAATATACCGAATTCTTCTGATTGATTAGAAATGCTACCTTTGGGAGATTCACAGATTTTGTGTTTGCTTTAACGGTCAAGTTGCGTCGTTGCGTTGCGTTTACCATTACTTTATTATAAATAGGCCTTTACAACGTACAAAAATGTTTCAAACACGATACAAATATTTTTCAAATTGTCAAATAATAACTTTGATAGTATAAACATGCAAATTATCAATGTTGCCAACTATAGCAACAATTAAACGAATAATATGACGTTGATGTACATTATTTATATATTATTCATGTCATATATGATAAGTAATGAACTCTATTATTTATCTTAATAATAATTATATAAGGGTATATACTTTTTGACGGTTAAAAATGATTGAAATTTTATTTTATTTTTCACTATTAGTGATTTTAACGCATTAAGGTTTTTACACTAAATGATGACGTGCATTGGCTGCTTGAATGATTTGGGTATACATGTTTGTTTTAATAAGTAATATACTATAATATATCCATAATTATGCCTAAATCTTTAATCTACCAAACTCAGAAGCTAACCATAGATATCTTGAACTAGTTGGAACGGGTATTGGCCAACGGTTGACCAAAGATTCCGTTGAAGCCGTACGATAAGTATTTTTTTCAAATATTTTTGTTAAAATATTCACATTTTGACGTTTAAATAAAAACTATGCAATTTTATATTCTCCTATATGCAATTATATCAGCATTTGAAGTATTGCCATGTACGGCCCTTGAAGTTGTTTATTTGAATGGAAGTTTAACAATATTGCTGAAGGATAATGTCGAGGAATCGCTGAAAAACAATATGAACTTTTCTTATCACTTCAATTCTAAGTATTCTTAACGTCATTACCAATGTGTAATTCTGCTATTTTATATGTTATTTCGATATAAATAAAATGTTTATATTTCAGTTTGTAGATTATCAATTTGAATTTGACAGCTGTTGGAGCTTTTTTAGTAACTATTCTTAGGTTATTTAGTGTATAGGGCAACTTGGGGTGACAAGACAAGTTTTTATTTTACAAGTTACTTCTTATTCGCTCATTTTACATAGTTGCTATGGTTATTTATTTATTTATTTATTTCAATTCTACCTTGTGAATCAAGTCTCAAAGATATTTATGACGTTTGAAAAAAAATATTATTTAAATGTTGCTCCATTTTTACTTTGTCTGACTGTTTTATTGGCGCATTTCTAATTATTTCCAATGCTACGCGAATGAGTTAATTTTATAATATTTTTATAATTATTTATGAATTTAATATAATTAAAATTCAAGTTATCCAAATACATACTTATTTATATGTATATTTTTTAAAAAATTTATGAATTATATTAACAAAATATTTTCCATTATGTTTTATGTCCAGCCAAAGAATTTTAAAGCACCGTATATCATAAATGTCAATTGTATTAAAAAATATAATTAAAAAAAGATATTGTTATTTGGTTTATTTGCATAAATAAAATATTTCAATATAATTAGAAAATTTAAAATGGAAAATAAGCATGCGCATTCTCATGAATAAATTATAGAAAACTTCACGGTGGTGCATTTCTTTGTGAAGATAAATGATTATTTATCGAAAAAATAAGCAATTCTTTAATGAGGGTCGTTCCCATCCATAAATCATCTAACGCCATTTCGCTTATGCTAACGCCAATCCTGAATTTATAATTACTATACCTAAGTGATAATAACAGGTACCCTCGCCATTAAATTCCCCAGCTTATAATAACATCATTTATAATAAAAACTAAATTAAGATAATTTATAAGACATATTAGAATAAAAGTTTCATTAAAATTCATAACAGAGTGCGGTGGGAAGCGAGTTGGAGCAGGTGCACTGCTACCAACCCCTAGACGTGAAATTACCCTACAACTACTCTTTCTTCCGGGATGAAAGAAAATTACGCTCTATTCGCGATAAAAGAAGAGAGGAGAAAGCAGCTTCCTGAATTTTGTGTATGGGTTATTTGAAATTTTAATGATGTAAATATACTACTGCAGGAAAAGCTTTCCCAAAATTCGTAGCGTTTTCGGAAAGGTAATAACCGTATCGGAATATAAAATAATCGTTACTTTTAAAAATAACTTCGATGGAAAGGCAATAGAAAGAAATTGTTATTGCTGCCAATAATAATTTCAAATAAATGGAAAAATGTACAATATTTCGACAAGCGTATTTCTGATATTGCTATTTATAGAGGATCATTTTGATATGTTAAATATGAATATATTTTTCAAAATTACGTCCATAAAACCTAAACCATATACTGTATACATATAATTATTAAAATAAAATCACATAATATACATATATAATAGATAAAAATTGTCTTGCTAACCATGCAATATATATTTCTTATACTCCTTACATATTAAAGTGACCGATTTTCCGTACCGAAATACCGTTTCTGGACTACATGAATGAGAGTGGAGTGAGTCAGCTGAGCTCTTATTGTTATTAATATTAATGCAAAAACAAAAGTAAATGTAACTATAATTCAAACTTTACCTTAAACTGTATTGGTGTAAATTTACACTGAATGACTTTTCATTGATGTATATATAAATTTGGGAATTGTAATTAAAAAAAAATTATGTACTTATGAAGAAGGCAAATTATTTTATCCTAGTTTTATGAGTACGGACAATTTCCTAACGCGTGCGCTATTAAAAAGGAACACTGTACTATATGAAATATTAAGTTGTGGATACGGATAACTTTCTTCCTATACTACCATCTGGCAAATATAGATTGAATCTTCTAATAACTAATCAAGGAAAAACTTTATTCGATATAGAATGAACCGGCTGAGTAGAAAATAATAATTAATTGTTATATTTTCTTTTTTGTTAAATACATATTTCATTGTGTATATATTGTTTTTTCTTGTCCTTTCAATACAAATTTTAATTTTGAAAAATTGAAAACAAAAAATTATTGGTTGCCCGTTATAAAATTTTATGGGATTTGCGGTAAAGGTCCCTCAGCATATTTCCTAATTATATACTTTTAAACCTCGATTATATTATTCAATAATAATGAGTTTTAAATGTACTACTTCTAACATTGAAAAGAAATTAAAATGTTATAGGGATTATACTACATTCAATCGTAAATTTAAATATATGCAGTTATTATATAATAATAATGGATGATAGCACAAACCTTGTTTTAACTAAAACACTGTTTTAATAAATGTTAAATTCAAATTTAAATATTTAATTTCCCGTTTGTTTAAATAACGATTTTTTAAAGAATATTTGTTTCAATACAAAATATATTCTGATAAATTTGATATTATTTATTACTAGCATTAAATAATGAAATTTGACATTTATAAAAACGGCATTTTTAGTTAAAACAAGGCTTGTGTTATAGTCTGGACGATATTACTTGGCGAGCTGAAGTAATAAAGGATTTCTCTGTGGTTACGGTAAAGGTATAAAAACCATAGGTGCGCCGAAAAAAAAATCAATTTAATAAATGTACAAACAGTACAGAAAATAATTTATTTATTACATTAAAAAAAATAATACACCAATGTCAAGTACGAAATACAAATAAAAAAATAAAATAAAATACATAATATGTATTGATATTATTCGTATCGTAATCACATTGCATAATTTACATAAGGGTTTTTCTTCTAATTTGTGTTTAAATCTTAGTCTTTAGGTTTAGATTATAATTACGAGCAGATTTTAGCTTATATTATAATGTACATTACAAGTTTACTACTAGCTACAACTAACATGTTATATGTAATATCTGAAATAAATATTCAAATAATTGAATCATTTGTAGATTTCTTATTGCCAGTACGAAAATTTCTGCACGCCTATGTGCAAAGAGAACTGCTTGAATATAAGTGCCATAAATCGTTTGGTTCGGAATGTTTTTCTATTGTGTTAGGCCATAAAAGGTCGTAAAATCACTATTTTACTTTTAACGCAGTGCGCCATCTAAGAAAAAGTATATATTTAATATACCGCATCGTAGGAATTGTGAATCGACCTACATTTCTAAAGCTTGCCAAGATAATTCGTCCAGACTATAGCAGTCAATGTGTTTTAAATGTACAGTAATACATAATAATATATTTTTCCAAATCTGACTGCATTATGGTATGTACTTTGTACTAAATCTCTATTTTATTACAACTTGTTTTTTTCCACGGTAAATATACGAAAATTTTGAATTTACTGTGTCGTATTCCTTAATATTTTCAGTTTACAAAATTTTTACAAAAAATCAGTATTCATTATTTTAATAGGGCCCATAGCGTCTTAAAGGCTAAGAATCAAGTTCGAATAATTTATGAATCTTGACCACTACGCTACCCAACTCTCTATAAACGGATGTAAACCCTGCATAAATCAATTCTTGAGATCTCTTCATGCAACTGTACTAATAATTCTTAACTTTTTTTTGACTAATCATAATAGGTGACATTCGTAATCATTAACACACGCAAAAGTGTATACATATTTTTTTTTCTAAAAATATCATGTCAATTCAAACAAGGAACTATGATTTGCTAAATTCAAACGTTTCCTGGTCGATCTATTTCTGTACTAACAACAAAAGAAACTCTCCTAATTTAGTTAATGTCCTAGATGATATAATTATTTATCTGGGTAGGTATTCTATCTGATTGAGTGATTTGGCAACTCCATGTCACATTCACACATCGATCTCTTATATGATCGAACATGCGCCTTGAACGTAATTGGTTGTTTACATTAACGGAAAAGTGAAGGATATTTGATCTGATTAAGACATGGATTATTAAATCCATGACTAGGGAATTAATATGGAATTAGCGATATTTATCTGCAAATCTACTTGACATGTGATTAACAAAGAAATGAGTGATTGCATAGCAGAGCAAGGTTTCTTGCTAGCCATCAATGTTATAAACAGTGATAATGTTGCTAGGCTACCTTCACTTTCTGCTTTCTTTTTGCCATTTTCAGTTATATATTAATTATTAATCCATGAGGTAACACTAACAGGTACCTAACAACCTGGCCTCGTCTATTTGTGTGTGGTCTGAGATAATTTTTTTGATGTTTATCATTTTTATTTTAATATTCTCTGGAAATATAACTAGATATAAATGTTATTATTTCATATTAAATTGCTTTAATTAACACAAAACTTCTTCTTGACGCAATTAACATTACTAATTGGTCTTTTAATAGTAATTAAGCAAACATAAATAAACTGAAGTTGTGCGTAAAAAACTAGTTTTTTCTTCGGAACACACATAAAGAAAAGTCTGTTTATAATCAGAAAACATCTGCTAGCAGGATTGTTTCGCACATGCGTTGTGCGTTTTATTGCCCGTGACATTTTGCCTAAATTGTGCACATGACGACATAATGTCATTTTTATTTTTTATGAAATAGAATGTATTTCTGTGAACATGATTTATCTAAGGCTAACTATCTTTAACTTACATTACTTAATTTAAACGCAACTGTCTCAATTTTCAATTTTGTTTGTGTACATCTTTGTTATAATGGCGGAAAGTTGAACATTACTTTCTTGCCAGATTTTGAAAAAACCCAATAACCCTGTATTTATATTAATCTAAAATAATTAATTATTTTTAATAAACAAAATAAAGTTAATATATACCTAACATTATCATAGTTGTAACATAGATGGCGACGCATCATCTACATTTTTATATTACCGACTACCTGGAGGTTTTACACCTGATTTCAAAAAACAATAATTTCATTTTGTCTCAGTTGTGCGTTAAACGTTGTGTTTTATTCGTGAACCACTCATTTGCTCAAATTGCGTAATACATAATGGGGTCCCGTGGCCGCGTGCCTGAGTGTCTGGTCGCGAACCCGGGGGAACCGGGTTCGATCCCGACAGACGCTAAATATTTTCAATTTTAAAAACGGCACAAAAGTAACCCCTGTGGTGCACTCTCCACACCAGCTATGAGTGTCCGTGAGGTGACGCCTGGTAAGCGCCCACACGGTAAAATATATCGTCATCATTACCGTTGTCTACATGTGTGGTAGATACTGGCACACCCAGAAATGGGTAATATGCCGTGATGATATATTTATATATATATATATTTATTTACATAATAAGAAAGTGAATTTAATGCCGGATTCATGTTTTGAAACCGCGTTAACCTATTTTTCACCTCTCGCTAAGAGAGGTATTGGATTCGTACTCAAAATTGCATATCCAGATGAATAAGCACGTTTTAAGGTCCCTAGAATCCGATTATAACATTTTTACGATGATGACTGTGTAAGTGCGTGGATGTGTGTGTGTGTGTGGGTGTGTGTGTGTTTGGATGTTGAAAAGACGACTCTTCAAAAACTATAATATATAAGACCTGTTTGACTAAGTATTCCTCAATCTGACATTAATGGGAAGAATTATATTAGTTTTGATAACAATTGGACAACCGGATTTTTGAATTATTAATTAAAAATTTAAAATTGTAGATAGGTATGTATATTAACAGTAATAGTACATATACCCCTAAGAAATACCGCTAATCCCTTTAATGAATTGGAATCATCATGAACATTTTAGAAGAGTAGGACAAGAAAGAAAGAATAAATATAATTAGAATTATTTGTGTGTACAAGAAATGTTAAATTCGATACTTATGTAACAAAATGGAAATGGCGAGAGTTATTGTGCTGGCCACAACAGATTTTTAACTGTATAAGAGTGGTGAATGAAAAAAGATTAATGAGCCGTCGCGTAGAAACCACAAAATCATTGATAAATTAAAAAAATCTGTTGTGGCCAGCACAAAACCTTCCGTCAATTCTATGTATTTTGTATAAATCCCATACCAAAAGGTCCTTAGAACAGATTCTATATAATATCATGTAAAATCAAACACGAACACATACTATTTCTATTCTATAAATACAATAAAATTATAACATAAACATACACTAAGTAAAATGCACTTGACACTTCTTCTTATTCTTCAGTTTCCCCTATTTTATTAGAGGTAGCTGTTTCCTCTTTTCTTCCACTCATTCCTGTCCAACACATCTTCTTGACACAGGCATTCCTTTCAGTCTTCTGCGATACAGTCCTTCCATCTTCTCTTTGGCCTTTCTCTGCGTGTCACTTGCGAGGAGCACTATGACATACCAATTTTGTGATCCTACACTTTCCATATTTGGTTTTGCACTTGCAACTGACATCTGTCAATTAGAATTTTTTTAATATATCAACATCAGTTGTTTCCATGATAAATAGCAAAGCTGACTAATTTTTGAAAATTAATTTATTTTTAATGCTTTAAATCTACATCTATTGAATATGAAGGAAAATGTATAATCAAACTGTATAGAGAAGAATATTTTCTTTAATATGTATAATAACAAAATGTCAAAAAACAATATTTAACTGCGTTTTTTTAAGAAAAACTGTTAAAAACTTCAAATAAGGATACTTCCGGTGGATCAATTATAACCAAAATCTAATCAACTCTTCATATGGATGTACAGAAGAGGAATATGAAAGAATTATAATTTTTAGAATTGTAGTATTGGAGTTATCGTCGGAGAAAAATTTGTTACACACGGACACACACACACCCGGACACACACACACAAACACACACACACACATACAGACATCATCTTAAAAATAGTAAATTCGTATTGTAGGGACCCTAAAACGTGCTTATTCATTAAAAACTCACCACCGAATTTTTTGACCAAAGACAATACCTTCCTTACCTAAAGGTGACGGAAGGTAAAAATCGATGCCAGGACGATACTTTTTAATACCTCACTTAACCTCCATAAGGTTTTGTTTTATAAATATGTCACCTTTAGATTACATAAGAAGTTTGAATTGAATATTTACAATATGGGGGTTCCTATAGAGTGACTTTATGTCCGATACTTTATGTAGATTCGAAATATCATAATGCATGTTACCATATTTTTCTTATATTTATTGCTATTTCGATTTCCGTGATGTACAAGTATACCGTATTTATAAAAAAAAAAGTTGAATTGCTTCAACATCCATTATTCACAACTATGTTTAAAATCGATTACACTATTCATACATCACTAGTAAAATCAATCGAAACATTCATAATGACCACCGTCCATTTTCAATTTTCTAGCAAGCTCCTAATCTTGATTCTCATGATCTTGCTGTGTTTCCTGGCAGAAACGAATTGGTTCTGTAATAAGTGTGTGTGATGTGTTATTTGTGTGTGTTTGCGTTTACAAGTTGAAATAGTTGTAAATTAAACTAGTTAGTATACGAGGGGCAATTGGTATTTATTGCAGTCATAAGTCATGGAGCAATAAACATGCAAAAGAGCTAACACGGGAGTTCTTGTAGCTCCGACTGTTTGCCATTCAACTTGGACGGAGCTCATTCATAACGTGAACTATGAACTCGACTCATTTTTTAATACGATGAGTTATAGCTTTCTAACTGTGCATATTTGGTTATTATATTGCTATGAACAGGTATGCTATTACGTAAGTATGACTGACATGTCAATTACTAAATAAATATGTCACTTTGGCTATTGTTAAACTGACGTACAAAAATTTTATTCACTGGATTTCGTGTCACCAGTGAAAAATGATATATGCTTGTAGCTAGTAGCTGTACTCATAATATGGAGCACGAGTTACGATGTGACTGTTTGTTTAGTCAATTTTGGGTTGGTCCTTATCTCTATCTGTCATTTAGAAGGTTAAAAACGTCAAATAGAATATTTACAACATAGGGCGAGTTTCTTTATTCAGCAGCAATTAATGCACTGAATTCCATCAGCAATTGAAAATGACGTCACGATGAATAGCTGATGGATCCGATGGATAGCCGCTGCGACAGAATAAAGAAACGGGTTGCTGAAAATTGCGATGAATCTCCTAACTTTAAATATCAACTGACAGTTAACCACCACGCCAGATATGGAAAGTTTTATAGTTAAAAGTGTGGTTAAAAGGACCGTCGCTCTATTGCAATCATCAGATTCATCGAACAAAGAAGAATCTGATGACAGCAATAGCAACAGTGATATGGAATTCATAATTATAATAAAAATTATCTACATTTATAACCATCTACTTTCTGTTGTGAACGAGATATGGTTTTTTTATTATTATTATTTGAATTATGCATTTTTTCTTTCCATATTCTTACACTTGCTACCATGAAACAAACGCAAATGTCAAAAATGACATTTCGTTAGACCCCCCCCCCCCCCCCCACCACTACCAATCCATCGAAAATCGTAAAATCTATCGGTAGTCAAAGCCGATGCATGCGATGAATTTACGATGGATAGTGCGCGGTAATTAGAAACGGTATGATGAATTTCATCTGCAATTCACCAGTGAATAAAGAAACGGTGTGATGAATTTACGATTCATGCGCATTAATGCGCACTACTCATCGGTGAATAAAGAAACTCGCCTATACAACATTCGTAGTTTTCATTCTTTTTCTAATTATTACTAATAATTATTCATGGTAAAGTTGAGGGTGTTCGATTGCGTGGCCGTCCAGTGTGTAAGTGGATGGATGTGATTGGTAGTGTTTTGAAGGAGCGTAAGTTTCCGAGTGGAAAGAGAAGAAGAGCATGCATGAATACGATTATAAATGTGGCTGAGGCGAAAGAAGTGTGCCTGGATAGGAATGTGTGGCGAAGGATGATTGTTTTGTAAATATTGTGGTGTGAAGATATATGGTTAGTAAGAATGTTTTATGAGAATGGAGAGACAGCTGAAGTTTTATGTGGACGTTGTGAACGAAGTATGTTTGTACAGGAATGTGTGGCAAAAGATGATTTTTTTTATCCCTTTCCCTATTGTTAATATATATTTTTTCGGGTTTTTGCTAACCCACTAAGTGGGATACGCGTGATTTTATGTGTATATGTATGTATGTATTATTCATAAATTTGAAAATTAATAGTACCATGTAATGTGTCGGAAAAAAAAATTAAATGAACGATACTGTGGTTTAAAAGGAAAGTATATTGAATCTGCTTATTAGGAACGTTTTCATAAAAAAACTCAATTTAAGACTTTAATTTAAATAACTTTATAGCTTTATGACTTTTTACCTTCCGTCACCATTAGGTAAGGAAGGTATTGTCTTTGGTCAAAAAATTCGTTGGTGAGTTTTTAATGAATAAGCACGTTTTAGGATCCCTAGTATACGAATTTACTATTTTTAAGATAATGTCTGTATGTGTGTGTGTGTGTGTGTGTGTGTGTGTGGGTCCGTGTGTGACAAATTTTTCTCCGACCATAACTCCAATATTACAATTCTAAAAATTATAATTCTTTCGTATTCCTCTTCTTTACATCCATATGAAGAGCTGATTAGATTTTGGTTATAATTGATCCACCGGAAGTACACTTATTTGAAGTTTTTAACAGTTTTTCATGAAAAAACGCAGTTAAATATCATTTTTCGACATTTTGTGATTATAAGTATGAAAGAATATCTTATTCTCTATACGATTTCATTATACGTTTTCCTTCATATTCAATAGATATAGAGTTATAGAGACATTAAGAGAGATTAACTTTCAAAAATTTGTCAGCTTTGCTAAAATTATGGAAACAGCAGATATATTCAAAAAACTTTAATTGACAGATGTCAGTGTCAAATGCAAAACCAAAATTGAAAGTATAGGGTCAGAAAGTTATATGTGAATGTGATAGAGTGTCCCTCCGCAATTGACTTGCAGTTGCAACCTCGCCTCAAGATTGGAATTTTCAATGCCGGAAGTACGAGAAAGGGCCAAAGAGAAGATGGAAGGACTGTGTAGCAGAATATTTGAGAGAGGAAGAATTCTGTGAAGAAGATGCGTTGGACAAGAATGAGTAAAAGAGAAGAGTAAGAAACAGCGACCCCTAATAAAATAGAAAGAAACTTTCAGTATAGAATTTGTAAAAAATAGTGTGTTCGTGTTATAATTTTATAGGATATACATAATCTTTTTCAAGGAACTTTTGGTATGGGATATGTATAAAATATATCGAATTGACGGAAGGTCTTGTGCTGGCCACAACAGATTTTTTTTTATTTTAAATTAATGCTACAGTACTGGCTAAAGAACTAAATTTATATTATGAAAACAAAAAAAACTTTAATTTTCATTTAAAGTGTTAAAGTGAAGATAAAGTTAATTATGAAAACGGCCCTTACAACAACGATTAACATAGTTTAAGCTTTAACACATATATTTTGAGCAGTTAAATATTAGTTTTTGACATATTTTGTGATTATCAATATGAAATAATATCTTATTGTCTAGACGGGTTGATTGTACATTTTCCTTCTTAGTTACTAGATATAGAGTTAAAGAATTATAAAGGGATTAACTTTCATAAATCAGCCACCTTTGCTATAATCATGGAAACAGCTGATATGTTCAGTAACAAGTGCAGTTTACATAGTATATGGTCGTGTTTATTGCATTTATAGGATATTTTCCGAGAAAATTTTGGCATGGAATTTTTAGAAAATAGTATATGCTTGTGTTACATTTTACTGGATATAAAATCTTTTCCAAAGATCTTTTGGTAGGAGATTTGTACAAAACACATAGAATTGACGAAAGGTAATGTGCTGGCCACAATATTTTTTCAAATATTCATTTATTTTGGGATAAAAAGTGCAAGCAATACAAGTATGCTTGTAAAAATTCATATTAGTATTTCAGTACACAATCCATACAAAAAGTGTGTATTTTAATCCTTTACGCAGTGTATTTTTACTTTTCCTGTTGTAAAAGGTCCACAGGTCTTGTTTTCATGCCATTTACTCCTAAAAGATTTAAAACATTTTTCGGTTTGAAATTACAAAAACTTGATCAAAAGGATACATCAATAAACAAAATAAATAAAATTCCAATAACATTTCCAATAAAACCGTTTTAATTTCAAACGAAGTAGACATTTTCATATAGCCAGCAAACGGTTGCAATAACTCTGTGAAATCTCAACAAAAATGTCCCCGAAGCAATAAAAAGCCTGGGCAAAGCGTTTACATAAAATCGCTGATATTACCAGTTTCGATTAAGCCATAGGCTTGTTTGGATGCGATGAGGATGATTGTGCTTGTCAATTTTTCCCAAAGGATAACACGTTTTCGTTGCTCAAAACTCTATCGTTCATACAGGAATTAAATTTTATTTCAACCGAAAGCACTTCAAACAAAGCTTTATAACTAAATTTTGGTTGAAATTAAAATTTGAATACTTAACAAAATTGTTTGCAAGCATTTATATAATGTAAATTTATTTTTTAAAGAGTTGTTATTAATTACATACGTACACATGCAAAATTAAAAAAAAAATCTGATGTGGCCAACACAAAACCTCCCGCTATTTAATTTTTATTAATTTAAATACATACCTACGTATTTGTTTAGTAATGCTTCAAACTATATTATGTTCCATTGCATATAACTATTGCTTTATTTACGATTTTCTTTATTATTTAATATGTCACTATTATTAATTTGAAGTGATTAGTTTTTTGACAATGACGTTTACCTGTCACTTACATTCATTTGAAAAATAAACTGTGTAACAAAGGAATTGTGTTTGTCTTAGGCTTCGGGATTAAAAAAAGAAAAATGATTTTTAAATTTATCTGTAAAATATATAGAAAAAGTATTAATGTATGCCTGTACAAAATTCAATAATCTGTAATTTTCATAATGAATAAAATGCGAAAAAATGGCGTTTAATGGTATTTTTTGAAGAAAAACCATTATGAACTTCAAGTAAAGTACCATTTCCGTTTATCCGATTTACACCAAAATCTAATGGCTTCTATTCCTATTAGAATAGGGTAGAAATACAAGGTTTCAGAATTTTATGAATGATAGTATTTGAGTTAGAGTGCAAACAAAATTCGTACACATACACACATACACCCACACATACACACATACAGACATCATCGTGAAAATGTTAAAATTGGATTCTAGGGACCTTAAAACGTGGTCATTTACTAAAATCTCGATATGTGATTTTTAGCACGATCTATATACCTCCCTTACCAAGAGTAGCGGGAGGTAAAAAATATTAATTACCAATTACTGAGTAGGTTCACATACACAAATATCTGTGCCTTAACGGGATTCGAACCCAGAACTCAGAGCGCACTCATGACTAACAGCCGTTGCTCTAACTATTGAGCCACCAAAATTTTAAATTATTAGTGGCCAGTTGCACCAACAAGGCTTAAATTTTAAATGACACTTAAACATAAAAATGCAAATCGAAATTTCGACAGCAATGTAAAATAATTCATTTGACATTTAATTTCGATGCAATATTGTTAATTTAAGGAAAGCTTACAATTTAAGTAACGTTGGTGCAACCGGCTATAAGAGATATTTGAAAAACTTCCACATTGAAAAATTGAAGAATACAGTCAAAATTTTTCAATGAATTTAGGACTAAAAATACATAATGTGAAATAATAGTATCTTATTCAATGAGTGATGTAAATCATTCGAATGAGTAATAGTTATTACATTAATATTATATTCTATCCACAACTGTTAAAAAATAACATATTAGTAACATACTTGTATTAAAATATAAGTAGACATAGGCATAGTTATCGTTGTTGCAGCAACCATTTGTTGTAACAAAATTATGAAGTGATTTAACATTTAGCAGGAAATTTTAAAACCGACTATTCAGCTACGAAAACAAAAGAATATTTTTCATTGGTGTAACTTTCCACCATGGCGTGCATATAAAAATTACAACTTTGACCTCATAACTTGAACAGTGATAAAGAAATTTGAACATCGTCCTTCAAAAGAAAATAAAAATATATCCTAAAGAAGTTCAAATCAAATTTCATATGATTTCGTCCTTTGAAGTCGGTAAAAATAAAAATCTGCAAAATTTGAATTTTTGTTTTTATACAATGGTTTATATATTTTTGGAAAAAAATAAAATTGTGTACTAATAACAGATAAAATATCTTATTTCTGAATAATTTTTTTAGAATGTACCTGCTCATACTTGTTAAATTTATATAAACTGGAGATTTCTACACTGTTGCCAATTCCATTGGTAATGTTGAAAATGCTAAGTTATGAAGAAGCGGCAACACCGCATGGCAAGGGACAGGGTGGCGAGAAAGGAAAAAATTGAGCATCAATCCATATTTATCTGACGGCGAGTATAACTCTGACTACCTTTGTTTTATTAATATAATAAAATCCAAGTATCATTTCAAAATTCCGAGAATTAAAATGTTAAGTATTATGCATCTTTCGTGAATTAGTCTACCGTAAGGGTGGGTTAACAAAAAATCTGCACAAACTTTATTACCGTATTATTTAACTTGCAAAAGGCAACAAATTAGAACAACTTTACCCTAATATAAACAGTCAAAAACCATAGTTACCTGCAAAAAAAATCCACCTCTAATCTCATTTATTTTTGTAATTCCATCTAATATTGCCAAAAAATTCTCATTTTTGAAGAAGCGAAGTTCATTTTTAATTCTTTGTATGAAATTTCGTCGATTAAATTTATATACAGCAGGATAACTTTTATTTCCTGCACTATCACTACCATAACGTGAAATAGAATTATATTTCTTTTTTATAATGTACATGTTCACGTATATAAGTGAAATTTTTGAATTCTGCCAATTTTTTAAAAATATTCTCTATCTTTCTCAGTATATTCATCTGAACTTTCTTTTTCTTGTTTTCATCATTTTTTATAGCTTTCCTACATCTACCTTTAGCTCTTTCTAGTGATTTTCCGTTGTGAACTCTTTTAATGAGGTCATGCACGACTTTTTTTTGTATAATTTTAATCGATAGAGTAGTGAAAAATAATAGACCCGTATTTTTTATTTTTCCTCAAATCGATCTTTAATCATGAAAAAATTGTAATTGAAAATGACATTCTTTAAAATGAGGCTGCTAGACCCCCGCTTCGTCCCTTGTCTTATGACGTCACAGAATGAAAGGTACGACCATTTTGATTTTCACATTGTCTTAAACGTCAAAGTGACATTTAAAGATAACCTAAAATTTATGAATGTAAACATGTCGATGGAACGTTGTTTCGTGCCAAAATAGAGAATAAAATAATATTCTGCAATATATTTAATGTCTCACATGCGTTTACAACCTTCTATCGTCTAATTCAAAGATTCAAAAGTGAAAGAAACATCTGATGTAACGTAGATAATTTCACGCCAAATGAAAATTATATTTATAAAAATAAATAGAACGATATTATATTAATATATTATAGCATATTCAGAAATGTAATCCTCAATTTATGGTTTATATATATTTTTTTTTTAGAAATTATGTGTCCATATAAAATGTCTGTTTGAAATGAGTCTGAACTTGGTTCGTAACGTTGTGACGACAAAACATGGCTGGTTTTTGCAACTTTTTAAAAATATCAAAATTTAAAACGATTTTATACAACAAAAAATATAAATAAAAAATAATTTAATCATATTCATCGATGAATTAGACTATCCTTTTTCGATTTAAACAAAAAAAATGTACAATTATTTTTTTTTGCATGACCTCATTATATCATACTTATCTGCCATAGTATTCCCATTAGAGCAAAATGATTGACGGTAAACAATTTTTCCTATAATCTTTGTTTTAAATAAAAATCGCCAATGATTTGCCTTCGATGATTTCCTTTCGAGAGATTTATTTCAGTTTTCGTAAACATCTCATGGGAAAATTATATTATGTTTGGTATTGAACTAATGTAAACTTCAATACAAAATGTTTGTCCACATATTACTACTTAATAAATTAAACTTTGTGCAGATTTGTTGTTAACACACTCTTGGAACATAGAACTATAGGTATATACTACTTGAGTACCTACCAAGATGTATGTACCTATTTATTTTTCTTGTAGTATCCTCTTTCTCCTGTCGCATAATAAAATATGCTTCATTGAGTACACTCTCATTACTGTCGCATATTCTTCGTGCACAACAATCCACACTTACTTGGAGCACCCTCAGACAACCCGTGAGCTAATGACGCTGGTTTAGGTCCGTCTCCCGTCATCCCGACGTCCGAAGTCTGGGACTCCCATGCAGGAAACGATTCCTCTTCTCCGTTCCTTCGTCCGCCTGTCAAGTAATATTGCGATTGAGACCGTTTCCGAATAGTCGGCTGTGGAACCGAAGGGCCAGCGCTACTCTGTTCGTTCAATTGATTATAATAGCACTGGGATAGACCTTATAAGGTTTACAAGGTGGGTTCCAGTCAAATTTGATATTGATAATATGATTGTGGAAATACAGCGAAAGAAGTTTCAAAGAGGACCGCACGGAGAATTTCCTTTTCCTTTCAATTCAGTCATAATAAATACCCAATAACTCCTTTATGTATTTTAATAGAGCCCAATCTATTATTTGCGATATATGAGAGCAGAAGGAGAACCAAATATTTAAAAAAACAAATGGTTAAAATTTATAAACTAACGAAGATAATAAATTTGTTAAGTACAGTGTTTCTCAATTTTTTTATCCTCGCGACCACCTTCAATCTTCATATATTCTTCACGCCAGTTTTTGCACGTAAAATAATTATTTTTTTTTGCACCTACACAGTTTGGTAATAGTTATTTACATTCGAGTGCGTGTAAGTTGTATTTTACAGCGCGACAGCTTTATTTAAGGCACGAGCCCTTAAGGCGAGTGCTTTATTAGCTGGAGAGCTGTAAAATACTTCACGCACGAGAATTGTATCGATTTTTTTGGCCGACGATAATGAAAATCACTTTTTTTAATGAGATAGGTTGTACTTCTAAAAAGGGTTAGTTTAAAATACTGGGGTTAAGTCAATTTTCAAATTTGATTTTACTTACCTTCATTAGAGTACTTCTTCTAGCGAAAATTTATTTGTAATAATAGACGTTGTTTATGACTGATAATATATTTATTTGCTCATCTTTTCTTCGTAATAAATAATAGGTAGGTGTCGATATTTGACATTTCAACAATGTTCGCCTCGCGAATTTGACAAGTATATCAATCGGTGACTATGTAGGTAACGGCGGATTTTTACAATAATGACAGATGTCGCTGCCGTGATTTTGGTTAATATAAATTAATTTTAAATATAGGAAATGTTAAAGTAAAGAAATAACTTAAGTAGGTAGTACTTTTTTACATGAACTTTATTATAGTAAAGATGATTTCTTTTCTAAATGCCCATAAACGTCCAGTGTATTTTGATTATTTTACAGCATAGTTAGACAAGTTACAACACAGTAAGCGTAAAATGTAGGTTACACTTGCTGTGTATACAATTGTAAAGTTCCCAAAAGAGTATAAATATTAAAGGAGAATATTTTGAAAAACAATAAAGCCATTTATAAAATTCCTTAGGTCTTTTTTGTTCGCAAAAAAATTTCAGTAGCCCTCGTATTGTTATTTTTCATAAGTGACGTCATAATTTTTTTAATATTGTTTGTTTCTTATTAAAAAAATAAAATGTTTTTTTTCTCTTATTAATAGCAAATTCATATTTTATCTAAATTTGATCGAGATGACATTATCATATACCCTATTGTTAAAAAAATATATTTAGCCGTTTTTTACCTTCCGTTACTTTTAGGTAAGGAAGATATTATCTTCGGTCTAAAAAATCGATGGTGAGTAATGAATAAGCACGTTTTAGGGTTCCTAGAATACAATTTTACTAGTTTTACGATGATGTCTCTGTATATGTGTCTGTGTGTGTGTGTGATAAAAATTTCTCCGACTATAACTCCAATACTACAATTCTAGAAATTATTATTCTTTCTCATTCCTCTTCTTCACATCCATATGAAGAGCTGATTAGATTTTGGTTATAATGCCAACGGGAAGCTTCTTTATTTGAAGTTCTTAACAGTTTTTCTTGAAAAAACTCAGTTAAATATCATTGTTGACATTTTATATGATTATCAATACGAAAGAATATCTTATTGCCTATACGGTTTGATTATACATTTTCTTCATATTCAAAAGATATAGAGTTAATGAATTATAAAGAGATTAACTTTCATAAATCAGCCAGCTCTGCTATAATCATGGAAACAGACGATGTATTCAAATAATTCTAATTGGCAGATGTAGGTGTCACTTGCAATTTACATAATGTACGTTTGTGTTATAATTTTATTGGATTTATAGAATCTTTTCCAAGGAACTTTCGTATGGAATTTTTAGAAAATAGTATCTATATGTTCGTGTTACAATTTTACTGCATACATAGAATCTTTTCCAAGGACCTTTTGGTATGGGATTTATACAAAATACATAGAAATGACGGAAGGTAATGTGCTGGCCACAACAGATTTTTTACTGCTTCATTTAAACGACTACTTCTTATTGTACAATAGTTACTTAAAATTAGTCAGCTTATCTCATTAAGGGCCGGTTTTTCAATCTCTGGTTAAAATTTTAACTTCTAGTTAAATAAACAATATTGCATCGTTTTCTTGACAGCAATGATAAATCTGTCATTTGACAGTTTACTTCGTTTCAATTTTGTTTATATAACTCATACTCAAAATTTTAACCAGATATTGAAAAACCGGCCCTATATCTCAAATGAGAAATACGAAGATTCACACGTTTTAGTCTTATATTTGTTCGATTAACATATTCAATAAAAAATAATACAAGTACCTAGGGAAAACTGTTTAAAAGTAATGTTACTATGTGACAATTTATCAAAAATTAATTAACTGCCAAATAATTCGACGCACAACAAAATTCTCATGCTCCAATTACAGGGTAACCCTTGTATAATTTCATTACATTACTCACACAGTATGAAATAATTCCCATTATGAAATCCTTTGGCGATGTATAACCACTTCTAAAAACCGATATCCAACCGCCAGACCGACCCCACATCTGAGCACACTGAACGCGGTGGCCAGCTATACACAAAACCGCGCGCAAATACAATGGACACGGGCTAATTATGCGCTCGCTATTGTGAGGACATACGCACTCCAGTCAAACCAAGCCAAGCCGAACCACGAACGACACACGAGCACCAATGCAAAAAGTGCAGCGACAAGAGAAGATTTGGGAAATTGTTTGAAGTAACTGGGGTAGAATAGATTAGAAAGAGGCATTTTTGATGGATTTGGAAGAGTCATAATCCATTGAAATGTAACTACAACAAAGGAAGGATCATTTTTCAAGACTGATTTAAATTTTAGAGTATGAAAAATTAATACCCATTATTTTATTACTCATTGAATTATACAGGCTGCAGTGTCCCAATAGTATGTTTGTAAATGAGAATAAAACGATAAAGCATTTCATTTAAAATTTTACACTATGCAAATTTTGATCATTTTGAATTACTTAACTGGAATTCTAAATTATAAAAAATGACTTCTGAAATTACTACAAAAAATCAGGCCAACAGGTTTCCCAGTACCTATATCGTATTACAAGTGACGCGTTCTGAATTTGAATTGATGTTTTCTGAATTACACTTAATGCTTTCTGAATTAAAATTGATACTTTATGAATTACAATTGATGCTTTCTGAAATAAATTGACTATTCTGAACTAGAAATGAAGCTTTCTGAAATAAAAATGAAAATTTTTGAAATACGAATGAAAATGGTATAGCTCTCTATAAAATCCAAATTTACAAGCTAGTTAATATTTTTTTTTTGTAATTTACTTATTACAATATTTAAAAAAAATCTGTTGTGGCCAGCACAAGACCTTCCGTTAATTTGATGTATTTTGTACAAATCCCATTTGTAACACGAACATAATACAATTTTTTACAAATTCCGTACAGAGAGTTCTTTGGAAAATATTCTATAAATCCAATAAAATTATCACATGAACATACATTATGTATACTCATATATAAATAATCTAAAAGTGCGTACACTTACGTAACATTCTCTTTACAATCAACTAATATTACTACCAAGTTTATATCTCTATCTCTACCAATTTTTGAATTATTGCCCCAAAAGTCAATATACCCCACATTTAGATAAAAACTTCAAAATTTTATGTATCTAGATCTTCTCAATGCGGTGATTCCAAATTTTGAAACCGCAGTTCGATGTCTCTTTTCGTTCTCGAGATATTTAGATTCAAAGTTTTACTCAAAAATGCCCATTTTTGGGTAATAACCCAAAAATGGGTCGAGATATGAATTTGGCAGCATCACCATTCGATTCTGCGGACAAAAATACATAAGTATAGCAATTTTCATAATTTTTGTCCAACCGGCCCATTTTTTATGAATAAAAGCTTGAAAACCCCTGAAAATGGCCAAAATCTGAAAAAATCGTAAGGGGTACCCCTTACGATTTTTGCGATTTTTGGCCATATTCAGTTATTTTGCTTTAGAGATTGTATGCGGTGTTCAAAAATTCTGAAAATTGGTGTACTTATGTAATTTTGCCCGTAGAATCGAATGGTGATGTCGTCAAATTTTGAATTTAAATATCTCGAGAACGAAAGGAGATATCGACCTGCGGTTTCAAAATTTGGAATCAGCGCATTGAGATGTATATAGACACATAAAAATTAGATTTTTGAAAATAGTGAAGTTTTTATCTAAATGTGGGGTATATTAACTTTTGGGGCAATAATTCTAAAATGGGTAAAGATATAAATTTGGTAGTAATATTATTTGATTGTAAAGAGAACTGTGTGAATTTTTGGATTTAAAAGTATTGAAATAAAAATGGATAAATGCTATAAAAAAGGTCCTTGGAAAATATTCTGTATATCCAACAAAATAAAGTAATTACTTTCCTCACTTGTGAGGGATACAGATTACATCCTGATATCCTGATATTGGAATATGGAATGCAGTTTTTAATCTTTACTGCAAATTAAAATGTTCAACCCCTTGTCATAAAGGTAAGCATGCGTATCTAAAATCCTACACCCTCTTGTCTTTTTATCCTCCCTCTGTCTGCGCAGCCTTGAAGGGCTTCCTGGGTGCGGCTTGGCCCTTTAAAGGGTTGCCTTGCCTTGCTACTGCTGGGCTGGGTGCGGTTATCAAGGGCTACTGCTCAAAATGGCGGATTCTTTCAAAGCCCTCTTCACACACAGGGCGAATTTTCTTTTTGTTTGCCTAAATCCCAAGCTGAATACAATGTCCCCTCATTACACAAAGCTTCCAGAGATTTTTTTTGTTTTTTCGTCTTTTATTTCACTTGAAATTATTATTGTTACTTACAGGGCAGGTACTTAACTCTGTTGTGGCATTACAATTAGTTGTAGAAATATAATGAGTTGAATTATGCTATAGAATTAAATACACCAACCTATTCATTGAATTTTATTCACAATGGGGTTTGAACTTGCCGACAAAAATACCGGCAAGAAATATTTAAATCTGAAAAGATTTCGGATAATAATTTGCAAGTCTGCAAAATTGAATCAATATTTGCACGAAATTGATTTTGACCAAGAGTTATGCTTTACCATCTTGCAATTTTTCACACATCACTACTTGTTGGCTTCCGTTTAAA
The DNA here is from genome assembly GCA_943142095.1 of Ophonus ardosiacus. NCBI lineage: Eukaryota > Metazoa > Arthropoda > Insecta > Coleoptera > Carabidae > Ophonus > Ophonus ardosiacus. Next base: position 7,970,821 of record OW964830.1, on the reverse strand, counting down.
AAATAGATATACTATATAAAAATAGAAATTGTCAGCAATAGGCCCATAAACCATAACAAAAAATAATAAAATGAACACTTTATCCTTAAAGTACTACTCAATAAATAACATTTTTTTAACAATTACTTTGCGAGATATTTTATTTCCAGGGATACAGATGACGTGACACTATTGGTATCTTTCTCGCGCAGCCTACTACAGAAACTGCTGTGAGAAAGATAGCTATAGGCTTCTTTAAAAATCAAATGCAGCTATACAAAAAAACAATTATGAATTTTTGATACCACGAAATGCTTCAAAACTAAACGAACTGTCATTTAAAAATATTTTTATAAAATTGGTTTATGGGCCTATTATATAAATTCTTTGTTTGTACCTTTATAAAAAATGACTCTTGGGCTTGATATAAGATCAGACGATTTGACTAAACTTACCTACCTACGAGTGTATCCGAAGTGTATAATTTAGCCAGTATTCTAAAAAAACGCCTTGTCCACTTTGATTGAAATTTGATAATTGATAAGATATTACTCGTGGGTACAAAGACATTTTTTAAAATGTATGCAAACCTTGTATTTCAACTCTATTCTAATATGGAAAGAAACCCTTTGATTTTGGTGTATATTGGATAACCTGATATGGCACTTTACTTGAAGCTAAAAATGGGTTTTCTTCGATATAGTAATGTGGCAAGTGTGTGAAGCTGAAATTTCTACATGAAGGTGGAGATTGCGACACTAGCCGAAGGCGAGTGTTGCAAATCACTCGAATGTAAAATAGGCGTCACACACGTGTTACATACTATACTTTTTCTACGACCTTGCAATAAAATATATTTTTTCTTCACATTGTCATTCTTTTAACGTAAAGCCTCTTTTTATCGACTTGTGTAACCATGGTTACCAACGTTACGAGTGTTTAACAGCTATGTTTTATTAAAATACAATTCAGTTTGTAATATTTAAAATAATGAACAGTGCGTGAAATAACACTTCACGCACAGTGTGCAAAAAATCAAACTTCACACATAAAAATTGATACGTGAAGTGCTCACTTCACACATGGGAATAGAAAAAATACATTTAAATGTCTTTGTTTCGCAAATTTATGTTATTATAAAAATTAAAGATTATAAAATTTTCTACAGATATGGATTGATACATTTCTCTAAAAATAATCTAATTTATAAGTCCAGTCCTATGTATCAAAGATAAACACAATTTGTTACATAGTTCATATTTCAAATTGACTGACCCATAACTGTCACTGTCAAAAAACTAAACATTTCAAATTAATAATGGTGTCATTTTAAATAGAAAATAGTAAATAAAGCAATAGTTGTATGTAAAGGAACTTTAATATAGTTTACAGAATTAGTAAATGTGTAGGTATGTATTTAATTTAATAAAAATTAAATAGCAGGATGTATTGAGTTAGTCACATCAGATTTTGTACATTAGTAATAAGTTTTATAAAATATTTTGCGAAAAAGTAATAAAAATTTCAGAATAAAATATCGTGTTTTACGATATTGTGCTCAAAATTAAGAGAACAGCTCTGTATATGTGAATTTGAGAACGTTATCCTTATTATCACACAAATTGAAGTAAATATTTCAAAACGTAACACAATTTTGAATTTATACGAGAATTTTTCATTTTACTATTCTATTTAAATTATTATTCTTCTCGTTACGCCTAAATTGAAATATAGGAATTTTTAAAAATACACCAGTAAAAATAATATTATTTTTTGGATATTTTTCTTTCCGTTGCATATTTAGAATGAAAACATGCTCTCCCTTAATGAGAATGTGAAGCCAAGCTTGTCAAAATACGAGGAATTTTTTATGCATACCTGGTGTGAAGCTGTTTGTGTGTCTGTGAGTGAAACAATTTTTTACGGAGGCTTTTTATGCAGTGAAGGAAGACTTGAATACCTACATAATCAATCATCATTGTCCGGAGTCATCTGTCAGAGTTTAACCACGAATGATGAAGACGTACTAGGTATTAATTTTAACACTCAACAACAGATTGTACGAATTGATGGGAAGAAAAAATGCTAATTACGAGTACGGTCACTAAAATTAAAAAATACGAAAGTAAAACGAAAATTTGTAATCATCATAAGATTTAAGTATAAAGAACACCTGTTTCAATAAAAAGCACAGAGAGCAAAATTGAAAATTTAAGATATTCCGATAAAAAAATTCAAATACACTTTCCTTGATATATAATGGTGATTTAGATTATTGTCAACCTAGCCTTGAAACAAAAGATAAACGATTGAAATTGCCAAGTTGTTGCAATGTTAAGACCTGTTACATAGTTTACAGGTTGAACCACCCTCTTAGAAAAAAAGGACTGTCAGGACCACTGGCATGATTGACATGTTGAGTAATTCTAATTTCTTTTTACCATCTGAATACGGTTTCGAATAAGATTTTACTACTGAAGTTCAAAACATTGTTTTCGAAATACATATAAGGTGGTAGCAAGAATGGTGATTAGGAGATGACTAAGGAGAAGATGACTAGCAGTGTCAATCGTTTATGGATTATTTAAAAAAAAAAATACTTTAAATAAAAGTTGTGTACAATTAATTGCTATTGAAGTATTCTTTTCCAAAATAATCCCTAAACGATTGACAGCTCTAAAACACTGCTAGTCATCTCCCTTAATCACTTATTCATGCTACCACCCATAGCTTTTATTTTCACTTAATTTTGAAGATACGTATAATTATTATAATTTTATTAAATAAATAAAATAGATGTATCAACATGACATATTGCAAATTGCTGGGTGTGCCAATTTGCTATGTACAGAAATCTCGGTAATGATAATGAGGATGACATATTTGTATCGTGCGGGCGTTTACCAGGAGTCACCTCACGGACACTCATTCCTAACGTGGAGAATACACCTCAAAAGTCACTTTTGTGTCATTTAAAATTCGATATAATTTTAGCTTTAGTAAAAAAAATATTCGATTGTAGTAAAATTTAAGGCAAAAAAAAATGTTATAACATTATGGATTATGTTAAAAAGTAACCGAGTAAAGTAAAAAATATTATTTTTTCTAATATGAATTTAAACAAAAATATTCAAAATCGAATTTTTAACAGCAACTATCAATTATTCATATGATATTTCGTTTCGATACGATATTGTCAATTTAAGGAACACTTGTGATTCAAGTGTTAGCGGTGTGGTATAATCGAGTAATAGCAAGATGTTTTCTAAAATATTTTATTGATTTAATAAAAAATGAAAGAATACTAATGCCCGTATTCATAAACACTCGTAAACATTTTAAACGGTTCGTTATAATTTTTATCCAATAAAAACAGTCGATATTGAAAGAAAAATCGAAATTTTATTTGTCAAATTTGATTCTATTTGTCAAAAATTATAACTAATCGTTTTGAAAAAAGTGTTTATGAATATGGGCATACGGGTCGGGTTTTCAATGTTTGGTTAAAATTTTAACTAAGAGTTCAATAAACAAAATTGAAGCTAAATGAATGACAGATTGGTTTTTAGTTTTACCAACAATTAAAAAAAACAGATTTTTTTTAATGAATTTAAGTCGTACGATTGTGAGGTTTTATTAAATAAAATGTCCAAAAAGATGCAGTAGTAATTTATAATATAAAGAGATGTTACCCAATATTGATAAATAATATGAAATATATCAACTTATGTTACGGTGATGTATATGGTTAAATTTTTAATCTTTAAAGATTTAAATTAAAATTAAGTTTTAATGCTGTGGAACTTTATTTGAAATAAAAAGAAAAGTTTTGTTTAAAATTATTACAAACTGTAGATATTATCTAAGACTATATAGTACTACATCTAATTGCAAAATGCAGTGTAATTTTAATTCAAGAACACTATTTTCTTATTTGAAGGAAAAATAAACCTTTACATGAGCCAATATTTTTTCGTTAAGTACAGTATTATTTTGATAGCAATTTTCATTTTTTAAAACAAACGTATATTTTCCTTGCAAGCAGGTAAAATAGTAATTCCTTTATTCGTGAAAATGACTTTGCGCTTTTCAGGTTTCCCCGTGCGTGTATGCCTACTGTAAGTTACCGGCAACAGCCAATAACCGTGTTACGATTAAGAGATTATGAATGTGGGTGTCTGTGTTCCCACTTATCTGATTGTTGTCGATGTAATTTTGAATTATTTTGTAAAATCAGATAAAAGTAATACCTGCTCGGGCTTACTTTTCTACACGCAACTTTCCCGCTCAACAACTCAATTTTTAAGATTCGTGACTTCAAAGTGGAAATGTATTTGTTTGATATTTCCAAGGGCTACCCAAATATTTACAACACTAAAATTCCTTCTCTTGATCTCGGCATAAAAATTGACATTCATTTGAAACTTTTCTCATAATGAGAATTTGTTGAGCTTAATGAAACTTTAATTAACATACTTTTATCCACACCAATTTTAAACACTGAGCTTTGGCCAAGTTAGTAAATAAGCATTTTTCTCATTATTAAATTTATAGGAATTCAACTTCCAATGAATTATTTAACTTTCCCCTTTAACTTTTTTATTATAAGTAATGGAAAAAAAAATTGCTCATATAAAAGTTTTATTATTTTAAACATACTATTTGATGCCTGATATAGATATTTTTTTATAAAGTCAGGTTTACCAGATACGACTATCAACTTTTATTTTTACCTCCCGCTAAAGGGATCGTGCTAAAAATCTCATATAGAGATTTTAGTAAATGACCACGTTTTAAGGTCCCTAGAATCCATTTTTAACATTTTCACGATGATGTCTGTGTGTGTGTGTGTGTGTGTGTGTGTGTGTGTGTGTGTGTGTGTGTGTGTGTATGTGTGTATGTGTGTATGTATGTGTATGGATTTTGTCTTCGCTCTAACTCAAATACTATCCTTCAGAAAATTCTGAAACCTTGTATTTCTATCCTGTTCTAATATGAAAAGAAGCCAATAGATTTTGGTGTAAATCGGATAACCGGAAATGACACTTTACCTGAAGCTCATAGTGGTTTTTCTTCAAAAAATACCATTAAATGCCATTTTTTCGAATTTTATGTCTTATGAAAATGAAAGATTATTGAATTTTCTACAGGAATACATTACTTTTCTACATATTTTACAGATAAATTTAAATAGTATATTATGTGGCAAGTGTGTGAAGCTGAAATTTTTAAAATAGGTTTCACACACGTGTTACATGCTATACTTTTTCTACGACCTTGCAGTAAAATATATTTTTTCTTCACATTGTCATTCTTTGAATGTAAAGCCTCTGTATTAACGACTTGCGTAACCATGTTTACCAACGTTACGGGTATTTAACAGCTTTGTTTTATTAAATTCAGTTTGTAATATTTAAATTCAAATGAATAATAGTGACATTTTAAAAAGAAAATAGTAAATAAAGCAATAGTTTTCTGTAATGGAACAGTTTGCAGCGTTAGTAAATACGTAGGTAGGTATATGTATTTAAATTAATAAAAATTAAATAGCGGGAGGTTTTGTGTTGGCCACATCAGATTTTTTAAATAGCAACCTATATTTATTAATTTTAATATTATTGTAATTACACCATTGTTTGATATGTTTATTTTTCAATTGTTTTCTATCCATAGCACTCTTGTTTCAGCCAGATATAAATAAAATACATATAAATTTAACATGTATTTTTCTCAATTATTTTGTTATAGTTTGTTAGTATATGATATGTTTATATCGTTGAATTCAACAAAAATTCTCTATCGAATAACCTAAAAAAAAGCAAATGTTCCCATTTAAAATAAGAAAGTTGTGTCCAGTATTTTGAGAACCACTGTTCGAAAGAAATTTTTTATTTGCTCATTGTAATAGTCTTGTAAAATGGTGGTTCTTTGCTAATTTAACCAACCTCGTAGCTCTTATAGTTCTCGAGATACCAATGGTGGCACAATTAAATGGAACACCTGTATATAATAAAACTTTTATATGAGACATATTTTTCTATTACCTATAATAAAAAATCTGTTGTGGCCAGCACAAAACCTTCCGTCAATTCGATGTATTTTGTACATATCCTATACCAAAAGTTCCTTGAAAAAGATTCTATATATCATGTATAATTGTAACAAGAACAAAATCTAATAAAATTTTAATACGAATACGAACGTATATTATGTATTGCACTTAACACTTCCTCCTGCTTCAACTTTGCCCTATTTTATTAGAAGTCGCTGTTTCTTACTCTTCTCTTCTACTCATTCCTGTCCAAAGCACCTTCGTGACACAGTTCTTCCTCTCTCAAATCTTTTGCTATACAGTCCTTCCATCTTCTCTTTTGCCTTTCTCGTACTTCTGGCATTATAAGTTCCTCTGTCACTTATATCACTTTCAGATCATATACTTTCCACTTTGGTTTTGCACTTGCTACTGGTATCTGTCAATTAGATTTTTTTTGAATATATGTGTTGTTTTCATAATTTTTGCAAAGCTAACTGATTTTCGAAAGTTAATCTCTCTTAATCTCTCTATAACTCTATATCTATTGAATATGAAGGAAAATGTATAATCGAACCGTATAGAGAATAAGATATTCTTTCTATTGATAATCACATAAAATGTAGAAAATAATATTTATTTGCGATTTTTCAAGAAAAACTGTTAAGAACTTCAAATAAGGGTACTTCCGGTTGACCAATTATAACCAAAATCTAATCAGCTCTTCATATGGTTGTAAAGAAGAGGAATATGAAAGAATCGTAATTTTTAGAATTGTAGTTTTGGAGTTATCGTCGGAGAAAAATTTGTCACACACACACACACACACACACACACACACACACACACACACACACAGACAAACACACGGACACACACACATACATACAGACATCATCTTAAAAATAGTACATTCGTATTGTAGGGACCCTAAAACGTGTTTATTCATTAAAAACTCACCACCGAATTTTTTGACCAAAAACAATACCTTCCTTTTGACGGAAGGTAAAAAGATAAAAGGGGGGTACGTCTTTCCAGACACACCCTATATATTCGGTATAAATAGTTTCGATAAAATATAGAACATTTCAATAATTAAAATTAAAACGAAAACAATTTTTTTAAATAAGTAGAAAGCAGAGTTTAAGTCTAAATGTGTCTCTCATTGCGGAAGTAGTTTACAATAACGCTGACAGCTGGTGATATTATTTAGAGTTTAGGATATTTTTTGCGGTACATTTGCATAGTATTAGTTCCGGCGTTTCTTATTACCCTCCGGAATGAATATCCCGGACCCTGGACCTGGAGTCCCAGACAGACTGGGATGTGTGCCATGCATTATGCATGCGAATGTAAAATATTTTTCATAATAAATTTTCTTAATACAGTTGGTCTGCGGAAACGTATTGCTCATTTCCGATGGCGTTTAACTAGGACGAGGATTAAATTTATTGGCGTTATATTTCATCACGACACCAAGCGATTTACGAGATTATTAATTTATTAATAGACTTTTTAAATTCTTCAGCGGAGTTTTACCCAGTTTTTACGCAGATTCTTTTAATTAAATTTCAGAAGTAACCATAAATCTTTCAGTATAAATATACAGAAAAACTTTTCGCATTAACATTACTCTAAAGATATAAATAAAAAATAAATGTGCTTTGTTTCGGTAGTAACAAAATACATATTTTTATGTTTTGCGTTCATAATGAAGTCTTTACAAAACTCAATTACGTATCGAAAGAGTTTTAATTTTTTTAGAAGGTTGATACTAAATTACATTTACTTAAATTTTCAAACGTCATAAATCAGAAGTGAAATGAACTTAAACGTATATAAAGTTAATTTGAACTGTTAAGGCTTGATGATCCACGTAAAGTATGCTTTATAAAAAAAAAAACGGACGTTTAGGGTTTTTAGAAAACCCTCCCTAAGCTATTTACAATAGCTGCATAAAGTTGTTACAGAAATGTAATCCAGATACATTATAAATAAACTTTTAGAAAACATTGGTCTACATTATATTGAAAACTTTTTTTTTCGTATTTTGTACAGTAATGTACTATTTTAATATACTCAAAATCGTACGGTAATGGGTTACTTTACAATATAGCAACCGTTACCGCATAGCAACAGTTTTGTCATTAAAATACATTTTGACACAAGGAATTATTTACTTTTAGTTTTCATTGTTTATCTTCTAAATCGTTTTCAATGTTCTTGTCATCATCTAGATTCATCATTTTGCAAATTGATCTTCAAAAATTAATTTGTTTGGAGGCTGTAAAATACAAAAATCTGTTGTGGCCAGCACAAGACCTTCCGTCAATTCCATGTATTTTGTACAAATCCAATACCAAAAGGTCCTTGAAACAGATTTTATATAATATCATGTAAAAACACATACTATTTTTTACAAATTCCATATCAAAATTCATTTGAAAAGGTTCTATAAATCCAATAAAATTATAACATAAACTACACTAAGTAATGTACTTCGATCTTCTCTTTGGTCTTTCTCTGCGTATCACTTGCGAGCAACACTATGACATACCAATTTTAGATCCTATACTTTTTTCCATATTTGGTTTTGCACTTGCAACTGACATCTGTCAATTAAATTTTTTTGAATAATTATGTCAGCTGTTTCCATGATAAATAGCAAAGCTGACTAATTTTTGAAAATTAATTTCTTTATAATACTTTAAATCTATTGAATATGAAGGAAAATGTATAATCAAACTGTATAGAGAAGAGTATTTTCTTTAATATATATAATAACAAAATGTCAAAAAAAAATTTTTAACTGCTTTTTTTTAAGAAAAACTGTTAAAAACTTCAAATAAGGGTACTTCCGGTGGATCAATTATAACCAAAATCTAATCAATTCTTCATATGGATGTACAGAAGAGGAATGCGAAAGAATTATAATTTTTAGAATTGTAGTATTGGAGTTATCGTCGGAGAAAAATTTGTCACACACGGACACACACACACACGGACACATACACACATTTAAGGACGAGCCATACCTACTCGTCTGGTAAACTTTCAACTTTCTTAACTTGGAACGTAATATACTATTTTCAAACAGGTCCATCACTACATAATAACAAATTAAAAATTGGGTCATTTAATTAAAAACGTAAACCTTAAATCCATTTTCAAATAAATAAATGCTGAAAAAACGAAACAACACGAAAGTAAACCAAATAACAAGTGTTAGAATTTATTATGCCACGCCATTGGCTGCCAGTGGCAATAGAACTAATAGATAGATATTTAAAAATATTATTTAATTTCCAGCTCTAGCTTTAATTATTGATATTAAGAATATTTCATTTGACTAAAATCTATATTTAACTAATTAAATTTTTAATTTAACTGAACTGTGTTTATATTAGTGGAGTCCGTAAATTTGGAAACGTTTCAGTACAGCTATAAAATAAAGTAAATTGCTCAGGTAAACTATCTACGACTTGTATTTGTTAGCTGAAAGTAAAATTTATTGTGAAGGACAATGGTTCAGTTTTGTTTAACCCAATTTGTATTCCAAGTGTCTTTTTGTATTAAGGCCAACGGGCTTTCATCCTACTTTACAATTTGGAGTAGCGAATGCTGACTACCTCAGATTTATGTTTTTGTGGTGTTGGTAATTTGTTTATTAGATTACTTCTACAAAAAAACGAGCAAGCGTAAAATATTTCTCATAATCTTGTAACAGGAGAATATTTAAGGTTTCTAATTCTACAACAAAAACACGTGTTTAAATCTAGAAAACCTACAATTTTGCTTAATATAGCGGAAATACAATCGCAGTAGAATAAATGCTGAATAGAGGGAAATTATATTCTCATTTTGTGAAATTAAACGGAAGAATAGAATAATATAATGAGGAAAGATAACACAATCCGTTTAAATATAATAGAAATAACAGTTATTATAATAGTCGGTTTAATGGAAATAACATGTGTTTGTAATTTGGTTAAAAATATATAAACACAAACATTGCATGTCTCTCTGCCATTAGGTCGACCCAGTCAAACATCTAAATCCATTAAAATTTAAAATTACTTCTGAGTAAATAATACAAGGCAAATTATAATAATTACAATTTATTCCAAGCAATTAAAACTGTTGCATGACTTCAAAGTCGCAGTTGCCGTGATCGTATAAAATTAATTATAAAGAATTTCTAATTGTTTCATTTTGCTTTGTGCCGTCCGTACACTGAGAACATCTTATGTTAATTTCATAAACTATCCAAAAAATACAAACGTTGTAACATTAACTAGTTCGCTTCACGAGAAACTAACATTAATTTTAATTTCGTCAATTAGTGTAATCTTCCAATTAACTTACACAGATTGTTTTAATTTGTATATTTTACCAACGATATCATTATTCAAATCTAATATAAGGCAACAGTGTTCTTAGCAGTTTTCATAATTCCCTTATGGGCATATGCAAGGCTACGCCGATTAAAAGAATTATTAATGCATATCAATTTTGGCCTAAAATATTTGATGTAGCCAGCACATTACCTTCTATTAATTCTATATATTTTGTACAAAACCCACACCAAAAGTTCATTAGAAGATTCTATCCAGTAAAACTGTAACAAGAACGTATACTATTTTCTACAAATTTCTTACCGAGAGTTCCTTAGAAAAGATTCTATAAATTCAATAAAATTATAACACGAATATACACTATCTAAATTACACTTGATTCTGACATCTGTCAATAAGAATCTTTGAATATATCAGCTGTTTCCATAGTTACGGCAAAGCTGGCTGATTTATGAAAGTTAATCTCTTTACAATTCTTTAAATCTATATTTATTGTATAGATAATTTATTTTAAAATGCAACATTATAGTTCATCACTTCCATGGTTACTCACTATTGTCAAAAAATGACAGCAATGTAAAATTTGTCCATTTTAAAATGCAACATTATAAATAGTATTGCAGCACAGGAGATACCTCCAAAACACATCACAAATGGTATCAATTCTTATTACGACCGACTAAAATATTGCCTCAGAGTGATAGGGGGTATTGTTTAACATTTATTACATAAAAGTTATGAATTTTTATAAGCTAAAGTTTCATGTTTTGATTATTTGTTAATCGTATGTAGGCTAATTTATAGGAAATTAGTTTTGATAATACAAAACTACAAATTTTGTATGTTGCATTTTAAAAATAACCATGGAAGTGATTCGCCATATGTTGCATGTTAAAATAAATTCCCTGTGTATGACGAAAAATGAATAATCGAACCATATAGGCAATAAGATATTCTTTCATATTGATAATCCTGTAAAACGTCAAAAAATTATATTCCACTGAGTTTTTTCAAGAATAACTGTTAAGAATTTCAAATAAGAGAATTTCCGGTTGACCAATTATAACCAAATTTAATCAGTTCTTCATATAGATGTAAAGAAGAGAAATGGGAAAGAATTATAAATTATCAAAAAATCTTTTAGAACACATACTACACTAGGAATAATACAATCTTTTTAGTTTTCGTTCTGTAATATTTTATTAGTTCCAACGTTTCGGCACCATTAACTGATGCTTTCTTCAGGGAATATGACAAATAAAAAAAAACAGCCTAAAAAATTTTATGTGGCCAGCACATTTGTCATTTTTCCAGAAGACAGTATCAGTTATTGTTAATGGTGCCGAAACGTTCGAACTAATAAAATATTACAGCACGAAAACTAAAAAGGTTCTTATTCGAAAGAATTATAATTTTTAGAAATGGAGTTATCGTCGAAGAAATTTTTGTCACACACACACACAAACACACACACGCACACACGCAAACACGCACTCACACACAAACACACACACACACACACATACATACATACATACATACACGGACACACAGACACATATACCTACAGCCATCATTGTAAAACTAGTAAAATCGTATTTTAGGGACCCTAAAACGTGCTTATTCATTAAAAACTCACCACCGAATTTTTTCACCAGAGACAATACCTTCTTTACCTTGTGAGGCAAGCTAAAAATGGCGGCCTATTTACCGAACATCCTGCATTACAGCAAAAATTTATTAGTTTCAATTATGTACCTAATTATATTTTGCCCCAGATACTGTAAAAAGTTCAGAATATAAGAAATTTTAAAGCAGTATTATCAAGAGCTTGCAACAAATTTGTAATGCAAATTTGACGTAAAAGAGAATTCACGATTCACCCAGGTAATTCATTATTTTAAAATGACGTAAAAAGAAACTAACTGCGCTAGAAAAACTACATAAAAGAGGTCGGATTTATTCATTTTTCTGAAATGAAGAGGTTATTGCAATATGTCCTATTCATATGATAGTTTCGAGTTTTCAGGATTTTGTTTGCGTAGTGCGCGATACAAGTCAAGATCCCCGCAATTGAAACAGCCTCGCGGCTTGCTTGATGAAAAGCCGAGCAAGATTCATTCAAGTTCTTGTAATAACGAGTTTTAACATCGTTACAAAACGAATAGTTAAAAATGCAGCCGCTCTAATGCACATAATTATATTTAGTTGAAGAACAGAACTCTTTTCATATTGAAATTTGGAATTCACTTAATGTTAAAAGTTACTTCCATTTCAGAGACCTGATTCAATTATGCAGCTAATTTGGTTAACAATTTTAAAACACAATTTTCACTTGAATGTACCGAAGTCCTGGTTAAATATTCGTCGGTGAATGTAACTTCAATAAGAAAATTACAGACATTAGAATTTAATGGAAAAACTTCAAAGCCCGATACAGCGTACGTTCGCGTTCGTCGGTGTTGGCGCTCTGCTGTGGCGCTTTCAATATTTCCTTCTCGGTCGCGAAGCCCGAAATGAGTTTCGCCCAAGTCCTACATCCCTTACAGGATGAGATGGAGACGCCAACTTGCAAATACACACAACATCAACATCAAAAACTGTTACACAAACACACACACGTTAAACATTTCATCAACTACCATCAAAACGTTTTATAAGTTTTATGAAAATTATATCAGTTTCTTATTCCACATATGCATATAAACAGGGTACACCAAACTAAAGGAAAATAAACGATTTCACAGCGTATTGAAGCTAATGTAAATAAAGCACGTTTTACATTATAGTTTTTCTTTATATCTATTACAATATTGAAATTAGTTTTAGACAAAAAAATCTAATGTGACCAGTACATTACCTTCCATCAATTCTATGTATTTTGCACAAATCCCTTACCGAAAGTTCCTTGGAAATAAATTGCACTGGACACTGACATCTAACAATTAGAATATTTGAATATATCACCAGTTTCCATAGTTAGCATAGCTGGCTGTTTTATGAAAGTTAATCTCTTTAAAATTCTTTAACTTTATATCTATTGAATATATCGGAAAATGTGTAATCAAACCGTATATACAATCAAATGTTCTCTCATATTCATAACATAAAATGTCTAAAATGATATTTAACTGCGTTTTTTTGTCACTCACACGCACATACACACACATATACAAGCACACACGTATAGGCATCATCGTAAAATTAGTAAAATCGTATTTCAGGGACCCTAAAATGTGCTTATTAAAAACTAAGCACTGAATATTTTTACCAAAGATAATACCTTTCTTATCTGGGACAGAACTACACGCTACAGTAAATAGCAGTACTGTTGAATGTAGGATTTTTTCACCTTTATACAAAATGCTCAAGAAATGCGCAAAAACTTTTTTAATGGGAACCAAAATTGCGTCAAACAAAAACATAAGTAATATTTTAATAACAATTTTGACATATTTAAACAAATGTCACTGTCAGGAAGCAATTACATTAAAATTAATAATGAAACCGTGTTTAGAAGATTGTATTGAGTCTAATGAAATTAAGGTTAGTAAAAATAATATATTTTCTATCATACATAAATATTAGACGTATAGAATGATCCGATATAAATTTGACATGTTTGCAGTACTAAAAATCTGTTGTGGCCAGCACAAGACCTCTCGCCATTTCCATATTAGGCTATATATGTATTGTATTGCACTTCGCTTTCGAACCGTCGTTTTATAACAAAATATTACAGAACTTTATCTAAATATTGTTTTTTTATTGTATTAACATGTCTTCTGCACACATATGTCAGTAATTGTTCCAATTCATTAAACAGATTGGCGGTATTTCTGATGGATATATGCATTTTACTACAATTTTACCTATAATTTCAAATATTTAATTCATAAAACAATAAGAAAAATTAAATATACTTCCCAGAATGTCACTAAAAATGTTGATATTTGACAATAACATGTGTCATGTTATAAACATTGGAATTTGTCAACTGGTTTCCTTAGTGTCTTGGCCTCTGCGATTAGTTTACTATATAAATTATAGTGTCTTTATCTCTAAATCTATACAAGATATAATAAAAATTTTAAGTGTATTAGATGGAGAATGAAAATGACTCCCAAAAATTATATTTAGAAGAATTTTTCTAAGAAACTACTACTTCCGGTTGTTCAATTGTTACCAAAACCTTTTCAGCTCTTCCCAGGAATGTCAGATTGAGGAAACTGCAGTTAAATATATTTTAAGTCTTATAGTTTTTGAGGAATCGTGTCTACAACATCCAGACATACATACACACACACACACATACATACACACATCCATACACACACACAGACATAATTTAAAAATGTTATAATCGGATTCTAGGGACCTTAAATCGTGCTTATTCAATAAAATCTGGATATGCGAATTTTAGCATGAATCCAATATCTCTCTTAGCGAGAGGTAAAAATCAAACAGCTGTGAACAAGCACGTGTTAACAATGTGTCAAATATTAGTTTACAACTACACATTAACGAAATGGATCATATAAAGCAATAGATATATGCAAAGGAACTTAATATAGTTTGCAGGATTAGTAAATATGTAAGTAAGTATGTATTTAAATTAATAAAAATTAAAAAGCGGGAGGTATTTTATTGACCACATCAGATTTTTTTTCTTGTTATCTTCATTATATATACATATTATCATTTAATGTACTAATTGGTTTATTGTTTTGATGTTACTGTATATGTCGTACATGTTATTTTTTTTATATTGTATCCTTTTTCAATAATTGGGAGTTCTTAATCCTGTTGAGTGGAGTAAATAAATAAATTTGTACCAATATTTAGAAAATGCTGTACGGTAAAACTTAAGTTGATAAATACACGATCTACTCTCTGTTGTCTTCTCTGTCAAGAATTAAAAATGAATGCTTGCTCCCAATGAATAGCAAACAATTTCTAAGCAAACGATTCCTTCCTGATATTAAAAAATCATGTTCGTCCCGAACCGTCGCGGTTAGACTGTGAGTATCGGGTGGCAGATTCTGTTGTGCACCCCGTGTAATTACTAAATAGGAGTATCGTCTAATTAAAGCAAACACCCTCTGTGTAAACAGAGTTTAATCCTGCGAGAGATGCAAGGCAAGGCGAGTGGGTTGAGTTGCGAGTTTGTAGTAAGAATGAAGGAAATTATACCCGTCCCGTCTGCCAAGCTTGACTCTTCTTTTCCTCATCTACTAATTCAGTTTCACAAGATGAAGCAAGAGGGAAGTCGAAATCTGCACCATCAAAGTCGTTGTCAGAACGTGCTTTCAATTTCTTTAATTATACCGGGTGTTTTCTTTCAAGGTACACATAAAGTCACATTCGGATAGAACTTAGTGCAGTTGCAGTGCAATGTTGGTAGTGTATTTATATTGCAACGCGCTTACTAAATTTGTGTTTATAACCTATATTCAATATGCCAAGTAAATATATTATTTAATAGCGTGTACAGTATTATTATTACTAATATTATTATTATTATTATTATTATTATTATTATTTATTGTCTGTCACTCATTTTTACCTTCCGTCACCTTTAGGTAAGGAAGTTATTGTCTTTGGTCAAAAAAACTCGGTGGTGAGTTTTTAATGAAAAAGCACGTTTTAGGGTCCCTACAATACGAATTTACTATTTTGTGTGTGTCCGTGTGCGACAAATTTTTCTCCGACGATAACTCCAATACTATAATTCTAAAAGTTATAATTCTTTCGTATTTCTCTTCTTTACATCCATATGAAGAGGTGATGGATTTTGGTCATAACTGATCCACCGGAAGTACACTTATTTGAAGTTTTTAACAGTTTTTCTTAAACAAAACGCAGTTAAATATAGAGTTATAGACAGATTAAGAGGGATTAACTTTCATCAGTCAGCTTTGCTAAAATTATGGAAACAACAGATACATCCAAAAAATTCTAATTGAGACATGTCAGTGTCAAGTGCAAAACCGAAGATGGAAAGTATAGGATCAAAATGTGGAATAAGTCATAGTGTTCCTCGCAAGTGACATTCAGTTCAATGACGGTAGTACAAAGAAGACCAAAGAGAAGATGGAAGGACTGTATCGCAGAAAACTTGAGACAGAAAGAACTGTATGGAGAAAATGCGTTGGACAGGATTGAGTGGAAGAGAAGAGTAACAAATAGCGACCTGTCAAGTGCAATTTACATAGTGTATGTTCACGTTATAATTTTATTGGTTTTATAGAATCTTTTCAAAGGAACTTTTGGTATGGGATTTGTACAATATACATCGAATTGACGGAAGGTCTTGTGCTGGCCACAACAGATTTTTTTGTCATTTATTTTCGCTACTGACAATACTAACAAAACTATAATGACATTACCTACAGATTCAAATAACATACCTAGTTATCACTGTTCGTTGCATCGCAGCGTTGGTAGTGTAGTGCAAAAGTTTGGACCGTGCAAGCTTCTGCATTTAAATGCAACTGCACTACCCCGAAAGTCTGAATGTGAACGGTTGCGTTTACTTTCCCTATACAATATTTCTGCACTATAATACAACTACGCTACAAATGTAATAAACTCTATCTGAATGGGGCTTAAGAGATTAATATGGGAAATCAGTTTTTTGCAGAGTGTTACACCCCCGTTTTAACTGACAACGATGTTTATGGTATCAATAGAAAGATAAAAAAAAATCTCAAAATAGTTTTTCTTCGAAAAACACCTTCAAACATATTTTTTGCGTTTTATGTAATAAGAAGTAAAGTTTATTAAATTTTCTACAGCTATGCATTCATACATTTTCTATATATTTTATAGGTAAATATATAAAATAATCTATTTTACAAATCCCAGAGCCTATGCTTTAAAGATAAAGTTCTTTAGTTACATAGTCCAGAGTTTTAAATGTATGTAACTGACAGATAAATGTCACTGTCAAAGAACCTATCATTTCAAATTATTAATGGTAACTTTTAAAAAAGAAAATTGCAATAGTAAATGGAATAATAGTAATATTACACGAATGCTAAGGAACATAATATAGTTTCCAACAAATATGAAGTTATGTGTTCAAATTAATAAAAAATTTAAAAAATAACACTCGGTTTAGTTTCACAAGAGAAGTATATTTTTACTTTATTGTACAATTTCGCCAGTTGCTGCATCAGTAGAAGTACTGGCGGGAGATATAGTGCTGGCCACAACAGATTTTTTACCTCCCGCTACCCTTGGTAAGGTAGGTATAGGGTTCGTGCTGAAAATCGCTCATTGAGATTTTACATTTACAGTAACGTTATTTTTCGCATTTTATGTCATTATAAAAATTAAAGATTATTGATTTTCTACAAGTATAAGTACATTAATACTTTTTCTATATATTGTACAGGGAAATTTAAAAAATAATTCCTTTGCTACACAGTTCATATTTCAAATGTACAGTAAAATTTTTGAAAGAAGTCCGATCAAGGCCATCTACGAATTGTATCTATGAATTAAGATTTTGTGCTGTCAAATTTAGTAGTGTCTTTTACTTAGTTTTTATGAGGGTACATAATATCTTGTGTACCTCATAAAAACTATGTAAATGACACTACTAAATTTGACAGCATACTGTATGTAACTCACAGATAAATGTCATTGTCAAAAAACTAATCACTTCAAATTAATAATGGCGACATTTTTAAAACAAAATAATAAATAAAGCAATAGTTATATGCTAATAAACGTAATATAGTTTGCAGCATTAGTAAATACGTAGGTATGTATCTTGTAACTTTTGACAGTTTTTCTTTTATTGGTGTTTGGTTAAAAACTTCAACCTCTTTTAGTCTGCAAAATCTTGTAACTCCCAAGTCATACTAAAATACATTAAACTCCATCTGTTGAAAGGCATAAATAACAAAGAATTAAATGTTTTTATCCTCTCCTGTAAAATTTACTAAAAGTGACTTACAAGGTTTTGAAATTTAACCATCGGTATTTAAACTAATAAAAATTAAATAGCGGGAGGTATTGTATGGGTCACATCAGAATTTTTTCTATTGTTGATTTGTATAATAAAGCAAAAAACACAAACGTAAAAAAACTTAGACGATCAGTTAGGCTGTGGTTAGACCTATGAACACATTATGTATTTAATTTCTTCTATCCCTCGTTAGATTGAAATTACACAAAAGTTTTTATTTTTTTACAATACATTTGCTTTGTCATACAATTACGATGCCCGCGAATACTGCTTTTTTTATATAGTAGTTTTATTTTCCAATTTATTATCATAAAATTGCTACTATTCTTTCATATGTAAAATTACATGTTTGTTACATTTCTTAGGTTGGAATTTGGTGTGTCTGAAGTCTGAAGCGGAAGAATATAGTTTGTTTAGTCTCTAAAACCATTGTTCCTGCCTCGTGCATGTCGTGAGTCAGAGATGAATTTTTTATAATTGCCGCGAGGTAAACAGGAAACGGAAAGCTAGTTGTAAGATTTGTATCCTACGTCACGGAGTACGGAGTCCGGTAATTGAAAATGACTGCGTTCGGCATTAAAGGATTGTGACGGTCCTTAGCTATAATCGCTGCCTGGGAAAGAATACGAATCATGGAAACTTATGTCATTAAATTGTCATTTATGAAGTGTTCTCATATAGTCGCTCGCAGGGAAAAAATATCACCGTTTAAACTCACACGATATGTGCGTTAGAAAAAAGAAATTATTTCTCTATTATTATTATAAATGTCACTTTAAGTGTTTATTTTCTTGTGCATAAAACATTGAAATTCTTAGATTTATATTGTTCTCACCATTATTACATGTGATAAAATCTAGACATATAATTTTATAATTAATAAAATTTCACATTTCATGCAAAATTATATGCAATAAACGCATTTCTTCTTATTCGTTTACATTTTTACATGTGATTACATGTTATAAGACGTAATAAATGTGTGAAAAAATTGGTTAATTGTGGTCAGTAAATTTTCTCACACCATTTTTCCTACAAGCTGTTTGAAAAATTGGTAGAAATGGCTTTACCTCTCGTTAAGAGAGGTATTGGATTCATGCTAAAATTCGCATATCATATCCAGATTTTATTGAATAAGCTCGATTTAAAGTCCCTAGAATCCGATTATAACATTTTAAAAATGTCTGGGTGGATATGTGTGTGTGTGTTTGTGTATGTGTATGTGTGTGTATGTGTATGTATGTATGGATGTTGGAGGGACGATTTCTCAAAAAATATAAGACTTAAAAAATATTTAACTGCAGTTTCCTCAATCTGACATTCCTGGGAAGAGCTGAAAAGGTTTTGGTAACAATTGAATAACCGAAAGTAGTAGTTTCTGAAAAAAATTCTTCTAAATATAATCTTTTGGGAGTTTTTTTTTTTATTAAATATTAAAGAACATAAAATTCTCCATCTAATACATTTAAAATTTTTATTATATCTTGTATAGATTTAGAGATAAAGGTACTATAATATATACAGTAATCTAATCGCAGAGGCTAAGGCACTAAAAATTACGAAAAATGCCAAGGGAAGAAAAATTTTTGCTTGAATTAAAACGCATGTTTCAGTTATTAAAACTTTTAATTAATATAAGGTTCTTTTATTATAACGTTTTTTCGTATTTTGTCGTCCTATTAATACAGTTATTACATTGAATCTAACATGATTTTAGTTAGCTTTGAAATATTGACAAATGATTATCAATTCTAATTTCACAAAAAAATATCTGATGTGGACAACACATGACTTCCTTGTACGCTTGTTACACTATACATATTTTGTTAATAATTAAAATATGTAAGTATTATAAGAGACCCAATCTTAAAATTGCACGTATTTGACATAATTTGATATTGACATTAAATTCTTTATTTTTTTGTTATTTCTTGCCCTAATTCATAGCAAATTTAATTACAGAAACCAAAAAGTACATAATGTTTAAATTTACATATCTCGCTTATACAAAGAACTAATTTAATTTCATACTTGAAGTTTTCGACGCAAAATTCAATTCTCTAAAACTTTTATTTGTAGCATTTATTGTTAAATTCAAAATAACACCATTTTTTTCAAGAAAAACAGATAATAGCTACAAGTAAAGTATCACTTCCGGTTAGTCTATTTTAACCAAAGTCTATTATGTTATATCCATTGATATAAAAGTATTATATACCAAATTTGAAAAGTTTTGGATTATATTTTAATATAGTTTTCCATTAAAATCTATTATAGGTTTCAAGTAAAGTACCACTTCCTGGTATACCATTTTAACTAAAATCTATTATGTTATTTTCATTGATATAAAAGTATTATATACCAAATTTGAAAAGTTTTGGATTATATTTTAATATAGTTTTTTTATTAAAATTTACTATAGGCTTCAAGTAAAGTACCACTTCCGGGTGGACCATTTTTACTAAAATCTATTATGTTATTCCCATTGATATAGAAGTCTTATATACTAAATTTGAAAAGTTTTGGATTCTATTTTAATATAGTTTTCCATTAAAATCAAATATGGGCTTCAAGTAAAGTACCACTTCTGAAAGTTATGCAATGACCAAAAAGGGAGGTGCACAACTAGATGTTATAACAGTCCTATATACAAAATTTTAACTTTCTACGGCTTCCCGTTTTTCAGTTATGCGAGATACGTACGTACGTACGTACGTACGTACAGACGTCACGACGAAATTAGTCAAAATGGATTCAGGGATGCTCAAAATGGATATTTCCGTTGAAATCTGGAAACCGAATTTTTTCGCGATTACAATACTTCCTTTACATCGTACAAGGAAGTAAAAACGGCGAAAATCAAAATACTTGTAGTTTATTCAATTAACTCTTTTTTATCTGTTTTAATAACTGAAACATGCGTTTAATTCAAGCAAAAATTTTTCTTCCCTTGGCATTTTTTCGTACAATCAACAATAATTTTTTTTCCTCTTGTAAACTCAATCCGGAGACAACTGTATATATAGTTTCACCCTGCTTGTGTAGGTTATACAAACACGAGGGGCAGCAATAAAAATTTATTTTTGAAAATAGGCCCTTTGTTTTTGAATGCAAGTATTACATCGTTTAAATAGTCACAGAGGACTAAATTTGGACTATAAGGCGGATGGTCAATTTCTACGAAGCCACGGCAGATTTTGAAAGTCTTGACGTGTGGGTTGTCGTGGAGCAACAGGGCGCATTGCGTGACACACAAACTAACAGATATTAGAACTAATATTGCTGCAATTGTTTTGTATATTGTCACACACGTTACCAAGGCACACGTAATTAGAAAACAATACTGGGTGTTATGTAAGTAAGTGTTCGGCGCTTAACCCATAGTAGAACTGACCCCAAATATAGTAAATCTGGCAATAATTTTTGTTTAACATACTTTCTACAAGAACTAAAAGCCTTTAAAGCTAACCAATCACGTCATAGTTCAAAACTTTATAAAAAAGTAAAAATCAATGTGTTCTCTGGAAGAAATGTGATACCTGTTACAAATGACATATAAAATCATTGACGTCTATTTGGAAATAACTCTCTATACCGTCTTATGGCAGTACGACTATTTTGTAATGTCTCACCATAAACCATATGCATGTCAGCATACTCTTTGTTGGTGAAGGTAAATGGCATTTTGTGAATATCAAAAAAACAGAATATAAATTGTACGTCTATGCAAAAAAAACATTTAACGTCAGATTGACAGTCAATATTTTTTCCAGAGAACACAGTGATTTTTACTTTTTTAAAAAGTTTTGAACTATGACGCGATTGGTCAGTTTTAAAGGCCTCTAGTTCTTGAAGAAAGTATGTTAAACAAAAATTATTGCCAGATTTACTATCAATGGGGTCAGTTCTACCATGGATTAAGCGTTGAATACTTACTTACATAACACCCTGTATAATGAAAAACTACATTAAATTTGAAAACTGCCTAGTCCGAGAATACAAAAACGACCCCTCGCATGTGCATTATAATGCACATTTATATTAGAGAAATAAAAGCATGTCGTAACAATTCTATACCTATAAAAATTCTTTCATAGTAAAACAAAGTTTAACTCTTCATGTGGTGCACGTGTTCGTAGGCGTTATATTCCCATAACCCACCATTTTACACTTACAATAAATTTTTATTCCCCCTATATTTCGAGCAAACCCACAAGCTGTGGTAACCTGATATTTTACAATAAACAATTGAAAAAGCAATTAAAATTGATGTAGCAGCTTCACTGTTACAATCTGAACACAGCACATGGGCGTTCGTGTCATGGTGTCATAATCTGCGACGCGGCTATGAATTCACACAGTGATGGCCAAACTTTTTCATTACGGCGATGATATAATCCATCAATCATCTTAATGTTTTACTCGATATTGAAACAAATTCAGAAATATAAAAAAATTACGCTACTGGGCAAAATATTTACCAGATTTTTACCTCTCGCACAATTTAGGGCCTCTACAGTCCAATTTTAACATTTTTACAATGATGTATGTGTGTGTATGGATGTGTGTGTGTGTGTGTGCGTGTGTGTGTATGTGTGGGTGTTGGAACTAACAAAAACTATAAAACTTAAGTCCTGTTTAACTATGAATTCCTCAATCAAACATTCATGGAAAGAGCTGAAGCTGAAAAGGTTTTGATAACAATGGGCTACTTGCGTACCTTTATTTTATTTAATATTTTTCGAGAGAAGCTAAAAACTTGCTACCCATATTTTTTTTTGGCAAAATTTTTATTAATTAGCCAGAAAAAATAATGAAATTTGATTATTTGAATTCCCGCCATGTATGACGTAGAATTACGCCGCACCAATGAATAGTCGTAAAGTCACAGCGTGGTGCCGTCCCATAGTAATGTTATGTTTGTGCGGGTAATGCAGATCACTTGTTTGACGTTCCAATAATAGTTTGTAGGTTAGTATTTTAGTTTATCTTTTTGGTATCGATATTTTAAATTACAAGTAACTACCTATGTGTTTATTTATTAAGTAATTAATGTATATGAGAGACCAGGGCCTTGTTTCTTAAAAAGTCTTGTAATATAAGTGTGTACACTTGTAGAATTTTAATTTTCACAAATATTTGTTTCTCAAAACTACACTTGTGAGATACAAGTCACAAGTGCAAGTCTATTTTATACAAGTGTTTTTTACAAGTGTAATTATCGTTCTGTTTCTCAAAATATATTTTACAAGTAATGTCTTGTGAAATACATGGAAATTTTTAGTAGTCTCAAGCAACCCTATCATACAATTCTAATAGTGTAGAAAATATTTATTTACAATTGAAAAAGTGTACAAGTTGTCTGGTAAAGCTCGGAATTAAAAGTGATGTTGTTTATTATCTTGATTTATTTTATTATTATTTTTTAAATAATAAATTACAATAATAATTGTAGATAAATATTGGGAAGCAATGTGGTCAAGCGAGACTAGTGATGAAAACGAAATTGTTGTGCTATGAAGAACTAAAATATTTAGGAGGAGGATTGATTATGGCCATAAGGAGAGGCTATAAAATAGGAATGGCCCATTGGCTGATTTTAAACAATAAGAATATCACGAATTATTTAATATTTGTGAGCTAAACATTTAAAAAAGCATTGCAGCAATGATAAAACTTGATTACAACAATGCATAAACTTGAGTACAACAATGATTATACTTGATTACAACAATAAACTTGGTTATAACAATGATTGAAATTGATCAGATTTCTGTTTGTATATACGAGTATATGTATGTACGGCCCGAATTTATTCTTGTGTCTAGGGTCCAAAAATTGTTATCGCGACCCTGCGTAGAAATAGATCATGACATTATGATATGAGAAAACTTAGCAATGTTGCTCGTTTTATGTTTGGCCAGAAGGTTAGCCTTATAATAAACACACAAATTAAATCAATTGTGATCACTTGTGAAAATAAACTACACGTGTAAAAAAGTTACTAGACTTGTAAATTTCTTTCTGAAACAGAATTTACATGTCCTTGTGAAAAATTTACTAGTAACTTGTAACTTGTTAACTTGTAGACTTGTATTTCTGAGAAACAGGGCCCAGAGAGAGAGAAAAATGAACTCATGTCAAATTCAAATTAAAACTTTCTCACACGCCATGCCATCTATTGATAACATTCTTAAACATGCTTCCCCTCCCCCAGTTCAATATAAAGACGTCACAGAAAATTTTCTTTCTTAATTTAGTAAAAAACAAATAATTATTTTAAAATAAAATTTATATTTTTATATATGTTCTCAATATAACATTACGTATATAGTGACAGAAATCGGATTTTCAGTACCACGCAAGTAGCCCATTGGACAACCGGAAAAAGTAGTTTCTTGAAAAAATCTTCTAAATATTATGTTTTGAATATTTGTGTTATTACTAATATGTAATGAAGAACATAAAATTCTATATCTGACAAATTAAATAAAATTATTAGGTATATTTTCTATAAATTTAGAGGTAAAGATAATATAATATATAGGATAATCGGATGTAATAAATCGCGCACGCTAAACTAAAACAAGGATACCAGTTGAAAATTCAAATGTTTGTATATCGTAGTTTGTAAATGACAAATAAATGTCATTGTCAAAAATCAACAGTTTTAGTGATATTCTCAAAGCTTTTTCTGGGAAGTACATTTAGTGTTTCTTATTGTTTTATTTATTAAATATTTGAAATTATAGGCAAAATGCACATATTCATCAGAAATATTACAAATCTGGTTAATGAATTGGAAGAATTTCTGACAATCAGGAAGATCCTCATCCTCATACAATGAAAAATAGATGTAATTAGAATTATATGTGTGCAGAAGACATGTTAAATACAATAAAAAACAATATTTGGGTAAAGTTCTGTAATATTTTGTTATAAAACGATAGTTTCGATAGCAAAGTACAATACAATACTTATATAACATAAAATGGAAATGGCGAGAGGTCTTGTGCTGACCACAACAGACAGGGCCGGCTCGTGGTATTTTAGCACCCCTGTGCAAAATTTTATTATGCCCCCCCCCCCCCCCATCCCTCTTTAACAACCCAAAAAATGAAATTGTTTGAAACGTTTATACGTATATACACAAATAAAAAAAAGTTAAATACAAAAGTTGTTTAATACAACCTGATCTATAATTTAGCATAAACATTTTTTTCCAAGGCCTACCATTTTTTTGGAAAAATATTTATCTTTAATTTTTTAAATGGAACACTCTGTATATTTTGACAGAATAAGATTCTTAATAAATTTCTCTTTACAATGATGTGTAACAAGTAAGGATTTTCCTTTAAATTATTTCCTATAAAGCAAATAGAAATATGATAAAAGAAGGCTATGATATTCTATTGTTTATACCTGTAACTTGTGTCACACATGAACATTGGCTACGTAGGGGTTTTCCTTTGAATAAAATTATGTCTAATAAAGCAAGTAATAGAATTACTAGCATTGATGATTTACAAAATTATTAATACTTTTATTTAAAAATCAAGTAGCAAAATTTAATACAACATAATTTTATTATAAATTTTGATACAGGATAGCAGCCCGACGTTTATTATTATTTGATCTGTGGAAACAGCAAAGCATATCAACTTTTTCGCTATTACTATAACCGACATTCATTTCTCTTAGTTAAATAAGAATCTTAACACCTTTCTTACTATTATAATCAGTATTATTAAATCTGTGACAGATGTTACTGGTATAAACAATAGAATATCACAGCCTACTTTTATCGTATTTCTATTTGCTTTATTAGACATAATTTAAAGGTAAACCCTTACATGTTATACATCATTGTAAAGAGAAATTTATTTAGAATTTTATTCCGTAAAAATATACAGGGTATTCTATTTAAAAAATCAAAGTTAAATATTTTTCTGAAAAATTGGTACGCCTTGGAAAAAAATTGTTTATGCTAAATTATAGACCAGGTTGTATCAAATAACTTTTCTATATAACTTTTTCTTGTATCTTTAATATTTCAAAAGATATAAGCTGGACAATGAAAAATCAACCACCCTGTATATTATGGCAAAAATAAAACATTCTATAATATAAAAAAAATTAAAAAAAGAAATATCAGTTTGGTTAGGATACGACATGTTACGACGCATCTTGAATTAACTCTCTTTTCCTGGCCGGCCGCTAGCGCCTGCGTTCTGTGATGCGTATTACAAATTTAAGCGCGAAATACATGAAATAACAAAAATTTATATTAGAAAATTCATTTTATTTTTATTTTATACTAAAATTGGTAAAATCAGCTCTAAAAATATAAAACTGAGTTAAGATAGCACTATAATAGAGTTTTGCTTGCACCCCCTTCGGCCTTGCACCCCCGTGCTAGGCACGTGTTGCACAGTCGCACGAGCCGGCCCTGACAACAGATTTTTTTCTTCATATTTTCGATATGCAAACTTTCATGCAGTTTCCTCAATCTGATATACCTGGGAAGAGCTGAAAAGGTTTTGGTAACAATTGGACAACCGGAAGTAGTAGTTTCTCAGAAATTTTTTTCTAAATATAATTTTTTGGAAATTTTTGTTATTACAAATATTGAAGAACAAAATTCTCAATCTAATACACTTAAAATTTTTATTATATCTTGTATAGATTAAGAGATAAAGACACTATAATATATAGAATATTCTAATCGCAGAGGCACTAAGGAAACCACTTGACAAATGCAAATGTTTATAACATAGTTTGTAAATGACATATGTCAGTGTCAAAAATCAACAGTTTTAGTGACATTCTGATAGTTTTTTCTGGGACTTATTGTTTTATTAATTAAATATTTAAAATTATAAGTAAAATGTATATATCCATAAGAAATACCACCAATCTCGTTAATGAATTGGAAGAATCTGACTTCCTCGTACAATGAAAATGAAAAATAGATATAATTAGAATTGTATGTGTGCATAAAACATGTTAATTACAATGAAAAACAATATTTGGGTAAAGTTTTTTTTTTTATTATTATAAAACGACTATATAACGTAAAACGGAAATGGCGAGAGGTATTATACTGCCTACAACCAAGATGGTATAACAATATATTATTGCTCATTCATTAAAAGAATGTAAAATGTTTGCACCGCACAGATTCAACAAATAATTAAAAACAAAAACGCAACTGGACAAAGGACAAATAATTCTAAGCGGAAACAAATGAAAATAATCCCATTTTTAAAATAAAATGTTTTAAATCCGTAACTTCCATGTAGGACCCGAATATTTTTTAGAGATTAACCCAGCTTAAATTTTTAAATTCATACAAAATACCCGTTATGAACCTTTAAGCAACACTCTCTTTTAATCTAATTAGTAATCAATACATGATTTCCAATAATCTCATTAGGCATTCACTTCCCATATCCGGATAGCATCCACCTTATTGAATATTTATATTTGGCGCGCTGTGCAGCCGGTAAGACAGGTTCTTAACTGTGGCTGGACGGTGTTTCCGGCTTTTCTGCAGCGTCACTCAAGCCGGATCGCAAACGGCTACTTACAAATCATTTCCTATAACGAGGGGATCGAGATCCATTCTCACGAAGCTATGGGAAAGGACAGGAAATAATAGGGAAGGTTGGTAATAGTGATAATTTTATTAAGAGCTCACAGAAGATAGAAATTGTATCTCTTCGCGTCTATGATTCATCATAATGATAATAATAATTTGTAATGATGATAATAATAATATATATTAAAGTCTACTGTGCATATTTTTACATGTAATAACTCAGCTATAAATAGATATCGGAGAAATAAAGAATTAAATGGGTTATTACTATTTTTTACCCAATGCTAAGTATGCCACTTTATATAACTGTAAAGTTTTTTTATTATTTTACTTTATTTTAAAAATTAATTATCTGGATGAATAGTAAATTCTTTTCTTAAAATTTTCATACGAAAATAGTTTTGAATTAAATAATAGCTCTGTAAAATTTCTCAATTTGAACTACTTCGGTAGCTTAGTATTGGCAACTAAAGTCACTTGGCAACTGACTTTAAGCGATACGCTAGCTAGTGGCAAAAATTCGAACTCTAAGAGTTGAGATAGATTTGGCGCGCTATATATAAAACATTGTCGTATCTGAAAAAAATTAATATTATTTAATTATTTCTTGCTTTCTATTATAATAATTTGTGAAATTTGCCATCGTAGATCAGTTTTGCAGATAGTGTATTGTATGTATAATAATTAACTTATTGTATTAATTATTATATACAAATAATTGCATTCTAACCTTTAAAACAAGTTTGTTTTCGAAGTTTCGTTAATTTTTGCATAATTGTTCTTTATATTAAAATGAGTAATATTTACTGTTCTGTACCCCAATGCAAGTCGTAATTTAAAAAAACAAAATATGTAAGTTACCATTCTTTCATTCAAAAAAATAAAGATTATGTTATCATTGAGAACAAATTTTGTGATTATTTTACCAGATGTGTGTATACTGCAAGAGGTAAGTATATGTTCTTTTTTAAATGTTAATACAAATAAACGAAAATGTTTTAAAAAAACTGCTGTACCTTCCAAAAATTTGTCCACTTTAAAGCATGAAGACAAACCTTCCACTAGCAGTAGTCGAAATTCTCGATTATTTGCAAGAAATTATAGAAAAAATAAAACTAATATTTATCATGTTGAAAATGTATTGCATTCTTAAGCAGAGTTTGTTGCTGCCGAAGCTTTATTAGTTTAAAAAACACGAAGAAAACACAAAAACACTCCTACAAAGATTATAGTTATCATATGGTTATCTCAACTCCGTGAGTTCGAGTAAATTCCGCTTTGGCGCTGCGAGCTTAAAGTCAGTTGCCAATTAGCTTTATTTAGCAACGCAAGCAACAAATTTCACGCTTATTTGTCAAATATAATGGCGCGAAATACAAATTATACCTACATGAAATTAACTTATAGTGTTTTTATTTCTTTATCTGGTGTGTGATTGTCAACCACATGTCAAAAAGGCTTTGAGAATATAATGATGGATGTTTAAAATGTTATTAAATTTGAAATATTTTGTTATACTTATACTTAATATCAAAATTAATTCCGTTATCTGCAAATATTAAATTTATTTTCCATAACTTCGTAGACCAAGAAACGAGCAAATCTTTCAGGGAACTAAGCAACAAGTCTCGTTGGGTTACCTAGCATTTTCTTACTTCATTGAATGCACTTATTATTTATTGTAAAAGAATAATATAGATGAATCTTTTGTAGTGGAAACAAGCATATAATCATACGACGTATTATTTTTAATTATGAAATTAATGGATTAAAATTGTAAAGATTATATTTTTATGTTAACCCGTAAGAAGTGTTTGACCGCCTTCAACTTCACATACAGTTGTTGATTTATTTGATGAAACATTTGATATAAAGATATAATACAATTAGTTTTAAAAGTCAAGTTAGTAATTTGTACAATAATAGAAGTAAAAATCTCTATTTGTAAGAGAGATACCATGATGAATAATTGAAATGTATATTTAAGTACAATAAAGTAGTCAGCCTACCCCCTACCCTTTACACGTAACGTCACATACGGTTCTTACGGGTAATATGGTTCTTATGGGTCATGGGTGAAAAATCGACTGCTACCCGTATCGCATTTGGTTCGAGAAGTGGGTTATTTACTTTTAACTAAATACCCAGTTCTAAGTCCTAGCCCTAATTAGAATAGATTCTGTTCTAGTCTTTACTTCTACCTAATATGGCGAATCACAATTTATACATACATACATACATACATACATACATACATACATACATACATACATACATACATACATACATACATACATACATACATACATAAAATCACGCGAATCCCACTTAGCAAAAACCCGAAAACAATATGAACAATAGGAAAAGGGATAAGAGCTGACTCACTTCACTCTTTAACAACATTCTTCTTTCGCCGTATCTACATACATAAGAACAATTTATTATCTAAAGTAATAATTACCAACCTATGTAAAATGATTGAAGAGCCAAAAAATTCGATTTTAGAATCGATATTAATATTACCAGTTCTAGAAATCGATATTTGGTTTGTTTTGGTCTCACATCCGAGAACCGATTAGTTTGGGTTCCAGAATCGAGATTTTTTTTCGTTTCGATTCCAGAATTGAGCCGAGATTCAATTAATTTTGGTTCTACAATCGTGATTTTGTCTCTGAACCAAAAAACCGGTTAGTTTCGGTGTAATCTTCTAGAACCGGAATTTTTAAAATGGTAAGAATATTTATGTCAGAAATAGTTACATAGGTAAATCGATCGTGTCCGGCAGAATACTTTTTAAACTACTTGAAAACAAAACTAGTAATTACATCTACTTAATTTAAAAACTTGTCTTAATATCGCATTATGAACTCAATATTTGAAGCCTTGCGGTGCGATTCTGTAATTTTCTTTGGGCCCAATTCTCAATTTTCACTATTGTGATATGATATGAAATGATAAATTTATATCATATCACTTGTCAGTGTCATAATATTATTTGTTAAATGTCAGTAAACACATTCACCAAATTCGTAATTTCTTATTATGCGCAACCAATATTGTTAACTTATGGTAAATGACTTATCGTCATCATTACCGATGTCTACATGTGTTGTAGATACTGGCACACCCAGAAATGGGTAATATGCCGTGATGATATATTTATTTATTTATTTTATGGTAAATATGTACAATATCGCACTTCCTTCCTTCTTCAAGTGATAAAGTGAATATCACTTCAGTGAAAATTGAGAATTGGGTCCTATACCAATATAGAACTGAAACTCTCAACAAAAGCGCATCATTTTTTAATGTCAAAGATAATAAATTATTATTGATTTTTGGAGAAGAAAATAAAGTAATCAGAAACTGCAGTCAGTACGCTTTTATTTATTTATAAAAGTATAAAATTGTTACATTCTTTCTGGTCCGTTACATTATATATTTATATAAAACAAAATTTGTTTTTCATCAATATTATAACTTGTATTTCACATATTGTATTTCGATGTTTGTTAACAGTAGTTACAAATATCTTCATCATTGTTTATGACTTGATTTAACCCTGAAGAAGACCATTGTAATGGTCGAAACGTAGATTTTAAATCAAATAAAAGCGTACTGACTGCAGTTTCCGATTACTTTATTTTCTTCGCCACACATCAATCTCCAGTCGATCGTTACTCCAAATTATTTATTTTGTTCACTTTCACATTTCTATAACGATACAGAAAATTACAGAACCGTGCCATTAGTGCACTGTACTAATAAAAATATCTACATTATCTTACAAAATAAGCATCTGTATTCCTTTCTCAAATGAATTTCAAGTAGAAACCCATCTCCTGCTCTTATTTTATTCCCGTGGTAATTACTACTGCATGTTGATGCATCCACCTACAGTCTCAGTATGTTGCATCGTGCTTTGCGCCCATTACCTACTCCCAAGCGGCCAGCTAGACTCAAGCACCGAGCACCTTATTGCGACATTGCACGGGAGCTGCAAAAACTATTACATATAACCATCAGCGCAAAATGTTCATGCTCTCCACGAGATAGCTATAGGTACTGTCTACTTAAGACAAAGAGTAGAAGATGCTTAATAAAAGGAAAGGGAGATTATATTAAGAGAATAGGGACATTGATTGTAAGTTAAAAAATATGTTGTGGCCAGCACAAGACCTCTAGCCATTTTCATGTTAGGCCATACAGGGTGTTATGTAAGTAACTGATCAACGCTTAACCCATTGTAGAACTGATCCCAAAGATAGTAAATCTAGAAATAATTTTTGTTTAACATACTTTCTACAAGAACTACAGGCCTTTAAAACTGACCAATCACGTCATAGTTCAAAACTTTATAAAAAAAGTAAAAATCAATGTGTTCTCTGGAAAAAATATTGATTGATCTGACGTTAAATGTTTTTTTGCATTGACGTAGAATTTATATTCTGTTTTTTTGATATTCTCAAAATGCCATTTACCTTCACCAACCAAAAATATGCAGACATGCATATGATTTATGACGAGTCGTGCTGCTGTAAGACGGTACAGAGAGTTATTTCCAAATAGACGTCAATGATTTTATATGTCATTTGTGACAGGTATCACATTTTTTCCAGAGAACACATTTATTTTTACATTTTTATAAAGTTTTGAACTATGACGTGATTGGTCAGTTTTAAAGGCCTCTAGTTCTTGTAGAAAGTATGTTAAATAAAAATTATTGCCAGATTTACTATTTATGGGGTCAGTTCTACTATGGGTTAAGCGTCGAGCACTTACTTACATAACACCCTGTATAAGTATAGGGTGTAAATCGAAAAGTGAGACACAGGCTTTTAACATGGAAAATCAATTTTTATGCGCAAAAGTTATCTAATTATTCTATGCAAAAATGCTTCAAGTAAAAGTTATAGAGATTTAAATTATGCATCTAAGTCATGTGAAACTATTATTCTAGTTCTTCATAATAAAGTAAAAATTAATTATAAAGTTATAGTTTTTATGAGCTTTTAGTCTAGGCAGCCATGGATTTATGACAAAAAATAAACAAATGCCTTATTTTTAACTGTCATTTATAACTAAATTTGGATTAGGGCAGCAAATTAACATAAAACACAAAAAAGTTAAATGCTTTAGTTCTAATTGACAATTAAAAACACTGCAATTTATTTTTTGTCATAAATCCGTGGCTGCCTAGACTAAAAGTTCATAAAAACTGTAGCTTTATAATTACTTTTTTCGTTTATTCGAATAGCTAGAATAATTGTTTCTCATGATTATTATTATTATTATTATTATTATTATTATTATCTATTAATTTTATTTGAAGTATTTTTGCATAAAATAATTAAGTAACGGCTGCACTAAGAAAAATTCACTTCGCATGTTAAACGGCTATGTCTCACTTTTCGATTTACACCCAGTACATTGTATTTATTAATTGCTATAAATCAAAATAATTTCGGATTTTAGTATTAGATATTATATAATACTTTGAAATTATGTGCACAAACTAAACCAGTAAAATTTAAATGATATCTAGTGAATATTTTCAGCATAAACAATACACCGGTAAAATGATATTCCAATTGAGCAACTTTTGTCTAAATTAATCTATTTCTTATAACTTATACTCTGTACCCTATAGTATAGAACAGTAATAAGTCCATTTTCGGAAAATTAGTTTTTCCCACGAATAAACATAACACACCACATTACGTCCTGTTTAAAGCAGTAATTTCAAAATAAATGAAAAAAGTATTTGGTCAATTTAAACAAATTGCAGTATCTATAGAGTACCCAATTTTGAATAATATTTAACAAAAGAAATTAAATTTGAAAGATTATGCATTATTATAATTTATAATAATAATTGATAAAAAATTCGAAATTGAAAATTGAAATCTATTTCAAAAATTATTATAATGCTTTTTGTAAAATATTAGTTATCTCAATACCTTATTATTAAAATGATCGGTACCGAATTCAATTACATTCGGTAAAAACATACCATCGTTACTGAAGTCTGCGTCGAATAAAATTAAAATAAAACACTTGGCATTGGGTAAATATCCGTGATGATATATTTATAGCATTATATTTATATATTTGATATAGGCCTCTGTTTTATTAAATTCTCTTGAGTTCCCAGAAAACGAAATCTCTGCTTATTGGTAAGATTTTTCATTTCCTTGTTAATTTCGCTTCCGTTTCATGTCAGAGAGCAGAAGTAATTTGATTCTCATCGAAGTCATCATATTTACATTTCCTCCGTTTTTCTAGAGGCATCTCTCCTCTTGAGTAAATAATTTATGCGTGTAGAGAGGTTCACGCACAACTGGCTCTCGAGAGCGATTTGATTAAGCCATTCACCGGTAAACGCAATATACCAAACCCTCACAAATTTATTTCCTCAGACGAAATTCAATTTGTACAGTATTTTTAACATAATGATTTTGAATCAGTAAACAAATATAACATAAATTTTCATTCATTTGTAATAAATAAGTGTATTTTATTTTGGTTCACAATGGGGGCATTTACCATAAATGAATTTAGTGTTTATATTAATAAAATTCATTAGTTCACATTTAAATAATGATAGAAAATACTAGAAATCCATTCAAATAAATTTTTTAATATATTTAATTAATTTCTGAAAACTGTTATTTTTGCCTTCTATACAATGTCCTTGAAAGCTGTGACGTCCCAATCATAAACATTAGAAAGAGACGGAAGAGAGAGATAGCATGATTAGTTTTGACGTTTGGGAGACAAGTGTTCAGTAACTCCGCTGTAAAAGAGAGGTTAGTTTATTTATTTTGAAGAAATAGAACTGTGCACTTCTCGCCAGTGTTTTATAAGGTCTGCAATATGTAATTGTTTTGTACCTGGTTGTTTTAATAAGTCTAAGGATTCATTTCGACACGATTTCAAGCAAACATGTTAATATGTAGTTGATTAATGTCATTCCGTGAATTCTACGTCATCAGAAACGAATTCTAGTAAAATTCTAGTAAAAGATACAACTTTAAAAAATTAATTTCTCTGTGTATACAAATAATTTTTAAATCGGACAAAGACCAAATACTATATATGAAGTTTAAGTTTCAGAATAAATGACCCCATTACCTATTAAGTAGTGATTCTGGCGAGACGAGATATTTCTCGATTCTCGTCTCGTCTCGTACTCGAGTTTTCTCGTCTCCACGAGACGAGACAGAAATTTAAAAAATATTTTACGAGACGAGATATATTTGCCGAGATCTCGATTCTCGAAAACTGTTTCGAGATTTCTCGGTTGTTAATTTTTTCATAAGTTATATTTGCATTCGTGTGAAATTTAACATATTTTTAGAGATATCTGTCTCTATTTAGCTATGGCATTTTTGAACAAAAAGACAATAAACTTTTTGACATTTTATCTATCAGAATTTGTTAAGCGTGCATTACGATGAAGTTCTTCTTTTCCAGTGACTTGAAACGTTTTCTCTCTTGCACAATGACTTGAGTGCAAGAGAGACAAATGAATAGACTTTTAACGAAAAACTTTTTAAAAAAAATTGGAACATGCGCTACTTTTTCTTAAGTCTCTACAAATTTTAACTGTCAAGTAACTGCCAAATGTCATTTGTGTTTATATTTTTGATGTATACAAGTAGTGTTATAAGTGATCGATATTAAACTGAAAAATGGCAAAATGGGATAGAGAAGTAACTGAAATCTTAATGTCAGTATAACTTAAATTTTGATATTTGGATATTTTAATTCAAGCAAAACTTGTAAGGTCACTTATAAAGACACTTTTCAAGTCACTTGAAAATAACAACTTCATCGTGTACCTAATCCAGGCTTTAGCTAAGATTTTTAGCGTTATTTTCTTTTTAATGTTTTATAACAGATTAGGAAATGATAGATAAATATTAAATTAATAAAATTATAACATAATAAAATTTATTTTAGGTTATATCAAATATTGACAGATAAAACGACAAATTTTTTGTTCAAATTACTATTAATACAAAATTATATAAATTTAATAATTAGTTTATGGGGACCAAAATATACATATTAAATTTCCGTCGAGAAATCTCGACGAGAATCTCGGCCGAGACGAGACTCTATTAAACGAAACGAGAAAAATTTCGAGACGAGACATAATTTTATGAATTTGAAACGAGACAAGACGAGACAATGAATTTCTCGTCTCGTCTCGTCTTGACCGATTCACTACTATTAAGCATTATTTTTAACTAAGGGTATATTCCAAAAATAAAATATAATAACCAAAACCATGGTTTCGGTTACCGACTGGTTCTAATCACGTGACTATTATTATTGAAACAGTTCGGTTTCATTCGCGGGTGATTCGCGGAAACTCTAAAATTTTCTTTCATAACATTACGTCTGTCGTCTTTTATAATCCTAAATTATGGAGTGGAAAATTAAAATATGTACAATATAAACCGTAGAAAATAGATGCAAACATCAAAGGGTCAATAAATAGTATCTAACCACACTAACCTATAAAATCTGACATCTTATGAAAAAGGACAGAAGATGTAACCGGCAAAACCGAGGAAAAATCATGGTTGTGTTGATGCGCTTCGGTTGCAACCATTTTAACCGGAACCATGTTTCATAAATGTACAATTTTTACCATTTGATATTATTGGAACACTTTCGGTTAACCACGGTTAAAATTTGTTATTTTTGGAATATACCCTAAGTGTATTTTATTTAGGTTCCCATTTACCTACTATAAGCATTGTTTTTAACATATAAACAAAATCACTGGTTTCAGTCGATTTATTAAAATAATTATTTAGTTCGACGTTTCGGCCGTACTGCGGCCTTCATCAGGGAATGCTACAATTTTATACATTTAGTAAACACAATACACTAATTAAACTAATATAATAGTCAAAAGTTAAAATTGAAATACATATATGTAACATGAACAATTAGTAGAGAACATCGTCAATAGAATAAAAAATAAATAAATAAATAAATAATTGTAGTTCAAATTCACAATATGTTAAACAGTCAAACTTTAAAACTACAATGAAAGTCAACGAACTTAAATCTAACGTATCAAGTTCTGACATTGTTGGATTTCGTTTTGGCGATAACTGCTAATCAGGATTATTTTTTCAAAAAAACCCTGTTTACGTGTGCTGCTGTCTTCGAAACGTTTTAAGTAAGAAGTAGAATATTGAATTGTCATGTCAACAACTGTCATTATGTGATGTTTTGATAAATGACACT
The DNA here is from genome assembly GCA_943142095.1 of Ophonus ardosiacus. NCBI lineage: Eukaryota > Metazoa > Arthropoda > Insecta > Coleoptera > Carabidae > Ophonus > Ophonus ardosiacus. Next base: position 7,933,607 of record OW964830.1, on the reverse strand, counting down.
TAGAATTTCAATATCAGTTCTTTTATTTATACTATTTTTGTTTTTGTTTATCTCTATCTCTAACCACTACAGTTTAAAATTAACTAGTATGTTTTTATAAAGAAAATAACTGCCAAAGAATAAGCAAAAACTTATTTATCTTTAAATATAGGTCGGTAAATAAATTTTACTCTTTTTCGAATTGTAATAAAGTAAATAGCCGTTTTTATCATTTGCCCCTATTTTCACACTCTTTATTAATTCTTATTGTTGCAAAACAAAATAAGACTAATTACTATTTTATTATTGCCACTGTTTATCATCGAATTCTTTGCTTCCTACTTTTGAAATAACAAATAATAATATAAGAATTAATTTTTATGAATTATTCGACCTATTTTCTCAAATCGACACACATAGATATCGTATTGTTTATTGTGTTTAATAATAATGTTAGTTGATTGATTACAAAAATATTTAAATACTAAGTTAAAACATTCAAAACTTAAAAAGACTAATTTTACCAAGAAAAGAAATGTCTCACAATACCTATCTGTTTAACGATCTTGAGAGTTGAGGACAATAACTTCATAAAAAGTTCAGATATTTATTTAAAATAGCATTTTTCATCTGTCTGTAAATAATTTACGACCCAATGTTGAGAGACGTTATTAAAAATTGAATTTTACATTTTTGTACGAATGTTATTTTTATGTAGGTATCTTCCATCTTTGCAATCTCTTCAACGTGCGTTTTTCCTAGACAATGAAATGAAGTAGAATCTGATGTATAGCATGAGTTGATGATGTCAGTAACCGATGAAGTAAAACCAGTATCTATTCAGGAGAGCTGTAACCTCTAGGTATGATAACTGCCATCACTTACTGCAATTACAAACATGGCGAACGCATCACTTACTGCGCCGTTTCTAACAGCTGGCGAGGCAAGCCACACTTGCACACGAGAAAAACTACTGTTACCATTCCAAGAATCCAGCTACATCGAGGAAATATTTAATTGGGACAGATAAACACTAGTAGCAGAAACCGCAATTTCGATAAACATTATTTACTCATTTTGCTGCAGAACTTCAGATTCTTATATATCGAAATTTATATTTTCACATGTGAGGAAGAGGATAAAAAACTAAACTAAATTTTTTCTAACTTATTCTATTCTCTATCCTAATAATTAATTTTAAAATAGAAGACAATCAAAATTGTTAATACAGAAAAAAAATCAATTAATCTTCATTAACAAAGGTAAAACCAAGAGATGGATTAGCAACACAAAATATAAATAAAACCTGACGTACCCCTATGGGGTCCCGTGGCCGCGTGCCTGAGTGTCTGGTCGCGAACCTGGGGGAACCGGGTTCGATCCCGACAGACGCCAAATATTTCCAATTTTAAATAGCACAAAAGTGACCTCTGTGACTCTCCACAACAGCTATGAGTGCCCGTGAGGTAACGCCTGGTAAGCGCCCACACGGTAAAATATATCGTCATCATTACCGATGTCTACATGTGTTGTAGATACTGGCACACCCAGAAATGGGTATTATGCCGTGATGATATATTTATTTATTTATTTTACGTACACTTTACAGGTCGTAGTATCAACGTAACAAAAAAATGAGCTCACACGAAAACAAATAAAGCTCGAAATTCAAAAATGCTAGTAATATTTTGACCAAACCGAGTATTTTTTTAAAATTGAAATTATATAGAACGCTTGTTTTGCTTTACCCTCTTGAGATATGACAAGTTTCATAAGGCAAACTGTTAACAGGCCTTATAAAACATGTTTTTCATACTATTTTTTCTATTGAAGTAATTTTATAATTCTATTAGATTTTTTACCTTCCGCCACCTTTAGGTAAAGAAGGTATTGTCTTTGGTCGTTGGTGAGTTTATTGAATAACCACGTTTCAGAGTCCCTAGAATACGAATTTACTATTTTTAAGATGATGTCTGTATATATGTGTGTGTATGTGTGTGTATGTGTGTGTGTGTGTGTGTGTATGTGTCCATGTGTGACAATTTTTTCTCCCCAAAAGTCAATATGCCCCACATTTAGATAAAAACTTCAAAATTATCGAAATTCTAATTGTATGTATCACGATACTTCTCAATGCGCCGATTCCAAATTTGAAACCGCAGGTCGATATCTTGTTTCGTTCTCGAGATATTTAGATTTAAACTTTTGCTCAAGGCTGCCCATTTTTGGGCATTAACCCAAAAATGGGTATAGATATGAATTTGGCGACATCACTATTGGATTCTACGGACAAAAATACTTATGTATAGCAATTTTTATCATTTTTGTCCAACCGGTTCATTTTTTATGAATAAATGCTTGAAAACCCCTGAAAATTGCCAAAATCTGAAAAAATCGTAAGGGGTACACCTTAGATTTTTGCGATTTTTGATCATTTACAGTTAATTTGCTTTAGAGATTGTATGCGGAATTTAAAAATTCTGAAAATTGGTGTACTTATGTAATTTTGCCCGTAGAATCGAATGGTGTTGTCGCCAAATTCATATCTCGACCCATTTTTGGGTTATTACCCAAAAATGAGCAGTTTTGGGCAAAACTTTGAATCTAAATATCTCGAGAACGAAAAGAGATATCAACCTGCGGTTTCAAAATCAGCGCATTGAAAAGATACATGAAAATTAGATTTTTGAAAATTTTGAAGTTTTTATCTAAATGTGGGGTATATTGACTTTTGGGGCAATAATTCAAAAATGGGTAGAGATATAAACTTGATAGTAATATTATTTGATTGTAAAATGAATGTTACGTAAGTGTACCCATTTTTAGAATATTTATATATGAGTATAAGTATGTAATGTATATTCATGTGATAAATTTATTGGATTTATAGAATATTTTCCAAGGAACTTTCTGTATGGAATTTGTAAAAAAATGTATTATGTCCGTGCTACAATTTTACTGGATATATAGAATCTTTTTCAATGAACTTTTGGTATGGGATTTGTACATAATACATCAAATTAACGTAAGGGCTTGTGCTGGCCACAACAGATTTTTTTGAAATGTGTTGGTGTTTATGTTGGTAGCACGTCCTGCTAAAAAATTAACTTTATAGATAAAAATTCATTGTTGACTGACAGCAATTAGAGGTTATATAGCATTCATCTGTCAGTTTTAAAATAATCATTCAACATCTAGAAAATAAAAAGCGCCAAAAAGAGTGCCTTTATAGATCTTCTTAACGACGTGTTTTCATTGCGTTTATAGACTCATAAAGACACAAAATAGAAAAATAACCCTCTTTCCGATATTTTTATCTCTGGTTAAACTGCCGGTTAACTTATCTGTCGGTTAAAATAACAATGTGACATCGAAAATTTGACATATGTGTAATTTTTACAAGTTATGCTATAATATCGATGACGTGTTTTTCTTTTAAGTGACAGTTAAAGTAACAAGCTGTGTAACCGGAGATTAAAACACCAGGGCTAAGTATGAAATTGATGGAAGGTTATGTGCTGCGCACATTAGACTTTTTTTTATCAATATATGTTGAATAAAATTTTCACCAAATACCAAAAATTAACCATTAGAAAATACATTGCTCGTAAGGTAAGGTCTGACCCAACGTCTTCGATTATTACAATAGTCTGGGTTAAATATGTTGACTTAGCATTGAATAATTATGGTTAATAACATATTTTTATTTATATTTATAAATAAAGATTCGAAATAGGTCCAAAAGAGTAAGAAGAAATATTTGTGCTAGGTAACTCAATCAAATATACAAAAAACGCCTTTAGTTTATAAGGGTAGCGTTCTAATCCCAAAAAGAATCAGAGACAAAAGAAACTCATATCCAACCCTCTTAAAAAATGTAATGGCGACAATTTGCTCTCGCCCTAATGATTATACGAGCATGCGCAGTACTTGTCTGATTAGCAACTGTTTACCGCATTGCGTTGTTTAACCCCCGCCCTCCGCGATCCAATTTTCACATAATCCTTCTCATTTATTTATAATCTTTACGATGGATATTACGTGTGAAATAACACCCAAGGAAAATTTATCTTGTAATATCTGTCAGGAGATTAAAATTTTGTTACAGCACACAGCACGTGCAAAGAAAGGTATTAAATATTTATATTCAATTTCCCAGAACAACTCTTCTACGTTTTGTATAAATTAAAATGCAGATTACACGGGTATCCAAACAGTATGCACCACAAGAGAATATAATATAAAGACAAAATCGATATTTAAATTTTATTATATAATCTTGGTGTATTTTATAATTAAGAATTCCACTCAAATATAAGTGTACCTAATGTGTAATATGTAAACATCTAATATGGGAAATTAATTTTTTCTCCACATTTTAATTGTTGTTTAAAAATTATATTTCACGTTGCAATTATTGAAAATAAAAAATTCAGTTTAACCTTAAAAAAGCGCTATCATTTTACACAGATATTTATGTCATTTGAAAAGGTATGAGCTATCACCAATTAAATCGGTGTTGAATTTCATAATTAATATGGTTTGTACTCAAAATAATGGACCTGTCACCAAAATGAAGTCACTAAACAGTACCAAAACGATTCCTTAAAAATTATTGTAAAATTATTAGGAAATATTGTCAATTATCAAACAATGAGGTTAGAATTTTTAAAAATTTTTTTTTTTTTTTCACAGGTTAGTATTTAAAATAATAGATTCGCTCTCAAAACTGTATGACCAAATTATTTGAAAATAATTATTTAAAAATGGTAAATATGTCACCCGAAAATAGATAAAAGCATAAATTAAATGTTTTTGTGGAAACAATTTTATAAACGCAACGCTCCGTGTTGTCTCCCATCAATGTTTAATATAACATCAGTAGTAAATGAGAGCCATTAGTGGTGTTTTAATGACTTTTTAATTGCTTTTTAATTGCTTTTTAATTGCCTTCCTGGAAATTGTCCGTGACCTTGACAACATGTTTATTTTTGTCAAGGTTAACATTTCCCTTTCTCCTGAAATAGAAAGTTAATTTGTTGATAACAATATTTGCCTTAAGCAGTGGAATACTTTGAATTTGTGACGTACGCGGTGGTAATTAGGTTGGGTTAAAGGTAAAAATAGATCATTCATGGTCATCATCTTCTGCTGGAAAAATTTTGATTTGGTGTGTATTGACAACATGTTTATTTTTGTCAAGGTTAACATTTCACTTTCTCCGGAAATAGAAAGTTAATTTGTTGATAACAATATTTGCCTTACCTTAAGCAATGGAATATTTCAATATAAATACAAGTTTAAAATCTACAGCTATTAAAAGTAAGATTTACTAGGAATTAAAATAATGTTAAGGTCGTTTCCGAATTTTCAATTTTAAAATGAGTGCGAGTATATATTACTTTTCCTAAATTTCAATTATAAAATGGATGCGACTATAGCTACATACCCATTCAGTTATTAATGACCAAAATTTTTCGTGTTTATTATATTTCCACTTTCACTTTATTTTTGTACTTAATCGTCACACATTCTTAACGAACTTACCAAAAACACGGATTCCAGGAACAGAATCAATATACTCGAATTCATTTTAAAGTAGAAAATTTAGAAAAACTAGTATATACTCGCATTCATTTTAAAATTAAAAATTCGGGAATGTTTGCTAGGAAACATTTGTATAAATTATATAAATAATAATTTATTCCAGGAACAGTTTTTTCAATAAAAGTATACTAATATAAACATTTTATATATATTTTTATTATTATTAAATTCTCTTACAAAGTTGAACATGTTATTAATAAACTAGTGGTATAAACATTATTTGAAAATATTTATTTATCTTTGGGCATATTCCATGGATATATACTTCTTCCTATCTTCACTGGGTATCCATGCGACATGAACGCATGTTTCTACGTGGACAATGGTTTCATCCAAGCGGAATCACGTGATGAATGCAACGAGCCTCCGTGTACTCCAGGTGAGCGCTATGAAGATGAGAATGACTTACTGATGCACAGTGTGGAGATAAGCGAGTATAAGATAAAACTATCCATAGCTTTATGTATTTATTAATTTCTAATATTTTATTATATTATGTACGAGTATTATTTACTTACATCGACCTAGAGATCTCGCTTTGTCAAGTTGCCGACTGGTAACTGAACTTTTACGAAAAATATTTGAAGCTCATTTAAAATCAATTAGTGCTAACAATGGTATATTTGACTTATTTCAATATAAGTGAGGGTTTAAAATTTGTTAGAGTATTCGTTGTTATTTACTTCTGTAGAAGACACCCGCAGAGTCGTATCTACATTTATCCAAATTTTAAAAAATGGATTTTATACGCGGATTATCCATAACCGAAGTGCTTACGATGTATAGAGAAGGGTTATTACCGACTATCGACCACATCATAGACGCTGCGAATTATATAAATAATAAAATTATATTTACTCATGAAACATTTTCAAATTCCTGGGAAAATATAGAGTACGAAAAACTGATGAATGAGATATATGCAAACAGTAAGTAATTAATTTATATTAAAATTATTATACACTATCATATAAAATATGTATTTTCAGGTAAATCTGGTAACACTTTAAATGAACTGCCTAGTACATCGAGCAGCGGAAATTGCTTTAACTGGAATGCTCAATTAGGTTTGTATAGAGAAGCTGTTCATTATTTATTAATTTATTAAACTTTATATTAATTTTTTTTTAGTTTCACACCCCAAAAATGTTCAATCAGGAGGTAGTGCGTCGTCATCTTTAAATAATAATAATAATTCAAGTTCGCTAAAATATATAAATGTGGATGGCGAGACTTCTGCATTCATAAAAAAATTCGGATTATCGTCGAAACGATTATTGTTTTCATTTAAACCAATATTTAACGAACAACCGATAAAATGGTTAGAGGTAAGTTTATTTTTCAAATAAAAGTTGAGTAAAATTCTTAATTAAAATCTATTTTCAGAATGCAATAAACGAAGTGATAATCCGCATAACACAAGATATTCAGCAAGATGATTTTATAGGCCTACAGCTGGAGAATGAAGAGTACCCACAAAATCCAGTATATGTAACGTGGCGAAAATTCTCGCAGCTGACAGCCACGGTAGTAATGGATCGAATAGGTAGTGTAATGCAAAGTAATGCAACATTTTTTATTAACAATAAGTTCACTATGAAAGTTGATTCTATCAGAATGGCTAATGGAAAAGGTAGAACAAGCGTGGATAAAAAATGTGTGTCATTTCATGATTATTGTGTGGCAAAAAATAGTATTTTTATAGTAGAAAATAACAATAATATGTGTTTAGCGTATGCGCTTGTAGCAGCAATAGAGTTTCAAAATTTGGGATACAATAAAAAAAATTTAACCAAAAAATTTTCCACTAAATCAGGGCAAAAAATATTATACATACAAGCGACGGAATTATGTCATAATGCAAACGTTGATTTATCATGTGGGGGTACATACGAACACATCGAAATGTTTCAAAATTACTTATCTGAATATATAATTGTAGTTTATTCAAGTAGATCCGGGAAAGATATTTATTTTCATGGTGATAGAACTTTATCTAAACCTCGACTAAATTTAATCATGGAAAATAATCATTACAATGTTATATTAAGCTTAACTGCTGCTTTTGCAATACAATATTTTTGTGAATATTGCTTGGTAGGGTATAAAGTTAATACGAGACACAAAAACTGTCCGTATTTGTGTCCGTGTTGCCATGAGAAACCGCCGTGCGGTAATACTCCAGATTTGATAACTTGTACATCATGCAATAGAAAATTTCAGGGTGTAAATTGTTTACAAAATCATTTGAAAAATAATTTATGTTCAAAATTAAAGCGATGTGCTACATGTAACAAAAATATTTGGCTTAATCAGAAAAATAAACACATGTGTGGATTCGAGTATTGCTCGGTGTGCAACGAGATTAAACAGATTCCTCATCAATGTTGCATGAGTGTTAATAAATTGTCGGAAAATAAATCCATCACGAATTCTAAATTTCTATTTATTTTCTTTGATTTCGAAACGATGCAGGAAAAGAAGGTTACAGATAGTTTACATGCTCATGAAGTAAACTTATGTGTTGCCCAACATGTATGCATAAATTGCATATCGAATGATGATATAAATATTAGTTGCATACGTTGTGGTATTCGTCAACACATATTTACAGAGGCTAGTGGTGGTGGTGTAGTTCATCAGTTTTTAGAATATGTGTCACTTATGTCGAAGAAATTTAAAGTCACGGCTGTAGCGCACAATTTCAAAGGATTTGATGGAAGTTTCGTTTTACGCGAAATGATGAATAATGTTGCAAGATGGAATCCTAGCATTATACGAACAGGTTCCAAAATAATGTTAATTAAAACTGGAGATTCAATTCGCTTCATCGACAGTTTAAATTTTCTTCCATTGCCGTTAGCATCTTTACCAAAAGCTTTTAATATTAATGCAGCGAAAGGATTTTTCCCTCATTTTTTTAATACTAGAGAGAATGAAAATTACATTGGCTGGCTACCTGATAAAAATTTTTATGGTTATAATTCAATGAAAACTAGCGTTAGATCAGAATTTTTAGAGTGGTATAATTCTAAAATTTCAGAAAATTATATTTTTAGTATGCGTGAGGAAATTGTTAAGTACTGTGTTCTTGATGTCGATATACTACGTCGTTGTTGTTTGCGGTTTCGAGAATGTTTTATTGAAACTAATAACGTGGACCCCCTGCAGGAAAGTATAACCATAGCATCGGCTTGTAACTTAACCTTCCGACGAAATTTTCTAAAACCGAACACCATAGGAATTTTACCTAGGAACGGTTACAGATTAGTGGATAATTGTTCTGCTATATCTTTAAAATGGCTTGAGTGGGAGTCCTACACCCGTAATATTGTTATACAACATGCTGGTAATGGTCGTGAAGCACGGTTGTTAGAAAATTTGATTGTCGATGGTTTTTGCCGTGAAACAAATTCAGTTTTTGAATTTTACGGGTGTTTTTGGCACGGGTGTCAACGGTGTTATTTAAATCAAACTGGGGAACTGGCAAACAACAATGATGCTATGTTTATGAGGTATGAGCGTACACAGTACAAAGAAGAACGGATTAAAGCAGCTGGTTATAATTTAATTACCATGTGGGAATGTAATTTTAGAAAAAAACTCAAATTTAATTTAGACTTATACAATTTTGTAAACAATTTACATGAAAATATTGCACCTTTAAATCCTCGCCATGCCTTTTTTGGTGGTCGTACAAACGCTTCAAAATTATACTACAGATGCGATTTCGATGAGACGATTAAATATTTCGATGTATGCTCGTTGTACCCTTATATAAATAAATACGGTAAATACCCGGTGGGCCATCCGAAAAATATTTATATCGGAAAAGAACAATGTTCTCAATTAGATTTTTCCAAAATTGAAGGTTTAATTAAATGCTTAAGCCTTCCTCCACAAAATTTATACCATCCCGTACTCCCATACAGATGTAACGGAAAACTTACATTTCCTTTATGTAAAACATGTGTTGAAACAATGTCCGAAACGCAATGTTGTCATTCAGATTCAGAACGTCAGTTTATAGGAACGTACGTTGCTGATGAACTACGTAAAGCATTAGAAAAAAATTATAAATTGGTTGAAGTATATGAAGTATGGGAGTACGAGGTTGTAGTGTATGATAGGGAAACTGAATCAGGAGGACTCTTTTCTGGGTATGTGAATAATTTTTTAAAAATTAAACAGGAGTGTAGTGGGTGGCCGTCGTGGTGTTCTGACGAAATTAGTAAAAATAAATATGTTGCTGATTATAAAGATCGGGAAGGAGTTGAATTGGATATATTAAATATTTCTAAAAATTCAGGAATGAGATTAATTGCAAAATTAATATTAAATTCGTTTTGGGGAAAATTTGGACAAAAAGAAAATTCATCACAAACGAAAATTATTTCTCAACCGTATGATCTTTTTGAATTATTAAATAATCCGGGTATAATAATTTTGGATATTACTATTATTAATCAAGAAACATTATTAGTAACTTACGAACGCGTACAAGAGGACATTGAAACTCTTAAAACTGTTAATGTAGTTATAGCCGCGTATACTACAGCAGGAGCTAGGTTGGAATTATACAAATATTTAGAAAAATTAGACAGGCGCGTGTTGTATTACGACACTGATAGTGTTATTTTTTCACATAAAAACGGTCAGTGGTTACCTCCCACAGGTGATTATCTCGGCGATATGACCGACGAAATGCTAGAATACGGTGACGGTAGTTTTATATCAGAATTTGTAAGTGGAGGACCGAAAAACTACGCATTTAAATTCTGGAATAAGAATAAAAACTGTTTCGATACCGTATGCAAGGTGAAAGGGTTAACACTGCATTATGACAATTCCAAGAAAATTAATTTTGAAATAATTAAAAATATGATCTGTGATGATGACAACAAAAATAAAACTATTACGCTTTCTGATAGAACAATAGTTCGCGACTCACAGTATGGTGTATTTACAAAAGAAAGCACTAAAAAATACACGTATCAATACACAAAACGTTGTCGCCTATCTAGCAGTTTTGATACTGTTCCATACGGTTTTAAGTAGTAGTAGTAATTTATTTATTGTGTTTTTATTTATCATAATTTGTATTTATTATAATTTTTATATTGTACATTTCTTTATTCCATATTATTAAACTTAAAATAAATGTATTATTTTAATATGTTTTTGTATTGTGCTTTTGTATGTATTTTGTGTGCAATATATATCAAATACACCTAATTTTGTGTTTTAATTTATAAATGGTTGACGATACAAATTTATCGCGTATAGCCGCTGCCGCATCGCGCACCGTTCGCCGCCGCCACGCGCCGTTCGCCTCCGCCGCCGCCGCCGCCCCCGACCTCCCACCGTCGCGAATTAAGTCAACGCGCATACAGTGACAATAAAATGCCTGTATATTTTTGTTTTAATATTGGTAAGTAGGGGAGAACAATAAAAAAAAAAAACATAATTCTGTTACATACATTTATTTAAAATAATAATTAAATAATATTTTACAAATAGAGTCATTCATATTATAATCATTATCAAACATACTTAAGAAACTATCAATACTATTATGAAATACATAATTTAACAAAAATAAAACACAATAATGGCCGCAAACAGTTGAATTTAAATTCTGGATTTGTTTAGTGTTGTAACTATATATAGAACTATTTCTTTTAATGAAATTTAAAATTGTACCGAATGGTTTTCTTCCAAAACTATCAAAAAAGTAAGCAAAATTATGTTTTCGCGACGGTGGGAGGTCGGGGGCGGCGGCGGCGGCGGAGGCGAACGGCGCGTGGCGGCGGCGAACGGTGCGCGATGCGGCAGCGGCTATACGCGATAAATTTGTATCGTCAACCATTTATAAATTAAAACACAAAATTAGGTGTATTTGATATATATTGCACACAAAATACATACAAAAGCACAATACAAAAACATATTAAAATAATACATTTATTTTAAGTTTAATAATATGGAATAAAGAAATGTACAATATAAAAATTATAATAAATACAAATTATGATAAATAAAAACACAATAAATAAATTACTACTACTACTTAAAACCGTATGGAACAGTATCAAAACTGCTAGATAGGCGACAACGTTTTGTGTATTGATACGTGTATTTTTTAGTGCTTTCTTTTGTAAATACACCATACTGTGAGTCGCGAACTATTGTTCTATCAGAAAGCGTAATAGTTTTATTTTTGTTGTCATCATCACAGATCATATTTTTAATTATTTCAAAATTAATTTTCTTGGAATTGTCATAATGCAGTGTTAACCCTTTCACCTTGCATACGGTATCGAAACAGTTTTTATTCTTATTCCAGAATTTAAATGCGTAGTTTTTCGGTCCTCCACTTACAAATTCTGATATAAAACTACCGTCACCGTATTCTAGCATTTCGTCGGTCATATCGCCGAGATAATCACCTGTGGGAGGTAACCACTGACCGTTTTTATGTGAAAAAATAACACTATCAGTGTCGTAATACAACACGCGCCTGTCTAATTTTTCTAAATATTTGTATAATTCCAACCTAGCTCCTGCTGTAGTATACGCGGCTATAACTACATTAACAGTTTTAAGAGTTTCAATGTCCTCTTGTACGCGTTCGTAAGTTACTAATAATGTTTCTTGATTAATAATAGTAATATCCAAAATTATTATACCCGGATTATTTAATAATTCAAAAAGATCATACGGTTGAGAAATAATTTTCGTTTGTGATGAATTTTCTTTTTGTCCAAATTTTCCCCAAAACGAATTTAATATTAATTTTGCAATTAATCTCATTCCTGAATTTTTAGAAATATTTAATATATCCAATTCAACTCCTTCCCGATCTTTATAATCAGCAACATATTTATTTTTACTAATTTCGTCAGAACACCACGACGGCCACCCACTACACTCCTGTTTAATTTTTAAAAAATTATTCACATACCCAGAAAAGAGTCCTCCTGATTCAGTTTCCCTATCATACACTACAACCTCGTACTCCCATACTTCATATACTTCAACCAATTTATAATTTTTTTCTAATGCTTTACGTAGTTCATCAGCAACGTACGTTCCTATAAACTGACGTTCTGAATCTGAATGACAACATTGCGTTTCGGACATTGTTTCAACACATGTTTTACATAAAGGAAATGTAAGTTTTCCGTTACATCTGTATGGGAGTACGGGATGGTATAAATTTTGTGGAGGAAGGCTTAAGCATTTAATTAAACCTTCAATTTTGGAAAAATCTAATTGAGAACATTGTTCTTTTCCGATATAAATATTTTTCGGATGGCCCACCGGGTATTTACCGTATTTATTTATATAAGGGTACAACGAGCATACATCGAAATATTTAATCGTCTCATCGAAATCGCATCTGTAGTATAATTTTGAAGCGTTTGTACGACCACCAAAAAAGGCATGGCGAGGATTTAAAGGTGCAATATTTTCATGTAAATTGTTTACAAAATTGTATAAGTCTAAATTAAATTTGAGTTTTTTTCTAAAATTACATTCCCACATGGTAATTAAATTATAACCAGCTGCTTTAATCCGTTCTTCTTTGTACTGTGTACGCTCATACCTCATAAACATAGCATCATTGTTGTTTGCCAGTTCCCCAGTTTGATTTAAATAACACCGTTGACACCCGTGCCAAAAACACCCGTAAAATTCAAAAACTGAATTTGTTTCACGGCAAAAACCATCGACAATCAAATTTTCTAACAACCGTGCTTCACGACCATTACCAGCATGTTGTATAACAATATTACGGGTGTAGGACTCCCACTCAAGCCATTTTAAAGATATAGCAGAACAATTATCCACTAATCTGTAACCGTTCCTAGGTAAAATTCCTATGGTGTTCGGTTTTAGAAAATTTCGTCGGAAGGTTAAGTTACAAGCCGATGCTATGGTTATACTTTCCTGCAGGGGGTCCACGTTATTAGTTTCAATAAAACATTCTCGAAACCGCAAACAACAACGACGTAGTATATCGACATCAAGAACACAGTACTTAACAATTTCCTCACGCATACTAAAAATATAATTTTCTGAAATTTTAGAATTATACCACTCTAAAAATTCTGATCTAACGCTAGTTTTCATTGAATTATAACCATAAAAATTTTTATCAGGTAGCCAGCCAATGTAATTTTCATTCTCTCTAGTATTAAAAAAATGAGGGAAAAATCCTTTCGCTGCATTAATATTAAAAGCTTTTGGTAAAGATGCTAACGGCAATGGAAGAAAATTTAAACTGTCGATGAAGCGAATTGAATCTCCAGTTTTAATTAACATTATTTTGGAACCTGTTCGTATAATGCTAGGATTCCATCTTGCAACATTATTCATCATTTCGCGTAAAACGAAACTTCCATCAAATCCTTTGAAATTGTGCGCTACAGCCGTGACTTTAAATTTCTTCGACATAAGTGACACATATTCTAAAAACTGATGAACTACACCACCACCACTAGCCTCTGTAAATATGTGTTGACGAATACCACAACGTATGCAACTAATATTTATATCATCATTCGATATGCAATTTATGCATACATGTTGGGCAACACATAAGTTTACTTCATGAGCATGTAAACTATCTGTAACCTTCTTTTCCTGCATCGTTTCGAAATCAAAGAAAATAAATAGAAATTTAGAATTCGTGATGGATTTATTTTCCGACAATTTATTAACACTCATGCAACATTGATGAGGAATCTGTTTAATCTCGTTGCACACCGAGCAATACTCGAATCCACACATGTGTTTATTTTTCTGATTAAGCCAAATATTTTTGTTACATGTAGCACATCGCTTTAATTTTGAACATAAATTATTTTTCAAATGATTTTGTAAACAATTTACACCCTGAAATTTTCTATTGCATGATGTACAAGTTATCAAATCTGGAGTATTACCGCACGGCGGTTTCTCATGGCAACACGGACACAAATACGGACAGTTTTTGTGTCTCGTATTAACTTTATACCCTACCAAGCAATATTCACAAAAATATTGTATTGCAAAAGCAGCAGTTAAGCTTAATATAACATTGTAATGATTATTTTCCATGATTAAATTTAGTCGAGGTTTAGATAAAGTTCTATCACCATGAAAATAAATATCTTTCCCGGATCTACTTGAATAAACTACAATTATATATTCAGATAAGTAATTTTGAAACATTTCGATGTGTTCGTATGTACCCCCACATGATAAATCAACGTTTGCATTATGACATAATTCCGTCGCTTGTATGTATAATATTTTTTGCCCTGATTTAGTGGAAAATTTTTTGGTTAAATTTTTTTTATTGTATCCCAAATTTTGAAACTCTATTGCTGCTACAAGCGCATACGCTAAACACATATTATTGTTATTTTCTACTATAAAAATACTATTTTTTGCCACACAATAATCATGAAATGACACACATTTTTTATCCACGCTTGTTCTACCTTTTCCATTAGCCATTCTGATAGAATCAACTTTCATAGTGAACTTATTGTTAATAAAAAATGTTGCATTACTTTGCATTACACTACCTATTCGATCCATTACTACCGTGGCTGTCAGCTGCGAGAATTTTCGCCACGTTACATATACTGGATTTTGTGGGTACTCTTCATTCTCCAGCTGTAGGCCTATAAAATCATCTTGCTGAATATCTTGTGTTATGCGGATTATCACTTCGTTTATTGCATTCTGAAAATAGATTTTAATTAAGAATTTTACTCAACTTTTATTTGAAAAATAAACTTACCTCTAACCATTTTATCGGTTGTTCGTTAAATATTGGTTTAAATGAAAACAATAATCGTTTCGACGATAATCCGAATTTTTTTATGAATGCAGAAGTCTCGCCATCCACATTTATATATTTTAGCGAACTTGAATTATTATTATTATTTAAAGATGACGACGCACTACCTCCTGATTGAACATTTTTGGGGTGTGAAACTAAAAAAAAATTAATATAAAGTTTAATAAATTAATAAATAATGAACAGCTTCTCTATACAAACCTAATTGAGCATTCCAGTTAAAGCAATTTCCGCTGCTCGATGTACTAGGCAGTTCATTTAAAGTGTTACCAGATTTACCTGAAAATACATATTTTATATGATAGTGTATAATAATTTTAATATAAATTAATTACTTACTGTTTGCATATATCTCATTCATCAGTTTTTCGTACTCTATATTTTCCCAGGAATTTGAAAATGTTTCATGAGTAAATATAATTTTATTATTTATATAATTCGCAGCGTCTATGATGTGGTCGATAGTCGGTAATAACCCTTCTCTATACATCGTAAGCACTTCGGTTATGGATAATCCGCGTATAAAATCCATTTTTTAAAATTTGGATAAATGTAGATACGACTCTGCGGGTGTCTTCTACAGTAGTAAATAACAACGAATACTCTAACAAATTTTAAACCCTCACTTATATTGAAATAAGTCAAATATACCATTGTTAGCACTAATTGATTTTAAATGAGCTTCAAATATTTTTCGTAAAAGTTCAGTTACCAGTCGGCAACTTGACAAAGCGAGATCTCTAGGTCGATGTAAGTAAATAATACTCGTACATAATATAATAAAATATTAGAAATTAATAAATACATAAAGCTATGGATAGTTTTATCTTATACTCGCTTATCTCCACACTGTGCATCAGTAAGTCATTCTCATCTTCATAGCGCTCACCTGGAGTACACGGAGGCTCGTTGCATTCATCACGTGATTCCGCTTGGATGAAACCATTGTCCACGTAGAAACATGCGTTCATGTCGCATGGATACCCAGTGAAGATAGGAAGAAGTATATATCCATGGAATATGCCCAAAGATAAATAAATATTTTCAAATAATGTTTATACCACTAGTTTATTAATAACATGTTCAACTTTGTAAGAGAATTTAATAATAATAAAAATATATATAAAATGTTTATATTAGTATACTTTTATTGAAAAAACTGTTCCTGGAATAAATTATTATTTATATAATTTATACAAATGTTTCCTAGCAAACATTCCCGAATTTTTAATTTTAAAATGAATGCGAGTATATACTAGTTTTTCTAAATTTTCTACTTTAAAATGAATTCGAGTATATTGATTCTGTTCCTGGAATCCGTGTTTTTGGTAAGTTCGTTAAGAATGTGTGACGATTAAGTACAAAAATAAAGTGAAAGTGGAAATATAATAAACACGAAAAATTTTGGTCATTAATAACTGAATGGGTATGTAGCTATAGTCGCATCCATTTTATAATTGAAATTTAGGAAAAGTAATATATACTCGCACTCATTTTAAAATTGAAAATTCGGAAACGACCTTAACATTATTTTAATTCCTAGTAAATCTTACTTTTAATAGCTGTAGATTTTAAACTTGTATTTATATTGAAATATTCCATTGCTTAAGGTAAGGCAAATATTGTTATCAACAAATTAACTTTCTATTTCCGGAGAAAGTGAAATGTTAACCTTGACAAAAATAAACATGTTGTCAATACACACCAAATCAAAATTTTTCCAGCAGAAGATGATGACCATGAATGATCTATTTTTACCTTTAACCCAACCTAATTACCACCGCGTACGTCACAAATTCAAAGTATTCCACTGCTTAAGGCAAATATTGTTATCAACAAATTAACTTTCTATTTCAGGAGAAAGGGAAATGTTAACCTTGACAAAAATAAACATGTTGTCAAGGTCACGGACAATTTCCAGGAAGGCAATTAAAAAGCAATTAAAAAGCAATTAAAAAGTCATTAAAACACCACTAATGGCTCTCATTTACTACTAACATCTCTAATTTTTCAGGAATGGAAAGAAACCGTGGTTTTAATTGGGATGAAGGAGGAGCTGGAATTTATGCTGGGTTTATCCAGCATATAAATTATCATATTAAATTAAGGCACTAAATTAAGAAACTAAATTACAATAACGTCGTTTATGCACGGTAAAAAATTACATTGATATTCTGGACAAAATTTAGTTAGTTGTATTTTTTTTCTTATTTCAACAATATGTTTTTGCCGTGTATACGAAGAACTTTGTATTTTAAGTTTCCAAAACTAAACAATTTTTGTTGTGTATACTGGGACAAATTTTATTTTTTTTGTATCCTGTGACCTTATATTTTGTAAAGATTACAAATTCTTCTTCCCGCCATATACTTTGTACAGGTAACTAAAACTTTTGTGTAAACAGGGTATTCCCTGGTATACAGCATAATTCACTGTTCGTGTTATACTATACTACGTTGTGTCGCATTTGCTTGCGCTGTTAAGTTTAGCCTGTCGAAAATTGTGTTTTAAAAGTGCTTGTTTTTTGTGTCTTCAATAAAAATGGATGATTTTGTAAAAGATTTTTTAAAACAATTGCAATTGAGAAATTTGAAGGTATGTATCGATTACTGATAAATCTATATTTTTTAAGTGACTATTGTTTCATATATTATTTTTTTATATAATATTTGTTACATGTATATAGATTATAATTATAAATAAATAAAATTATTATAATACGCATGTATTTAATTTCTACCTTACTACCTCATTAATGCATTTGTATATCTATCAAAATTTATTAGTTTCCAAAACAAATTCATAGTTATTAATGGTAACTTATTTTATTTGTTCGCATAACAAATTTATATTTCTTAATGGTAACTTAATTTATTTTTTCGTATAACAAATTTATACTTCTTAACAGTAACTTATTTTACTTGTTCGCATAACAAATATCTTTTGTTATATATAACAAAACTGTATTTATTGCCAAGACAATTTTTTACCACCAAATTTACCTAGGTAACTGTAACAAATATATTTGCTGGACCTATATTGACAAAAAAAATTTTGCTGCTGGAACTCATTTTTGGTAATCACAACAAAGTTTTTATTTACCGTGTGCAGTAAATTAAGTTTCAGAATTTTATGTTTGACATTTCGTATAATCTAACTTTCATATGTGAAACTGCGATACATTACATTTATATAGGATAAGAAAATAAAGGTAAACAATTTGTTGAATAAGTCCAATTAATATTTCGTCGCTCTTTTCTGCAGAAACTTTGTTATCATCGTACATTTTCATAGGTTAGGTGCGAAAATCTGTTATAAGTGCGCGAATGGAGCAGGCGCAAAGCTAAGAAATTATAAAATTAAACTAAAAGTTGAAAATAGCCAACTTCTTAATTTAGTTTCATTAGTTTAATTCTTCAGTTCAGTTGCATGAACGTAGTCATTGATAACAATGGTTTCTATTTGTTTAGTTTAGTTTTACAATTTAATTTTTTAATTTAGTTGCCTGCTTAAACGAAACCCAGCATTAATGTTGGACAAAAATTAGTTCAGTTGGACCTTTTGTTTACAAGTCATTCTCTCGTGTTCTGTGAAGACTATTCACTCACTAACTCTGAAGGGACTGTTAAGAAACGTGACAGTGGCAAACGCCAATAATCTAATCATGATCATACATTTTCTAAATACGTTAGTAAAAATAATAACCATGGAATATTTTCACAAAATTTATGCCAGACAAAGAAGTCGAACTTTTTTATCACCACTGAACAAGTGTGTCGTCGTACGGTTGTATCGTCAGTAGCTACTACGAACAACTTACAAGCAATATCGACTTTGTTGCACAACTTATTATTACCTACTTTTTGACTAAAACAAATAATGTCTTCACCAGTGAACGTAGCGTCGTACAAAATTTGATCCAGCTCAAAAATCAGTGTACATACATTAACACGTTCACTGCCTATGACACATACGTTGTGTCATATAGTATTTTGCGTGCTATGCCGATGACACAACGTCTGTGCCATCATTATATACATTATCCTATGCTTCAGTATCTCACAGGCATTAGGAACTTACAGTTGCGCTCTTATAGGCACCTCAGGTACACTTTATACAGGTACATAGGGCACTCTGAGTTCTACAATGGACAATCAATTGCCGGGACCATCGGTGCAAAAGAAAGTACGTTCTGTCGTGACAAAAAGCTTATATCAGATGCAGAATTACAAAATATTTGGAGAAGTATTAGAAAACCAAAAGCGATAATATAATATAATCAGTATATGTCGGGAGTAAATTGCCAGGACTAAATGCTGACATGCCAGTGAAAGGTAAACCATGAGCTGGTATAAAAAACTCATAATGCATCTCACATCACTAATTTCTAGAGTCCCATTACCAAAAATGTAATGACACAAGTGTTATGTCATATGGCATAGTAAAAATAATAGTGATATAGTTAGTTTCCACAACTAAGACCCGGCATAACAGGCAGTAACAGGGCAGATGATCGGCAGTGAATGTGTTAAACAGAATTGAAGGAATTTGCGATCTTATTAGAAAAACAGTTTTGAAGACAATGAACTACGCCATACAATACTATTATGTCTTACAATTTAGAAGTCTCGTTACAAACGTTTTTCTTTAGGTTGAAAAAACGATTAATTCCAAGTTTGAAAGAATAACAAAGTCTGGAAAAGTTACCTCTCGATCTCGCTCTCGCAATCGGCTGTTACCCCCGTACTCGTCTGTTTCCGAAGGTTGTGACAAACAGTTGGACTTTCTTGCCGACTGCGCCATTGTTGTAGAAGACTGATGGACTTATATTAATTCCCTACCGCCTGATATTAAAATTAAACGAATTTTTCATCGGAAATTATTCTGTCACTCTTCGCTTCGAGAACGCACGCTTTTTATTAAACCAATTCTACGAGCAGATATTGGAATTTTGAAATAATAAAATAATTTCAACGAAATTAAAAATGTAATGGAAAAATTATTTTTAACTGACATTTTGACATTTCGCCTGCCTACATAATATGTTTGTTTTTGCGACGATTTTTCTAAATAATTTAGCATTCTGTATTCTATTTTCAATTTTGGCCTTGAACATTTTTTCCCAAATAAAATTAAATATTCATTTAATAAATACATTAATTTATAAATACCTGCGTAATGATATTTATCTGCCATCAATTGAAAAATGACATTATCCAAACAATTTTTAAATAAGTATACTTAGGTAACATCAATAACCTTACCTAACGCACAAAAGTCACGCTTGGAAACTCGAGCCAAGTATGAGAACTGTCAGTTAACTGCTGGCTGCCATCACTAGTGCTTAAAAGTAACATTTTTAAGCTTGCTCAATATTGGTAACTTTTTTATTTGAAAAGATACGAGGTTAGTTAAATGAGCAAAATTGTGCCGTTTTATATTAGAAAATTGATCACGTAGACAAAATAAAAATTGTGTCAGCGGTTCTCAAAATTTGGGACAAAATATATATTTTTTAAATGGAACCATATATTTTTATTATCTTATTGGAAAGAGTATTTTATTTCTCTTTTCAATAAGGTAATATTGTTTATGTACAATTTTTTGAAATAAACGAGTTATTTTTACGTTTAAAGATAAAAATTATCTTTTATTAGTTTATTTAGTCACGTAAACCATGGAAACATTTGTCTTTTATAAAATTATTATTTTATTAATTTATTTTACAGTAATAACAAAACAATTAAAGAAAATATTCAACGTAAATAACTCGTTTATTTCAAAAAATTGTACATAAACAATATTACCTTATTGGAAAGAGAAAAAATACTCTTTCCAATAAGATATTTTGTCCCGAAATTTGGGTACCGCTGACACAATTTTTATTTTGTCTACATGATCAATTTTCTAATATATAATGGCACAATTTTGCTCATTTAACCAACCTCGTATCTTTTCAAATAAAAAAGTTACTATTAGTGAGCAAGCTTATTGAGACACCCTGTATAATGTTACTTTTAAGCACTAGTGCTCAAAAGTATTTCATTTAGCAACGAATAGATGAGTCTGACGTCTGCCTACTTTTTAATTTTGAAAAACTCGATGTTGATATTTGAGAATAAATGATCTGTTTTAAAACGCAATTATAAAAATCTTGTATATAATACATTGCGAAATGAGTGTTTTAAGCACTTGGCGTGTTGTATCAAACGCTTACGCTCGTACGTACAAATTTCACGTCGCTTGCCCAAAACACTATCATTTCGCACCTTATTACATCAATAGCTAACACAAAATTGTTTACCTAATTAGATATATTTCAGAGTTTGAAGAGAAAATATCCAGTTTTGGAACTTAAGTAACTTTTTGTCTTTAAATTGGTTAACAAAAGCAGGTTTGCGGGACAGACAACATTCTCGTACTCATTCACTCTGTATGTTTTATATTACTTTTATATTGGAATTTTGAAATAAAATGATTTCAGTGAAATTAAAAACATGATGAAAAATTATTTTCGTCTGGCTGACATATTTTTAAAGATTACCGGGTTTAAACATGACATGACTTTGACATTTGTCACTCAAGTGTATAATCAAATAACATGTCAATTAATGTTTGGATGAGATATCAATTTTCTGTTACGACAATCGCAATTAATCAATATCTATTTTCAGAGCCTCGTTGTATTCAACTCTGACATTTCGAGAGTATTGGCATAAAATTTACATATTTAATTAGAATCCCATTTCGGAAACTGTGCATTAACCTCCTTTTAACACTGCATTTGAATAAGATATTTAAGAAATTCTTGCTCATTTGCATATAACAGGACATGCACTTAAATAATAAGGATAGTGGATTTAAGATTCAATAATAATATACATTGCCAATGACATTGACCTTATCACTGTATACGACCTTCAGGATCAAGCAAGGGTGAACAAGTGATATACATACTATACATATTAAGATTTCTTCAAACTTTTTACCCAGGGATGGGATAACGCTAACAAAACGTTACGTTATTTCATAACGTTATAAAAAAAATATTTCGTTACATAACGTTATAAATAACAAGAAAAAACAAAATACGATAATTTTAATTTCATGAATGAGAATGGTCTGAAAAATATTTCATAGTTTATTTATAAAAATTTGGAGAACCAACAGTTTTAAAAACCAACTATATAACGAAACACTTAAGTACAAGACCTCATTATTTCTTTTTTAAATGTAGTGAAGTTTAAATAAAAAATATCAATATGGGTGAAACTAGCATTATATTTTGACATCATTCTATTGACAGGAGAATTTTTGTAGTTAGTTGAGGTTTTAGGTAAATAAAAAGTGTACTGGAACGAGTTATTTTCTGAGGCCCATGTAAATTAAATATTTGTAGAATAGTACTGCAATTAATTTTGTTAAATATTTTATAGAGTAATGTCATGTCTGCAAAAATTATTCTGTTTTCTAGACTGATCATATCGAAATGTTGAATTCTAGCTTCATAGTTATTCGCATCTACTTTAAATTTATTACATATTACTTACAGAATTTTTTTTTTTCAATATTTTATACAAGCATTATGTTTTTATTTTTAATAGAATAGCTATTTTATATCAAAAATAAGCTCAAACATCCCCCACAGTCAACAGGTTTAAACCCGATTGAGCAAGTATAAGAAATTCTTGAAAGAAACAAGAATATAAACCATTAAAATTATAGAAGAAATAAAAAATAAATTACAAAAAGAATAGCAGAATATAGCTTCGCCAAGTACCAATAATTTGGCAGATTCATTGGCTTTTTATATAGATACTATTGAAAAGGCGAAGGAAAGTCAACAAAATATTATATTTCGTTATAAAATATGTATAATTGGTAGATATTTAATTTTAATTTTTTACTTATCGTACGGAATTTTTTTTATGAGCCCATAAAATAAATAATAACAACTATTTTTCTATGTATAAGTTGTTCACTATAAAAAAAATTAAAAATATTGAGTTTTAGACTGCTATTTTTAGTAAAATAGATTGAAATTATTGCCAGTGACTTTTTTGCATCAATGAATTCAAATCGATATAGCCGTGTTGATTATTTAATTAACTAATGAATTATTAATGGTGTACTGAGTTCCATCTACAACTAAAGCAATGTTAATTCTCCCAAAAAGATTTCAAAAAATATTTACAATCCGATAAAAAATCTAATTTGTAAGCTAATTGGAAATTATGAATAAATTTGTAACATTTACCTTAGCTAAAGAGGAAGCAGATATGTTGCTCCAGATTATTATTTATAACCTCCTCTAGTTCAAAATTTTTATCTAAATTTTATTATCGTTTTTATTAATATAGAATTCAACAAAGTAATTAATTTTGCATATTGTCTAATTTAGGTAATTTATTTTGGTCGTAATAGCGTTTATATTAATAATTTAAAAAAATAGCATAGATATTAATTATAAGCAAAAAAGAATATTTACTACTGTGTACTTTTACAAAGAATATACCGCCACATATTAATATGAATGTAAATTATGAACCAAAATAATTACAATATTTTATTATTATATTACCATATTTTTACTTTATGTATTATAAAAATATTCCGTTTAGTACGTAATGTGACATAAACTGACGAGTCATAAAAGCGTCTAATATGGGAAAACAGTTTTTCTTTGAATGTTGCTTTCCATATTATTTTACAAAACAATGTTTCAAATCAAGTATAAAATTCTGATTTAGTATACAAAATTTATTTCTATATTTTGTAATTGTAGAAATTATATATGAAAATATCGAAAATTACAATTTAAGGATTGCTTCCCATGAATTTAAAACAAAATTATAAAAAAATGCGTGATGTTTTTTACCTGTCATAAAAGATTTAATTTCTCAATAAAAATTTGAATAATATGTAATTCAAAAATAGAATAATAATTTATAGTTTTCTATAGCAGATTTTAAACTGCTTTTTTTTGTCTATTCAAAATTGTGGATCAACCAGCACCGTAACTATAAAGATGGATAAAATAATACTTTAACAGTAAGGTTAGATAAAATACTTTAACTTTTATTTAAATTAAATTAAATACACTATAAACTGGCGGTTTGTGTTAAAAAAATTTAAAGATTAACGATAAAATTTAATTATTTTCGCGAGTTGATAAAATAGAAATTTATTTCTTTCTTTAAATAATAACTATTTATACAGTCAATTACTTATTATTATTGACAAAAATTCATAATATTTGCAGATAAATATTGCACATTTTTTGTCATTTTGTGTTAATTTTATGGCTAGCACCATTAATTGAATTTTTGTAATTTTCATATCTAATACCGTATCTGCAGTTAAAAAACATACGAAATAACTTTTGTTTACTGATATAGATGTAGAATTTTATGTCCCAATACTTTTATTTTATTTTAAGGAAAACTGTTCTTCCATGGTAAATATCCATACTTTGCATATGAAATGTATCATATTATTTGTAATATTTTTTTAATGAAAGAAATGAACAACGTATGATTTCTTAAAATAAAATGAGCCTGTTTCACTTTTTTCAAAAACTATATTAAATGAAAGTTTATGCAATGATTTTCTTAGTAATATTTTTTATTTTAATAATTTGTTGTTATTTGTGGAAATAATTAAATAAAAAGATTGGCGTCTTGAAAAACTACCCCCCATTCCTGTGACGTAGAAGCACATACATTACATCATTACTAGCCAATAGGAAAATAGTTGTTCCATCACCTACGTTTATTCATATTATTTGTATAAATAAACGTAGGCTAAAGTTTGTCACATGTTAATAAAAAAATCTTTTAATTTGACATTTGACGCTGACATTGCTCATTGTAATTAAATAATAAAGTAATAATGGCTAATTCAAATCACACTCAAGCTAAGTCGGACAATTTACCGAAGGTCGATAGCTGGATGATGGCTGAATTTATATCAGAACGATTGTTTTACTGCTACCGAAGTAAGGGGTGTTAAAGAGTTGAGGTAAAATAAAACATAAAAACTGAATTTACTATATAAATCGTGATTCTTACATTGAATCTGCTATAGGACATGTAGATCTATCATAAAGTGAAGCAACAAAAATATGCTGTTATCGTTAAGGTGGATGAAAGTTGAAATGATCTTCATAAACATGAAGACACGATTTTTCTGACAAATTATCAGCTCTTCGACCTACTGCTTCTAGCCACAATTTTCTTTTCTTCGGATCTTTTGTAAAATTTATAAACTCTAGGTTTGTTCCTAACAGTATTTTTGTAAGAAGGCACAATACAATATCGTACATTACTCATTTTATTTTGAACTTTTTATTACCTACATATTATACAACTTGAACCAATCTAAAAATTTGACACTTGTTTGACAACTTTGCCAATACACTTGACACCTTAGAACCGCTGAAGATGTATGTACTCTGACGTCACATTCTGTTTCAGATCACGTGACTTATTCAAAATTTTATCCAAGTTTCAAAAATTAATTGTAAAATATCTAAAGGTTATTTCGTGATATTTTCAAATTTGAGGCTCTTTAAAGAACAATATCTTTTAAAATTTGATACTTAGGCTGTGTCCGATGTCGCATTTTGGCATTTAGTATTTAGGATTTAGATATTCTTCACATAAATACAACTCCGAATGGCAACTAGTGATATTCATTGGTTTGTATGGCAACACTTTAGGACAACAAAAATTAATTATACAATTCGATTCAATTTGATGCTTGAGAGGAAATGTTAATATTATATTTCATAAAATAGAAGCTAGGAAGCTATTCTTTGACAGTAAATTTGACGTTTTGTACAAATTATAACAACGAACATGATTTGTTTCATTAGTGCGCGTCAACTTCAAGGCATAGTGTGCTCCTGCAAAACCCTAAAATCTAATTCCTAAAATCCTAAATAATCACTAGATTTAGGGTATATAAATTTAGGATTTAGATATTAGGGTGACAAAAGTGTAACATTGGACACAGCCTTAGAAGTCATATAAAAATTCTTGCAACAGCCTTATTGTATATGTATGTAGGTACTTACTTTTACGCAGGACATCAAAAATTTAGTTTAAATCACATAACTAAAGTTTGATCAAAATGTTAAACACTATTTTACACTTTGGAATCACTATATTTATAAAAAATACAATAAAAAAAACTTTTAAACCACTCACATAGCACACAGTAACAGAATACAATAAACACTGCTTAGCTGTGTTTTGTTCCAGAGCCACAGTGATCAAAACTTAACCTGTTTATTCCTAATTCCTTGTTGCTTCTCTAGCCGCATGTGAGCATTTACAAATACATTGATTAGAACCGATGGCTCGATAGTTTAATAACAGCAGCCACAGTTACTAGTTTAGCCCATAAACATGTCGTGAACTAATATTAGGAAATTTGTAAATATGGAGCAATTTCGGTCCGAGTGGTTTCCCGATAATAAATTTCTATGCGTTTGACAAGTGAAAATACGGCCATAAGTTTATGTGCGGAGTGTGTGTGGCGTAAAATATCGCAATACTCGCAATGCAAAGTGAAACAAGTGGAGCAACAAACACAAACTATGCAGAGGAAAGGTTAGTGAAGTTAAGTTTATGTAAACTTTAGCAATTAGGGTTAGGGTGAGGAGTAATGGGCTATTCATTATTGAAAATATTAGCGCAGATAATTACTTACGAAGAATAGTTTGTGTTGTATAAACTTAAAACTTTTATAGCCCTAGTTGCTAAGATAACTCCTAGAATGGATGAGGTATCTTATGCAGATATTTTGCGTACTACGGTTTAACGGTTCTATTACAGTATAGTTAGGTTAGATCTAGAAAATTATTTCCAATATATACAACATAAACAATAATGTGAAACATTTTGTTCTTCTAAGAAAAAAATATCGAATTTTTAGCAGTATTAAATTATACGGTTAATATAATAAGCACAGTGCTTAAGGCCTATGAACTTTTTTTAACATTATGCGAGCCCAAACTCATAATAATTAGACCGGTTTACATTTTCAACAAATTATAAAATCTACACAAATGGTCAAAAACTTCCATAAAATTATTATATATTGAAATACTTGGTTTTTAGTTTCACAAAAGTTATTTACTGATTACTAGTTTCGCTACTACAATAGCATCTTCAGATCAACGTATTTAAACTTAAAAATTGTATAAATATTTATATATGTATAAATATATATAATGACAAATATTAATATATCATGTAAGAGCTGAAATAATTAAAGAAATTTCATAAAATTATTTCGGCTACTTTAAATAGGTATAGACTTAAAACTTTAAAAAACCTGTGGGCCAAATGACTGATAATAATAATTCGACCGGATTTTTAAGGGTCATCGCCTAGTATAGATTTAGCTTCTACCTAAACGCTTTACTTTTGGCAAAATGAAGTACGTAAAAATCCAGTGCGTACAGTAAAACCTTGCAAGACATATGGGACAATATTCACAGAACAATTTGCAAAGCTTAGGGGCAGAATGCCCAATAGAATTAAAGCTGGTATTACTAATACTTGAATAACATATACGCAGTTTTTGTAAGTTTAAAATCTATATTTTAACCTATTTGAAAGAATATTTTAGAAATTTCTCACCAATAGCGTAGGTTTTATAATTTGTTTGTTGAAAATGTAAACCGGCCGAACTATTAAGAGTGTGAGCTCGTATAATTTAAGAAGTTTTTGGTGTATAATAAAAAGCATTACCTATACAAAAATGTGACATATAAATATTTTCCTGAAATCGTCATATAGTCTAATTTTTGAATTTGCCTGTCTAGGCGGGGAAGTAAAATACAATGTTGCCTTATTTATTTTCACAAATACATTTTGCGTTTTAATATGAAATACAATTATAAAATTAAAATAAATTATGTCCAGTATACAGATGTTTGTTGATGTTGATTATCAAAACAACTTATATGTACATGTACCATTCAGTAATTTTGAATTCTAATAAAATTAAAAAAAAAAATAATACTTATCTGGTCATTGAAGTTCCTTTTCATGATCATTGTGGTTATTTCGTCATGAAAAGACGAACTTCTCTGTCTTGATAAGTAAATAACCTATAAGGTACTGCACACGAGTATTAGTGTTATGTTCTCTTAAATAAGTACATACTCCTATATTTTAAATAAAGCTTTCTATTGTATCGTAACGATCGAAGCTTGCTTTAAAAATGACTACTAATATTTTTATTATTATTATATTAAAATAATTTTCAAATCTTATTTTATTTTAATTTTGTGTGTCGATCATGCAAAAAACATAAGCATTGCGTCTTCTTCCGGTATCGGATGCATCCTCAAACGGTAGGAAGCACTTACTGCCCGTAATATTTAAATAAATACAGTGCGTTTAAAAATATTAAATTCGGAGTAGGCTATGAACAAAAACACTTATGTCAATTTGAAAGTAATTAATTAAATGTCTATTTGGCACGAGATTTTGTTAAAAATGTTATCTAAAAAAATCAAAGCTTTTCTTCTTGAATCCTTATTTTAGAAATTGAAATAAATTAGAAAACGATGAATGGCAATATTCTGTACCATTTTTCTTTTTAAAATTACATTTCATGACCATTTTTATCAACATGACTTTTGAAATGAATAATAATCAGACATAATAATAATAATAATAATAATAATTTATTGTTCCTTTGGACTATACAGCATAGGAAAAGTCATTACAAAAAATGTGTGCAATAGGGAAAAACAATATAATATATCATAACTATATCACATATTAAGATATTCATTTACGGAATAGAATATATTTTCCATTAAAAATAATTTTAATTTTTTTCTAAACAATTTAAAATCTAATACGTTTTTTAAGTTTTCAGGTAACTTGTTATACAAAGTGATAGATACGTAGTATGGATTAGATTTAAATTTGGCATGTCTGTGTGATGGCGTACGGATCAGTGAGTTTTGCCTGGTATTGTAATTATGAATATCACTCTGCATTGTGACGTTTAAATTAAATTGTCTTATTAAACAACAAGCACGTAAAATATACAAACAAGGCAGAGGTAATATTCCTAATTCTTCAAATATTGGCTTGCAGTGCGCATTATGCGACGCATTTAACATAATTCTAACAACTTTCTTTTGCATTTTAAAAACTCGTTCATAATGAGGACTGCTTGCCCAACACAGAATGCCATAGTTTAGAATTGATTGGCCGTGTGCAAAGTAAAAGGTTTTCAGAACAGAGATA
Organism: Ophonus ardosiacus; assembly: GCA_943142095.1. Classification (NCBI taxonomy): domain Eukaryota; kingdom Metazoa; phylum Arthropoda; class Insecta; order Coleoptera; family Carabidae; genus Ophonus; species Ophonus ardosiacus. The sequence goes on along the minus strand of OW964830.1, from coordinate 7,903,886 downwards.
TGTACTAAGCTCCTTAATTTCCGAAGGGCAAAGCAAACAGTGGCAAGTTTTTTTACAAATAGTGTCTATTTGGGAATCCCAGCTCAAACATTTATTGATTTGCATACCTAGTAAAGTAGTGTCGCAAACTTCCTTAATTGATTTGTCATTAATTTTTAATAACACACTAGCATCTTTGTTTTTATTTTTATAAAAAAAGGAAATAAATTCGGATTTTTCTCTGTTTAGTATAAGAAAATTATCTTGGAACCATTTAGATATTTGAAGTAGTTTCGTATTCGTATCTTGTACTAAGCAGTCGTAGTTAGCATTATTACTTACTATTGATGTATCATCGGCATACATAATTATTTTTGTAAAATCTGTGTTTAGTACAAAATCGTTTACGAACAAAATGAACAGTATTGGTCCCAAATTTGAGCCTTGTGGAATTCCGTACAAGGAGGTGCGATAATCGGACTGTACATTATTAATCACCACTGTTTGCTTTCTATTTGTTAAATATGATTTCAGCCATTTTGAAACATTTCCTCTTAGGCCATATGCTTCCATTTTGTAGAGTAAAGCATTATGATTTACAGTGTCAAAGGCTTTACTTAAGTCTAAAAACAGACCAATAACATATTCGCCTTTATCGAGACATTCGTGTATGTAATTTAGAAAACTGTACAAAGCTGTAGAAGTGGAGCGATTTTCTCTGAAACCGTGTTGAACTGATGTTAAAATATTATGTGTATTTAAAAATTTAAGCAGCCGATTAATAAATAATTTCTCCATTAATTTAGAAAAGGGTGATAGTAATGTTATTGGTCTGTAATTAGTTACATTTTCTTTGTTACCTTTCTTATGTAGTGGATACATTTTACAAATTTTCAGAATTTCTGGAAAAATACCTTCTGCGAATGATTCATTTATTAACGATACTAAAGGAGTAGCAATATGATTAATACATTTTTTTAATAAGAATGTACTAAATTCATCAACTCCAGTCGAATATGACGTTTTTAAACTCATTACAATGCTTATTATTTCAGACTCATCAACAGGTGCTAAGAACATGCTAAATTGATTGTAAAATATTTTTGAATAATTGGACTGGTTGGTTGAGTTATAATTACTATTATATAGTTCATTTATTGAGTTAAAGAAATGATTATTAAACACATCTGCTACTTCTTTAGCGTCACAAACGGTAACATCATTTACTGACAATTTAATATCATAAGAAGAATCATTTATATTGCCTGATTCATGTTGTATTACTTTCCAAACTGCTTTATTCTTATTTTCAGAATGAATTATATAATCATTATAATACAATTGTTTTGCAGTTTTTATGACTTGTCTATAAGTGAATTTATATTTTTTATAGTATTCTATGAGTGTAGTGTGACCAGATTTTATAAGCCTGTCTAGTTCTTTTAATTTATTTGATGATATTAGAATACCCTTTGTTAACCATGGGGCTTTGTTTTCCCTACAGCATTTTTTAATTTTTAATTTTGGAAAAGCCACATTAAAATAATGTAATAATGTATCCATGAACATTTTAAATTTGTCATCAAAATTAAATTTTTCGTACACAAAATTCCATTTTTCTTTGCATAACATATGATTAAAATATTTAATATTTGAATCTGAAAATACGTTTCTGTGTCCATAGCCTACTCCGAGTAACGTTTTATTCTGAACACGCTGTCAAATGATTTGTTATAAAGTTTACTGAGCATATTTATTTCCAAACGAAAACACGGATTACGGAATACTCATCCTCTATAGTATTCCTGTACTAACACAGTTATATTGTAGATATAATTGTAGATAAAATGAGTCATATATTGGTATAAAAAAATATTATTTTTATAATCTTCATCCTCATATATTTCTTATACTCGTAACTGTAGCAAACTTAATAGGGCAAGCGGTGATGGAATATACTTACCTATACATATAATTAAATAGTTAATAGCTACAAATAAAAACATAAAATTTTCATATTTAAGTTTTATATCTATTTTAAATTTTTAAGTTTGAAAATTAATTTCTTTCCGCATATAACATTTATGTATTTTCTAACAAATTGCTTCTAATTTGAGAACACATAAATTTAGAACTGTACGAAATAATAACTCATAAAAGCAGAGTAAAAATAAGTAAAACAAATCTTCGGAATTCCAGAGTGACATTTACAACAAAATATGATTATTTATCATGAAATCGAAGCGGGCTGGATAAAATGTGTGGCATTTACGCATTGGAATAATAGCTTAGGAGAGTAGTTATTAAAGCCACTCGTTAGAAAACGCAGTAAAGCTGTCAATTAAAAACCAAAGCTATGATTACTCGAACCTTATTTTTTCTCGCGGGATAATAATGTCAATGGTTTTTATACAGTCTCTAAATCTGACGTGAGTTATTACTCTTAAATAAGAAATAATTAGCAATTTGTTCTCGGTGCGCAAAAGTTAATGCGCGACTTAAATCGGTAATTAATTTTATATACTTTTAATGATTTAAAACCGTTTAGTCTTTGGGATTTTAAGAGCATTTTTTTATTTTGCACTCAGTGTTATAATTAACTGTAATAATTATTGAAATGATTTATTTTTTATTTAAATTTTATTTAATGGATTTCTTCGCCCAAAAATTTTATATTCCATATGGAACTTAAATAATAATAATGGTTCGTCATTAAATCTAAACTGTCGGAATCAAATTAAAAGAGACGCTTAATGCTATATCAGATGTTTTCAAACAAAAGAATGTAATGTAGCCAGCATATAACAGTTAACATTAAAGATAATGTAAGTAGGTTGGTACTTTAGAAATTACAAAAAGAACCATGCTAAATGATGATAACTAATTTTCAAGCACTGCTTTGAACTTATAATCTAAGTTTAATAATAGTTCTCAAAATGTTGATTTGATTTTTATTGAAATTTATTTTTAGATTAATGGGTAATTTTATCAGTTTTATGCCCGATTGTACCAACATATTTTAAATATTAAACACGGTTTATATTGACAATATTGCATCGAAATGAAATGTCAAATGAATTATAAAATATTGCTGTCAAAATGTCGATTTGCATTTTTTACCTCTCGCTAAGAAAGGTATTGGATTCATGCTAAAATTCGCATATCCAGATTTCAGTGAGTAAGCACGATTTAAGGACCCTAGAATCAGATTATAACATTTTTAAAATGATATCTGTGTGTGTGTGTATGTGTGTATGTGTGTATGTGTGTATGTGTGTATGTGTGTGTGTGTATGTGTGTATGTGTGTATGTGTGTATGTCTGGATGTTGTAGACACGATTCATCAAAAACCATAAGACTAAAGAATTGTTTAACTATGGATTCCTCAATCTGGCATTCCTGGGAAGTGCTGAAAAGGTTTTGGTAACAATTGAACAACCGGAAGTAGTAGTTTCTTAGAAAAATTCTTCTAAATATAATTTTTTGGAAATTTTTGTAATTAAATATTGAAGAACATAAAATTGTTTTATTAATTAAATATTTGAAATTATAGGTAAAATGCATATATCCATCAGAAATACCGCCAATCTGGTTAATGAATTGGAAGAATCTCTGACATTTAGAAACTTCCTCATACAATGAAAAATAGATATAATTAGAACTGTATGTGTGCAGAAGACATGTTAAATACAATAAAAAAACAGTATTTGGGTAAAGTTCTGTATTTTTTTGTTATAAAACGACGGTTTGAAAAGGAAGTGCAATTCAATACTTACATAGACTAATATGGAAATGGCGAGAGGTCTTGTGCTGGCCACAACAGATTTTTTATTTAAAAGTAGATTAAACGCGATTAAAATTAATTTCATGCTGGTGCAATTGGGCTTTAGTTATAATTTTACCTTAGACACCTATTATGAATTAGATTTTCTAATATTATACTTGTATAATACTAGTTGAATTCGAAAATATTGTACAGCCTCGATATTATAAATACAAATATCTGATGTGGCTAGCACATTACCTTCCGTCAGTTCTATGTATTTTGCATAAATCCCTTACCGAAAGTTCATTGGAAAAGATTCTATCCAGTAAAATTACAACACGAACATAACTCTTTCTACAATTTCCATACCGAAAATTCCTTGGAAAAGATTCTATATATCCAATAAAATTATAACACGAACATATGCTACGTAAATTGCACTTGATACTGACATCTGTCATTAAGAATATTTGAATATGTCAGCTGTTTTCATGGTTATACCGAAGCTGGCTGATTTATGAAAGTTAATCTTTTTAAAATTCTTTAACTCTATATCTATTGAATAAAGGAAAATGTGTAATCAAACCGCAAAGACAGTCAAATGTTTTTTCATATTTATAATAACATAAAATGACAAAAAATGATATTTAACTGCGTTTTTTCATTAAAAACTGTTTTTAGAATTATAGTGTTGGAGTTATCGTTGGAAAAATTTTTGTCACACACACACACACACACACACACACACATGTATATATATATATATATATATATATATATATATATATATATATACAGTGTGTCCCATTTAGAAGTGCCACCATTGGGATCTCGAGAACTATAAGAGATACAATGTCGGTTAAATGGAACTTTTTGTGAGCCTTTGGAAGGCCATCTCAGATGTGCTTTTGTTTTTCCAAAAATTCTCATAGGGCACTAGATAATGACGAAAAACTGAATATTGTTGATTTTTTCTTTCTCAAATAACTTCTAAACTATTTGTAATTGAGAAAAACGTTTCAAATATAAAAGATAGATATTTTTATTAACTAACCAGCTGCGAACGAAATAAATTTTTATATCCGTAAATTTTCGAGATATAACACAAACTTATAATTTTTTAAATGGAACCCATATCTGATTTTAGTCTCAAAAAAATCAATAATTTTTTCTCTTTTCAATGATGTAAGGGTTATTATGTTTTATATTTGTTTTGCTCCTAAAATTTAAATTTTCTCCTTATTTTCCTGAATTTTCTTATTATTTTCCAAAAAAACATTATTTTTATTAATTATATTGTATTTGGTCAAAATAATTTGTTTTATGCCTTTATTACTTAATATTTTCATTCTAGACTCATAATTACAAATTACACTATGATGAGCCAAGGGCGATCTGATACAAAATATTATAAAAACAAATTTGATACGAATTTTGAACAAAATTTTCTAATGAAATAAATTATTTAAATACAGGGAGTATTTCCAAATAGAAATCTACCAATATTTTCAAAATAATTGTAAATTTAATACAAAATAAGGAAAAAATAATAATTTTGAAGGCAAAACAAATATGAAATATAATAACCCTGACATCGTTGAAAAGAGAAAAAAATATTTATTTTTTTGAGACTAAAATCAGATATGGGTTCCATTTAAAAAAATATAAGTTTGTGTTATATCTCAAAACTTTACGGATATAAAAAATTATTCCGTACGCCACTGATTAGTTAATAAAAATATCTATCTTTTATATTTGAAACTTTTTTTTCAATTATTAATAGTTTATAAGTTATTTGAAAAAGAAAAAATCAACAATATTCAGTTTTTCGTCATTATCTAGTGCCCTATGAGAATTTTTGGAAAAATAAAAGCACATCTGAGATGGCTTCCCAAAGGTGCATAAAAAGTTCCATTTAACCGACATCGTATCTCTTATAGTTCTCGAGATCCCAATGGTGGCACCTCTAAATGGGACACACTGTATATATATATATATATATATATATATATATATATATATATATATATATACATCCAGATATCATCGTAAAATTAGTAAAATCGTATTCTAAGGATCCTAAAACGTGCTTATTTGTTTAAAGCTCACCACCGAAATTTTTGACCAAAGATAATACCTTTCTTACAAAAGGTGACGGAAAGTAATATTATGGTTATTTCAAATATAATTTGTCCATCGACTTCTACGTAAAAGTGTTTTTATTTTTTCATATTTTACACTCTCCAGAGATTTCGAAATGTACTTATCTAAAAAAAATATTGTAAATTGTTCAATTTGATGCTAATAATAATTCAGATTTCCTTGTGATACAGGTTATTATTATGATTCAGATTTTCTTTTCATTATGATACAGATTATTATGTTACAGATTTTCTATTAATTATGATAAAGATTATCATTATGATACAGATTAATTTTATAACCAATTTATGGGTTTATAGTTTATTTTTTACCTTTCGTCATCTTTAGGTAAGGAAGGTACTTTCTTTGGTAAAAAATTCGGTAGTGAGTTTTTAATGAAAAAGCTATAATACCATATATTTTTATATACCAATTCTTACTTTTCCTCTTGAACAAAGTGCGGAGTAGATATAAAATATGGAGAACGTAGTGATATATTTATATACTTGTTATCATATAATGTACAAAAAGAAATTGAATTAATGCGTAACAGGTTTGAATACTAGAAACAACTTAACGGCAAGTCTTTAAAGTTTACTATTACGATTTGCATAAAAATAACTTCAATTACCTCAATATTTTCTCTTTCTTGAATGTGTCTCGATAAAACTCATGTTAAATTCTCTGTATTAGCATAAAAAATGTAAACAATCTAGTTGTAAACACATTGAAACACAAGTAACAGTAACATATAGCCGGCAATTTACGAGCCGTCGGAGTAATCTGGCCGTTAAGGCAGCTTGCATACCATAAAGTGCAGTTTTCTGTATCCGGCCGCGCTTAGGCGCTGTACTCATGAAATGTTCCACCAGTGACATATATTCCCTACAGTTGGGTCGGTGCAGTGCGGTATTACTTAAGCTTTCACAGTCTACGAAACGTGTTTGTCGGAAAACTAAATGGAATGATTTTCTTAAATAAATAACAAAGATATTTATTATACTTTCAGTTGCAATAAATGTGACAGCGTCACAATCTAGATACATACGTTGAGTACGAGTAGTACAGCTTGATACAGATATTTTTGTTATGTGCCTAGTAATGTAGTTACAAGAAATGAAATCATTGCTGGGCAATGTTATAAACAGCAATGAGCCTGTTTCACATTTTTCAAAAACTATTTTAAATGAAAGTTTATGTAGTGATTTTCTTAGTAATAATTTTTATTTTAATAATTTGTTGTTATTTGTGGAAATAATTAAATAAAAAGATTGGCGTCCTGAAAAACTACCCCCCACTCTTGTGACGTAGAAGCACATACATTACATCATTAATTGCCAATAGGAAAACAGTTTTTCCATCACCTACGTTTATTCATATTATTTATATAAATAAACGTAGGCTAAAGTTTGTCACATATTAATAAAAAAATCTTTTAATTTGACATTTGACGCTGACATTGCTCGTTGTAATTGAATAATAAAGTAATAATGGCTAATTCAAAGTACACTCAAGCTAAATCGGGCAATTAACCGAAGGTCGATAGCTGGATGATGGCTGAATTTATATCAGAACGATTGTTTTACTGCTACCGCGATAAGGGGTGTTAAAGAGTTGAGGAAAATAAAATATAAAAACTGAATTTACTATATAAATTAATAATATATTTTACTTTAAAGTACTGGTCGTGATTCTTACATTGAATCTGCTATAGGACATGTAGATCTATTATAAAGTAAAGCAACAAAAATATACTGTTATCGTGAAGGTGGATGAAAGTTGAAATGATCTTCACATACATGAAAACAAATTATCAGCTCTTCGACCTACAGCTTCTAGCCACAATTTTCTTTTCTTCTCATCTTTTGTAAAATTTATAAACTCTATAGTAGGTTTGTTCCTAACAGTATTTTTGTAAGAAGGCACAATACAATATCGTAAATTACTCACTTTATTTTAAATTTTTTATTACCTACATATTATATAACTTGAACCAATCTAAAAATTTGACACTTGTTTGACAACTTTGACAATACACTTGACACCTTAGAACCGCTGAAGATGTATGTACTCTGACGTCATATTCTGTTTCAGATCACGTGACTTATTCAAAATTTTATCCAAATTTCAAAAATTAATTGTAAAATATCTAAAGGATATATCGTGATATTTTCAAATTTGAGGCTCTTTAAAGAACAATATCTTTTAAAATTTAATACTTAGAAGTCATATAAAAATTCTTGCAACAGCCCTATTCGAAGCAAGTGCTTTTTTGCATATAAAACATTTTCGTATACCATATTTTTCAGCTCCATATAATTCTTTTATTATACAGACGTCGTAAACATTTAGGTTTATATTCTAAGACTATTGGAACTCATGGAACATGATTCGGGTGACGTATGAAATGTGCGGTAACCCGCTCGGCCAACATTTCGATAGTTTCTCATATAGAAAAATTTTTGGTTAAAAAAATATCCCTGTATTTCGTATCACGTGTGCGAAAGTAACCAAACAAAACAAACACACTAATAATTATCCTAAGACAATTATCAATTATGTCACTAAGTTGCTAAGTAACAAACACTAACTATTCAATTATTAAATACACACTTACACTCTCAATAAAACAATTTATTATAAATTATAAAATATCATTTTATTATTATTACTAGTAAGCATTTGTATAATAAAAACGAACATGTTGTTGTCGTTGTGTCAATGTTATTCTTATTATCGTTATACACTTCACGCTAAACATATTGTTAGCTACTATTGACATCTATTGGGTGATTTTATAATTATAAAAATTCTAATAAAATTAAATATTAAAATTCTTACCGAATACCCCTCGACCATCGATAAATACTTATAATTTTATCATAACTTCCTTTCCCTTTTAGGTAACACACCTCCGCCTTCGGCGTCTGGCGGTTATCAAGCAAAACGTTTTCGGTAACGTCATAAAATTATTTCGTAATTATCTATGTCTTCGGGATATTATAGCTGATAATAAATTATCTACAGAACAGTATATACAAACTATGTTATTTTTTGCACTCGAAGATTAAGGATAAATGAATAAATGTTGAATTATTTTGAAAATTTTAAGTTAATCTTCACACGATTAAATTTGGCTTAAAATTTACAAATTTAAAGATTCTTTTGAAATTCTAATGGAAGTTCTTTCCATTTTTTCCTACTTAGATTGTTCATTTCAAATTAAATAATATTTGCATGGTGTTTAATAACGTTCGAAGATAACAAAAATTTCTTAATATGAATGGATATAGCGACAATTTTTTGTTATTATACAAATGTAAAATGTTTGTAGAAGGTTATTAAAAGTTATAGAGAACAATAGTTGATTAACTCACTAATTTGTTTGTTTGTTCTGTAAACGCAAACAAAATTACCGAACAGCTGAACAGCGTGGAAATACAAGTTGTCTTCAACAGTATTTAAACTAGTTATTTAATAATCGTACATGACAAACCTTTCAACGCGTTTTTTACTTTTAAATACGCTATTTTGTATTTTTCCCAAACAAAAACAAGTAGGTACAATTTCCTATTACAGTTTACCTAGTTAACAATCTGAAACACAATTTTCTCCCTTCTGTCGGTGTAGTTAATTGATTGTGGGTCTAGGTTTGACGCTCCGAAGTATTAAAAACAACATGGAATTACCATACATCAAGGTGGTTCCAACAATCCCTCACTGTCAACTCGGCTGGGTCGGGAAATTATTTAAAGTTATTCATTCCGCAACGATACAGGAACTATTAGAAATGAACACGAAACCCTCCTATTACAACACTATATATGGGATAGGAACCGTGTAATGCTGTAATGTGTAGTTAATGTAGGAGTAGCACAATAATAAGAGAATAGAAGAAATAATGGTCGTAAACTTATAGCAGCGTTTCTCATGAGAAAGTAGAGTTGATTTAGACAGGGAGAAAAATGCTTGTCAGAACGCAAACCGAAATCATCCCATTCATTTAATAATTATTGTATTAGCAGGAAGTAACGCCATACTTGTTGATATATAAAATAATAATAGATTTCTCGGCAGTGATTGCAAGGAATTATATTGTTGTTATTCCATAAAGCAGGTAATTTTATTTAAATTTCCAATGTTTCGTTACACTCTTTGTAACTTCATCAACGAATACTAAAATGTATAATAATTTTGCATAAAGGTAAGTTACATGATTGTATACTTACAATAGTTCTAACTGTATCAGTCACTTGGCAATTAGTTAATATTAGGAACATTCAATTTTAATTTTTTTGGTTTTATGTTTCATTATACTGATATCTGTGATTAAATAGATTTGCACACCCAAAAATGAGTAATATGCCGTGATGATATATTTATTTATATATTTTTTATATTTCACTGATTTTGATGTTCTTTAAAGAATTTTGACAATTGCACGACACATGTTAAATTACAAAAATTTTAAAATAGTTTTACGAAATTCTGTGTAACCGTCACATGTTGGCCGAAATGTGTAAAAATGTTCTAGAAATTTAGAGTTGATAGAAATATTCAAAAATAGTGTTCCTCGCAAGTGACATGCAGAGAAAGGCCAAAAAGAAGATGGAAAGATTGTATCGCAGAAGACTTGAAAAAGAAAGGACTGTGTGAAGAAGGTGAAGGAAGTGTCAAGTGCATTTTACTTAGTGTGTGTTTATGTGATAATTTTATTGGATTTGTAGAACCTTTTCAAATGAACTCTTGGTATGGAATTTGTAAAAAATAGTATGTGTTCGTGTTCGATTTTACATGATATTATATAGAATCTGTGCCAAGGACCTTTTGGTATGGGATTTGTACAAAATACATCGAATTGACGGAAGGTCTTGTGTTGGCCACAACAGATTTTTTATATTTCACTGATTTTGATGTTCTTTAAAGAATTTTTACAATTGCACAACACATGTTAAATTACAAGAATTTTAAAAAAGTTTTACGAAATTCTGGGTAACCGTCACATGTTGGCCGAAATGTGTAAAAATGGTCTAGAAGTCTAGAGTTAGATAGTATGTATTATCTCAACATAAAGAAGAAGTATTTTATTTTTGCTGTTTTTTAACAAAAAACATAAAGTTCTTGAAATGAAATTTGAGAAATTTTATTTATATCAAAGCTCAGCATTGTCAAGATGCGAATCTTAAAAACTAGAAATTACTCAAATTCATTGAATTGTCACTAATGATGAATTTAACACAAGCTTTTAAATTGTAAAAAATTGAATTATTTCTATGTTTCTACTACCAGTGGTAAAATAAGTATAAGTAAAGGGTATTAATTAAAAAGTGAACCATCTATGTTTAACATGAGAAATCAGTTTTTTTTTCTTACACAATACTTCCCAATTAATTTTAGTCAAAAAGAAACAATTCAAATAAAATTATAAATATTGCTCATTAAGATTGTATTGAATTTTTTAACTTTGATTATGAAAGTTACAAAATAATCAATCAATCAAATTTCTGGAAATTCAAGCGATATGTTTTTCTTTTTAATTTTGTTTAAACTCCATGACTGTCACTACAAATGAGGAATATTCATAAAAATTGATTTTACAGGTTACTAAACATGCAAAATAAAATCTGTTAGGGTAGGGCGAATCTTACCGTTTCTAGTTAAAATTTTAATTACTAGTTAAATAAACAAAACCGAAACGAAATGAATTGTCAAATGTCAAATATATTATTGCTGTCAATAATTCGATTTAATATTGTTTGTTTAACTGATAGAGAAATGGTAAGACTAGACCTTAGTGACTTAAATGTAGAATTATTAGAAACATTTTTGTGTAAAATAAACTGGGAAGTTTTGCGCAGGGATAAACTTATTTCTAACGTTAAACGCCTATGATCCGCTTTTTAATAAAAATCTTATAAACACCTCATTAAAGAATGCTATTTTTTCTTCGGTGCTCAAATTTTTTGTCAAAAAAAATGTACATTTCTCTTCTTTGATGTATAGGTAATATTATATTATTTCGGTTGGTAAATTCATTGTTGACTATAAATGCAATAAAAAAAAAACTGTTTTAAAAATTAAGACCATTCTTTCTTCACTCTTGCATTTCTTTGCTTCGTGCAATGGTCGCGTGATGCTTGCTACTTAATGCAAGATGGATTACTCCACCTATCGCCCCTCGAACCTGAGTCCTCTCACGCCGCCCAGGAGATAGAGATAGTGCTATACACCCCCACGCGGGTTAGACAGAAATAGAAACAGCCGACTCCCCGCGGTGATTAAGTGCTACACGATGTTCGAATTATTCGGTTATGATGAATTTGGCGGAACCGAGTGGAGAGCGATTAACACGGATGGTGATTGATTCCCGCCAAGACAGAAAAAATGCATTATAACGGGGGATATACCTTTGTGGAAAGAATTAAGGTTGTAGTTCTTGGGGTGAGTACTTCTATTTCCATAAGCGATTGCCCCTGAGGCGTTGTCCTTGTTCAGTGCTAGTGAATGATCCACTACTGAAAATAAATAAATTTTACTTAGGTGCAGATGTGGGTATGAAATTTATTATTAGCAAAATCTAATCAACTCTTCATGTAAACTCGAGGAATATTATTATCATATTATTTAATAATATACCCAACAGACAAAAGTCCAATTACAGGGTAATGAAAAATCTTTCGTGGGAAAAAAACCAAAAGAATATTCATATAAACAGAAAAATACGGAAAAGTTTATAGCAAGCTGGAAGTACAACTTTTGATGTCTTTGATACTATTGTGGAATAAGTCAATATTATCCTCAATGGTGCGGTGACTTAGTAAAATCTGACACAAAGGTGATTTTAAAAGAAAGTTCGATTTAGCTGTGTTTAAATGAAATGTGGCTTTTTGTCTGGAGCACAATCTTGGAACGTGAAAGGATATTTTGTGAAGAATATAGGGGCAGTCCACAGTGTAATTTACAACCTTATGGAGAAAATAATGGAATTAGTACAACGTCTTTGATGTAGTGAAAGTAAATTAAAATTATGTAATAAGTCAATCTGTGGTGTTCCTCTGACAGGGTAAATACCGTTCATGATATAAGTGGCCCATTTTAAAAATTTTCGTTGCACTTTTTCTATGTCAACTATACAAGTAGTAGAAATAGGACTCCAAACAACAGATCAATATTCCAAATGAGGACGAACAAGTGAAGTAAATAATAACTTCAAAATATCGATATTTTTAAAATTACTACCATTACGAATTAAAAAAACCAAGACATTTAAAAGCAGTGGCAGTAATTTCATCATAGTGCTTATGAAATGTTAATTTTGGATCAAAAGTAACTCCCAGATCTTTAACAAAAGCAGGCCTAAGTAGTGGAATGTTATCTATTTCGTATTGGTATATTAGACTAGTGGATTTTTGGAATATGACATGATATAACATTTGTTTATGTTTAGCAACAAACTATTATGTTGACACCATATGTTAAATTGGTTAATATTTCTCTGAAGGTTCCTGCAGTCATTTACAGACGAGATCGTAGAATAAAATTTCGCATCATCAGCATACATTAAAAACTCAATATCGATGTATTTAGAGACATCATTCATGAAAATGTTGAACAATAGTGGTCCCAATACGGAGCTTTGAGGAACACCAGATTTTTGTATAAAGTTTGATGAATGGTAGCCCTGATATCTAACGAATTGATGTCGGTTACTTAAATAAGAAGCAATAAGAGTCCTTGAGCTTGGAAATCAGGATCTGATGGTTCAGTGAATCAAAGGCTCTTGATAAGTCTGTGTACACGACATCAACTTGACCTTGTTATGCCAGAGTTTCATATATATGCAAAAATTATATTTTTTGGAATTGTGGTATTGGTGTTATGCGATCAAAAAGATCATCACATACACACACACACACACACCACGCACACACACACACACACACACACACACACACACACATACACACAAGCATACATATACATACAGAGACCATCGTAAAATTTAAAATGTACTTATTCGCTAAAATCCCATCATCAAATTTTTTGACCAAAGATAATATCTTTCTTACCTAAAGGTAAGAAATATTGGGGTCAAGTTCTGACATTTTTTTTTTTTTTATTATTCTGAAACGACGTTTCGACAGCGAAGTGCTGCAGGTCTTCATCAGGTATCTTTACCCGAATATATCAATAATGATATCTTAATATCAATTTATGAATTATTGACTCATACCCAATTCCTGTACATCAGAACGAACTCACATAATTTGTTTATGTTCATCAAACAATATCACTCTTTCCATAATTATTTAAGTAAATATTTATTCGTTTTATTGTTTAAGAGCAAAATATTAGTATTTTCTTGAAACCTGATTCATAGTTTTTCTCATTGGAAACCAATATTATGACAAATATTCTATCATAAATTACAGTATAAATTCTGTTTATATCGTTAACCAAATAATAACTAAGTCAAACAGGTTAAAATTATGTATTATCTGGAAAATCTAAAGATAGAAAAATTATTTTTTCCACAATCGTTCTCAAAATACATTATTATTCAACTTAAAATAGAGAGCATAGTAGCATGTTGAATCACAAGTGAGAAACGTAAATAACTTTCTTCACAACTGAGCAAAGTACAGCCTATAATAATCTATATCAGGAGCCATAAATTTTGATGAAGTTACAAATTATACAATAAATATCTACCTATATCTACATGAAGGAACAATATTTTTTTGTATTTAACTTTACATTAAATTCAGTTATAAACATATATAGGTACTGTAGAGTTTTTCATTAGTAAAAAAAGAACATTGTTTCGTTTTTTAGAAAAATTATATTTCAAGATTGTGGAAAAAATTATGTTTAGCACACGTGAGCATATCCTTTTCTCACTTTGTAAATATCTACGTTGATGTTTAACCTATATTCTTCTTTAAACAGTTTATGTTAAACAAATTACAGTACAAGTTTACATACGTGTTACATAGAAGTTTACACAAACTTTTACCTCGATATGGAAACATTTCCTGTATCAACTTTCCATCTACATTTCATACAAACATCAATAATCCTTTTCGAACTCATCCTTAATGCGATTAAAAATTAGATAGCACCGCATGTGTACGAAGGACACGTAAAGCAGGATAAAACACACAAAAGAATCATTTATTGTGTGGTACTCTGTTGTGGAGACATGACGGGCTATTACCTTGCTGTTCGCGGAGTTAACCGGTTATACCCGCGCACCGGTACGGGTATCAACGCTGACAAATGGTCAAAGTTTTGGAAAGTAACACATCATCGATCCACAGCAAACACTAAACATCCAGGATGAGGGAATTGTATAGAAATGGAGTTCACTTTCTAAGCGGACAACAAAAGGACATTACACTCATGATATACTCGTATCTTTAAAAATTTTGCTACTGTGCAATTTATTTTTCCTACAGGCGTGCGTAAGTACATACTTTACGCACTCTTTACAATGTACAAAGTGTCACACTAGTGCGCGAACAGTGCTATTCAAGCATTAGGTACAGTGTGGTAAAAAAACTAATTTGGAGTAGACTATTTATTCATTTATTTATTTATTATTGACCTAACAGGATTAAAAAAATCCCAATTACAAGGGGGTCAGACAAACAGCAATTAACAAATAACAAAAAACATGTTTGACGTAGAAGAAACAAACATAATATATACCAGAGCTGTGCACAATTACAAGAAAAAAGGATTTAAGTACAAGTACAAGTACTTCGCTGAAAAATGTACTTAAGTACAATTACTTGCATTTTAAAAGTATTTAAGTACAAGTACAGTACTTGTACTTGCAATTTCAGGTATAAGTACAAGTACATATAAAAAAGAAAATTTAAAAAAAAAACATTTAGTTTATTTTTCTTTGACTTTCTTTATGAAACATAAATAAATGGTTTATTATTTAAATGTTTTCGTTATCGTTCGTACTTTTTTGTCATGAAATTTCAATGTTTACCCCATAAAATAAATAAAATAAGTACATTATTTGTTTATTTTTTATTTATAATGAAGTAACATAATGCTTTTCATTTTGGATTAAAAGAAAATGAATATATTGGAATTTAGACTGCTATTTTTCCTAAAATATTTTGAAACTATTGTCGTACGGAGACTTTTTTGTATGAATGTATATCTAATAAATCATTGCTAAATATTAAGAGCCTGTACATTCACCGAAATGAGTATTTTTTCTACGGATCTGCGGGTTTCAAACAAAATACAAATTGTTAATACATTTTTATAGATATTTATAGAGAGTACAAGTACATTCACACATTTAGCAAAACGTTTTATTTAATTTACGAAGAAAATGAACGGCTAAGAACAACAACTAATAGCATGGAATACATCCGCAGTTTGAACTGCAAATGAAATGATTTTATAACTTAAATAATACAACGTGCTTAGTTCGAGAATATGAGACAAACTGGATATATATTTTCTGCTATTTCGCAGGTTGAAACGTGCAAAGCAAAAGTACTTGTCCATGTACTTGTGAACAAAGTACAATTGCAGAAATATTGGACTTAAGTACAAGTACAATTACACATTGAAAAATTGTACTTAAATACAAGTACAAGTACAATAAAAATGTATTTAAGTACAGTTTAAAGTACATGTACTTAAGTACATGCACAGCTCTGATATATACATATACTTACAAACAAATACATATCAAATGGAATTACATAGAATATTAATATAGAAAAATTGAATATATACGATTATATTTATGAGAGATTTTTAATATCAAAATGTACATAAATGATTGGTCAAGATGGTTCTAAATACTCTGTAATTTTTAAATGAAAGAGAAACATTAATAACGACGAAATTTTTGATATTACTTTTTTCACTGTTGATGCGTGGTTTCATCTAGATGGTTATATAAATTCCCAAAATATGAGGCTTTAGTCTTCAGACATTCCTCTTGCGTTTGTCGAGATACCTCTTTATCCGGTTAAACTTGGTCTTTGGATTGCAATTCCGAGAAAGCGCTTAATACCAATTTGAGTGAAAACATAAATGAAAATTTTTATATTGAACAAATATTGACTCCTTTTATATAATAATTGGATAATGAAGAGCTGCAACATGGATATTTTCAACAAGACAATGCTACTACTCATAGAGCAAATATCATTGAGCTACCGGAGCTGTTCATTTTAGTGTAAAAAGTAGTTACTTTTATTACAGTTAATAATAATATAAAAAAAAACTGTTGTGGCTAGCACAATAACTCATCCATTTCTACGTAATTTATATAAATTCCATACAGAATTTCTTGCATATCCAATAAAATTATTTCACGGAATATGTAAATTGTACTTAACACTGACATCCATTTGACATCTGTCAATTAATAATATTAAATTATTGAAATTGTTTCCATGGGGAAGCAGTAAAGATTGCAAGATTTATGAAAATTAATTTCTTTATAAATTTTTATCTCTAAATACATTATGAAAAACATAATGCAATCAAATCGCATATAGAGTAAAATATTCTTTAATATTTATAAAATAAATAAGTGAATATATCATTACGGCATATTACCCATTTCTGAGTGTGCCAGTCTGCGTTGTACACAGATTTCGGTAATGATGATGACATAAAATAATAAAAAATGATATTTAACTGCTTTCTTTTAAGACAAATTGTTAAGATTTTCAAATTAAGATACTTCCGTTTGACCAATTGTAACCAAAGTCTAATCAAGTTTTCAATTGAATGTAAGAATGAGGAATACTAAAAATTATAATTTTTGGATTTGTGGTATTGGAGTTATCGCGGTCGAAATTATCGTCACTGATACACACACACACACACACACACACACATATACATACATACATACACACATGCGCACGCATGCATTCACGATTAGACATCATCGTAAAAATAGTAAATTCGTATTCTAGGGATTTAATTCTTATATCGGTGCATGCGTGTCATCATTTAAAATCAGTTCTAAATGTGGTCTGAAACCTATGTAGATCTTCCTTCTGATGTAAAGGAATTAAATGTGCGTCAATAATGCTTATTCATTAATAACTTACCATCGAATTTTTTGACCAAAGATGATACCTTCCTTCCCTAAATGTGACTGAAGATAAAAAAATTAAAACGAGTGAAAATAGCGCACTTCCTTCTCTTTGAATACAGTTTTGCTTAATAATTACCGTTTTTAGTAAATAAAAAATATGAGTTACTGTTTCGCTTAAAACTAACGTTTTTGAACAATATATAGGTGGACCGGGTTTTCAAACCCCCCAAGTTATTGAGAAAAGAATTAAAATAAAATCATTTGTTATTTGTGGCATTTTAATGGTATCTGTTTGAGTGATTGTAGATATAAATTCGTAGGCGTAGCACAGTGAAAACTAATAGAATTGTTAAGTCTTCAGCAACGCCTTGTCGACCATAAATACATCAAAACCATCGAAATAAATAAGCCTTCGTGGCCGGGGGTAAGAATATAATTAAAAAGAATTGTTATAATGAGCCATTCAATATTGAAATCACATACCGAGGGAGCGGCACATAAATAATACGCGCTACTGTTTTATACCAATAGGCTCCCACGTTCTTCACATGATGCGCGCTTAATTGATACGGATTTTATACCGGGAGGAAAAAACTCCGGTAAAAAACTTAACCCGATCCAAGTACACTCGTATGCAAATGCATGCTTGTTCATATATTACCCACTGAGTTATTTATAATTAACAATCACGTACGTTACAACGGCCAATGATAGATCGAACGCAATTTGTATCTAATACATCATGATTGCACAGTTTTTATAATTTTTTTATATTTATTCATTTCAATATCCAATTTTTTATGCAAAATAAATGTATGTACGGAGCTTGATCAAAAAATAACGAAGATTTGTGGGGCACTAGAATTCAATTTTAACATTTTTTCAAAGTGTGTGTGTGTGTGTGTGTGTGTGTGTGTGTGTGTGTGTGGGTGGGTGGTTGTGTGTGTGTGTCTGAATGTTGAAGGGACAGTTTCTTAAATTCTATAAGATTAAATTAATTTAATTACATATTCTTTAATCTGACATTAATGAGAGGAACAGAAAAGGTTTTGGTGTTTTCTTAAAAAATTCTTCTAAATATTATTTTTTCAAAATTTATTTTTTAACAAATATTGAAGAACATAAAATCCTATGTCTCAACCATTTAACTTTTTATTATATCTTCTACAGATTTCTAAGATAAAGACACTTTAATATATAGAATAATCGGATTTAATAAATCACATACGAGCCCCTTCTCACTTCAGTTGGCCCTCATGTTAAAAATTCATTTATGCTGACTTAACTAATAGCATTTTTAATAATACTAAAATGAATCTTTACTTTTTATTTAAAATGTAGATTTTCAGCATTATAGCGTAATTTTAAATTCAATTTTTAACTCAAGATTAAAAATTTAATGGTATAACTTTAACACAAATCTAATATATTAATTACATATTATTTATCAATATTGAATAACGTCGCTTTTAAATGTAAATTGTTACTGTAAATCTTTTAGACATTTTATTTAATAAAACATTACAATTTTACGACTTAAATTCGTTTAATTTTTTCAGTTTTTCTTGAATTGTTGCTAAAACTAAGTATTATTTCATTTTACATTGAAACAGTAAAATATTTTAGGAAACATTTCTTGATATATCGGTAAAACGACAAAATGTCTGTAATATTAATAAAAATCGGTGATAATTTATGTTAGTTATTATTTCATATATTAACTAAATAAAATTAAATTAAGCGGATTGGGCCAAATGATGTGGGAAGGGGCTCGTAGTTCAAACTACACCAAGGAAAACAGTTGACAAATTCAATTGTTTGTAACATAGTAAATGACAGATAAATGTCAGTGTCAAAAATATTGTGTATGTAGGTGTGCGTGTGTGTGTGTGTGTTTGTGTGTGTGTTTGTGTGTGTGTCTGGATGTTGGAGAGACGGTTATATAAGACTAAATACCTATTTAACTACGTATAGGTTTTGGTAACAATTGGACAACCGGAAGTAGTAGTTTCTTAAAAAAATAATAATATAAAATTCACTGTCCGCTACATTTAACATTTTTATTTTATTATCTATAAATTTAGAGATAGAGAATTATAAATATGTAAAATAATCCGTTGTAATGAAACACACCGCACAAACTCCATGGAAACAGTTGAAAAATTAAAATATTTGTAATAGGGTAGTTGCGCATTTTCCAGTTTATTTTTCTTCTGAAAGAATTGTTCAAGTTATTCACTTTAATACATATTTTATAGCTGGCAACTGTATATTTTTTAAAATATAATTTTTTTAAAATAAATTCTTATATCAAATTTTCCCGTGGTGACGTGTATTTTTAATACCAATCACAGTTTTTCTTGCCCTAGCGGTACACTCTCGGCTGTACACTCTGTACACAATACTACCATTTTTATCTGAAACGATTTGTATCATTTCATTAGTTTCATTGCCTTGTTTTAAATCTGCTGATATAGAAAACAAAAATAAAATATGATATTAACACGTAAAACATAGGTTAAATCCTGGATTTTGTAGCCACCTGGTGGCAAAATTATGAAGTTGTCTATATAAGAACTAAGCATCTTGAAAATATCTGGTATTCAAGTAAATAATTATAAAATATACGTACTGTTAAATAATACTTTTGTATCTGTTATTTTACTTCTAGAATTATACTGTAAATATTTGTATGATACAATTAAAACATAATTCAACATTTTCGCTTACTTGGTCGAACTATATAATTATTAAAAGTCTACGTCACAAGAATTTCACCGCGAACTTTATTTATGGGAATTATGAATGAAAAGTTTTATATTTTCTAATAATTTTTTCATTAATTTGTTTAGAATTAGTTTATATTTCATAATTAATAGGAAAAAATAACATTTATTTTTTTCGCAACTACCCTATTGGCAGATAGGTACATATTAGTGTCAAAAATCCATTTCTGGGAAGTACATTTAATATTTCTTATTTTATTATTAATTAAATATTCAAAATTATATAGGTACAATACATCAGAAATACCACCAATCTTGTCAATGAATTTGAAGAATCTCGAACATTTAGACGAATAGGAGGATACCTACTTATTTATAGAATGGAACGTACCTATACATTAAAAACTCACTATTAAATTTTTTGACCAAAGACAATTATCATCCTTATCTAAAGGTTGTGGAAGGTAAAAAGAATTACAGTTTAATATCACCTATTAAATATACAAAATATACTTAACCAATCAAAAATTTCTTTATTTTTTCTTTGAATAATTAGCTTGTTGTATGATATGTAAAATTTCTTGATAAACTAAAAATCACCCTATTGATATTATAAAGTTTCTCAATTTAATTAAAATATCCCGAACAAGTTCCTTTATCTTTTATAAATGTTCGAACGTGGATGTATCGTGTCCTAAACTTTACAACAATTATTCAACTGTCAAAAATATCTCCGTATATTTAATTAGGCAGAGTTGCGTGGCATACCAAATTGCTACATATCTAGATAGCCGTGTTTAAGCCCGCAGAACAAACTTCCATTTTTCTTCTTCTCTTTGAAATTAATTGTGTTTTGATAGAGGAAACAGTGGTTGACATGTTTCATTCAGAAATGTAAATAAAACCGGGAAATTAATTTAATTATCCCGAAAATTTCTGTCGCAGATTACTGAGCAAAAAATTAACGAGAAATAATGTTTGGTTTTAATTAGATCATGTTGTTTGTATACAACAGCACATAAATATTGTTTTTATCTATGTAAACTTTTTTTTACCTAATTAGGAAAAATATTTGCATTTAATGTTGTTTGTTTTAATGATAGTAGTATAATAATTTTTATTTAAAAAAATTGTGGAAAATTGTGAACTTTTATTACAAATGAAACACATATTATGTAAAATAAATTTAATATAAACGAATTGTTTTGTTTTATATTAATATGCAAATATACAAAATATTATATGTAATATAGATAAAATCGAGACTATTTGCACATGTAGAATATAAATAATTAGCGTTTTCAAATAATTTCTTTTTAATATTTTAAATAAAAACTGCATTTTGAATCAACATGCCAAATCAAAATTTTTAATTTTTAATAGAAGCTGAGACATAAATACTTTTACTTTTTAAATATTAAATATAAATGAAGCGAAAAAAATTATGGTTCAAATTATTCACAAAACCTGTATTAATATTTTATTTTTTACATTTATAGATATTGTTATTCGACATTAATAAAGCTGATCATTTCTTCAAACGCGCTAAAAATGGGGGTCATTTTTACCTCTCGCTAAGAGAGGTATTGGAATCATGCTAAAATTCACATATCCAGATTTTAGTGGATAAGCACGTTTTAAGGTCCCTATAATCCGATTATAACAATTTTACGATGATGTCCGTATGTATGTATGTATGTATGTATGTATGTATGTATGTATGTATGTATGTATGTATGTATGTATGTATGTATGTGTGTGTGTGTGTGTGTGTGTGTTTGTGTGTTTCTTAAAAAAATCTTCTAAATATTGTTTTTTGAAAATTTTTTTTATTACTAATATTGAAGAACAAAATTCTACATCTGATACATTTCAAATTTTTATTATATCTTCTATAAATTTAGAGATAAAGACGCTATAATATAAAGAATAACGGGATGTAATAAGTCGAGTAGGTTAAACTAAGGAAACCAGTTAACAAATTCAAATGTTTGTAACATAGGTTGTAAATGATAGATGTCAGTGTCAAAAATCAACAGTTTTAATGATATTCTCAAAGCTTTTTCTGGTAAGTACATTTAATCTTCCTTATTGTTATATTAATTAAATATTTAAAATTATAGGTAAAATGCATATATCCATCAGAAATACCGCCAATCTTGTTAATGAATTGGAAGAATAATTAGAATTATATGTGTGCAGAAGATATGTTGAATACAATAAAAAACAATATTTGGGTAAAGTTCTGTAATTTTTTGTTATAAAACGACGGTTCGATAGCGAAGTACAATACAATACTTATATAACATAAAATGGAAATGGCGAGAAGTATTGTGCTGGCCACAACAGATTTTTTTAATCTTAGTTACCAAATTAGGTATCTACTTAGAGCTGTTTTGACCTCTGGCATGGTTTACATGCTGAGTAATCTTATCTTGTCTGTGAGATCATTTTGTAGTTTCTACTGATGATTTGAACGTAGTTTTCGAAATACGTATATAGTTTTTTTTTTGAAAAGGAATAGACTTATGAATTTAGAAACCTTATAAAATTTTAATTGTACATAATAGAATAGGTATTCACTTTTACGTTCTACTATTGTAATATGCAAATGAATATCGTATACGAGTATTATTCCTCGTTCTTGATAATTTTACATATTACGTAATAATTTCACATTTCGCTGTACAAAGCATCTCATGAGTAGTAACAAATGGTTTCCCTAAATTCAACAAGTATGTCTTTGAAGCTGTTTGAGAGCGTTCCTCTGTCATTCAACATTCGATTGTTATTCCATTCCACATTTCAAAACCATTACCACGCAGAGAGGAAAAACAAAACATGAGAGTTGAAACAGGGAATACCGCGGACATCAAAGTCAACTGAAGCGTATGTTATGTATTTTACAGTATTTAGTCGAGTGAAAAATAGAAGTGGGTGTGCAAGGTTACGCTAAATAAAGATGCTATGCGACATTTAGCTCCATACGGGGAAGGAAAAGAATTGCTTTATTTATTGAAACATCTACTTCGTAATTATGTAAAAACGAGATTCATATCATTCTGAACATAATTACGTAAAGCTGTTATAAATTTGGCAAAGACAAAAACATATAGAGTAAATAAATAAATAAATATAAATGGCAATTTTATTTATTATTGTCTTGACTTGAATGTCAAGTTTTGGTGTGAAAATTCCAGAATTTCACTTCTGGTTTCGTTGGAAGCGATGTCATCGTTGATTTCTTAAGTACAATGATATAATAGTTATTTATGTATGAAGACACTAAAGTTTTATTTTTATCATGAATATGGAATTTATTTGCCGAGGCCCTTATGATCGAGGAAAATAAAGCATATGAGTGATAAAAAGGAACTTTAGTGCCGTAGTACATATTAAATTTGATTTGAAATCGAAAAATCTGTTGTGACCAGCACAAGACCTTCCGTCAATTCGATGTATTTTGTACAAATCCCATACCAAAAGGTCCTTGGAACAGATTCTATATAATATCATATCATCGAACACGAATACATACTATTTTTTACAAATTCCATACCAAAAGTTTATTTGAAAAGGTTCTATAAATCCAATAAAATTATAACATAAACTACACTAAGTAATGTCCTTCCATCTTATCTTTGGCCTTTCTCTGCATGTCACTTGCAAGTAACACTATGACATACCAATTTTAGAAGCTATACTTTCCATATTTGGGTTTGCACTTGCAACTGACATCTGTCAATTAAATTTTTTTGAATAATTATGTCAGTTGTTTCCATGATAAATAACAAAGCTGACTAATTTTTGAAAATTAATTTCATTTAATGCTTTAAATTTACATCTATTGAATATGAAGGAAAATGTATAATTAAACCGTATAGAGAAGAATATTTTCTTTAAAATACATAATAACAAAATGTCAAAAAATAACATTTAACTGCGCTTTTTAAGAAAAACTGTTAAAAACTTCAAATAAGGGTACTTCCGCTGGATCAATTATAACCAAAATCTAATCAACTCTTCATATGGTTGTACAGAAGAGGAATACGAAAGAATTATAATTTTTAGAATTGTAGTATTGGAGTTATCGTCGGAGAAAAATTTGTCACACACGGACACACATACACATACACACACACACGCCACACGGACACACGCACACACACACACACATACATACAGACATCATCTTAAAAATAGTAAATTTATATTGTAGGGACCCTAAAACGTGTTTAGTCATTAAAAACTCACCACCGAATTTTTTGACCAAAGACAATACCTTCCTTACCTAAAGGTGACGGAAGGTAAAAATGAAAGGAATATTTATTTTATAGATTAGGTTTAAGTATAATCTGTCACTTTGACAGTCAATGATCCTAGCCTCGGACATTGAAGTTATCGTACAGAACACTCAAAATTATGTGTTTTATCTTAAACTTTTTCATCAGAATTATTTAGTTTGTTCTTTTTGCACATATTTTTTAATGACGATATTTGTGCACTTTAGTAACAATTTAAATAAATACTTTCATATTTTCTAAAAGTAATTTAGCTTAAAAGTGATGCCAAATATTTGTATTCTTATCAAAAATTAAACTTTTTATTAATTTTTTGAATTGATGGTACTTTTTAAGTTTCACATAATTTAACAGTGACATTTTTTGTCAATAGTTTCACCGATTCACTTTTCAAAGTGTTATTTTGTTCATTTCTGTAAGTGAAAATCTCGTATAGCTGAATGATAATAATTAACAGCTCAATTCTCGAAAGAGTTTAAGTTAATCCTCATATTTGGTTTAACGAATTCTACGCTAATGTCACGGTTTATATCTTAAAATATAGTTTAATCTATTATAAGTATCTTCCCTTTCTGAATTGAAGGAAATTAACATAAAGCACATAAAAGAATGCTGTGTTAAAGAATGCAGGTACGAGTGTACACAAATTCGAGAAATGTCATTCTATAATTTTTAGCAAGGAAGAAAAAGGTGATCTACTGAACGCATATGAAAAAAAAAAAAAAATAATAAATTGTAACTTAAAACTCTAATGTGATAAATTAATGTCTTTTCTTTGCATTTTGAAAGAATGCACTAAAAAATAACAAATGTGTCTTGACGAAGGGTTCGCTTGATGAAATTCAAAATTGGTATCGAATTGAATTATTAATTAGTTAGTGTCAAAAAATATTTTGTCAAAATTTAAACAAATCTGTAGCACCAGCAACGAATTCTACGTGTCGCAATAAATGTTTTATTAAATTTGCAAAATAAGGGACTCGTATCAAATTCTCCTTTACATAGCATAGGTATTTGTCACTTACTGAATGCCCCATTAAAAAAAATAAAATAAAAATACTTCATCAATTACTAAAATCGGTAAAATGTAGACATCCCCATCCCTTGGTGTTAGGCCTAACAAGACGACCTATTTATTCATTTGATTATTAATTGTAAAATTAATTTGTTATGATTTTAAGTACATAATTTTTGTCTTGTTTTATTGTTGTGTTTTGCTGTGTATGAGTAGATTAGTCACGAGATATTATTGGCTATCGAACTTTCTGCTTGAGTGCTTTGTTTTTATTTCTCGTTGTTGGTTGGTCTTCTCAGTGCGTTCTTACCATTATCGCTTTGATTCCTTCTCAATGTTGTGCGACAAATAGCCTATTCTAGTTCAGTGGCGTGCGAAATATTTCAAATATTACACCGCTTGGAAAAATTTCTACAATGCACAACACGTTGCATAGCTAGCATTCGACGGAAGAATTTAAATGCCTAGCATCCACCTGCTATATTTAGACAGGTTTGCTCGATGAATGAGACAAAGATATTAGGACTGGCATTAGAAAGAAATATTGTCTTTGGCAAAAGAAAATAGTATATGTTTTGTTCCTTTAATACAGTCTTTTGTATATGTAGATATGTGAAAAATTATATAAATATTAGTTTCCAAATAGTTTTATCTTTGTTTTCTTAACATTCTGCTCAGGTGGCTCAATGGTTAGAGCAATGCCTCTTATACCCGGGACAGATGACAAATATTAATCATCATTAGTATAATTAGTAATTTCCTTAATTTATAATTGTCACTAACAGACAATATATAAAATTAGTTTGGTGCGCATGCACAGATATACATCAAATGTCATTTTTGCAATTTTACAATTTTCCTGTTTTTTTACCTCTCGCTAAGAGAGGTATTGGATTCATGCTAAAACTCGCATATCCAGATTTTAGTGAATAAGCATGATTTAAGGTCCCTAGAATCCGATTATAACATTTTTAAAATGATGTCCGTGTGTGTGTGTGTGTGTGTGTGTGTGTGTGTGTGTGTGTGTGTGTGTGTGGATGCCTGGATGTTGTAGACACGATTCCTCAAAAACTGTAAGACTTAAGAACTGTTTAACTATGGATTCCTCAATCTGACATTTCTGGGAAGAGCTGAAAAGGTTTTGGTAACAATTGAACAACCAAAAGTAGTAGTTAGAAAAATTCTTCTAAATATTTTTTTGGAAATTTTTGTTATTAAATATTGAAAAACATAAATTTCTCCATCTAATACTTACAAAATTTTTATTATATCTTGTATAGATTTAGAGATAAAGACACTATAATTTATAGAGTAATCTAATCGCAGAGGCTAAGGCACTAAGGAAACCAGTTGACAAATTCCAATGTTTATCACATAGTTTTTAAATGACACATGTCAGTGTCAAAAATCAACAGTTTTAGTGATATTCTGATAGCTTTTTCTGGGAAGTATATTTAATCTTTCTTATTGTTTTATTAATTAAATATTTGAAATTATAGGTAAAATGCATATATCCATCAGAAATACCGCCAATCTAGTTAATGAATTGGAATAATCTCTGACATTTAGAAACTTCTTCATACAATGAAAAATAGATATAATTAGAATTATATGTGTGCAGAAGACATGTTAAATACAATAAAAACAGTATTTGGGTAAAGTTCTGTATTTTTTTTTAAATAAAACGACGGTTCGAAAGAGAAGTGCAATGCAATACTTATATAGCCTAATATGGAAATGGCGAGAGGTCTTGTGCTGCCCAAAACAGATTTTTTTTCATTATATCGTTAATACACAACCTTTTTTGTTGAATTAAGATATATTTTTGAGGTTACAATTACAATTTAAAATCATGACGAGTTTTGACAGTACCAGTGTGGCGATTATTGCCGAATTCTTCCGATCATGTTCTCAAAAGATCATCGTAACTTAATAATCATTACAATTTAAATTACGTTTATAATGATCAGTAACAAAACTGAAATATGACACAAACTATTAAATTAAGAATTGGAGTTTAATTATAATTAGCAGTCGTCGTGTGTATCGGCTATTAATCATGAGTGCGCTCGGGGTTCTGGGTTCGAATCCCACTAAATCATGGATGTTTGTGTATGTGAACCTGCTCAGTAATTGGGATTTAATCCTGTTGAGATTTTTTTAAGTTGTATATAAAGATATAAGCCCGTTGAATTAATGTCACACACAGACATCTATTGTACAAAATTGGTTAAATTAAACAGAATCGTTGTTTCCGCCCATAAATTATACTCGCCGTAACTAACAAATGAAGGGTGCGGCGGACTCTATTTGTCAATTTGGAATGATAATATAAGTGCTTTAATTTCAATTAAGACATTATAAATTAATATATTTAAATAGACCATTGAAAACTAGTTTTGAAGGATTACGTTACTATCCGCTACATGTTAATTTAGTATTTCTCAATATCTAAGTGGCCGATATCATTTTATGAAGCCACAAATCATTTTAATTACCCATTTGGATAGTTTCGGGTCCAAAAAAGATCCCGGGATATCCGGATAAGTTGAAATATGAGGA
Organism: Ophonus ardosiacus; assembly: GCA_943142095.1. Taxonomy (NCBI): domain Eukaryota; kingdom Metazoa; phylum Arthropoda; class Insecta; order Coleoptera; family Carabidae; genus Ophonus; species Ophonus ardosiacus. Next base: position 7,875,301 of record OW964830.1, on the reverse strand, counting down.
TATCGGATTCATCTCTCAATAACGTATCTTGTATCCGGATTTGTGTATCGGATTTTGGAATCGGATTTGAATATAGAATATTGTATCGCAACTCACTCACCTCAGATTCGAATCTGAGCATAGTATCTCAGAACAGTACAAATCTATTTATGATATAATTCTTTATGCATATCGGTTTAATGTCATCTTAAATTTGTAGTGATAATTTCCTGGTGTAATCATAAGACTTATTTATTGTTTGACGATTGATGTAAACATTTTACATTTTCATTTTAAATAGTTTAAATTTGAACTCGGTTTCAGCTGGTTAATTTTTTTTAAATGGCACAAAACTGACCCATGTGGTTCACTTTCCACGCCAGCTATGAGTACCCGTGAGGTGACGCCTGGTAAGCTCCCACACGGTAAAATATATCGTCATCATTACCGATGTCTACATGTGTTGTAGATACTGACACACCCAGAAATAGGTAATATGCTGTGATGATATATTTATTTATTTATTTAAGATCCAGAATTCAAATACGTTTCTAAAATTAAGAGTCGGATAAGGTACCTATAAGAATCTTGATTCGGTCCGAAGTGGTTTTCGGAATTGAAGTCAATTTACGAATATCCGCCTAATTTATTTTTGATAACCGAAGAAGTTAAGTGTTATTGTTATTGATATTTTTTATAGGTTTTACGATGATGTCTGTGTTTGTGTGTGTGTGTGTGTGTGTGTGTGTGTGAAAAGCAGTAGTTTTTTAGAAAAAAACTTCTAAATATAATTTTTGGAAAATTTTGTTATTACAAATGTTGAAGTACAGAAAATTCTCCATCTAATACGACTTTTTATTATACCTTGTATAGAGTTAGAGATAAGGACACTATAATATATAGAATAATTGGATGTGATATATCACAGAGGCTAAACTACACTAAGGAAACCAATTGACAAATTCAAATGTCCATAACTTAGTTTGTAAATGACAGATGTCGGTGTCAAAAATCAACAGTTTTAGTGACATTCTAATAGCTTTTTCTGGGAAGTACATTTAATCTTTCTTATTGATTTAATATTTAAATATTTAAAATTATAGGGAAAATGCATATATCCATCAGAAATACCGCCAATCTTGTTAATGAATTGGAAGAATCTCTGATATTTAGGAACTTCCTCATACAATGAAAAATAGATATAATTAGAATTATATGTGTGAACCAGACATTACAAATACAATAAAAACAATATTTGATTAAAATTCTGCAATAAAAACAATATTTAGGTAAAGTTCTGCATTTTTTTCGATAGCTCATGTAACATCAAATGCAAATGGCGAATGGCGAAAGGTATTGTGCTGGCCACAACAGATTTTTTTTCCGGTTTCAGAAAAAAATATGTATAATGAAAATGATGTATCGAACATTTTAGTCCTGAGACGTATTTAACAATATTAAATAATTATTGTTTATATCGATAAAAGATTTATGAAGAAAAATAGTTTGACATAATCCTGGAAAGAAACTTGTGAAACTTCATGAAAAAATATTTGTCCCCGCCGTCACTGGGTAGCGTTGATGAACTATCCAGTCCATTGCTCGGCAACAAAATGATTTAAACGACTTTTTTAAGCGTGTGTGTACCGATGCGTGCAGTCGTCACTGCTCGCTGACCAGCAGCTACGTTTCAAATTGAAATTCTTGCTATTCAACCAAAATCCACGTTCACGTACTCTGCACTACACCATGATCTAGTTTTTGATAGTACAGAGTAGAGAGCACAGTACAATTGTGTATCGTTATTGGCACGTTACTCTTGCCCCAACAGCTACCGTTGTAATTTAACTTTTCAGGTTGAAAAGTTCGAATTCCTCCGATCAAATCGCCAGACACGGAAACCGTGTTACAGTTCTTGTGTGAATTGTTTTTGTTCACGAGTACAATTGCTGTGATTTTGCTAACTGCGGCCAAAAACTAATTGCGCGATTTTGAAGCTCTAATCCGATTTTGTAGTTGTTTACAGGTATACATTGTTTTGAATTGTGTATTGTGGTTTTGTCATATGAGGAAGATATTAAAATATTAATATAATTATTGTTTACTTCGTGTAGCATATTTACTCTCTAGTACAGAATACCTAATAATAGGAATATTGCCGATCAGGAGTGCGTAGGAACAACTAAGTTGCTTTTCACAATCCAGAAGATTTAGGATTTGAAACCGGTTCGGGCTTAAATATAAGTATTCGACTTTATTATCTCCATTATACATAATCTGTAATGACCTAAGCAGGCCATAAAAGGATAACAAAAAAATCTGTTGTGGCTAACACAACACCTATCGCCATTTCCATATTAGGCTATATAAGTACATATTGTGTTTAACATTTCTGGTACATACACAAAATTTCTAATTATTAATATATCTTTCAATTTTTAAATTCATTCTATAATAGGTTTCCTCTTTCCTCCTACACTTCTAAATGTTCGAGGTTCATCAAATTCATTGACGAGTTTGGCGGTATTTCTGATTTAATTAAGAATAAAATAAGAAATATTATATGTACTTCCCAGAAAAAGCCTTCAGTAATGTAAATGGGGTTTTGACACGAAAAACTCACATTTTTCTGTCACAAACATTTTAATTTTTCAACTGGTTTCCATGGAGTTATTTGGACTAATAGATAAATTACTCTAAAAATGCGTACTCTTACGTAACATTGTCTTTACAAGCAAATAATATTACTACTAAGTTTATATATCTACCCATTTTTAAATTATTGCCCCAAAAGTCAATATACCCCATATTTAGATAAAAACTTTAAAATTTTCAAAAATCTAATTATTGTGTATCTAGATACTTCTTAATGTTATGATTCCAAATTTTGAAACCGCAGGTCGATATCTCTTTTCGTTCTCGTGATATTTAGGTTCAAAGTTTTGCCCAAGACTGCCCATTTTTGGGTAGTAACCCAAAAATGGGTCGAGATATGAATTTGGCGACAGGACCATTCGATTCTACGTGCAAAATTTCAAAAGTGTACCAATTTTCATAATTTTTGTCTAACCGGTTCATTTTTTATGAATAAAAGTTTGAAACCCCCCGAAAATGGCCAAAATCTGAAAAAATCGTAAGGGGTATACCTTAGATTTTTGCGATTTTTGGCCATTTTTAGTTAATTTGCTTTAGAGATTGTATGCGGTGTTCAAAAATTCTGAAAATTGGTGTTCTTATGTAATTTTGCCCGTAGAATCGAATGGTGGTGTCGCCAAATTCATATCTCGACCCACTTTTGGGTTATTACCCAAAAATGGGGAGTTTTAAGCAAAATTTTGAATCTAAATATCTCGAGAACGAAAAGAGATATCGACCTGCGGTTTCAAAATTTGGAATCAGCACAGTGAGAAGTATTTAGATACATAAAAATTATATTTTTGAAAATTTTGAGGTTTTTATCTAAATGTGCGGTATATTGACTTTTAGGACAATAATTCAAAAATGGGTAGAAATATAAACTTGGTAGTAACATTATTTGATTGTAACGGATTATTTCATATATATTTATGAGTCTCTATCTCTAAATGTATAGAAGATATAATAAAAATATTCAATGTGTTGGATTGAGAATCCTATTATCTTTAATAATAAAGATTATAATATAATAATAATAATAATAATAATTATAAAATTTTCTAAAATAAAATTTAGAAGGTTTTATTTAGAAACTACTACTTCCGGTTGTCCAATTGTTACCAAAACCTTTTCAGCTCTTCCCAGGAATGGCAGATTGAGGAATTCATAGTTAAACAGGTCTTAAGTCTTATAGTTTTTTAGGAATCGTCTCTCCAACATCCAGACATACACACACACACACACACACACATACACACACACACACGCACACACACACACAAACGCGCGCGCGCGCGCACTCAAACAAAGACACAATGTAAATGACGGAGAATTTAATATTCTTCAATAATTTTAATAACATAAATTGTTAAAAAGTAATATTTAGACTATTTTTTTTAAGAAATAAGAGGTATCACGTTTTTTCTTTAATGTTAAATTGATAAACATTTAGTTTCACAGAATTTGAGAAAATGTTCTGGCATCCACACATCCAAAATTAATAAATTATAAAATATATATTATGGTATATTTTCCTTGTCATGCCTAATAAATGCGTTTATATATATATATATATATATATATATATATATATATATATATATATATATATATATATATATATCTAAATTTCCACAATACAACTATCAGTGTCATTAATGTTAGTACAATTGAATTTATTCTATTATAATCTCTTCATTCTTAACTACTCGGAATTCGCTAAGTAAAATTAAATAATTCTAACTGATGTCCGTTTTCTTAGCTGTAAAATTTTCATTAATAATTTGTTGCATTTAAATAAACCAGTATTTCATTGGAGATTCTGTGTGTATGATATTGGCTTTAAACCCGGATCGTAAATCAGTTTTATATACGGTCGCCCGCATCAAGTGTCACCCAGCCATGTGCCAGAACTGCCACAGGAGGACGTTATGGTTTCCTTGTAATTCATATTCACCATAATGTGTCCACGTTTATTTCTCTTATTGTTTTCAAAGAAATGCAGGTTTATGACATCTCTACTTAAACTTCGTTTTGTTTCATTTTCTTTTTTACACAATGGAAGTATGTGTGTATATCAGTAGCGTAACCAAAGGGGACCCTACGCAAAAATTACACTTTTATCATTTTTTTACCTTCCGTCACCTTTAGGTACGGAAGGTATTGTCTTTGGTCAAAATATTCGGTGGTGAGTTTTTAATGAATAAGCACGTTTTAGGGTCCCTACAATACGAATATACCATTTTTAAGATGATGTCTGTATGTATGTGTGTGTGCCCGTGTGTGTATGTGTGTCCGTGTGTGACAAATTTTTCTCCGACGATAACTCCAATACTACATTTCTAAAAATTATAATTCTTTCGTATTCCTCTTCTGTACAACCATATGAAGAGTTGATTAGATTTTGGTTATAATTGCTCCACCGGAAGTACCCTTATTTGAAGTTTTTAACAGTTTTTCTTAAAAAAAACTCAGTTAAATATTATTTTTTGACTTTTTGTTATTATACATATTAAAGAAAATACTCCTCTCTATACGGTTTGATTATACATTTTCCTTCATATTCAAAAGATGTAGATTTAAAGCGTTATAAAGGAATTAATTCTCAAAAATTAGTCAGCTTTGCTTTTTATCATGTAAACAGCTGATAGGTATATTCAAAAAATTTTAATTGACAGGTGTCAGTTGCAAGTGCAAAACCAAATATAGAAAGTATAGGATCTAAAATTAGTATGTCATAGTGTTCCTCGCAAGTGACATGCAGAGAAAGGCCAAAGAGAAGATGGAAAGACTGTATCGCAAAAGACTTGAGAAAGAAAGGACTGTGTGAAGAAGATGCGTTGGACAGGAATGAGTGGAAGAGAAGAGGAAACAGCGACCCCTAATAAAATAGGGGAAAGCTGAAGAAGTAATGAAGGAAGTGTTAAGTGCATTTTACTTAGTGTGTGTTTATGTGATAATTTTATTGGATTTGTAGAACCTTTTCAAATGAAATTTTGGTATGGAATTTGTAAAAAATAGTGTGTTCGTGTTCGATTTTACATGATATTATATAGAATCTGTTCCAAAGACCTTTTGGTATGGGATTTATACAAAATACATCGAATTGACGGAAGGTCTTGTGCTGGCCACAACAGATTTTTTTAAAATTAAATTTGTTTTGTAAATTTAAATTTATACTTAAACCACATATTGCACTTATACATATACCCAACAATGCGTAATTTGTCTTGATGATATATTTATTTAATTTTAATATAAAAGTACAATAAAGTACAATATGATGGTGACAGTGAAACTGTTCTAATAAGATTTAAAAAAAACCTTGTGAAACATGTCAAGTGTTATTTTTAAATCTTTTTTATTTGTACCTCTCGCTAAGAGAGGCATTGGATTCATGCTAAAAATCTATAAAATTCTTTTAAATATTATTTTTTGAAAAATTATGTTATTTCCAATAATAAAGAACATTAAATTCTTAGGCCCGGTCTTTTCATCTCCGATTAAACAGCCTGTTAATATAATTGTCAGTTAAAAGAAAAACACAGCATCGATATTATAATCTAAATTGTAAAAATTAGACGTGTCAATTTTTCGATGCCACATTGTTTTTATCACCGACAGTTAACTTAACCCTATCCGATAGTTTAACTAGAGATGAAAATATCCGGTCTTAATCTGATTAATTATTTTTTCTACTCCCATGCGTGAAGTGAGTACTTCAAGTATTAATTTTTATGTGTGAAGTTTGATTTTTTGTACACTGTGCGTGAAGTAACATTTCACGCACCGTTCATTATTTTAAATATTACAAACTGAATTGTATTTTAATAAAACAAAGCTGTTAAACACCCGTAACGTTGGTAACCATGGTTACAGAAATCGATAATACAGAGGCTTTACGTTAAAAGAAAGACAATGTGAAGAAAAAATATATTTTATTGCAAGGTCGTAGAAAAAGTATAGTATGTAACACGTGTGTGAAGCCCATTTTACATTTGGGTGGTTTTCAACACTTGCCTTCGGCTCGTGTCGCAATCTCCACCCTCATGTAAAAAGTTCAGCTTCACACACTTGCCACATAATATACTATTGTTATATCTTCTTTATTTAAAGATAAAAGATATAATAGAATAATCTGTTGTAATATATCTCACTGTCCAAACAACTCCATGGAAACCAGTTGAGACATTTCAATGTTTGTAATTGACAGATAAGTGCATAATGTCTGTGTCAAAAATCCAGTGTGCCTATAGTGTATGTACCTATAGTGCGAAACCAATTTTAAATTGAATTTAATAAAGGTTTTTTCTGGGAAGTATATTTAATATGTCTTATTACATTATTAGTTTATTAAAATTATGTGTCCCATAGACAAGAACCTTTTTTTACTGTCAAACAGCTAAAATGTAACAATTGAATCACACTAATGCTGTTCTTCAATTCGTAATATTTTAGATATTATTGTTATTAAGGCGTGTTGAATGTTAAGAATTTATAACACTTGTTTTCAAAAAAGTTTAATAAGTAACTTTTTTCCTAATAATACGAGAATGTTTGTTTACTTTTTTATGATTAACATGCCGAAAACAAAAAGCCAATGTTCATATTGTGTCTCTATCTCTATATTCAAATATTTTGACAGCGTTTGATTCCGAAAAAACAAATTAGTTCCCGACAGACATCAAACTTCATTTACTCTTATAAAAACAAAAATCTGAAACTCATCCTTTTCATTATACATTCACCGGAAAAAAATTAATACTAATTTTGTCAAAAATTCTCGGGAAAAAACTAACTCCTCCGTTCCACAATGGCCACGGGTCTCATTACTCTTCGCTAGCGAATTCGTTACAGTGATGGGCGCGGGTTGTTTGATTGTGATGTGTCCCCGTCCTCCCCGCCACTGTCCCTCGGCTGAAACAAACGAACATCGGTGACCAAGCAACAATCAACACCGCCTGCGATCGGCCAGCGATGTTTTGTCGCTTAGCACATGTTGCCACGGAAACAATGAAACATCATAAATATTGGTTATGCTGGGTTTTTACAAAGGGAGACTATTTGAGCTATAGTTTTATCTTTTGTGTGGGTAAACATTAGCTTTCTAAAATAATTAAGGGAGAATGAATTAGAATAGACGCGGTTCAGTTAGCGTAAAATTGGAATTAAGGGTGTTGCTGCATTATACGTGCAAGTTAATATATATAAATATCATACTGAATTTTTCCATTGACCGTTTATATACAGATTCATTCATTAATGATCCCTATTAATGATTATTTTTTTATTAATAAACGATTTTAGTGGGTAACCATAGATCCCACACTACTTAACAATCATCACAACTTATGTATTAGATTTTCCAAATCAGTAAGATACGGTCAACGGAAATATATTGTAATACATGTGTTAATTAGTGATTAATGTTCTCAACAATTAATCGCCCTCATTAAGACACTTTATAGTTATATAATTATTTTTTAATTTTGCTTTTTTATAAGTCTTTAAAAGCACTGATAACACGGCATTAAGAAATATAATAAGCGCACTGTTTGATACAATGTATTAATGTATTCACAACACAGAACACACAAACTGTTAAAATGTGAAATTTGGATTATTAGCTAGAAATGCTACCAACATAACTGAAAAAAATACCAAGTCATATTTTAGATAAGTGGTATTTTTTTAAATCCCACTGTAAAATTATCTCAATAGAAAAAAACATCTGTTGTGGCCAGTACAAGACCTCTCGCCATTTCCATATTAGGCTATATAAGTATTGTATTGCACTTCGCTTTCGAACCGTCGTTTTATAACAAAAAATTACAGAACTTTACTCAAATAATGTTTTTTATTGTATATAACATGTCTTCTGCACACATATAATTCTAATTATATCTATTTTTCATTGTATGAGGAAGTTTCTAAATGTCTGAGATTCTTCCAATTTATTAACCAGATTGGCGGTATTTCTGATGGATATATGCAATTTACCACAATTTTACCTATAATTTCAAAATTAATTAATAAAACAATAATAAAGTTTAAATATACTTCCCAGAAAAAGCTATCAGAATGTCACTAAAACTGTTGATATTTGACAATGACATGTGTCATTTACAAACTATGTTATAAACATTGGAATTTGTCAACTGGTTTCCTTAGTGCCTTAGCCTCTGCGATTAGTTTACTCAATAAATTATAGTGTCTTTATCTCTAAATTTATACAAGATATAATATAAATTTTAAGTGTATTAGATGGAGAATTTTTGTTCTTCAATATTTAATAAAAAAAAACTCCCAAAAAATTTTATTTTTAGAAGATTTTTTCTAAGAAACTACTACTTCCAGTTGTTCAATTGTTACCAAAACCTTTTCAGCTCTTCCCAGGAATGTCAGATTGAAGAAATTACAGTTAAATATTTTTTAAGTCTTATAGTTTTTGAGGAATCGTCCCTACAACATCCAGACATACATACATACATACACACATACACACACACACACACACACATCTACACACACACACACACACACACACACACATCATTTTAAAAATGTTATAATCGGATTCTAGGAACCTTAAATCGTGCTTATTCAATAAAATCTGGATATGCGAATTTTAGCATGAATTCAATACCTCTCTTAACGAGAGGTAAAAATCTGTCGTGACCAGCGCAGTACCTCTCGCCATTTCCATTTTATATTATATGTATAAGTACTGTAAAGCACTTCGCTATGGAACTCGTTTAAAAAAAAAATGTTACAGAACTTTACTCAAATATTGTTTTTTTTTTATTGTGCACACATAAAATTCTAATTACATGTATTTTTTTTTTTATGTATGTTACTTATAATTTTAAATTTTTAATTAATAAAACAATAGGTAAGAAACATTAAATGTACTGCCCAGAAAAAGCTTTCAGAATGTCACTAAAACTGCTGATTTTTGACACTGACATTTATGTCATTATAAATTATGTTACAAATATTTGCATTTGTCAACAGGTTTCCTTGGTGTAGTTTAGTCTGTGCGATTTATTACACCCAATTATTCTATATATTACAGTGCCTTTACCTCTAAATCTATAGAAGATATAATAAAAATTTTAAATATCTCAGAATTTTTTAAAGAAACTACTACTTTCGATTGTCCAACTGTTACCAAAACCTTTTCTTAAGTCTTATAGTTTTTGAGAGAATCGTCTTTCCAACATTCGTCCACACACATATATGCATTCATCCACACACACATACAAACATACAGACATATATACACTCACACAGACATCATCGTAAAAATGTTAAAGTCGGATTGTAGGGTCCTTAAAACGTGCTTATTCACTAAAATCTGGATATGCGATGCGATTTTAGCATGATTCCAATACTTCTCTTAGTGAGAGGTAAAAACATGTTTCATAAGGCCTGTTAACGTACTCTTCCTTTGTAAAACGTAAAACTCTCCTCGCGATGCCTTTTGAAACATTTTAGTGTAAGAAGTTGTTAATAAATGAAGTCATAATGAAGTTAAAGTGAGCGAACGTCTAAGCGAAAGAACAATGTCCACCCTCTGCTCTTTGTGTACTATGCCCCCATTTCCTGTTGGTATTTTTTAGCTGAGAGTTTAGCAACGCTATTAACTCCATACTAAAGTGATATTTTTCAATGTAGTAGAAACATTCTAAATCAATTTATGTCCCGGAAACTTCTGCGAACTTTGAATGAACTTCCTGCGCGCGCCTTTGTTTTCAGATTTAATTATTTGCTAAAAGTTAAAATACTTCAATTCGGGCTCGTGTTAATTATTGGAACTTTTTTCTTTCGCGCAAAAATTGTTAAGAGGAAACTTTTCCAAGTAAATACTTTCCTCTTTCGCGGATTCTTTACAAAAATTATTTATTCTGAGTTCGTCAATTCATAACAACAATTTAAAACTTTTCCTTCCTCAAAAATTTATGAGATTTTTATTCCTACCCTTATATTCATAAAGGGTATTTGATTGCCAAAGACACAAGACGTTACTTGCATTCCAAGCAGGCAGGAAGAATGTAATCGCAATTTGAATTTTTTTATGCATTATGGAGAAGGGTATAAGGTGCTTCAAACAAATTTAATTTTTATGGATAAAGGAAAACTACTGGAATTCAGTCAATGGTTGAAAAATATATTTTCGGCCTCACAAAATAGTTATTTGTGTATCAAGAGCGTAAAGTGAACCTTTATTGCTCGCGCTCGAAAATTGAATGCACACATAATTTTTTCTACGACTTTACTAACCAAAATAGAAAAAAATAATAATACCTATTTAGTAAGTTCACAGTAACACAGAATCTAATTTATCTTCGTCAGCTGTTTTCAAGTTCTGGAATGAATATACAAAACTGCCAAAAGTGTACATTCAATTTTAACATTATCCGCCAATAATTAAATCCAATAAGTTTGTTAATTATGAAATGTGTGTTATTAAATATTTAAAGTTGTAATACAATGTACATTCACCAGTAGAGTTGTTATTATATATAATTAAATACCTAACCTAACTAAATTGGTAATGTAGCTAACTTCAGGTATATTGTTTGTAGCACGTTTCTTGTGAAAAAATGAACCTAACCTATATTTTAGATTTCGTAAGTATTATTTTAATAAATTAAGATTTCAGCAAAAATATGTATTTATCTAAGCGAGCAAATTGAGCACTTTACCGCGCGTTGCTATGGGAGACGAGCGGTAAAGTATTTTTTTGCTCGTTCCTTAGTAACCATCAACTTTACGATGACAAAATAGAGCACAAATGTCATCTTTTCATGGTGGTCGTAGAAAAAATATTTTAACTACGTGAAAATTTTAACAAAAATTTATATTGGAACGAATACAAATATAATAATAAATAACATAGAAAAATGTATACAATGGTCATCATATCATAATATTGAAAAGTAATTTTCGTTCGAATACAAAACTAGTAAAATTGTATTAAAGGGATCCTAAAACGTCCTTATACTGTAAAACTCACCACCGAATTTTTTGACCAAAGACAATACCTTCTTTACCTAACGGTGACGAAAGGTAAAAAAATCTGTTGTGGCCAGCACAATACCTCTCGCGAATTTCATATTAGGCTATAAATATTGTATTTAACATTTCTGGAACACAAAATATTTTAATTACATCTATTCTTTATTTTTCAATTCATTCTATGATAAAGTTTCCTCCTACTCTTCTAAATGTTCGAGATTCTTAGAAAATTCATAGAAGAGATTGACGGGATTGCTGAAAGGTATATTATGAAATATATGCATAGCAAGCGCGTGTTTAGTTGACTTGTTACTGTACATACTTTGGCTTACAAATGATTCCCGTTTCAGTTTCTACCAACTTTAGATGTTGACGGAGTCTTTTCCTTGTTATAAAAATAGCATATTATAATTACTATTACACCTCGACTTGTCCAAGTACGAATTTTAGATTTTCCGCATTCAAGAAGAGAGTTAATTTAACGTGCGGCAGCTATATCTATAATTTTAAATATTTAATTAATGATAAAATAACAAATATTAAATGTACTTCCCAGAGAAAGACTTCAGTAATGTCTCTGAATTTTTGGCACTGACATTTATGTCATTTACAAACATTTTAATTTTTCGTCTGATTTCCATGGGCTATTTGATGGATACAATGAAATATTTATAACTCTCTATCTCTAAATCTATAGAAGATATAATAAAAATGTTCAATATACTAGATAGAGAATTTTATATTCTTTAATATTTGTAATAACAAATTTCCAAAAAATAATATTTAGATTTAGATTTTTTTTAAGAAACTACTACTTCCGGTCGTCCCATTGCTACCAAAACCTTTTCAGCTCTTCCCAGGAATATCAGATTGAGGAATTCATAGTTAAACAGGTCTTAAATCTTATAGTTTTTGAGGAATCGACCCTCCAACATCCAGCCATACATACTCGTACACACATACACACATCTACACACACACACACACACATCATTTTAAAAATGTTATAATCGTATTGACCTTAAAACGTGCTTATCCACTAAAATCTGAATATGCAAATTTTAACATGATTCCAATACCTCTCTTAGCGAGAGGTAAAAAACAACCTGTATATTCTATTTTATAATTAAAATAGCTGTGTAACTCCTTGGACAAATAACCAAAAACATAAAAGGTTTCCAGACTGTAAGTACAACTAAATTAACAAAAATTGTTCTTATAGAAGCCTAAATACCCACGATGACAAAACCACTGGTGAATTTGTTCAATTGATACTTCTTCCAAATTCCAAAACTTTCCAATAGATTCTTGAAAATTTCATTTGTGCACAATAAAAATGTAGTTCAGCTCGAGAAACAATTTAAGAAGTCCACGATTGTTACGACGTTGGAATGTTAGTTTTTGTTTGTAAAGTTATAAAAGACCAACTCGACATAGATGAGTCCGTATAAAACAATGAATAATTTTTGATCCATTCTACTCGGCATAAAATAAAGTAATAATATCGTTGTTGGTAGTGTGGTGGAGCGTGTCAGCATGAGAGTTTTTCACTCGGTCGCATCCAATGTTTATACTTTGACGGCATTGGCAGCCGAGCCAGATTCGATACCGTGACGCGCAATGATGCTTGAATGAAAAACTCCGGCAAAAAAGCCGAAACTGTTGATTATTCCGCCGCGGAAGCAGATGCGGTGGATAATTATTCGGGTAGAACCGCACGTGATGGGAACAGGGCACGAATCCACAACCAAGCAAATAAATCACTCTCATAACAAACGAATATCTAAGATCAACGCCCGAATACTTATGTTCTTACTCAAATCGCATGAAATTGAATTCATTGCAGACATTGTTTGTAAAAAGTTACGAATCTAGTTAGACATGGTTAGTGATTTTATAAATGGTTTAGTGATTTGTCAATTGGATAACAGGACTTGGATTATTGGATTTAAAACTATATGTTTTTACATAAAATATCTGTAAATTTCATACTTAAATAATTGTTTGAATGAAGTCTTCTAGTTCAGCGTTTCTTAATACATCTAGAGTACCACGCTACGCTAAACAGCACTTTAGTAGAAATCAAACTACACTCGCAAAAAATAAAGTTATAACTTCAAACTTGATACCATTGTATAGTAGATAGATCAATGCATGGGGCTGACCAATTATTTTGCATAATTATACATTTCTATTGCATTTAAATTTAGTTCAAAAAACATCATAAAAATGGCTATTTTAAAATTTATTTTTAACACGATAACTGTACTTTATACAAAAAATGTTTGTGTTCACCCCCATAGCGCCCACCTTTAGTAGTAAGTCTGTGAAAAAAATCTAAATTATATCTTTTAGTTTAGCTGTTATTTGATTTCTACTAAACCCCTTTTTGCCGTTTATTTCAGAAATAAAACGATAGACTATGAAGGAGAAAGTGTCAGGGGAATATGTTCCCCCTCTACTACACACATCTCCTCTCTCACTTCAACAATTTGCTTCACAACACGGGCTGAATTTTCCCCTTATGCTTTAAACAAGGACAAACATATATAAAAGCAGATAGAGAGAAATAAACTTAGCAATTTTAAAAGTAGTGGAGGAACGTAAGAAGTTTGTCTGCACTAGTGTCATACTAGCTACAAAACTGATTTCGCTGAGCGACCGGCAATGCTCTTAATAAATATAAATAATACATCACAATCAAAACACAATAAAATAATTTTTCTGCAGATGGCGTTGTAAGAGGAATATTCATGGAACAACGTCTAGTGAATTTTAGTCCTTTTTACCTCTCGCTATAATTTTTTGGAAATTTTTGTTATAACAAATATTGAAGAACACAAAATTCTCCATCCAATACACTTTTACAATTTTATTATGTCTTGTATAGATTTACAGATAAAGACACTATAATATATATAATAATAATCGGAGGTAATACATCGCAGAGCTTAACTACACTAAGGAAACCAGTTGACAAATTTAAATGTTTATAACATAGTTTGTAAATGACAGATGTCAGTGTCAAAACTCAACAATTCTGATAGCTTTTTCTGGGTGTGCATTTAATCTTCCTTATTATTTTATTAATTGAATATTTAAAATTGTAGGTAAAATGCATATATTCATCAGAAATCTTGTTCATGAATTGGAAGCATCTCTAACATTTAGAAACTTAGAATTATATGTGTGCAGAAGACATGTAAATACAATAAAAAACAATATTTGAATAAAGTTCTGATTTTTTTTTGTTATAAAACAAGAGTTTGATAGCGATGTGCAATACTATACTTATATATATTATATATATATTGGAAATGGCGAGAGGTATTGTGGTTGAGCAAAATTTTGTCTATTCCAGTAAATAGACTATTAAAAAACAATAACATTTTATATGAAACATTTTTTTCACTTTCTAATAGTTACACCGATACTTGAAAACTGAGCATTAGCCAAGGGCACCACAACTTTTATTTCAGTACAATTATTTGATTTTTTTTTTTTTGAAAAGCAAAAACAATCTAAGATACCCTCTGAAAAGTAAACAAAATGTCTCATTTAATTAAAATCGTAACTCTTACAGTTTTCGAGATAGCAGATAGCATATTTCGGAAACTATTGAAGATCTAGCCCATATTGATTAAACTTTTTTAACTCATTTTGGTCAGTACTATATGCCCTCATAATTTTTTAACACCCTATATTGTAAATATTGTTCAGAATAATCAAAAACAAATTATACCTTTGCATATAGTTTTTTCGTAGTTTATTACATATGTTTGTCTTTATTTTGCTATAGTACTTAGTTGAGCTTCTGTAGCGAAAGAAGAGCGGTAAATTCGACCAAACATATTTAAACTTTTTATAAATAATTTTTTTCGCCGAATTAAAAAAGTTTGTTTATTACATGTCTCTGTTCTTTCCAAAAAGTTTCCAAACTAAGAGTAAAATTTTTAATTAGTTGTGTGTAAGGTTAAATTGTTGAATTGTTATCGTCCTGATTTGGCTGGCATTTCGCGTGCATGCAAACAAAATTAATTACCCAAGTCCACGGTGAAGGTCTCGTGGCTACGCGGCCTAAATAAACAACTTATAAAACAATCTACTCCGATGTTTCAGTCTATGTGAACACTGTAATTAAAATTAAATATGCTTTATCACATCGTACAAGCCTACACGTTGTGTGGGTGTCGCACGCTTCCACACTCTAATAGATCAGGAAATCTGTGGGACTATTTTTTGTTAAATAAAATTGTATTGAGTTGATCTTTCACAAAATAATTTATTTTGTATAATGTGATTGATAAAATAGGGACAAATAGCTATAGAAAAATTTGGGGACAAACTTGAATGTTACTTTATGGTGTAATCCTGTTTCGAATGATAATTTTTGATATATTCTGAAAGTAATTTAAATGTTGAGGCAGCGCTCAAGCGACCTTCACAGTTCGAATCTGGTGCCGTGGGTTCGAATCTCACTTAGGCCATGGATGTTTGTGAGTGCGTACTTTCACAACTTCATCCCCATCTCTGCGCTGTAGTAAAAGAAATGATTAAGAAAGAAATTCGAAGAAAATTTCAACCTTATACATAACACCGTTTAAATACTACATTTGTATAAAGAATCTTGCAATAATAAATAAAAAATACAGTATTGCCACATACTTGCACCTTTTTATTAAAAACAAACCTAGTAATTAATTTTTCAAATTTGTGAAACTTTAATGCATTATCAGTTTGCCATAATACTTGTATCTTCTTTGAGTGAGTTTTTTTTTATATAACTTTATTAGATTTTTAAAAAACGTGGGTATACTTTTATCTATATTGGTAGCGCTTTCCGCATCAAATTTTATCTGCACAGATGAAAATTTATTTTTGACTGATAGCAATTTGAGGATATATGTCATTCATCTGTTAGTTTTTAAAGCTGTCATAGTACCTCTAAAAAACAAAAAATTACAAAAATAGTACGTTTATGTAAGCTGTAAACTTATGCATTTACCTTAGCATTAGCATTATGACTTTGCATTAAACTTTACATTACGCTGTCCGGTTTATGTACTTCTTAGGGCAAACCAATAAGAGCAGGTCGGTAATGTCACTTCTTGTAAAATCGATACGTCTTTTTTTATCTACATTGTTTAATTAACTGTATTAGTTGGACAATGTGACAGAAATATTCCAAAATAACAAAATGATGGCAGATGTCAATTGACTATCGTTAATATCTCCAGAATCAAGCTGTCGGCCACGAACATATTCTCTTCTGATTGGTTGGCATTAGCATTAAGACTTTAAAATTAGAAATTTTCATATTCTAGGGTAATGGCATAATGCTAAGTTTAAGGTTATAGCTACATGTACCGCAGCATGCATTTGTCTATACTTGAATTATAAATGCAAAGTCATAATGTTAATGCTAAGGTAAATTCTTAAGTTTACAGCTTACATAAACCAGCCTTTCATAAAGACACTGAAATTGAAAAAAATACGTTTAGTGTTTTGCTTTAGCTGTGTCCACAAAAATGTATATTTACCTATCTTACCATTGTGTCATATATGTTCTACACTCACACCATCATATTTTGATTTTAGCATAGTTATATGATTTTTAAAGGGGGCATTATGTGCAACAACTTTTATTTTTTCCCTCATTTTAACACATATTAATAATAAATTAAACACCACAATAGAATAATTTTACCATAAGTATATTTATTACTAATTTATCTATGGAATTACAATATGATATTTCAAATACTCGTAACCTAATTATCACTAGAGTTCCTTTTAAAGTATTTCCGTGGGGTGGTGTACGTATGGTTTCCGAAAATTCAAATTCAGAATAGACTTCCGATATAGTTAACGTATTTGAAAGAGTTGTGCTGGTTGACATATATCTAAAATCTAAAATATCTTCAGAAGTTATGGATACTGTAACTATAGGTATCTCTCATTTCACAATATAACAAGACATTTTAAAAATGTATTACACTTACATATATTTAGTATAGGTAACAGTGTTGGTGCAGTATCAATATATGTTATGTCATTGTGCTGAAAATTTACAATGTTTTGTGAACCACATACCTAATAATAATAAAACAGAATAAATATTCTTATTCTTAATTATTATTCTGTTGAATCGAAAAGCTAAATCACAAACTTCTTATTTATAGTCTACATTTGAAATTACATTTCCATTTCTTTAAATTACATGAGCGTTTACAAACTCCAATCTACACTGTCTTTATATGCGTTTTATTTTGTGCTGGCGGGTGTTTGGCATTAGTGCTCTTGCAGCAGGCTCAGACATCAGCCAAGCAGGGAATGGGAAGTGATATGAATGTTATTATTCGTGAGTTTCCGGTTGAGTGAGGCTGCAAGAACAAACAGCTCGCTGTCGCTGATTCTGATGTTCATGTGCAAGCGAATACGCGGGAATATTACTTTACACTAACTGTAAAACGGATTTCTGTACTTCATGAACCGTAGAATTGAAACATTTTTACTCCTTGTGGTTTGTTTATGGCTAATAAAATTATGGTGTGAGGTCATACCAACTTCGTATTTTACACAAAACGGTTTTAGTGTTGTTATAGATAGTAAATAAATAAATTATCTGTAATATCAGACAGATTGGGTGTGCCAGCTATTCTACATTTATTTGCTAAATTTAATGTTGGAGATAAATTTTAAATATGATCACCAGATAGATATATGAAGTTAGTTGTATGTAAATTTATATTTGTAAGACAAAGATAGGATTTAAATACCACCATTAACCTGACGGAAACTTTTTGAGCATTTGGTTTTACTGCTACTCAAATCCATGGGTACCAAACAGGACATCGTACCCGATCTAAACCGAACCAAAACCGGAACTAAACTGTAACATTTTAGCGAACCCAAACCCAGAACCGAACCTCAGATACATTTTGCAATTGAACCCGAGTCGGAACCGAACCGGGTATTAAAATTCGGGTGCAGGATTCAGCTCCAGTGCTCCGATTCAGTAGTGGCAGCACGCACTTTAGAATTCTATCATAGAAAGCAGGCGAATACGATTTTACTTTTACGAATCAGACGATGAAAGTCTATATTTAGTTTCAAACGGTTGTAACTTGTGATCCGATAAAGTAAAACAATCATGCCTGGCAGGAAAAGAAAGAGTATTTTCAATAATACAAAATCTGTTGTGGCCAGCACAACACCTCCCGCCATTTCCATTTTATGTTATATAAGTATTGTATTCCACTTCGCTATCGAACCGTCGTTTTATAACAAAAAAAAAAAATACAGAACTTATAGGAGGAAGTTTCTAAATATCAGAGATTCTTCCAATTCATTAACAAGATAGGCGATATTTCTGATGGATTGTGTATTTTACCTCAATTTTATGTATTTGATTAATAAAACAATAAGAAAGATTAAATGTACTTCCCAGAAAAAGCTTTCAGAATGTCACCAATACTGTTAATTTTTGACACTGACATTTGAATTTATCAACTGGTAGTGCCTTAGCCTCTGGGATGTACCACACTATAAATCATTCTATTTATTTCAGTGCCTTTATCCCTAAAACTATACAAGATATAATAAGTATTTTAAGTGTATTAGATGGAGAATTTTATGTTCTTCAATATTTGTAATAACAAAAATTTCCAAAAAAAATATTTAGAAGATTTTTTAAAGAAACTATTATTTCCGGTTGTTCAAATGTTACCAAAATGTAATTAGCTTTTCCCAGGAATGTCAGAGTGAAGAAACTGTAGTTAAATATTTTTTTAAGTCTTATAGTATTTGAGAAACCGTGGCTCCAACATCCACACACACATACACACATACACATACGGACATCATCGTAAAATTGTTATAATCGGATTATAGGGACCTTAAAACGTGCTTATCCACTAAAATTATAAAACATATGGTGTGGAATTCAGTGGGTTGTATTAAGGCCTGTATTAAAACTTGTATTAAGTATATGGCAACATTGTAATATTTTCCACATGTATCAATGATATTTAATTGTGATTTAGAAATTTTACCACAGGGAAAAGTAATACAGATATTCTTTAGTCAAATGAGGAAGTATTATTGTAAATGGAAGGTGTAAAAGGAAACTCATTATTGCAAAATTAGGTTAGAAATATGTCAAATTTTATGTGTCAAATATTTCATACCTGAATGTTAATGAATTTTAAAATATCTGAACCCCCGTTTTGATCAGTTTTGACATTTGTCCTTTTTTTCTTACTTCTGTTAATAATATTTATCACTTGTCACTTGGACACTTCAAGCAAGCACTATTAAATAGCTATAGTCTAAGTTGATTTTCTTTATAGCAATTTTGTTTTGTATATAATTTTTTTTTTCTCTGTTAAAACATTGTAACCTTTATGTATTTTTTTGTGTATCCACCCCGTAATTGGGATTTCGATCCTGTGGGATGGATGGGATATATTAAATAAATAAATAAAGTAAATAAAATCTGGATATGCGAATTTTAGCATGATTCCAATACCTCTCTTCGCGAGAAGTAAAAAGGAGAAAGTGAAAATGTTTTGTTCTCTTTTCTCGACAACACCTTGGGTAAGCGACAAAAGTCCTTTATTTTTTTATGAAATAACGTAAATTTTTTTAGCGTTATCCCATTCATGATGGCAAGTACCTATTGACATTTAGAATTTTTTTTGTATATGATTTTTATGAATTTGATGACTTAGCAACATTTAAGAGAATAAATTCTGATACATAAAATGTTTTTGTTTAGAAAAAAAAAAAACATTTCAAATCCTAATACAAGATGTCTGTATTAAAAATTGTATATACAATTAAAAATATACAAATGATATCACGCTCATTTCAAATAAACATAAGTAAGCAAGTACGTCATCTTATAAATACCATCAGAATGCTTTCAAGTGGGTACACTTACATTTATCCTAAATCTACTGGCCATGTGTTCCGAACTCGTATAAAATAATGTAAATTTGAAAACAAACATTCGACAGCAATAAATATCTCGCAGCTGTAATAAATTGAAGAAAAGGTTTTTAATTAAGCTATAGGGGTTGAACGAGGGTGGATTTATCTGTTGAAGGTGTTGTTATATATGAGGGCGAGTGGATCCCGGGTCTGAATGTGAGTGTTATCGATGGTCAAAGATCTACGAAGGCGAAGACTCTATTTGGAAGCTCCAGACGAACACCTGTGCGCCAACGAGAACAGGGGCGGACTAGAAAACATTTATATATTTATAACCTAAGATATTTTAATTTATTTAATTATTTATTACAGTATAAAATTATTTGTTCATTTGTAGTACAACGTCAGTAATTTAATCTAATTCCTACAAGTGTGTTACTGAAAATAATGTTGTGAAGTAGGTAGTCTATAAAATTCACAAATGATTTATAGTTTATATAAATTCTGAACCAATAAATTCGTAATAAATTGTTAATAGGCAGTAGTTACGGTAGTAAACTGTGCTAATTAATAATAAAATTAACAGCTTGCTAATTTTCCAGCATTTACTTTCATGTAAACAAACTGCAACAATTAGAAATTCTATTTAATTATTTTCCTGTTAAATATTGTTTTTTATAGTCATTTTATTGAAGAGTATGATTAACAAAAAAAATCTGATGTGACCAGCACATTACCTTTCGTCAATTTTATGTTTTTTGTACAAATCCTATACCAAAGTTCATTGAAAAAGATTCTATAAATCCAGTAAAATTGTAACACGAACATATACTATTTTCTACAAATTCCATGTCGAAAATTCCTTGGAAAAGATTCTATAAATCGAATAAAATTATAATACAAACATACACCATATAAATTGCACTAGACACTGACATCTGTCAATTAGAATTATTTCAGTATATCACCTATTTCCATGATTACAGCAAAGCTGATTTATGAGAGTTAGTCTCTTTACAATTTTTTATCTCTATATCTATTGAATATAAAGCAAAATATTTAATCAAACCGTATAGACTATACGATATTCTTTCATACTGATAATCACATAAAATGTGAGAAAAACAGTTAAGGGAACTTTTGGTTGACCAATTATAATCAAAATCTAATCAGCTTTTCATATGGATGTAAAGAAGAGGAATACGTAAGAACTATAATTTTTTTTAGCAGATGTTAAACTGTGCTTTTATCTACTCAAAATAGTAGATAAAGTAGCACTTTAACCGCAAGGGTAGATAAAGCAACATTTTAACAGCAAGGATAGATAAAATACTTTAATTCTTATTTATTTACTTACAAAATTCATAACAATCCACATACATACTGTGATTTTAAAATTGTGTTCAATTAATAATACATATAATTGGTATTTTTGATTCTTTTCTTTAACATCTGCTATAGAAAAAAATAGAATTTTATACACGACGATGAAATTAAATTATCGACTCGCGAAAAATAATTCACTCGCGAAATCGCTCGTGAATTAAACTTTTCCCTTGTCGATAAAATATAATTTTATCGTCTTGTATAAAAAATAACTATAAAATTGTAGTATTGGAGTTTTGTCGGAAAAAAATTGTCACACACACACACACAAATAGACTGACAGACAGACTGACACACAGACACACGAACACACACACACACACACACACACACACACACACACACACACACACACACACACACATACAGACATCATCGTAAAACTAGTAAATCGTATTCTAAAAATGACGAAAGTAAACACCTGGAACATTAAGACAACGTTATTTCTACGCAAGATAATATAAAAGATTATAACTTTTACCATCTTTGGTTTTAATATTTGTTTTATGTTTCAGGTAAGAATTATCCGCATTGAAATTTGCTGAGTCCATACCTGGCATCATTTTCTTCCTCCCCAATCGAAGTAAGTGAATTGATGCGTTGTGATCATGTGCATGTTTAAACAGTTCATTGCCTCCTGAAATGAAAACATTTGTCCGTCACCATCTTACTCGTCTCGTATCCAACACTAAAGAGTATTTCACGTCTCATTCACTACTCGATATGTTTATTCCTCCACGTATAGAAGTTATCGTCTTATAACTATTTTATGACCCACATAAAAATATAAACTCAACCATATACACAGCTAGAACCTAGAATTTTAAAGGAAGGAATTCTAGATATGCAGAATTTTAATAGGAATAAAATGGAAATTTGTTTAGAACCTACTTGCTACTGAATTTTGAAAATAATGTGGAATAAACTAAAATATAAATGTTTATTTTAGAATTAAATATTTTATTGTCCTACTTCAAAAATGGCATCTTTAAAACTCATATAATCTGCAATTCGTCATAAAACACAAAAATTTGAGAATATAATGCATTAGTCACGTGACATATTTTCAGCAAATCAGCATTCAACACTCCCTAGTTATATGTCTTTCACAACAATGATAAAAAAAAAACTAAGAAATTATCACCTTATTTATATTATTAAGGAATTTTTACAAAATCGACAGTTAATTTTAACAAAAATTCATTTTATTCTCTCATTCAATATAAGCTCTTGATATGATTAATAATCGAAGACATTGTTCTTGAAACCCAAGCAGCTTCACTCGAAAATATCACTACTTTTCTTGAAGAAATATGTACCAAATTCATAAAAAATGAAAACTGTGTGACATAGGCGTTTAACATGGGAAAACATGGGAAATATTATCTGTTCCGCACAACTGTATAATGTGTTTCAGAATGAAATTCTGAATTTTTCAATATTATAATTTTTAAATTTCTAGGCTTCAGGGCTGGTTATCGATGATTTTGATTTACGAATTTACAATTTATAATTTAGATTTAGAAATTTGTAATTTAGATTTGGAATATAACTATATTTTGTATTTGCAAATGTAAATTTAATTCTATCAATCACAAGAGAGAACTATTAAACATGGCGGTAAGGTATAACTTGCTTCTCCCGTCAGCTGTCTTTTCTGTTTGTAAGTTGATGACATTTTGAAGATGGATTCACAGGAACAAATTGATATTTTGTTTTTTTTTTTTTTTTTTGTTAATAAACGTATTCGCGAACATCGTAATTTGTACGACAAAGCAAATGAATTGTACAAAAATTTGAGACAACTTAAATATGCACCACATGAATTTTCTATCGTGTTTCGTTTTTGAGCTACAGGCTAAAATTTCTCTTATTTAAATAAATAAAGATAAAGAAAAAACGTTTAGATACTTTATATATTGTCGTATTTATATATAGAATAACGTGGTATAATTAGATTTTTTTCAAACCTTATAATAATTAAATTTTACCCATGTTTAAAACAAAAGAATGTAGACTTGTTATAGATTATTGAAAAGCATATAAAATAAGGAAAAAGATGAATCTATTTTCAAAATATGATCTCAAGATTTATTAAGTTTTGAAAAATCTAATTACACCACGTTATTCTACGTAAAAAAAATCTGTTGTGGCCAGCACATGACCTCCCGCCAATTCCATGTTTAAAATAGCAATGATCTTTAAGTAAACTATCACTTGCGATTGATCGTTTGTAAACAAAATCAACTTTGTTGTTCCAATAAATAGAAAAGTTTGTAATACGAAATTTTGGATTATATTTTGTTATGTTTTTCCTGAAAAATCTGTGAGCAAATACCAACTTTGCGAAGTTTTGGATCATTAATATATTTTAAGAAAAAATCGTCACACACACATTATTGTCAAAATCAGCACCAACTTCCTTATACGCTAAAACACAATCTGTGTAAATTCTTCGCCGTACATTATCCATTCCGTAAATGTGTAGTTGCAAACTATTATTTGACACTTTGAAATCACGTTCTGATTGAGAGCTGTTTGACATATAATGCTGCAAACATCAAACTTAAATCGAATTATCCTGTATATCTAATATTTATGTATGATGGAAATTATATTATTTTTACAAACCTTAATTTCATTAGAATCATATTTAAACTACTAAATTCTTCTTAACACGGTTTCATTATTAATTTTAATGAAAATTGTTCGTGACAGTGACATTTGTTTAAATATGTCAAATTTGTTATTAAAGTATTGTTATTGTTTGACGCAGAGGCAAAGTGATGTACAAAAATAAATTATTTTATAATATAATATAAAGTTATTTCAAGTTATTTACTAAATGCTATTATTGTAGAATTGAAGATTGTGCCATTATATTCAATTTGTATTGGTAAAAGTTGCTAAAAAATTATATTCAATTTTTTTTTTACAAGAAAAAATGTTAAAAGCTTGTATAAATCATCCTTCCAGTTATCCGATATACACTAAAAACTAATAGCTCTTCTCACATTAGTATAGAATGGATATACAAAATTTCAAATTGATAGTATTTGAGTAATCGTGTCCACAAGATCCACACACACACACACACACACACACACACACACACACATATACACACACAGACACACACACAGACACACACACATACATACCCACAGACATCATTGTAAAAATGTTAAAATCGGATTCTGGGGACATCAAAACGTGCTTATTCACTAAAATCTCTGTATCCGATTTTTAGCACGATCCCTATACCTCCCTTACCTAGGGTAGCGGGAGGTAAAAAACAATATAAAAAGTATTTGAACATTTTTATCTCTCATAATAAGCGAAATATGAGGTATTTTCAAAATAAGCGAAAAAAAGGTTTTAGCCTGAAGCTCAAAAACAAAATACGATGGAAATTCCTGTGGTGCCTATTAAAATTGACTCATAAGTTGGTCCATAAAGACCTGCATCATTTTTCTGTAGCGTGCATAATTAGAAAGTTTTTCATTTGAGGAACACGAATTTGTTCCATTCTGTGCATAAAATTACATAGGACAGACATTATTTGAAAAACCTCACCCAAGCTCTCAAAGCTGTTGTCGAAATTGTTATTTTAAAATTCCTTGGAATTTATAAATACATATCAAAGGAATATGAATTCATATTTAAATAATATTATATGAATTTCTTTTTGAAAAAGGTCAAGGAAAATAATGCTTTATAAAGTTTCAAAAGAGTTTATTTCGTCTCGACTATTATTACTTTATAAAAGAGCTTCAAAGCTACAAAGAACAAAATATCAATTTAAGCTAAGAATTTGTATAGGTACTGAATATATAATACAGGTCCTTAATGAAACATAAAAAAATTCCTGTCTACGACGATAAAAAATTATCGGCTTCATTTTCCCTTTAAAGGTCTTGAGATTTTAATTCAGTTTTCTTATAATTTCTATCCTGACTTAACTTTTTGTGTTGAGGGGCAAAAACATTTTAAGGCCATAACTTGTCTAAAAGAATCGAAGCGTTAAATCAATTTACGAGTCCTTTCAAACAATTTGCCGCGGAAAATTAATTTGCTTTTATTTTATCTTTCATTATGTTTAATCATTTCTGAATACCACTTCAAAAATTTCCTTTCAATTCCATCTTATCGCATATTCGTCAGTATTCGATCTTTCATTTCTATAATTTGCTTTTTGCTCTTTAACATCTTTTATTAATTTTCCTGCTGATAAAATGGTGGACTAATTACAAAAAATTGAAATAACCGCGATAAGAAATAAATTATAAAGTCCCAAAAGTAAAAATATAGTGCAAGCAATGTAATTTAGCATCCTTGTAAACTTTGAAGTGAAATTGAAAGCTAAATCCCTGGAGATGCAGATACATTTCAATAGGGGATTCCAGCTCAATCGATTTAAAGGAAAATAGTAAAAAATTACGAATGTTTATGCTGAATAACGAATATTAATAAAAAAATGAAATGGTGTAATTGAGATATTTCGGAAATAAGGGCTTTTTTGTTATAGCGCTTCGACACTAATATGAAATCAATATATAATATTTTGATTGGCGAACGAAAGACCGCCTATTCATGCTTAACAAATAGCGTGTTAGGAGGTGATAGTTACTACCAATGGAAGTTATGAAATTTAAATTCGAAGGAGGGGTTAACATTCCTGTACTGCAGTTTTCAAACAATTTTTATTTTAACATAAATTTCTTGCATTAAACTTAATAATTTAAATACACCTGTAATTATAAAGTATGTAGACTTCTACAGTGTTATAATATTCATTTATTTTATGTAAATATAACTTAAAATAGCATATATTTCAAGAACATTTAGGTCCATGATGAAAACAGTTTGATAAAAAAAAACGCATAAGCTTGCAATCTTTTCAAAATTCGAGAGACCATAACTCGCTTATTATTACGAATTTTTCGCCGGATTTTCATCAATAGTCTTAGTTTTCCTAATATTTTCAGATGAAATTATATAAAAAAAAAATGGTGGAACCCCCATTCAAGCAATTGTATTTGCACACAGGCGTGCATAAATTATACCACTGACAATGGGTCCCTCCACCATTTTTTTTTTATTATTTTAAATGAGTGTTCGTTTAATTTTGAAAAAAAATCTTAACTGTCTTTAGTTTAACTACATTTGATTTTTAAAGTCAATATGACGTCACTGCGACACTTCTACCTTTCTCTCGCTTCGCATTAGACTCTATTAGGCAGCGAGAGAAAGATAGTAATAGTGTGACGTCACAGTGACACTAAAAACAAATATCAAATATCTCCTAAAGTAATTACATATTAAAAAATATTTTTTTATCTTTATCGTTATTTATTGAGTTGTACTTTAAGTATAAAATATATATTTTATTATTTTTTGTTATTGCGTAGGACCCCATTTTATTTTCTATATTTTAATTTAAGCTCGGTTAAGTGTATATAATGGAGTGCTGGTGCCTGCTTTGATGTATGGAAGTGAATGTTGGGCATGGACGAGAAAGCATAAAAGGAAAGTGACTGCTGTGGAAATGCGGTATTTACGTGGTGTTTGTGGGTATACAAGACGGGATCGCGTGAGGAATAATTTGGTGTATGAAGAATGTATGGTTAGGAAGAATGTAGTTAAGAGAGTTGGAGTGAGTCAGTTGAGATGGTTTGGTCATGTGGAGAGAATGATAAGTGAACGACTTGTAAAACGCATATATGTTGGTAAAGTTGAGGGTGTTCGATTGCGTGACCGTCCAGTGTGTAAGTGGATGGATGTGATTGGTAGTGTTTTGAAGGAGCGTAAGTTTCCGAGTGGAAAGAGAAGAAGAGCATGTATGAATACGATTATGAATGTGGCTGAGGCGAAAGAAGTTTGCCAGGATAGGAATGTGTGGCGTAGGATGATTGTTTCGTAATTATTGTGGTGTAAAGATGAATGGTTAGTAAGAATGTTTTGTGAGAATGGAGAGACAGCTGAACTTTTATGTGGACGAGAAGAATGAAGTATGTTTGTACAGGAATGTGTAGCGAAAAATGATTTTTGTGTAACTATTATTGTGGTCCGGATGCGGTTATTCGCTACCGAAAATCGATCACTTTAATATGTTATTATGTATGAATACGTTTATGAATGTGGCTGTGGTGAAAGAAGTATGCATGGATAGGAATGTGTTGCGAAGGATGATTGTTTCGTAATTATTGTGGTGTAAAGATGAATGGTTAGTAAGAATGTTTTGTGAGAATGGAGAGACAGCTGAACTTTTATGTGGACGAGAAGAATGAAGTATGCATGTATAGGAATGTGTGGCGAAGGATGATTGTTGCGTAACTATTATTGTGGTCCGGATGCGGTTATTCGCTACCGAAAATCGGTCACAATAATATGTTCTTGAATGAATGTTATGATGATTTTGGGCAAGGCGGAAGAAGAATGTTTTTAAAGAGTTAAGTGATTCTGTGGAGCTCTTGCTTTCATCCCTTTTCTTATTATTTTCGGGTTTTTGCTAACCCACTACGTGGGAAACGCGTGATTTTATGTATGTATGTATGTATATTTTAATTTTATACTCACCCGAAATTGTTTGTTTTTATAGAGGGTGTTAGGAAAAATGCTTTAAATAAAATTCAAGGACAGGGAGTTAATAAATGATAGAAATATTCTTGAAGAGATCAACGGTCCAAAAAGTTTGAACCTCTCTTGATGTAATTTTCTGCAAGTAACATTTGCATGCTATCGTTCAATTTCACACCTTATCCATTCGGATTCGAGAAATATAAGTAAAAAGTACCATGATATCTTTTTTATATTCGTATGAATAAAAAGCATATTATGTAAAACATCCCTCCATTACCAGAAATTTCATTTTGCTTTTTGATATAAAATGAAAGCTGTATACAAAATTTTTCCCGCAATAAGCTGCATCAATATCAGTATCATTTAATATGTAATTCTCCTCGGTGCCGTATCGCCGTAACGATATCACCGAGTACACAAAAAATCAATTTGGAGCTCGGTCACGATATGGAAAAATATTATGATATAAAATTCTATGCGCCAGGAACGATCTCGCGACACCGTCTAACATCCGATAAAGCTGACTTACACGCACAGCTAAACGACGCTCTCCAATGATGAGTGTGGGGCTCCACACGAGCAAACGACCAAAATGGAAAAGAACATACGAGGTAAATTAAAGTGTCATAGTAAATACTGGAATTATGCTTCGTATTTTAAGAACTATTTTTGTAGTTTTCTTTCGTATTTTATCTAAATTACTGCTAGTTTGTAGTTTTGTAGTTTATCTTTTGGGTACTATTAAACGAAGTCTTACATATTTGGATTTCATAATTGTTCACTGGAGTCAACTATTTCCAATTTTTAAATCGCACTAAAGTAATCTCTGTCTTTCTTCACGAATACTCTGATAGTTCATGATTATCGAAATTTACAAATAAAAGTATTTTGGCACACCCAGATATTGATAATTAGCTCAATTTTTCAATATTTTTTGTAAATGTACTTGTATATTAATAATGTTACAAATTGTACTCCTTATTGCTGCTGACTTCTCATATGCAGGCTCTTACAGATTCATGTTTTCTATCTCTTGTAAATAAAAAATTGTGATGACCAAAGTATTTCGGACTTATGATATTAGTTTGACAAACTTTCTAAGCCGCCCTGGGCATGTTTTACAATTTCCGACGCCAAATATTTCGAATTTCAAATGGCACGAAAGTGACCCTTGTGGTGCACTCTCCACGCCAGCAATGAATGCCCGTGAGGTGACGCCTGGTAAGCGCCCGCACGGTACAAATATGTCATCATCATTACCGATATCTGCGATAAAGCAGTTTGTGGCACACTCAGAAATGGGTAATATGCCGTGATGATATATTTATTAATTAATTTATTTATTTGTTTGTACTATCACTTTACTTCTTCAATCCAAAATAGCTCCAAATTTCTGTTGAACACATAGCAGTTTTCTAGATTTCAGAACTGCCTAAATGACACATGTATTTTAGATTTTAATAAATAATGCCTAAATATAGAAATTATTTAAGTAATCATATTTGCTATTTTTAAATAATTATATTTGCACAATGATATAAATAAATAATAAAATATACAAATTAATATTTGGTTTTTTGATTAAACATTTGTATAACCTTTATGAATTTATTTCTTATACTGTAAATAATTAGCGTTATTTTAATTTTTCTAATTTGAATTGTTTCCCAACTCAAGAAAATTAAAATTCTCTCTTGATTATGTTTTGACATTTCTTAAAACCAATGTCATGTCAGCAATTTAACCAATCCTACTATTATTATAGTGAGATTATTCCCGGGAATAATCTCTGTAGCTTTGGTTTGTTAAATAGTCATCAATACATAAATAAAATGAACGAAAAACACCAATTTAGCGATAAATCAGAAAATTAGAGAAACCACTTCTGGAAACACCGTAATTAATAATCACTTCTTATGAAGGTGGTTATTTACATTTATTTGCCCTGTCAAAGTTATGTTCTTAGTTCTTAGTCATCAAAACACACTTGCCAACTGCACAATGTAAATGGATGAAGCTAGTTAATTATGACAATAGATGGCGACACAGTAGCAAGACAGTGACTCTCCGTTGTTTGAAACAAATTTGTAGATCAAAAAATAATTTAATCTCCAGATTCTTTTTCAAACTTGTTGCCATTTGGCAATAGCCACTCAAGCCCTACGGGTTTTCGTGACTATTGCCTGGCAACAAGTTTCCGAATAATGTATCAAATTATTTTCAATTTATTCTCACTCTCCTGTTATATTAATACTGAAATTTGGTTAAAATGCTCGAAGGATTTTGACATTTTATAAAAAAAAATATGAATTTATACCCAGCACACTTAAACATTTAAGTTTATGAAGCTTCCGGGAGCAGTCAAGAGATGGCATTGCTGTACGAACCGAATTAAAGTCACTAGATATAATTATAAAGTACCGCAATTGGCAGCCATATTGTGTCGAGCTTCGGCGCCAAATTTAAAATGGATTATCTTGAAACGAGTGCGTTATTACAAAGAAAAATAATCGTCAGGGAAATAAACCCATGAAGGTAATTAATTAATGTTGATTTTATGTTCATAATTTTTATAATATGCATGCATATAAATACAAAACATAACGATCAAAATTATAAAGAAAATAATAAAAAATAAGTACAATTAAGGTTAATTTTCTTCAGGTCGTTTGACATCATGACAGCATTGACGCTAAAATCCCCAGATATAGTGAGTTTTATAGGCACAGCCAACTACAACTAGACCCTGATTGGCCTGATTCCGCCATATTGTGTCTAAAAAACGTTCTTTAACACATTGGTACAATGAATTGCGGTACTTTATATATCTAGTGACTTTAAACCGAATGTCAACCATTTAAGTTTTCACTTCGGACGTACGGGCTTTAGCACACACATGTTTTTTATAATCAAACCAACGTTTTGGTCATGCAATAAATAAATAAATAAGTAGTCAAATAACCTTTCTCTTTCTAATACAAACTACTGCTACATAAAGTACTGTGTATAATTGTTTCATATTAGTGACCTTGAACAGACATCTTTCTTGCCGCCAACTATACCTAGCTGAGAACAACTCTAATTGCTAAGAATCCTGAACAAGATCTTACTTGCACTGCATACGAATCTGCGTGGGGCTGCGTGTAAAATGCAAAAAACAAGGCAGCGTAAAATGAGAAATATGAAGTTAATGCCACGTTTCCAAAACCTGTAATTACCCTGATGGAAATGTAATTCAGTCGATTAAGTAAATTTGCGGTAATGATGAATCTCTTTACTCCCGTGTTGCGAATTCCGTTTTTGGAAATATTCCTCATTACGCACCGCTTTCGTTTTCTTTCATACTACCGCATACTTCAATTTATACGCCCTATCATTTTAATATCAGTCTTTTACACAAAACTATCGTCTTTTTGGTTATTTTATAACATGGAAAATTACATGGAATGTTTGTTTAAAGTCTACTTAAAATTAAACTGCAATATATTATGCTGCTGCACAAGATTAAATTTCCTTCAGACGAAGTTTATATTTAGACAGGAAATCTGATATGAAAAATGGAATTAAAAAGGAAGGAATACGAATACAGTTCGTAAATACAGCGGAACCTTTCTTCAAGGAACTATTTAAAGGGAAATGGTGGATGTTATTGTTTACACTCCGTGAAATTGTGTGTTTTTTAAAATGAACAGTAAATGGTTTTGCTACTTTCAAATTAAGTATCTATTAAGTTTTATTTACTAAATGTAAAATTATTATGTACTTAAATAAAAACAGGAAATGGGAAAACATTTATTTTACTTGCAAAACTAGGAAGATTAAGGTCACATTCCAAAGTTAAAATGATACGATTATGCCCATATTCATAAACACTCGTAAAGTTTCAAAACGGCTCGTTATCATTTTTGATAAATAAAATTTAGATTTTTCTTTCAATGTCGACTGTTTTTATTGGATAAATATTATAACGAATCATAAAAATTTTTACGAATGTTTATGAATACGGGCATTAGTGTCTTAAATTTAAAATACCGACCAAGATAGTGCAGTGATAGCGTTGCCACTGCGTATACCGAGGACCCCGGGTTCGAATATCGGTACGGATGTTTATGTGTTTTTTTATCATTTCATCTCCTATAAAAATCTGTTGTGGCCAGCACAAGACCTCTCGTCATTTTCATATTAGGCTATATAAGTATTGTTTTGCACTTCGCTTTCGAACCGTCGTTTTATAACAAAATATTACAGAACTTTATCCAAATATTGTTTTTTATTGTATTTAACATGTCTTCTGCACACATATAATTCTAATTATATCTATTTTTCATTGTATGAGGAAGTTTCTAAATGCCAGAGATTCTTCCAATTCATTAACCAGATTGGCGGTATTTCTGATGGATATATGCATTTTACCACAATTTTACCTATAATTTCAAATATTTAATTAATAAAACAATAAGAAAGATTAAATATACTTCCCAGAAAAAGCTATTAGAATGTCACTAAAACTGTTGATTTTTAACACTGACATGTGTCATTTACAAAGTATATCATAAACATTGGAATTTGTCAACTGGTTTACTTAGTGCCTTAGCCTCTGCGATTAGATTACTCAATAAATTTATAGTGTCTTTATCTCTAAATCTATACAAGATATAATAAAAATTTTAAGAGTATTAGATGGAGAAATTTATGTTCAATATTTAATAAAAATAATATTTAGAAGAATTTTTCTAAGAAACTACTACTTTCCGTTGTTCAATTGTTACC
Source organism: Ophonus ardosiacus (assembly GCA_943142095.1). Taxonomy (NCBI): domain Eukaryota; kingdom Metazoa; phylum Arthropoda; class Insecta; order Coleoptera; family Carabidae; genus Ophonus; species Ophonus ardosiacus. The sequence continues at coordinate 7,841,995 of OW964830.1, read as the reverse complement.
AAAACGTTTTCAGCTCTTCCCAGGAATGTCAGATTCAAGAATCTGCAGTTAAATATTTTTTAAGTCATGGTTTTTGAGGAATCGTGTCTACAACATCCAGACATACACACATACACACATACACACATACACACATCCACACACACACACACACACACACACACACACAGACATCATTTTAAAAATGTTATAATCGGATTGTAGGGACCTTAAATCGTGCTTATTTAATAAAATCTGGATATGCGAATTTTAGCATGAATCCAATACCTCTCTTACCGAGACGTAAAAAGAATTATGAATACAACGGTTAAAAGAAAAATTGACTCTCTTTCAAAATGGTTTGGGTCACTATGAAGGTATATAAAAATGAACCTTTCTCTTAAAAGCAAAGAGTGCTTGTGTGCAACTATATTCCACAAAAAAAATAGCATCAATTTACCGGCAATGTCAAATTATTTTACCTATATTACCGACTTTTTGGAAAAGTCAGCGTACGTTGAATTTTTTGACATACAGTTCTACATTTTTTTTTTTTTTAATTAAACCGTTATTTAGTCAATAATCGTTACGTTTGACTGGTTGTACGGAAGAACGTCATAAGTTACTTTTGGAAGCATGTTTTCGTAAATAAATTCATTCTACTCTAAGTATCCTGAATACATTTCTTTTTATCCCCTTTCAAAAATACTCTGTACGCCAATGTAATCTGTCAATCGTATTTCAGTATCACAACGATACGGCAAACGAAAAATCAGAACAGAATTATACATTGAAGTATAGATCTCGCGCGTTAAGTTGACACTGACTTTGAATGCGCAGAACTTAATATTCGTATCGTTATAGTCATGTTCAAAATTTATATTAAACAAATTTGTGTACTTAACAATAAGTAAAAATCCACATGAAAAATTAAGTAATTTATTAAATTTTATTCATTTATTTTTATTAACAATCCATATTGGTATATTCTATTTGATTACCATATGAATTTAATTTTACATTCATTTATATTTTTTATTCAAAACATAAAAACATTAATATACCAAGTCTTGTATGTATATGAAATGCCAGAAGCCATCCTCAAATGAATATTTCCTTCCACGAGATAAAATTTCATTTAGATTTGAAATGTGCGTTGCCTACTTTCTTTAAAATATGAAAATTCGTTTTCTTTATCAAGCCATCATGGAGTTCTTTTCCCACACATCTTGGCTTTTACTTGTTCATCTCTCGTTATAATATCCGCTTTTCCTATCAATCCCATTACATCTGAAACGTTCCTCCATTTCGCACTGTCAATTCTACTCAAATACATTTTTTCAAATCCAATAGGTAGAATTTGATTAGCGGTTTCGTTCATCTCCAGAAAAAGAAAGAATATGAAGAATTTTATACAATTTTACAAAAGAAGCTCCCGAATTCACAATTTCATAAAGAGTACATTCAAAATTTAAAATTAAATTCCTCAATGTTCGTACTTTATACTGTATTTCTAGGTAAATCTTATTATTTGATATCATATACCGGACCGGTGGGTACTTTAAGAAATACATTGAATACTAAAATATACATTAGTTTGTACCTTCCGTTACCTTTAGGTAAGAAAGGTATTGTCTTTGGTCAAAAAATTCGTTGATGAGTTTTTAATGAATAACCACGTTTGATGGTCCCTAGACTACGAATTTACTATTTTAAAGATTATGTCTGTATGTGTGCGTGTATGTGTATGTGTGTCCGTGTGTGACATATTTTTATCCGACGATAACTCCAATACTACAATTTTAAAAATTATAATTCTTTCACATTCCTCTTCTTTACATCCATATGAAAAGCTGATTAAATTTTGGTTATAATTATTGATCCACCGGAAGTATTCATATTTGAAGTTTTTTAAAGATTTTCTTCAAAACAACGCAGTAAAATATTATTTTTTGACATTGTATGTTTTATAAATATTAAAGAAAATGCTCTTTTCTGTTCGGTTTGATCATACATTTTCCTTCATTCAATAGATATAGAGTCAAAGCATTATAAAGAGATTAATTTTCAAAAATCATTTAGCTTTATTATACAGCTTCCTTCATATTTAGTTATTTCAATACTTTTATTTCTAAAAATTCAGACAGTTGTTCAAATACTCTAAAAATGCGTACACTTACGTAACATTCTCTTTACAATCAAATAATATTAATACCAAGTTTATATCTCTACCCATTTTTGAATTATTGCCCCAAAAGTCAAAATACCTAACATTTAGATAAAAACTTCAAAATTTTCAAAAATCTAATTTTTATGTATCTAGATATTTCTCAATGCACTAATTCCAAATTTTGAAACCGCAGGTGGATATATCGTTTCGTTCTCGAGATATTTAGATTTCAAGTTTTGCTCAAAAATGCCCATTTTTGGGTATTAACCCAAAAATGGGTTGATATATGAATTTGGTGACATCACCATTCGATTCTACGGGCAAAAATACATAAGTATAGCTATTTTCATAATTTTTGTCCAACCGGTTCATTTTTTATGAATAAGAACTTGAAAACCTCTGAAAATGGCCAAAATCTGAAAATCGTAAGACCTTAAGATTTTTGCGATTTTTGGCTATTTTCAGTTATTTTGCTTTAGAGATTTTATGCGGTGTTCAAAAATTCTGAAAATTCGTGCACTTATGTAATTTTGCCCGTAGAATCGAATGGTGTTGTCGCCAAATTCATATCTCGACCCATTTTTGGGTTATTACCCAAAAATGGACAGTTTTGAGCAAAACTTTGAATCTAAATATCTCGAGAACGAAAAGAGATATCGACCTGCGGTTTCAAAATTTAGAATCAGTGCATGAGAAGTATCTAGATACATAAAAATTAGATTTTTGAAAATTTTGAAGTTTTTATCTAAATGTGGGTATATTGACTTTTGGGGCAATAATACAAAAATGGGTAGAGATATAAATTTGGTAGTAATATAATTTGATTCTAAAGAGAATGTTACGTAAGTGTACGCATTTTTAGAGTATTTATATGTGAGTATACATAATGTATATTGATGTGATAATTTTATTAGATCTATGGAATATTTTCTAAGGAATTTTCTGTATAGAATTTGTAAAAATGTATTATGTTCGTGTTACAAATTTATTGGATATATAGAATCTTTTCCAATAAACTTGCACCGTAGCTTATTTTTATAATCCAGTAAATTAGAATCGTATCGTAGTTCAGCTTAAATTTCTGACATAACAATCAAAGGCATTTTGCTCATACTAGTATATGCGAAAAATTGGACAAAAAGTAGTTGCACCTTTTTACGTCCAAAGCACTCACCGTATGTATTCTAAAATAGTACCTATACATTTTCATTTTCAGCCAATAAATTCTTAGTACTTTCTTTTCCTCCTTCCTTCATAAATTGTTTTATATATTTTGTAGATATTGAACGTAATAAATTGTTTCCAATTCTTGTGAAATTTCTTGTTCAATGTTTGTGTAGCATAAAACACGCTTACTGTAAAAACAACTGTTGATATAATATAATAGATAGAATTTCTGTTCTATTATATTCCACGGTGCAGAACAGAAATCTAATTTATTATTACAAAGAAAACAATTATTTTATATTTGAATAAAAACTGTGCTTATATAAAACATTTCTATTGAATTAAGATAAAAAAAAGCATTAAAGACAAACTGCGTTATAGATCTCTGGCATATTTTTACCGTCTTCTGATTAGATTTTCTAAAAACGTTGGAATGTGGGCAATTAAAACCTTTTTGCAAAACCACATAATGAGGTTGAAAACGTTCACAACATTTACACTGCCCGAGTAAATAAATTAAATTTGAAATCCGCTGTAGATAACGTAAACTAACATAGTAAAAGAAGAAAGAGAACATTAACGACAGTCGTACCGCGAGCAAAAAAGACAGAAGATAACAGTAACAACTGGAGAGAAAAAGATACCTTCAAATCAACTGCTACCGGATATTATAAAACGAATTTTTAAATCCATTGTTCACGCTTACCTCAAAAACAAACGCGATAGACAAGAACAGTTAACTGGAGGTAAGGTGCTGTCTTCGTCTAGCTTCAGCCAGTGCATCTGGCATTTTAAGATGAAAGGAATGTGATTCTCTACAAATATATTTAGAGAAAAGAATTTGAATGTCATAAAACAAAAATTTAACTGCTAGATTCTTTCACTACTGCGAAGAAAACTTAGATAGTGGGATTATACATGGTAAAAAATTACATTGATATTCCGGACAAAATTTAGTTAGCTGTATTTTTTTTGTTATTTCAACAATATGTTTTTGCCGTGTATATCAAAAACTTTGTATTTTAAGTTTCCAAAACTAAACCATTTTTGTTGTGTATAAAAAGTATTTTTTGCTGTAAAATATTAGGCATGGTAGCAATTATTATTAGTAGTATTAAGCAGTCATTTTGTTACTTTGTTCAGATTACAAAATCATTTTGCAACAATTAAAAATATTTAATCTGTTACTGGGACAAATTTTATTATTTTTTTTCATGTGACATTATATTTTGTAATGATTAGAAATTCTTCTTCCCGCCATATACTTTGTACAGGTAACTAAAACTTTTGTGTAGACAGGGTATTCCCTGTTATACAACATAATTCCCTGTTCGTGTTATACTATTGTACGTTGTGTCGCAATGGAGGATTACACCATTTTTTTTTTTATAATTTCATTTGAAAATATTAGGAAAACTAAGGCTATTGATGAAAATCCGGTGAAAAAATTCCTATTAATAAGTGAGTTATAGTCTCCCGAATTTTGAAAAGATTGACGTGACGTCACATTTATGTGTTTTTATATCAAACTGTTTTCATCATGGACCTAAATTTTCTTGAAATATATGCTATTTTAAGTTATATTTACATAAAATAAATGAATATTATAACACTGTATAAGTCTACATACTTTATAATTACAGGTGTATTTAAATTATTAAGTTTAACGCAAGAAATTTATGTTAAAATAAAAACTGTTTGGAAACTGTAGTACAGGAATGTTAGCCCCTCCTTTCGAATTTGAATTTCTTAACTTCCATTGGTAGTAATCCCCACCTCCTAACACGCTATTTGTAATGCATGTATAGGCGGTTTCTTGGTCGCCAATCAAAATATTTCCATATTAGTGTCGAAGCGCTATAACAAAAAACCCTTTATTTCCGAAATATCTCAATTATACTATTTCATTTTTTTTATTAATATTCGTTATTCAGCATAAACATTCGTATTTTTTTACTATTTTCCTTTAATTCGAGTGAGCCGTAATCCCCCATTGCTTGCGCTGTTAAGTTTTGCCTGTCGAAAATTGTGTTTTAAAAGTGCTTGTTTCTTGTGCCCGTCAATATAAATGCATGATTTAGACTGTCTTATTGTGAAATTTGAAGGTATGTATCGATTACTGATAAATCTATATAATTTAAGTGACTATTGTTTCATAAGTTATTTTTTTATATAATATTTGTTACATGTATATAGATTATAATTATAAATAAATAAAATTATTATAATACGCATGTATGTATTTAATTTTTACCTTACTACCTCATTAATGCATTTGTATATCTATCAAACTTAATTAGTTTCCAAAACAAATCCATAGTTATTAATGGTAAATTATTTTATTTGTTCGCATAACAAATTTATATTTCTTAATAGTAACTTAATTTATTTGTTCGTATAACAAATTTTTACTCTTAATGGTAACTTATTTTATTTGTTCGCATAACAAATATCTTTTGTTATATATAACAAAACTGTATTTGTTTCATGTAGGTATCATTCAACCCCATTCTGTAACAAATATTTCTTGATTCATTTATGACTTTCCATATAGACCAGCAGGCGTTACTTCGGCTCTGGTTCAAATTCTTGTCTTTTCACAATTTATTTCGTTCATAGACTTTCAAATGCTTTGTCGTAATCAGAGTAAACCCGGGTCGGTTTTCTGTCTTATTTTGATCATTTTCATTACTGGAATTACATTTTCTTTATTGTAATCAAACATGTCTTTGTTGTAATCAAATAAGGACAGATTTTTATTAAATTATCTGCAGATATGAGTCACATGCCCCGGTTAGAATGTTGTAAATTAGAGTGTATATAATGAATTATTTATTATTAATTTTTGGGGAATTAAAATTAAATGTCGCTGTAATTGAAATGAAGTAGGTATATCCCAGTTTTCATTATTTTGGTAAGTGGTAAAACGGAAGGTAAAATATTTCATTTAAATTTAAATGAAGCTCATATATCGTTGGTGTTCACAAAAGAGAAGATCTTTGTTTTTAATTGAATAAATCTAGTGCGGAATGATAAAATGTTATGAATCTTGTTTCCAATTTGAAAGCAATTTCAGGCACCTGAAACCACGTAACTTGGTTACATTGTAACCTAACCTGAAAACGCAATTTTAAATTAATCTCCGTCCAACTAAACGAATATCTCTCTAGCGCATATGAAGAGAGCTACTGCTACAGCTACTTAAAAATTGTCCGCGAAATTAACTTCCGCCAAACTGTTCTCATCTGAACCGTAAAATTCAATTTCGTTTCTGAATTTAATATTCTTGTGTATAAAATTGCTTACACAACATAGCGTAACGAGGGAAACGCAAAAAGACGTCGGCAAGAGGCAGAAACAATCATAACGGGACTAAAGAAAACAGAGTCAGTTTTTGTAAACGCGTATGTCGAGGACTCAGACTGGCTTCTGACTTCGACTCTTGTCTCTTGCTTTGGTCTTGTCTTGCGGCCAACAAATTTCTACTTTTTCACTTGAAGAAATCTCGACGAAGATTATTCTCCAAATAACTCGCAGTTCCACAGCGCACTTTTTGTCAGACACGGTGAACAGACGGCGAAACAGTTCAAAGACACCACCACAAACTTGAACATTTAACGTCGATATTTTTATCATTCAAAGTAATCCCTTTGATATATTCTCCAAAGTAGCTATAAGTAACTGTTTTTGAAGTTTTCTAAAATGTAAATATTTTCTACAATAATAAAAAAAAAATTGATATCATTAGTAAAGTATGATTAAAGAAAGCTGCACGCCCAGCTGTGAGTATACAGCTTTATAATTGTAACAATTGTTCAGCATAACTTGTCCAATAAAATACAATAACAAATTACCCCTTAAACATGGTGGAATTCAGTGGGTTGTATTAAGGTCTGTATTAAAGCTTGTATTAAGTATATGGCAACATTGTAATATTTTCCACATGGATCAATGAGATTCAATTGTGATTTAGAAATTTTACCACAGGGAAAAGTAATTCAGATATCCTTTAGTCAAATGAGGAAGTATTATTGTAAATGGAAGGTATAAATGGAAACTCATTATTGCAAAATTAGGTTAGAAATATGTCAAATTTTATATGTCAAATATTTCATACCTGAATGTTAATGAATTTTAAAATATCTCAAACCCCGTTTGGACATTTGTCCTTTTTTTCTTTCTTCTGTTAATAATATTTTTTTCTTTATTTGATCCTTTGGTCTCTCACTTTTTTCTGACAGGTATTACAAAGTTGCCAAAATATTTTTGACAAAGGACTGTTTTAGCTTAAAACACGCTAATACAACCCACTGAATCGCACCCAATAACACTAAAAATAGTACAGTGTCTTTATAAAATATTCCTAATTCGGAGTAGGCTTTGAACACATGTCTGATCAATTCAAAAGTCAATTTGTCAAAATTGATTTCACGATCAATTTTGACAAATTTTAATAATAATCAGACATACGTTTCTGTGTTCATAGCCTACTCCGAATTAGTTTTTTTCTGAACACACTTTATAATGGATTAAAGATGTTATTGAAACAATGTAATACTTGTCACCAAAAGCCATTGGCCTATATTAAAAATCTGTTGTGGCCAGCACAAGACCTCTCGCCATTTCCATTTTATATTATATAAGTATTGTATTGCACTTCGCTATCGAACCGTCGTTTTATAACAAAAAAAAATTACAAAACTTTACCGAAATATTGTTTTTTATTGTATTTATCATGTCTTCTGCACATATAATTTTAAATATTTAATTAATAAAACAAATAAATAAATAAATAAATATAAATATATCATCACTGCATATTATCCATTTCTGAATGTGCCACAATCTGCTTTCTCGCAGATATCGGTAATGATGATGACATATTTGTACCGTGCGGGCACCTACCAGGCGTCACCTCACGGGTACTCATTGCTGGCGTGGAGAGTGCAACACAGGGGTCATTTTTCTACTCTCTGGCATACAGCCACGGGACCCCATAAGAAAACAATAAGAAAGATTAAATGTACTTCCCAGAAAAAGCTTTCAGAATTTCATTAAAACCGTTAATTTTTGACACTGACATCTATCATTTACAAACTATGTTATAAACATTGAATTTGTCAACTGATGTCCTGCGCGATGTATAACAGATTATTCTATATATTACAGTGCCTTTTTCTCTAAATCTATACAAGATATAATAATTTTTAAGTATATTAGATGGAGAATTTTATGTTCTTCAATATTTGTATTAACAAAAATTTTCAAAAAAATATATTTAGAAATTTCTTTTTAAAGAAACTATTAGTTCCGGTTGTCCAATTGTTACCAAAATCTAATCAGCTCTTCCCAGGAATGTTAGATTGAGGAAACTGCAGTGAAATATTTTTTAAGTCTTATAGTATTTGAGAAACCGTGGTTCCAACATCCACACATCCACACACATACACACCGACACACGGACATCATCGTAAAAATGTTATAATCGGATTATAGCTACCTTAAAACGTGCTTATCCACTAAAATCTGGATATGCGAATTTTAGCATTATTCCAATACCTCTCTTAGTAAGGTAAAAAAATAAATTTTTGTTGCTGTTTAAATCTTTTCTTTTCATGCCTAGTCCGGGAATATAAAGACGACCCCTCCTGTATGTTTTTGTATAATTGTATAATTTACAGTTTGTTTACATTTTAAATTTTTATTGTCTCAAATTTGCATGATCAAGATCCCCGCCCCCTTTGGATCTGTCAGTGGTTACCAGTAATAGATACTTACAGAATTGACGTCATATGCAAGAGAGAGAGATAGAAGATCATGCATCTAAACAAACCTCCCCTCGTTGTCTTACGTCCCGCTCCCTGATTCTGTCTGTCATTATGTTTGCATCTGTTATTCAGTGTTAATCTAATTCTTTGTGATTTGTTAGTTATGTTCAATAAATATGAGTTTAAAACCACAAGATGTGCGTGGGGCAACTTTTTTTGTTTGATAATATTGAAGATCACTCGATTATTCAACAAAAACGATGGCTGGAGTGTAGAATTCTGTGGCTGATGACAGGTCTTTGTTTGGACGTGGTAACCATAACCATATCCTTTAGTTCTATGCTTTCCCGCTAGATGTGCTCTTGCAAATTGCAATTGTTTATGTGTCTATTGTAAAAATCATTAAATGGGGTCCTATACAAATTTTATTTTATTTTTTTTCTGTAAGAACAGGATAAAATAAGAATTTTAGTGCAAACGAGACTTAAAAATTTTACGTAATAAGCGAGATATGAATTTTTGAAGTTCAAGAATTTGTGCGTGACGTAGCAGGTACTAACAAGTGATCGACAAACAATGGGACAAACTGTTAGTTATAGAGGGAACAATTTTTTTCATGTTTGCATAGCTGAAATGTTTGTATATAAAAACTTATAAGTTATATTCATGAAGAAATTATTATTAAGTATAAATAACTTAAATAATAAGCATTTTTTTTCCTAATAAATTATAGAAAATTGAAAAAGTTTGACAATATTATTACACAAAGTATGACGACGGATGGCGCTAGTGTTGGCTGTTTTGAAGTTTCAATATTAATTTAATTAATATTATTATTAATTTAATTAATATTACAAATTAATTTAATTATAAATATATTATTATTGTTAATATTACTAGATGTTATAATTAAATAAATTCATCAAACACAAAATTGTTAAATGTTTTGTTAGGTTATAGAACAACATGACATTTCATATTCTTTTAAAGGTGACTCAAAGGTGACCGTTGCAGACGCGCGAATCTCCTTTTTAAAATCAGGCGACCAATCAAATTCTTAGTACCTAACGCGTCATACCCAATTAGTAATCAGCTTCAATCGCTTATAGTTTGTGACCTAGTCAATATTTAAAGAAATTTTTTTCACTAATACTCATTAATTTATGTATATTTTCGTCTTCTTATTTAAGATAGTTAAAATATGACTATGGTATAGGACCCTATTTGCAATCCTTACAACACCTATAAAAATATGCAATAAAAATTGCGATTACTGCAGCTACTTTTTTACTACATACTTGTTTATTTCTGTTGTGCTATAGATAAGAGATATGCATACATAATTCATAATTCTGTTTCCTGTATAATTCCACTAAAAACTTTACATCTCCCCCTCGATAAGTTGAATTAGCATATCGAAATCAGTTTGCTTTCCCTTATTACTCATTGTCCCTACATCTTGAACGTAGTTGTTTGCACGTAATGAGAATGAAGAATGGGTATTTCTCAACTTTTTGTCATTACTGGACGAGGTAATCAGGTATAGGAATAACTGCTGTCAGAGTCGCACGAAATCCACATAGTCCATGTGTGTTTTTTCACTCCTGGGTGCTCCAATGTGAGATATTTGAATAACGCAAGGTTGGCCATGCGTGAGGTATGGTTATCATATCACAGTGGTTGGATTCTGCAAAAGATAAAATAGTTTTCATAGTAAAAAGTAATAGATTAATTGATATCGTTCTTCAAGTGAGTTACGGAGTTAGTAAAACTTAGGTATATAACATTCTACAATATTTTGATTTCTAGCGTTCTCCACGAATGGTTTTTGTCAATTCTAGCACTAGTTTTCTTGGACCACCGACTTTTATATTAATTCTAACACTTCTATACTGCGAATTTTTTTTTCAAAATCTTTGATATGCCACTTTTACGAATTACAAAAAAAAAATATTGCGCTGTGTCACAGCATCTTTATGTAGCTGTACTATCCTTTCTCTTAAGTCGTCGGAAAAATATTTATTTTTACCCACCTTAACATCAACTTACTAAATAAAAGACAAAATACAACTGAAAGTAAAACAATTAAAATCATATTTTCAATAAGTTTCCATACTTTTGTCCACCGAAAAAACGAGTATATGTTATTTCACTTAAATCGTAGAGTCAATATCAAAAGATTTCTTGTGAATATATTCTTCGATATATTGGCTTTAGAAAATACGATTCAAATTTGCGAGAACTATAAACATATTTTCAAAAAATTAAATATATATACAGGCGGGCCATAGCGTTTAATATGGGTTAATTTTAGACAATAATGCTTCAAATAAATTTTGTCGAAAATTCTATATCTAATCTTTTAAATTGCGAGGCATTAGTAAGTTGAGGGTTGGTACGGTTACATCTTTCTCAAGTCGGCTTTTTTTCAGTTATTTTCTTTTTGTTATTGCAATTATTTAAAGTCATAAGTGATCTATCTGTAGAAGCAATTAAATTTGCTTTGCTTATACTTTCAGTAAGTGCAGGATTAATAGCTAAGAGAAAAACAAGTGTCATTTATTACTCAGCTCTGAGGTTCAGAATATTTCGAAAAAGGTATTTAACAGCCCCCAAATTCAGAACAAAACTTACTTTTATGTCTCTTTTATTCAGTTTTCTACTAAAAGTAATACAAAGTAAGGTACATAAAACATAGCTGTCTTACTCATTTCATAAAGATCAGTTTATGGAGCCCATAAATTAACTAAACAGTTAAAAGTACTTTTATAAATGTGAATGCAAAGATAATTCAATAAGTGTGAAGTACTATGATTAATTTATCTATTACATAATTCTAATAGAAACTTATGTTTTCTTTAACTTATAAATTTAAGAAAAATTAAGAAAATGGTTAATTTAAAACTAACATTCAGTACTTTAAAATTAAGTGAGTTCTTCCAAACTAGGTACAAAAAAAAAAACAAATTTTTTACCTTCCGTCACATTTAAAATAAGGAAGGTATTGTCTTTGGTAAAAAAAATCAGTGGTTTTAGGTCCCTAGAATACGATTTTACTAGTTATACGATGATGTCTGTATGTATGTGTGTGTCTGTATGTGTGTCAGAGAATAACTCCAATATTACCTTTTTAAAAATTATAATTCTTTGTTTCTTTACATCCATAAGAAGAGATGATTAAATTTTAGTTATAATTGGTTAACCGGAAGTTTCCATATTTGAAAATTACAGTTTTTTGACATTTTACGTGATTATCAATATGAAAGAATATCTTATTGTATATAAGGTTTGATTATACAATTTCTTTCATATTCAATAGATATATAAGTAGAGTTTCCACTGATTGTCCTAATGCGTAAGAGTTATAATTAATGCTTACGAATTAAGAGCAATGCGAAAGAACAAAAGATTACAAACTTCTAACCTGAACTGTCAACTGTCAATGTATTTTATAATTATTAAATTTTAAATTTTTCGGTATGGATATAGATACAGAAAATTATGTATATGACATATTTAAAAAAATTCTGTTGTGGCCAGCACAAAACCTCTCGCCATTTCCATATTAGGCTATATAAGTATTGTATTGCACTTCGCTTTCGAACCGTCGTTTTATAACAAAATATTACAGAACTTTACCCAAATATTGTTTTTTAATGTATTTAACATGTCTTCTACACACATATAATTCTAATTATATCTATTTTTCATTGTATGAGGAAGTTTCTAAATGTCAGAGATTCTTCCAATTCATTAACCAGATTGGCGGTATTTCTGATGGATATATGCATTTTACCACAATTTTACCTATAATTTCAAATATTTAATTAATAAAACAATAAGAAAGATTAAATATACTTCCCAGAAAAAACTATCAGAATGTCACTAAAACTGTTGATTTTTGACACTGACATGTGTCATTTACAAACTATGTTATAAACATTGGAAATTGTCAACTGGTTTCCTGAGTGCCTTAGCCTCTGCGATTAGTTTACTCTATAAATTATAGTGTCTTTATCTCTAAATCTATACAAGATATAATAAAACTTTTAAGTGTATTAGATGGAGAATTTTATGTTCTTCAATATTTAATAAAAAAAAGTCCCAAAAAATTATATTTAGAAGAATTTTTCCAAGAAACTACTACTTTCGGTTGATCAATACACACATCCACACACACACACACACAAATACTCACACACACACACAGACAGCATTTTAAAAATGTTATAATCGGATTCTAGGGACCTTAAATCGTGCTTATTCAATAAAATCTGGATATGCGAATTTTAGCATGAATCCAATAAGCAATAAAACATTCGGTGGAAATGAGGCTTAACTTTCATAAATTAACCAGCTTTGCTATAATCATGGAAACACCTGATATATTCAAATAATTCTAATTGACAGTTGTCAGTGTCAGATGCAATTTACCAATTTCCAAGGAACTTTCGGTATGGATTTTGTAGAAAATAGTATATGTTTATCGTACAGTTTTTCTGGGTATAGAGAATCTTTTCCAAGGAACTTTTGGTATGGGATTTGAAAGTGAGAAGTGACGGAAGGTAATGTGCTGGCTACATCAGATTTTTTGATGAATGTAATTATATTTAGCAGTAATTGCAACTAGAAAACCATTTCCATTAAAATGCAATTACATTTTCCACCTTCTTTATACTTTTCAGTGTAGTTATGAAACCTCTCATTATTTCCCTATAATATATTCTTGTTTAAAAAAGTCTAGCGTTTTTCCAGCTTCTTTTTCACAATCCTTGCATGGCGTGCGTTGGGAGATTGTGACACTGATTATGTTTATCGATTGCTCTTTGCCGGTGATGAATTACACGGTTGTTTCGCTTGCGGTAAGCGGCCGTGTCAACGTCTTCACGTGTGCCTTACGTGAACGCGAGAAAAAACTAAGTCTACCTGAGCTGGGCTCCCAACAGGAATCTCAGCAATCATGGTTTTTAATTGATGAGATGTGTTATGGTTTGGAAGTTCAGAGAGAATGGAATCAGTACCAAAGGAATTTGACGGCAGGAAATATTGTTTTTTATTTTTTTACAAATAGAATATTAGAATATATAAACAGAACATAATAGATTTGGTTACAGAACTCACCTTTGGGTGCTGTACGAATATAGAGTACATAATTCTTTTATAAATCTGTTACATTTCTCTAACTGCTTCGACCTTCTCAAGTGCCTTCTTAATCGTCCCGTAACCGTGCAGAGTAACTCAGTTACCCCACATTCATTTTTTGTAATTATTACTAAAATAATATGTTTACAGAATTGCCGTTTTAGGTATGTCTTCAGTAAACAAACATTAACATTCTAAAAGAGCATTTTTTTTAACTATGATTTTTAAAAATACATTTTCTTTTTGGGATAACCAAGTTATTTATCAACCAAAGTTTAGCTTTGAATGAAAATCTACACCGCCTATAAGTACGAAACGCCTAGGTCATAATATTTTGTTTATACTGTGAAAAGGGCAAAATCAGTTACGGTATCATTGTTTTTGTTTTCTCAGTATTGATATTAATTTCGGCTCTTTGTATTGTTTTTAAATAAACAACTAATTAAAAATGTTTTCATACAATCATTTTAACTGTAACTTAAAGCTTTGCACAAATAAGAAATTTTTGACAGTTTATGATACTATCAGCGCCTGTCTCTGATTTATTTTGTACTCATGCGTTACTCTCTGATTATATGTGAACTGTTTGTTTGTCGAAACGAATTTCGGATTGCTTCAGTCAAAAGTTTGACTGGGGTACTGTTTCGTCTAAATAATTTTCAGTTTTTGCCTTGGATTTTCGACAAACATTTCAGATTTTTTCATCACTAGAAGAAAATTCCTCCGATTTATACTACTTTTCAAATGAAAATACGTCGATCATGTTTATTTAAATTGCAATGGTGTATAATAAAAATTACGCTCTCTTTTCCAAATTACAAGGTTAATAATTATTAACAAAATAGCTGACCAAAATCGTACAACTGCGTAATCTCGAACTGTTAGTCAGAAGAAATGCCGTGGGTCGTTATGACGGTTTGCAAACCGACAGCAAACAGTTCAAGTACTTGTTGGAACAGTATACTAAACAGTCAGAAGCAGTCAGAAAAGTTTGTTGGAACACTTCAGATAGAAATGCGCATGCGCCTGATAGTCATGCACTACTTCTAACTCCTTTTGGAACAAATCTTAAATAAAAAACGAGTAAAATACCAAAAATTTAGAAAAAAAAAACCTTAGGTAACTAGTTTATCCAGTAAGATCGATGACGTGTGTATCTATAGCACAATCACGGGAGGGTTAAACATCTGTTTTTCATACGTTATTACTTGTTGTGTCCAAGAAAGAAGTCACATTCTAGCCTTCGTCATGTAGGCATATATTCATTTTCCTCTTCTACGCTTTCTCATTCTTTTGTAAATAAATTTCCTTCAAACAAATACAGGTTCACTTCAAATAAATTAAAATAAAATTTAAAAAATATATGAACCATACCTATGTATGTATTTAAATAAAAATATATTATTTTGAGGGATCTACTTACGGTAAATTATTGAATCAATGTATATCTTGTTTTTATTTTGAAGGTACCTAACCTACTAAGTCGGAATGAAAGTGAGAGTTCAACAATATACTTTGGACAGGTCTGTAATTTTCCCATTCTGTAATTTTTCCATGCCGGCCCTGTCTTTATTGGAATCGGTTTCACTAAATTTAACTACCGTGGTTTGTGAACTCGTTGTTTTGGTAACAGAATAATGATATATGGGATATATTAGTATACAGAAATTTTCTTTCATAACTGATTATTTTGAAGATGCCAATAAAGTACTGCTGAGATTGATATATTGGCTTCCAATATGCACGCAAACACTGCCAAATAAGAAAAAGAAATTCACAAGAATTGGATACGAGAAATCTCATTCAATAAGTAAATAACAATAAATATGTCACCACAGCTTTCTTTCTACACGTTATTGAGTATGTTAATTTACTTTTTTAGCCGAAGTCTCTAAAAGTCTAAACACTGTAATAATACACTAATTAAATGTGATAAATAATTTATTGAATATCCCTTAATAGATATATTTTTTACAATTTTTAAAAACTGATATTTGTAATGCTGAAATAAGTCACTTTAGGTATTATTTTTTTATTGTATGGGAACCTGTGACCGCGTGCCTGAGTGTCTCGTCGCGAACCTGGGGAACCGTGTTCGATCCCGACCGACACCAAATATTTCAAATTTTAAATGGCACAAAAGTGACCCTGTGGTGCACTCTCCACGCCAGCAATGAGTGCTCGTGAGGTGACGCCTGGTAAAGGCCCGCACGGTACAAATATGTAATGATTATTACCGATATCTGCGATAAAACAGATTGTGGCACACTCACGAATGGGTAATATGGCGTGATGATATATTTATTTTATTTTATTTAGTTATTATTTCGAAAAAAGAAAAAATAAAAATTAATTTTTGCTACTGTACGATTTATTAGATATAGGTATATTGGATAACCGGAAGAGATACTTTACTTGAAGCGCATAACAACATTACATTTGGTATTTCAACTCGTATGTAATTACATATCAGATTTTGACTATATGTGATAAACCGGAAATAGTACTTAATTTGGAGCTTTTAACATATTTTCGAGGAAAAACATAGCAAAATATTATCCAAAATTTCGTACTACAAACTTTTCTACTCGTATTTATTGGAACAACAAATTAGATTGTGTTTACAAACGATCAATCGAAACTGATACTTTACTTAAAGCTCATTGCTATTTTAAACATGGAATTGGCGGGAGGTCATGTGTTGGCCACCTCATATTTTTAATACTACGAATTGCTTCAAAATTAAACGAATTTTAATTTAAAATAATAAAAAAAAAATCTGTTGTGGCCAGCACAAGACCTTCCGTCAATTCAATGTATTTTGTACAAATCCCATACCAAAAGTACCGTGGAACAGTTTCTATATAATATCATGTAAAATCGAATACGAACACATACTATTTTTTACAAATTCCATACCAAAAGTTCATTTGAGAAGGTTCTACAAATCCAATAAAATTATCACATAAATACACACTAAGTAAAATGCACTTGACCCTTCATTCATTTCTTCTTCAGCTATCCCCTGTTTTATTAGGGGTCGCTGTTTCCTCTTCTCTTCCACTCATTCCTGTCCAACGCAACTTCTTCACACAGTCCTTCCTTTCTCAAGTCTTCTGCGATATAGTCCTTCCATCTTCTTTTTAGCCTTTCTCTGCATGTCACTTAAGAGGACCACTATGAAATACTAATTTTTGATCCTATACTTTCCATATTTGGTTTTGCACTTGCAACAGACATCTGTCAATTAGAATTTTTTGAATGAGCAGCTGTTTCCATGATAAATAGCAAAGCTGACTAATTTTTGAAAATTAATTTCTTTATAATGCTTTAACTCTACATCTATTGAATATGAAGGAAACTGTATAATCAAACCATATAGAGAAGAGTATTTTCTTTAACAAATATAATAACAAAATGTCAAAAAATAATATTTTTAAGAAAAACTTCAAATAAGGGTACTTCCGGTGGATCAATTATAACCAAAATCTAATCAACTCTTCATAGGGATGTACAGAAGAGGAATACGAAAGAATTATAAGTTTTAGAATTGTAGTATTGAAGTTATCGTCGGAGAAAAATTTGTCACACACGGATACACATACACACACACACACACACACACACACACACACACACACACACACACACATACATACATACAGACATCATCTTAAAAATAGTAAATTCGTATTGTAGGGATCCTAAAACGTGCTTATTCATTAAAAACTCACCACCGAATTTTTTGACCAAAGACAATACCTTCCTTACCTAAAGGTGACGGAAGGTAAAAATAGAGTGGAAGATCCTATTCTGATTTGAATCAAACCCAGGACATCAGGACTTTACCCGTTCTTTCGACGCAAGCAGCCACTCGCTTTTATAATTATACATTCCCATTTCTTTAAACAATATCTGTATTAGGAGTTGTAAAACACGTTTTCTGTACTGTAGTGTGTAGCGTTTCAATTTTATTAAATTATATTATTATGTGTTGCTGCAAATTATATGTGTTAACATATGTTATTTAGCGTCATTATATTTTCATACATTACACTTGAGTAGCTTCAAAGTTCTCAGAAAACGATGAAGTATGGTTTGGGCTTCCGTAACTCCTGATTCGTCATCGGCAATTATGTTCCCATTTTTATTTTCCTGCAAATGAAGATTAAATGCTTGATAGATTATACGAATTTCAAGAGTGGAGGAAAAATTAAAATTACACTTGATAATGCCTCTACAATCCGGTTTGGTAAACTACCATTGAAAACTGATACTAGTCTATAATTGGCCATTACCTAACTAAATCGCTTCATTTGCTTTCTTTCAAGAAAATATATTTTCTTAATGCATTGAAGGGTTACACGGGTTATACTATGATCTCTAGATGTACGAGTAGTTCGAACTAACAAAATATATCATTTATTACATAATTACATACATTCCAACAGTAAACACATGAAATTAGTAAATGCGTACTCCAACTAGTAAGTGCGCACATACCAATCTCAAGAAATGCGTGCGTAAACAACATAAATGAATTTTTTTTCATGGAAAAGTAAGCATCTATAATGTAGATTAAAACCCCAGCTTTACTTTTAAAAGTACTTTCTTACTAAATTCTATAAAATTTTCATATTAGTTTGACTTTTCAATAAAACTCTTCTTTTCAGAAGTATCTTGATTACAAAAATTTGAAAATCTTTATAAAACTTTAACCTTTTGTATTTTGGTAAATAGAAGAGATAGGACCTATGTTCATATAGCATTTTTTGCTTAAAATGATCTCAGGAATAAGCTGTTAGAGTAGGCTATTCGCTAGAGGAATAGAGCAACACGACGTCTAGCGACGAAAATATGAACTAGTGCATGGTAGTAAGTCCCAGCGAAGTTAGCGGCGAATGCATCGTTTCTGTCACTTTATTTAACAATTAAGTCATGTGTGAAATGAAATTTGTAGGCTATACTTCATTTTACCTAAGAAAATAGTAGATGGTGCCTGAGAGCCGACCGTTTTTACATGCATTAAATAATTAATTTAAATTCGTGGAACCAGGCTTTGTCAATAATAAATATTTTTATTTGTAAAAATGTCAAAATCATGGTTAAACATCACTTATGCCCAATTGCACTAACATGAAATTCATTTTAATCACGTTTAATCTACGTTTAAACAAAAAAATGCAAATCGAAATTTTGACAGCAATATATTATAATTCATTTAACATTTCATTTCAATCGTAATTTGAAATAGCTGATAGACGAAAGTTATGCATTCATCTATTAAAAATGGGAAAGGAACCGAGGAAAAATATGCGTGCTCCTTGTATTTTGTGAAGCAAGATTATATTTTGCCTGGTATAACTACAAGATAATAATTACTGCGTGCCTTTATTAATATACTTTGTATTGGAATCTAAACTTGTAGGCCTGCCTGCATAAAGATGACAATGAAATAGTAACACTTATCCATCCATTAATCTTCCAAGGACTGTAATAATGCAGAAAACAAAAACTTGAGTCATGTAAAATCAAAATTCAAGAGAATGCTAAACATAATTTTTACATGTAACGAAGGAGTTCGCAAAATGCAAAATGTTATTCATACTAGAAACATTATTTTTATGTTATATTAACTATTTTATTAATATTACTTTGCACTTCAAAGGCCGCAGTGTATAAGAATAGACAGTTGCGGGAAGCGAAGCATCTACCTTAGGCCGGCCATAATGTTACGTCACGCGCTAAGCTCCTCATCTTCTTCACTCGCGAATGAACAAAAAAACGTATGTCAATTTGCCACGAGATATTGTCAAAAATGTTATTTAAAGAAATCAAAGCTTTTCTTCTTAAATCCTTATTTTAGAAATAGAAATAAATTAGAAAACGTTGAATGGTAATATTCTGTATTCCTCTTCATAATCTTTTCTCCTTAAAATTACATTTCACGATCAATTTTGACAAATTGACTTTTGAATTGAATAATGATCGGACATACGTTTCTCTGTTCATAGCCTACTCCGAATTTGGTTTTTTTCTGAGCATACGGTACATTATATCAACACTTCTTTTTACCTAAAAACTAATTTCAATATTAAAACCATGGCCTGTAAATTTATACTTGTATTTTTTGTTAATAATGTATAATTATATATTCATATTGTAATAATTCATTGAAGACTACAATATAATAAAGATGTAAAATAAATAAAATTCTTTCTTTGTGTATTATCTTAACTGTGACAAGACAAAGATAACAAACCATTTTTCTGTTAGAAATCTGAATAAATTTCATATTTTAAAAAGCAAAAAGTAATATACATGTCGTCTGTTCTATATTTAGATAACATTACATTATTAGATATTATTTATGGTTTATTTGTGGAGGCGTCGTTTCAGTAATAGGAAAATGTTGTCATCTAAAAAATTAATGATGGACACAGTGGGTCGTAATTTAATAATCTCTTACTACAAATTGAATTATCTGGTAGATAATTGTGATATATGGTTGTCACATAAATATATCATGACTTGTACAAATGTCTAATAAAATAATTATTTAGGAAAATGGGCAGCCTATTTATATAGTAAACCATTAGTCATTATTACATAGATAAAAATAGAAAAAATGTCGTGATACTCGTATATCAATATGTGTCCTCCTACATGTACTACTTTTTCTTCGAATATGTAAATATTAAAATAATGTTACAAATTATTTAATTCTTATTTTTACCTTTTATTTACTGACGATTGAGATAAATATAGAAATCGGAGTAAAAATCGCATACAAATAAATATTAATATAATTAAGCAGGTTTTATGGTCTGACTGCATTATATTTACACTGATACTTGTATAAGAACTCTTAGAAGAATGTTACATTTTGATGTCAATTGACAATATGGAAGTGATCTTCTAAACAGGTTTTTGCCTTCCGTCACCTTTGGTCAAAAAATAGGTGGTGTGTTTTTAATGAATAAACACTTTTTAGGGCCCCTAGAATATGATTTTACTAGTTTTACGATGAAGTCTGTATGTGTGTGTGTCCGTGTGTGTTTCGTTAAATATAATGGGGTCCCGTGGTCGCGTGCCAGAGTGTCTGGTCGCGAACCTGGCGAACCGGGTTCGATCCCGACCGACGCCAAATATTTCGAATTTTAAAAGGGCCAAAAGTGACCCCTCTGGTGCACTCTCCACACCAGCAATGAGTGCCCGTGAGGTGACGCCTGGTAAACGCCCGCACGGTACAGATATGTCATCATCATTACCGATATCTGCGATAAAGCAGATTGTGGCACACTCAGAAATGGGTAATATGCCGTGATGATATATTTATTTATTTATTTATTTATTTATTTATTTATAATTCTTTCGTATTACTCGTCCGTTTTATAATTGGTCACCCGGAAATTCCCTTGTCTAAAGATTTTAACAGTTTTTCTTGAAAAAACTTGGTTAAATATTATTAAATTATTAAATATCATTTTTTGACATTTTGTGTGATTATTAATATGAAAGAATATCTTATTCTGTACTTGGTTTGATTATCCATTTTCCTTCATATCAATAGTTATAGTTATAGAGTTAAAGAATGATAGAGAGATTAACTTTCATAAATCATCAAGCTATGCTATAATCATGGAAACAGCTGATACAATATATTTACATAGTGTATGTTCGTGTTACAATTTTATTAGATTTATAGAATCTTTTTCAAGGAACTTTCTGTATGGAATTTGTAGAAAATAGTATGGGGTCCCGTGGCCGCGTGCCTGAGTGTCTGGTCGCGAACCTGGGGGAACCGGGTTCGATCCCGACAGACGCCAAATAAAAAAAAATGGCACAAAAGTGACCCCCTGTGGTGCACTCTCCACGCCAGCTATGAGTACCGGTGAGGTGACGCCTGGTAAGCGCCCACACGGTAAAATATATAGTCATCATTACCGATGTCTACATGTGTTGTATATACTGGCATACCCAGAAATGGGTAATATGCCGTGATGATATATTTATTTATTTTATTTAGTACATGTTCGTGTTTTGGTATGAGATTTGTACAAAATACCTACATAGAATTGACGGAAGATAATGTGCTGGCCACATCAGATTTTTTTCTTTGTTTTGTTCCAATTTCGAAACGGACTAAACAGTGTTGCCATTTGCGGCTGATGTACACTTAAGAAATAAAAAAAATAATAGGTATGTTGTACTTAATTTGTAAAAATTAATAATATTCTTAGACATGGCGTCAATAAAATATAAAAATGTTAAAGTTAATTATGTAATTACTTTTCAATCTATTGATTGACAATTAAAGTTTTATAGTGTAACTATTTCTCTGTAATTAGCCTAACACCGACATCCGTACCTTGTGCATTGCTTTATTCATAAGATCGAACAAGATAAAAATAGAAAAATAATTAATTTATTGATTATTATTTTTTCTCATTTCTACTTTACTAAGAATTTTACACTTGTTAATTCCACTGGTCATGTTATGAAGAAGCGGCAACACCGCATGATAAGGGACAGGGTGGGGAAGGAAAAAAAAATGAGCATCGGTATAGTATAGTAGGTATAATTCACTCCTATTTTTAACAATACCCAAGGATCACAAAGTTTTTATTATGGCATTATAACTAATAATTGTTACTGCAACTTACAATTAGCGGAATTATAACACTTTTAAGTTATTTTGCCTTGTACAACTTTTTTCTAGTCTTTTAAATTACAATGCGAAGTTATATTGTGGTACTTATTATTTGGTCATGCAATAGTTATTAAAACGTTTTATATTTAAGTTTCATTGGCGTCGGTTGTTTTAGTTTTATTAACGTTTTTCGCACTAAATTAAAGGAAGTTTTAGAAACGTAATTGACAGTTATTTATAAATATTTAGGTTTTTTAAAGTTTTATAATACAGTTTAAAAATAATTGTTTAGTATAGATGCATTAAGGTTTACATGTATTACATATGTTAGTTGATTTACTGTTTTATAAAAGTTTTATAAATTTGTTTAAAACTTTTAAATAATTGCAAAAATAACAGTTTTATTTTTCTTTTATTTATTTTAGGATATTACAATGTCCCTTGAGGTTTTTCCAAGTACAATATAATATTTCACAGTAAAAATAAATATGTTCATTAAATGAGTACATCAGATATGTAAAAACTGAATTTTAATGTTATCTTTGTAGAGATGATCTTAAATTCAAAAAGTTGCAGAAGACATTACAAGTCTTGGTACATACAGGGTGTCTCAATAAGCTTGCTCACTATTGGTAACTTTTTTATTTGAAGAGATACGAGGTTGGTTAAATTAGCAAAATTGTGCCATTTTATATTAGAAAAATGGTCATGTAGACAAAATAAAAATTGTGTCAGCGGTTCCCAAAATTTTGGAACAGAATATATTTTTTTTAAATGGAACTATATATTTTTTATCACCTTATTAGAAAGAGTATTTTTTTCTAAGGTAATGTTGTTTATGTACGATTTTTTCAAATAAACGAGTTATTTACGTTTAAAGATAAAAATTATCTTTTATTAGTTTAGGTCAAGAAAACTATGGAAACAATTGCCTTTTATAAAATTATTATTTTATTAATTTATTTTACAGTAATAACAAAACAAAGAAAATATTCAAATTGAAAGGCATTATTTCTTTCGCACATTTAAACTCTTTTGGAAAGAGAGCCGACCGTTCTACGTAACCGGTGTCTAGATATAACTTTCCACATAGAACGATCATATCTAACTTTTCTTTATTTGTAAAGTTATTAAACATTATTAAACAAAGAGAACTTTACGGGAGAAATTATTAAACGTCAAAAAACAAAGAATCAATTGTTTCCATGGCTTACTTGACTAAAAAACTAATAAAATAGTTTACAAAATTTAAATTTTTAATCGTAAATAACTCGTTTATTTGAAAAAAATTGTACATAAACAACATTACCTTATTGGAAGAGAAAAAATACTCTTTAATATAAGATAATAAAAAATATATGGTTTTATTTAAAAAATATATATATATTGTCCCAAATTTTGAGTACCGCTGACACAAATTTTATTTTGTCTACATAACCAATTTTCTAATATAAAATAGCACAATTTTGCTCATTTAACCAACCTCGTACCTCTTCAAATAAAAAAGTTACCAATAGTGAGCAAGCTTATTGAGACACCCTGTATAGTTACAACATAGTCATAGTCATAGCCATCTCTTATCAATTAGCTTTAATGAAATCAACATATTAGAGTCCATGCAAAATATATATGCAACGATTGCATGTAAAGTGTTACTTAAGTGATAAAAGAAAGTTATATAGTCAAAAAAAAAAACGTTGTAAATTCGTTTAATAGATTCCCCACCCGCTTGACATTAACGTCGTATAAACGTTAGAATCAGTAAATTATCGTTGCATAAAAGGCATAATATAAGTTAAAAAGTTTTAAGAAAAGATTTTTTTTAAGTTAACACTGATCAAGCAAATTAGTTTGAAACAATTTTTATATAAAATATGCCAACTATTTCCGATGATACTAATTTCAATATTAATTTGGTCGAATGTTCACGCGGAAAAAATTGAGAGGACTATACTTCCTATATCGTCAGTTATGGTGCTTCTTATCACTCCCTCAACTGCTGTCATCTTCCTATTTGCCGTGGTTGGATCTTTGAGGGGGACAGTGAGCTCTCGGCTTGATTTGAATGTATGGTTGTCGGCGTGGTTTATTAAAACCCGCGGGGATGGAAAAATCGTTATACGCGCCCAGACACCTATCATTTTTCTCCGTACGTTTTATTTGCACAGAAGAATAATGGAATGACATATGCGAAACGATATTTCGCTACAATGCTACGCACAGTCGATCGCTTTATCTACATGACTTTTTGCGTTAATAAAGAATTAGAGTTTATGATATCGCAGTCGCATGTGAAAATAGTATAGGGGAAACAGTGAAAAATTTGCGGATATTTATTTGATTGCGACGTATTTTTAGCCGAAGATGGATTAAGAATAATTGTGGTTCCTTACTCAACAAGATTGTATTGTTCTGTGATTATAAATGATTGTTATCTTCTAAATTTATAAATGTCATTGAAAATAAATAAACGCAAAGCATTTAGTCATTTAGGAGGATAAAATATAAATTTCTAAAAATTTGTTCCAGTTTTAACAAACCATATCCAGACCCATTTAAATATTGATTGATATTTTCATATTTAAGGGTGGATTGCATGAAAGTAGGTTAACCTTCGAGTTACACTAACCCAGGGTCTTTTACACTAGCAAAGAGTTACTAACCTGTTTGACAGCAAATTACATATGGCCGACAGTTGTCATTTCACGAGTCATATTTTACACAAAAAAGTAATGTTGTTAACACTTCCCTTTCTTGTGTTTAAATATGACGCGTAAAATGACAACTGTCGGCCATATACAATTTGCAAATTGGTGAGTTATTTTTTGACGCATGGTTAGCGAAGCATGACACACGAAGCTTTTTACATAGCCTTATTCAAATTACGATTTATACATTTCTCGACTTCGAAAATCTAGTCCATGAAGTTGGTGTGTACGAAAATGCTCAAATCTCGACATATGCACCTTTTGATAGATGGCGGTGGAGTATAAAATGAATTAGGATTGGGTTACTTTATTCGTAGGTAGTATTTTTTTTAAAAAAATTACTCCGGAGTGCACTTATCAGCCATCTTCTCTAATGGTGCACAAGTCAAGATTTGAGCATTTCCATACACTCCAACTTCATGGGCTAAATTTGCGGAGTGGAGAAATGCATAAGTCACGATTTGAAGAAGGCTAGCCGACCAGACATTCACACAATTAAATATTGAATCATGATCTAAATTTAAATCAAATATATAATTTCCGAACCCTATTATTCAACTTTCTCCTACCCTTATTAACTCCACATATTGCCTAGCTGTCAACTTTCTCCCATCACCGATCACCGAACACCCATCACTATTATTCATGCCTGTTTCATATTCCTATATGCCACCCACCATTTCTGTCGTGTTCCCATGATTGGTATGCATTCTACCGCAGTGCAGCCCATGCATTTATCACTTTCGGGGGTGGCAGTTTGAGGGTAAAAATCGCCCTCTCTATCGGAGAAACGAAGCTTAGCAGCAAGCACCCTAGCCTAGACTTATTTATATTTATTTATATCCGAATCCAGCTGCCTGCAGCTTATCTCACTGCACAGAGCACTGTGATATTGGTAATGGGGTGGAGTAAGGACCGGACTAGCCCAAAATAGGGGGGAGTAGTAATACTGAGCAAATATTATTAGAATAATATTGTGGAGAGATAAAAAAACTGAAAATTAGTCTATAACTTTTCAATTTCAAATTAAAACTAAACAACTTCAATTTGAGACTAAACAATTTCAAATTGAGATTCAACAATTTCAAATTCAGAATAAACAATTTCAAATTGACAATAAGCAATTTCAAATTGAGAATAAGCAATTTCAAATTGAGAATAAACAATTCAAATTAAGACTAAACAATTTCAAAGTGAGAATAAACAATTTCAAATTAAGACTAAACAATTTCAAATTAGCCGGCAGTACGGCAGTGTGGTTAGAGTGTCAGCTTTGTGATCGGCAAGTCCGAGCAGGCTCACAGCAGCGATATGTTGAATGGATGAACGCTCAGCAACAAAAATTTCACACTGCGGCTCGGTGCGCCCGGCACCCTTACACCGATAGGTACTAAAAAGTTTACAGATTATATATATATATACAATTTCAAATTAAGAACCCTATGAAAAAATACAAAATTTAACAAACAAAATTTTGTTTGCAAAGGATGGAAAATATTATAAGCGAGAATATTAATAATATTAATAGTTGTGCGAGATATGTCGCTCATATTCAAAGATTTATTCCTGATACATTAAATGAAATTAATTTTAATTTTAAATGCATAAATGATCGTAACATAATTTAAATTATTCATATTTATTAACAAACTTTAATTAGATATTTGAGAAGAAATCATTTATTCTAAAGAACTGGAAAAAAACTTTTAGAACTAATTTTTTACAATAACAATATTTTTTTGGGTCTGTAGTTCCGTTTTATCATTTAGTCTCAATTTGAAACTGTTTAGTCTAAATTTGAAATTGTTTAGTCTCAATTTGAAATTTTTTAGCATCAATTTGTAGTTGTTTAGTCTCAATTTGAAGATGAAAAGGTATAGTTCTAGAATATTTTTGCTTAAACATTGCGATTGGAATCCGCAGAATAGCATACATGCAGAATTTTTGGCAACCAGTAGGATAAGTCAAATATGTAAACATCAAAAATAATCGTTTCGTTTAATATAAAAGGTATTGTATTTGATTAAAATATGGCTATACAAAGAGTGCCATGAATCGAAAAAAGCAATACGAGTCAATTGTTTTACATAGAATTAGAGTGCCCTGACAGAAAAAAGTGAATACTTTGTTCTTTTAATTGATCAAAAATGTCAAAGCAAACAAAACATTCACGTATATCTTTCATGGCATTCTATGTAATTCTGTGCAACAAATAATTAACACGTAGGTATTCAATTTTTCCATTTATGGCACTCTTTTTGTAGCCACATTTTAATCAAATTTAGTGTAAAACTTTACATACATTTTTCTCAAAAATAAAAGTATTATTCAAAATTAAATGTTCTAACGAATGAGGAAATAAAAAATTTATGTTCTCATTTAAAATAAAAAAAGTTGGGAAGAACCACTGGTCGAAAAAATATTTTTACTTTTCTTAAAATTTGTCTCGTGAAATAGAAATTATTTGCCCATATAATCGTCTTTGTATCTCTTATAGTTCTCGAGATAGCAATGGTGGCCCATTTAAAATGAACACCCTGTATAATGAAATAATACAGCGTGTAATGGAATATGCAGCATTTCATTGTTTTTTCAATTAAATATCAAAATATAAATTATTAATTTGCATCATATTATATGATTTTATATAAATTTTCTCTGTGTCGAGAATCCAACCCTGTGATTGGACACCCTCGAATCAGTACCCAGTGCAGATTTCACAAAAAATAAACTGTGAATGGTGCGGAGCATTACAGCCGGTATTCCGTTCACGCACTGCTCCGATCCCTCCATATTGACCTACGCGACTTCCTCTGTTATTTATCAAATCTTCCCGAATCATTTGTACAGTGCGATTAGTTTGATTTACTCCGACAGGTCCTCTGCCGTCAATATAGCCTTCACTTCCATATTCGCGACTTAATCAATCCTATAATAGAATCGTTCTTCGTCAACGGGAGCAATCCACTGAATGTTTATATTAATTGGCAAATTGAATAACTGTTAATGAGTCACTGGTGAATAATGTTGCGAATGTTTTAACAATTTATAACAAACGTGAATAATGAGAAAGGGTGAACAACCCGTTCGTTCGCACTATTTCATGAAAGAGAAATGAAACGCAGTACGAGTGTTTAACTCAATTACGGATCGTGTAATTTGTGAAATTAAATCATTTCTCTTACATTTTCTAATGGAAAATGAAATCATATAAATTAAACGAATATTTAAAGAAACGAGAAATAAGAATTTTGTTTAACCCCAATGTGCATAAAATTGAATTATTATTTTAATAGTTATTTGTTTAACTAGGCACTAAAATACCAGATTTACAGCAGTTTCAGAATGCTGTTCAAGTTGTAAACCTGTGTTTAGTGCCGTGTTATTATTACAATATTTTCTCACCGATTTTAGAATTAATATTAATTTCAGTTATTTTTTAGTCATACCCATCTATTTTTAGATGGCAGCCATGGTAATTAGTTAGTTATTTAAGGTGACTAAAATTTTGAGTAAATACTACCAGTCTTGGTGATTCTATGTTCTTCCTAAAAGTATTAATTTGGTAACGAAATTTTTGGCGTAAATTAAGTTTAGGTCTACTAATTTCAGCGAAAGGATAAAATGTGTTTTTTTTTTTTAACACCGCTACTGGGTATAGAAACCGTAAAACCAATGTAAAAATGAAGACTGAAGTAACATATTGCCTCTAGGAAATAAAGTATGCCAAAAATAAATCATGTACGGTACTTTTCTGTAACTATATGGTTAATTTTTAACAATTGGTTAAAAAAATGAACCAATCAAGTATGTCGATATATAACAAAAAATTGGATTATTAGTTGTCAAATCAA
The DNA here is from genome assembly GCA_943142095.1 of Ophonus ardosiacus. Taxonomy (NCBI): domain Eukaryota; kingdom Metazoa; phylum Arthropoda; class Insecta; order Coleoptera; family Carabidae; genus Ophonus; species Ophonus ardosiacus. The sequence goes on along the minus strand of OW964830.1, from coordinate 7,812,554 downwards.
TAACTGTAGGATAAAATAATTAACCAGGTATTAAAAGTAAACCACTGCGTTACAGAATAGATCTGATAGACTGGTAGTATTTACTCAAAATTTTAGGTACTTATTAACATGGCTACCATTTAAAAATACATTGAGATGGGCAAAAAACAACCAAATTTGTTATTTTAATCATAGCTTAATCACTCCTTGTTAAGAGTAAACACTACCAGTCATGGAGTTTACGTTATTTTGACAGTTCAGTTTTGTTATATAGGTTACAGGATGCATCGTAGAACTTACTAGGTTTTGTTGGTTAAGTTTAAAATAGCTGCAGAACCTTAATATTTTATTGGGGTTTTCCTTTATAATCTTGGTGTTCCATTTTAGAAAAAAAAACAACAGAACTCAAAATTCTCGAAATGAAATTGGACGAAAATCTATGTTGTCAAGGTGTGAATCTTAAAGAATGTTAATTTTTTAAATCAATGAATGGTCAAACATGATCATATCTTGTACACCTTAGGCGCTATTTTGTCTCGGTGCTTCCAAATTGCATCTCAAACAAAAATAGGCAATTCTCTCCCTTGATTTATAGTATATTACTAGGTATTATTCTTGAACGGCATATAATTTTTTCCAATGCCTACTTGTAAGAACCCTTTTGATAAAAATTAATTTATGTTTAATTTTTGAAATTATCAACTCAAAATGTGTTGGTATTCGTATTTACTTTCGTTAATTTGTTATTAAAGGTATTTTTACCTATCCTCATCCTCATCATTAGTTAGCTAAATGTTGCTTGTTAGTTAGTAACGAGATATTATTAGTACCTCCTTAAAAGTTGGTTTTGCAAAATATGTCTTTAGAAATATATCTATGTATAAACAGGATTACTATCTAAAATGAATAAAAAACACTGTAATATATTTGCTTTTTTGTAAGACATCAACAAATACAATTGTGACTGACGCAGAAAGAAGGGTGGCAAAATAAAAATAAATAGTGTCGACATAAATTCAGTGGCTTGATCGTACTTCGCACCCCAAATTGAAAATGTATCACCTAATGAGATCTGCTTCCTGACACTGCAGCCCTATCAGGGGCGGGAGATATTACATTTTTTCTATTAAATTATGTTTCCTAATTTTTTTCTCCCACAAAATAAATATTTTTAAGAGCTGATATTTCAAGAACCATTAAGTACCGGGTGAAATGAGATCAAAGGGGGTGCAAAGATCTGGCATAGATGAGTAGTATGAAAAATGTGATGATGTAACAGGATAAAAAAATGTAAAGGGAGATATGAAATGGAAGAAAACGAATGAGGTTAGCGAATTTCCTTCAGATGACATGATAATTTTTAATTAAAATTATACTCCTTGCGCTCTTTTATCTATGTAGTTATAGTAGCTGCCTAATAGTGCGAGTATATAATTAATCTTAAACATTTTTATTCCTTCATTTTATATCTGTTTCTTAAGTATGATACTAAACGTTGAGTTCTTTGTCTTACGTATTATAATATAAATAAATATATCATCACGGCATATTACCCATTTCTTGCCATTGCTTTCAGTAAAGCTTTCGACAGAGTCAATCATGATAATCTTATTGCCATTCTGTTGTCTTATGGTATTCATGGCTCACTATTACGTTGGATTGATTCCTACATAAGAAATCGTTCGTTTTTTGTAACGGTTACAAGTCTCGATCATTTCCAGTACCATCAGGTGTTCCTCAAGGGTCACACTTAGGTCCTTTGCTGTTCAATTTGTATATTAATTCTATTTATAAATGTTTTACACATTGCAAGTTCTCACTTTACGCCGACGATCTGAAAATATTCACTGAAATTCATGATGTACAAGACTGTATCCGATTACAAAGCGAACTGCTTAATTTGCAACAATTCTGTACTGATATTGATTTGCATTTAAACATAGATAAATGTTGTGTGGTATCTTTTTCAAGAAATAAAAATATATTCAATTTCTCGTACAGGTTGAATAATTGTACTTTAGAAAGAAAAACAACAATTAAAGATTTGGGTGTTTTATTTGATCCCAAATTATTATTTAACGAACATACGGATACCATAGCTAGAAAGCATACAAAACATTAGGATTTATATACAGGTCACTTAATCGTTTCAATAACATTAATTCATTTATTTTATTATTTAATACCTTATTACATCCTATTGTCGAATATGCTTCTCAAGTTTGGAGCCCGTCGTATGCCAGTAATATTACTAGATTAGAATCTGTTCAGAAAAAGTTTATTTCACTTTATTTAAATTTGGTCTAAATGAAATGTTATTATGAACACTTTAAATATGTTAACCCTCGAGAAAAGAAGATCTAATGCTGACATGATTTTCTTATATAAAATTTTAAATAATCATGTTAATTGTCCTGACATTCTTGTTAACTTTAATTTTCACATACCAAATGTAGAAGTGCGCAACAAGCATTTATTCTATACAAAAAAATTACAATTCTAATAATTATAAGTACTCTCCTGTGCAAAGATTTATGCAATGCTATAACGAAAATTTTCAGCACTTAGATCCTTTTTGCTCATCTTTATTTCAATTTAAAAAAGACTTATATAAATGATGTATAATTACGTTCAATGTTTATTGTTTGTATTGTATTTGTAAAATTTCAAGCGATATTTTTCTTTTGTTTTACTTTTGTGCTAAATTTATGTGTTTGTAATTTTTCAAATTGTAATAGTATATGTATACCGAGGAAACCTGTAAATAGATTTATCTGTTGGTTTCCCAAATAACCAAAATAAATAAATAAATTTCTGGGTGTGCCAGTATCTACAACACATGTAGACATCGGTAATGATGAATATATATTTTACAGTGTGGGCGCTTACCAGGCGTCACCTCACTGGCACTCATAGCTGGTGTGGAGAGTGCACCACAGGGGTCACTTTTGTGCCATTTAAAATTGGAAATGTATAATAATATAATATATAATATGAAGTAAAAAAATTACTTTTTCCACAACCATTAAGAAATACATTCATTATATATCTTTTTCTATTAAACAATGTAATATTTTACTCACTGGCCATGATTTTTCCCTTATTACTCACGGACCGCGAGTAATAACATAGGAGGACCAATCACCATCATCCATTATTCAAAATTGCAATTATATCTAGCATGCTTTGGAATGAGAACAATGTATATAGTTATAACAATCAGTGTAAGTTTTGCAAATTAATTGAATTGAAAACATGAATTCAGATAGTGAGAATGAATAAATTTGTACTCCGCCAGATATTATTGAATAAATATAGAATATTATTCAAAATTGCGCCCCTCATTTTTGAAACAAAAATCTGAAAGTAATGGATCAAAAAAATTCACTCCCCATGAAATTATGGACGCGCATGATAATACCAATATATATTATGCAAGATATGTAAAAAAATATAAATTATACACTTTTAAAATTTTTCACTTATTTAGGACTGAAAAGTTCAAATTCCTATTGAATAATCGTAGAAAAAATATAGTATTCTAATTTTACGTAATCATTTAATAAATATATTGTTGGGTGTGTCAATCTGCTTTATATGCAAACTTTTTTTATAATCATAATAAATATAAATCTCGGAGATCTGGCATTATCATATTTTTCTTAAATCAAAATTGAGTTACGAATTCATTATCAATGTAAATATTAAAATGATCTTCTTTATCCATTAACTCTTTCATTTCTATAAGGGAAAAGAATTACTACATTCTCATATCTTCTTAAAGTTAAATAATATTAATTTTTATGTGTTGCATGTAATAGTAATTTAACGTAACAAACTTCCAAAGCTCGCCTACGGCTCGCTGTGGAATATGCTTGCTCACCCAGTAAAGTATCACTTTCAGGTTATGTTGGGTACAATATTTTTTTTGCGATCCTGAAAAAAGAATAAAAAAGTATTATTTTATTTTTTACTGCGGGCAAATAAGAAATAAATAAACAACTGATCTCCATGGAAACATTTAGCTTTACCGGTCCCGGGATCGGTAAAGTACTTTCCGATCCCTTATAGACAACTTTCCAAGCTAGCTCAGCAAAGAAGGACTTTCCGGTCTAAATAGTGATCAGAAAGAGCTCATTATTTGAGATCTACTAAGGTAACTACCAGTTAAAACACTAACCAGAATTTCGAGTAGAAGTTCAAATTACGACAGTTTTAACCTCCAAAGGTGATAAAAACAATTTTGCAACATAACCGTTGATTACCACTAACTGTCACTTTAACTCGGGGAAGTACGAGGAGTGGCCTTTAATATTTTTTTATTGTGATAAGAGAGGTTTATTAATTTATTTTAGTGAATACTAATTTGTTGCAAAAATATGTATGCGTGAAATGTTAGAAAGAAATCCATGATATCTATAAGAGTATATATTAATCAGTGAACCACGACTGCTCGAAAAGAAACTAATTGAATGTTAAAAACCAAGACTTCATTGTCTTATAATCTTTCCGATATCATCTAGTTTCTGCGAAATTTTAAATCTCCATATCAAATTTTAAAGTCATTCTGGGAACTGTTATTCATCGTCTGAGTCAAACATACAAAAAGAAAAAGAAGATTTAAACCATCTCGCCGTTAAATATTAATGGAGGTCTTGATTGAGGTGTAAATGGTTGAAAATGCCATCCCAATCTGCAGTGCAAAGATACACGATCAATCAAACTGCCTCGCCAACTATGCATCTCGAGTGATGTCTCCATACCACCAGACCAGACCCTTATTTTGCTGGCTAATTAGTCCGCGACAGCTAATTGATATCTTCTTTGGGTTATTAGGCGTAATCGTGGATCCGCCGGTGACAAATTTATCAAGAATATGCAACATAAGATGGGTGCATTTTGTACGACCCGTTATGTCCACAGAAGAAAAAATTCGATGTGGCCAGAAAAAAACCTACCGCTGGGTATTTAACTACGCATCAAGCAATCATTATATGTTCAAATATTTTTATATCTACACATAACAATCTTTATTTTACATATAACAAATATATCATACACAAAATAAATTTCACAAATATTGACAAAACTAATAGAAAAAACAACTAAAACAAAAATCAAAATAGTACTCTCATCTTTACACACAGTCTTCAGAGCCGTACCCTGAAACACAATGTAGCAAATCAATAGTACCTACTTCTAATATTTATGTGTGATTGAAAATTTTCAATCACAATATTAATATTTTATTTTTACAAACCTTGATTTTATTAGATTCAAATACATTATATGTATTATAACTACATTCTCCTTCACACGGTTTCATTATTAATTTTAATGTAATTGCTTCCTGACAGTGACATTTGTTAGAATATGTCAAAATTGTTATTAAAATATTATGTTTTTGTTTGACGCATAAGCAATATGATGTATGAAAATAAATTGTATTATTAATTCATATTTAAAGTTATTTACTAAATGTTATTATCGTAAAATTGAAGATTGTACCATTATATTCAATTTTTGTTAGTAAAAGTTGCTAAAAAATTATATTCAATTAATTAAAAAAAAAAAAAAAAAAACTGTTAAAAGCTAGTATAAATGATACTTCCGGTTATCCGATATACACTAATAACTAATGACCTCTTCCTACATTATTATGGAATGGGTATACAAAATTTCAAATTTTTCTAATTGATAGTATTTGAGTAATCGTGTCCACAGGATCCACACGCACGCACACACACACACACACACACACACACACACACACACACACACACACACACACATACATACCTACAGACATCATTGTAAAAATGTTAAAATCGGATTCTGGGGACATCAAAACGTGCTTATTCACGAAAATCTCTAAATGCGATTTTTAGCACGATCCCTATACCTACTTCTCTTACGAGTACTTAGGATAGCGGGAGGTAAAAATACAAAAGCGAATCAAATTTTATATGGCAAGTAGTAGTGTTGCAACCGGGCATTAATTAACTTCCTATTAGCTATTTGACTAAATATTTATTAGTTGAACAAATTTTATTAACAACTTCAACTAGCTAATAATTTAAGACAAAAAATAAGTATTTTCAGTGCATATCATTTCGATGAAAATTGAGAATTGAGCCCCATATTTGTATGAACTATGGGTTGAATGAAAAACAAAAGAAGAGGAAAATTTGAAACAATATAAGGAAAATGGCGAAATAGATCATTTTATATTATAGTATATAGCAGTAGTAGTATTATAGAAAGTGCAATTGTTGTAAAATATTGATAAGTGCAGAATGTTACTGATGTACAGAATAATAGACTATTAAGGAGTTATATGGCAGTTAGTAGTGATTGTATGTATATAATCACGTATTTTTTGAAACAATGTTTTCAGAAATACATTCTTTAAAAACAACTACATACCACATATAAGTCAAGGCAGATTCTACAAGAAGAAAACTGTTAGAAATGGGAAATAATTCTGTCTGGGAGGCACGCAGCTTATACCCAATTTGTATGTTGGGTAAATGTTTAAATACCATCATGTAAGAAAGAACAAGGAATCAAAGGATTTACTAATGCTGCAAACTATATTAAGTTCCTTTGCATATATCTATTGCGTCATCTACTATTTTCTTTTTAAAATGTCACCAATACCAAGTTGAAATGAAAAGTTCTTTGACAGTGACTTTTATCTGTCAGATGCATACCTACATTTGAAATATGAACTGTGTAACAATTCTGTATGAATTATGTTTATCTTAGGCTTCGGGATTTATAAAAAAGAATAATTTTTAAATATATCTGTAAAATATGTAGAAAAAGTATTAACTTGTAGTAAATTCAATAATTATTAATTTTCATAATGACATAAAATGCGAAAAAATGACAATTAATGGTATTTTTTGACGAAAAACCATTATAAGCTCCAAGTAAAGTGCTATTTCCGGTTATTCGATTTACAAAATGTAATTGTTTTTTTTTCATAGTAGAATAGGGTTGAAATACAAGGTTTAGAATTTTTTTAATTATAGTATTTGAGTTAGAGCGTTGACAAAATCCATACACACAAGCATATACACATGCAAAATGTTAAAATCGGATTCTAGGGACCTTTAAACGTGGTCAATTACCAAAATCTCGACATGTGATTTTTAGCACGTTCTCTATATCTCCCTTACAAAGGGTAGCGAAAGGTAAAAAGTAATGAACTTCTAATTTTATATTTTATTTATTAATGCTATTTGCAAAGTATCGAAAATAACTAGCCAAAGCCTTTAACTAATAGTCAAAAAGAGAAATACATTTTTAAAATAATAGTTAACAAGTTAACCATGTATTGAAATACCGGGCGTAAAAGATAGAACTATAAGCATGTAATTTATTAACTAAATAAATTTATTGGAAACCAAAGGATTAAATAGGTCAGTTTTATTATTTCCGCTGGTTAAAACGGCGTTGCACAAATATACGCTGGTCGAAATCTTCCACCTCTGGAATTATCTTATGTTAATGACTCTCCGCCTCATGTGTTTTGAAGAGCTGAGCCCGGCTCCGCTTGCTAATGGGGTTGTCCGTGTCTGGATGGAAGAATGTTGAATGTTGTTTGTTTATGTAGATTGTCAATATGTGAAGGTTTTGTTTCTCTACAGTCAGATGTTCTCTGTTCTCCCCACTTGGTATGCGGATTTAGAGATTATTTTTTGATTCGATGTCTGTTTCTTAACGCGAACTGTTTGTCAAAATGTAACATAATATGGAAGAGGATCTCAACAGCTACTTTGTGGGAATGAATTATTCAGAAGGGTTACATAAGCAATAAAACTGTTGTATGTTAAATTTGTAAACAAATCAGATGTATTCAGAAAAGCTAAACAGATTGAGTTTGTAAAAGTTTCACATTCTACTCGATAAAATATGATACGAGTAGTATGCGATTTACGAACAATAAATATAGAAAATAAACAAATATTTTAGAAAAATTACATTTGCTTGATTAAATATTTTCTTTTTGGGAGAATACTCGTAGCTTGTGAACTATTATACCGGGTATCCCAAGCAAACCTTGACATAGGCGTTTAATATGGGAAAACAGTTTTTTACCTTCCGTCACCTTTAGGTTAGGGAAGGTATTGTCTTTGATTAAAAATTCGTTGGTGAGTTTTTTACTATTTTTAAGAAGATGCTTGTAGGTATGTATGTGTGTGTGTGTGTGTGTGTGTGTGTGTGTGTGTGTGTGTCCATGTGTGTGTATGTGTGTCCGTGTATGACAAATTTTTCTCTGACGATAACTCCAACACTACAATTCTAAAAATTATAATTCTTTTGTATTCTCTTCTTTACAGCTGATTAAATTTTGGTTATAATTGATCCACCGGAAGTACCCTTAATTGAAGTTTTTAACAGTTTTTCTTAAAAAAAACGCAGTTAAATATTATTTTTTGACATTTTATGTTTTATAAATATTAAAGAAAATGCTTTTTTCTATACGGTTTGATTATACATTTTCCTTCATATTCAATAGATATAGAATCAAAGCATTATAAAGAGATTAATTTTCAAAAATCAGTTAGCTTTGCTATTTATCATGAGTGAAAGAGAAGAGTAAGATACAGTGACCACTAATAAAATAGGAGAAAGCTGAAGAAGAAAGAAGGAATTGTTAAGTGCAATTTACATAGTGTATGTTCATGTTATAATTTTATTGGATATATAGAATCTTTTCCAAGGTACTTTTTTTATAGCATTTATCCATTTTTATTTCAATACTTTTATTTCTAAAAATTCGCCCAGTTGTTCAAATACTCTAAAAATGCGTACACTTATCTAACATTATCTTTACAATCAAATAATATTATTACCTAGTTCATATCTCTACCCACTTTTGGATTATTGCCCCAAAAGTCAATATACCCCACATTTAGATAAATACTTCAAAATTTTCAATAATCTAATTTTTATGTATCCAGATACTTCTCAATGCGCTTATTCCAAATTTTGAAACCGCAGGTCGATATCTCGTTTCGTTCTCGAGATATTTAGATTTAAAATTTTGTTCAAAACTGCCCATTTTTTGGGTACTAACCCAAAAATGGGTCGAGATATGTATTTGGCGACATCACCATTCGATTCTACGGACAAAAATACATAAGTATACCAATTTTCATAATTTTTGTCCAACCGGTTCATTTTTTATGAATAAAAGTTTGTAAACCCTTGAAAATGGACAAAATCTCAAAAAATCATAAGGGATTTTTGCAATTTTTGGCCTTTTTTAGTTATTTTGCTTTAGAGATTGTATGCGGTGTTCAAAAATTCTGAAAATTGGTGCACTTATGTATTTTTGCCCGTAGAATCGAATGGTGATGTCGCCAAATTCATATCTCGACCCATTTTTGGGTTAGTACCCAAAAATGGGCAGTTTTGAGCAAAACTTTAAATCTAAATATCTCGAGAACGAAACGAGATATCTACCTGCGGTTTCAAAATTTGGAATCAGCACCTTGAGAAGTATATAGAAACATAAAAATTAGATTTTTGAAAATTTTGAAGTTTTTATCTAATTGTGGGGTATATTGACTTTTGGGGCAATAATTCAAAAATGGGTACAGATATAAACTTGATAGTAATATTATTTTATTGTAAAGAGAATGTTACGTAAGTGTACGCATTTTTAGAGTATTTGTACACATAATGTGAATATATAGAATATTTTCCAATGAAATTTCTTTATGGAATTTGTAAAAAAATTGATTATAAATATTAAAGAAAATGCTTTTCTGCATAAAATCATCGCCTTTTACCGATTACTGTTAATAAATTGTTTTGAATTAGAATTTGAATTTGTATAATCACAATCAACCACCTAGTATCTACAGCATTTGTCTTTTACGAGATGAAACAACATACATACAAACTGCTAAGATTCGAATTTATATTACCATTTTCTTAATTTGTATCACCTTTCGTTTGATAATTTCAATAACAAGATGTAATATGAACTAAACTGAATAAGAAAGTAATTAAACATGACTCCAGTAAATGAATACATAAATAATAAATATGAATTCCGACGTAACGACAAATTTTAAATTACAATTAATTCGTATTGACATTTTGCAATTACTGTGAGAACAAAATATATATTTCTCCATAGTTTATTACTCGTGTGCGAACCATTGCCCTGGATAAAATATCAGAACATAAATTTTAATTTTATGGTAGTTTATAAATCATATTTTACTTTTATGCAAATTGTTGAAACACGATATATATCAACTGATTTTTAATTTATGAGAAATAATACAGGATAAATTAATTAGTTTTGTCCTTGGAAAGAAACGTAATCCTCATATTTTTACATAAAACTAGAGCAAGAGGAATGAAAAATTCCAAGTATAATAAATGCGTTATTACTCTTTTATATTCACGTCTGTCCTTGGACAATATTTGTGTAGGTTATGATATCCACATTTTCCTGGATTAATTTTATTATTTTTCTTGGTATAAAACAGCACATTTACATTAAGAATTATGAAAAGATAATATTTTTCCTACGAAACAATAAAAATATTTGCTTTTAAAAGAAATAGGAAAATTAATTATAATATTTGTTTTTATTTAGTTTTGCAGTTTCATAGTTATTAGCAATTATAAAGTTGCTACGTAAATAGTTATTTACATTCGAGTGCGTGTAAGTTGCGCTCCAGCTAATAAGGCACTCGCCTTAAGGGCTCGTGCCTTAAACAAAGCTGTCGCGCTGTAAAATACTTCACGCACGAGATTTGTATCAAATTTTTTGGCCGACGATAATGAAAATCACTTTTTTTAATGAGATAGGTTGTACTTCTGGAAAGGGTTAGTTTGAAATACTGGGGTTGCCAATTTCCAAATTTGATTTTACTTACCTTCATTAGAGTACTTCTTCTAGCGAAAATTTATTTGTAATAATAGACGTTGTTTATGACTGATAATATATTTATTTGCTCATGTTTTCTTCGTAATAAATAATAGGTAGGTGTCGATATTTGACATTTCAGCAATGTTCGCCTCGCGTATTTGACAGGTATATTGATCGGTGACTATGTCGGCAACGGCGGATTTTTACATTAATGACATTTGTCGCTGCCGTGATTTTGGTTTATATAAATTAATTTTAAAAATAGGAAATGTTAAAGTAAAAAAATAACTTAAGTAGGTAGTACTTTTTTACATGAACTTTATTATAGTAAAGATGATTTCTTTTCTAAATGCCCATAAACGTCCAGTGTATTTTGATTATTTTACCGCATAGTTAGACAAGTTACAACACAGTAAGCGTAAAATGTAGGTTACACTTGCTGTGTATACAATTGTAAAGTTCCCATTACACTTCAGGAGGGCAAAAATGTAATAAAAACAATTAATCATTAAAGTATACATAAATTGAAGATACATATTATGATTACCTTTTATCTTTCGCCGGCATGGAAAATGTAGGTAGGTCTTTAATCCCCATATAGTTAATTTTCAACGCATATGTACATTTTAGGCTTTCCAAAACAGTATTTTATTATTTTTGCGATGATATTTGGCTTGATATATGAATGTACGAATTTTAATTTAATGTTACCAGATTATTCATGAAAAATGGTGAAAATTATTTCCAATATTTTCAGCATAAATATGTGCTGGCCAAGGCAGATTATATATACAAAATGTAAATTTTAAAACGGGTCATAGGGCTATAAGATAGGAAAACAGTTTTTTAGACGCCAAGAGTTTCTATATTAGTTTATTGAAAAAAGTATTAATGCATATTACAAAGAAAAAAATAACAATTTTTTGATACCAAACACCTTAAATTTCTGTTTAATATAAAGCCAGAAAATAAATTTAAAAATTTGCACAATTAAGAAAAAATATCATTAGCCGTGAAACTGACAGAAACAAAACAATTGTTGACTTAAGACGCTCATTAATAAACGTTTTTTGCACATTATTTGTTAAATTATTATTATTTTCGTTTTATTAAGAAGAAATCATAGATAATTTGTCTCATGACGAAAAATTAAAAATTATTAAATGGTTTTAATTTTTCTCTTGTAGTTTGCAGTTTTTCTCGTTTCTTATAACATGTAGATCATCTTTAATTTGTAAGTATCTATTACAATAAATAATAACTGTTTAAAGGTATCGCCTTCGAGGATGCCCTTCAGTATGCTCTTACGGTAATTTGCCAATCACTAAAACATTTACATATTTATACTTAACATTATATAACATATTATTATATTGTGCTTTAAAAAATATTTACAACTTATTTTATAAGAATTGAAATGCATGACAATAAAATGATAGTATTATATCGTTTTAACAATATATATTTTACAATATTAATAACAATAATTATGTAATTTTTAAATAAAAGTGACTAAGCAGGTTAATAAATATTACAGAACAATGCACAAACAATAATTGTTTGAAATAATAATAACAGGAAATGAATAACGTACTGTCATTTATCTACAATATTATTATCAGTTTATAAATCATGCAGAAAGTAATAATTAGTTATTACTTACAAAATGTAATAGCCTAGTTCTATTCTGTTGTCGGTATTTCGCCACAAATTGCAATAAGTTGTGAATAATTAACATTACATTGCAGTTTGCACTGCGTTGGGAAATAGTTTAATTATAGAAGCATTTATACGTTAATTTGTATTAACATGTAGTGACAATTTTTAATTTAACTAATAAATTGCACATGCATTTGCATTGCTAATTTAATTGAAACGACAAATTATATTGTTAACCATGTAGCTACTTCATTTATTAATCTATGTTGAAGTTGAAGTTGATAATGTAGGTTTTCCTTTTCCTTCTTATTCATAAATTTTACCTGAACACTTACAACTTTAAATAAATATGTATGTTGAACTAGTTTCACATAAAGGTGATAAAGTTTTCTACTAGACTTCCTAAGAAGCAATTTAGAGTAATAACTAAGGGTTGGTTTAAGATGAATTTAATTTGTAAATTTACATTTAGAAATTTTGATTTAAAATTTACAATTTTTTCTCTGGTTTATGTTCAATTTTGAAATTCTGGATCCGACCAATCAGTATTTATCACGCGACTTGTCTCTGCTTGTTATTTGACGTTTCACCAGTTATCACTTCAGATTTTAGGTTACAAACATATTTTAGCCATGAATATGTTAGACGCTAATGAACAAGATTATTCTTTAATAATATCGGGAATGTTTCTTTTTTTACTATTGTTGATTTGTATAGTAAAGAAATAAAACAAAAACTTAAAAATCGCAGATGGTCGGTCTGTTAGGCCATGGTTAGGCCTATAAACACATTGATTTGTTAACGGGCAGTATCATAGTTTGTTTCTGAAAGTGAAATAACAAGATGTTGAACAATTCTTGACATATACTCGTATGAGTGTACATATATTTAATTCCGCATGTCAAGATTTTGGTAAATGACCACGTTTTATGGTCCCTAGAAACCTATTTTAACATCTTTACGATAATGTCTGTATGTGTGTGTATGGATTTCGTCAAGGCTCTAACTCAAATACTGTTATTCAGAAAATCCTGAAACCTTGTTTTTCTACTTTATTCTAATATGGAAAGAAGACATTATATTTTGGTGTAAACCAGGTAACTGAAAATAAAATTTTAGTGCCTTGATAATAGAATTCGAGAAGAAAGATTTTACAAATCTGTGACGTCACTTGTGCGAAGTAATATAAACAACAAGAGTGAAAGAGATAGGTACGTCTATTTATTATTATTATTATTATTATTATTATTGTCGGGAGGTGGTTCATTCTTGCCCCTGTACTGCGACCTTTCTGGTCTATTGTACCCTCCGTATTTTCCTCCTATTCTGGGAGCCCTGTTTGTTTTGTGAACTCCAAGATTTTCTTGTCCTTTAGTGTCTCAGTGGGCAATTTCTTTGCTCCTAAAAGACTATGTCTGCTTGCCATAAATGCTTCGCAGTGACATATTAAGTGTTCAGGAGTTTCATCCTCTTCTCCACATCCTCTGCATGTTGGTTCTTGTTTGAGGCTCAACCTATGCAAATGTTAATTTAATTGACAGTGTCCTGTTACCAGTCCTGTTATTAGTCTAACATCTTGCTTGCTCATTACAAGTAAGTTATCTGTTCTTTTCTTGGATGGCTCATTCAGGAAGAGCTTGGAATTAAGTTCTTGCTTAACTGTTTGCGCAGTTATTCCGCAGGCAGGATTTGGTCCTATAAAAGGTATATTTGTCCCATCTTTTGCAAGATGGTCGGCAGCCCGGTTTCCTTCAATTTCTGAATGTCCGGGTACCTATATCAATCTTAATTTCTAAATCCTCTAAGCTACAAATTTTCCAGCCATCAATTTACCTGCGATACATTTTCGGAGTTAATTGTTTTATTTTAAAATATTCGTAGAGAATTAGAAATGTATTAAAGATGAACAAGTTTCATGTGATGTTGGAGATGAAAATCGGAATTACACGTATTTCTTCAAATAATTCTACTCTACACTGACTTAATCTTACAGAACCAAATACGTACAAAATAAATATTCATAAATACTTTACTTGTAAATGAATACAACCTATCAGTACAGTTTCTGAGTATATAAGGATATTTTAGTTAACTTAGTTTAAACTACATTATCTCTTCCAGCTCGATTCTCAAAAAAGTTTAAGCTAATCCTCATTTTTTGATTAGTGAGTTCTATTCTATTCCGGTATTTAAAATTTAATCTTCATAATATTATCAAAACTGATTGATATTAGGAATAGATTAGATTGTATTTTAAGATATAAACTGTCAAAATTAGAGGAGTATTCGCCAATCCAAAAATTAGGATTACCTTAAACTATTTCGAGAATCGAGTTGTAAATTGAAAATAATATTGTTAGATATTAAGCGAAATTTCCTCATTCTCTATATACCAGAGAAAAAGTTTTTAATATAAAATGAACGAAAAAAAATATGTTCCACTTCATTCAATTCGTTGAACACGTATTAATTTTTATTAATCATGTCAGTTACATTTCTAATTATCGTCATCTGTTTTTATTGTGTATTTACGTATAAATTTTATGGAATATTTTTCGCAAATGAGGTTAAAATTAAATTATCAGGCCGTACGTGTACACGTACGGCTGGATAATGTAGCGAACATGTGCGTATGTAAATTCATTTTTGTATAAATGATTGGTATGACAGGATTCGGCAAAGCGTAGAAACGCGAAAACAGCCCCATGGAGTGAGTCTCGTGACCGGTTAAATTATTTATCGCATACATATTATATTTCTTATCAATTCTGACATAGACAAAGTATTTTACTTCTTATAAAGATACATATCGATGAGTGGGCAAGCATAACCGAAAATTTAACATGAAATAATAAAATTCACTTTACTTAATTAAATATTTATAAGAGATTGTATTTACGAGCCCAAACTCATAATAGTTCGGCTGGTTTATACAGGGTGGGGCAGAAAAACCTATCCGATTTCAAATCCCTTTTTCTCAAAAGAGGGAGCAGGTAGAGTAGTGGGGTAAAAACCGTTAGAAAGCCGGTTTTATGCCATTTGTCAGTAGTCAACATGCCTTGGTCTGGTGAACATCGTGCTTTTGTTATTGAGCGGTTTATCGAATGCGGCGGTTCGATCGGACTCGGGCGTCATGATCCTGTTCCACATCACGCTACGATTAAAGTATGGGTGTCAAATTTTAGACAGACGAGTTCAGCATTGAAAAAGAAGTCGCCTGGACGTCCCAGGACAGCAACAGGACCTGAAAACGTGGCCAATGTGAGAGCCGCGATTGAACGTTCCCCGCGTTGTTCGGCGCGAAAACATTCGCTCGCTTTGGCGATTTCCAACCGCAGTATTCGGCGCATTTTGCACCGGGACCTCAAAATGCATCCCTACAAAATGGTTGTTGCACAGGAATTAAGTGAAAGGGATTTTGAAACCCGTACGAACCTGTGTCGCGATCTCCGAGAACTCCCAAACGACGATGTTGTGCTCTTCACGGACGAAGCCCATTTTCACCTTTGTGGTGCCGTTAACAGGCAGAATTTTCGATATTGGAGTGACGAAAATCCTCGAGAAATCCATCAGGAACCCCTCCATAGCCCAAAAGTGACTGTGTGGTGTGCTCTTTCCCGCCTAGGCGTCTGGGGGCCTTACTTTTTTGAAGAAAATGGGCAAACCGTAACGGTCAACAGCGAGCGCTATTGTTTCATGCTGGAAAATTTTCTTAGACCCAAAATGGAAGAAAATGGCGTGGAAAATGTGTGGTTTCAACAGGATGGGGCAACCGCCCACACATCGCGACGATCAATGGACATTCTCAGGGAACTGTTTCCCGGTCGCCTCATTTCCCTGAGAGGTGATCTTGGCTGGCCGCCGCGCTCACCGGATCTCACTCCATGTGACTTCTTCCTTTGGGGTTACCTCAAATCGAAGGTTTACCAGCATCGACCAAGGACCCTTCTTGCTTTACGAAGGGAAATTGCTCGGGCAATTGAAGAAATTCCTGTGGAAATGACGGTGAAAGTCATGGAAAGCTACCGCGAGCGCCTAAATCAGTGTATCCGCTCCCAAGGACGACATTTGAGTGATGTGCTTTTCAAAACTTAAATTTAAAAATGGCATAAAATTTGCGATATGTTAATAAAAATTTTTTTTGACAAGTTGAGTGGTTTTAATTTTATAACGTTTTGAAATCGGATAGGTTTTTCTGCCCCACCCTGGATTATTACCAAACAAATTTTAAAACCTACGCAAATGCTGAGACATTTCTACAAATTTCTTTCGGCCAGTCTAAAATATATATTTTAAGCTGAATATGTTATTCAAAATTCAAAGATTACACCATTCAATATGGGGTTACATCGCCTTTATTAGTAATGACTTGAGCGATAATCGACTGAGGAATGAATGAGGGTTCCCGAACGAAAAATAATCGGACAAGCAGTCTGTAGTTAAATTATTTATTTCAAGCCGACGTTTCGACTAAAACGTTAGTCTTCTTCGGGGCAAGAAATTGTTTTTAGTCGCAATCATCCATAAGGAACAATGGGGTATTCCGGTGATATGGAATTAATGCAAAATAATAACTTTTTTCTATAGTTTCCATCTTCATATAGTAGAAAAATATAACAAAACATGTTTAATAAAAAGTTTTAATTCATAATTTATTGTTACAAAATTGGAATTTTTACAGCTCTAGAAACGTTCTTGAAATTTGTGACGTCAAGTTGATAATCTGTTGCTCATTTCAAAGTAAACATTTTCGTTTAAAAACACATATGGAGCCAGTAGTTAACACGCGCGGGTATATTTCTTGTTTGACATTTCGTCCACTTTATAATTATTACTTCTATTTTTACCATAAACAAACACAGGACAAACACCGAAATACACGCTGCTACTAAAATCATATATAAACAAGCAGATTTAGGCGCTGAAGTTCGTTGTAGATGTAAATTTGAATTTCGATGAAATTTTTTAAAATTCATATCTCATGTGATGCATACATTTTCTTACTCAAAGTTAGATATTCAGAGTCCTACAGGTCTGTACTAATGAAAAAAAATATTTTTAAAAAATGTTGGAATACCCCATTAAAATAATCACAGAGTTGATCGTCGTATTTTATAAAAACATAAATAAATAACATTTAAAAAGATGAAAAGTCAAATTGTTAAAAAATAAATATAGTATATTACATCCGAGGTGGGAGGTGTTTCATTACAGCCGAGGGCTTATATATATTACCGAGAGGCGAAGCCTCGAGGTGAGATAATGCGCGAGGCTGTTATGAAACTCCCACCGAGGTTATGTATACTATTTTATTCACAATCATCCTCATTTTAAATCAATAATTTTCAAAATAAATCAATGACTTATAACCTTTTATTTTATTAATATTTTGACAGCTGTCTTAAAATTTGTTTAGCCTACTTAATTATGGGGATCTGCGGCAATGTTGCTAGGCAACCCCTACATAAACATTTCCAACCCAAGAGATGGAAGTGAAATCTGTTATTTCCAACCCAAGAAATTGTCATTAAAGTTAGGAATGACCTATTTTCCAACCTCCAAAAGGTTAGGAATCTATATATTACTATAATAATTGTGAATAAAATAAATAATATAAAATTTGTAGTAAAGGAATATAAAATAAAAATGTTTAATAAAATTTTTTAACACGTGTACTGCACTACGTACTTAAGTATATGTATTGTTTATGTATTTTTCCTTCTGGAACCCTCATTTATTAGTAATACCTTTTATTCTGTTCGACATTGTATCCTTAAGCCCTGCACATTTTTTTGTGAGTATTGTCCCATATATCTCGCAAGATAGGTCTTACAGAACTCACTAGATTTTTACGAAGTTGTTTTTCATTGTGCCAAACACGTGTCTACAACTGCTTTTGAACGATTCCCTACGAACAACATTTTCCTAGTTTTTATAACTTTACGCTCACGATATATATATATATATATATATATATATATATATATATATATATATATTATTTTCCTTTATTTACCTTAGGGTCCAAATAACGGGTCTGGTGGGTGGCTATAAGTACCTCCACTGCGATGTTGTATTTATCCACAAAATCGTGGAAATGCTGACCGAAGCAACAAATGTGTATTTGGCTGCTTATTAGAGCTGTTACAATTTGTCGGTTTTCTAATTACCTGTTGTTAATGTCCATCTCTTAACTCTAGCTATGCTGTACTGATGAGCTCTAATAAGAGAGAAACACGTGTCTACAGCTGCTTTTGTGCGATTCCCTACGAACAACATTTTCCTAGTTTTTATAACATTACGCTCACGATATATATTATTATTGTGCCAAAAGTAAAAAAATCTCGATAAAAGCTAAATCTGGACTAGAAGATGACCCTTAAAATGCCGTTCGAGCTATTATCAGTCATTTGGCCCAAAGTTTTTTAAAGTTTTAAGTCCATATTTGCACCAGTGGAAAGAATTTTATAAAATTTCTAACTATTTGTGTAGATCTAGGTTGGAACTTCACTTGAAAAGACTGAGTTTGTCCAGGTGATGGAAGGCCTCTTTGAAATTGGAGTCTTGTTTGGAGGATCTTGGACCGCCAGAAGGTACTAGTGAAACTGCTGCAACTCTATTAATATGTTTAAGCTATTATGACTACTGTACTGACATTAAATTTGTCTGGTCACCAAATATGTTAGTTTATTTAGGGTTACCCAGAGTGCACCACGAGGAGGCGAACTAGCTTTGCACTCCGTTCAACCAAGAAAAAAAGTAGCTATTGCATTTGCAAGTATCAGGGTGATTTAACTTTTGTTTCAAAAATGAACATGGAAGATGAATGAGAGCTAAAGAAAATTCTATAAAAAAATCAAAACTTTTTAAGCATAAATTTACTTGGAAAACATCTGGCTTTAACAAAATTGAGTCACCTATTGTACAAGCAATGAAATATTATTTCGATAAGAAGAAACGTCAATTATCCGCTTAGATATTATGACTTAATACCATCAGACTTTTTCTTTGAGGTTTTCTTAATTCAAAAGTATGATCGGTGTGCCAACAATCCATAAACTATGGTCTTTTCCATTTTCTTATCAGTTATGGGGTAATATTATGGGGTTCTTCACCATATGCTATAACAATTTTTAGACTTCAAAAGAAAGTGCTGCGAATTATTTCTGGAGTAAGAATTAACGAGCATTGTAAACCACTTTTCATTCGCTTTAATATATTGCCACTTCCATGTCTATTTATCCTTGCATCAGTACTAGAAATACATAATAAAAAACGTGATTTTCAAACGTCATCAAATATCCATCATTATGGTACCCGTCACGCCAACTTAATTCGCCCTAACCGTTTTAGGTTAAAAAAATCTGAACAAAATTCATTACAAATAAATTTATACAATTATTTACCAAATACAATAAAAGAACTCCCTTTAACCACATTTAAAAGAAAAATAAAAACCTTCTTAAAACGGCACTGTTTCTATTCAACTAGTGAATATTTAAATTACGTCTACAATAATGAAGACTGGATATAAAACTATGAAATTAATTTATTTATAATATAATCGTTTTATGTATGACTTGCTATAAACATTGTATAAACTTTGTAAAATAGCCAACTAATAAATACTAAATACTAAATACTAAATGATTCAAGAGCTAATAGAAAACATTAGCTGAGTTACTTTTAAAATTAGATCACAATTATGTGACCATGTCATAGGAAATTTTGCTAAAAGGATTTATACCAATCAGAGGGGCAGAGGAGGTCATTTGGCTTTCATATTCCATACATAATTCTACATATCATACACCTAACCTAACATTTTCATTTTATCATTCATTCCCATCATTAATTAAAATAAAGCAAAACAACAAAGTAAGCATAAGTAATTCATTATACGCACTAGTTAAAACATCTCTAGATACATTACTAGCAAAGGTACAATAAGTACAGGAATATTTAAGATGCATGATTTATGCACTATTCATAATAACACTTAAATTTATGTCGTTGAAGAATATGCAAATAGCAACATGTACATATCAAACTAAAAAATATATATGCATATGTTAAGTTTCTATTACAATTAATTATAATTATATTATAGAAATATCGATCTTATTGCTTCATACAAAAAGATCACTATTGAATATTACAAAATCCATTGGAGCTTTTGTTTACATACCTGCTGGATTATCTTTGTACTTACACTTTTAATACTATTTTAAAATTGCATTTAATTTATGACTTCCTCAATGAATTAATTATAGGTAATATAAATGTGTTCTATGTGCTTTATTTCGTACGCAATTGTGTTTTATAAAATTGAAACTACATAAAAGAAATGTAAGTCTAACTTTTGTTTAGAATTTAGAAACTATAAATCATATATCGCAAATTTTCCTAGACTTTACAAAATATATCGAACTAAAATCGAACCATTGGCGGATAATCGTTTAACACAGGATAACAGTTTTTCCTTGCGCAAAAGTAGCTTATAACTTTTACACCAATAATGCCCTAAATTAAATTTTGTATCAGATTCAGTAATCATATTTGTAACGGAACTATTTGAAGTAAAATTTTTATAAAAGTTACTTCTTTATAATATAGCTATGGAATTGAAACAAACACAAAAATTCTTAATAAAGTTTTATTTGTCTAAAAAGTTACTTTTATAAAATTTAGAATACGATTTGTATAATTACAAAAGCTGCAAACTAAAATATAAATATTGAACAGGATGTAGAATTAAATTTTCTATAACATTTCTTTGAATCACTATTGCGTAAAATTAATAGACCACTGTTTTCAGTGTTTTTCCCATGTTAAACGTCTATGACCCAATTTTTATGGTACACCCGATCACTCGGTTTATTTTAATATAAAAATTGTTTTTTCTACTCCCATGCGTGAAGTGAGTACTTCACGTATCAATTTTTATGTGTGAAGTTTGAGTTTTTGCACACGGTGCGTGAAGTAACATTTCACGCATCGTTCATTATTTTAAATATTACAAACTGAATTGTATTTTAATAAAACAAAGCTGTTAAACATCCGTAACGTTCGTAACCATGGTTACACAAGTCGATAATACAGAGGCTTTACGTTTAAAGACTGACAATGTGAAGAAAAAATATATATTATTGCAAGGTCGTAGAAAAAGTATAGTATGTAACACGTGTGTGAAGCCTATTTTGCATTCGGGTGGTTTGCAACACTCGCCTTCGGCTCGTGTCGCAATCTCCACCCTCATGTAAAAATGTCAGCTTCACACACTTGCCACATAATATACTATTTCCTACAACCGTGCGTAAAGTACAAACTTCACGCACTCTTTACAATGTGTAAAATGTAACTTTTCAAAGTTAAATGCGTGAAAAGTAAATACGTTGCTAGGCAACGGTTAAATTACTTGTCAACTAACACTATACTCGCCGTCAAATGTTTATGGACTGATGTTCAACTTTTATCCCTTTCCGCACCCTGTCTCTTGACCAGCGGTCTTGCCGCTTTAACTTGACATGACCAGGAATGAACGCAAATGTCATGATATAATACATTTAAAACTAATTCAAATTTTTAATACATCGTAAATGAAGAAAATATTATAACAAATAAGTAAGGTAGACAGTAATACGTAATATAAAATATAAAAATTGTCTCTGTGGAAAATTTATATTTATGTTTTGACCAAGGTTTCCACACACCAAGCTAAGATCGCGTTTGCGTTAAAATACGATAACCGGTGAAATCTAAATAAAATGTGAGAATAATTGATTATTAGGTAAACAGAAGATCTGCCTACGCAACGTGCTTCTGCAGTCAAATGTGAAGTTTTCTTGTTATTTAATAAATTATAATTTTTTTCAGGATGTAACGCCAATTTTTTTTAAAAATTGTGTACATTGGCAATAATTGTTTTTGCCTGCTAATTTAAATCTTGTTTTTTTTTTTTATAAAAACCAGGACTATGTAATTCATGAGTTTCACTCATTTTCTTTTCTAAAGTCAAAATATAATGCAATTTATAGGATTGGGAATAGAATGCGCACACAAGTACTAACGAAAATGTCAAAATATAAAATGACATTGACATATTACAGATATTTGTACAGGTAGACACTTAAAAAATTTGGCATCAATGTAGAAATCCCCAGTCCATAATTATTTGACGGCAAGTATAACAATATTTGAAGATGCCTATACCCAGCACTCATTATTATGAGACACAGCATTAACATTTCGGTTTAGGAAAAATATTGTATGCAACTAGTGTGTAAATAGTATTTTTTATCTCGCTACAGCAGATTAATGAAATTTTATTTATGTTTTGATCTGATTAGGAATTTTAATTTATAGAGTTGTCATAATTGTGCCAGTAACTAAACAATTCCGCAACCTGCAAATGTTTCTCATAAATAACCTTTTAAATTCTTTATGTTCACGTACTAAATAACTTGATATTTTCCTGACTATATTTCTATTTCTGTTATTCTATATGTCATGGCTTAGATTCAATTTAAAAATGCTAATTATTAATAATTGTGTCAGTAGCTACTAGATTTCTTATCATATAATTTATAGTCTCTGACAATAATTGTTGAGTCTGGTGCTCTAATTTGCTCAATACGTTATTGCAATTAGTATATATTTATAATTAGTGAGCGGTGATAAAACAGCATGAAGTATATTTAATAATTGAGCGAAAAGTTAATTGCACAATTATCAATAAAATAAATGATCCATGAGAGTAAAATATTCAGATATAGCACATTATAAACGTGTTACATACATAAATCGACAAGAACGAAGGTATAATTATTATTATATTATTGGAATATAATAATATTTATTGCAAAATAATAAAATATTAACTGTTTGTTTACCTATAACTATAATACATATTTGAAGCAAATACATATGGAAAATAAATGAATAAAAACATAGTCATTGTTATTATAACAAAGTAGATTAAATAAAACTGAAATATTCGTATGTACATAAACTAAATTGCGAAATGAATAACATGTAAATATTATTTTTATTTGTACACTAGCATAAAAGTAAAGTATACAAAATGGGTTAAACAAAATTGATTGTTGTTTCTGTCAATAAATTTTGATTTTAATTAACAAATTTATGCCTTAGATAAGTTACCTATAAAACTGTGGGAAATGCATTTCCGTAGTTATGATACAGTTAATAAAGCATAATACTTGTACAATGTAATCAACTAGGATCGTGACGTCTTGCAATCTTATAGTTGCAAACGTAAAATGAAGTGCGAGATAAGCGACAAAAAAAATAATAATAAAAAATTTAACATATAGGGTAAGAGACTTAGGTTTCGAGTGGTAACCATTTCTATTTAGTGCAAGTTGTTTTAGGCTTCAGCACAGAATACATTTATACAGAAGCGACACTCCTTGCCGGCATCATTGTTGTTGTGATTTTACGTTTATGACCTTGAACTTTAAATTTGTTAGCAAATTTACGCGCGAAATTTAAATTGTTTTAAATGGTAAAATAAAAATTAGAACATAAAAGTACTAAAATTTTAATTTTATTAACGAATTAAAAAGAAATCAGATAAAATAATCACATACTTATATTTTTATTAAACAAATACCTGAATTTTACAAATTTATTACAATGCAGAATTTTCTATATCTTTGATGTGGGAAACAAACGTCAGACTCGATGAATATGTCCCATATATCCTTCTCCATCAAATCTTCTCTTCCACAGGCCTTGAGCCACATTTTACACCTATATTTATTAAATGAATATACCTTTTACATGATATGGTAGTCCTTTTACATAACTTACATTTCTGGATCTTTCGGAAACGAAAAAAACTTGCATTTCCCTTTCTCCATTTTTTAAATCTATTTGTACAGTATTTATTTGAATAAACAAGTCCTCCCTATTCTACTTTCTTCATTTTATCCATTTAATTAGAAACTAACACCACTTCTAAAACCGTAAAATACATGGGCGTGACAAGCTGAGACAACAGCTCTTCCAGAATATGTGAAATATAATGATTTTCCTTATGATAACGAATTTTCCTATCGTTTTTTTGAAAATATAACATATTTGTTCTTATTAGAAATCAATTTGTGTGTCTCAATATACTTTTATTATTGACCCCTAACGGAAAATGTTCACGTCGGGATAATGAAAAGAACAAAGAATCGTAAGATACGAAGATATGCCGAAACAATCCAATTTTATCCGATTAGCCCTTTAAATTTGTTGGCATACTCTTTCTCTTTCTAATTTTCGTTTCTCTCTCTGACTGTCGCTTCTGTATAGATATTTATTCTCTGGCTTAAGCTCATATAAATAAACAATCGTAAAATATTAAAAGGTCCGTTATAATTTGTAAAAACAATTGACATAAAGAAACATTGAAATGTCAAAAATTGTAACAAGTCGTTTTGAAACTTTAGAAGTGTCCATGAATATGGGCACTGGACTTTTATATGAGCCTAAGATATAGAACTTTTCCAGTTACGATTTCTGTAAGTATCTACTCTAGTTATGAATTTTTGATTTAAAAACATGTTTCTTCTACAAATGTAAAAAAAAGGTTGACATTTTTCATTAATGCTGGGTTTATGCAGACAATTAAATTAAGAAATTAAATTGTAAAATTAAAATAAACAAATAGAAACCATCGTTATAATTGACAACGTTTATGCAACAAAAAATTAAATTAATGAAACTATATTAAGAATTTGGCTATTTTCAACTTTAGGGCCGGTTTTTCAATCTCTGGTTGAAATCTTAACTTCTAGTTAAGTAAACAATACTCCATCGTTTTATTGACAGCAATGATAAATATGTCATTTGACAGTTCATTTCGTTCCAGTTTTGTTTATTTAACTCTTAGTTAAAACTTTAAGGAGATATTGAAAAACCGGCCCTTAGTTTAATTTTAGAATTTCTTAAATTTGCGCCTGCGCCAGTACCGATATTTTAACACCTAACCTATGAAAATCTATAATGATAATAAAGTATCTGCAGAGAAGAGTAACGAAATCCTAATTGGATTTTTTAACAAATTGCATATTTATATT
Source organism: Ophonus ardosiacus (assembly GCA_943142095.1). Taxonomy (NCBI): domain Eukaryota; kingdom Metazoa; phylum Arthropoda; class Insecta; order Coleoptera; family Carabidae; genus Ophonus; species Ophonus ardosiacus. Next base: position 7,786,922 of record OW964830.1, on the reverse strand, counting down.
TTTATATCCTATATAAATATAATGTACAGCAATTTTATTTATAAAAGTTATATTATACGAAATGTCAAATATGAAATTCACAATTTTAATATACTGCATAAACGATGTTATTTTAATTTAGTTTCTTAATTTATGCCCGTTTGCACCAACAAAATTTAAGCCTTGACTTTGCTAAGTTAACCGGACTTAAAGTAAGCCGGACTTAAAATATAAGTCGTTTGCACAACGAATATTTGAGCTGAGATTAGGTAAGCCGAGATATTCTAGGGAATTTCTCTAATTACTAACTTCACACTTATTTTGACACATGCGTAAAACATAAAAATTAATTATTAAATAATGTAAACATGAATTAATAAGAAAGAATTATATTATAAATGCGCCAATGACTATTATTTACTTATAATCTTATAATTAAAACATTGGTTTTGGGGATTGTATTTTTATACCAGTATCTACTGAAACATACATTAAATACATTATTAATTCTTCTGAATAAATCAGTAAAGTAAATTATTTAAGAATTATGAATGTAGGTACGTACAACGATTTGCTTAACAATAACAGAAATACTCGATGAAAATTTGCAGCTTGCAAATAGAAATCATTTTGAGTTTGTTTAATATCATGTTGTTTTTGTGGCATTTTTACAAACCGATTAATTAAATACAATTTGCTCATCCAACACGTAACATACAATAATTCGAGATCCTGTATTAAAATCACTCCAAAAAAATCTGCAATAGTGGGCAAGTGATTTCCAATATATAGCGAGAGTTCGAAACAAATTAACAAATGATTTACAGGAGACGCACTAACATGTATGGAAAAAATATTATTTCAAAATAAAACAATTATCACAATTAACTTACTTATCATCTACGAAGTCGACGTCTGATAATTGAAATTGTTTAAAAAATATACTTTTAAAAAAGTTATTTTTGTTAAATGTGCATTGTGCAGCTCTCTTGTAAATTGTCGTCAGCGTCATAAATGTTAAAATTTAGCATGTTACTAATATGAGATACAAAAACTAAACACAGATTGTGATGATTTAGAGGCTAAGTCTAGTTTAAGTCGCCAACTGCCGGGGGCTTAAATTTAAGCCTGGCTTAGGATTTTAAGTTCCCAATTTGTACGTGGTGCAAAGAAATTTAGGTCAGACTTAAAATTTGAGAAGACTTAAAGCGTAAGTCTTGTTGGTGCAAACGGGCATTAGTGTCTTAAATTAAGTACTTTATGCCCGTTTGCACCAACAAAATTTAAGCCTCGACTTTGCTAAGTTAACTTTAACGTTAAGTCAGACTTAAAATATAAGTCGTTTGCACAACGAATATTTGAGCTGAGATTAGGTAAGCCGAGATATTCTAGGGAATTCTCTAATTACTAATTTCACACTTATTTTGACACATGCGTAAAATATAAAAATTAATTATTAAATGATATAAACATGAATTAATAAGAAAGAATTATATTATAAATGTCAGTGACTATTCACTTATAATCTTATAATTAAAGCATTGGTTTTGGGCAAGTAAAATTTATAAATATAACATAACTGAAAATAATATATGGGATTTATTACTTTAGCGATGTTTGAAAAAAGAAATAGGAGTTCAAATGACACACCTGGGGATTGTATTTTTATACCAGTATCTACTGAAACTTACATTAAATACATTATTAATTCTTCTGAATAAATCAGTAGAGTAAATTATTTAAGAATTATGTATGTAGGTACTTACAACGATTTGATTAACAATAACAGAAAAAATCACTCCAAAAAAATCTGCAATACTGAGCAAGTGATTTCTAATATGTTCGCAAAAAAATAACAATTGATTTACAGGAGACGAACTATCATGTATGGAAAAAATATTATTTCAAAATAAAACAATTATCACAATTAACTTATCATTTACGTCTGATAATCGAAATTCTTTAAAAAAGTTATTTTTGTTAAATGTGCAGATTGTGCAGCTCTCTTGTAAATTGTCGTCAGCGTCATAAACGTTAAAATTTACCATGTTAGTAATATGAGATACAAAAACTAAACACAGGTTGTGACGATTTACAGGCTAAGTCTAGATTAAGTCGCCAACTGCCGGGGGCTTAAATTTAGGCCTGGCTTAAGATTTTAAGTTCCCGATTTGTACGTGGTGCAAAGAAATTTAGGTCAGACTTAAAATTTGAGAAGACTTAAAGCTTAAGTCTTGTTGGTGCAAACGGGCATTAATAATTTACATGCTGCATAAACCTAGCGTAACAGTGTGTAAAGTTAGTGATTTTTTACAAAGCTTCACAAATCAATTTTTTGTTGTTACTTTAACAAACATTTATTTCACGCATGGTTTGGGAAAACATTTTTTCTCGGTTTCGGAGAAAGTTTTTCCATGGTTATTAAATTAATGCAAATTCAGTAAGTATTTGATGTTAATATATCCGTATTATCAGTAGAAAAAATATTGTTTGTATTTTCTTGGCGAAATATATTTAGAGCGTTCATATGACTTTTCTGGCTCGGCAAGCCTCGGCAAAAAAGTAATATTCTCACGCAATGAACATTTCGCGAACTTAATATAAACATAACTCTCATAGGATTTACATATAAACAAACTATGGTTCAAATTATCTTTATACTTTAAATTAAAAAATTCATTAAAATTTGCATTATTTGATTGGAAGAATTATTGATGCCATCTACGGACAAATCAAATTAAAACTGTGAAATTAAAAACCAATAGGCATTTGTTTCATTGCTTTCTTTATTGGTTAGAAGTTAGAAGAACAGTTAATTTGCATTACTATGCACGTAGTGTAAATAAAAGGTTACGTCCTGAATGCTGCAGATAAATGAATAAACATATAGTGAAATACTCCGTCGAGTGATTTTCTCTATGCAAACATTGGTTCCCTTTTCATTTGCTGCAAATCTCTGATTACAGCCGAACACTCCAGTTCCTCTGCAATCAATTTAAAGTTTGCGCTCGACCTATATATTAAATAACACAACAAATTGGTTCTACACGCCTAAATCTATCTTCTTTCAATTAACATTCACAATAAACACAATCCGATGATATCTGATCGTCCCACAGCTTAATCAATATCAAGTTACCTCAGAGCAGCAACAGAGCCAGTGTAGCAGTTGGATGGAGAATCTCAGATCTGTTCTGTGACCCGAACGGGATCTATAAGATACGGAAATCACGATTTAGAATATTATATTCATTCAGCACGCGCAAATAAATAAATATGACAGAAACAGTAACATATTCCATCCTGCAGTTCGAATCCCAACATGTACAACCAACGAGATAAGTTTTAACAGATATTTTAATAATTCAAATTTTTATATTTATACTATAGTCCAGTCATTAGGTAGATTTACCCTGCAAAAGGTCGGGTTCCTTCCGGAAGCATCGCCAACTTGGAAGAAAGAAGCGAAAAAGGGTTGTTTTCAAAATATCTCTTCACCTACTTGCATTAGAGCAAAAATAGTTATTTTTGAAAATTGCCTACATTTTTTTCTATAACCAATAGATAGCGAGCTACAGCGCTTCATACAGAGCAAATTTTTGAAAATTTCCTTAAAGCTTCATTTAGATCATATTTTATTATATTTTTTACTTCTTTTACAAATTACATATTACTATTCATTAATTATTATTATGTAACTACTATAAATACATACAATTATTAATGAAAGGAAAATTTGTGGACTTGGGGACAATGCATCATCATATTTTACAGTGAAATTTTAGTGTAAGCAATTTGAAGGTGTGGGGAGTTTATAAAAACAAAAGAAAGAAAAAGATCATAAAAAGGTTAAAGATTTAGTTTTGATGATGAAAGCGATGGGCTACTTGCGTACCTTTTTTATTTAATATTTTTGAAAACTTGCTATCCGTATTTTTCTTTTGACAAAATTTTTATTAACTAGCTAGAAAAAAAATAATGAAATTTGATTATTTGAATTCCCGCCATGTATGACGTAGAATTACGCCGCCCCAATGAATGGTCGTAAAGCCATAGCGTTTGTTTGTACGGGTATTGTAGATCTCATGTTTAACATTTCAACAATAGTTAGGAGGTTAGTATTTTAGCTTGTCTTTTTGGTATCGATATTTTAAATTATATGTAACTACCTATGTGTTTATTTGTGAAGAAATTAATATATTTGAGAGCCCAGAGAGAGAGAGAAAAATGAACTAATGTCAAATTCAAATTAAAAGTTTCTCGCACGCAATGCCATCTATGCGTTACATTTTTAAACAGTTCCAGTTCAATATAATGACGTCACAGAAAATTTTCTTTCTTAATTTACTAAAACACAAATATTTTTTTAAAAATAAAACTTATATTTTTATATATATTTTCAACATAACATTACGTATATAGTGATAGAAATCAGATTTTCAGTACCATGCAAGTAGCATTGTAAATGAAGGTAAAATATTAAAATCAAGTAAATATATTCCATAGTCGCCGTCAACTTATAATTATTACAGTAATTTTGTGCTTCCAACTCATTTGTGTACTGTTAAGATCCGAGTGTAAACAAGACAGGAACTGATACGAAAACCAATTGCACAGATCAATTGCAAATATAAGAAAGGTTGCGTAGCTTTAAAACTTATTTGGGTAACTGTTATACATATGTTATATTAAGTATGCGGAAAGTGAATTGTATTTCGTGTGAATGTAAACGAAGTGCATATTAGACAGTGATTTGTGATAACATATTTCCCATTGTGCATCTGTTGAGTTCCGGACTATACAAAAAGATTGAATAATAATCCTTCTTTTCGTCTAATTACTATGATCTGTGTAATATAGATTTGTTGACATAAAAATTGGAGAAAATGTGATAAAATGTGATAAAATGTTTGTTTACTTATTGATGAATGAATGTTATCTGCAAATGTGAAACTTGTTGGTTGTGTTGTACTGCAACAATAAGCAGAGTACATCTCATTCCGTTATCCATAGAAGAGAATTTATCACCTGGAGTACACGGCGTGGATGTCGCAGCCGTAGCAAATATACAGGAATCAGCAATCGGGAATTAGTTCTTGCCTTGTTAGCATTTTCAACTTTACCATTGCCGTATCCGTATTTGTATTGTCCCCCAAGTCATACAAACAATAAATTATATTGTTCCATATCAGCCAACATGGGAAATTGAGCCGTAGAGTTCATAAGAAATAAAATAAGATTACTTAAAGTATTTTATTGAGTTAACGTGAAGATATAAAATGACAAAAAAATAATTTCTATGATTGTTATTTTTACAATAAGATTATTTAAAATAATGGAACTCAAATCTAAATATTATTTAATAAATTATGACCCTAATGATATACTAGAACTAGATCATCTAGTTTAGTTCATCTTTCAGAAGGCAATTCCCAATAAATTAGATTAAATAATACGTTTTCTGGTACCTTGAAAAGTTTCTTTGTGAAGACTTTATTCGCCTATCCCAGGTGATTCTTTTTGGGAAAAGGAAACAAAAAACGTTTTCAGAAACCAGGGATGGAGGTGAAGATCATTTGGGGTTTTATGAGATAACGCAGTTTCCAACATAATTTAAAATGTAATCTTGCTGAAGATGAGAGTCGGTTGGATTCCCGAAAATTAAAGAAAAAGAAAAGGTTTTTTGTTCTAATTTTTTCACCTTCGGTAGGGGAATAAAAATAATAAAAGATTGACTTCATAATTAGTTTCGAGTCTAAAAGTTATTACAGAAACTTTTAGAAACTAAATCTATACGGGGGATTGAAAATATAGGGACAAATAGCTGTTTTCTTTTTAAATAATTTTAGACTTATAGTTTAAATTACAAAACTGCGCACGAAGTTACATGCCGCTTTTTCCTGAATTCTACTTCCGGTTTCTTCGGAACCGAAAATGATATTGACTTTTTTAATGATGCCAAATACTTACATTTTCATTAAAAAATAACCCAGTTATTAATTATTTAAAATTATGATATTTGAATGTATTATTAGTTTCTTTGAAGAAATATTTTGATATTTACGAACGTGTCCTTTGTTTTTGGTTATTTTGAACTCCAAAAAATTAAAGAAATACTATTTATATTTAAGTTTAATTTTATTAAAACAATAAGAATTGTTCGACATAAATAAAAACAAATAAAACATAATCGGCAAAATATATTTTCAAACAATGAAGGCGCAAATATCATGGCAAACTGATAATACACAAAAAAATCATAATTTAAAATAGTATTTTAAAAGTATTTCGCATCATTGTAAAGCAAATTTAAAATACTCTCCGAAAAATATACGTACCATTACCATTCCAATAAATAAATTAAGAAACACACATGTTTGTCAGATGTACAGAATATAGATGTCTTTATTAAGTAGATAGATTATATTTAATTTAAAATATACACCGATAAATTGTCCATACGTAAGCTTTTTATTTAAAGTTTATTGTATACACACAAATTTGCATATTTGTTATTGTGAATTATAAAAAATAATAGAAATGCTTTATGAATAGGGCAAATTTTTATAAATGACATTTGAACAATGAATAAAAATACATAATGCGTTGTCTAGTCGTGGGATGATTAATTAGCGACTAATTTGAAAATAACATCGCTATTAATTTTTAAGCATACATTTGAATACGAGTGCGCACCTATTTAACAAATTCGCCAAATGAACTCACGGCTTAAAACAATACGATTGAAAAACACAATCGGCAATTGGAGGTATTTCCAGCGACAATGGCCATTCAAAACTGTTATAAATTAATCACCCCGGCTCTCAATGTGCGATCAATGCTCCTGTCGCTTGATGGACTCTGATTTTGCCACTGACACAAGTTTTAATTTACGCGATGTACACTAGTTTTATTCTATTGTACTTGCAGGTTTTGTTTTTCGTTCCTTTGTTATTAATATATTTTTAAATCGCGTTATAGAGCGGAATTGTGACAAGTGAATAAACGAACAACGAAAAAATGAAAAAGTTTATATCTATTCAAGAGCATTTTACAATAACAAATCATTTTTTGTATTTTGGCACTTGAATTAGTTTTTATCTACAGCAGAATTATGAATCAATTACTAATAACTTGATTTTTGTCAAATCAATATCTATTAGATAATTTTTTAACCAATTGTTAAAAATTAACCACTTTGTTACCGAATAGACCTGTATATCAGTGTTACATCGAGTTTCAAAGTATTCGTTCCAAATAATACTGTTTCGTACAAGTGTGAATTACTATTCCTTTGTTAATCTTTCACTTTCATGAAGACAACTTTAGAGAAATTACGATAGAATGAAAAAAATATATGGCAGAAGGGGCAGTTGAGAACTACATTCAGTCGGTTAACTTAACAAAAGATGCAATTTTTGTACACATATTGATAAAGAAAATATAAATTATGCAGTTTTTTACCTCTCGCTAAGAGAGGTATTGGATTCATGCTAAAATTCGCATATCCAGATTTCAGTGAATAAGCAAGATTTAAGGTCCCTATAATCCGATTATAACATTTTTAAAATGATGTCTGTGTGTGTGTGTGTGTGTGTGTGTATGTGTATATGTGTGTATGTCTGGATGTTGTAGACACGATTTCAAAAACCATAAGACTTAAGAATTGTTTAACTATGGATTCCTCAATCTGACATTCCTAGGAAAAGCTGAATAGGTTTTGGTAACAATTGAATAACCGGAAGTAGTAGTTTCTGAGAAAAATTCTTCTAAATATAATTTTTTGGAAATTTTTGTTATTAAATATTGAAGAACATAAAATTCTCCATCTAATACACTTAAAAATTTTATTATATCTTGTATAGATTTAGAGATAAAGACACTATAATATATAGAGTAATTTAATCGCAGAGGCTAAGGCACTAATGAAACCAGTTGACAAACTCCAATGTTTATAACATAGTTTTTAAATGACACATGTCAGTGTCAAAAATCAACAGTTTCAGTGACATTCTGATAGTTTTTTCTGGGAAGTATATTTAATCTTTCTTATTGCTTTATTAATTAAATATTTGAAATTATAGGTAAATTGGAAGAATCTCTGACATTTGGAAACTTCGTCATACAATGAAAAATAGATATAATTAGAATTATATGTGTGCAGAAGGCATGTTAAATACAATAAAAATCAGTATTTGGGTAAAGTTCTGTAATGTTTTTGTGATAAAACGACGGTTCGATAGCTAAGTGCAATACAATACTTATATATCCCAATATGGAAATGGCGAGAGGTCTTGTGCTGGCCACAACAGATTTTTATTTATGCAAATAACTTCCAAATATGAAATATTATTGGATTTTGATTTGCACTTAAGTTCTTTCTAATGACGATGTTCATTTTTTTGCTATTATAATCAGATGTATGATTCCCTCTTCTTAAGGTTAATTTTTGTCCTGTCCTTTGGCATTACCATCTTTGTTATTTCCTCCAATTTTTTACCTATTTTATCCTCCAGTTTTGTAAAAATAATGATTGTGACAATGAAGCTAACGAATTATGATTTGTATTTTCATTAAATTATTTTTTCTTTAATTCTAAATTGAAATAAATTGTTTTTATTTATTTGCTAAAATTCTGCAACAAATTTAAATTGTCAATGGACATATATAAAATTTAATTGTTTATTTTTACTAAGCATTCCTTCTTCGTTTTATTTGGCCCACTGTTTGACCGGCACTGCTTTGTGTAATTAGTTAGCTAACAGTTACGAAACTTGCCAGTGCTCGACTCGTGACATTTTTCTTAATATTCATTCAAATTATTCTAAATACTATTGTTTTTAACGGCGTGTTTATATGTACAAGTGTTTTATAGACTTTCACAATGATGCTTATTATTTCATTAAAACAAATGAAAGGTGTGTATTATTATTATTGTTATTGTAATGCATAGAACATTTACGTTACAACCTACAACGTTGTGTGACATTAAACAGTTATGATAACCTTGGTAAATGATATTTATTAATAATGATAAATTATAATATTATGTTTATTAGACATATTTAAATATAAATTGAATTGATATCGGTGAAACTAATCAAGCATTAGGAATAAATACAACCTTTTTAGTTTTTGTTCTGTAAAATTTATTATTTCCAATGTTTCGGCACCATTAACTGGCGCCTTCTTCAGGGAAAATGACAAATAAATTACAAAGAGACAAAAGCAAAAACAAGTAACCAAGGTGACATAAAAACTACATACATAAAAGTTACCTATTTTGTAAGTACAGAGTGAAAAAATTCCAATTCGGAGTAGGCTATGAACAAAAAAACATGTTAATTTGAAAGTGTTTCATTAAATATCATTTTGACACGAGATATTGTCAAAAATGTTATCAAAAGAAATCAAATCTTTTCTCCTTAAAATTACATTTCACGATCAATTTTAACGACTTAACTTTTGAATTGAATAACGATCAGACATACGTTTCTCTGCTCATGCATCTTCTCAGGATAACTCTCCTTTTTTCAGAGGAAAAAAAATAATATTTTTTGTGCTAGTAGTGAAAAAAATAGTATATAAACCACGGTTGAGAAGATCATTATTGACCAGGCGCCTTGTATCCCTCGGTTTTCGCCCTCGGTCTACAATCTTGGCGCTGGGTCAATAATGATTATCTTCTCAACCTTGGCGTATAATATTACAAAATAAAAACTATAAAGGTTGTATTATTCCTAGTGTATTAAGTGTTCTGAAAGATTTTTTAATAATCTACTCAATCACATTTTATATTGATATCTTCTTATAGGTTATCAGAAAAGTGGATTTGTATATGCTATAATTTGCATTGTTTCTAATATTTGAAAATCTGTTTGAAATTTATAATATATGTAAAAAATATTACTATTTACACTAATGCTACGAATTATTTTTTCAGAATTCCAGTGGTCGTCAACAATTTCTGGCATTGGGAAGAAATAAACAGTGGTAAGCAAAAACTTAATTTTTAATTTGAAAAATTATTTTACTCTGTAAAGCTTTCACGATAATATCGACAACAATTAAAATAATTCGTGTCCGTTATGAATTCATATTTCGCTATACATTAAAGATTAATTTAGGAATGATTCGGCATTTTATCCAAGCATGTAATTAAGCATATTTCTGAGTTCCTGTAGGAAGATGAGGTTATCGTTTAATTAAATAATGTGAAGTAAAAAACCGCTTATGACTTCTACTTAATGAGTTGAACAAGATCTACGTCATTTGCCATTGCACCGTGACATGAGTTGCAGAAAGTGATTCGGCGAACGATAATTTTATAGCGAGGTTTAAATCAAACATGAAAGAAATGAAGAGGTTTTGTACTATTTCTTTTGCTTATAAAAACAGAATTTTTTGTACACTTTGTTGAAATTGAAATCTTCTCTAATAATGACTAGATACAATGTATACATATATTATAATTTAACTCGCTTAACAATATTTTGCTCGTTCTCTCTAATTTTGGGACCGTACGCGAATATTTCTGCCACAATATATTATTTAATTCATTATATATATTTCAACTCTCATGCAGTCATCGTCAGTTGTACTAAAAACAAATGACGACGACTGCATGACAGTTGAAATGTACATATTGAATTAAATAATATTTTGTGAAGAAAGGTTTTCTATTATTGTTATTTTGATATATATACAGGGTGTAAATTTTAAAACGGGCCATAGGGCTATAACATAGAAAAACAGTTTTTTAGGCGCCAAAAGTTTCTATATTAATTTATTAAAAATATAATTGGTTCCTATTATAAAGAAAAAAATTACGTTTTTTTTAATGCCAAACACATTACATTTCTGTTTCATGTAAAGCCAGAAAATAAATTTAAAAATTTGTACAATTACGAAAAAATATTATTAGCCATGAAACTGACAATAACAAAACATTGTCATTTTTTACTATCCTGATCGGGGAAAATTAAAGATTAAAGTTATTAATTTATAAACTAATATAAAATAACACAAAATAAAGAAAACACTAGGATATTTATTAAAGAAACATTTACTATTTATTGTAATAGGTAATTACAAATAAAGATGATCTGCATGTAATAATAAATAAGAAAAACCGCAAACTACAAGGGAACAATTAAAACCATTTAGTGATTTGTAAATTTTCTTCATAAAACGAAAATAATAACAATTTCACAAATAATGTCTTAAGTCAATAATTGTTTTGTTTTGTTTCTGTCAAATTTTTAAATTTATTTACTAGCTTTATATGAAACAGAAATGTAATGTGTTTGATATCAAAAAATTCGTAATTTTTTCTTTATAATATGCACTAATTCTTTTTTCAATAAATTAATATAGAAACTTTTGGCGTCTAAAAAACTGTTTTTCTATGTTATAGCCCTATGACCCGCTTTAAAATTTACACCCTATATATATAGAATAACACTATTTCATTGGTTACAATAATATAATTCATGATAAAAATTCTTATCTTGGTTATTGGATACCAATGGAATATGGAATACGTATGAAACATCACCTCATATAACATTACTGCTGTCTGTTTCCTACTGCCCTTATGTGTGAAGTGGCAAGAGACACTTGTTGATAAGAGAGGAAATGAGTGGTGTATACGCCATTTTGTTTTGTGGCATCCATGTCAAATGAAGCCATATGGCGCCCGAACCCGATATCTTGTGAACATTCGGAGATCAACAAAGACCGCCCACGTCATTCGAGAACAATAAAAAACCGGGGAAAACTATAGCACTCATGGCTGCAGACGTACACTCATTAAAGGGTTATGAGAACGAAGTTACAAAGCAGATATAAAGAACGGAAGAAAAAAAAAACGATACGGATTGTAATTCTTAGAATACTTGAGAGAAGTAGTGACAAATGTATTTAATATAAAATATATAATATTGGAAATTAGCTAAAACAGATATTACATTTGTTGCTTTGTTTATTTTACCGAAATTTTGTTACAAAGACGTAACCGGAATCGAAAAATAGGGCGCCAAAATGCAGATACTTCAAATAAATTGAATTGTTCTATTCTTGTGGGACTCTTTAATTATATGTATTAAATATCAATGGTTAATAGATTGATGTTCTTCGTTTTAATATATTAGCTGGTATACTTAGACTATTAATCCTGAAAATAAACGCATAAAAATCTGTTGTGGCCAGCACAAAACCTTCCGTCAATTCGATGTATTTTGTACAAATCCCACACCAAAAGGTCCTTGAAACAGATTCTATTTCTGTTCTATAAATCCAATAAAATTATAACATACACTAAGTAAAATACACTTGACAGAAGTGTCAGCTTCCCCTATTTTATTAGAGGTAGCTGTTTCCTCTTTTCTTCCAATCATTCCTGTCCAACACATCTTCTTGCCGCAGGCATTCCTTTCAGTCTTTTGCGATACAGTCCTTCCATCTTCTCTTTGGCCTTTCTCCGCGTGTCACTTGCGAGGAGCACTATGACATACCAATTTTGTGATCCTACACGTTCCATATTTGGTTTTGCACTTGCAACTGACATCTGTCAATTAGAATTTTTTTAATATATCAGCATCAGCTGTTTCCATGATAAATAGCAAAGCTGACTAATTTTTGAAAATTAATTTCTTTATAATGCTTTAAATCTACATCTATTGAATATGAAGGAAAATGTATAATCAAACTGTATAGAGAAGAATATTTTCTTTAATATGTATAATAACAAAATGTCAAAAAACAATATTTAACTGCGTTTTTAAAGAAAAACTGTTAAAAACTTCAAATAAGGGTACTTCCGGTGGATCAATTATAACCAAAATCTAATCAACTCTTCATATGGATGTACAGAAGAGGAATACGAAAGAATTATAATTTTTAGAATTGTAGTATTGGAGTTATCGTCCGAGAAAAATTTGTCACACACAAACATACACACACACACACACACACACACACACACACACACACACACACACACGGACACACATACACATACACACACACACACGGACGGACACACACACACACACATACATGCATACATACAGACATCATCTTAAAAATAGTAAATTCGTATTGTAGGGACCCTAAAACGTGCTTATTCATTAAAAACTCACCACCGAATTTTTTGACCAAAGACAATACCTTCCTTACCTAAAGGTGACGGAAGGTAAAAAATAAAAGGATTTAGTTTTATGTAAATCTATCAACATACTTTCTAGCTTTCTACCATAATACTATAAGTAAATATCACGTTATTTTAATATAAAAATACGAAATTTATAAAGTTAATGCGCACATCGCATTATCATCATTAAATAGAATAGGTCAAGGAATAATATTTACATATTGGTATTTGTATAAACGCAATTTATCTACTCCCTATCGGTATAATATTACTTCCTATCAACAACTATAATTATTTGTTACTTTATAATGTGAAAATACAATAGATGTTTTGACGGTTAACAGGCATACGATTTGGCGAATTATTATTATTATTATTATTATTATTATTATTATTATTATTATTATTATTATTATTATTACATACTTCCTTTTTTCTTTCATGAACAAGAACGATAATTAAAAGTGGTGCTCTCACATTAATAATATGTTAACATAATCTAATGCACATTTTTATAATTCTACACAATGAAATAAACATAATTACAAACTAAATTTATGTTTGAACCGTTCTTGTAACTCGTTTCTAAAAGAAGTTTAAATTTACCAGCAATAGAAAAGAATGGTTATTTGAATAAAGAAATGATAAACATTTTTTTTTCTACGACCACCATGAAAAGTTGACATTTGTGCTCTGTTTTGTCATCGTAAAGTTGATGGTTACTAAGGAACGAGCAAAAGAATACTTTACCGCGCGCGGTCCCCCATAGCAACGCGCGGTAAAGTGCTCAATTTTCTCGCTTAGATAAATACATATTTTTGCTGAAATCTTAATTTATTAAAATAATACTTACAAAATCTAAAATATAGGTTAGGTTCATTTTTACACTAGAAACGTGCTACAAACAATATACCTGAAGTTAGCTACATTACCAATTTAGTTAGGTTAGGTATTTAATTATATATAATAACAACTCTACTGGTGAATGTACATTGTATTACAACTTTAAATATTTAAGAACACACATTTCATAATTAACAAACTTATTTGATTTAATTATTGGCAGATAATGTTAAAATTGAATGTGCACTTTTGGCAGTTTTGTATATTCATTTCAGAACTTGAAAACAGCTGACGAAGATAAATTAGACTCTGTGACTGTGACACTCAATAGAGTTTTCAGTTCTTAACTGCAAGTGTTGATTTTAGCATGGAATAAATGGACTAAAGAGAAGACGATTTCATTAGATTTTTACAAAAAGTAAGCTAGTAAGACATTTTCACTGTAATTCTTGATTTTTTTAAATTACACCATTCAATGGAGAGGTTATAATTCTTTTCGTATAATGCTTTTGATTTTGCAGATAATAAATTCAAGGAAGTATTTTGCGCTGTTTCAAATATATTTGGAGGAGTGCAGGAAAAATCACTATCTTTTAATGACAGAATTTTGTATTTATTTACTTGGATACTCACATCGTCATGGTTACACACAACACAAAACAGAAATTGGTTGAGGTTGAATTGAACTTACTAAATAGGTATTATTATTTTTTTCTATTTTGGTTAGTAAAGTCGTAGAAAATTATGTGTGCAACTCTAGCGTAAAGTATCTTTATTGCTCTCGCTCGATTGTATTCAATATTCGGGCGCGAGCAATAAAGATCCACTTTACGCTCTTGATACACAAATAACTATTATTTGCAATGCGTACTTGATCAATTTTTTGTCAACTTATATCCAACTGCTGCAAATTTACAATTTCTTATTTAAATTTTACGATGGTTTATGAATGATTTCTAAGACCATCTTTCATTGAGCTTCGCCTAGTTTACCATATCCGCCCAAAAAACTTACTATATTGAGAAAGAAATATCTCCAAAGCAGAGTTCAGCTGAATCTAGTTATAGATAAAAGCATTATACATTTATATATTTTTCATAAAGTTACCCATTTCATGCAAAAGCAATAGACAAAAGTAGAAATAAAGATAATATTCTCGGGAATACAGTTACTATAATTTTGTTGAACATTCCAAGATGTTTGCATTTGAAAGAATCCGGATAGTTCTGAGAGAAAATAGATTATAATAGATATCCAGCAGGTATAGATATCGTTTCGTATTTGTATGCATAGATCACAGTGCACGCTGATCCTTAATCTTGTGTAAGTAGACTTGTTCTGTTTACACTCGTGAGCTGAATGAATCATTCCAAGCCGTTATAGTTCAAGGGAATATTTTATTTATACTGCAAACCGTACGGAAATCAATTCTAACCGCTCTTGTTTATTATGCTATCTAAAATATGCATGCAAGTGTCATGTTTTATACGGGAATATGTGCATTAGACAGAAAAGATATTTCAAGGAAGATTACAATTGTAATAAAAGTTATGCGGAACATACTGCATTGTTTAACTACCTTATGTATACTCGCAGAATAAAAATATTCATTATTAAAATTTTGATTTGGCAATACCTCTTTACCTATTCATTTTAGAACAAAAGTGGAATGAAGAAAAATGTTCAGAATGAAAAACATAGCCTACCAAGTTTGTTGGTCATTTCTTTTTATGTATGAGTTTGAAGTAAAAGAAAATACACGATTTAAGGCCATTATCACCGTGCCATGAAAAAATAACAATTTATGTTTCTTGTTTCTGACATATCTGACAGATTTAACATTTCGTTTTATTTTATTATCATTACTAAAATAACAGGAAAACTAATGCCCAGTTGCTCCAACAAGATTTAAATTTTAATCTACTTGTAAACAAATAAATACAAATCGAAATTTTGACAGTAATGTATTATAATTCATTTGGCATTTCATTTCGATGAAATATTGTCAATTTAAACCATGTTTAATATTTAAGAAACGTTGGTGCAATCGGCCATTAATCTAAAAGAATAAGATAATAATCACAAATTCTAATAAGAATAAAATAAAAAGAAATGTCAAATCTGTCAGACATGCAAGAAACAAGAAACATAAATTATTGTTTTTTTTTTGTCATAGCATTCTGATAATAGCCTTAAATTGTGTATGTTCTTTTGCTTCTAACTCATACATAAGAAACAATTGAAACAAAAATGGTACTCAATCGGTGAAGTTTTTCATTTTGAATATTTCTCTTCCTTGCACTTTTGTTTTAAAATTAATAGGTAAAGAGATATCGCCAAATCAAAATTTGAACATTTAATTTCCTATGTTCGGAAAAAGTAGACACCCGGTATCATATGAAATGAAGAATATATAATAACTCTTCAATAATGGACATACGGCTTTATGAAAAAAAATATTTTAATTTCAATTAATGTTCTGTAAAAATATTCACATATAATTATAAATATAAATAAATATATCATCACGGCATATTACCCATTTCTGGGTGTGCCAGTATCTACAACACATGTAGATATCGGTAATGATGACGATATATTTTACCGTGTGGGCGCTTACCAGGCGTCACCTCTCGGGCACTCATAGTTGGTGTGGAGAGTTCACCACAGGGGCCACTTTTGTGCCATTTAAAATTGGAAATATTTGGCGGCTGTCGGGATCGAACCCAATTCCCCCAGGTTCGCGACCAGACACTCAGACACGCGGCCAAGGTCTACATATTAAATTTTTAAAAAATATATTGTTCTTTAAATAGCGTCAAATTTGAATATATCACGATATATCCATTAAATATTTTACAATTAATTATTGAAATTTTTTCAATATTTTGAAGTCTCCATCTGAAACAGAATGTGACAATTATTATTTAAATATCAATTACTCATTATTAATTTCCGATTGTGTATAAAATAGTACATAAACCTTACTTTAGAATTGGGCGTAAGCCTGTTAGGTATTGTAATTGATAATAATAATAATAATAATAATAATAATAATAATAATAATAATAATAATAATAATAATAATAAACCCTCGACAAAAAGTTTCATTGTCTCGGATTATAGTTACACTCGTTACACTCGGCGCTTCGCGCTATTTTCGCAGTAGTGAAACACCTCGTTTATTAATATCCTATTACGTCACCGGATTGGGGGACTGTTTTTCATGACCATTTCTAGTGCCAATCTTTTTATTTATTTATTTACGAATATAACAACAAATTATCATTTTTGTTATTTCTATGAAAAATATTGCACAAACTTTCATTAAAAATAAGTTCTTTTAAAAATATATGAAACCGGCTCATTACATACTAGATATTTTGAGACTAAATTAAATATGTCTGTACACTTTGCAAAAAGTGTACATATTTCAACAGCTGTGTCGTGAATTCTTTGCCACAGGATTAACAATATAATATAGTTAATATTTGATATGTCAATTCGTAAATTACGTTCAACATTCAGTCGGTTTATTAATAATTTCTGTAGGGTTTTTTTCTGATCATTCTGAATAAGTAAGTAATTGACATACTAAAAATCGGGAAAACAGTTTTTAAATTCACGGTATTCATTTAAATTTTCAACTGGAAATCACCGATCATTATCTGACGGACCTCCAGGGGTCGTTTGATCATAGTATCGAAATCATATATATCATCGTCAATGCTGAAATCAGCATAAACAGATTCACACACTCAGCGCTGGATCAAAAAGCAAGGTGATGTATTTTATTATTTTTTTTACTTCCTAAATTTAGTTGTAACGCTTTTCGATTTCGATTAATTTGTAGCCAAAATATTATAGCGTATGTTTTTATTTTAAAGTCGTAATTCAAATAACTACTGTTAAATCGACGTAAATTATTGATACAATTTTAAGAAGAAAAAAATTATACCAGCTTTATATTTTTGTAACTGACAAGAAATAAACGTCACTATCACATATTAAATTTTGGAGAAGAATACATATTTTGCTAACACATTCAAAACTGGAACAATAGTGATATGTAAAGAATTTTATTGCATTTACCAGAATTGATTAATATATCAGATTTTTACCTCTCGCTGAGGTATTAGAATCATGATAAAAATCACATATCCAGATTTTACTGAATAACCACGTTTTAAGAATCCGATTATAACATTTTTACGATAATGTCCGTTTGTGTTTGTGTGGATGTGTGTGTGTGTGTGTGTGTGTGTGTGTATGTGTCTGTGTCTGTCTGTGTGTGTGTGTGTGTGTGTGTGTGTGTGTGTTTAAATAAGGATGATTCCTCAAAAATTATAATACGTAGGACCTGTTTAACTACGTATTCCTCAATCTGACATTAATGGAAAGAACTGAAAAGGTTTTGATAACAATTTGACAATCGGAAAAAGTAGTTTCTTAAAAAAATCTTGTAAATATTATTTTTTGAAAATTTTTGTTACAACAAATATTGAAGAACATAAAATTCTCCATCTAATACACTTCAAATTTTTAATATATATATTCTATAGATTTAGAGATAAAAAAAATAATATATTACCCATTTCTGAGTGTGACACAATCTGCATTATCGCAGAAATCGGTAATGATGATGACATATTTGTACCGTGCGGGCGCTTACCAGGCGTCACCTCACGGGCATTCATTGCTGGCGTGGAGTGTGCACCACAGGGGTCACTTTTGTGCCATTTAAAATTCGAAATATTTGGCGTTGGTCGGGATCGAACCCGGTTCCCCCAGGTTCGCGACCAGACAGTTTGGCACGCGGTGGTACATTTAATATTTCTTATTGAATTATTAATTAAATGTTTAAAATTGTAGGTAGGTATATATACCTGTCAATGATTTGGAACCATCTTGAACATTTTAGAAGAGTAGGACAAGATTCCTGATGGAATGAAAATATAGATATAATAAGAATTATTAGTGTGTACAAAAAATGTTAAATTCGATAATGGGGAAGTTTAGCGATTTTTTTTATTCTTTTATTCCATGGGAAATGACTTGAAAAATGATATAACATGTTTTATTTTTTTCAAAAATGCCCAGATTTTCCGGAAAAGCCGATTTTAAGCTGTGATGACGTCGGTAGAGGCTTGGCACAACGTATGTCGACTTGTACACTGACGCACGCGGTTGCGGTTACCAGTCACTTGAGACTGAGGTGTTGTTCGACCTACGTTCAAGTGGTTCGCTTTCACCGTTCTGTCTGAGTTTACGCATAACTGACTTGTGACGTACTTAGAGTTTACCCAAAAAATATTAATTATAAATAAACGGAGCAATAATTTTAATTTTTAATTTCAATTTCAGCAGTCATTTGTGTTATATTTGTGAGAAAATAGTATGTTATGTAGAATTTTTACCATGCTAAACTTCCCCATTATGTAACTAAACGGAAATGGCGAGAGATATTGTGCTGGCCACAACAGATTTTATTTTATTCAGTTAACTCGATTAGCAAAGACTAATGTTCAACAGTAAAATACACAATTTATGATTAATATTTTCATTCAACACCAAACTTTATAGATACATTATTTCCAAAAAGTATTTATTTTATCTATTTTGGTTTTTCATGAAGTATTTGACTGTATTTTTGTGACATACTAGCGGTCACACAGCCTGGACGTTGGATCAATCTATCCACATATCAACTTACACAGGCTCGAAGTCAGGTACTTTGAGTAATAAATCACCGGAGTATCTAATTTCTAAAAATTTACGATGGAATGTTTTTACGTGCGATGCTATAACAACGTGTGACTTTTATCTGTTTCGTATTTCGTATAAATGTTTCAGGGTACAGCTAGAGCCATAACGAAAGCGAGGCTTGTCGATACCCATGTGTTGGTTTTATTTCGATTTATGATCGAATCGTTTCGATGGGATTGGAATTCTGATCAGCTCTAATCAAAGTTTTTATTGGTGGTGCTTTAAACTTTGTTATTGTTCCGATGGAGCGCTGGCTATGTGTAGCAATTATACCTCAATTTTCTCTCTTTAAATCATCAAGGTTCATTTTTGTTTTACTTTTAACATGCTTTGTGAAAGAACTTTCCAGAATACTAGCAAAATACAGATGTAATTTTTCACGAACGATTTGTAGCAGATTAAAAATTTACAGATTTGCAGATGTTTTAATAAATAGATTATATGTATTATAGCCCAGGGCGTTTATATAAATATGTGTTTGTCATTGCATTACCAGTCAATTTATTTTTATTTTTCAATATAATTAATTTATAATGAAGCCGCATAGCAGTGTATGTTATGCATGGTTCTGAAAAACTTAAAAATCTGATGTGGCCAGCACTTAACCTCCCACTGGGTATTTAACCATGCAGTATAAATAAAGCAATCATTATGTTCAAATATATTTATTTTACATTTAAAAAATATATCATACACAAATAAATTTCACAAATATTGACAAAACTATTAGAAAAACTTAACAAAAATTCAAAATAGTACTCGTATCGACAAGGAAGCAAATCAATAGTACATCTAATATTTATGTATGATGGAAAATATATTATTTTTACAAACCTTAATTTCATTAGAATCAAATATATTAGTAGGTACTACATTCTCATGGTTACATTATTATGCTTGCCGTCAAATAATTATGGACTGGAGATTTCTACACCGATGCCAAATTTTTTAAGTGTCTACCTGTACAAATATCTGTAATCTGTCAATGTCATTTTATATTCTGACATTTTCGTTAGTACATGCGTGTGCTTTTTATTCCTAACCCTATAAATTGCATTATATTATTTAGACTTTTGAAAAGAAAATGAGTGAAACTCATGAATTAAATAGTTCTGGTTCTTATTATAAAAACGTTTAGGAAAACAAAATTAAATGGGCAGGCAAAAACAATTATTGCTAATGTACACAATTTTTTCAAAAAATGGGCGTTACATCTTGAAAAAACTTGTAATTTATTAAATAACAAGAAAACTTTGGATTTGACTGCAGAAACATGTTGTGTTGACAGATCTACTGTTCACCTAATAATTAATTATTCTTACCTTTTATTTAGATTTCACCGGTTATCGTATTTTAACGCAAACGCGACCTTAGCTTGATGTGTGGAAACTGTGGTCAAAATATAAATATAAATTTACTGTCTTACCTTACTTACTTGTTATAATATTTTATTCATTTACGATGTATTAAAAATTTTAATTAGTTTTAAATGTATTATATGACATTTGCGTTCATTCCTGGTCATGTCAAGTTACAAGCGGCAACACCGCTTGGCAAGGGACAGGGTGCGGAAAGGGATAAAAGTTGAACATCAGTCCATAATCATTTGACGGCGAGTATAGTAACATTTGTTTAAATATGAAAATGGGCTACTTGCGTACCTTTTTTTATTTAATATTTTTGAAGAGCAGATACAACCTTGCTACCTATATTTTTTCTTTTGGCAAAATATTTATTAATTAGCCAGAAAAAAAATAATGAAATTTGATTATTTGAATTCCCGCCATGTATGACGTAGAATTACGCCGCACCAATGAATGACCGTAAAACCATAGCGTTTGTTTGTACAGATAATGTAGATCTCCTGTTTGACGTTTCAACAATAGTTTGGAGGTTAGTATTTTAGTTTATCTTTTTGGTATTGATATTTTAAATTACATGTAACTACCTATGTGTTTATTTGTGAAGTAATTAATATATTTGAGAGCCCAGACAGAGAAAAAAATGAACTAATGTCAAATTCAAATTAAAATTTTCTCGCACGCATGCCATCTATATGTTACATTTTTAAACATATGGTTTCCTTTTCCATTTTAATATAATGACGTCACAGAAAATTTTCTTTCTTAATTTACTAAAAAACAAATAATTTTTTAAAAATAAAATTTATATTTTTATGTATGTTTGCAACATAACATTACGTATATAGTGATAGAAATCGGATTTTCAGTACCACGCAAGTAGCCCATTGTTATTAAAGTAAAAAATATATATTTAATGTTATTTACTAAATGCTATTATCGTAAATTGAAGGGTGTACCATTATATTCAATTTTTATTAGTAAAAGTTGATGAAAATAATATTCAATGCATTTTTTTCAAGAAAAACTGTTAAAATCGTGTATAAGTGATACTTCCGGTAATCTGATATACACTAAAAACTAATGAGCTCTCCCCACATTAGTATAGAATGGGTACACAATGTTCTGATTGACACACATACCTTATTCAGTATAATCTGTATGCGATTTTTAGCACGATCCCTATTCCTCCCTCACCTAGGGTAGCGGGAGGTAAAACTGATTCCCAATTTCTAAATACATAATACATAGTACAAAAGTGATTCTTGTGCCTTTATAGTGATCCACAATAACTTTGAAAGATATTTCACAAGATGTACCTTGAAAATATTATATTTTCCTTGTCGAATTAGCTTAGAAACACAGGTACTGCTCGTGTCGTAGACGTGCTTTCATTTGTGGTGGAAATGCCTTCCACTGCGCGAAACCAAATTACACGTCTTCAAAGAACACCAGGCCGGGTGTTTGTTATCATCAACATCTTTTGATCATTCTCCAATTAGTAAGCCATTGCAATGAGGTAAGATAACGTGCTAACTTAGGAAAGAGAGGAACAGCTTTGTTATATAAAGACCTTCTAACAACAAAGATTTTATGACGAGAATTATTTCTCAAAAATGTGAAATATAGGTCAAGAAGGGTTAGATTGAGGGTTAGTAGAAATCTATAGAATAAGATTCAAAATAAAAAATACAGTGAATGATCGTCACAAACAAAAGGAAAGTACCTAAACTTCCAATTTTCAAATAATTAATAATAAAGAATTTTTAAAAAAGATTAATACAATTCTTTACATATAACTGTTGTTCCACTTTTCAATATATTACCAAAATATGTATTTTTTTCCAAAATTTATTTTGTGGTAGTGACGTTTATTCCTTTCAACTAAGTATGATTTTTAAAAAGAATGTATTAATAATTTATAAAAATACAAACATAATTTGCAGTTAATTTATTATCCATAAACAATTATTAGGGCTTATTTTGACGATACGGCCATTTACGAGTATGGTACTCGTCACCAAAAATCGAGGGAGTAATAAATATTAAGAAATAAAATATCTTAGAAAACTTTATGTGCTATGTGTCATTAAAACGACAAAATGTGTGTAATATAATTGGTAATACTTAATGTTAGCTTTTATTTGTTCCATTAACTAAATACAAAGAAATGAAATCGGGTGGGCCAACTGAGCTTATACAAATAAAATGATTTTTCTACATTTACAATAATATATCTGTACTCATCGTTATAAACAATATTTCTAACAGCAAAGTAAGAATTCTTCGGACTTGCAGTCAATTAATAAAATTTATTCACGCCGACGTTTCGACTATACAATAGTCTTTTTCAGGGCTAGAATGGTCTAGTCAAAAAAAGAAACCACATGTGGATAACGGAACATACAACACGGATAATTAAAAAATAAATAAATATGAATAAATAAATAAATAGTTGAAAACAAAATATCACAGAGAGAAAATCGTCAAAAAATTAAAAACTTATCTTGGATGAATACAATACATGTGGAAATACAAATAACTCTCAGAGAGAAAATCGTCAAAAAATTAAAAACTTGTCTTGGATGAATACAATACAAGTTTTTAATTTTTTAACTATTTTCTCTCTCCGGTATGTTGTTAACTATTTATTTATTTATTTATTCATACTTATTTATTATTTTTTTTTAATTGTCCGTATTGTATGTTCCGTTATCCACATGTGGTTTCTTTTTTCGACTAGACCATTTTAGCCCTGAAGAAGACTATTGTATAGTCGAAACGTCGGCGTGAATAAATATTATTAATTGACTGCAAGTCCGAAGAATTTTTACTTTCCTGTATCTACCTCCATCCTAACACAGTCGAATATTGATTTTTCAATATTTCTAACATTCTTTAAATTTTGAGTTAACAAAAGTTTAAATACAATGCATACTATAGTTATTTCCATACGATTAACTACTTTCGATGAATGAATTACTATTTTTTTACAATATGGTATAGTAATCTATATAAAATAATACTTTATAAAAACTACTATTTTACAAAATTATTAGTACAATACTATAGTCATACTCTATACCCCTCTCACATTTCACCGGTGGCTGCACCACTAACACAAAGTGTACACAATGTTCATTATGGGGTCATTTACCATAATTTTTTATTTTTTCTTCTGAAAGTTCAACTTCATATATAGTATTTGGTCTGTGTCCGATTTAAAAATTATTTGTAATAACAGAGAAATAATTTTTTTAAAGTTGTATCTGTTACTTTAATTCCTTTCTGCTGACGTAGAATTCACGGAATGACATTAATCAACTACATCTTATCATGTTTGCTTGAAATCGTGTCGAAATGGATCCTTAGACTTATTAAAACAACCAAGTACAAAACAATTATATATTGCAGACCTTATAAAACACTGGCGAGAAGAGCACAGTTCTATTTCTTCAAATAAATAAACTAACCTCTCTTTTATAGCGGAGTTACTGACCATCTGTCCCCCAAACGTCTAAACGAATCATGCTCTTCTGTCTCTTTCTAATGTCCGTGATTGTGACGTCACAGCTTTCAAGGACATCGTATAGAGGGCAAAAATAACAGTTTTTAGAAATTAATTAAATATATTAAGAAATTTATTTGAATGGATTTCTAGTATTTTCTATCATTATTTAAATGTGAACTAATGAATTTTATTAATACAGACACTAAATTCGTTTATAGTAAATGCCCCCATTGTATAAATTTCTTTTTTCACCATAATCCGGTGCCCAGGGATGTGCATTTACGCGTAAAAAATGTTTTTACATTTACGTGTAAAAATGGGTAAAAAATATTAAATAAGTAAAAAACGTAGATAATGTATAGTTTTAGTTCTTCATAACGACACTAGATGTGTTTACAAATGTCACATTACAGTAACTTTCCTTAATCCTATCATAAATATATTCTAAAACGACTGATAAGTTTATAAGAAAATTATTGTAAAATATTTTTAAAAATCTGAAACTATAGATAAATTAACAGCTAATGATTTAAATCTATTTCAAATTATTTGAAACTATATGTTATTAATAATTAATAAATAGAAAATGAACAGCAAATTTTTTTATTCACCGTCTATTTTTAAATGCCATCAAATTTTATTTCTTTACTAAATTGCCTAAAATTTACATAAAACATACAAAACATTTTAAAAATTTAATATAATATGCTTCAAATTTACGTATTTAGTCTAATTTTGACGTAAAATGTGTTTAAAGTTTGACGGTTGAGGTTATGGCTCAGGAATATATTTCCCTACTAATATGATTGTTGATAATTTGAAGATACCTAATTGTTTGTCTGAATCAAAGAAACATGTTGATGTCATGTGGACTGCTTGTTCTGGAATCATCATTAGAGTTTAAAAGAAAATATCTTTATATAAAGAAAATATACTCATTGTAATAATATTTTACATCTACGTAAAAAATTCTCAAATATTGTCAATGTAAAAAATAATTTTTTACGCGTAAAAAATAACGTATATTACGTGACGTATTTTACGTTCCCATCCCTGCTGGTGCCCAACGAATACCAGGTATTCAGTGTACGGCCGGATAGTAATATGTTAGCCGGATAAGGTAAAACAATATTTCATTTGTTTGTTTCAATTCCATGGCTAACACTATAAAGAAGTAACTTTTATCAAATTCCAGTTTTGTTTTTCTCGGTTACAAAACGCGCAAAATAAATCGTGATTATTGAATTGATTATAGAATTTTATTTTCTATAATATTTATTGAAGCATTATTGTCCTTTTTTTTGCTCAAGGAAATCTATTTTTCCATGTTTAACGCTTTTCGTGTTACACCCACTAAAAAGCGTCATTGCCCATTTTTTTAATTAAAAATTAATAATTATACCATAATACTTTTACCTTATAGGTATTGGATGACAATTTCTATTTATTGCTAATTTTATTCATTCAATTTGACAGAGACATAATACCTATTTATAAATCTGTTTATAACGAAATTAAATTAGTGTTCGATTCTGTTCCTCTTGAATTATTGCCCGTGCTTTCACGTTTTTATCTCCGTTGTAAGGTGATCCTGATCACAGATCGATCTAACATGTTTGGGCCTGGGCTAATCGGAGCTCAGTGATCAAGCAATGATCTTTCGTTTTGGGGTTTGATTTCTCGGGTATCGCGTTTCCTCTGACGGCGGTCCCGTGTCAAACGGCTCAATGGTTACGTCATCCTTGCTTCTTCATACCCCGCTAACCCAACAGATGGACCCACTCATTCGATACCTCTTTTATTTTTCCCAATTTTGGTGGTCTATGGTTTCATGTCATTCGAGATGACGATGATAAATTTTCCTAAAGAATAAAATGGTGGGAGATAATTGGATGAGCCTGACTTTTATTTCATTTTAAGTACGTTTATGAAACAATGAAAAATGAGCATAGTAATATAAATGGACAGTTAGGTGGCCTTAAATTTCGCTCACATACAAATTAAAATTTACGATGTAGGTACCTCAATATGAAGGTAAATAAGGAAATTCGGGAGTTAGGTTTCCAAATTTTATTTATCTTGTATAAAGTTTATGCGGTTCTTTGTATATAGAATTTTAGTGCTAAATTTATAAATTTGTTGGTATCAAGAATTTTAAATTAATGCTCTTGGTGACAGAGTGAAATTAATTTAAAAATGTAAAAATAGATATAGAAATAGAATACAGGATGTTTCACGGATTCGTGACACCTCAATAAATTTCGTTATTATTGGGAATAAAAGGAAATCATTCAAATAAAAGTTGTAGTAGATAGGAGACATTCACCTATTAAAAAAAAAAGTGGTTCTCAAACTACAACATAAAGTTATACAGGGTGTTTACGGTCTTTTTGTTTTATTTTTAATGGGTGATACTACAGGTCAAAAGAAGGCGAAAAACATTAAAACACTTTAGTAAAATATTTATAATAAAAGAGATACGAATTTTTTTAGTTTTTATTTTTATGGAATTAAAACAGAACGATAAGCGCTTTTATAACAGATGTTCAAAGTTATCACCCTGCTGCTGTATGCAAAGTCTTGCTCGGCGTATCCATGAATTAACGTACGTTGCAAGGCCCATGCCTTGTCGAATTTCCGCCGCTGCTGCTTCCACCCGGTTACGTAGGTCTTCAGCGTCGATAATTTCGGTGGTGTATACCGTGTCTTTCATATGTCCCCACAAATAAAAGTCCAATGGTGTTAAGTCAGGTGACTGCGGAGGCCAAGAAACAGGACCGCCCTGACCAATCCACTTATTTCCAAATGCATGGTTTAAGTGATGACGTACGAGACGACTGAAATGCGCCGGTGCACAGTCGTGGAGAAACCACATATCTTGACGCACATTTAAGGGAACATCGTCTAAAAGTTCTGGCAAATTATTTTGCAAAAAAAATAAATAATTATTAGCATTTAGTCGTTCTGGCAACACAAAGGGGCCAATCAACTGTGAATTCACCAATCCGGCCCATACGTTCACAGAAAATCTGTATTGAAAATGACCACGACGAACAACATGCGGATTTTCGAAACTCCAGATATGCGTATTGTGGCAATTGTTTATGCAACTGACAGATAAACAAATTAAAAAACAAAAGAGTGAAATTTGTCATTACATAGGTTACTACAACTTTTTTCAACATTAATTTACCTCCCCTTTATAAAAACTAAAAACAAATCATATCTTTTTTATTATAAATATTTTACTAAGGTGTTTTAATGTTTTTCGCCTTCTTTTGACCTGTAGTATCACCCATTAAAAATAAAACAAAAAGACCGTAAACACCCTGTATATTACCTTCCGTCACCTTTAGGTAAGGAAGGTATTGTCTTTGGTCAAAAAATTCGTTGGTGAGTTTGTAATGAATAAGCACGTTTTAGGGTCCCTAGAATACGAATTTGCTATTTTTAAGATGATGTCTGTATGTATGTGTGTGTGTGTGTGTGTGTGTGTGTCCGTGTGTGTGTCCGTGTGTGACAAATTTTTCTCCGACGATAACTCCAATACTACAATTCTAAAAATTATAATTCTTTCGTATTCCTCTTCTTTACATCCATATGAAGAGCTAATTAGATTTTGGTTATAATTGATCCACCGGAAGTACCCCTATTTGAAGTTTTTAACAGTTTTTCTTGAAAAAACGCAGTTAAATATCATTTTTCGACATTTTGTGATTATCAATATGAAAGAATATCTTATTCTCTATACGGTTTGATTATACATTTTCCGTCATATTCAATAGTTATAGAGTTATAGAGACATTAAGAGATATTAACTTTCAAAAATTAGTCAGCTTTGCTAAAATTATGGAAACAGCAGAGATATTCAAAAAAATTTAATTGACAGATGTCAGTGTCAAATGCAAAACCAAAGTTATATGTGAAGGTGATAGAGTGTCCCTCGCAAGTGACTTGCAGTTGCGCCTCGCCTCAAGATTTGAATTTTCAATGCCGGAAGTACGAGAAAGGCCAAAGAGAAGATGGAAGGATTGTGTTGCAGAAGATTTGAGAGAGGAAGAATTGCGTGAAGATGTGTTGGACAGGAATGAGTTAAAGAGAAGAGTAAGAAACAGCGACCCCTAATAAAATAGGGAAAAGAACTTTCGGTATGGAATTTGTAAAAAAAAGTGTGTTGGTGTTAAAATTTTACAGGATATACAGCATCTTTTTCAAGGAACTTTTGGTATGGGATATGTACAAAATACATCGAATTGACGGAAGGTTTTGTGCTGGCCACAACAGATTTTTTTAGTAGGTACTAATTTCTCTTAATTCGATTGAGCTGGACAAATCCATTATACTTCATATCAAAAGAGTTATGTAACCTAAAAGTGTGTGTAGTAGTATTTATAAAACGGGTTATTTCATAAATTTACTCATACTCGTACACATATAAGTAAATACACTCATGAAAAGACATAATAAAATTTACAAGAAACAATGTGCGTAAAATTTGTCAAAATATATTTATTTATTTCTGGAACAAACACGCCATATAATATTATACTCTATAAATCAGTTCATGCTTTGTTGGCAATCATTATACAATATTAGAGTTCGTAAGTATAGCAAATATAATAGCTACAAAATAATAATGAAAAGATCAAAACAAAACTATATATCAGGCAATAAATTAACACTCGTCTGACAGAAATAAAGTAGGTGATTGCCTTGTCAATAAAAGTATTTATAATCTCCTGTATACGAAACAAGCACATATGACTATAAAACAAAAGTGTTGCTGTATATTTACACATTCACATAAACAATAGTGATGAGATGCGATGATCAAATGCGCATGATGTTCCCCGCGACATCAGCTTTACGATTATCATGAAATAAACGGAAGAGAATTTTACGGCCACTATTCTCTTTATAGTTCACACGTTCTATATATTACACACATTTAGGTCTCAGCAACCAGCAGTAGATGCTTTTCTACGTGTCCGGCAGTAAAAGCGATGACCAGAAGATAAGGAATATGGTTTCAATGTGGAAATATTATTTTGATTACAGCCCGAGTTTTATAGACCACGGTGGAATTACTTCAGGCGAATTTCAAAAGTTTTAATTGGTTTTGTTAATTGCAGAGAACCAAGCAATACAGTTTTTTTTTTTGTTAAGGTTTAATGGTGTATTTATTTTTAATAAACGTGGAATGAGAATAATGTTACAAAGTCATTTTATTATTTGACTACTTTTGTTTTTCTTGGAACTTTGTGAAATAAATTAATTATCTTTTATACAAGTTGAAAAAACAGATGAGCTTGCTAAAATGGAAGGCAAATTACTGTTTTACGTGCCTAAATCTTCTTGTAAACGTGAAAAGCCATATAAAGAAGATCGAAGACTGGTAGGAGTGAGGAGTCAACCATAACCTCAAAATGGAGACATTTAGTCGAAGATTTTTATTTCACCCTTTTCGACAAAAGCAGCAAAAAGGACCTTAGAATTATAGCAGGTGTCTTTACTGATCAATGTCCTCGAAGATACCAACTATGTAAGATTAGTATAGCTGAAAACAGAACGAAGAAACTTCGGAACACATTGGGTGGTAGTATGAACAAAGTGATTAAGGGTGATTAGCTAGGAGATGACTAGCAGTGTTTTATCGCTGTCAATCGTTTATGGATAATTTTAGAGAAAAATACTTCAAATAACAGTTATAGAAAAATTAATTTGACGCAACTTTTATTTGAAGTATTTTTTTCTAAAATAAACCATAAACGATTGATAGTACTAAAATACCGCTAGTTATCTCCTAGCTAATCACCCTTAAGCACTTGTTCATACTAACACCCACAGTGTGTAAATGTCCAACAGGGTCCTCCACTCTAATTTTTTTATTATTTTAAATGAGTTTGTTTAATTTTGAAGCAATTTGTAGTATTAAAAAGTCAATTGTTTTTAGTTCAACTGCATTTTATTTTTAAAGAAACCTATAGCTATCTTTCTCGTACCAGTTTCTGTAGTAGGCTGCGCGAGAAAGATAGCAATCGTTGTGACGTAGATGTATAGATAGTTAAAATCACTAATATTTCAAAAACTAACAATTTAATAAAAACATATCGTCTCAATCATAATTTTATCTTATCTGCTTTCAATACAACTAACTTTTTACTCAATTTTCTGTTATGGTGGAGGACCCTACTCTATAGAATTGCCCCAAGAGAACTAAGATAGGGCCATGTTACGACACATCTCGCAGTAGTGCGTTAAGCCCTAAAATAATAGTAGTAATAATAATAATAATAATAATAATATTAAGAATAACAATAAATAAATAAATATATCATCACGGCATATTACCCATTTCTGGGTGTGCCAGTATCAACACATGTAGACATCGGTAATGACGACGATATATTTTACCGTGTGGGCGCTTACCAGGAAATATTTGGCGTCAGTCGGGATCGAACCCGGTTCCCCCAGGTTCGCGACCAGACACTGAGGCACGCGGCCACGGGACCAAAATAATAATAATAATGATAATAATAATAATAATAATAATAATAATAATAATAATAATAATTTGTTTTAGCCTAAAAATTTAATAATTGTTGCATTTTAGCTGTTTAGAACAAATCTTCTTTTTTTCATATACCCAAGATGGGTGTCGATTTTACACTTTGTTCAGGTGCCTACGAAATCCTTATTTCGTGACTTGATTAGTACTAATGCAGTTAGTGTACTTATTCCGTGTGGCAGGCAGTGATTCGTATGCAACCATGTGGCAGCTAAAAACTCCTTCTGCAGCTAGCACCATCTATGTTTAACATGGTCAACTGATCAGGTTGTCGCATGCTAGAGCGATTAATGCCTGATATACTGGCATTTTAACGACTACACATATAAGTGGCTAGTTGATTCGAACCGAGAAACTTCAGAGTCAATCAGATCATGCAGAGACCAGCGATTGAATTCGCACGGCCACTGCACCGGCAACAAATGAATATAAACAAATTATACATCGTTGAAATGCTAAAAAAATCTCTTTTCAACGGTGCAATTTATAGCATACATAGAAAAATTAAAACTTGGACATCAAAACTCGAAATACAATAGTGAAAAAAATGAACGTCGTCATGTCAAAAGAACATAAAAAGTGCCCAAAAATGTGCTAATCTAAATACAGTATTAATACATATTTGAAAGAAATTAAAAAAATAAAAACTGCAAAATTTACTTGTTCGTTTATTTCTAGTGCCTCAAATAACAAAACACCATTAAAATGGTCTCCTAATGAGACAACTTTTGTCTGATTTAAGTGACTTCGTATCTCTTATAGTTCTCGACATCCCTTTGTTGGACATGTTGTATGTATATGTTTTGAAAATTACTTGTAAAAATTTTATGGAGAAGGATTTTGCTCGAATTTTGAGTTACTTTAGTATTAAGTGTAAGTTATGGAAATATCGCAAATTAAATAAAAAACATTCGTAGAAAGGACGCTGTAAAAGGAAGAACCGATTCGAGGAATGCGGAATAAATTTGTGTTGTTAAGTTGGCTGCTTTCATCTTTTTCTGGTTAACTTGAATTTCATATTGACATGGCTGCGAAATATTTTTCTACGCAGCTTTTATAAAAATGTTCGGTAAGTGAATGCGGAAGAAGAGAATTTTTCTTACTCAGCTTAAAAATTTTTTGATAGCATTTATAGTTTCTTAAATAAGCCTAACTAAATTAGGCATTCTCTGTCTCATCGAAACCCAAAGAATCGCCATAAACCGTTGGAACGCCTCTCGCTTAAGTTGACAAAGAAACTCAAATTTCCACCCCTCATAAATAAGACGTGAATGCTGTCACTAGGTACGTTCAATGAGGGTAGCAAAACTAGCGAAACGGAAGTATCTTCTATTGAACGGTCTGCTAGTCTAGCGTTCGCTAGATTTGCTAGCTAGCAAATGCAGCGAGAATTTATATGCTACCTCTGCTAGATTTACATGTAAGGCGGGATTATTTAAAATTCAGTTGTAATTTGGTGCGTAAATTAAAATGTTTATATATTACATAGCTCATCTTTCATCATAATAATTAAAGAAAAATATTTTTAAATATAAATATCTATTTTATTTATTAAATTTTAATTTTCTTGTAGTTCATGTTAAACAGGAGCACGTGAAAACATGGAAAATTATAATAATATAATGATATTTCTGACAAATTCTGTATTATTTAATATTTCATTAAAAATATTTTTCTCTTTATATCTGTATATAAGAACCTACAAAATAAAATGTTATATGAATTAATATATTTCGCAATTATATGTATGTTTAATTATTCTTAAATTGCTATACATATATACTCGGCGTAGCCGAGTTCGCTAGTATTTTATACTAAATTTGTCCCGGACTAGGCATGAAAAGAAAAGATTAGAGAAGCGATAAAAATTTTTCAATATAGGTCACTTGCTTTTGTATATAAGTATTACATCTTTTCAAAAACATCTTTACTCCGTTATAAAATATTTTTTTGGTGTGTCAAAATGTCTTTCAACTGTCTTTGTAAGTTCATTTTAGTCCCAAAATTTGGTTCCCCTTAGTGTTTTTTTTTTTTTTTGAAATTTGGAAACAAAAAATAGTCACGAAGGGCTAGATCTGTGATTAAAAAACAATATAATGAGAAAATAAGTGTCACAAATTATGAAGGAATATAGTACTGACCAAAATGAGGGAAAAGGTTAAATCAACATGGGTCCGATCTTCAACTGTTTTTGAGAAAGAGGCCATTTTGTATTAGAATCGACGAAAAACTAAAATAGTGGTCGAACAAAATTTTGCCTATGCCAGTAAATAAACTATAAAAAAATAATATTTTATAATAATAGTTACGAAGTTATTTGAAAACTAAATATTGGAAAAGGTCGCCAAAACTTTTGTCTTAGTACAATTATTCGATTTTATTTGAAAAACAAAAACACATCTAAGATGACCTCTGAAAGGTAAACAAAATGTCTCTTTTAATCAAAGTCGTAACTCTTACAGTTTTCGAGATAGCAGAGGTAAACACCGAAAAAACTCATTTTTCATTGCCTTATATCTCGGAAAGATTGAAGAAATTGAAGATTGGTTCTTTTACTCATTTTAGTCAGTACTATTTGCCCTCATAATTTGTGACACTTATTATTTAACACCCTGTATATGCGAGTTTGTCGGACTGTGGGTGAGTGAAAAGTAATGTATAGATATTTGTAGCGAAATATGATTGAATAATTAATAAATAATTTCGCGTTCGTGTTATTTCTAAATGTAGGACATGACATGACAAGTAAATGTTTGTACGTATGTATTTGCTTTGTAAAATATAGGACACGTTGAAATGGTGATCCCTAAATAAATTTACAGTGCTAAATAAAAATGTAAATATATCCAATAAATCAAATGAGTACCCAAGCATATATGACGAATAAATAAAATAAGTAAAGAAATAAAATGGAGTGCAAGCGTGTATAATTGAATTGAAAAATGCTGGTGATATGTAACAGATGCACAATCGCGCAATCAGAAGAAAGCCAACGACAGCACACGTTGATTTATCTCTTGCGGTAAACACCAGCGCTGTGATTAATAAAATAATACTGATTTATTACAGCAAACAGGACGCAAATCTGTCCTAATAGGATTAAGTTCTTGTCGAATACCTGCAAGATACGAACGGCGTCCACCATCCTCTACACACACTGTTTATTATTTTAATTCAATAAATACAATATAATTGTATTCAAATCAGCTTACTACTGGCGAAAATAATTTTAAAGCCATTTATAAATACGGAGTTTAGGCTGTAAATCTCTCTCTGTCATGAATAACTCATTACAGACTTTCCTTCGCGAGGAAACAGCTAAGTTTCCAGCGGATTAATCCACTAAGCTCTGATTGGATACTATGTAAATGTGGTAAGACTAGGTGCGTCTACCTAACAAATAGATCTTGTCAATACAAATCTTATTTCATCATGGTTTGATAAGGATTTGTTCTTTTATTGTACAATCGTTGCTACAACTAGGATGATGAAGCATTGTCATATTCAGAAGAATTTCTTATGCTACGAATTTCATACTTACTTGCAGATAAGGAATTAGAAGTTCCACTAGTATCAACTTCTTTTTATTTTGCTTACACAAATATGTATAATATTGTACAGTATATAAAAACTTAAAGACCTCACTATAGCTTTTTCACAATTCAATAGATTCACCATACCTTTTATCTAAATTTAATTTCAAGGTTCGTAGCTATCATTCAAGGCATCATAATCTGTTTGCCATTAATCGCTGCAAAACAAATTCATTTTTAAACTCTGGTGTTGTTAGAATAAGTAATACATTTAATGAATTAAATACTAAGTTTAATTTGCCAGATATGTTTTCAACATCACTGCCCATTTTCAAACGTTCATTAATCAGGTATCTCCAATAATATTTGTTAATATATGTAATTGTTTATTATATATATATATATATATATATATATATATATATATATATATATATATATATATATATATTTTTATGTTTTACAATGTAATTTACAGTTTTGTACTCATTTTGTAACTAGAGATTCTCTTTAATTGGGACCTTTGTCCTGTTGAGAGTCCTAATTCCAATAAATAAATAAATAAATAAATAAATAAATATACAAGAGATCTGCAGCACTATAAACATAAACGTATTTTCAACTCATAAGTTTTGTATTTTGTATTGTTATCTGTTGAAATATTTTATAAAAATCTGTTGTGGCCAGCACAATACCTCTCGCCATTTCCATTTTATGTTATATAAGTATTGTATTGTACTTCGCTATCGAACCTTCGTTTTATAACAAAAACATTACAGAACTTTGCCCAAATATTGGTCTTTTATTGTATTTAACATGTCTTCTGCACTCATACAATTCTAATTATATCTATTTTTCATTGTATGAGGAAGTTCCTAAATGTCAGAGATTCTTTCAATTCATTTAGCAAGATTGGCGATATTTTTTTTATAGATATATTCATTTTACCTACAACTTTAAACATTTAATTAATAAAATAATAAGATAGATTAAATGGCAATAGGCAAACAATTTATGTTATTTATATAGTAAATAAAAGTAGGCAATAGTTTGTTAATTGTACTCTGACGTTACATTCTGTTTCAGATCACGTGACTTTTTCAAAATATTACACAAATATCAATATTTAATTGCAAACTATCTAATGGATATTTCTTGATTTTCAAATTTAAGGCTCTTCAAGGAACAATATGTTTTAAAATTTACTATTTAGAAGTAATATAAAAATTCTTACAACGGCTCTATTTGCCAGCTGGATTGAAAATTCATTTGACGTTCAACTGCATATACAACTACATACATACGATATTTTCTATTTCTTTCTAACTGTACACCTCTACTTCTTCTCTTCTTATTATCATTCTTACTTTTAAATTCAAAATTATGTAAAAGTAAATTTCATAACAATCGTTTGTGTTCATTTATTTAGCGACATCTGATACTTTTTAATATTCATAGCCACCAACCTTAAAAAAATATTGTGCAGGTGTATTATAACACTCAAATGAGCTATTTACAAACTCTTTTGGGTTTTTTAATAGCTTTGTATTTACAAAATAGAAAAACACATTTTCCGTGGAGTGAAATAGTACACCTTCCCTATTCTTATAAGTAAAGTAGACTTTTAGGGTCCATATTCTATATTTAAACCAAAAATATCTGCAACCTGCATCCATATGGTACAAAATCCCTTTTTAAGCTGTAAATCCCTTCTAGATGATAAGGATTGTGTATTGTACTTGACAAGCTGCATCATTAAAATACGAAAAAAAAGAACTGGAATAATTTCTTTACCATATGGCCTATAATTACGAGCAAATATAAAAAAGGAACTAATTAAGTATTGGAGTATGTGACTCACATTCATACTTCCATATATGATTAAGTTTCAATTTCTCTATAAGGTAAATTCGCAATACGGGTATGAGTATGTAAGTATAATTATTAAATACGATTATAAGTAAGACTTTATTTTCAATTATAACTGAACAACTAGGTCAATTATTTAAAAATACATTTTTTCTTCAAACGTCATAAAAATGGCATCTTTTGTTGACTTGATTCACAAGATAGAAATGAAATAAATAAATATCCATAGCAAATACATAAAATGAGCGAATAAGAAGGAATTTGTAAAATAGAAACCTGCCATATCGCCCCAAGTTAACCAAAATAACCTGCAAATTGAAATATAAACAGTTTATATTTAACGAAATAACATATTATAAAAT
Source organism: Ophonus ardosiacus (assembly GCA_943142095.1). Lineage (NCBI taxonomy): Eukaryota > Metazoa > Arthropoda > Insecta > Coleoptera > Carabidae > Ophonus > Ophonus ardosiacus. The sequence continues at coordinate 7,749,977 of OW964830.1, read as the reverse complement.
AGCAGACTTACATATTGGCAACGTCGGTAAAAATATTTAGAATTAAAGTGATATGAAAAGTTCATACTGTTTTTCAGCGATTCCTCGACATATCATATCCTTCAACAATATTATCTAACTTCCATTCAATTGAACAACTTCAAGGGCCGTACATAGCAATACTTCAAATTCTAATATATGTAATTGCACATAAGGAGAAAATAAAATTGCATAGTTTTTATTTAAACGTCAAAACGTGAAAATTTTCACTTGAATGTTTATAACAAAAAGTGAACAAATACGAAAGTATCCATAGCAACAGAGCAATTGAAATCATCAAACATCCTTTAAGTCAAATATTTATAATTATTGTAACGTCAAGTTGTATTTATTTTATTTAAATACGTACGTTTGAAGAAAAAATATAATGTGTTATTCGGAGTAAAAGTGTCATTGTGTGCCTCGCATGTAGTTGTTCGACTCGCGTACCACTCGTCGTGCAAACTTACATGCTCGACACACAAAGTGTCACTTTTACTCCTAATAACACAATATACTATTATTAATATAAGTACAACTAAACATCATTAAAAGATTAATATTAAAATTTAAATACTACACAGATCAATATTATCAAATTTAAATTTATATGTAGTTCTAGATATTTATTGAAATTATAAAAAAAATATGGAAGAAAAACACTATCAAATTTTTATTTTCCTTTCCGTTAATTTATAATACTTAAAAACATTGCCAATATTAAAACTATATGTGGAATATTAATTTCTTTTGTCGCAGTAAGCTTGTTAATTCCGGAATTTCGTAGCGAAGATTTACATTCAACGAGCTATGGCCAGTCATTATTTTGCTTTTACAGTAAACGAATGTCGCTGTTTGGCTGTTGTGTGATATTGGCAATTTTTATTAAAAATTCATTGTAAATATGTAAAAATCTATTTCGCAATATAATGCATTGTGTTTAGAATTTAATTCTCGTGTTGGTGATATAAATTTCGTTTAGGAACAATGTTAGTGTTTTGGGTTATTTTCAAATGAATATCGTTGGTGACAAAGAAACATATGACTGAGGTACATACACATATAAAACGATCATGAACAGTTGAACAAAACTACATTGTAATTTATTACTCTTTAACATATATTTTTATTATATTTTCACAGTGTTTTGTGGTGAACTGAACTTGAAAATGAACAAAATCTTCGAGTACTTCAGACTACAATAGCAGATAAGGTAGGAAATCAATCACTTTTGTAATTATTTTGTTTAGTAATAGCATTGGAACTGAATACTAGGCCTCCTTTGATGATATAAATCGAAATTTTTCATCTTTAGTCTTATAAAAATTATGTTAATATTCTAATTATAACATTTAATTTGAAAGAGAGAACAGAACAATATGCTATGTTGGACAATCACCTAATATTCGGTGGGTCAATACTGACCCCCCAATTTTTACCTCTCGCTAAGAGAGGTATTGGATTCATGCTAAAAACCACATATCCAGATTTTAGTGTATAAGCACGATTTAAGGTCCCTACAAACCGATTTTAACATTTTTACGATGATGAGTGGGAGTGTGTGTGTGTGTGTGTGTGTGTGTGTGTGTGTGTGTGTGTGTGTGTGTGTGTGTGTGTGTATGTGTGTATGGATGTTGGAGGGACGATTCCTCAAAAACTATAAGACTTAAAAAATATTTAACTGCAGATTCTTCAATCTGACATTCCTGGAAAGAGCTGAAAAGGTTTCGGTAACAATTGAACAACCGGAAGTAGTAGTATCTTAGAAAAATTCTTCTAAATATATTTTTTTGTGAGTTTTTTTTTTATTAAATATTGAAGAGAAGAACATAAAATTCTCTATCTAATACACTTAAAAATTTTATTATATCTTGTATACATTTAGAGATAAAGACACTATAATTTATAGAGTAAACTAATCGCAGAGACTAAGGCACTAAGGAAACCAGCTGACAAATTCCAATGTTTATAACATAGTTTGTAAATGACACATGTCATTGTCAAATATAAACAGTTTTAGTGACATTCTGATAGCTTTTTTCTGGGAAGTATATTTAATCTTTCTTATCGTTTTATTAATTAAATATTTGAAATTATAGGTAAAATTGTGGTAAAATGCATATATCCATCAGAAATACCGCCAATCTGGTTAATGAATTGAAGAATCTCTGACATTTAGAAACTTCCTCATACAATGAAAAATATATATAATTAGAATTATATGTGTGCAGAGACATGTTAAATACAATAAAAAACCATATTTGGACAAAGTTCTGTAATATTTTGTTATAAACGACGGTTTGAAAGCGAAGTGCAATACAATACTTATATAGCCTAATATGGAAATGGCGAGAGGTCTTGTGCTGGCCACAACAGATTTTTTAATTGTTTTATTGTAAAAATTTTGGCATGAATAACATTTTGTTGGTGATTACTTCTAATTTAAAGTTTCCTTATTAAATTTTGCAAATTTTCAGTCAATATTCAGACAATACATAATTTATATTTAGCATTTCATGCGATTATAAAAGTTTACCCTATAAAATTTGTATAAATATTCGAACAAATCTATTTTTAAAGTAGGGCAAACCATTTCAACATTTCACTACGTATTTGTTAATATTTCAACTGCAAATAAATAAATAGATGAAAAAACGACCATTTGGAACTCGTGAAAAGTTGACTAGCATGCATTGTTGACCCAATTATTCATGAAGTGTCGGGGAGTCCATGGAATATTGACAGGTAGCGATGTACCGCATTCTATAATTCATTGTAATTGTCACAATTGCATAAATTACCTGTGCTGCAAAGCGTTGTAGATTTATTGTTGTTATTTTAAGAGATTAGAACTCCCGGTAATATATATTGAACGTATGTTAATTAGAAGAAGTATTCATACTAGGAAAGGCAATAAAATGAGAGTTGCGCAGTGATTTATTTATTTCCGTTTAACGGTGAGCAGATTAAAGACTTATTTGGCATTAATGCAACCAAGCAATTAATATTATAAATTGCTGTTTAATATTAATCAGTTCGTATAACATATTTATTCATTTCGTGCATATGTGGATCATTAATTAACTCTAGTTTGTATATCCACATTATAAATAATTTTAAGTAATTTTAATAGAAGGCATTTACATTATACATTGTAAATACATGGTTTTAAAATTGCCTTGAAATATTTTAAATTAATAAATTAATTACTCTAAAGATTTTATGGTAATTGTCAGTTTTACGTACATAATGTACTGATTGTATAAATATATCGGAATGTTATCCATACATTAATTTATATAAATACAAATTTTTACCTTTCAAAAAATTCAATTGTTAATTTTTAATCATGAGCGTTTTACGATTGTATTATTTTTACGATAACCTCTTTGTACGGAATGGAGAGAACGTGGCTATACAATTTAAAAAAAATCTGTTGTGGCCAGCACAAGACCTCTCGCCATTTCCATATTAGGCTATATAAGTATTGTATTGCACTTCGCTTTCGAACCGTCGTTTTATAACAAAAAATTACAGAACTTTACTCAAATATTGTTTTTTTTTATTGTATTTAACGTGTCTTCTGTACACATATAATTCTAATTATATCTATTTTTCATTGTATGAGGAAGTTTCTAAATGTCAGAGATTCTTTCAATTCATTAACTAGATTGGCGGTATTTCTGATGGATATATGCATTTTACCACAATTTTACCTATAATTTCAACAGTAAATGATTTATACAGTACTACAAAAGACAAAATTGACGGTAACCAAGTTTCAAATGTAGTATATAAAATCCCTTGTAAGGATTGCGAAGCAAAATAAACAGCACAGATTAAATTTTTTAAAATATTGAAAGATAAGGCTGGAAGAATACAAAAGAAATGAAAAGAGAGAAAACCAAAATAATAATGCGCTTTACGGAACATGCCAATATCAAAACATACTTTTCATTTTGAAACAGCTGTATATTGGAAACAGAAAAAATATTACAAAAAGACCAGCATTAGAAATGTTAGACATAAAAATGAATAAAAATTGTATAAACTTTAAAATAGACCTCATAGGCCTTAGTGCAATCTACAACAAGATAAAAGACAGAACAAAATAAAATATATGCAACAATTAATTTTATTCTTATACCTATTAAGCCTGTTTTACACTACACTTTTTTGTATAGATTCTAGTACGAGATCCATCCGAGAAATTTCTAGAAAAATTTAGCATAATGTAAATCAGAAATTTTCTTTCTAGTATAGAAATATACGCTCGGCCGTATATTTCTATATAAGTTTCGTACCATCATTTATCTGAATTTTTGAAACTCCTTATTTTTTGTATTTTATCCATTTCGCAAATAAGTTAACTGTACAAATTTGTTAGGTTGGTAGTCATTTATTTTGATTTAAAATACGATATATTCCGAAGATTACCGATTATACACGACTTAATAGCATGGGAATGGGGTATTCCACTCAATTTTTTTTGCTATTTTAAATAAAACTTCATTCAGTTTTGAAGCAATTCATGGTATTAAAAAATCTTAATTGTTCCTAGTTTAACAGTATTTTATTTTCGAGAAATCAGTGTAACGTCACATTTCCCCTATACTTGTTTTTCTCACACACACTGCTCTACACGCTACGAGAGAAAGATAACAATTGTATGACGTCAATTTTCCCTTTTAGCAAATGTGAAATATCTCGTAAAGTAATTATTTAAAAAATGTTTTCATTATTTTAACTATTATTTATTGAGCTATACTTTAAGTTAATTTGAAATTTTTCTTATTTTTTTTGTTATGGTGGAATACTCCATTGAATGAAACTCGGTCGAAAATCTGTCTAGAAATATAGTATGAAAATAGACGAAAATAGTATAATGTAAAACGGGCTTTAGAAATAAAAAAATATTTATATTTCATTAAAACGCATTAGCCTAAGTAAGTTCCTCTTTACAAGTAAGTTTAATCTTGCTTTAATAAATGGTTTTTAATCATACTTGCTGTTATGTCTATTTACTTCTGTGAGTGAGCAGAGAAATTTAAATTATGAATGCCTTTTAGCAACTGCAATAGTTAAAAATTAATTAATAGTATGGTCGAAACGTTGAAGAGATAATAAAAAAATTTCATGACTGCATCCTTAATAATTTACTTTCGTAACTATCCAGTCTATTCATCATTCTTTTGTTTATATAATTTAAATTCTAAAACTTTATAAAATAAATAAATATATCATCACGGCATATTCCCCATTACTGGGTGTGCCAGTATCTACAAGACATGTAGACATCGGTAATGATGACGATATATTTTTAATGTGCGGGCGTTTACCAGGCGTCACCTCGCGGGCACTCATTGCTGGCGTGGAGAATGGACCACAGGAGTCACTTTTGTGCCATTTAAAATTCGAAATATTTGGCAACGGTCAAGATCAAACCCGGTTCCCCAGACACTCTGGCACGCGGCCACGGGACCCCAAAAACTTTATTACATTATTAATTTGCCGTGACATTTATATCTTCATTGCTGGAGGGAATATTTTGACGTTTACCTGATTATTTCTTATTTTTTTTTTCTACATATTCATTTCATTTCGAAAAGAAAGTATAAATTTAACTATTCACACAAACAAATAAATATTCGTATAGGTAGGTACGTATTACTAATTGACAGATGCCTGTGTCAAGTACAATTATTTACTTAGTATGTTCTTGAAGAAACTTTGAGTGTATGTGTAGTTTATATAAAAATATGTACATCTCCTATCCTATGTAATTAACGGGAATAAAATAGTTCGTCATATTAGAATTTTTCATTCTGTTCCACAATAAACTTATTAGATACTAGTTTTCCTCAATAAAAAATAACCTATACGTTTTTATATCTTCCATTAATTTTCATTCACTCGTTTACCACCATAAACTTTTTTTGGTGCTAATCAAGTGAGCAGTACATACAACAAACATGGCTCATTGGTCATCACGCTTGCATTTAAAAACACTATAAAACGTAACGAACAAGAATATAAAAATAGCGAGGTATGCGGCATCGTGAATCAATGTTTCAAAATGTTGCAGAGTGTTTAATAAACGTGCATATTAACAGCACACATTACACGGGAAACGAGGGCATAAATCGCAATCAGGATGGCTTGAGAGCGAACCGTATCACTCAGATACCACTAACCATCTACACACAATTTGTAGGTACCTACGTGAGAAAGGAACATATTGTCCAGCCTCAACAATGCCAGTTTCATCACTTTTATTTGTACAAAACTATAATTCTAATATCGTTTAATTTGACAGAAGATAATAGAAAATAAACAGGTTTACTAATTTTTATCTACCGGTTGTTTTGATTTATATTTTTTTTGGCTGATATTTTCGTCCAAGTGAGCATAGCATAATGTAAAACATTATATTATGAATCCAAGTGTCGTAGTACGTATCTATTCCATCCCTAAGGGCTGGTTTATGATGAATTTAATTTATAAATTTATATTTCGAAATTTTGATTTAAAATTTAAAATTTTCTCTCTGGGTTATGTTCAATTTTGAAATTCTGGATTTGACCAATCTGTATCTATCACGTGACTTGTCACTGCTTGTCTTTAAGCGTTTCACCAGTTATCAGTTCAGATTTTAGGTTACAATTTTATTTTCATAGCCTTGAATTTGTTAGACGCTTATGAACAAGATAATTTTTAAATAATATCGGAAATGTTTTTTACTATTGTTGATTTGTATAATAAAAAAATAAAACAAACTTTAAAAAACGTAGACGGTTAGGCCTATGAATACATTGATTTGTCAACGGACAGTATCATAGTTTGTTTCAGAAAGTGAAATAACAAGATCATGTACAATTCTTCAAATATATGTACTCGTATAAGTGTCAAGTATTTAATTCCTTGCTATCCCTCGTTGCATTGCAATTACGCAGACATTTTTATTTTTGAACAATTCATTTGCTTTGTCGTACTATTCCTCAAAAACTATAAGACGTAAGACCGGTTAAACTATAAATTCCGCAATCTAACATTCATGGAAAGAGCTGAAAAAATTTGGTAACAATTGGACAACCGGAAGTAGTAGTTTCTTTACGAAATCCTTCTAAATATTATTTTTTGAAAGTTTGTTTTATTAGTAATACTGAAGAACATAAAATTCTACATTTGAGACATTTAAAATTTTTATTATATCTTCTATATATTTAGAGATAAAGACACTGTAATATATGGAATAATAGGATAAAAATTGCGCAGGCTAAACTACACCAAGGAAACCAGTTAAATGTTAGTGTCAAAAATCAGCAGTTTTAGTGACATTCTAAAAGCTTTTTCTGGGAGAAACATTCAATTTTCCTTATTGTTTTATTAATTAAATATTTAAATATTTAAAAAATACCGCCAATCTTGTTAATGAATTGGAAGAATCCCTGACATTAAAATGAAAAAATAGATGTAATTAGAATTTTATGTGTGCACAAGACATGTTAAATACAATATAAAAAAACAGTATTTGGGTAAAGGTCTGTATTTTTTTTTTATTATTATTATAAAACGACATTTCGATAGCGAAGTGTAATACAATACTTAACATAAAATGGAAAAGGCGAGAGGTATTGTGCTGGCCACAACTGCTTTTTATAAAAGAATAAGTAAATTTATTCTTTTATTTTATTAAAGAATGTTTGAAAATAATATGCTATATCTATACAGCGCAGTAGGTACATTAAAACAAGCAGATTTTTCGGTATATCCTATGAACACAACATCATATTAATATGTATAAAATATTAGGGACGATTTTCCTCATATTACAATAAGATAATAAATATGAAGTTTTGCATTTTAAATTTGCAAACGGGTTGGTATAAAATAACTCATCCTAGACTGAGGTGTTATACTCTAGATCGCTAACGAATCACGACAACAATAAAGTATAAATCTCTGGTGTGAGTCATTCCCTCCACGTGTTGCTGTTTATCATCTCCTGTACGTCCACTTCTTCTCTCCTCGTTCCTGGTACTTTCACGAGAACGTATAAAGTTTTCACAATGCAATGTTTGCTCTTATTTACGCCGCGACAGAGAGGAATATAATGGCGAACGCCGTTAGGTACAATGAACTCATAATAATTCGCATATAATTACGCCGCATATTCGATCATACTGGCGGAATATAAATGAGTCACGTGACCTAGACACGTGGGACGCCATTGTTCCCACGTGGCCATTGTTCGCGCGTGCGCACTCCGATGACAGATCGCGGCTTTTTACAATGCGACTGCGATGTAATGTTATAATGTAATATAATGTAATGTTCCTTTGTGATGCACAAGTGTCATTTGACCTTTCAAGTTATTTTCGTGGGTGGATTGCCGATGCGTTTTGATATTTAGATGAACCCAGCAAAATATTTCCTCCGATTTCACATAACTGTTCACCTATTTACATTTTGAATATATTACATGGATAATCTAAAACTGTCTATTTTTAGACAGATATAATACCCATACTTGGTTTATGATGAATTTAATTTACGAATTTACAATTTATAATTTAGATTTTAAAATAAAAACTCACTTAAAAAGTGCTTATTTCTACCAACCAAGTGTAGAAATAAGCAACGTGTGGAAGCCGCTGATTGGACGTCTGAATCACCTTAAACTACACTAGTGTTTCCATTTGTAAACTTTGTACGCTTCATTAGATCAATTATTATGTATTTAGTATATAAGCTCTAGTAGTCTCTAAGTTTGTTAGTGTTCACCTGAAGACGATTGTAGATACTTCAATTATCGAAACGTTGTGTAATAACTTAATTGAAAATATAGACAATGGAAGTCCAGAATAGTGTTATTAATTCTAACATAATTAATATTAAGTTTTTTATAGAGATACAGTATATTATTTATTTTGTATTACTTTTTATTTAATAAATATATGTAAACAATAATTATGAATTTTATTAAAAAGTAAACTGCTAATATAAGGGTAACTGGTAATTAACAAATTAACGAATTTTGTATATGTACTTAAAGGATAACGAGTAATTAAAGGGTATCGAGTAATTAACGGGTAAAGGGTATTATCCGGGTAGTTGTTTCGGGTACTCGGGTACTAAAATTATCGGAATTCGTCATTCCTAAAATCAATGTTTTCATAGACCTACAGACCATGTACGTTTATTAAGTTTTATTTGTTTTATTTATTGTACAAATCAACAATAGAAAAACATTCCCGATATTATTTTTAAAAAATCTGTTGTGGCCAGCACAAGACCTTCCGTTAATTTGATGTATTTTGTACAAATCCCATACCAAAAGTTCATTGGAAAAGATTCTATATATCCAGTAAAATTGTAATACGAACATAATACAATTTTTTACAAAATCCATACACAAAGTTCCTTAAAAAATATTCTATAAATCCAATAAAATTATCACATGAATATACATTATGTATACTCACTCATATATAAATACTCTAAAAAAGCGTACACTTACGTAACATTCTCTTTACAATCAAATAATATTACTACCAAGTTTATATCACTACCCATTTTTGAATTATTGCCCCAAAAGTCAATATACCCCACATTTAGATAAAAACTTCAAAATTTTCAAAAATCTAATTTTTATGTATCTAGATACTTCTCAATACGCTGATTCCAAATTTTGAAACCGCAGGTCGATATCTCTTTTCGTTCTCGAGATATTTGGATTCAAAGTTTCGCACAAATCTGCCCATTTTTGGGTAAAAACCCAAAAATGGGTCGAGATATGAATTTGGCGACAACACCATTCGATTCTACGGGCAAAATTACATAAGTACACGAATTTTCAGAATTTTTGAACACCGCATACAATCTCTAAAGCAAAATAACTGAAAATAGCCAAAAATCGCAAAAATCTTAAGGGGTACCCATTACGATTTTTTCAAATTTTGACCATTTTCAGTGGTTTTCAAGCTTTTATTCATAAAAAATGAACCGGTTGGACAAAAATGATGAAAATTGCTACACTTATGTAATTTTGTCCGTAGAATTGAATGGTGATGTCCCCAAATTCATATCTCGACCCATTTTTGGGTTAATACCCAAAAATGGGCAGTTTTGAGAAAATCTTTAAATCTAAATATCTCGAGAACGAAACGAGATATCGACCTGCGGTTTCAAAATTTGGAATCAGCGCATTGAGAAGTATCTAGATACATAAAAATTAGATTTTTGAAAATTTTGAAGTTTTTATCCAAATGTGGGGTATATTGACTTTTGGAGCAATAATTCAAAAATTGGTAGAGACATAAACTTAGTCCAGAATTATAAACACGAACATAAACCAGAGAGAAAATTGTAAATTTTATATCATAATTTCTAATTGTAAAATTACCTTTCATGATCAATATGAAATAAATTAATAATGTTATTATATAATTATATAATAGTGTTATATTATAACAATGCGTTAAAATATTAAACTGACAACAGATTTAACACTCGTACATGAAACTATTGGGAGTTTGGCGATATTTGTTTCGCTGTAAAGTTGTAGCTCTTTCTTACAGTACTGTAGCAGTTACGCGCATTTTAGAATATACAGAATAGCAATTTTACTACAGTGTTACATGTATCAAGGTTACAGTGTTTACAGAGCTTATAGAAGTGTACAGAATAGAGGCACTAGTGTAACCTCTCAATAAACTGGATTTTGAAGGTGTTGCAATTTAAAATCCATTTGACTATATTGACAATTTGAATTATATTGTTATGTATATGTACTTTATGTAAAAATATTTATGGCTGGTGGGTTTCCAGTTGTATTGTTTCCATATATGAATAGCGTAATATAATATTGTGTTAGTAAATCACATTTGACATTTCCCCGATTTCTCAAACAATAAACTCGCACTGGTATCCAACCCAAGAGCATAAATTCACTGCACTTGAAGACCGCATATTCATATTTCTCCAGGTGCGAAAGTGATCGAAGATATACAAACAGTGCCAAGTACGGAAATCATTTCAGGTGTCGTGTTTGCAACAACCCAACAACTTACGTTTATTGAAATATTTACCTGACCTTCTCTGGAGTAATTAAACGCCTTTCATATTTAATTAACGCCTGCTAATGCGCTATTAACGCTCTATTACAGACTAACTTGATTAACTAGCGCGGTAGCTTAAATTGATTATGAAAACTCGCGGATTTTTTTTTTCTTATTTAATGACGGTTTTAATTGTTTTATTTATTGAGTATTAAACGTTTATTAGGTGACGTGATTGAAGTAAAATCAAGTTGTAAATTTATTTATGGAAATTAAACTATTTTCTATTAGTCGTAAATTATTCCTTTTCTTTATCTAATTGAAATTATTACTTTCGAGATGATCAAGATCTTGTATTAACATTTCTAAAATAAAGGTGTAATTTCATGTTGAAATTAAAAATTATACTGATATTTTAGTGGATTTTAAAGTCCCTCGAATCAGATAGCAAATGCTGAATTGGAAGCTCTTAACAACTTGACTTGACAAATATTCTCCTAACGTTTATGATCATTTATTAAAGGCATTGGCAAGTTATTTTCGATATTTGACAAATAAAATTAATAAACAAAATATAAAATCAGAAGAAGGAAAGAAAAATTACTGGATTTCAGTCAATATAAAATATATTTTCCGCCTCTACCGGTTTCGACACCTCATGTGTCTTCTTCAGGAGCTACAATAATATTACAGATTTTGAAAAAAATATTTTTAAAAAAACAAACATGTGTAACTTACGTGAAAATTTGTAAAGCATTGATACATATATAAGACAATAATAAATAACATATAGAACATACAATGGTCGTCAAAAGTTAAAAAAATAAATAAATAAATACATTAACTCATGTAGTCGTCAATAAATAAGATATAAAACTTGATTTAACAATGGCACCCATTTAACTGAAATTAAGTTATAACTTGTTCCGAAGGTCGTTTCTCCAATTTGCCTCTAGATTTTAAGTCATTTCTCTTCTTAGCAATTTTAAAAAATTATAGTTTAAATTTACATATTATAAATATAGTTTATATTTATTTTATGTTTGGTTCATATTATATTATACACGAACATTTTAAAATATATGTTATTTATTATTGTCTTATATATGTATCAATGCTTTACAATCTATAAATTTTCACGTAAGTTACACATGTTTGTTTTTTTAAAAATATTTTTTTCAAAATCTGTAATATTATTGTACCTTCTGAAGAAGACACATGAAGTGTCGAAACCGGTAGATGCGGAAAATATATTTTATATTGACTGAAATCCAGTAATTTTTCTTTCCTTCATTACCTTTCCAGTCAAGAAGTTCTTGCAGCCATAAAATCAGAAATTCATTTGTTAATTTCATTAGAAATCAAATATATTATCACTACATTCTCCTTTAAAAGGTTTCATTATTAATTTTAATGTAATTGCTTCCTGAGAGTGACATTGGTTTAAATATGTTAAAATTGTTATTAAAGAATTATGTTTTTGCCTGACGCATAGGCAAGATGATGTATAAAATAAATTTATATTTAAATTATTCAAACTTATTTACTAAATGCTATTATCGTAGAATTGAAGATAGTATCATTATATTCAATTTTTATTAGGAAAAGTTGCTGAAAAATTATATTCAATGTATTTTTTTTTTTCAAGAAAAACTTTGAAAAGCTTGTATAAGTGATACTTCCGGTTATCCGGTTTACACTAAAAACTAATGAGCTCTTCCCACATTAGTACAGAATTGGTATACAAAATTTCAAAATTTTCTGATTGATAGTATTTGAGTAATCGTGTCCACAGGATCCACACACATATATACTCACACACACACACACAGACACACATATACACACACACACACACATACATACCCGCAGACATTATTGTAAAAATGTTAATATTGGATTCTGGGGACATCAAAACGTGCTTATTCGCTAAAATCTCTATATGTGATTTTTAGCAGGATCCTTATAACTTCCTTACCTAGGGTAGCGGCAGATAAAAATAAACTGTTGTTATTTCTTACCTAAAAGTATCCAAGTATTTACTTAATATCCAAATTGGGTATAAACTTAATATTTTAATTTCTTAATAATATTTTTGAAATTACCGACGTCTACATGTGTTGTAGGTACTGGCACACCCAGAAATGGGTAATATGCCGTGATGATATATTTATTTATTTTATTTTTGAAATAAAAGTGGAATTATTTACTGACCCAATGCAATGGTATTTATTAGTTTTCTGTTTCCAATGTTCATTTTTATTATCTAAGCATGAATGAATTTGTTGCGAAAGTAGTAAAATTATAAACAGTAATACAATCTTTAGAATAAGCAGAATAAAACCATATCAGAGTACGTTGACATAGAATACGTAATAAAATAATGTAACGTAACACATAACCGTTCCGTTTTCTCGGAACGTGTACCTAACATATTCCCCTTTGCCATTTGTGCGGATTAAGAAAGAAAATCTGGCGTGAGAGTATAAATAGACCGGGTCCGTGTATGAGGATTATTTTCCAGAAAGAATAAACACCTCATTAGCAATTTAATAAAGTTATCAGGGTTCTTAATCGCGTCGTTCTACCTCAGACACACAAGTAGTATTTGCATGTGTGAATACTGTTACCTAGCCTAACCAACAACACTATCTCGGATTTCATAAATTTCATTTCTAATTGCACGTCATTTATTTTACTTTGTTTTGATCTTTTGCACATGCCATTTATCATACAGTTAATATAGCGGTTTTTACTCGTACTAATAAATAAAATATATAAAAACGGGTAAGTCAAATGAGTATTTAAGTTTTTAAAATTTACCAATAACACAATAGCTACCGCTACTTATTTTTTATTAATTTAAATACATATCTACCTTACCTATGTACCTATACTAATCCTGCATATTATATATAGTTCCTTTGTATATACCTATTGCTTTATTCACTCTTTTCTTTCTAAAATATCACCATTATTAATTTGAAATTATTAGTTTTTTGTTACAGTTACAAAAATAAATATGTAAATGTATCATCACGGCATATTACCCATTACTGGGTGTGCCAGTATCTACAACACTTGTAGACATCGGTAATGATGACGATATATTTTACTATGTGGGCGCTTACCAGCCGTCACCTCATGGACACTCATAGCTAATGTGGAAAGTTCACCACAGGGATCACTTTTGTGCAATTAAAAGTCTGCACTGGCCGGGATCGAACCCGGATCACCAGATTGGCAACGAAACATACATTTGAAAAATGAGCTGTGTAAGAAAGGAATTATGTTCATCTTTGACACATAAGCTCTTGGACTTATAAATTAGATTATTTTATAAATTTTTATATAAAATATATAGAAAATGTATGAGTGCATATCTGTAGAAAGCTTAATAATAATTAATTTTAACGTAAATTGCGAAAAATGACATTTAAATGTATTTTTCGAAGAAAAACCATTTTGAGCTTCAAATAAAGTGCCATTTCTGGTAATTGATTTATACAAAATCTATAGGTTTCTTTCCATATTAGAATAAGGTCGATATACAATGTTTAAATTTTTTTTTCGATTGATAGTTTTAGTGTTAGAATATTAAGAGGGTCGACATACACACACACACACACACACACACATATATTTATATATATACATATATATATATATATATATATATATATATATATATATATATATATACATACACTCGGACATCATTATGAAAATGTTAAAATTGGATTATAGGGACCTTAAAACGTGGTCATTTACTAAAATCTCGAAATGCGATTTTTAGCACGATCCCTATACCTTCCTTAAAAAATGACATTTTAAAATAATTGTTAATACGAAGTTCTGAATTTTTCCTTTAACATAAGCTGTACATTACGTTTATACAAATATATACAACAATATAAGATACTTATCTCTTTTTTATCGACCGTCTCAGTACATGTATTTAAGTGAGGTATTGTGTTTGCACCAAATTTTACATTTCCAGATTCTTGTAGATAAGCACATTTTGAATTCTGTATACGACGATATAAATTTTATGTTGCTATCTTTATGTCTTTCCGTCTGTCAGTGTGTATAACTCTCTGTGGACAAATGAATCTCAAATTCTAATCACTGAAAAAACATAACTTAACCCTGTATTATCGAATTTTTGTCAATTGAATCTAATTAAAAGTGATACTTATTTTATTGATTTCGTTTTCATGGATTTCACATTTTCAAAGTAATTTTATTTATTTAATAAGCATAAAATATTAAATTTAAATTTAGTGTAACTATGGCGCTATATGGTATACATACTCTTCTGTTTTTAAAAACATACTTTTTATAATAAATAATATAAATAACAATATATTCCTTATTAATTAATTGTTCTAATAAACAAATTTAAAATGTAGCGGTACATCAAAGTAAACAATCTAATCTAAACCTATTTGAGTACAGTAAATAATTATTTGGTTTCCATTTGTTCAATTGTTTGCCCATTCACATGTTTTGCAATTTAGATTTATTAGAAAGTTAAATGCAATTAATTTAAATTTAACTCGAATCGTACTATTGTTTAAATTATTTGTTTTAATTGTTTCGCCGTATTACAATTTTATCACGAATTTTAAATGAATTCCAATGAAACTGTTGAAAATTGAATGAGTTTTAAATAATTCACTGTGTAATTCAAATTTAAAACAGTTGCAAAATAAACGCGCGCAAATGATAAATATATAATTAGAGACAATAATTTTTAATTTGTATCCAGTAACACGTAGTGTATTTATTTATTTTTTTATGTATTTGTACATATTGTTATTAATGGGTGCGTAGTTGAGTGCAAGAATCACTTATTAACTGGTTGTAATTCTGATTATCAATGTTCGAAATCGACTGACGTGAATTATTTTATACATTAATACATAAAATATTTAGAAAAAATATCAATTCAGATTTGAAAAAAATTAAATAAACTTTGACTTTTATGATAACGTAAATAAATAGATATTTAATTGCATTTCGATTAACTTCAAAATTTAATGGATTCTTTCCATTTTAGTGCAGAGTAGGAATAGAGCCAAGTTTATGCAGCAATATCACTTTATTGTCATAGTTGCAGTCTTAGTCTTAAGAATTAAAATCCGTTTTTATAATATAGCTGTTTATGCAACATCATCATGGTCATAATCATTATCATAAACATGAGAATAATCACAGAATTCGGTTAATTTGAATTTTAAGACTGTAATGCTGGGTTTATGCAGCATGTAAATTATTAAATTACATTAAGACACTAAATTAAGAAACTAAACCAAAATAACGTCGTTTATGCAGTAAATTAAAATTCAGAATTTTGTGTTTGACATTTCGTATAATCTAACTTTTATAGGTGAAATTGCGATAAGTCCAATTAGTATTTCATCGCTCTTTTCTGCAGAAACTTTGTTATCATCGTACATTTTCATAGGTTAGGTGCGAAAATCTGTCATACGTGTGCGAATGGCGCAAGCGCAAAACTAAGAAATTATAATATTAAACTAAAAGTTGAAAATAGCCAACTTCTTAATTTAGGATGAAGGAAAGAAAATTAATGGATTTCAGTCAAATATTAAATATATTTTCCGCCTCTACCGGTTTCGACACCTCATGTGTCTTCTTCAGGAGGTGAAAATTTTTAGATTGTAAAACATATGGATAAATACATAAGACAATAATAAATAACATATAATACGTACAATGGTCGTCAAAATTTAAAAAAATAAATAGATAAATACATTTAAAAACTCATGTAGTCGTCAATAAATTGAGATATACTTTTATAAACCTTGATTTAACAATTTCACCTTTTAACTGAAGTTAAGTTATGTTCTTAATTTAGTTTCATTAGTTTATATCTTCAGTTCAGTTTCATGAACGTTGTCATTGATAACAATGGTTTCTACTTGTTTAGTTTAGTTTTACAATTTAATTTTTTAATTTAGTTGCCTGCATAAACCCAGCATAACTATGACGACTTACAATCTGCGCATGCCTGAGAACCGTCAGAATATGAAAACATAACCTTTATTTTAATTGTGATGTTGCTTATTATGAACAAACTAGTAATAACTATTTTTTTGTATTATTTATATCTATATTTATTTAGTCGGCAAATATAATATAAATGATAAGAAAAAGTAATTGAGGTTTGGAGGTGACATTAATAGTCACAACAAAATTGGCTCCATGAACGGTCAATTATCTTAAGACAATACTATAACTTAAGACTATGATAATGATAGTGACTTGTTATTGCTGCATAAACCGGGTTTAACTTTTTTAAAATTTTTTGATTAGTATAATTTGAGTACACACACAATTTATATTTCGTATCGGCGCAGTGCCATTAAAGAGCTTCACAATTATAATAACATTAACTATTACATTTTATTAAGGACAGTATAATGGGGGATTACGGCTCAATCGAATTAAAGGAAAATATTAAACAAATACGAATGTATATGCTGAATAACGAATATTAATAAAAAAAATGAAATGGTATAATTGAGATATTTCGAAAATAAAGGGTTTTTTGTTATAGCGCTTCGACACTAATATGAAAATATTTTGATTGGCGACCGAGAGAACACCTATACATGCATTACAAATCGCGTGTTAGGAGGTGGGGATTACAACCAATGGAAGTTAAGAAATTCAAATTCGGAAGGAGGGGCTAACATTCCTGTACAGCAGTTTTCAAACAGTTTTTATTTTAACATAAATTTCTTGCATTAAACTTAATAATTTAAATACACCTGTAATTATAAAGTATGTAGACTTATACAGTGTTATAATATTCATTTATTTTTATGTAAATATAACTTAAAATAGCATATATTTTAAGAATATTTAGGTCCATGATGAAAACAGTTTGATATAAAAACACATAAATGTGCCGTCACGTCAATCTTTTCAAAATTCGGGAGACCATAACTCGCTTATTAATAGGAATATTTTCACCGGATTTTCATCAATAGTCTTAGTTTTCCTAATATTTTCAGATGAAATTATAAAAAAAAAAAATGGTGTAATCCCTCATTTACTGCTAGGTATATAATAAAATGTTATAATATAATGCATCCAAAGAATATATGATTTTTTCTATGAATATTTAACCCTGTTGATATTTCCCGTACCCTTTCTAACGTCATTCTCCCCTCCGTAACAATATTCTTATTCTCTGCTAAATGAAAATGTATGGCGGATGCAGATGACGTAATGAAATTTGCAACCTGTTTGTGTATATGGCATTGACAGCAAATAGATTTGCTTTCTGGAGTTTAGTTTGACCGGTGCCGTGTGTATCGTGGAATGTGTTGAACCCAATGTAAATGATGTGTAGTTAACTACATGGGAGGTCCGCATCCGACCCGGGTCGGACTGACCCAGTCGCTAAACGCGTGAGCGCTATTACCGACCGAAGACACAAGATGCGAAACCTATGGGAAACAAGAAAGGGTTCAAATATCGGATAAACTACAGATAATAATCGTGACTAGTCGAAATAAAAGCTAAATGATTGATGGAATCATATTAATCAATTAAATAAAATTCATGTGGCGATGTGACTTTCTGAGTATGTATGTATATAGGTATTCGTATGAGAATGAACACTACGCTTCAGCAGCAAAATTGGAAATAACTATTCCTCAAATCCAAGAGATAAATAAAAATCTGATGTGGCCAACACAATCCGTCAATTCTATGTATTTTGTACAAATTCTATATTAGTATATATTGTATTTATCATTTCTGGCACACACACAAAAATTTTAATTACTTCTATTATCAATATATAAATAAATATAAATAAATATATCATCACGGCATATTACCCATTTCTGAGTGTGAAACAATCTGCTTTATCGCAGATATCAGTAATGATGATGACATATTTTACCGTGCGGACGCTTACCAGGCGTCACCTCACTGACACTTATTGCTGGCGTGGAGAGTGCACCACAGGGGGTCACTTTTGTGCCATTAAAATTTCGGAAATATTTGGCGTCGGTCGGGATCGAACCCGGTTCCCCAGGTTCGCGACAAGACACTATGGCACGCGGTCACTAGACCCCAGCTATTATCAGCTATAATATCCCGAGGATATTGATAATTACGAAATAATTTTATGACAGTTACCGAAAGCGCGTTGCTTGGTAACAGCACGACGCCGAAGGCGGAGATGGTGTTACCTAAAAGCAACGTGCTTGAGGAAGTGTGATAAAATTATAAGTATATATCAATGATCGAGGGGTATTCGGTGAAAAATTTTTTTGCAGTTTTAACATTAAATTTGCCTAAAATTTGTATTTCACAGAATTTTTATGTCTAACATAGCCCAGTAGATGTCACTAGTAGCTATGAACGTGAATGTGGCTATGAATATGTTCAGTGTAAAGTGTGCAATGAGAATGAGACCTCTTTGAGTGAGACCAAAGAGAACATAAGACATACAAAAGTTCGCAAATATTATCCACATTTAGTTTTTTTTATTTAATACAGCATTTTTTGATGTGTTTTCTTCTATAATTTTGTTGATATAATCATCATTTTCATTGACAGCGTGAAAATGACATTTTTAAATTAAAACAATTACAGCCGTATGCATAAATTTGTTAGTGGCCACTAAGTAGGTTTCTAAGGTAATTTAAAATGTTACTAGGTAAAACCATATGTATTTTTGCTATTCTTAGTGGTCACTAGTTAAAACTGTTATAACATCATTTTAAATTTAACTTATGCATACTGCTATTAATCTTTAATTATATGTCAAAAACTGTTTGTTACTTAGCAACTTAGTGACATAAGTGATAATTGTCTTAGGATAATTATCAGTGTAAGTTTGTTTTGATTGGTTACTTTCGCACACGTGGTCAGCAATAAAAGGAATCAATTGGATAATTTTTTAACCAAAAAATTTTCAATATAATTTTATATTATTTAAATTCATTCAATAATTAATTTTTCTTCTACTTTTCTAAATGTTCAAGATTAATCAAATTCATTGTATTTCTGATGCGTATATGTAATATAACAATAATAATAATAATAATAATAATAATAATAATAATAATTCTTAGCTTTTCAGACCGTGTAGCCCCATGGTTTCTCTTATAATATTCTTGCATTGTATTCTGTCCTGTGCTTTTTCTTTCCAGTTTTTTTTATCCCTAACACTTGTGTCTTTTTGCACTGATATGTAATATATATATATATATATATATATATATATATATAATATTAAATGTTTAATTAATAATGAAATGAGAAATATTAAATGTAGGTACTCCCCAGAAAAAGCCTTCAGTAATGTATCAGGATTTTTAAGTGTCAATTACAAACATTTTAATTTTTCAGCTGGTTTCCATGGAATTATTTGGGCTGTGAGATTTATTACAACGGATTATTTTATGTATTTATAATTCTCTATCTCTTAATCTATAGAAGATATAATAAAAATGTTCAATGTATCGGAGAGAGAATTTTATATTCTTTATTATTTGTAATAAGATAAATTTCCAAAAAATAATATTTAGAAGATTTTTTTAAGAAATTACTACTTCCGGTTATCCAATTGTTACCAAAACTTTTTCTGGTCCTCCTATTAAAACCTGATTAAGGAATACGTAGTTAAATTGGTCTTTAGTCTTATAAAATTTGAAAAACCGTTCCTCCAACATACACACCACATAACACACACACACACACACACACACACACATATATATATATATATATATATATATATATATATATATATATATATATATATACAGGGTGTATCAAGATAATGGAACAGTGCCGTTTATTCGTGTATGTAAAAAGATACAGAAAAAAGTGATTAAGATATTTTGTAATGGATAGAGGGGGACGCATTTTAGCAAAAACTTTATTTTCGTAAATCCAGTGGTACTCAAAATATAGGGCAATATTATATTTTTTTAAATGGCATTATATACATTTTATTATCTCATTAAAAAGAGAATTTTGTTCTGAATTCAACGATATAATAATATCATACCCTTACATTGTGAAAAATTTGATAAAAATTAATTCAAAGTTAGTATTTTATTTCTACTGTATCTAAGTAATCTGAGCAAACATTCAATCAATAAACCAAAAAAATTATTTTAAAAGTTGAATTTATTGCCAAAATCGTAGCTTACTTGAATGTAATAAAACTAAAATAAATTTTATTTTGTTTTATTGATTGAATGTTTGCTCAAATTACTTAGATACAGTAGAAATGAAATACTACTTACTTACTTACTTACTTAATCCTGCACCTTTCTACCCTCACGGGTGTAAGGCGTTCCCCCGGCCTGCGGGGGGAGGGGGTTGAGTTCTGATTTGTTGGTCTTCTCCATATTTCTTTCCACTCTGCTCTATCTTGTGTTGCTGTCTTCGTTTCTTCCCAAATGAAATACTAACTTTGAATTAATTTTTATCAAATTTTTCGCAATGTAAGGGTATAATATTATTATATAGTTGAATTCAGAACAAAATTCTCTATTTAATGAGGTAACAAAATATATATAATGCCATTTAGAAATATATAATAATGCCCTATAGTTTGAGTACCACTGGATTTAAGATAATAAGGTTTATGCTAAAATGTGTCCCCCTCTATGCCTTACAAAATATCTTAATCACTTTTTTCTGTATCTTTTCACATACACGAATAAAATGCACTGTTCCATTATCTTGATACACCCTGTATATCTCCTCGCAAACACAGACACCATTGCAAAAATATTAAAATTGGATTCTAGTGACCTTAAAACGTGCTTTTTTACTAAAATCTAGGTATGCGATTTTTAGCATGAATCCAATACCTGTATTAGCGAGAGGTAAAAAAAGAAGGTAAAATTTAAATATTTTAATTTATAGACATATTGTTGTAGGTACCTACTAAATTCCTGTAAACGACATAAGACACCAGAAGATAATTCTATTCGTATCAGTAGAATTATTTTTATATTGTGTAATATTTTGTGAGAATTATGAGACATGTCGATTTCGTGCATCTTGTCTGATATTATGTTTGTTTACATTACATATCCTTTGACTTATCCGCGATGATTATCAGCGTGCAAAGAGTACGTTACAGCAAGAGGGAGAACAAGCAACTGCGTATGTAAAATAATAATATAATTATACACTCTTTTAGCATTAAATTAATTTACTTGGAGAGTGTATAATTTATGCTAAGGTAATTATTCATAAACGAAGACCCGCATACTTTCCCATGTAAAACACGCGTACAGATGTCCGCCATATCGTAAACGTCACAGTCAAATGTTATGTCCTACCTACTAGATACTTTGCTGCTAATACACTATATTTAACTCACTCATTATGTGTTATAGATTAAAAGACATGGCGTAGTTTTACTTAATTTCAATTACAAAAAATACCTAGGTACCTTTTACTGATATTATAAATTTCTGTATCATTAACTTACCTATTAAGAGCCATTTGACAAGATTGCATTAAATTTTGCATTTCAATGCACAGTTTAATGGATTATTACAATGAACAGAAAATTGCATCGTACTCAACAACATAGGTAAAGATATGTAGGTACCTACCTACCTAGTTATCAAATACCTAACGATATATTTGAAAATAAAAATCGGCATTAAAAATGCAGAATTTTCTTTGTAACCGAAAAAGAAAAAATATGTTGTGGTCAGCTCAATACCTCTCGCCATATCCGTTTTGTTACATAAGTATCGAATTTAACATTTCTTGTACACACAAATGATTCTAATTATATCTATTCTTTCATTCTATAAGATATCTTGTTCTATTCTTCCAAAATGTTTAATAACATGGTTCCAATTTATTGACGGGATTGGCGGTATTTCTAAGGATATATGTATTATTACTATTAGGTAATATATATACGTACCTTCATTTTTAACTATGTAATTAATAATTCAATTAAAAAAATCTGTTGTGGCCAACACAAGACTTCTCGCCATTTCCATTAAATAAAATAAATAAATATATCATCACGGCATATTACCCATTTCTGGGTGTGCCAGTATCTACAACACATGTAGACATCGGTAATGATGACGATATATTTTACCGTGTGGGCGCTTACCAGGCGTCACCTCACGGGTACTCATAGCTGGTGTGGAGAGTGCACCACAGGGGTTACTTTTTGTGCCATTTAAAATTGGAAATATTTGGCGTCTGTGGGGATCGAACCCGGTTCCCCCAGGTTGGCGACCAGACACTCAGGCACGCGGCCACGGGACCCCATTTCCATATTAGGCTATATAAGTATTGTATTGCACTTTGCTTTTGAACCGTCGTTTTATAACAAAATCTTACAGAACATTACCCAAATATTGGTTTTTATTATATTTAACATGTCTTCTGCACACATATAATTCTAATTATATCTATTTTTCATTGTATGAGGAAGTTTCTAAATGTCAAAGATTGTTCCAATTCATTAACCAGATTGGCGGTATTTCTGATGGATATATGCATTTTACCACAATTTTACCTATAATTTCAAATATTTGTTTAATAAAACAATAAGAAAAGTTAAATATACTTCTCTGAAAAAGCTATCAGACTGTCACTAAAACTGTTGATATTTGACAATGGCATGTGTCATTTACAAACTATGTTATAAACATTGGAATTTGTCAACTGGTTTCCTTAGTGCCTCGGCCTCTGCGATTAGTTTACTCTATAAATTATTGAGTATTTATCTCCAAATCTATACAAGATATAATAAAATTTTTAAGTGTATTAGATGGAGAATTTTATGTTCTTCAATATTTAATAAAAAAAACTCCCAAAAAATTATATTTAGAAGAATTTTCTGGGAAACTACTATTTCCGGTTGTTCAATTGTTACCAAAACCTTTTCAGCTCTTCCCAGGAATGTCAGATTGAGGAAACTGCAGTTAAATATTTTTTAAGTCTTATAGTTTTTGAGGAATCGTTTCTACAACATCCAGACATACACACATACACACATACACACATACACACATACACACATCCACACACACACAGACATCATTTAAAAAATGTTATAATCGGATTCTAGGGACCTTAAATCGTGCTTATTCAATAAAATCTGGATATGCGAATTTTAGCATGAATCCAATACCTCTCTTAGCGAGAGGTAAAAATTAAATGTACTTCCCAGAAAAACTTCAGTTAGACTGTTGATTTTTGACACTGACATTTATCTGCCATTTACAAACATTTGAATTTGCCAACTGATTTCCTTGGTGTAGTCTGGACTGTGCGAT
Organism: Ophonus ardosiacus; assembly: GCA_943142095.1. Taxonomy (NCBI): domain Eukaryota; kingdom Metazoa; phylum Arthropoda; class Insecta; order Coleoptera; family Carabidae; genus Ophonus; species Ophonus ardosiacus. The sequence goes on along the minus strand of OW964830.1, from coordinate 7,725,571 downwards.
ATATTACAAGAGATTATTCAATATATTATATTTTCTTTATCTCTAAATCTATAGAAGTTATAATAAAAAGTGTATTAGATGCAGAATTTTATAAATTTTCAAAAAATAATATTTAGATTTTTTAAGAAATTACTACTTCCGGTTGTCGAATTGTTTTCAAATCCTTTTCAGCACTTCCCATTAATGTTAGATTTAGTTATACGTAGTTAAGTAGGTCTTAAGTATACATCCAGACATACACACACACGCACACACACACGCACACACACACGCACACACACACGCACACACACACACATCCGCGCGCACCCACACACACACACAGACATCATCGCAAAAATATTATAGTCGGATTATAGGGATGTTAAAAAGTGCTTATTCACTAAAGTCGCGATATGCGATTTTTAGCATGATTCAAATATCTTAGCAAAAGGTAAAAATCATTGAAAATTAGAAAAAGTTATTTTTAAAATAACTATTTTACAATAAATGTTGTATTTATTTTTAAAAATAAACCAAAAAAAAAATTATTGTTATATTTTAGAAACGTCGTATCCCTATTATAAATTTTCAAGGCCTAATTTTAATATAAATAACCAAATCTCTTATTTGTTACTAAGGTAGTGAATTTTCGATATCGATATGAATTATGCCACTTATTTTATTATATTTAATAAAATATATTAAATACATATTATATACATATACATATATACATATAAAGACATGATAATTATATTTATTTAGGATACTAATATACCTACATACATATATAATTAAATAGAAGGATTCCGTTAACACATCGTTAATTATTATAAATAATATAACTAACATTCTAATTTTTGTTACTTTTATTGTTCAGTTGCAATATAATTAATATAAACCGTATTTATCCAGTAATGTATAACAGTAAATTTATCCCATAATACATGGCAATAATGCATTGAATGATTAATTGAATAACGAATACCATTTGGCGCCATGTAAATATAATCATAGTAATAATATTTTTAACAAGAATGTGTTTGAAATTAATTACAGTTTGTATTAAATTATTAAATTGTCTGCTATGACAATAATTATGACATTTATTAATTAAATAATATTTATTTAACAATCAAACTATTTGCTGCATCGCCAAAAGCAATGTTGTCAATAATGTAAGTGAACCTAATAATAATTAACAGTATTGTATTTATTTACCATTTCGGATTTAAAATTATTCTAAAAATAAATATTGTCTAAATTCTTTCGTCTCCAAATAAATTCAGCAATTTGTGGCCAAATCAGAATGTTTTCAAATAGTTTTAAATAACCAAATTTAGATACATCATTACCATAAATTCAGCAAAAACCATTTTGTGTATTTCATGTTCACGAATCTATTAAAACAAAGAGTTTTATTAGGAAACATAGGCATTAGTGCCAAATAAATTAGAGGAATCAAACTCGTTTACATTAATTCGATTATCTAACGACTGGTACCAACTAACGCGCACAGGGCCGCATTAGGAAACAAATAACTTAAATTTGGACAATATTTTCTTCAATGAATATTATCATACTGAGAAATCTGTTGTGGTTAGCACAATACCTCTCGCCATTTCCATTTTATGTTACGAATACTGCACTTCGCTGTCGAAATGTCGTTTTATAAGAAAAAATGTTGCTGAACTTTATCCAAATATTGTTTTTTTATTGTATTCAACATGTCTTGTGCACACAAAATTCTAATTATATCTATTTTTTTCATTGTATGAGGAAGTTCTTAAATGTCAGAGATTCTTCCAATACATTAACAAGATTGGCGATATTTCTTATGGATATATGCAATTCACATATAATTTTGAATATTTAATTAATAAAACAATAAGAAAGATTAAATGAACTTCCCAGGGAAACCGGGTTCGATCCCGATCGACGGCAAATATTTCGAATTTTAAATGGCACAAAAGTGACCCCTGTGGTGCACTCTCCACGCCAGCAATGAGTGCTCGTGAGGTGACACCTGGTAAACGCCCGCACGGTAAAATATATCGTCATCATTACCGATGTCTACATGTGTTGTAGATACTGGCACACCCAGTAATGGGTAATATGCCGTGATGATATATTTATTTATTTTATTTATTTAAATGTACTTCCCAGAAAAAGCTTTCAGAATGTTACTAAAATTGCTGATTTTTACAATGACAATTAGCTGTCATTATAAATTATGTTTAGCCTTTACGATTTATTACATCCAATTATCCTATATATTAAAGTGCCTTTATATCTCTAAGTCTGTAAAAGATATAATAAAATTTTTAAATGTTTCATATGTAGAAATTTATGTTCTTCAATATTAGTAACATAACACATTTTCAAAAAATAATATTTAAAAGAATTTTATGAAGAAACTACTACTTACGGTTGTCCAATTATTACCAAAACCTTTTCAGCTCTTCCCATGAATGTCAGAATGAGAAATACAAAGTTAAACTGGTCTAAAGTCTTATGTTTTTGAGGAATCGTCCTTCCAACATACACATACACACACACACACACACACACACACACACACACACACACACATACACACACAAATCATCGTAAAAATGTTAAAATCGGATTGTAGACATCTTAAAACGTGCTTATTCACTAAAATCTGGATATTTATAGCATGAACCCAGTACCTCTTTTAGCGAGAGGTAAAAATGAAAAATAATTATTTGTATACAGAACATATGTCATTTATTTCACATCAGTAATTCAGATTTTAATTAACGCAATTTTCATAACTCATAAGTGATTTCCAAAAATTTAAATCTTTATTTATATGGCTTTCAACAAACTGCATTATTAGGATGGCTTTCTCCTAGCTACTCTGCCATGATAGTCATATTTTCTCGTTATTCTTTTTATGGTTTCTACACATGCTTTCTTTCCTAGACATATTTTCACTTCTATAGCAAGCTTTGGAGTATTTAATTTTGGATTTTCTTTAATTTTTTAAAAATTACTGCCAGCACATAGAAAAATATAAACAATTCTTTTTTCCTAGGGATATCGCTCAATTGTAGCTGCAGTCACGTGTTTCGCTTTTATTAGAGCTCATCAGTACAGCATAGCTAGTTAATAGGTGGACATTAACTAGAGGTAGTAATAAAAAAAAAACCGACAAAGCGTAAAAGCACTAGTAAGCGGCCAAATACACCTTTGTTGCCTCGGTCAGTATTTCCACACCCTTTGTGGATAAATACAACGTCACAGTGGCGGTGATTTATAACCACCCACCAGACCCGTTACTTGGACCCCAAAGTAAATATACGAAAACAATAATATTTCTTGAGAGCAAAATTTGTAAACAATTCTTTTCTCCTAGGGATATCGGTTAATAGGGTATTCCACTCAATTTTTTTTATTATTTTAAATAAAACTTCATTCAGTTTTGAAGCAATTCATAGTATTAAAAAATCTTAATTGTTCCTAGTTTAACAGTATTTTATTTTCGAGAAATCAGTGTAACGTCACATTTCCTTTATACTTATCTTTCTCACACACACTGCTCTGAGTACGCTACGAGAGAAATATAACAATTGTATGACGTCAATTTTCCCTTTTAGCAAATGTGAAATATCTCGTCAAGTAATTATTTAAAAAATGTTTTCATTGTTTTAACTATTATTTATTGAGTCACACTAAGTTAAATTGAATTTTTTCTTATTTTTTTGTTATGGTGGAATACCCCATTGCAGCTGCAGACACGTGTTTTGCTCTTATTAGAGCTCATCAGTACAGCATAGCTAGTTAACATTAACATTAACTAGAGGTAGTAATAAAAAAAAAACCGACAGACATAGAAAAATATGTCATTCCATTTAAAAAATCAACGATGAAATCGCTTCCGACGAAACTGGAAATAGAATTCAGGATCTTTTCGCACCAAAAAGTTGTCTCTATTTTTCAATCACCCTGTATACTTTGTACTACTATAACCGAATGCTCACCCTGACTCTCTTGTACATAAGTTAATGCATTTTTTCAAAGACAAAATATTCCCTTCGTATTCAATTACAGTATACATTTCAAATTCCTATTCTCGTCGTCTGGTTTTAGAGCAATTTGTATAAATTAGGACTGTCCCTCCCTGAAAAAAATTCTTGAAGTTAAACACAGTTAAATCACTGTATACAACCATTTATTCGGAACGAAATCTCGTGAGTAAGAACCTTCGTTGGATACCAAAGTGACAAACAACATTTTTTACGCCTGTTCGATGGTTGGACCGAGGCATTTTTAACGTGTCGCCCCCCGGTGTTTAACGGCAGCTCTGGCGTTATGAAATATAAGAATTAAGCGACATTTATTCAACTTTACTGAATTTCTGTGCGCGTGCGCTGTCAGTTACTCGATAGGGACTCCAATCCCACAATGCCCATTCGAAAACTAAAGCTGCGGCTTTTATCCCGAAGAGTTATGTCACTCTTCCAGTTTTGTTAGAATGCGACAGTGTTTTGTTACCGTGTTACACGGCTATCTTGATCGTGGGATGAAATTATGAATATGTAAATGGTAAATAACTTGTAATTTGAAGTATGGTAGCTTTTTTATTAGATCGGAGAGATAACAATACAGTATTGTTATAAATGAGTACAATAACGGGAGAAAATTGTGGGACAAGATAATATACAATAATAATCAGCTTCAGAACTGTTTGTAGAACAGAGAACAGGACTTTTTTGGTGCAAGTACGTACTTGCATTTTAATAATGAAGATTGTTACTCTAATGGCCGTTTGTACCGGTTCTACTTAATTATTTAGTACACCTTAAAAATAAAAATACGTTACACCAATTTGTAAGTAGAGATGCACTCGATTTCGAGCTTTGGCCCGGCCCGGCCCGAAGCTCGCCTGGATTTCGAGTCGATCATTGAGCCGATTTTTTATCGGGCCGAATCGGGCTAATCATTTTCAAAAATCGAGGCGAGTCGGACTTTTGATTTTGGCCCGGCCCGAAAATTCGTGTATTTCGGGTCGGCCCGAAAAGTCTTATAGTTCAATCAAATGAACAGTTTCCATAATATTTTAATGAAAATGGATGAAGTTAAAAAGGATCAAAATGATTTAATAACAACAAACTTCACATATTAATAAATAAAAATGTATTATTTTACTTCAAGAATTCAAGGTTATTCATTAAAGCATAATAATTATATTGTGATGTTGCTATTATTATTGTTATTACTCGTTTACTTAAATAAAAGTGATTTTTGTTCCTACCATAATGATTTCTTGTCCTATTTTTGAGCAGAAACAAAGTTAGATAAAAAATCCTTGTGTAAATTATATTTTCTATATAAAATTTGTGAAAAAGTTTTTTAAATTTTCGAAGGGCATTGGTAAATAAATTTTTAAATACTCGTAAGTCTGTAATTTTTATAACAAACTTACACTAGAAGTGTCTCTTTTTTTTGACAACTTATGTTAACTAACGTCGAAAGTTATAAGGATGTAGAGGTTTTTTATAAATTTGTCACGAAAAAAGTTAAACATTTCGCCTCATATAAAAATCAAAATTAGGAATGTCGGATGCACCCAATTTCGGCCCGGCCCGGCCCGAAGCCCGGCCCGATTTCGAATCAATTTTCGAGCCGGGCCAGCTAATTTTTTATCTAGTCGATCTTCGAATCGGGCCGGCAATTTTTATTTTCGGGTCGATCCAAACCTCAAAACCCGGTCCGGCCCGGCCCGAATGCATCTCTATTTGTAAGGGCCCCTTAGATTGCAAACAGCTACCCTTACGTTAAACGGTAGGTCATCTGTTTCTTAAGTCTCCCTTACGCTAAGCCGTACTCATACGCATGCGTCGAAGAATTTTTACTTTTTTCAACAAAATAATATACAGCTATTGATAGTAAGATTCGATTTACAAAATGGATTTTGTATTTAACAAAATCGAAAACGACGATGATTTAGATGCATTACAATAATAGAAAATGAAATTCCTCGCAATGTATATAACTGCGGTAACTATTTTCAATATTTTTACGAAATAAGTTTTTTCTATTTTGTATATCTGCAACAAAGCTATTACAGCACCCAAAGGAGTTCGTTAATAGCTCATTCGAGTGATGTAATAGACTAGTACAATTTATTTTTATAAGGCTGGTGGCTAAGGCCTGTTCTACAATAAGTCGTTAGTCGGATGTCGGATGTCGTACGCGTTCGCACTACGCAGAAATTTGGCCGTTGTAGGCTGTCGGAGTCGGAACGCAAGTTGGTCATTTCCCATCTTTTCCGACAACGACATTGAAGGTCACGTCAACAGAAAATTGAAAATGAATGATATGACGTTGGATGTAATATTAATATATTATATACAAGAAAACAATAGTCTGTATGGCAAAATAAATAAATTATACAACGATTTAAAAAGAAAAAAAAATTATTTGGGGACAAATAATAATCATAATTTATTTCAAATTAACTACCTAACCTTAGTGTAACAGCAAGTTTAATATCAGTTGGCAAAGGTTTTCTGTAATCGTGGTTTCAGAATATCATGCAACTGATTAAATTGTTGTACAGACATTCTTGTAAATTTAAAAGTCTTCGTGATCACTTGCCTTGAAATATGAAAATAATATTCTGTGCGTCAAAATTTTGCCTAACATCAATCTCTTTTGTATCGGCCATCGTAGTTTTATTATTTGAAGCTACATTACAATTAAATTAAAATAAATTGGAAGAGATATAGTACCCATAATCCACTTAAAAGTGACATTTCGGTACGACAGCTTCCGACTATTGTAGAAAGCAATGTCGGGTGCTGCTAACGTCAAACGACTTACGACAAGCGACAACCGACAAACGACTCAGTTGAAGAACAGGCTTAAGAATTTTAAAAATATCAAATGTCAAATTTCGTTAAATAAACGAACACAAATGATTGTTAAGCATCTTATTTTTATAAAATTTTGAATTTAAAATTAAGAAGAGGAAGAAGAAGAAGAAGAGAAGACATAAAGTAGTAAATTAGCATGAAATAGAAAATATCGTACGTGTTACAAAAATAAGGTTAGAGTTGTCAAATTAATACCGCCAACCGACAAAATTCCCTAAATTTTGACATTACTATTTTTCATTTAAAAAGGCATAAGAAATGCAAAATAGAAAAAATGGTATAAAGAACTCATGTCATAATTGTCGATTATTTTGTTCCTTCTCTCAAAATAAAATGGCGATTATGACATTCGTTCTTTAATATATTATTTTTAAACGTTTTCGTTTGACACAAAATAGTTTATTAGATTTACTAGCAAGTATTGAACATGAGCTGGAATTTCCATACAATTTGTATGAATTTCAATATTTTTCTTTTAAAAAATAGTTTTTAAATAATCTCATCGTGTCTCGAATTAATGAAATATTGGTGACTTTAACTGGGAATGATTTACACATGATTGCTGATTTTAGCGCCATGTACATTTTTAAAACAAGCAGAATTGTTGTACGTCTGCAATGACTAGCTATAGCCAGAATATACAACCGGTATATTAAAATGCCGATAACAAGGCAAGAAATACTTAAATCTCAAACTGAATTTTATGCCTTGGCAGCATTTCCTAGAATTATCAGTACGATACAATAGAATATACACATGTTAAAATACAGTTACCAGCTAAGTTTATCTACAAAAATAAATTGGCTATTGTTATAGGAAATAATTTAACTTTTCGTTGAATATTCAAGCAGTTTATCTTGCAAAATTACAAATACCACTAAATGTTATTGCATTCTGATTTGTTCTGTAATAAAAATGAAAAAACTTTGCAAACAATTCATATTCCATCCATACTTATGTCTAAAATAATAGAATAATAGAATAGTAGAATAATATACCTGATAAGAAAATGAAAAGTTACTAGAACTAGGCGTTGTCGGCTATCGGCTGTCGGAGTCGGAACGCAAGTTGGTCATTTCCCATCTTTTCCGAAAACGACATTGAAGGTCACGTCAACAGAAAATTGAAAACGAATGATATGACGTTGGATGTAATAATAATATATTATGTACAAGAAAACAGTAGTCTGTATAACAAAATAAATAAATTATACAAAGATTTAAAAAGAAAAAAAATATTTGGGGAAAAATAATAATCATAACTTGTTTCAAATTAACTACCTAACCTTAGTGTGAGAGCAAGTTTAATACCAGTTGGCAAAGGTTTTCTGTAATCGTGGTTTCAGAATATCATGCAACTGATCAAATTGTTGTACAGACATTCTCGTAAATTTAAAAAAGTCTTCGTGATCACTTGACTTGAAATATGAAAATAATTTTCTGTGCTCACCAAAATTATGCCTAACATCAACGGTAATATTACAAGTAAATTAAAATAAATTGGAAGAGATATAGTATCCATAACCTCACTTAAAAGTGATAGTTCGCTACGACAGCTTCCGACTATTGTAGAAAGCAATGTCGGTTGCTGCTAACGTCAAACGACTTACGACAAGCGACAACCGACAAACGACTCAGTTGTAGAACAAGCCTTAATTAAGCGACGACCATATTTTATCTGTACAACCTATTTAAGCAAATGACTAACTAAAGGGCGCTTAACTAAGGGGAACATTTAAATGATACCGGGCACACAAGCATAAATTTGTAAAATTGTATGGAATCAAATCCTATTTATACAATAATAGTAAATTCCATGTTATGCGCAAAAAATACCATTTTACAGATTACGTAAATATTTTTGAAGCTTCTAAATCCAATGAAATAACTTTTCGATCGTGGTACGTTGAACTTTATCTGCCGACGACAATGTTCGATTCAAAAATAAAATAATTGCCAAATGTGCCTTACAGGAATACAAATGAAAACAAAATACCTATATCTAGAATCTTTGCGTTTTACTGACTCAAAACACTAAAAACGTTTACTATTTTTTAAAAAATTACGGAACCAGTCCGAAAAGTAGAACTTTCAAAACGACTCCGGTAAAGTGTTACTTTCTCATTAAAAATTGTATATTATCCAAGATAAAAAAAAGGATACAGTCGAATCCGAAGTCAAGTTGTTGCTGTTACTTATTTAATGGAGCACATTTTTTATAAGTAAAATGAAAGTGATACTAAATACTAAGTAATTACACAAGTAACACTAAGCTAATTAATAGCTAACTTTTATAACTAAACTAGAACATTACAGATTTATATCCTTTTTAGCACACTTTACATACCTATTAACACTTTAATTTCTCTGTTTATTTGCACATTTAATTTACATCATTGTAAATTAAATGTTCAAGAGCCTTGTTTAGAATTTTTATTTCTCCTAGAATTCTGTAAAATATTGAAAATAGTCAATTGCAGAGGTGTTTAATTCGCGGTCCGGCATCAATTATCATTATTTCAAAATATTTTTTCGAAAAACGTCTTTATTAATTTGAGTACAAAAGCGATACTTTTAGCAAAAAGTATTTTCATTTTTTCGCAATCGCCCAGAAAATGAGCTCTTTTTGATCATTATTTAGACCGGAAAGTCCTTCTTTGCTGAGCTAGCTCGGAAAGTTGTTTATAAGTGATCGGAAAGTACTTTACCGATCCCGGGACAGGTAAAGCTAAATGTTTCCATGGAGATCAGTTGTTTATTTATGTCTTATTTGCTCGCAGTAAAAAATAAAATAATACTTTTTTATTCTTTTTTCAGGATCGCAAAAAAAATATTGTACCCAACATGACCTGAAAGTGTCTATACCGGGCTCACAAGCTTGCTCACCCAGTAAAGTATCACTTTCAGGTCTTGTTACGTAAATTACTATTTTGAAGTGAAAACTTCTTTAGATGCACCTTGCAAACTTTTTTCTGAGCAGTGAACAAGGCTTATCCGGCACGCGCTGGTCATTCGGGTAAACTCGGAGAAAGCCAAAAGTCACGTATCACGGTATTCGATTCGGATCATAGCCTACGTTATGTTATTAATAGAAGACCGGGAAACATCACAATATCTGTAAAAAGAAACTCTAGTACCAAACTCCCCGTTTTGGTGTGACTGCTGTCATTACTGACATTTGTGTTCAAAGCAAATTGGCACACTTAGGAATGGGTTATATGCCGTCATCTAATTTAGTTATTTATATATAAGTAAATAAAATATTATTTACATTTGTATTTGTTGTAGATTTTATTTGCTTATAATTTTGAAAACCCGTAACGTGGTTAGGTACAGCTGCTAAATTGATTTTTTTTAAATTTCGAAATGACATTTAAAAGACAACGGGAATAAATCGCGCACTCTCATCACCGGTTTTAAAACTAGAATTTTTGGGTTTTTTGCCACATTTTAAAATAAAATGTGAGTTGTTTGTCAGCCTTCTCGCAAAAAAATTAATATTCTTTCTAGAAAATTTTGTGAGAATTTCGTTAGAATGCTCACAAGATTTTGAGATTTTATAAAAAATATAGTAAGCCCAACACACTTAAATATTTAAGATTATAAAGCTTTTGAGAGCAGTTAAGAGATGGCATTGCTGTTCGATCCAAATGTCAACCATTTAAGTTTTCACTTCGGACGTGTTCCTCTTAAGCACACAATTTATTTTCTTTTTTCATTTTATTCTTCTATTAATCTGATAAATGAGTAAGTAATGTAGCTCCGTTCTATTTTACTATTGCGTTATTGTACAGTACACAAAGCATAAAGTACTGTCAACTCATGTCTAAAAATAGCTAATATAGATTATGCCTCTCGGTATGTAAAGCGATATTTATAGGTACATGGTACTCAGTAATGTAGGAAGGAGAGTGTTGTTATTATAGCACTTGTTTTATGGAAATTTCTACGGTTTACATAAAAATATTAAATTTTAATAATACGACAACTGGTTGTCTTGCTGTACCTGGAGATTTACATCTACATATTTTTGAATAACTTATAACACACTTCGAAGCCAAGGAAAAAAAAAATTAAATATATACCCACTGGAGCATCAAAGTACGTCATTTAACTTTTATTAAAACGGGAGAGTTTTCAAAACTCAAACTTTATAATTTCTTTCCAAAGTAAACATATAATTTATTTTTAAATATGTATTCACATAATTTCGATAAAAAGTTGGTATATAGGTAGTTTATTCAACACCGACTCATAATGTACTTGTTACTATGGTTATTTGAAATTACTAATATGTACAATATTACTCACTCCAAGAGATATTTTAAGTCACGGTCACGGAGGAATTATTACAGACTTTTATGTTATTTTTAATATAAATATAAAGCAACTTTACAAAATTATTATACTGAAATAATTTAACATTGTGAAACTTATTTATTTTAATTTATGTTAAAAGATACAAATATCTAGGCAGTATCATATCAAAAGAAGGAACGTCAAAAAAAGACTACAAAACAGAGTACAACAAGGTCGAAAAAGTATTAGAGTTCTTAACTCGGTATTATTGTCAAATCGGATAAAATTGAAAACAAAAATGACAATTATTAAAATATCTTTCAGAACTCATATTATTAATTGGAAAAATACTACCTTTTTTAGTTTATGTTCTGTATTTATTAATTTAAACCCAACGTTTCGGCACCATAAACTGTTTATAAAGAGTATGGCTGCGGTATTTCGCTACCGATAAAGCGTCTCTGAGTTATACAGATCACTTCTCTGCCAGTTTTTGGGACGGTTTTTCCTCTGGCAAAAGGAGATTCTTTCCTGAGAAGATGCATGTTCGCCGTCCATGTTATTGCCGGGCATGCATATATTGTCTAGAAAATTGTATACATAAAAAAGGTAACATTTATGAATATTTCTTGTTACCTTGGTTACTTGTTAGTTTTGTTAATTAAAAAATTAATGTCAATGTATCCCCTGAAGAAGGCACCAGTTTATGGTGCCGAAACGTTGGGTTTAAATGAATAAATACAGAACATAAACTAAAAAAAGGTAGTATTTTTCCAATTACAAATGACAATCTACACAGCGATTGTAGAGCCAGATCTGTAAATCTGTGACAAACTGACAAAAAAACATCTATTTTTTTGTTAATATATAATTATATAAAAGAGACAGCTTTTGTTGCGATTTTGTTTGTTATTTAATTTACAGATATTTAAGACAGTAAAGCCTCATTTCCACCGAATGTTTTAATGCTTAATGCGTAAAGGTTAGTGCATTATGCATTATGCATTATTAGAATTTACTAGGATGCCATTTCCAACTACTTTATTTAGTGACTAATTCAACAAGAAATGTCGCACTATTTACCTTTTTTACTTGTTGTTGCATACCGAAAAATTAAAAATTTGATATTTATAAAATAGAATAGACTGTCAGTTGATAGTTCAGGTTAGAAGTTTGCAATCTTTTGTTTTTACGCATTGCTCTTAGTCATTAAGCAAAGCTGGAAATGGTAGTAAACGTTGCCATATGATAAACATTTTTACGCATTGCGCTTAGTTATTAATTATAGCTCTTACACATTAGGACAATCGCTGGAAATGAAGCTTATACTTATCTTTACACAATAACTGCTGTCATTTACGGCTGATGAAACAAAAACGAGTTAGCTAGCTTCGTAATTAATTAATCACAGCAAATTTTTTTCTATAACAAAAACATAACAACTATTCAATAGCTACTTTGTAATTTAAAATAGTACTTAGAGCAATTGTCTTATCAATGATTTAAGAAGATTTAAAAAGAAAATGTTGGATAAAATATTTTATTACACTTGTGTGGAATACATTTTAATATTAGTCACTAAAAATATTAGCTTAACTTTTGCTTTCGTGACTAATGTTATATTTACACTTGTAAAATAAATAACTATTTATTACAATCATTATAGTAATAGGGCGATCCCTAACCTTTTACAGATTAGAAAATACATCATTCCAAACTGCAGTGACAATCTCATCAAACATTTGAATTTAATTCAATTTAACCGTTTAGGAATAATGATCCTACCTACATGCAAATTTTGATTGTAAATCATTTTGGTCATGATGATCATCTCGAAGTGTCGTTGTATGCTGGTGAAGAATAAAGAACAATTTCCCTGTCTTGTTGGGCGTAATAAATAAAGAGGAATTGTCTCCGGAGTAAAGAAACTCGACATGGTCGACAACGCTTAAGAAAATGAACCGAAAAAGGAAACCAAAACACAATATATTCAAACAGCAACATAAATTCGAATCCAATTTAAAGTGACGTTTCCTTATTTTCTCGTGCGGTGCGCTGCCGTCAATCACTCGATCGGCGTTTGTTTCGGAAAGGAATGCGCTGATAGGGTACATGTCTGTCACTTTTCACACCCTTCACGTCAAATAAAAAGACGAGGACTGGGTAGCGTAGTGCCGAGATGGACTGTCAGTGAGCAATGCCAGAGCCGCGGACAAGACCCGGGCTTCTTACTCGGTGGAATGTGAGAGGATACGAGTAATACCCGAGCAGAATTGAATTTCGCCAGGAATTCACACTAAACTACAACTGTTTAAAAACGAAATCCCTACACATTCCTACTTTTAGAACACCGTACAGTGTACAATGTTTCAAATGGGCAATTCTCTTCAAGAACTTCTTATTGTTTTAGTACTGTTTTGTAGTTTTGAAGTGCACTTAGTAATTAAATTTTGCTCAAAGAATTTAAACCAATTATTCTATACATAAAGTCTGTACATGTCTGATTCACAGTTCTATTTAATTCATAGTGCTAGTACGAGAATCCGCTAAATGGAGGTACTCAAACCTTTTTTTTTTAAATTATTTTTTGAAATTTTCACTTAATTTGTATTACAAATCTAAAATTTTGAGTTTTTTACCTTTCGTCAGCTCTAGGTAATAAAGGTACTTGTTGTCTTTGGTCAAAGAAAAAAAGTTTTTACAAAAGAAGCACGTTTTGGGGACCATATAATACGATTTAACTATTTTTATGATGATATCTGTATGTGGGTGTGTGTATGGGTCTCTCTCTCTCTCTCTCTCTCTCTCTCTGTGTGTGTGTGTGTGTGTGTGTGTGTGTGTGTGTTACAATTTCTTCGTATTTCCCTTCTTCACATGCTTAAGAGCTGATTATATTTTGATTATATTTGGTCAACCGGAAATACCTCATTTACAACTCGACAATTTTTCTTGAAAAATATTAAAGATTATTTTATTTTCTATATGTTTTGACTGCATTTTGTACTTTATATTTAATGCATATAGAGTTAAAGAATATTAAAAAAAAAGAAAAATTCACAAATCAGCCAGTTATGCCGTAACCATGGAAACACCTACTATATTAAGATAATTCTGATTAACAGATGTAAGTGTTAAGTGCAATTTACGTGGTAGGTTCGTGAAATAATTTTATTGAAAATATATAATCTTTTGCAAGAACTTTCTGTACGGAATTTGTACAGAATACATAGAATTGATGGAAGGTAATGTTCTGGTCACTTCCAATCTTTTAAATTTAATATGTGTGAGAAATGAATTTTTAAATATTACTTGAAAGTTTAAATTTTACCAGATGTGACGTAGGAGGAGCTGATGACATTTAGAAATATTATGAAATACATATCTTAGCAACATAAAACGTAATAAAACTAACACAAACAAGACAGTTGACAATGTGTCAATGGCGAATGTGTTTATTGTTAATGGTGTAGTTGTACTTATAAAGTATATTAGAAAAGTCATAATTAGCTACTCGTACGTCACAGACCATGGAAGTCTATTAGCGCCAAAATAAGTTGAAAAATATTTATTTTTTTATTTTTTTAATATTATTCTGATATTTTTTGGCATAATCCGCAATATTTAATATTTTTTACTGTAAATTTTACTCTATTAGAATACCCTATTTTAGAGAATATGAAAATCAAATAGACAAAATTTTCAATATTATTTTAAACAGTTACGTACTTATCTGTCATTTGAAATTAAGTAGCGGAAATTAAGCTACTTAAATTTATTTAATGAATAAGCGTGTTCTTTGGCTAAAATTTAGTCTCTTCAGTACCAAAATGAATAAGGTGTCCTCATACATCTGTTACCTAAGAAAACATTGATGTTAATAATATAATGAAAGAAGAAAATTGAACCACTTAAGCACTAATAGAGCATCAAATGATGTTTGGATGCTCAGTTATTTTAATAAAATCATACACGTTTATTAGAATAAAAAAAATTGACAGCCATTTTGTGACACATTAGTTTTCCGATTTCCAAAAAGGGGAACATTTAAGAATTCATTAAGAAACTTAAATAGTGGCGGGCACCAATTTTTCACAAAAATTGTAATATGTGACGAAGCTTATATTACTTTCCGACGTAGTTACACGCCTAGAGAATCGTATAATGGATTTTTAAAGTTGAGGAAACACCAACCAAGAAGCAGCGAATAACGCAAAAATTTCTAGAAATTTCGTTTCATTTCATTCAAACCACATATTGCGATCAAATGATCAATATTTTTAGTTTTCTTTTGCTTACTCAAAAACCAGTGTATGATTTCCTCTGGAATAACTAGGGCATCGAACCTGCCAAAAACTGTATTCGGTTCTGGTTCAAGTTAATTTGTTTTTTTGAAAGATGGGTTCGTTTACAGTTCTGGTTCAAGTATTAATAAAATTTGCGGTTTTGTTCTGGGTTAAGATATTGGGTTCAGGTTCGGTTCGGTCTAATAAAATTGAATTAGTGTTTTTTTAATAATAATCTTTATATAGAAATAATTTATAATGCGAGGCAGAATTTTTAATGCAACGTCGTCGATGATTGGCTATATTTCGATTAAGATTTCATTTCGAACTGAAAATGAACCTAACCCGGAGTTGAACCCTAAACCTGAATTTGAATATCCGGTTCGGTTCCGATTCGGGTTCAAATGAAAAAAAAATTGAGGTTTGGTTTTGGGATTGAGTTCGCTAATATAATATGATTTGGTTCCGGTTTTGGTTTGGTTCAGGTTCGGGTTCGATGCCCTAGAACTTTAGTACGACATTTCCAAAAATTACAATTTCTATAAACAGCTACTATGTTATGATAATTCTGATTGAGATGCTAGTGTCTAGTACATTTTTTAAGTTTTTATAAGATCTGATGATACCAATGTTTTAGAGAAACTAGTTATCGAATATAAAAAATATTTGTGAAACTAAAACCTTGTATTTTAATACTTAAAACCAGTATGTAGATTCTAATCATGATACCTCAAACTTCATGTCCGAATTTGAGTTGAATTTCCAATAGACAGTATGATCAGTATTCTTGTACGAATAAATATATGTATTTGATAAAAATCTCATTATGAAACAATGTATTATTTGGTATAGAATTAAAAATTTACCCTTTAATATATGGGTGTCATTAAATATTAACTTTCTATATTATCTTTGTGCTCGTAGCATAATATTAAAGGTAACAGAAATGGTAATACAGTTTAGGATAAAAATCGCAATGATTTGAAATTCATAAAATAAAATAGATGTGCGCCGTGTACAATAATGTGGTCTTGGTGTCGATTTCCATCGGCGCACCCTAGACGATCGCCATTTATCTCCCATCAGGACAAATTACATACGAAATACAAGTCATATATCATCGAACTCTATAAAGACATGTACGCTCATTGTATGGAAATTAAAAGCGACCGATTAATTACACTCAGATATATCGCTGGCACCACTATCATTTTCAATCGTAACAAATCAATATAGAATGGAGTAGAGCGGCTGATTAACTAGAACTAGACTTCGACTTCAGACTTCAATTAGAAACATCTAAAATAGTCTAGCATAAATCAAACGCTATCAATACTAATCGCAGAGATTCAATCCACTACCCACTCTATAAATCAAATCTAATCGAAATACACATTTTTTGTAAATATTTCACATAAAAATGTTAGACAACATTCGTAGTAATAAAATTATAAAAATAGGTAGCTAATAGCATAGTTTAATTATTTAAAGAAATTTGATCAAGGTCATCTCTATTATAAATAAATTATCAAATTGATATTATCTTGTTTCTCACGTATTTGGTTTTACTTTTGATAATAAACGTACCAATTGACTTATTTTTGAATGTTTTCTCTGTAATATACAAGGTGGTTGATTTTTCATTGTCCAGCTTATATCTTCTAAAATATTAAAGACACAAGAAAAAGTTATATAGAAAAGTTATTTGATACAACCTGGTCTATAATTTAGCATAAACAATTTTTTTCCAAGGCCTACCAATTTTCCAGAAAAATATTTAACTTTGATTTTTTAAATAAAACATCCTGTATATTTTTACGGAATAAAATTCTAAATAAATTTATATTTACAATGATGTGTAACAAGTACGAGTTTACCTTTAAATTATGTCTAATAAAGCAAATAGAAATACGATAAAAGTAGGCTGTGATATTCTATTGTTTATACTAGTAACATCTGTCATAAATAAAAGTATTAATAATTTTGTAAATCATCGATGTTAGTAATTCTATTACTTGCTTTATTAGACATAATTTTATTCAAAGGAAAACCCCAACGTAGCCAATGTTCATGTGTGACAGAAGTTACAGGTATAAACAATAGAATATCATAGCCTACTTTTATCATAGTTCTATTTGCTTTATAGGACATAATTTAAAGGTAAATCCTTACTTGTTACACACCATTGTAAAGAGAAATTTATTAAGAATCTTATTCTGTCAAAATATACAGAGTGTTCCATTTAAAAAATTAAAGTTAAACATTTTTCCAAAAAATTGGTAGGCCTTGGAAAAAAATGTTTATGTTAAATTATAGATCAAGTTGTATTAAACAACTTTTGTATATAACTTTTTTTTGTATCTTTAATATTTCAGAAGGTATAAGCTGGACAATGAAAAATCAACCATCCTGTATACAGGGTATTAATTAAAAAGCGGGCCATAGGCGTTAAACATGGGAAATCAGTTTTTCCTTGCACAAAACTTCCCATTTAATTTAAGACAAAAATGTTTCACATAAGTGTTTTAGGACCAATTTTATTAACGTCCAATTAAATTCAGTTCCAAAATAAATTTAATAAAATGAACAAATTCGAATCAATTTCTATTTTCTTTTGAAATTTAAATTATTGCTGTCAAAAATTTGCGATGCATTTGTTCGTTTAATTAAATTTACTATGGAACTAAATTTAACTGAAGGTTTATAACACTGGTCATTAAAGAAATAAATTCTACACCTAAATCACTAATCATATTTTATTCTTCATGTTGTCAGTGTCACCTGTAAAATCCAATTTGAAATTTTATAAATATTGTTGATTTGTAGTGAAAGCCATCAAATTTAAAATAAAAATTCCAGATAATTCTACATCTAAGTCCCTAAGAATATTTGATTTCTCATGTTATACGCCTATGGCCGCTTTTTAATTAACACTCTGGGTGGAGCTAAAATCTTGACTTATATATTGTGTAGATGACCTAAATCAGACTGCAATTTTGCGAAGTTCAGAAAGACCCCTCTGCACGACTTACTATTTTTCTAAGACCCTTATCCTAATTTTGAAATGAATTAGTCCTATTGACTGAAGGTGTATTTGAAAACAAAATAACGCTTACAAAAAGATAAAGGCGATCAAGTTTGTACTTTTGTAGAGCTGTAATTGACATTTTGAAATTATACGACTACAAAAGACTGAAGTATTTATTTAAATAACAACAAAAAAGAAAACTTTTCTTCACAATATATTGTACGATCGTTCTTTTAATGTTTTTTTAATATGTTAAAATAAATTTCAATCTTATTAATTTTCTTATTGTGTCGATCGCTCAAAAAACGTAAAACATTAACACTTACTGCTCTTAATAATTAAATAACTGTTAATTGTTTTAAATCATGTTGAGGGAAATAGTCATTTTTATTGCATTTAGAATTATGAAAATGGCAATGACATTTTGGAGAGTGACATTTTGCTAAAAGGAAAAAACTTCCATGAAGTAAACAATTATTCACTTCCCAACAGTTTTGAAGGTTAGTAAAACATACTAAACGATGGCAAATAAAAATTTATACCGTATAAAACATTGATTTGACACCAATATTAATAGCCTTAAAAATTCTTGTTATTTTGTTTGCCTTTTTATGACAAAAAGTAAGAATTAATGGTAGGTTTCGAAAATGGTAACGTTTATATTCTTATTTAATGTCATTAATTATTATAATTTTGGAAATTTGAATGGTTGCCTGTTGCCTGTAATTACATTCTAATTTTCATTTAGAACGCGAACGCTTATTTATAACTTCATCTTTAAAGCTTTAGTCTTTTGGCTCGCCTTTCATGTGTGAATATAATTAAAAGCATGAAAAATGTTAGTAAGATTTTATGTTAAAACTTAGTAGATTTTAGCTTTAAGCATAAATATTTTAATGACTTCTTTGAAAGTTACACACAAGTCTCATTATCATACATTAGCTAATAGTTATGTTTGCTTTACAAAAACTATAACAAAGTTTAACTAATTTTACTTCAGACTGATTTACACTTTAAATGGATAACCGCTCTATTAAAGTTTTATCTTTCCTAGAAACTTTAACTCAAATAACATACATTACACTAGGAATGGCGATAGTGGAACTGGACGAGCGACTGGTTAAGCCGCAGGATTTGGATCAAAATCAGAAGAAAAGTAGGATTACATTCCTTGGCATTAAAATCTTTTCTGTAACTTATATACTAACATTTTGTAAGACTTTATTAGTATGAGTATCTAAATACTAAAGAATAATTACGAGTATTTTTTAACTACAATTTTTTTGTAGCAACTTTACTAATCACACGAAATAACAAAATATTCATTTTGATTTTGAAATAACTGTTTGGTAAGTAAATAATGTAATCCATAATGGGCCTCATTAGCTTTTGCTGCACATAATAAAAACCACAAGTACTTATAATGATTTTACTTGCATTTAAAATTATATATAATAAAAGTTATAGTATTAGTGAAAGAGATATTTTTTGTATCTAACGTTTTAAGAAAACTCTTTGAGAAATAATTTATAATAAGTTACATTAATAGAATGTGTTCAGAAAAAAAAACCTGGTTCGCAGTAGGCTATGAACACAGAAACGTATGTCGGATTATTATTCAATTCAAAAGTCAAGTTGTCAAAATTGATCGTTTATAAATAGATTTTTGGGTTTTATTAATAAATTGTTTCCACAAGTTGGAACTGCACAGTTCTTCTTCACCATGTTTTATCATTTTTATCATTATAAATATACAATTATTGCACTTTTATGTATTAATTATATATCAAGCACACAAACCTGCAATTAAAAATAATATTTCTTTAATGAAATAAATAAATCTTTATGAAACAAAAAAGACTGAATAGAGTACACTTTTCCTCTGACAGCTTTATAAATATTTGGTTAGTTTACTCTGATCTTACGTTTAATTTCTTTTGTGTAAATTATGAATGAAAAGTATTATATTTTGGGATGTTCTATGTTGCAATATGGATAATAAGTGTCATAAATTCTATTTTTATAAAAATATTAGCAACATTTTTTTTGGCATTGCCCCACCGTCGGCAGGCAAATGTTTCCAATTTATAAATATGAATTATTTTTAATATACGTATATTTAATTTATTGTTTTTAATGTAATTATTTATTCCCAAATGATATTCTACTTATGAATAAGGGTGTTGAATTAAAAAATTGTTATAAGTAATATCTAAGATTTACTTTAAATGATTCATTATTTTTGTATAAATATTGTGCATAATTAAGATTATGTGATAGAGAACAACATTATTTTAAATTATAAATATAATGGAAAATTTTAAAGTATCATATTTTATTTTAAAATAAACAAGTTATATACATCAGTTGCACGATATAGCCGATGCATATGGTAAACAATTTAATATTGAACAAGAAAATAAAGTAATTATCGGTGATATTTATGGGTTAAATTATTAAGCACCGATATCATGCTAAACAAGCTATCCTTGTACTGTTTGTATGAAACAATAGCATGTCATAGTTTGCCTTCCACCCCCTATGTGGCAGGCTGATTGAGTTGTTAGTATATTGTTTATAATAATCACCCTGGAACCCAGTAATTATCTGTATAGCGTGCGTCGGATCGGGTGCCGTATCGTGCCCGTACTTCACGCCAATCTACTTTCAAACATATTGGCGCGAAATCCACTCCAGTGTGATAAAAATAAAAAACCTCCGACTCGTATAGAGACGTTGGCTGATGTTGCGTGCAAGAAAGGCTTAAGATAAAATGGAGATTTTTAATCTATGCTCTAATGATTGAGGGGAATGCGCAACCAAAGGCCTATGAACACAAATTAAAACAAGAAAGAAAAGGTGTAATGTAATACACATGTTAGTACACGAACTAATGCAATTCAAAATGGTGGAAAAAAAGATTGGCAGGTTTGACACATGTTTGCTAAGTATTTGACAGTGATGTTTTGATGTTGAAGTTGAAGCTATGGGCTATCCAGCCAATCAGGCGGATTACTTCATCGTTTAGGGATTTTTGAAATTTTCTATACATTTTAGTAGTATATTATACACCAAGGTTGAGAAGATAATCATTATTGACCCAGCGCCTATTGTAACCTGAGGGCGAAACCCGAGGGATATAAGGCGCCTGGTCAATAATGATCTTCTCAACCGTGGTTTATATACTATTTTTTTCACTACTAACACATAAATTCTCTTTGATTTTTTTTTTTTATTGATAATAATAATTTTACATGAATAATAACGTTACTTATTTGTTAATATTCACAAAAATAAAGTAGGCTGCATTTGTTTTTATCTGACGTTTGGTCATTTCGCT
Organism: Ophonus ardosiacus; assembly: GCA_943142095.1. NCBI lineage: Eukaryota > Metazoa > Arthropoda > Insecta > Coleoptera > Carabidae > Ophonus > Ophonus ardosiacus. The sequence continues at coordinate 7,703,735 of OW964830.1, read as the reverse complement.
AGTTTGATAACCTTACTTATGGGCCTTGATTTGTATTTTATTTAATTATTTAATAAAAACACGTTGTGCTGTTACAGTCAACAGCCTTATTAGTTTATTATTATTTTTAAATAAATCTATTGAAATGTATTTACCTACAAATACAAAAAAATAGTGATTTGTTCAATCCTACATCTACAAATATTTCACATTTTCACCAAAACAGCACAGTGGCCAGGCGAGGCGACAGCGTAGGTCAATTTAAAATTATAGTGGCAAATTTAAATTATATACTTAACACCTTTCTTGAGTTTAATAAATTAAATAATATTTGGATTTGGAGGCTTGAGTTTGATTAAAAAGTGACAGTTTGCATTATAGACCAAGGTTGAGTGTCTGGTCGCGAACCGGGGGGAACCGGGTTCGATCCCGACCGGCGCCAAACATTTTCCAATTTTAAATGGCACAAAATTGACCCCTGTGGTGCACCCTCCACACCAGCTATGAGTGCCCGTGAGGTGATGCCTAGTAAGCGCATACACGGTAAAATATATCGTCATCATTACCGATGTCTACATATGTGTAGTTAATGGCACACCTAGAAATGGGTAATACGTCGTGATGATATTTTATTTATTTACCAAGGTTAATAATAATTTATTATTGAAAAATTGAAAATTGAAAAAAATTTTTCATTACTAGCCTAGGAACCCACTATTATTTACCTTTATTTGACATGAGAAATTGTTTTTCACTACCGCTTGCTTGTAACCATGGTAACCTAGGTCAATAATAAATTATTATTAACCTAGGTCTATACTGCAAACTGTCACTTTTTAATCAAACTCAAGCCTCCAAATCCAAATAATATTTAACTCACTAAACTCAAGAAAGGTGTTAAGTATATAATTTAAGTTTGCCGCTTAATTTTAAATTGACCTACGCTGTCACCTCGTTTCGCCACTGTGCTGTTTTGGTGAAAATATGAAACATGTGTAGATGTAGCAATGTAGCAATTTCTTTTTTATCATCGCTGTGATAGACATGTAACTAGAGAGATTCTGGATGCTGATTGGCAGAAAACATATCACGTGAGTAATGAATTATATTCTCACTTTTAATCTGTAGAATCACTGGTTAAAATAATGCCCATCCTTTTTATTACAACACTGTATTTTTCGTATAAAACATTTCTCTCAGGGATTAATACAAATTCAGTATCTAAGTGAACTAATTTCGAAATAGAGGTTATATTTTTCCTCGTTGTTCTAAATCAGAAGTAAAAACGTTTACTGGAAAAAGCCCTCCGCCAAACGAATACAAAGCATTTGCAGTGTATTACTATTTATTTCAATTATACCATCGCAGTTTGTTTTACTTAAATTTGTTTCTCTGTCCTAGCTACCCCGTGTAATGAAGATGTATCAATGCGCGCATCTCATTCGGGACTAGTTCATTATATTTTTCTCTAACGGAATTAAAACTTAAGGACGAGATAAAAAAAATTATACCCGCTTGTTGTTCTGTTTAAGCGAATTATACAGGGGTGATTTAGTGCCCCCCAGATCTGTGTTTCTTTGCTTGTTTGCAACCAAATGAAAATTGGGATTTATTTTTCTCGCGGAGTAATTTGTCAAGGAACGTGTCTGCTTTTATTACGCCACAAATGAAAATAGGATTATGTTCTCCGCTGTTTTGATAATCTTCAGTTGAAAATTTAAGTAATGCTCAATTTTATGTGATGTGTCAAGAGTTATCTGTATTGGTTAGAATTGCACTTAAACTTCTTGAAGACGAAGTATATGTATAATGGACTGATGAAAAGAACACACGTAATAATCTTCATTAGTACATGAATGTAATATATCATGAAAATGATTAAATTATACATCTCTATGTTGTATTTATACGTTTGCATTATATTGGCTATTGGGGTCCACGTAATAAGAAAATGTAATTACGCTTTTCTTTTGTATGGACTCCCAGAAGAAAACATGATTATTTTAATTATCATTATGACAAGGTTTGAATTATAAATTTGAAAAATATATGTAATTCTAATTATATCTATTTTTCATTGTATGAGGAAGTTTCTAAATGTCACAGATTCTTCCAATTCTTTAACCAGATTGGCGGTATTTCTGAAGGGTATATGTGATATATGTATCTATAATTATAAATATTTAATTAATAATAAAATAAGAAATATTAAATAGTCAACAAAAGAACTTGTGTTGATAAAATTATCTCTTGAAATTTCTGACGCCCTATTTAGAATTTGGTGTTACCAACAATCCTGGACATGTTTACCTGAGTTTTTTTTCTAATTCTTTTGAAATTTAGAATTAGAATAGAAATATAAAAGTAGCGGTCATCTCTTTGGAGAAAAATTATAATCTAGTTTATATATGTATTTACAAGTATTTCAAACTCTACATTTAAGTTCAAAACAGTTTTTTTTACCTCTCGCTAAGAGAGGTATTGGATTCATGCTAAAATTCGCATATCCAGATTTTACTGAATAAGCACGATTACAACATTTTTAAAATGATGTCTGTGCGTATGTGTGTGTTTGTGTGTGTGGGTGTGTGTGTGTGGATGTGTGGATGTGTGTATGTCTGGATGTTGGAGGAACGAATCCTCAAAAACTATATGACTTAAGACCTGTATAACTATGAATTCCTCAATCTGACATTCCTGGGAAGAGATGATTAGGTTTTGGTAACAATTGGACAACCGGAAGTAATAGTATCTTAAAAAATTCTTCTAAATATTATTTTTTGAAAATTTTTGTTACTACTAATATTGAAGAACATAAAATTCTACATCTAATAAACTTAAATTTTTTATTCTTGTATAGATTTAGAGATAAAGACACTATAATATATAGAATAATCTAATCGCAGAGGCTAAGGCACTAAAGAAACCACTTGTCAAATTCAAATGTTTATAACATAGTTTGTAGTTTGAAGTACATTTAATCTTTCTTATTGATTTATTAATTAAATATTTGAAATTGTAGGTAAAATGCATATATCTATCAGAAATACCGCCAATCTGGTTAATGAATTGACATTTAGAAAGTTCTTCATACAATGAAAAATAGATTAATTAGAATCATATGTGTGCAGAAGACATGCTAAATACAATAAAATTAATATTTAGGTAAAGTTCTGTAATTTTTTGTTATAAAACGACGATTCGATAGCGAATTGCAATGGCGAGAGGTTTTGTGGTGGCCACAACATTTTTTTTTTTTTTTTTGAGATAATTAAAAATGGTTCAGCAGGAAAATTACAAAATGGAATAGTATTGTTTGTACAGGTTGAAGCAATAATTGTCAACGAGTATACGTATCAGAATTTCCGTAATGTTTGTTTGAAAGTGCGAGAAAGTGTTGTTAATAGTGATAGCATTGTTGTGTAAGGAAATGAGGGGTTCGGATTGCGTTGTAGGTGAGATATGTGGTAATTTCCAGTCGTAATTGAATGAAATTGGGGCATTGTACAATTAAAACTCGTTTCCTTTAAGCGTAAGCCTTGTAAAAAGAGTGCATTATCTTTGACGCCATATTTCACGTAGTGGGAAAATGAGCGGGTAGCGGGTTTTTGTAATGAAACGCTTGGCGGGGAGCAAATTATGTCCGGATGTCAGAGACAAGAGACAACCCTTTGTTTATATTAAAGAGTTTTACAAAGTTAAAGGTTTTTGCCGTCTGTCTCGGCTTTGCCTTTTTAGCGCGGGATTTTCTATCTGCGTGTTGATGAATACAAATTACAACTGGCTGCAAAGTTCAGAAGTAACTGTGCGTAACGTCGCATTAAAACAGGAGAGAATGGCGGAGATAAAAGCAATGAGACTTTCCCTCCAATGTGAACAATTACCCACGCTTGCTGCCTATCCAGCTAAAGCTAAATTCGTCCTTACGCACGACACGGATTATAGTTTTTAGTTGCCAACAATGATTATGAATATAACAACACTTGGATTTACCCAATTTGTACCAACAAAACATCGTCGGCCGACTATTGGAATGTACTATGTCCACAAATATTACTTTCGAGAAAAACTGCTTCAAACATTTAAAATTTTATTGTAAAGAATGGATAATGAATATACATGTTGAATTTTTTTTGTTTGTGTAGTTTCATTTTCCTTGACTTTGTATGAAATTTGTTAAATTATAATTTTTATATATTTTCGAAATATAAAAGGACCTAGTTGGACATGGTTCAAAATAATATAGTAAAATTACACAAAAAATCCAATAAAAGACTTTTTGTACCATGTCCACACTTTTTATTATTATTATTATTATTATTATTATTATTATTACTATTATTATTATTATCTTTATTCATTTTTAAGTTACAAAAGTTTTGTACAACGACCTCTTAAGAGGTAAGTATATACAAAATATGAAGTTAAATACTTACATTTTACAATACATAGTAATAATATAAAAGAATCCTTCAGGTACTGGTCTTCGTGGTAGTTGAATTATCCAAGCGTATTTTGTTGATCGTATTTTATATTACGTATTACTTCGTTTTGGATTTGTTAATCATTATTTATTACACTTCTTACTATTCCGCATGTTTCAATTATTACAATTATTATTATTATTATTATTATTATTATTATTATTATTATTCCTGTACTATGGCCAGAAGCACGTGACAGAATTATGAAATCTGATTGGCTCTGGACTTGATTCAAAACAATTCTTATTGTATGTCATTTTAAGACACATGGTACAAAACTATAAGTCTTTTAGAGTACAAGAAGCACTGAATTTAATGTTCTTTCTACTGACCATGGTACAAAAAAATACCAGGAAACCGAATTTGACTACATTTATTTTTTTCAAAAAGTGGACTTCTAATAATCAGCCGACGACATGTTTAGGAAATATTTTTTCTAGTTTATTAATAACACCTCCTGTAGGTACTTTGTTTAAATTTTTATCCTTTTGCTTAAATCTGACTAAAAGTAAAAAATCTGATGTGGCCAGTAAAATTGTTCATGATGATGGCATTGTTTATTTTTATGCCTTAAATACTATTGTTTAAAATCTGACATGTCGATTCTCGAAAAAGTTTAAGCTAAAGTAATTTTAACAGTTTAGATCTTACAATGTAGTCTAATCTATTCCTGGTATCTTCCTTTTAACCTTCCGCTACCCATGGTAAAAGAAGTAGGTATAGGGATCGTGCAAAAAATCGCATGTCGAGATTTTGATAAATGACCACTGTATAAGGTCCCTAGAATCCGATTTTAACATTTTAATGATGATGTCTGTGTGTATGTGTGTGTATGGATTTTGCCAACGCTCTAACTCAAACATTAACACTCAGAAAATTCTGAAACCTTGTATTTTTACCTTATTCTAATATGAGAAGAAGCCATTAGATTTTGATGTAAATTAGGTAACCGGAAATGGTACTTTACTTGAAGCTTATCTATAAATATATTTTTTTCGTAATTTGTTATTATAAAAATAAAAGATTATTGAATTTTCTACAGGTATGCATTCATTCTTTTTTATATATTTTATAGATACATATATAAAATAAACTATTTTATAAATCCCACAGCGTTTGTTTAAAAATAAGAACAATTCTGTATAGATTTCAAATGTATGTAACTGACAGGTAAATGTCAATGTCAAAAAACGTATCACTTCAAAATAATAGGGCAACGTTTTAAAAAGAAAATAGTGAAAGTAAAGTAAATAATACAATAGTTATAATTATATTATACGAATGCAAGATTAAATTATTAAATACTGGAATAGAAGAGAATTCACTAATCTAAAAATCAGTATTTTTTTTGAGAATCGGGGTGTAAATGATTAATTTGAATATTAAGTGGTACAATATTTTTTCAAACGTTTGATTTCCAAAAGGAAAAACTTTCACATTTATTTTTTCTCGTATAATTTAACCATTTACGCAGCATCAAAATGTGTAGCTTACATTGGAAATGCCATTTCTTGTTAAGCTTCGTTAATTTTAATTCCTTTTTACCTTCCGTCACCTTTAGGTAAGGAAGGTATTGTCTTTGGTCAAAAAATTCGGTAGTGTGTTTTTAATGAATAAGCACGTTTTAGGGTCCCTACAATACGAATTTACTATTTTTAAGATGATGTCTGTATGTATGTGTGTGTGTGTGCCCGTGTGTGTGTGTGTGTGTGTGCGTGTGTGTGTATGTGTGTCCGTGTGAGACAATTTTTTCTCCGAGGATAACTCCAATACTACAATTCTAAAAATTATAATTCTTTCGTATTCCTCTTCTGTACATCCATATACGAGTAAACAGTTGATTAGATTTTGGTTATAATTGATCGACCGGAAGTACCATTATTTGAAGTTTTTAACAGTTTTTCTTAAAAAAACGGAGTTAAATATTATTTTTTGACATTTTGTTATTATATTTATTAAAGAAAATACTCTTCTCTATATGGTTTGATTATTCATTTTCCTTCATATTCAATAGATGTAGAGTTAAAGCATTATAAAGAAATTAATTTTCAAAAATTAGTCAGCTTTGTTATTTATCATGGAAACAGCTGACATAATTATTCAAAAAAATTTAATTGACAGATGTCAGTTGCAAGTGCAAAACCAAATATGGAAAAAAAGTATGTAGGATCTAAAATTGTTATGTCATAGTGGTGCTCGCAAGTGACACGCAGAGAAAGGCCAAAGAGAAGATGGAAGAACATTCCTTAGTGTAGTTTATGTTATAATTTTATTGGATTTATAGAACCTTTTTAAATGAACTTTTGGTATGGAATTTGTAAAAAATAGTATGTGTTCGTCTTCGATTTTACATGATATTATATAAAATCTGTTCCAAGGACCTTTTGGTATGGGATTTGTACAAAATACATGGAATTGACGGAAGGTCTTGTGCTGGCCACAACAGATTTTTAAGTTAATGTCAACATTTTCATTCCGCTGTCAATGTTTTGAAACTCCTATTCAATTTCTTTAGAAAAACATTCGGGTTTAATCCTATAAATGTATAAAAAATTCCAGGCTCCGGATTCGGATTTGTGCATCCGGGTTACAGCTGCCAGTATTAGCGGGGAGTAGAAGACTTGCGAAAAAACTTTCCTACAACACTCGCTGTTAGTCTTTAGCAAAGCGGACAAAAAACTCCGCGAAAAACTTCGTCGTAGGCGGCCACGACGTGTTCTGCCCCTCCTTGAACCTGGCTAGCTCAGAAGGAGAGACAATTCGACCTTTGACATTTCTTCCTTGACTATTACATGTTTGTAAGCCAAACATAAATACGGCCAAAGGTTAAAGGAAACTGTTTTGATATGGTTTAATTCTCATTTACATAAGTACATTCATTATCTGTCATACAAAATACGACATTGTGCTACCATATTTAATAGGGAGTTTTCATTTAAAGTCAATAAGGATCGCGTTATCTGGAATTTTAACGTTCACGCTATCTATTTTGACGTTATATGAAAACTCTATTATTTTATTACTTATTATTACAAGAGACGAGCCCGTTAACAGGCCTTATGATACGTTTTTAAACTACTTTTTCTATTGAGGTAATTTTACAATGAGATTTTCTAGAAAAATGCGATTGTCAAAAATATAAAATAACCGAGATGTACGGGCAAATTATATTTAAGTTTCATTCATAATAAAGTATAAATTTTCATGGGGTCCCGTGGCCGTGTGCCTGAGTGTCTGGTCGCGAACCTGGGAGAACCGGGTTCGATCTCGACAGACGCCAAATATTTCCAATTTTAAATGGCACAAAAGTGACCCCTGTGTTGCACTCTCCATGCCAGCTTTGAGTGCCCATGAGGTGACGCCTGGTAAGCGCCCACACGGTAAAATATATCGTCATCATTAACTACATGTGTTGTAGACACTGGCACACCCAGAAATGGGTAATATGCCGTGATGATATATTTATTTAATATTTTATTTGTATAAGTTTTCTTGCAATGTAATTATGTGTTTCTTTCGAGTCTTTAACTACGGATTAAGTACATTTTTCTTTGTAATTCGTTGTATTAGAATTGTACGAAAGCGTAGAAGGGCCATACGCAAAAAAAATTTAAACTTGAAATATCACCTTTTAAACTTGGAATTTCACTTTTTTAAAACTTGAAATTTCAACTTTTTCAAATTATGGCTTGCCGTTGCAGTTTGTATTTTTTTTAATAAAAAAATACAAACTGCAACGTAACCTAACTGGCAACTCATAATTTGAAAAAGTTTAAATTTCAAGTTTAAAAGTTAAATAAATAAATATATCATCACGGCATATTACCCATTTCTGAGTGTGCCACAATCTGCTTTATCGCAGATATCGGTAATGATGATGACATATTTGTACCGTGCGGGCGCTTACCAGGCGGCACCTCACGGACACTCATTTCTGGCGTAGAGAGAACACCACAGGGGTCACTTTTGTGCCATTCAAAATTCTAAATTTTTGGCGTCGGTCGGGATCGAACCCGGTTTCCCAAGTTCGCGACCAGACACTCAGGCACGCGGCCACGGGACCTCAAAATTAAAATTTCTGATTTAAAAGGTGAAATTTCAAGAAAAAAGATGAAATTTCAACTTTTGGAAAAGGTGAAAGTTCAACTTTTTGAAAAAGTGAAATTTCAAGAATAAATTATTTTTTTCTGTGGCCCCTCCAAGCTTTCGTAGAATTGCAACATGTATCATTTAGGAAAAATTTAGTTAATGTAGAGAGTTCCAGAGTTAGCAGGGTCAAAAATAAGCAATACACAATAAAAATTCGGCAGGATGTACACAAATACATATTTTAATATTGATATTGTTCTAGAAATCATTTTCAATTTCAGCATTATTTACTTAAAATAAAGTACATTATACTCACATTGTCGATTTTTAGAACATGCAAGTGATTTTATCAGCAAGGTGGATATAGCAATTATGCCAATGGGCGTCATACGTTGTAATGCGGGCCTCAATATTATATTAAACATAAAGTTATATTTCCTATAATATGATTTGACATGCATACATAATCCGTTCACGCTACAAACATTTTTATTTATTCAAGCTAACTACATTACTTTCATAATACGAGTATACGTATACGTATCTTTTATAGACTTAAGTATTTTTTATTTTATCCAATAAAAATATGGTTATGTGAAAAATAAATATGATTAAATGTTAGAGTAGGTATTAAAATTTAAATCCATTTTATATTATTTTAAATATTTCATATCGGGTTAATTTTAATGGACCACCCGTTTAGCGCCGCTTTTTCATGTTAAGTGCAATTACTAATTATTGTGTCAATTACTTTTCCCGACGACCATTACAAAAAGTACATAAATTCACACGCTAAACTAATACTGAAAGTTGGTCATTGCACATAACTAGCAATGTTGTGTGATATGAAAGCTCATTAGAATCAGATGCGTCCGCAACTGTGTGATATGATTTTATCACACTCTGCGATAACTTAGCGAACTAATCTAAAACTTTGAATTTAATAATTTGGCAGTTGCTGAAAATTTGCTGAATTTACACGGATTAAGAAGGTTGGACACTGATTTATCAGATTTTAACATAATTTTTAGTGATGATGTTAACATAATCTGTTTTAATATTTTTATATAAATTTTGTATCGTATACAACACGTGCTGAAAAGGTATTTCACACTCGTGTGCAATATCCAACTTTCAGCACTAGTAATACAATATACTAGTTTACTTCTCGCTAAGAGAGGATTCATGCTAAAAGTCGTATATCCAGATTTTAGTGAATAAGCTAGTTTCAAGGTCCCTAAAATCCGATTTTAACATTTTTACAATATCTCTCTCTTTCTCACTCTGTTTGTATGTGTGTGTGTGTGTGTGTGTGTGTGTGTGTGTGTGTGTGTGTGTGTGTGTGTGTGTGTGTGTGTGTGTGTGTGTGTGGATGTTGGAGGGTCTATTTCTCAAATTCTATAATACTAAAGACCAATTTAACTACGTCTTCCTGAATCTGACATTAATGGGAAGAGCTGAAAAGGTTTTGGTAACAATTGGACAACCGGGAAGTAGTAGTTTATTAAAAAAGAACTTGTAAATATTATTTTTTGGGAATTTATATTATTACAAATATTAAAGAATATAAAATTCTCTATCCGGTACATTGAACATTTTGATTATATCTTCTGTAGATTCAGAAACACAGAATTATAAATATATAAATAATCCGTTGTTATTAATCTCATTGCCCAAATAACTCCAGAGAAAAATTAAAATGTTTATAATTGACAGAAAAATGTCAGTGTCAAAAATCCAAATACATTTCTGAAGACTTTTTCTGGGTAGTACATTTAATATATCTTATTTTATTATTAATTAAATATTTAAAATTATAGATACATATATTTATAACATATCAGTGTAAAAAGACTTACAAGTGCTAGGGATAAATAACTGGAAAGAAAGAGCACAGGACAGAATACAGTGGAAGAATATTATAAGAGAAGCCATGGGGCTACACGGTCTGGAGAACTGAATAATATTATTGTTATATTACAAATACGCATTACAAATACTGCCAATCTCATCAATGAATTTGAAGAATCTCGAACATTTAGAAGAGTAAACTATATTACTATACTATATTAACAACAGATGTTATTAGAATTTGTGTCTGTGTGTGTGTGTGCGTGTGTGTGTATCAGAAATGATAATACAATACGTACTTATATATCCTAATACGGAAATGGCGAGAGGTCTTGTGCTGGCCAAAACTATTTTTTTTTGTAATCAAGTTTTATTCGGTATTATTTAAAACCAAGCTTATCAACACTTCCTTTATTCATGTCAAAATATTTAAAAGAAACTGACAAATAAGCGGAATGAATTTAATCTCGCAAATTTCTTCTCTTCTTCTTCTGTAATGGTGGGGCGTATCTCTTCCCCGGATGAATTTCATAAGTTTGTTTTTTCAGTTACGAAACTGAAATTACAATGTGCCGGTTTTTTGCGCTGCTGTAAAGCCAACATAAATTCAAGGATTGCTGAAGTTTTATTTCTCCTTTTAGCCGCTGTGCGACAGCCAGTAGTGCTGCTTTTTGAAGTCAGCGGAGATTATAAAAGTTTCGGGATAATTATGACCAAGTCATGTTTAATTATTTCGGAAAACCCTAACAAGGAATGCATTTTATTGCTTGAATTTAAAACAATGAAGTTTATACCATGAAATGCTAAATATGCTTTATTTGCAGGAAAATCTTTGCATATTTTCAGCTCTTGATTTAAAGAAGCTTTTTGCATTCTTGGCGTTCACGCTATTTATATAATTTTCTCAATATTTCTATCCCAGTTCTCTTCACATGATGGATTATTTCAAGAATTTATATATTTATATTACACTAATATTTACGCTGAAAACTTCTGGCGTAAAAATATAAACCTACATTTTCATGGCTTCCTGAGCTAAATTTCAATTTAAGATTTTTACACTCCGAGATCGAGCAAAATCATTAATTAGTGACTGTAGAATATAATTTAACATTTTTTGGCGTGATGAGTATCCCACATACATATTATTCAACAGCGCCACCCATTGTTAGTTCTGGTTTACATCACTAGGGTCGTTTTCATAATCGGGGTCATTTTAGGAGGATCTTTACTTTGAGACTTTATTGTTATATTAAAGTAATGCTACAATACTCGTTAAAGTGCTAAGTTATATTATGAAAACGAACATAACTTTAATTTTAAATTAAGGTGATAAAGTGAAGATAAAGTTTATTATGAAAACAGCCCTAAATACCATAAAACTGAAAAAATCATATATTGCTTAATATAAGAAATTATCACATCGGGTTTTCATTAATCGTCATATCGTTGTACAAAATTTCATAAAAAGTAATAAAAATAAAAAAAAAATAGTAGGTTTATTAAAGAACTGTTTTTTCGCTCACCAGGGCTCGTTTTCTAAAAGACAAGTGCGGAAAAATAAATAAAATGAGTCTACTATTTTTACCTCCCACTACCCGTGGTAAGGGAGGTATAGGGATCGTGCTAAAAATCGCATGTCGAGATTTTGGTAAATGACCACGTTTTAAAGTCCCTAGAATCTGATGTGTGTGTATATATGGATTTTATAAACGTTCTAACTCAAATAGTATCATTCAGAAAATTATGAAACCTTGTATTTCTACCTTATTCTAATATGGAAAAAATCTGTTGTGGCCATTACAATACCTGTCGCCATTTCTTTTCATATAAATATTGTGTTGCATCTGTTGAAACGTCGTTTTATAATAGAAAATTACACCGAAATAATGTTTTTCTATTATATTCAACATGTCTTATACACACATACAATTCTAATTATATCCATTTTTCATTGTACGAGGAAGTTCCTAAATGTCAGAGATTCTTCCATTTTATTAATAAGGTTGGCGGTATTTTTTATGGCTATATGCATTTTACCTATAATTTTATATATTAATTAATAAAAAAATAAGAAAGGTTAAATGTACTTCTCAGAAAAAGCTTAGAGAATATCACCAAAACTGTTGATTTTTGACGCTGACATTTGTCATTTACAAACTATGTTACAAACATTTGAATTTGTCAACTAATTTCCTTAATTTAGTTTAGCCTACTCTACTTATTACATCCCGTTATTCTACATATTACACATATAGCGTCTTTATCTCTAAATTTATAAAAGATATAGTAATAATTTTAAATTAAACACACACACACACACATCATCGTAAAAATGATAAAATCGGATTGTAGGGATCTTAAATTGTGTTTATTCACTAAAATCTGGATATGCAATTTTTAGCATGAATCCAATACTTCTCTTAGCGAGAGGTAAAAAAACATTTGATTGATTTGCTTACTAATAATCTTTTTCAATTTTCTATTCTTGACTCATTCATTATTCTGAATGTTATTAAATTAATTGCGTAAAAACAGTTTCTTATGTACATTTTATTACCTTTAGCATCGCAAAAGTGGTTTTGAAATAACTTGAAATTTTTCTCTACTAATATGGAACTTGATACATTACAACCATATAATTTTCAAGGTACATACGTGCGTCATTTAATATTTTCTATAACAACTATAACTGTCAAACTGAACCTGCTATATGATATATTTATATTAAGAACTAAAAATAAAATTATGTTCCATAAAATCTCAGCATTCTGCATCCTTGATTCTGTGAATGAGCATAAAAATATTTTCCTGGAAGTGTATCTATAAATAAATGCAGAGCATTATCAATATAGGAAATAAATCCCATAAAAGTACGAAGCAGTGCTGGTTTAAAAGCTACTGTAAGTCAAGGTGGCCAACCTGTTCCTCGCTTCTATTTTACGCACTTTTTAATAGGAGCACCACAGAGTGATCTGTAATCATAAAACGGTGCAGTAATAACAGCAAATGCATGTTAAAACCCTGTTTTAACAGCACCTGTAAAACGGACGTAAATCCACAGAGTAAAGTTGGTTGGTTTATTATTGTACGTGACGGTAGAGAGTTTTATATACCGAGAAGCGGAGCGGTCAGCTCACCTAATGGATGCATGAGGAAGGTATCATAAAAAACACATGAATTATACACATTTCTTCAGGATGTTCTACGATTCTTTCCACCGATTGACTAATAGCGGATTGGAATTTTAGTTACTCTTCCTCGTATGATTTTTCTTTTTAGATTCACGGGATAAGTGAAATTGTTATTAAAGATGAGTCATTTTCAATCAATAATAAGATCAGTAAAAACATAAATAGCAAGCATTTACATAACGTTCAAAAGTGTTTTCTTAGTTGAAGTTAAATGATTTTTTTACATTTCGTTACTTATAGTTTGAGTGTAAATAAGACAGGAACTGTTACGAACATCAATTGCCAGGGGCGGATTAACAGTTTTGCCGCCCGTAGGCACCCAGAAAATTGCCGCCTTTTTGTAGAAATTTGCCGCCTTTTCATAATTTTAAAATATATTTCTCACAGAACAATAACGTAATTTTCAAATATTAACCAAAGATAATATAGATATTTGAATATCAGGAATGTTAAAATATATCTTTTTTATGTTTATTTTTGTTAAAATATAAAAGGGGCTTAAATAGGTAATTTTAAGGCTAAAGTCTGGAATACCCAACCGCTAAGAATTTTATTTTGATGGTTATATATAGTTGCAAAAGCATTATAAACAAGAAATTTTACGAAAATTATGGCGCGGATTTTGGCATTTTTTCTGAAAAAAAGGTACAGTTAAATTCCTATAAAATGAATATAACCCTCCAAGTTACGTCAAATTGTGTTCTGTGATTTAGGTTAGCGTTACATTAAAGTAGGTATTTATTAAAAATTTTCAAACAAAAATATCACATTTTTCACAAACACAGCCTAAAAACTAATAACCATTTTGTCACGAAATGCATTCAATCATCCGAACATAGATAACATATTTATTTACATTACATTATGTACCCGAATTTCGTCAAATTGAGTTTTGTGCGTTAGGTTTCCATTATATTAAAGTATTTTTTGAAAATTTGCAAGCGTAGAAGTCATAGTTTTCACAAATATAGCCTTTAGAATAGGTAAAGTCTGACTTTATACATAAATACATGCTTCTGCGCTTTAATTTTGCATTTCTCTATTTATTTTAGCTAAAAGAAGACATAACAAAATTGAATTTCAAGTTGTTATTCCACAATTCAGGCAATTTTAATAAATGTATTATAATTATCGGTAGCATAATAATAACGAGGATCTCAAAATAAAGTCTGAAACATGAGTTCAATTACTTGGACATTTGTTGAAAATAGAGCGCATATTACATTACTTAAGTACCATAGAAAAACAGACGATAATTACAAATTGGCCGGAGTAATAATAATATACCTACAAAAAAGCTTTACTTTATATGAATTTGTTTCAGAGATCATCGATATAAATGTTTTTGTTACATCTTTGGATCGGCAATTTTTTTTTAAATTATACATTTCTGATTAAAAAAAAAAATGCCGCCCCCGAAAATTTGCCGCCGTAGGCACGTGCCTACTGTGCCTATGCGTAAATCCGCCACTGTCAATTGCACATATCAACAGCCAATATAAGAAAGGCTGCGTAGCTTTAAAACTTATTTGGGCAACCTTTAAATGCTATATTAGGTATGCGGAAAGTAAATTAATTGTATTTCATGTGGATTTAAACGGAGCGCATATATTAGACAGTAATTTGTGCAACATGTTTTCCATAATTAATCTTTCGTGTTCCGGACTATACTATTTTTACGATGATGACTGTACGAGTGTATATGTGTTTGTTTCTGATAATATTTTCAGCTCCGAAAACTCCAATAGTATAATTATAATAAAATTACAATATTTTCATAATCCTCGTTTTACATCCATATAAAGAACTAAATAGATTTTGTTTATAATTGGTAAAAAAAGTTCTTGAAGCTCTTAACAGTTTTTCTTAAAATAAAAAAGTTTAATATCAAATTTTGACATTTTATGTTATTATAAATGTTACAGAATATTTCATTTTCTATATATATATATATATATATATATATATATATATATATATATATATATATATATATATATATATGATTACTTATTTGTTTTCATATGCAGTAGATTTATAGGAGGTAAAAATTATAAA
Organism: Ophonus ardosiacus; assembly: GCA_943142095.1. Classification (NCBI taxonomy): domain Eukaryota; kingdom Metazoa; phylum Arthropoda; class Insecta; order Coleoptera; family Carabidae; genus Ophonus; species Ophonus ardosiacus. The sequence continues at coordinate 7,688,080 of OW964830.1, read as the reverse complement.
AAATAAAGTTTCATTAGGTATTATGAAACATATTCTTGCTAAATCATAAGCCGAGTCCACATTGCAAGGAACATTGTTAGCTAACATTTTTTGTTCACTGACAAATGTTCAGCAACATAGTGAAAAATTGTTGGTAAGAATGTCAACATATGATGCGCATACTGCAGTACAAAATATGTTCGCCACATTTTTAAGAAAAGGAAGAGGAGTTTTTCTCTTGTTACATTTGCAAATCAAAGATGGCAGTGGCTTTAAAGTTTTTACGAGAATGTCAGCATCAAATTTTAATATTTAATAAATTAAATTGAATCCAAATATCCTCTCCAAGATATTAATATCCAGAAAAAGTTTTTGTTTTTAAACACTTTTATAATACATTTTATCCTAACAAGATCAATATCTACAAGTTTGAATATCATAACATTTATTTCTTTGAAGCTTACCGCCTACTCGTGGAACATTAATTTTTGTTAGCTATATACAGGTGTCCCATATAACATTACGTTCTTGAATATCTCGAAAACAATGCATCGTAACAAAAAGTGTACCGAATCAAAACCTTCATAGTTTTTGGGGGGACATCAGATTCTGACAAAATGGTCCCCCGACCCCCCCAGGGGGGGGGGGGAAGGTGTCAACTTAAAACTCTTAAATGGGACACCCTATTTTTTATTGCAGATTCGGGAAGAGCGTAAAAAAATATGTTGGTTTTATTCTGAAACTTTTTTTGTACTCCCAACAGGTGACGCTGCAATCGTAAAAATGTAGAATTAATTTCTGATGAAATCGAGTTGTCCATAGTCAGTTTTTAAAAAGTTTCTTTCTTTTAATTCCCCCTGAGTGTTGAGGAGTAATATTTCTACAATTTTGTGTATTTATTAAAACAAAAAACGTCATTTTTTATCAAATTATTATTAAAATATTAATCGGTTAATTTTTTTCTAGCAAATTTACATTGCCACCTGTTGGGGGTACAAAAAAAGTTTCCGGATAAAACCAACATATTTTTTTACGCTCTTTCCGAATCTGCAATAAAAAATAGAGGGTCCCATTTAAGATTTTTAAGTTGACCCCCTTTCCCGCAGGTTTTGATTCGGCACACTTTTTGTTACGATACATTGTTTTCGAGATATTCAAGAACGTAATGTTATATGGGACACCCGGTATATATATAGTGAACATGTTAGCAAACTCTACTAGCTAACAATATTCGTTTCAATATGGACCCGGTTATAGCAACAATTCAAAATTTTCAAATATTACTAATTTATAGATATCAATGTCAAATACTATTTACATATATTTTTTATAAAATATATAAAATTGACCGAAGGTTATGTATTGGCCACGTCAAATTTTCCTGTTGAATCTGTTCCTTGGTTAACTACTTTTTAGAATCATATAGAATTTGATATTTTTTTTATTGACAAAGTTACCCATATTACCAAAATTGAATCAAAATTTTTTTAATTTGAACAATGAACCAGTTTTTTTTATATAAATATCTAGTTAGACTGAGGTAGTAAGCATTGTGATTTTTTGTTTTAATTCATACCAAAAAATAATTACTTGAAAAGGTTCACACTGTTCAAAAAATGTCTTCGTTGAATGTATTAAGACATTGGTATATTTGGAATAACAAAAACCGAGAGGTTGTTTCAGATGCTGAAATCTTGTGAAACGTGGCGAGTATTTTTTGTAATTCAATATTGGTATTAATGAAATTTTAAAATAGATCTTTTTTCAGAGTCCTGGGATAAAAATAGCAATTAATTTGTATTTGTACTTAATTTGAGATTACCACAATTTCAATTTAATTTAAAAAAATTAATATGAACTATTTTTAATAACTGAGGAAAAAGACATTATGAATAAATTTGAATTTAAGTAGTTAATTCTCAAAATCTTATACATCCTGTAAAGATATAAACTGATTATAATTTATGAGCCATAAAATTTTCTGTATATTTTTTGAACCCATAAAATATTTGTATTTAATAATTCCTTCATTCTATCACGTCACTTCAAAACAATACTCCCAATTTCATTGTTCCCGCCTCTTAAAACAATTTAAAAATCATTGTATTCAATAAACATGAAATTAACACAAAGTACATAATTAAATCTCTTGTCGTAGGCAGCGTTGGAGTGAAACAATCGAAGGTAAGGTGCAGTTAACATAGACGGCCGTGATGCATCTCGGCCCGTCATATTCATAAATAATGCAGCATAAGTCGAGGGAACGTGTGTGCCTTATAGACAAGAGTGTGTTAGTATGTGTGTGTACGGTATAGAAGACCACGCATGAGGAATACTCAACACATGACGAGTTGATGATTCTGTTTCCCCTGACAACAGATAAATCAATGCCCGACGTGGGAGAATCAATTTCAAGTTAACGTTATTAAGTTTTTGAGTGTCGGATTTTCAAATAAAACAAAGTTTAAAAACAAAATTGAATACAACAAAAGAAATACTCACATAAAGAAATTTGATATGGCCAGTGCACAGCATCTTTATTTTCTGAAAGTATACGTTACATAAGTTTTGCTCAAAGATATAGAAGTATTTAGAGCTGGTTTATGATGAATTTAATTTATAAATTTACATTATTATTTAGTTCATTTCTTATATTTTCATGCACCACTCATACACGGTTAAAAATAGGATAACGGACGATGAAAGTCTGAATTCAGCATGAAATTCTCTTTCTGTTCATGTCACGCATGATTTTTTACTTCATCGTAGCTCGAGTTACAGCCGTTTGAAGTTACATGATTTTTAAAATTAAACAATATTTGGGTTTAGTTCTGTAGATATTTTATTAAATTAACAACGTTTCGACAGCAAGTTACTGTCTTCTTCAGGTTTTAATAATAATAACATAAATAAATAAATATGTATCTTTGATTTTATATACTTGTAGTCTTGACTACATATTTATTTATTTATGTTATTATTATTATTAAAACCTGAAGAAGACAGTACCTTGCTGTCGAAACGTTGTTAATTTAATAAAATATCTACAGAACCAAACCCAAATATTGTTTAATTTTATTTATAATGAGTTCTGAAAGCATATTTCAAAATATTACATGATTTTTCATCGAAATTTTGTATTATTGAAAATACACAAAATTTCGATGAAAAATTAAAATTATGTAAGTCTGAATTCAGCATGAAATTGTCTTTCTTTTCATGTGATACGTGATATTTTTACTTCATCGGATCTCGAGTTATAGCCGTTTGAATTTACATAATTTTGTGTATTTTCAATAATACAAAATTTATTTCAAAAATCATGTAACCTCAAACGGCTGTAACTCGAGATCCGATGAAGTAAAAAAAATCATGCGTGACATGAAAAGAAAGAGAATTCTATGCTGAATACAGAAATGCACAAAAATATTTAATTCATTTCTCATATTTTCATTCACCACTCATCTACGGTTAAAGATAGAATAACGGACAATAAAAGTCTGTATTTAGCATGAAATTCTCTTTCTTTTCATGTCACGCATGGTCTTTTTACTTCATCCGATCTCGAGTTACAGCCGTTTGAAGTTACATGATTATTCATCAAAATTTTGAATTATTGAAAATTCACAAAATTTTTATGAAAAATCATGTAATTTCAAACGGCTGTAACTCGAGATCCGATAAAGTAAAAACATCATGCCTGACATGAAAAGAAAGAAAATTTCATGCTGAATACAGACTTTTATCGTCCAATATTCTATCTTCAACCGTGTATGAGTGGTGCATGAAAATATGAAAAATAAACTAAATTATTTTTTTTTCTGTTTCACCTGTATACTCGAAATCGCAAATATATTTTTCCAAAAAATAAATTGCGATTTCGAAAAAAATTACTAAGAAATATCATTGCTTTGTCCAAGTTCTATCACTCGTTAAATTTTATGTACTTGTTTCTGTTACACCTGTATGGAGAATTAATTTCTATTAATGTAGAAGGCTTGTTAATTCCTGTATTTCGTAACTAATTATCACAGCAAACTACAGACATTCCTTGCTATAGTCAGTCATTATTTTGGTTTTACGATAAACGAATGTGTTGTTCCTGTCGTAATTTTTATCAAAAAATCATTGTAGATATGGAAAAATGTATTTCCCAATATAATTCATCGTGTTGAGAATTAAATTCTCTTTCTTGTGATATAAATTTCATATAGGGAAAGTGTTTGTGTTTTTGATTATGATGAAACAAGTGTTGTTTGAAACTGAGAAATAAATGACTGAGGATACAAAACATTTATGAACACAACTGAAATATAAACTTTTAATGTTTTAACATATGTTTCTTTTATTTTTACAGTGTTTTGTGGTGAAGTGATCTTTGAAATCGACAAAATCTTCGGGTAGACTAGACTACACCAGCGCACAAGGTAGGAAAAGACCATATTCTATTTCATAATAAAATAGACTTTTAAGTATTTGATGAAGTAAATGGAAATATTTCCACGTTTCATAGTATGAAAATTAGGTTGATACTCCAATAATAACGCACGAAAGAATTAAGCAGGAATAAAGACAAAAAATAAAATTTATTCAATCAAGAGTCGACGTTTCGATTGATATTTAAATAATTTCTTAGACTGTGTAGACTCATTCCTGTCCAATGTATCTTTTTCACACAGTCCTTCCTTTTTCAAGTCTTTTGCGATACAGTCCTTCCATCTTCTCTTTGGCTTTTCTCTGCATGTCACTTGCGAGGAACATTATGACATACCAATTTGTGATCCTATACTTTCCATATTTGGTTTTGCACTTGCAACTTACATCTGTTAATTAGAATTTTTTGAATATATCAGCTGTTTCCATGATAAATAGCAAAGCTGAGTAATTTTTGAAAATTAATTTCTTTATAATGCTTTAAATCTACATCTATTGATTATGAAGGAAAATGTATAATCAAACCGTATAGAGAAGAGCATTTTCTTTAATATATATAATAACAAAATGTCAAAAAATAATATTTAACTGCCTATTTTTAAGAAAAACTGTTGTTGACAAGGGTGTCAGAACCAATGAACCATGCTAGTGCTACCATCCATAATGCGCACAACTACATCAAAATCAAAAACTAAGCATGTCAAGACTGCCAAGTAATCATAATCCAAAATCCAGAAAAAAATATTACAGAAAATAAGAGAGAACATAATAAAACATCCTAAAATCTAGAAAATCCGATAAAGCACTTCTCCCTTTTCGTTGGATTCTTTGTAATTGTAACATGAGTCAGTTCAGTAGTAACGATGATATGATAAACCACGTCCAGCAGGGCTTGGACAAAGCTTCTGAATATGAATACAGATGCGTTGCTCTACCAGTTTTGTTTGCTGGATTTGGGGAGAGTTGCTGTTGCCGTTGCCCGTATAGGTTAGTTATTCATGCCGTGATTCCTGGCCATCTGCTCTTGTTGATGCTTGATGGCCGTTCACGCATCATTTGCTTTTTGTTGTGTTTCCTATGGTTTCACCAGGGATTCTTAACCCGTAAGGGGGAGGATTCAATATTTACAATTATATTTGATGGACAAAACAACTGTCAATTTGGGGAAATTGGTAGATTTAATGAAGATGGACAATTGTAAATGTTTGTGGAACACATACACCACTATTTTGTTTAATTGGATACAGGACTGTGTTTGTTATATTGTGATTTAAAGATAAATTGACTAAAACTACAAACTGCAAAATTTATACCTCATTAAACTTTAAGATTGAAGCATTATGCAAGATACATAGGTCATATGTTTCTAAATCGATGTTTGTTAATTGCAGAGAGAGACTTATACCACTGATTTTATATAAATATATCTAGAAGATATCGTCAAATAAAAATGTAGCACGTTTTGGTTTTCATTTTACACACGTGCAGTAAGAAAATATATTTAACTTTGCCCTTTGACATGACATGTAATGTCAAGCAAATTCTTAAACTTCAGTGATTCAATTCATAATCCGATATACAATAATTACATCTTAATTTTCCTTGTCTTGTCACATTTCTTTCATTCGCCCTCGCATATACTATCCTCATAGCCTCGTATATCTTGTCGACAAGTGAATATAGCGTTGCGCGTGCGCAGAGGTCACGGCCGCAGAGTCAATGCCGAGGTGTGTCCTGAGTTCGAGACCCGAGCCCAGAACGAGACATCGAGAGCGGATTGTGTTTGTATGCTAATGTCCCGTGTACGGTCCACACGGTTTCAATGGAGGGTGCTGGGCACAAGATCCACCCACTATGGGATTTTTATCCAAATAGAATGCTAATGTATGAATGCATGAAGGATGGACCTATAGACAGATTGTTTTCGTAATATGTATAAATTACTGGGATTTCACAAAATGTGAAGCGTTATATAAATGTTACAATTTTCAGCACAAATTCTTTCACTGTATAATTAACAAAATCTTCAGTTTATGAAATTAATATTTTGGCAAAATTCATACAATAGCTATTTGAGCTCGAAACACACACAAGATTTATTCTACAGTTGCTACAATGGGATCCTCCACCATAACAAAAAATAATGAAATGTACACTTTGTACTTACAGTACTAAAATAAATAAATAAATATATATCATCACGGCATATTACCCATTTCTGGGTGTGCCAGTATCTACAACATATGTAGTCATCGGTAATGATGACGATATATTTTACCGTGCGGGCGCTTACCATGCATCACCTCACGGGCACTCATAGCTGGTGTGGAGAGTGCACCACAGGGGGTTACTTTTGTGCCATTTAAAATTGGAAATATTTGGCGTCTGTCGGGATCGAACCCGGTTCCCCCAGGTTCGCGACTTACAGTACTACCCAAGAAATAATGAATATTATAAGTTTCTTTGAAGAATTTATTTGTTTCAAGTATATTAAACTAGTGTAGTGAAAAGATGGATGTCTGTTCACACAATATATTTTAGATTTTTTAATTTTAATTTATTGTTGTTTTCCATTCTTTTTGAGCTATTGCTTCAATCTAATCTAAGCATGTTTTACTTTCGTTTTTGTAAATGAATGCCCTATTTTAGTTCTGTATTTCTTTACACAGCGGTACGGCATTTTATTTGGTTATGTAATACACTGAAAGACCAGTCATGTCAGATTGACTTGTGAGGATGGTAAAAGTCTAGGTAACTAGAGCGCCATTAGTTCCTGACTAAACGTTCCCATTAAAAATGTAGACAAATAATATTTCTCAACATTTTATAGTTAGAAATTCGGACAGCGAGCGTTTTTCTACTTTATCGCGCATGAGCGGCAAAGTGACATTTTGTGATGACAAAAGCGAGCGCAAATGCCTTCTTTGTATATAGACTGTAGAAAAATGAGTTTTCTTTTTGTAAAATTGAGAATTCATAAGAATTAGCTATACTACTATATTTTTACGTGAAAAATGTATAGGGCATAAATAATAGAGAATTTAATTTTCGTTCTTATACCGTTAGATTTTGGTGTAAATTTGATAACCGGAAAAGGCATTATACTTGAAGCTCAAAAAGGTTTTTCTTCGAAAAATACATTTAAATGTCATTTTTCGCAATTTATGCCTGAGTGTCTGGTCGCAAATCTGGGGAACCGGATTTGATCCCGACCGACGCCAAATATTTCGAATTTTAAATGGCACAAAAGTGACCCCTATGGTACACTCTCCACGCCAACAATGAGTGCCCGTGAAGTGACGCGTGGTAAGCGCCCACACGGTAAAATACATCGTCATCATTACCGATGTCTACTTGTGTTGTAGATACTGGCACACCCAGTAATGGGTAATATGTCGTGATGATATATTTATTACCTCCCGCTACCCTTGGTAAGGGAGGTATAGGGATCGTGCTAAAAATTACATATCGAGATTTTAGTAAATGACCACGTTTTAAAGTCCCTGGAATCCAATTTTAACATTTTCACGATGATGTCTGTATGTGTGTGTGTATGTGTGTGTATGTGTAGGGATTTTGTCTTCACTCTAACTCAGATACTATCATTCAGAAAATTCTGAAACCTTGTATTTCCATCCCATTATAATATGAAAAGAAGCCATTAGATTTTGGTGTAAATCGGATAACCGGAAATGGCACTTTACCTGAAGCTCATAATGGTTTTTCTTCAAAAAATACCATTAAATGCCATTTTTTCGCATTTTATGCCTTATGAAAATTAAAGATTACTGAATTTTCTACTGGAATACATTAATACTTTTTCTATATATTTTACAGATAAATTTAAAAATAATTTTTTTTATTAGTCGCGAAGCCTAAGATAAACACAATAATTCTTTTGTTACACAGTTCATATTTCAAATGAATGTAACTGACAGTAAATGTCACTGTCAAAAAACTAATCACTTCAAATTAATAATAGTGACATTTTAAAAAGAAAATAGTAAATAAAGCAATAGTTTTCTGCAATGGAACAGTTTGCAGCGTTAGTAAATGCGTAAGTATGTATTTAAATTAATAAAAATTCAATAACGGGAGGTTTTGTGTTGGCCACATCAGATTTTTTATCTATATTTTTTAGTTTTCTACAGATATGCATTCATACATTTTCTATATATTTTATATATGAATTTATAATATAATTTAATATTTAAGTCCAGGAGCCTATGTATCAAAGATAAACACAATTCCTTTGTTACACAGTTTATATTTCAAATGTATGTAATTAACAGATAAATGTCACAGTTAAAAAAATATTTCAAATTAATAATGCTGACATTTTAATATAAAATAGTAAATGGAGCTATAGTTATTTACAAAGGAACTTAATATAGCTTACAGCATTAGTAAATATGGAGGTCTATATTTAAATTAATAAAAATTAAATAGCGCGAGGTATTGTAGTAAGCACAACAAATTTTATATAGGCTAAAATTGACACCGAAACAAATATAAATATTATTCATTTCTGATGTCGCTAAAGACCATATATTTTTCCGTGTAGATGAAGTTTATTAAACGTTATCTCTTAGATATCAAGATTGGTGTAGAGAGTGCACCACAGAAATAACAATTGAGCGAAAAGTAACCTTATCCTTATGCAAATATAAGAAAAAATACATTATGTAAATAGATAAGTATTTATTACAGAACACCTGTTTGTAAACAAATTCTTATATTTCATAGAAGTCTTACCTTCAACAATTACTAGAAGCCAGTTTTTTTTAACTGTGTACTATTTACTCATAATCGCGTAGAGAATTCATAAATAATAATTACAAGTACAAAGACACCTGACTACATAAAGAATTTATGTCTAAGTTGGAGGGATTGAATTTGAAATAAATAATTCATCAGGTATTCTACAGCTTATACATTTTTAATATCATATATGCGAGTACCGTATAAAATACCAAATACATATTTAATGACAGCACATATTTCTCAGATTACTGAATCACTCGACATTCGATTCCTATTGTGGGAATATCAACTTTAAGCGTAATTAATGTAAAGAAATGGTAATTTCTGCGATTTAATTAGTACCAGAGCAGTCAACAATAGGTTGATGTATAGTTTAATTCAATTTCATCAGAACGATCGGAAACAAGAGGTAGTATTAATTATTGAAATGATGTGGTTAGAAGTTGCTATTCTGGTTGACAATCGTGTTATTCATTCAAAGGAGATCAAATATTTATCAAGGAAAAGTGGTTTGTAGATAATGACAGATATTGCGACGCAACTATTAACTAAATATCTGTTATTATTTGCAAGTACATTTAGGTAGCTATTAAAAATAGTAAATAATATATATCACAGCGCCCTATTACCCATTAGTGAATGGTACATTTTTAAAATGTGATGAATAGAAATAAATTGTCACAAACTGCTACACTCTACAATTTTGGTAATGGTGATATTGATATTTGTACCGTTAAAGACGATTATCAACCTCACATATATAATTTTTTATGAATTAATTATCATGTTTTAAGGTCAGTTGAATCAGATTTAACTATTATTTTACATTTACGGATTCATTCGGACCGGACCGGGCAGGGCTTTGAGGTTCGGATCGACTCTGCCCGAAAATAAAAACTGCCGACCCGACTCGAAGCCCGACTCTATAAAAACTTAGTCGACCCGTCTCGAAATCGGGCCGGGACAAAGCTCGAAATTGAGCGCATCTGGAATTCATAATTTTTATTTTAATATGAGGCGAAATGTTTTTTTTTTGTTTAAAAAAAAACTCGTCTTAGAAGGTTCAACAATGGTTAACATAAGTTGTTAAAAAAAGACGCTTCTAGTGTAATCTTGGTATAAAAATTTCAGACCTATTAGTATTTAACACTGTTTTTGCTGAAAACGTTCGATATTTTATACAACTTTTGTAACAAATCTTGTACGATCATTTACGTAAGGGTATATTTTAACTAACGTTATATTTCTGCTCAAAAAAAGTCAAGAAATCGTAACAGTAGCAACAAAACTCACTTTTATTTAAATATGCGAATAATAATAATAATAATAATATCAAAATAGAATTATTATGATTTAACCTTGTATTCGTGAAGTAAAATAATTTAAATTGTTTTCTTTATTTATTAAGATATGAAGAACGTTGTTATTACATCATTTTGATCTTTTTTATCTCCATCAATTTTCATTAATATATTATATTATGGTAGGTACCTATATGAATTAATTATAAGTTTTTTCGGGCCGGGCCAAAATCGAAAGTCTAATTCACCTCAAATTTTACGAATGATTGGCCCGATTCAGAAAAAAAAAAATTTCGGCCCGTTTTGATCATCGATTCGAAATCGAGTTGGGCTTCTAGCCGGGCCGAGCCAAAGTTTGAGATTGAGTGCATCCTTATTTACAATTATGTCTTTATATTTAAGATTTCTACCAGGACATCGAACTCGAACCTGAACCGAACCAAAACCAGAACTAAACCGTAACATATTAGGGAACTCAAACTGAGAACCGAACCTCAGATATATTTTTAATTGAACCTGAGTCGAAACCGAACCGAGTATTAAAATTCAGGTTCGGGGTTCAACTCCGGTTCAGGTTAATTTTTAGTTCAAAAAGTAAATACAGCCGATAATCGACGTCTGCGTTGCTGTCTGGGCTGACTTTTCGTGAAAATTGTGTTCGTTTCTTGTTGCATTTTGCGTAAATTCCGGCTCTCATTTTAAATTATTTCGAACCTGAACCGCGAACAAAACCACAAATTTTATTAATGCTTGAACCAGAACCGCACCCGAACCCATCTTTCAAAAAACAAATTAACCTGAACCTAAACCGAACCCAGTTTATGGCGGGTTCGATGCCCTGATTTCTACATCTATTTGATTTGCTGCTGAGTTTTTTTTTTATAACAAGTTAATTAGATTTATTAATTAGAGTAATCTCAAAAAAAATTATTGAGCAATTAATAATAATAATAATATAATTAATATTCTTAACAATTTATTTTATTACAAATATTATAGAATATTTTATTTCATATAAAATTAATATTTTTCAAAAAAATATCTTCTAGCAATTTAACCCAATTGCACCTACTGATTTTTCAATTTTAAAATTGGGTTTAAACAAAATATATGGACGAAAGTTTTAACATCAACGACATTATTGTCAATTTCAAGAACAATTAGTATTTTAGTATTATCATAGAAACCGGGCAGTAGGGATATATAAAAACAAAATGAAACTTATTAAATAATATACTAATTAAAATACCTATTACTTTAAGAAACAATTGAATGACAGACCTAAACAATGAAGATTATAGATCACTATATATATTTAAAATATTTGCGTATTCGCAATCCATTAGTTCACAGAACAGTTATTTAAAATTAAATTGAAACAGTGTAGATAACTTTTTTACTAGTACATAAATATAATGAAACATTTGTCACTAAATTAGCATAGAAGAAATATATAAATATACATCATGGCATATTACCGGTTACATATCGGTAATGATATAGAAGAAAACTTAATAAATTATTATTTTAAGCGATATTAATGGTTTCTCTATGAGATTTTAAAATTAATTCTGTCTTTATTGAATATTCGGTTGAGATTATGATTAGAACTCTGACAAATCACTTGAAATTCTTTCAGATTATAAAGCAACAATTCACAATTACGTAGGTACACAAACATTCTCCATACACATTGACCTACCAATACACTCACGCTTCAAACGGATTCTTTGAAGCTTGAGATAAGAACATATTTTGTTAGAGATTTATATTGGAATTCTACATTCGATTAGCTCCTTTCAAGCTCCTGTGGAAGGTTTTGGATTAGAAGTCGAATTTTAATAAGGATTGTCAAAGCTAAGTAAATAATTAGATGTGTTCGCATAAGTGGAAATCATCGATCACTCCGCGTCAACGGATATTGAAGACGAGGGAATGTACAAGTATCATCTTCGTTATCGTTGAAATCGTCAGTTGAGTCATACAAAAGGGAAGGGTTCGGTGCTGACCCTACTTCAACCATATTACTATTCATGCTTACACACATACATACGTACATAAATTTATGTTATTTTCAACAATGTAGGTTTAAAGACTAGTGATGACCTGTTTCTTTTTAACTTTCGTCACTTTTAGGTAAAGATGGTATTCTGATCAGAAATATTTGGTGGTGAGTTTTTAATGAATAAGCACGTCTTAGAGTTCCTAGCATATGATTTTACTAGTTTTACGATGATATCTATATACAGAGAAAAATGCATATAAAGTTTTATATTAATTTGATTAAACTATGGCAGGGATGGCGAACCTTTACGTATCAACGAGCCAGTTTTCTAAAGAATTGTTTAATGAGGTCATAGACGTGCCATCAAATAATTTTGACTTTGTGAATATTGGGAAAATAATAATAATACTATCAACTCAAAACTCTTTATTTACTACAAAATAAAAATAGGAACATTTTGCAATGTTTCAATTGAAGTAAAATTAGTGTGACTTTTCTGTTGTTGCAGATTAGATGACAAATAACAGATGTTAGGGTTGTAAGATGTTACTTTTAGCAGAATGTTTGCTGAACTGGAGTCATCTGTCAAACGGTTTCTAACCGAGTCTTTAATGTTATTCATCTCTGAAAATAATGACTCGCAGGCATAGGTTGATGAAAATATTGTTAAAATAGCATGAGTCAGCTTCTTCAAACAATTAAATGTGTCTGGTAACGCATTCCATGTTTCCAAAATTTTGTTATTAGCATTTTCACTTATATTACTTGTCAATCTTTCTGTTTCAATTAATTCTAACTCTTTCCTTGTTTCAATAAATTTTTGAATCCATATTGAACTAGACTGGAAATCAATCAGTTGCATTTAAAATTCTTCAATTTCCAACCAATCGAATTGGGACAAATTCAGTTTATCAAATGACGTCACATCAGGGTACATAACAAACTTGAGTATTTCCGATAATTCTTTGAACTGAAAAATCTCGCTGAGAATTCCTTGATTGAAGAATCAATCACAAAAATAAATTCTTCAGTTACTTGGTCTTCGTCTGGTTTCTCATGTATTTCTAATGCATCTAGTGCATCATAATGAATTTTGTGATCAGTGAGGTGCCCAAAATATTGTGTCGGGTGCCATTGGTTTGCCATCCCTGACCTATGGTTATAATCATGCCCATAATCATAAACATTCATAAAATTTTAAACGATTCGTTATCATTTTTATCCAGTAAAAACAGTCGAGAATGACAGAAAATTCTAAATTTAATATGACAAGTTTGATTCTATTTGTCAAAAATTGTAAAGAGTTTTGAAACTTTTAGGGCCGGTTTTTCAATATCTGGTTAAAATTTTAACTAAGAGTTAAATAAACAAAATTGAAACGAAATGAACTGTTAAATGACAGATTTACCATTGCTGTCAACGAAACAATGCAATATTGTTTTCCGACGACCACTACGAAAAGTACATAAATTCACACGCTAAACTGTTACTGAAAGTTGGTCATTGCACACCAAAGCTGTGTGAAATGAAAGCTCGTTAGCCAATCAGATGCGTCCGCAACTGTGTGATATGATTTTATCACACGCTGCGATAACTGAGCGAACTAACCTAAAAATTTGTATGTAAAAATTTGACAGTTGCAAATAATATGCTAAATTTACACGGATTAAGAAGGCTGCACCCTAATTTATCAGATTTTAACATAATTTTTGGTGAATTCTGATAGCAATGATGTAAACATAATGGGTAGAATTCAGTGGGTTGTATTAAGGTCTGTATTAAAAATTGTATTAAGTATATGGCAACATTGTAATATTTTATTGTATACAGGGAAAAGTAATACAGATATCCTTTAGTCAAATGAGGAAGTATTATTGTAAATGGAAGGTGTAAAAGGAAACTCATTTTTGCAAAATTAGGTTAGAAATATATCAAATTTTATGTGTCAAATATTTTATACCTGAATGTTAATGAATTTTAAAATATCTGAACCCCCGTTTTGATCAGTTTTGATATTTGTCCTTTTTTCTTACTTCTGTTAATAATATTTTTTTCTTTATTTGATCCTTTGGTCTGTCACTTTTTTCTGACAGGTATTACAAAGTTGCCAAAATATTTTTGTCAAAGGACTGTTTTAGCTTAAAACACGCTAATACAACCCACTGAATCTCACCCATTCTGCTTTAATATTTTTAAGAAAATTTTATATTGCTTTATTTTTTGTGGTCGTCGGAAAAATATTGTGTACAACACGTGCTGAAAGGGTATTTCACAATGACTCATCGCTTATTTACTGCTGGAGAAAACCAAAGGAAAACCATCGAAATATTATATTTCTTGATGAAGCAAAAATAAATGCTTTATTATTTAAATATTTTAGTTATCATACGGACATTTTTGTCATGAAATTATGAATAGTTTCAATGTTAACCCCATAATATAAATAAATTAAGTATATTATTTGTTTATTTTATATTTATAATACCGTAATATACTGCGTTTCATTTTGGATTAAAAGAAAATTAAATATATTGGGTTTTATATTGCTATTTTTTCTAAAATACATTAAAACTATTGTCGTACGGAGACTTTTTTGTATGACTATATAAAATATTAGGCTTCAAACAATTATCTTTGATCAAGAAATGTAATATGGGGTCTCGTGGCCGCGTGCCTGAGTGTCTGGTCGCGAACCTGGGGGAACCGGGTTCGAGCCCGACAGACGTCAAATATTTCCAATTTTAAATGGCACAAAAGTGACCCCTGTGGTGCACTCGCCACACCAGCTGTGAGTGCCCGTGAGGTGACGCCTGGTAAGCGCCCACACGGCAGTGGCGGCTCGTGAGGGGAAAAGTAGGTGAAGAGATATTTAAGAATGAATGTCGTAGAGAGGGGGGTATTATTGGGGGGGGGGGGGGGCTGTTGTAATTATTACGTACGATTAATTTCAAATATATATTTTAAATCAAAAAAATATTTATAAACAAAACAAAATTATATTTTTTAAGTCATACTTTATAAATTAGCTCAATATGCCTATCCTTCAAAAAAGTTTTTGCAAATAATAGCTACCACATAACCAGGAAAATTTATTGTACCAGGCAGATTTAAAATGTAGATTGTGCGTTCTTCCACAGTTTTTAACATTTTTTATTTTATTTAAATTTAATGTTGGGGTTGGTGGAGCACTTGCCAATACATTATTATCATCTATTCATCTAGAGAACTGTTTCCAATAAATTGCATATAATAACATTATGCAGATTCATTCTGATGATTTAAATATACAATGTGCAATCTGTTAAAGAGTTAAAGTATTAATATTAACAATAAAATATTAAAGTGAATTTATTTTCACTTAAAAATATATTAGTATTACCTTCAAAATAAGTTAAAATTATGATAAATAAAATAATAACTATTCAAATTGTTTTAACAAGCAAATTACAATGCATCAATTGCAATGTGGAGACGAGGTGCAGAGTTCGAAATGTAGTATTCACCATTCGCTTCTGTAAGCGGAGGGGGAAGCATCGTTGCTATGGCAACCATTCTATCTAGCCAATAAACGCTAGCTGCGCGCGCAACTGTGAAGAGTTTATTCAAAATTTGAATTACTCTTCATGTAATGCGGGTTGCGGACGATCAGTTTATATAATTTTTAGTAGATAATTTGATTTCTAAATTATATTAATGTTTATTTCAGGCTTTATAATACAAAATAAAAAAAAATAATGTGAAATTAATTTTTAAAAAAATATTTTGTTTTCTGAAATAACAGGTGAAGTTGCTCTTCACCTTCTTCACCCGAATAGCCGCCACTGCCACACGGTAAAATATATCGTCAGCAATACCTATGTCTACATGTGTTATAGATACTGGCACACCCAGAAATGGGTAATATGCCGTGATGATATATTTATTTATTTATAAGAAATGAAATATTAAATTTAAAACATATAGTTAAAGTTTTGTATTTTATGCCGGTGAATAATCTCGATATGTTTTTAGTTAATTTTCGGATTACATTTGTACTTAACGTACTAATTATTAATTGAAGTTAAATATTTATACGAGTATTATGGTTATTGCGGCTTTATATCAGAAATTTGTTTAATATTGAATACTACATATACAGTTGGGTGTTACATATTTAATATTGTAATTATTATAATAACAAATATTGTGATGTCATGAATAATTTACGATACTGATAATATTATTTGTATTATGTATAGAGTTTCATTATTTAATTAAAAAAAAAAACATGTATTAATTCCGGCCATATATCATTCGGGAGTCTAATAATTGAAATGTAGAGAGCATATATACGCATTAAAAATGGATATGTCAATGCTTATATAAAAACATATAATTAATATTTGTTTTAATATAATTAAAAATGTTTCATTCATATATTAAAATATGATATTAATATTTTCTCGGATAATATATTAATTTTGTCACATATGAAAAATGAAATATTTTCTTTAAATTAAAAGATATACATACACACATAATTATTTTGTTATATTATAACAATACATATAAGTATAAAATAAAACTAGATAAATATTGTCAATTTAAATAAATTTAAATTTATATGTAATGTTTGAAATGTATCTTTATAAATATATACATATACAGGGTGTATCAGGACTAGTGTAAAAAAAATTAATAGCATATTCCTGAGCTAATTTCGAGCAAAAAATGTCATATGAAGGTATCCCCGGCAACTTCTCGTTACAGAGTTACAGGCCTTTAAAAGTGCACCTCATCTGACATATTTTTATTAATAACTCTGATACTAGCTGCACTAAAATTTTGAAACTTGATACGAGGATACTACTTATTGAGATGCATATTTAAACTTTCTTTTGTTTCTGTATCTCAACCAGAGGCGTTTCACATGGGGAAATCATGAAGGTTTTATCCTTAATTTTATACCTATTAACATTTTTTCATTTTTAAATTTAAAGTATTACAAATAATTTAAAAATACACAAAAATGTACTTTTGATAAAAATTAATAAACGCAGTAGTTTTTGAGATATTTTAACTTTTAGAAAATGTCACGTATCCAAAATAGTTAACAGTTAAAAATCAATTAATTTCCCACAGAAAATAAAACAAAATAAAAAAGCAACACAAAATCTGTTTATAACTATTGTTTAATTACCTTATTTTCAATAAAATGTTGTTCGTAGGGTAATCGCTCAATAGCAGATGTAGACACGTGTTTCTCTCTTATTAGAGCTCATCAGTACAGCATAGCTAGTTAATAGATGGACATTAACTAGAGGTAATAAAAATCGACAAATTGTAACAGCACCAGTAAGCAGCCAAGCACACATTTGTTGCTTCGGTCAGCATTTCCACGGTTTGTGGATAAATACAACGTCGCAGCGACGGAATTACCTCTAGTTAATGTCCATCTATTAACTAGCTATGCTGTACTGATGAGCTCTAATAAGAGAGAAACACGTGTCTACAGCTGCTATATCGACGTGGACATCAAATAATGAATTTGTGTGAATTTCATTGTTTCTTAATTATTACCTAATTTTTTTGCATACCTAATTGATTTTTTCTAAAAATTTAAATATTTCAAAAACTACTGCGTTTATCAAATTTTATGAAGAGTACTTTTTTGTGTATTTTTATATTGTATGTAATATTTTATAAATAAAGTTGAAAAATGTTAATATATCAAAAAATAACGATAAAAAACCTTCATGACTACCCCATATGAGACGCCTCTGGTTGAGATACAGAAACAAAAGAAAGTTTAAATATGCATCTCAATAAGTAGTATCATCGTATCAAGTTTCAAAATTTTAGTGCAACTAGTATCAGAGTTATTAATAAAAATGTGCTTGATGAGGTGCACTTTTAAAGGCCTGTAACTCTATAACGAGAAGTTTCCGGACATACCTTCATATGACATTTTTTACTCAAAATGATGTCAAGAATATGCTATTAATTTTTTTTACACTAGTCCTGATACACCCTATATAAAAAAAATCAGCGTAAAATATTATAGAATATATCAACATATTTACATTTATATAGTTTTTAACAAAAAAAAAATCATTCCATTTGTATATAATATTTAAAAACATTGCAATATTAAAATTATATGTAGGTAGAATATTAATTCCTTTTATCGCAGTAAGCTTGTTAATTCTAGTATTTCGTAGCCAAGATTTACAGCGTGCTATGGCCAGTCATTATTTCGCTTCCACGACAAGCGAATGTCGTTGCTCTTGTCGGGATTTTTTATCAAAAATTCATTGTATATATGTGAAAATGTATTGTCCAATATGAAACACCGTGTTTAGAATTTAATTCTCTTTCGAGTGATATAATTTTCGTGTAGGAAACATGTTAATGTTTTCGGTTATGCTCAAATAAGTAGTGTCAGAAACAGAAACATTTGACGGAGGTATATAAAACATTCATAAACAATTATACGAAACTGATAAGGAAATATTATTTAATATATTTCCATTTTATTTTTACAGTGTTTTGTTGTAAATTAAATTTGGAAATCGACAAAATCATCGAGTAAACTAGACTACAACAGCAGATATGGTAGGAAAAGTACATATTCTTTTTCATAATGCTACAAACTGTTCACTAGTGGTTACCAACCTAAATAATAACTGCAGTAATACTTGTTTCACTATATAGATTTCGTTATTAGTGAAATATTACAAGTATTTTTCACTTTCTACAATATTTATTGCTAAGGACCCCCTCTATACCCCCACCATAGAAACACATTAGAAAATTGGTCATTTATTTTAAAAGTAGAACTTGAAACTGTATGAAAGGTACTATAAACATTTTGAAAATAGTTCATTAAAAAACAAATAACATAAGACAACATGTTAACATACGCAATCTGATGTAATAAATCGATTTTTACCGCCCGCTAGGGAGGTATAGGAATCGTCCTAAAAATCACATATCGAGATTTTAACAATAACCACGTTTTAAGGGCCCTAGAATCCAATTTTAACATTTTCGCGATTATGTCTGCATGTGTATGGATTTTGTCAACGCTCTAACTCAAATACTATCGTTCAGAAAATTCTGAAACCTTGTATTTTGATCCCATTCAAATATGGGAAGAAACCAATAGGTTTTGGCGTAAATCTGAAAAGCGGAAATGGCACTTTCCTTGAAGATCATAAAGGTTTTTCTTCAAAAAATACTATTAAATGTCATTTTTTCACATCTTATGTCATTATAAAAATTAAAAATTATTGAATTATTTACAGCTATATACTAATATATTTTCTATATATTTTACAAATAAATTTAATAAACAGTATTTTTATAAATCCCAGATCCTATGTTTTAAAGATAAACTCAATTCCTTTGCTACACAGTTCATATTTTAAATGTATGTAACAGACAGATAAATGCCACTGTCAAAAAACTAATCACTTGAAATTAATTATGGTTACATTTTTAAAAGAAAATAGTAAATAAAGCGTTCGTTATATGCAAAGGAACTTAATATAGTTTACAGCATTAGTAAATATCTAGGTATATATTTAAATTAATAAAAATTAAATAGCGGGAGTAATTGAGTTGGCCACATTAGATTTTTACCTCTCGCTAAGAGAGGTATTGGATTCATGCTAAAATTCGCATGTTCAGATTTTATTGAATAAGCACGATTTAAGGTTCCTAGAATCCGATTATAACATTTTTAAAATGATGTCTGTGTGTGTGTGTGTGTGTGTGTGTGTGTGTGTGTGTGTGTGTGTGTGGATGTGTGTATGTGTGTATGTGTGTATGTATGTCTGGATGTTGTAGACACGATTCCTCAAAAACTATAAGACTTAAAAAATATTTAACTGCAGTTTTCTCAATCTGATATTCGTGGGAAGAGCTGAAAAGGTTTTGGTAACAATTGAACAACCGGAAGTAGTAGTTTCTTAGAAAATTTCTTCTAAATTTATTTTTTTGGAAATTTTTGTTAGTACAAATATTGAAGAACAAAATTCTCCATCTAATACACTTAAAATTTTTATTATATCTTGAACAGATTTAGAGATAAAGACACTATAATATATAGCAGATTCTAATCGCAGAGGCTAAGGCACTAAGGAAACGACTTGACAAATTCAAATGTTTATAACATAGTTTGAAAATGACATATGTCAGTGTTAAAAATCAACAGTTTTAGTGGCTTTCTGATAGCTTTTTCTGGGAAGTATATGTAATCTTTCTTATTATTTTATTAATGAAATATTTGAAATTATAGGTAAAATGCGTATATCCATCAGAAATACCGCCAATCTGGTTAATGAATTGGAAGACATATAGGAACTTCCTCATACAATTAAAAATAGATATAATTGGAATTATATGTGTGCAGAAGACATATTAAATATAATAAAAAACAATATTTGGTTAGTTCTCTAATTTTTTGTTATAAATCGACGGTTCGATAGAGAAGTACAATACAATACTTATATAGCCTTATATGGAAACGGCGAGTGGTCTTGTGCTGGCCACAACAGATTTTTTTTAAATTGAGAGACCTATTACATAGAAAACTATTGAACACATAAGTGGCTAATATGTTAAATATCTCGGGCAATACTTTATTCAATATGTGTGCAATTTTTCCATAATCCTTCACAACATTTAAAAGTGTCTGGTTTATAGACCCGACACGTATAATTCTTGCTGTCTGGAAACAAGTTCCTTGCATGAACCTAACCCCAAACGGTGGTGAGTTGAGTACCATTATAATATATAATCGTTATTAATTGTAATTTATGTGTTTCCTGTGACTTGATTCGCACAATCCATGCAGGGACAACCCGGAGGCGTTAATACAAACCCTACCTTAACATAGACCATACTTTCGCTTACATTTATGAAACGCGGAATAAGCTGGAAATGATTTATGTTGGGATTAATTTAAGTTTTTGCGGGGATTATATCGGGCAGGTGACATTTGGAATGAAAGAGAAATGCGAAGAGAATTTAATCGCATGCGACTTTTAACTAGAATGTAATTATAAGCATTCATATATTTAAATTGTAACCTTTAGTTTTATTGGATGATCATCAGAAATAAATATAAATAAATACATCAGCATTCTTTACATTATTCTGACGATTGAGTGAATTGCTTACTTCAATTTTTTACCAATTTCGACAAATTTTGTATTTTTGCATTGTGAAAGTGTCTCTTTGACCAAACACAAATATCAGTCAGTTAACTTAAAAAAAATTATAATGAATGCATTTAATAATTTCAAATACTTTACTGAAATTGAAAATATTGTGTCTTTCAAATAGTGATTAAAAAATCTGATGTGGCCAGTACAATATCTTCCATCAATTCTACGTATTATGTACAAATCCCATACCAAAAGTATCTTAGAAAAGATTTTATATATCCAGTTAAATTGTAACACGAACATATACTATTTACTACAAAGTCAATACCGAAAGTTTCTTGGAAAAGATTCTATAAATCCAATAAAATTTTAACACATATATTCATTATGTAAATTGCACTTGACACTGATTGACATCTGTCCATTATAACTATTTGATGATATATATAACAAAACTGGACGATTTATGAAAGTTAATCTCTTTATAATTCTTTAACTCTATATCTATTGAATATGAAGGAAAATGTATAATCAAACTTTAAAGATATTTGAAGAAGTAGTAAACGACTGTGCTAAGGATGAAAGTAAAGATGTACTCAGAATTTCAGCCAGTGATAATAATTTTATTCTACAGCCAACGTTTCGCCCCCATTTGGAGCTTCATCAGGGCAAAGAACTTATTATATTATAAGAAGATATTATTTCATATTGATAATCACATAAAATATCAAAAATGATGTTTAACTGCGTTTTTTTTTTAAAGAAAACCTGTTAAGAACTTCAAATAAGGGTTTACCAATAATTATAACCAAAATCTAATCAGTTCTTCATATGAATGTAAAGAAGAGGAATACCAAAGAATTATGATTTTTAGAACTATTATTGGAGTTATCGTCCGAGAAATTTTTGCAACACACACACATACACGCGCACACACATACACACACGCACACACATACACACACGCACGCACATACACACACGCACGCGCACACATACACACACACGCACACACACACACACGCACACACATACACACAAACGCACACATATATACACACGCACACACATACACACACGCACACACATACACACACGCACACGCATACACACGCACGCACAAGCACGCGCCCACACACACACACACACACAAACATACACAAATACACACACACATACAGACGTCATAAAATTTGTAAAATCGTATTCTAGGGATTGTAAAACACGCTTATTCATTAAAAATTCATTATCGAATTTTTTGCTCAAAGACAATACTTTCCTTACCTAATGGTGACGAAAGGTTAATATCACTTTTTATACAATTTTCAGAAAATAAAATTTAGAATTTTTTTTAAGGAAATACTACTTTCGGTTGTTTAATTGTTACCAAAACCTTTTCAGCTCTTCCCATGAATGTCAGATTAAGGAATTCATAGTTAAACATGTATTAATTCTTATAGTTTTTGAGGAATCGTCCTTCCAACATCCACACGTACACACTCACACGCACACACACACGCACGCACGCGCGTACACACACATCATTGTAAAAATGTTAAAATCGGACTGTAGGGACCTTAAACTGTGTTTATTCACTAAAATCTAGATGTGCAATTTTTAACAAGAATCCAATAAAAATATATTTAGAATAATTATTAAAATATCTTTCAGAACTCATATTATTAATTGGAAAAATACTACCTTTTTTAGTTTATGTTCTGTATTTATTAATTTTAACCCAACGTTTCGGCACCATAAACGGTTTGTCCTCTGGCAAAAGGAGATATTTTCCTGAGAAGATGCATGTTCGCCGTCCATGTTATTGCCGGGCATGCACATATTGTCTAGAAAACTGTATACATAAAAAAGGTAACATTTATGAATATTTCTTGTTACCTTGGTTACTTGTTATTATTGTTTTTTAACATATTTATGTCAATGTATCCCCTGAAGAAGGCACCAGTTTATGGTGCCGAAACGTTGGGTTAAAATTAATAAATACAGAACATAAACTAAAAAAGGTAGTATTTTTCCAATTAATGTTTAGAATACATTTACTTCCGGTCTTTATCAAGTCATTTAAATTCTAAATCTATAACACACTTACGTGGTTGCTAAATTAGACAACATCACTTCGATTCTATTCTAGCTCATCTCCTTTATAATCATCACGTCATCTCCTCGTAAGATGGTAGCTTGTACCATCTCCACTATTTGTTTAACTTCCTGCCCTGCGTACTGTATGCCGCGGCAACAGCAACAATAGCCTGGGCATGGGGCATGGGCATATCCATCGTGTATGATGGGCCCACGCTCCAGCTGGTTGCGAGGTGTGGTCCTGCGTTGTGCCGCGGGACGGGGCCGTGTTGCTGACGGCTGCAGCATCCACTCGGACCACCCAGACCCACACAACATTGCCTTTAATTGTTTTTTCTAATGCAATGCATTGCATTGCATGGTGGAGTACAGATGAGTTGTGCCTAAGTATTGCACCGCGAGCGAGAGAGGATGGATGAGCGGATTCAGAAACCGCAATGACATATCGATTGTAATTGCGATGCACCAGTATAATACTCAGTTGTTTATTGCTAAGGGCTGGTTTGTGGTGAATTTAATTTATTAATTTATTTTCAGAAATTTTATTTTAAAATTTAGAGTTTTGTCTCTGATTTATATTCGATTTTGAAATGGGGTATTCCACCATAACAAAATTTTTTGAAAAAATCAATTTAACTTAAAGTATGGCTCAATAAATAATAGTTAAAACAAATGAAAACATTTTTTTAATAATTACTTTACGAGATATTTCACATTTGTTAAAAGGGGAAATTGACGTCATACAATTGTTATCTTTCTCTCGTAGCGTACTTGAGCAGTGTGTGTGAGAAAGACAAGTATAGGGGAAATGTGACGTTACATTGGGCGCATTCAGCAGACATGTGGTCGCTGAACATGTTCACCATATTTCTGCTGAATGCACTGTTCACTATAGACCGTTCACTGACCGGTCACCTACCAGCTGACCGTAAAAAAAAGTACAGTCAGATGTTCCCGGTCACTTGGTCACTTGTTTACGCGCGCAATATTTAAATTCAGTGGATTTTCTTCTGTTAGTAATATAGTAGAAATAATCTAACGTCATCCATTATCTGTGCAGTAAAACAAAATAACAATTACAAGCACCGAAAAAATATTATTTGTTGTCGTATATTATGCATATATCAATAAGTAAATTGATTAAAAAATTAAATATCTTCAACTTATTGTCAAATTATTCTTACATTGCAATATTTTAATTTGTTTAACAAATAACATAAAAGTTATTATAAATTTAAGGTTACGATTATTTGACGTTTGTGAAAGTGCATTCAGCAGAGACCTCTTTGTTCGGTGACCGGTCGGTCAGGTATATCTCGAAAATAAAATACTGTTAAACTAGGAACAATAAAGATTTTTTAATACTATGATTTGCTTCAAAACTGAATGAAGTTTTATTTAAAATAAAAAAATGAGTGGAGTATCCCATTCTCGATCTGACCAATCAGTATCTATCACGTGACTTGTCACTGCTAGTCATTTGACGTTTCAGATTTTGGTTAAAATTTTATTTTCATATCCATGAATTTGTTAGACGCTAATGAACAAGATGATTTTTTAATAATATCGGGAATGTTTTTTTTTACTATTTTAGAAGGTATGTTAGGCCGTGGTTAGGCCTATAAACACATTGATTTGTCAACGGACAGTATCAAAGTTTGTTTCTGAAAGCGAAATAATAAGATCGTGAACAATTTTTCAAATATACTCGTATGAGTGTGCATGTATTTAATTCCTTACTATTCCTTGTTGCATTGAAATTACGCAAACGTTTTAATTTTGTACAATTAATTTGCTTTGTCGTACAAATTACGATATTCGCGAATACTGCTTATTAACAAAAAAACAAAATATAAATTTGTTCCTGTGAATCCAGCTTCAAAATGTCAACAACTCCGACGTCACATTTTGACATTTAGTATTTTTTAAATCTATATCAAAAAAATACATTAAGGAGAAAGATTTTCTTCTTCAACAATGAATTTGACACATAGGATAATTTTTAACAATGTAATGTAATACATGGTAGATTTCAAGTATTTGTTAACACCTAATCTTTACCACGATCGTGAAATTTTCCCACATTTAGAATTTAAACCCTAGGATGATAAAAGTGCAACTTCGGACACAGAAATACGAGGGCTAAAAGTTGCATACACAAAATTAATGGCTAGTTGGTCACAAGGTTCAAATTCTGAGAAAATTTAAAACAAAAAAATCTGATGTGGCCAGCACATGACCTCCAGCCAATTCCATGTTTGAAATAGCAATGAGCTTTAAGTTGATTGATCGTTTGTAAACAAAATCTACTTTGTTGTTCCAATAAATAGAAAAGTTTGTAATACGAAATTTTGGATCATATTTTATTGTTTTTCCTGAAAAATCTGTTAGAGCTTCAAATTAAGTACTACATCCGGTTTATCATATATAGTCAAAATCTAATATGTTGTTTCAAATTATATAAGAGTATTAAATACCAACTATGCGAAGTTTTGGATCATTAATATATTTTAAGGAAAAATCGTCACACACACATTATTGTCAAAATCATCACCAACTTCCTTATGCTCTAAAAGACAATCTGTGTAAATTCTTATAATGCTACAAACATCAAACTTAAATAGAATTATCCTGTATATCTAATATTTATGTATGATGGAAAATATATTATTTTTACAAACCTTAATTTCATTAGAATCATATTGAAACTACTAAATTTTTCTTAACACAGTTTCATTATTAATTTTAGTGAAACTTGTTTCGTGACAGTGACATTTGTTTAAATATGTCAAATTTGTTATTAAAGTATTGTTTTTGTTTGACAAAGAGGCAAAGTGATGTACAAAAATAAATTATTTTATAATATAATATAAAGTTATTTCAAGTTATTTACTAAATGCTATTATCGTAGAATTGAAGATTGTGCCATTATATTCAATTTGTATTGGTAAAAGTTGCTAAAAAATTATATTCAATGAATTTTTTTCAAGAAAAGCTGTATAAATGATACTTCCGGTTATCCGATATACACTAAAAACTAATGAGCTCTTCCCACATTAGTATAGAATGGATATACAAAATACATGTAAAAATGTTAAAATCGGATTCTGGGGACATCAAAACGTTCTTATTCACTAAAATCTCTATATCCGATTTTTAGCACGATCCCTATACCTCCCTTACCTAGGATAGCGGGAGGTAAAAATGTAAATCGAAATTTTGATCGCAATATATAATTTATTTTATTTAATCCAAAATGATATCAAATATCAGAGGAAAAATTAACACTTACCGTATTATTAGTTCAAGAACTTTGAACAAATAATTACATGATTAGTATGACACAGTTTTAGACGAAATTTTAAGATAACAAAAAATAGATTAATTACCATTTCCAGGAATATGGTAACAAAATAGTGAAAACCATTAAAAATCAATTTTTTTACTATTTTTTATGAACTTTTTGCTGTTTACAAATTAATGCTAAATTTCAAAATCTATTATTATCAGTAGAATTAACAATGTTTAATACAAAATCCCATTCTAATCGTAAACAAAAACTGTTGCATCAAGTGTTTTAATACAATAACCCAAACAAGGAAACAATCGTAAACATTTGAAATGAATTGTGCTCGTACTCCTGTGACGTTGGCGTGGACGACGTTTTTCTATTGTTCTTTTATTCCACAACATCTAGTAATCATTAATATCAACATACAAACAATTTTAATAATTTACTGAACAAAAGAAGATAAAAGATGGGGCAATGAAAACGTGAATTATGCCAAAGTTGGAGTCGTTTGTTTAATTGTTTACTATTGTGGCAGGGTACTATTTTAGTTTTTCAAACAGTGGTACACGAGCTACTAAAGTTATATGAGTTTCCTTAATACATTCACGGAACATAAAAATGAAATTTTACCTGTTACAGTGACTTTTTATTTACATTTATCCGTGCAGGTTTTCAGGCTACAGGCTCTGGTTTAGAATAGCACTGCCTTACCTCCTTTTATGGAAGACTAATTTGTGATGCAAATACTTTTAAATTAGTACGTACTATGTAAGTTTTTCTTTTTGAAGAAGTTATGACAATGTATTTTGCATATAAAAATAATAAAGCATTGTAAACTGCAGGGGAAACAATTTTGTGATACAAATATTTACAAATTACCAAATTTAATAAACAATTTTGGCCTTATTCTGTGACTCATAGCTAATTTTTAATAAGTCGTTAAAAATTTTCACCAATCAGGTTCGTCGATAAATAAAACAATAGTTATTTACATTCGTACTAACTTTCAGTTATAGACATCAAACATCATGCAATTCATAAAAAGCGCACACACACAAATCTTTCTATCATAAATGACAAAATTTCGATTAATAATTATAAATACCTTATCCATATCACAGATGAGAAATTTACTTATGTACATTATACCTTTATACATAGGCGCCGACTTTTGGATTTTCGTGTGGGGGCTTAAAAAAGAGCAACAAAATTTACCGAATAAAAACTTTATTTCTTAAAAATAGTACATATATATATATATATATATATATATATATATATATATATATATATATATAATTTATACTAATGAAATACAAACATAAAAAATGTATTTATAGTTTTAAAGAAAAAGTATTTTGACGAACCGCTGTTCGTTTAATGAATTCTTCTGCAATTTCAATAATACTAATAGTTATGTATTTATGTAAATTTAGTATTGCTATATTATTCAATCTTTCTTGGTCAATAGTTGACTTTAAATCAGATTTAAATCTTCGTAAAGCTGAAAACGATCATTCAGCTGTACATGAAGTTGTTGGAATGGTTAAAAATAACTTAATATATTTCACTTCAGTTAACATTTCTGCACAAGCGAGGTTCTTTTTAAAAAATTCAGCTACATCCCAAAAGTCCTTTATTTTTATATTTTTTTTTTTGAAGCCAAATCATACATCATATCGCGGTGCAATTTTAATCTTTCTTTGTCAAAATCATTTTTATAAAAATCGCATATAATGTCAAGTGTCTTAATATTGTGGAGGGCAGAAACCCTTCAGATGTTTCCGCGTGGGGGCAGAGCCCCCTCAGATTTTTCCGTGTGGGGGCTCGAGTCCCGAAGCCCCCACGTAGTCGGCGCCTATGCCTTTATATCATTTTTATAATAAAAGACTATATTTTAAGGTGCATTATTGATTTTGTTATAAAATATAACTATAAGAAAATGAAATGTAGTCTTGAATTTTCAAATACTTGCAATATAACTACTTCATGTACAAGTACTTGAAATTGTAACTAGTTGACTTTCGCCTACTATTATTTGACTTCAGCTTGGCTTGATTTCAAATCAAGTCAAGTAACTTGGAAGTCAAGTCAACCCGTAAAACCCTAGTCCCTACAAACAACGCCCTAATAGCTTACTTACGATATCGGAATTTTTAGTTGTCAAAACCATTGCTGGGACTCTGTCGTATCGCTTGGCGATCACATAACGTAAAAATCTGATGTGGCCAACACAATACTTCCAGCTATTTAATTTTTATCAATTTTAATACATACCTACATATTTATTAATGCTGCAAACTACATTAAGTTGCTTTGTATATAACTACTGCTTTATCTACTATTTTCTTTTTAAAATGTTACCATTACCAATTTGAAATGATAGGTTCTTTGACAGTGACATTTATCTGTCAGTTACATTTGAAATATGAACTGCGTAACAAAGGAATTGTGTTTATCTTAGGCTTCGGGATTTATAAAAAGGTTATTTTTCAAATTTATCTGTAAAATATATAGAAAAAGTATTACTGTATACCTGTAGAAAATTGATGATATAAAATGCTAAAAAAATGACATTTAATGGTATTTTTTGAAAACCATTATGAGCTTCAAGTAAAGTGCCATTTCCGGTTATCCGATATACATCAAAATCTAAAGGTTTCTTTCCATATTAGAATAGGGTCGAAATGTAAGGTTTCAGAATTTTTTGAATGATAGATAGTCTAGGAACCTTAAAACGTGGTCATTTACTAAAATCTCTTTTTAGCTCCCTATAACTCCCTTACCAAGGATAGCGGGAGGTAAAAATGACATCACGCGATCGCCAGACAATATGGCAAGCACAATACATTTAATCAGGTTCTAAAAATTAACATTTGCAAGTTTTAAAATTTACACAATGTGGTGATTTTGTATTCTTGGAGTAATAATTATAGCTACATGGTTGCGTAAGTCCCAATATTCAACAACTGAGAAGTTTATTTATATTTTATTTAATTAATTACTTAGGGTGTGATATAACGATGATAGGTGCATAATTTGTAGGATTCGATCAGTATTGTTTTAAACACAACGATGTACAGATCAGTAGTGAGTTACAGCAGGTGTATTGAAGAGGAGTCATAGCTTTGTGGTAACCGTGAAGTACCTAAAGACAACTACTATACTTTCGTAAATATACTATTTATTTCTACTCGTACTAGCGAATGAAAGTTGACTTTTAATTATTTTACTCAATTTTGACGTTTTAAACTGTCATTATTAACTCCATAGCAACAACTACAAGTAACATTTTATTCACAAGTGAATTAAAAAACTTTAAATCACTCTCACAAAATTTTAACTGACTCTGCAACAAAAAATTTATTTAAAAATAACATCAAGAATGAAAATAACACTCACCATATTATTTATCAGACATTATCAGGCCTTTTCATTATTTTTCACTACATAAATGACTGACAATAAAGCATTTTAAATAGATGACTTGACATCTATCAGCGACGATTGTCATAATCAGTTTATAATTTTATCAAAATTAAATATTATAATGGTTTTTATTATTTTGTCAAAATTGAATAAAATATTGTACAAACCACGTGAGCTAAGAATGTTTATCGCTCGAAGAAATTAACTTTCTTCTCATGGATAATCATTACCTTAGCTCACTTGGTGTGTAAATATCTATTACAGATGTGGTTTCTTTTCATAACTTAGTGAAGAATAGAATTGTACGGAATATTCAGGTATAAGAATTTTTGTATGCATTGGACTAGGAAATCTCAGAACTACATTATTATGGCTTGCCATTTTTTTTGTTTAATTTCATTATTATAAAATATTTTGACTTTAGACTATTTAGTTTCGCAATTTTCTCTAACAGTAGTTCCGTCTCGTGGATTGTTTACGCTTGAGACAAACAAACCATAGTTCGCGGTATTAAAATTTTTAAATACATCCCTTAATCCTGTTGCTAAGGTTATTTAAATGCCTCTTTGTATTGAATACAATTCTAATCTTCTCTAACAGAATATATAAAGGTTAGTATCCTTTCAAATCAAATCACGGGACAAAGTTATGAAAAGAAACCACATCTATAAAATAATTTAAACGTCCACTTTCATTCGCTAATCGAACTATACTTGAGTTTTAAAGAAATGTGACCAATTATATGAGTGTATTCGTATGTTTAAGTTCATTATTTTCAAAGTACCTGGTTAAAAGTGTCTCGTTTCTTTATAAGAGAATAAAATTCCAACAAAAATTTAGTAGTGCATTAAAAAAAATAATAACGCAAGAAACGCATATAAAAGGGTTGCGAAACATCATTAGGAATAAAAATTTAACGTCTCCCCAACATTATAAACATTTAATTACTATTAGCGCGCTGTCTCATTAGCCCAAAAATCGTAAAACTCCTATAAACTCTGCACCACAATGCTCTACACCGCTTTTCTATATTAAACCTGTACATCGTTCGTGATACAGGCCGTTAAAAATATGGAATCCAGGCATTAAAAATTAATAATTTTTATATTTCTATAAATTTTCCGATTTAATAACAGATTTACTGTCGATAATCACGAAAGTTTAACTGCTGATTGATAACATACTAGAATAAGTTATTCTATCATAAATAAAATTGAAATTCAAAAATTTAAAGTTATGAGCAGGATGGACAGATGGAAAAACATTATTTGATATTACCATTGTCAAAATATTTAAAATTTAATGCCAAAAGCAGGCTATGAACACAGAAACGTATGTCTAATGTCTAATTATTATTTAATTCAAAAGTCAAGTTGTCAAAATTGATCGTGAAATGTAATTTGAAGAAGAAAAGATAATAAAGAAGGATATAGAATATTGCCATTCACAGTTTTATAATTTATTTCTATTTCTAAAATAAGGATTCAAGAAGAAAAGCTTTGATTTCTTTAGATAACATTTTTGACAATATCTTGTGCAAAATTGACATTTAATTACATATTTTGAAATTTAAATATACCGTGAGTATTTTTTAACGTGAAACATTGGGTTTGTCATACCCATGGTTACGACTTGATATTTGATTGACAGCAATGTATTTACCCGTTCTATTTAAAATGAAACATAGGGACCGAATCTGACAGATGTATTATATTTAAATATTGTAAGAAATTTAACGGAGTCAGAAAACCACTCGAGGGCACTAAACATATTTCGGGCACAAGGTGCACACAGTATTTTTTCTACATCTAAATTTAATTTTTAGAAAACAGGTTTAATTATTTAAACAAAATTAACCTCTAATTACATCTTGTCAATATGACAGATAACCGTTGAATTTTCCTATAAATTATGATTTGATATTTGATTGACAGTAATGTATTTGTCTGTCTCATTTAAAATGACACATGGGGAATGAATTTGACAGAAGTATTATATTTAAATATTGTAAGAAATTTATCCGAGTCAGAAAACCACTCGGGCATAAGCACCACACTATAATTTTTGTACAACTAATTTTAATTTAGAATGCAGGTATAATTATTTAAACAAAATTAACCTCTATTGACGTCTTATCAAATGTCAAATTCGTTCCCTATGTTTCATTTTAAATGGAACGGGCAAATACATTGCTATCAATCAAATGTCAAGTCGTAACCATGGATATGACAAACCCAATGTTTCACGTTAAAAAATACTCACGGTATTTTTTTGTTCAAAGCTACTCCGAATTAGGATTTTCCTGCACACACTGTATGTAATAAATATTGTTATTAATATGGCTGAAAAAATTCCTGAATATGCATCCAAAATTTTATTTAATTTCAACCTCGACCGGTTTCAGCACCACTTATGCCTTCATCAGGAGGTGAAAATATATAAAAACGTGGTATAGTAACATGTACAATTTATAAAGTATAAATGCACTAAAAAAAAAAACACCATCAAAAGTTAAAACAATAAATAATAATAAATAAATAAAAACATTGATGTCTGTCGATAAAATTTTGTAAAAAAAATATTTTGAAAAATATGAATGTATTGCACCCTATGAAATTAATAATAGTTGTTATTAATGTGGAAAGTTTTTCAACTCTTGTATAGATTAACAGATTAGGTGTTAACAGGAACTCGAAATCGCAGTCAAACAACATTTATTCTCATACACAACCGGTGCTTCGGTACACTCTTGTCCCTTCATTTAGGTCTAAAATCATTCAGAAAACAATTGTGGATATTATCGCACTTACAAATAAGGTCTTACAAAAATAACAAATTGTCATGTTCACAATATATATATACAGTATGTCCCCGGATTGAGTTTACAATTTTTGATTTTACGAAAAAATGCTAAGGGAAGAAAATTTTTTGCTTGAATTAAAACACATGTTTCAGTTATTAAAACTTTTAATTAATATAAGGTTCTTTTGTTATGTTTTTTCGTATTTTGTCCTCCTAATAATACAGTTATTACGTTGAATCTAACATGATTTTAGTTAGCTTTGAAATATTGACAAATGATTATTATTATTATTATTTCAGATAAAAAAGAGTTAATTGAATAAACTACAAGTATTTTGATTTTCCGCGTTTTTTTTTTCTGAAATTAGAATTAATAATCATTTGTCAATATTTCAAAGCTAACTAAAATCATGTTAGATTCAATGTAATAAATGTATTATTAGGAGGACAAAAAACGAAAAAACTTTATTATAAAAGAACCTTACATTAATTAAAATTTTTCCTCTTGTAAACTCAATCCGGGGACACACTGTATATAGTAAAAAATTTATGCAGAGGAGTTACGTCATAAATACATTACAATATAAAAAAACTAGTAATGGCCAAGTAATGTTTATGTTTAGAAAATATACAATATAGTTTACATACTATAAAAAAGTATATTTTAATTAAATTTACATTTATTTGAAAGTTTTTTTTCTTAAATTTCATCACTCACTGTTGGCTTGTTGCGTATCAAATTTGGAGTTTTCAATATACAAACAGTAACTGTTTTCCAGTTGTGCTTCGTTGTTAAATTACCTAGTAACTTTGTGACGTCATTAACCAGTTACAAACTTTAATGACGTGGACGTGACTACTGTGCATAAAAATTTTTGCTATACATACATTCGTTATTTATATTCAATTTTTCACCATCGTACAAAAATTTTTTTTTCTTATGCACCCTTATTTATTTTTTAAATTTCGCTTCTGTAGTTGTACCTATATAATGTAGTTGACATGGCATAATTATAATTAATTTTTATAAAACACCTAAACTACTATTCATTTCAATGTAATGTAAATTAGGATAGTAAAATCGTAAATAACACCTACAGTTATATTGAAAGTGTTTATGATTTGCTCCCATTAAAAATTGATTAAATTTCGCCTTAGAGAATAAATAAATAAAGGTAACACAAATAAATGTTGTTGAAATATTTCATTTTCTACACTTCCATATTTGTCTCTTCTTCCTACTATTAATTATATTTCTTCTACCTAAATACATTTTTTGTTGATATAAATTAATTACAGAAATAAATATTGTATTGTTTATCTTATATATTAGGTTTCACTTGTTTTTTATCTATATGCAAATTAATTATTGGCAATAGATTACAAATTTTGACTTGGGTACCAATATTTTATGTTAGAGTCAATTAAAGCAGGTATGGATATTAATCATCAACCTACGCATTTCAAACTAAATTCAGGTAGATTTCGGAGCGTAAATCGTTTATTTGAAACAGAAAAAATAGCTGAGAAAGGCACCATGACCTAAAATTATAACACAAATATGTCCGAAATATATTTTTACTTATTGTATTATTTATTCGATTTTTTCTAAAATTATTTTTTTGTATTAATTTTATTTTCTATAACGTTAACTAAAGAAACACCTAGATAAAATTTATTACATACTAATTGTTTTATTGTAATTTAATTTATTAATTTTAAAATGGCAGAAATATGCCTACTAATTTACTTTATTTTTGTTATAAAAAGAGACATTATTCTGAAAGTTCAAATATGATGCATTTATGTGTAATTTTATTTCAATTCCAAATGAGCAATATTTATATTTGGTTTTACAGGTTAAAAACATGGAAAAATGTGATTATTGATTTAGATGTAGAATTTTATTATTGTGACAAATTTTTCTCCGACGATAACTCCAAAACTACTATTCCAAAAATTATTATTCTTTCGTATTCCTCTTCTTTACAACCATATGAAGAGCTTATTAGATTTTGGTTATAATTGGTCAACCGGAAGTACCCTTATTTGAAGTTCTGAACAGTTTTTCTGGAAAAAACGTAGTTCAATATAAATTTTCGACATTTTGTGATCATTAATATGAAAGAAAATCTTATTCTCTATACGATTTGATTATACATTTTCCTTCATATTCAATAGATACTCGTATAGAGTTATAGAGAGATTAAGATAGGTTAACTTTGAAAAATCAGTCAGCTTTGTAAAAATTATGGAAACAACAGATATATTCAAAAAATTCTAATTGACAAATGTCAGTGTCAAGTGCAAAACCAAAGTGGAAAGCATAGGATCAGAAAGTAACATAAGTGACAGACTGTCCCTCGCAAGTGACTTGAAGTTTCAATACCGGGAGTACGAGGAAGGCCAAAGATGGAAGGACTGTGTAGCAGAATATTTGAGAGAGGAAGAATGTGTGAAGAAGATGCGTTGGATAGGAATGAGGAAGTGTGAAGTGCAATTTACAGAATGTACATTCGTGTAATAATTATATTGGATTTATAGAATCTTTTCAAAGGAACTTGCAATATGGAATTTGTAAAAAATAGTGTGTTCGTGTTACAATTTTACAGGATATATAGAATCTTTTCCAAGGAACTTTTGGTATCAGATTTGTACAAAATACATCGAATTGACTGAAGGTTTTGTGCTGGCCACAACAGATTTTTTCTCATATTTTTGTATTATATTTAACTCATTTCTTCTACAATTTTTAGTAACCTTGCTCTCTTTCTTTGTTCTTTTACATTTAAAAAATTATAATTTTTTTTAAAATTATAATGATCGTGCATTTTACATATTGTAATATTAAATACATTTCATCCATAGGTCAGAGGATATCTAAATAGACGAAACCAATAGCCATACAATTTTTTTAACATTATAATTATACTTCAAAACTTTTTTACCATTATAAACAATGAACTCTGAATTGGAGTAGTTTATGAAAAAAAAATTAATATTAATACTATTCCTAAAATTAAAACTGATGTATGCAGTATATTAAGTATTTGTAAACATGCACATATATGCAGTCCACATAATAAGATATTGCCTAAGTATCAATTCTAAACTTCTAAACAAGTGTTTGCATAATGGGTGAAAAATAGCGTAACTAAAAGAAATGAGCCCAATAATTTATGAAGCTTATTATGAAAATGCAAATTAGTTTACTCAACATATCCAGTTCCTAATTTAGTTATTTAGAATTTGAAACTCTAAACAGTTTATTTAAAATTTCTAAGCATTAACGTTCATTAGTTCCCGACATTGATAAAAATATTGCATTTATTTTAAAATTTGACAGCATCCTGATAAGTGCTAAGAAAACAGACGTTTGTATTTATTTTTTATAAATTTGTTAGCAAGCCAACTGTGATCAATTAATCAATCTTGAATATATACAAAAGCCCAGTGTGAGCTCAATGTATAAAAATCAATCAGTTTAATTATTTATTCACAACATCTGTTAGAAACGCATAAATTATGATATAAATTTCAATTCATAAATGTAATTGTCACTTGACGTTGAAATATTGTTTTCTGGACAAAATGCGCGCGACTGCGGGGATATTCATTACGGAAAGAGCTGCCACAGCCTTCCTGATAAATATTTATTATTTTTCCACATTTATAACAAATTGAAGTGGCTCTAGTATGATAACCTTTTAATTCATTTAATATTTGGTATAATTCCTAACAAAGTTCAAATAGATTATTTTATTATACTAAGAAATGTGACAATTATTAATTGATATTTTGTTTGTTGCAGGAAAAGAGAAGAAGCTGAATTACAAGTGGTGAGTCAACAAATATTGTTTTACGTTTTAAAAACTTATTATAATTGTGCATAACGCATTTTGTTGTCGAAAATATTGGAGTACTATTCGTACAACTGTAGATCTCTTGAATACATTAGAAAAAAAATCTGTTGTGGCCAGCACAAGACCTCTCGCCATATCCATATTAGGCTATACAAGTAATTGTATTGGCCTTTGCTATAGAACCGTCGTTTTATAACAAAATATTACATAACTTTACTCAAATATTGTTTTTTATTGTATTTAACATGTCTTCTGCACACATATAATTCTAATTATATCTATTTTTCATTGTATGAGGAAGTTTCTAAATGTCATAGATTTTTCCAATTCATTAACTAGATTGGCGGTATTTCTAATGGATATATGCATTTTACCTATAATTTCAAATATTTAATTAATAAAATAATAAGAAAGTTTAAATGTACTTCCCAGAAAATACTATCAAAATGTCATTAAAACTGTTGATTTTTGACACTGAAATATGTCATTTACAAATTATGTTAAAAACATTTGAATTTGTCAACTGGTTTCCTTAGTGCAGTTTCGCCTACTCGACTTATTATATCCCGATATTCTATATATTATAGCGTCTTTATCTCTAAATTTATAGAAGATATAATAAAAAATTTAAATGTATCAGATGTAGAATTTTGTTCTTCAAAAGGCGTAATATCAAAAATTTTCAAAAAATAATATTTAGAATTTTTTTTAAAAAAAACTACTACTTCCGGTTGTTTAATTGTTACCAAAACCTTTTCAGCTCTTCCCAGGAATGTCAGATTGAGGAATTCATAGTTAAATAGGTCTTATGTCTTATAGTTTTTGAGTAATCGTCCCTCCAACATTCACACATACATACACACATCCACACACAGACATCATCGTAAAAATGTTAAAATCGGTTTATAATATAAATAAATAAATATATCATCATGTAGACATCGGTAATGATGACGATATATTTTACCGTGTGGGCGTTTACCAGGCGTCACCTCACGGGCACTCATAGCTGGCGTGGAGAGTGCACCACAGGGGTCACTTTTGTTTATAGGGACCTTAATTCGTGCTTATTCACTTAAATCTGGAGATGTGATTTTTAGCATGAATCCAATACCTTTCTGAACGAGAGGTAAAAAATTGCACTATTTCAATATAAACGTAATTAAAAAAAAAAAACATTTAATTCCTGAGTGGGCCATAAGCGTTTAACATAGGAAAACAGTTTTCTTTGCGCAAAGGTGGCGTATTAATTTTAGACAAACGTCGTCAAAATTGTGTTTGATACCTAATAAATGAAGAAACTAAACAATGCACTTTATAACCTCAAAACGCATCGCGCTATCGCCCCAACTTATTAGGAGGAAATGCTACTCCTTTATCAAAATATGAAGCGAAAATTCAAATAAATTGTTTCTGCACTAGAATTATTAACATTTTTTAAAAAATCAATGCTAGACGGGCATGTTCCGATATTAACCTGCATTTCAAAGATAATTATTATTGAAATGTGTTAATACTGGACTTTTTTAATGGGAAAACCAAAATTCAGAAGCATTTCTCGTTGAAGTCAAATACTAATAGATTTCAATAATTATTTTTTTGAAATGCAAGTTAATATCGGAAGTTTGTTTTGTGTTGAATTTTTTAAAATGTTAATAGTTCTAGTACAGGAAAATTTATTTATGGATTTTCGCTTCATAATTTAGTACAGGAGTAGCGATTCCTCTTAAGCAAAAACACAGTAACTGAAACGTGCTCAAGAAAAGTGCAGTATATTCTCTATATACTGCACTTTTGTTTAATACACTGCACTTTTGTTTAATATACTGCAAATGCAGACACTGCGTTTTTAT
This sequence comes from Ophonus ardosiacus, assembly GCA_943142095.1. Taxonomy (NCBI): domain Eukaryota; kingdom Metazoa; phylum Arthropoda; class Insecta; order Coleoptera; family Carabidae; genus Ophonus; species Ophonus ardosiacus. The sequence goes on along the minus strand of OW964830.1, from coordinate 7,649,109 downwards.
CCAGTATTTACAGTAAATTTTGTACATTCGGCAAACAAAATCAGCTAATATTTCCACTAGTTTTAGCATACAGCGAGTTTGTTCTTTAAAAAGAGCGCAATTCGAATATCCCATAATCTCATTTTGGCCATTTGTACACATACGGCACTTTTGCTTAGCAGGATATTATTATGCGTTGTTCTGCAACTTTCTGTATTATTTTTACCTTCCGTCACCTTAGGTAAGGATGGTATTGTATTTGGTCAAAAAATTCGGTAGTGAGTTTTTAATGAATAAGCACGTTTTAGGGTCCCTACAATACGAATATACAATTTTTAAGATGATGTCTGTATGTATGTATGTGTGTATGTGTGTCCGCGTATGTGTGTGTATGTGTGTCCGTGTGTGACAAATTTTTCTCCGACGATAACTCCAATACTACAATTCTAAAAATTATAATTCTTTCGTATTCCTCTTCTGTACAACCATATGAAGAGTTGATTAGATTTTGGTTATAATTGATCCCCAGGAAGTACCCTAATTTGAAGTTTTTAACAGTTTTTCTTAAAAAAAACGCAGTTAAATATTATTTTTTGACATTTTATAATACATATTAAAGAAAATACTCTTCTCTATACGATTTGATTATACATTTTCCTTCATATTCAATAGCTGTAGATTTAAAGCGTTATAAAGAAATGAATTTTCAAAAATTAGTCAGCTTTGCTATTTATCATGGAAACAGCTGATAATTAAAAAAAAAATTAATTGACAGATGTCAGTTGCAAGTGCGAAACCAAATATGGGAAGTATAGGATCTAAAATTGGTATGTCATAGTGTTCCTCGCAAGTGAAGTGCAGAGAAAGCCCAAAGAGAAGATGGAAGGACTGTATCGCAGAAGACTTGAGAAAGGAAGGAATGTGTGAAGAAGATGCGTTGGACAGGAATGAGTGGAAGAGAAGAGGAAACAGCGACCCGTAATAAAATAGGGGAAAGCTGAAGAATAAATGAAGGAACCTTTTCAAATGAACTTTTGGTATGGAATTTGTAAAAAAATAGTATGTGTTCGTGTTCGATTTTACATGATATTATATAGAATAGGACCTTTTGGTATGGGATTTGTACAAAATACATCGAATTGACGGAAAGTCTTGTGCTGGCCACAACAGATTTTTTTTTTAAGGATAGTTTGAAACTGGGCATTATTAGATATCTACTATATAAAAATTATCTGCAACTCGGCGATCAACTATAGCGTATTCATTATTAGAAAAAACTTATATAATTTGATAACGTATCAAAAATATAGGTCGGTATATTCGTGAACATTATCGCTCGAAACATCTAAACTTTCTTTTCAAAAAATGTCAAAAGTTTGAAATATATTGTTCTTGTACTAACCCAGTAATCTTGCTCATTATGTACATGTTCAACTATAAACATATTCTTTACGTTCTTCTTTCTGCTACAAATCTAACATACTGTTATATTTTTAAATACTTATAGAGATATTTTCTATATTTAAAAGGATTTGTGAAAGGCATGACAGGTACGCGTGATTGGTAGGAAATCGAAATGTATTCATATGTGGACGTAGAAGAATGTTCGACAAATATGAATGCTAATCACATATGCGACATAGGAAGTTAAGTAAGAATATTAAGTAATATTTGAACATCTGTTTAAGTATATTAATATTATTTAAGCTATAAAGTATATTTATATCCGGTTATAATAAAAATGTTGATGATGTGTGTGTGTATAGAGTGCGCCTGGTGAGTATACATAGTAGATAGCGAGTAATTGAATAGCAGCAAGTGCTGCGCGGCCATATCGGCTATTTATCATTCACTTGTCATGCATAGTGAACATTACATCTGTATTAGCCATCACGAAAACATTATTCCCCTTGACAAAGGAAAGCCAGAGCCAAAGCCAACCATATCACGTATCATGAATTCAAATTACACATTTCCAGATTTTATCTTTACGCATTGCAGAGCTTGGGCTACAAAGGAGAGCTGCGCACTTTAAAATAAACACATTCATAATTCAGATAACCTCACTTTTCCATTTGTCCTGTAATAACAGCGGACTGACTTATCGACAATGAATAATCGAATGAATGTCCGTAATAACACACTGCGAATCCACTCCAGATAACTCCAGCGGGATAATTAGACACTATTAATATTCCCTGTCCTGCCTGGGACAACGACAATTAGACAATAAGCGTGATATGGCCCCGATACACTAACGGTTTTTCACTTATTTAAATTAGCCTTTAATGCAATCCCGATAACAACACCTCTTGCTATACATTATGCGATACGTACAGACCAGAACATACGGTCGGTTATTAATAACTAAACGTTGTGCTGTAATGCACCAGAAAGCAACTTTTCATACATATTTTATTGTAGTGTAAATTATTCTTTTATATTAACAAATAATTCATTGGAATAATACTACCTTTTTTTAGTTTAAGTTCTGTATTTATTTATTATTAAAACCCAACGTTTCGACATCATAATGCCTTCTTTAGGGGAAAACATTGACATAAATATGTGAAATAACAAAAACAACAAGTAACCAAGGTAACAAGAAAAGTTTGTAAATGCTACCTTTTTTTATGTATACAATTTTCTAGACAATATATGCATGCCCGGCAATAACTTGGACGGCGAACATGCATCTTCTCAGGAAAAAATTTCCTTTTGCCAGAAGAAAAACCGTCCCAAAAACTGGCAGAGAAGTGATCTGTATAACTCAGAGACGCTTTATTTGTAGCGAAATACCGCAGCCGTACTCTTTATTAACAGATGTTAGAAAAAGTCTAGAAAAAATTGTATACCTACATATTACAAATTACAACATATTTAATATTGGAAGCCATGCGCGACTAAGTTCTAATCCGTCCCAATGATTGAGATTGATATTTCTTGTCGAGTAGGTCTTGCAATAATTTTCGTATCTTCAAATTTAATTTGGTGGAATTCTTCCAAGGCATGTTTTGCAACGGACGATTTCTCAGGCTTGTTCAATCTGATCGATCGATGATGTTCGCTCAATCTTGTAGAGACAATTCTACCAGTCTGGCCGGTGTAAACTCTCCCGCAGAGACATGGAATTCTGTAAATCCCTGATGATTGTTTTCCCCTGAAGAAGGCACCAGTTTATGGTGCCGAAACGTTGGGTTTTAATAATAAATAAATACAGAACTTAAACTAAAAAAAGGTAGTATTATTCCAATTATTAATATGAGTTCTGAAAGATATTTTAATAATTTAAATAATACATTTTTAATTCTTTACTCATATATTTTTTAAAAATGATACAGTAGTTTTTATATCACCTGTACTGTCTATTAAGCTTAAATTCAATTCCTTACGATCTTATAAAACGCCTATATTTATACAAAAAAAATCTCCGTACGACAATTGTTTCAATCTATTTTCGAAAGAAAAGCCCAAATTCCATTATTTTCAATCATTTTTAATGTAAGATGAAACGCATTATGTTACATAATTATATATAAAATATAAAGAAATAATTATTTTATTTATTTTATGTATATGGAGGAAACATTGAAAGTATTCATAATTTCTTGACAAAAAGTGTCCGTACGATAACCAAAACATTTAAATAATAAACCTTTTTTTATGTTTTATAAAGAAATAATATTTTGATGGGTTACCTTTGGTTTTCCAGCAAATATGAATTTTGCAGTTTATTATTTTTACATTTATAACCTTTCTCGTTAGCTTAAACACTGAAATAGTTATTTATATTACTAGTGACTAGTGAGATAAAAGCATTATTACTAAACCACGAGTGTGAAGAATTGCATGCAGGAAATTTTATCAGCGACTAATTAAAATCAGTAAAAATTGTTCATAATTTTTGTAAGGAGAAAGGCAATAGGTAATCAGTTTTCTTATTACTAGTGTAGTAATAAACTGCTTTATCTAACACAGTAATGCATTACATAATAAATACATATGCAAACAGCAGTAGGTAAAATTTACTATATCCTATATTTTTATTACAATTTACAATAAATGTACGTTCAAAATCTAAACTGCAAATTCTTCCTAAGTCTTCTTAATTTCAGAAGAAGGAAAGAACAATGACATAAGGTTAATGACAGCGGTTAGTAATATATTATCTGCAAATTACATACCATAAATAATTATTTTATTTTAAATTAAGTAGGTATGTACCTCTACATATGTATTTACAATAAATTCTGAACATTTTCAGGGAAATAAGTATATTGTCTGAAATAACATTGTGAATAAAATATCTACTATATTGTGACTTTTATTCAGTTTATAAATGAAATGTTTTCAATTTATGCTGAAATGAAAGAGAAACAAATAAGCTGGTTAATGTAAAACCCACATAGAAACTTGTTTCTTAAAATTTCCTGTCCCTCTTAAACATTTACGCGCCATTCACTTTAACGTCTGAAACATTTCAAGAGACTCAAACACACTTTACTAACAAAACATTTCTCACATACTCAATACATTTCTCACATAAATCCTTTATTTATTTACTTCTACAAACATTCTGCATATTTTCAATTTTATGTTTTTCCACAAATAACGAAGAAAGACGATACATCTGCATGTAATTACGTAAACATCTTCGAATATGTCTTTGTCTTTTGTTGAAGACAATAAGCTCAAAAAGCTATAGTACAAATTTCATTAAATTATTGTGCGTGGGTAAACGTAGGTACAAATATAGAAATTTCATAAAAAAAATATACAATTATAGATGATTTAAGAACTGCCTTTGAATGTCGTTACAGTTTTTATTCATTTTCTGCTTTATATAAAAATTTGGTTACATATGCAACAGGTATCATTAATCATTTTAATCGATTATAAAAATGAACCCTCTTGTCAAACTTAGCTGTTATACAGAGTGTCTCTTAAATAGGGGGACATGGCTTAACGACAGATTCCTGAGGCTAAAATAAGACGATTTAATCAAACTTGCTTCTACCGGAAAGTGTACCATTTAGTCAGAATTCAGCTTCAAAGTTCTTCGAAAAAAAATTAATTTTGCTTGTAATAATCGGACGCTTTATTCGATTTGGATGAAATTTGGTAAGACAGTTTATATGGTTATAAGTCATCTTTTAAGGTGATACTTGTTATTATTAGTGAACCACTAGTGTATGAAACTTAGGTCTCCCAACATAAATTAAACCGTAACTTTTTAATGGCAATGCCGAAAACGTGAAATTATTTTTCTTCAGAAAGAAACATTTAATAGTAAACTTTTGTCTCTCTGTGTAATTTGTGATATCTGTTACGGTTCACACAGAAAAAAATAAAATCTGAATGTCTGCACTGCTAAATTTTTAAAATAAATTTAATCTAGCAGTCTATCTAAATGTCAAACAAGTAATTTTTAATGTAAGTAACATCGACCTTTAAACTAATGGACCAAGTGTCTCCTATTCTTTTATTGTTAGAATAATGCTCCAATATAAAAGGATAGAAATATATATTCTGTCCTTCAACAATACGGAAGTTCTCAGTTAAAGTATACTGTGCATACGTTCGTACTCATTGTACATCTTTTTCAGCCATATGTAAACCTGTATACATCGCTCTCTATCACTAAATAGTTGTCAAAATCTACATTTGACGTTTCGTAACTGTCTATTATTTGCTTTTTTGGAGAACATTTATAATTATTTCTGTCAATATATACGTGTATGTGTTGCGAGGTGTGTATGCGACAAAATAATGGGGAAACGGAGTATTTCATGCAGTCAGCAGTACGTACACGGTACAGCTTTGTCATTTCATATGTAAGGACTTATTAATTATTACTTGTCCCCTATAATATAATATGTATGTAATATATTGTATTAAAAATATATAATGAATCTAATTATGCACAAAAAAATTTAATCTATACTCTTAGCGATTATGCACCACGTATAACAAGTTAGGGACAAATCATTTTCTTATTTTGCCGCGTTTTCTTAACTTCCGTACTGTTGAAGGATAGAGATACTGTGTCTGCACCGTTATGGTGGGACAAATGTTTTGCTCGTACGCTGCATCTATTAGTTTAAAGGTCGATGGTAAGTAATGTAATGTAAGTTGTACTCCTGTTGCATTAATAATTATTATAATGCGGGGAATATTAACATTAAGTGCGCATATCATATTATAGAATATTTTAAGATGGTTTCAAAGTTTTGTAACGTGCGGGCCACACCAAACTTTAAATAGAATATTTAATGTACTTTACAACTCTCCTCTCGCATTTGTTACATGATATCTTCTTCATTACATATTCACAAATAAATTTTACCGAAACTAACGCCTGATTTAGCATGGACGCCTGCAATATAATATTCAAATTCTCAAATTTCTGTCGTTTAATATTCATAAACAATAATTTAGAAACACGCAATCACTAGCTCAAATTTTCCAAGTTATTTCACAGTTCACACTCTGAGATGAATCATTCATGGTATTTATACCAATGAACTTCTTAACATGAAAAAAGTCGTTTCTTTGTAAAATTGTGAGAAATATCAATAATAAAGCGTACTAGCAACATTATTTAGATAAATAAAAAAATTCTAATGTTATGATCCTAAATTTTACACAATAATATCCTACATTTTTTCTACAATATTTGATCTGTTACAAAAATGGCATATTTCGGTTCTCTCTTTATATACCGCAGTGACGCTTATGTCACAATTTTCGCCAAAATTTTAATAATTAATTTATCCCTTATTAAGCATAATTATTTCAAGAAATAAAAATTATGGTATTTATACCTCCCGTCAATTCTATGTGTTTTGTACAAATCTCATAACAAAAGTTCTTTGAAAGAGATTCTATAAATCCAATATAATTATATCACGAACATACACTATGTAAATTGTGCTTAACATTGAAATCTGTCAATTAGAATTATTTGAATATATCAGCTGTTTCCAAGATTATAGCAAAGCTGGCTGATTTATGAAAGTTAATCTCTTTATAATTCTTTAACTCTATATACAGGGTGTTCCGCGACTCGACCGACAAACTTATACCATATATTCCGGGGGTCATTACGATCAAAAAATGTTATATGACCTATAGGTGAATTCCTCTTAGTTTCGAAGATATCGAATGAATTAAAAAAAATATATAATTGAGTTAGCCTTGACAAATTAACGTATATTTGAGAAATGAGTGATTTTTGTGCTGTCTTATTAATTTAAGCTATTATTCCGTATTTTACTAATGCAGAATATGCATTGTTCCACACCACACAACACTTTAAACTTTTTCGTTGCTTAAGAGAGACACGATTTTTCCCACGTCGTCGTGTAGAAAGAGTTGGAGATGGGTACGCTGAAATAGTTTTAAATTGCAGTGGTTCCAGCAAGTTGGGGCACCACCATATTTTGGGAGACTAGTGAAAATTTTCCGGGAAGGTGGATAGGATGAGATGATCCTATACATTGCCCAGCTCGGTCACCTGACTTGTCGCCTATACATTTTTTTTTCTGTGGGTTGACTCAAATCTCGTGTAAACCAAATACACGCGAAGAGTTGACTGACCGTATAGTTGAAGCTACTAATTCTCTAAAGAATGAATTAGCAGTAATTAACTGGCAACATTCTATGACTCGAAGGATACCTGAATGTTTAGAAAATGGAGATTCTCATTTTGAACGGTTGCTGTAATTTTGTGTTAATTAGCTATCCCTTTATGAATAAATTTTCTTTTATCATTTTTTTTTTTTTTTAATTCCTTCGATATCTTCGAAACAAAGAGGAATTCACCTATAGGTCATATAACATTTTTTGATCGTAATAACCCCCGGAATATATGGTAAAAGTTTGTCGGTCGAGTCGCGGAACACCCTGTATATTGAATATGAAGGAACAGGTATAATCAAACCGTACAGACAATAAGATATTCATTAATTTAGATTTAGATAATCACATAAAGTGTCAAAAATGATATTTAACTGCGTTTTTTAAAGAAAAACTGTCGAAAACTTCAAATAAGGAAACTTCCGGTTGACCAATTATAACCAAAATTTAACCAGCTCTTCATATAGATGTAAAGAAGTATTAAAACTTTTAGAATTGTAGTATGAAGTATTATAAGTTTTAGAATGGTAGTATTAGAGTTATCCTCGGGGAAAAATTTATCACACACACACACACACACACATACACACACACACTCACACACACACACATCATCATCATCGTAAAACTAGTAAAATCGTATTCTAAAGACCCTACAACGTGCTTATTCATTAAAAACACCACCGAATTTTTTGACCAACGATAATATCTTCCGTACCTAAAGGTGATGGAAATTAAAAACCATTAATCTTGAGATAAATAATAGAATAATTAAAGATGACTCCGGGCAGCGTAGGGGCAACGATATCGATTCGAAATATAAACGTCTCAGGTTCGAATTCCGCTTAGGCACGAATGTGAGTGCATGGATCTCAAACTCCAATCGTTCGCAAATCGTTCTATGTACAAAGTCCTACTAGACTAAACTAATGAAAGAAAAAAATTAAAGAAACTGCTGGAATACCCCATTATTATCATTGTGTTCCTCCGTATTTTTTCTTGACGTATCTCCCAGTGCGTTATCTGTTTCTCAAGTTTTATATAGAAAGTTAGGCGAATGGGATACTAATGTGGAATAGGGCTCGTATTGTTACATATTTTATTTTATCGAACTTATCATAGAATAATCAGTATCAAGAATAACACCCTTCTCCAACACGAAACAAGTAGATATTAATCTTTTTAGTGTTTCACAAGAGTCTTGCATTTTTCTTGTTCTTGTCTTGTTCTTGCAGAAAATGCAAGACAAGAACAAGACAAGAGTTGTATAGTTTATTGCAAGACAAGACAAGAATCTGGCCTGCAAGAAAAGTGCAAGAATAGCAAGATTTTTTAATATTTTCTTGCATTCTTGCACTCTTGCAATATTATATTATAATTCAGCATATCAACATTTTATTATTGGTTTTACCTCTCGCTAAGCTAAGATTAATCGGAAAGGCTAAAAAGGTTTTAGTAACAATTTGACAACCGGAAGTAGTAGTTTCTTAAAAAAATCTTCTAAATATTATATTTTGAACATTTAGCATTAAGTACTCAATCTGACAAATTTAAATTTTCTTATTATATCTTCCTATAGATTTAGAGATAAAAAATCTGATATGGCCAGCACATGACCTCCCGCTAATTCGATATTTAAAATTGCAATGAGTTTGGAGTAAAATATCACTTTATCGTTTGTAAACAAAATCTAATTCGTTGTTCCAATAAATAGAAAAGTCTTTAATAAGAAATTTTGTATTATATTTTTTTTTTTGAAAATCTGTTAAGAGCTCTTAGTTAAGAACTACATCCGACTTATCATATATAGGTATACTCAAAAACTAATATGTTGTTTTCAATCATATACGAGGTTTAAAACCAAATTTGAGAAGTTTTTATTATATAATATATTTTTTCAAGGAAATCAGTCCAGAGCTTCAAGTAAAGTACCACTTAATGTTTATTAATTTTAGAAAAAATCTAATATGTCGGTCTCATTAATATAAAAGTGTTAAATACCAGATTCAGTTTCACTGAATAATAATATTATTATTATAAATTACAGTAGTAAATATATTACATTTACTACTATAATTTTAAAAACAACTAGCTTTTGACAATTACTGCACAATATAACAACCAACGGTTTGGCATCTAATAGGGGAACCCCAAACAAGTCTAAATAATGTAACACTACTCGCACGCGCAATTAAGCAAGACAAGAAATATGCAAGAGTCTTGCAAGCAAGACAAGATTTTTGCTTGCAAGAGTAACACAAGACAAGAGTTATTTAAATTTCTTGTCTTGTATTGCAAGACAAGACAAGAAATAGCCTAGCAAGACAAGAAATCTTGTCTTGTGAAACTCTAAATCTTTTCTATGACTTGAAGCAAGCAAATGGATCCGTTGATCATTTACACCTATGTTAAAGTTCAAGGCGTTATTCTCATAGGTGGTAAAGTAAATGAGTCAATCTAATGAAATTATCGAGTAAATCTCATTAAACGTAATTACATTTTGTCCAACACACATGTAGTGAAACAAATTTTTCTTAATTTAAAATAAATTGTACGATTACCAACGGTACGACATATTTTATAGGCATGTAATCACATTTACGCGTCATGATAATAATCGATAATGTCAAACCGTAGTGAATCTATTTATTTTTTACGACTTTAATTACAATATGCTTTTTATGAGTGAGTGCTGTACAGAAAAAAAATTGCAACAAAGTCGGGAATAACATGATTTTATGAGTATCAGCAATAGCACCATTAGGACTTTTTTCTTCAAGCGTATTATAATATTCATATTGTGCTACGCTACTGTACACAAATTGTAGAAGGTATTCATTATCATGCTAGTAAAATAATGTTTATTATTGTACTAGTAAAATAATGTTACCTTCTTATAAAGAAAAACACTCGCCATGTTTCACAAGAATTCAGCATTTGAATTATCCTTTCGGTCATCATCAGACGCCGGCCGTGCCCAGGTAGGAACCGTATACGCGTTTCGCTGTTATTGCAAGCTCATCAGTGTGATGTAACTGCCGTCTCTTTGCAAAGACAATGCACCAACTAGGTACGGCGAGAGATGTCAGACTGTTTTAAAGGCCGTATCCCACGATGAAAAATACGAGCAACTTGAGTTGCCGATATCGGCAACATAACGATTATTCTATCCCACGGAATGTATGTTCCCTTAAAATCTAGGGAAATACGTTACTTAAAGTTTCTACCAGATATAGGGAAATTTTGATATTTGATCTTTAAAATCCCATAAAACTAGGTAACTTTTCATGAGGTTGATCAGTTCCTCTTCCACATGTTTATTATTTAAAATATCAGTCTTTAATGTACTTAATATGCGAGCACACGTATTGCTGGCAATAAAAATATGATTTTGACAAGAATGACGCCTGCGTGATCATACGATTCTTCAAACATAAGTTATTTTTGGTTGCTGAATGCTCCATCTGTGATCTAGCGCATGCGCTTAAACGAGTTGCTCCTAGAAAGTTGCCGTTATCGAAAAAATTTAGCTGCGTACATCTAAACTAATTGCAGCTAAAAAGTTGCCTAGCACACAGCGTTTTGTCACACATACGAGCAACTGTTGCAGTTAAATGCAATAAATTGCCGATACGTTGTATCGTGGGATACAGGCTTAAGCAAAATCTCTTTAGAAATTAACTTTGACAAGTTCCTAGAACAACCCCTGTATGTTGTCACTAACTATCGTTTAGGACACTTATAAATGAACCCCAAGTTGAAGAAATGGAGTAATGCAGAGCACACCATTGCTGAGAACCATGTTTGCATATCCATAAGTACAAGGTAAGACTCATTATTTAAATTAAAATAATACAACCATAGCTATATTGTAAGCTTCCGTGCATTTTTTTCTTTCGGTGTTTTACAATATAAATAAATAATTTTGGTTGTGTCCGAAGTTGCACTTTTATCAGCCTAATATCTAATCTAACTCCTAAATTGATATGCCCTAAATAATATCATTATTTAGGATTTTAGGAATTAGAATTTAGTGTTTGTAGGAGCGCACTATGTTGCGTACTAATTAAACAAATCAAGTGCGCTGCTATAATTTGTGCTAAATGTTAAATTTACCGTCAAAGAATAGCTTCTTAGCTTCTATTTTATGAAATTTAATATTAATATTTGATCTGAAGCATCAACTTAAATCTAATTGTATAATACACTTTGGTGTTCTAAAGTGTTTGCATACAAATACAAACAAATGGATGTCATTAGAGTGCCATTGATGTAAAGTAGACCTAAATCCTAAACACTAAACGAAATGCCAAAATGCGATATCGGGCACAGCTTTTAATACCGTATTTTCATATTCCGAGAAGTTTCATACTATGTAATTACTAATATGTAATGTAAATTGACAATAAAGCATTACTTTTATTAGGTATTAATATTAAATAATAACAATAAAATTTAACTATTTTAAATAAATGTAGTAAAGATAAACACCGAAAGGTAAAAATAAATAAATACAAATATATTAGTACATACACTTAATTATAAATATTATAATTACTTTAAATAGTAGAATCACATTTATCTAATATTTAATTTTGCAATTCACACAATCTTATTTGGAATTATTTGTAATTGTTACAGATACACAGGCGAGTTAACAACAAGAGATGTAGTTCACCTGCACATCTAGCCTGGCGGATGGATGTGAATACTGATTACAACCTTTGAAGATGACCATTCTCATATTGTTTATAATTGTATTGTTTATAGTAAAAGAAGAATAGGTACCGTAAATAAATATCCCATGTTACGTATATAACTTATAAGACGAATTTATTACATATCGTTGAATAGATTAGAACTGATGATGGCGAAACAAAAATATGGTATTTTATTTAACGAATAATTTAGCTGATACATAAATATATACAGGGACGATAGCTAAAAGTTCTTTTTTTTTATTAATATTGTTATTAATTTTATTCAAAAATATGTTAAAACACTCGTTTTTGACGTGTTAGTCAAAATATTTTTTGCGTTTTTTCAGCTATATCTAAAGTATCCATGGCATCATTTTTTAATATTATATGCAAATACTAATTAAAAATTATAACTACCGTTTAAGACCGTTAGATCTCGTCTTACATAATAGATACATATACTCATTTGTACCTGTATATGCTGATTGTAATTGCTAAATAAATCAACTTAATATGAATATGTGATACATATTTTTTTCTGGAGTTATATAATTAATTAAATTATTTGTATTATTTAATGTAATACACGTGAATTTAACATTTTAGAGTTCACTGAAGTAGTGATCTATTTTTAATTGTGTATCATAATAACTGTAATATCCCCCCATCTCGATAAGTCTTAGAAAAAATGTGAAAATTCGTGTAAAATATAAATTAATATGCATGTGATTTCATTTTTAATTTTCATAGTTTAAGTGATATCTTTATATTATGTATAATACAATTATATAACATAAAGGACTAATAAATATAGCAAAATGAATACAATATTTCAATTCAAAATCCCAGTTTTTCCATTCCCAAAATTAAAAATAGTTAGGTAATCTACTCACCAAAACTAGAACAACCAGAGCATCGATCTGCGATCGGCAGCAACTGAACGAGCAATCTTGCAAACTAAAGATCCAGGTTCGAATCCAGCTACCTGCCGAGAGCAACAGCAAGCGATCCACGGCAGCACGATTACGTAATCGCCGATATACAACCTACAGTAAGGCTTCTAGCCGCCAAAATTCAAAAACCGTTCAGAATCGGCGATTTACAGCCCGCGCACGATTACATAATCGCCGATGTACAGCCTACAGCAAGGCTTCTGGCCGACAAAATCAAAAAATCGTGTAAAATCGACGATTTTAGCGTGTAGCTGCAGAAAAGTAGCATTTTACGGCCGCTCCAAGCATTTTCGAGCTCACAAACGAGAATTCAGCCGATCGCAAGGCTACTGTCCACCAAAATTAAAATTTCGAACGCAGAATCACCGACCTACAGCCTGTAGCTAACGATAAATAGCATTTTTCTCACTGTTCAAGCATTTTTGAGCTGTCAGACGTATGTACAGCTGATCGGATAGGCTACTACTCACAAAAATTTAAAATCCAAACGCCATAGCAAGACTAGTACTCATCAAAACATAAATTTCAGACTCAGAAGGCTGTGGCAAGGCTTTTGTACGCCGAATCGTCAATCATACCCCTTCTATCAAGTATTTCTAGCTATATACTGACTGTTTGTTGAATTTACAGCAATTCAGCGTGAGAGGTGGTCTTGAACCGGACGGTCTTCTCCGTGAAGTTACGTAATAACGGCTATAAGAGCTATATACAGGATTTTAGCTGGTTTCTAGCTGCCCGCCAGGATTCGTACCCCAGACCGTAGGCTGGGGTACGCCCTGGTGGCCGGGCTAGGCTGGGGTGCTCCGCTGGTTGCTGGCTGCTGGTAGCTAGTAGGTGCGAATCGAACCTGGATCTTTGGATTGCAAGATCGTGAAGATCGTCGCTCTGGTTTCAGATTGACGGGCTACAGGATCACTGCTAGCTAGCGGGATATGAACCTAGATCTTTGGAATGCGATATTTGATTTTTGTATTGAAATGAAATAGTTTATAATTTTAATATGGATTTATTGGTTAGAGATATATTACATATAACGATACATATATAATACATAAGATACTTTATTTTAACACACAAAAAATAATAAGAATAATAATAATTTTAAATATGCAAAGCAGGATATGAACCTAGATCTTTGGAATGTAATATTTGATATTTGTAGTGTAATGAAGTACTTTGTTATTTTAATACGGATTTATTGGTCAGACATATTACATAATAATGATACATATGTATATAATACATGAGATATATTAGTTTCACACATAAATAATAGGATGAAGAATAAATCATTTTTAAGTATACAAAGATAAGATGTGTTCTAAATACGTCAAGTTTGACTTTGAAAAAGTACCTATATGTGATTGTTTATCTTATATCTAACATGAGGGATGATAGTTTTTTTTTAATAAAGAAATGTAGTCCAATTTTTAACAACTATATCATATATTTTTGATGTGCGTGTATACTTACAACTTAATACATTTTCTACAATATAAATATGAATATATACACATATGTCTATTTGTAGTGATTTCATAATATTATAAGTATAACAGCGCAAAACTACATCAATTTTCACATAAGATGAATTTTTTTTCTACGAAAGTGCGATTTAACGAGTTTTCTGACAAAAATGACAACTGAAAGTAGACTCTCAAAAGTACGTGCATAAAAAAAATTCCACACTTACTTTCCACACGCGAATGAAAATATTGGAAGAACTAATTGTTTTACGAAATTTGTCATTTTTATATTTAAATAAAATATTCATTAATATTGGATATTTCACTTTCGTAGAAAAATGGTATGTAACACACTTGTGGAAAGTTTCATTGAAAAACTCGTATTTCAATTAAGCACTTTCCTCACTTATATTACAATATACCATTTTTTTTTAAGTACATGAATATATGAATGATTTTCTGCAGTGGAAAGTCCGTATAAATGTTTAACAAACTGAAACATATGTTTTACTTACGGCGACTATATATGATTTATAAACGTCAAAATGCAAATAAATATTTGGCTATTATAACTATAAAATATTTTATTTTGATTGGAAATTTCATTGTTGAAAATTTTTCAGACATACAAGAAAATTAGTATAGGCTTTATAAATGATTATCTCAAAAGCTAAGTTAGGAATTTGTGGTTTTCAAATATGATTTCAAGGGTTTATTTTTTAAATGTGTATACGTAGTTTAAAAAGATTTGAATGTTTAAAATAATTTTTAATAATGCTCGGACTTGGGTTTTTTTTCTTGTGCCCTACAGATGGTAATTTGTTATATCGTCGCCGTAAAGTCAAAAACTATAATACAATAGGTTTTTAGGAAACACAAAAAACGTCTTTAATTCAAATTTTTATATTGTAATATATGCCTTGTTGGTCGTTAATACTTTATAGAATAGTAACAAAACTAACTAGTGAATGATGAAAGGTATAGTTGTGGTATGAGATTTTCACCCTATATTTCCCATCATTTTCAGATATGATTATTTCATAATTACTCGGTATGCTTGTGCATTTTTTCGAAACTTTATACAGGGTTTTGCATTCGATGTGGTATTAGTTACAAAAACGAAGTAATCATATGAGCTCAGACATGTAAAAAATATATTTACGGCGTTTTGACTTTACAACAACGATACGGAATTGTAATAAAATGTATATGATCCTACACATGATTATAATGTATATGAAGTTATCATACTTATTCTTATTTATATACTGCATATATAGGAAATAAAGTTTTATTTGTTTATTTACATAGATTTTACATACAAGATTCTAACGGTTACAAATACATACAGGGGTTGAGGGGTTATTTCGGAGGTTAGACAGGGCGCATTCTCCTACTCTGAGATCAGGATGCTCATTTGCAATTCGGTCAGGTGGTACTGCAGCTCGACTATTAGGGCCCGTAGCTCATCCCTGTTCTCTGTAACAATTAAAAATATACGAAAAATCAGTAATTTTATATTACTGGATATGGGAAATAATATTAACTTATGTGCAAATTATAATAAAATGTATCAGTCGCGTTTGTGATTATTATTATGTAGGCTAATCTATAGGTAATGGAAATAGTCTTCAGAGTCTGAGTAGTTATATATAATAAACTGAACTTATCTATAAATAGATGATATCGCCAGGTATAACTCCAGGTTTTGTAGATGTCTAGAAATTATCTCCAAACACCAGGAAGTTTTTCTCGAAACTAGTACTGCAACAATAAAATTAATCCATGTAATGGAACAATCAAATTAATAAGTTATAAGTTGGATCTATGTAATACATAACATGTTCATCGTTTACTCTTTTTTAAATATATAACTGTAAACAAGGAAAATATATGAGGAAATATATTTTGAAAACTAGGTCTTGAAAATATTCTTTCAAATATACGAGTACATATATTAGACAGAATGTATTTTCTGATAGAAAACAATAACATTATTAAAGTTTAAAATACCCTATGTTATTAAATAAAGTTACATATTTGTATTTGAAATAAATTTAATTTATCTGACTTTATATGTCGGTCGATGTGTGGAGACGTTGGTCCCATCCCTATTTAGGGCATGGTTAAGCCCTGCCACCACGACAAGGTCTCTCCACTTGGGCAGGGAACCCTGTCCAAACCACCTGCGAGTCAAAGGTGTTAAGAACAGAACCACCCCGGTCTAAACCACGACTGGAGTGTCACGTAAAACCCTATAAATCATAACGATCTGATATTAGCTATTGAATCGCCCGCGAACATGATACGAAATGGCCTAACAATGAATGATCCTATCAGTTGGGTAGGAAAAGGATAGGATGGGCAAAGCCTGCTCAGGACCAGCGGTCCTATAAACCCCATACACATCATAGCTGTTACACTTCAATGCGATGTTGTTCATAGGACACTTCGACTTGCCCAACCCCCGTCCAATAAGGCTGGCCCAGTGCTCGCCCTTATTAACGTACTACTCACAACAGCTGTCCCTCATGGACTTTTTTGGGCCATTGGAGTATTACATTATAGGGTAGGGTTCTCGCAGCCTAAGGACGGAGGGGTGCCCCCTAAAGTCCCCGGACAATTTGTGGGGGACTATAGAGAGTTCGGATGAAAATTTCAACAAGTATTATGTCACGGGTGAATGACAATACAAAGTGATTTTAATTAAAGTTTACGTGGGGCTTCACGACGTAAAATATATGTACATATACTTTAAATCGTGGTAAAAATTCACCCGTGGAATACAAGTTGAAATGTTCAGAGCCACCTATGGAGAAAAGATATACAAAATATATACAATCAAATAAAATAAGTACATGTATACGACAATCCCAAAATCCCACCCCAAATATCAGGTGTACTACGGAACGCGGAATGAATTTCTGACAAAACATTAACCCTGCAAACCCCAAACTACTGTCTATACTAAAAGTGGATTTATAAGTAACACAAAACATAGAACATAATTTAGCACAGATTCATTTAGCGTAGAAAACAGAAGTTTGTCAAGGGGTTTTATAGTCACACAAAACAGAGAAAATAAGAAGTAAAAGAAAAAGTACCTGTCATTTTTAAATAATAAAAAGAAGAAAAACATGTTTGCCTTTGTGAATTTTTTATAAATTTTGTCAGACTTGATTTCGAGTTCGTGTTATTATTTAATTTTGTTATTTATGATTAAATTTATACAAATAAGTTTGATGTCCATTTTAACCAACAAATGACTGACATGTGTTTCAACCTCGTAGCGGTATTTACAAATATATATTGGAACTACCACGAAATGTTACGAAGATTCACAGAAAACATAGGGCGCACAGCACAAACATAGAAAATTGAACATTGGTCAATTCCTATGCTGTGCTAAATTATGTTCTGTGCGCTATGTCTCTTATAAATGGATATATTAGACCAAATTGTATATTTTATATGCTAAATTATGTTCTGTGTTCTGTGACAGTTATAAATCCACCTTAAGTGTTACTTTAAATTTATTTAACAAAAAAAAATTCCCGTTCGCGGTTTTCGGATAAAAATTTCGACTATATTCGCGATTTTAATCGCGGGTTCTTCTCCCTGGATCATCTGGATGGCCTCGAGGCTAACAAAGCCCTCAAGGCCTTGTTCGTTTCCCGGTCCCACGGTGTCCCACGTTGTCTCGCGTTGTCCAGGTCCTGGGTTCCTGGCCTAAACGGCCCGGACCTTATGCCGGGTTACACGAGCTAATTTATAAACGGAACGATTTTAATGACCCGGACCTTATGCCGGATGAGCAAAATTTACCCGGAACGGAAGTTATTATTAATTTAAAATTAGGACGACGCGCAACTTCTTAACCTAGCTGTACTGCACTGAATGTTTTTGTCTTGTAAATAATAATTCATTTTATTTTATTTCAAGTTGTATAAATAGAAAAATATGTTGTAGTGTATACTGCAAAAGCTTTTATGCAAATATTAATAGTCTATTTTAAATTAATTCTATATGTGAGAATAAATAATATTGATATATAAGATATTCTGACGGTCTTATGCTATTTAAATGAAACAGTCACACTGATCATTCAGGGGTTCATTCGTACGTATTTATTTTCCACATTCACACACACACTCATACACCTTATATTCCCCTTTATTGTCTTATTATTTTTGTAATTTATATTTGATTTATTGAAACATTCATTGCAATGTACAGCATACTTCCCAGCAAAATTCTATACTATGAAAAATATTTTTTCAAAAATATAGTTATGTAAAAATTGAAATTATGTTAAATATTTAATGTTATTGGAAACTATTAATAAAAGATTTTGGTCAATACCTAATATTTCCTCTTTGTATTAAATAATAAAAAAAAATGTACAATATTTTTACTTCAAATTATGAAAGTTAATTAAATGCCCAACGTTTCTTTTTGTGATGTAACGCTGTCGTCAATTAAAATTATGTAATTAACTTTTAAAAAATGTAATTTACTATACCCTATAAAGGGTAAAAGGCGTGACAATATATAATTTTAAAATTAATGTTAAACAATCAATGCTTTTACAAATGCTTCATATCATATTGACAGAATTTGCTAAGTAAGAAATTTAAAATAATTTTAAATGTAATAAAAAAATCTGAGTACAAGTATGGCAGCCCTATCTTATTACTAACTTATTCTAGGCTAACTTAAATCTAACTTAACTAAAGCTAGTCCTCTCTGTAAAATTTCCCAGGCAATTTTATAGAGATAGATTTCGCTTAACCAATCACTCACACACACTCTCATTCCCCTATATCTCTTATACCATATTGTACTCAGTTTTGCATTTAACTATTTGTTACAAACATTATTATCTTTAAGACTTATTGATAGCAAATAAATGTTATAAATTTAAAAAATCCAAGTCAATATCAATGAAACATTTAAAGAAATGAAAATTATTTAAAAGTTAATAAAATAAAAAATAATATTAGTATGCATATACGCTGTTAATAATAGATTTCGAAACGTATAGCTTGAGGAAATCATTAAGTAGTTGATCAAAAAAAGAAATGATTTCTTCAAAGTTCAACAAATAAAATTTAAAATTTGCTGGGAAGTACAAACATAATCCACATACCTTTTTACCAAGTTCATTGAACTTACACAATTACACATACACACTGTTAAAAAATCCAAAGGTGTCCTTCCTCCAAGATTCTTCTGATGATCTTCGAGCACAATATTTATTAAAATAAATTTAAAAAATAATTATTATTTGGTCAGCACCTGCGGTACTGACCCTAACACTATGAAATCAAAAGAGCAAATGAGCTATGAGTGTTATTACAGGGATATTTAAAAATGTTTATGATTATTCAATAGTAGAGGGGTGTCGTAATAAAATGATAGTGGTGGGTGGTAGACCTTACGTTGAACCGTGCGCAGATATGTTTTTTTTTATAATTACAAGATTTAAAATTTAAAAAATAACGGCATATCACCCATTTTTGGGTGGACCAGATTAAAATTTAAGATAAGATAAATGAGAATAGAAGGATATTAATATTATGTAATGTGGGGTATATAGAACACATATATAAACGTAACTAAATATTTATTTTAGTGTATCACATTACTATATACTTCGTGTCAACAAATATATATACAGTTACAAGATTCAAAATTTATAAAAAAAATCTGATGTGGCCAGCACATTACCTTCCGTCAATAGTGTGTATTTTGTACAAATCCTATACCAAAAGTTCTTTGGAAAAGATTCTATTTATCCAGTAAAACTGTAACACGGACGTATACTATTTTCTACAAATTCCATATCGAAAGTTCCTTGGAAAAGATTATATAAATCCAATAAAATTATAATACGAACATACAATATGTAAATTGCACTTGACACTGACATCTGCCAATTAGTATTATTTGAATATGTCAGCTGTAATGAATATAGCAAAGCTGCCTAATTTATGAAAGTTAATCTCTTTATAATTCTTTAACTCTATATTTACAGCATATGAAGGAAAATGCATAATCAAACCACATAAACAATAAGATGTTGTTTCGTATTGATAATCATAAATGACAAAAAACGATATTTAACTGCGTTTTTTTACTTTTACGAACTTCAAATAAGGAAACTTCCGGTTGACCAATTATAACCAAAATCTAATCAGGTCTTTATGTGGATGTAAAGAAGAGGAATACGAAATAATAGAATTGTAGTATTGGAGTTATCGTCGGAGAAAAATATGTCACACACATATGCAGACATCATCGGAAAAATAGTAAAATCGTATTCTAGGGACTCTAAACGTACTTATTCATTAAAAACTCACCACCGAATATTTTGACTAAAGGCAATATCTTCCTTACCTAAAGGTGACGGAAGGTAATAACGGCCTCTTGCCCATTTTTGGGTGTTCTATATTGATAAGATATATAATTGAGGACATGAGGATATTAATATTATGTAATATAACACACATATAAATATAGCTAAATATTTATTTTAGTGTAGCACATAATACAATATATTTTGTGTCAACAAATATGCACTTCTAACAATTTCTTCGTATAGTTTTCAAAATAATTTATATTTATAAAAAAAATAATATAAAATTTTCATGATTCTATAAACTACGTTTTTTGTTCCAGGCAGCCATGGAGACGACGATATAGCGACATCCCTTTGGACTTGATGTATCTCCGGGCATCAGCTTCAATTTCCAGCGGCGATTACATACATCTGGAAAATATACAATGTAAGTTAAAATCTTTATTCATATTTGTCATAATTTTTTACAAATTTAATTGTCTTGTGAAAAATTCAACGTTAAATATCTACGAGAAAAATAATAAAAAAAAAATCTCCGGCCCTTTTTTCAAAATAGAAATTTTTAATTTTAATGGGACCTAACAAAAAATTGGCTTTGGTGGAATATAACTACATAATTAATGGAAAATGATGAAGGCACGGAATTTACGCCAATTGATTCTTTAGACTTTTCTACATATATATACCAATTTTAAATATTCTTAACCAAGCAAAAATTATAAAAATTGGTAATTTCAAACATTTATTAGCCCAGTAATTTTCAAATATTATTGTCCCGTAAAACTATGTATATGCGGTACTTGACAGAATAAAATGTTAGAAGATTATAAATATGGTAGAAATTTTAAATAATTGTCAATCAATTCAAAATATTTAAACTGTATAAAAGGAAAAAAAAACTCAGTTGGAATAAAAAAAATGTATGGATATACCTCCAAGTCCTGCAGGTATCCTAACGTCCTCTCCAAACACCAGGGAGTCGTCTTCGTGGTCACAGTACACCAACACACTACACACACGTCTTTACACTAGCACTGCATCAAACAAACTGAAGGAATTAATCCATGTAATAGTTAGGGTGTTAGATAATTTATCCCCTAGAAATACAAATCAACAAATAAATAATAATGAGTCATTATAAATAATAATTGTTTCTTATGTTTTGTGTATTTTTTTCAGAGTGTTTTGATTTTTGTGAATGTAGATATAGCACGAAAAAAATTCAGTACACAAGGGTTGTAAATAAATAAATACATATATATATATATATATATATATATATATATATATATATATATTTACGAAACAACCAATTTGAAATTAATACAATAGCTATTTCGTCTAATTTAAATAAATTAAATTTAAGAGAGATAACTGATAATAATTTTAAAATTTGAATTCTGGGGGTTATTTTTTATATGAACGCATTATTTCAAAATCTTGGTATCATTGTAAAAAAATTCAACAATGCTTATTTCAGAACATGTGTATCAATAGTAAATTTAATATTAAATATATCAAAAACTGACTAGCTAATATAATATCTTATATTTTACAAATTTACATAGATTCAGAAAGTTATTTTCTATACAGAGAATTTATTTTAAAACACAACATTATGGTTCATCACTTCCGTGGTTACTCACTATTGTCAAAAAATGACAGCAATGTAATATTTGCCCATTTTAAAATGCAACATTATAAATAGTATTGCAGCACAGGAGATATGTCCAGAACACATCACAAATGGTGTCAAATCTTATTACGACCGACTAGAATATTACCTCAGTGCGAATGGGGGTATTTTTTAACATTTATTACATGAAAGATGAATTTTTGTAAGCTAAAGTTTGTTAAGATGTGCAGCAGTCATATTTTGATTTTTTTGTTAATCGTATGTAGGTTAATTTATTGGAAATTTGTTTTGATAATACAAAATTACAAATTTTGTATGTTGCATTTGAAAATGGACAAATATTACATTGCTATCATTTTTTGAGAATAGTGGGTAACCATGGAAGTGATTGACTATATGTTGCATGATAAAATAAATTCCCTGTATGGATCATAAAAATTCAATAATGTTTGTTTCAATATATGTAGTTGTACCTTACAATTTTGGATTTAGGGGTTTATTTTCTGTATGGATATTTATAATTTCATAATATTTGAATCGCTGAAAAAAGTTCAATCATGTTTGTTTCTTGAAGTGGATGTTTATTGAAAATGAATACCACTAATATTGTACTTTTTAAAATGATATTAAGGAATTTATTTATTATATAGACTTAATTTGAGAATATATACATCGCTGAAGTTTTCAGTAATGCTAGTTTCAAATCGTGTATACATATCATTTGAAAATATTAAGTTTAAAAATTAATATCTCATAAACAAAGAGAAATAGCCATTTTTTGTACTTTGATATTTGATAATTATTGCTCATTTGTAGTGATAGCCATGGAATTTAAACAAAATTACAAATAAATGAATATCGTTTGAATTGTCAGAATTTCCATTTTGCAAATAAATCGTATCTGTACAGTGATTTAGATGTAGATTATGAAAAGAAAAAAATGTAGGACCTTAGGTGTGGATTATAATCACCTGTAATTTTATTTGAGAATCGAATATCTGACACTTCTAATAATATGCATTTCTTTGTAATTTTGTTTAAATTCAATGGCTATCACTACAAATGAGCAGTATTTATAAAATTTCAAATTGGATTTTATAGGTTACTAATCAAGCAAAATAAAATCTGATGACAGCTGTGGAATTTAATTCTCTACAACATTTATTTGAAACATTTTTGTCTTAAATTAAATGGGAAGATTTGTACAAGGAAAAACTGATTTCCCATGTTAAACGTCTATGGCCCGCTTTTTAATTAACACCCTGTATGTATGCCTATTGAATACAGCAATTTTAAAAATTACTATTTCGTAAACTAAAAGAAATAGCGATCTGTACCTTTCAAATATGGCTTCGCGGGGTTTGCTTTATAATATGAACAGGTAGTGTGAATAAATTTGAATGTTTGAAAAATGTTCATAATGTGGACCCTTTCGTTGCTTGTAATATTCAAATAATGTAAATACCATTTGAAAAGATCTTAAGCTTAAGAATATGTAAATATGAAAATGAGCGGGTATAATGACATGATTTTTACGATATAATGGTTATAGTTTTATTATATATTTCATATAGTTGAGACGTGAATTTTTATTTATTTATTTACATAAATCATATAATTAAAAATGCGATGTTCACCAGTACATGTTGGGGTTATTTTGGGATGCGATGCTCTGCAACAATGCGACCATTTCCAACGCTAAAATAGAGATCCGTGTGCTGCTACTTGTTCAGGACTCCTGCAGTGTGAAGTCGACAACTCTTCTCTCTGTTACAGGACTCTGTAACAATATAATATCAAAAGTAATAAATATTAATTTGTGGTTAATGGTCATAGAAAATAATATGATATATGCAAAACATTAAGAGATATATCAATTATTCATAATTATTAAAATATCTAAGTACGAGAAATGCACTAATAAATATGTAGGATGATTTTTTTAAAGGTGTACATAGGAGATTAATATGGGAAATCAGTTTTTTGCACACCGTTGACTTACAGCAATGGCTGTGGTGTCAATATAAAGATAGAAAATTTCCCCACCCAAAAATATTAAATACGTGGAAATTATCCAATATTTTAGGTCCATAAATTAATTTTATATACAACCGGTAAATAATGTTAACTTTATTCTTATCAAAATCATAACTTAATGTGTTTCATTATTTATCGAGGGAAATAAAGTTCTCCCATGGAAATAAAGTGATTCAAGTCCTCTGTTAATTGATATTGATTAACAAATAAGGAATATTATTAATTGTGTATTTTGGAAAAAAAATAATGATTTTTGTAAATTTAAATTTAAAATAAATATTTTCTCTTCGTTTGTAGAAATGTGCTTCATTCTTTTTTTCCGTTTGTATATAAAATATTGTATATAACACGGGAGTAATGTGTCATTATTTGTCCCAAGTGATTGCATCCCTCGGTCTCGACAAATAATGACGAACTTTACTCCCTTGATATATAAACTACTATTAAAATGTATTTTTACCTTCCGTCACCTTTAGGTAAGGAAGGTATTGTCTTTGGTCAAAAAATTCGGTGGTGAGTTTTTAATGAATAAGCACGTTTTAGGGTCCCTACAATACGAATTTACTATTTTTAAGATGATGTCTGTATGTATGTGTGTGTGTGTGTGTGTGTCCGTGTGTGTGTGTGTGTATGTGTGTCCGTGTGTGACAAATTTTTCTCCGACGATAACTGCAATACTATAATTCTAAAAATTATAATTCTTTCGTATTCCTCTTCTGTACATCCATATGAAGAGTTGATTAGATTTTGGTTATAATCGATCCACCGGAAGTACCCTTATTTGAAGTTTTTAACAGTTTTTCTTAAAAAAACGCAGTTAAATATTATTTTTTGACATTTTGTTATTATATTTATTAAAGAAAATACTCTTCTCTATATGGTTTGATTATTCATTTTCCTTCATATTCAATAGATGTAGAGTTAAAGCATTATAAAGAAATTAATTTTCAAAAATTAGTCAGCTTTGTTATTAATCATGGAAACAGCTGACATAATTATTCAAAAAAAATTTAATTGACAGATGTCAGTTGCAAGTGCAAAATCAAATATGGAAAAAAGTATAGGATCTAAAATTGGTATGTCATAGTGTTGCTCGCAACTGAAACGCAGAGAAAGGCCAAAGAGAAGATGGAAGGACATTACTTAGTGTAGTTTATGTTATAATTTTATTGGATTTATAGAACCTTTTCAAATGAACTTTTGGTATGGAATTTGTAAAAAATAGTATGTGTTCGTGTTCGATTTTACATGATATTATATAGAATCTGTTCAAAGGACCTTTTGGTATGGGATTTGTACAAAATACATGGAATTGACGGAAGGTCTTGTGCTGGCCACAACAGATTTTTTTATTAGTAGCAGTAGCCATGCCAAATTTGTACAAAAAGATATACAAATGCTTGACTTTTATCTGTCATAATAGGTGAATTGACACAATAAAAAATAATGTCTTTTGACAATGTCAATTAACCTGTTCTGGCAGATAATATGTCAAGCATTTGTTTATCTTTATGTACAAATTTGGCAAGGCTACTGCTATTAATAGGAAAATGAATAAATTTTAAAATTAATTTATGAGCCTAAAATATTGTATAGTATATTTCTCGCATAAGACTCGGACCGAGCGTTACTTTCGTGCGTTAGGCGGGGTTATTGTTGTTATATTTCTCTAAATACAACAACAATAACCTCACCAAACGCACAATTGAGTGTGCTTAGGTGAGTCATAACGTGCTGACATGCAGTATATTTAGTAAAGTGTGCTGTGACCGCGTATGGCTAAATTATTTCTTGATGACGTATACTCGTAAATTAAAGGCTTATTCTTGAAATATTTAAAAAGTATAATGCTATGTTAAACGCACGAGAAAGAATAGTTCTTAAAGTCTGATGGTAAACGCACATTTAGAACCTATTTTCAAACCAATACAATTTTCATTTGAAGTTAGAATAAGTAAGAGTAAATTCTATAAAATATAAATGTGAGTTAAACTGTATATTTCACTAATTGTTATGCGCTGTTATTTCATATTTTTATTTATTATTCCTACAAAGTTAGCAAATTGTACGATGAAATTTTGGAATCTACATAGAATTCTATGTAGGGTAAATTATAATGTTACAGGGAGTTTGGGCGTTAAAATAAATGTATTTTAATCAACTTTTTTCTGAACTTTATCATGTGCACTCGATTCATATTTTCAATTATCACTCCAACACTATTAAAGATAGTAAATACGGGGTAAAATTTTAGATTTTATATAAAATTCACTTTTAGGATACGGCAGACACACTTGTTTAGTGTCCAACAATTTAGAAGAAATGTAAATGTAATATCAAAGATTCATACTTACCTACGACGAATTTTCTTAATATATCATCCGCTGTTATATCATCACTGTAATATATCATCATCGGCGATTTTCACATTTAGAATACACTTTGTAATAAATATTACGTAACACTCATACCAATTAGAATAACTTGTATAACACTTGGTATTAGTAAGACAATAGAACATACTTTTACGGACAATAATTATAATTATTTTGATAATAGTAAAGACGATTTTTTTAAATATAGGTACAGCAATCGTATAGTAAACTAACTCACGACAATAATATTTTGACTCATGATTAAATAATAAACTCTAACAGGAGGACAGAGACTTATGAAACATTTTAAAAAATATCTAAAATTATAATAAGCAGAAATACGTTGTATAAGTTAAAAATGAATTTTGAATATTTAGATTTTATTGTAAATAATAATGTACATATGAACATTTAAATTTAGTGCACTATTAAGTTATTTAAATAATTTTACGAAACTGTACGATGTTAATAGAGAACGATTGCATTAAAAATTTTAAAGTTTTTCGTTTGCTATATACACTACACGATTATTCACAAGCACACCATGTTCACTTAAGAGCCTGAAAGGAACTGAAGTCTTTTTTTAAAAACATAATATTAATAGTGTCACGTAATACCCCCACTACAAATAAGTGTTTATTTATTATACCTTTTGTAATTTGCCGCTCAAAACAAACAATGTTTATGTTTGTTTACAGGTTTTGCAAAGGGCCTACCACACCAAGCAGTAGGATACGGTAACTACAACACTGGATGAAGATAATAAATGACTTTATATAAAGAATAAATAAATAAAAAGTAGTTTTTTTACCTTTCCTATGTAATAACAAAAGGGATAGGGAAATATCCTAATATTTAAGAATTTTTCCGAATTTTCCTATGCTTTCTTTTAGTATTAAGTTCTCTAGGTACGAAAATAACCATCCCATAGGAGTCCGCCCTTTTATAAAGGGCTAAGGGCTTATTTGAGCCCTTGGGGAAAATCTGACCTCGGATTTCATTTCTGCAGATCTAAGTAAGTTCAACAACACTTGTCCGGCTTTTCTAGCTTTTTTAGTTCAGGAATTAGCGCAGGCCCTTCGCCACAAACTTGAAGGGCAAATATATTGTAAACCAAAGGGTTTTCATCAATTCTGTGTAAGCCAATGGAAAGCGAGGGTTCGAATCCCACCAATTGGCTATTTTCCGGCCCTTTAGTCCTTTAAATTAATGAATTTAGGCGTTAGACCCTTCGGAAAACTTTAAGGGCTCGTATCTCGGAAACGGCTGGGATTTCAGCGATTTCCTTGAAATTTCGCGTTCCCTTAGCATCCTTTGAAGAACAGGGGTCGTAGAATAACATATATGAGTTTCAAGGGCGTAGGGCCAAGGGTTACTAATTAAAATTTGACAGCCTGTTTTTTAAAAAAGTTGAACATTTTTTTTTTTTTTACTGTCGGTCCTATTTACCTATTGTACATTATTGGTGTTTTCCGTGATATCTCTAACAAATGTAACAATGTTTTAAGGGTAGTTTTATTAGAATAGCTTACTAGTAAATTTATAATGTTTTTGTGTAATTTTTTGATTAATTTTATATGTTACATATAATTAGTTAGTGTCGGTCCTTCGATATGAACGTTAAGTCTAAATATATAGTAAACGAAAGGGTTTTCATCAATTTTGTGCAAACCAATAGAAAGCGCGGGTTCAAATCTTCACTATACGCTATTTTCCGGCCCTTTAGCCCTACAAATTAACGAATTTAAGCCTTAGATCCTTCGGAAAACTTTGAGGTCTTGTATCTCGGAAACGGCTAGGATTTCAGCGATTTCCTTGAAATTTCGCGTTCCCTTAGCAACCTTTGAAAAACAGGGGTCGTAGATTAAGATATATGACTTTGAAGGGCGTAGGGCAAAGGGTTTAAAAATCGCCTAATTGAAATTTGACAGCCTGTTTTTAAAAAAAATTCTACAAATTCTCACTTTTTTTGTTGTACCTATAGAATTATAAATGTTACATAATTACATACTTCCCTGTCTCTTTGTAGTATTTTCTCCTGAAATAAATGATGTTAAATAAAAATTGTATTAGTTTCAGTAATACTTATTCTTTATTTGTAATACATTGTTGTTATTATGTTCATAGCTTAAAATGTTGTATTACTGACATTATCTATGTACTCTCTTGTCATTGTTGTATTACAAAAGCGAGTAGATAGATACTATCAGAAATACAATAATGGGTTGTCAAATAAAAAAAAAATGTATTAGTTTAAGTAATATTTATTGAATATTTGTTATACATTGTTGCTTATTATATTCATTGTATGATGTGCATGGTGTGTAAGGCATGGTATGCATACTGTGTATGGTACGCATGGTATGTATGATGTGTAGTGCATGGTATGTATAGTGTGTATGTATGCATGGTATATATGGTATGTATAGTGTGTATGGTGTATATGGTATGTATGATATGTTATGGTGTGTATGATATATAATAGTGTGTATGGTATGTAAAGTATGGTGTGTGTATGATGGTATGCATTGTATCTATGGTATGTATGGCGTGCATGGTATGTATGTACACATTATGTCCATAGTTTAAATTGTACTTATCCTTATTCTTTGTATTTTATAAATAAATATACTTACCCTTGTCCTGAAAAATAAGATATAGGCATGTTTAAATAATAGTTTGTATAAATTTTACTTGTGTTTATTGTTTATTTGCATTTTACATTGTTGTATTTCATGTAACTATCCTTAATGTACAATTTATTATACAATAAAATATAAATGAAGATATAATTTGTTTATTTTTTACCACTTTACTGCCCCTACACGTATATAGTTCTTAAAGTGGCCGCCAGAAGGCAGCACCTATTAGAAAAGGCTTTGCGCCTGAAATATAGGCAACCAGAAATACTACTCCACTTTGAACATACATACGTACATACATCATTTTGGGGTTATACCTAATGGGAATTTAACATACCAACTTTGGGACGTATAAAAATTGGACGAAAAGGCTCTAAAAAGATGTATACCTCATGGGAATTGAACACTTTAAATATGGGACGTTTACTATGAGAATATAAGTCTTTGAAAATGGGATGATACATGGATGTTTGCAATGCGGAATGGAATCTCAGAATTGTGTGAAATTTATTAAGTCTGAATAGATTCTTATCTACTTCACAAGAGTCGTTGTGTCTTCTATAATAGTATTTAAATCCCATTTCTAATATATCTAAGTACTAAAGGCATCAAAAATTAGGTATGTACGTACGTATGTACACAAATGAAATTTTTTTGATTGATTTTAGACTCAAAGTTGTTTCGTTTATCGACAGGTGCTGCCCCTGGTGGCAGTTTTAAAAACTACATACGTGTAGGGACTTAGAAAAAAAAATCAATTTTTAAACATAAAAATATATTTGTATTATATCAAAAATACAAGACTTTTTCTTATAAAATTTAAAGTTTATTGAAATTACTAAAGACGTTTGACATTAAAATAAATTGTTATTAGATTTGTTGACAAATTTAGTAACAATTGTGAACAGAATTATAACACAAAATAGGGGATATTTGTGTTCAAAAATTTTGTTCGCAATTATTTCTAAGTTTGTTAACAATTTTTTAACGTTGCCAAACAGGCTTTAATTGTAAAATTGAAATGTTTGTTACCGAGTAAAATTTTCATTATTTTGGTTGCAGATATTATAAACTATTTTGAATCTTTTTGTAATAAAAGTAACTTCTATTACAAAATAATTGATATTTACAATCAAAATAATGATAAGTTTACTCGATAACAAACAATTTAATTTTACAGCTAAAGCCTATTTGACACGTTAAAAAATTGTCAGCAAATTTGTTGACAAACTTAGTAAGAAATAATTATGAACAGAATTTTTAAACACAAATGTCTTACGTTTCTTTTGTTATAATTCTGTTCACAATTGTTACTAAATTTGTCAACAAATCTAATAACAATTTATTATAATGTTAAACATGGTTTAGTTATAAAACTAAAACGTTTGTCACCGAATAAAATTATCATTTTAATAGTTGTATTATTTGGTGTTAATTATTTTGCATCTTTATTCTGTGACTGAATAAAGATGCAGTAGAATTGAACACAAATAATATAACCAGAATTTTATTTGGTAACAAACATTTCAGTTTTATAACTAATACGAAACTCTACCTTTATATTATTTAAGTTTTAAGGTAAAATAATACTATATTAAGTAGAGTTTCGTTTACAATACTAATTTAACAAATTAAATCTTGGTGGTCCCTAAATAAGATTCCTTGTTCCCATTTTTAAAGGTACAAAGATTTCTTATTCAGTTGAAGACCGTTTCCGAAACTTTATATTATATTATATATTTTGTTACCACCCAAACCTCCCACTTACCAAAATATATAATATTTAATACAAAGCTTCGTTTACAATACTTAAAATCTAACCATGCCCTGACCGCGTCTAAATACTTAATTACAATTTTTACTAAAACTACCTACTTTAAAACTAAAGGAACATGGTTATTAAATTAAAATAAACGCAATAAAAGTTTGTTTTATTGTACATACATTTTAAACAAATGAAGAAGCCATGGTCTGCGTCTCCAATCGGCACTGCAATCTTGACGATAGTGGCGGTGGGGAGTTCTTTTTAATTTTAAAACTATCTTAGAACTAAAAACGAAACCCTTTACTAAATAATTAGTATATATAAGGGAAACACCGCCCTCAAATGCCAAACCCACGTTCCCTTATATATACCATTTATTAAATACAGTTCCGTGTACAATAATACTTATAATCTAACTTAAATTATTGTAGTTCCCCCCCAAATTAAGTTAGTGAAGTGCGCAAAATAACCTATCTTACGTTAAGATATATTTCAATGAAAAACAAGTCTAAAAAAGCCTATTTTACGTTAATATCGATTTCAAAGAAAAGCAAATCTAATGGTAAAGTTAACGTTAATTTTTCTCTCTCTCTCGAAAAGCAAAAACAACCCCTCCTACTTATATCTAAGCTATCTTATGTCTACGCGAACTATCTTATATTTAGATTAAACTAAGCTAAAGGCGAAGTGTGTGTGAGAGAGAAAGAGTACGAGCTAAGCAAATGGTGAGAACACCGTGGCGTCGAACGCCGTTGTTGGTTCTCACGGAAGTTTACGAGGGGGTTAAGCCGACCCCACGCGATGCAGAGCATTTACGGCCTAATACACGAACTAGGTAGAGAGTACGGTAGCAGTTACATGTAACTACCTAGGGTACACGCCAACCTACCTAGCTACTCCCGGAGACATTCGCCCGCGCCTCTCGCGGATACCCTACACCGAACGCGGTTATTAACCCGTGTGCTCAACAAAGTTAAATCAAACAAAAACTTTACCTTGTCTTTAATTATTCGTTGCCATTACCATTAAATAATGATTACATTACGTTGCCTCCGGATGAGGAGAGCACATAAGGCCATAAGAAAGCTTTCTGTGTCAACTATGGATTAATGTCCCTAGAAACATTCACACAAGTGTGAAGCGATCCACCATAACAACAGGATTATATCACATGACGGTGCGTTGTACATATCAGTCCACTCAATTATGGCTATCGCGCACGAACCCTACCTACCCAGCCCCTCTGACCGTGTGAAGTTAATTGAATAAGGAACCCGAACACCCACATCAAAGTTTCGAATCTGTTACCTCCTTCCTGACTCACTCATCCATCCACCTGCAAGCATCCCCCGATACGTCCGTATTTTCTTTTCCCAAGCACTCTCCCTAGCTACCGTCTGGGTAAGCCACGCGTACGGTTACCGCTGCAACCGTAGACGCACGATTTTAGGATGTTCGTCACGGAATGCACTTCAAATTAATCAATTTATTTTTAATTTTTAAAGAAAACGCGTGTTTGCTCGACGGCGCGATGAGCCAAAGTTTAATTAAAACCTGAAAATACATTTCCAAGAACTTAAAACTATAGTATTCCTCACGTACGAATGGCATTACACAAGTCAATTCGCTTTATATTCTGTGCTGACATTTAATAAGAAACTATATTTTCCCGCATCAAGAAAAGCACGTGAAACCATAATTGAGAAATCAACACGATACACGATAATGATAAAACACATGTCAATGTTATACGAACTATTTTGACAGTTTCAAATTATTTTCTAACAGTTACAACATACGTTACCTTATACATTTCTAAAAACTGTCAAAAAAAAAAAATCAATTACATTGTCTAACAAACACTATCGCGCGCAATGCCATTCTTACGTAAATAATACTAAAACTTATAGAGCTATTATTTTAGTCTTCTAGATGTCCGTTTCCTGAAAGACATATGCTAATCATTTGTTCCCAGATATTGATTACATTGATAAATAGGCGATATGTAAATTTTAAATTGTTTCGATATTATAAAGACATTTCTGAAAGTTATATTTCTTTCAATGTAGTACTCAAGATCGAATTTGAGTACAAGATAATTTAGGTATATGGTCATATTCCTTTGATTATAAGTTCTCATGGTTGAGTATGAGAACAAGTTAATTATTAGGCATATAGTCATATTCCTTTGACTATAGGTTCTCATGGTTGAGTATGAGAACAAGTTAATAATTAGGCATAATCATATTCCTTTGACTATAGGTTCTCATGGTTGAGTATGAGAACAAGTTAATAATTAGGCATGTAGTTATATTCCTTTGATTATAAGTTCTCATAGTTGAGTGTTGAGAACATAATAATTAGACTTAGACATATAGTCACATTCTTTTAACTATAAGTTCTCATAATTGGATATGCGAACAAAATATTTTCTAAAAAAATAAATTTTCCTACCAGTTCATCCATCGATGTCCGTCTAAGTCGCAGAAAATATGTCTAGTGCCCAGTTATCCTCCAGTGTTGAAATCTTAAATTTAAAAGCCGCATCCAAATTCTTCAAGTTTCTTGACGTATCAGACCAACCGAAAGTCTACCTATTAAAAAGTAAGTATTAGTTCATTGTATTGTTTAAATAATTTAAACAATTGTTTAAAAAGTTTCGAATGGCATAAGTGTATTAACGATTTTCTCGCAAATAGGTACATTGCGATATTTTTCAAATGTATTTGAAATTCGTTTAATTTTATATTTCAAGAGGACATTATGTGATTAAAAATAGTGCAGACAAGATCACGCTAACTAAGGTTCATTTTCACGGGACAGTAAATCGCGACTTTTACTGCCATGAAATGTTATGGCTTGTCGTTGTGAAAACTAAAAGTTGCATTGTCGCGACTCTGAATTTGGTGCCGCGATTCACCGTTACATGATCAAATTCATTTTGAATTTTAGCGACATTTGTGTGGCAGTGTCACGTACGTTAGGTGGTGAAAACTAAAACTGTTATGACTAATCTTAACAGTGTTTAATTTGATTTGCTTTTTAATACTTAATATGGAGGAAGAAATTACAAATTTTAATACGTTAGTGTCAATATGAAATTCTTTGTAAAACTTAAAAGATCCGCTACTGAAATGTACGAATTGTTGAAGAATGTTTATGGTGATGAGGGTCTATCTGGTACTCAAGTTTTCGAGCATTTTAGAAGATTTAAAGAAGAAAGAAAAGAGATCGGAGACGATTAGCGCCTCGGCCATGCACTGATATTTTTTACGAAATACGACTGATTGTTCACATGGATTGGGTGCCTAAGGCGCATTTCGTTAACCAAGCATATTACAAGGTTTTAATAACCCTTGATGCACGGGTGAGAAAAAAAAAAAGGCTGAAATGTGAGAAAACAGCTCATGGATTCTCCATGAACAAAACGCCTTGTCCGGCAAGACATTTTTGACGAAATACAAAATCACCGTGTTGGTACATCAACCGTACTCACTTGACCTAGCGCCATATGACTTGCTTTTATTCCCAAATTGTAATTCTGCGTTAAAAGGCACCAAATTCGGGGCCGATATGCAGTTATACAAAAGCGGCAGAGCTTATGAACAACCTAACAAAAAGGGCCTGTAGGCATTGCTTCCAACAATGGAATATTCGCATCAGGCGGTGTAGGGTTCGGGGAGGAGAGTACATTGAAGGTGGCAATATTTGTTTTTGGTAATTTTATACACTGTCAATGTTCTAAGATCACTCTTGTTATTTTGTAGCCATACCTCGTATTATGGTATTTCTGAATGAGGATGAGAAAAGCCCATAACTATGGGATAAAAATCATGTACATTTTACAGAGAGATTAGTGAGAAGTAAAGCCGAAGAGAACTTATTGGTCTTTATACACGATACATTAATTAGTTTAAAATTATGTAAGTGTCTGAAAATTATGAAGAAATAAATGTATTGTTGAATACAGCAGAATAACGTTCAGAAAAATGTACAACATAATACAGGACTTGTTCTATATTATAGCAAAATTTGTTACAAAACATAGATGAGTATTGAGTTAGGTCGCTGCGGTTAATTTGTTTGATGTAGAAAAACTAAATATTATTTTTTGGAAATTTATGTTATTACAAATATTAGAGAATAAGAAATTCTTTATCCAATACATTGAACATTTCTATTATATCTTCTATACATTTAGAGATAGAGAATTATAGATATATAAAATAATCCATTGTATAATGAATCAAATAGCCCATGGAGACCAGTTGAAAAATTAAGATGTTTGTAATTGACATAAATGTCAGTGTAAAAAATTCAGAGACATTACTGAAGACTTTTTCTGGGAAGTATATTTCATATTTTTACCTCTCGCTAAGAGAGGTATTGGATTCATGCTAAAATTCGCATATCTAGATTTTATTGAATAAGCACGATTTAAGGTCCCTAGAATCCGATTATACCATTTTTAAAATGATTGTGTGTGTGGATGTGTATATGTTTGTATGTGTGTATATGTGTATATGTGTATATGTGTATGTGTGTATGTCTGGATGTTGTAGACACGATTCCTCAAAAACTAAGATTTAAAAAATATTTAACTGCAGTTTCCTCAATCTGGCATTCCTGGGAAGAGCTGAAAAGGTTTTAGTAACAATTGAACAACCGGAAATAGTAGTTTCTTAAAAAAATTCTTCTAAATAAATTTTTTGGGAGTTTTTTTTATTAAATATTGAAGAACATAAAATTCTCAATCTAATACACTTAAAATTTTTATTATGTCTTGTATAGATTTAGAGATAAAGACACTATAATATATATGGAGTAATCTAATCGCAGAGACTAAGACACTAAGGAAACCAGTTGACAAATTGCAATGTTTATAACATAGTTTGTAAATGATACATGTCAGTGTCAAAAATCAACAGTTTTAGTGACATTCTGATAGCTTTTTCTGGGAAGTATATTTAATCTTTCTTATTGTTTTATTAATTAAATATTTGAAATTATAGGTAAAATTGTGGTAAAATGCATATATCCATCAGAAATCTGGTTAATGAATTAGAAGAATCTCTGACATTTAGAAACTTCCTCATACAATGAAAAATAGATATAATTAGAATTATATGTGTGCAGAAAACATGTTAAATACAATAAAAAACAGTATTTGGGTAAAGTTCTGTAATATTTTGTTATAAAACGACGGTTCGAAAGCGAAGTGCAATACAATACTTATATAGCCTAATATGGAAATGGCAAGAGGTCTTGTGCTGGCCACAACAGATTTTTATTTTATCATTAATTAAATATTTAAAATTATGGCTGCCGCGCGTTAAGTTGATATTGTCCTTGTATGCGAAAAACCCAAAATTCGTACAAGGACAAGTCGAAATGTAATAGTAATTACAAAATGCTATTGATATAATGAAGAAAAGTCTCCGTCAACATCTAAAATTGGTATAAAAAGAAACGGGAATCATTTATAATCCAAAGTATGTACAGTATTAGTATCAACTAAACACGCGCTTGCTACACATATATTTCATCATATATCCTTCAGAAATACCGCCAATCTAGTCAATGAATTGGAAGAATCTCGAACATTTTGAAGAATAGGAGGAAATTTGTTCATAGAATGAATTGAAAAATAAAGAATACTGTGTACTAGAAATGTTAAATACAATACTTTTATAGCCTAACATGAAAATGACGAGAGGTATTGTGCTTGCCACAACAGACTTTTTACCTTTCGGAGAGGTATTGGAGTCATGCTAAAAATCGCATATGCAGATTTTAGTGGATAAGCACGTTTTAAGGTCCCTAGAATCCGATTATAAGATTTTTACGATAATGTCCGTATGTGTGTGTGTGTATATGTGTATGTGTGTATGAGTGTGTGTGTGTGTGTGTGGGTGCGTGTGTGTGTGGATGTTGGAGCCACGGTTTCTCAAATACTATGAAGACTTCAAAATATTTAACTGCTGTTTCCTCAATCTGACATTCCTGGAAAAAGCTGATTAGATTTTGGTAACAATTAGACAACCGGAAGTAGTAGTTTCTTGGAAAAATTCTTCTAAATATATTTTTTTGAAAATTTTTGTTATTAAAAATATTGGAGAACATAAAATCTCCATCTAATACACTTAAAATTTGTATTATATCTTGCATGGATTTAGAGATAAAGACATTATAATATATAAAGTAATCGGATGTAATATATATCGCAGAGGCTAAACTACACTAAAGAAACCAGTTGACAAATTCAAATGTTTATAACATAGTAATGTTTATAACATAGTTTGTAAATGACAGATGTCAGTGGCAAAAAATCAACAGTTTTAGAGATATTCTGAAAGCTTTTTCTGGGAAGTATACATTTAATCTTTCTTACTGTTTTATTAATTAAATATTTAAAATTGTAGGTAAAATGCATATATCCATCAGAAATACAGCCAATCTTGTTACTGAATTGGAAGAATCTCTGACATTTAGGAACTTCCTCATATAATGAAAAACAGATATAATTAGAATTGTATGTATGCAGAAGACATGTTAAATACAATAAAATACAATATTTGGGTAAAGTTCTGTAATTTTTTTGTTAAAAATCGACAGATTTTTTAATGTCTTACTACGGTGGAGGGCTCCATTCAGTTTCACAAAGCATTACGGTAATAATGAAAAAACTTTAGCTGATTGTATAGAAAAATACTAGCTATTAATAACTTGTGTAGTCTATTCTAGTCTGCGCTTGTTTTTGTGTTTGAAGATAAATTTGAACATAGCATGCTGAACTAGATATTGGAAAACTTAACCCGTACCGTTGACAAATGATGAACCCACAGTACAGTGTTGTTCTATATCAAATATGACCTGAATTTACTTAATCCTAATTTTATTTTCTCTTTGCAAGGAATTAATTACTTAGACAAGAGACAAAGGAATTTAATTACGAAAATTGTCTGGTGTCATTAATGTCGTAAATTTTTAAGCAGTCAGTTATCATCCGAAATTGTGAGTTTGTTTACTTCGATGGTAATTTAAAATGCATTAAGGATTTGTGAATTTACTGGAATTATGTGACGAGTTAGGTACAGATGATGCACGACAGGAAATTACAAATTACGTACTGTAGGTACACCCACGGGTGGTTGTTTACTTTGTGTGTTAATCATGTGTCTTATGCGACAAATTACTAATAACAGTCACAACCGTACAAGATCATCATCATATGTACAATCAACAAACGACAATATATTATCCTACATCTTGGATGGTGCTATTATATATATTTTAATATTGAAATGTAGAAAATAGTTATTTATGCAACAAGTGTATAAAGTAGTCCGATATTTTTCCTACAACCGAAATGTTACTGCTATTTCTAATAATACTGAGTGTAAGTATATAGGAATCTTCAAATATTGTAAGTGTTAACAAGTAAATTAACAGAATGTGCACGCTGCCTAGCAACGTATTTACTTTTCACGCACTAACGCTTGAGAAGTACTTTTTACGTGCTACTGTTTGAATAGTATATTGTATAACTAGTGCTGAAAGTTGGATATTTCACAAGAGTGCGAAGCTTGAGCCACGAGCCGAAGGCGAGTGGTTTAATTACACGATTGTAAAATACCCTTTCAGCACGTGTTGTACACGATACTTTTCCGACGACCACAAAAAAAAAATATAAAATTTACATAAAAATAGTAAAACAGATTGTGTTATCATTACTATCAGAATGGGGTATGTGACTAAATTTTGATTTTTACATATATGATACTAGACCAAAAAATAAAATACCCGTATTTTTTTAAATTGATTAGTTATTCCTAATTTACGAGAAAATAATTATTAAAACTTTGGAGAAGGGATCTGTGACGTCAGTAGGGTAGAACGATAGAAGAAGACAGTTAGACTGAGATAAATATATTGTGGTAGGTGAAAGTGACAGCAGCTGTCACGTTCGCCATTCCATAACCTATCACAACATATTTATCTCAGTCTAACTGTCTTCTTCTACCATTCTACCCTACTGACGTCACAGATCCCTTCTCCAAAACATTAAATTGCTAATAACAATATTATTAGAAACTAATGTTTAGTTTTTATTATTATAATGAGAAGCTATAGTGGTTTGTTTTTATATATTATGACATATATTGAAATTCGATTATGGTCACATACCCCATTCACCAAAAATTATGTTAATAATTTATCTAATAAATCAGGGTCCAACCTTCTTAATCTGTGAAAATTCTGCAAATTATCTGCGACTGTCAAATTTTTAAATACAAATTTTTAGGTTAGTTCGCTCAGTTATCGCAGTGTGTGATAAAATCATATCACACAGTTGCGGACGCATCTGATTGGCTAACGAGAATTCATATCTCACACCATTGCTAGTGATGTGCAATGACCAACTTTCAGTAATAGTTTGGCGTGTGAATTTACGTACTTTTCGTAGTGGTCGTCGGAAAAACTACTTTTCATCGCTAGTGTTTGAAAAGTGACAGTTTACACGTTGTAAAGAGTGCGTAAAGTATGTACTTTACGCACGGTTGTAGGATAAATATTTTAAGATTTTCTTAGTTGAGCTATATGGCAGACGTGTGACCAATTGTGATTCTGACAACTTAGATTTGAATCCAATTGCGATTAAACGTTTGATTTTTAGATAGCATAAAAATGGGGTGTCATCCTAATATTCATATACCAACTGATAGAGCAGCCAATTTTAGTGTCAACTGATCCACTTTGTACCTCAGCCTTTGATTTCCAAGAAATAGGTATGCTTTGTTCACAGCAGGTGATTAAAGAAAAAGATTTTTTTATTCCACTACTTTACGTTAAAGTTTTAGCTTTACATGTTCGGTAGCAGTACGCCAAGTTTGACTTTTTAATAGCGATTCGTAAAATACAATCTATTTCTTATAGAGTGTACACACTTTGCATATAAGATATCCTACATATTTTACAAAAATTATGATAATAATAATTCAACAAAATTTTACATTTAACTGATAAAAATTTTTTGCTTTCCCTAAAAATTTAATATAACAGACCGAATTTTGTGTTAATGTATGTTTAGAAAAGTTGCATCCAAAAAAATTCTAAATATTGACAATCAAAGCCAATAAAAAGTAACAAACTTCCTAACTGCTTCAATGTATGCCGTGAGTATTGTTTACCGTGAAACATTGGGTTTGTCATATCCAAGGTTACGACCTGACACTTGATTGACAGCAATGTATTTGCCCGTTCCATTTAAAATGAAACATAGGGAACGAATTTGACATTTGATAAGACGTCAATAGAGGTTAATTTTGTTTAAATAATTATACCTGCATTCTAAATTAAAATTAGTTGTAGAGAAAATACAGTGTGCACCTTGTGCCCGAGTGGTTTTCTGACTCGGCTAAATGTCTTACAATAATTAAATATAATACTTCTGTCAATTAAATGTCAAATCATAACTGATAGGAAAATTCAACAGTTATGTGCTATATTGACAAGATGTCATTAGAGGTTAATTTTGTTTAAATAATTATACCTGTTTCATAAAAATTTAATTTAGATGTAGAAAAAATCCTGTGTGCACCTTGTGCCCGAAATATGTTTAGTGCTTTCGAGTGGTTTTCTGACTCCGCGAAATTTCTTACAATATTTAAATGTAATACTTCTGTCAGATTCGTTCCCTATGTTTCATTTTAAATGGAACGGGCAAATACATTACTGTCAATCAAATATCAAATCGTAACCATGGATATGACAAACCTAATGTTTCACGTTAAAAAATACTCACGGTATAATGTACTCCTACATACTAACTTACATTTTTTTGTTATAACCATATCCATAATTGTTTATTTCATACCTGCTGTGAATAAAACATACCAAGGTTCAGGTAGAGGTGGATCAAATATTTAAAAAACAAAAAATGTAAAACATATGTTATTAATACAGTATGCTTCAAATTAATAAATTACTATCATTTTAAAGTGTAAATAAAAAAATGCATAATAAAGATAGGTACCACGTACTTACCATTGCTGAACAATTGTCAAAACTTGTGTCAAACATTATTAATCTAAAAAAAAATGTCATGGAATAAAATTAGAAAAACCGTATAAAAATAACTAAACATTTCGTCGGCTGATTATTGGAATGTACCAAGTCCACTTTTTGGAAAAAAAATAGATATAGTCAAATTCGATATCCCGATATTTTTTTTCTACCATAGCCAGTAGAAAGAACATCAAATTCAGTGCTTCTTGTACTTTAAACAGGCTTATAGTTTTGTACCATGTCCCTTAAAATAACTTACACTAATAATTGTTTTGAATGAAATTTCATAGTAATTCTGTCATGAGCTTCTGAACATAGTATAGTAAAAATAATAAAAAGTGTGGACATGGTACAAAAAGTCTCTTTATTGGATTTTTTTATAAATTTATTATGTTATTTTGAACCATGTCCAACTAGGTCCTCTTATATTTCGAAAATATTTAAAAATTATAATTAACAAATTTCATACAAAGTTAAGGAAAATTAAACTATACAAACAAAAAAATTTCAACATGTGTATTCATTATTCATTCTTTACAATAAAATTTTAAATGTTTGAAGCAGTCACGTCATAGTTCAAAACTTTATAAAAAAAAGTAAAAATCAATGTGTTTTCTGGAAAAAATGTGATACCTGTCACAAATGACAAAATCATTGACGTCTATTTGAAAATAACTCTCTGCACCGTCTTACAGCAGCAGGACTATTTTGTAATGTCTCGCCATAAACCGTATGCATGTCTGCATACTCTTGGTTGGTGAAGGTAAATGGCATTTTGAGAATATCAAAAAAACAATATAAATTGTACGTCTTTGCAAAAAAAAAAACATTTAACGTCAGATTGACAATCAATATTTTTTCCAGAGAACACATTGATTTTTACTTTTTTATAAAGTTTTGAACTATGACGTAATTGGTCAGTTTTAAGGGCCTCTAGTTCTTGTAGAAAATATGTTAAACAAAAATTATTGCCAGATTTACTATCTTTGGGGTCAGTTCTACCATAGGTTAAGCGTTGAACACTTACTTACATAACACCCTGTATACGAAAAATTCAAGTGATGTAAAGACAATGACAATTTTATGTAGGTATAATTTAATTTTTGATGCTTGAATATTTTAATTTACGAAAAACTCGATCGTGTAAATATACTTGTAAGGTCAGTTATAAAGACAATTATTAGCTATAATATCCCGAGGACATTGATAATTACGAAATAATTTTATGACAGTTACCGAAAGCGCGTTGCTTGGTAACAGCCCGACGCCGAAGGCGGAGGTGGTGTTACCTAAAAGCAACGTGCTTGAGGAACTGTGATAAAATTATATGTATTTATCAATGATCGAGGGATATTCGGTGAGATTTTTTTTTGCAGTTTTAACATTAAATTTGCCTAAAATTTGTATTTGACAGAATTTTTGTGTCTAACATCGCCCAGTAGATGTCACTAGTACCTATGAACGTGAATGTGGCTATGAATATGTTCAGTGTGAAGTGTGCAATGAGAATGAGACCTCTTTGAGTGAGACCAAAGAGAAGAAGATAAGACATACAAAAGTCCAT
This sequence comes from Ophonus ardosiacus, assembly GCA_943142095.1. Taxonomy (NCBI): domain Eukaryota; kingdom Metazoa; phylum Arthropoda; class Insecta; order Coleoptera; family Carabidae; genus Ophonus; species Ophonus ardosiacus. The sequence continues at coordinate 7,605,925 of OW964830.1, read as the reverse complement.
AAATATTCTCCACATTTAGTTTTTTATTTAATATAGTATTTTTTTATGTGTTTTCTTCTATAATTTTGTTGATTAAATCGTCATTTTCATTGACAAAGTGAAAATGACATTTTCAAATTAAAACAATTAATCTTTAATTATCAGTCAAAAAGTGTTTGTTACTTAGCAACTTAGTGACATAAGTGATAATTGTCTTAGGATAATTATCAGTGTAAGTTTGTTTTGATTGGTTACTTTCTCACACGTGGTCAGCAATAAAGGGATTCAATTGGATAATTTTTTAAACAAAAAATTTTCAGTGTAAGTTTGTTTTGATTGGTTACTTTCGCACACGTGGTCAGAAATAAAGAGATTCAATTGGATAATTTTTTAACCAAAAAATTTTCAAGTCAATTTAAAAGAAACTTCGTGTAATCCACGCTTTAGAAAATTAACTACAGAGTGTGTAATTGATTTTGCTGTATTATTAATATAATGCAAGAAATTCAAAGAAAACATCGAAAATGAGACCCTGGTTCATCACATTTCGTAATTCATGTTCTTTTGAATGAAGAGCAATAAATTTATTTATTTATTATTCATGACTCACAAAATACAAAATGAATTGTGTTACAAATATTCCAAATCTCCAAAATCAAATCACCGAACCTCCGTACAATCCCGGAGAAAATTACTCCGTGGTTCTAAAGAAAATTAAATTTCATTATCAAGCGCTTTCGAGCACTAGTTAGGAATTCAATAGGCTTGTAATCCTGGACAAGGGAGAGATTTGTAGTACGTCCTATAAAATCAATAAAACTTCCCGTAGGCTATAGGTGCGTGTTATGCCAGGCTAGACAGACATCCTAGACCTAGAGGCTGTGTGGTGTATGGTGTAGTGTGTCAGTGATGCGGTCAGCGAGGTCAGAGGTTACGCTGAGCAACGTACCATCACTGCAGCAATTTGTTACGAGAGGCAGGATGGTAATGTATGCACGAGAAGAGAATTTCACTTTTAGGTTTTGGGGGACAATGGAATCTGTATAGAAGATGGTCTTTATAGAATGAAATATCTGATGTGGACAACACATGACTTCCTTGTACGCCTGGCGTTATTTTGTTAATAATTAAAATATGTATTATTACAGACCCAATCATTAAATTGCACGTATTGGACATTGACATTAAGGGCCGGTCTTTCCACTTTCGGATAAAGTTCCGGATAAAGTTATCTGGTGGATAAATCAAAAATGTGTATTTCCACCTTCAGATAAGGTTATCCGCCAGATAAATATTGCCTATCCGACAGATAAGTTATCCGGAACATTTCTACCGGATAAATATAATATCTGACAGAAACATATGAATCGATCCAATAAATCGGAAAAAATGTCAAATACATAATATTTTGATAGATATACAAACATGTAATTTCACATATCTAATTATTATTTATTATTATATTTGGCACCAGAAAATTTTCCAATGGAGCAAAAATAATATTCATTGTTACAAACCTTACATATTTTTTATCATAAATACAAACAAATAAAACATTACACATCTAAACTTTGAGAGGCAAGGGTTCTTGCTTCTCAGACCTTGTTCCATCATCATTTCACTGTAGTCTGTCCATCCCACGTTACTCATTCTCACTGTTAACGTAGTTAATATTGTTGTTATCAAATTTTATCATTGTTAGGTAATACATTTTTTTTTTTTTGTTGGTCCAAGGGAGGTCATTTTTGATTCCTCGCCGTTGTGTATGTCTTTTTATTTTCTATGACATACTTATACTTGCACCTTAACTACAAGTACAAATATAAAAATATTCCGTATTTCAATAATTTCAAAATTATTGGAGCTTTCACGTTTCTTTCAATTTTTATTATCGTTAAACATTTCCAAATATGAACAGAAAGCAGAATATCCTGCACACATGCAATGTATCCAAATTACTTTTAAATTATAACTTTTTGATCACAGTAAATATTTGTAATTACGTCAAAAAGATCATAACCACAAATGTCAAAACATAAATATTGAGCAACTTGATCGAAACAAAACTTATATTCCATTATCTTGCTCTATCTTATTACATTTGCAATGCTGTTGTCTCTTTTTAATTTTATCAGAGATTTTGGAACTGCATATACTGCACTTATCTGTCGGATAGTTATCCGTCAGATAAATTTGAAATGAAAGACAGAAAAAAGTTATCCATCGGATAAAGTGTCAGATAAGTTTATCTGGCGGATAGCTATCCGGAACTTTATCTGAAGGTGGAAAGACCGGCCCTAAATTCTTTATTTTTTTTGTTATTTTTTGTTCTAATTCATAGCAAACTTAATTACAGAAACCAAAAAGTACATAATATTTAAATTTACATATCTCCCTTATACAAAGAGCTAATTTAATCATACTTGATATTTTCGACGGAGAATTCAATTTTCTAAAAGCATTTATTGCTAAATTCAAAATAACACCATTTTTTTTTTTAAGAAAAACTGATAACAGCTTCAAGTAAAGTATCACTTCCGGTTAGACTATTTTAACCAAAATCTATTATGTTATTTCCATTAATATAAAAGTATAAAATACCAAATTTGAGAAGTTTTGGTTTATATTTTAAAATAGTTTTTCATTAAAATCTGTTATAGGCTTCAAGTAAAGTATCACTTCCGGTTAGACCATTTAAACTAAAATCTAATATATTATCCCCATTGATATAAGAGTCTTATATACCAAATTTGAAAAGTTTTGGATTATATTTTAATATAGTTTTTCATTAAAATCTATTATGGGCTTCAAGTAAAGTACCACTTCCGGTTAGACCATTTTAACTAAAATATTATATATTATTCCCATTGATATAAGAGTCTTATATACCAAATTTGAAAAGTTTTGGATTATATTTTAATATAGTTTTTCATTAAAATCTATTATAGGCTTCAAGTAAAGTACCACTTCCGAAAGTTATGTAATGACCAAAAAGGGAGGTGCACAACTAGATGTTATAGTAGTCCTAAATACAAAATTTTAACTTTCTACGGCTTCCCGATTTTCAGTTATGCGAGATACGTACGTACGTACAGACGTCACGCCGAAATTAGTCAAAATGGATTCAGGGATGCTCAAAATGGATATTTCTGTTGAAATCTGGAAACCGAAATTTTTCGCGATTACAATACTTCCTTTACTTCGTACAAGGAAGTAAAAATTGTGAAAGAAATCGAGTGTGGAAAATGAATTTTAAATGAAATGTTATGATGCTGTCTTTTCACAACAGTTTATAAAAGAAATGAATTGTATAGATAAGTGCATGACATTAACTTTCTGATACTTACAAAAAGAAATCTTCAGAAAGTCTATAGATATTTTGTTTGGCATAAAAGAATTTATATTATTGAGAATATAATTTATTAGTCACGTGACATATTTTCCGACAATCAGCATTCAGAATCTCTCTAGTTATTTGTCAATCACAGCGATGATAAAAAACTAAGAAATTATCACCTTATTTATATTCGTTTTTTGAAGAACACTATCTTCTAAAATTTAGTACTTAGAAGACATATAAAATTTCTTGCAACAACCCTATTATTGGTATTATTTTTTTACCTTCCGTCACCTTTAGGTAAGGAAGGTATTGTCTTTGGTCAAAAAATTCAGTAGTGAGTTTTTAATGAATAAGCACGTTTTAGGGTCCCTACAATACGAATATACAATTTTTAAGATGTCTGTATGTATGTATGTATGTATGTATGTATGTATGTATGTGTGTGTGTGTCCGTGTGTGTGTGTGTGTATGTGTATGTGTGTATGTGTGACAAATTTTTCTCCGACGATAACTCCAATTCTACAATTCTAAAAATTATAATTCTTTCGTATTCCTCTTCTGTACAACCATATGAAGAGTTGATTAGATTTTGGTTATAATTGATCCACCGGAAGTACCCTAAGTTTTTAACAGTTTTTCTTAAAAAAACGCAGTTAAATATTATTTTTTGACATTTTGTTATTATACATATTAAAGAAAATACTCTTCTCTATACGGTTTGATTAAACATTTTCCTTCATATTCAATAGCTGTAGATTTAAAGCGTTATAAAGAAATTAATTTTCAAAAATTAGTCAGCTTCGCTATTTATCATGGAAACAGCTGATAATTTAAAAAAAAAAATTAATTGATAGATGTCAGTTGCAAGTGCAAAACCAAATATGGAAAGACTGTATCGCAGAAGACTTGAGAAAGGAAGGAATGTGTGAAGAAGATGCGTTACCCGTAATAAAATAGGGGAAAGCTGAAGAATAAATGAAGGAAGTGTCAAGTGCATTTTACTTAGTGTACGTTTATGTTATAATTTTATTGGATATATAGAACCTTTTCAAATGAATTTTTGGTATGGAATTTGTAAAAAATAGTATGTGTTCGTGTTCGATTTTACATGATATTATGTAGAATATGTTCCAAGGACCTTTTGGTATGGGATTTGTACAAGATACATCGAATTGACGGAAGGTCTTGTGCTGGCCACAACAGATTTTTTTAATATAATTTTTAAATGAGGGGATATCTTGATGTACAGAACTTTTAGTTTGATGATAATATTTAAGAAATAATAACGAGTACGCCGAACGAATAAACTGACCGTGATATTAAATTCTAATTTTAGATACCTCGAAACGTGCTTAGTTTGTTAGTTACCTATAAAAATATCAGTATGTGGTATTTAGCATGATTCATATTTTCCTTATTTTTGGAAGAGGAAGACGAAATATACAAAAAGAAAACATAATGTGCACATATATTTTGTAAACATATATAACCTTTCAATTCTTTCTCTTTTTGGCAAGAAGAAACATCGTGTAAATATATCACCTACATCATTATTGTTTCTTATGTCACGTTGTTTGTGTTTTATATCTCTCAGTTTGTAGATGTTTGCAATTTATGCCTGGTTACTCATCACTTATCCAAACACACTGAATGATTTACAGCCCAAATGTGCCTGCATGATGAAATAAAATTTAATTATCTGAGCCGCTGAAAATAAGAGGCAGAATTTATGCAAACACTTGGCCATTCACCCTTGCGTAAAATATTAATACCGAAAATATGAAAGAAGGTTAAAAACCCAATTTTTTGATGGAACATATTTATAGAGCAATGTAGACACGGAACCTTCAGCATTTGACTTTTTTACGGCGCCTCTTTATACTGTCGTAAAAGGTAATGCAAAATCGTTGGAGAAAGGCGCATAAAACCGCTTCGAATTTTAAGGCAAGATTATAAATTTTGTAAAATATTTGCGCAGTCATTTTCACCTGTGGATAGAAGGGAAGTTGAAGTTATCCGCCAATGTCATGACATGCTTGAGCAGCGAGAAAACTACATTATGCAAATCAATTAATCAAAATTTCAAATCTTTTATGCTTATTTTAACATTTATAACTTTGTTGTCTTGCACTCTTTCATATGAATTATTAATCGGCGCTTCAAAGTAGAACACAATGTCAGTATGCATGAATAGCGAACGGAACGGAATATTTATAAAGTAAAAAAGGAAAAGTTATTGAATATTTTCCAGTCAAGGCAATATGAATATAAACATTTAATACAGTAATACTTTATTAAAGTGACCGGCTTTGACTTTATAGACATATAAGTATTCTACAACTATTTCACATTATTTGATTGTATTACACTCTCCACTAAAGGTGTGTGCCCATGGTATGTAATAAAAACAACTAATAATGTTTTAAAAATTGTGATTATGTATATCTTCTAATTCCGTTTTAAAAAGATGAATTTTACCTAACTTTGTGTCGTTTTGAAATGACACTTTTTGCATAATTGACACAAAATGAGTTTTATAAGTCTTTATTATACAATTGACATTGGTACAAAAAGAAACAAGAATATATCAATAATGATTATTATTTATGAATAATAGACTCACACCCAATTCCTCTACATCAGAAGGAAGATCTACATCGGTTTCGAAACACATTCAGAACTCGATTTGAATGATGTTACCCATGCACTGACATTAGCATTAAATTAAAATATTAAATTCATTTATTTTCACGGCAACAGTAAATTGATTTTGAAATTTGTATATTGCACTATCACAAAAAGCCTAGAATTTTGTGTATTTTTAAATTATTTTAGCGAAATTTGATAAAATTTTGTACGTAATGAAAACGCTTCGCTCGTTTTGGTAAATATTATGTTCTTCAAACAATATCACTCTTTTTATAACTGATTATATAAATAACTATTAAAAAGTGAGTTAGTGCAAAAGTAAATTTTTAAATATACAGAGTGTTTCAAAACATGTGTCGGAAAATAAAGAGTGGGAATGGTTGGCTAATTATAAGAAAAAAAGTTCCTATTAACATGCGGAACCACGCACCGTTTTCGAGATACAGGGTGTAAAAAAAAAATATTATGAAAAGCATGAAAAAAATGTAGCAACATGATCACAGAATCAATATTGACTCCTTTTGAAAAAAAGTTATTTAACAACTAAACGACAATTGTCAACAATTTTAATGTCAAAACAAATGCATGAACGCAGATGACTAGATCAAAAAAAATGTTTTTATCAACAACAAAACATGTTGCTACTTTTTTTCATGTCTTCCATCATAAAATGCCGTATTTCTCTAAAACGGTTTACGTTAGAGCTTTTGACTAGGAGTACCTTTCTTGTGTAGAAAATATTGGTGGTTCACAATGTGCTTTCAGAATGCCAATTTCTCAAGTGTCATAGAAATTAGGGCCATAAAAACCTCACGCAACCCTAAAATCTCCGTCAATGGCACATGAAAAAAATTGAATAAGCGCTTAAAAAGTAGCTAATATTAATGCTAAGATGTGTACAAAAGCTGAGTTTTGTATCTCAATCGATTCCTGAGATATCGTCAAAAAATAAAATAAAAATAATTTTTTTTACACCCTGTATCTCGAAAACGGTGCGTTTGCGGAATCATGTTAATGGGAACTTTTTTTCTTATAATTAGCCAACCAATCCCACCATTTATTTTCCGACACATGTTTTGAAACACCCTGTATATGTTATAGGCATTAAAAAAATTTAACTACATATATAATATGCATATTTTGTAATATTCTATGTCGCAGGCTAATTACAAAATTAGTCGCTTTATAAAATGCCTAGTCGTTCTTTAAATGACAAAAAATCTACCTATATATGGACATTTTGTTTTCTATTTTTGAAAGTATACTTATTTAACATAAACTAATCTAGCGCAAAAAACTCGGACCCAAAAAACTAGGCCCGCGATTTTTGTGTGAAGCTATATTAAAGTAAATTTAGAAATTTTGCATGAGAAAATTTTTCCAACATTCATTTTACAATTTGCCCACTCCATAGAAAACGACTAGGCCTTTTATAAAATGACTGATTTTGTAATTAGCATACGAATCATCACGGTATATTACCCATTTCTGGGTTTGCTAACCTACTTTATCACATATATCGGTATTGATGATGACATATTCCTCAACATCAGAAGGAAGATCTATATCGGCTTCACAAGACATTCAGACATCATTTACAATGATGATACGCATGCACTAACATCACTGACATAAGCATTACATTAAAAAATTAAATTGATTCATTTTCTCAGCAACGCTAAATTGATTTTGAAATAAGTATATTACTTACTGTCATAGAAAAACCTAGAATTTTGTGTATTTTAAAATTATGTTAGCGGAATTAAATAAAATTTTATATATAGTTATGAAAACATGTTATTGTTTGATTCACATTTTTTTTTTAAATGTTGTATGTATTTAGTCCTAATTATACGCACAAAAAAATACTCCTTAATTATTCAGCTTGCAGGTGCAGTAAGCCAATTTTTTTCAGCAGCGAATGTGTTAAATATCAAAATGTAGAACGCTGATTGGAAAAATTGTTATTTAGAATTGTGCATTTCACTGACTCATCCTGTACTTATTGTTTATTTTATAATTATAACAAAAGTAAAAACCTTCTTTTTATTAATTGTGGAACAAAAGCCATTATACGCTACTGAATAATGAAAATTGTTTCCCTCATAATGAAGAATTTGCAACATTCTTGAAACTTGTGAGAACTGTTAGGAAGTTCTTGCAAATGAGGTTAGAAACAATTCCTGATTAAGAGCGAGTAAAATTTCCGATAATTCGTTAGTGGGGCATAGAATCTAAGAAGTAAAACAAGCACCTCAAGAAAATTTCATTGTCTCTAATGATAAATTGATAATGAAATGAAAGTTAATGAAGCCAAACGTGTTCTCTAATCGCTGAAAGATGCAGTTATTAAAATCAGTCGACGTGATATCGGGCTGAAAATTCTAGCGGGTATAAAAGTTTAATGGCATCGTTCATCGTTTGTCTGGTCAGCGGGCTCGGGGATACATCTATGACAGGTTAATAATTAATAGTCCGGGTTGAAGAGCTGGGAGAAGGCCAACAGAGATTTAGTCCGAGCCCTTTTATAAACAAACAGCCTCTCAAATGGGATACCTTCTCTTGGATACAAGTCTTTATGCCGGATTATTCCAATCTTCGGGTCAAGTGTAAGTACTTGCCTTTATCCATACAATTATAAAGAAACGCTTATTAAGAAGCTCTTCGATATTTTTTTTTAAGTTTCAAAATTCTAAGAGCAAAATGTGCAAAGCTTAAACTGTCTATTAAATTCAAAGCATTAATCTTTCCTTGAAAGTGCTTTTACCTCTCGCTAAGAGAGGTATTGGATTCATGCTAAAAATCACATATCGAGATTTAAGTGAATAAGCACAATTTAAGGTCCATATAAACCGATTTTAACATTTTTACGATGATGTCTGTGTGTGTGTGTGTGTGGATGTGTGTATGTGTGTATGGATGTGTGTATGTGTGTATGAATGTGTGTATGTATGTGTGTATGAATGTGTGTATATATGTGTGTATGTATGTGTGTATGTATGTGTGTATGTGTGGATGTTGGAGGGACGATTACTCAAAAACTGTAAGATATAAGACCAGTTTAACTATGAATTCCTCAATCTGACATTCATGGGAAGAGCTGAAAAGGTTTTGGTAACAATTGGACAACCGAAAGTAGTAGTTTCTAAAAAAATATACTTTCGAGAAAAACTGCTTTAAAAATTTAAAATTTTATTATAAAGAATGGATAATTAACAAACATATTGAAATTTTTTTGTTTGTACAGTTTCATTTTCCTTGACTTCGTATAAAATTTATTAAATTATAATTTTTAAAGGAACTGATTGGACATGGTTCGAAATAACATAGTAAAATTTAAAAAAAAATCAAATAAATAATGCCCGGTTTTTCAGTCACGGTTTAAACCAAAAATTTAGTTCAAGTTCAGGTTCAGGGTTTAAAGTGTTTTTCAGTCTGGCTTAAACCTTGAACTCAGCTCAAATTTGACATGAACGTGAACCGTCAATGTTTCTAGCTTAAGTATCGAATTTTTGGTTCAGTGGAATATTTTGACAGTAATTTGGTAATTCATTTATTAATTTTAACATATTTTGTTGACATATTGATATCTTGTCATATGTATTGGCGTTACAATAAGGTAGGTACCTATTATAAATAGAATAATAATATGAAGAATGAAAATATTGTTAATTTTATCGAATACCTGGACCGAGATAGAATACCAAAAATGATACGACCTACAATAATACGGTTTGTTTAACGGGATGATTTTGATTATTTTGTAAGATATCGATTAAAGAAATGAAGTTATGCGAGTACCACAAGGAATTCAGCGGTGCCACCTGAACACATGCTACTTTTAACATTTGATTTTTTGCTGTAATTCTTGAATTTTATCAATTAAACCGGTACTTACAACTTGAATAAGAAGAATACTTTTCGTTTACAAATTTTTATTTTGAGCCTTTCTTTTAATTTTCATACTTCTTTTGAAATACAATAGAATTTCGACACCTATATTAATTAATTTGATTAGTAATTTCTTCCCAACACTTTTCTTTGTCCTTATAAAATATCTTTCCCGTCTTTCTACATTCCTGAATACCATATCCATCAAAATATTTAATTCTTCAGGGTAAAAATTTGTGCCTTATAATTTCCATTAATATTTTCCATTTTTACTTCAAGAATAATACTTAAATATGTCAGCGTGAAGTGACGGAGTGTCAAAATGACATATTAATGATCAAAAAATTGAATAAAAGCGTAAATTACACAGCACATCTTCAATATTATGACATTTGTTTGAAGTTCAACTGAACTAGTTCAAATATACACATTATAAACAAAAAATAGTTCAGGTTCAAGTTCAAGGTTCAACTGAGCTGAAGTTCAAACGGCCACTGAAAAACCGGGCATATATGTTATGTACCATGTCTAGAAGCACAAGAGAGAATCAAGAAATCTTATTAGCTCTGGTCTTGATTCAAAACAATTCTTAGTGTATGTCATTTTAAGGGATATGGTACAAAAGTACAAAACTATATGTACAAGAAGCACTTATTTTATGTTCTTTCTACTGGCTAGAGTACAAAAAATACAGAGAAACTGAATGACTATCTATTTATTTATTTATTTTTTTTTTCAAAAAGTTGTCTTGGTACATTCTAATCGCCAGCTGACGAACTAGTGGCTGCACTAAATACAAAACTAAATAATATAAATGAAAAACGCTATAAATAAAAGATTATGGATCTGGCAATTTGAGTTTACAACAGAATGTATTTAGTTAACAACTTTCGCAAACTAATTTATGATAAGTTTATTTAATTGGGATATACTATTCATTAGAATTATTGTTTATTATGTATTAATAACTAACATATTATTGGCATACCATACACGGTTTTTCCGCAAGGCATATAATTAATGGGGCGAGGGATAGCGATATATACAGAATGTTTTACAATTTTGAGTACAAACTATAAAAGCATCTAGTCCTGAACAAAATGAGTAAAAAAAATCAACACAGCTCTGATCTTCAGCTGTTTCCGAGAAAGAGACCATTTTATTTTAGAATTAAAGAAAAACGGACAGAAATAGTGATCGAAGAAAATTTTGTCTGCTCCAGTAAGAATGCTACAAAAAGTGTAATTTTTATTAATTAAAAAATATCTGAAGGCAACAATAAAGATACGAGTATGTACATCTTATTTATTAATTCCTATTGGGTACTTAATATTTTTTTATGAGTCAAAATATTTTTACAGTACTACAAAATATTGCTCAGTATTTTCTTCGAAATTAAATATTTAAATTAGAACATAATGTTCATACTACGAAATGTTAAACTATTTATATTTATGTCACCAAACACTTTAAAATCAGTGTTCCATTTTATTATGAAAAAGAAAAAGAATATTTGCTTGTCCTACCTTATCAGCTGTTGTATGTAAGTCTGGTGTCTGGTTCCTCCAAAAAATTATTCGAATTTCAAGTTCTATTCAGCACAAAATCCTGAAACAATAAAATAAAAATACGTTAAACAATAGAAATTTGCATTCCAGATTCGTTCAATTGTTCATAAATATTTTTTATACCTCAGTCATATATTTCTGTTTCCGACGATACTTATTTGTTTGTAACCCAAAATATTAACATTTTTTCTATATCAAATTTATGTCATTAGAAAGAGAATTAAATTCTAAACATGACGCATTATATTGGGTACCATATTTTCACATATTTACAGTGAATTTTTGATTAAAATCACTACACCTACAACGACATTCGTTCATCGCTGGAGCAAAGTAATGTCTGGCCTGACCTGGCCTAGCACGCTGTTAATTTCGTTACGAAATACATACAGGAATTAACAAGCCTATGCAATAAACGAAATTTATTATTATTCATTATAATTTAATGTTGACACTGTTTTTAAATATTATAAAAGAATTAAATGGAGAAATATGATATTAAAAATTGTTGACAATATATTGAAATAATTTGTAATATTTTACCCTATTTGTTATTAAATAAATTTAAAGATAAATATTTAAATTTAAATTAATGTTGATCTAGTTTTAAAATTGTGATATTAATGTTTTAATAAAAACCATTTATTTTTAAATATATTTTATATGACCTAGTTGTTTTAGTTACTTGCCCTTAGAGTGATTCAGTTCTGAGCCATAAAATTCTGGCGTCTACGGGGTGTTGCACAACTTTGGGCATAAATGAAGTAAAAATTTTAATTACCATAGGTCTAGTCTTCAAAGTTCAAAGTTTCCGAGAAAGAGGCCATCATATTGTATTAGAATCGAAGAAAAACTGACAAAGATATTGATCGAATAAATATATGTCTATGTCAGAAAATAGACTGTTCAAATACAATAAAATTTTATATGACACATTTTTCTCAATTTCTAATAGTTAAGAAGTTATTTAAAAATTAAATATTGGTGAAAGTTTTTAGTTTTTTTTTTTGCTAATCTTTTATTTTTGAAATTTCATAATATTCTGTCTAGATGCTGGAGCTTTATTACAAATTTTAGATATATTTCTAATACTATTTCCATTATTATAAAGTAAAATGATTAATTTTCTTTCCTCGTCAAGAAATGGACGATATTACTTGGCGAGCTGAAGTAATAAAGGATTTCTCTGTGGTTACGGTAAAGGTATAAAAACCATAGGCGCGCCGAAAAAAAAATCAATTTAATAAATGTACAAACAGTACAGAAAATAATAAATCACACTGCATAATTTATATAAGGGTTTTTCTTGTAATTTGTGTTTAAATCTTAGTCTATAGGTTTAGATTATAATTACGAGCAGATTTTAGCTTATGTTATAATGTACATTACAAGTTTACTACTAGCACAATATATAAAAATTTGACGTTTACTTTACTAACATGTCATATGTAACATCTGAAATAAATATTCAAAAAATTGAATCATTTGTAGATTTCTTATTGCCAGTAAGAAAATTTATGCACGCCTATGTGCAAATAGAACTGCTTGAATATAAGTGTCATAAATCGTGCGGTTCGGAATGTTTTTCTATTGTGTTAGGCCATAAAAGGTCGTAAAATCACTATTTGCAGTGCGGTATCTAAGAAAAAGTATATATTTAACATACCGCATCGTAGGAATTGTGAATCGACCTGCATTCCTAAGGCTTACCAAGTAATAACGTCCCGACTATATTATGTAAAGGACTACTAACTAATTTAACAAATTTTGTTTCATTATTTAAATAATGTATGTATGTAATACTTTATATCTTTTAGATGTATCATTTTCAGTGCGAGATAAATATTTCATTCATTTTTAAACTACAAATTCTGACTAATTTATAGGTAAATAGTTTTTCATAAATTATTTCTGGGAAAACTAATAAAAATTTAGTAGACGAAACATGAGTTTACCCAAAATTATTTGATGATATTTCAATTTCATAGCGGTGTATAATTTTCAGAAAAAGCCACTGTATGTAAATGCAAATAAAACTTTTCAATATTCAGGTAAAATTGTTATTATTTCATGGTCACAGTTGCGAAATTGATTATTCTAAAAAAAGTATTAGAGAAATCGAGTTAAACAATAAATAACAATAGAAATTACTGGAACTAATCTCATTTATTTTGAAAGGATAATGAAATTAATAAACAAATGTCAAAAAAGAATGACAAATTAAAATCGTATAAAAAGAAAAAAAGTAACAAAGGTAAATTAGGCATGTATAATATCTTGTTCTGGTTGGCAATGAAGAGCTCTTACAGATAATAAAACTAATTTAAAAAATAATATTACATCATTATAGAATCACCTGTTGTTGAGATGGATAAGAAAAAAAGACCGCTTCGCTTGTATCTGAGAGCAGAGCAGCACAGAACAACAAACAAACAAACAGCATGAACATAACCTAAGTTAACCCATATGCTAATTTATCCCAAACGATGAGCAGTCCGCATTTTATTTCACCATTAATCACTTTTTTCAATTATGTTCGGTTTGAAAAATGCATGTTCATACGCGGACGGCGCACGTAAGTAATTTATGATGGGCATTCGCGAATCGCATATTCGTATAGTTTCCTACGCCACGCCAGCAAATTGAACTTGGTAAACAATGAATATTTTATTTTGTTTTACCGCGATGGATATTTCGCCGCCGCCTTGATCTGCTGACCTGTTTGCTCTCACATCATTTATTTACTCTCTCTGCCTCAACTGTGTACTGTTTTATTACTGTCTTAATTGACCGCTGTTCATAAATAACTTATATGCGTATTACTTTTTACTGATACTAGAAGGGTCAATGCCTTCACACGTCTCACAACCAACCACCATCAAATATTTATGCACGCTCAGCTAATAAATTCTCATTCGAAAACAAATATAACAAGAAAAATTACTCAAGCCTACATACAAATTAAGTAATCGAATACACACTTGAAGTGTATAACTTCCACGAACTATTTTACCCGTACATGATGCAAAGACAAGATTTTAATCTGTTTAACTTAAATATAACTTCTGTCTTAAAAGCGAATGAGACGGTTTCACACTTTTTAAAAAGTATTTTAAATGAAAGTTTATGCAATATTTTTCATAGTAACAGAACAAAATAATAATAATTTGTATACGTATACCTATACATATTTTTATATTAAAATAAAAAATCTGATGTGGCCAACACAAAACCTCCCGCTATTTAACTTTTATTAATTTAAATACATACCTACGTATTTAGTAATGCTTCAAACTATATTATATTCTATTGCATATAACCATTGCTTTATTTACGATTTTCTTTATTATTTAATATGTCACTATTATTTGTTTTTTAACAATGACGTGTACCTGTCAGTTACATCCATTTGTGTAACAAAGCAATTGTGTTTATCTTAAGCTTCGGGATTAAAAAAAAGGAAAATGATTTTTAAATTTATCTGTAAAATATATAGAAAAAGTATTAATGTATACCTGTAGAAAATTCAATAATATTTAATTTTCATAATGACATAAAATGCGAAAAATGGCATTTAATGGTATTTTTTGAAGAAAAACCATTATGAGCTTCAAGTAATGTGCCATTTCCGTTTATCCGATTTACACCAAAATCTAATGGCTTCTTTTCATACTAGAATAGGGTAGAAATACAAGGTTTCATAATTTTCTGAATGATAGTATTTGAGTTAGAGCGAAGACAAAATTAATACACACACACACACACACACACACACACACACACACACATACATACATACATACATACATACACACATACAGACATCATCGTGAAGATGTTAAAATTGGATTCTAGGGACCTTAAAACGTGGTCATTTACTAAAATCTCGATATGTGATTTTTAGCATGATCCCTATACCTCCCTTACCAAGGGTAGCGGGAGGTAAAAATATTGAATATGAACAAAATCATAAAAAGCTATTAGATTTTAAAATATTGGAGTTTTAATATCCTTAACCTCACCTTAACATCTACGTCACACATCTATTTAATTCTAAATTCTTACTTCTTTCAAGCTTTCTGCTGTTGCCTCTTTGAAATCCGGGAATCCATTTTCAAGTACAAAGCAGAAAATAATGAAACAGCAAA
The DNA here is from genome assembly GCA_943142095.1 of Ophonus ardosiacus. Taxonomy (NCBI): domain Eukaryota; kingdom Metazoa; phylum Arthropoda; class Insecta; order Coleoptera; family Carabidae; genus Ophonus; species Ophonus ardosiacus. The sequence goes on along the minus strand of OW964830.1, from coordinate 7,590,350 downwards.
AGGAAACCAAATAATACTACTTATATATAATTATTCATGATGCTACTCCAGAAAGAAACCATTTTCATTTGTACGAAAGTAAAAGAATTGTTGAATGCTGCTAGAGACAATCAAAACTTGAACTGTAATATCTGTAGTTTTACCTTGCGTCACCTTTAAGATAAGTTAAGAAGGTATTGTCTTTGATCAAAAAATCGGTGGTAAGTTTTTAATGAACAAGCAGGTTTTAGGGTCTCTAGAACACGATTTTACTAATTTTACGATAATGTATGTGTGTGTGTGTGTGTCTGTGCTTAAAAAAATTTCTCCGACAATAACTCCAATACTACAATGGGGTATTCCGGTGATATGGAATTAATGCAAAATAATAACTTTTTTCTATAGTTTCCATCTTCATATAGTACAAAAATATAATAAAACATTTTTAATAAAAAGTTTTAATTCATAATTTAATGTTACAAAATTAGAATTTTTACAGCTCTGGAAACGTTCTTGAAATTTGTGACGCCAAGTTGATAATCTGTTGCTCATTTCAAAGTAAATATTTTCGTTTAAAAACACAGATGGTGCCAGTAGTTAACCCGCGCGGGTATATTTCTTGTTTGACATTTCGACCACTTTATAATTATTACTCCTATTTTTACCATAAACAAACAGGACAAACACCGAAATACACGCTGCTACTAAAATCATATGTAAACAAGCAAATGGCTGTCATGAACATGTGGATGAAGTTCGTTGCAGATGTCACCATCGAGTTGTCGTCATAAGCACGCCATGATAAGAAAATTTGAATTGCGATGAAATTTTTTAAAATTCATATCATCATGTGATGCATCATACATTTTCTTACTCAAAGTTAGATATTCAGAGTCCTACTGGTCTATACTAATGTAAAAAAATATTTTTATAAAATGTCGGAATACCCCATTCTAAAAATTAACATTTTTTCACATTTCTCTTCTTTACATCCATAGAAAGAGCTGATTAGATTTTGATTATAACTGGTCAACCGGAAGTTTCCTTATTTAAAGTTCTTAACAGTTTTTCTTGAAAAACTGTAGTTAACTATCATTTTTTGACATTTTATATGATTATCAATATGAAAGAATATCTTATTATATGTTTATAGTGCTGTAAATGCAAACATAAAATATGATCATTTTTTGGATACTTTCTTATATTATTTTAACTTATGTTTCCCTAAAATTAAATTTATTCAGAAAAGAAAATCATGGGTAACAAATGATGTAATACAAAAGTCAAGAAATATAAAAGATTTATATATTTTGTATAAAGATGGGTTAATTACTAAACAATATTACAATGTATGTAAACGTAGTTATAGAAATTCATTGCTCCAGTCTAAAACAAATTTTAATGCTCAAAGTATAGAAAAATCTATAAATAACAGCAAACATATATGGAACGTTATAAATGATAATATCAATCTTAAAACTAATAACAATGACAATAATTTGCAGGAGGTCAGGTGTGATAATGAAGTTGCCAATTCACCAGATGATGTGGCCAATTTATTCAACAACTATTTTACAAATATAGCAAGCACTGTTGGCGGTACAGCTATTGAAACTACTAATTATGGGAGTACCAAGAATCCTATTCCAAACGGTAACAATAAAACTATTTTTTTATTTCCTACAACTGAAAGTGAAATTTGCTCTGTTATTAAGTCATTAAACAGCTCATCTTCTCCTGGTTTAGATGAAGTCCCTACAAAACTCTTGAAAGAATGTCATGAACTCTTCGTTACTCCTTTAACACATTGTATAAACAGTTCACTAGCAGACGGAATTTTCCCTGACGCATTGAAATGTATAAAAGTAGTAGCTTTATATAAGAAGGGTGAAAAAAATGATGTTGTCAATTACAGACCAATAAGTATAGTCTCAACTTTTCATAAAATTTATGAAAAAGTTGTCTTAATTAGAATTTTATCTTTTCTAGAGGCGAATGAGATTTTAATTTCAGAGCAATACGGCTTTCGCAAAAATTGTAATACCATAACTGCTTTGGAAAAATTATTAGATAATTTATACAAAAACTTAGACGCTGGAAATATGATTACTGGCATGTTTTTAGACTTATCAAAAGCTTTTGATTGTGTCATGCATGACCAGTTAATCAAAATCATGGCACAGTACGGCTTTCGTGGAAAGTGTGAGCAATGGCTAAAATCTTACTTAACTAATAGGAAACAGCTTGTTGTTTATAACAATTGTAGGTCTGAATATAAAATAATAAAATTTGGTGTACCGCAGGGAAGCATTCTTGGTCCCATTTTATTTATTTTATATATAAACAAAATCAAAACTGTTCTAGAAAACAATACTTTCATTGCCTACGCCGATGATGTTTCAGTAATGGTACCGTGTGCTAACATTCAAGAACAATCAGCTTCATTGTCACACCTGACCTCTGAATTATCGAAATGGTTCTCTTCTTTACATTTAGTTTTAAACGTTTCAAAATCTGTAGCCGTAAATTTTACTACTCTTAAAAGGAACCAGAGTATTTTAATAAGATGTCACAATCAGTCGTTGCCTCAAGTCGATAGTGTACAAGTCTTGGGGTTATTAATAAATGAAAATTTAACCTGGACCGATGATATTAACAGTAAATGTAAAAAATTAGCACCTTTATGTTATGCAATTAAAAGATTAGCACAAATAGCTGGCATAAAAACGACTAAAATATTCTATTTTGCTAAGTTTAATTCTGTTGCAAATTATGGCATAATTTTTTGGGGGTACTCTCCAGCAGCCCTAAGAGTGTTCAAATTACAAAAAATTGCCATCAGAAATATGTTTAAGCTTGGCTATAACACATCATGTAGAGATACTTTTAAACAAGAAAAAATTTTAATTTTAATGTTTTCTGTTTTAATGTTTATAAGAAATAACTTACCAAATTTAACAATTCATGAACACTTACATAATTATAACACAAGAAATAAAAATGATCTAATTATACCCAAATATAAATTATCATTAAGCCTAAAAAATCCAAAAATTATTGGTATTAAACTGTATAATAAATTACCATCTAACCTAAAAGACATAACGTTCAATAAACTCTTTAAACATCACTTAAAATGTTACCTCATAAATAAATGTTACTACAGTGTGGAAGAATACATGAATGATAACTAAAAATATGTATTTTGTATGTATTTATTGTAAAACTGTAAACTGACGTGTCAAATTTCTTCTTGTAAGATCGATTGACAAAATAAACCATTATTATCATTATTATTATTATTGTCTATGTGGTTTGATTATACATTTTCCTTCACATTCAATAGATATAGAGTTAAAGAATTATAAAGTGATTAACTTTCATACATCAGCCAGCTTTGCTAATTCATGGATATATTCAAACAATTCTAATTGACAGATGTCAATGTCAAGTGTAATTTACATAGATTTTGTAGAAAATAGTATATGTTCATGTTACAATTTCCTAGATATATAGTATCTTTTCTAAGGAACTTTTGGTAATGGACTTGTGCAAAATACATACAATTGACGGAAGGTAATGTGCTGGCCACATCAGATTTTTTAAAATTAAATTGATTATTGTCCACAAACCAATTCCGATTATTGACCACTAAAGTTATGTTTATATGTATATTTATATTGACTTAATTTATTAAAGACCTACATTCTATGAAAAACAAATAAATTAACATCTAGGGTAATATATTAATAATATAGTAGAATAATTTTAAAAGTATTACAGCTTGACGAATACCAGTTAAGCCTTTCTAGAATTACAGATTGCTTTCAATGTAGATGAAGTTTCAGAAAAAAAAAAAATTAAATAGTGAAGGATCTCATGGTTAGTAAAACAATGTGCTAAATATTGAGCTATTAATATATAATCATTGTTCCATTGTTTACATTAAAAGTAAGAGTTGTATTTGTGTCATGTCGAAAGCTTTACAAAACAATAAGAGCATTCAAATATAAGAGAAAGTAATGATTGTTTCCAATATTGGATGAACATCAGCATGACCATCTATAGTAATGATCTCATCTCTTCTTCTACCTACAACACTTACACTCTCATCTTGCCAATAACAATGTAGCAACATGGCTTACATCCCCATGCATTGTTTAAATCATAAAACAATTTGTAGTTGATTTTTATTCGGGCGGGAGGGCATAAATCAGCCGGAGAATCACACGATGACAATGGTACCATAAATTCCACGCGGTGTAAATACGCCTTGCCCCATGTCCAGACAAGGATTTGCCAGACGTGGACACAGGATAGCCAAGGCATGCTATGATCAAGCCAGAAGGCAAGAAAACAAAATATACTCGCAATCAGAGATAGAAGAAAAATTCTGTTTTGGCTAGCAAAAGAGTGCATACTCAACGCGCGAATATTCAAAACTAGAATATTAAAAACCAGAATAGTCAAAAGCAGAATAATTATATACAGAATCATTCAAATACCGAATATTTAAACACAGAATCGCGCATTGCCCGAAAGCGTATCAGCAGAACCATCGCTAATCAACGTAAATGTTTCCTCCTAATGGCCCCACAAAATATTATTTAAAAGATTTTATTTCCGGTTGTCCAATTGTTACCAAAACTTTTTTAGCTCTTCCAGATTGAGTAATACGCAGTTCAATTCAGTTTATTTGAAGTACTAAAACATTCTTTTCATTTAATAGTTATTAGCACTTTAATTAGAAATTAATATGACTGCTTAAAAAGCATTGGAATATTAGAAAATTCTCTGCCAATATTACAGAATATATTTTCCGTCATTTTGTGCTTATAGATATTTATAGATCCTAGAAAATGAATGTTTCTTTATTTGCATTTTAAATATGAATAAATAACAGTAAATTGCATAATTTATACAGTGTGAGAAATAGAAGTAGTCCGGTTTCATGACAAATTTTATTTGCAATTTATTAGAGAAAGGAATTACAATTTACTTGAAGTAATAAATCATTCTTTTCATTTAATAGTTATTATCACTTTAATTAGAAATTAATATGCCAAATATGATTGCTTAAAAGCATTGGAGCATCAGACAATTCTCTGACAAAATTACAGAACGTATCCGTTTTATATAAAACTAGAGGCGCCTCTGTTTTTCAACGCTAGTCTGCGATGTAAATTTTTGTCACTTCATGTTTATTATACCTTCCTCAGATGTAACGATTCTAGCGGTTTTATAATCCTATGTCAATAACCTCGAGTTACGAATAAATATACGATCTATGATTTTATTATAAACTTTTTTGATGTACTTAGACCAGTTTGTTGTACGAATAATCTGAAGTATGTTCAATATTTTTGGAAGTTACTTTCAAAAATAAAATATTGCAAAATTTACATTTTCGTAGACATAAACATATTTCTGTACCACAAAGCAAGAATATCCAATGTCTCAAGTAATATTAAGTAACCGACCCATTGTTTCCATAGCTTATCTTGCCAAAAACTTTAAAAAAATAATTTTAAAATAATGGACTTCTAAATAGCAAATAACATGATTATTTGAAAAAATTGTATATGAGAATATATATCTTTGTTTCAAAAAAAAAAAAAAAACATTTTGTCCCATCTCATTCTTTGAGAACCGTTGATTTTTAACAATATTATTAAAGTCCCATTATAATGTGGCACATTTCTTAAAATAAAAAATCTGATGTGACCAGCACATGACCTCTCGCCAATTCCATGGTTAAAATAGCTATGAGCATTATGTAAATTATCACTTCCGGTAAACAAAATTTAATTTGTTGTTCCAATAAATAGAAAAGTTTGTAATACGAAATTTTGGATTATATTTTATTGTATTCCTTGAAAATCTGTTAAGAGCTCCAAATTAAAAGCCACTTCCGGGTATAATAATAGTAATAATAATAATAATAATAATAATAATAATAATAATAATAATAATAATAATAATAATAATGTATAGTCGAAATCTAATGTTTCAGATTATATACGAGTTTTAAATACCAAATTTGAGAAATTTTGAATCATATTTTAATGGATTTTAAGAAAAAATCTAATATTTATGTATGATGGAAAATATATTATTTTTACAAACCTTAATTTTATTAGAATCAAATATATTTCTACTACATTCTCCTTAACACGGTTTCATTTTAATATAATTGCTTCTTGACAAGGACATTTTTTTAAATATGTCAAAATTATTATTAAAGCATTATGTTTTTGTTTGACGCATAGGCAAGATGATATATAAAAACAGATTATTTTATTTACTAAATGCTGTTATCATAGAATTGAAGATTGTACCATTATATTCAAATTTAATTTGTAAAACTTGCTGAAAATTATATTCAATGTATTTTTTCAAGAAAAACTGTTAAAAGCTCGTATAAGGGATACTTCCGGTTATCCGATATACACTAAAACTAAATGAGCTCTTCCCATACTAGTATAGAATGGGTAGATATACAAAATTTCTAAATTTTCTGATTGATAGTATTTGAGTAATTGTGTCCACAGAATCCACACACACACACATACTTACAGACATCATTGTAAAAATTTTAAAATCTGATTATGGTGGATATCAAAACATGCTTATTCACTAAAAAATCTCTATATACGATTTTTAGAACGATTCTGAGTTATCCTCGAAAATATGTAGATAAGATTTTTACTTCCTTGTACGAAGTAAAGGAAGTATTGTAATCGCGAAAAAATTCGGTTTCCAGATTTGAACGGAAATATCCGTTTTGACCATCCCTGAATCCATTTTGACTAATTTCGTCGTGACGTCTGTACGTACGTACGTATGTACCTACGTATGTACGTACGTACGTACGTACGTACGTATGTACCTACGTATGTACGTACGTACGTACGTACGTACGTAAGTACGTATCTCGCATAACTGAAAAACGGGAAGCCGTAGAAAGTTAAAATTTTTTATTTAGGACTGTTATAACATCTAGTTGTGCACCTCCCTTTTTGGTCATTGCATAACTTTCAGAAGTGGTACTTTACTTGAAGCCCATAATAGATTTTAATGGAAAACTATATTAAAATATAATCCAAAACTTTTCAAATTTAGTATATAAGACTTTTATATCAATGGGAATAACATAATAGATTTTAGTAAAAATGGTCTACCCGGAAGTGGTACTTTACTTGAAGCCTATAGTAGATTTTAATGAAAAACTATATTAAAATATAATCCAAAACTTTTCAAATTTGGTATATAATACTTTTATATCAATGTAAATAACATAATAGATTTTAGTTAAAATGGTATACCTGGAAGTGGTACTTTACTTGAAACCTATAATGGATTTTAATGGAAAACTATATTAAAATATAATCCAAAACTTTTCAAATTTGGTATATAATACTTTTATATCAATGGAAATAACATAATAAACTTTGGTTAAAATAGTCTAACCGGAAGTGATACTTTACTTGAAGCTATTATCTGTTTTTCTTGAAAAAAATGGTGTTATTTTGAATTTAACAATAAATGCTTCAAATAAAAGTTTTAGAGAATTGAATTTTGCGTCGAAAACTTCAAGTATGATTACATTAGTTCTTTGTATAAGCGAGATATGTAAATTTAAATATTATGTACTTTTTGGTTTTTGTAATTAAGTTTGCTATGAATTAGGACAAGAAATAACAAAAAAATAAAGAATTTAATGTCAATGTCAAATTATGTCAAATACGTGCAATTTTACGATTGGGTCTGTTATTATACATATTTGAATTATTAACAAAATATGTATAGTGTAACAGGCGTACAAGGAAGTCATGTGGTGTCCACATCAGATATTTCTGTATCCAAAGCCTGAGGATCTTATGCCAAGGGTCAAATCAGACTACATCATTCTTCTCATAGAAGGGTGTTCAAAATAATTAGTAGTAACTAATTGCGTGTAGAATCCCCTTGTAGGGTTCGGAAGCTCGCAGCAGGTCGGATATGATACATCGAGCCCACTTGTATTGAACATATTGCACGGATGCCTCTTTAAACGTGGGCATTTGTGCTGCCGTGCGCAACATTCAATAACAATTCACTTCTTACACAAGTTCCGCGGGTTCCAGCGCAGAAAAACAAAACCCATCACGGCCCACGTCGTACCAAGAATCCACTTCTTTTTTACAAAACAATCATTGACGCGAGATTAAAATCAGTGTTCATTCTCAACCACAACATTCGCAGGATTTTGGCTATTCGCTTAATTATAAAACCAACTTTTCTTTGTTTTATTGTCTGCTACGATACATGGTTCTGGTGGATTTATTTTAGAGAGAACATAAAAAATCTGTCCGGGTGTCGCCATATTTCTTAATTTCTATATGGGTACCACATGTATGAAAGCGTATAATTAACAAGGATAGCAGTATGAGCAGAAAAAACTGTTGATATATTAATATGAGCATCTAGTGTTATATTACTCACATATGGATTATTTCAAAATGATACATTGCATATAAAAAAGATAAATATGATTAATTTGTCACGAATCTACGATTTATGAATTGAAGAATGTTTAAACAAAAAATTTAATGATATGGAATTCAAAAAAGTTGTTGATCCATTGTAGCGTCTATGAACTGATTTCTTGTTAATAAAATTCATGCAAAATTGTTAATAGTTGAAATAACGATGATTGAATGGAGATTCGGAACTGCAGAAAATAAAGTATTCGGAACTGCAGTCTGTACACTTTTATTGATTTGAAACCTACGCTTCGATCATTACTATGATCCTCTTCAGGATTTTCTGACTTGATTTTACCCTGAAGAGGATCATAGTAATGATCGAAACGTAGGATTCAAATCAATAAAAGTGTACAGACTACAGTTCCGAATACTTTATTTTCTCCCACAAAATTGTTAATACTTTAATACAGCTCCCCGAAAAAAACAAATGCCCCGGAAAAAATGTGAACTAACTTTGCAACGGAAAAATATATATCCAATCAGCACAACAGAATTATGATTGTGAATGTACACACACTATCAAAATCATTTACGGTGAATGGACTACGCGATTAACTTAGTTTTGTGAAAATAGTCATTGTCAAGACTACTTTGGCTAGTTTTTTAGAAGCAGAAATTTTCTGTAATAATTATTATTTGACGGCGTCTATGGCATATTAGATACGAGCATTTCGTTCCCTTACTCTCGCACTGTAAACGTACCAGTTATTGACGTCACAAATCTATAGCTTTTCAACTTTAATTTCAGAGAAAGTAAATTAATTTTCAGAAAATGTAAATTATATTCCAGGAAAAATATCAATTCATAGTAAAATCATTTTCGGAAAAAGTGACATCAATACCAGTAAGAGTAATTTCAATTTAAACCGAGATTTAAACTTACATTTATTTACAAAAAAATAACTTAAGCAGAGTTAATGACAAATATTTGAAACATACCATGACTATCATTTTTATGTATATGTATACAAAATATATTCTGAAATTTAATTTAGTTTTTCTGAAATTTAATATTTTCGAAAATAAATTATCTGAAGTTGAATTTACCATTTTTGATATTGAATTCAACTTTTCAAAAAGTGAAAAGATGTAGTTACTTTTTTAAAAGCGTGTATGGGCTTTTTCCCTGAATTTATTTATTTATTTAATGATCAACCCAACAGGCTAAGCCCAGATAAAGGGTTGTAAAAATACATAATACACTCAACAATACATAAAAATAAACAAAATGCTTATGACATATTACATAACATATTAATGAAATTTTTAAATTCCAAATGAAATACAGGGAATTTATTTTAACATGCAACATATGGTCAATCACTTCCATTGTTACTCACTATTGTCAAAAAATGACAGCAATGTAATATTTGTCCATTTTAAAATGCAACATACAAAATTTGTAGTTTTGTATTATCAAAACTAATTTCCAATAAATTAGCCTACATACGATTAACAAAAAATCAAAACATGAATGTTGCACATCTTAACAAACTTTAGATTACAAAAATTCACAACTTTCATGTAATAAATGTTAAAAAATACCCCCATTCACATTGAGGCAATGTTATAGTCGGTCGGAATAAGAATTGACATCATTTATGATGTGTTCTGGACGTATCTCCTGTGCTGCAATACTATTTATAATGTTGCATTTTAAAATGGACAAATATTACATCGCCGTCATTTTTTGACAATAGTGAGTAACCATGGAAGTGATTCACCATAATGTTGCATTTTAAAATTTACAATTATAAAGATTGCACATACGATATATAGGTAGGGTTGCCAACTGACCTTTTTTGGAAAGGACTGTCCTTTTTTGAGCATATTTTGTCCTTGTCCTTTTCTAAACCAGGAAAGGACGCGATTTGTCCTTTTATAGTAAATTTTGTTATTATTAATATTTTTCTTGTTATTATAAATATGAAAATGAAATAATTATTTCACATTTTATTTAATGTAATGAAATAACGATAGAATTTTTGAATTGTTGATGTATTGATACTATTTTTTCTACTAACATTTAATTTACAGTCTTCTCAAAAAAGGTGGCGGTACTTCTTTTCGTCATAAAATATTGATTTGATTTTTTAAGAATTTGTTAAATTTGCTTCTTTGTAAAAAAACTCTATATTATCTAACTTTGCATTAAAACACGTTCGACCTTGAAAATTTTCAAAAAAACGCCTGCGGCGCATTTTTTTCTCAAATTTTAATTCCTACACATAATTCAGAAATAGAGTGCCGAAAAAATGTCCTTTTTTGTAATTTTTTATAGTTGGCAACCCTATATATAGGCGACAGCATTAAATAATTAGTTCTAGCACCTGGTAAATAAAAAGTAAAGCTACTTCTGGTACGAAAAGAGGGAATATGAAATTGGAGAGAGGAAAGAGTGCAAGGATCGTCAACGCAGCTGTTTACAACTTTGTATCTATTCATATCTATTAACCGAAGGAAGTCAACCTAAATCTAAATTTTCCATCCTCATCTCCAACTACTCATACCCGCACATCTGTACATCTTTCAATCCTCCACATTTCATCTGCTGGTGTTTTCTCTGTTCTCATCACTATTGCATTTACTTCTCCTGTCCATCATCATATGCTCGTCAATCTCTCGGACATTATTTGTAAATGGTAATTAGTGCGTGTGCGCCCACTGGCTTGCTTGGCTCGGGCAGCGATTGCGTTCGCGTTCGCTTGGCAGCCGTGCCCCGCTGCGACTCGTTTGCTCGTCTGTAAATTAAATAGTGCCAAGTGGTCTGCAAGGCCACCGTACACTGCAAGGCCTCTGCACCCTGATAATTGGATGGACGATGATGGATTCCATTTATCATTTGTCCCGCAACAAAAAATGCTAAATGCATGTTTATAGATTTCTACCAAGAATATAATTAATGTTAGTATTTGTTAAGCACAAGATCATCTAATGTAATTGCGATTAATGGTTCGAGAAAGAGTTAATTGATACAGATCAAATAGATTGATTTCAAAATGGAGCTATTTATTATATTTCTCTAGGAGTTAATAAAGAAATTCCTCTTGTGAAATGGTAAAGTAATCTTGAATTTCAAAATAGGTATAGTGTGTTTCAAGATGTAATACATTCACTTTAGCTAAATATCCCAGTCATAGCAGACTATAAATACCTACAGTGTTTCAGGAGGATCTGATCTGATTGGCGAGATTGCTCACCGGAATCATTATATCGAAAATATTATGATGTAGTAAGGGCTGGTTTATGATGAATTTAATTTACAAATTTATAATTTAGATTATAAAATATACACTCACTTAAAACGCATACGATAGTTTATGAAAGATTTACAAATTTAGATTTAGAATATAACTATATTTCATATTTCCAAAAGTAAATTTCAAATTCGACTAATCACAAGAGAACTATTAAACATGGCGGTTAGACATAACTTTGCTTCATCCGTCAGCTGTCTTTTCTGTTTGTGAGCAGAGCTGGGATAGATACTTTTAAAAAGTATCTTAGATACTTTCACAAGATACTGTCATAAATTTACTAAAGATAAATAAATATCTAGATATTTTTCAGTGCAAGTATCGTAAGATACAAATATTTTTAAAAGTATCTAATATATCTACTTAAGGTACTTAAAATTATCTTACATAGTTAAAAGTATCTTAGGTAATTAAAAGTATCTTAGATACTTTAAATTATCTTATTAACATTTCAGAATTGTTTTAAGATACAAAATGTATAGGTAACCATATTTAATGATACAAATAAAAATAACTATTTTGTTGTATTTGATACGTTTTTTGTGACGCAACCTCCTTCAAAGGTATCTTTATAAAGAAAAAGATACTTCCAGAGTATCTAAATAGTTGAAAACTATCGAAAGATATAAAATGTATCTAAAGATGCAAAAATATCGTAAGATACTTTTTTAATATAAAAGATAAAGGTACTTTCAAAAAGTATCTAGATTAAAGATACTTTTCACATAAAACTTAAAGTATCTAAGATACTTTTTGGATCTTAGATACCATCACGTGTCTTCTTTCGAAAGATAGTCCCAGCTCTGTTTGTGAGTTGCTGATATTTTGAAGATGAATTCACAGAAACAAATTGATATTTTGTTTTTTGTTAATAAGCAGTATTCGCGAACATCGTAAATTGTACGACAAAGCAAATGAATTGTACAAAAATAAAACGTTTGAGTAATTTCAATGCAACGAGGGATACCAAGATATTAAATACTTACGCACTCATACGAATACTTAATGAATTGTTTAAGATCTTGTTAGTTTACTTTCAGAAGCAAACTATGATACTGCGTTGACAGACAAATGTATCCCTAGGCCTAACCACGGCCTAACAGACCATCTACGTTTTCAAAGTTTTTGTTTGTTTTATTTCTTTATTCAACTATTTATTCAACAAGAGTAAAATAACATTCCCGATATTATTAAAAAAAATAATCTTATTCATTAGCGTCTAATAAGTTCATGGATATGAAAATAAATTAGTAACCTAAAATCTGAATTGATAACTGGTAAAACGTCATAATACGAAACGTGAAACTATTTTTATTTGCTTCATCAAATGTTTAAAATTCAGTGTTTATTTTTATTATGAAAAAGAATATGTGCTTTTCCTACCTTATCAGCTGTTGTCCTGTTGTAGTCTGGAGTCTAGTTCCCCCAAAAAATTGTCGATTTCAAATTTCAGTTCACTACAAACCTCTGTAACAATAAAAAAAAATATATATTAAACAATAGATATTTGCATTCCAGTTTGGTTCAAATGTTATTGAATGTTTTATATACCTCAGTCATATATTTCTCTGTCTGCAGCGGTACTTATTTGCATATAACTCAAAATATTAACATTTTTTCTATATGAAATGTGTATCACTAGAAAGAGAATTTAATTCTAAACACGATGCATTATACAGAACAATATATTTTCACATATTTATAATGAATTTTTGATAAAAATCACGGCACGAATAACGACATCCGTTCACCGCTGAAGCAAGGTAATGTCTGGCGTAGCCCGGTGTTAATTTCGTTACGAAATACTGGAATCGACAAGTCTATGCAATAATAGAAAATTAATTTTTATACAAATTATTTTAATATTGCCGATGTTTTTATATATTATAAATACATGTAATGGAGAAATGATATTAAAAATCAATCTAAATATACCTATTGATATATTCTATAAATCTACCCTAATTTTCTTTTTAGAAATATAAAGATTAATATTTGAATGAATGTTGATCTAGTTTTAAAACTGTAATATTAATGTTCTAATAAAAATTGACCTAATAATTGTTTTAATTCCTTGCTCTAGTATGTTTACACTAAGTGATTCAGTTCTCTGCAACAGTAGGCCATAAAAACAATTGAAGAGCTCTTTGCAAAAAACATATGTAGTCCAAATATTGTAAATATGAGTTATGTAGAGCGACATGTACTTTCAAGAATGAAAAATAGTTTGGTAAAACTGTTTCGCAGAAAGTATCTTTGTTGGAAGTTACTACATTTTAAAGTTTGAGCGTTTCTACAAAAATGTCCTACAAAAATGTTTAATTATTAAATAATTGTTCATCAATGTTTATTTATGTTTTATTTCGTAACATCCAATAAATAATAAATTAAGTTACAGTAATCTATAAATATAAGGAAGGTAGAAAGTTGTTTTTTAATTAGTTTAAATTCAAGAAAGTGGAATTGGGTTGTTTTTGCTAATAGTTCTTCAATTTGTACACAAATTAAATAAATTTAATTGTTAACAATAGAAAATATATAATAGTACATTAACATACAAGTGTGCTAAAATGTCTTATGAAACGAGTGTTTTATATTTTTTCTGTTTTGTCAAAAATATTTAAAAATATTCGTTATTTCATTTTCTAACTTATGAACATTTTTAAGAATATGTATTTATTTTTTTTATTTGATTGTTGGTAACAGTGTTTGACAATTACTTATTACTTCTTTTCAATAATAGGTCTTTCAGAAATAAATATTTATTTTAAAATGACAATTGTCTAAAAATGTAGTTACCAACCCAAAAGAAATTAGGTTTGAGTCCTTTAAAGAAGTACTTTATGACATTCAAATGAGTTTCATAAAGTACATACCTATCAAACAACGAAAATAAAAAAGAAAAAGTTTTACGAACTAAATAAAACAAGATTTTATGTCTAATACAAATACATATAAAGGTATCTATTCTAAAAGTATAAAAAAACTGTTAAAAGCTTGGCACCCACGAAATTATGGCACGGTAGGCCAGGGCCTACTTAACCTATTGAGATATCCGCCCCTGATTTGAAGTGTATTATTATAAAAAAAAAGTACTAAAAGATTATTAATAAGTAATGTTGTTACAAGTTAAGAAAACGGTCCTAGGGTGGGATCCCAAGACAATGCTATGATAGCGTAGCATCAAATATCACTTCGTTTCCCTAACAACCGTAGAAGTTGATTGAGAAACGGAAGTGAAACGTAAGGGGTATTTTTCGCTACGCTATCATAGCGTGGTCTTGGGATCCCACCCCTGATCAACTAAAAATTGTTCATTCAAACTGTAGGGTGTTCCTGCTATACAGGAATTTATATCATTCCATATACAGAAAAATTTGAAATAGGTTTATGACTATTAAATTCTAAATAAAAATAAGACCTCTATTTCTGATAGTTTTTTAATATTAAATTTTGATTTGTTTTCTTATGCTCGTTTCATAGAGAACAATAATTTCATTAAAAATAAATCATACGGAATAGATATCTATTATTTACTCGTTCAATTAATGGTGGAATTCATAAATTATTTATGCTGTAAAAATGCCATTATAAGTTATAAGTGTAAAGTATAAAGATAATTCTAGTAGGAAAACAATAGCCACAATAATGGCTTTTTGTATGAATCAATATCATCGTTATTTTTATACTATAGTATTCCTATTTTCTGTATATCGTATGCGTTATTTAGAATTACTGTACAACAGTTTCTTTTAAAACCAAAAGCCTGTAATATCAAAACTTCAAGTTTCATGTAATGGTTCGTAATTACAAACGAGCTCTACTTTACTACATTATCTTAAAATTGTTTTAATATCTGAACGTATTTGTTTAATGTTTTTATGTGCACTACATACAATACACTATATACTTAGGCAAACATTTGACTAACTATTTTCTGTGCAAATTTAACTTAAAGATAGACTTAGAAACGGAATTTGCTCGTAATACGGAGAATGACTTTCGTTGTTTTGTATTTAATAGTACAGGTGATCAACAATCTTTGCATGAAATTGCAAATTATAACGGAATCAAAATTTGTTTCTTTTTCTTGGTAACGTTATTTATTCAGTAGATGATTTCATGCATCAACCCACATACACCTGGAATATTCAAAACTATATTTGAATTTAATAAATAAATAAATAAATAAATATAAATATATCATCACGGCATATTACCCATTCCTGGGTGTGCTAGTATCTTCAACACATGTAGACATCGGTAATGATGAGGATATATTTTACCGTATGGGCGCTTACCAGGCGTCACCTCACGGGTACTCATAGCTGGTGTGGAGAGTGCACCACAGGGGTCACTTTTGTGCCATTTAAAATTGGAAATATTTGGCGTCTGTCGGGATCGAACCCGGTTCCCCCAGGTTCGCGACCAGACACTCAGGCACGCGGCCACAGGACACCATAATAATAATAATGCTTCTTGTAGATAATGTTCATCTTATTTTGTCTCCTATTGTTATCTCGAGAACTGTAAGAGCTACAAAGTAGGTTAAATGGGCAAACAATTTCTATTTTACAAGATAGATTTAAAGAAAAGAAAAAAAATTCCAGCAGTGGTTCTCAAAATACGGAATCTAACTTGTTACCTTCCGTCACTTTTAGGTAAGGGAGGTATTGTCTTTGGTCAAAAAATTCCGTAGTGAGTTTTTAATGATTAAGTTCTCAACAGGTTTTCTTGAAAAAACGCTATTAAATATCATTTTTTGACATTTTTGTGTGACTATCAATATATGAAATAATTTTCCTACATATTCAGCTTGAATGTATCTTTCTGAAGAAAAATAATTTCACGTTTTCGGCATTTCCATTAAAAAGTTACGCTCTAATTAATGTTGGGACACCTAAGTTTTATATACTAGTGGTTCACTAATAATAACAAGAGTATCACCTTAAAAGATATAACCATATAAACTGTCATACCAAATTTCATCCAAATCGAATAAAGCGTCCGATTATTACAAGCAAAATTAATTTTTTTTCTAAGTACTTTGAAGCAGAATTCTGGCTAAATGGTACACTTTCCGGTAGAAGCAAGTTTGGTTAAATCGTCTTATTTTACCCTCGGGAATCTGTGGTTAAGCCATGTCCCCCTATTTAAGAGACATCCTGTATAACGTCGTCTTACGGGTAATACGGTTCTTACGGGTTATGCAGTTCTTACGGTTCTTAAGGGTCTTACGGCTCTTATGAGTCTTTTGGATGAAGAATCGACTCCGACCCGTATTTCATATGATCCGGATGGGTGGGTTTTTTCTTTCTACTAAATACCCAGTTCTAAGTCCTATTCATATTATATACACATGTTGATAGTACTATATCTAAAATTTGCTATTGTTTATAGTTCAAATTTACTTTAGGAGCATATATTACCACAACAACGTGAATGTCCGTTGTCCATGTTGTTTCCGTCATATAACCTCATATTTCACACTGCATTGAGCCTATGCTGCATTCGGCGTGGGTTTAATTGTTTATGGATGTAACTTCTCCCAACATTACTACCTCTAATCTACAGCAAAAATTATTGCGCTGTTGAAGCCTGCCTTGATCGTTAATTATAATGGATTTGAAATAAATTAGCAGCCTACGGACCTACGAGCACTAGGAAGCGGCCATGCCATATGGGTTTGGTAGCAGTGAGATATGTACAAGATGGTATTTTATATTTGTAGCATTGTTTGTTTCAGATATGTTTATTATTTAACAAGATGAATACACCGGTTGGATTACAACCAGTTTCTATGATTCATCACCTGTACGCAGTAAAAAATTACTAATGAAATTAGTTTTTAATAGAGTACAGCTGAGAAATTTATGTTATTAGTTTTACTGTGTTCACAAGTATAATTTATTTTCATTGCCACCAACACATTCTTTTCAAAGACCGTAATATAATATCCTTTAACTATAATATGAAAGCTGCTTGAAATAAAATAAAATATTTGAAATATTTTCTTACTTATAAATAATTCATTGTTATATATTTTATTTTTTATATTAAATAATTTTTATCACTAAAAAACCCGCATGAGGAAATGAATACGTTTCGGCTATACTTGTTCAGGTATCAATGTGACAAAAAATATCTGCTGTGGCCAGCACTATAGCTCCCGCCAGTATTTCTGATGCCGAACTGGCGAAATTGTTCAATAAAGTAAGAATATATACTTCTCTTGTGAAACTAAACCCAGTATTATTTTTAACTTTTATTAATTTAAATACGTACCTACATATTTGTTGATGCTGGAATAGTTATTTACGTACAGAGGGCCGAAAGAAATGGTTTACGTCGGCGGAAGAAATTTTATTCGTCCAAGGGTGTAAAATTCTTTCGGCCTGAGGTATGTACAACTTTTACGCATTACTGCAATCAATGCAACCATATTTTGTCGTTATATTATAAATAATTAAAGAAATACTTGTAAAATTCATATAATTAAATAAAGGTTAGTATCATTACCGGGCGTTTTAACTTTTTTTACAGCCCGGCGGGCGGTAAAATTGCAAAAAGCCCGGCGGGCGTAATGTACAACTTTCCGCCCCAGTAACTAAGGTGTAAACAAACAATTTTAATGCAGTTGTGCGTAATAGTTATTTATGTATTAAGAGCGTAAGGAGGCTTTTATGGCCTGCGGCGGGATTTAGAGCCCGAGGCGTAAGCCGAGAGATAAAAATTTTATTAGAAAAATTGTAGCGAAAAGAATTTGTCCTCGTACATCCAGTATCTAGTGTTGCTATGAAAGCGAAAAACAACAGTTTATTGTTTGTTTATTAGTTATGTCATTTGAATTTTATTTTGTGTATCTCCGTGCTTTCCATATAAATATCACAAAATTAATTTTCATTTTTCAATAAAGAACATAAAAATTTTCGATTTGTAATAAAAACTTTTCATGTTGCCTGTTTAAATTGTTTATATTGTAGGTTATAATTTGATTTAACGTTTCATTATAGCCCGGCGGGCTAGAATGAGGCCCGCGGGCTATAAAATAACGTTTATGTCAAAGAAATTCGTGTATAATTGTCAAATTATGATACTTCCGTGCATAAACTATATTATGTATTCTTATAATATAACTAATGTTTTATTTACTATTACAATTTTCTTTTAAAACGTTACGATTAATAATTTGAAATGATAGGTTCTTTGACATACATTTAAAATCTCAACTGTCTTACTAAAGAATTGTGTTTATCTTTAAAACATAGGCCCCGGGATTTATATTTATCTATAAAATATATAGAAAAAGTATGAATGCATACCTGTAGAAAATTTAATAATTCATACACATGCACACATATACACACACACACACATATATATATATATATATATATATATATATATATATATATATATATATATATAGAGAGAGAGAGAGAGAGAGAAAGAGGGAAAATCAGTTTCTACGGCCCTTTAAACGTGAACATTTACCAAAATCTCGATGAGATTTTTAGCACGATCCCAATACTTCCCTTACCAAGAGTAGCGGGAGGTAAAATGAGATAAATCGAAAACGAATAACGCGCGAAATTAAAAAAATCTCGTTACTTTTTGATCAAACCTTGTATAAAGTAAAATGAAATAAAATTCCTGATATATTTTGCTCTCTCGTAAATAATTCCTTGTTTTGTATATTTAATTTTTTTCATTAAAGGAATTTTTATCATTCAAAATCCCGCACGGGGAAACGAATAAATTAAATATTCTCATCAGAGATATTAAACGTATCCAAACAAATTTTTTATTCACCAAACAAAGTTAGAGCTATTTAAATAACCTGTTTGTCGTAAAAGTAAATACGTATATTAGCATTCTAGACTTATAAATACCTTATTAAAACCCTTATGAATATTCAAACGTTATTATTAAATCTCAACAATAGTAGAATCTTTGTCTGGCTACCAAGTGTATAGTTAACGTAGAAGAGTTGTGATTAGGCTAAGTAAATGATAATATGTGGTTAACAGTTTCACGGACGGATCCGTCTGAGTGACGGGTGATGGGAACATCTGGAAGCCTTGCTTCTTCTTCTTCTTGCTTTGCTAGACATGCCACATGAGATATGGCAGCTTAATGAAAGAAGTGGGGACACTCACAGGAAAATTTGAGTTATGGCCCGGAAACAGGTTTGTTTATATTGCTGCCAGGCCTCAGGAAGATTGTAATATGATACTTTATCGATGTGCCACAAATGAGGATATAGAGAAAAAAGGAGACGAAAATTTCCGTATGGTGCACTTGTCATAAATTACACCTTTTGGTAAATAATTATTTTTTGCTCTCCTAGGAGGAAATGAGACATTTCATTACTTTTTTCAAAGACTTAACACTTAAGTGTTACTTTTTAGTCAAAGGGCTAAAGAGAAAATGAACAACGTGTTTCCATGATGGCGCGTGTCGCGACCCTTTTAGATGTCTTACCTATCTAAATATCTTAATTAGGATTATTTATGTATTTTAAGTGTCTGGTCGCGAACCCGGGGGAACTGGGTTCGATCCCGACAGGCGCCAAATATTTCCAATTTTAAATGGCACAAAAGTGACCCCTGTGGCGCACTCTCCACACCAGCTATGAGTGCCCGTGAGGTGACGCCTGGTAAGCGCCCACACGGTAAAATATATCGTCATCATTACCGATGTCTACATGTGTTGTAGATTCTGGCACACCCAGAAATGGGTAATATGCCGTGATGATATATTTATTTATTTACGTATTTTCCCTGAGTGTTATTATAATATTAAAATTTAAAATTGACATCGTCTTTGTATTGAAATTATATATTTTTCAAAAAACTATATTTAGTTTTTAAATTAAGTTATTTTAATTACGAAAAAAATTGTTTTGGCGAGCACAATATCTCTCGTCATTTCCATTTTATATTATATAAGTATTGTATTGCACTTCGCTATCGAACCGTCATTTTATAACAAAAAAAAATTACAGAACTTTACCCAAAAATTTTTGTTTAATGTATTTTATAAGTCTTCTGTACACATACAATTCTAATTATATCAGTTTTCATTGTATGAAGAAGTTCCTCAATGTCAGAGATTCTTCCAATTCATTAACAAGATGGGCAGTATTTTTGATGGATATATGCATTTCACCTACAGTTTTAAATATTTAATTAATAATATAATAAATAAATAAATATATCATCACGGCATATTACCCATTTCTGGGTGTGCCAGTATCTACAACACATATAGACATCGGTAAAGATGACGATATATTTTCTTTAATTATTTCAGCTCTTACATGGTGAAACTTATTATTCATTATTATATATTGAACTACTTGGTTTTTAGTTTCACAAAATTTATTTACTGATTTATTTATCAGTAAATAAATTTTGTGAAACTAAAAACCAAGTAGTTCAATATATAATAATGACGATATATTTTACTGTGTGGGCGCTTACCAGGCGTCACCTCACAGGCACTCATAGCTGGCGTGGAGAGTGCACCATAGGGGTCAATTTTGTGCCATTTAAAATTGGAAATATTTGGCGTCAGTCGGGATCGAACCCGGTTCCCCCAGGTTTGCAACCAGACACTCAGGCAGAAAAAGCTTTCATAATGACCAAAACTGTTGATTTTTGACACTGATATCTGTCATTTACAAACTAAGTTATAAACATTACTATGCTAGAAACATTTGAATTTGTCAACTGGTTTCCGTGGTGCCTTAGCCTCTGCGATGTATTACATTAGATTATTCTGTAAATTACAGTGTCTTTATCTCTAAATCTATACAATATGTAATTAAAAATTTAAGTGTATTAGATGGAGAATTTTATGTTCTTCAATATTTGTAATAACAAAAATTTCCAAAAAATTATATTTAGAAGATTGTTTTAAAGAAACTATTACTTCCGGTTATCCAATTGTTACCAAAATCTAATCAGCTCTTCCCATGAATATCAGATTGAGGTAACTGCAAATAAATACACACACAAACACACACATACGCACGCACACACATACACACACATATGAACACACGGACATCATCGTAAAAATGTTAAAAATTAACGTATGAGTTACAGAATAAAACCCTTATGCCCGTGTTCATAAACACTCGTAAAATTTTAAAGGATTCGTTATAATTTTTATCCAATAAAAACAGTCGATATTAAAAGAAAATTTTAAATTTTATTTGTCACGTGTGATTCTATTTGTCAAAAATTATAATGAGCCGTTTTGAAACTTTACGAGTGTTTATGAATATGGGCATTAGACTTCTAACAATTTTCTTATGGAAATTACACTTCCTCAACAATAGCTCGTTTTCATTTTGCTCTTGTTGTTGTCAGGTGAGCAATAAATACCCCGTGGACGTTGCAGTGTGGAGGAACGTGTTATTAGCCACGATCGATTTGGTTTTAAAAAGAGCACGGCAGCTACAATTAACCGTCTGCTTTCTGCTCTCCTCGTCTCGTGCGGAGATGGCATCGGGTGCCGGTAAAGTGGCGATGCGCCCGATACTGCTTATCACCGCCGGACCCGCAATTAAAATGCAGCGTGTCACACCACAGAGAAAGATTATCATTCGCAAACGTCGCAACGTATGAATTCTTAAAAGATCTTCATTCGGGATTATAATTCATTTTAATTGCAGGACAGGGAAAAATTCTGATAAGACAATACTAATTTTCATAAGTATGTAATTACTTTTAAAAGGTCCGACAGAAATTGATTCGCTAATATATCTCGGTCTGCTTCAATCAACTAATTGTATGCATAATTTTGAATTGCGCATCTGCCAATAATTCTACCATCTTCAAATACTATTATCCCAACTAATTTTTTAACTCTTACTAAGAGAGGTAGTATTGAATTCATGCTAAAAATCGCATATCCAGATTTTAGTGAATAAGCACGATTTAAGGTCCCTACAATCCAATTTTAACATTTTTACAACGAAGTGTGTGTGAGAGAGAGAGGAGAGAGAGAGTGAGTGTATGCATGTGTGTGCGGATGTGTATGTGGATGTGAGGATGTGTGTCTATGGATGTGTGTGTGGATGTGGATGTGTGTGTGTGTATGTATGTCTGGTATTGAAGGGATGGTTTATCAAATGTAAGACTAAAGACCAATTTAACTACGTATTCTTTAATCTGACATTAATGGGAAGAGCTGAAAAGGTTTAGGTAACAATGGGGTATGTGACTAAATTTTGATTTTTACATATATGATACTAGACCAAAAAATAAAATACCCGCATTTTTTTAAATTGATTAAATATTCGTAGTTTACGAGAAAATAATTATTAAAACTTTGGAGAAGGGATCTGTGACGTCAGTAGGGTAGAATGATAGAAGAAGACAGTTAGACTGAGATAGATATATTGTGGTAGGCGAAAGTGACAGCAGCTGTCACGTTCGCCATTCCATAACCTATCACAACATATCTATCTCAGTCTAACTGTCTTCTTCTACCATTCTACCCTACTGACGTCACAGATCCCTTCTCCAAAACATTAAATTGCTAATAACAATATTATTACAAACTAATATTTAGTTTTTATTATTATAATGAGAAGCTATAGAGGTTTGTTTTTATATATTATGACATATATTGAAATTCGATTATTGTCACATACCCCATTGGATAACTGGAAGTTGTAGTCTCTTTAAAAAAATCTTCTAAATATTATTTTTTGGAAACTTATGTTTATTTACAAATATTAAAGAATATAAAATTCTTTATCCGATACATTGAACATTTTTATGACATGAGATTTAGAGATAGAGAATTATAAAAATAATACTCGTATATAAAATAATCTCTTAGCTCAAATAAGTCCATAGAAACCTGTTGAAAATTTAATATATTTGTAATTGACAGAAAAATGTCAGTGTTTAAAATTCAGGTACATTAGTGAAGGCTTTTTCTGGGAAGTACATTTAATATTTCTTATTTTACTATTAATTAAATATTTAAATTTTAAGTACATAATAAATTATACATACGCATTAGAAAATGCGCGAATCTCGTCCATGTATTTGAAGAATCTCGAACATTTAGAAGAGTTGAAGGAAACTTATTTATAGATTGCATTAAAAAATATAAAAATATAATTATAATAGATGTAGTAAGAATTTCTATGTGTAGGTACCAGAAATGTTAAATACAATATGTATTTATAGCCTAATATGGAAATGGCGAGAGGTCTTGTGCTACCTAGTTTCGTAATGCGAGGATTAATGCAAATGATTTCACTATCACAACGATGCGGCAAACCAAATATCGAGGCGGAATCACAAGGCAGAACCAGAACCTTCAGTCATTCTGGATCACTTTGTATTTACAAATATTGTTAATGCATAATAATTCTTGGATGTAGGCGTACTATTATCTAAAATTAATGATATAATTGTGTCTGAATTGTAGATAGAATATACGTGCAATCTACTGTTAAAATCTCGGAAAATAGAGAATGTAACGGAAATAAATAATTAAATTTAACCAGTGATAGAACTCGGCTTGGCAAGAGCAAAAATATTTCCAATGGGGTCATTTCAAAAAAAATAATTGTCGATTTTTTTATAAAATCATGAAATCCATCTCATTTAATAAATGTAGTAATAGAAAATAATTTGAAATATGCGACTTTTCATTCATAAATTTGCTAATAAACTTTCGCGCTTTTAAACACGAACTAAATTTGGGTCGACACGTATTCATACTCACACAAAGACAATTCTCTCTCACACACACGCGCTTCACAACATGAAACAGTAACCTAACCTAAAAGTGTGACAGGTGACAGCAAAATATACAAGAGAGAAGATTATTTTTACTTTCTATTTCTTTAAAAGTACTAGTGCAGTATAAGGTATTTATATAAATACCAAACCAAATAATCATAGTTCTAAATTAAACGGTAGAGCTCGACTGTCGTATCCGTGAATATGTGTCGTCAGCCGTTGAAATATTCGAAATTAAACGCAACTTTTAAAAAATCATATCTCTGATTCTGAAGACTTGTAAGATGTAAAACATACACATACATGTTTAATTTGACCTATTTTTTCAAGAAAAAAATAAATCAGAAAATGTGAAATGACCCCATTTAGAGGCATATACTGGTGAAACAGAAAAAAGTAAATGACATTGATAGAACTCGTCAACAACAATATCTTTTAGTAACTTTGTTTTTGAATTCTCAATTTTTTAGTATTTTTAGGTAGGTAATGAATTTACAAAACTTTGAAGATTTTTAACACAATATCTAGAAGGTTTACAAAATAAAGCTACTAAGAAATATTGTTGCTTTCGACGAGTTCTATCACTGGTTAAATGTAATGTACTTATTTCTGTTACACCTGTATATACGGAAACATTTTACTAAATTGATTATAGTTCTCTTTCGCTATGCTATTCCTGTAGGGAAGAACAATGTATAGCGTAAGTAATATTTTAATAGAAGGTAGAAAACTGTTCCTTGAAACTCCTTACGTGCAAACAGCCTCATAGCTCTCATTCTGGCATTAATATTCCTCCAGCTAGTTACTTGAAATATTCATTCTCCTCTTCTCTTAGCTGTATCCTACATATTTCACACTGAATCATGTTCTTATTTTTTGCTTGTTTCGTATCAGCTACCTCGAATCAAATATTCATTTCATTAAAAATTTAACTGGGTATAAATATTTTTAAACCTAGTTAAATTGAACAAGGTAGTGTTTCATTATACGAGTAGTACAACTATACTATGAATGAGAGTAGTTCAAATTTAATCAAGAATTAATTTATATAAAATATAAATTACTGCTAAAACATGGGTCATATATATAACGCTCCAACAAAATTCCAAATTGGGAGTTAATGAGTAGAGTACTTCTAAAATAAATTTCAATGTAAAATTTCCAATTGTACGTAACCACAAGACTGAAGATGGGAACTATTTAGTCCTGAAACGTCCCAATATGAATAAATTATGGTCCTAATTATTAATAATATTTTAAAATAACACCTTTCCTTCAAGAATGTCGAAAACAGTGTTTAAAGAAAAATAAACTTAAAAATGTATGACAGTTATTACATAGTTTTAAAATATTCGAACTTCTACAGCGCGTAACAGTTCCTTAAAATTTACTCTGTTACCAATTTTTTTTTTTTACTAATTTCAAACATTCTGCAATATAAGTAAACCAAAATTATTTACTTGAATTTATGTCACGATATATATAAATCACTTTGTATGAAAGCGAAAGATATGTTGAACGACATAGGTCGCCAGTGGGAATCAAAACTTTGACTATAAAATACGTAGTTTTTTATTAATTACATTATTTAATTGCTTATTATTATATATATTATATTAAGGATATTTCTAATTATTGAAGGCAAAAATTATTTTAATAATAGTTATATATTTTTATATATTGAAAATAGTTATCGAAAAATTTTATATTCTTTAATGAAAATTGAAAATTAATTTTGTGATATTTATATGGAAAGCACGGAGATACACAAAATAAAACACAAATGATATAGCTAATAAACAAACAATAAACTGTTGTTCTCCGCTTTCCTAGCATTACTAGATACTGAATGCACGATAACAAATTCTTTTAGATACAATTTTTCTAACAATCAAATTTGAAAATTTTCGTCCGTGCATAAAGTTTTGTATGTACCACGAGCGTAACTTGCTTTTATGGCCTTTGGCGTGTTTTTATCCCTCGGCTTACACCTCGGGCTCAAAATCCAGCCGCAGGCCATAAAAGTCTCCTTACGCTCTTAATACATAATAGTTATTTATGCACGGACGAAAATTTTCAAATTATGAGTGTTAGAAAAATTGTATCGAAAAGAATATGTCCTCGTACATCCAGTATCTAGTGTTGCTATGAAAGCGGAGAACAACAGTCTATTGTTTGTTTATTAGTTATGTCATTTGAGTTTTATTTTGTGTATTCCATATAAATATCACAAAATTAATTTTCATTTTTCATTAAAGAATATAAAAATTTTCGATTTGTAATAAAAACTTTTTTAGTTGCCTGTTAAATTGTTTATATTGTAGGTTATAATTCGGTTTGACGTTTCATTATAGCCCGGCGGGCTATAATGAGGCCTGCGGGCTATAAAATTATGTTTATGTCAAAGAAATTCGTGTATAATTGTCAAATTATGATACGTCCGTGCATAAATAACTATTATTGCCTAGGCCGTAAAAGTGATATTTTGCAGACTGTTATCTGTCAAAAAATCGCTCTTTTAATGTCAATCGACAAAGAAATATATTTTTGTGACTCCAATTATTTGTGAAATCCACTGTTTGAGAAAAAGTATAATTATTGCTCAACGATTAACAATAAAAACTTTTTTTAATAGTTATTATTTGTCCATATTAAATGAACAAATAAAAAAAATTAATAAATTGGTCATTACGCAAGCTTCTCTAATTTAGCCTCATTGGAAGATATTTTAGATGTTTTCTCCTAAATTATAGAACAGCTTCTAAGTCAGCATCAAACATGTAAACATTTTTCCATTTATTTTTTTATGAAGAACTCAATTAATTAACAACATAAGAGCTAAAATTAAAACTAAATTTAGAAGCAAATAAGAATTCTCACAGAAACAAGTGTAATTCCAGTTCCATGTTTTGTGCTGGAGAAAATATACTAATTATAATTTTAATCTCGCTGACCTGGTTCTCTGCAAATGTCATAATGCAGTTAATTAATGAAATAATGAATATGTTTTAAATAATAGCGGCAATATTTTTTGTAAAAACACATACATCAACTAGGACAGCTCATAGATCTGTAATTTCCATGATGACCTCGGCAAATGAAAAATTAATCAATCTATCCATCCATTATATTCATTTA
Organism: Ophonus ardosiacus; assembly: GCA_943142095.1. Lineage (NCBI taxonomy): Eukaryota > Metazoa > Arthropoda > Insecta > Coleoptera > Carabidae > Ophonus > Ophonus ardosiacus. The sequence continues at coordinate 7,562,672 of OW964830.1, read as the reverse complement.
GCGTAATCAACCTGCAAAATTTATTCCACGGCATACATGCCAACGGCTCGATCGTGACCAACACTACGAATCTAGATGGCGATGGAGAAGAAAAAACAACCGATCTAAAGCTGTTACATTCTCTAATTCACTCTTCCTCTAGATTAAACAATGTGGGAATACACACGCGGTCCCGCAAAAAATTTATGGACAATTCGCGTGCAAGCGAATAAAAATAAAATTAACTGTATTTATCTATCAGGGGCGGACTAAGATTTAGGAGTTTATTATAACAGAAAATAATAACGGAAATGAAATTATACAGGTTAATATTAAAAATGATATTTTAATAAAAGCGCTGTAACATTTAAATAAATGAATAAAAATATCATCACTGCTTATTACCCATTTCTGGGTGTGGTAATCTACTTTTCTTCGTAGATTTCGGTTATGACGACGTATCTTAACCGTTTAGGACGTTTACGAAGCGTTACTTTTACCTCAAGGGTTTCAAAAATGTCGAGAATAAAGCATTACGTGCGTCACTTTTCTGCTATTTGTAATTTGGAAATTATTTTTAAGTTTTATAAGTAGATTCTGGTAATGACGAAGTTAAAGGTGGTATTTCTAATGCTTCTATGTAATACTCGTATATGTATCTATAATTTTAAATATTTAATTAATAATAAAATAAATAAAAAATATACTTTCCACAAAAAGCCTACAGTATCTAGATTTTTGACACTGATATTTTTCTGTCAATTACAAACATTTTAATTTTTCAACTGGTTTCCTTGGAGTTATTTGGGAGATTCATTACAACAGATTATTTTATATATTTATTATAAATATTATTATTATTCCCTCTCTCTAAATCTATAGAAGATATAATAAAAATGTTCAATGTATCGGATAGAGAACTTTTTATTCTTTAATATTTCGAATTTTAAATGGCACAAAAGTGACCCATGTAGTACGCTCTCCACGCCAGCAATGAGTGCTCGTGAGGTGACGCCTGGTAAGCGCCAGCACGGTACAAATATGTCATCATCATTACCGATATTTGTGATAAAGCAAATTGGCACACCTAGAAATGAGTAATATGGCGTGATGATATATTTATTTAATATTTCCAAAAAATAATATTTAGAAGATTTTTTTTAAGAAACTACTACTTCCGGTCGTTCATTTGTTATCAAAACCTTTTCAGCTCTTCCCATTAATGTCTGATTAAGGAATACGTAGTTAAATTGGTCTAGTTTTATAGAATTTGAGAAACCGTCTGTCCAACATCCAGACACACACACACACACATCATTGTAAAAATGTTAAAATTAGATTCTAGTGACCCTAATACGTGCTTATTCACTAAAAATCTAAATATGCGATTTGTAGCATGAACCCAATACCTCTTCTAGTAAAGCTCATATTTCAACATAATAATTAAAGAAAAATATTTTTAAATATGAATCCCTATTTTATTTATTAAATTTTAATTTTCTTGTTTTCTTTTTTTTCTTGGTACAATCTGTGCATGCATTTTACCTTCATATCAAAACAATAATTGATGAACATACCAGGGACTCCGTGGTACATATTAAATGAAAAATTATAATAAATTAATATTTCTCACAAATTCTGTATTATTTAATATTTCATTAAAAACATTTTTCTATTTATATCTTTATACAAGTACCTACAAAATAATACGTATACGTTGTTAAATGTGGTATTCCACCATACCAAAAAATTTTTAAAAAAATTTAATTTAACTTAAAGAATGGTTCAATAAATAATAGTTAAAATAATGAAAACATTTTTTAAATAATTGCTTTACGAGATATTTCACATTTGCTAAAAGGGGAAATTGACGTCATACAATTGTTATCTTTCTCTCGCAGCGTACTCAGAGCAGTATGTGTGAGAAAGACAAGTATGGGGGAAAGTAACGTTACACTAATTTCTCGAAAATAAAATACTGTTAAAATAGGAACAATTAAGATTTTTTAATACTATGAATTGCTTCAAAACTGAATGAAGTTTTATTTAAAATAATAATAAAAAAAATACACACACACACATACACACACACACACATACACACACACACACACACAGATCATTGTAAAAATGTTAAAATTGGATTCTAGGGACCTTGAAACATACTTATCTACTAAAATATGGATATGCGACCTTTAGCATAAATCCAATAACTTTCTTAGAGAGATAAAAAAAAAATTGGTATTGCGCAAATTATACTAGTCTTCAATCTTCGTGATATTTAGGCGAACAATTAAGAGAAAATTCCTTTCGTATCTCAATTAGCATCAAAATTTCAAAGTTTAAAAAAATTGTAAATGAAAGAGTCATCAGCGATGAGAGATCGTCTGGTCGTCATTTTTTTGCGTTGAGTGACCACGTTACCTAGACTGACCAGTTCTAATTACCCAATATAAATAGCAGCTATGGCATTAGTTTACTATCATTTATCTTCATTACGCTCTACTCTTGAGCGCACAATGCCTTCGACATGCAATGGACTCGCCGGGTTTTTAAGGACATAATTTGTTGAGTAAATTGTTCACGAGGAAATGAGCCCCACTGAGCCGGACAGAAATTAGGGAACTTGTTGCTGAATTATGCACAAGTTATGCATTTTTTGATTCGGGCCTGCTGTTTAATGCCGGTTTTATTTAATAAATTACTTAATTTTGCGGGATAATTGCAGAGATTGGCATTTTATGAAGTGATTATTTTTTAACCGGTAGCTTTTGGAAGGTTATAAAACGTATTGAAATTAAGTTTAGTTTTAATTAACAATTTTGTGTTTATTGTTAATATTTTATGAAATTTAAGAAAGGAGATGATTGAACAAAAAGAGGATTACCTGTAATTTAGAATAAAAATGTTTTTCAATACACAAATTTATGGCATTTATTTTCATACTAGTTTTTAACCAATCATGATGCAGAACACTTGAAAATTCAACCAATGGGAACAGTATTATACCGATAAAACCCCGTTACCCCGATAATTTTCCGCTACCAAGTAAATAAACAGTTGTTATTGTTTATAACCGTCAGTGTGACAATTAATGTGTCAAGTTTCATTTTGCGTTGTCTTTGCAATTATCTCACCAAATACCACACGATCTCTCAGATTTTCTCAGATAAACTTTTATTTTTAAGCACTCATTTTTTTGCTTTTAAGCAAAATCACTCAAGCAAACTGACATTAGGTAAAACCCCTCCTTCTTCGGAGTCGCGATTTACCATGCTGTTTGCTTTCGAGCAAAATAAAAATTTATCGATAAAATCAGGAGGTCTTGTGATATTACTTCTGATGATATTTTCAGATGGAACCGAGTTGCAAATTTCACGAGTCCGAAGGACAAGTGAAATATGAAGTTCGGTTTTACGAGCAATATCTTCGATTATTAATCATGTCACGAGCTTATATTTCATGATAGAATATAAGGAATTTTTGTTAAAATTAACTGTCAATGTTGTAAAAATCCCTTAATAATGAATATAATAGTCTAAGAGCCAGTGGCCGGCAGACTTACGGTATTTTGTAAAACCCTATATTTTTTTAGTTTACTCTCTTACACTTGCCGTACATGAAATGGGGACTCGTTAGTTCAGCCGGCGGTTCCTATAGCGTCACTCGGGTATAAAAGGTGTAAAAATTTAACTGAGTTCAACGTAATACTGACAAGGCTGCCACTTGGATATTTTAAAATACTTAATTATTGATATTGAAAATAACAATGGCAGACAGCTATGGCGGTTCCAAGGTCATGGCAGACACTTTTAAAAGTCCCAAAAAATAATAACAATTTACGGTACTTTGACAAAGCTAAAATTTATATATTATGTTAATAATAATAGTGTAAGCCTATATTTAGCACGGCAGACATTTTCCACGGTTCTAACATCCCGGCAGACAACCAAATGTTACCTCTGGCGCGAGCATACATATGTATAATACTGTCGCACTCAATCTAATCAAGGACTATTTTACTTTCTTTAGTTAGTATTAGGGCTTATAACTGTGTCATGTTATACCAAACAGTGAAACATCTAGCGTAGTAACGGTTTTGTCTTGTCTAATATTTTTAGTGTATTTCTGAACTCTGACAGAGAAGCATCTTACGTACCTGGTGAACATTGTAAAATATTTAACATGAAGCGCGGGCAGACACGTGACTTTGACAAGTGCATGTAGGGCCCCACAAGGTTGCCAATATACAACTTGTGTACCTTGTCTGTATTGCCAAATCATTTTGACCGTAAAATTATTAAATAAAATTGTAAAACTAGTTATTATTAATGAATTTATTTTCTAATTTAATTTTTAAAATATTTTTTTTATGTAAAAACAGCGATTAGTGCTACCATCTACGATACAAAAATTTCTTGGCGCGCTAAATTGCTTATTAATCCTTCAATATCATCATCAGAATCAACATCACTATATTTAAGGTTATGAACTTTACTTACACTTAAAATACTAAAGTATAAAATGCACACTTTAATTCAGTTGTCATAATGTCAAATTAACAACTTTAATATACTATAGTATAGATCAATAAAATAAAATTTCAAAATGACGCGCGGGCAGACACTTTGACAATTTTGTTTTATTTTTTAACACATAAATTGAATTTGCAATATTTTTTATAGCACAAGACGTTCAACAATCAACTGATGGTTTCCTCAAATTTAGCGCGCCAAGAAATTTTTGTATAGCACTAATCGCTGTTTTTACATAAAAAAATATATTTTAAAAATTAAGTGTCTATTAGAAAATAAAATAACATGATATTCATTAATAATAACTAGTTTTACAATTTTATTTATTAATTTTACGGTCAAATTGATTTGGCAATACAGGCAAGGTACACAAGATGTATATTGGCAACCTTGTGGGGCCCTACATGCACTTGTCAAAGTCACGTTTCTGCCCGCGCTTCATGTTAAATATTTTTCAGAAATTTGCCGCTTTTTCATAATTTTAAAATATATTTCTAACAGATCAAAAATGCAATTTTCAAATAATAACCAAAAATAATAAAGATACGAGTATTTGAATATCAGAAATGTTAAAATATATCTTTTTTAATGTTTAAACTTTTCGCATGTTTTATTTTTTTTTAAATATAAAAGGGGCTTAAATAGGTAATTTTAAGGTGAAAGTCTGGAATACCCAACCCTCAAGAATTTTATTTTGATGTTTATATATATAGTTGCAAAAGCATTATAAACACGAAATTTTACAAAAATTATGCCGCGGAAAGCAATATTTATAGTGATTTTGGCATTTTTTCTGAAAAAAAGGGTACGGTTAAATTCTTATAAAATGAATATAATCATCCGAGTTACGTCAAATTGTATTCTGTGATTTAGGTTATCGTTATAATACAATAAAGTATTTATTGAAAATTTTCGAGTAAAAAAGTCACATTTTTCACAAACACAGCCTAAAAACTAATAATCATTCAACCCGACCATAGATAACATTTTTATTTACATTACATTATATACCCGAATTTATATTTATTATTATATTAAAGTATTTTTTGAAAATTTGCAAGCGAAGAAGTCATAATTTTCACAAATGTAGCCTTTAGAATAGGTAAAGTCTGACTTTATATTTGCAAAAAACATAAATACATGCTTCCGCGCTTTAATTTTGCATTTTTTTAATTTATTTTAGCTAAAAGAAGACATAACAAAATGGAATTTCAAGTGGTTATTCTACAATCCAGGCAATATTAATAAATGTATTATAATTATCGATAGCATAATAATGAGGATCTCAAAATAAAGTCTGAAACATGAGTTCAATTACTTGGACATTTGTTGAAAATAGAGCGCATATTCCATTACTTAAGTACCATAGAAAAACAGACGATAATTACAAATTGACTGGAGTATAATAATAATATACCTACAAAAAAGCTTTACTTTATATGAATTTGTTTCAGAGATCATCGATATAAATGTTTTCGTTGCGTCTTTTGATTGGCAATTTTTTATAAAATTATACATTTCTCATTTAAAAAAATTGCCGCCCCCGAAAATTTGCCGCCGTAGGCACGTGCCTACTGTGCCTATGCGTAAATCCGCCACTGGACAAAACCGTTACTACGCTAGATGTTTCACTGTTTGGTATAACATGACACAGTTATAAGCCCTAATACTAACTAAAGAAAGTAAAATAGTCCTTGGATTAGAGTGAGTGCGACAGTATTATACATATGTATGCTCGCGCCAGAGGTAACATTTGGTTGTCTGCCGGGATGTTAGAACCGTGGAAAATGTCTGCCGTGATAAATATGGGCTTACACTATTATTATGAACATAATATATAAATTTTAGCTTTGTCAAAGTACCGTAAATTGTTATTATTTTTTGGGACTTTTAAAAGTGTCTGCCATGACCTTGGAACCGCCATAGTTGTCTGCCATTGTTATTTTTCAATATCAATAATTAAGTATTTTAAAATATCCAAGTGGCAGCCTTGTCAGTATTACGTTGAACTCAGTCAAATTTTTACACCTTTTATACCCAAGTGACGCTATAGGAACCGCCGGCTGAACTAACGAGTCCCCATTTCATGTACGGCAGGTGTAAGAGAGTAAACGAAAAAAATATAGGGTTTTACAAAATACCGTAAGTCTGCCGGCCACTGGCTCTTAGACTATAAATAAGGTGATAATTTCTTTGTTTTTTATCATCAGGTTGAAAAATAATAGTAGAGATGGTGTTAGTACGTTGGTCGGTAAACGAATAATGCCTAATTTGAACACCTTTGGACACTGAAGATTCATAAAGAAAACGAATGATGATGAATCCAAACGCAATGATTGAAAAAAATTGATGCGGCCAGCATATTACCTTCCCGCAGATTCTATGTATTTTGTACAAATCCCATACTAAAAGTTGCTTGGAAAAGATTATATATATCCAGTAAAATTGTAACGCGGACATACACCATTTTCTAGCTTGTCAAAAATGTATGGAACTATCTATTTTTATATAGCAAAAATGCAATAATTATTAATTTTTACGTTAAAAACCAATGGTTGTGACAATGAACCAAATGAAATCATTAGTCAGGTTAGTAAGGTATAATCAAAATTTACATTTTCGCCAAAAACTATAACTGTGAACTTATATAAAAGATGGAGACTTGTAATAAAGATCTATATACATTACATGCCCAAATAGCGACCCAACAGTATAGTGCAGGACACCAATCTTGACCTGAGGGTTAAGGGAAAGAAATGCCCATATCGTGATATACCATAGACGTCGTGGAATAATAATTATTATAGCAACTTTGTGCTTCTAACTTATTTGTGTACGCTTATGACCCGAGTGTAAACGAGACAGGAACTGATACGAACACCAATTGCACAGATCAACTGCAAATGTAAGAATGGCTGCGTAGCTTTAAAACTTATTTGGGCAATTGTTATATGTTATGCGAGAAGTAAATTAATTGTATTTTGTGTGGATTTAAATGGAGCGCATTTATTAGCCAGTGATTTGTGCTAACATGTTTTTCATGGTTCATCTTTCGTGTCCTGCACTATAAAAGGATGGGTAACTTTTGTTTAATATACTTGTTTACACAATGTTGACATTTTCATTATGTTATGTTCAGTTACGTTATCTTATCTAAACTATAAATCCAGTCATGTTTTAGTACATTATGTTTCTTACCAAAACTATAAAATGTTGTACATCTTTCCCTACTTTGAAATATTCATTATGTTACATTAAATTATACTACTTTTCTCGTTTTCTCACAAACATAGTAATCAAATATTGTGTGCATACGAGTATGCATTTCTAAGTCCTAATTATAAAAATTAAAATTCTTAGTAGGTACACATGAGAAATACAATCCTGCTGCATATACACAAAAATATAAAATATAATATAGAAATGAATAGAATTAGAGTTGTATAAACGTTTAGGTAGGTAATAAAAGAGATCTGGTAATTTCCAACAATTACCGCCATTGCGTGATTAGATTAAAGAACGTTAGCTGTGCTGGGCTGTGTCTCATCAGCATGCAAGCGAACCCTCCGTCGCAGACAACAATGTTTTGATTTTTCCTGTGCAGCCCCCGACAATCAATTACGGAAAATACGAAATGCACAAGACATGAATAGTCATGAGGCCAAACCGGTCAAAGTGACCGAGTCGCAGTCGTGGATTAATGCATACAATGCGCCGTTGTGCGTTGGTGTAAACGTAATGAGTGTCTGCCCTCCGCGTCTCCATGTGTGAGTCGAGTGTGTATTGTACAGATGCAATCAACAGGGTCATATGTTAGGAATTTCGGTTTTTTTGTCCGTCTGGCCAACATATGCTTCATTTGGAATCATTTTTTAGGAATAACCCCTTCTGAAATAGATAATTCTAAAATACATTTTATTCAGTTTCTGTAATTGTTGGAATTTTAGAAATGCATTTCCGATTTTAAGTATTTGTCCTATTCAATTTTCGTATTTTATTTTTGCCTTCCGTCACCTTTAGGTAGGGAAGGTATTGTCTTTAGTCAAAAAATTCGTTGGTGAGTCATTAGTGAATAAACAAGTTTTAGACTCCCTAGAATACAATTTTACTAATTTTACGATGATGTCTGTATGTATATATATATATATATATATATATATATATATATATATATATATATATATATATATATGTGTGTGTGTGTGTGTGTGTGACAAAAGTTTCACCGACGACAACTCCATCACTACAATTCAAAAATTATATTTTTTTCAAAATTCTCTTCTTTACATATGAAGAGCTGATTATATTTTGGTTATAAGTTTATATTGAAAAAACACAGTTAAATATCATTTTTTGACATTTTATGTGATTATTAATATTTAAAGAATATCTTATTGTCTACACGGTTTGATTATACATTTTCCTTCATATGCAATAGATATAGAGTTAAAGAATTATAAAGAGATTAACTTTCATGAATCAGCAAGCTTTTCTATAATCCTGGAAACAGCTGATAAATTCAAATATTTCTAATTGACAGATTCAATTACATAGTGTATGTTTGTGTTATAATTTTATTGGATTTATGGAATCTTTCACAAGGAACTTTCGGTATGGAATTTATGGAAAATAATATATGTTTCTGTTACAGTTTTCCTGGATATATAGAATCTTTTCCAAATTTTAGTATGGGATTTGTACATAGAATTGACGGAAGGTAATGTACTGGGCACATCAGATTTTTTTTATAACAAGTTGCAATGATTTGCAAATCAGATTTATTTGAGGTGCCATTATTGGAATAAAATGAACAAACGTGTAATAGTAGATTTGAATGGCAAATTTAAAAAATCCCCATTCATTTGTTTTTCTATATAAATATTTTAAATTCGGTAGTTATACTTTTGAACCCATTGTCTGAAAAAATAAAAATAAAAATTTAAAATCGATATCTCAATTCACTTCGGAGTTATGGAAATACAAACAGGATCGGTTTTTTAATAACTACACGGTATCTTCTTTTGTTGTTTTATCCTCTTTTACATCTGCAAAGGATAATTATTTTTTCAGTCTCAAAATGTGGTGCACTCTCCACGCCAGCAATGGATGTCAATGTGGTGACGCGTGGTAACCGCCTATATGGTATAAATATATCATCATCATTATCATTACCGAAATCTGTGTTCAAAGCAGATTGACACCCCCCAACAATGAATAATATGCCGTGATGATATATTTATTTATTAGTAACGAATTTTTTTTATTATGCGTTATTCGTTTTTTCATACATTTGTTTCGTAAGCGGTGATCTGGGGATGAGACAGTTTACCTCGTAGTATTTTGTAATTAGACTATTTTTACAAGATACTAATGAAGATGAAATTATGAAAGACATGTACAAAATCCATGTCTTACTCCAGGGAGATTCGAACCCAGAATCTTCAAGTGATAACGTTACCACTACACCAGCTGGGTCGGCTAAAAATTGTGTATGTTATTGTGTAATTATTCTAATTTTCTTGTTCCATATCTGAATGAAGTAAATAGAGCTGCCGCACATAAAGATGAACTGACTTTGAACGCGGAGAACCTAAAATTCGTACGTGGACAAGTCGAAATGTAATAGTAATTATAATATGCTATAGTTGTCAACATCTAAAATTATTATACAGGGAAAGGGGATTCATTTATAAGCTAAAGTATGCACAATATCAGTGTCAACTAAATGCACTCTTGCTCTAACAAGAAATACAAAAATATAAAATGATAACGTTGATATTTTACTGTACTTTAACACGAAACCTGAGCATTCATTGTTTCATAACGAAACGTATCTTATCGTGGAGTGTTCTTACAGAGGTATATGCAAATTGAGTAAAACAGGCTTCCTCTTGCTTTCAAGTAATTCTAAACACCCTTGCATTAGCACAAATCATTCATTAAAGTAACTAATACCCCTCAAAGTACTACCTATCTTCACTGAATGTAACCATAACCGCATAACCAGGAGGACTCAACTTCACAGAGCTGTACTCAACACGCTCAGTCATTAGAGAAGCGAATAAGATCCCGCAGAGAGAGAAAGAGCTACGCGGGGCGCGTTTGCAAACATGTTAAAACAATTGCCATGCAGCTTTGTTTGTCTACATGTCAGATGCCTGTAGCTCTTGAGGGAGAGTACGCGCAGAGGAACTCCTTCGGCCTTCAACTACCTATATTATTAAATAAATACTACGGAGAGGCAATAAGACAACCAAGAGATAGTATGTTGCAAGGCAAAGGGAGGACAGAGTGCTGTGCATTATAGAATAGACACCGGAGACAAGTGCTGTAAAGAGTAAGGGCAAAAATTTGCTTTATTAAATGATGAAAATTGTTGAGTTTAGAAAATAAAAAAAAAATATCTTCACAGCTTATTACTTTTTACCTTTCGCTAAGAAAGGTATTCATGCTAAAAATTGCATATCCAGATTTTAGTAAATAAGCACGATTTAACATTTTAACGATTTTAACATTTCGACTATAATGTGTGTGTATGTGTGTGCGTGCGCGGATGTGTGTGTGAGTGTATGTATGTGTGAGTGTCTATGTGTGTGTGTGTGTGTGTTGTGTGTGTGTGTGTGTGTTGTGTGTGTGTGTTGTGTGTGTGTGTGTGTGTCTATGTGTGTGTGTGTGTGTCTATGTGTGTGTGTGTGTGTGTGTGTGTGTTGTGTGTGTGTGTGTGTCTATGTGTGTGTGTGTATCTATGTGTGTGTGTGTGTGTCTATGTGTGTGTGTGTGTGTGTCTATGTGTGTGTGTGTGTGTCTATGTGTGTGTGTGTGTGTGTCTGTCTGTGTGTGTGTGTGTGTGTGTGTGTGTGTGTGTGTGTGTGTGTGTGTGTGTGTGTGTGTGTGTGTGTGTGTGTGTGTGTGTGTGACAAAAATTTCGCCGACGATAACCCCATCGCTACAATTCAAAAATTATAATTCTTTCAAATTTTTCTTATTTACATCCTTATGAAAAACTGATTGGAATATGGTTATAATTGGTCAATCGGAAGTTGTGTTATTTGAAGTTCTTAACAATTTTTTTGGAAAAACGTAGTTAAATGGGCTCCCGTGCCCGCCTGCCTAAGTGCAGAGTGTCTGAGTGTCTGGTCGCGAACCTAGGGGAACCGGGTTCGATCCCGACAAACGCCAAATATTTCCAATTCTAAATCGCACAAAAGTGACCCCTGTGGTGCACTCTCCACGCCAGCTATGAGTGCCCGTGTGGTGACGCCTGGTAAGCGCCCACACGGTAAAATATATCGTCATTATTACCGATGTCTACATGTGTTGTAGATACTGGCACACCCAGAAATGAGTAATATGCCGTGATGATATATTTATTTATTTAAAGAATTTGAAATTTTCTATCCAATATATGAATATTTTTATTATATCTTAGATTTAGAGATAGAGAATTATAAATATTTAAAATAATCCATTGTATAATGAATCAAAGAGCCCATGGAACCAGTTGAAAAATTAAAATGTTTGTAATTGACATAAATGTCAGTGTCAAAAATCCAGAGACATTACTAAAGGCTTTTTCTGGGAAGTACATTTAATATTTCTTATTTTTATCATTAATTAAATATTAAAATTATAGATATAGCTGTTGCACGTTAAGTTGACTTGTCCTTAAATACGGAAAACGTAAAATTGGTACTTGGACAAGTCGAGATAGCAAAGAAAAGACTCCAACATCTAAGATTTGTATAAAAGAAAAGGAGGTTCATTTATACGCCAAAGTATGTACAGTGTATCAGTGCCAACTAAACACTCGCTAGCTATACATATATTTCATCATATACCCTTCAGAAATACAGCCAATCTCGTCAATGAATTGAAAGAAGCTTGAAAATTTAGAAGAGTAGGAGGAAACTTGTTCATAGAATGAATTGAAACATAAAGAATTTTTCTTTTTAAATACATTAGTTAGTAGTAGTAGTTTTTAGGTTATATTCACGGTTTAGTTTTTTCTTAGGGTCAGTTTTACAATAAATATTAGATAATAGAAGTTTAATTAATTGTAAATATTAGTTCTATTATCTCTTTTTTATACGATCTATACGCGCCCATGTAAAAGCATACGAATAAAATAAAATTCCTCCCTTGTGTTAGTTCCAAGTTTTACGCATTCTTATTTATATATCCTAATATCTCGAGACGTAATAAAATTTTTCACCGAGATTTGTTTGCTATTTTATTTGAAATCGGAAATTAATAATACGTAATTGATGTTAAATAATAATAAGAATAACTAATTTGCCAATTTTTAAAAAATCAGAAATCGTCATGTTACTACAGATTGTGAATAATAGTACATATTACATACCGAGCCGGAAAATGTTCTATTACAGCAGAAAATTGTATTAGATAAATGAGTACCTATACTATTTTGTACCCAATCAATTATTTAATGAGTTTTAAAAATTGATTACATTTTAACAGTTTGGTATGGAATGCCGTTTTAGCATTTATTCCCACATTTTAAAACAGTCATACAAATTAATGTATCGAAAAAATAAACTCTCATTAAAAATAAAGATTTAAACTGATTGTTGAATTAAAATGTTTGTTGATAATATAATTACAAATTTTTCAAACAAACATTTTAAATCAATAGTCAACACACAACTTTCTTTTTAATATTAGTTTAATTTTATGTTTGTTCAATTTATATGATTGTAGTTAATCTCTAAACAAAAGTAAAAATTCAAGTATCATAGAAATGAAGTAACATTTATATGAATGAATTAAATTGACTCTTTATTTTCACGACACATGAATTAAAACGACTGTTTATTTCTATGATACTTGAATTAAATTGTTTGTTTCATTCTATGATACGTGATTTAATATGATTGTTGATAATTTTATAACAATCAATTTAAAAGGCACTGTCATATAAATTCATGTATCGTAAAAATAAACTCTTATTAAAATGAAAGATGTAAATTGATTATTGTATTAAAATGTTTGTTGATAATATAATTACATAATTTTCTAACAAACATTTTAAATCATCGGTCAATACAAAAAAATATTTTCAATAATTGTAAAAAGCAAAGTATAGCAGAAATGAAGTAAACATTTATAGGAATGAATTAAATTGACCCTTTATTTTCACGACACATGAATTAAAACGATTGTTTATTTCTGTGATACTTGAATTAAATTGTTTGTTTAATTCTACGATACATGCATTAAAATGATTGTCGATAAATTTAAATGTATCAATTTAATTAGCGCCGTGGTGTCTATTTCAAGAACTATTTGTGATTCGGTCATACTTTAACAGATGGCTTTACATATGAAATATATGCTTATGCGTACCGAGTGAAGTTATAAGAACTATAAGATAGCTATAGGCCTCCGGTCATTTTTTATAAAGTATATTTTACTGTGCTCGCAATCGAGCGTCACTAATAAATTACAGATATACACAAAGCTACAATATGTAGAGCCATCTGCGGAAGAATGACCGAATTGCAACTAGTTCTTGAAATAGTCATGACGGCGCTAATTAAATTGATACATTTAAATTTATCGACAATCATTTTAATGCATGTATTGTAGAATTAAACAAACAATTTAATTCAAGTATCACAGAAATAAACAATCGTTTTAATTCATGTGTCGTGATAATAAGGGTCAGTTTAATTCATTCCTATAAATGTTACTTTATTTTTACGATACTTGACATTTTACAATTATTGAAAAGGTGGTTTTGTATTGACTGATGATTTAAAATGTTTGTTAGAAAATTTTGTAATTATATTATCAACAAACATTTTAATACAACAATCAATTTACATCTTTCATTTTAATAAGAGTTTATTTTTACGATACATGAATTTATATGACAGTGCCTTTTAAACTGATTGTTATAAAAATATCAACAATCATATTAAATCATGTATCGTAGAATTAAACAAACAATTTAATTCAAGTATCAAAGAAATAAACAATCGTTTTAATTCATGTGTCGTGTAAATAAAGGGTGAATTTAATTCATTCATATAAATGTTACTTCATTTCTATGATACTTGAACTTTTACATTTGTTTAAAAAATATCAACAATCATATAAAATGAACAAAAATAAAATTAAACGAACATTAAAAAGAAAGTTTTGTGTTCACCGTTGATTTAAAATATTTGTTTGAAAAATTTGTAAGTATATTATCAACAAACATTTTAATTCAACAATCAGTTTAAATATTTCTTTTAATTTTAGTCTATTTATAAGATACTTCAAATTCATTGATTGTTGATATTTTTTAAAACAATCATATATTTTCATGTATCAGAAAAATATACTAAAATTAAAAAGAAATATTTAAACTGATTGTTTAATTAAAATGCTTGTTGATAATATAATTACAAGCTTTTCAAACAAATATTTTAAATCAACAGTCAACACAAAACTTTCTTTTTAATATTAGTTCAATTTTATGTTTGTTTAATTTATATGATTGCTGTTAGTCCCTAAACAAACGTAAAAATTCAAGTATCATAGAAATGAAGTAACATTTATATGAATGAATTAAATTGACTCTGTATTTTCACGACACATGAATTAAAACGATTGTTTATTTCTGTGATAATTGAATTAAATTGTTTGTTTTATTCTACGATACGTGATTTAATGTGATTGTTGATAATTTTATAACAATCAATTTAAAAGGCACTGTCATATAAATTCATGTATCGTAAAAATAAACTCTTATTAAAATGAAAGATGTTAATTGATTGTTGTATTAAAATGTTTGTTGATAATATAATTACAAAATTTTCTAGAATTTGTTAGAAAAATTTGTTATTGTATTATCAACAAACATTTTAATACAACAATTAATTACCATCTTTCATTTTAATAAGAGTTTATTTTTATGATACATGAATTTATATGACAGTTCCTTTTAAATTGATTGTTATAAAATTATCAACAATCATATTAAATCACGTATCGTAGAATGAAACAAACAATTTAATTCAAGTATCACAGAAATAAACAATCGTTTTAATTCATGTGTCGTGAAAATACAGAGTCAATTTAATTCATTCATATAAATGTTATTTCATTTCTATGATACTTGAATTTTTACGTTTGTTTAGGGACTAACAACAATCATATAAATTGAAAAAACATAAAATTAAACTAATGTTAAAAAGAAGGTTGTGTGTTGACTATTGATTTAAAATGTTTGTTTAAAAAATTTGTAATTATATTATCAACAAACATTTTAATTCAACAATCAGTTTATATCTTTCTTTTTAATGAGAGTTTATTTTTTCGATATATTAATTTGAATGACTGTTTTAAAATGTGGGAATAAATGCTAAAACGGCATCCCATAGTTTGGTTAAAATTTGTTTAGTCTCCTTTTATAATCAAAACAGCAACGACATTTTAGCGATTGGAAAGTGATAATTAACTAGGCGGAACAATATTTATAAAGTTACAATGGGTAACTTATTCTAACACGAGTTATAAATTTGGATACAAGCCGCATGAATAGCGGCGAGTGGGCAAGCGATCCAATGCTTGAATAGTCTTCCGTAACTAATGTTTTTTACCATTTTCTGTGCCTGCAGATTTACAGACATTTTAATTTAAAAAATAATCGAGTTAATAAAAAAGCAGAGACCGATGTATGACCCTGTATAGTTTCAAAGATCAGTCCGAAAAGTAGAACTTTTTGGACAAGTTTGGTAAACTGTTACTTTAACTCCAATTGGTCGTATGTAGGCAAAATGTAATTAATGCTTATCAAAACACAGGTGTTTTACTCTTTCTTGTTCCACATAAGTGTTCTGAGAATCATATTAATAATGAATGAATAAATAATATATTGCGAATATAGTATTATAACTGGTATTCATACATACGTAATTTTATGTCATGTTATATTCATATATTGTTCCATTTATAATCGCATTAAGCTGAAATCCCTGCAGATTATAAAAAAATAATTACAAACATAAATAATATTTATTGGTAGTAAAATAATACAGGGTTAAGTAAGGCAATAAAACCGCGGGACTAGAAAACGATTTAGAAATGAAGACAATAAATAAAGTATAATCATTCGTCTCCGTGGCAATCACGGAGCATTGATATCATCAAATATCTCAATCCTAATATCGGAGAAATCCGAGGCTGAGGCTGCGCGATCATCATATCAAACAGACCGCGAGGAATACACCGCGTGCCGCTCATAGCCTTTGCCTCTACCTGGCCTGTTTATAAATATTTTCAAAACGCCTCATCGAAAATGCATGAGCACGAGGAAGATGTACAGTGCAGTGCATTCTTTCAGCCTCAGCTGTTTCACCACGATTTAAAGCCAAATCGAAACCAAATAATAGTATACCGTAAGATGCAATATTAACTATTCTGTCATTAATGTATTACTATGGAATACTAATTATACTGCACCGTTTCAGATAAAATGCAACATAAGTTGTCAAAGTTGTCAAATGTCAAACTTGACATCAGGCTTGAAAGATATTTACAAAAGAAGAAAAAAATCGAATAGTTACTTGTTGCAACGCTGGTTATAATTTGAGAAATGTTTGTGATATGTTTGCTAATTTATCTCCTGAAAGTCCTATACCAAATCCTTCTACAGTTTCGAGAATACTAACAAAATTTAAAAGCTATGGATATTTAGATAAGATTCATACGAAGAGGACAAGAACAAAAACTGCGCGAACTGGAGAAAATAAAAATAATTCACAACGTGCAATATACAGAAAAAAAAATTCCATATTTTTCAGCATACTAATATGTTCAATTAAATTATCTAAGTTGATTTAGTTAAGTCTCCTAATTTGTAATAAGAAATTATAATAAAATTAAATACAAAATTAGATGAAATGACTACATTTATATCGTAATAAGTATTGAACTAAATATAAATAAAGAAATTAACTAAATACGTATTTAAATTTTCTATTCAATTTGCCTAATTCACTAGATAAATTACCGAAAATTGTAGGACAAAAATAATGAAACAAAAATATAGCAAAATTATAATAAGTAATTAAAGTAACTATTTTCATATTTAAATTAACGATTTTTTTCAAAATATTTATTATCTATTTCGGATTAGTTAAAATATTAAAGTAAGATTTGTAAATCATACTAAATTATTAAAATAATATCTAAATATAATTAGACAAAATTTCAATTATTTTTTCTGTGTAGAAGAAAAAAATCTGCAGCTGAAAATTTCATTCTTGGCGTTTTTAAAACCACCAAGATTTAAGATACTACTCTTATTACTTTCTTACCTAATTTTTTAATCAGTATTATTATGATGACAAGTTCATTTATCATTGACAACCTATGTTGCATTTTACCTGGAACGATACAGTATGTGTAACTGGTATCCATAGTAATACATTAATGGCAGAATATTGCATCTTAGCTGAAATTCACGGTATTCAGTATAATATAGTTTTCTTCCGGAAGTTATGTAATGACCAAGAAGGGAGGTGCACAACTTGGTGTTATAACAGTCGTAAATACAAAACTTCAACTTTCTACGGCGTACCGCTTTTCATTTATGCGAAATATGTACGTACAGACGTCACGACAAAATTAGTCAAAATGGATTCAGGGATGGTCAACATGTAACTACGAAAATAAATCGTATAAATTTTATATTGGACAATACCGATTTTCTTGTACGAAGCAATGCGATTTGTACATACTTATATGTATTCATAGTTTATATAAGAAGCATATTCCATATTTAAGAATCCTACAAAATTTGTCTGCATTCATTTCTTGATTCTTTTCTTTTTTAAAAAAAGAAAACTCTCAACAGGATTAAATCCCAATGGGGTCATTTAAAAAAAATGTCGATTTTTTTTATAAAATCATGAAATCCATCTCATTTCATAAATATAGTAATAGAAAATAATATGTGACTTTTCATTCATAAATTTGATAATAAACTTTGCGGTTTTAAACACGGACTAAATTGTGACGACACAAATTCATAATCACACAAAGACAATTATTGTCTCTCACACACACACGCTTCATAACATGAAACAGTAATCTAACCTAAAAGTGTGGCAGCTGATAACAAAATATACAAGAGAGAAGATTATTATTACTTTCTATTTCTTTAAAAGTACTAGTACAGTATAAGATATGTAAATAAACTATTTATTTAAATAAATACCAAACCAAATAATCATAGTTCTAAATTAAACCGGTAGAGCTCGACTGTTGTACCTGTGAAACTGTGTCGGCAGCCGTTGAAATATTTGAAATTAAACGCAACTTTTAAAACATCATGGCTGGTAGCACAAGCCCTGTTTTAACTAAAACACTGTTTTAAGAAATGTCAAATTCAAATTTCAATATTTAATTTCACCTTTATGTTTAAAGAACGATTTTTTTAAAAATATTTATTTGAATACAAACTATGTTCTGCTTTAAAATCATATTTTGATAAATTTGATACTATTTATTTTTGTTATTAAATAATGAAATCTGACATTTCTTAAAACAGCGTTTTAGTTAAAACAGGGCTTGTGCTACCAGCCCATATGTCTGACTCTAAAGACTTGTAAAATGTAAAATATACACGTACATGTTTAATTTGACCAATTTTTTCAAGAAAAAAAAATAAATCAGAAAATATGAAATGACCCCATTACTGAGTAGGTTCACACACACAAACATCCATACCTTAGTGGGATTCGAACCCAGAACCCCGAGCACACTCATGACTAAGAGTCTTTGCTCTAACCATTGAGCCACCGGAGCCGATCGGAATAAATTTGCTCCTTGCTACTTGCATAATACTTTTCATATTTGAACAAGAATTCGATTTTTGAATCGCTTTTAAAAATAAATAACTTGTTTTTCTTGTAGTATTCTTTATTTCGTATACGCGATGTTTTGTACATATCTATGCTTAGCTCTGATTGGCTATATCTAGTCTACATTCCACGGTTATAAAAGCCGTTTACTATTATCTTGTAGTATTCAGAGACCCAGTACTCGTGTTTGTTGCTTCCTTGGTTGATCTGGCACGGGTCTATCAGACCTCTTTCGTCCGTAATCGCCTTTCCTCGGCTACCTTCGCTGTTAAACCACCCGCGGTGTCAGTAAATAATCATTTTCTTCTCGTATTAATGTTTGTTTGAATAGCCGAGATTCCCCAGCGGTAATCAGACAATTTCGATTCAAACGGCCCAGAACCGAGCTATGGTGATGAGTTCCACTCTTCCACTTAAATATTCATTAATAAATTACATGTCAAGTTTTCAAGGGGAGATTTGTTGCGCTAAATATGTTGTTATTAATTCTAATCACTAGAAAACTTTTGTTTTTATTTCGTATGAATAATTTATTTCTATTTGCATTTCAGGAGGACATACAAAATGAAAAAGAAGAATCAATCGATTAGAAAACACACAAAAGTTCAAGGCCATCTATATAAGGCAAGAAATTGAGAACGTCTCCTGGGTATACTTTACCTGTGCAATTTTCTACTGAAACTATTACTACTATACCGTACCGCGAAATAGAGACCAGTTTTTTAATTACTATTTAACAAAATAGTATATTAAAGAATGAGTTTTATAAGACTTTTTTGCACGCGTCAAAATTTTCCCTTTAACTAAATATTCAGTTTTAAGTCCTATTTTATATTTGTCAATTTTTCCGTCAATTTCGAGAACTTGGCCACATTTATCAATTTTTACCTCTCGCTAAGAGAGGTATTAGATTCATGCTAAAAATCACATATCGAGATTCAAGTGAATAAGCACGATTTAAAGTCCATATAAACCGATTTTAACATTTTTAAGATGATGGGAAGAGCAGAAAAGATTTTGGTAACAATCGGACAACCGGAAATAGTAGTTTCTAAAAAAATTCTTGTAAATATTATTTTTAGAAAATCTTTGATATACTAATATTGAAGAACATAAAATTCTACATCTGATACATTTAAAATTTTTGTTATATCTTCTATAAATTTAGAGATAAAGACGCTATAATATATAGAATATTGGGATGTAGTAAGTCGAGTAGGCTAAAATATACTACGGAAATCAGTTGACAAATTCAAATGTTTATAACATAATTTGTAAATGACAAATGTCAGTGTCAAAAATCAAAAGTTTTAGTTACATTCTGAAAGCTTTTTCTGGGAAGTACATTTAATCTTTTTTATTGTTTTATTAATTAAATATATTAAATTAGAAATACCGCCAATCTCTGACATTTTGAAACTTCCTCATACAATGAAAAATAGATATAATTAGAATTGTTTGTGTGCAGAAGACATGTTAAATACAACAAAAAACAGTATTTGGGTAAAGTTCTGTAATTTTTTGTTATAAAACGACGGTTCGATAGCGGTGTAATACAATACTTTTATAACAAAAAAATGGAAATGTCGAGAGGTCTTGTGCTGGCCACAACAGATTTTTTTCATATTGAAATATTAAAAATAATTGTCATGGAACAGTCATATAATCAAATTGATATATTGGAGTGTTATTGAACAAACTAGACTCTACTAAAAAGTTGAAAAAAAAAATAGTACGTGCTCTAACTCCAGCTTATTTAGTGGCTTAAAATCGACGACGCAAAAAATGACAAGTGTCATGTAAGTGTTTTAAGCTCAATTTCTAGATCTTGGCCAAATTCTGAAAATAGACGAAAAATTGACAAATATAAAACATAGGCTTAATTATAAGTAAATGCTTTTTTTTAATAATTATCTTTAGAATTATTAAATCGCGTTTCAATAGTCGACAAATATTAAATTCGCCATTCTTTTTTTCATTTTAATTTTATTATTTGATGCATCTATTATCTCAGTGGTATGCAAAAGAGCAATATATTTTATTACAAGAAATAAAAGGAGTACATTCATAAAATAGAAATGAAAATATATATAATAAAAGTTTTATATTCAAAATACAATGACCCATATTTAAAATATATTGAAATTGTAATACATAAATCTAGAATTACTGTGTGACCAAGACCAACAGTTTTATTAAACAATAAACACTATAAACGAGTAGTATTAGTATGTGCATGTGTTTACGTACGTGAGAAATCGATAACGCATTGTGAAAATGAAAATATATTATTTATTTAGTATGTTTTGAAAATTATAAAATTAAATTATTTTACATTCATGATTATAATGAGAACTAAATCGACAAAGGTCATTATCAGGTACTAAAGTAATACTTGACTGATGAAGTTGAATAAGAATGTTTTTAATAGTAACAAAAATAAATACATATCCATAACCGAAGCATATAGACCGGACGCCAAGAAATATTTCGATGGATTCATTCTGCTTGGTGATTTAAGTGCAGAAAGACCTAAAGAATAAAATTCTGAAGGTTGCCGGTCAAAATTAGTGGTCAATTTATTTTCACCCCCACTTGTTGAAATCTCTGTAGCGCTGAGAACGTTGTTTGGTACTATTCAAAAGTTGTTTGTGTAGAGTATGGGATTAAAAATATAATGAATATTATAAAAAAAATTCCTTATTTTGTATTAAATTTACAATTATTTTGAAAATATTGGTAGATTTCTATTTAGAAATACTCTTTGTATTTAAATAATTTATTTCGTTAAAAATTTGCTCAAAACTCGTATCAAATTAATTTTTATAATATTATGTATCAGGTCGCCCTTGGCACATTATAGTGTAATTTGTAATTATTAGTCTAGAATAAAAATATTAAGTAATAAAGGCATAAAATAAATTATATCGATCAAATACAATATAATTGATAAAAATAATATATTGTTTTTGAGAAATAATAAAAAATTCACAAAAATAAAGAAAAAAATTAAATTTTAGGAGCAAAACAAATATAAAACATAATAACCCTTACATCATTGAAAAGAGAAAAAAATAATTATTTTTTGAGACTAAAATAAGATATGGGTTCCATTTAAAAAAAATATAAGTTTGTGTTATATCTCGAATATTTACGGATATAAAAATTTATTTCGTACGCCACTGGTTAGTTAATAAAAATATCTATCTTTTATATTTGAAACGTTTTCCTCAATTACTAATAGTTTAGAAGTTATTTGAAAAAGAAAAAACCAACAATATTCAGTTTTTCGTCATTATCTAGTGCCCTATAAGAATTTTTGGAAAAACAAAAGCACATCTGAGATGGCCTCCCAAATGCGCACAAAAAGTTGCATTTAACCGTCATCGTATCTCTTATAGTTCTCGAGATCCCAATGGTGGCACTGAGAGACACTGTATAGCCTAATATGAAAATGGCGAGAGGTATTGTGCTGGCCACAACAGATTTTTTTTTTAAATTTTACTTAATGATGCCTTAAAAGTAGGTGTTGGAATTTTTGTATCAATTCGCGATACTTGGCATAAAAAGTATTTTTGCTTGTTGATAAAATGGTATTTACCATAAATAGGTAGATATTAAATTTTTCTATTTTATGAGTAAAATTAAATTACCCATACTTATATAAGTATGTATATGTACCTATGTCATTTTAAATTAATAATCTGTTATACTGTGACAACATTTAATAACGATCTTGTATTTTATTAATCATTCTAATTACTAGTTTGTAACTTTTTCCGCGTGTCTTTGTCAAACGTGACTGTTTATTAATTCATCTTCGTCAAGTGTAGCTAGAGGAAGTGGATGATTTGTAAGTAACTCCCGAGATGTTGTTGGTCTAGCCTAGACTTCTAATGATGATGTCGCCGTTTGTAGGTGATTTAGGAAGCGCTTATCTTAGATTTTGATAAAAATAATTAGAGGTTTTTATTGTTTAATGGATGACGGGTTTTATGCGATGCGCCAGATAAAGGGTTCATTATGTGTACAGGATGGGGGAAATTCACTTAATAATAAAATGTTACTACGCACTACTTCCTGTTGCTTTTCATTTCACTGAAGTACGAGGAATATTACTTTGTTGCACTTAAACAGCACGTGCTACAGTAAAAGTAGGAGTACGAGTATATACCTAGTACATAAATGTATTTTCATTTTATCATGCAAATTAGTACCACTTTGATCTATAATACAAATATTCGTTCTTCAATTCTTAAATACAAACTCCTCGTCAGGAAAGTAGGTTTTATGATGAATTTAATTTACAATTTATAATTTAGATTTTTAAATAAAGAATCACTTAAAAAGCATGCGACAAATTTAGAAATTTGAAATTTAGATTTGGAATATAACTATATTTTATATTTCCAAATGTAAATTTCATATAATATAAAGCTGTAACCTAAAATCTGAACTGGTAACTGGTGAAACGTCAAATAACAAGCAGTGACAAGTCACGTGATAGATACTGATCGGTCAGATCAAGAATTTCAAAATCGAATGGAAACCAAAGAGAATATAATAAATTTTAAATAAAAATTTCTAAATGATAATTTATAAATTAAATTCATCGTAAACTAGCCCTTGGGTAGTCGTTAAAAAAAAGATGCCGCCTACAAAACAGTAGTAACTGATTTAAAAATAGATATGTCCAACCTTATTTTGTCTCAGATAATTATTAGTTCAGAAATGGTTTATTTTACAAATTTTAACTGCTTATAAATACATTACAAAATTAAAAAATAAAATTTCGTTCGCTGTATTGAGAAAATTATAAAAAAAATAAATATTTACTATAAAATAGAAGGATTTCCTTAAATTATTTTAAAATATAAATAAATATAAATAAATATAAATAAATATAAATAAATATAAATAAATATAAATAAATATAAATAAATATAAATAAATATAAATAAATATAAATAAATATAAATAAATATAAATAAATATAAATAAATATAAATAAATATAAATAAATATAAATAAATATAAATAAATATAAATAAATATAAATAAATATAAATAAATATATCATCACGGCATATTACCCATTTCTGGGTGTACCAGTATCTACAACACATCTAGACATCGGTAATGATGACGATATATTTTATCGTGTGGGCGCTTACCAGGCGTCACCTCACGGGCACTCATAGCTGGTGTGGAGAGTGCACCACAGGGATCACTCGTTGTTGTTTTATTAACAATTTTATTTCGCTAACATTATAAAGAATTTTAAATCACTAGCGGTTTTAAAATGTCAAATGTCAACCAAAATTGTTGGAATAAATTCAAATATTCAACGTATACCCGCCATTTCGCCACAAGAAGAATAAGAATGTTAGAATTTTATAATAACGTATGTGTTTGATTTTTGGAATAAAATGTAGTATGTCATATTGAGATGTTAACCTCTAAAAAAACAGTTTTAGAATCATTTATTTCAAAGTCTATTACAAACAATTCAACCCATGGCAACCATCACTATGGCAACGTATAAAAAAAAACTCTCACTCAGCGACTAGATAATCGTAAGCGATTAGCGATATTTCAAGATTCTGATTTAATTTATAATAATCTCAATAACAACTCAAATCGGAGAAGTTTATTAGGGCAAAGTTGTATTATACTCGCGGTTAAAATGAATGTTTAAATAACTATTAATTTGAACCAGCGTTGTTAATTTATCTTAAAATAACGCCTCTTCTATAATATCTTAACTAAATGGAAAACCATTCTATTGTAAATGGAGTATCCGAATTTTTTTTTCCACTATCCAAATAGCTAAAAGCGTATAAATGATAAATAGATCTCTTCCTTTTCGTGGTTTGTCACTCCGCAAACAAATTCTTCCTAAATGGAGCGTGGAGAACAATGAAATAATCGGTAGAGCCAATAGCTGAATGATAGTCGGTCACGAAAGCGAGCGCGCGATAGCAAGACGAAGAATAAGAAAAGACTTCCTGCTCTAGTGTCCTGCATGCGTGCACGTGTCACCGACACATCCAAGGTCCACTTTCCTTCATCAGACGACCAGGACAAAAAGATTGAACGGTTTTCAGCGGTCAGAAGGTCACAAGGATTCAAGATGAAAGGGATGGTTAATGTGAACAGTGCTTGTTCGATTTATTAATGGAATTATTATTGTAAATATTTAAGATATTAATATCCTTATTACTTATACTTTATTTAAGTACACATAAAAATATAATAAAATAGATATATCATCACGGTATATTACCCATTTCTGGGTGTGCCAGTATCTACAACACATGTAGACATCGGTAATGTTGACGATATATTTTACCGTGTGGGCGCTTACCAGGCGTCACCTCACGGGCACTCATAGCTGGTGTGGAGAGTGCACCGCTGGAGTCATTTTTGTGCCATTTAAAATTGGAAATAATTGGCGTCTGTCGGAATCGAACCCGGTTCCCCCAGGTTCGCGACCAGACACTCAGACACTCTGCTTATGTATTTAAGTATACAAAGTACTATAAGAGATAGGAAGTCGGTTAATTCTAAAAATGCATTTACGAGTAGCTCACAATACCTTTTCAATTTCAATTTTAAAAAATCTGTTGTGGTCAGCACAATACCTCTCGCCATTTCCGTTTTGTTACATACGTACTCGTCGAGTTTCGCATTTCTTGTACACATAAATAGTTCTAATTACATCTATTCTTTCATTTTATAAAGAATCGTGTCTTACTCTTCTAAAATGTTTAAGATGGTTCCAATTCAATGACGGGATTGGCGGTATTTCTTAAAGATATATGTATTTTTTTAAGAAACTACTACTTTCGGTTGTCCAATAATTATCAAAACCTTTTCAGCTCTTCCCAATGATGTAAGATTGAGGAATATGTCGTTAAACAGGTCTTAAGTATTCCAGTTTTTGAGGAATTGTCCTTCCAAAATACAGACACACACACACACAAAGCCACAAACACACACACACACACACACACACACACACACACACACACACACACACACACAGAGAGAGAGAGAGAGAGAGAGAGAGAGAGAGAGAGACATCGACGTAAAAATGTTATTATCAGATTCTAGGGACAGGGACCATAAAAAGTACTTATTCAGTAACATCTGGACATGCGATTTTCAGCATGAATTCAATACCTCTTTTAGGAAGAGGTAAAACAGTAAATTAAAAGATTATTTTTTGTATAAAAAACATGGAAAGTAAAATGAATTTACTTTATATATCACTTTTTCTGAAATTGAATTTACTTTTTCTAAAATTAAAATGGTAAAGTTAAAAAATGAAAATTTCAAAGAAATAACTTCCAAGTATGAAATAATAATACTGAATTTCGGTTTGCACTTTCAACTGCAAGTTATAATTTTATTTGTCATCATAATAGAAAATGACATCATTGGAAAGAAAATATATTTTTCTGTCGAACAATGTATAATTTATCAAACTGCACAAATATAATTAATTATTAAATTTATGAAGTACAAACAATGGTAATGGTAGTAACAATGAAACAAATAAAAAATACAATTATAGATTATATTTTGTTTACTTCCATTGAAATCTTCTTAATTAAGATTTCAAAATACCATTCAGTCCTATTAATTTAAATATTTTTCAATTCATACGCAATAACGTAAAATTTGAAAAATGTTTTTTTGTCAAGCAATTTAAAAATATGAAAGAAAATGAAGAAAATAAATAGTTTAAATGAAAATTTCATTTGTTTAATTCCCATAACTATTGTTATTACCCATTAATTTAATAATTCTTATATTTTTGCCATTTATAACAAATGAAAATATAAATTTTAAAATTTCTATTTTTTCATATCTTTGTTATTACCGCTAATAACTAAAATCCCCCATTGATGCGTCCTGTACTTTCCAATTATTAACGTCCTTTAAATGTCAAATGATCTGCTCCAAAGCTATTATAAGTTATTTATAAAATATGTCATCTTCTTGGAAAAATCCATTAATTTTTTTCGGGATAAAATGGCAAGGGATAAATAAGGAATCCTTCTCGTCCTTGCGACCCGGTAGGTCAGCGTCAACGGCTGGTTTCTGTTTATAATATCCTGTGTTTTCAACACGCGGTCACTTCTTGTTTCCTTCGATGTGTTGATTTCTTATTTCCCGGTCGGACTACCGGCTCGCCAGGGAATACAACAGATGTTCTGGGTTTGGATGGAGGATGGTTTTTATAAAGTGTGAAGGTACACAGGAAATTTGTTGCAAATGTTTGGGTTTTGTCGTAATTTGAGAAGTTTCTAACAGGCACAACGTTAATTAATTTCATTCATTTTCTTGACAGCCTACCATTTAACAAAACGCAGCTTTACGCAAGAAATGGGATTCTGACTTGATTTGGGGATTATAAAAACAGTCTGCCTAAATCTAAAACACACTTTACCCCCTTTCACGGAATATATTATTGTTAATAATTACTTAATTTTACGGAATTGAACAAAATTTTGATAGTAGGTACTAAGGTACTCAATGTTATATCATCAAAAAACATTTAAATTAAAATAAAATTATTTATTTTTCAGAAAGATACATTCAATAGTAAACTTTTCTCTCTGTGTTATTTGTGATACCTGTTAAGTTCACACAGAAAAAAAAAATAAAACCCGAGTGACTGCACCGTGCAATTTTTAAAATAAATTATATCTAGCAGGCTCTCCAAATGCCAAACATCTAATTTTTAATGACAGTAACGAGTTGTCAATCTTCTCAACTTGTTATAATAATAGCAGTAAAATAATATTAGGCCGAACAAAAGGATGTAACTAGTTTTAGAATATTGCGAAGAAAATTTTTGAGAACCCATAAACAATTGTTATTGTCGTTAAGAAATAGTTGTTTGACATTTGGATAGACTGCTAGATAAAATTTGTTTTAAAAAATTCACATCACATACATATTGAGATTTTAGTAAATGACCACGTTTTAAGGTTTCCAATTTTAACATTTTCACGATGATGTCTGTATATATATATATATATATATATATATATATATATATATATATATATATATATATATATATATATGGGTATGGATTTTGTTGTCGCTCTAACTCAAATACCATCATTTATAAAATTCTGAAACCTTGTATTTCTACCCTATTCTAATATGGAAAAATACCATTAAATTTTGGTGTAAATCGGATAACCGGAAATGGCACTTTACCTGAAGCTCATAATGGTTTTTCTTCAAACAATACCATTAAATGCCAATTTTTCGCATTTTATGTCATTATGAAAATTAAATATTATTGAATTTTCTACAGAAATACATTAATACTTTTTCTATATATTTTACAGATAAATTTAAAAATCATTTTATTTATAAATCCCGGACCCTAAGATAAACACAATTCTTTTGTTACGCAGTTCATATTTCAAATGAATGTAACTGATAGGTAAATATCACTGTCAAAAAAATAATCACTTCAAATTAATAATAGTGACATTTTAAAAAGAAAATAGTAAATAAAGCAATAGTTATATGCAATGGAACATAATATATTTTCGAGCATTAGTAAAAACGTAGGTATGTATTTAAATTAATAAAAATTAAATAACGGGAGGTTTTGTGTTGGCCACATCAGATTTTTTTTTAGTGTGAACCGTAACAGATAGAGAGAGAAAAGTTTACAATTGAATATACCTTTCTGAAAAAAATATAATATTTTCACGTTATCGGCGTGGCCATTAAAAATTTACGGTCTAATCAATTTTGGGACACCTAAATTTCATACACTAGTGGTTCACTAATAATAAGAAGGCATATTAAAAGATGATTTATAACCATATGAACTGTCATACCTAGTTTCATCCAAATCGAGTAAAACGTTCTGTTATAAGCATTTTTTTTTTTTTTTTTTGAAGAAGAACTTTGAAACAGAATATTGGCTACATGGTAAACTTACCGGTAAAGGTAAGTTTAGTTAAATCGTCTTATTTTGGGCCCAGGAATCTATGGTTTAGTCAAGTCCCCCTTTTTTAAAAACACCTGTATATGAACTAACTACCGTGTTTATTTCTAACTAAGCGCGTTATCCGTTGGGTCACCAATAATTCATCAACCTAATTTTCTATAAATGCAGGACGCATGTTATTTTTTGATAGTAGGGTTCAGTGAATGTTTTCCCCCGTCTGTCCCTAACCGTTTAAAAAGCTCCAGTCTTTAAAAGTTAATGATATTAGAATTTATGCTGTAGGTTGTCTCGCAGAGGTAGAGGGTCCTATAACACCAGGTAGAGTGCGTTAATGATTACAAACATAAATTATAATCAAGTTTGGGGCTGATGAGTTTAATTGGCCCGGGCCGGGGCGTAAGCCTCGCATACCTCCGAACTTGTGCTGCCACTGCCATGAAATAGGTTAAAATAGTTCACAAAGTATTTAGAGTCTTACGCGCAGTTGTGCGGACAGGGATAGGGGCAGTGGCGGCTCGTAAGAATTTATAGTAGGAGGGCTGAAGCCAGGTATTTAGAAAGAAAAATGCGCCGCAGGCGTTTTTTTTTTTTTTTCATTCAAGGTCAAATGCCTTATAATTCAAAGTTACTTTCTTTCAAGGGATGTGCAAATGCATATTTTCCCCTTTCATGTACAGAAATAAATTGTTAGATCACTACTCGGGTTGTTGCGCGATTTTTTAAACTGTCATCTAATTTTCCAGCAAATTCTAATAATCCTCTAAAAATTGAATGTTCGGTTTCGTCACGTCCTCGCATGGGAAGTTCAAATTTACCACAAAACACGATTCAATCTATAATTTTAGATAAAATATCAAGATTTTTTTCTCGTTTTCATTATGTTTATTTATTTCTCGCCTATAAGTTTCACTTAGTTGCGTTTTAATATTAACTGTTCATAACATGCCAAGATTGCACACACTTTTTAAATGTTCAGCACATTTCTCATGTATTTTAATTTTTTCATTTAAATGTTTTAAATCTGCTACTCCTGTTTTTATTCACAATGAATCACCGCCAAACAAAAATGGAAAGCAAAAGAAAGCGTTTTTCTCTGTACATCCAGTTATCCAAATATTTTTGTTATATACATTAGAGTTAAATTTTCGCACATAATTCTGTGCTCTACTTATTGAGGACTGAGAAATATTTAAATCTGGTGTAAGACGACTTAAATTTTTAATTTCAAGTTTTTCCTGCAGTCCCAATTGAGAAAATTTTATGTTTTGCAAATATTTAACAGTGTTCTTCTCAGCGTTCATTTTTTGATGATTAATACTTGAAAGCTAGTATTAAAAAGAAAGAAACTCACAATAATGATAACTTTAACATTACACTTTATGTATGTGTAGTAGAAGCGTACTAAAGCGCAGACCGTCTACAGTACAGATCAGTAAAACTCTTACGTAACATAGCTTGGGCTGGAATCTTAGCAGCCCAAATTGCACGAGAATCACTCATAACCCCCACCACTTTATCCTCACTAGGTAGCCCTCTCTACATGAATTGTGCTGTTCGCTGCGGGCTGAATTGAATTCAGCCCGGACGTTTAATATACTAGCCCGCATAGCACACCGACTTATTGAAAAATACAATTATTGTTTAAAAATAAATTACTATTGAGTAATATTTTATTACAAACCAAAAATAGTTGTTTTTAAATATTATATAAATAATTAAGAGCGATAATAAAATTGCAGCCTTCATTTTATACTGGAGGGGCTGCAGCCCTGCAGCCCTTATGGACGAGCCGCCCCTGGATAGGGGATAGAAAACAAACTGCGGCCGTTCGCAGCGTTAAATACCTGCATAACACCCACCCGACAACGCGCTAAGCAGATTTCATTATCGCTCTTTGTTTTTACATGCACTCCAACTTAAGATCCGGTTTCATCGCTAATCCGCTTACTCAAACACAACAAAAATCTACCAACCGTTATTGTCTTCACGGAACCACACACATTCTGCTACATTCTCAGCATTACGATACCGTAGATAATGTGCTTTGTACACCGATAGAATATAAAGGTTTCTCAAACAGATTTACATTGGAAAATATAAACGGATAATAGTAATCCTAATAAGAAATGAGATAGTATAGTCCTATAAATAATTTGTACAGCTAATAGTGACTCGTTAGTTTAGTGTTAGTGTGCTATTTTAGAAAATAAGGAGTTCATATACCTTCCGTGACTATTAAACTAAAATTTCTGCTATGTTCAGTTCTTCGGAGTTCACTATAAATATAAACTGTAGCTTCCTTAACTCTTAACTGGTAACAGAGGAATATAATGATAATAGTAAAAGGAGTCCAAGGTTAATTTATAAATACAGTCGAACTTCAGTAAGTCGAACTTCGATAACTCGTATTTTTGATAACTCGAATCAAACTGGTTGGCAATAGCGCCAAGAGTGAGAATTATGGATAATTTTTACTTGATAACTCGAACTACGATTACTCGAATATCTTTATAATTCGAACAGAATATTTGGCGCCAGCTTCAATAAGTCGAATTCTGGGGGGAAAATTGTCAAAATTACACCAGAAGGTGTCACGTTAAATGATTTTATACATGTGGATTATGATATTGTTACTTCGGAGTTTCCCACAGATGAAGATATAGTCGAGCTCTACAAATCTGAATCCGAATCTGTAGAGCTCGACAATACAGATGACAGCGAAAGTAATATGATGGAGGATGATTTGCAGCAACCACCTTCAAACGAGTTGGTTGAAAATTCGTTGAGCGTTTTGAGTTCGTATTTAAAAATTAATTAACATACAACCGATTCCCTGTATAATGGTTTAAATAACATTGAAGCTTTTTTTTTATTGAAAATCAAAATAAAAAATTATCTCGTCAGTCACAAATAACTGACTTTTTTACACTAAAATAATGTTTATAACTTTGATCTGTACTTATATATCAATCTGTATATGTATATCATAAGGTAAGTGGTTTTTACTCGAATAAATACATACATGAATAATATTTATACATGTGCATTATATTTAATAACCCGAAGTCTTGATAACTCGAACTTTTTTTGTGGCAAGTCATGATTTGAGTTATCGAAGTTCGACTGATATACCCCTTAACCATAAAATTTAAATTTAATAAAATTATATACGTATTTTGACAACTAGGTTCTTATTACCAGTTTAACTTTTCCTTGTTGTTCTATTGATGATGAGAAATTAGTTTTCGAAAGTGTTATTTTTAAGAGTGGTATATCAGAACAATTGAGTCTGTCGGACATAGCAATAAAAATATAAATTGTATAATTATGATATAATCGCATTGAGGGTCGACGGGTCATTTTTTGGGCCCTCTGTTCAAAAAGACATTATCTGGTTAGTAAAATACAGAGTGATCAAAAAGACGTGATTCAGTTGGCAATAACAAAAAATTACTTGAAATTGGTAACACTGATACAAAAGTTTATTTCCTGTTGTTGACAGTGACATTTGAAAATTTAAATTTAGGCATATTTATATTTTTTTATTAAAACGCTTTCCCTTACCCACGTACTTTCATTTCTTACATTACCCATAAGCAATAATCCAAAGCATGTCAATCACTCAAAATTCTATTAGCTGTCAGGTCCCTGCTCTGATATAACCTACTTATTTGCATTTATTGTCAAAATGACAAGTCACGTAATATATCCGCTTTCATCTGGTGTTGTATAAACTGTGGAATAAAAAGATTCCCAGAAATTCTAGGGATCTTTGCAGAATTGTATTGCCAACTGCATCTTTTATTTTTGATCACTCTGTATAATAAAATAATCTTACTGTTCCTTTAACATAAATGTTGTTTTTGTTTGAAATAATTTCTTATGAGAATGAAAATGTGGTTCCAAAAATTGTATTTATATATTAATGTATCTAACAATTTGGTTTTTGTTGGAGATTAAAAAAACATATAAACAAAACAGATTCTAATATTGCCAAATATTTTATATGGTTTTCAATAGATTTTCACCTGTAATTTTATGGCATTTACCTATACCATTTCTACAAAAATGGAATTGGATCAAGATATCATAACTTTATTTCATTTAAATCCATGATGTTCAGTACTTTCTTGAAAGTTAAATGTTTCAATTAAGATACAAATATAATTATCTTACTACGAATACGAAACGTGATTTTCTTTATTTCAACAAATGCATGAAATTCGATTTTTATGAAAAAGAATATGTGCATTTCCTACCTTATCTGCTATTGCAATCTGCTTCACCCGAAGATTTAGTCGATTTCCAAGTGCAGTCCATCTCAAAACACTGTAAAAATAAACAAAAAATATGTTAAACACTAAAAATTTACATTTAAAGTTTTATTCAATTGTTCATGAATATTTTGTATACCTCAATCATATATTTCTCCATTTCTGCCGCTTCTTATTTGAAGATAATCCAAAACAGAAACACTATTCCTAAGTGAAATTTATATCACTAGAAAGAGAATTAAATTCTAAACAATATGCATTACATTGGGCATTATATTTTCATAAATTTATAATGAATATTTGATAAAAATCACGACACAAACAACGACATTCGTTTAACGTAGAAGCAAAGTAATGACTGGCTATAGATCGACGTGAATCTTCGTTACGAAATACGGGAATCGACAAGCTCACTACAATTAAAGAAATTAAATTTCTATATATAATTTTAATATTGGCAAGGTTTTTAAATATTGTGGAATGGAAAAATATTATAAAAAACTGATATTTATATATTCTATAATGTTTCACCCTATATTTACGTATAAAATCTAATTTATTTAAATTAATACTCCTAATATTTATCTAGTTTTAAAGTTTTAATATTATTGTTTTAATAAAAATAAATTATTTTGAAGCAAATTAATAATAAAAAATATTTTTAAATAATTGACCTAGTTGTTTAACTCCTGACCTTAGTAAATTTACAATAGACTCTAGGCAGTAATGTTCTATGCACCACCATCACCATACCATAATTCCCGGCGTCCATAGAAGGCCAGTGATATTTTTTGCAAAATTTTTAATTTTAGCCGTTCATTGTAAGAGTATTAAATTTTAAACGAGCGTGTAAGACTAATATTTTTTTATAGTACATCCTTTTTACCTTCTGTCACCTTTAGGTAAGGAAGGTATTGTCTTTGGTCAAAATATTCGGTAGTGAGTTTTTAATGAATAAGCACGTTTTAGGGTCCTAGAATATGATTTTACTAGTATTACGTACGATGATGTCTTATTTGTGTGAATGTGTGTCTGTGTGTCTATGGGTCCGTGGATCTGTGTGTATATGTGCCTTTGCTTTTCTCACTCTCTCTCTCTCTCTCTCTCTCTCTCTCTCTCTCTCTGTGTGTGTGTGTGTGTGTGTGTGTGTGTGTGTGTGTGTGTGTGTGTGTATGTGACAAAAATTTCTACTACGATAAAGTATCATTCACAACCAATTTCACTTTCAAAAATTTGAAGTTTGCATATAGGATATATGTATAACCACTCACAATCAATTTCAATTTGAAAAATTTGAATTTGAAAAATTTGAAGTTTGCAAGCTCCAAACTTGAAATTGAAATTACTATCTTCTCTTCTTGTTTAAGCTAGTTGGTCATGGTTGTATGTTATTAGTTTATCTCGCGAGCCATGGTACTTTTCATTATTTGTTTATGTAGTTGGTGATTAGGTGATAGTTATTTACAATATTAAATTTATACATTACCTGCTCGTCCATATCTATATTAGCTGGGTATTTGACATTCTATGGCTGACATGTAAACAAACTTCTTACTATTATTCTTTAATTTTTTGGTTATGAAAGTGGTTGTGAATGCTATTAAAAATTATGTATTGCGAATGATGTCAAATTTTTTTTAATTCAAATTTCCTAAATTCAAATTATTCAAAGTGGTTGTGAATGAAGCTTAACTCCAATACTACAATTCTAAAAATTATATTTCTTTCGTATACCTCTTCTTTAAATCCATATGAAGAGCTGATTAGATTTTGGTTATAATTGGTTAACCGAAAGTTAAACGCAGTTAAACATTATTTTTTGACATTTTGTGTGATTATCAATATAAAAGAATATAAAAAAATAAGTTTATTTATATTTAAGAATATCTTATTGTCCATACGGTTTGATTATACATTTTCCTTCACATACAATAGATATAGAGTTAAAGAATTATAAAAGAGATTAACTTTCCTAAATCAGCCAGCTTTGCTATAATCATGGAAACAGTTGATATATTCAAATAATTCTAATTGATAGATGTCAGTGTCAAGTGCAATTTACATAGTGATTGTTCGTGTTATGATTTTATTGGATTTATAGTATCTTTTCCAAGGAACTTGTGATATGGGCTTTGTACAAAATATTTAGAACTGACGGAAGATAATGTGCTGGACACATTAGATTTTTTTTATTATGAAATAAAACAGGAAACACTTCTTTTTTCATTTCCTCAAAAATATAATTCCTATAAATGTAAAAAATTGCAGAAAACGACATCTGCAGCTGTTCGCAAATATGGTGCTAATTAAAATAATAATTATTTTTAAATGATACAAATCTTCTCGTAAATAATCTTTTTGTTACTATTATTTAAAATTGTTAAAATTAAGATAACCATCTGCTCCATCATTATTTGTTATACAATATTTAGGTTGATACACTTGTCATTGTATAAATTATATTCTTAATTTGTTTTAATTACTTGTAATCCGAATAATAAAATTTAAATTAGGCAGGTAGACCGTCATTAAACAGTGAGGCAGGTAGAACGCTCCTGCATAATTTACCCAACTATTTCTGGGCATGTTGATTTAGCCAATCGCGGTGGGATAAATAATACAAACGGAGTGCCCCATATTTCGCGGCGACCATAACGGCCGATAACAAGACGGGAATAACCATAAACAAGACGAGATACACCCTATTAAGCCACAAGGATGAGATGGGAACGATCGCAGACGAATAAAAGTCCCAGACCAATAAAATTGCACCTTTAAAAATAGATTCTTATTTCATTTCACCAAATTAACATAAAAAATAAATTGGCTCGCTCGGTCGGCCGAGAAAGGAGGCTCTGAATTCGTTTACTCATTCCATAAGAACACAAGATGAGAAGAATATATTGAATATTTTATCAGTTGTACGAAATTAGCAATGCAATATCTATTTGCAAATTGGAAAACCAAAAATTATGCAGTTAGTGTAATCTGCATGCAAATGGTTCAAAAACAAAATAAATATATGTATGTCATGTGTTCCAATTAAAAAGAACTAAATATTTGTGCGTACTATGTCATGTTCTCTTACTCATTCCGCGAGTTCTCACGTTCCGTATCGAATTTTAAATTTTGGAGAGAATTTCTCTCAATAGTTTGAAATTCTGACAAGTTGGATCAAGCAGTTACTTTTGTGTCTGATAATTATTGTAAATAAATTTATTCTTCATTTGCACTAATTTTGTCTGTGTATCTAGTTGTTTAAATAACAATCATATATGATAGCAAGCAAATAAAAAAAATTGAACAATGAAGCTAAGTAAAATTATTTAAAAAATAATGCCTGTAATAGAACTATTTATACGCTTCTATGCATATTACTTTCTCCTACAACCGAGCGTAAAGTACAAGCTTTACGCACTCTTTACAGTATGTACTGTAAAGAATCACTTTTCGTGCACTAGTGCGTGGAAAAAGTAAAGAGGCGTTGCTAGGTAATATCTACATTCGAACAAATTACCTCTCAAGTACTTAATTAGCTAGTAAATAATAATGAAAATAATACATTTTTTTAAGAAATATTAAAGTACAGGGTGTGACAGGCTTTGACACAATTCGAAAATAATTGGTTTAATATGCTTTTAAAGTAAATAAATTAAAAATATATCTAAAACTGAAGGAAATAATATTGGAAATAAACAAATTATGAACTATTATAGTTTTTTTTCATTTGTTTCTTAATAATTTTCAATTTTTTCACCCCAAAAAATTAATAATTCGTCTTTTATTCATGTGTAAAACAAAAGAACGTAGACTTGTTGTATATCAGTGAAAAGCTTATAAAATAAGGAAAAAGATCAGACTATTTTCAACATAGGTTGCTATTTAAAAAATTATAAGTTTTTGTTATTTCTCGAGAATTATGAAGTTTTCAAAAAATATAATTACGCCATTTTATTCTCCCTGAAAAACGGTATAAAATTAAATTAAATTTTTCTCTAACTACCATAATAAATAAGATATTTTCGAAATGAGCGAAAAACAAATTTTTCCCTGTAGCTCAGAAACAAAAGAAGATCGAAAATTCATGTAGTCACTATTAAACTTTTCTCAAAAAGTTGACCCTGGAATGTGTGAACGATTTTGCTCTATCAGTAATATTTCCTGAGATACCCTAAAAAAACATCGAAAATGAGACACCCTGTACACTATAAAATGAAACTAGTGTAAAAATTAACAGATTGAGTACTAATCTAATGCTTAAGAACATTATTATTTTTTTGACATAATGACTCGTCTATTATAGTCTTAACTAAAACACTGTTTTAAGAAATGTCAAATTTCATTATTTAATGGTAATAATAAATACTATCAAATTTATCAAAATATAATTTTAAAGCAGAACTAAGTTTGTATTTAAACAAATATTTTTAAATAAATCGATCTTCTAACATAAGGGTGAAATTACATTTTGAAATTTGAATTTGACGTTTCTTAAAACAGTGTTTTAGTTAAAACCGTGATCATGGTACGAGCCAATTAGTTTTGTTAGGTTAAAACTTGTAACCCAACCTAATTTTTTATATTAATATTAAATGTACACTTTGTACAATTCTAGAAGAATAATCTATCTATCTCCCGAGATTCTCTTGAGTTGTTATGTTACATTTTGTACAATATTATAAGAAAGAGCACTAACATTTCGGTTGCACGAAAAATGTTGTATGCAATACGTGTGTTTTTTGTCTCGTGCTATAATTTCCGCATTTGTTGCGTAAATAACTATTACTTGAGCTAAATTGTTAAATCATAAGTTTGGACTAGATAATTTCTGCAAATACCTTAAATTATAACCTAACTCGCAAAACTTATTAGAGTGAGTTTTGTACAATATTAGGTTAGGTGATACGAAATGTTTCGAAAAATTGCAAGTGAAAATGTCCATATATTAATTTAGA
This sequence comes from Ophonus ardosiacus, assembly GCA_943142095.1. Lineage (NCBI taxonomy): Eukaryota > Metazoa > Arthropoda > Insecta > Coleoptera > Carabidae > Ophonus > Ophonus ardosiacus. Next base: position 7,524,062 of record OW964830.1, on the reverse strand, counting down.
AAATGACTAGGAGGCGTTTTATAGAAAGACGGATTTAAAATTTTGAATACGACATAGGTAAATATGCAAGACCTGACAATATAAAAACATTGTAGTTCACCTAATCGCATGATTTTTGTATTTGCTTAAACAGTAAACAATCAAATATCACAGCTAATTTAGGTATTTGTTTTCACAGTTTATGGAGATAAATATAAATAAATCTAGCCACAAACATAATATGTGTGGCAATCAATATTAATTATTGACCAAAATGAGATTGAATGTGTAGTCAGTTGAAAAAATATAAGAATATAAATATGTAAGTAAAATCAAAAGCAATTTGGCAGCCGTCCATAAATTAAAAAAATATAATACGCATTAAATATAAATAAAACTAAATTACATCATCCAATCTAGTAACTGATTTCAAAAAGGAGTTAAACGAACTATCCTTAATACATTTACATGCGATCACAACAAGGGAAGTTTTACCCATTGAAATATAGCAATCAGTGATTCAAATTTCCATATGTGATTTCATCTTCACATTGATTCAATTATTCTCTTAACGAGTTAACTCGAAATGAGTAACATCTGCCACACTCTTGACTGGCAACACGTGCGGAAGCCCAGGGCTTCGCCCCGGCCTCCCACTAGGTTAGTGGGGCCCACCCTGGCCAGCCCTCGCCCGCCTAGGCGTGACAGTGATGTATCACAGGTCAACAACGACATAGAAAAGTAGATGGAATTTCTGAGGTAGTGAAAAACACAAAATGGTCATATGTTTAACTTTTTCCAAATATATTTCATTCCTAAACATGAAAATGGTTTCATTGATTTTGTTAAAGTGTAATAGTGATATTTTAAGAATTTATGAACTTTTTCTGAACAAAATAAAGCCCAAAACTTAGATGACTGGCACGATATTTTTTTTTTATAAAAATGCAAGTATATTTCGCATCACTTGTCAAGGCAGGGAAGTTCGTCTTTTCATGACGAATATGGAGATTGTTTGCCGAATAATGAGTCATGAAAAGGAACTTCAATGACGAGATAAGTATCAATTTTTTTCTGAAGTCGCATAATTATTCACAATTACCGAATGGGACATATAACCTATTTTCATTTAACAAGTAAATCACATTGAAAACTTAAGTAACTCTTTAAAATTGTACAAGAATTTAAAACAAAAGTATACTGGACATCATTTATTTTAATTTTATAATTGTATTTCATATTAAAGCGTAAAATGTGTTTGTGAAAATAAATATGTCATCGTTGCATTTTACTTCCCTGCCTAGGCAGAGAAATTCAATTTCCCTGCCGATTTTGGGGCAGGGAAGTAATAGATTACATGACGATTTCAGGAAAAATTAATTTAAATTACTTTCAGAAAATATAAAAGTAAATACATCATCCATTGAAAAGAGAAAATAACAAGAAGTAGAATTCGGGACTTTTTCATACAAAAAAAGCATATACGAGCCCCTTGTCATAATAGTTCGTCCTAAATGCGATTTAATGTCGAAGTTTTAAAATAAAATACGTATATCATTAACGTCTAATATTCAACAAATTCTATATATTCTAAGTGATTATTATTCTGTATTACATTTGTCAACAATGAATTTCTGTTCTTAAGACGAACTTTTATGACGAGGAGCTCGAGGTAGTATCATTTAAACTACTCATATGTAAATTTAAAATAAATAATAAGGAAAATATCCTCTTGGTTCCTACCAGTGGCGTTCCCAGGATTTTGGTCTAGGGGGGGGGGGGGGACTAAATAATTTCATATATTTATATTCTCATATTTATGTTTTATAAGATATTAAGGTTGGAAGGTTAACATAAAAATATAAGAAACACTAAACAAGAAAATAAAATATTTTATATAAGAACATGAAGAAAAAAATATTACCTATTGTATAATATCACATAGAGATGATACGAGATTATATTACGTAATCTAATTTACGGTTGGATCTTTTTGCGAAACGTTCTATTATTTTTCCAGCAACTATATTAATATTTAGGTGAATGTGTAGAAGTGCTAAACCTGTTAACCTCTCTTCGTCCATTTTATTTCGTAATTACGTATGTATTTAATCGACGAAGTGTTGAAAAACTCCTCTCTGGCGACGCTGTACTAACAGGCAATGTTAATTTTTTTCTTTTACTTTAAATACTTAAAATTGAAACGACGACAAAAGCACAAATGATTGTTAACCCTTGATCTATAGTGAATTCGAATTGAACACCCATATTTAATAAAACTAAAGACCAAGCAATATTTAAGATCTCTACAAATGATAATCAATCTTTATTAGGTGGCTATATTTGGGTGTCATATTGTCATTTTTTATTTCTTGTAGATTAAGAATTTCCAACACAAATATGAAAAGACAAAGAGTACATACTTTTTTAAATACAAAGTTTTTTTGGCATTCCCCAAATTACGTATGTATGTGTAAATAACAAAAATACGTAGGTCTAGGGGGGGGGGGGGGCGATCGCCCCCATCGCCCTCCCTCTGGGTACGCCACTGGTTCCTACTTTTTCAATCACCAAATAAAAAATTCTCGGCTCAATGGCTGATACCAGATATCACATGCCGTATTTGAAAACGTTGTTTAGAAAAATATCAAATTTCATTATTTCAAAATATTATTTTAAAGAAGAATAGAAAAAATAATCATTCAAAAATAAGGGTGAAATTAAATATTGAAATTTCGCATTTTTCAAAACACCATTTTTAAACAAGGCTTGTAGTTGTAGTACCAGTTGATGATTATAACAAATTTATGAACAGTATATTTCAATTGCTAATATTAATTTATTTATATGAAATGATATCGGAAAGCTCATAAGTCATACCAAAAATAAAAACAATATTTATTATGTTTAAATTCAATGAAATGGCGATCCATCGTATTCTAAACAATACATGTGGTCCACTTTATATACAAGTATTACATACTTATTATATTTCGTACATCATTAAAAAAAACATTTCAAATAACCCAAAAATTGTTAAATATTAAAAATATATAACAAATTGACATTTGACTTACTTTTTCCACCAAATTTCAGCTCAACAAACCACAAATAAATCACACTCATTCACATTGCAAGACATGTTACGTTTAGTTTTTAGTATATCCATGTCTCCGTTTTATAGAAGGAGCAGCACCTATACTCACCACAAATTATAACGATCTGAAAATACTGCGAAAAGTCAGGTCTGTACTGACAAACAAGATTTTTCGAGAATCCGACAGAACTTTTACATGCCAAATTTTAATAAAATTATTTATCGGAGACTAAGTACGTCTCTGTATGTAATTTTATAAAAATAATTGTTGTTTAACTACGATTTTGCGCAGTAAACAAATAATTTTATTTTTTGAAATGATTAGATACAATGGCTCGTAGTGTGATCACGGTTTTAACTAAAACGCTGTTTGAAGAAATGTCATGCAAATTCAAATTTAAATATTTCATTTCACCGTTATATGTAAAGAACGATTTTTTAAAAAATATTTGTTTGAATACAAACTATGTTCTGCTTTAAAATCATATTTTGATCAATTTAATAATATACAGGGTGGTTGATTTTACATTTTCCAGCTTATATCTTCTGAAATATTAAAGATACAAGAAAAAGTTAAATAGAAAAGTTATTTGATACAACCTGGTCTATAATTTAGCATAAACATTTTTTTTCCAATGCCTACCAATTTCTCAGAAAAATATTTAACTTTGATTTTTTAAATAGAATACCCTGTATATTTTTACGGAATAAAATTCTAAATTAATTTCTCTTTACAATGATGTATAACAAGTAAGGGTTTACCTTTAAATTATGTCTAATAAAGCAAATAGAAATACGATAAAAGTAGGCTGTGATATTCTATTGTTTATACCAGTTACATCTGTCACAGATTTAATAATACTGATTATAATAGTGAGAAAGGTGTTAAGATTCTTATTTAACTAAGAAAAATGAACGTCGGTTACAGTAATAGCGAAAAAGTTGGTATGCTTTGCTATTTCCACAGATCAAATAATAATAAACATCGGGCTGCTATCCTGTATCAAAATTTATAATAATATGTTGTAATAAATTTTGATACTTGATATTTAAATAAAAGTATTAATAATTTTGTAAATCATCAATGCTAGTAATTCTATTACTTGCTTTATTAGACATAATTTTATTCAAAGGAAAAACCCCTATGTAGCCAATGTTCATGTGTGACAGAAGTTACAGGTAGAAACAATAGAATATCATAGCCTTCTTTTATCATATTTCTATATTTTTACTACTCTTAAAAGGAACCAGAGTATTTTAATAAGATGTCACAATCAGTCGTTGCCTCAAGTCGATAGTGTACAAGTCTTGGGGTTATTAATAAATGAAAATTTAACCTGGACCGATGATATTAACAGTAAATGTAAAAAATTAGCACCTTTATGTTATGCAATTAAAAGATTAGCACAAATATCTGGCATAAAAACGACTAAAATATTCTATTTTGCTAAGTTTAATTCTGTTGCAAATTATGGCATAATTTTTTGGGGGTACTCTCCAGCAGCCCTAAGAGTGTTCAAATTACAAAAAATTGCCATCAGAAATATGTTTAAGCTTGGCTATAACACATCATGTAGAGATACTTTTAAACAAGAAAAAATTTTAACATTGCCATGTATGTACATGTTTTCTGTTTTAATGTTTATAAGAAATAACTTACCAAATTTAACAACTCATGAACACTTACATAATTATAACACAAGAAATAAAAATGATCTAATTATACCCAAATATAAATTATCATTAAGCCTAAAAAATCCAAAAATTATTGGTATTAAACTGTATAATAAATTACCATCTAACCTAAAGGACATAACGTTCAATAAACTCTTTAAACATCACTTAAAATGTTACCTCATAAATAAATGTTACTACAGTGTGGAAGAATACATGAATGATAACTAAAAATATGTATTTTGTATGTATTTATTGTAAAACTGTAAACTGACGTGTCAAATTTCTTCTTGTAAGATCGATTGACAAAATAAACCATTATTATTATTATTATTATTATTATTATTATTATTATTATTATTATTATTATTATTATTATTTGTTTTATAGAACATAATTTAAAGGTAAATCCTTACTTGTTACACATCATTGTAAAGAGAAATTTATTGCGAATCTTATTCTGTCAAAATATACAGGTGTTCCATTTAAAAAATTAAAGTTAAATATTTTTCCAAAAAAGTGGTAGGTCTTGGAAAAAAATTGTTTATGCTAAATTATAGATCAGGTTGTATTAAACAACTTTTGTATATAACTTTTTTTTGTATTTTTAATATTATAATAGCATATTCAGTCTTTGTATGTTAAAAATCTATATTTGAAACCAGTCGAAATAATATTGTAAAAATTTCTCACCATTTGAGTAGCATTTATAATTACTATAGACTATTATGAGTCTGGGCTCGTGTAATAAATCTCCAAGACTAATATTCTAGTTTGAAAATGATTATGTGCGTGATCTAAAAATATCGAGGGAATTCGTAAAGTAAAGATAAACAAGTGCAGTGTTTGCGTGTAAAAAAAGTAGAACACATTGTAAAAAATCTATGTAAAACAATTGTAGATAGAGTAAACATTAGAGTAAATGAAATGTGTTAATCGCATTCCCAACTGCGGATCCAGAGAGCCACACAGTCCACAGTCCGAAATAACAAAACACGAACAGCAAACTGGAAGCGAAACTTCAACATCCAGCATTCCCATTCGGAGTCGTTAAAATATTAATTACTTTTCTATTTGCATTCCCCAAGCAAGCTAAAGATGAAATTACTTATTTACTTAAATTTAAATAAACACGGAGAAATTATTCCGACAAGTTTTTCACTTCTTCGTCTTGGTTAATCGATTCGACGCGGGCCCACGAAATAAAAAACGCGGTCTTGTCGTATAAGCAAACACTTGGAAATGAATATTCTACAGTCGGTTTAAAATGTTTGCGTTCAGTAAACGCGAACGAGAACCGACGACTATGAACGGAGTATGAGGAAGGGCGATGCAATGCAGTGCAGGAAATATTGCATCGCCCATCGTATTTGTCCGGGCGGAGATATTTTCAACTAGTGTTTGCACACTCTGCTATGCTACATTATTTCTTCTACATGTACATGTACAGCAGTACAACGATTTCATATGAGTATGAGAGAAGTGTAGGATGGACCATGGAATCATTTACTTGTTGCTTTATTGATATATTATTTTTACCTCCCGCTACCCTAGGTAAGGGAGGTATAGGGATCGTGCTAAAAATCGGATATAGAGATTTTAGTGAATAACACGTTTTGATGTCCCCAGAATCCGATTTTAACATTTTTATAATGATGTCTGTAGGTATGTATGTGTGTGTGTCTGTGTGTGTGGATCATGTGGACACGATTACTCAAAAACTATCAATCAGAAAAATTTGAAATTTTGTATACCCATTCTATACTAATGTGGGAAGAGCTTATTGGTTTTCAGTGTTTATCGGATAACCGGAAGTATCATTTATACAAGCTTTTAACAGTTTTTCTTGTAAAAAATACATTGAATATAATTTTTTAGCAACTTCAATACTATCAATACAAATTGAATATAATGGCACAATCTTCAATTCTACGATAATAGCATTTAGTAAATAACTTGAAATAACTTTATATTATATTATAAAATAATTTATTTTTGTACATCACTTTGCCTCTGCGTCAAACAAAAACAATACTTTAATAACAAATTTGACATATTTAAACAAATGTCACTGTCACGAAGCAATTTTCATTAAAATTAATAATGAAACCGTGTTAAGAAGAATGAATTTAGTAGTTTAAATATGATTCTAATGAAATTAAGGTTTGTAAAAATAACATATTTTCCATCATACATAAATATTAGATATACAGGTAATTCGATTTAAGTTTGATGTTTGCAGCATTATATATCAAACAGCTCTCAACAAGAACGTGATTTCAAAGTGTCAAATAATAGTTTGCAACTACACATTTACGAAATGGATAATGCACGGCGAAGAATTTACACAGATTGCGTTTTAGAGCATAAGGAAGTTGGTGATGATTTTGACAATAATGTGTGTGACGATTTTTCCTTAAAATATATTAATGATCCAAAACTTCGTAAAGGTGGTATTTAATAGTCTTATATAATTTGAAACAACATATTAGATTTTGACTATATATGATAAACCGGATGTAGTACTTAATTTGAAACAGATTTTTCAGGAAAAACATAATAAAATATAATCCAAAATTTCATATTACAAACATTTCTATTTATTGGAACAACAAAGTAGATTTTGTTTACAAACGATCAATCGGAAGTGAAACTTTACTTAAAGCTCATTGCTATTTTAAACATGGAATTGCCGGGAGGTCATGTGCTGGCCACATCAGATTTTTTTTATCAAACATTAAGATAATTTGTACTTGTGCACTAAAATAGACAATCTTCTGAAGTTATATCAAAGGAGAGCTAACAGTCTATATGTTAGAAATAAATTGTGAAAAGATCATGTCAGCCACTGGGATTTGAACCCAGGATCACTACCTTGCCGGGGTAACGCTCTACCAACTAAGCTATGGGATCCGCCAATGCACCTCACAATTGAGGATACATTTATTCGTCACGTTTATTAGATGTGGGGTTGGAATATAGTAATTTTAGTGACTACAATATTTTTGACGTTTCCTTTGACAAACCAACTGACTGTTGAAGGCGCCATTTTACGTACTATGTGTAGAAATAAAAATAGAAAGAGGTAGCTATTAAATGGGGTCATTTACCATATTTTTATTATTTTTTCTTCTGAAAGTTCAACTTCATATATATTATTTGGTCATTGTCCGATTTAAAAATTATTTGTGATAACAGAAAAATTATTTTTTTAAAGTTGTATCTGTTACTTGAATTCCTTTCTGATGACGTAGAATTCACGGAACCACATCTTATCATGTTTGCATGAAATCGTGTCGAAATGGATCCTTAGACTTATTAAAACAACCAAGTACAAAACAATTACATATTGCAGAACTTATAAAACACTGCCAAGAAGTGCATAGTTCTACTTCTTCACAACAAATAAATTAACCTCTCTTTTACAGCGGAGTTACTGAACACCTGCCTCTCTTCTTTCCCTTTCTAATGTCCGTGATTGTGAGGTCACAGCTTTCAAGGACATTGTATACAGGGCAAAAATAACAGTTTTCAGAAATTAATTACATATATGTATTAAGAAATTTATTTCAATTTCTACCCCTTTCTATTTCTAGTATTTTTATCATTATTTAAATGTGAACTAATGAATTTTATTAATACAAACACTAAATTCGTTTATGGTAAATGCTCCCATTGAAAAGGTCTATTGATATATTTGGCAAAATTATAGCAACACTGTTGTTTTCAAAAAGTGGCAAATATCCTGTAGTCATCTTTCACTTTTAGCAAAATGAGTAGAATCTGCGTGTCTTTTTAAATTTTAATTTAAGTCTCTCACAAACTTAAGCTAAAATCATTTATATTTAGAAGGTATTGCTAGGTCACCTACGATTTTTTTTTAATTGCTTAACAAAAATGTGGTAAATACACTTCATCCAAATAAAATGTTGGTGTTATAACTAAATTATATTTTCTATTAATAATTTCTCACAATAACTTTGAAGGAGAATATACGGGATAAACGGCACACTTTCAGATATAGGTAGGTTTTTTTTAAGAGCCCCACAATAGGATTAAATCCCAATTTCAGAGTAGGTTCACATACACAAACATCTATGCCTTGCCTTAGTGGGATTCGAACCCAGAACCCCAAGGGCCATCATGACTAAGCGAGACCGGAACCGACATAGTTATATAAATCATCTTATTTTATGCTCAGGAATCTGTGGTTAAGCTATGTCCACGTATTTTTAGGACAATCTTTAGGAATATTAAGGGACCGCAGAAAAGTTTGAATTAATCACGATCCAATTTAATAATAATAATTCGTAATATATTATATGAGTGATGACGAGGACTTGTGAATGCTGGTTAATTCTTGTAAAAATAAGTTTTAAAAACCGATATTTCTGTTTTTGTAAAATGGACTACATGACCAGCAATAGGAAAATAACATTTGACATATTTATTTAATTAATTATATATTTCGTTGTATTGTAATAATATCCGTATTCTATTTTTGTATTATTTTATTGCTGAACGGAGCAAAAAAAACTTTTCCTCCTCTCATATCAATACTATTTCGGCTTTACCATCGACAAAGTAAACACTGAAATGAATACTCCAGTCGGCTTTCTGTTTACTCTACAAAAAACACCCACTCTATCTCATATCCCGTTCTCGAGTATAATTACCCTCTCGAACTATAACCGTCATTCAATATTTCAACTCTTGAGGTTCAATATTTGCTGAATAATGTGTATGATTTTGCCTGCCATGACCTCTCATCAACTGAACTAAACCGTCAGCATCCTTCTGGGAATCAGCTGTAGACACCATCATGAGACCCAGGGACTTGGCAAGGACGTTCAAGGTCGAACCGGACTCTTGCACAATTAATTGAAGCAGTTTGGGGAAACTAAGCCAAATGGAAATTATTAAAGTTTGATTTTGGGGATAGTTACTAGTTGGATAAATAAATATATTATCAAGGCTGTGACCTATATTCTTGGGTAGGGTAAGGATATTATTGTACGTGACAGGAACAGTGTGCAGATGATATCTTAGTAATTACATTAATAAATACATAATTGTATATGAAACAAGATGGAGCTGTTACTTTTCTAAACTTTAATTTTACTCATTAGCCACCTCGGTGGTCGAGCGGTTATGAATAGAGCTCAAGCGACCATCACCGCTCGGCTCTGGGGACGTGGGTTCGATTCCCACCAGGGGCTTGGATGTTTGTGTATGTCCTAAATTATAACACACGAATAATAAATTGTCATTGGCCAATCGGCATCGAACCGAAGACTTTACATCAATTTCTTTAATTCATTACAAGGTGTACCAAACTAGTGTGAAAAATCTAATGTGGGCAACACATTACCTCCCGCTATTTAATTTTTAACAATTTAAATACATATTTACATATTTACTAATGCTGCAAACTATATAAAGTTCCTTTGCATATAACTATTGCTTTATTTACTATTTTTTTAAAATATCCCTAATACTAATTTGAATTGATTAGCTTTTTTTGCAGAGACATTTATCTGTCAGTTATATATTACATACATTTGTAATATGAACCTTGTAACAAAAGAATTGTGTTTATCTTTAAAATATAGGCTCCGGAATTTATAAAAGAGATTATTTTTAAATTTATCTGTAAAATATATAGAAAAAGTATTAATGTACAAGTATATCTGTAGAATATTCAATAATATTTTATTTTCATAATGATATAAAATGCGAAAAAATTACATTTACTGGTATTTTTTGATGAAAAACCATCAAGGACTTCAAGTAAAGTGCCATTTCCGGTTATTCGAATTATACCAAAATTTAACGGTTTCTTTCCATATTAGAATAAGGTCGAAATAAAAGGTTTTAGAATTTTCTGAATTATAGTATTTGGGTTAGAGACATACAGACATCATCGTGAAAATTTAAAAATCGGGTTTTAAGGACCTTAAAATGTGGTTATTTACCAAAATTTTGACATGCGACCCCTAAACTTTCCTTACCAAGAGTAGCAGGAGGTAAAAAACTAAGAGCGTATTCCTGAGATAATTTTGACTTATAATTATTTTAAATTATGAATGCCCTTTACGGCAATACATGTAAAACATCTGTAATGGGCTACTTGCATACCTTTTTTTATTTAATAAAAAACTTGCTACCCATATATTTTCTTTTGACAAAATTTTTATTAATTATCCAGAAAAAAATAATGAAATTTGATTATTTGAATTACCGCCATGTATGACGTAAAATTACGCCGCACCAATTAATGGTCTTAAAGCCATAACGTTTGTTTGTCCGGGTAATGTAGATCTCCTGTTTGACGTTTCAACAATAGTTTGGAGGTTAGTATTTTAGTTTGTCTTTTTGGTAGGTATCGATATTTTAAATTACATGTAATTACCTATATGTTTATTTCTGATGTAATTGATATATTTGAGAGCCCCGACAGAGAGAAAATTAACTAATGTCAAATTCAAATTAAAACTTTCTCGCACGCCATGCCATCTATACGTTACATTTTTAAACATGTCTTCCTTCTTCAGTTCAACATAATGACGTCACAGAAAATTTTCTTTCTTAATTTACTAAAAAACAAATATTTTTTTACATTACGTATATAGTGATAGAAATCGCATTTTCAGTACCACGCAAGTAGCCCATTGTTAAAATTAATTTATTTCTTTCTGAGGATGATTCTGCTAGGTTCGAAACGTTGAAGAAATAATAAAAAAAATTAAAGACTGCGTCCCAGTATAATTTACTTCCTAACTATCCAATCCAGTCAAGAAACTACTTTTCTTCATAATTTTTTAAATTTATACAATAAGTTACTTTACTAATGAAGTTAGTTATATTTACTTTCTGTTAATAGTACTACGAGTATTGTGTGTTCGTAATATAACTTTAATGATTATTGTCCTGCGAAATCAGATCGAAGTATGCTTTGTATTTACATCTGGTCTGTTTTATATACATCATATAAGTACTTTAAGACCATTAAAATTTAACATAAGTATGTCTTTGTATGCAAATGACAGTGGGTTTTCGCACATTTAGCATCCAAAAGCGCTTAAGATTAAAGAGCAGTATCCTGAGGAATAAATCATTTCTATTGCTATCTTGCGCATTATCTAAAACTGTAATCGTTTTACTTTAAATACGCTTGCAAATCAAAATATGACAAAAGGGAAAAACAAACTAAATATTGTATTCTACGCTTTTATCTCTACCAGACATTTAAATTTATTTCCATATCCATACACGATAGGTGTGGCAGTACATTTTAAAATTAATTTTTGTGCAAGGTATATTTCACTTGCTTATCTAATATTTAATGCATCTAGAATGGTCAAATTTTAAATGTTAATTGGAAAATTAAATTAAGGTTAAAATTTTCATACTTACCTTTACCTCTGGCTAAGAGAAGAAGCAAGTTTTAAGATCCATAAAATCCGATTATAACATTTTTACAATGATGTCCGTGTGTGTTTGTGTGTGTGTATGTGTGTGTGTGTGTGTGTGTGTGTGTGTGTGTGTGTGTATGTGTATGTGGATGTTGGAACCACGGTTTCTCAAATACTATAGGTCTTAAGACATGCTTAACTGCGGTTTCCTCAATCTGACATTACTGGGAAGAGCTGATTAGATTTTGATAAAAAAATCTGTTGTGGCCAGCACAAGACCTTCCGTCCATTCCATGTATTTTGTACAAATCCCATACCAAAAGGTCCTTGGAACAGATTCTATATAATATCATGTAAAATCGAACACGAACACATACTATTTTTTACAAATTCCACACCAAAAGTTCATTTGAAAAGGTTCTATAAATCCAATAAAATTATAACATAAACTACACTACACTACACATCTTATCTTTGGCCTTTCTCTGCATGTCACTTGCGAGTAACAATATGACATACCAATTTTAGATCCTATACTTTCCATATTTGGTTTTGCACTTGCAACTGACATCTGTCAATTAATTTTTTTTAATAATTATGTCAGCTGTTTCCATGATAAATTGCAAAGCTGACTAATTTTTGAAAATTAATTTCTTTATAATGCTTTAAATTTACATCTATTGAATATGAAGGAAAATGTATAATTAAACCGTATAGAGAAGAGTATTTTCTTTAATATATATAATAACAAAATGTTAAAAAATAATATTTAACTGCGTTTTTTTAAGAAAAACTGTTAAAAACTTCAAAAATGGGTACTTCCGGTGGATCGATTATAACCAAAATCTAATCAACTCTTCATATGGATGTACAGAAGAGGAATACGAAAGAATTATAATTTTTAGAACTGTAGTATTGGAGTTATCGTCGGAGAAAAATTTGTCACACACGGACACACATACACACACACACACGGACACACACACACATACAAACATCATCTTAAAAATAGTAAATTTGTATTGTAGGGACCCTAACACGTGCTTATTCATTAAAAACTCACTACCGAATTTTTTGACCAAAGACAATACCTTCCTTACCTAAAGGTGACGGAAGGTAAAAATGGACCACCGAAAGTACAAGTTTCTTAAAAAAAATCCAAATATTTTTAAAATTTATATTATTACATTATTTTTATTATATCTTCTATAGACTTATGCCCGTATTCATAAACACTCGTAAATTTTTTAATGGTTCGTTATAATTTTTATCCAATAAAAAGAGTCGACATTGAAAGAATAATCGAAATTTTATTTGTCACGTTTAATTCTATTTGTCAAAATTTATAACGATACGTTTTGAACCTTTACGAGTGTTTATGAATATGGGCATTAGAGAGAGATAAAAATAAAATAATATGCTTTAATGAATCTCATAGCCTATGGAAACCAATTGATAAATTAAAATGTTTTTAATTGTCGTGTCAAAAATCTAAATACATTACTGAAGACTCTTTTTGGGAAATACATTTATTATTTCTTATTTTTTATTACTTAAATATTTAAAATTATAGATACATAAATAAATATATCATCACGGCATATTACCCATTTCTGGGTGTGCCAGTATCTACAACACATGTAGACATCGGTAATGATGACGATATATTTTAACGTGTGGGCGCTTACCAGGCGTCACCTCACGGGCACTCATAGCTGGTGTGGAGAGTGCACCACAGGGGTCACTTTTGTGCCATTTAAAATTGGAAATATTTGGCGTCTGTCGGGATCGAACCCGGTTCCCCCAGGTTCGCGACCAGACACTCAGACACGCGGCCATAGGACCCCATAGATACATACATATATTATTACATATACCCACCAGAAATACCGCCAATCTCGTCAATGAATTTGAAGAATCTCGAACATTTAGAAGAGTAGGAGGATTTGTAAAAAATATAAAATTCTATGAATAATAGATGTAATTAGAATTTTTGTTTGTGTACCAGAAATATTACATAAAATATGTACTTATAGAGCCTAATATGGAAATGGCGAGAGGTCTTGTGCTGGCCACAACAGACTTTTTGTTAAGAAAATACGATAGTTTTTCTAAAAATCTAGTACGATATTATATTTTTGAAGATGACAGTTCATTAATTTAATATAATAGTATCTAATCCTGTTAACAATGTAAATACTTACGTTCTCATTAAAAAATTGTCTGCAAAATATGTTTTGCTTTACAGTCGATTGCAGAAAAAAATTAATGTTTTCTTTACAACTAATCTGTCTTTTCTTATCTTGTTTTGGTCTTACAAAAAGTGAAATTGATTTCAGTCCATCAATTCATTATCCAATCAATTTACGAAGTTTTATTAAAAAACATGAAAAAGAATATCAATATTGTAGTCTTGTATTCTATTCAAAGTCTGCCTAATTTAAAAATAAATTAATGATGTATTTATAACTTTTCAATAAAACTATTTTCCCTGGATAAAGTGGGACAAAAACTGAATTAAAAGTTAAAATGAATTCAATTTAAACTTTAATATTCCTTTTAGACAAAAAATGAATAGTTTTCCGTTAATTTCTATTCAATAAATAGATAGGAATTTTTATTTGACTTTAAAGTTTACAGAAAATAGTCCAATTTTGTTATTTTACTCATTTTCAATAAAATTTATTGTATTAATTTATCTAAATTGAATTAATTTGAATAACATATTTGAAAATGATTTATATGACCTACTTTTAAAATATATTGTTTCAGGACAATAAATATTTCCAGTTCACGAAATAAAAAAAATAACACAAATATAATAAAATTGAATTCATCCTATTGATTCATTTTTATAATATATTTAATGAGAGAGATTAAATGAACAAAAAATAATATTATTTATTTCTTATTTATATTGACACCGTTTTTAATTAAAAAATAAATCTCTATTTTTTAAATTATATCGCTTATTCATTTCATTTTATGGTTTGACTTAATTTGTTAAAAGGTATTTTATTGGTAAAAAAAATAATTCTAATGCAGTGTTTCCCAAACTTTTTATTTCCGCGCTCGTTTCAGTGTTCAAAAATTCTATGCGCCCCCCTAAAGACCCCCTCCAGTAATTTTTATATTATAAACTACGATAAATAATAATTATAGTATGCACAGTGTTCAGAAGAAAACCAAATTCGGAGTAGACTTGGAGACAGAAACGTATGTCTGATCATTATTCAATTCAAAAGTCAAGTAGACAAAATTGACCGTAAAATGTAATTTTAAGGAGAAATGATAATAAATAATCTGTTGTGGCCAGCACAAGACCTCTCGCCATTTCCATATTAGGCTATATAAGTATTGTATTGCACTTCGCTTTCGAACCGTCGGTTTATAACAAAATATTACAGAACTTTACCCAAATATTGTTTTTTATTGTATTTAACATGTCTTCTGCATACATACAATTCTAATTATATCTATTTTTCATTGTATGAGGAAGTTCCTAATTGTCTGAGATTCTTCCATTTCATTAACTAGATTGGCGTTATTTCTTATGGATATATGAATTTTACCTATAATTTTAAATAATTAATTAATAAAACAATAAGAAAGGTTAAATGTACTACCCAGAAAAAGCTTTCAGAATGTCACTAAAACTGTTGATTTTTGACACTGACATCTGTCATATACAAACTATGTTATAGACATTTGAATTTGTCAACTGGTTTCCATAGCCTCTACGATTAGATTATTCTATATATTACAGTGCCTTTATCTCTAAATCTATACATGATATAATAAAAATATTAAATGTTTTTTAAATCTTATAGTATTTGAGAAACCGTGGTTCCAACATCCACACATCCACACACTCATACACACACACGGACATCATCATAAAAATGTTATAATCGGATTATAGGGACCTTAAAACGTGCTTATCCACTAAAATTTGGATATGCGAATTTTAGCATTCCAATTCCTCTTTTAGCGAGAGGTAAAAATGATTTAAGAAGTTTTTAAAAAAAATGTTGGATAAAATGTTGTATTACACATATTAGTCACTAAAGAAAATTAGCCACTCACCTTCTGGGCCTGATGGTTAAACTTTTTCTTTCGTGACTAATATGTTACATTCCATACTCATATAATAAATAACTATTATATGAGTATATAATGATTTTTCTATGTTGATTTCAGCAGAAAACTTTTGTAAATTTATTTATAGTGGAGGAGCGCTAAGTAATTATCTCGGAACCGGTTCAAACAACTCCGATTTTGATGATTTTTTTTTTAAATGTCGGTAATGCCAAATACTTCAACCTTTATAGTTTGAAAATTGACGCTCTTTGTTATTTATTAAATTATTTAATTTTTAAAAATTATTAATATCGGCGTTAAAATAATGTTATTTATGAAAGTATAATATTTAAAAACGACATCCAGTGACCTTGTATATTGGATACTGAGAAGTAAGATGTATTCTAAAATGATTGGAGTATGTAATCTGATGTGGCCAGCACATAACCTCTCGCCGGATAGTTTTCCTGTGTGCATAAAAGAAAGATTATTTTACAAATACAAATACATTCATGTATAAGTCTTTGACGTTCAAACTTCTTTATATATTTTTCTCCATATATTTACAAAATCTGTAGGTTATTTTAATATAAATTATATGCAACAAATTTCAAAATATATTTTACTATATTAAAATTTTGTGCAGATAACAGGGATTATTAATTCGAACAATGTTTGTCTTCTCTACATACATGTACTGAAAACATTAATTTTTGGCAGTTTCAATTGTATAAGGTATATCCGGAAATGTGCGTATATTCGTACATAACTTCTATCAAATTTTCTTTTTTCATAAATGTATCTAAATAACACATTGATTTTATTTCAATAAAGTAATGATGAGATTGCGCTCTTTTTATACTAATATCGATGTGTAATGTCGTCAATATTATATCTTATTTAAGAAGAATTTGATAACTTTTTGCAGTTCAATGTTACTGTAGTCTACAGTGCTCGTGCATTTTCCCATAATCTTTGAGATAAATTTAACAGTCCTTTAACGTAGACTTGTCATCTCAACAATAGTCACAGAGCAAACTAATTATTAAGAGATTCTCTAAGTATATTTTTCTTAATTCACTTTCATCTTGTGTTTATAACATTTAAATATAGTGGTCCTTCTCGTAGAGAGTCATCTTATTCGCACTTTGTTCGGCTTGTACCGTCTACAATTCAAATATCTTGTCTTCTCGTAGGCAATCCATCCACCGCCTTTTCACTCATCCATGTGCGCTGAGGGCTGCCCTGATTATCTAATCTTGTCCAAAATTAGGAGCATTTTGGATATCCTCGTTTTTCATGCGCTCAGCTGGGAAACATTCAGCGACTACTCGTATTTCATGCTTCTTCTTTGCAAACTAACATTCTGCATTCTGCTTCATATATGAGGAGACACTTAGGCTGGATGCGCATCGAGTAACAAAAACGTTACTAAACAAAATGTTTTGCGACATACTTAAACACGCTGACTGATCAAAAACGTTGTTAAACTAAACGTTGTAACTTTAAACAAAACTTCCCACAATTTATTTGTGACGATATTCTTATAAAGAGCAGGCCTTCCTTCAATTTAAAGCTAAAAGTTTTTCGGCGTCCACCTCTATATCTATATTCATTGTGCAAACTTACATAACATAACAACGTGCTGTGTAGATCAAATGCGCAGTCGCAAATGTGCAATGAAATGTGTGTTCCTGTTGGCCCGCTGAGCAAAAGTCCGTGTTTGCGGGTTCGACAAACCTGAGCATGTATAAACGTGCCTGATGATGTCCGCTTGGTACCTACTTGTCCACGGAGACTGACTAAGCAAAAATGTTGTAATAAAATATTTTGTTACGTGCCAAAACATTTTACTCGTACCCAACACACACTGAAGTATCAAAAATGCCAATATACACAACAATTTGTTCGAAGATGTCTGATCAGACTCAAATGTGCTTTTTGTTTTGCTTGATCAGTGTGAGTTATCCCATACACCAAGCACTGAAACAACAGTTTCAAACTCAGTTACGCCACCTGCTCTGTACTGGGAATTGTGGCTGCAGAAAAATCGGGCTGTTCTGTACACCCACTTGTGCAGAATACAGCGGTGAAATTTGCACAAATTGTCCTCCAAGACCAATGACTACATATAATGATGACGAAATAGAAGACAAAGAGAATGTACAAAATAATTAAAAATATTTTTAAAATGTATTTTGTAATAAATTTCTATTGACAACGAATTAAAGTAGTCATCATTTTTCGCTGCATTACACTCATTATCTTGATCTTTGAAGACTAGTTATTATAATAAACATATTTTATTTTTAATTAATTTTTTTCACCAGAAATATTAGAAAAAAAAAATTTTCAAATTTTTTTGACTTTTTCAAATTTTGAATTTTTTTTTGGCTATAGCGTCAAATTTTAACCTATGAAGGTTAAAGTATTTTTAATTACGGACATTTAAAAAAAAAATTATTAAAATCGGAGCTGTTTTGATCGGTTCCGAGACAATGCACTTTTTTGAGCTAACGCTCCTCCACTATTAAGAAAGCGCACATAACGCTTGGCAGTTAATATACATATACTGACCACATCAGGTTTTTTTTCAGTACATCCAATTACTGTCTTATCAACAAAACATGTGATCACTAAACTCTCTGTTACAAATTGTTTGTTCTTGTTATTGTCTAAATCTACTTAGTGCTATCTCCCTGCTTTAATCCGACTTAAGGCTGTAAAAGCTACTAGTTTAAAACAATTCTATTTGATGAGTGTAGTGTGAGTGTAAGCCCGGTGGAGTGCAGCCCTGCTCTTGTGTCGCAGCGCAGTCTGAGTCTCACTGCTGGCCTCGTAAATAGATATCAGATGAAGGCATTAAGTTTCAACTGAATTGTTTCTCTGTGTATAGAAATGGACCGAGATGGATGGCAAAGAAACAAGATACAGGGACGGCCTAAGGGGGTTGGAAAGGAATTAGTGGAGATAGGTGACATATAACCTACAAATGTTGACCTACTTTTGATAAAATTGTTGATGTTTTTGTTTGGTCTTGTTTTCTCTAGTAAATATTATTATACCTTAGGTATTATATTTATTTTATAAACGTAAATTTTTATTAAGCACGGTAAATCAATATACTCATACATTCATTGCTTTTTTTAAGTAAGAGGAATAAACTTTATACTTCTCTAATACATGGCGTCCCGTGGCCGTGTGCCTGTGTGTCTGGTCGCGGTTATGGAGAACCGAGTTCGATCCCTACCGACGCCAAATATTTCGAATTGTAAATGGCACAAAAGTGATCCCTGTGGTGCACTCTTCACGCCAGCAATGAGTGCCCGTTAGGTGACGCCTGATTTTGTGCTATTGTAAATTGGAAATTTTAAGTTTTATAAGTAGATTCTGGTAATGACGAAGTATCCCGTTAGAGGTAGGTATTTCTGATGCTTCTATGTAATACTCGTATATGTATCTGTAATTTTAAATATTTAATTTCCACAAAAAGCCTGCAGTATCTGGATTTTTGACACTGATATTTTTCTGTCAATTACAAACATTTTAATTTTTCAATTGGTTTCCTTGGAGTTATTTGGGAGATTCATTACAACAGATTATTTTATATATTTATTATAAATCTTATTAATATTCACTCTCTCTAAATCTATAGAAGATATAGTAAAAATGTTCAATGTGTCGGATAGAGAATTTTTTATTCTTTAATATTTTGAATTTTAAATGGCACCACGCCAGCAATGAATGCTCGTGAGATGACGCCTGGTAAGCGCCCGCGCGGTACAAATATATCATCATCATTACCGATATCTGTGATAAAGTAGATTGGCACAATCGGAAATAGGTAATATGCCGTGATTTATTTATTTATATTTCTCTAGTATAAGGCATTCATAACAATTTTTATTTTACATTTAACAAATATATCATACACAAAATAAATTTACAAATATTGATAAAACTAATAGAAACACTTAACAAAAAGCAAAATAGTACTCGCATTTTGACATCATTTCAAATTTGTATTCTAGAAGATAATGAAGCAAATCAATAGTACTTCTAATATTTATGTATGATTGAAAATATATTATTTTGACAAACCTTAATTTTATTAGATTCAAATACATATATTATTACTACATTCTCCTTAACACGGTTTCATTATTAATTTTAGTATATTGCATCCTGACAGTGACATTTGTTTAAATATGTCAAAATTGTTATTGAAATGTTGTTTTTGTTTGAGACATAGGCAAAATGATATATGAAAATAAATTATATTATAAATTTATATTCAAAGTTATTTAGAGATATTTACTAAATGCTATTATCGTAGAATTGAAGATTGTACCATTATATTTCATTATTATTAGTAAAAGTTGCTGAAAAATTATATTCAATGTATTTTTTTCAAGAAAAACTGTTAAAAACTTGTATAAGTAATATTTACGGTTATCCGATATACACTTAAACTAATATTTGAGTAATCGTATCCACCAGATCCACACATCCACACACACACATACACACACACATACATACCCACAGACATCATTGTAAAAATGTTAAAATCGGATTCTGGGGACATCAAAACGTGCTTATTCACTAAAATCTCTATATGTGATTTTTAGCACGATCCCTATACCTCCCCGGGAGGTAAAAAATGTGATAATGGCAATGAAATCATTTCTGCAACATTCATAATTCACGACTTTTTTCTCTAACTACCGGCTAAAACGTCAATAAACTTGTGAACATAACCTGAAAACTATACCCCCACTATTAATCCATAAGAAATTATCAAATCCATCGACACTCAAACCTGATGGATCCGATGGATTTCTGTTCAATTAATCGGTGAAAATAGGAACGCTATGATGAAATTCATTGCTTTTAAAGCGCTGAATAAAAAGACCCACTGGTGAAATTCTGCTTCACGCGCACGAACCATCGGTGAATAAAAGAACTCGCCTAAAATCTCCGCTTCTGATTGACAATGACAAGTGCTGAACACTGTTTACACCCAAACCCAAAAATATTTTATTTACTCTTTCTTTAACAATTAATAAAATTTTAAATATTTACTTGCCGGCCACATCAGATTTTTAAAAACAAACTTAGTAAAATCTAGAATGAATTCAAATTCTTTGTATTATTTAATTCGATAAGCTTCTTTCCATACATTAGAAAAAAAGTCCTTTAGTTGCCTGTTACAAAATTTAAATCTAACCTAGTTCTGTATCTAGCACCTTATATGGGAGCCATAAATCGGTTTAATACCTCCCTGCTCTGTAGTTCTGTGACCGCTTTTCGACATTTTCCGCCTGTAGATTTACAGCGTGTACAGCGAGTATCATTACACACCCACGCTGCAGGATTACGGACTTAGCCGCGTCTTAAAAAATCCCCTGTTCTCAAAGGTCCTAAATCCAATCCCGGATTACCTGGACCGTATTCAGGGCAAAGGAAACGAGCAGGAAGGTTTTTAAACAAAGAGAAGCGGAAATACGAAGATGGGATATTCGGATGGTTCTACTTAATAGGGTAGATTGAATGAAAATGGTGATAACCCGAATTTGAATTAAGTTGGAACATGTGGGGTTTCTTTCAATTCGTCATTTGTACAGAAATTCATTTACAATTAATTGCCTTTTGTTTAATTTGAAAACCCTGAACTAAAACGTGTTGTTAATTTTAGAGTGTATTGAACTATATACGATACAAAGTATAAACAAATAGTTATATGATTTCACAATATTATGAAATGCATGTAATCGAATAGAGTATTGTTTTATATAGTTGGTGCACAGATAATTTCATATATATAAACGAATTATTGTAATCAGTTTCGTGAATAATTATTATTTACAATAATTATTATAGCAATATCGAAAGTTATAAATTATTTGAAATAATATTATATACTAGCTTTATATTGTACATACCGATCATTTAAAGTTTAAAGGTTTAAACGTTCAACGTGAAACAGTTGAGGTCCGTTTTCTGTAAAAATTATATTATTCAGAACAAGCTACGATCACGATAAAACAAAAAACCAAAAATTTTTAAAATAAATTTTAATATAGCACTTGGACACAATTTCCAATAAAATGTATACATGATATCTGATTTTCGAAGTTTTTACCTCTCGTTAAGAGAGGTATTGGATTCATGCTAAAATTCGCATATCCAGATTTTATTGAATAAGCACGATTTAAGGTCCCTATAACCCGATTATAACATTTTTAAAATGATGTCTGTGTGTGTGTGTGTGTGTGTGTGTGTGTGTGTGTGTGTGTGTGTGTGTGTGTGTGTGTGTATGTCTGGATGTTGTAGACACGATTCCTCAAAAACTATAAGACTTAAAAAATATTTAACTGCAGTTTCCTCAATCTGACATTGCTGGAAAGAGCTGAAAAGATTTTGATAACAATTGAACAACCGGAAGTAATAGTTTCTATAAAGTCACTATAATTTATAGAGTAAACTAATCGCAGAGGCTAAGGCACTAAGGAAACCAGCTGACAAATTCCAATGTTTATAACATAGTTTCTAAATGACACATGTCATTGTCAAATATCAACAGTTTTAGTGGCATTCTAATAGATTTTTCTGGGAAGCATATTTAATTTTTCTTATTGTTTTATTAATTAAATATTTGAAATTATAGGTAAAATTGTGGTAAAATGCATATATCCATCAGAAATACCGCCAGTCTGGTGAATGAATTGGAACAATCTCTGACATTTAGAAACTTCCTCACACAATGAAAAATAGATATAATTAAAATTATATGTGTGCAGAAGACATGTTAAATACAATAAAAAACAATATTTGGGTAAAGTTCTGTAATATTTTGTTATAAAACGACGGTTCGAAAGCGAAGTGCAATACAATACTTATATAGCCTAATATGGAAATGGCGAGAGGTCAGATTTTTTACCTCTCGCTAAGAGAGGTATTAGAGTCATGCTAAAGATCGCATATTCAGATTTTAGTGAACGAGCACGTTTTAAGGTCACTAGAATCCGATTTTAACATTTTTATAATGATGTCTGTGTGTGCGTGAATGTGTGTGTGCGACTGGATGTTAGAGGGACGGTTTCTCAAATTCTATAAGACTACAGAATAATTTAACTACGTATTCCATAATCTGACATTAATAGGAAGACCTGAATAGGTTTTGGTAACAATTGGACAACCGAAAGTAATAGTTTTTTAAAAAAAATCTTCTAAATATTATTTTTTGGAAATTTATGATGTTACAAATATTAAAGAGTATAAAATTCTTTATCTGATAAATTGAACATTTTTATTATATCTTGTATAGATTTAGAGTTAGAGAATTATAAATATATAAAATAATAAGTTGTAATGAATTTCGAAGCCCAAATAACTCCATGTAAACCTATTGAAAAATTAAAATGTTTGTAATGGACAGAATAATTCAGTGCCAAAAATGCATTATTGAAGGCTTTTCTGATGAGAAGTACATTTAATATTACTTACAAACGTTATGGATAAAAAAAACTGGAAAGAAATAGCAAAGGACAGAATACAGTGGAACAATATTACAAGAGAAGCCATTAGCCTTTAGGGCCTGCAGAGGTGAGTATTATTATTATATTACATAATAATATGTACATCAGAAATACCGCCAATCTCGTCAATGAATTTGAAAAATCTCGGACATTTAGAAGAGTAGGAGGAAACTTATTTATAGAATGAATTAAAAAATATAAAATAGTTGTTTATGTATTAAGAGCGTAAGGAGGCTTTTATGGCCTGCGGCGGGATTTTGAGCCCGAGGCGTAAGCAGAGGAATAAAAACAAAGGCCATAAAAGCAAGTTACGCTCGTGGTACATACAAAACTTTATGCATGGACGAAAATTTTCAAATTATGAGTGTTAGAAAAATTGTGTCGAAAAGAATTTGTCCTTGTATATCCAGTATCTAGTGTTGCTATGAAAGCGGAGAACAACAGTTTATTGTTTGTTTATTAGTTATGTCATTTGAGTTTTATTTTATGTATCTCCGTGCTTTCCATATAAATATCACAAAATTAATTTTCATTTTTCATTAAAGAATATAAAAATTTTCGATTTGTAATAAAAAAATTTCATGTTGCCTGTTTAAATTCTTTATATTATATAATTTGGTTTGACGTTTCATTATAGCCCGGCGGACTAAAAAATGACGTTTATGTCAAAGAAATTCTTGTATAATTGTCAAATTATGGTACGTCCGTGCATAAATATATTAATAGTATACGTAATTAGAATTTTTGTGTATGTACCAGAAATGTTAAATGCAATATGTAATTATTTAGCCTAATATGGAAATGGCAAAGGTCTTGTGCTAGTCACAACAGATTTTTTTCTTGTATTTTTATTAAAAATAAACATTACCTGATCTTTCAAAATAATAGTTAATTTTCAAATTTCGAATTATATGTATTTTGAACATGAAACGAGTAGAGCCTACAAGATTTATACGGATTTCTAAGTTTTATTGTTGTATTCATGGTATTTCAACGTCGTTCCACGTTTTATTATATAATAATTCCCCTATTCATGTGAATTTTCGTCTTCCTTATTATAGTCTCTGTAATCCATAATCCTTGCAAAATTCCTAAGTATCTTCCCTAGTAGTTACTCAGCGAAACTTTATAGAAAATTATTCACCGTTTAAATGCAAGTATTAAAAGCTTTTAATAGTCCAGGGTAGTGTTTTAAGCCTAAGCATAAATTTTAAAATACGTTAAACTAACTGCAGTAACTCTCCTCTTAAATATAATTTACGAGAAGTAATTAAAATAACATTACGCAGTGAACAGGGGAAGCAGCACAAGCGGCTCCCTTCACGGACGCCACTGCTGCATTTACATATGTTTACATACTGCAAGGAGCCACAATCCAATAGGAAAAAACTACGCACTTTCTATACATTCACATACCACTTCGGGTTGTAAATTTATTTATTTTCTTTTCAACATCTCATAGAAAAGAATAAGTACTGCAGATTCATATGCGAATCAGAAGAATACGATAATTCTAAATTGTATTTCTTGCAGTTATTAAGAGTGCTTCTCAATTGAACGTTGATGTTATACAGACTAAGTATTATATCTGTTTGCATCATGGTATATAAGAAGCCTAGGGGTTCAAGAAAAACCAACGAACAGTTGGAAATATTAATAGCTTATTTAAAAAATCACGAAATAATGCTCGAAATGAAAATACATCCTCTGGAAACTAATGAGCTTAAATTGTCATGGGAAGAACTTACAAATATTTTGAATAATACAAAGAAAGGAGCCAAGAAAAATGTACAGTTTACTTTTAAATGAGTAGGTACGCCTGTTGATCTTATTGAAGGTTCTGCTAACGGAGTTACTTTTTCAATAAGATCTTGTACAATTGATTTTGGTAATCGGAACAATTTTTTAAATTTTATATCCGAAATTAAGAAAGGATTACTCTCGTCTCTTACCAATCTATTTTCTAACCTATTTCTTCTTCTGTGAAATAAAAATATAAATTTATCAAATAAATTTTTCAATTTCATAAATAAACGTTACCGAAAATTATTTACAGTTACTTATTTATACATACCGATTTTCTAAATCTGCCAGTGCTCTATTAAATTCAAAATTCATCCAAATTCCAGCCATTCTGAAAGGTTACTATACCTTAAATACTACGTTTGGCTAGTCTCTAGCGTAATAACTTGTTTAACAACCAAGTATCTAAAACTGTAATAACTCTGTGCTTATAGAATACAAAAAATAACAAGTTACTGTAGTAGTAACTGACCTTCATTTGAAAGACTATTTTAGTAACTTTATTCTAGTAACTCTTCTTACAGAATCGGGCCGAATAAGTATAATATAAGAGGATAATATGAATGATTGTATTTCACCAACTCCGAATTGATTCGGAAGGTTGTTGAATTGCTATATTTAATAGTTATTTATGATATAAGTGTTAAAAGTGTCATTTTATGAGTGAGTGGGGAAGTTTGTGAAACGAGGCGAAGCCGAGTAAAATAAACCCCACGAACGAAATAAAATCACTTTTAACACGAATATCATACACTATTTTTCCTACGACCCTAGTTATGTATTAGTAAAAACTAAAAATTATAGAATGACATTTATGACAGGTTATGATGTATTTGCTATGAACAACTGAAAATTGTTTATTCTAACCTCTACTTCCAACAATACTGTTTTAAATTACAATTCTTCAAGCGCCTTGCAAGGAATTATTATAAACAATTGTAATAATTGTACTATAACAATAAACGTTTCAAAATAATGTGTACTTCTAATAAAATACCTATATAAATAATTTCAGTACAAAAATAAATATGAAATGAAACTACATTTACTTATGAACACTAAATGTAACTAGATTTAGTTATATTTTTAACACTAAATGTAACTAGATTTTGTTCTTTTTTAACACTAGTGTTAAAAGTAAATTTGTTTTTTAATTTTAATCCGTTGTCAATGATAACGATTTAAAAGAATTCACTGTGTTATAAACTGTTATTTTTAACTCGCTAAGCAACCGTTAAAAAGACTACTTTTAACAGTAGTCGTAGGAAAAATTGTTTTCGACGTAGTTCATATAGATAGATTATCGTGTCTAATACAACTTTAAAAAAATTTTGTCATAAATTTTAAATATTACTGTATATTCAACGATTGCTGAAGATGGGCTTGCCCTAAGCCCGAAACGTCCGTAACAAAGAATTTTACAATACACGTGGACCATTTATGCCTTTTGTTTTCACCTTTAAAACATTCAACGGTTGGTCCTTCCACCCCTTTCTTCAGTACATAATTGATATTATTTCTAACAGATCTAAATTATTTCAATTTTTTTTTACCTTTCGTCACCTTTAGGTGAGGAAGTTATTGTCTTTGGTCAAAAATTAAGTGGTGTTTTTAATGAGTAAGCACGTTTTAGAGGATACGATTTTACTAGTTTTACGATGATGTCTGTATGTGTGTCCATATGTATCCGTGTATGTGTATGTGTGTGTGGGTGTATAATTCTTTCGCATTCCTTTTCTTTGCATCCATATGAAAAGTTCATTAGATTTTGGTTATATTTGGTCAACCGAAAGTTCCATTGTTTGAAATTCTTAACAGTTTTTCGTAATTATCAGTATGAAAGAATATATTATTGACTATACGATTTGATTATACATTTTCCTTCATATTCAATAGATATAGAGTTAAAGAATTAAAAAGATATTAACTTTCATAAATGAGCCAGCTTTACTATAATCATGGAAACAGCTGATACATTCAAATAATTCGAATTGACAGATGTCAGTGTCAAGTACAATTTACATAGTATATTTTTGTGTTGTAATTTTATTGGATTTATAGAATCTTTTTCAAAGAACTTTCGGTATGAAATTTGTAGAAAATAGTATTTGTTCGTGTACAATTTTAGTGGATATATAGAATCTTTACCAAGTAACAAAAAACTTGTGCTATGGGATTTTGTACAAAATACCTGGAATTGATGGAAGGTAATGTACTGGCCACATTAGATATTTTACTAGAACTATTAGGTACTCTTATTTTTCTTTTTTTTTGCCAAAAACTGACTTGATCATTTCTCAGTGTACAATTTTGCTGTAACTGTGTTCTGTCCATCTAAATTAATTGCAGTTGTAGCCAAAGAAGGAACTTGCTCATTAAAAACTGAATTGAATCTTTCTTTATACTCCTATATTTAAACCTGTTTTCAAATCATAATAAATCATAATTCGAAAATGGTCTCTGATTAATTCCATATTTTCAAAAATACCTTAATAATGAATAAGTTCATATTGTGATTGTTAATTATCTGTAAAGTAAATTAGTAAATACTTGTAGGTTGTAGTGTTTTCCTCTGCACAGATTGAAAATGTGGTACGGCGAATCTCAGTGTTATTTTAACGAAGAGTTTAAGATATTCAATCGCAAACAGAGCGAACCCTACACTTCCACGTTTTTTATTTCCTTCTTCAAACCAAATACGAAGTAAAAAAATCTCAAACAGTGCACACAAGTCTTCGTTCGACTCCAACACAAACAAAAACCTCTTAAGACCCAGTTAAAAAAACGCGGGACAAGTTTTATTACAAAACACACAGAAAAGCAAACACAAGACTGTACGGTCAGTAATGAGCATAAGTTTTTGTGTAAGTACAGTTACAGTAAATCCGTCGGTGATAAAATCGAAGTATCGAAGCCTCCAAAGGCGTAAAGTCAGGACTTTTATCTGAATACGTGAAGTCTATAGCGTATAACCCGGGCCACGCACGGGACTCTAAATAAGATCGATTCGAAAGAATCACAAATCTAGAAAAACTGCTTCGAAGATTGAAACCGAAATAAATTCTAAGATACGATGTATTATGTTCTAATAAATAACTATATCATACTGCTTATTTTCACTATTACTCATGAGAATGAAGAGACTAATGTAAGTCATTCATATGAATAATAGCAATTAGTAAAAAAATCTGTTGTGGTCAGCACAAGACCTCTCGCCATTTCCATATAAGGCTATATAAGTATTGTGTTGTACTTCTCTATCGAACCGTCGATTTATAACAAAAAATTACAGAATTTTAACCAAATATTGTTTTTAATTATATTTAACATGTCTTCTGCACACATATAATTCTAATTATATCTATTTTTCATTGTATGAGGAAATTCCTATATGTCTTCCAATTCATTAACCAGATTGGCGGTATTTCTGATGGATATACCGTGAGTATTTTTTAACGTGAAACATTGGGTTTGTCATATCCATAGTTACGACTTGACATTTGATTGACAGCAATGTATTTGCCCGTTCCATTTAAAATGAAACATAGGGAACGAATTTGACATTTGATAAGACGTCAAAGAGGTTAATTTTGTTTAAATAATTATACCTGCATTCTAAATTAAAATTAGTTGTAGAAAAATTATTCTTAAATATAATACTTCTGTCAAATTCATTTCCCATGTATCATTTTAAATGAGACAGACAAATACATTGCTGTCAATCAAATGTCAAATTATAACTTATAGGAAAATTCAACGGTTATCTGTCATATTGACAAGATGTCATTAGAGGTTAATTTTGTTTAAATAATTATACCTATTTTCTAAAAATAAAATTTAGGTGTAGAAAAAATACTGTGTGCACCTTGTGCCCGAAATATGTCGAGTGGTTTTCTGATTCCACTAAATTTCTTACAATATTTAAATATAATTCTTCTGTCAGATTCGTTCCCTATGTTTCATTTTAAATGGAACGGGCAAATACATTGCTGTCAATCAAATATCAAGTAGTAGCCATGGATATACAAACCCAATGTTTCACGTTAAAAAATACTCACTGTATGTATTTTACCTATAATTTCAAATATTTCATTAATAAAATAATACGAAAGATTAAATATACTTCCCAGAAAAAGCTATCAGAAAGCCACTAAAACTATTGATTTTTAACACTGACATATGTCATTTTCAAACTATAATATAAACATTTGAATTTGTCAAGTCGTTTCCTTGGTGCCTTAGCCTCTGCGATTAGAATCTGCTATATATTATAGTGTCTTTATCTCTAAATCTATACAAGATATAATAAAATTTTTAAGTGTATTAGATGGAGAATTTTGTTCTTCAATATTTGTAATAACAAAAATTTCCAAAAAATTATATTTAGAAGAAATTTTCTAAGAAACTACTACTTCAGGTTGTTCAATTGTTACCAAAACCTTTTCAGCTCTTCCCAGGAATATCAGATTGAGGAAACTGCAGTTAAATATTTTTTAAGTCTTATAGTTTTTGAGGAATCGTGTCTACAACATCCAGACATAAATACACACATACACACATACAAACATACACACATCCACACACACACACACACACACACACACAGACATCATTTTAAAAATGTTATAATTGGATTCTAGGAACCTTAAATCGTGCTTATGCAATAAAATCTGGATGTGCGAATTTTAGCATGAATCCAATACCACTCTTAGCGAGAGGTAAAAATAAGTAGACATATAGAAAAATTAAGTTATCGTTCTTGTATCAACTTTTTGTTGTAACAAAATTATGAAGTGATTTGACATTTAGCAGAAAATTTTAAAACCAACTATTCAGCTGCAGTAAAAAGAAAATAAAAGTATGAAAATGACAAAACTAGTGAAACTTTCGCTTTATATGCGGAAAAAAGTAATTTTGTTTGTACTCTCTGAAAGGTAGGTAATATTTGAATTAGACATAACTATTGAATAATATTATTTTAATTAATCGTTTACTGGTTGTCCTCGAGTCAGAAACGTGATCAAGCTATAATACCTCAAAAGAATAGGTACTATCAATATAAAATCAAAACAATTTTTACAATTAAACTTTCCGCCCCCTTTTTCGGTTTCCAGTTTGGAGGTAAAGTTGGCTCTAGAGGTTGGAATCTTGTATGCAAGCATTTTCAAAATATGACTTTTGGGTCAATGTGTAAACAATACGTAAGGTAAGAATTTTTTTAAAAAAACTTAAATGTATACAACTTTCAAACTTATATTGTTAATTATTGTAGCAAACATATTTAAGTAAAATATTTTAAAACTGCTGATGATGAGGGCCTTGGGTCCCTCGAAACGTCCAAATTTTTAATGAAAACAGTGTTTTTTATTGAACCTTGGGAAGGCGAAAACAAATAATTCCTCTCCACATATTCATCATCTAAGGTACCAAACAAAAGGAAAAAATTATTTTAATTAATTAATAAAAATCTATTGTGGCCAGCACAATACCTCTCGCCATTTTCATATTAGGCAATAGGTATATGTATAATTATGTAAAATGCTCGAAGGACCAATAGACTTTAAATAGTAAACAACAAAAACTCGCAAGCTGAGATTGTGGTGATTGTCAAAAAACTAAAGAAGCACTGACCTTGACTAGAAAAAACGGGAAGTGACTAGGAGGCAGGATCTTGATGGGACTTGGAAGACTGGATGAATTCTTCAGACGGTAACTGGTCTGGAAGCGGTGACGGCCAGAATCAGTAAGGTAGGAGGTTCAGAAGGAGGAGGTCTCACACGTGGTTGTGAGGCTGGCAGAGTGACGCCACCAAGGGCGCAGGGCTGGATACGGGCAGAAGCTCCTGCAGGAGGAACTCGAGAGGAGGGCAGTGTAGAAGCAGGGGCGTAATTCGCCGGATTAAAACCGCCAAGTGGCGACAGCACGGTTGGTCCAATTCGTAGATTAAGGTGTGTCCGCTGTTTAGTACAACAGCGGTCTCGGAGCACAACACAAATGCACAACACTTTACACTTTCCTGAAAATATAATTTTGCCCCACTACTAAGTAAAGAAAGAAACGATTTTATGAGAATTATATAATTTGTATTAAAATAAATTGAGGCCAAAAAAGGAATGAAAGAAAGAGGAGCTAAATTACTTCTGAACCATTACTTGGCTCATTACTGACTTATTATTATTTTTTTTTATTTATGTTGCTATGAAGCTCTTTTTTTTTTGTTGCATTCCTTTTTTTTTTCAGATGCCTGTGATTTTTCAAAATAAACAATACATGGCTAACTTTTAGCTTTAAATTAAATGTAATAACAAAACATGTTAGTCGCTTGCCAGCTACTCCGATAGTTGTCTTGACAGTCACCACAATACCTGACTTTACAACTTTACATATTCCCGGGCGCCAGAAATTCGCGTCTAACAATGAATTATTTGATCTCGCAACAATGCACTGCAATTGAACGGTTGCTAGGAAGCGAGAAGGAACGAATGATCAACTCGACAGAAAATCGAGTGACAATGAACAAATGATGTTACGTCTACTTGACAATGTGTCAAAGTGACGTTGTGTCAGAGTGACAGTAAATAAATTAATAACAATAATGCAAATTGATGACAATTGAGCTGTCTATTGCGCTGGCAGTGGGCACAGTTTATTAACTGGGCGTTTGATGACGCTATTTTCCAACTTAACCAACGCGACGCGAGCTATTTTGTCATTTCCAAAATATAATTTGGTAATAATACCTAGTGGCCAGTCTAAAGGGGGCAGTCTATGTTCTTTAACTATGACTATTTGCCCCAACTTTATTGGACTACTTGACGTTAGCCATTTTTGGCGTGTTTGTAATGTTGTCAAATATTCTAACTGCCACTTTTCCCAGTATGATTTTATTAATGAATCTAATAAGTATTTACGATGGATTAAATTGGGATTAACTTCGGCAATAGGTAAATGCTTTAATGGGGTTTGAAGTAAAAAATGGGCTGGGGTCAACAATTCTGGATTGTGCTCTGAGCCTTGGGCACACAGAGGACGGGAATTTAAGACTGCTTCTATTTGTGTTAATAGTGTTATCAACTCTTCGTAGCTTAACAATTGTTTACCTATGACCCTAAATAGATGTTTCTTACAACTTTTTATTGCGGCCTCCCAAATTCCTCCGAAATTAGCACTGAAGGGAGGGATTGTTTTCCATTCTATTCCCTTCATTGCTAATTCGCTGGATAGTGTTTTGTGGAATATAGTCGACTGCACAAATTTATATAGCTCGTTGAATTTATTTCGAGCTCCTATAAAGGTGGTGCTATTATCTGAGTATAAATGAGAAATGGGCCCCCTTCTTGATGAAAATCTTTTAAATGCGTTAATAAAGGAGATTACTGTTAAATCCGAGACTACTTCAATATGAATGGCCTTTATTGTTAAACAAATAAAAAGACAAATGTATGCCTTTTTTGCGTGCTGACCTTTATGCCTAGATTTTATGAATTTAATTGGGCCTGCATAGTCTACGCCTGTATGAGCGAATGGCTTTACTTCAGTTACGCGATAGTTAGGTAAATCCCCCATTTTTGGTTGTGTATTAACCGGTTTTGTCCTGAAGCATTTGTTGCATCTGTACAATTTTTGCTTGATGGCGCCTCTACCAGCAATGATCCAGTATTTTTGCCGAATTATTGCTAGCAGCAAATCTGTTCCAGCATGACAGTTTGAATTATGATAATAATCTATGATTAGTTCTACTATGTGGTCTGACTTGGGCAGTAAAACTGGATGTTTGACTTCAAACGGTAATATTGCGTTGGATAGTCTTCCTCCTACTCGCAATATTCCGTTTTCGTCTAGGAATGGCGCTAGTTTTAGTATTTGTTTATCCTTTATAAGTTTTCCTCTTTGCAGAGTTCTTATTATTTCGTGGAAATATATACTTTGTAAAGCCCTTAGTACATGTGATTCTGCCATGGCTAAATCCGATGCGGAAATATAAGTTTTAAAAAACAGTTTTTTACCGAATTTTAAAATATAACTTGTTATTCTTAGTAACTTGTGCCAAGAAGATATATTTTGTGCCAAAGTATATAAAACGGAATAATCATTCGTAGATGAGGTAGTAGTAAAAGTTTTTGATCTTAGTTCAGGTAGTTGGTCAACTGGCAAAGGATTTAATTGCTTAATAGGCCAATTTTCCTCCTTTGATTGAAGCCAGTTGGGACCATGCCACCATGATTTACAATGAATTAATTGAGTTGGGAGTGCTCCTCTGGATATTAGATCACTTGGATTCTGTTTCCCTGATACATGAAAGAAGTATTTAGGGTCCAAGTTCTCTTGTATTTGAGCTACTCTGTTGCTTACAAATGTTGACCATCGATGTGGAGCTGATTTTATCCAGGATAATACAATCATAGAATCCGAAAATGCATATATATTTTCGATTGGATATTTTTTAATTATTTTTTCACTGACATAATTTACCAACCTTGCCATAAGTAACGCCGCGCAAAGTTCAAGTCTAGCCAGGGTAATAATTTTCATGGGCGCTACCTTTGATTTCGAACATAGTAATCTGCTTGTAATATTGTTAACTTCCGTTATTTGTAGGTAGATGGCGCAACCGTATGCAACTTCGCTGGCATCGCAAAAAGCCACAAGATTTACTTTACAGTTTTCTGAAATACCGATATGGCGAGGAATTGACATTTCCTCCAAATAAATAAATTCTGACATGAGATTGACAAATTTTGCAGAAATATTGTTGGGAGGGATGTCATCCCATGATATCCCAGCTTGCCATAATTCCTTTATTAGCAGCTTGGCATATAGTATAACGGGTGAGACTAATCCAAGTACATCAAACAATCTTGCAACAGTTGATAATATAATTCGTTTCGTACAGTGTGATGTGTCAAAGTTTGACGTTTGGAAAGTAAATGTGTCAGTTTTCAGAGCCCAGGACATGCCTAGAATTTTTAGCTGTTCTCCATGAGAGAAGTCTAGATTTGTTTTGTGTGAATTTGGTAAGCTTTCAATGAGTGATTCATTATTACTGGCCCATTTTACTAATTCGAATCCGCCAGCTGACATTAAGTTAATTGAATCGCGTTTAATATTGTTGGCTAAGTTTGTATTTAATGCCGATAAAACTAAGTCGTCCATGTACATTTCAGAGGTTACTAATTGCGCGACATTTGGATAATTTTGACCTTCATCGTCAGCTAATTAGTGGATAGTTCTCATTGCTAAATAAGGGCTAGATTTTATGCCAAAACAAATACGATTGAATTGAAATACTCTGATTGCTTCAGAGGGATTAAATCTATAAAGAATTTTCTGATATTTTCTGTGATGTTCTGACACCATAACTTGTAAGTACATTTGCTTTATGTCAGCTGTCAAAGCTATCGGAAATAGCCTGAAATTTAATAATAAATTGAACAAGTCTGCTTGTAAATTTGGGCCCGGGTATAATAAATCATTCAGCGATAGCCCCGTATGAGTTTTAGCGCTAGCGTCTAGCACTATTCTAACTTTCGTTGTAGCCTTGTCTTCACGAATGACAGCGTGATGTGGAATGAAGTATCCGTCCTCGTTTGACGTTACTTCTGACAGATAACCCTTTTCTAAATACTCATTTATTATGGCGTTATACTGGCTTTGTAAATTTAATGACTGGGAAAAGCGTTTTTCCAAATGAGATAGCCGGCGTTCGGCCATTAAACGAGAATTCCCCAGCAAATCTGGATCCTTCTGAAATGGTAAGTGTACCATATATCTGCCATTCTCCAAACGTTTGGTCGTTTGTACAAATATTTTCTCACATTCAGCATTTTCAGGACTCATTATTGCATTGTTTGGCATTTCTTCTAGCTCCCAAAACTTATGTAAACAGGATGCTAAGTTATTTTGAGTGAATGCAGAAAAGGACGAAAAAGACTCTTGTTGTAATAATTTATTGTCAAGTTCTCCTAAAAGAACATAACCTAACGTTGTTTCATAAGCTGTAGGAGCTCTTCCTACTCGTTTTGAGAGAAGCAGCGACGGATATATTTGAGCCCCCAATATTACGTCGATTTTTCCCGGGATATTCCAAGTATTATCGGCTAAGAGAATGGATTTGAAAGACGGATATTTGGAAACGGTTAGCTTGCAAGAAGGTAAGTTATCCGTTATATGTTCGACTACCAGAGCCTTTAAATTGTATCTATGGGGCGAAACTCGGGATTCTATTTTAAGATTTACATACCCGAAAGCCGGGCGACTTGTCATCCCGATCCCCGTGACTTTTGAATTTTTAAGGGGGGTAATTTTTAATTTTAATCGTTTGCAACAATCTTTAGTTATAAGGTTATTTTGTGACCCATTATCCAGCAAGCATCTGATAACTTGTTTACCCTTGTTTATATCTGTAGCGTAAACTTGTGCAGTTGACAATAGAATATAACCTTGGTTGTTTATGGATACATGACATGAAGTGTCATTCTCCGATTCCGCTATTTTTTTGGCGGGAGATTTTGGAGGAGTTGAAAAATGCAAAAGTGTATGGTGTTTCCCGTGACATACCCGACATGTGGTGAGCAAGGCACAGGCTTTACCTGCATGAACATTGGATAAGCAATTATAACATGCATTTTTAGATTTGATAAACCCAAATCTGTCTTGGACTGACATTTTAATGAATTTATCACAATAATACAGTTTGGAATGTTCCGCACTGTTACACAAAATACAAGATTTTGGTTTGAATGGTTTGATTGGGGTTTCATCTGCCGCCAAAAATGTGCGCTGATGCTTCGCCATTTTTGGTGGGCCTTTTACAGATGAAGACCGCTCCAGGATTTTTGCTTGATCCCGGACAAATTCTAAAAAGGTTTGGCAAGAGGGAAATTCCGTTTTACGGAATATCGTATCAAATAGTTGTACGATCTCTGAATCGACCTTTTTAGACGCGCAGTTTAATAAAACAAAATCCAGAACGTCTGGAATTTTGAGTTGTTTAAGAGCTTCGACTGAAGCTGAGAATTTATTAACAAATGTTATTAAATCATTTGGGTTTCTTGAACTAGACTTTATATTTAGAATGTTATCTAAGTATTGCTTAGCCATTGTTCGATTATCCTGGTATTGCTTTACCAAGCCATCCCAAATAATATTGTAATTTTCGGGTGTGGGCAATATCCCTCCCGTTACTTCCAAAGCATTACCAGTGAGTTTACCTATAAGATAACTAATCCGTTGCTCGTTTGTGAGCGCCACGTTCTCGTGAACGTTTGATTTAAACGACTGGTAAAATAATGGCCACATTTCTACTTTTCCATTAAATGATGGCAGTTCAATAGGGGGAAGTTTTTTAATTTTATTAATTTCCGTACCTGACTTTGACTGTTGTGCCTTGGGAGACGACAAAGCTAGCTCGCTACGCGTTCGTTTGATTTTCGAAAAATACATTTCAATAGTCATTAGAGTTTCGAAGCTAGGTTCAAAACCAGTGTCATTAGCCAGCTCAAGGTCATTTATACGGATACAGGCGTTTTTAAATTCATCTCTCAACAAATCGACTTCTTGGGATTCGTCCAAGAAGCGTTCATTATTACGCGTGTCAGTTGGAGTGCATTTTTTCGCGAGTTCGTGCAATTTTACTATACGAGATTCATAGCCCTTTGCTAGGGCTTTCAATGACTTTAATTGGATTTCCATAGTATCAAATTTTTACCGTGGAAGATCCGGCTCGAAGGACCAAAAATTATGTATAATTATGTAAAATGCTCGAAGGACCAATAGACTTTAAATAGTAAACAACAAAAACTCGCAAGCTGAGATTGTGGTGATTGTCAAAAAAACTAAAGAAGCACTGACCTTGACTAGAAAAAACGGGAAGTGACTAGGAGGCAGGATCTTGATGGGACTTGGAAGACTGGATGAATTCTTCAGACGGTAACTGGTCTGGAAGCGGTGACGGCCAGATTCAGTAAGGTAGGAGGTTCAGAAGGAGGAGGTCTCACACGTGGTTGTGAGGCTGGCAGAGTGACGCCACCAAGGGCGCAGGGCTGGATACGGGCAGAAGCTCCTGCAGGAGGAACTCGAGAGGAGGGCAGTGTAGAAGCAGGGGCGTAATTCGCCGGATTAAAACCGCCAAGTGGCGACAGCACGGTTGGTCCAATTCGTAGATTAAGGTGTGTCCGCTGTTTAGTACAACAGCGGTCTCGGAGCACAACACAAATGCACAACACTTTACACTTTCCTGAAAATATAATTTTGCCCCACTACTAAGTAAAGAAAGAAACGATTTTATGAGAATTATATAATTTGTATTAAAATAAATTGAGGCCAAAAAAGGAATGAAAGAAAGAGGAGCTAAATTACTTCTGAACCATTACTTGGCTCATTACTGACTTATTATTATTTTTTTTATTTATGTTGCTATGAAGCTCTTTTTTTTTTTGTTGCATTCCTTTTTTTTTTCAGATGCCTGTGATTTTTCAAAATAAACAATACATGGCTAACTTTTAGCTTTAAATTAAATGTAATAACAAAACATGTTAGTCGCTTGCCAGCTACTCCGATAGTTGTCTTGACAGTCACCACAATACCTGACTTTACAACTTTACAGTATAAGTATTGTACTTAACATTTCTAGTACACACAAAAAATCTAATCTATTCTTTATTTTTCAATTCATTCTATGAATAAGTTTCTTCATACTCTTCTAAAATTTTCTCCCAGAAAAAGTCTTCAGTAATGTCCCTGGATTTTTGACACTGACATTTATGTTATTAGAACCATTTTAATTTTTCATTTGTTTTCCATGGGCTGTTACAATGGATTATTTTATATATTTATCTCTATCTCTAAATCTATAGAAGATATAAGAAAAATGTTCAATGTATTGGATAGAGAATTTTATATTCTGTAATATTTGTAGGTAATAATATAAATTTACAAAAAATAATATTTAGAAGATTTTTTTAAAGAACTACTACTTCCGGTTATCTAATTGTTATCAAAACCTTTTCAGCTCTTCCCATTAATGTCAGATTTAAAAAATACTACTTTTAAATTAACACACACATCCTCTCTCTCTCTCTCACACACACACACACACAGACACACACACACATACACATACACACACAGAGAGATACATCATTGCAAAATGTGACCTTAAAAAGTGTTTATTCAATAAAATCTGGATATGCGATTTTTAGCATGATTTCAATATCTCTCTTAGGGAGAGGTATAAATCGATTGAATTATGAATATATTATTTGACAGTTGTGGATAAAATAATATCGAAATAAACAAAAAATTTCCTTCTAGAACGTAAAATAAAAAATAAAAGAAATTTAAACAAGTTTTAACATTTAGCGCGAGTAAACTGACTAATATTTCGTGTAATAAATAAGAAGTGCCCTTATTTGTCTTTCGCGGTGGGGTTAGTTTAGTAGTGTCTGTTTAAGAGGAACAAAAGACGCGATTAATAATATTTAAGGCCATGAAAGAAAAATATGTTAGCGGCATAAACCGGTAAAATAGTAGAAAATATGTGAGAACAGAAGTAAATGGGGCATGATGATTCATATGCGAATGGCTGTAAGGGTTTCTTTCCAATCCAGGGTGAGAAAATATGTTCCACTCACAATTTGTCTCATCCATTTTCCTTTTTCTTACACGACCGCAAAAACTCACATTTTTTCTTCCAGGAGATCCAGGGCCTTTTTAACAGAAAACAAACACGGACTACGAGAGATGTTTACGGAGAATGTTAAAGCCAACGCCGGGCTAGGTAAGTCAAAACAATTTTTTTGGACGTTTCTACTAAACCCGTATTTGTTTACGTCGTAACTTATGTATATACAGATATGTATATACAGGCATACATATGTATATTGACATTTACCAATTAAAGCAAAAACACATCATAATAGGATCTTCCGTCATATTTAAAAATTAGAACATGCGTCATTTATATTAAAACTAAACCATAAAATTGTAATAAAAATTTCTGGATTGCAGTCACAAAATTTTATTTTAAATTCTCGGGTCGACCGGTTTCGAACTCCACATGAGCCTTCCTCAAGAGCTGAACAGTATTTACAAAACATTACAATTTAATAATCAGAAATTACAAAAATTATAAATTACTTACATGAGAATTAAGAAAATTTTAGATACATGGCAAAAAAATGAAAACGTAAGTGCAACATAAAGCACATGGATTTCGTCAAAAGGTAAAATAATAAATAAAATAAATTATATAAAACTTTTATAAAAAACTAAGAACAAATGTTCTACGTGAACCACACCCATGGAACTACTTAAGTAAAGTATTAGCAAGTTAAGACACTTACTAAAGTCAAGGTTGCTCTGGTAGACCATGCTATAAAAAATAATCACGAGTTTAAATTTAATGAAACAAAAATACTGGACAGGGGAAAAAAATCTTAATAAACGGTTGACACTAGAAATGCTATACGTACAGCAGGATAAAAATAATGTTAATTTCAGGAAATATACACCAACGTCTTAAAACATAGCTTAAAAAATAAGGATAAAACTTAATCATAAAATAAATTTTTCTAATCCTTAAAAATAAATTTTTTTTCATTAATAAACAAATTGCACTAAAATAAATTTAAAATATTTTACTTAATTAAACAATCAACAACCTTGACTTTAGTAAGTGTCTTAACTTGCTAATACTTTACTTAAGTAGTTCCATGGGTGTGGTTCACGTAGAACATTTGTTCTTAGTTTTTTATAAAAGTTTTATATTATTTTATTTGTTTTTTTATCTTTTGACGAAATCCATGTGCTTTATGTTGCACTTACGTTTTCATTTTTTTGCCATGTATCTAAAATTTTCTTAATTCTCATGTAAGTAATTTATAATTTTTGTAATTCCTGATTATTAAATTGTAATGTTTTGTAAATACTGTTCAGCTCCTGAGGAAGGCTCATGTGGAGCTCGAAACCGGTCGACCCGAGAATTTAAAATAAAATTTTGTGACTGCAATCCAGAAATTTTTATTACCTCATCAATACATCCAGTCAAGGAACTTTTTCTATCATAAAATTGTGACAGAGACAATTAAGGTTCGAAAAAATCGTTAGTTTCTAAAATTATAAAGTTTTTAATGTTTGGTGTAAAATATCTCTATTTTTTGAAAAGAAATTGTGGTTCAGCAAATCTGTAATTTTCAACACATAAATCGTGATAGTAAATCCTTTATTCAATAACTATTAAACGAAAAGTTACACCGCCTTCAAGTAGCTTGAAATCCATTATAAGCTGTAAATCTCATAAAATACAATCTATTCTACAAGATAAAATTGGCATTGAACAAGAGTTAAATGATTTTCTCAAGAAATGATTTATTGATCTATTAATAAATAGACGTAGAACCTTAATTTCATTCTGATATTGTTGTCATTGTGTCTCTACACTACCTTTTTTATACAAAGGGTTCGAATATTAAACAATCAAACTATGGGCCGGTTTTATAATAGTTATTTAAGCAACAAGAGTATAGTATAGTCTTATTTCACGAATAGGAGAGTTTGACCAAACGAGCCACAGGCGAGTTCGTCAAATTCTATGAGTAAAATAAGACTCTTTTCACTAGAGTTGAATACAAATTTTATTTACGTCTGCAATAAAATGGGCCGCAACGTGTCATTATTTCACGCGTTTGCATGAAAAAAAGTGCACTTTTTCACAATTTTATTTTGTTAAAAGACATACTTTATAAATCCATTTTAATGAAAAAAGTGTAGGTACTTTTTTAACAGACGTAAAAAAAATCGCGTTGCATTTTTTCTTTTCACCAAATTTACTATGGAAGTTAATTTTAAGTAAATATTAAATTTGTTTATAAAACCATCCTAAGAATTTAAAGGATGAATTTAACAACAAGATAATAAATTCATATAAACAAAATCTCACAAAGCTCTTTTGTTTCAGAAATATTTGCGTGAGAAAACATAACTGGCGCAGTGCAAATAGTTACATAAAAGGAAGGGTGTATATAAATGTAGAAAGAATTTTCTCACTCGTTGATGCTCAAAGGTTATCCAAAATCTAATTAATTAACTGCCAATTTTTAAAAATAATATATGACTTAAGGAGATTTTGTCTGTTACAAAGAGATAGTTTATTGTTTGAGTTATGTACCTACCAAAGAAATTAGAGATAAAGGTTATTTTTAATTTGATAGTTTGAATTGATTATGTACCTCAGAAAGTGACAAAGATTATTTTTTCATTTGATTTTTATAACAACTTACGTTAGATAATGTCCAAGCGGTATCCTGACAAGAAATTAAAAATTGGGATATTTTTTTCTTCTGGCTGTTGAAAAAAATATTAATTTATATAGACAAATTTCATATTTTTTTATTAAAACCAAATATATTTCTCGCTTCAAGGACAAATTTTCAATTATCACTTCGTGGGCTCCCAAAGCTGATATTCTGGTCAAATTAGACTTCGAGCCATCAGAACCATATAATCAGTATCAACATTCAACTACGCGACCCAAATATTTGATCAATAAACCAATAAATATCGTAATGATAAAAAGTTTAATTGTTTAAAATTCCGAAAACCTAATATCTCGACAGTCTAAAAGTCCAAATTCCTATAGATAATCTGGTCAAGACTGTTTTTATTATAAACATTGTATTGGTAACCAATATATGCTACTTAAAAGTGCATTATTGGCGAATATTACAATTCAAATTTGCGCTCTTATTAAATTTAAGTTCGTTTGAAGTTCACTCTGTATTATATGAATAAGACAATATGTGCATTTTGATACATTTTGTGTCAGTATATTATTACCCATTGTAGTTAGCCGACATTAAGGATATTGTGGTGTATAGTACAGTAAGAGCTGGTTGGTACAAAGATCCCATGCTACCGCTACTTCCAGTGCTAGTTACGATGCATAAGCCGCACGCATTACTTCAGATGTGAGGAACAACGCTTTCAACTCTAATGTAATATACATTGTGCAGTTATAATTGGTGTTAACGAGACATACCACATAAGATGGAAATATCTTCTAATATATGCGTTTTCGGCTGTAGTTACATACATTGGCTTTTAAGGAAGTCATTCTG
The DNA here is from genome assembly GCA_943142095.1 of Ophonus ardosiacus. Classification (NCBI taxonomy): domain Eukaryota; kingdom Metazoa; phylum Arthropoda; class Insecta; order Coleoptera; family Carabidae; genus Ophonus; species Ophonus ardosiacus. The sequence goes on along the minus strand of OW964830.1, from coordinate 7,481,359 downwards.
GAAGTAGGAAGTAAAGACATAAACAGTAATGCTTCAAAATTTAACTCTCTCTAATAAAAAGGAATCAGTTTCTTACATAAAAGTAAATATAAATCTTGATAATATTAGAGGGTCTCGTATAGCCGCGTGCCTGAGTGTCTGGCCGCGAATTAGGGGAACCAGGTTCGATCCCTACCACCGTCAAAAAAATATTTCGAATTTTAAATGGCACAAAAGTGATCAATAGTAATAGCCGAGTCATTTCGTATGTCACATGTAAATTAAATTAATGATCATTATAGACGTAATTTCAATTGTATTGATCATTAATACCCGAAACAGACGACAAAAATTAATGATCATTAACGTTTAGATATGGTATGCGCATGTGAACTTGAGACTATTGACAGATGTCAAAATTGCGACCTTACTACATTCAATATTTTCTGGTTAGTTAATACGCAATTTTGACATCTGTCAATAGTCTCAAGTTCACGTGCGCATACTACAGCTAATCATTAATTTTTGTTGTTTGTCTCGGCTATGTCACGATGATCTTTTGAGAACATAATCGTAAGTATTCGGCAATAATCGCCACACTGATACTGTCAAAATCTCGGCATGATTTTAAATTGTCATTGTAACCGCAAAATCTCACAAATTAACAATGTTCTAAATTTGATGATTTTATTAAACCAAAGTTGTTACATTTGCTACAACATTTAAATTTGAATTCAGCAAAACAGGTTATGTATTAGCAATGAAGAAAAAGAAAACAGGAAAATTGTAACATTAAAAGACGGTCTGCGCATGCGCACCAAATTATATTTATATATAATTATTGCCCACCCAGGTGGAGTAGCGGTAGCGTTATTGCTTCACGCTCCAAGGGTTCCGGGTTCGAATGAATGAAAAATAGAGTGATATAGATTTATATGAAAAATTGTCTCACACCCATAAAATATCACCATTAGGTACATTACTAATTACCCTATTGATCATTAGTATTTGACGTCTGTCTCGGATATAAAAGATATTTTATAATTAGTACTGTCGTATCAACCTCAGAAAACAAAATGTCACCAAAAAGCATTTAAGAATGAAGCTTATTCTAGAATCAATTGAAAAGAATGGCCCGTATTACAAGCGCACTTTTATAATTAATTCGCTATTTTGGAGCACAATTCTCATGAGAATATAATGTAAACGCGCGCTCCATAAAAGCGCTTTTATTACAAAAGTGGTCTCGTAATACGGACCATTTGCAGGCTCCGGTGGTTCAGTGGTTAAAGCAACGCCTCTTAACCATGAGTGCGCTCGGGGTTCTGGGTTCGAATCCCACTAAGGCATGGATGTTTGTGTATGTGAACCTACTCAGTAATTGGGATTTAATCCTGTTGAGGTTTAAAAAAAAAAGATTACCTCTGTTAGTTAAAACGTCACTTATTGTTTGTTTCTGTAGCTACTTATTGAACGTCACTCTTATATAAATGTACCTGTGTGAATCACCATTACTTTCAATTACCTACGTAAAGTCTTTAAGGGTGTGGCAAGGGCAAAACGTGGCTTTTAAAGCTGCTATGACAGCTAAATAAAAAATTACTTGTTGCTTGAAGCTTTTCTCCTTAAAATGACATTATAATTAATGAGGTATTTCTATTTCAAGTAAATAAAAACTGACAAACAAGATCAAATATTAAGTACACAACAAGCTTTTTAGTTTCTTTTGGTAATAATACACACAATAGATCTCGGCTTCTTGGCAATGAGAAAGGCGTAGAACAGACGGTTAACAAATTAATAAATTCAGACAATATTTCAAGGGCTCTTCAGCCGTAGCGATTAAGCCCTTTATTAAAAATTAAATTTCTTCAGGGTCAGGAAAACAATTCTTTTTTGAAAGGATTCATTCTAAATAAAACTTTGTTTTTCTCTAATAACAATTAATTGTACAATAAGCTCGTTCAGGTTTACGGGATTTTATAAATTAAATATGGCATATAAATTATGTATTTTTATACGCACAATAACATAATAAAAATATTTCATGTAACCAAGTGACGCTGACGTCACTACATTTCAGATAAAAACGGAACTGAGACTGAGGCTGTGTCCAATGTTGCACTTTTATCACCCTAATATATAAATCCTAAATTTATATGCCTCAAATCTAGTGATTATTTAGGATTTTAGGAATTAGATTTTAGGGTTCTACAGGAGCACACTATGCCTTGAGGTTGATGCGCATTAATTAAACAAATTATGTTCGTTGCTATAATTTGTGCAAAATTTCAAATTTGCTATCAAAGAATAGATTCTTAGTTTCTATTTTATGAAATATAGTATTAACATTTATTCTCAAGCATCAAATTGAATCGAACTGTATAATTCATTTTTGTTCTAAATTGTTGCCATACAAACCAATGGATATCACTAGTGTGCCATTCGGAGTTGTATTTATGTAAAGAAGACCTAAACCCTAAGTACTAAATGCTAAAATGCAACATAGGACACAACCTGAGGTTTGCAATTAATGATGTGACATCCGCTCTGACGCTTGAATCAGATTTGACCGGAAACGTATTTCGATTCTCTCTTCGTATGCCGCAGTGACAATAACGTCACGATTTTCACGCCAAAACTTTTTTCTTTCTTTAAAAACATCTCAACAGGATTAAATCCCAATTACCCAAAACACAAACATCCAGACTTTAGTGGGATTCGAAATCAGAACCCCGAGAGCACTCATGACTAAGAGGAGTTGCTCTATCGAGCCACCGGAGCCGACAACTTTTATAATTATATTATTCTTTAAGCATTATTTCAAGAAAAAAAAAAACTCTTGTGTCCAGCACAATACCTCGCGCCATTTCCGTTTTGTTACATAAGTATCGAATTCCACATTTCTTGTACACACAAATAATTCTATTTATATCTATTCTTTCATTCTAAAAGGAATCTCGTCCTATTTTTCTAAAATGTTCAAGATGGATCCAATTCATTGACGGGATTAGATATATGTACCTACTATTACTGTTAATATCTATCTACAATTTTAAATATTTAATTAGTAATTCAATAAGAAATATGAAATATGGGGTCCCGTGGCCGCGTGCTTGAGTGTCTGGTCGCGAACCGGGTTCGATCCCGACAGGCGCCAAATATTTCTAATTTTAAATGGCACAATAATCCCTGTGGTGCACTCTCCACGCCAGCTATGAGTGTCCCTGAGGTGACGTCTGGTAAGCGCCCACACGGTAAAATATGTCATCATCATTACCGATGTCTACATGTGTTGTAGATACTGGCACACTCAGAAATGGGTAATATGCCGTGATGATATATTTATTAAATTATTTATTTATAAGAAATATTACGTACTTCCCAGAAAAGTCTTTCAGTAATGTCAGTATAACTGTTGATTTTTGAGACTGACATTTATATGTCAATTACAAACATTTGAATTTGTTAACTGGTTTCCTAGGTATAGCCTGGAATGTGTAGTTCTTTGTTAGCAATTCGTTTATTGAAACAAGCAATACCGAAGATAATATGCAATGCCAAATAATTTTAAATATAGATGCGGTCCCGTGGTCGCGTGTTTGAGTGTCTGGTCGCGAACCTGGGGAACCGGGTTCGATTCCGACCGACGCCAAATATTTCAAATTTTAAATGGTGACCCCTATGGTGCACTCTCCACGGCAGCAAGAAGTATCCGTGAGGTGACGCCTGGTAGGCGCCCGCACGGTACAAATGTGTCATCATCATCACCGATATCTGCGATAAAGCAGTTTGTGGCACACTCAGAAAGGGGTAATGATATATTTAAACAATACCGACGCTTTGGTCTCAATTAGACTATCATCATTCAGACCTAAACGTCGGTATTTGTTTATGTGTCTATAAACGAATTGCTAACAAAGGACTGCACCTCCATTCATTTCATCTCTCCAAATCATTATTACCAGTCGAATTTTCAAAATAAATAATACTATAAATGTTTGAATTGCTTGAAAAAAATTTATAACGAACGATCATACCGTGTTAATAAATCCTTGTATTCGTAGATGTACCACACCTATTCACCTACGTATGTGTTATATCTAGAAAATAGCTTGCTTTGTATACGGTATGTCCATTTTATTATTAGCAAACATATACAAATCCTCTCCATCATCATAAATTATCAAACATTGTATCATTTTACATTATACAGTACAAACAAAGCTAGTAATAAAACGAGATAGTTATTCTAATCCTAATTTATCTGCCATTAAACAATAAACATCTCGGAAACATGGAATCCTTTATGAAATGTGTACAAGCATTAGGGTTTGTTCGTATGAGAGAATGTACTCCCTATGTTCCAATATTGATCTGGTTCTACATATCGTCTAGTTTATTAATAGCCCTTAATTTGATGGAAGCAAAAGCCTGGAAGGAATATGGCTGACCTTGAGAACGTTTGTACAAGATGATCCCATATTGTAGAAGGCTATGTAAGCCTTAGGGGGGAAATTAAATATTGAGAAGTAGGTACAGATAGTATGTACGTTAATATATAGTTGGAAGTTTCATAATCTGAAGTGAGCTACCTAGCTAATACTTGACTCGAAGTTTGTCAAATAATATGACTTAGTTTAGTCTTTAGAATATGTTGGATACATGGAACGCTAAAATGATTTGTTTTTGCCACCAATTAATAAACCGCAGCTAACAAATAAGTATAATCAGGATCAGGATACGAATGTTTTTATTTTATGTTCATACATCATTCACTTGTGTTTTATCACGTTGCCTGTGTATCGACTAGTCACAAAAGTAAAAGAAATTTCTAGGCAAATTAAATCAAAACAGAGCGTGCGCCAATGCAGTACAATTGACAATGATATAAAGTTAGTAATTTTAGGATTATGCTGTCACAAAGTTATTAAATAGATACTTTTTCCCCGTTCACAAATGTTAAGCCTCATTCACAGCTCCGAAAATAAAAATAAAATTATACATAAAAATAAAAATAACGATATAAACAAAAGATTCTTATGAAAGTGTTCGCAGCTCTCGAAAATAAAATTAAATATAAGACATAAACACAAGGATTTGCAAATGTAAAATATTTTACACAAAAATAAGCACATACACAACAACTGTCATTTGAGCTGTCAATTTACCTTCTGGCAAAAAGATTTCAATTTAAATGTAATCTTAAAAAGCTGTTTTAGGACGAAGGTTCGCATATTTGATTGCGTACAGTGCTTTATAAGGTATGAAGTTGTCATTATTGCTTGTTAGTTATGAATATATTAAATGACAGTTGATATTAATTTACGTTTTATTTTCGAAGCTGTGAACGACAACCATGAAGTCTTATTTATAATTTTATTTATATTTCTTATTTTCGTAGCTGTGAATGAGCCTTTACTAATCTAAAATTTTGTGTCATATAATAAAATTAGTTTATCCAGTTCAGTAAGATGCAGACATCGGAAAAATATTGTAACTACCAACAATTAAAGCGTTCGCTACGCGCTAAAATGTCTTAATCGTTAATCACTTTCATTAACACACTTGAAAGTTAAATAACTATTCTCGTAGACTATTCATTAACAGGTTTTGTTAATGTATTGAAAATCATTCATTAATAACCCTTATTACTGCATGATTTTTATTTTAGTGGGTAACCATAAATACCACATACCATAGCTGAACAATTGTCAAAACTAATGTATCAAACGATAGTAACATAATTTTTTTGTCATGGAATAAAAATAAATTTTCCAATTTAGTATTGGTTCAAAAAATATTGTACTAAGACAGGTGTTAATGGGGTCATACCAAAAAAAATATATATTGATTTTTTTTATATAATTTAAAAAAATACATAATTTTATACATATATACATGAAAAATATTCTTATACTTTTCATTCATGATTTTGTTTCTAAACATTTTGAGTATTATTTTGTGACGTCATTGTTTTGTACACACATACAATGATAGTCACGCACACATGTACTCGTGCACGTACTGTACATGAATGTCAGCGCAGAGTTGTCACATTTTTCGAACATAACCAACATAAAGTAAATATCTTTGCAACAAGTTGTTTTTGTTTAAATGTAAGTACAAATAACGAAATGTTCTAATAAATATAAATAAATACAAATTATGTGTGATTTAGATATTATCATGGTTGTATAATATTATTCTGTGCCGTCTTGCGAGAACATCTCGTTGAGAAGCAAAAATAAAGTTTTTTTCGTATTCCTAAACCTCGAGATATAAGGGAAAGATGGTATAATGCAATAAATACTCCAAAAATTTTAAAGGGTAGTCTTGCTTATGTTAGTGAAGATCATTTCAACATAAGTAGAACTTAATAAAAAAACAATTTTTGTTGATATACATTTGTTTATTATATTCAATAGCTTGAAGAAGATGCCGAAAATTAATTTTCTGCAAATTATTTGAATTCGCTTCTTCAAAATTAATTCCCATAATCAAATTATTTAATATACAATAAAAACAGAAGCACGAGTACAAAATAACTTGCTGTCACGTTTGCTTTCAAGTCAAATAACATAAACGTCAAACGTAAATCCATTTTTATTCGATAGGAGGGACTACGGTCACGGTCGCAAAACCGTGACGTCATTTGAAATTTAATATAAACTTTAAAAAATTATTTCTGTAAAACTAGAAACTTATGTGACATAAAATATATATTTTTATAAGTGGTTTTAAGTATATTTTCAGAAAATAAATAAATTGGAAAATGTGGTATGACCCCATTGGTGGTTAATGATATCGACAATTAATGCGCTCTCTACGCTCACTCCTTAAAATGTCTCAATCATTAATCGCGGTCATTAACTCATTTGGTAGTTGAATAACTAATAATTTCACTTATTTTAAACATTATCTTAGATTCCTTTCACTTTACTTTAGGTAAAAATTGTTATGCAATATTAATTTTTCAAAAAGGCATTGCAGTGAAAATCCCTTTCTCTTGTCCAAATGAATTATCTTCCTTTGAATATATGTAGGTAGTTTTATTTGTTTTTATTTCTGAGACCACATAACTATGAACTTCAGCGTAATATTTAAGTTTTCTACTATTGTTTTCGATTTAAAAGAAATTTTAGTTTACACTAATTCTTATCTTCTATATTCTTAGTCCATTTTTTGGCTATGATGAATAAATTAGAAAACGAAATTGTAAGATCTGCATTTCTGATTATCTACTGGTAATTAATCCGTGTTTGCACCCAAATCTGAATATAAAATAATTTTGTCTTCATTTATTCTTGTTATTAATTTTACATGTGATATGTCAAAAAAAAGCTAGCCAATATTTAATTATTATGTCACAAAAGAGTAGAAAATAATCGAAAATTCTGGCGTCTGAAATCTGCGCTTTTGTATATGTTTTTAAATGTTAACGTTCATAATTCTTTTTAATAACATAAAACTTATCAAAAATATTTTTATACGCAATACCGGTTTCACGAGCAATATATTCGATTATTAATCATATCACGAACTTATATTTAATGAGAGAATATAATTAACTTTTGTTAAAATTAACTGTCAATTGTTGTAAAAATCCCTTAGTAACGACTATAAAGAAGGTAATAATTTCATTGTTTTTTGTCATCGCTGTAACTAGGGAGATCCTGAGTGCTGATTGGCGGAAAAGATGTGACGTAAGTAATGAATTATATTCTCATACGTAATATAACAAGTGATATGATTATCATCGATGATATTTTCGAGTGAAATGTGCTACTTCGGTTTCACGAGCAATATCTTCGATTATTAATCATATCACGAGCTTATATTTAATGAGAGAATATAATGAATTTTTGTTAAAATTAACTGTCAATGTTGTAAAAATCCGTTAGAAACACGGTAAAAAATTACATTGATATTCCGGACAAAATTTAGTTAGCTGTATTTTTTTGTTATTTCAACAATATGTTTTTGCCGTGTATACGAAGAACTTTGTATTTTAATTTTCCAAAACTAAACAATTTTTGTTGTGTATAAAAAGTATTATTTGCTGTAAAATATTAGTCATGGTAGCAATTATTATTAGTAGTACTAAGCAGTCATTTTGTTACTTTGTTCAGATTACAAAATCATTTTGCAACAATTAAAAATATTTAATGTTACTGGGACAAATTTTATTTTTTTGTATCCTGTGACATATTTTGTAAAGATTACAAATTCTTCTTCCCGCCATATACTTTGTACAGGTAACTAAAACTTTTGTGTAGACAGGGTATTCCCTGGTATACAGTATAATTCACTGTTCGTGTTATACTATACTACGTCGTGTCGCATTTGCTTGCGCTGTTAAGTTTTAGCCTGTCGAAAATTGTGTTTTAAAAGTGCTTGTTTCTTTTGCCAGTCAATAAAAATGGATGATTTTGTAAAATATATTTTAAAACAACGGCAATTAGTGTCATATTGAGAAATTTGAAGGTATGTTAGATTACTGATAAATCTGTATAATTTAAGTGACTATTATTTCATATGTTATTTTTTTTATATAATGTGTGTTACATGTAGGTATATAGATTATAATTATAAATAAATAAAATTATTATAATACGCATGTATTTAATTTTTACTTTACTACCTCATTAATGCATTTGTATATCTATCAAAATTTATAAGTTTCCAAAACAAATTCATAGTTTTTAATTGTGACTTATTTTACTTGTTCGTATAACAAATTTATATTTCTTAATAGTAACTTAATTTATTTGTTCGTATAACAAATTTATGTTTCTTAATGGTAACTTATTTTATTTGTTCGCATAACAAATATCTTTTGTTATATATAACAAAACTGTATTTGTTGCCACAACAATTTTTTACCAGCAAATTTACCTAGGTAACTGCAACAAATATATTTGCTGGTCCTATATTGACAAAAAAAAATTGCTGCTGGAACTCATTTTTGGTAATCACAACAAAGTTTTTATTTACCGTGAACGAATATAAATAAGGTGATAATTTCTTTGTTTTTTATCATCACTGTGATAGACATGTAACTAGGGAATGTTGATTGGCGGAAAACATGTCACGTGACTAATGAATTATATTCTCAATAATATATTATAAGGCGCAATTTCAATGACCACTACTGTACATGTATAACAAATACAAAGGTATTATTTTATAAAATAAAAATATAAATATTAAAAAAAACTGTTTCATATTTGTAAATATTGATTTCTTATCGCTGCACACAATAAAATGTTTATGTGCCAACTAATATGCATTAATGGAATAGATTGGTTATTTTATTATAGTACCTGTACTTGTTTACGATTTATAAGTCATAAATCATATTGTTTAATTTTGTATGAAGGCGAAAGGTAAAATATTTTCCTTCGTTGTTATAATTGCAGTCGCGAACTCCTTCTTTTCACATTTTATTACTTGTTACGACGAAAATGCCAACGTAGCAGATTGCAAATACACTCGGAACAATAACAATACAATACGCTTTGATATAAGCTCAGGTTTTATTTGCGCAACGTATGAAATTTCATTCGGCTATTGTTGAACATAGGGATTCTATTTTAACTTAGACTAAACAAGGATTTTTACACGTTTCACAATATCATTTTCATAAATTTATAAGTTGAATAACAAAATGGTGTTTTTGATAGGCACGGTTTATAAGCGCGTAATGATTATTAATTCTAATTACAAATAAAAAGAAAAAGCGAAAATCAAAATACTTTTTTATTTTTTTCAACTAACTCTCTTTTTCATGTATTAACGTTAATATTTCTTTAACAAATTCTCTCTATTTTGAACAATATCTACCTTCTTACTTCATGATAATTAGAATTACTTTTGACATTTAATTATTTGTCAATATTTCAAAGCTAATTAAAATAATGCTAAATTCAATGTAATAACTGTATTATTAGGAGGACAAAATACGAAACAACGTTATAATAAAATAACCTTGCAATAATTAAAAATTTTAATAACTAAAACATACGTTTTAAATCAAGAAAAAATTTTTCTTCCCTTGGCATTTTTTCGTAAAATCAAAAATAATAATATTTTTTTTTTTATTTTTGTTAACTCAATCTGGGGCATACTGTATATATATATATATATATATATATATATATATATATATATACAGTATAGTTTTTTATGTTATCTACCTAGCTATGAAAACAACGAGATAGAGAACAAATATAATTTTATTTTTCAACGTAAGAACCGTTAACACTAACACACTTATTCAAACGTTTTTCTAATAAAGCTACGCCTGCAAAAAAAATCTTTTGGTAATTCTGCAAAATACGCGTTTTCCAAATCATCATTCGATAAAAAGCGACTCTCTCTCAAATGTTTTTTGAGTTTTGGAAAGAAATAATAGTCGGACGTGGTCAGGAATGTAAGGTGGATGTTGTAATTCGTCAAAGCTGCATTCAATGACTACTGCTTGAACAATTCGTGCTTTATGCACCATGCAGTTGTTGTGCAGAAACAGCATTTTCTGAGCATAATTGTGGGGTCTTTTTTTCGCGTATAACCGCTTTCAAGTTCTTAATTGTGTCTTTGTAGACATGAAAATGTCACAGTAACTTGACATAAGAAAATTGTCGCGATAGCATATTGTTTTCATAGCTTGGTAGATAACATAAAAAACTCCCCTCGTATATATATATATATATATATATATATATATATATATATATATATATATATATATAAACCAAAAATGCGAATGAAATAATAATAAAACACTTAGTTCAGAAATGAATTGGTTATATTACTCGTACAATGATAATCTAAATTTGCTGCGAGTAAAATCAACCGAATTAAGGTGCTGGAAGTATGAACAACAAAAAGGAAGAAGAAGACCGAAGAAAATATCGGAAACTCGGAAAAAAGAAGTAAAAAATTGGAAGAAACGAAAAAGATGGCAAAGGAGAGAAGAAGTGGAATGATTAAGTTAACCTTGAACAAAGAAATGCCACACACTACTAATTGTATCAGGAACATGGAGAAGAACAAAACGAAGAACTTAATTGATTCAGTTATTATGCATTAAAATTGTTATTCAAAATAATATTAGCTCTGTTCGATGAGAAGTGCTTGAAGTGCAGAGCAGAATAGTGCAATGCAGTGTAGTGTACACTAGTTCAGTCTAATACTTGTGGTTTCATAAAACACACTAGTGTATATTTGGGCAAGTTTGCTCAGTTGTGAGTAATTAAGCCAAGCGTAGCCAAAGGTGTAAAAGGTTAGGTTGTTTATAAACACAGTAATATCATAAAGCTACAAAGAAGTGACTGCAGAAATGTCTTTTTAAAGAGCATAATGTTTGAACTAATAAACGATTCTGACGAAGATCAATCATCACTTGATTCTTCATCAGATTCAGAGACAGATATATTAATTAATTCTGTATATAACAAAACAAAGAGAATATACTATATCTGAATCCATTATTTTATTTTCTCAATGTGTAAAATTTTAGGTTAATAAACAGATGTGTAGATAGGATAGAATTAAAATGTCTACCGAACAACATTTAGTTACCCCCACTCCTACTCTGCACTTTCTACACCACCTCGCGAGTCAGGTCAGAAACGTTAGCACTAGTTCTTAAAATTTTTGTCATCGAACAGTGCCAGAAGCTGCCCTTTTCTCATAAAACATGTTAGTGTAAGAAAGTTAACACTAGGGCGGCCTAGTACATGTCATCGAACAAAGCTATTATCATAATTTGAGTAGCGATGTGCGATACAAAGAAAACTTATCGTATAAAACTGTATAAAGTATGTTATTACAAAAAGTGTTGATAATTTTATAATAAAAGAAAAACCGTCAACAATTTTTCTATATTTCCAAGTAAAATTACATAAAAGTTTAAATAACGATTATTAACAAATAATATAAAACTTTATTGCTGTTTATAAGTAATTTTATACTTATGTAATGTAATATTTGCTCTTTCAAACGATCAATAAAACATATTATAGTAATATTCTACGACAATTTAACAAAATTGCTTGTAATTCTAAATTTCCTATAATTCCATATCCTTAACAATAAAATAACGTACTTTAATTTATTATATTCTATAAATACACACAATAGAACGTTTTATGCCCATCATAATCAATTTTATTGTTGTATTTTTCCATAGTTTTTTTACACAGATAAAAAAAGAATATATAATATAAATAACTTTATTCAACAATAACGTACACGTAAATGTGTAATGTATGTATAATGATAATTACATAAATAAACTACTGCGCTCATCAAATAATGTATATTTTAAATGACTTTAATGTACAATGAACATGGCGCCGCCGCTATTACATCGCAAGAAATATAATAGATTTTACATTTTCTAATTAATTTCACATACCTTATTTCAATTCAATTTATAATTGCCAATAAAATTTATAATTAAATTATGATTCTTATCGATTTACGCAGTTAATAAATATGTTTAACATATTTTACGATTCTGTAAACAATCTTTCATACCATATTAATTAAACGGATATTAAAATGTTGCATTAGATATGCATTAAGAGATTATTGTAACATTTGAATACACAATTTTCACCGAACATTACAATGTAATAGATTGAGTTACAAACCATTGTTTCAAGATTCAAGCACCTTGCAATGATAGGGAATATTTTTTACAACTTTACAAAAATATAATCCTGTAATAAAGTTGGACGATAAACTAATATGATTCTGATTTTCTGTGAAAATGAACTTTAAGCCGTGGTGTGTACCACATTTTCTAGGCGACTATCACAATAAGTTTCAAATTTTAATTTAATAATACTCGTAATTCATATCTCATAGATTCATATCACTTGCAGAGTGCTATGTTCTCATCTATATAGAACTCAGAAAACAATATATTTACTGTCAGAATATGTTATAACCTAAAAGTGATAATAAAATAACTGTACCTAATAATTAATTTGTTGAGACCAGAAATATTGTAGGGAGTAAAACGTGCTTATTAATTAAAAACTCACCACTGAATTTTTTGACCAACCTACCTAAAAGTGACGGTGACGGAAGGTAAAAATTAGTTATTAATACTTTCCATGGCTTTGAGCTTTTTACCTCTCGCTAAGAGAGGTATTGGATTCATGCTAAAATCTGCATATCCAGATTTTATTGAACAAGCACGATTTAAGGTCCCTAGAATCCGATTATTACATTTTAAAATGATGTGTGTGTGTGTGTGTGTGCGTGTGTGTGTGTGGATGTGTGTATATAATTGTGTATGTATGTCTGGATGTTGTAGGCACGATTCCTCAAAAACTATAAGACTTAAAAAATATTTAACTGCAGTTTCCTCAATCTGACATTCCTGGGAAGGGCTGAAAAGGTTTTGGTAACAATTGAACAACCGGAAGTAGTAGTTTCTTAGAAAAATTCTTCTAAATATAATTTTTGGGATTTTTTTTATTAAATATTGAAGAACATAACATTCTCCATCTAATACACTTAAAAATTTTATTATATCTTGTATAGATTTAGAGATAAAGACACTATAATTTATAAAGTAAACTAATCGTAAAGGCTAAGGCACTAAGGAAACCAGTTGACAAATTCCAACGTTTATAACATGACACATCTCATTGTCAAATATCAACAGTTTTAGTGACATTCTGATAGCTTTTTCTGGGAAGTATATTTAATTTTTCTTATTGTTTTATTTATTAAATATTTGAAATTATAGGTAAAATTGTGGTAAAATGCATATATCCATCAGAAATACCGTCAATCTGGTTATGAATTGGAACAATCTCTGACATTTAGAAACTTCCTCATACAATAAAAAACAATATTTGGGTAAAGTTCTGTAATATTTTGTTATAAAACGACGGTTCGAAAGCGAAGTGCAATACAATACTTACATAGCCTAAAATAGAAATAGCGAGAGGTCTTGTGCTGGCCACAACAGATTTTTTTAGGAAATATTTTTCTCTTGTATCAGAATCATAAAATTCTTAGCGATTCATTCCAAATTTACAGTTATTAGTAATTTTGTGTGTATTTATGTTTATTGAATAGGGGCATCTGTAGTCATACAAGGTAAAACAACTGACTGGAGCGGCCGTAAAGAAAAGGCGACCTAGAAGTAAAAGCTCAACAAAAAAATCGCATTTGATGATTTAAATTCTATACTAAATAAACAGATAAAAATGTATGTACCTATTTAATGTTAGGTCCTCTACTTTGAGAACTACAATAGGTATATTTTTCTGTTTATTGCACTAGTCTTGTAAAGGAGAAATAGTTTGCCAGTCTTCTTTGTAGCACTATAGTTCTCCAAATAGCAATGGTGGCCCATTTAAAATAAACTCGCTATCTACTATATCTTGTTCTACAAAGTATACCAATCTTTGGAGTAGGATATAAAGTTGTAAATACTATACTCCATTTAGTTGGAGTAACGATGATCGACTGGAGATTGATGTATGGAGAAGAAAAAAAAAGTAATCGGAAACTGCAGTCAGTACGGTTCAAATCAAAATAAAACCGTACTGACTGCAGTTTCCGATTACTTTTTTTGCTTCTCCACACTATACTCTATGTTTAGTTGTTAAAACTGTATTTTTATACTATTATTGTATGGTATATAGATCAATATGAATTGTAATTATTTCATAATCCATATACATATGTACGTATATGTATTGAATTGTAGCGAAATTTGAATTAAACACCGGTAGTTAATCCATATAATTAAAGTAAAATTAGCTGGAGTGTTATGAAGTGTAAAGGACTAAAATTATCTTCATGCAATCAAGGGAAACAATGGCTTATTAAATCCGTTGTTCTACTAGAATAATACACAGGGTATATTAATAGTTTATAGCGCCTTTGTCTTACATATAAAGACAATTCCCACATTTCATAAAAAATGGCGAAGGAATGAGGGCAGCAGTTTAGCATTTACTCGAGTCTACTTACTCACTAAAAAAATCGTTAATTTTTAGCGTACAAATATACAACGCTAAAAAGTACATATTAGCGTCAGTGTTATTAGTATTTCATAAAAATGTTATCCACTAAAGCACTGGTTAATAATTTCATTAATATTTAACTTTTTAGCGTATACGCTAATGAATGTTGTGAAATCAGTTTCATAGAACAAAATAAAACTGCAAAACGTATGTCTTAACTTAATTTAATTGCCTGTCAAGTGTGAAAAATATAATTATTTTTTAATGTAATGGCTGTGTCTGATGTTGCACTTTTATCACCCTAATATCTAAATCCTAAATTTATATGCCCTAAATCTAGTGATTATTTAATATTTTAGGAATTAGATTTTTGGGTTTTGCAGGAGCACAATATGCCTTGAAGTTGGCTCGCACTAATTAAATCATGTTCGTTGCTGTAATTTAAGCAAAACGTCAAATTTACTGTCAAAGAATATCTTCTTAGCTTCTATTCTATGAAATATAATATTCATATTTAATTTGAAGCATCAAATAAAATCGAAATGTATAATTTATTTTTGTTATTTTACAGTGTTGCCATACAAACAAATGAATATCACTAGTGTGCCATTCGGAGTTGTATTTATGTGAAGAAGACCTAAATCCGAAAACCTAATGCCAAAAGCGACATCGGACACAGCCAATGTCTGACCGGGGTATTTGCAAAAATTAAAAACTGTATTTGCTATATTTTCAATAATGTGATTTGCAGAATCAAAGAAAAGAGGTCAATGAGCAACACAAAAGCTTATTATTATTATTATTCTTATTATTATTATTATTATTATTATTATTATTATTCCTATCTCAAATGGTCAAAATGGTTTTAATTCGTTCATAGATCTCTACAGGCTCTGCCGTTTTTGGACCTACATTCTCTGATCTCTCTTCTCCATAACGTGAATCATATTGATATTTTCTTTATTAAATACATTTGCAGATCATCTTCAATGCTTTCCCTTCTACATTTAAATTTGGCTTCCCACTTTTTTACCATTGTATATGAAGAACAAGGTATTTCCAAAAGTATTGGTCATGTCTTCATGAACATCCTGCGATATCAGATCGTTTTTCTGCAAGATTTTTTTTACATTAGTACAAACCATTAGGACTCTGAATATCTAACTTTGAATAAGAAAATGTATGCATCACATGAGATATGAATTTTAAAAAATTTCTTCGCAATTCAAATTTTCTCATCATGGCGCGCTTATGTCGTCAACTCGATGGTGACATCTGCAACAAAGTTCAGCGCCTAAATCCACATGTTCATGACAGCCTTTTGCTTGTTTACATATGATTTTAGTAGCAGCGTGTATTTCGGTGATTGTCCTGTGTTTGTTTATGGTAAAAATAGGAGTAATAATTATAAAGTGGACGAAATGTCAAACAAGAAATATACCCGCGCGTGTTAACTACTGGCACCATCTGTGTTTTTAAACGAAAATATTTACTTTGAAATGAGCAATAAATTATCAACTTGACGTCACAAATTTCAAGGACGTTTCTAGAGCTGTAAAAATTCCAATTTTGTAACATTAAATTATGAATTAAAACTTTTTATTAAATATTTTTTATTATATTTTTCTACTATATGAAGATGGAAACTATAGAAAAAAGTTATTATTTTGCATTAATTCCATATCACAGAGTTATCTTTTAATGCAAATATGAATGATTTCCAAACGTAAATGCTATATTATATCATATATCATTTACTGAGTGAAACAAGTACCTTCTTACATCTAATCTTTGCGAAGAACGTAATGGTACGATATGTATTTGTAGAGTGATTTTTCGTCTTGCATCATTAGAGCTGGCGGTTGTGTAAAGTTGGAGTAAATAAAAGCTACAAGCTCATTTATCCATGCAGGTGTCAGGAGCTTCCGAAACACCTTTCTCAGCGCACAAAACGTGCTAAACGCGTATTTTCATAGCTAGTTCGCTTGACAAGATTTACGATGCACTTTATAGACTACATCAATGTCCTTAGTACGGGAGCTGAAGGCTCAATGCCGCAGACACAATGCTTGACACGCGCTCAACACCTCCATACCGCTAATTGTCATCAACCACAAAGAGAAGGAACTTTCTTTCCATTTCAAATAATTTCACCGAGAAATTATTTCATAGGAAAGGATGGAAGTTGTTTTCGAATCTGCAAGGTGTTTCAAAAGTAACTCCCGTGCTGTTTAGACATGCAGCTTGTGGTTCTAACGAAATATGTTTAAGGGAAGGTCCTAATTTTCACACATTCTAGTGTATTTTTCTTTTAAACAATTCCTAACGTCAGACAATCAGGCCTATTCTAAAACCCAATGTTTAATTTTTAACAACTAGTTACATTTTTTAACAAATCAAGTATGTTGAAATATAACAAAAAGTTTGATTTTTAGTTGTTAAATCAATATCTATTGGATAAATTTTTTTACCTGTTACCGAATATTTACTGCAGAATTTTTCCTTAATAACAAAACAAACACATAACATAGTAGCAAAAAAAGGTCAATGTCTACTTTGTAATTTAAAATAGGATACCAAATGACTTGTCTGTGTCAATAAACGAAACCCTAAAAATTATTTTAGAAGTTTTTAAAAAAATGTTGGATAAACGTTGTATTATACTCGTGTGGAATATGTTACATTACACACTTATACAGTGAGTGTTTTTAATGTGAAACATTAGGTTTGTCATACCCGTGGTTACGACTCAACATTTGCTTGACAGCAATGTATTTGCCTGTCTCATTTAAAATGAAACATAGGGAATGAATTTGACAGAAGTATTACATTTAAATATTGTAAGCAATTTAGCCGAGTCAAAAAACATATTTTGAGCACATGCACACAATAGTTTTCTACAACTAAATTTAACTTTTAGAAAACAGGTTACTGATTAAAACAAAATTAACCTCCATTGACATCTTGTTAATAAGACAGATAACCGTTGCATTTTTCCTGTAAGTTACGACTTGACATTTTATTGACAGCAATGTATTTGCCTCTCATTTAAAGAGAAACATACACAAAAAAAAAAAATTGAAATTTTGTCTAATTATAATTAGATATTATTTTATTAGCCAATATGTCTAATAATTTAGTGTAATTTACAAATCTTAATTTAGCATTTTGACTAATCCGAAATAGATACTAAATATTTTGTAAAAAATCGTTCATTTAAATATGCAAGTAGTTATTTTAATTAGTTATTTTATTTAATTTTACTATATTTTGGGTTCATTATTTTTGTCCTACAATTTTCGGTAATTTATCTAATGAATTAGATAAGTAAATAGAAAATTTAATTATATATTTAGTTAATATCTTTATTTATGTTTAGTTCAATACTAAATAAAGTAATTTTATCTAATTTTGTATTTAATTTTACTACAATTTGTTATTACAAATTTAGAAAACTTAACTAAATCAACTTAAATAATTTAATGAAAACATATTAGTAAGCTGAAAATTAAAAATTTTTTAGTTAATTTAACTACAATTTAGATGGATATTTTTTCTGTGTAGGGAATGAATTTGACAAAAGTATTATATTTAAATATTGTAAGAAATTTAGCAGAGTCAGAAAATCACTCGGGCATAAGGTGCACGCAATATTTTTCTAGAAATAAATTTACAGTGCGATTCTATAACTTTCTATACCACTACAGAACTGTAACTCTCAACAAAAGCGCATCATTTTTTAATGTCAAATGATAATAAATGTATTAGTAAACAAAAATTGTTGCGATTTTGTTCACTTTTACATTTCTATAGCGTTACAGAAAGTTACAGAATCTCACTATTAATTTAGAAAATAGTTAAAATTATTAAAACAAAATGAACCTCTAATGACGTCTTGTCAAATGTCAAGTCGTAACCATGGATATGATAAATCCAATGTTTCACGTTAAAAAAATACTCCCGGTAAAATAAATACCTACTCTTTTACTAACACTTGTTTCTTTGAATTGAATATTGAATGACCTACGATTAAGAACATATGCCATTATACTTCAATATAACTTTCGAGTACACCTTACTAGCTCCTCGATCACCCTCAATTCTAGTGTATCCAAATAAAAATACAAATTAAACCCCCCATTTCACAGTATCCCTTACTTACACCACCATGGCTGTTTGTCTGTCCACTTTCTCACCCTCAGGTTTACGTCTAAGGTCTGTTTATGCCCAACATGTTCATCCCTCTGTTTACTCTACACTTGCATACATTGTCACGATCACTGCACCCTGCACCACACAAACCTGCGCTGGTACCGGTATAACCTTTGTTTGCTACAATACTACAAATCTCACTATACGTGTGGTTGAGGAACAGTGCGCTGCATCGGTAAATACAAGCTAGGAGATAAGGGTGGTTTATTAAGGTGTAAGGAAGGAAATAGAAATATTTTCTTCTAGGATCATAAAATCTTGGAAGTGAATATTTTCAAATACAGTTACACAGTATAGAAGTACAGTTTAATGTACTCATAGGTAAGTAGTGTAGTTGTAGTTTAGTAAAGTGTCCGCATTTCCAAAAATACTAAAATAAACCCAGTGTTAAAGCGAACTTAGTATTGTGGCGCATGTAACATATAGCAGCTAACAAAAATATAATTTGTAGATATAGGCGACTCCTGATAAACTTCCACAATTATGCAGATATACTTTACTGGCCAAAAATATATGGTGGTTGGTTTTTTCATTGTCCTGTTTATATCTGCTGAAATATTAAAGATACAAGGAAAAGTTAAATCTAAGAGTTGTATAACAAAATCTAATCTATTATTTAGCATTAACAATTTTTCCATGGCCTACTAATTTTTCGGAAAAATATCTTTATAAATGTAACACTATATATTTTCATGGAATAAAGTTTTACATCAATTTCTCTTTACAATGATGTATAACAAGTAGGTGTTTACCTTTAAATTATGACTAATAAAGCACATAATAGAATGGTAGTCGGCTGTGATAGTCTGCTGTTTATACCTGTACATCTGTGAAAAGCATATCAACGATTTCACTATTTTTGTAACTCATATTAATTTTTCTTAATTAAATAAAAATCTTAACACAGCTAACCCAAAAATATGTGTTCACATGTAAAGAGTACTAGTTATTAAAAAATCTGATGTGGCCAACAAGAAACCTCCCGCTATTTAATTTTTATTAATTTAAATACATACCTACGTATTTAGTAATGCTTCGAACTATATTGTTCCATTGCATATATAACTATTGCTTTATTTCAGCTTTTCTTTATTATTAAAATGTCACTATTATTAATTTGAAGTGATTAGTTTTTTGACAATGACGTTACTTGTCAGTTACATTCATTTGAAAAATAAACTGTGTAACAAAGGAATTGTGTTTATCTTAGGCTTCGCGATTAAAAAAAGAAAAATAATTTTTAAATTTATCTGTAAAATGTATAGAAAAAGTATTAATGTATACCTGTACAAAATTCAATAATCTGTAATTTTCCGATGTCATAAAATGCGAAAAAATGGCATTTAATGGCCATTATGAGCTTCAAGTAAAGTGCCATTTTCGTTCATCCGATTTACATCAAAATCTAATGCCTTCTATTTCTATTAGAATAGGGTAGAAATACAAGTTTTCAGAATTTTCTGAATGATAATATTTGAGTTAGACTGCAAACAAAATTCGTACACATACACACATACACACACACACACACACACACACACATACACACACATACAGACATCATCGTGAAAATGTTAAAATTGAATTCTAGGGACCTTAAAACGTGGTCATTTACTAAAATCTCGATATGTGATTTTTAGCACGATCCCTATACCTCCCTTACCAAGGGTAGCGGGAGGTAAAAAGCGACAGGTAAACATTTTTATAAATAAATAAGTATATCATCACGGCATATTATCTATTACTGGGTGTGCCAGTATCTACAACACATGTAGACATCGGTAATGATATATTTTACCGTGTGGACGCTTACCAGGCGTCATCTAACGGACACTCCTAGCTGGTGTGGAGAGTGCACCACAGGGATCGCTTTTGTACGATTAAAAGTCTGCACTGCTCGGAATTGAACCTGGGTCACCAAATTAGCAGCCAGACACTATACACACACGACCACGCGATCACATTTAAACATTTTTAGAAACAAATATTATTGTATAGTATCTCCGAAGCATGGAATATTCTAATAAATATTCTGTCGTGCAATAGACATTAACGTATTTATTGGAACAATTTTCTAATTTACAATTTTGAATGTGAAGAATTAGTTTATGTAGGTAAGTAAAATTGTTTGCGATAGGATTTCTATTTGCAAGGAAGTTGACAATATTAATATTGTTTAACATAATGTAAGTAGAATATGGGGAGCTTCGTTCGTATGAAAACTTTGTATTAATTTCAAATTCAAATTTAAAAACGCATGAAATTCAATAATTATCCTCAGCGCCATATAGCGGGTCTGGTAATAACTAACCGACAAGGACTTTTATGACGTTTATTAATTATTTATATCATTGAGTGCCCACTCCCGGTACTCCCTGAAGCTAGTTCTTGTAGAATGGTGAAGCAGGAATGTTATAAGAAAATAGCAGTGCTAAAGCTCTGATTTTTGTGTATTTTTTTATGTTCTATATAAAACTGCCATTTCAGTGTTTTAACAATTGTTTTACATTAATTTACCCAAAAATCTTATTTCATTAATATTCATCGACAAAGTGTTGTGTCTCACATTAGCTTTAACTGACTTTTTATATAACTATACTTAAATTATCTGCTGAATTTATCAGTTTATTAAAAAGTGAATATTGCTTATACGCTTGAAACCATTCTAATCCCCGAAACATATTTTCCAACCTTTGTCGCGCGAGAAAAGTCTCTCTCACTATGTTATAGTTCTCTTCCGACAATTATAGCATCTCGCAGCGTCTGAAGACGACGTAGCTCGCTGTGCAAATACACGAGTTCGGATCAAAAGATGTTGTGGATCTCACAAAGGGTCCTTATTCAAACGCGAAACCCGACTTGGTTATCTGCCTTCCCCAGAGGAGTGGAGCGTGATCATCCACTCGGAACAGCCAGAGGGACAGATGGACACGCCACGAGTAAGGGGAGGCAATTAAATTATACTCGGACTCATATTTCCAAAGATGCAAGTACAGCACGGAGAAATTTTTCCTGCGTATGGAAAAAGTGCAGTTTAAAAACAGAATATTGTAAAAGGACAACAACAGATTAATGCCGAATTGCACAGCTCACGCTTAAATCTTACCAGCCCGATTCGCAAAAAAGTTTAAGCTAATCCTCATTTTTGGATTAGCGAATTCTATTCTAATTTTGACAGTTCATATCTTAAAATATAGTCTAACCTATTCCTAGTATCTACCTTTATTGATAATATCATGAAAATTAAATTTTTGCCCTCTTGAAGTGTAATGGGAACTTTACAATTGTATACACAGCAAGTGTAACCTACATTTTACGCTTACTGTGTTGTAACTTGTCTAACTATGCGGTAATATAATCAAAATACACTGCACGTTTATGGGCATTTAGAAAAGAAATCATCTTTACTATTATAAAGTTCATGTAAAAAAAGTACTACCTACTTAAGTTATTTTTTTACTTTAACATTTCCTATATTTAAAATTAATTTATATAAACCAAACTCACGGTAGCGACATGTCATTATTGTAAAAATCCGCCGTTACCGGCATAGTCCCCGATCGATATACCTGTCAAATACGCGAGCATTGCTGAAATGTCAAATATGAACACCTACCTATTATTTATTACGAAGAAAACATGAGCAAATAAATATATTATCAGTCATAAACAACGTCTATTATTACAGATAAATTTTTGCTAGAAAAAGGTAAGTAAAATCAAATTTGGAAATTGACTTAACCCCAGTATTTTAAACTAACCCTTTTCAGAAGTACAACCTATCTAATTGAAAAAAGTGATTTTCATTATCGTCGGCCAAAAAATTTTGATACAATTCTCGTGCGTGAAATATTTTACAGCGCTCCAGGTAATAAGGCACTCGCCTTAAGGGCTCGTGCCTTAAACAAAGCTGTCACGCTGTAAAATACAACATACACGCACTCAAATGTAAATAACTATTTAAATGCCGGAATAGAATTGACTAATACAAAAATGAGGATTAGCTTAAACTTTTTTATGAATCGGGCTGTAAGTGTTTTAAAATTGACAATATCGTATCAAAACGAAACGTCAAATGAGGGAATAAAGTGTTTCTGGATTGCAGTAATAAATTTTATTATTTAAATTTTCGGATCGACCGGTTACGAGCTCTACATGAGCCTTCCTCAGGAGCTGAACAATAATTACAATAACAAATTACAATTCAACAGTCAGAACTAACAAAGATATAAATGGTAATTACTTACATGAGAATTATGATAATATTAATAACATTGAAAACATAACAAAATATATAATAACGTCAAATGCCTAGCTTAGAATTTAAGTGACCAGGCAGGTGATTTTATTTCAGTACCATTTCTAACACTATAAAAAAAGTCTCTTATATACAAATCTTAATTAAATTTGCGCGATCATGAAATGTGCAAAATAAAATATGATTATTGGATTAGATGCAGAATTTAATTCTGTACATTTATTTGAAGTACTAGCTGGCCCGCCCCGGCTTCGCACGGGTAAAGCTAGAATAACGATTAGTTACACGTGTACCAGTAATTTTCCACATTTACTTCGCAGACATGTGCTGCGTAGGGAGCCGGCAACCTGCCTCGCATCGTACATGTAACAAACTTCGCCCACTGCCCACCAGGTCCCTGCACCGCACCTAACAGCGCCCTTTTCTAAACATGTCTCAGGTACTTTTACTTATGTACATATGATGCAAGCTATCTCTCCGATAAATATCGAAAATCTGCTAACTGTTAAAACTTAACTATAGATACAAAAATAAAAAATAATTGAAATCATGCCCTATTGTACCACCTTGAGGGATGATTTTTCAAAAATGCTAAAACACTCTTTATTTCTTACCAAAAGCATAAATAAGAATTTTTGTATCCCTAAACTTGAGAAATGATGGGTTCTCCATACAAACTTTCATCCCCTATTTCACCCTTTTCAAGTTTTATTTTCGCGTCAAAAGGTAGCCTATGTCCTTATCCAAGATCCAATCTATCTCTATACCAAAATTCATCAAAATTGGATAAGCGGAAGAAATTAAGGGTTCTCCATACACACTTTCATCCCCTATTTCACCCCTTCAAGTTTTATTTTCGCGACAAAAGGTAGCCTATGTCCTCCAAGGTCCAATCTATCTCTATATCAAAATTAATCAAAATTGGATCAGCGGAAGAAAGGTCCAATCTATCTCTATACCAAAGTTCATCAAAATTGGTTCAGCGGAAGAATTGATGGGTTCTCCATACAATCTTTCATCCCCAATTTCACCCCTTCAAGTTTTATTTTCACGACAAAGGTAGCCTATGTCCTTCTCCACGATCCAATCTATCTCTATACCAAAATTCATCAAAATTGGTTCAGCAGTTTAGGCGTGAAAACGTAACAGACAGACAGAATTACTTTCGCATTTATTATATTAGTATGGATTATTGTCTAAAATTAACAGGCCACTTTTACGCAAGGTATTATACTCGGTATAAAATGAAAGTTTATAATATTTTTAAGGGATTGTGTACTGCACTGTCTAAATAGAGCCGCAAATAATTTAGTGAACTGTCGCACATGCGCAGAGCGGCCACTACTCGAACAGAACCTAAAAAACGCTGTCTACTAATCATGAATTGTCAGTTAGGTATTGTTATAGTTTGCCTTTTTCAGAAAAACTCAGCCAAATACCTAACTGACAATTCCTAATAGACACTTCCAGAATTGACGTCACCTGCAAGGAGAGATAGAAGATCATGCTTCCAAACAAACCTCCCCTCGTTGTCTTACGTTCCGCTCCCTGATTCTATCAGTCATTTTGTGTGAATCTGTTATTCAGTGTTAACCTAATTCCTTGTGATTTGTTCGTTGTGTTCAATAAAAATGAGTTTAAAACTACAAGATGTGCGTGGGGCAACTTTTTTGTTTGATAATGATCATTCGATTATTCAATTAAACGATGGCTGAAGTGAAGAAGTCTATGGCTGGTGACAAGTCTTGTTTGGTAGTGGTAACCATAGCAACCTTTAGTTCTATGCTTTGCCGCAAGATGAGCTCTTGCAAATTGCAATTGTGTAAGTGTTGATTCCGTCTGGTCCAGACTAATTTTTTTTTGCGGCTCTGTCTGGACAGTGCAGTAGACACTTCCTATTTTTAAAGATGATAGGTGATAGGTTAGTTAAATGTTGAACATAACATTACCTAGTCATATTTATAGTTTCCTGCTAATAGAAAATAAATTGAGTATGAGTATAGGTATAAAACAACATAGGTAAATTTACTGTTCAAAATAAATAGATACAAGAACTGGAAAATTATTTTATGTACTTGTTTTTCCACTGAAACAATATTTTCTTTGAAACTATGCAATCAAATTAAAAAACCATTTCAATATTTGAATACGAAACATATATTTACTATTCAAAGCAAGAGATGCGGTATATAAATACAAGTTATGAAAATTCCTGGAAAATATCCAGAATTGTGTAAACAAATTTCTCTGACAGTACCGGGTCAAGGTTTGCATGCAAATATTTAATTTTTACGTTTGCATATCCATTTTATTCGGTCCCTTCTGAATTCAATCTACTCTAGGAAAATTTACTTGCAGGATAGACTAACGTTTTATATAAAGTACCTATAATCTTAGAATACAGTAGGAATCGCAACATTTGTCGCGTGCGTGACATACTCTTATAAAGGTGACCGCATAAAAAGTATAGGGTAATTCCGGGAGAAATGCGACGGCCGGAGAGATGACACAGTTTTCCTAAAAATAATTGTCAGGTGGTTCCGAGCTTGTAGTATATGATAGTGAATAAGTAATGTCCTTCGAGCACATACTGACTAGAGAAGTAATTCCCTATACCAATGTATAGGATGAAGTGATCGGAAGACATGTAGGCGGGGGGCCGGAAGTCATAGTGAATTGCGGGCAGTGTTTTGTTGTGTTATATATCACTGCTTGTCATTTTACTACAACCAAACCTTATTTTTTGAGTGTAGTTTGTGAGTATATCTCGGAGTATATCAAATTGTAATGAAAAATACAATGAAAGTCAGGATATTTCGTTTCATGTGTAAGTGACTGGAATTTTCTTTTTTTTACAAATATATTAAACAAAGTGTAACTTTTAGGTTTCCTACTAATAATGACGTAAGAGTAACGAGACTGAAATTTATTGGAAATAAAGGTGATTTACATATTTCAAAAGCAGCAATTAGTCATTATTTTGTAAAAAAAAAAGGTAGTACAATTATTAAGATAATACGCAGTCCGCAATACACCACGGCTTCAATAAGCAGCTCGCAATACACCATGGCTTCCGTATGTGTTCCGATCAAAACAAACAACGTAAGGCGGCCTCTAGTTAGTATATGCTCAAAGGTAATGTCATGAATTTTGTTTTTGAAATTTTGTCGATTAAGTTTCTTGTTGGGAAGTTATCGTAAATTGTTTTATTTGTTTGATGCGAAAGTTTTTTAGGTATCAAATTTGTTGTGGCCAGCACAATACCTCTTGCCACTTTCATATTAGTATTGTAATTGTACATATTTAACATTTCTGGTACACACAAAAACACATATCTTATTTATATATTTTTATATTTTTTAATTCATTCTATGAACAAATTTCCTCGTATTCTCCTCATGTTCGAAAAAAAAATGTGTATAATGAACTCATGATGTCATATATTCGGTTGTAACTTAGATTTACCTAGGTTTTATAACAAGATTCTTATTTTTTTTTTCATAAGAATAAGGATTAGTGGATTATCAGCTGTTTTTGCACTGCGAAATTTGAAAGCGTGTCATCTCACCCACAAAATAGGGACTGGTGACACGGACAAGAAATTTTTCGGGACAAAGAACTCAGTTTGTTTTAAATACTTTATCATTATCTTACAAGAAAAATTAGAATTTTTTGTATTTGTATTTTGTTGTTTCTCCATTTTTAATATTTTTATTGAAGGATAACAATTTTTTTAAGTAAAAAATACAGCGGGTTTTATTAAGCCTGATAGAATTTCAAATTGTAAAAAGTAACACAAAAAATTAGATTTTAATCAATTTTTTTTGTTTATTTGAAAGAATGCATGGCATTAAAATTTGAAAAGGATTTCGGGCATATGGCCACCGCAGCTGTTCTTGACGAAGCGCATTCTGGACGTCCAATTTTGAGCCACTTTTTCGAGCACTGCTGGCTAAGTATATCAATGGAGGCCAATTAACAGGCCCATTTCTCGAAATCAACTTATCGCCAAATTTTGATTTAAATAAGTCGATGGTTGCGGTCGCCGTATGGCACGTAGCGCCATCCTGTTGAAAGCACATCTCGTACGGATCAATGACATCAATATTTTCAAACAAAAAATTATTGATCATGGTGCGATAATGATCTCCATTGACCATAACGCGAGCTCCGGCCTCATTTTTGAAGAAATAAAGTCCGATGATACCACTAGAATGTAAATGTCTCTTGTGGATTGGTCTCACTCTATATGCGGCAATTTGGTTTATTAACAAATCCGTTAAGCCAATCACGAAGTTGTCTTAAGTTGCGCGAATCGACGACTAATTTGGATAATTTGGTAACGTTGTTCAAGCGTGAGTCTATTCATGATGATTTGCCACAGTATACCGATCATAAATGTCAAAAAGTGAAGGCAGTATGACAGCTCGTTTGATAGTTAACTCTTTCATAAGTTCTATCTAAGCAAAAAAAAAAAACACCCATTATTAATTTTATTTGTGTACAAAATAAAGTTATTCTCTGTTCAAAATTGGTTAATACATATCATTGCTATCTCATCTTAAT
Source organism: Ophonus ardosiacus (assembly GCA_943142095.1). NCBI lineage: Eukaryota > Metazoa > Arthropoda > Insecta > Coleoptera > Carabidae > Ophonus > Ophonus ardosiacus. The sequence goes on along the minus strand of OW964830.1, from coordinate 7,453,342 downwards.
GCTCCCCGTCATCTAACCCAGATCGGGGTCGAAGGCATTTTGCAAAGTTTTATATTTTTTCATTTTTGTTAGCCCTTTTTAAAACTGAGTAGTTTACGATAGCATATTAAAATCCACAAAGACCACTGCACTTATATAATATTGCAATAAATTTTTACTATTATATAGGTAAGAGTTAGTAGACTTTTAATAAAGGTGTGGCATCTCTCCAGACATACCCTACTATTGATATACTTAGATAAATCCTTAATATCAAAATCCGTATTAAACATATTGACACAACTTGCAATATTTTATAAATAAAGATAATAAATACTTCTTACTCATGTTTCCCATAGACGAAAAGATATTAGCTAAATTACTTTCGGTCTAGTATCAGTCAGCTCTATCAAATTAGTCTACCATAAATTGAATTTAGTTTAGTAATAGTTCTACTTCTCGTAGACAAATTAAATAATCGAATCTCGTATTTCGCTAACCAAACTCCCCTCCAATGAAGCGGGGGCGGTAAGAGGGGTCAAAAGTGTTGGAAAGGGTTCATGTAATTATAAACCGCATCCCCGGTACAAGTCCATTTCGCGTTGGTCCAGTACGCTGATCAGCCATGTGTAAACACGGCTTTATAAATATTAGTCCCCTTCGGTGTACTGTTTATGTACATACATGCCTCGGCAAATGTGATGATATTTTGAAATGTTTGTGGATCGTTGATTTTGGATAGCCGTCCACGTTGTTGTTTCAATGTATTTATATGTTTGCCAACTGCCGAATTCATGCTAATAAGGACTTTTTTTGCCATCACTCTTGCATGACATGATGTATGGTACACCGATTAGCAAAATAATTTCATATGCACGACTGACGAATATATTCAAAAAATTTGGACATCTGCATTTTTCAAATTTGTTTTCTTTTTCTGTGGAATCTATTACTCGAATTTTTTGCTTAACAGAATAACTAGTTGAAATCATAACCTAAATAAAGCTAAATCCATTTTATGAAATATAATTATCATTCTCTACTTCAAAGATTATCGTTTTTACCTCTAGCTAAGAGAAGTATTTAAAAATTGAAAATAATGGTACAATCTTCAATTCTAAGATAATAGCATTTTGTAAATAACTTAATATAAATTAATTATTTTTATTCAACTTTGACGTTTTAAACAGCTATTATTAACTCCATAGCAACAACTATAAGTAACATTTTATTCATAAGTGAATTAAATTTTTTTTCCTACGACCACTGTTAAAAGTAGTCTTTTTAACGGTTGCTTAGCGAGTTAAAAATAACAGTTTATAACACAGTGAATACTTTTAAATTGTTGTCATTGACAACGGATTAAAAGTAAAAAACAAATTTACTTTTAACACTACTGTTAAAAAAGAACTAAATCTAGTTACATTTAGTGTTAAAAATATAACTAAATCTAGTTACATTTAGTGTTCATAAGTAAATGTAGTTTCATTTTATATTTATTTTTGTACTGAAATTATTTATATAGGTATTTTATTAGAAGTACACATTATTTTGAAACGTTTATTGTTATAGTACAATTATTAGAATTGTTTATAGTAATTCCTTGCAAGGCGCTTGAAGAATTGGAATTTAAAACAGTATTGTTGGAAGTAGAGGTTAGAATAAACAATTTTCAGTTGTCATAAATGTCACTCGCTCTGCAACAGATAATGCGTTTTAAATAACATCAGGCACGAAAATAACACTCATCAAAGTATTTGTCAGACATTATCAGCAATTTTCATTATTTTTCACGACACAAATGACAGACAATAAAGCTTTTTAAATAGATGACTTGACGTCTATCATCGACGATTGTCATCATGCGCAGCCTACTAACTGATTAGTTTTTTATTTTGTCAAAATTAAATATAATAATGGTTTTTTATTATTATTTCGTCAAAATTGAATAAAATTTTGTATAAACCACGAGAGCTAAGAATGTTTATTCACTCGAAGAAATTAACTCACCCTTACGGGCTCGTGAGCTAAACTTTCTTAGCTCACCTGCGTCATTAAAAATTACTTGTTTGACATTTGGATAGACTGCTAGATTAAATTTATTTTAAAAATTTAGCAGTGCAGACACTCATATTTTATTTTTTTCTGGGTGAACCGTAACAGATATCACAAATTATACAGAGAGAGAAAAGTTTACTATTGAATGTATCTTTCTGAAGAAAAATAATTTCACGTTTTTGGCATTGCCATTAAAAAATTACGGTCTAATTAATGTTGGGAGACCTAAGTTTCATACACTAGTGGTTTATAAAGCGTCCGATTATTATAAGCAAAATTAATTTTTTTTCGAAGAACTTTGAAGTAGATTTCTGGCTAAATGGTACACTTTCCGGTAGAAGCAAGTTTGGTTAATTCGTCTTATTTTAGCCTTAGGAATCTGTGGTTAAGCCATGTCCCCTATTTAAGAGACACCCTGTATATTAGATGTTCAGACGCTCCGATTTAAGTTTGCTATGTTTGTAGCTCTATAAATCAAACCGCTGTCAATAAGCATATGTTTTCAAAATGTCAAGTATTAAACAACATATTAGATTTGGACTATATATGATAAACCGGATATAGTACTTAATTTGATGCTCTAACAAATTTTTGAGGAAAAACAATAAAATTTGGTATTATAACGAATTAGATTTTATTTACAAACGATCAACCGGAAGTGATACTTTACTTAAAGCTCATTGCTATTTTAAACATGGAATTCCATAAAATGAAGGCTCTTTGGAAACCGAAAAACAACTTCAATCCTTTAAAGAAGGTCAATATGTTCTATTATAAGACAAAGACAAATGTGATTTAGTTTAAGATCCACCTTATTTGAATTTATTCCATTTGTTTCCTTTAAGAACATGAGAAAGGAATTCCTCCGTTTTTATATTCTTCACACGTTGCTGTCACGTTATTTAAATATATTTAAAATATTTCGTCCATGTAACGAATTCCCAGTTTATTTACCCACGTATATCCCGCGAAAATCTAAATAATTCTCCCTATTTTTAACCCCTAGTGTCAATATGTCATGCTCACACATCAGCTGTCAAATTTCATTCACTTCTTCCCGACATTCAAAAACCTTCCGACAGAAGGAAACAAATTTGCTTATGATTCTATTACCCTATAAACAACAAAAATGTTTCGAATCGTTTGTTAATGAATTTTAAATCCTGTTGATGAAGCAAATAAATGCAATATGTCAAATAAAAATTTGATATAAAATCAATAGCATGATAAAAAGCCGTGATGGTTGGTGCGAACGAAGCAAAGAGCAACGGGCAAGTTCACAATGTGTGCGGATCACATGCAACATATGTCGGTTTTTAAAACCGCGCTTAATAATGGAAGGGTGCTATGGACACGCACATTTTGCCAGGACTGAATTTGCTAATGATGATACTAAATAAAGAACATACATTCATTTATAAACTTTTCTAACGTTGTGATGACTGGCAACTCTTTTCAATTTGCTGACAATATTCCAAATATAATTTTTTTTATAAGCAATAAAGGCCTATTTATAATGAAGTAACGCAAGCGGTAACGCAAAACATGAGCCCATGTTATTCCTTTGTAATAAAAAGTAACGCAACTCTCATCTTTATACCTTACTGCTGTATCGCTAGCCAATCAGAATTCAGTGTTTCAGTTATACCATAAAATCCTGTATTATCGACATGTTTGTGAACCGTCACAACTACAAAATATTTTCTTTACTGTCCATTTCTACTTAAATTATTTTATTCAATTTTGACGTTTTAAACTGTCATTATTAACTCCATAGCAACAACTATAAGTAACATTTTTTTTCACATGTGAATTAAAATTTTTTTTAAATCACTCACAAAATTTTAACTCAATCTGCAACAAGTAATGCATTTAAATTAAAATCAGGCACGAAAACACAGTATTTATTAGATATTATCAGCCATTTTCATTATTTTTCACGACACAAATGACAGATAATAATGTTTTTTAAATAGATGACTTGACATCATCAGCGACGATTGTCATGCTCAGCCTACTAACTGATCAGTTTTTATTTTGTCAGAATTAAATATTATAATGGTTTTTATTATTATTTCGTCAAAATTGAATAAAATATTGTACAAACCACGTGAGCTAAGAATGTTTATTCACTCGAAGAAATTAACTCACTCGCCCTTAAGGGCTCGTGATCTAAACTTTCTTCTCATAAATAAACATTACCTTAGCTCACTTGGTGTATAAATATCTATTATATATTAACGTTATTTAAACTTATGTATGTCATATAAAGACAATAAATAAATGTGAGCCGAAATCAAAGAAAATACCTAATTATTCTGATTGTGGTTGTGTTAGTGGTCACGTTGCGCCGTTGCGTTGCGTTTAACGTTACTTCTTTATAAATAGGCCTGTATACCTATATGCTGATTTGTAATGAACAGTAACACAGCGCCACAGTCATACCCTATCTGAAAATTCCAAACACGTGGAAATTATTCAATATTTTAGGCCCATAATAGGTAATTATGTAATAAGTTGCGAAATGATAGTGTTTTAGGCACGCGACGTGAAATTTGTACGCACTAGCGTAAGCAAGTGATACAACACGTCAAGTGCCTAAAACACTCATATATTACCTACAAGATTTTTTTACAACAGTGTTCTAAAACAGATCATTTATTCTCAAATATCAACATTTTGAACCTTTCAAAATTAAAAAGTAGGCAGACGTTAAGTTCATCTATTCGTTGCTAAAGGAAATACTTTTAAGCACTCTCATTTTTAAGCACTGTTGCTTAAAAATATTTCATTTAGTAACGAAAATGACAATCAAAAAGTTGTTATAAAACGCTAGTATAAAAACTAATTTTAAAATTTATCCATTTTCTTATTAATAGCAGTAGCCATACTTAATTTGAACAAAGAGATAAACAAATGCTTGACAATTTATGTCAGAATACGTTAATTGACATTGTTAAGAGGCATTACTTTTGAGTTATGTCAATAAACCTCAGATAAAATGTCACGCATTTGTTTATCTTTTTGTTCAAATTTGGCATGGCTACTGCTATTAATAGAAAAATGAATAAATTTTAAAATTAATTTATGGATAATTTCCACGTATTTGGTATTTGCAGATGGGGAATTTCTTTTATCTTTGTATTGACACCACAACCATCGCCGTAAGTTAAATCGGGGGGCAACGGTTTGGAAAAAACTAATTTCCCATCTTAATCTCCTATGTACTCCATGAAAAAAATCACTCTGTATAAAATTTTAATTTACTTATTGTTAGAATAATTTCTTGGATATGATTTATTAGTTCTTGTATTGGTAGAAATGACTGAAACTAACTTTTATAAATTCGACCAACATCTGTAGTCATTCAAGTTCATGTTTATGATCAAAAAAATGTGATCGAAAACTAAGAACGAGGACTGAGGCCTTTATTCCGTCCGTGTCGGTAGATTCGATGATTCGAACATGAATCAGCGTTTTATTTGCTATAAAATATAATAGCTAAATATAGCAATTGATTTTCTGAAGGGATTTAAAATCGGCGAAGTTAGTGTATATTAAAAAGCTTTCTAACTTTGAAGTTTTACCCTGACCTTTGCTTAGCTTTTAGCTTTCCAACTTTCATCTCGTAAAGCAAAACAACTTGTGGTCCAAAATATGAAAAATACTGTAAAGCATTCGTGAAAGATATGAAAAATTCACAGGATATCATGGCATCATGAAATTTCTGCTGAAACGTAAGTTCGGATGCAGCAAATCCCACAGTCTCGGTAAGAGAAACGAAAAGAAAAAATCCACAAAGTTTTCACAGAGCAAATATTGAAATGGATACGGCAATGCAAGCGCGGCGCGGAAAAATGTAATTTGTTTTAAAAATACTCCGGGAAGTTTCGCTGTTACTCCGGGGCTTATTATTGTAGCCGGAGACCAAAAAGAACTCACTTCTCTCTCGCTCCGCTCGCCGCCCGCAGTCTCGTGTTGCAGATGGCACAGCGGTTATGATTTCACACGTTTTGTTTATTTTACGTGATGGCCCGTTCAGTTCGGCCAGACGGACCCTCGCCGCTCTGTTTTGCTTACCTAGACAACCACTGTCATGGCTTTGATCACGTAATCATGGCCCTTTGCACATGCACATGCGACATGCACTTTTACACATGCATTCTATGTGATCAACTAATCTCAAATACGTAAATATTGATAGAAAGTTTTTTATATTGCTCCCCTATCTGTCTAGATTTATAAAGCACAATGTAATCAAAATATTTTACTGTGCCTGTAATAATACATACGATTCTAATAATAAGAAAATTAGAAATTTAAGTAATCTATAAAAAAAAAATGTTGAGCCCAGCACAAGACCTCTCGCCAATTCCATATTAGGCTATTATATGTATAAATACATATTGTATTTAACATTTCTGATACACACACAAAATTTGTAACTATATCTATTGTTCATATATTTTTATATTTTTTCATTCATTCTATAAATATTCTATAAATAAGCTCCTACTCTTCTGAATGTTCTAGATTCTTCAAATTCAATATTACCGGTATTTGTGATGCGCGAGTATGTAATATATATATATACATATATATATATATATATATAAATAATTTTTTTAAATATTTAATTAATAATAGTAATAAAATAAGAAATATTAATACTTCCCAGAAAAAGCCTTTAGTAATGTATCTGGAATTTTGAGACATTTTTCTGGCAATTACAAATATTTTAATTTTTCAACTGATTTCCATGGAGTTGTTCGGGTTGTGGAATTCATTACAAAGGATTATTTTATATATTTATAATTCTCTATCTCTAAACTTATAAAAAATATAATAAAAATTTTAAATCTATCGAATACCAACTTTTCTTTAATCTTTGTTATAACATAAATTTCCAAAAAATAATATTTAGAATATTTTTTTTAAAAAAATACTACATCTGGTTGTCCAATTGTTATCGAAACCTTTTCAGTTCTTCCTATTAATGTCAGAATAAGGAATACGTAGTTAAACTGGTCTATAGTCTTACAGAATTTGAAAAACCGACCCTCCAACATCACACTCACACATGCACACACACACACCACACACACACACACCACACACACACACACACACACCCACCACACACACACACATAATCGTAAAAATGTTAAAATCATATTCTAGTAACCTTAAAACGTGTTTATCCACTAAAATCTGGATAGGTATGCGATTTTTAGCATGAATCCAGTAACTCTCGATCAAATTTGCATAATTAAATATTGAAAATTTGTAGCATATAATGACAAAAAATAGCAAAAAAATGTGAACAATGAACTAAGGCAGGGAGAATTAGCAAAATTTGAATTTTCTTGCAAATGAACACTGCTCTAAATCAATGCTTACGAACGAACAAAAAGAGAAAATGTTCTAAATTGATTCAGAATTATTAATTTTAGAATACAATTGAAGAGTACAAGGAATAAACTAAATATGTCAAAATAAAACTAAAATTACTCACTCATTGCAATTTGCAAATTTCAGCAATTTCTTGTTGGACATATGGAAGGGTAGTTACGAAATGTAGAACTCACCATCTGGAAAATAAATAATTAATAAAATACGTATTTCTGAGACTCAATATTAATATAATACGCTAACACAGTTTTCAGTAACATTTTTCTTGGATAGGATTGAATATAGAATACTAATGATTTTGGAATTTCATTGCCTGTATCTATACTGTCATTTAATCGTAGTCGTGGATTGCAAAGGTAAACACTGCCTTATATCCCGAAAACTACTGAAGATCGAACCCATATTGATTAAACTTTTTTTTACTTATTTTGGTTAGTACAATATGCCCTTAAAATTAGTACACCTGTATAGTCTTGTTTTATTAGTTCCATCCACAAACATATTTGAAATAAATTATAAGCAAACAACTGCAGTCTGAGATTAATTCGGAAATAAAATATTTAAATAAAATGGGAAACAGTACCATTGCATTATTACTTTTTGCTTTGATTTCCGCTCGTAAAAGTTATATTAACAATAACAATCCTATACACTATTATATTGTAAATTCTAAATATCCTCTATATTTTTCATATATTTAGCAAATCCTTTGCAACATTTTCAAAATTTGGACCACAAGTTGTTTTCCTTCACGAGAAAAAAGTTGGATGGATAAGATCAGGGTAAAACTTCAAAGCTTTGAGCATTTTAATAAACACTAACTGAGCCGATTTCAAATCACATCACAGAACCAATTGCTCAAATGCCATCAATCTCGCATTAAAATATTCCCTTTGATGTTGTATTGACGTCTCGTCAAGTTGTTATTAAAACATGTTTTATTGCATCAACATGAAGTTAATCTCGCTATAAAATTTTTACTATCAGAACAGTGTTTCATATATGTATATTTAAAAATAGTCCTTGAACTTGATGGCTGAACGCGAATGCTTTTATATGGATTGACTATATCTACAGATTTTTTTTTCTTTTCAGAAAGTGGACTTGATACATTTCAATAATCAGCCGACGATATATACGAACTAAACAATTCCGAAGAAGAAGATTCAAATAAAACATAATTTTAAGTATTCTTTACGATAATCACAATGTGCGGAACAACATTGAGTGCCAAACTGACAGTTATATAAACATAACCTATAAAAATAAAATATTCCTTTCATATTCACAAATAAATAAAGCTTTTTATGTTAAGATCGATAGTCCGGAAAAATCGAAAATTCGGATAAAACCCAGCACCAATTATTAGTTCTGATATTAGACCCTCTACTGTAATACTAAATAACTTCTCTTCTCCACTTAGTAGTTTTCTTGTAAAGAACTACTGACAAAATTATACATATTATCTTCATTAGTTTTTTGATGCAAATTATAATTATTATAAAAATAAAGTTATTGACAACTTTCGACTAAAACATTAGTCCGTATATTGCGAACATACTATTGCATTTTTACTTCCTTGTACGAAGTAAAGGAAGTATTGTAATCGCGAAAAATTTCGGTTTCCAGATTACAACGGAAATATCCATTTTGACTAATTTCGTCGTAACGTCTGTACGTACGTACGTACGTACGTATCTCGTATAACTGAAAAACGGGAAGCCATAGAAAGTTAAAATTTTGTATTTAAGACTGTTATAACATCTAGTTGTGCACCTCCCTTTTTGGTCATTACATAACTTTTGGAAGTGGTACTTTACTTGAAGCCTATAATAGATTTTAATGAAAAACTATATTAAAATATAATCCAAAACTTTTCAAATTTGGTATATAAGACTCTTATATCAATGGGAATAATATATAAGATTCTAGTTAAAATGGTCTAACCGGAAATGATACTTTACTTGAAGCCTATAATAGATTTTAATGAAAAACTATAATAAAATTTTATCCAAAACTTTTCAAATTTGGTATATAATACTTTTATATCAATGGGAATAACATAACAGATTTTAGTTAAAATGGTCTACCCGGAAGTGGTTCTTTACTTGAAGCCTATAATAGATTTTAATGAAAAACTATTTTAAAATATAATCCAAAACTACTCAAATTTGGTATTTAATACTTTTATATTAATGGGAATAACATAATAGATTTTGGTTAAAATAGTCTAACCGGAAGTGATACTTTACTTGAAGCTGTTATCAGTTTTTCTTGAAAAAAATGGTATTATTTTGAATTTAACAATAAATGCTTCAAATAAAAGTTTTAGAAAATTGAATTCTCCGTCGAAAATATCAAGTATCATTAAATTAACTCTTTGTATAAACGAGATATGTAAATTTAGAAATTATGTACTTTTTGGTTTCTGTAATTAAGTTTGCTATGAATTAGAACAAAAAATAACAAAAAATAAATAATTTAATGTCAATGTCAAATACGTGCAATTTTATGATTGGGTCTGTTATAATACATATTTTAATTATTAACAAAATATGTATAGTGTAACAGGCGTACAAGGAAGTCATGTGTTGTCCACAACAGATATTTACATTATATTTTTATGAGGTCACTTTTAACAAAAGTGCATTATAAAACCGTATTTGTAATACGGGGCTTATGCCCGGTTTCATATACGATTGTTAAACCTTGTGTTAGTTAACAACTTTTCAAAATTAACAACTTGTTAAATTTTTATGATGTTTCATGAAATTAGCAAATCAATTTTAAACTGTTGTTAGTCAACATGCATGTTAAAATTTATTTAGGGAATTATTGTATTTTTTAGTAATATAAAAACCAATTTCATAGTTATTAATAATAAATGTCATTATTGACAGACTGGAAAGTACCAGCTGCATAGAACCTTAATGTTAATAATAACTGATTGATTGGATCAATTGGATAATTTCTTTCAGTGTATGATGTCAAATTTTTATATATATCATCCAAAATTAACAGAATGGTGTCCTTAGAAAACCGATATCTCATTTTAAATTGTACATCATCAAAAAATACAAAAGGATTTCCTCAATCTCTGAATACTCTTTCCCTTCGCAGAAATCGAATATCAATTTCAAAAAATTCTTCAGACTCATCAGATTCCGAAAACATAGTTGAATAATATTTCGTATGACATTAATGTAATGAATATATTTTTATTTAAATTACACAGCTAATGCAACTTGTACTTACTAATTTTCTTGTTGTAAACTAATTTATGACGGAAAGGACAAAATAAATATTTTGTTCTGATTACACATATGTGACAGATGTCATAAATAGCGACTGGTTAGAAATTTAACAAGACCCGAGACTGTTGTTAAAATAGCAAACCATTTAACCATAGTTTAAATCTAGCATTTGTTGATGAAACAATAGTTCCTACTTAATCAGTTGCTAAATTATTTAACAAATTGTCAATATTTAACAAGCAGATATGAAACTGGGCATTAATCTTTGAAAATGGTATAAAAATAAATCGGTACAATTGATTTTATTTAGCCCAATTTCCGACAAATTTTATTCCTATAAAAAGTGTATTTATATATTATCCTTTTTATCATTATATTATTGGCAGGTGTTATGATGGATTGTATAGAGGTTTTTGGAATCCTTGCCCTGTGGATTTCGCCCCGAAAGGTCAGGGTTGTTACGGAAGACGCCGCGTTTTCCGCTTTTTAATAAACACGGTCGTCGCGACGCCTGGTCGACGCTGGGCAGCGCGCCAAACCCCCACAACCCATTCAGGACTGATACAGTGCAACCGACACATCATTTACATTTCTTTCTTTAAAACGACCTCGCTACATAACCATAATTGGTTATTTCCTCAGCCAGCCGTCTTCATAACAACTTTTACCATCAACATAATTTTATTACTAGCGAATGCTCCGCCAAATTTAACCGATTTCTTTTTCCCCTCAATAAATTTTCCCCAAGGAATAGTTTACATTCAAGATTCACTGAAATAGGGATGATAAATCTCTCAGAAACCATAAAAATGTGGAAAATCAAACATGTAATTAATTTTTGTGACAAACACCAGTACGGCAATTTTCTAAGACTTCTTTTTATTCTTTTGTGGAATATAGAGCAGGAATTATATTTGCTTCAGCATGGAACATTGAGTTATGTACTTTAATCTTGTTCGGTTTGTTTAGACTCTAGTCTTGAGTAACAGGAAATATAATGCCATTTTATAACAATAATATTTTTTTACAATTCATGTATTGCTCATAAACAGATTTTTATTTGCAATTGTAAATTGATACGTGTCGTTTTTTTTTTTTTTTTTTGAAAACATACTTATTTGTCAAAGGCTATAGAATGAATTATTGGATATCATTATACGTATTTATACATGTTTAACACGTAGAAAGAAATGTAAAACTTTCCTCGGGTTCTTATCTGTTATTGATATTGAATTACATATAACTTACATCTAGACTAGATACTTGATTTGTCGCCTGTTAATTATATAACTGTCATTTGAATACATATATAACTTTATGACTCTTTTACCTCTCGATAAGAGAGGTATAGGATTCATGCCAGAAATCGCATATCCAAATTTTAGTGAATAAGCACGGTTTAAAGTCACTAGAATCTGATTTTAACATTTTAACAATGATGTGTGTGTGTGTGTGTGTGTGTGTGTGTGTGTGTGTGTGTGTGTGTGTGTGGATGCGTGTATGTGTACGTGTGTGTGTCTGGATGTTGGAGAGACGGTTTCTAAAATTCTGAAAGACTAAAGACAAATTTAACTCCTTATTCTTTAATCGGACATTAATGAGAACAGCTGAAAAGGTTTTGGTAACAACTGGACAACCGTAAGTAGTAGTTTTCTAAAAAAATCTTATAAATATTATTTATTTGGAGTAACGATGATCGACTGGAGATTGATGTGTGGAGAATAAAGTAATCGGAAACTGCAGTCAGTACGCTTTTATTTGAATTGAACCTAGGTTTCGACCGTTACAATGGTCTTCCTCAGGGAAGGAAATTTATATTATTATACATATTAAAGAATATAAAATAAAATTCTCTATCCGATACATTGCCTGTAGATTTAGAGATAGAGAATTATATATAATCCATGGAAACCAGTTGAAAAATTAGAATGGTTGTAAATGACAGAAAAATATCAGTGTTACAAATCCAGATAAATTACTAAAGGCTTTTTCTTATTATTTAATATTTCATATATTACATATCAGTGCAAATAGACTCATAAGTGTTACTTGTGTTAGGGATAAAAAAAAAATGGACCGAAAGACCAGAGGACAATATACAGTGGAACAATATTATACACAAGAGAAGCCATGGGCCTACATGGCTTGAAGAGCTGAGTATTATTATTATCATTATTATTATTATTATTATTATTATTATTATTATTATTATTATTATTATTATTATTATTATTATTATTATTATATTACATATACGTATCAGAAATACCGCCATTCTCGACAATGAATTTGAAGAATCTCGAACATTTAGAACAGTAGAAGAAAACTTATTTATAGAATGAATTTAATAGATATTTACACACCAAGTGAGCTAAGGTTATGTTTATTCATGAGAAGAAAGCTTAGCTCACGAGCCCGTAAGTGCGAGTGAATTAACATTCTTTGCTCTCGTGGTTTGTACAATATTTTATTCAATTTTGACAAAACAAAAAACTAATCAGTTAGTAGCCTGTGCATGACAATCGTCGATGATTATGTCAAGTCATCTATTTAAAATGCTTTATTGTCTGTCATTTGTGCCATGAGAAATACTGAAAATGGCTGAAAATGTCTGATAAATACTATGGTAAGTGTTAATTTCGTGCCTGATGTTATTTTAAATGTATTATTTGTTGCAGAGTGAATTTAAAAATATGTGAGAGTGATTTAAAAAAATTTAATTCACTTGTGAAAAAAGTGTTACTTATAATTGTTGCTATGGAGTTAATAATGACAGTTGAAAACGTCAAAATTGAATAAAAATATATATGTATGTTAAATACAATATGTACCTACTTGTATAGCTTAATATGGAAATGGCGAGAAGTGTTGTGCTGACCACAACAGATTTTTTTTAACTTAATTCTAACGAGTGTCTGAAATATAGAGTGATCAAAAAAAGCTGAAGGGTGCCGCTTTATAGCATTGTTAACATTGCCACCAAATTGGCAACAGTGTAGAAATCTCCAGTCCAAACTTATTTGCCGGAAACTATATCTAATCAGTCCACTATGATATTTATAAATATATCAAACAATGTCGCACAGCAATTGCGTTAAATATACTGCAAAATCAATCCTTGAACTTTATTGTCAAACTTTCTTGTTACATCGCACTTCTTTTCACCTCGCTAATACCACTGTTCCACATTTCTTGCAAACAATCTAACTCGTCTGCTTTCCTTGTGTTTCTCGTATTGTTATCCCGTGACCGTGATCTCTGTGACTGAGCACCCAGATGTGACCGGAATGTGTTGCGGCGTGCGGTTGCCATTAGCCTTGCTGGGGTCTGGTTCTTGTTCAGGTCGACTCTGCAGTGACCAGAGACCAGTAGACCAGCGACCGCCTGACCGGGATACACGCTAATTCATCCCCTAATCAACCAACCTCCTGACCTTTTGTTTGGGAAACAGTATCCACGCTTTATGAGTAGGGCAGGGAAATAATGGAAGAATGCCAATAACGAAAAGAGATCAGGATGAATGAGTCGGTTTCACATTTTTACCGCTCGCTAAGAGAGGTATTTAATTCCAGATTTTAGTGGATATGCACATTTTAATAGGACCTCGTGGCCGTATGCGTATAGTGTCTGGTTGCCAATCTGGTGAGCCGGGTTCGATCCCGACAAGTGCAGACTTTTAATCGCACAAAATAAGTGATCCCTGTGGTGCATTCTCCACACCAGATATGACTGCCGTGAGGTGACGCCTGGTAAGCGCCCACACGGTCAGAATACATCGTCATGTAGTGTACAAAATCCCTTGCTTGGAGTGTACCTCAAAGTATACAGGACAGACTCGGCGGTATTTACGAACTAGAATGACGGAACATAAACGAAACTGCAAAAATAAGAACAATAATAATGGGAAATGTGCACTAGTAGGACACGCTATATCACTCGGACATAATTTTAATTTTGATGCCGTCAAGGTTATTGATACCGAACAAAACTTACACAAACGCCTCACATGAAATGTTACAATAATGACAAAAACAACATAAATTTAAAAACTGACATAACAAACATAAAATAAATATAAAATAAATTTATAATATGTAAATTTAAACTATAATTTATATAAAAAAAATACTTCGGAACAAGTTATAACTTAATTTCAGTTAAAGGGTGCCATTGTTAAATCAAGGTTTATAAAAGTATATCTTAATTTATTGACGACTACATGAGTTTTTTAATGTATTTATTTATTTATATTTTTAAATTTTGACGACCATTGTATGTATTATATGTTATTTATTATTGTCTTATATATTTATGTTTTACAAACTAAAAATTTTCACGTAAGTTACACATGTTTGTATTTTTTAAAAATATTTTTTTCAAAATCTGTAATATTATTGTAGCTCCTGAAAAAGACACATGAAGTGTCGAAACCGGTAGAGGCGGAAAATGTATTAAATATTTGACTGAAATCCAGTAATTTTCTTTCCTTCATCATTACCGATGTCTATATGTGTTGTAGATTTTAAGGTCCCTAGAATCCCATATCTTTGTATGTGTGTAATGTGTGTGTGTGTGTGTGTGTGTGTGCGTGTGTGTGTGCGTGTGTGTGTGGATGTTGGAAGGACGTTCCCTCAAAAACTATAATACTTAAGACCTGTTTAATTACGTATTCCCCAATCTGACATTCATGGGAAGAACTGAAAAGGTTTCGGTAACAACTGGACAACAGAAAGTAGTACTTCTTCTGAATATTATTTACTGGAAATTTTTGTTATTACAAATATTGAAGAACATAAAATTCTCCAGCTAATACACTCAAAATTGTTAGATTTTCTTCTATAGATTTAGAGATAAAGACACTACAATATATAGAATAACCGGATATAATAAATCGCTGAGGCTAAACTACACCAAGGACATCAGTTGACAAATTCAAATGTTTATAACATAGTTTGTAAATGTCAGTGTCATGAATTAAATATTTAAAATTATAGGTAAAATGCATTGGAATAATCTCTGACATTTAGGAATTTCCTCATACAATGAAAAATAGATTTTATTAGAATTGTATGTGTGCAGAAGACATATTAAATATGACAATATTTGGGTAAAGTTCTGTAGAAATAAAACGATATTTCGTCAGCGAAGTGCAATACACTACTTATATAACATAAAATGGAAATGGCGAGAGGTATTGTGCTGACCACAACAGTTTTTTTAAAAAGGAAAACAGTTTATTTATCACCCACGTTATTTATATAAATAAAAGTAGATAATAGTTTGTCATATATTAAGCTGTATGAACTTTGACATCACATTCCGTTTGAGATCAAGTGATTTTTCAAAATATTACACAAATTTCAATAACTAATTGTAAAATATCTAACGGATATTTCGTGATATTTATAAATTTGAAGAACAATATATTCTAAAATTTAATATTTGCTCCACGACAATACAGCAGCCCACAAGTCAAGACTTTCAAAAGCTGCCGTTGCTGAATGTGGCTTCGTAAAAATTGACCATCTCCCTTATAATCCAGATCTAGCCCCCTGTGACTATTTTTTTGTTTTCAAATCTCAAAAACCCTAAGGGAAACAAAATTTAGGGCTGATAATGAATTTACAGCGGTCGTTGAAAAGCATTTTAATGTATTAAAGATGTTATTGAAACGATATAATAATTGAATCCAAAAGCAAGGGGCCTATATTGAAAAACAAATTTTTGTTGCTCTAAACTTTTCTTTTCATGTCTAGTCCGGGAATATAAAATCGACCCTACGTATGTACTTTGTTCTCTGGAAATGTTCTAAGTATTTATTTTTTGTAGTATTTATTAAATAAGCTATTTATTTATTTTGTTGTTCCTGCTTTCGTAATGCTTTGCAATATTCCGTCTTTACGGTATGAATGCGTTGTTTTTTGCGGCAATAATTCCGTTAGCAAACTATTTGCGCATTACGAATTGAGGTGGAAACATTTACAAAATATTCATGATAAATCTGCAAATTCCTGCGCGACTGTCGGATAGTTGAAAACTTTAAATCCGGCCGTAAAGCAGACAAACGGTAGCGGTAGAGGCTCCAGCTCCGACTACAGGCGAGGCGAGACACCTAAACTTCTCTGTGAAATATTTTTGAGCTGCAAACAAGACCGCTATAAAAACCCCGCTTGCTTTTGTAAAATAAACTTTTCCTGAATATATCAGTACACCGCGAAATCCTTTTGCCGTGTTTGCTCTTTATTCCGACGGATGTAGTTGACCTAACATACCTAACCACACTTTGTTTCCGGTTTTTGAGTACGGATATTTATCCAGCTTTATTTAGTGTGCATGCAAAGTTAAATCCTCTTTTGTTACGCGAAAAGCTTTTTACACAGCTTTCTGCAAGAAATTTGATGCCTGCATTTTATTTTCTCTTTGATTAAGCGATGTAATATCCTTTTAATTACATCTGGTAATTATATCCTTTGAAAGGTAGTTTTTCTGGTACACTCAACTAGCGGCTTTTACCGGTAAAAACTCCGCTATATGAATGTGTTAAACGCCAAGGCACTTCGTATCATGACGTTTGTGGATGAAGTTCACTAGATAAAAAATCCGATGTGGCCAACACAAAACCTCCCGCTATTTCAGTTTATTACATACATAAGTATCGAATTTAACAATTCTAATTATATCTATTCTTTCATTCTATAAGGAATCTTGTCCTACTCTTCTAAAATGTTCAAGATGTTTCCAATTCATTGACGGGATTGGTATTTCTTAAGCCTGTTCTACAATAAGTCGTTAGTCGGTGTCGGATGTCGTACGCGTGCGCACTTCGCAGAAATTTGGCGGTAGGCGTTGTCGGCTGCCGGCTGTCGGAGTCGGAACGCAAGTTGGTCATTTCCCATCTTTTCCGACAACGACATTGAAGGTCACGTCAACAGAAAATTGAAAATGAATGATATGACATTAGATGTAATAATAATAATATATTAGGTACAAGAAAACAGTAGTCTGTATGGCAAAATAAATAAATTATACAACGATTTAAAAAGAAAAAAAATATTTGGGGACAAATAATAATCATAATTTGTTTCAAATTAACTACCTAACCTTAACAGCAAGTTTAATATCAGTTGGCAAATGTTTTCTGTAATCGTGGTTTCAGAATATCATGCAACTGATCAAATTGTTGTATAGACATTCTCGTAAATTTAAAAAAGTCTTCGTGATCACTTGACTTGAAATATGAAAATAATTTTCTGTGCGCACTAAAATTTTGCCTAATATCAACGGTAATATGAGGTTTTACCCACCATCATCTTGTATTTTATGTGTCTTCTCTTTTGCATCGGCCGTCGTAGTTTTATTATTTGAAGCTATATTACAATTAAATTAAAATAAATCCGAAGAGATATAGTATCCATAACCTCACTTAAAAGTGACAGTTCGCTACGACAGCTTCCGACTATTGTAGAAAGCAATGTCGGGTGCTGCTAACGTCAAACGACTTACGACAAGCGACAACCGACAAACGACTCAGTTGTAGAACAGGCCTTAAGGATATATGTACTATTACTATTAATATACATACCTACCTACAATTTTAAATATTTAATTAATAATTCTATAAGAAATATTCAATGTACTTCCTAGAAAAAGCTTTTAGTTATGTCAGTTAAACTATTGATTTTTTTCATTGACATTTTTCTGTCAATTACAAACATTTGAATTTGACAACTGGTTTCCTTTGGTGTAGTCTGGACTGTGCGATTTATACGAATATTATTCTGTATATTATATTTTCTTCATCTCTAAATCTATAGAAGATATAACAAAAATTGTATTAGCTGGAGAATTTTATGTTCTTCAATATTTGTAATATGAAAAAATTTCAAAAAATAATATTAAGAAATTTTTTTAAGAAACTACTATCTACTTCTGGATGTCCAATAGCGAAACCTTTTCAACTGTTCCTATTAGTGTCAGATTAAGGGTATACGTAGTTAAATTGGTCTTTAGGCTTCTACAATTTGAGAAACCGTTCCTCCAACACACACTCACACACACACGCACACGCACGCACGCACACACGCACGCACGCACGCTCATATATATCATTATAAAAATGTTTCTAGGGACTTTAAAACGTACTAATTCACTCAAATCTGTACCTATATACAATATTTGGCACGAATTCAATACCTCTTTTAGCGAGAGGTAAAAAATATTTTGTCATTCTGCATATTCATTTTCTACCTTCAATATCTATAAAGCAGAACTATCTGGAGCCTTTTTGACAATTTATTCTTTAACTTTATTAACGAACTAAAATGAAATTTCACAAATATCACGTATGTTTTTAATCAAATCTAAGATTATACTCATAGGTATTATAGTCTTCTAGATATATTCGAATATTAATAAAAGCTGCAACTTCTATAAGATGAATTGCTTTAGAAATGCGCGTACTTGGTATTTAATGCAAAAACTATACAATGAATATAAAATATCGATTTTGTTTCCTCGACAATGTAATAACCTTTAATTACTTCTGGTAATTACACATTTATTAAATGTAGTTTTTTCCTTAACTGAACTACCTAGTAGCTTACATGAAAAACTCGTCATTTGCTACTTTTGTTCATCTATTTTCATTTAAATTCCCCCTTTTCATTTGCTCCGATATTGAATTAATCTTCATTTGTTTCAGAACCTACATAGCTCTAATTACTGACTTCCTATTTTCAAAACGAACGTTTCAATAAATATGTGATTATTCTTTCGAAATGTCAGAGTTAACAGTTTTATTTTTTAACGATAAATAATACATACGAACGAGTACTTGCTATAATTACTGGCTATTATACATTTCACGGCATTCGTGCATGTTTTACTGAAAAATAAAAAATGTATCATTGGAAAAATATTGAAGCAAACAACATTTTATTTTATTTTATTTCGCATTGCAAAATTATATGTAGAAATACCATGTTTCTTTTAATGTAAATATATTTAAACTTCTGTTTAAAGAATGAAAAAAATTCTTAATTTTTGCATGTGCTGTTCACATTGGCACTCTTTTTTTAACTAATGAAGTTTATCAAAAAATAACAAAATAAAGAGAGACTTATAGGTAGGTACATTGACGCATTACTAAAAAGATCTGTTGTGGCCGGCACAAGACCTCTCGCCATTTCCATATTAGGCTATATAAGTATTGTACTGCACTTCGCTTTCGAATCGTCGTTTTATAACAAAATATTACAGAACTTTACCCAAATATTGTTTTTTATTGTATTTAACATGTCTTCTGCACACATATAATTCTCATTACATATATTTTTCATTGTATGAGGAAGTTTCTAAATGTCAGAGATTCTTCCAATTCATTAACCAGATTGGCGGTATTTCTGATGGATATATATGCATTTTACCACAATTTTACCTATAATTTCAAATATTTAATTAATAAAACAATAAGAAAAATTAAATATACTTCCCAGAAAAAGCTATCAGAATGTCAAGAAAACTACAAACTATGTTATAAACATTGGAATTTGTCAACTGGTTTCCTTAGTGTCTTAGCCTCTGCGATTAGTGTACTCTATAAATTATAGTGTCTTTATCTCTAAATCTATGCAAGATAATAAAATTTTTAAGTGTATTAGATTACTATAATAATACGCCGCTAGATGGTGAAATAGCAGTACATGAACACGAATTAGTGGTAATTTAAAATTAAAGGTAAAAATTATTGGAAGTTTCAACTTGACAGACATAAGTAAAATGATTCTACATTTACTGCTTCTTTGTTACCTATTGCATTTGCCTTCCGTCATTATGTCGCGTAAGTACCTAAGCCAATATTTTCAAAGAAAATGGATCAATGGATGAAGAAAGAAAAAAATCGTATTTATTATTCTTTTTATAAAATACCATATTGGAAGTTATGTTTAGAAATATATGTGAATAAAATATATATTTCTTGGAAATTCATTCTTAAGACTTTATCCACAAGCAATGATAATATCATAGATACTGACAACTAGTTGTTAATTTGTAACAACTTCGTACATTTCAGAAAACTTTTCTCGAGAGAAGAAATTACTTTTCGGTTTCGTGTTAGTAGTGAATGTGCCCAAACTGTTTGACAGCAATTTAAATAAATAACTCGACATCAAATGTAAAAAAACTGAATTGAAAACCAATTTTTTTTTTTCTGTAATTTGCCAAATATTAATAAGATTTAGATGACATCAAAAACCAAATGACTACCCTAAACTTAAAAACCATAAAATAAAAAGTTGATGATTTCGCAAATATCTTTCAAATATAGTTGCAAATTTTATCATGTGATAAGGCCTGTAGTAACAGAATATTTGTCGACGTTGAACGCTATTAAAATGAAATTTTATGCTTGTTGAGAAACCAAATATTGAGAGAATCTGTTAGTGGAGGAAATAATTTCTAAACATCTATTAGTTAGCAGATGTCTCTGATATTTGTCACCTTATTTCTATCCTCTAAGTTTAATGAATGTGTCAAAGATATAATAGGCTCGGGTCCAACTGTCTAAAGATAAATATAATTGATGCAAAAAATAATTAAATTTATAATTTGGCTCAGAATCAAGTATGCTGCTAAGGTAAACACTCGTTTCAAAACATCACAATAAATTTTCTATGAAAATTATGTTGGAACACATATTATGATTCTGAAATATTTAAAGCTCATAAGATTAAGATTAAACTAGAATTTTAATTTTATTGGTTTTTCAAAATTCTTTTTGGAAAGTAGATCACAAGTTTTAAGACAATAATTGGATTTATTTTTATAAATGTGTCCTTTCTATTAACATAATATGAAATTTATAGTATATTAACGAACGAAAGTACCTATTGCAATGGTTTTAATTTTTACTTTTCACTAAGAGAGGTATTGGATTTATGCTAAAAATCGCATAGGTATCCAGATTTTAGTAAATAAACACGTTTTAAGGTCCTTAGAATCCAATTATAACATTTTTACGATGATGTCTGTATGTGTGTCCGTATGTCCGTGTGTGTGTATGTGACAAATTTTTCTCCGACGATAACTCAAAAACAACAATTCTAAAAATTATTATTCTTTCGTAATCCTCTTTTTTACAACCAGACGAAGAGCTGATTAGATTTTGGTTATAATTGGTCAACCGGAAGTACCATTATTTGAAGTTTTTAACAGTTTTTCTTGGAAAAACGCAATTAAATATCATTTTTCGACATTTTATGTTATCAATATGAAAGAATATCTTATTCTCTGTACGGTTTGATTATACATTTTCTTTCATATTCAATAGATATAGATTTATAAAGAGATTAGGAGAGATGAACTTCCAAAAATCAGTTAGCTTTCATAAAATTATGAAAACAGCAGACATGTTCAAAAAATTCTGATTGGCAGATGTTAGTGTCAAGCACAAAACCAAAGTGGAAAGTATAGGATTAGAAAATGATATAAGTGGCAGAATGTTGCCTCAAGATTGGAATTTTCAGTGCTGGGAGTACGAGGAAGGCTAAAAAGAAGATGTAAGGACTATGTAGCAGAAGATTTGAGAGAGGAAGAACTGTGTGAAGAAGATGCGTTGCACAGGAGTGAGTAGAAAAGAAGAGTAAGAAACAGCGACCCCTAATAAAAGAGGAAAAAGCTGAAGAAGCAGGAATTAACATAATGTACGTTTGGATTTATAAAAAAATTTCAGAGGAACTTTCGGTATGGGATTTGTACAAAATACATCGAATTGACGGAAGGTTTTGTGCTGGACACAACAGATTTTTACTATTGTTGATTTGTATAGTAAGGAAATAAAACAAACATATCTTAGTTTATTTCTGAAAGTGAAATAACAAGATCAAACGTTTTTATTTTTGTACAATTCATTTGCTTTGTGGTACAAATTACGATATTCGCGAATACTGCTTATTAACAAAAAACAAAAATCATTTGTTGCTGTGAATTCATCTTCAAAAGGTCAACAACTCATGAACATAAAAGACAGCTGACTAATGTGGCGAAGTCATACCTTTCCGCTATGTTTAATAATTCTCTCTTGTGATTGGTCGAATTTCAAATTTACATTTAGAAATATAAAATATGGTTATATTCGAAATCTAAATTTCAAAAAATTTTAAGTGAGTTTATATTATAAAATCCAAATTATAAATTCATAAATTAAATTCATCATAAACTAGGCCTTAAAATTTGAGCCTCAAAATCGCAACCGGTTACAAATACAATATTATTGATATAGATTGTATTATTAAACTTTAAAATATAACAAGTTTGTCAGATCTGTTTCCTTCTCAAGTATTTATTTCCTCCCAATAAATAACTGCATATTTACAATACTGATCGTTAGTCACATTTTTGTCCGCAGGCAAACATCAACCCAATTAACTCCACCCAAACCCACATATTTCACATTGCTAATTCCCTAATCCCACCCTAAATTCATAAAATGGGAAGGAAGCATTAATGACCTGGCAACAATCTCCCACATGCCGTTTCCCCCTTGTTAGACAGAGACAAACACACACCGAAACAAGGACAGAGAGAGACTATATGTGCATGTCAGTGTGGACACTATCTATGTGTGGTCATTGGGAGATAGGAGTATAGTTGGTCACATAGTCAAAGATTGTAGAGGGAGATAATAAATTGGAAATAAATTAATATATCCTCATGACTTTCACACGTTGCTAAAATATGTAACCGATTGGAAAATAGTCATTTGCCGGGCAATATTTTAAAAATAATTTGCTAATAAAAATATCAATTTACTTATTTTTGAATTTTTAATTCTTAATAATGACTAGCGCTAGCGTCGCCATATTCTGCCAAATGATGCCTCGCGAAATTTGTATTTACTAAACAAAATTTGATAAACAATTAATGAAAGAGCAAATAAATTGCGAACGCAATTTTTACATCAATACACCAATTACAAATAAAAGTATTATATAACATTTGTTATACAAATTTTTATTATACAAATATTTACATACAAATAATATATATCTACATGCGCTCCCCCATAATGTATAATTTGCAAATTAACACGCGCTTTAAAGTTTAAACTATACTTTAGATTCTTCAAAAAATGCTAGTTTTAATATATTGATGAAATTTCCTGTTAGATTCATTGCACTAATCAATATTATTAGGTTATAATCAAATTTCTTTGTTGTAATCAACATTTTTTCAGCTATAATTAACAAGATAAGAACGTCAGAAAATTATTTGTCAAGATATTTCTTTTCCTTTTTTATGAAATTTTAATAGTAAATCGGAAATTCAATATCGGCTTAGAAAAAAAATAAAATTGTCTCACTAAGATTTCATAATTATTAATTATAAGCATTTGATTCTTAGCAAAATGCTAGTATTTGAATATTGTCGGATTTTTTCTTGTTAACAATATTCTTAAGCTATAATCAAAATATTCTTTGTTGTAATCAACACCTTCACAGATATTATTTTAATATAACGAGACTAAAAAAATATCCTTTTGGACTTATAACTAAAAATAGTATATTACATCCGAGGTGGGAGATGTTTCATTACAACCGAGGGCTTATGTATATTACCGAGAGGCGAAGCCTCGAGGTGAGATAATGCGCGAAGCTGTTATGAAACTCCCACCGAGGTTATGTATACTATTTTATTCACAATCATCCTCATTTTAAATCAATAATTTTCAAAATAAATTAATGAATTATAACCTTTAATTTTATTAATATTTTGACAGCTGTCTTAAAATTTGTTTAGCCTACTTAATTATAGGGATCTACGGCAATGTTACTAGGCAACCCCTAAATAAACATTTACAACCCAAGAGATGGAAGTGAAATTTGTTATTTCCAACCCAAAGAGATTGTCATTAAAGTTAGGAATGACGTATTTTCCAACCTCCAAAAAGTTAGGAATCTGTATATTACTATAATGATTGTGAATACAATATATTTTTCCGACGACCACTACGAAAAGTACATAAATTCACACTCTAAACTATTACAGAAAGTTGGTCATTGCACATCACTACCAAACCTGTGTGAAATGAAAGGTCGTTAGCCAATCAGATGCGTCCGCAACTGTGTGTATGATTTTATCACACGCTGCCATAACTGAGCGAACTAACCTAAGAATTTGACAGTTGCAAATAATTTGCTAAATTTACACGGATTAAGAAGGCTGGACCCTGATTTATTAGATTTTAACATAATTTTTGGTGAATTCTGATAGCAATGACGTAAAATCTGTTTTAATATTTTTATGAAAATTTTATATTGTTTTATTTTTTGTGGTCGTCTGAAAAATATAGTGTACAACACGTGCTGAAAGGGTATTTCACACTCACGTGATTAAACCAACTTTCAGCACTAGTTATACAATATACTATTTCACTTCTATCACTTAACTTTGTAAAATATTTAGTATAGAAAAATATACTAATATAAAATTGTGATAGTAACCTCACCGAACACTTTTGAGTTAAAAATTTACAAATACATGTACATGAATATATTCCTTTTAAATTTATTTAACATTATGTTCATCAGTTTATCTCGTATTCTACCTAATCTTGTTCATATCTCATGAGAGATCTACTATAATCGAATATTTGAATTATGAATGCATGAGGACGGATATACATATAAATATTTAATACCGAATAGGCGTATTGATGTTCAGTACGTCCATGAATGAATAATAGGGGTTATTTTTAAATTTCAGTTGTTGAATCGAAATGTTGCTATCTGTATGTCTTATATCGCATCAAATATTCATACGGCTGTTATGTATACAGCTTCAAGTTTCACAAAACCGTCATTTGGAAATATTACTTGGTTATTATAGACATTGAATAACATTGCAGTATATTATACAAATTGTATATTGATTTGGTATAATTATTTCACATTTGAATGGTGCATGAAACAAGGGTTTGATCACAATTTAATAGTTAGAAGAAAAGTTTTTTTTAAGGTTTTAAGCCCCGTAGCGCTTTTTTGTTCGCATATTTAAACTGATTATTAAAATAAATTAAAATTGATAGCTTGTTTTCCTTGCAAACTTACAATTTTACAGAAAGTAAAAGAAGATAAGATATTTAAAAAGCACAAAACCTTCCGTCAATTCGATGTATTTTGCACATATCCCATACCAAAAGTTCCTTGAAAAAGATTCTGTTCTGTAGATCCTGTAAAATTGTTACACGAACACACTAGTTTTTACAAATTCTATATCGAAAGTTCCTTTCCCTATTTTATTAAGGGTCGCTGTTTCTTTCTCTTCTCTTTTACTCATTCCTGTCCAACGCATCTTCTTCACACAATTCTTCCTCACTCAAATCTTCTACTACACAGTCCTTCCATCTTCTCTTTGGCGTTTCTCGTACTTCCGTCATTGAAAATTCCAATCTTGAGGCGAGGCTGCAACTGCAAGTCACTTGCGAGGGACACTCTATCATATTCACATATAACTTTCTGACCCTATAGGTACTTTCAACTTAGGTTTTGCATTTGACACTGACATCTGTCAATTAAAATTTTTTGAATACATCTGCTGTTTCTATAATTTTAGCAAAGCTGACTAATTTTTGAAAGTTAATCTCTCTTAATGTCTCTATAACTCTATATCTATTGAATATAAGGAAAATGTATAATCAAACCGTATAGAGAATAAGATATTCTTTCATATTGTTAATCACAAAATGTTTTTTCACTGAATGTGAAATGTATCATCCACAATTAACAATTGAAAAAGGGCGAATTCGAATTTGGGATATATGAATTACCATTGGTAACATAATAACCAGTGCACTTGCACATCTTGCAAAATTTAATATTATTATAGTGTTAGTTACAGTTTTCACCAATTAATTCATAAAACTGCAAAGTTCTTTTTAAATTGTTATATTACATTCCTGTACACCAAGATTTTATTAATATTGAAGTTGAACATGCTTTAATTTTCATTATTGTTTTGTATTATTTAAATTTAAACAAAACGTAATTACATTTCAACTTGTTCTAGCTTTCATAATGGTCATTTTAGAATTTTATTACAATAAATTATGCATTTTATTTTACTGCGCCAAATAAAAGTTAATTTATAATGCTAATAAGTTACAATTAGTCATCAGTGCATTTATAAATATTCATAACTCCAAATAAAATACAAAAAATATAATGAATTATATTTTTACCCCGTAAATAAATGAATTATAATTGATGTTATACATATATTATGAAAACAAGCTTTGAAAACAAGCATAGCAACTTTAACAAAACAATTTTAATGCGAGGAAAGTAAAATATTATTCTAAATATAGAATATCTTTGTGGGATATTTTTCAGCTGTTTTCATTATGCCTTTATTCAAAAGAGGGCTTTTATTATAATAAAAAAATTGCTATAATTATTTTAATAATAGAAATTTACTGACGTATACATATTGCTATCAAAGCATGTTTCAATAAAATTTATAAAACAAAAAAAAATGTTTTTAGGTCAATTTCATTGACAATAGTTCGTTTTGTAATATTTCCAAAGGGTTCGATAATTAAAAAGGCGCACATTTTTTCTTTATATGATGAAAATATGACTAATTGTGAACATTTTTTTTTGTTAAAATATAACAATTTTTATTCATTATTTTAATAAAAACTACTCGCGCTCCGCTATGACGTCACTACTTTAAATTGATTATTGTAGTATTAAGAATATAATTAAAAATCTGTTGTGGCCAACACAAAACCTCTCGCCAATTCCACTTTATGTTATATAAGTATTGTATTGCACTTCGCTATCCAACCGTCGTTTTATAACAAAAAAATTATAGAACTTTACCCAAATATTGTTTTTTATTGTACTTAACATGTCTTCTGCACACATATAATTCTAATTATATCTATATTTCATTGTATGAGGAAGTTCCTAATTATTAGAGATTCTTCCAATTCATTAACAAGATTGTAACTAAAACTTTTGATTTTTGACACTGACATCTGTCATTTACAAATTATGTTATAAACATTTGAATTTGTCAACTGGTTTTCTTAGTATAGTTCAGCCTACTCGACTTATTACATCCCGTTATTTTATATATTATACCGTCTTTATCTCTAAATTTATAGAAGATATAATTAATATGTTCTTCAATATTAGTAATATCAAAAATTTTCAAAAAATAATATTTAGAAGAATTTTTTTAGAAACTACTACTTTCAGTTGTCTAATTGTTACCAAAACCTTTTTAGCTTTTCCTAGGAATGTCAGATTGAGGAATTCATAGTTAAGCAAGTCTTAAGTCTTTAAGTTTTTGAGGAATCGTCCCTCCAACATCCACACATACATACACACATACACACATACATACATAGGTAAAAACAAATAAAATTTGAAAAGAATTGACGTCATTTGTTTATCAAAGTTTAGAAATAAGGCACCATAAAAAATTACGTTCATTTTTAAGAATAATCGGCGATTTATCCAGTGTTGATAAATTAATAAATTTGAGTTATTATTATACTGTTAAATATTTATGTTTAGCTAGAAATATAATTTAAAGTTAGGTTATAATGTGGAAATATCTATACTGTAAATAAAAAAATAAAAACTTCTTCCATTATTATTAGAAATAGTACTACATATTTAAGGCACGATAAATGAATTTAACAAATAGGCCAACTAATATGGATTTGGGTTCGTATATTTCTTATGTTGTGCAATAATTCAATGAATTTTTCAAAAGTTATAATTCAATAACCATATCGGTGGAAAGTAGAGATGCATTCGGGCCGGGCCGGACCGGGCTTTGAGGTTGGGATCGACTCGGCCCGAAAATAAAAATTGCCGGTCCGATTCGAAGATCGACTCGACAAAAAATTTGCTGGTCCGGCTCGAAAAGTGACTCGAAATCGGGCCGGGCTTCGGGCCGGGTCGGGCCAAAGCTCGAAATTGTGTGCATCCGACATTCCTAATTTTGATTTTTATGTGCCAAATTTATAAAAAACCGCTACATCCTTATAACTTTCAACATTAATTAACATAAGTTGTTAAAAAAAGAGACACTTTTAGTGTAAGTTTGTTACAAAAATTACAGACTTACGTGTATTTAACACTTTGTTTCTCAAAGGCGTTCAAAAATTTAAACTGTTTCACAAATATTGTACAAAAAGATATTATTTACATAAGGATTTTTTATCTAACTTTATTTCTACTCAAAAATAAGACAAGAAATCATTATAGTGGAAATAGAAATAAAAATCACTTTTATTTAAGTATACGAATAGTAACAATAGTAATAATAACATGACAATAGCATCATTATGCTTTAATGAATAACCTTGAATTTTTGAAGTAAAATAACATTTTTTATTATTAAGATGAGAAGTATGTTGTTATTAAATCATTTTGACCCTTTTCAACTTCATCCATTTTCCTTAAAATATTAAGGAAACCGTGCATTTAATTGAACTATAAGATTTTTCGGGCCGGCCCGAAAAGCTCGAATTTTCGGGTCGGGCCAAAATGAAAAGTCCGACTCGCCTCAACTTTTGCAAATGATTAGCCCGATTCGGCCCGGCTCGATGATCGACTCGAAATCGAGGCGGGCTTCGCGCCGGGCCGGCCCCAAGCTCGAATGCATCTCTAGTGGAAAGCATATCGAATGCTAAAATTTGTCATTGTATTCAATCTTGACAGAAAAAAAAAATCGAAGAATGATTACGAGATCCCTTGTTTTATAATTTTCTGACATATATTATTAGACAAATTTTAACAATTGTCTTCTTATGATGAAATACAACATGAAAGATGAAATTATAAAGTATAATTTTGCGAATTTCCTAGAAAAAACGGTACACCTAATTCATATTCTGTGTCAGTTAGAAAAATACCAAATATAGTCGAGCAGGTAGTTGGACACAATGATTAAACAAAGTAATGTTATAAATATTAAAAGCATGAAAGACATAAAGGAAATAGTAGCATCTTTGTTTAGATGGAGCTGCGATAAACCACGTATTTTATGTTTACATTTGGAGGAGGCTGCGCGTTGCATACGTGAGGTTACAGAGAAAAAACCAGCATACATTTAAACTTAACTACTTTTAGAAAACAGGAAGAATTCTGACGGCGTTTAATTTCGAATTTACAGATGACAAAGAGCCGTATTAAAAAGCAATTAAGCCAGAATTTTAAAAGAGTTGAACATTCTCCTCGATGCAAAACTACAAAAAGATGGTAAATAGGTTCTTGCTCGATCCAACTTCTACAACTCGTATTTTTACCTTCCGTAAAAGGAAGGTATTGTCTTTGGTCAAAAAATTCGTTGGTGAGTTTTTAATGAATAAGCACGTTTTAGGGCCCCTAGAATACGAATTTACTATTTTTAAGATGATGTCTGTATGTGTGTGTGTCCGTGTGTGTGTCCGTGTGTGTGTCCGTGTGTGACAAATTTTTCTCCGACGATAACTCCAATACTACAATTCTAAAAATTATAATTCTTTCGTATTCCTCTTCTTTACATCCATATGAAGAGCTGATTAGATTTTGGTTATAATTGATCCACCGAAAGTACCCTTATTTGAAGTTTTTAACAGTTTTTCTTGAAAAAACGCAGTTAAATATTATTTTTTGACATTTTGTTATTATATATATTAAAGAAAATACTCTTCTCTATACAGTTTGATTATACATTTTCCTTCATATTCAATAGATGTAAATTTAAAGCATTATAAAGAAATTAATTTTCAAAAATTAGTTAGCTTTGCTGTTTATCATGGAAACAGCTGACATAATTAATCAAAAAAATTTAATTGACAGATGTCAGTTGCAAGTGCAAAACCAAATATGGACAAAAAAAGTATAGGATCTAAAATTAGTATGTCATAGTGTTGCTCGCAAAGTGATACGCAGAGAAAGGCCAAAGAGAAGATGGAAAGACATTACTTAGTGTAGTTTATGTTATAATTTTATTGGATTTATAGAACCTTTTCAAATGAACTTTGGGTATGGAATTTGTAAAAAATAGTATGTGTTTTTACATGATATTATATAGAATCTGTTCCAAGGACCTTTTGGTATGGGATTTGTACAAAATCCATGGAATTGACGGAAGGTCTTGTGCTGGCCACAACAGATTTTTTCCTTTTAATTTATGTTGCTAGCGAACTTAAATTGCAAGTTAAATTCGCTGCAAAGTCGAATAACACAAACTGCAGCATTTGACAACAGTTTTCCAACTTTTGCTTTGCTAATTGCCTTTCGTGATGCTCATTAAAAATTATCAATTTTTCATTTCCTCCGCGGGTACGCTAAGTGAATAAATATCCGTGTGTGTTACAATTGGTTACAGGCCCAAACTTTTCATTAATTTTGTTTTCTTGCAGAAATGCAATACACACAAAATTTCTCGGTTGAATAATAGCGTGCACTGCTGTTGTTATTTACAAAACTGATTACATTTCAAGAAATAAATTACACGTGATGTTTTTATAAAATTAATTAGAGCAAATTTTCTTAAAATTTAATCAGTCTTTCCCATCAGGAGAAAATTCATACAGACCTTGATCTAATTCTTGATATCGACATGTTAGCAAATTAAAATATAAGTTCTATATCCAATGAAAACTTTTTCAATTTGCAAATAAAATCGATTAAAAGTTGTCAGCACTTCCTTGAGGCTTTATTAAATAAACCGGGACTACAATTTATTGATCAACTAAAATTTGTGAAATTTTATTCGTACATTTTTTGAAAACCACCATAGATGAATAGCTTAAATGAATAAAATTTATATTACAATTTGTATAAACTCCTGGACAAAATTATCGCATCAATTAGGTATATTTTCGCAATTTATTTTAAAACAGAATAATATATGAATTTTTCTTAGGGTGCAGTTGAAAATTTAGGGTTCTAGACATACGAAAATAATAACAATTATGAATCAATTCTTGTTTATATGAGAACTTTATTGTTTCTTGCGTTGACAAGGAAAAAGTATGGAAAAGTTTAAAAGTGTTTTTACGTTTAATTTAAATTTGATTTTATGTTTTTGTGTTTTATTACGAAATTAACATTAAATTGAATTGGGAAAAGTAATAGAGGTTGATATTTGTCCGAATTTGTTCTGGCGTTAACTCTATTGGATGGGGCCAACGTCATAAGATTGGAGAACTTGGTAGTTGATCTCAGTATTGTAGGACGAGCTTTAAGGAGGTTTAACGACACTAGATTCAACTTTAGGAGACATAGAATGGTCGCCCGAAACCACCGACAGAAAGAGACGACAGATTTCCAACTCTAGAAACTCCGAGAAGACGACAAATTACAAGTAAAATGCAAAATAATCGCAGCCCGTGCTGCGTGGATTTCTATCCGTGTGGTAAGAAGAACACTAGAGGAAGCAAGACTGGCCAATAGATGCATTTGGTGATTCAATACTGTTTCGGGGAGCTAATTGTTTGAAGGGACACACAGAGTTGGCGGTGCTTCATGGAAGATCAATGAATGAACAGAAATACGTACAGGATGTCATATAAGACCATGTCACACATTTTTCGCCGGTAATTGGAGGTATATTCATATTTATCCGTGATAATGTAAGATCGCATCGGACTCGGAGCGAAGATGAATATTGAAATATGGTAGGAATTAACCGTATGGAATTGCCACCTAGCAGTCCAGAATTGAATTCAACAGAGTACGTATGGGATATGCTGAAAAGAAGCGAAAGAGGTCTTGTATCCGTCCCATGCACTCTAGATGAGTTAGAGAATGCTGGGCTACAAGATTGGGAAAACATACCTCACCATGCAATTCGAAATTTATTTCGAAGCATGGGACGAAGAAAGCAAGCCATAATTAATGTAAGAAGTGGTAATACCAAGTATTGTATAATTTTTTCCCATAAAATTTTTAATTTTAATTTATTTAAAAAAAAACTCATTGTCCTCATTTTGTATAATATTGTAGTTTTTAATTTGAAGTTATATTATGTTGCGTTATTTTCTACAAATTTTTAATTACATGTAAAGGACTAATTTAAAAAATCATAAACCATGCCATTAAAAGTGATGCGTTAATTTTGTCCAGGAGTGTACTTAAAGTAAATATACAGGGTGTCCCATATAACATTACGTTCTTGAATATCTCGAAAACAATGCATCGTAACAAAAAGTGTGCTGAATCAAAACCTTCATAGCTTTTGGGGGGACACCACTTCTAAAATTCACAAACGGTTCACAAAATGACATATGTCAAAAGTGAGAAAACGTGTTTGGTTTGCTTGAATTAGCCATAACCCTAAAATACATGGGCGTGACAAACTGAGACTACAGTTCCTCCAAAATATGTGAAATATAATGATTTTCTTTATGAAAACGATTTTTTCTATCCTTTGTTGAAAAAAATAACATGTTTGTTCTTATTAGAAATCAATTTGTGTTTCCTAATATATTTTTATTATTGACCCCAACAGAAAATGTTCACGTCGAGATAATGCAAAGAACAAAGAATCGTAAGATACGAAGATATGCCGAAACAATCCGATTTTATCCGATTAGCCCTTTAAATTTGTTGGCATGCTCTTTCTCTCTCTAATTTTCGTTTCTCTCTCTGACTGTCGCTTCTGTATGAATGTCTATTCTGTGACTGTACGGTAAATACACGTATATGAAAATAATTAATCTTTGTTGAATTTAATCCAGAATGTTTTCACTATGTTTAATCTTTACACATTTGAAAATTTATACTCTACAAAAAAAAAAATCATAAAACAACACATTAAACAACTCTTGAAGTTAATATCCCGTCTTAGGCAAATATGTGGGTATAATATTATTGATATAGAGCCATTTATATATTTCATTACGAATAATAATATATCGTGCAAGTGTCTTAATGAAAAAACAAGAAGTAAATACTGGAATTATAATGATCAGAAGCAGTTCGTCTCCCTTGAACATTTTCCGAAAGCCGTAAGTTATTAACATACTATTAAATGTAATTTAGTTTTTAGAAACTACCCACACTTTAAATAATTTATGAAATTACCTCTCATTTAAGGGAACATGTGTTATTACTTGCATTAATGCACAACGAGTGCGTAATTATATATTGTACACATGCTGCCGCAGTCTACTGTTGACATGTGCCCTCACATTTTCATATTTTTGATACGCGGCCCCTATTATTATATTATTTTACAAATTACTTTCACATTAGTTTGAACAATGCGTAGAAAATTAAACAATAAGATTTTTGTTTGCACAGCAGCACTGCAAACAAGCTCATCACAACACAATTATTTTGAGCACAGTTGCGGACAAGCGGATAGCAAAATATTTTCTATTCAAATTTCAACTTTAGTTATAGTGGAGTCTATGAATCAATAGTTATGTATACAAATACCGTATTCAATAACTGGTAATCAAAAGAAGAAAAACATTTAAGAAGATTTCAAACGGTTTATTGTATTTGATGGTCAAAGTATTACATTTTAAATCATTTTATTTTATCATATGTTTATATTAAATGCTATTACTCTAGCTACATTTTAGCAGGTAAAACAGCATGCATATCACGTCCGTAATAGTTATTTACATTCGACTGCGTGTAAGTTGTATTTTACAGCGCGACAGCTTTGTTTAAGGCACGAGCCCTTAAGGCGAGTGCCTTATTAGCTGGAGCGCTGTAAAATACTTCACGCACGAAAATTGTATCAAATTTTTTGGCCGACGATAATGAAAATCACTTTTTTAAATGAGATAGGTTATACTTCTGAAAAGGGTTAGTTTAAAATATTGGGGTTAAGTCAATTTCCAAATTTGATTTTACTTACCTTCATTAGAGTACTTCTTCTAGCAAAAATTTATTTGTAATAATAGACGTTGTTTATGACTGATAATATATTTATTTGCTCATGTTTTCTTCGTAATAAATAATAGGTAGGTATCGAAATTTGACATTTCAGCAATTTTTGCCTCGCATATTTGACAGGTATATCGATCGGTGACTATGTCGGTAACGGCGGATTTTTACAATAATGACAGATGTCGCTGCCGTGATTTTGGTTTATATAAATTAATTTTAAATATAGGAAATGTTAAAGTAAAAAAATAACTTAAGTACATGAACTTTATTATAGTAAAGATGATTTCTTTTCTAAATGCCCATAAACATCCAGTGTATTTTGATTATTTTACCACATAGTTAGACAAGTTACAACACAGTAAGCGTAAAATGTAAGTTACACTTGCTGTGTATACAATTGTAAAGTTCCCATTACACTTCAGGAGGGCAAAAAATAATTTTATGCACGGACGTATCACAATTTGACAATTATACACGAATTTCTTTGACATAAACGTCATTTGATAGCCCGCGGGCCTCATTATAGCCCGAAACCAAATTATAATCTACAACATAAACAATTTAAACAGGCAACATGAAAAGTTTTTATTACAAATCGAAAAATTTTATATTCTTTAATGAAAAATGAAAATTAATTTTGTGATATTTATATGGAAAGCACGGAGATACACAAAATAAAACTCAAATGACAAAACTAATAAACAAACAATAAACTGTTGTTCTCCGCTAGACACTGGATGTACGAGGACAAATTCTTTTCGATACAATTTTTCTAACACTCATAATTTGAAAATTTTCGTCCGTGCATAAAGTTTTGTATGTACCACGAGCGTAACTTGTTTTTATGGCCTTTGACGTGTTTTTATCCCTCGGCTTACGCCTCGGGCTCAAAATCCCGCCGCAGGACATAAAAGCCTCCTTACGCTCTTAATACATAAATAACTATTACTGGAATTGAAGATTCTCTCGGCTAATTTTTTGGCTTGATATGTAAAATGTTCTTACATTTTTTCGAAAAAATAAGTAATGTAAATTCAATCGTGCTACATCCATTTAATGGCCATCAAAAAGAAATCATATATTCCTTAGTAACACTCGTTTACATTTTATCATTGCTGATATATGGTACATCATTTACATACCAAATTTTATTTCAGTACATTATCTGCAAGTATCTGCATAATTTTCGATATACTCATGAAAAATTATTCCTGTTCTTCATCCATTTTAGTTCCCGTTCGAGCATGACTCATTCAATAAAAATGCGGGAACAATTTTCATTGGTTAATCACATTACATAGTTCTAAAAAGTTGGTACGCTAATTATAATTAATGATCTCCTTATTATTAATACTCCTACATTTCATTTGACTTTTTTATAAGCAAGAAGCATTAAAGCATTAAGAAAATTGACTTATTGTTCGAATTCCTACTAAAATAATCTTAATGAGAACATCATTAAGTTGAAAGATTGTCCAAGCGATAATGCTCACATTCGGCCTGTATCAGATCAACAAACATTAGTGGAGATGTTATCGAGAAATTTGAATACGATGAGTCGAGAAGATATGTTCGTATGTACCTATGTGACATGTATATACGAGTTTCAACGATTAGAGTTTGCGAAGTTTTTTTCTTATGAATAGATTAGGATTAATTGAATATTTAATAAGATAAGAGTTTTGTCGCAAATTTAATTATTCACAAAAGCGAAAGATATTAATTGGCATTTTAATTTCAAAATATGTTAAAAAGAGAGAGAAAAAAAGTTTATAGTTTTAAGGTACACTGGTTCAAATCACGATGCAAAATACACACAAACCTATACGGTGAGTGAATTGCAGTCTAGATGCATCTTTTCCATGAAACTTTTTTATAGCATTTATCCATTTTTATTCTAATACTTTTATTTCTAAAAATTTGCACAGTTGTTCAAATACTCTAAAAAATGCGTACACTTACGTAACATTCTCTTTACAATCAAATAATATTACTACCAAGTTTATATCTCTACCCATTTTTGAATTATTGCCCCAAAAGTCAATGCACCCCACATTTAGATAAAAACTTCAAAATTTTGAAAAATCTAATTTTTATGTTTCTATATACTTCTCAATGCGGTGATTCCAAATTTTGAAACCGCAGGTCGATATCTCATTTCGTTTTCGAGATATTTAGATTTAAAGTTTTGCTCATAACTGCCTATTTTTGGGTATTAACCCAAAAATGGGTCGAGATATGAATTTGGCGATGTCGCCATTCGATTCTACGGACAAAAATACATAAGTATAGCAATTTTCATAATTTTTGTCCAAGCGGTTAATTTTTTATGAATAAAAGCTTGAAAACCCCTGAAAATGGCCAAAATCTGAAAAAATCGTAAGGGGTACCCCTTAAGATTTTTGCGATTTTTGGTCATATTCAGTTATTTTGCTTTAGATATTGTATGCGGTATTCAAAAATTCTGAAAATTGGTGTACTTATGTAATTTTGCCCGTAGAATTGAATGGTGTTGTCGCCAAATTCATTTTTCGACCCATTTTTTGGTCAATACCCAAAAATGGGCAGTTTTGAGAAAAACTTTGAATCTAAATATCTCAAGAATGAAAACAGATATCGACTTGCGGTTTCAAACTTTGGAATCAGCGCGTTAAGAAGTATCTAGATAGATGAAAATTAGATTTGTGAAAATTTTGATGTTTTTAACTAAATGTGGGGTATATTAACTTTTGGGGCAATAATTCAAAAATGGGTAGAGATACAAACTTGGTATTAATATTATTTGATTGTAAAGAGAATGTTACGTAAGTGTACACAATTTTAGAGTATTTATACAGTGTGTCCCATTTAGAAGTGCCACCATTGGGATCTCGAGAACTATAAGAGATACGATGTCGGTTAAATGGAACTTTTTGTGCGCCTTTGGGAGGCCACCTCAGATGTGCTTCTGTTTTTTCCAAAAATTCTCATAGGGCATTATATAAAACATAACAATCCTTACATCATTGAAAAGAGAAAAAAATAATGATTTTTTTGAGACTGAAATCAGATATGGGTTCCATTTAAAAATATATACATATTTTGTGTTATATTTCGAAAATTTACTGATATAAAAATTTATTTCGTACG
Organism: Ophonus ardosiacus; assembly: GCA_943142095.1. Classification (NCBI taxonomy): domain Eukaryota; kingdom Metazoa; phylum Arthropoda; class Insecta; order Coleoptera; family Carabidae; genus Ophonus; species Ophonus ardosiacus. The sequence continues at coordinate 7,415,598 of OW964830.1, read as the reverse complement.
CCACTGGTTAGTTAATAAAAATATCTATCTTTTATATTTGAAACGTTTTTCTCAAATAGTTTAGAAGTTATTCGAAAAAGAAAAAACCAACAATAATCAGTTTTTCGTCATTATCTAGTGCCCTATAAGAATTTTTGGAAAAACAAAAGCACATCTGAGAGGGCATCTATTATAGTTCTCGAGATCCCAATGGTGGCACATCTAAATGGGACCCACTGTATATGAGTATACATAATGTATATTCATGTGATAATTTTATTAGATTTATAGAATATTTTCCAATGAACTTTCTGTATGGAATTTGTAAAAACTTGTATTATGTTCGTGTTACAATTTTACTGGATATATAGAATCTTTTCCAATGAACTTTTGGTATGGGATTTGTACAAAATACATCAAATTAACAGAAGGTCTTGTGCTGGCCACAACAATTTTTTTTAATAACGATTCACCAGTAAATTGGCCTTTAACGTGATTTTTCTTTACGTAAATAAATACATATCTATCAAAAATCTTACCTCGAATTTTCGATGTGCTGATTTCTGCAGATCTTGTTAGTAGAGCAGCTGACATAACACACGGTCAGGACACACCATCTAGAAATTATAAAACAAAAATAATACTGTTTTCTTGTACGTTCATCAAGTTTAAACTATCTTAAAAGCAAATAAACATATGTTTCAGCTTTTTATCTGGGCAGCACAGTGCAAGAATATGAACAATATACACGTCTACCCACCTTATATTTGTTTAGTCATTGTTCTAAGTTCCCATTACTACCTATTGAATATCACATCTATTTTAATAAGTATCCTCGTTACATCTCAATCTATAGATTCATCCCAATCTCCCTATCCCCATCTTCTTAAGCCATTCTTCTTCGAAGCTTCTCTGCATCTCACCGCCTACTGTGCCGGACAAACAGACACAGATACCCAACAAAACACACACGCACTACCAACCTCGTGATTAATATATACACACGGGCCTCATGTACCCAACCACTGGGAACCAAATCGATTTTGGAGGAGGTTGTTTATTTTCCACAATAGGAATTTGTAATGGTAATTTCCACGAGATATGTTATTGAATTTATAAATGAAGAGAAAGCCGGGAAGACAGGGAATTGATTATTATACGAGAAATATGTTAGTGGGTCATGGGATGGTTTGAATGTTGTAATTTGTGTGTTGTTGATGTAGGGACAGCACTAGGATGTAAATAGTTACAGTATTTTTATTATTACCTCCCACTACCCTCGGTAAGGGAGGTATAGGGATCATGCTAAAAATCAAATATCGAGATTTTAGTAAATGACCACGTTTTAAGATCCCTAGAATCCATTTTAACATTTTTACGATGATATCTGTATGAGTGATTCTGAGAGTGACAATTTAAATATAGACAGAGCCGGACTGGCAGGCCGGGCGATCGGGCGGCAGCCCGATGGGCCGGCACCGGTAGACGTATTAAGTTAAGGGTAAATGTATGAAATTTATATAATTTACTGCTAAAATGTACAAGTAACTGTCTCATATACGGGTACCGTACATCTTAAAAAATCTGTTGTGGCCAGCACAAGACCTTACGTCAATTCGATATATTTTGTACAAATCCCATACCAAAAGTTCCTCTGAAAAGGATATAAATATAAAAGGAATTAAATTTTAACATGAACATACACTATGTAAACTGAACTATACACTTCCTTCTTTCTTCTTCAGGTTTTCCCTATTTTATTATATAGGGGTCGCTGTTTCTTACTTTTCTCTTTTACTCATTCCTATCCAATGTATCTTCTTCACTGTCTCAAATCTTCTATTATACAGCCCTTCCATCTTCTCTTTGCAACTGAAAGTCAGTTGCGAGGGACACTCTGTCACTTATACAACTTTCTGAGCCTTTACTTTTCATCTTTGGTTTTGCACTTGTTATTGACATCTGTCATTAGAATTTTTTGAATATATAAGCAGTTTCCATAATTTTAGCAAAGCTGACAGATTTTTGAAAGTTAATCTCTTTATAAGTGTATAACTCTATATCTATTGAATATGAAGGAAAATGTATAATGGGGTCCCGTGGTCGTATGCCTGAGTGTCTGGTCGCGAACCTTAGGGAACCGGGTTCGATCCCGACTGACGCCAAATATTTAGAATTTTAAATGGCACAAAAGTGACCCCTGTGGTGCACTCTCCACGCCAGCAATGAGTGCCCGTGAGCTGACGCCTGGTAAGCGCCCGCACGGTACAAATATGTCATCATAATTACCGATTTCTGCGATAAAGCAGATTGTGGCACACTCAGAAATGGGTAATATGCCGTTATGATATATTTATTTATTTATGTACTGTACCTATATAGAGAATAATAATATTTAACTGCGTTTTTTTCAAGAAAAACTGTTAAAAACTTCAAATAACGGTTGACCAATTATAACCAAAATCTAATCAGCTCTTCATATGGAGGTAAAGAATACGAAATAATCATAATTTTTAGAATTGTCGTTTTGGAGTTATCGTCTGAGAAAAAATTGTTACACACACGACACACGCATACGGACACACACACATACAGAAATCAACGTAAAACTATTAAAATCGTATTCTAGGGATCTTAAAATGTGATTATTATTTAAAAACTCGCCATCGATTACAATACCTTCCTTACCTAAAGGTGACGGAAGGTAAAAACGAAGTTTATACTTATGTGCAATAAGAATTTGCATTTCTATTTTATATTATTTTTTTTTTGTATATTATTTCCGAAAGAACTGAATATATTACAAAAATTAAATAATTATAATTATTTAAAAATATAATAGACCGTCTAAAAAATGTTGAACAAGTTCCCTAGGGGCCGGAGTGTTCGTGTTATTTGCCCGGGCTGGTTTGGCAACCCAGTCCGGCCCTGAATATAGAAGAATCGTGGAATATCGGATGTTCGGCAGTAATACCAGAAAAATCCAAACTGCGATATGAAAATACTTACAAAATTTTCAAAGAATGGTGCAGTGCAAAGAATGCTGTTATAAACGAAAAAATTATGCTAGCATATATGGTTCAGAGATCTAAGAAGCAACTAAAAGCACCTGGAAGCTTATGGGCTGAGTATTCAATGTTTAAAGAGCACAATTTTTCTTTATGAATCTATTGATATTTCAAAATTTGGTATTCTTATTGCTTATCTTAAAAGAAAAAATGTTGGATATAGACCTAAGAAATCTAGTATTTTCACTAAGGAAGACATGATAAAATTTTTGAATGAAGCACCAGACCAGGAATTTTTAATTCATAAGGTATGTTTAGATCACTTGTAAAATGTAGGCAATAGTTATATCATTTTTTTGTGTATTTTTAGGTGGGAATGATATTAGGAGTATCCGGTGCATGTAGGAGAGAAGAATTATACAATATGACTATCAAAGATATAGAAGAACGTGAAGGACTCATTATTGTAAAAATACCAAATACAAAAACTAACATTCAACGGACATTTACAGTTATTAACAAACAAGATGAAAAAATACACTACCTAGACATTTTTCGTAAATATATCAAACTTCGGCCAAGCAACGTGAAATCGGATAATTTATTTTTGAACTATCGCAGAGGAAAATGTACTGTTCAAGTTGTGGGGAAAGCTACAATCGGGAGTTGGCCGTCAAAAATTGCGAAATATCTCAATTTGCAAAATCCGGATAGTTACACTGGCCACTCGTTTCGGCGCACTTCAGCAACACTTTTAGCTAATAAAGGAGTGAATGTTCTTGGCTTAAAAAGACATGGCGGGTGGCGCTCTTCCACAGTAGCGGAAAGCTACGTGGAGGATTCTCTTCAGAACAAAATAGAATTCGCTGAAAAAAATTCTACACGACGATGGTGGAATAGCAGTGCAAAACATTAATTCTTTGACTTCCGAAACATTTTCTGTGAATAATGCTAATAACGCGCAAACCAGTGGCATTAGTATTAATAATTGTTCTAATTGTACATTTAGTATTAACATACATAAATAATATTTGTAAAATAATTGTAATTATCGTAAAACCAATTATGTGAAAAATAAAATACTGACACTGTGTGTATTTATTGTAATCAAGCATTTCTTTGTTGTAATCAAGCATTTCTTTGTTGTAATCAAGCATTTCTTTGATGTAATCAAACCCCTTTTGAATTCCGGTCAAACTATTATTTAAATAAATTTATAAATTATTAAATTTTATATATTTTACTTACCGTTCAGCGAACGGTAAGTAAATCACTTACCGTCGTGTTAGCTCTAGCAACCAGTAAACATAACTTACTGTCGTGGAAACAGGTATGGTAAGTTGATAAAAAAAGATCAATCGCGCAAAAAAGTATTTTAAATACATGATTTAACGTTTATCAGCGACGATTGTCATGCTCAGCCTATTAACTGAACAGTTTTTTATTTTGTCAAAATTAAATATTATAATGGTTTTTATTAGTATTTCGTCAAAATTAAATAAAATATTGTACAAACCACGTTAGCTAAGAATGTTTATTCACTCGAAGAAATTAACTCACTCACCCTTACGCGGTCGTGAGGTAAACTTTATTCTCATGAATAAACATTACCTTAGCTCACTTGGTGTGTAAATATCTATTATACATCTTGTCTATGCGTCAAACAATAACATAATACTTTAACAATTTTGACATATTTAAACATATGTCACTGTCAGGAAGCAATTACATTAAAATTAATAATGAAACCCATACATATATCTCAAAATGAAGAATTTGTTAGATTTTACAAGTTCACTTATTTTTAGATCCTTAAATTTTACGTTTGGTTGTTTAGTCATTAAAAATTCTGTATCTTGTCCTATACTGTACAGAGAACTATGAGAATCACAGGTTTATTTTCTTTTAAGATAGTTTAAACATTAGATGAACGCACAAGAAAATAAATTTATTATTTTTGTTTTTCAATTTCTAGATGTTGTATCATCCAATTTTCATTCCTGAGCGTTTGTTATGTCAGCTGCTGCTTACAAGATCAGTACATCTAAAATTCGAAGTAAAAGAGTTTTGATAGATTTGTATTTATTTATTTAATACGCAAAGAAAACTATAGAATAAATCCCGTATTTCTCTTGTAACGTGAGAAGCTTTGAGATATCCGAGCTCTTCTATTTCTTTTTCTAAAACTGGAAGAGAAATACAATAAATAATGTTCTTTGTACAAAAAATGTGTTGGAGAATCCTGCATTTGCAGCAAAGGTACGACAGTGCGAAAAACCAAACTAAATTAATTAGAAATCCTCCCCAGTTTCAAGTATCAAACGATTGAGTGCGAGTTTCACAACTTCAACTTGCTCTGCTCGCTACCTGCGTCGCTGATGTTTATGTTTGAAGCGAAGCAAGGTCGCTCGCACTAATAACTTGGCGAACACAGTAACCCAATTAAATGTAGCCAACTTTTCAATTAGCAGGATTGAAGTTTTGCGTTGTTTTATTGTTGTTCCGTTTACTTCCAAGTTTGAAATATTCAGCGCGCGGTGACATTTCGCGGCCGGCCGTTAAACTGACATTATGCGGGATTAAATATGTAGCGCCATGCCGTTGACATATAAAACCACTTATAAATGCGCCGTGTACGCCGGGAAAGGTTTACAGCAGGAGAACCACATACAACAACTAATAAATTTGTTATTGTTACTCTATACGGAGATTGATTTATAAATTTATGAATCATAAATATTGCGAAACTTATAATAACTCCTGTTACGCTTTCTGATTTGCCATTAAAGGTGTTTAGCAATATTAAAAATTCATAAAACAACTTTCTGCTTCATTTACTTTCGCGAGTTTTAAAATTATTGCATGTACTTTACATAAACAATTTCGTGAAATCGGCGTGACAGGAATACAAAGTATTTTACATTTTGAAAAATGTAAAATTATAAAAAAATCTTGAAGCAATAGACGTCATTAAATGATATTATCAAATAATATATATATAGGGTGCACAACGAAACCTTGGGAGTTTAACACAGAAAAACATAAAAATGTGCGAAAATTGGCTCTCCTATACATTTTAGAGCAAAAGTACAAGAATAAAAATCTGATGTGGCCAACACAAAACCTCCTGCTATTTAATTTTTATTAATTTAAATACATATCTACGGATTTACTAACGCTGCAAACTGTTCCATTACTATTTTCTTTTTAAAATGTCACTATTATTAATTTGAAGTGATTAGTTTTTTGACAGTGACATTTACTGTCAGGTACATTAATTTGAAATATGAACTGTGTAACAAAGGAATTGTGTTTTTCTTAGGCTTCGGGACTTATAAAAAATAAAATTATTTTTAAATTTATCAGTAAAATATATAGAAAATGTATTCCTGTAGAAAATTCAATAATCTTTAATGAAAGTATTCTATCGTGAGCACAAAGTTATAAAACTAGAAAAATTGTTCGTAGGGAATCGCTCAAAAACACACGTGTTTCGCTGCGAAACACCTGTCTGCAGTTGTTTTTGAGAAATTCCCTACGAATAATCTTTAATTTTCATATCGACGAAATGCGAAAAAATGGCATTTAAAGGTATTTTTGGAGAAAAATCATTATGAGCTTCAGGTAAAGTGTCATTTTCGGTTATCCGATTTACACCAAAATCTAATGGCTTTTTTTCATATTAGAATAGGGTATAAATACAAGGTTTCAAAATTTTCTGAATGACAGTATTTGAGTTTAAGTTAAGTTAGAGCGAAATCCCTACACATACACACATACATACACATACATACATATATACACACACATACATAGATACATACATACATACATACACACATACAGACATCATCGTGAAAATGTTAAAATTGGATTCTAGGGACCTTAAAACGTGGCCATTTACTAAAATCTGGATATGTGATTTTTAACACGATCCCTATATCTCCCTTACCAAGGGTAACGGGAGGTAAAAAGTTGTTTAGAACTAATTTTTACTCTTAAAAATTCATCAATTAATACAATAGAATATCTGCAGCATTAGATATTTAGAAAGTAAAATATGACATTTTTAGCAAAAATCAGATAGCTATAGGAATAAAGAACAAATAAAACAAAATATCAATTAAGATCATAATACTTAAATGTTTAATGCTGAATTATAACAATGTAAATACATTGATTACAACAATAAGATTAATAATACTGAAATGTATAATTTACGTCAAATACTAAATCACAAATTCTTCGGTATTGAACAAATCCATTTTATAATGTACAAACGTACATTAAAGTAATTTATGGACTATAACAATGTAGACGCAATGATTATAACAATTAACATCAATAACACTAAACTCAACTGCCAGAATGAAATTTTGTTCTATTTGCTTTATTTTCATGGCTATCTGATTTTTGACAAAAATATCACATTTTATTTTCCAAATATCTAGTGCTACAGACAATCTATTGTATTAAATGAAGACTTTATGAAAGTAAAAATTAATTCTAAACATCTTTTTATTCTCGTATTTTTACTCTAAAATGTACAGGAGAGCCAAACCTCACGGGCACTCATTGCTGGCGTGGAAAGTGCACCACAGGGGTCACTTTTGTGTAATTTAAAATTCGAAATATTTGGCGTCGCTTGGGATTGAACCCGTCTCCCCAGGTTCGCGACCAGCGACCAGACACTCAAGCACACGGCCACGGGACAAACAGTAAAAAAACATTAGTTAGTTTTCTCTCACAAAAAGTAATGTATCATGAAGAATACCGCGAGCCTGAAGGACTTAAGAAAGTATCTAGAAGGATACAGAGTGGAGTGGAGAAACAAGCAATTTAGGACAAATGAGGGTTTAGCAAGATCGCAGAGTTTTTCTGGAATTACTCGCGTCAATACTATGTATGAGGAATGTTCGTTAGCTTACACTAGATAATGAACAACAGAATTAATAGATTACTAATATGTCGGTAATTATTTTATTAAACTATGTGCAGGATTAAAACTTTTCAAGTTTTCTGTTATATTCTTACATTGATTATTATTGCAAAAAGTATTTTTACCTCTCGCTAAGAGAGGTATTGGATTCATGCTAAAATTCGCATATCCAGATTTTATTGAATAAGCACGATTTAAGGTCCCTAGATTCCGATTATAACATTTTTAAAATGATGTCTGCGTATGTGTGTGTGTGTGTGTGTGTGTGTGTGTGGATGTGTGTGTGTATGTATGTCTGGATGTTGTAGACACGATTCCTCAAAAACTATAAGACTTAAAAAATATTTAACTGCAGTTTCCTCAATCTGACCTTCCTGGAAAGAGCTGAAAAGGTTTTGGTAACAATTGAACAACCGGAAGTAGTAGTTTCTTAGAAAAATTCTTCTAAATATAATTTTTTGGGAGTTTTTTTTTTATTAAATATTGAAGAACATAAAATTCTCCATCTAATACACTTAAAATTTTTATTATATCTTGCATAGATTTAGAGATAAAGATACTATAATTTATAGAGTGAACTAATCGCAGAGGCTACGGCACTAAGGAAACCAGTTGACAAATTCCAATGTTTATAACATAATTTGTAAATGACACATATCAGTGTCAAACATCAACAGTTTTAGTGACATTCTGATAGCTTTTATTGGGAAGTATATTTAATTTTTCTTAGTGTTTTATTTATTAAATATTTGAAATTATAGGTAAAATTGTGGTAAAATGCATATATCCATCAGAAATACCGCCAATCTGGTTAATGAATTGGAAGAATCTCTTACATTTAGAAACTTCCTCATACAATGAAAAATAGATATAATTAGAATTATATGTGTGCAGAAGACATGTTAAATATAATAAAAAACAATATTTGGGTAATGTTCTATAATATTTTGTTACAAAACGACGGTTTGAAAGCGAAGTGCAATACAATACTTATATAGCCTAATATGGAAATGGTGAGAGGTCTTGTGCTGGCCACAACAGATTTTTGACTTGACATTATTCTAAGGATACTGATTCCTTTAGGTTCCTTCGCATTTAGTCTTTAGTTGTTCTTGTACATATATGTATGTGCACTACAGGAATTATTTCTAGACATAATTAATTAATAAATTAGGAAAGAGTGAAAAGATAATGTCAGCCAGCGGGATTTGAACCCAGACCCACTGTTTTGCCGGGACAACGCTCTACCAATTGAGCTATGGCGGACTCCTCCCGTTGGCTCACATTATCTTCCACAAATGTTAATTAAATTTGACTGAATTAGAACTTGGGTTCTGTAAATTACAACCGATCCTATATTGCTATAGTCGGCTACGCAGTTTAAATTAAATTATTTTTTTTTGCAAAATGAAAAATATTTCTTGAAATAATTTCATTTCTTTCCAGAATTTGAATTCTAATAACATTCGCAATTTTTCGTAAATTTGTAATTTTGTTTATTGTTTTATAAATACCAAGTCCAATTTTGTTTTTATGAAGTACCTATATTAAATTGCCGAAGTAAACCTGGCATTCATGTAATAAAAAAGAAATAAGAAAATGCCAATAAAATTTAATAATAAAAATGAAAAAGTCTGACTTTTATTTCATTTGTTTCTTTCATTCTTTCTCAATTTTCGTCATAAAATTCTAAAAATTCAAATAACCTAAAAACGGCCACACGCACGACGGATCAAGAATTACGCAAGGAAAAGAAAAACAATAAACAATTAAAATTTATGAAAAATAAACAAGAAAATACGTCAGAAAATTATTTGTGTTCCTAGGTGTGGCAATGGCAATAGACAGTGGAATTACCTATAACGAAAACATAAGAAAAGGATTATATGTTCACACTTATGACAGCTAGAAGGAACATTAAAAAGTTATGAAACTTTTTTTTTCATTTGTACATTTTATATTAAAATTATATTTATTGGAAGATGTTTACTTTAAAAAAAATCTGATATGGTCAATACAATACTTTCCGCTTTTTAATTTTTATTAATTTAAATACATACCTACATATTGTGCAAACTATATTAAGTTCCTTTGCATATATATCTTTTGCTTTACATGATCAATTTCGTTAATGCGTAGTTGTAAACTAATATTTGACTCTTTGATAACATGTACTTATTCACAGTTTGATTTCTAGTACTGCAAACATATCAAATTTATATCGAATCATTCTGTAAATCTAATATTTATGTATGATGGAAAATATATTATTTTTATTAACCTTAATTTCATTAGATTCAATACAATCTTCTTAACACAGCTTCATTATTAATTTTAATGTAATTACTTCCTGACAGTGACATTTCGCCGATGATTCTGAAAAACCTGCTATGTGAAAAAAGGTAGGTACTTTTACAGGAATGTCAAAAAACTATTTAAAAAATTAGGTGTCCGTTTTTGACCGCTGCTCCTTAAATATGTTTTTCGTCATATACAGACAATATCAGCATGATATTACCAACCGCTAGAGAAAAAAATAATGAACATAACAATATAAAAACCTCAAAATCACTAATAAAGCACATAGCAGGTTTTTCAGAACCAACGAGGATTTGTTTAAATATGTTATTAAAATATTTTATTGTATATATATATATATATATATATTATATATTTTTTATACAAAAATAAATTATTACTAAATGTTGTTATCGTAGAATTGAAGATTGTACCATTATATCCAATTTTTATTAGTAAAAGTTGCTAAAAAAATTATATTGAATGAATTTTTTACAAGAAAAACTGTTAAAAGCTTGTATAAATGATACTTCTGGTTATCCGATATACACTAAAAACTAATGAGCTCTTCCCACATTAATATAGAAAATTTTAAAATTTTCTAAGGACATCAAAACGTGCTTATTCAGTAAAATCTCTATATGCGATTTTTAGCACGATCCCTATACTTCCCTTACCTAAGGTAGCGGGAGGTAAAAGTCTGATGTGGTCAACACAATACCTCCCGCTTTTTAATTTTTATTATTTTAAATACATACCTACGTATTTACTAATCCTGCAAACTATATTAAGATCCTTTGCATATATCTATTGCTTTGCATGATCCATTTCGTTATTGTGCAGTTGTAAACTAATATTTGACACTTATCGTTATTACTGAAATGGGTAGTAAACCGTGATTACGTACATATTTATTTATAAATTCTTATTTACTTTTTCAAATTTGTTTTAACAAGCACATATTTTAAAATATTACTTTGTTACATCTCCAAGAACTTACCTTGAACGTATGTTTTCTCTTAAAGTTTGTTATATTTTTGACACCGTTTCTCTAACATTTTACTGGCTGAAACACGCGCTTTGCCTCGTACTCCTGCAGTAATAAACTTCATCTCTCATATCTCACGACCGCACAGCGTGTTACATTTTTCACCTACACCTAATCGCAGCCTTACATCCCGACATATTTACGACAGTTTATATTTATACGAATATTTGCTACCAATGAAAGACATAGCGTACGACTACGCTCAAGAATAGTTCTTGATATTAAATTAAATATATAGACAGTTTGATAGTACAAATTGGATATTAGCTGTAGCTAGAAGAATTCAAACTGGGGTTCAATATAAGTCAAGACACTATTAATATTTTCAATTTTATTTTTCGATGATTGGTTTTTTATTTTTGTACAACACCTACAAAGAGGCGCTTTATCTACAGACTACTTGTTATTAAAGTAAAAATTTAATGATGAAATTGAATAAATATCTGACATTCCTGGGAAGAGCAGATTAGATTTTGGTAACAATTGGACAACCGGAAGTAATAGTTTCTTTAAAAAAATCTTCTAAATATATTTTTTAGAAAATTTCTGTTATTATTAATATTAAAGAACATAAAAATCTTTATCCGATACATTTAAATTTTACATTATATCTGCTATGGAGTCAAAGATAGAGACATATAAATATATAAAATAATAAGTTGTAAATGAATCTTGCAGCCCATGGAAAACAAGTAGAAAAATTAAAATGTTTGTAATTGACAGATAAATGTGAGTGTGGGACATTACTGAAGACTTTCTGGATAGTACATTTAATATTTATTTTAATATTAATTAAATATTTATAATTGTAGATACATATATTACATATACCCTTCAAAAATACCGCCAATTTCATCAATGAATTGGAAGAATCTCGAACATTAGAAGAAGAAGAGTGAATAGAATGAATTAAATATAAAAATGTGTACAGAAGGTACGTGTTTTTGTGTGTATTATAAATGTCAAATATGTACAATACTTATATAGCCTAATATGGAAATAGCGAGAGGTCTTGTGCTGTCCAGAACAGATTTTTACCTTCCGTCACCTTTAGGTAATAATTGATCCACCGGAAGTACCCTTATTTGAAGTTTTTAAAAGTTTTTCTTAAAAAAACGGAGTTAAATATTGTTTTTTGACATTTTGTTATTATACATATTAAAGAAAATATTCTTCTCTATACAGTATGGTTATACATTTTCCTTCATATTCAGTAGATGTAGATTTAAAGCATTATAAAGAAATACCTCTAATAAAATAGGGGAAGCTGAAGAATAAGAAAAAGTGTCAAGTGCATTTTACTTAGTGTATGTTTATGTTATAATTTTATTGGATTTATAGAATAGAAATAGTATGTGTTCGTGTTTGATTTTACATGATATTATATAGAATCTGTTCCAATGACCTTTTGGTATGGGATTTGTACAAAATACATCGAATTGACGGAAGGTTTTGTGCTGGCCACTACAGATTTTTACCTTCCGTCACCTTTAGGTAAGGAAGGTATTGTCTTTGGTCAAAAAATTCGGTAGTTAGTTTTTCATGAATAAGCACGTTTTAGGGTCCCTACAATACGAATTTACTATTTTTAAGATGATGTCTGTATGTATGTATGTATGTGTGTGTGTGTGTGTCCGTGTGTGTGTGTGTGTGTGTGTGTGCGTGTGTGTGTATGTGTGTCCGTGTGTGACAATTTTTTCTCCGACGATAACTCCAATACTACAATTCTAAAAATTATAATTCTTTCGGATTCCTCTTCTGTACATCCATATGAAGAGTTGATTAGATTTTGGTTATAATTGATCCACCGGAAGTACCCTTATTTGAAGTTTTTAACAGTTTTTCTTAAAAAAACGCAGTTAAATATTATTTTTTGACATTTTGTTATTATATTTATTAAAGAAAATACTCTTCTCTATATGGTTTGATTATTCATTTTCCTTCATATTCAATAGATGTAGAGTTAAAGCATTATAAAGAAATTAATTTTCAAAAATTAGTCAGCTTTGTTATTTATCATGGAAACAGCTGACATAATTATTCAAAAAAATTTAATTGACAGATGTCAGTTGCAAGTGCAAGTATATAGGATCTAAAATTGGTATGTCATAGTGTTGCTCGCAAGTGACACGCAGAGAAAGGCCAAAGAGAAGATGGAAGGACATTACTTAGTGTAGTTTATGTTATAATTTTATTGGATTTATAGAACCTTTTTAAATGAACTTTTGGTATGGAATTTGTAAAAAATAGTATGTGTTCGTGTTCGATTTTACATGATATTATCTAGAATCTGTTCCAAGGACCTTTTGGTATGGGATTTGTACAAAATACATGGAATTGACGGAAGGTCTTGTGCTGGCCACAACAGATTTTTTAATATCAATTTTAACGATTTAGTTATTAAATATTGAAGATTTTTTTGTGAAAAATGAGTCACATATAAAATATGTAACGTCATTAGCGAAATTTATGAAAGCAGATTGACACGCCCTGTCATGATTATGTTATTATTAATTTTTAATTTTCGATTTTTGCATTTATATTATGTCAATTAGTACTCGTATTTTATGCTAAAAATACATCTGCTATAATCTGTCCAAATAGGGAGTTACTACATGACAAAATAAAGTAAAACCGCTAAAATGCGTCAATTAAACGCCAAGTCGCCTCAATCTGAATCAGATGAAGCCAAGGTTAGGGAAATTAAGACCTCAACACAATACGGCGATATTTATCACCTGAGACGTCAGTTTAAACTTGACATAATATTTAATCGTACAAGCGGTCAGCTATATGAGATAGATAGTGTAGACAAAAGGCTTAGCTGGAATTTAATAACTCATAACCATGACCAAACCAGCGACTTATTAAACAAATTATTAAATCCAGATAAACCTGACCTACATCAAGATGGTGAAAATGATTGGGGATTTCTCTTTTTAATTTGCATGTGTGACGTAAGATTAATTCTTTGTAAAGAGATAAACATAAAGTAGGCTGTTGTAGTTCACTGATTGTAAAGAACAAGTTAATATAGTAGTAGGACCTTGGATCAAATCTTAATACCAATATTGAAATATCAAAAACATTAGCTTTATATACGAAACAATATAAATCATGAGCGTAAAGTTATAAAAAATGGAATAATGTTCTTCTTAGGGTAATCACTCAATAAAAGCTGTAGACACGTGTTTCGCTCTTATTAGAGCTCATCAGTACATCATAGCTAGTTAATAAGTGGACATTAAAATGTACCAGCACCAGTAAGCTTTTGACTGCTTACTGATGCTGTTACATTTTGCCGAATTTCTCTTTTCCATCTCTATACTCTGTTTTTAAACCAGGAGGTGTAAATGCGAAAGTCAGATTTAAACTATACAAAATTCCCAGAAAAAGTTAACTCCGTACACATCTGCACTATATAATTCGCATGGAACTTATTTTAAAATAAAACTGACATTATAAGCTCTTATTTTTAACACCATATATTTGATTATGTGAATAAAAAATAATCTGTAATCTATAGGTAAATAAACATGATTCAAAAATAAGTACAAACAAAATGCAAATATAAAGCAAAACTCGAATATAAAAAAACTAAATGAATAAAACACGAGTATGAGTAAAAGCAAAACTCGAATATAAAACGCTAAATGAAAAAACACGAGTAAAAGCAAAACGAATTTAAAAAAGTAAATGAAAAATCACGAGTAAAAGAAAATTCGAATATAAAAATAACTAAATGAAAAAACGCGAGTAAAAACAAAGCTCGAATATAAAAAACTAAATGAAAAAAACACAAAATAATATCGATACAATCAATATTATTAGTTCTTAAATGAACTGATTTATTTTAAAGTCACAAAAATGCGAAAAACCAAAACAGAAAATGATAACCTCAAAAGTATGACAGTTAATACATCAAGTGTAAAATCTTTGTATAGTGTAAACCCGACGAAGCACTAGCCAATCAGAAGCGTCAGTTTTAGCGGTTAAAATTTAAATTACTCCTCCTGGTTTAAAAACAGGGTATAGTTAATGTCCACCTATTAATTAGCTATGCTGTTCTGATGAGCTCTAATAAGAGCGAAACACGTGTCTACATCTGCTATTAAACGATTCTCCCAAGGACAACATTGTTCTAGTTATTATTTTCCAATGTATTTTTGGTGCGTATCCATGGTTACAGTGTTTAGTTAAACACATGATCAGTTAACAACGTTTTATTCAACTGACCCTTAGTATGTTGACAATTAAGTATATAAGTTATTGCAAATCGACGTGTAGGGGTGATATTTGGCTATGGATTCCGGATGATAACCTTTTGCTCCGCATCCCTTAGATATGGCCCACTAAAGATGATATCTGTTTGTTTTTAGTGAGCCTTTGGTTCGAGATTCATATTGGAAAGGTATGTAGCCTGTGTTTTTAGTTTTAATGTAACAGTTTAGTCTTTGTTTAGTTATGTTTAGTTTTAGTAATAATAAGTATCAGTAATAATGTAAATATGTGTAAATAAAAATTAAGTATAAAAATCTTAAAAGGTGCCCGTGTCAGTCTTCATCAATCATTAATTATCAGTTTAAGTGTTAGTCAATGTGTATGAGTTCATCCTGAAAGTAGTGGTCAACCAAGTTATCGTCGGTAAAGGTAAATAAGAAGCTTAGTATGGATAAATCATAAACTACGAGAATAGTCATCTTCAACGATAAAATTACAAGATATCTAAACTATTCTGCAGTTCGTGCAATTGATCTTCAGCTTATTAGTGACAAATCAAAATTATTTAAGTGATTCATCTTAATCAAGGGGAATGTCTGCCGTAATAAAGTTGTTGATTTAAGTAATAAAGCGGAAAATGCAATTTAGGCAGAAAGCTGAAGAATTTTCCCCAAATAACGTGAGGGGAACCACAGGTGAAGATGATTGCGCAAATATTTAGGAATTTATTAATCAGGATTGGAATGCAAGTCGTTCTATCCCCTAATATACTTCTAACACTTTTTCCCCTAACCAGGGAAATTATTTCCTACGCAACATTAAGAAGACAAATACAATACTGCCAAGAATGCAGGATCATTATGTCTGTATTCGATTACCATTTACGGACGTCATTTTCATTAATGTTATGCTTCTACTACAAAAAACTATTTCTATTCGCTTTCACGGGGCATGAAGTTCATTTCCCATTATTAAAACCATGGAAAATATATTAAAGACTTAAATACGTAACATTTTCTGGAGCATTATGTGTGGATTTCTGTTTACTTAAAAAAATTATATTAAATTCAAGATTATATTTTTATTACCAACAGGAAACGAAAGATTAAACTGACAGGGATATGATATTAAAAAAAAAATCTGATGTGGACAGCTCATTACCACCAGTCAATTCTATGTATTTTGGATAATTCCATACCAAAAATTCCTTGGAAAAGATTCTATATAACCAGTAAAATTGTAACACTAACTTTATACTATTTCCTACAAATTCCATATCGAAAGTTCCTTGGAAAGATTCTAAATCCAACAAAATTATAACACGACCATACTAGTATATTGCACTTGATACTGACAACTGTAAATTAAAATTATATATGAATATATCAGATATTTCCATGATTATAGCAACTCTGGCTGATTCATAGAAGTTAATCTCTTTATAATTCTTTAACTCTATTTAATATATGTAGGAAAATCGTTGAACTAGTAAATTCGTATTCTAGGGACACTAAAAAGTGCTTACCTGTGCTACCACCGTATTTTTTAACCAAAAACAATACCTTCCTTATCTAAAGATGACGGAAAGTAAAAAAAACCCAAAGTTCTGTATGTATCAAGCAAACGATGTTTCGTAGCTTTACTGGTAAATGTCTGACCTGCTTTTTTATTATTCTCTCGCTTTTCAATAATGTTGAAAACTATTATTTGGATAAGTATATTCTTATAAACTTTATTATAGTTTTAATAAGAGAACTATTAACAGCAAGGCGCATTAAGTACAAGAAGGTTTGCAAAATATATTATAATATGGAGTATTGTGCTGTAACATGGACCTTGAGGAAGTATGAAAAAAAAAATGAAATATTTCTTATCTTTATTATAAATACAAGTAAATTGAAAAATTGTCCCTTGTTTCCGCATAACAGTAATTATGGTGATCTTCAGACAATGGAGCACCTCCTGATTTGTCCACATTTACCAATTACCTGCACAGTCCAAGACTTATGGAAGGGTACCGAAAACCGGTATTAAGTGCCTGATATTGGAGAGATATTATTATTTTTAACATTATATTTCTTTGTAACCAGATACGATTAAATAAATCCCGTATCCGGGGAATATTTTAAATATAAATGTTCTAGTTCTCTTACTTTGAACAACTGCATTAAAAGAAAAACTTAATTGAAAGTTATAATTAATTGCGAGCAGTAAGTACAAACTAGATGACGCAATATATTAAAATGACAGGTAGTGAACTAATTAATTGTTATAAATAGAAATAAGAAAGTCGATATAACTGGAATGCTGCAATTTAGAATGCATTTCCTTCACAAAATTAAGCACGTTCTATACTAGAAAATAAATATTCTAAATGATTCAGCACTAATTTCAAACTAATTTGATATAGTGCACAATAGGAAACTATTAAAATTACATAATATTTTAAATAGTGTGAAACAGTACGCTCTAAATAATATTTTATAAAAGAAATATAAAAAATTTATACAATTTTTTGTGCAAATTTTAAAATAGTAAATTAAAAAGTAACACACATACCGATCTAAGCATACGGCTAAGATTAAATTAAACCTACGTTTTTTATCTAACATCGAGTATATAAGAAGACCTTATTTCAAAACTTATAAATGTCATCATACATTTAAATAAAACTTTTGAGATTAAATTTGCGTTAAATGAATAGTGCGGGTCGGGGTCGAATTCGAAATTTGAACAGATTTGAGGGCCCGTGAGGTGCCTGGTAAGCACCCTCATCGTTCAGATCTCCAGATACACAAATCATCATTACTGAAGTCTTCATAATAAAAAAATACACAGAACTGGGTTATAAGAGATGATATACTACGTATTTCAAAAAGTACATTTTTCTTTAAGCCTTATACAGAATGAGTATGGGTAGACGCCCCCCCCCCCTTCAACTTTTTAATTAGTTTCATACTAATAATAATAATAATAATAATAATAATAATATTTATTTAGGTTATCATATTACATAATATACACCTAGGTCAAAATTTACATATAAATAGCAAAATATATATATATATATATATATATATATATATATATATATATATATATAGTACATGCAATTGCATATTCGGATTTTAGTGAATAAGCACGTTTTAAGGTCACTAGAATCCGATCTTAACATTTTTACAATGATGTATGTATGTATGTGTATTGTTTGTGTATGAATGTGTGTGTGTGTGTATGTGTGTGTGTGTGTGTGGATGTTGAAGGGACGGTGTCTCATATTCTATAAGACTAAAGACCAATTTAACTACGTATTCTTTAATTTGACATTAATGGGAAGAGCTGGAATAGTTTTAGTAACAATTATTGGACAACCGATAGTAGTAGTTTCTTTAAAAAAATACTCTAAATATTATTTTTTTTGAAATTTATGTTATTACAAATATTAAAGAATATAAAATTATCTATCCGATACATTGAACATTTTTATTACTTTCTATAAATTCGTTATAATGAATCTTAAAGCCCAAATAACTCCATGAAAACTAATTGAAAAATTTAAATTTCTGTAATTGACGAAAAATGCCAGGGTCCAAAATCTAGATACATTAGTGAAGGCTTTTTCTGGCAAGTACATTTAATATTTCTTATTTTATTATTAATTAAATATTTCAAATTATAGATAAATATATTACATACGCATCAGAAATACTGCCAATCTAATCAATGAATTAGAAGAATTTCGAACATTTAGAAGAGTAGGAGGAAACTTATTTATAGAATGAATTAAAAATATAAAAATATGTTAATAATAGATGTAATTAGAATTTTTGTATGTGTACCAGGAAATTTTAAATACATTATGTACTTATATAGCCTAATATGAATTGGCGAGAAGTCTTGTGCTGGCCACAACATATTTTGTATTATAGGTAAGAGAAAAAATGGCTCATATAAAAATTTTATTATTTTAAATAAGGTATTTATTGGCAGGTACAAGATGCGATTATCAACTTTTATTTTTTAAATAGCAACCAATAATAATTTTATTAAAATATAAATCGCTATTTTTTCTCTTTTTAACGATGTAAATGTTTATAATGATAAACATATGAATAATTCTTTTTAAGTAAATACAGGTATTTTTTGTCTAGTGCCATAGTATATGTGCATATACATTAATTTGTTAAACATATGAGCAGAGTTTAATATTCTCGATATATTGTAGAGTGTAAAATAAGCTTCATTATCTTGACATAAATTACGAAAATATTAATATGAGTGACTGTGAACTCTAGTTAGGAGCATCCGGACATCTTGTCCCTCGTTTTTTTCTCAGGCTCGCTAATAGTGTTGTTTGTTTCATATTTAATTGTTCACAAGAAGCGGAAATGTTAATAAACTGATGTGTTTAATGAGTAATCCGTGAGTGCCGTTTTGTACCGCTTGACAGTCTCTGTCTCAGCCTTTAGCCTTAGTTTGCTGCTCAGCCAGTTTCACTTTTCGTGGCTGGGCCTTGAGAACCCAGTAAATGGAGCGTTCGTTCGTTACAAGCGTTGAAATGCATTGTATGCTTTAATTAGCGAAATGTTAAGTGCGGCTTAATTATTACGTTACCATGTGAAACAAGAACGCATTGTGCACCAACTACCCGTGAAATCTAACTAACAGATCATTCAAATTCTTAATTGAAATATTTCTTTTTTAATCGCAGACAGACCTCATTAACGGAGATATATTCATGGTTATGCAACAAGGCTACTAGCCAAAATATCAGAAACTTACAACACTACTGAATAATTAGGAAATGAGAACAATACTTTGTCCAAATGGTTTCGAATCCATTAGTCCGTAATTTTTTTTAATAACTGAAGGTTAATAACACTATGAGGAAGTTCTTTTTTTCAATGGTGTGTCTTATACTATACTTCCATATTTTATACAAATCTCATACCAAAAGTCCCGTGGAAAAGATTCCATATATCCAGTACAATTGTAACATGAACATACATTATGTAAATTGCACTTGACACTGACATCTGTCAGTTATAATTTTTTGAAAATATTAGCTGTTTCCAAAATTATCTTTATAATGGGGGATTACGGCTCAATCGAATTAAAGGAAAATAGTAAAAAATTACGAATGTATATGCTGAATAACGAATATTAATAAAAAAATGAAAAGGTATAATTGAGATATTTCGGAAATAAAGGGTTTTTTGTTATAGCGCTTCGACACTAATATGAAAATATTTTGATTGGCTACCGCGAAACCGCCTATACATGCATTACAAATAGCGTGTTAGGAGGTGGGGATTACTACCAATGGAAGTTAAGAAATTCAAATTCGAAAGGAGGGGCTAACATTCCTGTACTACAGTTTCCAAATAGTTTTTATTTTAACATAAATTTCTTGCATTAAATATAATAATTTAAATACACCTGTAATTATAAAGTATGTAGACTTATACAGTGTTATAATATTCATTTATTTTTATGTAAATATAATTTAAAATAGCATATATTTCAAGAACATTTAGGTCCATGATGAAAACAGTTTGATATAAAAACACATAAATGTGACGTCACGTCAATCTTTTCAAAATTCGGGAGACCATAACTCGCTTATTAATAGGAATTTTTTCACCGGATTTCCATCAATAGTCTTAGTTTTCGTAATATTTTCAGATGAAATTATAAAAAAAAAATGGTGTAATCCCCCATTCTTTAACTCTATATCTATTGAATATAAAGGAAAATGTAAAATCAAACCGTACTGAGAATAAGATATTCTTTCATATCGATAATCACATAAAATGTCAAAAATTGATATTTAACTGCGTTTTTCAAGAAAAACGTTAAGAACTTCAAATAAGGGAACTTCCGGTTCACCAATTATAAACAAAATCTAATCAGTTTCTTATATGGATGTAAAGAAGAGGAATACGAAAGAATCATAATTTTTAGAATTGTGGTATTGGAGTTATCGTCTGAGAAATTTGTATCACACACACACACACACACACACACACACACACACACACACACACACACACACACACACACACACACACAGAGAGAGAGAGAGAGAGACCATCGTAAAACTAGTAAAATCGCATTCTAGGGACTCTAAAACGAGCTTAACGAATTTTTTGACCAAAGACAAAACCTTCCTTACCTAAAGGTGATGGAAGATAAAAATATAGATCATTACCCAAATATTGTTTTATTTATTGTACTTAACATTTCTTGTGCACACAAAAAAATCTATTTTTTCATTCTATGAAGAAGTTCCTAAATGTCAGAAATTCTTCTAATTCATTGAAAAGATTGGCGGTATTTCGTTGTTTTTGGCCAAACGCACTGAAACATTTTTGGCACATATTAGCTACCACTCGTTTCATGTTTAAAATATTGGTAAAAATTGTCACGCATGAGCCATATGAAATTTCATCCTCAAAAATTACCAAGCATATTATCTTCAATTTCTGTCACATTTTCATCATTTTTTGAGGTGTTAGGTACTGGGAGGTCCAATTCCCTTGATATCTTCCACATCTTCATGTCTCATTTTGAAACTTCATTAATTGTGAACACAAATTTTAATACAAATTATTTATTCTGTTATTTTCAAGTAAAAAAAATCGCCAGTGGGGAAGTTTAGCGATTTTTATTTTATTTTTTTATTCCATGGGAAATGACTTGAAAAATGATGTAAGATGTTTTATTTTTTTCAAAAATGTCCACATTTTCCGGAAAAGCCGATTTTAAGCTGTGATGACGTCGGTAGAGGCTTGGCGCAACGTATGTCGATTTATACACTGACGCACACGGTTGCGGTTACCAGTCACTTGAGACTGAGGTGTTGTTACGACCTACATTCAAGTGGTTCGATTTCACCGTTCTGTCTGAGTTTGCGCATAACTGACTTGTGACGTACTTACAGTTTACCCAAAAAATATTAATTATAAATAAATGGAGCAATAATTTTAATTTTTAATTTCAAATTCAGCAGTCATTTGTGTTATATTTGTGAGAAAATAGTATGTTATGTAGAAATTGTACCACACTAAACTTCCCCATTGTTTAAAAATATTTCTATAAATAATACATAAACTACGCGACAAATAGGAATGAAATTTGACATACATAATCTAAATCGTGGTACCAATGTAATAAATAAAATTGAGAGCAAATCGATGAATAAGGCACAAAATTACAATATTCTTGTTACTTTTTGGTGAAACCTCAAATATGATAGTCTATGAAAACTAAAATATATTTGTCGATGTCTAATACTTAAAAAAATTCCTAAACCTTAACTAAAAACGCGAAAATTAAATAAGAACAGTTTTAGACTTCTGGTATGGTTGACATAATTAGTAATCTAAATCTGCTCTGTTTTTCATATTTGTTTTAGGACTTCTGACATGTTGAGTAATCAAAAACTGATCTGTTCTTTGACGTAAGTTTACTGTTGATGGCAATTTAGTTGCCGAAATACGTATTTAATTTTAGCCTTTTTAGTTAAAGTTTAGGGATTTTTTTTAACTATTATATTTAATCTTAGACTCCATATAGTTTTATTATTATTTTTTCGAGTTCTGCCTATATAGCTAATACTTTCAAAATATAGGTAGACATACTCTTTAGAGTATACTAAATAATTTGTTTAATGAAAACATCGTCTAACTGTACAGTGAAGAAGATACCATCAACATTTATAAAAAATTAAAAACATGACAAATTCCTGAACGTCATTCTCCATATTAATATATTGTCAATGTTAATCGCACGTCAGAATCCCGTGATGTGGACAAGCATTGAAGTCTGTGAGCTAATTATTTATAAATTTGAACAAATCACTGTGAACGAATTAATTTAAAAGAGAAATCCCGCGATATTGAGCGCATAGGCCAGTCAACAGCGGTAGCAACAGCACACCTGTGTCAGGCACAGCGCACAGAGTACACACAACATACAGCTTGGTCGGCTCACTTTCAACTGGAGATGGAAATATATTACACAATGTCTCAAACTTGTCACACGTTTAATTGGGCCGCGATTGACAATAAGATAGGAACTGCGTCATCGTCATAGTAAGAACTGGTTACAGGACCGACAAACTTCAACATCGACAAGACTGACACAGAATTAAATAAATTTATCATTATGGCATATTACCCATTACTAGTTAATATTCTGCTTTGTACTTTGTATAAACTATTTGCATTCATTGCATATCAATGGGCTTTAAAATACAGTACAATAATTTTTGAAACTACAATTTTTATTCTCATAAGAAATTACATTAAACAAAAATAGCATTTATGTCAAAGGAACAATAAAATTATTTTACCGTACAGAGCACTCAGAGCAGGTAGGAATACTAGGCGATGAGTGTCTTCATTCCGATGGAGCGGCGTAAATAATAGCCTGTTGGTATTCAATATTATAAAGCAAATAGTGAGCGATATGCCGCTTTGTCATAATAGGGCTGTTGCAAGAATTTTTATAAGACTTCTAAGTGCTAAATTTTAAAAGGTATTGTCCTTTAAAGAGCCCCAAATTTTAAAATATCAAGAAACAACCATTAGATATTTTACAACTACAAATTAAAAATTGTGTAATATTTTAAAAAAGTCACGTGATCCGAAACAGAATGTAACGTCAGAGAACATGCAGTTTAACATGTGACAAAATGCCGCCTACTTTTATTTATTAACTGCATGTTTTCCTATTGCCTATGAATGACGTGATGTATGTACTCCGACGTCACAGGAGTGGGAGGTTGTTTTTTAGGACTAGTTCTGGCACTTCTTTTTATTGAATAGGCCCATAAACCATAACAAAAAATAATTAAATGTACACTTTATCCTTAAAGTACTACTCAATAAATAACGATTAAGATAAAAAAAATTTTTTTTTAGTAATTACTTTGCGAGTTATTTGAATTTATTTCCAGGGGGAACAGATGACGTCACACTATTGGTATATTTCTCGCGCAGCCTACTACAGAAACTAGTGTGAGAAAGATAGCTATAGGTTTCTTTAAAAATTAAATGCAGCTATACAAAAAACAATTATGACTTTTTGATACCACGAATTGCTTCAAAATTAAACGAACTTTCATTTAAAAATATTTTTTAAAAATTATTCACGAAAATAACAGTAAATTATTATTATTTATTCATTACCACGAAAAATATTGAATGAACTTTCATTTTTAAAATACTTTTGAAAAAATGTGAAACAGGTTCATTACGATATTTGTAGTTTTATTGCTGGATCCGACAGTCAATTTTTCTGACTATATTCACCGAAGTGATGCATTATTATAGTTCTCGTCACCAAAAATTAAAGGACTTTCATAAACAGCTTTACCACCCATCACTTATGTTCTCAAAGAAATCTGAAACTTCTGCTCAGCAAAGTGTGTTTAAATTAGTAAAAAATCTTTCAAAACTTAAAATAAAATAACCTTTACTACTTCCTTCTTCAGGGTGTGCTGCCGATTTGTATAGATATACTAAGACCTTCAAAAGGTTATTTATTTCATGACTACATATTTGATGTTCTGTAATACTAATTGTATTCTTTTATACTCATTTCTTTATTAATATTCAATTTTATATTTGCTACTGATATTAATTTTCCTATATGCAATTAATTCTTCCCAACTAGTTTTAATAGCCATTGACTTTCTGCAGATCATTATTTTTATATTCTTTGCGATCAATTTTCTACGCTATCAATTTAATGGCGACAAAAATTATCTACGGTACAAATTTTCCGGCAATTAATTTATCGGCGATAAAATTTCCACTTTCAATTTTCTTTTGATCAAAGATATTTTATCGTATCACAGAAATGTTCAAATTAGGTGCTATATCTATCACAGTTGTTTTAATAATAAAAACAAAATGACATATTGAATATTTTTGTACCAAGAATTTGTAACTAAATGCTCCATTGTGCAAACCAATTTCTTATATATTCATTCGAATAAAGTATTTATTATACGAGTGTATTATCAAAAAATCCTAAACTAATGCACTTGTATATAGGTAAGTTTAAAAGGGTAGTAACGTAATAAATAAGTTTGCTTCGTTTTTGTTTATTAAATAGGCAAACAAGAATAAGGTAACGGTCACACTGAATCGATCAACATACATCGATCCACGCGCATCTACTACCATCAACTGTTTTTCTTGTGAGTAGTCACACTGCTGCATCGAGTGGAAAGAAATGGAATATCACTTTTAAAATTACCGCGGTTTTTCCAATAAATGTTGGTGGTTTTTTACATACATCCTTTATTGTCAAGTCAACTTACAACTTTTAGATCCTATTTTTTTTGCTACTAACCTCCATAACTTGTCAATATTAGGAGGGAACTAAATTTATTAATTGGTGAATATAGTTGACTGTTCTTTCATTTTGGTACGAAAAACAACTCAACGGGTTATGGTTAAATGTTACAATCTGTCAGAATCTATTCATTCACTGAGAAAGAGCACTGCGCATGTCTGTTACTATCGAGCAGCTTCGAGCGCGGTACGAAATATCAAACAAGTTTGATATATCAAATAAGTTGAAGGTACACGATCTTACACGATTGTCAGAAGATGCACGCATTGTGACCATGTGCATTGATAAACTCAGGTTTGTTTCTTACTCGATCGATATTGATTTTTCAGCGTGTCCACCGCCTAACAGAAGTTTGAGTCGATCTTGTCGACATTATGGTATGTCGGTATAATTGTTTGTCGATGTTCTGGTCCATCTTTCAATCGTCTTGTGTGTTTACGTGCCCACACTAGTTCTTTTTCTTGTTATCTGCACATGTTCACCGCTAATACCTTGTAATTATTTTTATTGTGCAATTGAATTAATATTTCATTTTAATTAACGTTATCAGATATTCATAATCGATGAATTCGTTTGAAAGGTGTCCCAGACTGACCTACAATCCCAGAAAGGAAACGAGAAGGAATAATTTGCATTGTGAATAAGTTTAGTTTCTGTTAATTGAACTTGTCGTGTATTACACTTCGTATTTCTTTCTGGCACGTTGTTCGAGTTTTAATTAATTTCGAAAAGAAATGACTATCGAAAAAATAAATCACAGCTGGAAATTGGGTCAATTACTTTTACTATATTGTAGGTAGATTGTGGTTATTTTGTAACAATACCAAATAATATAAAGCAATTTCGAGATAATTAAATAAAATAATGAATAATACCTACATTGCGTATGAGGGTGAACCAGAATTTTATCTGCACTGTATTCTACCTTACCAATACAGTAGTTGACGCTCACATTAGCGAAAGTTTTAAAGTTGAAAATAATAATCTGTTGTGGCCAGCACAAAACCTTCCGTCATATCGATGTATTTTGTACAAATCCGATACCAAAAGTTCCTTGAAAAAGATTCTATATATCCTGTAAAATTGTAACACGAACACACTATTTTTTACAAATTCCATATTGCAAGTTCCTTTGAAAAGATTCTATAAATCCAATATAATTATAACACGAATGTACATTCTGTAAATTGCACTTCACACTTCCTCATTGCTATCCAACGCATCTTCTTCACACAGTTCTTCCTCTCTCAAATATTCTGCTATACAGTCCTTCCATCTTCTCTTTGGCCGTCCTCGTAATCCCGGCATTGAAATTGCAAGTCACTTGCGAGGGACACTGTCACTTATGTTATTTTCTGATCCTATACTTTCCACTTTGGTTTTGCATTTCACACTGACATCTGTCAATTAGAATTTTTTGAATATATCTGCTGTTTCCATAATTTTAGCAAAGCTGACTAATTTTTGAAAGTTAATATCTCTTAATGTCTCTATAACTCTATAACTATTGAATATGAAGAAAATGTATAATCAAATCGTATAGAGAATAAGATTGTCTTTCATTTTAATGATCATAAAATGTCGAAAATTGATATTTAACTGCGTTTTTTACAGAAAAACTGTTAAGAACTTCAAATAAGGATACTTCCGGTTGACCATTTATAACCAAAATCTAATCAGCTCTTCATATGGTTGTAGAGAAGAGGAATATGAAAGAATCATAATTTTTAGAATTGTACTTTTGGAGTTATCGTCGGAGAAAAATTTGTCGCACACACACACACACACACACACACACACACACACACACACACACACACACACACACACACACACACACACACACACACGGACACACACACACGGACACACATACAGACATCAATGTAGAATTAGTAAAATTGTATTTTAGGGATCTTAAATACCTTCCTTACCTAAAGGTGACGGAAGGTAAAAACTGCTGTCGTTTGACATTTTATTAAAATATTAAAAATCTATAATGGTCAACACAATACCTCTCGCCATTTCCGCTTTGTCATATGCGTACCTGTCGAATTGAACATTTCTTGTACACACAAATAATTCTAATTATATCTATTCTTTCATTCTACAATTTTTCTTATAATTAATATTTTGTAATTTCTTACAATATTTAAATAACATTTCTGTTGTTTCCAATGTTTCATTTTAAATGAGACAGCCAAATACATTGCTGTCAATTAAATGTCAAGTCGTAAAACCATTGATATGACAAACCCAATGTTTCACGTAAAATATTCACGGTATATCAAAGTTACGGAAACAGCCGAACTATTCACTAAATGAGATAGAGTACAACTGTTGATAAATCTATTTGCTATCATTAACTAGCTAAATATTTAGCAAAATTTTACAGAGTCCCACAGCGGAAATTATAGAAATACTGTGTAAACAGTGTTTTTCTTGCAAAACTTATTCTGGCATTAATTTATAATATTTATATTTTTTTACAATAACTTAGAAAAACAGTCTTATGTCATGAAAACTTGTTGACCCTGCTATGTAAGTTGCATTATTTGTTTTAAGAATATTTTCATTTTCATCGCGTTGGTAATTATTGCGCTATTTTCCGCACATCAACAACAGATTCTCTTCTTATTAGTTTGTCGCAGGCGCCACGTGCTGAGGTTTTTCAAGGACGACTGTTTCATTTTCAATTTATCTAGACTAGTATTATTCACAATTGATTTATCGATTGTTAATAAAACAGTATTATTACGAGATACCTTAAAAGAATAGAAAACTGGTTATTAAACTATGTAGTTTAAAAGAAACCGGTTTCTTGAGTAGTTTTGTGCGTTTTGAAAATCAAAGATAGTTTTTACCTTCCGTTACCTTTAGGTAAGGAAGGTATTGTCTTTGGTCAAAGAATTCGATGGTGAGTTTTAAATGAATAAGCATGTTTTAGGGTACCTACAAAAAGATTTTATTGTTTTTACGATGATGTTTGTGTGTGTGAGTGTGTGTGTGTGTGTGTATCTTTGTGTGTGTGTGTGTGTGTGTGTGTGTGTGTGTGTGTGTGTGTGTGTGTGTGTGTGTATGTGACAAATTTTTCTCCAAAACTACTATACTAAAAATTATTATTCTTTCGTATTCCTCTTCCTTACAACCATATGAAGAGCTGATTAGATTTTGGTTATAATTGTTCAACCGGAAGTATCCTTATTTGAAGTTTCTAACAGTTTTTTCTTGAAAAGGTATATTATTCTCTAACTGTTTGATTATACATTTAGCTTCATATTCAATAGAGAGTTGTAAAGAGATTAAGAGAGATTAACTCTCAAAAATTAGTCAGCTTTGCCAAAATTATGAAAACAGCAGATATATTCAAAAGATTCTAATTGACAGATGTCAGTGTCAAGTGAAAAATCAAAGTGGAGAGTGTAGGATCAGAAAGTAATATAAGTGACAGAGTGTCCCTCGCTTCAAGATAGGAACTTATAATGCCGGGAATATGAGAAAGGCCAAAGAGAAGATGGAAGGACTGTGTAGTAGAAGATTTGAGAGAGGAAGAACTGTCAAGAAAATTCGTTGGACTTGGACAGGAATGAGTAGAAGAGCAGAGTAAGAAACAGCGACCCCTAATCAAATAGGGAAAAGTTGAAGAAGGAGGAAGGAAATAAAATATAAACCGATAAATTGCGACATATGTTCATCGAATTTTGTAGTATTAGGTATATTTTGTTTAAATAATTATAAACTATGCATAGTTCTTGTAAATATAATTGCACGAATCTGGAAAACAGGATCGATCTAGGTGCGACAATGCTGTGCATAAAAGTTTTAATTTTACGAAATTTCTCGGCTTGATGGGTTTACCAAAATATTTTATGTCTTACTAGTATGTTATTGTTTTATAATAACCTCAACATTAGGTCCGTTATTGAGTAAATAATACCCTAGGGCGTATTAAGTTGCTATGGTAATGTTGACAACAAACTGAGGTTAAATACTGATACTAACATAAAGTGCAGTTAAGGTTAAGAAGCAATGTGAATTGTAGTCGTTTATAATCATATATGTTTCATCACAAATATAAATCACCATACTTCTTATTCTTAGCAATAACATTGCTCGTCCATATTGACAGAAAAATACTACAAGAAATAAATTTTTTGTTTGAAAAAATGCTTTGTTTACAGAAACAAAATATTACTTAGATACCGCATTCACAGGCTACTTTGTAAGTTGTATTAAAATTTTGTGATTTATTATTTTTGTTTGATAAATTCTAGTCAGACAAAATGTTTATTAAGAATTTCTAGTAAGACATAAAACGTTGAAGGCACCACGGGTGTTAAACGACAATAATGCCTTCGGTCAACGTACTCGCCTCGGGCCGGAGGCCCTCGACAGTACACTGTTGACCTCAGGCATTATTGTCCTTATAACAACCCTTGGTACCTTAATTACTATTACTTCCCAGATTTCATTAATGACGTAATTCCAAATTGTCGTGGACAGGACACTACAGGGGTCAATTTATACGATTTGTCAAATCACTTTCGAATCCGGGCCGTCAAATCCACAATCATTCACATAACACGCACAGCCACGCGTCCAATATATGCAGAAAATATAATTCCATATTTATTCAATCATCAACACCCTATAAACAGTTTCCACGTCCTCATCCTCTCCATGTGTTCCCGCTGCCAAGTGCAGGCGGTGTTTGCATGATCTCCATGGAGACAAGCAATTGCCTTGGAACACGTTGAGGGTGGGAACCGAACACAGCACCACATGTGCCGTACACCGCACTCCACCTCCGCCCCAGCGCCGCCATCGGTACTCACTACAACCAAGCGGGGACTTTTGTCTGCGGTTACGTATGATTTGAATTTAAGATGATATGGAAATGAGATATGAAGGATAATTGTTAGATGCGATCATGTGGGTATGAGATGGGAATATGGAATTATGGATGTATTGATGGAACTATATGTCACAGATGCGAATTAATTATATAGAAATATTAGAATAACTAATGGGATTGTATACTTGTTTATTATTTTTACTTGCATATATGAGGATCACTCTAGTATAATAATAGAGAATAAAACATATGGCTAATATTTTTTCGTAATACCATACTGTTACTATGATGTAACAGGACTAAAAACAAAAGTGAAAAGATAAAAATAATCATAGAGTTATAAAATATATATACATATAGAGGGAGTCTAAACACTCAAAGGTGATGTCATGCGGGGTAAGCTTGTGTTTGTACGGCGGCCATCTTGGGAAGATCAGTATATACAAGCGTTCTATGGTTATTTGATTATTTTACGTTAATAATCGACTCTATTTTGTGTTATTTGGGTGTAAAACGTTTGTGATAACATGCCAACGTGTTGTGCCTTCGGTTGTAATAACCGAACGCTCATAAAAACTTTAAAACAAAAAGAAAAAGTGATCACAATTCACAAGTAAGTATTATTTTACTTCTACATATTATTAATGTTTAGTTCATATATTTTATTATATTCTTTACATATTTCATGTAAAAATATTAACTTATTGTTGTAATAAATATGTTTGTACTTCGCTACGTATTTATTTGTATCGTAAACATCATTATATTTTTATATGAAATTTCTAGCCTTAAATTATTTGCCTATTCGGTACCCAGTTTTTGTACGTTTCTATTTTAATCATTACAATTGTCATAAAATTGGAACAGTTCTATGCATTATTCATTCAATTTCTATTAATATTTTATTAAAGTTTAATCGGAATTCACTTTAAATTGAAGAATTTTAAATTTTTTGGGTCTTTCAAATTTAAATTAAATTAATTTTAATACATTTCTGACTGAATTAATGCTTGCTAATTAGAAATAGCTTCATTTTATGTTACATTATTGTATTTTTGTAACAAAACTGAAGAACGTGCACTTAAATAAATATATTGCAGATCGTCCCAAGATGGCGGCCACGAGATTCCCCTTCCGTCTCATGGCGACAAAAACTCTGTCCACATCTATACTTTACGCTCTCTCTAGTCCTATTCTATACTCTAAGAAAATAATAGTCGCCTACAATTAAGGATCAAATGTTCCTAGAAAAATCACAGCATGCTGATGGACCGTTGTCAAAGAGAATTTGTAAATCAACAAAAAAGTTATTCAGTATGACAGAAAAAGAAGAATTTTATTATTATTTTATTATTTCTAATTATTTAAATTTTAAGTTATTATATGCGGCTGAGGTTTATAATCAACCAGTCCGATATTTGCCTCATATCTGCCTAATGACGTTAATAACTATTTAGAATTTTATTTTAAATATATTAAAAGCAGTTCACAGTTCACCAATAATACTAATACTTTGCCATTCTTTCTTTTCAAGTCTTACTAGCTGTACCCGTTGCAAATATTTGCAACAAAAATATGGGGTAACGTTATTCATTCATTTCATTTTATAACGTAAATAATTTATAATCACCAACAAATATTGTTATTGTTGTAATCAACGTGTTTCATTTATGATTTCAAGTTCAATTATTGTAGTAATAATGGCTGTTTTATTGTCCACAAAAAATTTATGCATTATTGTAATCTATGAGGGATTAACGTGTTTCTATTATGCAAATTAACATCTTTATTCGGTTTAAAACAATATGCATAATCATTGCATGTCTATACCTTTTATAGTATGATTTCACACTTGTGAAATTCTATTTCACGTTAACAAAATATGATTTCACATTAACGAACCTTGATTTCACACAAAGGAAACTTGAATTCACAGTAACGAAAACTAATTTGTCACTCCTGAATACCGATTTTGTAACAATGAAAACAGAATTCACAATTTTAAACACCAGTTTCAACTAAATGAAAACAGATTTTATATAGGAACTTTAAATGGACACCTCCAAGGAAGGGCAGAAGGGACAGTAGCCACCTCTTGGAGAGGCGAAAAAATAAAGCATTTTTATTGTCTCTAAAATATATTAAAATGTCTTTTTGTCCTTATAAAATATTAAATAAATAACGAATAGCATTTTTCAGAAACTTAACAACAATAATGAAACTTGATTACAACAATGATAAAAGTTTATTACAACAATGTTAGCTACGTTAGAAGCGAGAATATGTAACCCGACGGTTTAAAATCTGTTTTCTTTAGTTAAAATTAGTTTCCATTGGTGTGAATTCAGTTTTTTTTTTCTGAAACCAGTTTTCGTTACTGGGAATTCACTTTTCATTTGTGTGAAATTCGTTTTCGTTAATGTGAGTTCATATTTTGTTAACGTGAAATCAGTTTCAAAAGTGTGAAAACATATTGTAAAAGATAGCATTAAGGGGTAGCGTTTAAGAGCGGGAAAATAGGGTTATCCAACTGGTTGATTATAATATAATACTCTTTTGTATTTAATGATTTCGTTATTTAAAAACCTGTAAATGTACACCTATCTCTTGTGCATTTTTAAATAGGTAATAAATGCTGTATTTTAGATAAAGGATATATAATTCAATAAATTTTTAAAATATAGGTTAAAAAAAAATTATTACAAAATATGTATCTCTATTAATTTTGCTCAATATTATTAAATTACTTACCATATTTAAATTAATGAATTAACTATTATATTTATTAATTTTTGAGGGAAAAAATTCCTTCTCATGTTTTCATTGTAAGTTGACATGTTGACATATTTATCTGTCATTTAAGGTCAACTTTTGACTTTTGTATTATAAAAGCTTTGCATGATTTAAGATATTTACCTGTTAAATTATTTAACTTTGCATTAATAAACCAGCCCTAAATAATGTAATATATTATTTTGTAGCAGTTTTCATAAACTGTATGTATTCTAAATCATTCTCTTCTTCTTCATGTTGCTCAGTACTGCCATCTGTCGGTTGACAGCGGTACTTAATAAAAAATCTTTAAGGCCTTATAAAAAATAGACGGAATCAAAACTGTAACATTTTAGATTTTTGTGCAAATCTACATGCTAATAGCTTTCATTTAAAAAAAGAATCATCAAAATCGGTTCGGTAGAAGTCCATAACTAAGGCCCCAAAGAAAAACCTTATTTTTTTATATATATAGATAAGCTCTCAACGCGTTTTGTGTACCTTCAGTTACCTTTCGGTAGAAAGGTATTGCCTTTGGTCAAAAAATTTGGGGGTACGTTTTTAATGAATAAGCACGTTTTAGGGTTCCTAGAAAACGATTTTACTAGTTTTACGATGATAAATTCCAACGACTAGTTTATGATGCAAAACACTTGAAAACCAAAGGGAACAGTATTATATTTCACTCATACATTTATAAACCAATCCAAATTCAAGATTCTACCTAGTTACCAAGTTTCATTTTGACAAAACAATCTCACAAAAAAAAAAAATCGCACCCTTTAAGCCAAT
The DNA here is from genome assembly GCA_943142095.1 of Ophonus ardosiacus. Classification (NCBI taxonomy): domain Eukaryota; kingdom Metazoa; phylum Arthropoda; class Insecta; order Coleoptera; family Carabidae; genus Ophonus; species Ophonus ardosiacus. The sequence continues at coordinate 7,381,318 of OW964830.1, read as the reverse complement.
AAAATGCTGTATTTTTACAAGTAAGTGAGTTTTGATAACTGAAATTTTTTTGACGTTTTAAGAGTGCCTAGGAAATATTGTTTATATACCTGTCAAAGTGCATATATTTTCATTTTGAGTGTTTTCAGAGCAGTTTTTATTAAAAATGAGTCGATTCGGGCAGGAATCTGCTCAGAACATTGAAAAAGTAATATTAAATACAACACCTCAAAATACAATAAAAACCCGGTCGTCGATATGGACTCAATTTAAAGATTTTTGTCAAGAAAAAAACTATAAATTGTTACCTGATACGCCAGAGCAGCAAATTGCTAATATTCTTCAAGACTGGGGATTTAACATGGAGAAAAGGAATGGTGAGGATTATAAAGAAACATGTGCGGAAATAATGTGGAACACTACGGCAAAAATAATTAAAGAAAAATATCTAATCTAATGGAAATTATTATAATAATTGCACATTTAATATTTGTTGTAGAAATAAACATTTTTTTTGTACGCTGTCCGCTTATTTTTATTTTTGAAATAGTCATCCGAATACCATTCGTGGTTAAATTTTATCCTGGCTAAATTTTCAGATTGTTACTCGAGCCTTTTGCTAATTTATCTCGTGACATTGATCAAAAATCACTCGCTTGACAGCTCGTGATTTTTTGTCAATGTCACTCAATAAATTGCTAGGCAACCGGTTCTCGTAACAATCTGAATTTTTTTCCGGCAAAAATTTACCACTTATGATATTCTGGATATTATATATGATAAAACCCCGTTACCCCGATAATTTTCCGCTACCAAGTAAATAAACAGTTGTTATTGTTTATAATTGTCAGTGTGACAATTAATGTGTCAAGTTTCATTTTGCGTTGTCTTTGGAATTTATCTCACCAAATACCACACGACGTCTCAGATTTTCTCAGATAAACTTTCATTTTTAAGTACTCATTTTTTTGCTTTTAAGCAAAATCACTCAAGCAAACTGACATTAGGTAAAACCCCTCCTCTTTCGGAGTTGGGATTTACCATGTAGTTTACTTTCGTGTTTATTGCTAAGCAAAAAAATTTCGTGCAAAATAAAAATTTATCGATAAAATCAGGTCTTGTGATATTACTTCTGATAACTCCAATACTACAATTCTAAAAATTATAATTCTTTCGTAGACCTCTTCTTTACATCCTTATGAAGAGCTGATTAGATTTTAGTTATAATTGACCAACCCGAAGTTCCCTTGTTTGAAGTTCTTAACATTCTTTCTTGAAAAAACATAGTTTTTTGACATTTTATATGATTATCAATATGAAAGAATGTCTTATTGTTTATACGGTTTGATTATACATTTTCCTTCATATTCAATAGACATAGATTTAAAGAATTATAAAAAGATTAATTTTAATAAATAAGCCAGCTTTGCTATAATAATAATAATAATAATAATAATAATAATAATAATATGTTTATTCCTTTTGAAAACGTGATTACATTTTATCGGAAGCGTCAGGATTAATACTATATACATTTACATATAAAATTATTACATTGGTGTAGTATTAAAATATTCATTCAGATCATAGAAACACTGTTCTATAAGAAATTTTTTTAGTTTTTGTTTAAAAGTTGTTACGGATTTTGACTCTGTAAGTAATGGTGGCAAATGATTGTAAATTTTTACTCCCACAGTATTTGGAGATAAACTACTTATTTTTAATCTATTAGTAGGAGCTCTAAGTTCATTTTTCCTCCTTGTATTAAAATTATGAACATCTTTATTTTGAATAAAATTGTTTTTATTTTGGAATATGTGTAAAGAAGTTTCATAAATAAAAAGACCGGTCAAAGTTAAGATTTTGTACTTAACAAAAATATTTCTGCACGATTCCTGCCTTTTTAAGTTCATAATACATCGAAGTACTCTCTTCTGACTTATGAAAACGTTTTTGGAATGAGTAGAGGCACCCCAAAAAGTGACACTGTACCTGAGGATAGATTCAGTTTTAGCATAATAAAATGTTAATAGTTGAGAAACAGATAAATATAGTTTTAAATGTTTAATTAGGTAACATAGTTTGTTTAAATTTGTAATAATTAGTTCACAGTGATTTTTCCAATTTAAGTGTTCATCAAATGTGAAACCTAAGATTTTAGATGAACTGACTCTGTTGATTTGATTATTTCCAATAACAACATCAATATCCATATTATTTGAATTCTGATGAGTATGGAAGCGTATATAATTCGTCTTAGATTCGTTTAAGTAAAGTAAATTATTATTACACCAATTTATCATGTTATCCAAATTGTTTTTACATTTATTCTTTAATGAATTATTATCTTTTGCTGAAACTATCAACGATGTATCATCAGCGTAAATTATTGAATCTATATCATCCTGAAAAATAAGGCTAAGGTCATTAATGTAAATAATGAAAAGTATGGGGGCAAGAATGCTTCCTTGAGGTGCTCCGATGTTTATGGTTGTGCTGTTCGAATTAACTATTTGGCACTGAGAACTAGAATAAAAACGAACAGAAACATATTGTTGACGATTTTCAAGAAATTTTATTATCAAATTTAGAGGTGCACCTCTTACACCAATATTGTTTAATTTGTCAAATAAACGGTTATGATCTATACAGTCGAAAGCTTTGCTGAGATCACAGAAAACACCTATTGGGCATTCTCCAGCTTCCAAATGTGAAATAATTTTTTCATAAAAAACGTGTGTAGCTTTTGCTGTAGAGGAGTTCTTTCTAAAACCAAACTGATTTTTATCGATATATAATCTGGAAACAGCTGATATATTCAAATAATTCTCATTGACAAATGACAGTATTAAGTGCAATTTACAATTGTATTTATAGAATTTTATCCAAGGAACTTTCGGATAGAATTTGTAGAAAATAGTATATGCAGTAAGTATATTGATAATTCCATCTTTTTCTGTATTGTAACAATTTTAATTTAGTACCTAATGATTTATTTTTAAACTTCGAACCGTTACTTCATTTTTGTTTACACAATTGTTATTTCCTATAACAGACTGTTAATAAAGATAAAGAAAAATGTTACACATATGTAAACGGTTATAATAATCTTATTAAGATATTTATTTTTAAAACTTAGTCACTGTAGAATTTGTATTATTATATCGCAGAAACAGTTTGAATTGATAAACAAATTCCAAGAATTGTATAAAGAAAAACATCTTCGAGATTTCTCAAAACTTGTGTTTAGATTAGTGTATTTGGTAGAAATCACGTATGACACACTTTTTGTATTGTTGTACTCTTAACAGCACACGCACAGAGTCACAGAATACAGCTACCTGAAAAGCCTCTGCTTGTGAGTTACGCGTTTTGATGTTGTGTAGTGTGTCCGAGGGCTGGGTTATTTATCTGCGACATTCCCGATAATCGTAAATCCCGATGTACGGTATTAATTAGCACACGGCCTCTAATATATCAGCCCAGCAGTTGAGACGGGATAGGAGATGCGAGACGCTGATGATTTAAAACTAAGCCAGCAGATTAAATTTAAAGGGGCGGATCTATATTAAACTGTTGCGAATATCCAGTGGCGTTCAGGGTGAACAAACTTTAGAGAAATCTCGAGGGGCAAGTCTGATGAAATATTTACTAGCTTCTAGAAACCTTGCAGACATGCATAAGAAGGAGATGCATTGGCAGTTTGATGCAAACGCGTATAGTATAATATTTGTAAAAGCAGTCCCTACAGTGAATATCTAAGTAAATAAATTAAGATAAAAGTTTAAACTACTATTTTTAAAGTGATCAGCACCATGTTGAATTTATACTATGTTTATATTGGTTCAACTGCGCGGGAAATTTGAATTCATATGATGTGATAACTAAACAAAATTTGATAAACAATTAATGAAAGAGCATATTAAATGGAAACAATATTTATTTTTATTTTAAATCCTTTCAAAGAACTGTTTTCACAACCAACCGCCACGCAACCAGGCATCTAAAATATATACCTTAATATTAGACATTTTTAGTAATTTTGACAGTTAACCTAAAAAAGATGCGATGTTATAATATTACTTTGAGTTATAAATATACAAATACAAATGTAATTTAATTATTTGCCCTATCTAAAATATAAATATAATATAATTACCTTCAATTCACGTATAATTCACGTAACAAATCTGAAAATGTCACTTTGTCGACATAATATCCGCCATATTTAGGCAAATTCGCGCTGACCAATCAAAATCGATCCCCCTATTGGCCACACTATGTATATAGTCACTATAGGCCAAAGTATTTCTAACAAATAATGATATAAATAATAATAACATTAACAATAATAATAATAATATGTAAACAATAGGTATATAAAAATGTTTAACAGAGGAACGGTGCAATATACAGCAACAATTATTATAGTAATTGTTTTGTAATTAGACATTTTCATTTTTGTAATTCTTTTGGTAAAAAATTGGTATATCTGTCATATTTCCTATTAAAAACATTCAAAAATAATAATAACATTGTAATAAATAAAGAGAAAATAATTGATTACAATAATCAAAACATTGATATAATAACAATGCATTATATTTTCTTGCGATACGTACTAAAAAAAATATTTTTTTATAAATACAGTAAAAACTTAATACCTACACAATTTTTTTATATTTCAGTTATTTTTATTAATATCTCAAGAAAATATAATGCATTGTTATTAATTCAATGTTTTGATTATTGTAATCAGTTATTGTCAATTATTTTCTCTTTATGTATAACAATGTTATTATTATTTTTAAATGACTGTAATAAGAAATATAAGACAGATTTTTAGAAGCTTAACAATTTTTGTGTAAAAAAAATAAAATAATTATCTCAGTGGAGAATCGAACCCCACTCTACAGTTTTCAAAGCTAGTTACGCTAACTAATGTACAAATGTACTACGCTGACATTTGAAAATCTTCTCATGTTGCATAATAAAAAATTGAAACAATTATTTATTTGAAAATTTTTATAATTTATTCCAATTTATGTAATAATAATGAAGTAATTAATAACAAATAACGTACAGGATGTAATGTGCTAATATCATGTTCAATGTAATGGCTTAATTTTCTGCCGGACACTTTTTTTGCAAATGACTGTTTTTTCATGTTAAAGGCATATGTCAAGGTTTGCTAGAGACACACGGTATACTAATATAAATTGTAATCATTATTTTTATATTTTCAATATTGTAATCAAATTTTCTTTATTGTAATCAAGCATATTTTTTTTGTTTGTTGTAATCCATCTTTAATAAACAAAAAAACCGTGAGCTTTACTCAGAACATATTGACCGTAATATTATGAACAAGTGATTAAGGGTGATTAGCGAGCATTTGAAATACTTTTTAAATTTCTATAAATTTTACTTCTATAAACAAAAGAAAATCGGAGCACTGATTGTACGATTTCCTTTTTTTTTTAATTTTATTTACCTTTCATTACATAAGATTGAAATGTGCTTAACAAATCATCCTGTATTAACAAGGTAAAAGAGTTTGGTACTACTTGCAAAATTGGAAATTTGCAATCTGTTTCATTAATATTCCATTAAATATTATCGATATATGTTCCACAGTAAGATGAAACAAATAATTGTATCTTTTATTATCTTCGAATTTTTAAAATTACATACCTTAACCTTATTATACTAAATGATTGATAACGGTTTACAGATTCCAAGTACGAATTCGATTATCATAAATCTCATAACGACTGTAAAGCAATCTGTACAGAGTACAATAACAAGACTGCCCGTGAGCTGAAGTTTGGTAAACTCCCTAATCAGGAAATTTGCGTAAATACTCACACATCCACTAATAATCAAAAGCCGCTATAATAAATTACGTTTATTTATTTTATTAAAGAGCTCTGTAAAATATTTCTTGTCTTAGTACGCCGCTGCAACCCAGATTGCAAATTACGATTCCACTGATTATCGATCTCAGCGATTTACGATTCGTGGAAATGAGTGAAGGAAAAAATCCGGGTGATCGTGCGATAATGCAGACTGAAATCGTTTTTGAATAAGGTTGCACCTTGTTTATTTTCTTAATTATCCGCGTTGTTTATAGTCCCCGTCCTCCGCTGATTATTCACAGAGAGATCGATGCCGTGATTGTCATCACGTATGGCGTTCTAGATCACTGGAGAACGAGTAATCATCTATAGCATAACCAAATAACACTAACTGTATGTCTTGCCCTTGAGGAGATAGGCTTATCTTTATGTGAGGATCAATTAGGAATTATATGATTGGATGATTCTATACATGATGATTGTGCTTATGAAGTGATTCGAGCGAGAAAAATGTCAAGAGTAAACTGGTCTTTTTGGGATTGCTATCTAGATTACTGGTGTTAAACACGGTAAAAAATTATGAAAGAAAAAGTATGTTTCTTTAAATAATTGTTTATTATATATCTGCTATGCATACTCATTTAATTTTATGTTATTATAAGTAACAAGAAAAATAGAATATAGGTTTATATATGACATTATTATTCGTAGAACAAGATTTTTATTTTGCAATCTACTGACAAATAAAATAAACACATACGAGAAGTATGTTATTAAATGTAAGTATTATAATATCTTGTATTTTAAATTTGTTTTACTGTAGTTTAGTAGTAAGGTGTGTCATAAAAAATCTGATGTAGCCAGCACAGAAAGTTTCTTGCCAACGATTTTTTATTTCCAATAAAATAATTTCAAGAACATATTATGTAAATCTTAGTTGACATTGACATCTGTCAATTAGTACTACACTGATATTCTAACTGTTTTCATGGTACAGCTTTTAGCAGCATAGGATAGGTAGCAAGATTTTTTCTTTATAATTCTTTTAACTCTTAGGCCCGAGATATCCACCTCCTAATAAATTTATTTGGCGAATAATTTCTATGGTATTAATTGTTGATACAATTGTATCCATAGTTATTATTCGCCAAATAAAGTTATTAGGAGGTGGATATCTCGGACCTCGGACCTAAATATCTTGAATATGAAGAAAAAATCTGTTGTGGCACAAAACCTTTCGTCATTTCCATATTAGGCTATACATATGTATAAGTACATAATTGTTTTTAACATTTCTTTCATTTTTTAATTGATTCTATAAATAAGTTTCCTCCTGCTTTTTTAAATGTTCGAGATTCTTCAAATTCATTAATGGGATTGGAAGTATTTATGTATCTAATTTTAAATATTTAATTAATAATACAACAAGAAATATTAAATGTACTTCCCAGAAAAAGCCTTCAGTAATGTATTACAAATATTTTGGTTTTTAAACTCGTTTCCATGGAGTTATTTGGCCTGTGGGATTCATTACGGAGGATTATTTTATATATTTATAATTTTCTATCTCTAAATCTGTACAATATATAATGAAAATGTTCAGTACGTATCGGATAGAGAATTTTATATTATCTAATATACGTAATAACATAAATTTCCAAAAAAAAAAATATTTAGAAGATTGTTTTTAAGAAATACTACTTCCGGTTGTCCAATTGTTACCAAGACCTTTTCAGCTTTTCCCATTAATGTTACACTAATTGATCTTTAATCTTATAGAATTTGAGAAACCGTCCCTTCAACACACACACACACACACACACACACACACACACACACACACACATACACACACATATGTACACACACACACACACACACACACACACACACACACACACACACACACACAGAGAGAGAGAGAGAGAGAGAGAGAGAGAGAGATCATTGTAAAAATGTTAAAATCGTATTCTAGTGATCTTCAAACGTACTTAGGTATTCATCATAATCTGGATATGCGGTTTTTGGCATGAATCCAATACCTCTCTCAGTGAGAGGTAAAAAAGTAGATTTAAAGGCCAAAAATGGGTAATACCGTGATAATATATGTATGTTATTTATGTGTTTATGAAAAAATATTATTTTATGAAAGCGGACCTATCTGTTGTATCAAATACACAACAACAGTTACTTTGTATAAAATTTTATTAATTTCTTAGGCTGTGTCCGATGTTGCACTTTTATCACCCTAATATCTAAATGCTAAATTTATATGGATTTTAGGAATTAGATTTTAGGGTTTTGCCTATGTCTTGAAGTTGACGAGCACTAATTAAACAAATCATGTTCGTTGCTATAATTTGTGCAAAACGTCAAATTTACTGTCAAAGAATAGATTCTTAGTTTCTATTTTATGAAATATAATATTAACATTTAATCTGAAGCATCAAATTGAATCGAATTGTATAATTCATTTTTGTTGTTCTAAAGTGTTGCCATACGAACTAATGGATATCACTAGTGTGCCATTCGGAGTTGTATTTTTGCGAAGGAGACCTAAATCCTAAATACTAAATGCCAAAATGCGACATCGGACACATCCTTAGTTACTTTACTTTGGTTTTTGTTGACATAGATTTTATGTTAATCTTGTAAACACGAATGTTTAAATGACTTCACTGCAGAGACTAAAACAAATAGTGACATTTGAAAGCAAAAAGCGAACTATTTTCCATCCCAAGTCTTTCAATTAATTTAATTATAAATTTGGAGCGGTTACGAAGCAAAGAGGATCTTATCTGGTTATCTGACGTGCGTCCGATTAGAGCTAGTGGCTAGTGCATCAGTGTTTACGCACACGCACCGAGTATGTCATCTTACATAATGCGATCGGCATTTACTCTCAATTATCATCCGATCAGCGGCTGTCAGTGAGTGAGAGTGGTAGTGGTATGCGGGGCGAGGGGAAGAGAGATAGCGGCAATCATTATTTCCCTTCCAGACAAAAGATGGACGCGCCGATACGGAGATAAGCCATCTGGAGCATGGAACGCGAGCTGCATAAGGAGAGCGAGGGAGATCTTTTCTACCGAGAGTCTGACCTGTGCATGTGCTGTTTCGAGCATGGAATTTTAAATTTCTGGATTTTTAAACTTACGGCTTCCTGCATGAACTTTGAAACATTTTCTTTAATATTTATATGACGTTCGCATTACAACGTTTACATGCGAGGAGTATAAACAAGAAAAAATCTTATGTAACCAGCACTTTACCTAACATTAAATCCATTTATTCATTATTCTACATAAGTTTTGTTTGAATCATTTCTTACAAAGAGATATGTAGATCTAGCAGGTTAATAACAACTTCAGTTGTTTTATAAACGTACGGGCAAATAATGAAATGTTGAATATTAAAAAAAAATTCTTATAAACTTGCAAAATAAGTCATTTGAATGTGAAACTCAATAACTTCCTCAAAAAAATTCGACAATAATGAAACAAACTTTCCTTTATAATTGTACATTTCTACGTAATTAATTTTCATATTTTTAAGTTAATTAATATAAAAATAATGACAATACATATGAAAAATGACTCCATTTCTAGCGCGTTTGAAGAATGGCATACGTGAAATAAGCATATTTAGAAGTGATTTAAAAAAAAAAATCTGTTGCAGCCAGCACAATACCTCTCGCCTATTTCATATTAGACTATACAAATATTGTACATATCTAACATTTCTGTTACAAAAAACTTCTAATTACATCTCTTCTTTATATATTTTTATATATTTTAATTCACTCTATGAACCAGTTTACTCTTACTCTTCTAAATATTCGAAATTCATCCCACTGATGAGATTGGCCGTATATCTGAACGGTATTTGAAATATAGTCATACAAAAAATTTAAACCCAACGTTTCGTTATTGCCGGGCATGCATATATTGTATACATAAAAAATCTGTTGTGGCCAGCACAAGACCTTCCGTCAATTCCATGTATTTTGTACAAATCCCATACCAAAGCGTCCTTGGAACAGATTCTATATACTATCATGTAAAATCGAACACGAACACATACTATTTTTTACAAATTCCATACCAAAAGTTCATTTGAAAAGGTTCTATAAATCCAATAAAATTATAACATAAGCTACACTAAGTAATGTCCTTCCATCTTCTCTTTGGCCTTTCTCTGCGTGTCACTTGCGAGCAACACTATGACACACCAATTTTAGATCCTATACTTTTTTCTATATTTGGTTTTGCACTTGCAACTGACATCTGTCAATTAAATTTTTTTGAATAATTATGTCAGCTGTTTCCATGATAAATAACAAAGCTGACTAATTTTTGAAAATTAATTTCTTTATAATGCTTTAACTCTACATCTATTGAATATGAAGGAAAATGAATAATCAAACCATATAGAGAAGAGTATTTTCTTTAATAAATATAATAAGAAAATGTCAAAAAATAATATTTAACTGCATTTTTTTAAGAAAAACTGTTAAAAACTTCAAATAAGGGTACTTCCGGTTGACCAATTATAACCAAAATCTAATCAGCTCTTCACATGGTTGTAAGGAAGAGGAATACGAAAGAATAATAATTTTTAGAATTGTAGTATTGGAGTTATCGTCGGAGAAAAATTTGTCACACACGGACAGACATACACACACGGACATACACACACACACACGGACATACACACACACACACACACACACACACACACACACACACACGGACACACATACACACATACAGACATCATCTTAAAAATAGTACATTCGTATTGCAGGGACCCTAAAACGTGCTTATACATTAAAAACTCACCACCGAATTTTTTGACCAAAAACAATACCTTCCTTTTGACGGAAGGTAAAAAGGTAACATTTATGAATATTTCTTGTTACCTTGGTTACTTGTTATTTTTGTTAATTAAAAAATTAATGTCAATGTATCCCCTGAAGAAGGCACCAGTTTATGGTGCCGAAACGTTGGGTTTAAATTAATAAATACAGAACATAAACTAAAAAAGGTAGTATTTTTCCAATTAATAATATGAGTTCTGAAAGATATTTTAATAATTTAAATATATTTAATTTCCTTTTAATCCAAAATAAAACGCAGTATATTATGTTATTATTAATATAAAATAAACAAATAATTTAATTAATTTATTTGTATTATGGGGTAAACATTGAAAGTATTCATAATTTCATGACAAAAAAGTCTCCGTACGATACCCAAAACATTTAAATAATAAACCATTTATTTATGTTTCATAAAGAAATATAATATTTCGAGGGTTTTCCTTTGGTTTTTCCACCAGTAACTAAGCGATGAGTCATTGAATCCACCAAATGTTTGGTCACCGATGGCATTATATTCTGCCATTTTACTTGTAATTAATTTTAAATTCTTTTTTGCTTTACATTCTTATTTATATTAAGAATTTTCCGCACTTTCTCAATCTGATTAAAGTGCGAAGACTGTGAGGGATGATTAAGCATATTTTTAATATTATACAGTACGCATTCTCTTATAGAGCGAATTATTTGTCAAATTTTTCTGATGCATGAAATTAAAATTGTCTGTTAAGGCCCTACTTTTCGGCACATTGTTTAAAATTTGCTTTTAAAATGTCGAGGGAACCTTTGCTATCCATTGCAATAATTACTAATTTTCGTACTCCCGCTGAGGAGCTATAGCCCCTAGACATAATGCTGTGAAAGTAGTGAATCTATAAATTGAATCCACAATCTTTTAAATTATGTTCAAAGTACTAGGTACCCTAAAAACTTGTGTAAATAACTTTTCATATCCCCTTAATAAGTAGCATATTTCTGTATGTAGGTAATCTTAGTTGATGTGTGAGTGCAAGAATGTAATGCAGTAACAGCACAGCTGATGTGCGGTGAAACACGAGCAGAGAACACTTGGCACAGACACAGAGCAAAGGCAGTCATATTGCGCTAAGCCCTTTAGCAGATTCCTGCGAATGATGTTGCAGATGCCTGGCATTCTCCCTCAGAGCACACAAGGCGCAATGCGGGGGTGAGGCGGTGATGGTACCGTACAGCACGTGCAAGACAACGGGCAGATTGAGGATGGATAGTCAAAGTAAAGATATTTAATATCCGTATGGTCATGGTCTTGAGGAGAAATTTGATTATGAAATCAAAGAAATGCAGAAAGAAGGGGCTCTTGATATACAAGGGCAGTTTCCATCAACACTAACACAAGTTTACAAGCGTTACTTAAACTGTAACATTCCAAAAAAATCTGTTGTGGCCAGCACAAAACCTTCCGTCAGTTCGATGTACTTTGTACAAATCCCATACCAAAAGGTCCTTGGAACAGATTCTATATAATATCATGTAAAATCAAACACGAACACATACTATTTCTATTCTATAAATCCAATAAAATTATAACATAAACATACACTAAGTAAAATGCACTTGACACTTCTTCTTATTCTTCAACTTCCCCTATTTTATTAGAGGTAGCTGTTTCCTGTACAACACATCTTCTAGACATAGGCATTCCATCTTCTCTTTGGCCTTTCTCTGCGTGTCACTTTCGAGGAGCAGTATGACATACCAATTTTGTGATCATGCACTTTCCATACTTGGTTTTGCACTTGCAACTGACATCTGTCAGTTAGCATTTTTTTAATATATCAGCAACAGCTGTTTCCATGATAAATAGCAAAGCTGACTAATTTTTGAAAATTTATTTCTTTATAATGCCTTAAATCTACATCTATTGAATATGAAGGAAAATGTATAATCAAACTGTATAGAGAAGAATATTTTCTTTAATATGTATAATAACAAAATGACAAAAAACAATATTTAACTGCGTTTTTTTAAGAAAAACTGTTAAAAATTTCAAATAAGGGTACTTCCGGTGGATCAATTATAACCAAAATCTAATCAACTCTTCATATGGATGTACAGAAGAGGAATACGAAAGAATTTTAATTTTTAGAATTGTAGTATTGGAGTTATCGTCGGAGAAAAAATTGGCACACACGGACATACATACACACACACGGACACACACACACACACACACACACACATACAGACATCATCTTAAAAATAGTAAATTCGTATTGTAGGGACCCTAAAACGTGCTTATTCATTAAAAACTCACCACCGAATTTTTTGACCAAAGACAATACCTTCCTTACCTAAAGCTGACGGAAGGTAAAAATAATTTTTTGGAAGATCTGCGAAATAACTGTCATTAACAGCTCCTCGTCTGATTCAAAACTTCTTCCCCTAAGAATTTTTTCATATTTTTGAATAAAAAGAAGTCACTAGGTGCTAAATCAGGGTTATAAAGTGGATGGCAAAAGTTCTGTAAAACCGCAGTCCCTGATAATGTTTTCAACTGTACACGCTCTGTGAACCTTGCAATAGGGTCCCCCACTATATTTTTTTTACAAAATTTCATCTAAACTGAAAGTGATGTGTAATTTTAGAAAGTCTTTATTGTTATTCGGTAAGCCGTAATAAGTTTTTAATATTCTGTGACGTAGATATAAGTAGAGATGATTTTGTTCTCAAACAGTGGATTTCGCTAATAATTGAAGTCACATATATTTATTTTTTTCAGCGCTTTTAAAATGTATAAATATGTTTCAATAAACCCTGTGGTCAATAATTGGAAATATGGGTGGATAATAAGTAATTTATTGTCATAATTAATAAATACTACGAATATATTATAGTCCAAGATTTGATTACCACTGGTAGCCTATGTCATTCAACATATCTTTTACTTTTATACCAACGCTTGTAATCTGTCATGGCATCATATTTTAAACTAGTATTATTTGGTTTATTTCTGTTGTTTTATTGTTGTTATTTTCTGCATTTATTTACTTGCAAATGGATTCCGTATTTCAAAAAGGCGATAGCAGAAGGTTTGAAAGTAGTAAGAATTTGGAATAGAATAAATGTGTGACGTAGATATAGAGATGAGGTAATGGTAAAAAAAACTCGATTATTTTAGAAACTAATAACTATTTTTAAATTTTGATAGTCTTTAATATACAGTTTTAAGATCTAGTTTTAATATAACTGACCCTTGTTCTAATTTGTTACTACGGTGGAGGACCCTATTGTCATGCAACAACAATTTCCTTTGTTTTTATGAATTCGGACGCTTTTCTTGCAGGGCATGTTAAGTTCTGAATAGTTCTACGATTTACCTTTGCATTAATTGTAGACCCTCTTGGCTATACTCTATAGTTAGTATTCTTTCATTAATCATTATCCCAAAAGATTGTTGCCATCAACTTTTCCCTGAAGATTGTGTTTTGGTCTTTTTGAGCCTTTATGAACAACCCAATTGCGAAATTTCCTTCCTTGTCTATCTCTGCTCCAGTGTAAGCACTTAAGCAGTCTGGGTACTGGACATCATTTATTTTAATTTTATAATTGTATTTCATATTAAAACGTAGTGTTTGTAAAAATAAATATGGCAACATTGTATTTACTTCCCTGCTTAGGCAAGTAAACTCAATTTCCCTGACGCAAAATCGGCAGGGAAGTAATGGACTACATGATAATTTCAGGAAAAAAAATATTACCTTATATTAAGATATTTTAACCGATCGGAATTTCTAAAATTTGAAACAGAAAAGGGTTACTGCAACAAATTAAAATTTTCAGAGAATATTTAATTAACTTATTTATTTTTTTTATTATTTTCCTTAAATTATTTATGTCTTTCTTTGTCTTGTTTGACTGACAAATAAAAAATTCATAAAAACACATATTGCTATTGTATATCAATACGAGCACATTCATTATTATGTAAATATGAAGTAGAGCACATTTATAGTGTTATAACATACACATTTAATGGATTACGCTATTAAGCTATAATGGTACTTGTGGTAGACAAATGTACTATGATTATTGTGTATATTGTAGCATATACGCCAAATAATTTAAAAACAATGCTTCAATGCTAATTCTGATTGATAAAACGAATATGGTAAAACTAAATACAAAAGGAACAGAAATATAGACTGTTTTTATCCATAGCGAAATCTATTTTTTATGTACCCAGTAACTGACCTTCAAAATCAGGACAATCAGTACATCGCTTTAGTAGTTAGTAAAATTTTCGCTTTCTTTTAATGTCTCTTGTAATTAATAGAAAAGTTTATATTCTCTCATGATTAGCATACGAATGAATGAAACAAATCGTAGTAAGAGATTACATGAAAATAATGACATAATGTGATAAGATCTAGTAGGTGTGAATGGGGGCAGAGGATTGAGACGTCAACCGCGATGTTTCCGTGCCGAATAGCCATTTCCTTACGTAGGGCGTACGGACCCTAATCCAAAACCTGCTACTTCATATTTTATTTTTTAATAAGCCCAGATAAGGGCAAGTGGTCGATTATGGTTATGACAACTTGAATGTAAATCGGTATATACTTAATAATTGATAGCCTTTGATGGGCATTCTACCTAAATCCGATAAGTGACCATATACAGAGTGATAAAAAAAATCTTTTGTGGGCAGCACAAGATCTTCCGTCAATTTGATGCATTTTGTACAAATCCCATATCAAAAGTTTCTTGGAAAAGATTCTATATAGGTATCCAGTAAAATTGAAATACGAACATATACTCTTTTTTTACAAATTCCATACTGAAAGTTCCTTGAAAATGATTCTATAAATCCAATAAAATTATAAAACGAACATATATTATGTAAATTGCACCTGGAACTGGCATCTGTCAATTAGAATTTTTTGAATATATCAGCTGTTTCATGATAATAGCAAAGCTGACTGATTTTTGAAAGTTAACCTCTTTATAATTCATTAAGTCTATATCTATTGAATATGAAGGAAAATGTATAATTAAAACATATACAGCCCGATTCACAAAAAGGTATAAGCTAATCCTCATTTTTGGATTAGCGAATTCTACTCTAATTTTGACAGTTTGTAACTTAAAATATAGTCTAATCTATTCCTAGTATCTACCTTTATTGATAATATCATGAAAATTAAATTTTAAATACCGGAATAGAATAGAATTCACTAATCCAAAAATGAGGATTAGCTTAAACTTTTTTGTGAATTGGGCTGTTAGAGAATAAGATATTCTTCAATATTAATAATCATATAAAATTTGAAAAAATGATATAACTGCGTTTTTACAAAAAAAAAAAAAAAAAACTGTTAAGGATTTCAAAAAAGGGAAACAATTTTAACAAACATCTATTCGTCTCTTCATATGGATGTAAAGAAGAGGAATACAAAACAATTAAATTTTTTAGAATTATAGTATTGGAGTTATCGTCGGAAAATTTTTTGGCACACACACACACACACACACATACAGACATTATCGTAAAAGAAATAGTATTCTACGGGCCCTAAAACGTGCTTATTCTTTAAAAACTCACTACCAAATTTTTTGACCAAAGACAATACCTTCCTTCCTAAAGGTGACGTAAGGTAAAGATAATGAATTGTCAAATCTCATATCATAGGTTAGCATAAAAAAATGCAATAATGCGAGAACGAATGTCATTTTGACAAAAGATGACATGAAATGGAATTTATAAGGAAAAATATCTTTGACACTTATGCCCGTATTCACAAACACTCGTAAAATTTTTTAACGGTTCGTTATAATTTTTATCCAATAAAAACAGTCGACATTGAAAGAAAAATCGAAATTTTATTTGTCAAGTTTGATTCTATTTGTCAAAAATTATAACAAACCGTTTTGAAACATTACGAGTGTTTATGAATATGGGCATTAGACAGAAAGTTAATCTATAACCGTTAGGTACAATGAATTTGGTAAAGGATGAAATTTAAATTCTGAAATTCAAATAAGTGCTTGAAAGAATAAGTGTTTCTATTATCTTTTTTTACCCTTCAATTATAGATCTCCAGATAGATCCTTAAAATAGTGATCATCTATTTTAAAATACCTAATTTTTATAAGCTCCATTTTCCCTGCAAAATGTATTAATATTCAACGGATTCCCTAATTTCCATAAATACATAAATTAAAAATTGGGGATAATAAATTTGAATTGCAATGAATTAAATTTTAATAACGAGATCAGTAATTTGGCATTTCACTTGCTCTCTTTATGTCGAGAAAGATTAATATGTAATATAATAATAATATGTCGTTGCAAACCTGCATTAAATTGGTTTAATATATTGACATTCATTATCAATTTATATGTAAAACAGGACAGACCATTGCAAGGAATTAATTATTTTATTAATTACGTAACTGCCATTAACTGGTGCATGCACATAATTAGTATATATTTTTATATGCATATAAATTATTATATTTTTTTTTAATGAGTTAGCAAAATTCTGATTCAATTGCCATTACTCAGAAAATGAAAGTTTATATGTTTATATTTCGAAAACAACAAATATGAATTGATGTATACAGAATGCCCCAGGATAGATATCCATTTAGTGCTAAAAATTATAATTGTTTCAGATTTCTTTTCTTTAGATCCATATGAAGAGCTGAACCGAAAGTACTTTTATTTGAAGTTCTTAACAGTTTTTATTGAAAAAACGCAGTTAAATATTATTTTTTGACTTTTTATGTTATTATAAATATGAAAGAATATTTGATTATCTATTTAGTTTGATTACATATTTTCCTTCATATTCAATAGAAATAGAGCTAAAGAATTTTAAAGAGATTAACTTTCATTCAGCCAGCTATGCTATAACCATGAAAATTGGTGATATTTTCCAATTTTATAATTGACAGATGTCAGTGTAAAGAGCAATTTACACAGTGTATGCCCGTGTTATAATTTTATTGGATTGTATTTATTGTAAATTCGACTTTTATTATACAACTATCGGCATTTAATAAGTTTGTCTTGTAATAATATATTTTCAAGTTTACAATATATTTTATTAAACTTGCAGAATTATCACGGTTGTGTGGTATGTAAACATACAAGCTTCTATCGCTGCTCGCTTGGAGGCGCTAGTGTAACAGCTTTCTCTCTTTCCGGTCTCAGGGAGAATGACGTTGAACAAAATTTGAATTTTGTATCAAATTTTAATAATTAATTTTTCATATATTACAAATTATTTTTGAATGAAATTATGATTTATTTACTATAATTTTTCCATACTTCCATACTTTAATAAAAAAAATCTGTTGTGGCCAGCACAAGACCTCTCGTCATTTCCATATTAGGCTATATAAGTACTTCGCTTTCGAACCGTCGCTCTATAACAAAATATTACAGAACTTTACCCAAATATTGTTTTATATGGTATTTAACATATAATTCTAATTATATCTATTTTTCATAGTATGAGGAAATTTCTAAATGTCAGAGATTCTTCCAATTTATTAACCAGATTGGCGGTATTTCTGATGGATATATGCATTTTACCACAATTTTACCTATAATTTCAAATATTTAATTAATAAAACAATAAGAAAGATTAAATATACTTCCCAGAAAAAACTATCAGAATGTCACTAAAACTGTAGATTTTTGACACTGATATGTGTCATTTACAAACTATGTTATAAACATTGGAATTTGTCAGCTGGTTTCCTTAGTGCCTTAGCCTCTGCTATTAGTTTACTCTATAAATTATAGTGTCTTTATCTCTAAATCTATACAAGATATAATAAAAATTTTAAGTGTATTAGATGGAGAATTTTATGTTCTTCAATATTTAATAAAAGACTCCCAAAAAATTATATTTAGAAGAATTTTTCCAAGAAACTACTACTTCCGGTTGTTCAATTGTTACCAAAATCTTTTCAGCTCTTCCCAGGAATGTCAGATTGTGGAAACTGAAGTTAAATATTTTTTAAGTCTTATAGTTTTTTGTCCCTCCAACATCCATACACACACACACACACACACACATACACACCTCTACACACACACACACACAGACATCATGTTAAAAATGTTATAATCGGATTCTAGGGACCTTAAATCGTGCTTATTCAATAAAATCTGGTTATGCGAATTTTAGCATGAATCCAATACCTCTCTTAGCGAAAGTTAAAAATTGGTGAAAACCCACATTTGTGTAAAGCAACGATTCTCCCAAAAATGAGTAAGATATATGTTCATAAACAATAAGTAAATACATTGCATCCTCCTATTGTGTAGCTAATTCCCGTGATAACGTCTGTAATGTTGTGAAATTTCTCGTCGTCATCTGCACCCCTTGGTTTTAAAACGCGATATACAAAAGACCACAACATGATTCACACATAAAATTATCTTCAAATCTATAGCCAATTATCACAACGCGTCCTTAGAGAGTTTCACACAATGAGCTACTTGCCATTCACCCTTCGCCCTAGCACAAGACTTTAGACAGCACGGACGCAATCAATAACAAACCAACACGGGGAAGACACACGTTAAATTAAATAGTCTACTTCGTGCTTACAAAGAAATTCAGTTTGTAGTCGTTTCTAGTTATTATTGAGAGTGAACTCATTAGTTATGTTAAAAATGTGTGTAGGGTAAATTGGAGTAAATGTGAAACATATAAATAATGAGTTAAATTTGAAACACTCATTTTATTTTTTATTCTGGTTAGGCCAGCACAATACCTCTCGCCATTTCTATTTTATGTCATATGAGTATTGTATTGCACTTCGCTGTCAAAACGCCGTTTTATAATACAAAAATTACAAAACGTTACCCAAATATTGTTTTTTTTGGATTTATCATGTCTTCTGCACACATACAATTCTAATTATTTCTATTTTTCATTGTATGAAGAAGTTCTTAAATCTCATTTATTCTTCCAATAGGTACATTAACAAGATTGGTGATATTTCTTATGGATATATGCATTTTACCTGTAATTTTAAATATTTAATTAATGAAACAATAAGAAAGATTAAACATAATTTCCAGAAAAAGCTTTCAAATTGTCACTAGAATTGCTGATTTTGGACAATGACATTCAGCTGTCATTAAAAAAATAATGTTACAAATATTTGTCAACCGGTTTCCTTGGTGTAGTTTAGCCTGCGCGATGTATTACATCCAATTATTCAATATATTACAGTACCTTTATCTCTAAATCTATAGAAGATATAATAAAAAATTTAAATTTAAATGTCTCATATGTAGAATTTTATGTTTCAAAAATAATATTTAGAAGAATTTTTGAAAGAAAGTTAATCTCTTTATAATTCTTTAATTCTATATCTAATGAATATGAAGGAAAATATTTTGTCAAGAAAAACTCTTAAGAACTTCAAAGTAAAATATCTCTGCGTGTGCCTTCCTATTCTACTCGTTCTCTTGAAACGTTCTCTTCTAAAAAATATAAAACCAATGCTGCTATGTTTTCTACAGTAAATCGATTAATGTATTCTTTCAATAACATGATTCTTAGCTATAATGTTCCAGATATTTTTCATTGCTCACTATTTAAGTTTAAATCATTTCTAAAATATGTTTTCTCGCATTCTTTGTCTGATCCTTAGTTTGTACTTCTCATTATCTATTATTATACTGTCTAGCTAGAAACTTTTATTCTTTATGTATATTGTTAACTGTGCTGTACTTTTATTGGGCCTTGGCCTGTTGTACGGCCTTTCTTTCTAAATAAATAAATAAAATAAATAAATAAGGGAACGTCCGGTTGACCAGCTATAACCAAAATCTAATCAGCTCTTCATATGGATGTAAAGAAGAGGAATACGAAAGAACTATAATTTTTAGAATTGTAGTATTGAAGTTATCGTCGGAGACAAATTTGTTACACACGGACACACACACACAGACGTACACACGGACACATACACAGACACACATCATCTTAAAAACAGTAAATTCGTATAGTAGGGACCCTAAAACGTGCTTATTCAATAAAAACCGACCACCGAATTTTTTGACCAAAGACAATACCTTCCTTACCTAAAGGTGACGGAAGGTAAAAATGAATAGACCATCTCGTTTTTTAAGTTTATGTTATTTTACAAATCAACAATAGTAAAAAAAATCCCAATATTATTAAAAATCATCTTGTTCATTAGGGTCTAACAAATTTATGGCTATGAAAATAAAATCAGCTCTTCATATGGATGTAAAGAAGAGGAATATGAAAGAATCATAGTCTTGTAGTATTGAAGTTATCGCCAGAGAAAAATATGTCACACACGGATACACACTCAGTCACACATACAGACATTATCGTAAAAATAGAAACATAGTTACTCTAGGGTCGCTAAAACGTGCTTATTCATTAAAAACACGACTGCATTTTTTGACTAGACTCGAGCTGATAGAAATTATGAGCATCACTTCGCACATTACATTTTCACGACGCCAATCAAAATCTTATGCGTCCGTATTGTAAAATTGAAATAAATTATTTTGTTTTCAACTACGCTTTAGTAGCATATTCTTCTAAAAATCTATAAATTACATGTCCGAGATTCTATTATCATCCAATGCCTCAAAGCCATCGCTATAAATAATCATCAATGCACCAAATGGGAATTTCGTTGCAGTTATTTTTTATTACACACCATCCTCCTCTAAAACTACTCTTCTTGGTTGCAGGGTGCGAAGTAGTGTGACGTCATGGAAGAGTTATCGTTCTCTGGGGTGCACACCCCATCAGAGATCACTGACGTCACGCTCGCCCGAGGATTAGGATTCATCTCTAGGGATTAACATTGCGAGGACAGATGCACAGAGGGGAAGAAACGAACTGGTCAGCAAAGAGGGAACTTACTTGCTAAGAAAATAAATCACAATTTGTACATACCCTGTATGGATTCGCTTGTATCGTAGTTGCCGTGGATGGTGTCTTCATTGTTTTTGTTTGTTGCACTATTGCAATATAAATTATAAAGGGCACTAGATACAGTTGTCACAGTTCTATATGGCATATACACTTGTTTTTAAATGCACAATGTTTTTCAAAGTTCACTTAAGGCACAAAGTTATAGAAAATTATAAAATTATAATGATAGTTCTTCCCGTGTTTCACTGCATGATGAATACAATACAACTGAATTCAATTTCTCAATTCAACTAAACTGTACAGAAGAATCAGTAGGTTGAAACTTGTCTGTAATGGATTATTAAGGTACATTCGCATGTTTGTTACTGTGCAAATGTAAATAAAGAGAATTTCTCATATTTTTTTGCCGTATTTATTATATCTGACCATTCATGATACTCTAATTCTATACCGTGAATATTTTTTAAAGTGAAACATTGGATTTGACATATCAATGGTTACGACTTGACATTTAATGTCCCATTTAAAATGAAACATAGGGAACGAATTTGACTTTTGACAAGCCGTCATTAGAGGTTAATTTTGTTTGAATAATTATATCTGCTTTCTAAATTAAATTTAGTTGCAGGAAAAATATTGCGCCCGAGTGATTTTCTGACTCGGATAACTTTCTTACAATATTTGAATATAATACTTCCGTCAAATTCATTCCCTATGTTTCATTTTCAATGAGACAGGCAAATACATTGCTGTCAATCAAAGGTCAAGTCATAAATAGGAAAATTCAATGGTTATCTGTCATATTGACAAGACGTAGAGGTTTCATTTAAATAATTATACGTTTTCTAAAAATTAAATTTACTTAGTTGTAGAAAAAAATTGTGTGCACCTTGTGCCCGAAATATGTTTAGTGCTCTGACTTAGCTAAATTTTTTACAATATTTAACTATAGGTAATACTTCTGGCAAATTGGTTCCCTATGTTTCATTTTAAATGGACACGCAAATACATTGCTGACAATCAAATGTCGAGTCGTAACCGTGGATACTGGATATGACAAACCCAATGTTTCACGTTAGAAAATACGGTATAAAAATTCTGATGTGCCCAGCACTATACCTCTCGTCATTTAATTTTTATTAATTTAAACACATACCTACATATTTACTGATGCTGACGACAACTGTATTAACATTTAATACAACTATTTTGCAATCTTTAATGTAGATATTTTTAATATTTCTATCTTTAGAATCTTATCGTTATATTCTTCTGCCGTTAATTTCTTACCAATTACAAACAAAAGATTTATTTATTAGATATTTTATAAATTCATATCCTAATTTTTTTTTTTAAAAGACTACCATTATTAATTTGAATTGGCTAGTTTTTTGACATTGATATGTATCTGTCATCTAATTTCATTTGAATATTTCAACTGCGTAACCAAGAGTGTTAAATAACAGTCTACGATTATTAAAATAGTTAATTTCATAAATTTATTAAAGAATATTTTACTCAAAAAATTTCAGCCAGTCAAGTTACAGCAATTTTGAATTTCGACCAATATCAGAGAAAATTGCTCTTGTGCGTATATCCGGGTATTTGCATAAGTGCAATTTTTCTCGGGGAATATTCTGGCAATATACCCCTCGTGCACAATCAGAATATTTTCCGTGCATTTTGACTATAACTATTGAATATAAAGAAAAAATATCAATGCATACTAGTGATGTGCCGAATACTAGTTCAACCGAATAACCGAATAACGAATATTCGCCCAAACTTCAACCGAATATTCGACTTTACCGAATAGTATATTCTTCGATTTTGAAGCGTGATTTTATATAAATAAATATGTATAAACGAATTTGTGTTTCTGATTAATGGTTATTGCTTATTAGTAGATATTAATTAAAATCAATATTATTATGTATCTGAAAAATTAACAAAACTTCATAATTCATTCTCAAATAATATGGGTAGATTTACACTAAATGTTAAAAAGTGATACGTATGTACATAGAAATATATAAGAAGACACCTTTTATTTATATATCAATTATTTTTAAATAACATTATAAAAACGCGTAATATATATTTATTTTTTAGAACCGAATATTTTGTCTTAAAATTATTCGGCTTTGGTCCCATCTCTAATGCATACCTCTAGAAAATGTAATAGTCATAAAAAGTGCCACTTTCGGTTTACCGATTTACACCAAAATGTAATGGCTCTTTTCCATATAAAGTAGAAATACATGGTTTCGAAATTTTCTTAATAATAGTATTTAGATCGCTAAGAGAATCCACACACACACGCATGCACACACACACACACACACACACACATGCAGAGAGAGAGAGATCATCGTGAAAATGCTAAATTCGGATTCTAGAGACCTTAAAACGTGCTTATTTATATCAGCTCCGGTGGCTCAATGCTTAGAGCAATGCCTTTTAGTCATGAGTGCGCTCAGGGTTCTAGGTTCGAATCCCACTAAGGCATAGATGTTTGTGTCTGTAATTGGGATGTAATCCTGTTGAGGGGTATTTTTAAAAAATATCGGTATGTGATTTTTAGCACAATCCCTAATACTTGTCTTATAATAAAAATAATGCCAATAATTGCTCTTTTTATGTGTACCACACTTATTTTTATTGTCATTATTTTTAAAAATTATACTTACAGTGTAACTGCTGTGCTCCTCCTTCCAAAAGTGATCACCTATAAAAAGTACAATAAACTTTGTCTTGTTACATTATTTAATTAAGGAGAGAGTGATAATAAAATAAAATAAAGAAATATTTCCACTGATAATAATTAATATATTTACATTTAGCTGTGACTAAGACCATGTTTAATACAAAAATAACTTATATAATTATATAATAGATAATTATAATACAATAAAGTATTTACAGTAAAATAATATTTAATGAGCGGGTCATGAAGAAGGACTTGGGGAACGATTCCAGCTGAATCATCAGCACTGCAGGAGCGTAGGATTATAAGGACACTCCTTCTTAAGATATTTGCACGCGCAAAGGAAAAAACTCAAGTTTGTACAGCAGACAGCGCGTGCAAATATACGCACACGACATACACACAACACGCACACAATCACATGGTATACTGGTATACTTAGAGGCTATATAGTAACATTCGTTTAAGTTCAGCACGCTACAATTAGAGTATGTATATTGAATCTCATAAACAAGAATTTGTTACCAAAGTTAATAATTAGGTAATATTTAATTAGGTTAGGATTGATCATAAAAATGCCTGGTACAACAATACTGTAGGATATGAAGAACCGAACTAACCTAAAATATATTTCCTTCAATATAGGCATGTTTTTTTATTCATAAAAAATTTAGAGCTAAATTTCAGAGAATTTTAAAATGACGTCACTGATGAATATTCAATGGAACTGATGAAGTATGATTATAGAAACGGTTCTGATGAAAAGTTGTTTGATTTCAGCGCATTTTAAAATGACGTCACTGATGAATATAGAATGGAACCGATGGAGTATGATTATAGAAACGGTTCTGATGAAAAGCTTTTTGATTTCAGAGCATTTTAAAATGACGTCACTGATGAATATAGAATGGAACCGATGGAGTATGATTATGATTATAGAAACGGTTCTGATGAAAACTGTTTGATTTCAGCCCATTTTAAAATGAAGTCACTGATGATTATAGAATGGAATCGATGGAGTATGATTGTGATTATAGAAACGGTTCTACTGAAAAGCAGTTTGATTTCAGCGCATTTTAAAATGACGTCACTGATGAATATAGAATGGACCCGATGAAGTATGATTATAGAAACGGTTCTGATGAAAAGATGTTTGATTTCAGCGCATTTTAAAATGACGTCACTGATGAATATAGAATGGAACCGATGGAGTATGATTATAGAAACGGTTCTGATAAAAAGCTGTTTGATTTCAGCGCATTTTAAAATGACGTCACTGATGAATATAGAATGGAATCGATGGAGTATGATTATAGAAACGGTTCTGATAAAAAGCTGTTTGATTTCAGCGCATTTTAAAATGACGTCACTGATGAATATAGAATGGAATCGATGGAGTATGATTATAGAAACGGTTCTGATAAAAAGCTGTTTGATTTCAGCGCATTTTAAAATGACGTCACTGATGAATATAGAATGGAATCGATGGAGTATGATTATAGAAACGGTTCTGATAAAAAGATGTTTGATTTCAGCGCATTTTAAAATGACGTCACTGATGAATATAGAATGGAACCGATGGAGTATGATTGTGATTATAGAAACGGTTCTACTGAAAAGCAGTTTGATTTCAGCGCATTTTAAAATGACGTCACTGATGAATATAGAATGGAATCGATGGAGTATGATTGTGATTATAGAAACGGTTCTACTGAAAAGCAGTTTGATTTCAGCGCATTTTAAAATGACGTCACTGATGATTATAGAATGGAATCGATGGAGTATGATTGTGATTATAGAAACGGTTCTACTGAAAAGCAGTTTGATTTCAGCGCATTTTAAAATGACGTCACTGATGAATATAGAATGGAACCGATGGAGTATGATTATAGAAACGGTTCTGATAAAAAGCGTTTGATTTCAGCGCATTTTAAAATGACGTCACTGATGAATATAGAATGGAATCGATGGAGTATTATTATAGAAACGGTTCTGATGAAAAGCTGTTTGATTTCAGCGCATTTTAAAATGACGTCACTGATGAATATAGAATGGAACTAATGGTGTATGATTATAGAAACGGTTCTGAAGAAGAGCTGTTTGATTTAAATATGGAAGCTAATTTGTTTATGTTCCAGAAATTGTTAAAATTCTTTATGTTCTTCTTTCTAAGATCAAAACCAAATTCAACCAACTTTGTTATTGAATTCACATCAAACGACAACATAACTGAATCTAAATAACAATGACAAGAAAAAGAAAACGTATGATTTCCCCCACCAATAATCCATCGGCTCTCAAGTACGACGGAAATGATGAAAATGAAAGTCTGATGAGTAAAGCGCTGAAATTAGAAACATTAGAAATCTACATAATTTTAAGCGCTGAATAAAAAAACTTGCCTTATTTGTGTTTTTATAATAGTAACTTATACAATGTATTCAAAAAATCCTAACTTGGAGTAGGCTATGAACAAAGAAACAAAAACCGTTTGTCAATTTGAAAGTATTTAATTAAATGTCAATTTGACACAAGATATTGTCAAAAATGTTATCTATCTATCTCTTATATTCGAAATAGAAATAAATTAGAAAAGGGAATGACAATATTTTGTATCCTTCTTTTTATCTTTTGTCCTTAAAATTACATTTTACGATCAATTTTGACAACTTGGCTTTTCAAATGAATAATGATTAAACATATGATTATGTGTTCATAGTCTACTTCGAATTAGGTGTTTTTTCAGAACATACTGTACATCAGAGGAGAGAAATGTATGTAATTTTTATTTTTCAGGTTCATATTTTAAAAATTATACTTATTCTACTTTTAAAACTTCATACAGCCTATAAAAATAAGTTAAAGAGTAGGTATTATTAAAAACTAAAATAAAAATTTGGTTTTGTTAAAAATAAAAACAATTCAGTTAAAACTGGATAGCTCAAATTCATAGACGAGCTTTTTGTAAATACAATCTGCTACAAGATGCTTTGATGCAACTACATATTTTTATAGTTTTGAGCTTTATACCGACCGTCGTTCTCTTCTGGTTAAATCTACACCTATAAAGTCTTTCTCATTTATTTGTGCCCAACTTAAACGAATATTACTCTCCCTCTGTCGTCTCCACACCCTTGCAGTGCTGATAGCAGCTGAACGGACGGGGATATACGAAGCTACAGCTAATATCAACATTTACGTGGCTACGGTCACCTACATGTCTGAATATTGACAAGTATATTGAATTCCAATAGGTATAAATACGTATTAGACACAAGTATGTAGGTACATTTATAAAGCGCAAGCTTAGAACGCATGCGCGACAAAATTAAATACATGCCAGGTCTCATTGCAATCTTCAACCTAGATTACCAACTCATCTTTGGTTTCAATTAAGGTCTTTTCTTTAGGTTTCACTCCGCCGTAGAACAAACATCATTTAAGAAAAATTACGGGATTATAAATTCGTTGATTGTTGAATGGACATATAACCTACCTACCTACAAACTGATGGATGGAATTTGTTGGGTATTAAAGTGCAAAAATTATTGGACAAATTACGCTAGTTTTAATCAAAAAGTACAACTTTTTGTACCATAACTAGTGCAATTATTAGTGATACCAATTGAAATGACGTGAGAATAAAATGGTACCAGTCGAATACCAGCAATAGTTTTTGCATTGGATTAAAAGAGTTAACATGAATTTCGTGAATGTAGATAAAATAAAAGTACATATAATAAATAATTGGTGCGTAAATGCATTAATGGTTCATACCATTCCTTGGGAAATGGTATTTATACAGTCAAACCTCCATAACTTGAAACTCTCTGTAAGTCAAAGTTTACTCGTGTTCCGGCACATTTTATATATTTACAATGTATTTGACCTCTCTAACCCGAATTTCTATAACTCGAAAATCTTCATAATTCGAAACCACTCACATGTCCCAGGAATATTGTAGTCTCTATAACTCGAATTTTCAGGCACAAAATATACACATATTTTTTTTTTTGTATTATATTATGAACGTCAAAAGATACAGACGAAGAAATTGCTACTATTGCTAAACAAGATGAGCTTCAAGACAAATCGGAAAAAAAGTGACACCGATAGAGAATGGGGTATTCCACACAATTTTTTTTATTATTTTAAATAAAACTTCATTCAGTTTTGAAGCAATTCATAGTATTAAAAAATCTTAATTGTTCCTAGTTTAACTAGTTCTCCCTATACTTGTCTTTCTCACACATATTGCTCTGAGTACGCTACGAGAGAAAGATAACAATGGGGAAGTTTAGCGACTTTTTTAAATTTTTTTATTCCATGGGAAATTACTTGAAAAATGATGTAACATGTTTTATTTTTTTCAAAAATGCCCAGATTTTCCGGAAAAGCCGATTTTAAGCTGTGATTACGTCGGTAGAGGCTTGGCGCAACGTATGTCGACTTATACACTGACGCACGCGGTTGCGATTACCAGTCACTTGAGACTGAGGTGTTGTTACGATCTACGTTCAAATGGTTCGATTTCACAGTTCTGTCTGAGTTTGCGCATAACTAACTTGTGACGTACTTAGAGTTTACCCAAAAAATATTAATTATAAATAAATGGAGCAATAATTTTAATTTTTAATTTCAATTTCATCAGTCATTTGTGTTATATTTGTGAGAAAATAGTAAGTTATGTAGAAATTTTACCATGCTAAACTTCCCCATTGTATGACGTCAATTTCCCCTTTTAGCAAATGTGAAATATATACAGTAATTATTTAAAAATGTTTTCCTTGTTTTAACTATTATTTATTGAGCCATACTTGATTTTTTTTTTCATTTTTTGTTATGGTGGAATACCACATTGCCCAGGGAGAA
This sequence comes from Ophonus ardosiacus, assembly GCA_943142095.1. Classification (NCBI taxonomy): domain Eukaryota; kingdom Metazoa; phylum Arthropoda; class Insecta; order Coleoptera; family Carabidae; genus Ophonus; species Ophonus ardosiacus. Next base: position 7,352,095 of record OW964830.1, on the reverse strand, counting down.
ACCTTTTCACCATAAAATGATAAAATCATTTGAAACAAATCAACTTTTTTTTACTATGAATGAAAATACAACAGATGAAATATTAACATCAAATAATTAATAATTGATTATTTTAAAAAATAAATTTTTTGTTCAACAACCCATTTTTGTTTTAAAGAATGTTTAAAAATGTTTCAGAATTATGTATTTTTTTAATACATTAAACTTGTTTGCAATAAGTATGCTTTTTCTTGAAATCTCTTTAACTCGAAGTAATTTCGCGGTCCCTTGCGTTTCGAGTTATAGAAGTTCGACTGTATGAATATTCCACGAGAAACTTTGAAAAGAATGACATCACAAAAACTATTAAAAATGAAAAATTATTTAATCGTATATACATTACATATGTAGCTATCTTTGATTAGTCTTGCATGTACTTCAAATTGATGGCTATTATAATAATTTTAAAATGTTCTAGTTTATTAATGCTTCACTCTTTTCATGTCTTTTAGGTTATGTATGTGACTAGTCTATTTTCTCTCACACAGAAGTGACGTAAAAATAGCAAAATGCTTGTAATGTACTTATCCCTAAATAAACACATATGGTTATGTGATATACTTATGCAACATCTTTGACGAAATTTATGTCATATAACGTCACTTCTATATTAAGAATAATAGACTACTGCATTTTGTACATTCATATGTCACTTATACTGCGAAGAATTCAAGTATGAAGATGATAAAAGTTGAAAGATGGATGATATTATTTCTACGGTGAAAAATGAAACCAGAACGTAATTATGAAAAAATCACAGATAAATTTGAAAACAAAATAAAAGTTTATACTCACTAGTTTAAAACATAGAAATTAAAACTTTTATATCCCCGTATTTGTAGACCAGTATCCTAAGCATTTGCGGTGTACAAATATCGGTGTTTTGTATTGAAAAGACATATCCATAGGATTGAAGATTCCGGTGAGACAGTGGTCTAACGCAGCCCTAACATAGATTTACATTAGCATAGAGTCCTGTGGCCGCTATAGACTAGTACTTTACACATTTACACTGTGTTATTGGCGTCCCTGTGGGCACGAGTTATTTGCACTTGCATTTGCACTGCACTGCACTGCACTAGGAACTGTTTGGAGCGGGGAGGCGTCCCGGTCACACCTGGACCTGCCGCGCGGGTAACAGGCCCGTCGTATCTTCGGCGTCGCTGGAGCTCGGCGCCGGAGGCAAGAACGCCACGTCTGGAGGGGGAGGGGAGGATGTCGATCGAGGTTTCTCGCTCACTGTGGAGACTACCGTCATGATTGGCTGGAAACCTGAAACAGAGGAATAGCGACGTTAGTAACTTGTTCTTATGATGAATTTCACTACTTCTACGTTTTACCTTCCGTCACCTTTAGGTTTGGAAGGTATTGTCTAGTCAAAAAATTAGGTGGTGAGTTTTCAATGAATAAGCACGTTTTAGTATCCCTAAAATACGATTTTACTAGTTTTAGGTTAATAATAATATATCATCACGGCATATTACCCATTTCTGAGTGTGCCACAATCTGCTTTATCGCAGATATCGGTAATGATGATGACATATTTGTACCGTGCGGGCGCTTACCAGGCGTCATCTCACGGGCACTCATTGTTGGCGTGGAAATTTCACAACAGGGGTCACTTTTGTGCCATTTAAAATTCGAAATATTTGGTGTCGGTCGGGATCGAACCCGGTTCACCAGGTTTGCAACCAGACACTCAGGCACGCGGCCACGGGACCTCATAGTATTACGATGATGTCGTATGACTGTGTGCCTACAATTCTAAAAATTATATTTCTTTCTATCGTATTCCACTTCTTTACATCCATATGAAGAGCTGATTAGATTTTGGTTATAATTAGTTAACCGGAAGTTCCATTATTTCAAATTCTAGGAAAAACGCAGTTAAATATTTTTTTGACATTTTAAGATTATCATCACATGAAAAAATATCTTATTATCTTATTATCCATATGGTTTGATTATACATTTTCCTTCAGATTCTATAGATATAGAGTTAAAGAATTATAAAGAGATTAACTTTCATAAATCATCCAGTTTTGCTATAACCATGGAAAGAGCTGATATATTCAAATAATTGTAAATGACAGATGTCAGTGTCTAGTGCAATTTACATAGTTTATATTCGTGTTATAATTTTATTGGATTTATAAAATCTTTTCCAATGAACTCTCCGCATGGAATTTGTAGAAAATAGTATATTCCTGATGCAATTTTATTGGATATGTACCGTATTTTTTAACGTGAAACATTGGGTTTGTCATATCCATGGTTATGACTCGACATTTGATTGACAGCAATGTATTTGCCTGTCCCGTTTAAAATAAAACATAGTGAACGAATTTAACAGAAGTATTTAAATATTGCAAATTTTGCCGAGTCAAAAAAATCACTCGGGCACGAAGCACGAGGTCCATAGAATATTTTTTCTAAAACTAAATTTAATTTAGAAAGCAGGTATAATTATTTAAACAAAATTAACCTCTACTGAAGTCTTGTCAAATGGCAAATTTGTTCCCTATGCTTCATTTTAAATGGGATAGGCAAATACATTCTTGCCAATCGAATGTCAAGTCGTAACCATGGATATGACATATCCAATGTTTCACGTTATAAAATATTCACGGTAGAAACTTTTCTAAGGAACTTTGCGTATGAGATTTGTGCAGAATATATAGAATTGACGGAAGGTATTGTGCAGGCCACATTAGATTTTTACCTTCCGTCACCTTTAGGTAAGAAAGGTATTGTCTTTGGTCAAAAAATTCGATGGTGAGTTTTTAATGAATAAGCACGTTTTAGGGTCCCTACAATACGAATTTACTATTTTTAAGATGATGTCTGTATGTATGTATGTATGTATGTATGTATGTATGTATGTATGTGTGTGTGTGTGTGTGTCCGTGTGTATGTGTGTGTGTGTGTGTGTGTGACAAATTTTTCTCCGACAATAACTCCAATACTACTATTCTAAAAATTATAATTCTTTCGTATTCCTCTTCTGTACATCCATATGAAGAGTTGATTAGATTTTGGTTATAATTGATCCACCGGAAGTACCCTTATTTGAAGTTTTTAACAGTTTTTCTTGAAAAAACGGAGTTAAATATCATTTTTCGACATTTTGTGATTATCAATATGAAAGAAAATCTTATTCTCTATACGGTTTGATTATACATTTTTCTTCATATTCAATAGATATAGAGTTATAGAGACATTAAGAGAGATTAACTTTCAAAAATTAGTCAGCTTTGTTAAATTTATGGAAACATCAGAAATATTCAAAAAAAATTAATTGACAGATGTCAGTGTCAAATGCAAAACCAAAGTTGAAAGTAGGGTCAGAAAGTTATATGTGAATGTGATAGAGGGTCCCTCACAAGTGACTTGCAGTTGCAGCCTCGCCTCAAGATTTGAATTTTCAATACCGGAAGTACGAGAAAGGCCAAAGAGAAGATGGAAGGACTGTGTAGCAGAAGACTTGAGAGATGAAGAATTATGTGAAGAAGATGCGTTGGACAGGAATGAGTAAAAGAGAAGAGTAAGAAACAGCGACCCCTAATAAAGTAGGAAAAGGAACTTTCGGTATAGAATTTGTAAAAAATAGTGTGTTCGTGTTACAATTTTACAGGATATACAGAATCTTTTTCAAGGAACTTTTGCTATGGGATATGTACAAAATACATCGAATTGACGGAAGGTTTTGTGCTGGCCACAACAGATTTTTTACAATTAAATGGTAATCATTTCCATATTTAGACATTATTTCATGAATAAAAGTAATAATTTAGTATGTATTCATTTTTATTTCTTTAGTCCGCCCAGGCCAAGATCTTTTTGGCCAAATCATTTTTTCCAATAATAAAAAAGCAGCTAACAAAAAATTAAAAATGGAAGTGTTCAAGAATTTTAGGAATAGCTAATAATAAAGATTTCTTTCTTTAACATGTTTGTGATTCGTTTATAACTATATGGGAGGAGTTTCATTGATGAATAGCCAATAAAATTTTAGAGATTATAAATAAACTCAGTGGGAGTACTCGTTTAAGTTCAACTTTGAAACATTTTTGTGAAAATAAAGAAACAGTTTGTTATTTATAGAAACGTTTCTGTATTCAATGTTAGATATAAACATTAAAGCATTTCAATATAACTGCGAATGAATAACTGGTTACTGAACATGTAACATGTAACAAGCAAAGTTACATCGTTCTAGTCATACATCATGAGTCAGTAGAAACAGACTACTGTTGTTATTGGAATTGACATGTATAGGATAGCGTTTGATTGACAGAAATATGAAAATAATAACACGGAGCTCAGCCGAGCGTTGTGGCAATAAAGCAGATAGTTAACGCTTAAAGCATTTAGCTTTTTTATTATAAATTCACGGTGGCTGCATTTCCCCCGTATATAATTAGGTCTATTATTGTTTATACATAAAAATCCAATGGAGGACGATGTGGACATTGTGCGTGTTTCCTGTGCAGGGCACAATGGAACCAGCACGCACTTCCTGCGAACTCACGGACATTGAGGGATTCATCATTCACAAGCCAACTTCCTAACCCAGCCTGCGTTAATTATATTCGCAAACACGTATGATGTATTGCTAATATAGAGGTTGCCATTTATGGGCAACTACTAGAAAAGGTATAAATCAATACATTTTTTCGCGATCGCCCAGAAAATGAGCTCTTTCTGATCACTATTTAGACCGGAAAGTCCTTCTTTGCTGAGCTAGCTCGGAAAGTTGTCTATAAGGGATCGGAAAGTACTTTACCGATCCCGGGACCGGTAAAGCTAAATGTTTCCATGGAGATCAGTTGTTTATTTATTTCTTATTTGCTCGCAGTAAAAAATAAAATAATACTTTTTTAAAAATATTGTACCCAACAGGACCTGAAAGTGTCTATACTGGGCTCACAAGCTTCCAATATGCTTGCTCACCCAGTAAAGTATCACTTTCAGGTCTTGTTACGTAAATTACTATTATAGTTATACCTAAAAGAATTATATTTTCAGATTAAAAGATATATCAGGGCAATAGGTCATACTTATATGTATTTGTTGTTTCATATGCATTTCTTAATAATATAAATTGATAATTGTTTCGTGAGTAAAAAATATTTCACAAGGACAATATGGTTTCAGAAACAAATAACTTAAAAATCTGTTGTGGCCAACACAAGACCTCTCCCCATTTCTATATTAGGCTATACCAGTAGGTACATACTGTATTTCAAATTTCTGGTAATTCTAATTACATCTATTATCAATAATTTTTATATATTTTTTAATTCATTCTATAAATAAGAATCCTCCAATTCTTCTAAATGTTCGGGATTCTTCAAATTCATTGACGAGATTGGCGGTATTTCTGATCCGTATATGTAATACAGGTATCTATAATTTTAATTATTTAATTAATAATAAAATAGGAAATACTAAACGTATTTGTATTTTTGACCCTGACCTTTTTCTGTCAATTATAAACATTTTAATTTTACAACTGGTTTCCATGGAGTTATTTAGGCTGTGAGATTCATTACAACGGATTATTTTACATATTTATAATTCACTATCTCTAAATCTATAGAAGATATAATAATATATATTTATAAAAACAAAAATTTAAAAAAAATAATATTTAGAAGATTTCTTGAAGAAACTTCCAATTATTACCAAAACCTTTTCAGCTCTTCCCATTAAAATCAGATTAAAGAGTACATCGAAGAGTACGTAGTTAAATTGGTCTTTAGTCTCATAAAATTTGAGAAACCGTCTTTCCAACATCTAGCCATATATATATATATATATATATATATATATATATATATATATATATATATATATATACAAACAGACATGTTATAATCGGATGCTAGGGACCTTAAAATGCGCTTATTCACTAAAATCTGGATATGCGAATTTTAGCATGAATCCAATACCTCTCTTAGCGAGAGGTAAAAAGGTGGATACTATGAATAGATTAGACTATATTTTAAGTTATAAACTGTCAAAATTAGAGTAGATTCGCTAATCCGAAAATGAGGATTAGCTTAAAGTTTCTCCAGAATCGAGCTAAGACATAACAATAGACACAAAATTGACGTCACTGCAAGAGAGAGATAGAAGATCATGCATCCAAACAAACCTCCCCTCGTTGTCTTGCGTCCCATTCTGTGTTCCTATCTGTCATTGTGTTCGCATCTGTTATTGAGTATTAAACGTAATTCTTTATTGTGATTTGTACGTTGTGTATAATAAAAATGAGTTTAAAACCAGAAATGTGTCTGGGGCAACTTTTTTGTTTGATAATATTGAAGATCGTTCGATTATTCAACTAAAACGATGGCTAGTGTAAAGTCTACGGCTGATGACAGTTCTTTGTTTGGACGTGGTAACCATAGCAACCTTGATTTCTATGCTTTGCCGTTAGAGGCGCTCGTGCAAATTGCAATTTTGTAAGTGTCTATAAGGAGAATTGTCTATGTCAATTCCTTCTAGGTGTTACATTTTACATGGCAAGCAGTGTATATTTTTCTCTCGATTTTTCTAAGTACTCCGAAATTAATTAAAATACAGTCAATAAATATTTTGTAAAAGCTCATTTAACAGAAAACATACAAAAACAAGGAAAAGTAATCGTCATTAATGTAAACAAAGATATCTGTATAAAATATTTTTCAGAGCTCTTACAGAAATAAAAATTAAATATTGATTTCTTAGGTAATAACTTTCTTTGTTTTGTTATTACAAATATAGTTTCATAATTGTTTTACATATCTTGAAAACAACTTCTGTGTTGAATTCCTCTATTACTATAAGTTTTATTTGATGAATAGAGCACAATTCCCGGAAAGTCGTCTTGGTCGTTGTCTTGTCTCGAAGTAGGAAGCCAACAACATGTAATCACGGTGTCCATCAACGTAATACACGTGTTGGTATCTCGTCTCGTCACAGTAGTGGTTCCACCTTCGACCATTACCCCGACTAAATACTATTGCGGTTATCATTTTCATAATGTGTATACTTGGTCGCTGGCGGACTTGCGTGCTGCTGAGTGCAGAACACGGCCGCCAGCGGACATGCGATGGTGACAACCGCAAACCAACCTCTCCAAGAAGAACAGCTCATAAGAAAGTTTGCAAAAACACTGAATTTTTCATACAGGTAAACAAAGAGAGATTTTGCAAAACCTGATTCTTCCCAAGAAGAATTTAATCATTTCCCCGATATTTTTACCTTCCGTCACCTTTAGGTAAGGAAGGTATTGTCTTTGGTCAAAAAATTCGATGGTGAGTTTTAAATGAATAAGCACGTTTTAGGGTCCCTACAATACGAATTTACTATTTTTAAGATGATGTCTGTATGTGTGTGTGTGTGTCCGTGTGTGACAAATTTTTCTCCGACGATAACTCCAATACTACAATTCTAAAAATTATAATTCTTTCGTATTTCTCTTCTGAACATCCATATGAAGAGTTGATTAGATTTTGGTTATAATTGATCCACCGGAAGTACCCTTATTTGAAGTTTTTAACAGTTATTCTTGAAAAAACGCAGTTAAATATTATTTTTCGACATTTTGTGATTATCAATATGAAAGAATATCTTATTCTCTATACGGTTTGATTACACAGTTTCGTTCATATTCAATAGATATAGAGTTATAGAGACATTAAGAGAGATTAACTTTCAAAAATTAGTCAGCTTTGTTAAAATTATGGAAACAACAGATATATTCAGAAAAATTTAATTGGCAGATGTCAGTGTCAAATGCAAAACCAAAGTTGAAAGTATAGGGTCAGAAAGTTATGTGTGAATGTGATAGAGTGTCCCTCCAAAGAGAAGAAGATGGAAGGACTGTGTAGCAGAAGATTTGAGAGAGGAAGAATTGTGTGAAGAAGATGCGTTGGACAGGAATGATTAAAAGAGAAGAGTAAGAAACAGCGAACCCTAATAAAATAGGGAAAGGAACTTTCGGTACAGAATTTGTAAAAAATATTGTGTTTGTGTTACAATTTTATAGGATATACAGAATCTTTTTCAAGGAACTTTTGGTATGGGATATATACAAAATACATCGAATTGACGGAAGGTTTTGTGCTGGCCACAACAGATTTTTTTGAAGTAATGTCTCAAATGACTAATGCCCGTATTCAAAAACACTCGTAAAAATTTTAAACGGTTCGTTATAATTTTTATCCTATAAAAATATTCGACATTGAAAGAAAAATCGAAATTTTATTAGTCATGTTTGATTCTATTTGTCAAAAATTATAACAAACCGTTTTGAAACTTTACGAGTTTTTATGAATATGGGCATAAGTGATTTACGTATGTGCCAGACTTTGATTCTAAAGGCACCTTCTACAATGAAGAAGCAGATATATCGTCGTTACCAAAATCTGCAAATGGATCCCAGGCTCACAACATGTGATCCTTTTTCTGCGATCAATCTACGTTTTGAGTGTGTCTGTCACTTTGCGTTGGAGGCAATAGGGGTTTCCACTAATTTTCATTTTTTTTATGTTATTCTTCATGAAAAACAGTATTTTTCATATCTCGTTTAAACGGCTAATTTTTACCGCCACAATGACTGCGTACGCTCCCGCTGATTTTCTGCTAAACGCTCAATAGATGGACGAGATACAAAAGTCTATAAAATATAGAAAATGCTTCACTAATATACGATAAGGTAAACAATAATAATTGTATTTACAATTTTAATTAGTTTAAAATAACTATTCACCTCAAATACTTTTAAATGGAATGTTACAATTTGAATGTGCTGCCATCTATTACTACTAAACTGTAAAACCGTCCCGGGCCTTTACGTCACAAATTTGGCAGCGTTTCAAACGTGGTAAAATGTATTTATGCATTTAAAAAAAAATTAGTTAGTGTTTTCATTATTTTGATAATGGTGGAAACCCCTATTTGGATGTAGTGTTCTGTGGGTGTAATTATCAATCCGATGTGTCCAGCACATTACCTTCCGTCAATTCTATGTATTTTGCACAAATCCCATACCAAAAGTTCCTTGGAATAAGATTCTATATATCAAGTAAAATTGTAACTTGAACATACACTATGTAAATTGGACTTGACACTGACACCTGTCAATTAGAATTATTTGAATATATCAGCTGTTTCCATGATTATAGCAAAGTTGGCCGATTTGTGAAAGTTAATCTTTTTATAATTCTTTAATTCTATATCTATTTAATATGAAGGAAAATGTATAATCGAACCATATAGACAATAACAGTTTTTCATATTGATTATCACATAAAATGTCAAAAACTGATAATTAACTGCATTTTTTCAAGAAAAACTGGTAAGAAATATTCTCAAAAGGGCCATGAAGTGGAATATTTTAAAAGAACCGGACGTCCTAGTAAATTATCTACCAACTACCGATGAAAATGTGTAAAAATTCACTTGAAGGAATTAACGGTTATGCCACAAGTATTTTGCAGATTGGAAATAACGTTGGCGTTATATCTACTTATTGGGACATGTTTTGAGTAATGGAAAAATATCAATATTGATGAATAAATTATTACTTTTTGAAACAAATTAAAATTTGTCGTTATTTTTTGATCAAACAGAACAATAGAAGATTTGAATTTCAAATGACAAGGATTTATAAATATAACCTAAAAAAATCAACATTTTTTTATCGGTTTATTTGGTTTGAAATGTGGACATTAAATTACAATTAAAGGCTCAATATTAATAATCATACACATTTAGCTATGTTTTGTGTTGATTGCTTTATTTACGATTTTCTTTATTATTTAATATGTCACTATTATTAATTTGAAGTGATTAGTTTTTTGACAATGACGTTTACCTGTCAGTTACATTCATTTGAAAAATAAACTGTGTAACAAAGGAATTGTGTTTATCTTATGCTTCGGGATTAAAAAAAGAAAAATGATTTTTAAATTAATCTGTAAAATATATAGAAAAAGTATTAATGTATACCTGTACAAAATTCAATAATCTATAATTTTCTAATAACGTTAAATGCGAAAAAATGGCATTTAATGGTATTTTTTGAAGAAACCCATTATGAGCTTCAAGTAAAGTACCATTTTCGTTTATCCGATTTACACCAAAATCTAATGCCTTTTATTTCTATTAGAATAGGGTAGAAATACAAGGTTTCAGAATTTTCTGAATGATAGTATTTGAGTTAGAGTGCAAACAAAATTTGTACACATACATACACATATACACACACACACACACACACACACACACACACACACACACACACACACATACACAATACAGACATCATCGTGAAAATGTTAAAATTGGATTTTAGGGACCTTAAAATGTGGTCATTTACTAAAATCTCGATATGTGATTTTTAGCACGATCCCTATACCTCCCTTACCAAGGCTTACGGAATGAATGTTGCCATTCATCGTTTTCTAATTTATTTCTATTTTTAAAATAAGGTTCAAGAAGAAGCTTTGATAACATTTTTCACAATAATGACATTTAATTAAAAACTTTCAAACTGACATTCGTTTTTTTTGTCCATAGTCTACTCCGAGTTAGGATTATTTTGAACACACTGCATTTGTCTTGGTCTAGTTGGGAAAGACCGAAACGAAGATTTCTTCTTCTTCTTCTTCATAGAACAATTATGATACAGTAGCGGTGAAATAACGGCAAACGTTTCTTCTCATTCCGCCTCGAAACACGAGTGATTATTACAACGAAGTAATTGCACAACTTAATGCATTTCAATGAAATATTTCAATTGCAACGTCAACATGCATTTTATCGCTTTCCTGTTGGTTTCAAAATTGCACTAGAAAAGTGTTCAACACAATTACTTTTCCGATTAATGTAAAAATAACTTTGATAGTCTCTTTACGACCACTAAACTGTTTGATATTTTGTCTGACAGTTTCGACAAAAGTGAATGTAACATGAAATTTTGATGTGAGCTCGTTAAATGTGCAATAGTCTCATTTATTTGTCAATTTGATTGCATTTAAGTGTGTATAGTACAGTGAATTTATACTGTAGGTTAATGTTGGAAGACATTCCCGTTCACAGCTTGAACAAGAAAAATGATTAGGGAGAATAATTGGCTCTCATTTCCGTAATACGTTTAGGGGAGAAAACTAGTTTGGGGAGCACATTTGCTTGTGTTTCTGAATCATTTCACACGGAAAACAGTCATCAAAATGGGACAGCCGTTCCGACGAAATTGATAGTGGTGGAGTTTAACCTACACCACGCACAAGCCACTTGAATAACTAAATGTATCAACGGGTCTATCTACCACACTACGTGAAACAAACACATATATCATTTTTCAACAAAGTTCTTTACCGTACATTCTACGACAAACACAAAAAATATGTTATTTTATGATTAATTCATTATCAATAACTACTAAAGTATATTTATTCACACTATGACCTATTTATATATTATTTATTATCATAAAGTGATTGCTCGCTATTCATAAATTATTGATGTTTGGTGTATACAGGTTGTTCAGATAATTTGTCCATTGTCTCATTACTATATTTGTGTCGTTTGAAACAAATGAACAAGAACAAATTATACATCGTAGGAAAATAAAAATAATACTTTCTTTTCAAGGTGTAATTTTATTATACGACGTCAATACAAACATTGTAACTTTGACATCAAAACTCGAAATCCATAACAAAGATAAAAAAAATCTGATGAGGCCAGCACATTACCTTCCCTCAATTCTATGTATTATGTACAAATCTCATAGTAAAAATACCTTGAAAAAGATTCTAACAATCCAATAAAATTATAACACGAACATACATAAGTGTAAATTGCACTTGACACTGACATCTGTCAATTAGAATTATTTGATTATATTAGCTGTTTTATTATTTATTACAGCAAAATTTATGAAAATTAAGCACTTTATAATACTTTAACTCTATATCTATTGAATATGAAAGAAAATATATAATCAAACCGTGTAGAAAATAAGATATTCTTTTATAGTGATAATCACATAAAGTGTCAAAAAATGAATACTAAAGAATTATAATTTTAGAATTGTAGTATCGTCGGAGAAATTTTTGCCACACACACACACACACACACACACACACACACACACACACACACACACACAGAGAGAGAGAGAGAGAGAAAGACGGACACACACACATAGACGTACAAACGTATACACGTATACATACAGAAATCATCGTAGAACTAGTAAAATCGTATTCTAGGGAGCCTAATACGTGCTTAAAAACTCATCACCGAATTTTTTGAACAAAGACAATACCTTCCGTACCTAAAGATAACGGAAGGTAATAAATTGTACATTGCCATTCGAAGGAGCTTAAAAAAATACAAACCAAAATCTAATATTATTTCAAATTTGGAATTTATAGCTAAAATAGCCCCCTTCCCGTGGCCGCGTGCCTGAGTGTCTGTTCGCGAACTTGGGGGAACCGGGTTCGATCCCGACTGACGCCAAATATTTCCAATTTTAAATGGCACAAAAGTGACTCCTGTGGTGCACTCTCCACGCCAGCTATGAGTGCCCGTGAAGTGACGCCTGGTAAGCGCCCACACGGTAAAATACATCGTCATCATTACCGATGTCTACATGAGTTGTAGATACTGGCACACCCAGAAATGGGTAATATGCCGTGATGATATATTTATTTTTATTTATTTAAATAGCCCCCTAATGGGGCAACTTTTCTCTTAATAATTATGTATCTCTTTTAGTTCGCAAAATCCCCATCTTGGACACTTTATTTTGAACAACATGTATTTTGTACTAGATGCTAGGTGAGCCTTTAATTCTCACGTATATGTACATTCTATTAATTTCTAATTACTAAAGTAATTCGTATTCTACTTCCTTATGTGAAAATCTTTGAATACTGATTTAATTTTCAGCTAAATTATCTGTGTATTTACATAGGTATGTTTAATTACAAAAATTTACTGTTGTAAAGTAAATTAGAAAAACATGATTTCCTTATTGCAAGAAAATATTTATATATTATATTTTATTAATAAAACATAAAGATTTTATTCGTGTGATATTTATATTTGATAATTACATATTCATTTTTAAGGTACTTATTGCATATACCAAAGCGAATAGATTAATTAGCAGAGCTGGTTATATTTTCCCAACCCATCCGTTTTTTTTTTTTTAACTAATTTAAAAGCTATTACAAAAGTGCAATAAACGCAAATCACAATTTATTAATATAAGCTAATAAATGAATGAAATTATATATTAACATAAAATAAATTAACATTTTTGTATATAAACAGAGGTTTTCCATACTAAAATCTGTATATATTTAAGCCAAATTATTCATAATACAATAAATATTAATCTTACAATTTAATTAATTTTAAAAAAATGTTTATTATGAAAAATTTGTTTAATTATTGTTTGTATTACTATTGACAGGCAATTATTTAAATAATAATAATATTAAATTTAATTAAATAAATAAAACAAAAAATTTCGGCCGGTTTTATTTTTATAAAAAAAACTGGGTATTTTGCAGCTTTTCAAATCAAGTAATTCAGATTTTGTAATTTTCATTGTATAGTTAAAATGTAGATAACAAAATGAAAAACAGGCGGAAAATATAATAATAATTATTATTATTAGATAAATTTACAACGGTATTTTATAATTAATATTAGCACTATACTAAAATCAATTACAATTATCAATTAAACTTTTAATTAAAATATTAATTTTCAATAAATCATTTAACATTTTCATTCTAAAATGATAATAATAATTTAAAAAACAAAATGTACAAATTGGGCATTATTTTATTAAATGCAACTACAATTTTCGGGTAAAAATTGGCACAGTACATATCTTGGTATTTCTACGACTATCACATTAGCAAATAATAATTTATTTACATACATAGCTATCTTTGATTTGTCTAATAATACAGAATTTAAGAATTTTATCGCTGCCTAAAACTTGTTTTATCTTTTCTACCTATAATTTAGTTCCAATATTAGATTCTAGTTACCAAAAATATATCTATTTATACAATAAAACATGACAAAATGCATCTAAGTTTCAAATTTAAACATTTTTCTGACTTTTGCCAATCTAGCTGACATTAATTCCCCTACAAGTTTCACACTACAGGTTAGTTTCTAAAATAACGTTGGTTAGAATAGGGACATAAGTTCTGCCTTCTGATTCTGTCACAAAAATGAATAAAAACGCCTGTCAGCTATCAGTTATTCAAATAGAATCGACAGAATTAAGTGATATTTAACCTTGTTTTTGATTTCGACTTTTATTTGTAATTTTTAACACTCCAGTATGGTACATTTTAACAGATAAAAATATTTAGTATTGAAAAAGTTTGGTTTCATGTATCAGCTAGTCAATTAAAACGTCATATATAAAACAGACTACCTAATATTCTATATATAAAAAAAACATAAGTTTAAAAGTTTTTTATTAGAGTTATCGCAGCTTCAACGTAAAAATAACGCGACAGCTCTAGTGCGCATGCCTACTAATAAGATTCACTTTAAATGAATAAGGAGACATTTTGTGTGCGTTCTGTATGTATTAAGGTTATGTTTCAGTGAAAAGAGCGGCAGTAACTTAGTCTGTGTTACTTTTAGCGTTAACGTTAAGGTACATACACTAAAAAACATTGAATCTGAAAGTCCCGTATTTTTAAAATGTTTTCTACATAACGTTTCCGTTCTTTCATCTTAGAAGTTGCAATAACTCCCTATTGTCTAGCTATACTACGTTAAAAACAAACATGATTGTCTTTCCTCACCTTTGTATGCGGCGAAGTCCTCCACGAGTTTCTGCCGACCCACACTCGACGCTCCCGTGAAGACATTCTCCCCGTTGTTGGCCGGACAGTAACGACACCTCCACAGAACTATCACCAGCAGTAGCACAAACAGCAGCACAGCCGCTCCACTCCCGGCAAGGAGCTCCACGTCGTGCCTTCGGGGCTCTACGCCCTCGCCTTTCACTGCACTCACTAACACCGACAGAAGAGGAGAGTTGAACTCGATGTCTTCGCGGACGTCTTTGTCAGGGATGGCGTTGAGTTCTTCTTGGGACTCTGTCGACACTTTTTGGGCTCTGCCGGTGTCTAGGTCCATCATTTCTGATTTGAGGTTGTCGATGCCTGGGGTCCGGGAGACTAGTTCGACTTGTATGTGGTAGATGGTGTCAGGCCATAAAGATAATGTGACGCAGGTTGAATCCGTGAATAAGTTTCCTTTTAGGCCGCCTCCGTCTACTTCCCAGGTGACTAAGTAGACTCCTCTCGTTGTTTTAGGCTCCCAAGCGATTTCTCCAATAACCAAAACTTTCTGGTGTATCAAGCTGACCTCTCGTAAGACCCATCTTGAATCTTCTGAATCCGTAACCGGTGTTTTACTAGTCGTTGCTTTGATTTCTGTATTAATCATCTTCTTTTTCTTCTTATTTTCTCGTACTGAGTTCTCATCTGGACTGTATATCGTTACTAACCCTTGTGGGTCTACTACAAGTACTCGCAATGTAGATCCTGCTTGGTCTGAGTTTAATGGAACCCTTGTGGTGAGGTCCAAAGTCTGGATGATTTGTCTCCAAGGTCCAGATTGGGATTTGCGCATAACCACGTAGATGAGTGGTGTGTTTGAGCTGACGGATGATGGTCGAGGCCATTTGGCCAAAGGGCCGATGACTTTGATGACGCCTTCTCCTTTGGTGTGGATGACGGGTTGGGTTTGCTGAACGCGGGTGGACGCTTCGGCGTGGAATCTGCACGCTTCTTGGCACCCGGGAAACTGGAAAGAGAAAAGATAACAGTTAGATTCTATACATTCATAATTTCTGGAAACATATAAATGGTCTGTAACTTATAGCAAATCTACAAACCAATGTTTTATAGATTTGAATTTTTATTTTAGGCAACTGACTATAACTTACTAAATGTATAACTGTCTCGTTAATTTTTTTTCGTAATACCATACTGTTACTATGATATAACAGGACGAAAAACAAAAGTGAAAAGACAAAAATAACGACCACAATTAAGGATCAAGTGTTCCTAGAAACATCACAGCATCTTGATGGACCGTTGTCAAGGAGAATTTATATATCAACAAAAAGTTGTTCAGTATGACAAAAAGAGAAGAATTTTATTATTTTATTATTCCTAAATATTTAAATTTTAATTTTAACGCCACACGGCCGAATTGCAAATAACGAATTCGGCTGATTATAAACTTCAGCCGCGTTCATTATTTTTGTCATATAGGCCTAATGACGTTAATAATGGGGTCATTAAAAAAAAAAATTGTCGATTTTTTTTATAAAATCATGAAATCCATCTCATGTAATAAATATAGTAATAGAAAATAATTTGAAATATGCGACTTTTCATTCATAAATTTGCTAATAAACTTTCATGCTTATAAACACGGACTAAATTTGTGACGACACAAATTCATACTCACACAAAATTTTCTCTCTCACACACACGCTTTAAAACATGAAACGGTAACCTAACCTAAAAGTGTGACAGTTGACAGCAAAATATACAAGAGAGAAGATTATTATTACTTTCTATTTCTTTAAAAGTACTAGTGCAGTATAAGGTATGTAAATAAACAATTTATTTAAATAAATACCAAACCAAATAATCATAGTTCTAAATTGAACAGGTAGAGCTCGACTGTCGTATCCGTGAATATGTGTCGTCAGCCGTTGAAATATTTGAAATTAAACGCAACTTTAAAAAAATCATATCTCTGATTCTAAAAACTTGTAAGATGTAAAACATACACATACATGTTTAATTTGACCTATTTTTTCAAGATATAAATAAATCAGAAAATGTGAAATTACCCCATTATTAAGGTTAATGTTATTAATCGTCAAAAATAGAATTTAATGTATTTTAGAATGATTGAAATATGTTCTATTTTTTATTCCAAAATTTAATCAGAACAATATATATTGGAATAATTTTATATGATAGCTATGGCATTAGCTAGTGTCAAATACACGAAATGTAACTAAAATTATTTTAATGTTATGAACATTAACAGTTATTTTAAATATGAACCTACTTTTTACTAGCAGTAATTTTCCGTAAATTGTAAGAATTGTTAGGCTCATTATCTATAATTATTGTTATATCAACTTTTCGTATAAGAAATAACTTTTTTCCAATTTGTTTTTTTTTACATAGCTTTGCAATAGTTTATAAGTACGTTTATTTACCAATACACGTCTAAAACATTACGGAACCACTACTGAATTTAACTGAATCTGAAAGTATAGTACATTAGTTTCTATCTTAAAAGAAAACTACGAATTAGTCAAATTAAAATACATTTTTAAAGACTCAAATTTGTTCCACTTGTACTTTTAGTGAAGTACTTCGATGAAATTGCGACTGATTTTTATATAAAAAATACTAACCGCAACTACACTGTGTAAAAAGGGAACTGTAAATTGTAAAAAATTGGTAAAAACAAAAAAACTAATTATGAAGAAAATTTTGAAACATATATATTTTTATTATTTATAAACAACTAAACAACTTTTATTCTATCGTCATGACTAAACAGGTTCAACGGAGAAAAATTAAATATGAAAGCGCAGGTTTTTTTATTTTTTCCCATGAAAAACATGGGCCAGGTATTTTTATATGGTTCAGTTCCAAGTTTAATTGTAAAGGATCTCCGGCTGATATTGAATTGGCACCCATTTCATCACAAAAGTAGGCGTGCTAACCAATGAAAGTCGACTACCCGTTATTATTGATTATGAACATCTAATTTGCATTCTTTCCACACCGAATACGAATTGAAAATGACGATTTCGGGGTCCTAGCAATGTAATTACGCCTTTTAAATTGCACCCCAGAATTCAATTAGATGCAAAGTACACAGAAGAAGCGCAGTGGCTCCACTCTTTTCGCACGTCCAACATGCGAATTAAATCGACGGAAACAGTTGCGCTGCGCCTGCTTTGGAATACATGACGCACTTCCGGGAAACAAGTTTGGAGCTAATGGTTAAAGTAAAATGATAAAGGATTATTGAATTAAGATATAAATTACGCGGCGGACAAACACAAACACAAAATCCTAGTCCAGTTAGGATTTATACCGGCGGGCTGCTAAGTGCCGCTGTAATTTATGGCCGAATTGGCCGGCATCGGGCACCGAGGCGTCCAACGGCGCCGCCAACGGTACGAAGCATGCAGATAGAATGAATCAAAAACTTACTTCAACCAGTGTATTTTCCTCCCTTTTCTTTTAGCACAAATTTCACTTGTTTCAATGACTTTTTTAGTTCATTTCACTATTTTAATTTTAATTGCGACCTTCTTCCGACGTTGAGTTTGGAGCCCAGATCAAATGTATTTAAATTCATTTCTTTGTATTCAAGGTTCAAGGAAGTCATTAATTTGTCGTTGTTCTTTTAAAATAGTGAACTGATAAATGCATTTTGATTTACTTAGCTATATGAATACCTATTTATAGCTGCAATATTTTATTTCTCTAACATCAGAATTTTTTCTTTAGAAACTATCTTCGGTCTTTTTGGAGGAAAGGTTATTTTTAAGTTAATAATTAAAACCATATTTTATTGTTTTGGAACGTTTCGGGACTCAATAGCTCCCATCTTCAGCCTTTAGGTTACAAACCAATGGAAGTTTTACATCGAATCCTTTACTCACACGCTCCTAATTTAGAAACGAAGCTAAGAAAATACATTTTAAAAACATGCTTTTATTTTTTTAAAAGTTTTTACCAAATGGGAGAAAATTCATTTCAAGTTGTGGTTATGTTTTTCTGTGTGGAAATTAGAATGTTAATAATTTATGGTTGATTACGATGATCGACTGATTTCAGAATGTAAAAAATGGGAAATAATCAGACAGATATTGATAATTTAAGTATAATCTACCACAATTTCATAAATTATAACAAAAATTTTACTTAACATGTTCATACTACAACTACGTTTCCAACAACACTTATATGTTTATTATATTGTCTATCTTTTAGTTCATTTTTGACTTAAGTATGTATTTTTAAAAAAACCCTTCTTATTGGACAATAATAATTAATCCTTTTTACTTAACTTTACTTGCTTGTCCTTGTTTTTAAAAAAAATTTCGCACTTGTGGTGATACACGTTTTTATTTTACAATTTTTTAAAAGTTTTTTTGATTCTACATATTTCATGTATTCAGGACACTCCAGCTTAATTTATTTTTTAAAAATTGACCAAACACAACATATTTATTTATTTATTTATTTATTCATTTTACTATTTTCACCTGGACTTTCCAATGGGTCACATAGGGGATCCACTTGCTACTTCACTTTTTTGACTATTTCTGTAAGTAATGTGTAAAAAAGAATTAATTTATTTGTTATTTTATGTTTATATGTCAAATATTTGTACCTTATCATAATTGTAAAAATTCATGTTAATAACTCTACGTATACTTTGTAGAGCCCTGAAGAAGACTTTTGTTAAAGTCGAAACGTCGGCCAGGAAATAAATAATTTACAAACGACTGCATGTCTGATTATTTCCCATTTTTACATTAATAATTTATATTTTAAATAAAAAAATCTGTTGTGACCAGCACAAGACCTCTCGCCATTTCCATATTAGGCTATATAAGTATTGAATTGCACTTCCCTTTCGAACCGTCGTTTTACAACAAAAAAATACAGAACTTTACCCAAATACTGATTTTTATTGTATTTAACATGTCTTCTGCACACATATAATTCTAATTATATCTATTTTTCATTGTATGAGGAAGTTTCTAAATGTCAGAGATTCTTCCAATTCATTAACCAGATTGGCGGTATTTCTGATGGATATAAGCATTTTACCTATAATATCAAATATTTAATTAATAAAACAATACGAAAGATTAAATATACTTCCCAGAAAAAGCTATCAGAATGTCACTAAAACTGTTGATTTTTGACACTGACATGTGTCATTTAAAAACTATGTTATAAACATTGGAATTTGTGGTTTCCTTAGTGCTTTAGCCTCTGCGATTAAATTACTTTATATATTATAGTGTCTCTATCTCTAAATCTTTACAAGATATAATAAAAATTTTAAATGTATTAGACGGAGAATTTTATGTTCTTCAATATTTAATAACAAAAATTTCCAAAAAATTATATTTAGAAGAATTTTTCTCAGAAACTACTACTTCCGGTTGTCCAATTGTTACCAAAACCTTTTCAGCTCTTCCCAGGAATGTCAGATTGAGGAATCCATAATTAAACAATTCTTAAGTCTTATGGTTTTCGAGGAATCGTGTCTACAACATTCAGACATACACACATACACACACACAGACATCCTTTTAAAAAATGTTATAATCGGATTCTAGGGACCTTAAATCGTGCTTATTCACTGAAATCTGGATATGCGAATTTTAGCATGAATCCAATACCTCTCCTAGCGAGAGGTAAAAAAAATTTGAAATTAAACGCTTGTTTCATTTTTAATGGTTGATATTGTTGAGAATCGCTGCTATAGTTTATTTTAGTGTGACCATTGATTTAGATATTACAAATCGAGATGATTTCCGTCATTTGATTGGTCAATACGTAAACAAAGTTCACTAGAGTGTTTTAGGAGTAAGAACACCAGTATTAACCACAATTAAGAGTGTTTTAACAAAAAATCTGCACAAACTTTATAACTGTATTATTTAACTTACAAAAGGCAACATTTTAAAATACTTTACCCTCACAGTTAAATAACATTTCTGCACAAAAAATCGGTAGCTAATCTAATTTATTATTGAAGGTTCAGCTAATTTTGTGAAGTTTATTTTTAATTCTTTATATGAAATTTCATATGTCGACTAAATTTATGTACTGTTCGGACCTTGAAGGCCTTGTTTATAAAAATAACTTTAATTTCCTGCACAATCACTAACATCAAACGTTAAATTGAATTCAGCATCGGCAATTACAAAATTCTTATTACAATGCTTCAAATGCAGTTCACGTAGCAAGTTTGGTGCAGATTTTCTGTTTCTTATTTTAAATTCTTGCAAATTTTCTTGAAGATTGTCTATCTTTTCCAATAGATTCTGGGATCTTAAGCTTCTTTTTTCTTGTTTTCATCCATTTTTCTAGCTTTTCTTCAACTACCTTTGGCTCTTTCTAGTGATTTTCCGCTGTTAACTTTTTAATTATAACATAATTAGTCTGCCGTGGTATTCCCATTAGAATTAAATGACTGACGGTGAACGATTTTTGCAATAATCTTTGTTTTAAATAAAAGTTGCCAATGACCTATCATTTTCTTTCATGAAAATTATTATTACAAATGAATAACTATCCATTACATTATTTAAAACATATTATATCAGAAAGAGTACTCAAAATTAAAAATGAATCTAATAATAGCTCAAACATTCCAGTAGGAAACATAGTTGCTAAAAAATATATCCTTACCATATTTTAGACATTTACATGAACAATTAAAATCCATAACTAATGAACTACAATTAACAATTGCCTATAAGTCATCTACTGATACTTCTTTGTTGTTTACCAAATTAAAAGATAATAACCTCAAAAATTTCAATAGCAATGTTGTTTATAAAATAAATTGTCTGGATTGTCAATCTTCTTATATTGGTGAAACTAAACAATATATCTACAAAAGAATATAACAACATAATTACAATATTAATAAAAATAACAATAAACATAGTACCATAGTACATCATTGTCTTGCCATTGAACATAAATTGGATTCAACTAATTATAAAATTTTACATCATGAATCTAACATTCAAAAGAGATTATTTCTTGAAAGTTGTTACATAAATCTTGACTATAATTCTATAAATTGTAAATCTGATTACAATAATTCTAAAAATTTATACCCTAATATTAAATATATCACTCCACAGTAATTTTTTATTTTTAGAGTTTTTAAGTTTTTTGTCATTCATTCTTGCATCTTTCTATAGATGTTATTCCTTGTTAAGGTTGGTGATTTTGGCGGTCACTTATAAGACGAATTGTTAAAAAATTTATTTAGTTGACTTTTAACCATGTAATTCTTTAAACTCATTGGTTTTTACAAAATCTTTTATATTTAAAATGTATTATTTTCATATGTTGTAATAATTTATTTATTGGTAAGTTGACAATTGTTAATTTATGTTTTACATGTAATTAACAAATACAAAATTTTTTGTTAGCTTGAAAATGGTTATACCCATAACCGAAACGTCGCATTTGTAAATTTTGACTATGTTGAAATAAATGAAGCATTTATCCAAAAACCTCTTCGTATAGAGAGAATTATTATAGTTTTTGTAAACAATTCATAGGAAAATTATATCACTTTTGGTATTTGACTAGGTAATGTAAACCTCAACACAAAATGATTGTTACTCCATAAATTATTACGTTTTAAATAATATTAATAAATTAACTTTGTACAGATCTTTTGTTAACACACCCTTAATTTTTAAGTATATAAAAAACACTGATCGAGATAGCGGCACCGCTTGATATATAGATGGTCCCGGGTTCGAATCCCGTTAAGAGTATGGATGTTAAAAATGAATTATACAACTATCTCATCTCCATCTGTCACAGGTTCAAAGGCGGAGAACGAATGTTGCACTACACTGGTGGTAAAACATTTATCTTTTAAAAATCTTTTATACAGGCTTTTATGCTATTTTAAATCCAATGAATTTTGTCGCGTCCTACCTTTCGATAACGGCGGTATATTCCCGTTAATAAACCTGTCACGCGTTGGATTTGAACCCACGACCTCTTATTCCCTAAGAGAACTCCTCTTTGTGACAAATTTCAACTTTATTATGTTTTCCCAGCATCCCCAACTAGGGTGGAAGTCAGATTGATGCTTTGCATCTCTCCGATTCCTTACATAATTATTCAAAGTGTCAGAAGTTTTTCTCCGAGTTGAAATTTGAAAGGGACGGCAGTTTAATTGCCGTTTCATTTATCTTGGAAGCTGGAGCTAGGTACATATGCAGAGCAAGGCGTTGCGTCTAATTCTTTGTTCTGCTCACGATTCGATGTCACACCAGCCACCGATCGATCAGCAGCAGCGCTGCTCCAACAAAAGATTCCGAAATTCTGGCAGTAAAAACTAGGAAATTCACTTTATTTGATTAAACAGCCTTCGAACCGAGCAGTGCACAATGCAGGAGCACTCGCACGTAAAACTTGGCGACATTAAATTCCCCAGACCACAAATCAGGAATTACTTCCGTGGCTGATCTTAACCTAACCAACCATTGAGTCATTTTGGCCGCAGCTTTAATTTTAATTACGTACTACTTATTCCGCTAGACTTCCACCCGAGCAAAAAATAACATTTTCTTCGCTAAAGCAGAAATGTTAAACACGTTATAATACGGCAAATAATACAATGAAAGTTGAATAAATTACGCCGTTTAATTTTAATTACAGTGCAAAATAAGTGGAGCACAAGCAACCGTCTCGAGTGCCAGTTTCCACATTGCAGTTAATTGTAGAGCGCGTGTCGACGAAAAAACCGAACCGCCCGGCCGGCGATGTTTATTTTCCGCCGAGAAATTCGTAGCTCCAACACGAATGTGCAATAACACGTGAAATTACCCGCGCCGGCTTACAGACAACGGAAAACAACCACTAAGTTACAGCGCAGCCCTTCGTAAAACACTTGCTCACTGCTAAAACGGTAAATATTCCCCAAAATACTGCTTTGTCAAAACTCAAATAAATTTTTAACTAAAACATGTGCAGCTCGATTCACAAAAAAGTTTAAGCTAATCCTTATTTTTGGATTAGTGAATTCTATTCTATTCCGGTATTTAAAGTTTAATTTTCATGATATTATCAATAAAGGTAGATACTAGGAATAGATTAGACTATAGGTGTTTTTTGGCGATACACTGGTTCAAAAACGGTTTAACCCGGTTCAAACCATTACATTTTAGCGTTGCAACGGTGACGTCACTGACGCAAGCGGTTAAACCGTGTTCAAACCGTTTTGTCAGTAGGTTCAAAACAGTTTGTTTTTAGGTTAATATTATTTAAGGTACCAAACTGATCATTAATAAACCGAATAAACTAGTAAATGTTGAAATGGAAAATAATTTGCCGTTAAATACAAATAAAATAAAAATAAAACATACTTACTCTGATGTTACTATTACAGCAGTTCATTTTAATTTTTAAGGTTAGAAACGTAAAATGACAAATATCCGTGGTTCAAAACATTTCATTTTAGCGTAGTATAGACTTATGACGTCATTTATGCAACTGGTTCAAAATTGATGACGTTTCGGTTCAAACCGTTTTAACCAGTGTATCGCCAAAAAACAGCTTATATATTAAGTTATAAACTGACAAAATTAGAGTAGAATTCGTTAACCCAAAAATAAGGATTAGCTTAAACCTTTTTGTGAATCGGGCTGGTGATTCTTTTGTACGAGAGCAATTTATAAAGAAATCTACCCAGCTATGAAACAAAAGACAAACGATAACAATTTTTTGTTGTCAGAATGGGGTATTCCACTTATTTTTTTTTTATTATTTTAAATAAAACTTCATTCAGTTTTGAAGCAATCCGTAGTATTAAAAAATCTTAATTGTTCCTAGTTTAACAGTATTTTATTTTCGAAAAATCAGTGTAACGTCACATTTCCCCTATACTTGTCTTTCTCACACACACTGCTCTGAGTACGTTGCGAGAGAAAAATAACAATTGTATGACGTCAATTTTCCCTTTTAGCAAATGTGAAATATCTCGTAAAGTAATTATTTAAAAAATGTTTTCATTGTTTTAACTATTATTTATTGAGCCATACTTTTTGTTAAATTGAATTTTTAAAATTTTTTTGTTATGGTGGAATACCCCATTGTGTGACATTTTAAAGTTCGTAGAGTAAGTTGTATTCAAATCGTATTATTTATTACAGTTTAGCGTTTTGGGTTAAAAATTGAGTGAAACTAAATTGAACCATCGGATTGTGATAAAATTCTTAACAAAAGAAAGCAATGGTCCTAAAATTATTAATGAACGAATGGTTGCCGTGTATGGGCAAGATGCCCCAAGTTATTTTAAAGTAAAATTTTGGTGTAAACAGTTTCGTTGGAGAAGGGATTCGATACAGGATGAATGATCCAAAATCTGGTCGACCACTTAAAGCCCGAACTGCAGAAAATGTTCAACAAGTTGAAAATTGGTGCTTACAGAACAAGGGTTGAAGGTTTCTGTTATTGCCAAGGAACTGGTGTCTTCGCGATGGATACCCAAATTGCTTCCTCCATTATTATTAGAAATAATATTTGGAGTAACGATGATCGACTGGAGATTGATGTGGGAGAAAATAAAGTATTCGGAACTGCAGTCTGTATGCTTTTATTGATTTTAAACCTACGTTTCGATCATTTAACCCTGAAGAGGATCATAGTAATGATCGAAACGTAGGTTTAAAATCAATAAAAGCGTACAGACTGCAGTTCCGAATACTTTATTTTCTCCCAAAGAAATAATATTATTTAAGACACGATAAATGAATTTAACAAATAGACCAACTAATATGGATTACGGCTCATAGATGTTGCAGCTGTTGTTATTGTTTCGAGTAAAACACTTTTTTCGATACACATCATAGTAAGTGTTGAATTAGAGGTGGACTATAATGAGGCATTATAGGACCAGTCCCGAAATGAATTGATATTAAGACATTTTTTGTTCATTGCAATAAATATTAAACGCGTAAATGCGAAGGTATGTAGTAATTGATTCATCATTTATAACTATCAATAATAATAAATGACATTTGGAATTATACAATAATGATTTATTATTTTAGTTAATTTATTTACCGCAAACATAGTTAACACGTCCGGAAAATGTCTAGTATACAGAACACATAGGCTTCCGAAACACGCATACGACTTTACTTCAATTTTCCTACTCATCCTGAAAGAACGTGAAAGAGAAAGGAAATATTTTCCATACTTATAACGAAAACAACTATTAGCATAGCATAGCATAGCACTTAGGTTCCTTTAAAATTAAATGTTTCAATTTGTACGCAAATTACATATATTAAATTAGATATTACCGAGGATATTGCCTTCATAATTCGTAAAGAAATAATGCCAACAATTCCGTTTAAACATAATTCTTCTTTAATTGTCAAATACGCAAATCACTCAATAAACTAAGCTACACCAAAAAAAAGGAGGATCGCATATGTCACGTTCTTCTTTTTTCCACTGCTTATCGAAGGTATATGCGTATCCAAGTATCGATTGATTAAACTAAAATTGTTTATTCTGGCAAAATTTCTAGCATGATTGATTTATAGCCGAAACGTTTTGAAATTTATTAAACTATATGACATGTTATTTGAACGGCAACAACGATAAATTAAATTTCAATAACTCATTTTAAATTTATCGTCGCACGCAGTGTGTCACATTTTGTTTACGCATTTTATTTCACAATCACAAGATTGTAGTTGCGTGGAGCGTGGGTTACTTTGACTGCATCTTTTATAGGATCGTTTGAATTTGAGTAGCGATATCGTTTTACTTAGTGCGCCGTGGAACTAAATGTGCTTAATGTTTACTAAACACTGATTTTACGAACGCTCTATAAATTGCAGTTACGACACGACACAAAGAATTTCATTTGCTCTACAGTATCTGCTTTTAATTTTACGAGTTAATTCGATATAATTTGACGTTAATTAGAGCTTGCTTGCTTCGGCTTTCTGTCATTTTCATCTCTGTTTATTTCACTCGTTTAACTTGACAAAATTCTAAATTGGATCGAGGCAAATGAGCTCAAATTCATTAAAAATACTCAATTAAGGCTCTAAACATTTCACACGACGCACGACTTCCCTCTTTTCAGAGGCAGAATCAATATTTATGATTTTGTTGGACAAAATGGGGTGCAATGCTTCCCCTAGAAATACTGCTCTGTTTATCTGTAATCAAAACTCAGAACAGGGAAAGTAAAACTGAAACTAAAACACAGAGAACTCTTGACTCATGTTTCACACGTTTCGCTCTTATTGGAGCTCTACAGTGGGGTGTACAATAAGAGCGAAACGCGTCTGTGGTTCTGGTTGAGTGAATCAGTCTCTGATAAATGACCGAGAGGTTGATTCAGAGACTGAAATCTTGTGAAACATGTCAAGTATTATCATTTTTAAATCTTATTAGAGCAGTTTTATCAAGTGTCGCCATTATATTGTACTTTTATTATTATTAACTAGGGCAATGGATTCAAAATAGTACTCGTATCTTTAAACAAAGTCTTTTCAGTACATTATAATATTTATTTATGATGGAAAATATATTATTTTTACATACCTTAATTTCCATACAATCAAATATATTACTACTATATTCTCCTTAACACGGTTTCATTATTAATTTTAATGTAATTGCTTCCTGACAGTGACATTTCTTTAAATATGTCAAAATTGTTTTTAAAGTATTTTTTGTTTGACGCATAGTCAAGATGATGTATAAATATAAATTATTTTATAAATTCATATTTAAAGTTATTTACTAAATACTATTAATGTAAAATTGAAGATTGTTCCATTATATTCTATTTTTATTAGTAAAAGTTGGTGAAAAATTATATTCAATGTATTTGTATTAAGAAAAATTATTAAAAGCTTGTATAAGTAATACTTCCGGTTGTCCGATATACACTAAAAACTAATGAGCTCTTCCCACATTAGTATACATAGAATAGGTATACAAAATTTCAAAATTTTCTGATTGATAGTATTTAAGTAATCGTGCATCGACATCAAAACGTGCTTATACACTAATATTTCTACATGCGATTTTTAGCACGATCCCTATTCCTCCCTTACCTAGGGTAGCGGGAGGTAAAAAAACATTCCCAATATTAATGGTTGATTACGATGATCGACTGATTTCAGAATGTAAAAATGGAAAATAATCAGACATGCAGTCGTTTGTAAATTATTTATTTCCTGGCCGACGTTTCGACTTTAAGCCCTGAAGAAGACTTTTGTTAAAGTCGAAACGTCGGCCAGGAAATAAATAATTTACAAACGACTGCATGTCTGATTATTTTCCATTTTTACATTCCCAATATTATTAAAAAAAAACATCTTGTTCATTAGCCTGTACCAAATTTGTGGACATGAAAATAAAATTGTAACCTAAAATCTGAAGCTGATAACTGGTGAAACGTCAAATTACAAGCAGTGACAAGCCACGTGTTATGTACTGATTGGTCAGATCCAAAATTTCAAAATCAAAGATAAACTAGAGGGAAAATTGTAAAACATTTTAAATAAAAATTAAATTCATTATAAACAAGCCCTAAAGGAATTATATGTAGTTGGTACTGGTAAAAAAAAAGAATTACATTATTGGTTGTCCTGCAAATCTAAAAAAGTTCGTATTCTTCAAAATCTTTATAAATATAAGTTATTACAACTTGTGGAAATTATTTGAAAGAAAAATATCGTTACAAGCGTAAAAAGTTTGCAAGAAACCATTAATATAATACAATATACAATAAATAGTCACGTACAAGAAATTTATGATTAATAAAATGAAAATAGTAAGTAGGAACCCATACGCAATTGATGCGGAAGTAATAAACAATATTCAATTAAAGATATAACAATTCACTGTATCCTTCTCAGTTCGGTAGAGAATCAATATATATGATTTGGTTTCAGGAACCAGTGCGTCCCCTCCGTTATCAGTAATCGAAGCTCGAGCGGTGCGATATGGGCTACTCGAGGCGTTTTATTGCTGCGAATTTGACGCATGGGGCGCTATCTAGCCTCCTTGCCCTAAGTTTTACGGCGCGAAGATTAATGAACATCATTTAATTGTTAAATGGCACGAACGCGAGACGCCGGCAGCCGGCAGCCGGCAGCATCGCAGCGCTCCTGTTTCATTCCGTAAATTATATTAACGGTTGCGAGGCAGCGTCGTGGATGTTGTTTCTCCGCGCGCGGACAGCCCTGCTCGACGCCATATTGTGGTGGAAGACGCTACAAAGCATCTCCAACTGGAATAATACAATTACTCCCAGAGTCTAATCATTTATGGACAGGCACAGCCTGTGCTACCAGCTAAGCTAATAGATTCCAGTTTTGAAATTCTTATTAATCACATACGTCAGTTCGAGTTTCGTTTGCTCCGGGGCGTAATTAAGAAATGCGTAAAGATGAAGTTCAAAATGCTTTATAGGTCTGCCCATATTTTTCTTTCTCCAGATACTCTGCAGGAATAGATATAATACCTACACAGCAGTTTTTAAAAACATGTATGTTCCGTTACGTAATTTCTATTCCAAATATACAAAAGAAATTTAATTCACATTCGGTTAGTAAATATGACGATTTCCGACTTTTAAAAAGTTGGGAAGTTAATTATAGGGCAAGTTTCTTTATTCAACAACCATTCATGCGCAGAATTCCATCAGAAATTGAAAATGACGTCACGATGAATAGCTGATGGATCCGATGGATAACCTTAAATATCAACTGACAGTTAACCACCAGTTGACAGATATGGAAAGTTTTATAGTTAAAAGAATAGTCGCTTTATTGCAATCAACAGATTATTCATCGAGCAATGAAGAATCTGATATGGAAATCATAATGATAATAAAAAATCTACATCTATAACCATCTCCTTTCCGTTGTGAACGATATATAATGTTTTGTTATTTGAATCATGCATTTGGTTTTCTTTGCATAATCTTACAGCCGCAAGCATGAAACAAACACAAGTGTCAAAAATATAACCTAAAAACATTTCATTGTCAAAGCCGATGCATGCGATGAATTTACGATGGATAGTGCGAGGTAATTAGAAACGATATGATGAATTTCATCTGCAATTCAGCAGTGAATAAAGAAACGATGTGATGAATTTACGATTCATGCGCATTAATACGCACCACTCATCGGTGAATAAAGAAACTCGCCCATTGTTAACCTCATTTTCCAAGAGTTCGGAAAGTATAATGTGAGTATAGCTGAGGTTGGAAAGAGTCAACTACTTTCCAACCTGTCACATCCCAACTTCAGGGATATTTCCCATCACCACTCAAGACAGCTTTACATTTTATGTGTAAAGAGACGAATGAAATTACAAATAATATAAATAAGTGTGTTGTTTCTTTTTTTCAACTAGATCATTCTGTAAGTTTTTATGTTATAGTTTATGCAATTTATAATTATTTTGTGTTCTTTTGTTACTATTTCGCTTTTGTGTTATATTGTAGAGTCCTGATGAAGACTATTGTAGAGTCGAAACGTCGGCATGAATAAATTTTATTAGTTGACTGCAAGTCCGAATAATTTTTACTTCCTGTAACTATCTTCAAAAAGAAGAAGAGTTTATGGGCATAACATGATTGAAAAAGATCCAGAAGATAAAGACGAAAGGAGCCCAATATAAAATGTTGTACAGGGTGTCTCTTAAATAGGGGGACATGGCTTAACCACAGATTCCTGAGGCTAAAATAAGACGATTTAACCAAACTTGCTTCTACCGGAAAGTGTACCATTTAGCCAGAATTCTGCTTCAAAGTTCTTCGAAAAAAAATTAATTTTGCTTGTAATAATCGGACGCTTTATTCGATTTGGATGAAATTTGGTATGACAGTTTATATAGTTATAAGGCATCTTTTAAGGTGATACTTGTGATTATTAGTGAACCACTAGTGTATAAAACTTAGGTGTTCCAACATTAATTAGACCGTAACTTGTCAATGGCAATACCGAAAACGTGAAATTATTTTTCTTCAGAAAGATACATTCATTAGTAAACTTTTCTCTCTCTGTGTAATTTGTGATATCTGTTACGGTTCACACAGAAAAAAATAAAATCTGAGTGGCTTCGCAATATTCTAAGATTAGTAACATCCGTTTGTTCGGCCTAATAATATTTTACTATCAGTATTATAAATAAGACGATTACATATCTCAGCTTACTCCTCCTAAACAAGTTGTGAAGATTGACAACTCGTTACAGTCATTAAAATTTAAATATTTGGCATTTGGACAGACTGCTAGATAAAATTTATTTTAAAAATTAAGCGGGACAGACACTCAGATTTTATTATTTTATGTGTGAACCAGAACAGATATCACAAATTACACAAAGAAAGAAAAGTTTAGTATTGAATGTATCTTTCTGGAAAAAAATAATTTCACGTAACTGCGTAGCTATTAAAAAGTTACGGTCTAATCAATGTTGGGACATCTAAGTTTCATTCACTAGCGGTTCACTAATAATCACAAGTATCACCTTAAAACCATATAAACTGTCATACCAAATTTCATCCAAATCGAATAAAGCGTCCGATTATTATAAGCAAAATTAATTTTTTTTCGAAGAACTTTGAAGCAAGTTTGGTTAAATCGTCTTATTTTAGCCTCAGAAATCTGTGGTTAAGCCATGTCCCCCTATTTAAGAGACATCCTGTATAATACACCTAACATAATGTAACCACTATCAAATATAAGGTAGGTACTTGTTAATTTCATGTAAAATGAAAGCCAGTAGGGTGGAATTAAATAAATACGAATAAGAATTTTCAGGAAATTTTTGGTTTGCGATAAAAGATTTTGGGTTTTACTTACGCAGATTTCCTTCTCCTCGCACATGGCTCCCCAGACTTGGAAATTGGACTGCAGCAACTCGCAGTTCTCCCAGCACTGTAACAAAAAGCACACGTTGACAGCAGGCAGCGAAAAAATCATCCACTATAAATAATAAAAAACCCTCGCTATGGCTACGGCTGCTAGTACGAGTACACCCAAGCCCAAGCCAAGAAACAGGGCCGTAATAAACAAAATAAACATCGCTCCATGTGGCAACAGATACATCAGACGCGTTTTTCAATTGCTAACGTAACGTGCACGCTGCACGTCATTATTCTTTGCTGTCAGGATCGGGAGAAGAGACAGAGAATCGAGACGAGGACGAGATACACGTGGGGCAATTATACGAATACTATTCCTTTTCTCACTTTGCTACATGCATTTGAAAATGGAAAATACTTCGGTAACGATGCCAATGATTCAATTACTTTGTTGACAAGATATGCCAACTTCATAACGTATATAATAACAGTTATTGAGTTTACATGCAGTTCTGAAATCGTTTTCAAAACTAAAAACGTTTTGGAAACGAAATACCTAGTGTCAAAACGGTTTTGAGTTATATCAAGCCAAAACTAAAATTCAGTTTCGATATTGCGCATGCGTAAGTAAGAGTAACATTTCTGACAGTGTGTTCAAAAAAATCCTAATTCGGAGTAGGCTATGAACAAAAGAACGTACATCGACCTTTAAACTAATAGACGCAGCGTACGAGCAAAACGCTTGTCCCGTCATAACGGTGCAGACACAGTATCTCTATCCTTCAACAGCACGGAAGTTAAGAAAACGCGGCAAAATAAAAAAATTGATTTGTCCTTACTTGTTACTGCATAATCGCTAAGAGTATAGATTTATTTATTTTTTTTAACATAATTCGTTTTATTATATATTTTTAATATAATCTTTATATACATATGTATATTATAGGGGACAAGTAATAATTAATAAGAACTTACATATGAAATGACACAGCTGAACCGCGTACGTACTGCTGACTGCACGAAATACACCGTTTCCCCATTATTTTGTCGCATACACACCTCACAACACATATACGTATGTATTGACAGAAATAATTGCAAATGTTCTCCAAAAAAATAAATAATACACGAACAGTCACGAAACGTCAAATGTAGATTTTGACAACTATTTAGTGATAGAGAGCGATTTATAGAGGTTTACATATGGCTGAAAAAGATGTACATGAGTACGAACGTATGCGCAGTATACTTTAACTGAGAACTTCCGTACTATTGAAAGACAGAATATATATTTCTATCCTTTTATGTTGGAGCATTATTCTAACAATAAAAGAATAGGAGACACTTGGTCCATTAGTTTAAAGGTCGATGAGAACGTACCTATGTCAATTTGAAAGTATTTAATTAAATGTCAATTTGTCACAAGGTATTGTCAAAAATGTTATCTAAAAAAATCTTCTTGAATCCTTATTTTAGAAATAGAAATAAATTAGAAAACGGTGAATGGCAATCTTCTGTATCCTCCTTTATTATCTTTTCTCTTTAAATTACATTTCACGATCATTGTTAACTTGACTTTTGAATTGAATAATAATCAGACATACGTTTCTGTGTTCAGAGCCTACTCCGAATTAGGTTGTCTTTTGAACACACTGTATAAATATACTGACGGTTGTGTAGATTTTATGCTTAGTTCATACGGAGTAAAACAATTGCAATAATGGCGAAACAAAATATTTGGAGTTTAGAGAATCTATCATTTTTATATCTATCTGTAGACTTATTTTGAAAATTGTATGGAAACAATTTTTGATTTAAAACAGAAGCCATTTTCGAAACAGCATGTAAACTTAGTAATTTTTGGCGCAAATTAAAAACATTTCTTATGAAAGATATTTTTAATATTATAAAATTTAATTATTACATAAATTAATAACATAAAATAATATTCACATCACAGATAAAGGTCCATTTCTTACAATGGCACGCATATTTCGAGAAGGTTTAAATAATTTATTCTTCGCATTATAAATAGCTTTATTGTTGTTGAAAAATGTCGACGTCTGAGATCTGTACAGAAACTCTCTATTCTTTCTAGTTGAGCAGCTGTGTATTTTGAGTTTTTTTTTTTTTGTTTTATTCTTTTCGGTAATTTAGGTTAATTCTAGATCTAGATAGTGTTCTATTCGTAGTCATGTATGGTACACGAAATCTGCGATTAAAACATGAAATACCGTCTTCGCAATTCTTTATAGTACGACGTATTGTTCTAAAATATATATTTTGATTTAAATGTTTATAATTTACTTTCGATTGCAGTGTAGTCTTCATATATAACAATAGTTTTAATTTCAATTAAATAACTAACCCGTAATCCTGTTTCAAATGATCTAATAATCAAATGAATTCTGTCACTTCCTATATGAAATTCTATTCTTTCCTCACGTCTAAATGGTGGAAAATGTGAAATAGTTAACGAAGTAATGATTCAATAAGTTCGCTGACATATAAAGAGCCAGCAATTTGTTGCTTTATAAATCAGGTCGCTTTAAAAACGATATTCTGTGAAAATAGATCACAGACAGCACTGACATACACACACGTGGCGTTTCTATCATCATGCAGATGTGCCCAGCTCTTAGACAAGAAAGAGATTATTGACGTCAAGATGCCTTTGCCAAAACGTTGTTCAATTTATAACGAGTATGAAAATAAGAAGGTATTGGATAAATATAGCATCATTTTCCTCTGTAATAAGCAAACTAATTTATCTCACGGATACCAGATACTTTGTAACAGTCACCAGTCATATTGCAAACACAGACTTGAAACGATTTTTATAGCCAAACAAATTGCGTATAGCAAAACATGTGAGCTTGTACAACTGTGACAAACTAAAATTCTACACGCAAATCTTGACAAATTTATAGAATTTTAACTCTACGGGTGGCGGTTTTCTCTAAAAATATATGCGGAGAAAGAATCTTTGTGCATGAATCTTGCGTTATTAGATCACAACTGTCCTCGCGTCAAATCCCAGTGAGAGATGAGGATATTCTCCTTGAAATTTTAAACATGTAGGCGTTTTTAAAATATTAGATACAGCGCCGTTAAAAAGCGTTATTCTTGCTTTAAGCACAGAATGGGGTCATTTAAAAAAAAATAATTATCGATTTTTTTTATAAAATCATGAAATCCATCTCATTTAATAAATATAGTAATAGAAAATAATTTGAAATATGCGACTTTTCATTCATAAATTTGCTAATAAACTTTCGCGCGTTTAAACACGGACTAAATTTGTGACGACACATATTCATACTCACACAAAGACAATTCTCTCTCACACACACACGCTTCACAACATGAAACAGTAACCTAACCTAAAAGTGTGACAGCTGACAGCAAAATATACAAGAGAGAAGATTATTATTACTTTCTATTTCTTTAAAAGTACTAGTGCAGTATAAGGTACGTAAATAAACCATTTATTTAAATATATACGAAACCAAATAATCATAGTTCTAAATTAAACCGGTAGAGCTCGACTGTCGCTTCCGTGAATATGTGTCGTCAGCCGTTGAAATATATGAAATTAAACGCAACTTTTAAAAAATCATATCTCTGATTCTAAAGACTTGTAAGATGTAAAACATACACATACATGTTTAATTTCACCTATTTTTCAAGAAAAAAATAAATCAGAAAATGTGAAATGACCCCATTATATTACTTAAACCTTATTTAGCACATATGTATTGTGTAACAGAATTATCAGTGCAAAGTATCTTTAGTTTAATGCAAGTTCTGAAGTATTTTGAAAGCATCTTGTGTGTTTTAATCATTAAAATATCTTTTGCGGGATTGTTGACTTCTCGGCAACCTCATGTGATTAAAGTTTACGGCGAAATTCTTTGCTTGGTTTTCACCTTCCGGGATGAGTGCATCAGGGTGCAATAAACAATTTCGGACAGGTCAGGCGGTTTTATTAGCGCGGCTATGCATCTTCTGAGAATTTGTTGAGCATACGTGGCAATAAAAAGCTCCGCATAAATATTGTCTCGCGGGCAATGCATTATTTTGGGACAAGATTGATAATAAAGCTGGCCGTGTTGCGCGGCAGTTGGCAGTTGCTGGGTGGATGGTTGGTTGGGTTGGGGACCGCCAGATGGAACCCGAATCGCCTGCGATATATCATACAATCCCGGCAATCTGTCACAGCGCGCACGGACCTCACGCGCGCGATGATTTATCC
This sequence comes from Ophonus ardosiacus, assembly GCA_943142095.1. Taxonomy (NCBI): domain Eukaryota; kingdom Metazoa; phylum Arthropoda; class Insecta; order Coleoptera; family Carabidae; genus Ophonus; species Ophonus ardosiacus. The sequence continues at coordinate 7,316,058 of OW964830.1, read as the reverse complement.
CTCGAGAATCAGATAAATCTATCGACGGCTGCAAACAAAACATTTCACAGCTATCCTTCCATCCAGAAATGGGCTACACCAGACAAAATGTTTCTTCCGGAAGCAAAGTTCATACACCTTTCAGATATACCTATAGAACTTGCTGATTTGTAAAAAATCATTGAACGTTACAAAACAAATTAAAACTAAACATTTTTTCTTATTTTTGTTGTTCTTTGCTTTTGCTTTCTTTGTATCCTGTCGATCTTTTATGGGGTAAAATAAAGAACATGTCAAAAAACTAATACAAAAATGTCTAGAATTTGTCAAGGTATAGGGTCCCGTGGCCGTGTGCCTGAGTGTCTGGTCTCGAACCTGGGGGAACCGGGTTCGATCCCGACCTGCACCAAATATTTCGAATTTTATATGGCACAAAAGTGACCCCTATGATCCACTCTCCACGCCAGTAATGAGTGCCCGTGAGGTGACGCCTGGTAAACGCCCGCACGGTACAAATATGTCATCATTACCGATATCTGCAACAAATCAGATTGGCACACCTAGAAATAGGTAATATGCCGTGATGATATATATTTTTTTTATTATTATTTGTATTCTGTTATTTTGTATATATTTCTTAATAGTAGTTCTGACGTCAGCGCCCTTTCGACATAAGATAAGAGAACCGAAATACGTTACTACAGTATAAATATAATAAATTCCGGGACAGATGTCACTTGTCATTACTCAGACGTCAATGGTGTGTTTATTCGAATTGTAGTGACTTTAACATCATCTTTTAATTTTAAAAAATAAATTTAATTGTATTATTATCCATATAATTTTTTTTTATCTTGCTTTCTTTTATTTATAATCAGAATTTATGTACAGTATGTAATTTCTAAATAGCCACAGATTTAGGTTCTAAAATTATTAATATTATCTAAAATAGCTAAATCACATAATTGATATTTTTTGCTTACGAAAAATATTATTGACAGATTTGAGTTCCTAATGACAGCACAAAATCAAGTGTGGAAAACAACATTTTGCATGTGGTGTCCGTTATCATTAATGCATTTCTGGAGACGTTCTACGAAGTTTGCAACATTCCTCTGCCAATTTAGACGACTTCAACGACAATAGTTTCTTTCAGTTCTTCCAATGTGCAGGGTTTAAGTTCCTATGTACGTATCTTGAGGTGAATTTGGAAGAAGTGAAAGAAGCTATTCGTGTAGAAGTCGCTCAAATTGTCAGAGCGATGTTGGAAAATGTTTGCAAACTTCATAGAACAAATTTCATAGTATTCCATAAGTTCTGCTTTAATTCTTGGACTACTATTTCGTCATTCGATACAAATTCTACATAATATGTAGAAAATATATGTTTTGAAAATGAGTTTTGTATTGGACTATACTTGCCTTCAAATAAATATGGGCTGAAGATTTCTACACTGTTGCCAGTGGGGAGAAGGGAAAAATTGAGCATCAGTCCATATATATTTGACGGCGAGTATAGTATATTTGACAAAAAGATCTGATGACTGTTGCACTTTAAAACAATAGTAACAATTGTTACTTTGATATTCCGTTTGATATTATTATATAGGATAGAATCATTATTTTACTTTCTTTTAAATGGAGTAGAGTGAGTAGATAGTCTGTTTCTTTTGTTTCCAGTTCATAGTTGCAGTGGATTTAGATCTTATAGTGTCTTTGAAACTATTCAAACACGCAGTATTCTCTGGTTAATAGTTGTTGATTGTAGGATTTGAATGCATTACTTCTCGCTATATTATGCGAGCTCGCAAACCAGATCCATCGCGCTACACTGCAGTAGACATTAGATAACTTCGCCTTCCTGGCGTCTTAAACTTCCTCATGCAGAAAACTGAGCTCACCGACTTCACTTCACCCAAGTATCATTAATTTCATTTTGATTCAAGAGTAATAATCAACCGTGTTTACTGCCTGTAACTTGTAATTAAAACATAATTATCCTAGAAATACCTAATAACCTACTGTTCATCGTACCACATGTTCCACTCTGTAATTATTTCATACTTACACCGACTCGTTTAGGATATTTTTCCACTGTCGGAGGATGAAATGGAAAAATCATTAGAATGGATCTAGCTTTCCTTTATTACTACATGATTTTCATTTCAAATCTGTTCTTGCTGGTAGCTATATCTGCTGTAAGAATGTACTTATGTGCAAATGCATACTATGTAGTGAGTGCAATGAGATAAAATCGTTCGATATGATTAAAGTTTGCGATTATTTCAAAGATTCATCCCAATACTAAGCTAAGGTATAATAGATTTTGAACCTCCTGGTGTTATTTTCAATAAATCTTGCAAAAAACTTATGTCAACATTATAAGCGCCAGTAATATCAATCAATAAACAAGAGGATGAGATCGAAGTGAAATTTTCTCGCAAAATGCCATCCTTGAATTTCTCGATGGTTATAATATATTTTTATTATTAATTTCTAAAGCTAGCATTTTTACATTTTCAAAATCAAAATGATGGTGAGAATATACTATGTATGGACAATTTGAATTTGCCTGAATCTAAATTTTTACAATTATTTTATGATTATTGATACGATTTTTAATGTATTGTTTAGTTAGCCAATATACACACCCATCACAATCTTTACAATTTGATAAATTACATTAGATTTATTTTTAGTTTAAATACTATCTTTAAGTTTACTGTAAACATTTCCTACTTGTTTATATTGTAAAATGTTATTCTAGTTTTATCATTACTTAAACTATTAGCTACTTTGTAAAATATATCATTAACAAAGGGGATTGGGAAATAGACCTTATTGTTGTTGACATTGTCTCTAATATTTTTCGTAATACGTGTGGAATCCAATCTAAATTTCGAAACAAGCGCATATGTTTTAGAATTACATACTTATTTCCCGCACTTATTACAAAAATAACCATTTTTACTGCTTAAGGATAGCTTTTGTTTTTTAGCAAGCCATTAAAATATGTTGGAACAAAGATACTTTTAGTGTAAATTAAGTAAGGTTTAAAACCACTTAAATAAAGCAGTAGTGTTAAAGTATTTGGATTGCCATTTTAGTTATAAAAGAATAAAAAGGATGAGTAGCCTTGAGGTAAAGGTTATATAAAATTTTAAAGTTGAAATATGTAGTAGTCGTGTCGCTGACAAGATGAAAAATACAATAATAAACATCTGCTATTAAATCGATCTACAAACCACATCACATGGTATGCGTCTGGTTTTTCTTTGAATTTTTTCTGGGACGATCCAAGTAATTTACTGTGTAACATAGTAAAGTATTTTAATTAATACTGATAAGTTGCTGGCTATATATCATTGAAACTAGAAGTCGGAGAGTAAGTTTTTACCATAAAATACAGGAAATTCTCTATTTATGAGTGACTCGGTGAGCTTGATAAATACATTGAAATCACGCTAGCTAGCCGGCTTATATTAATATTTTATTCAGAGTTCAATCTATATTTCACAATTCCCCAGAGCTGAGCTTGCTATGTATGTGTCTACAGACAACTTGTTGGAACTGGAAGCCGACAGTGTTGCACATAAAAATAAATGACTCGGGAACAAATATTCCACGCAACTATTTCAATATTATTGCGACCTACAGACTAACACGCATTATTCCGCGATATACACACATATTTATTCAATTTAACTTAGACTTTATAGTTCCGACACAATTTTTACTTCAACGAAACTACTATACAGTGATTTACGAATCGAACAAAGACTCTTGTGTAGTTTTGGACCACCGCCTTGTTGATGATCTTAAGTGGATGCTTTCATAGATTTTTCCTGTTTTTACCTCTCGTCACCTTTAGGTAAGGAAGGTATTACTTTGGTAAAAAAAAAATCAGTGCTGAGTTTTTAATGAATAAGCAAGTTTTAGGGTCCCTAAATACGATTTTACTAATTTTACGATGATGTCTGTATGTGTGTCTGGTGTTTGTGTGTCCGTGTGAGATAAATTTTTCTCCGACGATAAATCCAATACTACAATTATAAAAAAAATATTTATTAAATAATCTTTCAGAACACATAATACACTAGGAATAAGACAACTTATTTAGTTTTCGTTTTGTAATATTTTGTATTCACAATCATTATAGTAATATACAGATTCCTAAGCTTTTGGAGGTTGGAAAATACGTCATTCCTAACTTTAATGACAATCTCTTGGAAATAACAGATTTCACTTCCATCTCTTGGGTTGGAAATGTTTATGTAGGGGTTGCCTAGCAACATTGCCGTAGATCCCCATAATTAAGTAGGCTAAACAAATTTTAAGACAGCTGTCAAAATATTAATAAAATTAAAGGTTATAATTCATTGATTTATTTTGAAAATTATTGATTTAAAATGAGGATGATTGTGAATAAAATAGTATACATAACCTCGGTGAAAGTTTCATAACAGCCTCGCGACGCCTGGCAAGCGCCCGCACGGTACAAATATGTCATCATCATTACCGATATCTGCGATAAAGCAGAAAGTGGCACACTCAGAAATGGGAAATATGCTACGATGATATATTTATTTATATTTCTATTACTTTCATTTAAGTTTTTTATGGTTTGGTGTTATTTTTTTGGAAACAGTGAAGATTTGGTAGTCAAACTGGAAGGTATTTTTAGAAAGGAAGATAAAAACTAAAATTGTAAATAAAATAGGATAGATTCTTGTTTTGTAGAGAACACATATTAGAAAAGTAAACTAACAAATAAAGTATTTAAAAAATTCTGATAATTCCAACGGTTTTTCAAAAAGTGATTTCATTCCTCGAGTGATAAATGGTATTATAACTCATGTGAACGTTTATTTTCAGTGACGGTTGTCATGTATCACTTTATTAATTCAATCTTCTTCGCTGTTGCTTCTGTAGCTATCGTGTCCTAGTCCACTACGTGAAGGGAAGGCAACAACAGGCAATGTTAGACGCTCGTCACGATTTTCACAATTAGCTATTAGCGAGGATGATAAGTGAAAAAGAGCGCCCGCGGTCCAAATCGCTTCATTTTGACTTTTTGTTGTTGAATAGTGGATATTTCTTTACATTTTGTTGAAAGTTATTTTGACGCAGCACTTTTGAATAGCGGGAATGCTTGTATAATAGCTAATCGCCTAATTAAAAATGTAACTGTTACGTTTTTTGTCCGTGTTGATGATTTTCATGAATATTTGATACGCACTAGATGGAAATTATTGAATTTATTCCATTACTCAAATTGCTTCGGAACTAAATTGTTAATGATTGTTTTTTTGTCGAGTAATTATAGTCGTTCGGGTTTCAGGTATCACTTTCTGAATGTTAATCAATATGAAAAAGTGGAATACTCCCAAAGAATGAGTTTTTTACAAGTTGGTACTTTTAATGGTAATGTAAAGCAGTTAGAGTTTTTGCGGTTTTAAAGGTATTACATGTAGAACTCGCTCGCTTTAATATAAGCTACAATCTCAAGTTTTAATGTAGTATAAAAGTACATGGGTAAAATATAGGAGCGAAAGTTGCAGTCTTGAAACACTCGCGTACATTTGAACGTTTTTACTCGACAATGCATTGCAGTGTTCCAAGCTATTAATAGAACTGAAAACAAGAAAAGTTCCTGCAAGCTGCACTACTCTTCAAACTCCGGGCAGAACTCAGAGCTGAAACTGTTGGGAACAGTCATTTTCGCTCGACCGATCCGCGCGCTTTCAATTACTTGCATTGGTAGTGCATGTTGCGCATTTCATCAAAGCTCTTATCAAAAATAAAACCAGAACTAAAAAGCCCAAACCTAAAAATATAGCTAAGCAGAGCTACACCTGTTTTGATGCAATAATAAGTATAAATTCTGTACGGAAAAACGTAGTAAAAAGCTTTAAATGTTAGAAACTACTTAAATTTACTACTGAAGCTAAAAGGAGCTTTATATGTTAAGAAATAAAATTTACAATGGAAAAAAGTAGTTCGCTATAAGCTACAGTTACAACCTCAGTACAATGAAGTTCGTGAAATATCTTTTAAAGACAAGAAATAATTCTGTGGCTTAATGTAAAAACAACCGATGTTTACATTTACTAATTGTGAAAATGTGTCATTTAAAATTAACAATACATTTTCAGTGTTAATAATACCGAGAAAATATTCTGTGAAACTTGATATTTCGCACTATTTTATAATAAAAAACAATTGCTACAATGACCCCAATCGTAACACGACAATATGCAGTATCTACAGTTCGATTATGCGCGATACAAATATTACAAAAGAATATTATAAGTGTTTTTCATACAATTTTATAGTATTTCGCTTTAATTTGATGAAAAAAATTTATTATTTCCAGGGTTCGGAGGATATATATCATGATATTTATAGCTTGATATATATCAAGATATATTCATTTATTTTATTCTAAATTGGATTCTTCCGAAAATATCACACATGAGCAGATCGCTTAATGCCCCTAAGACTAACGAGAAGAAGACCAACCTCGGATGGGCATGGGAATCTTCAGATGCAACTGAAGGTCACAGTGATCTCATAAATGATTCTTCAGATGAAGAAATGCCTCTTTCAACTCTGTTATAAATTATTATTCTTTTGTACTATTATTACCCAAGATCCATATATTAAGTTTATGTACATATTTAGTTTTTAAATACAAGTTTACGTCTGAAATGTGTGTATTTTTATTTAATAATAAAATATTTCACAGAATGATATATATCGGATATATATCGGATATATATATCGCTTGATATGATGTTTATATAAATATCATGATATTTTCGAACCCTGATTATTTCATGGTTAACACTAACAGCTTTAATAAACACTTGAATTTATTTATCAAATGTTAATTGTCAAAACTGATTTAAACGTTTTTTTTTTTTCTAATGGCGTAAAATTTTATTTCGGTTTATTATAGGCGGGTATATTTTTTCAAAACTCAGTTTTGATAAACATGTAGTTTTCCATTGTACACGTCTCACATAACACTGATGTTATATGTAATTTATGACAAGTGTGACATTTTATTTTTTTTTGCAAAATATTTAACTAAGACATAATTTGTCAGTTTTAAGGTGCTCAAGTTCTTATAGAAAGAATGTAAAACAAAAATAGGCCCATAAACCATAACAAAAAATTATAAAATGTACACTTTATAATTAAAGTACTACTCAATAAATAACGATTAAGATAAAAAAACATTTTTTTATAATTACTTTGCGAGATATACGAATTTATTTCCAGGGGTACAGATGGCGTCACACTTTTGGTATCTTTCTCGCGCAGCCTACTACTCAAACTGATGTGAGAAAGATAGCTATAAGTTTCTTTAAAAATCAAATGTAGCTATACAAAAAACAATTATGACTTTTTGATACCACGAATTGCTTCAAAATTAAACGATCTTTCTTAAAAATATTTTTAAAAATTGGTTTATGGGCCTATTTAGTTCTACCATCCGTTAAGGATTGTACTTTAACTTAACACCCTATAAATTTATAAATTTTGATATATCAAATAAAAAATTTTCGTGTGCAATAAATTCTGTGTATTTATTGCCCAATTTCTAATTTAAAATATTGCTTAATCTTAGTTTGTTAATAGTGTTGGATTTTTAATCTATGCTTTAAACAATACGAAATTACAGGCAATAAATTCAAAACAGCAGTAGTCAAAGGTATAAATCTTCTGGCTTATCTAAATGCAATTTTCATAAAGGATAAGGTTACACTCTTGACAAATTTCGCTGTAAAATAATCCGTGTGTCCGTAAGAGACTTACGTTCATATATCAAACAGAAGGAAAACAATTATTCGAAAGTAGAAAAAGCGACAGCAATAAAAACAAATACCTATAATATTTTTATAAACACAGTTATATTTCAAAATATGCCAGTAGCCAAATACTACATAAATAACCGGCCGACTGAGAAAATTAAATAAGTAAAAAAACCGGCAACGTTTCAAGCTGTTGAAATTACTAATAATCTCCAGAGATTATAGACGTTAATCTTCCAGCATTACGCAAGATGGAGTGACATGATGTAGACTAGGCGAGGCTAGACCGCTAGCAAAGGCACCTGACACAAAGACAGTAGACACATTGCCTTATTAGAAAATCATAAAACAGGACAGACTATACTATAAATTTAAATGTTGAAAATTGCTGCATTCTTTCTTTATATAGTAATATATCGCCTGCTGGAATAACAGTGCCTTAGCAAGACTTTTTCAACATTTACTTCTTTACATACGATTCTATAAATTTTGCTTTTTGTACGAGTATCTCAACAGGATTAAATCCCAATACTAAGTAGGTTCACATACACAAACATCTATGCCTTAATGAGATTCGAATCCAGAACCCCGAGCGCTTATTGATGTGAGATGTGATGTGAGAATGAGATTCATTCTTAAATGATTTTTGGTGACATTTTAGTGTGACTGCCTTACATACAAGGACGGACAGGGCCACCGGGAAATCGGGAAATTCCCGAGAGGCCGCGACTTGCGGGAGGCCGGTGGGCTTAATGCCTATTTTTTTTTCCTAACAAAGTTTTAATTGTAAGCTGCTATAATCCCAAACCGGGCTTTATGTTATTGTTATTACATTTAGAGAAATTTACAAGCTAAGTAGGTACAGTATTCGTTGTTTTACAAAACGCCTAGAGGCCTAGACGACTAGCCGGATTGTAAAAGATCTCTAAGTCAACGAATTTTTAAAATATGGTCAGAACACACTTAAAATCGGCTAACACAGTATAATTTAGAAAATAATTTAATTAGCGTAGAAGAAAAAACCATTAAAAAGTTGTGCTTTATGTTTGTTAAATTATTAAATAAATGTGTTTTTATGTTAAGTTTCTTCTAGACGTCTGTGTAGAAAAGTTCAAAATTATTTTATATACGGTGTCTTTAAAATACGTAGACATAGCTTAACCATAGAGCGTAAGGGTCATTATAAACAAAAATAATAAACTTAAGTACTGTAACTAAATTTAAAGTTTATTCCATATGTAATTTTGTTTGAAAAGTGTCATAATCATAGGTCTTATATCTTTTAGTTCCCAAAATACAAGAAGTCAAAGTTTTATTATTATTTTCGTGTAACCAAATTTAACACATTTATTTTCAATTCTTTCTTCCTTTCAACGTTTTGTAAATATCAGTTAATTTTCCCTTCTCGTATTTTGGTAAATAAGAGGAATATGGCCTACATGTTTATATGACATTTTTTACTCAGAATCATGTGTGAAATAAATTGTTAAATTTTGTTAGTTCTGCAATAAAAAATTGTTAATATATGACCGAAAAAACTGCAATTTGTTATTTGGAGAACGATGTATTTTATCGAATGTTAATCCAATCAGATCTTTTTTATTTAGAATTTCAAAAAACGCCAAAAAATGCATTAAACTCCGAATTAAAAGAAAATATATACATACATGTAGAGTCATATATATATATATATATATATATATATATATATATATATATATATATATATAATTTTTTATCAAGAAGGCCGGCACAGGATTTTATTTCCCGGGCCGGTCCAAAGAACCAGTCCGTCTCTGCTTACATACATAAAATATCTAGGCAGCGGAAAGAATAAATAAATAAATAAAAGTATCTATACCCACAGCATTCAAGCAGCCAATGCACGTCATCACTTAGTGTAAAAACCTTAATGCATTAAAATCACTAATAGTGAAAAATGAAATAAAGCCGTCAAAAAGTGTATAGCCTTATATAATTATTATTAAGATGAATAGTAGAGTTCATTACTTATCGTATATGACATGAATAATATATAAATAATGTACGTCAACGTCATATTATTCGTTTAATTGTTGCTATAGTTGGCAACATTGATAATTTGCATGTTTATACTTTCAAAGTTATTATTTGACAATTTGAAAAATATTTGTATCGTGTTTGAAACATTTTTGTGCGTTGTAAAGGGCTATTTATAATAAAGTAATGGTAAACGCAACGCAACGACGCAACTTGACCGTTAAAGCAAACACAAAATCTGTGAATCTCCCAAAGGTAGCACTTCTAATCAATCAGAAGAATTCGGTATATTTCTTTGAAATTCGGCATTTATTGCCTTTATATGGCATACATAAGTATAAATAAGGTTAGTATTATAAAATAATTTAAATAGAAATGGACAGTGATTAAAATAATATTTATTTTGTAGACGTGACAGTTCATTAGCATGTCGATAATACAGATTGCAATCTGTATAACTCTTTTCATAAAGATTCTAAAACCTCTGCAAACGTACCAGTACATGACGTCACACATCTAGTTACTAAAATTCAATTTTTATTAATGACGTGCATTGGCTGCTTGAATGCTTTGGGTATATATATAAAAAAAAAAACTGAAATTCTTGTAAAATCGGTTTATAATAGAGATTCACGGGCTTGGTTTGAAGCTTGAAAGCTTGGCTTGGCTTGGCTTGAAAAAGCTTGAAAAATCAAACCAAGCCTGCCTTTCAAAAAAGCTTGATTTTTCAAGCCAAGCCAAGCTTCTGTTTCATCAAGCCCAAGCCAAACCAAGCCTAACATTAAAAAAAGCTTGAATTTTCAAGCCAAACCAAGCCTCCGACTGTCAAGTAGCTTGGTGAAAAACAAGCTTTTTCAAGCTTTTCACAAGAATTGTTGACGAGGTCGGCAAAACCGAAATTTTATGGAGGTAACGTACTTTTCCATTGCTTGAGCACGGTTTTGCGAATTTCTCAGAAATGAGGTAGGAACAGTTTAGTATTCTTCAAAAATTTGTAAATGGGAAAGTTTATCCCATCGTCCCACAGATCACTTATTTTCACAATCTGAACTAACTAATCGCACACTTTAGTTCACGCACACAATCAAGTACAAAATAAATTTATAGTTATTAAAAAAGTTTTTAAGTAGATAATGATAATTTATTATAGAACTATTTAAATTTTTAAAAATTCTTATTATTGTTAAGATAAAAGTAATTTATATAAAAACTTATTGATTAGATACATAAATCGTTAAGTAACTGGAATAAATTATAGAAACAAAGATTTAAGAAATTGGTTTATTATTTTTAAATGTATCTGATTATATTTCACAATTAAATAATATTCATTAATTTTCTAACTATATATAACTTGATCATAAATACCAAGCATCAATATATAAATAATATTTATTATTTTACCTGTTACAGGATATTATGCCATATACAAAATATTCAGCCCCATTTTGTAAGGAAATTGTTAAGTCTTAGCAACGTTTAACCAATAGAAACAAATGTACAGTCTGTTGTTTTCATATTTTTTCAGTCTTCGCAATTATTTTATTTTATCTGTCATGTTGCTAAGACATACCAACTTTCTTACAAAATAGAGCTGATATATATTAGGCCATACTGACATTCAACAATAGTCTACAAAATAAAATAAAATAAAAGTATAATGCTCACATTAGTGTAACGTTCGTAAGACGATTTATTTTATTCTAAAATAATAACCTTGATGATTAAAGCACTAAAGCACATCATTTGAATATTTGCCATATTATGTCAAAATAATTGTTCCGTTTATCTTGGCATTCTAAAAGTAGCATATATGAGAGAATTTCAGAAAATATTACTTATAAATAATGTCTTCATTTTCTCAAACCGATAAAATATTGAACAAACCACGGGTCATGAATTATAATTTTGAAGCTGAATAATATTATAAGAACACAAGGTAATTGAGAGACTACGTATGACGATAAAAAATATCATAGTTTCATTTTGTTAAATGTTTCGCAAATGTTGAATTTTTTTGTCAGCTATGGATTTACAATGTTTTGTTGTTCTGGTATTTCCGAATCATAGAAACGAGAAAGTTTGTGTCTGTGGAAATGTATATATATAAAGAATTCAATGCTATTTTTAGTACAACCCCTAATATTGCTCCTAATAAAACGGCCTTATCTGAAGCAGTATAACAATATAATAAAAATGTAAACCGACAAAGAGATTATTCTCTTCTAAATATTTCCTTGATTCAAGTTTTCCTTGTTTATATGTAGGTACATGAAATAAAAAAATATATAATAACGGCTTATTACCTAGTTCTGGGAGTGCCAATGTGCTTTTATTTGCAAATTTTGGTAATGAAAATATATCCAAATTGTTGAGGATACCTTTGTGCTATTTGAAAATTGGAAATAATTAGGGTAATTATACATACGAAGTAACTTCACATGATTCTGTAATAAAAAATCAGCATAAATTTTATAATGTTCAAAATAGAAAGTACAAGTTATTGTCTCACGAACAAACAAAATATCGAGGAAATCCCAGTCTGTAGAATTTTATTATTTCCAGATGTATTTGAAGTATAAAAGGGATACCTACTTAGCAGGTCAGTTTTATCCCATTGTATAGGTAGTATTCCAGAATTATGTATTTCTTTGAACACGGTTCTTGGGTGTTTGGGGTATTGTTTTGTTTTATTTATTAACAAAGGGTAAATATGAACTATGTATTATACCAAACTTACAGTTTGTTGGGGAGGTCATTTCGAGTGAAAATGGCATTATGAAAATAGATCCTAATCATTTATTAAAATACACCAAAGTCAAGTCTAACTAATAAACCTATATGGAATGAAAAATTTATAAAGGTAATATAAAAATAGCATGGTATTTTTTAATAAAAGATACTAAATTTGTGATTTTTTATTTTCAAAAATGAAATAATTGCACAAAACATAAATTTCTATATTTTTATATTTTTCGTTTCAAGACCTATTATACATATCTGTGTACCGTGAAAATAAAATAAATGAAATAAAAAGCATTATATGTGCATGCGAAAATGAATTTGCGCATGAGCATTAAAAAGCTTGAAAGCTTGGAAAAGCTTGAAAAGGCTTGAAAAAGCTTGAAAAAGCTTGATAAAGCTTGAAAATCAAACCAAGCCTAAAATTATTAAAGCTTGAAGTTTTCAAGCCAAGCCAAGCTTTGGTTCCATCAAGCCCAAGCCAAGTCAAGCCTAACATTAAAAAAAGCTTGAATTTTCAAGCCAAGCCAAGCTTTTTTATTTCAAGCCAAGTAGCTTGGCTTGGTGAATCCCTAGTTTATAAACATCTATCTACATGCTTGTCTAAACAAGGATAGAAAATGAGGAAAGTGTATTCAGTCATATTTTCAACAAGGAATGTGATATTCAATGACAACTTTTCAATAATAAGTATCTATTTAATGAATAATACAAAGTACGAGACTAATATGGTTTATCATTCATTCGATTATGTCGAGACAGAAAAAAATATGCAAGACCCATTGTGCAAAAACAGAGATACCATCTGAAAATACTAGTAGAAGGCGTGATGATATTGATGATTTATTCGTAATCAATTTAATGTGTTCTGTACTCCAACGATTCAATTCCCGGTATATATTTCTATCAATGTTCCTGATTAAAGATTACTTATCTTTTCAGTAATTTTCAATAGATTGTTCGCCTATTGAAGTATAGTTGATTGAACTAGAAAGCTTCTATTGTTGAATTAGAATTCTTTGTTGAATTTTTGTTTAATATACAATATCTGACCTGTTTCTCAGAACGCCAACGCGCGTTGTAAAAATCCACTTAAATGGTCTTATAGAAAAACGAAATAGCACTTGTAAAGCATTCATCGAATAAATGAAACAGATCATAGTTATCAAGTTTTTACTACTAGCAAAACAGCTGCGAGTAAGCGAGTCACCCAGGTGCACGGTCTCATAAAAACCTAATTACACTATAGAGTGCAAAGCACTTATCACGCTGCACAAAAATCACCAATCCTTTACATTAAAACCAATTACAATTATGCTACGTTGGATCAGATAAAAAAGACCCAAACAGACTAGCACGACCAAAGCTTTTAAAGGATCTAAATTGTAATCTAAATAATAATAACAGCAGCAGTGACACTGTCCATAGCATCTGATATCTCTGACGGGTATAATTTCATCAGGGACATACGAGCTGCAACTTAATGTGTTCTCTGTACGATTATGATTACTCCACATTGTGTCCGTGTGTGCTGATCGCAGCGGGATAACGAACCAAAAGCAGGATTTCGCAAACTGCGGAGTCATTGGGAGAAGTGTTCTCTCACGAGCTGTTTCCGGAATTGGCATTTTTGCACTACTGCCCGAAAGAACTTGTCCGTTCTCGGAACATCGATCGAACAAGATGGACACTCGACGAAAATGTAATTGACCACTTTTTCTTAGCACGATATTGTTATTGATCATTTGTTTAGGTTTATTTATAACAAATGTTTTCACAACAAATTGATTTTTCTTGGGATGTTTACTTTGGAGAATAAACAAACAGAAATACAAAAATGCGGCTTCCACAAAAATAAAAGTATAAATATTTTTTTCAATCGATGAAATATAGAAGTTTTTCCCGAAACGCCATTACCAGAAGAAATTTTATAAATAAAAAAATGTCCATGTGCATTTTCGTATTACTTGTGCTTAAACATATAAATACAAAGATTATTAATCTCCAATCATTCTTTTTCCACTAAAATTTTCTATATTTTCTTTTACAATTTATCCCAAAATAAGTAGTTTTTTCATTTAATTTCCAAAAACTAGAAACTCATTACAGAACTTTACAGACTTTACTTTATTACCTTCTGTCACCTTTAGGTAAGGAAGGTGTTGTCTTTGGTCAAATAAATCGTTGTTCAAATACACTAAAAATGCATTCTCTTTACAATCAAATAATTTTACTACCAAGTTTATATCTCTACCCATTTTTGAATTATTGCCCCAAAAGACAATATTCCCCACATTTAGATAAAAACTTCAAAATTTTCAAAAATCTAATTTTTACGCATCTAGATACTTCTCAGTGCGATGATTCCAAATTTTGAAACCGCAGGTCGATATCTCTTTTCGTTCTCGAGATATTTAGATTCAAAGTTTTGTTCAAAACTGCCCATTTTTGGGTAATAACCCAAAAATGGGTCGAGATATGAATTTGGCGACATCACCATTCGATTCTACGGACAAAAATACATAAGTATACCAATTTTCATAATTTTTGTCACACCGGTTCATTTTTTTGAACAAAAGTTTGAAAACTCCTGAAAATGGCCAAAATATGAAAAAATCGTAAGGGGTACCCCTTAAGATTTTTGCGATTTTTGGTCATTTTCAGTTATTTTGCTTTAGAGATTGTATGCGGGGTTCACAAATTCTGAAAATTGGTGTACTTATGTAATTTTGCCCGTAGAATCGAATGGTGATGTCGCCAAATTCATATCTCGACCCATTTTTGGGTTAATACCCAAAATGGGCAGTTTTGAGCAAAACTTTGAATCTAAATATGTCGAGAACGAAAAGAGATATCGACCTGCGGTTTCAAAATTTGGAATCAGCGCATTGAGAAGTATCTAGATACATAAAAATTAGATTTTTGAAAATTTTGAAGTTTTTATCTAAATATGGGGTATATTGACTTTTGGGGCAATAATTCAAAAATGGGTAGAGATATAAACTTGGTACTAATATTATTTGATTGTAAAGAGAATGTTACGTATGTGTACGCATTTTTACACTCATCTTCAGATATTTATGTTTCGAATAAGAATTATTGATTTCGATAGAAAAACATTGTCATTTTTCTTTACTATTTGTAATATTTTGTTATAACAAAAATGAGTATATGCTAGTCCATCTGAAAATGGGTTAACTCGAGGAAAACTTTGAAGAGAATTGTTGGGATCTCGTTCGCTCCATCCTGTTCGATATTGAATACCCCGGCCGATGGATGTGCTCGAGCATGCAGTTCAGCCTTTAAAAACACAATAGGATTTGGTGCGAGGCCGTCGTAGATGCAAGGATTCAATTTGTACTACAATGCCACATCATTTTAGATTATCAATCGTTCGGACCGGGACCAGGCGAACGCATACCTGCTGCTGCTCCTTACAGTGAACACTGATCATCGAACGCCGATCAGTACATGCAACAGCAAAATGCATACTAGAATGGGATTAAAACCAGGGATCGAATGCTTAAAGAACTTTGTGGCTACCGCCAATGACACTACTGTATTCAAGACCACACAAAATTACTAAAAGTGAATTAATTTACATAAAAATGAAGAGAGCTAAGGATTTAGAATCATTCTCTCATGAAGGTCAATCCGTCATAAACTATTTTTAATTGTAAAATAGCTACTTATGGAATAAGTTGCGAAATGGTAGTGTTTTAGGCACGCGACGTGAAATTTGTACGTACGAGAAAGAACATTTTCTGTGACGTCTTTATATTGAACTGGAGAAGGGAAGCATGTTTAAGAATGTAACATATAGATGGCATGGCGTGCGAGAAACTTTTAATTTGAATTTGACATTAGTTCAATTTTAAATGCACAAAAGTGACCCCTGTGGTGCACTCTCCACACCAGCTGAGTGCCCGTGAAGTGACGCCTGGTAAGCGCCCAAACGTTACCGATGTCTACATATGTGTAGATAATGGCACACCCAGAAATGGGTAATATGCCGTGATGATATATTTGTTTTATTTTATTTTTTAAATACATTAATTACTTTATAAATAAACACATAGGTAGTTACATATAATTTAAAATATTGATACCAAGAAGACAAACTAAAATACTAGCCTCCAAATAATTGTTGAAACGTCAAACAGGTGATCTACATTACCCGCATAAACATGCCGTTGCTTTGGGGCGGTATGACGCTATAGCTTAACGGCCATTCATTGGTGCGGCGTAATTCTACGTCATACATGGCGGTAATTTAAATAATCAAATTTCATTATTTATTTTTTCTGGCCAAAAGAAAAATATGGGTAGCAAGTTTTTACTTTATCTTCAAAAATATTAAATAAAAAATCTGTGGCCAACACAAAACCTCCCGCTATTTAATTTTTATTAATTTAAATACATACTTTCGTATTCACTAACGCTGCAAACTGTTCCATTGCATAAAACTATAGCTTTATTTACTATTTTCTTTTTAAAATGTCACTATTATTAATTTGAGGTGATTAGTTTTTTGATAGTGATATTTACTGTCAGTTACATTCATTTGGAATATGAACTGTGTAACAAAGGAATTGTGTTTATCTTAAGCTTCGGGACTAATGAAAAAAATATTTTTAAATTTACCTGTAAAATATATAGAAAAAGTATTAATGTATTCGGAAAAATGGCATTTAATGTTATTTTTTGAAGAAAAACCATTATGAGCTTCAGCTAAAGTGCCATTTCCGATTATCCGATTTACATCAAAATCTAATGGCTTTTTTTCATATTAGAATAGGGTAAAAATACAAGGTTTCAGAATTTTCTGAATGCTAGTATTTGAGCGAAGACAAAATCCCTACACATACACACACACACACACACACACACACACACATACATACATACATCATCGTGAAAATGTTATATACCTCCCTTACAAAGGGTAGCGGGAGGTAAAAAGGTACGCAAGTAGCCCATTCAACAAAAACTATGGTTTTTGCAGAAATGGTGAAACTAGTAAAAAATACTAATTAGCAAATTTGGTATTATGAAAAATATATTACCATTAGGAGAAACTGGTGTTGTAAAGAGTGTACCACAAAGATATCAAAGAAAATAAATTGAATTCCTACTGGTTGCTCAGCATAAAAATCAATTTACAATCTTCGCTAATTGTATTTATAAAATATTGATCGTTAACTGTGTGTCCATCACTTATCTAATTCTTAATCAAATATTTTTGGTCATCTACACCTAATTTGGGATAAGGCGTGTTGATCTACAATCAAATCTAACGGAATATGATGGCAGATCTTTTATAAGCGCAGCAAAAAAAGTCTCCGTATGGCTTTGCTCTCTGAAGACGGAAAGGTAGAGTTGAGAGTTGTTTTTCCATATGTTTACATAGTTGATTAATTCATGAGTAGAATAGATGTCCGAGAATGAATTATCACCGGCGTGATTTTAATTTGGATCGACTGAGCATAACTTAGCTCGGGTTGGTTTTATTTTGCGCGGCCCATGTCGAAGAGAGAGCCAATTTGTATTTGTCACTGTTATTTTTTTGACGTAATATTTCATAGCGCTTGCTAAGTACGATCACGTAATAATTATTAATTTCATTATTGCTTTTCTTCTTTAAATTAATCACGGCTAATTTACAATGGACGAGCGGGCTTCTAAATGAAGAATGATTGACCTACATGCTTTACCAACTATACACATGAGATTTAATTACACGCGTATCGTTTTTTCGCTTCTCATTGCAGTGCTTTATTATGATAAATGTGCACTGCTTTTCAAAACTCATTACAGCGGGCTTCAACGCCCTTTGTCAAGATTCCAGATAGTTTACATAACACAACAAAGAACACAAGAGGTTTTTATATTCAAATTTAATGCCCTCTCCTCCATTACTAACACATAAAGCGATTTAGGTATGTTTCGATTTTGACAGCCTGAGTTCCCATACCCGTAGTTGGGTGTGGGATTTCCTTTTATCAACGTTAATATCTCAATCAGTTCCTTCCACTTCATTTTGACATTTTTATTTCCTAGTTCTGCTATTTTTCTTTTCTGTTTTTTTCAGTATTCTCCTCTGCCCCTTTTTATGTTTATACTAACAGCTAGATGAGAGTGGTTTACGAAGCAACATTTTAAAGATAAATACGAATCTGTTTTATTTCCATAAAATAATAATATTACAATAATCGAATCATCTTGGAGGTGGAACATTTTCGAAATCATCCACTTGAGTACTATTTTGATCATAATAAAATATTTTTGACAGGTTGAAATGTAATGTGTCTTTTGCATTTATAATAACTTTATACCTCCCGCCACCCTTGGAAAGGGAGGTATAAGGATTCTGCTAAAAATCGCATATCGAGAATTTAGTAAATGACATTTTAAGGTCCCTAGAATCCAATTTTAACATTTTCACGATGATGTCCGTGTGTGTGTATGTGTGTGTATGGATTTTGTCTACGCTCCACAATTCAAATACTATCATTCAGAAAATTCTGAAACCTTGTATTTCGACCCTATTCTAATATGGAAAAAAAACCATTAGGTTTTGGTGTAAATTGGATAACCGGAAATGGTACTTTACTTGAATGAATTGGATATTATTACTCATAGGGGCTTTTCATAATGGTTTCTCTTCAAAAAATACAATTAAATGTCATTATTTCGCATTTTATCACTATGAAAATTAAAAATTATTGAATGTTCTACAGGTATACGTTAATACTTTTTACCTCTCGCTGAGAGAGGTATTGGATTCATGCTAAAATTCGCATATCCAGATTTTATTGAATAAACACGATTTAAGGTTCCTAGAATCCGATTATAACATTTTTAAAATGATGTCAGTGTGTGTTTGTGTGTGTGTGTGTATGTGTGTGTGTGTGTGTGTGTGTTTGTTTGTGTTTGTTTGTGTTTGTTTGTGTGTGTGTGTGTGTGTGTGTGTGTGTGTGTGTGGATGTGTGTGTGGATGTGTGTGTGGATGTGTGTGTGGATGTGTGTGTGGATGTGTGTGTGGATGTGTGTGTGGATGTGTGTGTGGATGTGTGTGTGGATGTGTGTATGTATGTGTGTCTGGATGTTGGAGGGACGATTCCTCAAAAACTATAAGACTTAAAAAATATTTAACTGCAGTTTCCTCAATCTGATATTCCTGGGAAGAGCTGAAAAGGTTTTGGTAACAATTGGACAACCGGAAGTAGTAGTTTCTTACAAAAAAATTTCTAAATATAATTTTATGGAAATTTTTGTTATTACAAATATTGAAGAACAAAATTCTCTATCTAATACACTTAAAATTTTTATTATATCTTGTATAGATTTAGAGATAAAGACACTATAATATATAGAATATTCTAATCGCAGAGGCTAAGTCACTAAGGAAACCACTTGACAATTCAAATGTTTATAACATAGTTTGTAAATGACATATGTAACACTAATCACTTCAAACTAATAATAGTGACATTTTGAAAAGAAAATAGTAAATAAAGCAATAATTGTATGCAATGGAACATAATATAGTTTGCAGCATTAGTAAATACGTAGATGTATTTAAGTTCATAAAAATTAAATAGCGGGAGGTTTTGTGTCGGCCACATCAGATTTTTTACGTTATGTTATTAGTTTTTTACAATTACATTTATATTCTTATATTCAATTTGGCTAGCCTAACTTATTATACACAAATGTAGAAGAAAAGTTGCAATATAGTTATGAAAAATACCAAATATCATGCGAGTGCAAGTCAATAAACACGAGCTAAGATATTTGTATTTCATACAAGTTATGAACATTATTTTTTAGACGAGCATAAATAAATTTTACTTTTTTTACAAAACTGAAATTTAGGTTCAAACGTACTGACAGCTGACAAATGAATAATGCATACATATTGCCAGAAAATAATGACATAGTAACCTAGCAACCGTGTCAACTATTACGATATGAAATATATCGTAACACTAATGTCATAAGTTCAACTTTCAGTGTTAGGATACTACGTTGATATGTCATACATATCACAATGGTCGTCTAAATACATAATATTAGGACAGTTTGAAATTGTCTCTGTTTGTACCAATCACAAGCAAGGAAATGTTGTCCCTATACTAAGCTACACTGCAATCTTATACAAGACAGAGTATAGTAATCAAGAAAATATGTTAGTTAGATGGCGTTTCTTTTATAAAATCGTGTGTAGGTGTGTAATTATAAATCAATAACAGAATCATTCTAGAATTTCTTCTATTTGGAGGAATAATAAATTCGTGGTCAAATCTCCGATCTATTTGTAGGTGTGCGAGAAAAAAGCTACGAGTGTTGTGGTTTCGAAGAATCTATCTAAAATCTCATTTCGATGGGTATAAAAAAGAAAGAAAGAAAAAATAAAACAAAAGGAACGAGACGAATCGGACAATAATGGATTAAGAAAGCAACACCTTCTTATCAGAGTTGGTTGCGGCAGTTCATTAATTCTAGGATGCAGCGGGACACAGAACAAGGGACGAGATTTCAAGAACGTGATTAATTCAGCGTATACCGAGTTACGATGGCGACCGGTTAGCATTTGGTACAGTATGATAAATCAAACCGCGAGGCCGCGCGCTCTAAAACACAGGTCGGCTACGGCACGGCTGGTTCAACGTCCAAGAGCCCATAGGCGGACAACAACTTATTCATTTCTCAATCTCAATCTTAACAGCAAATATCCCCCAAACATGTCAGACTGACTATCTCATCTGCATGCAACAAACTAACATATCCTCGAAAAGTACACCAACATATAAATAAGAACATTTTAAAATCTACTACAATAACAAAATAAACAATTAATGCCCAGTTTTATAAAAGATGGATAAGTAAATTACTAGCAAAGTAAAATTTATTCTCGAAGTAAAATAGTTTATTCCAGAGATTTTCGTTTTATAAAGCAAGAATAAAAATACTAGCTAAGTAAATCTATGGAATAAATTACTCCACAGATTTTCGAGGAAGTAAATTTTATTCTGTAGAATAAATTTGACATAAGTCAAAACTAATTATTTTATAGATAACGCAGAAATTTATAGAAACCGAAAAGGATGGTTTTCTGTGAATTGCCAAATGGTATGTTCAGCAAATCTAAAAATAACGAATGTTTTTGCTAGATGTCGTGGTTCCGCACACGAAAGCAACATATTTAACAATTCATTAATAAAAGCTAGGCTTGAAAACGGAGAATTTAGTAATTGCTACTTGTTAGGGGATAGTGGATACCCTTATAAAAATTACTTAACCCAACTACCCCAAGTCAACATAAATACAATGTGTAAATACAGTTTCATTTGAACACTATTCCGGGGACCTATTTGTGATACTGTATTAAATTATTTACAAATCTCATCCCATGCACTATTTTTGCTTTTGACGCTTGCTACGTCTGTCTGCTTGTTTTCAATATTATAAATATATTTTTTTGTTATCTCTAACATGTTCGCTTTATCTATTTCGGTATAATTCTTTCCCCATTCTCTCTTTTTTCATTTTTAATGAGAACTGACACTTTATGACACTTTATTTTGACGTTTGAATAATAATAAACGATGTCTCTGTAGGTAAATCACTAGAATAAAATATTTACTCTGCAAGTACTTATTTTACTCTGCAACTTATTTTATAAAACAGACATTTTTATTTACTCATCAATTAAATTTACTTTCAAAGTAATAACTCAGCAAGTTATTCGATGTTTATAAAACTGGGCATAAAGCACTTAAATTCAAACTTAAACACCATTCATATGATTTAAAGTTATTGAAATGTGTTTTGATAAAAATTCAGTTATTTAAAAACAAAATTATAAAATATGACTGCTTGCTATCCTTTTTATTTTTGTCATAAAATTTGATTCTTTTGTCGATTTTGAGATCGAACAGAGGTTTTTGGAGAAATTTGTGTACCTATCCCAGTTGAGAACTTCACCTACATTTACGAAAGGCAATGATAAACATCTTCTTCCAAATTTGTCAAGAAGGAAAACAAAAATTAATATAAATCAAAAATTTTAAATTTTAAAATTTGTCAATCATAATTTCGCTAAATAAACTTCGCGGTTTAACCATTATTATGTAGTGTAGCTTGTTAAATTTATACAGGATGTTAATATTAAATTGTTACACCCGAAAATGGCAGTTAGAACTAATTAAAATAAACAACTATTCTTGGTTTTAATTTTTTATTTGGTGCCCCGATTCGCAGTTATTGGAGTTTTGTTTTTCGAAAGATTATCATAAATCTCTTATTTTAAGGACAATTGAAAAAAAGGAATAAATTAAAATTATTTTTCGGCTGCTCTAGAACATTATTTTTTGGCGATCGAACAAAACTTTCAAAAAAAGAATTTTTGAATACCACTCCATCGATTTTCCAAAGAAAAACATTTATGAAATCTTCAAACTATCCACTACAACATTTGCCCTAAACATATTTTTCAATCTATCCAAAAAAAAGTCACTATTAATTCACTTGATTTACAGATAATAATATCAAACTAAAAAAAAAAAAACTTTTAAAAGGAAATAGCTTATTGAACAATGATACTCAGGTAACTCGTTAGGGCGAAGTAAACCACATATTAAAATTAATTAAATGAATTACACGAAATTTGTGGCATTTCTGTTGAATAAGTCAAAAATCATATTAGCTGGAAATGGAAACCTAGTAAATTGTCATAATGCATTAAGCCTTATGCACTAATCGTTATGCATTAAGCACAAAACATTCGGTGGAAATGAGACTTTGTTGTCGTAATATACGATAATTTCATTATTCATAATACTTCGTTAACTATTTAATTTGTTGGTATACTAATCTATCCATTTATACTGATCTTTTATATATTTCGTTAAGAAAACAACAAAAAATCTTCCTGCTTGAAGCAATTTTCGATGGAAAGAACAGTTATAAATCCGAAGCTGCTCATTGCTCTAGCAAACAAGAGCATACCCTGTACTTGAGCAACAATAACCGACCGAAATAGGTCTAACGAGTAGTTGCTGCCTACGTAATTTACTCACCGCTGCTCTACACTCAAATAGAATATAAATTCGATATAATAACACCCATGTCGAAATACCTTAACGACCGTTTATCAAGCAAACAACTTATCAAAATACACTAATTTCACAAATATTAATCACTGTTATGTTATTGAGAAACAGCAGAGAAATTTTTGGTTGCATATTTTCTCCGCATTGCACTTTATGCAAATTCGTTTTCGAAAGAGATATTTTATTGATTTCTTCCCATATACGACGAAAATACATAAAATTTTAAACAGCAACAAAAAAAGAAATTATACTTCATGGTAAATAAAACCGTACATGCGTACATATATTAACTTTTTTCACCGGTTTCACTTGAACGCTTCCCTTAGTAAATCGCCGGTTAATTCTTTAATTAGTAAGGTAACCTCAGATTTAACTGGTTGCACGTAATGATATATACTTGTAGGTCTAACATAGGTAAAGCTGGTGTCAGACGGACAGTTCATCTATCAGTTTTATTTCTCAAACTTTAGATAATAAAGTTACATCAGTGAATTTGAAAATTCTTGTTTGAAGGGATTGTGAGACGGTAATTTTTTCAGAGATAGAATCCTTACAATTATTGTTTGACGACAGCACTGATTTCTACAAAATTGCATCATTTTATTCATTGACAATCAAACTGAAACAATTATTTACCGATATTTGAATTTATTTTCCTTAAAGTCAAACAATGAATAACTCTAGTTGTTTACTAATTTATTCTTAAATAAATTAAAATAATTATTGAAAATTCGATAGTAAAAGAACGGAGGTAAGAACTGGGTAAGAACTCCATGTTTACAAAAATTTAAAATTATGTTAATATTGCATGTCTGTAACTCGAAAATAAATAAAAATTATAATACAACTTCAAGAGTTTTTTTAGTCATGTACTCGTATTTACCATCCAATGCATTTTACGTCGTGGTGCAAACATATGTGTTCTAATTCTAGTTATTTAGAGTGGATTGCATGAAAGTGGGCTAACCCTCGAGTTACGCTAAACCAGGGTTACATACACAAACAAGTTACCAGCCTATTTGACAGCTAACCTTAGGTCCAAAAATAATAATACGGCCGACAGTTTTCTTTTCTCGCGTCATATTTAACAAGAACGGAAAGTATTAACAATTTTTTTAGGTTAGCTCTCAAACAAGCTAGTAACACTCTGTGTACGTAATCCACACTTAGAAGAGTAGATTGTGCTTTTTTGTATGAAATATTTAAAAGGTTATTTATATAGTATTTTCTTTTGTTCCATCTTTTGAAAGAATAATTTATTTCTGTGACATTTGCGCGATCGTTGTAATATTTATCGTGAATTGAGCATGTAAGTGTTTCCCTTGACGATGAATAGTAACGGGAGTTGACGAAATCGTTTTTGTCACTTGCTAAAACCGAATATGTCGAAAACCTGTTTGTGAGATTGCATCTGTGCCAGAGCCGAGTATGAGCACATTGGGAACGCTGTAACTTTAAAAGCCTGCAATTTACGAAAAGTTACGTGCACTGTAGCATTTTTAGAAGATGGCAAAGCACTTTTAAAACAGACTAATACACTTTACCGTCTTGTACTTTTTTATATTAAACGGTCTGACATCGCTTCTTTTATTTCAGCTGTAACTTTTATTTCAACTGCTGAATATTTTTGGTGTTCTTTTACATTTCTTCGCGTCGCCGTTTAAGTAAAACCTTTTTGTTCTGAAGATGTCGTGTATTAAATCGTACGTTTCAAATAATTTCACGCTCAGATATATTTCCAACAGTTTTCCACAAAGAAATTCAGCTTTCAATTCATTCGGTTTTTTCCTTAGAGCAAAGTCATTCTATTCAAGTCGTGCCACCTGGATAACGGATAGGTAGAGTAGGGTCAGTGCGTCCATTGTGGTGTGATGTGTCGAAAATATCAGCCCGGGCATAACATTCCATCCATTTCGTTCCTGGCCAGGTATGTGGACAGACGCGGCCTTAATTTGTGGGCATAATGGGACAAATTGTAGCAAATAAATGCAAAGCCTGGGACTGTCACCTCGGCTTTGTATTCCAGGATGGCAAATTGTTCAATTCATCGGAAAGCTCTCGTCAGCGCACAGAGTTATGGTAATAGTTGCCAATGCAGCGGAGGGATCTGGTCTGCATAAAGTGTCCACCGCAATTTCACTAATATTCAGCTACACCCGGACTTGAAACAATGAAATTATAGTTTGCGAGAACATGTACTATCAACTAGTTATGAGTGTTACACTGTTGCATCAAAGCAGTTTGTCGCCAATCACACAACAAAGAAAAATATCAGCACCACTATACGATTGTGCGAATCATTGTTTCAATTTACTTTTACGTTTTTAGTTATTTGGAAAAGTTTAACTTCAGTCAAATTGCAACTGGCACTGGCCACTTAATTATAACCTTTAAATGTAAGTATTTAACACGTTAAATACAAATAAGTCATCATCATTACCGATATCTGTAATATAGCAGATTGGCACATCCAGAAATGGGTAATATACCTTTATGATATATTTATTTTATTTATTTGATAATTAGAGGAATAGCAACAAATACGTTCATTTTAACAAAATGAAACATCTGGTTTTTGATAAACTATAAGAATTTTTACCTCCCGTCACCCTAGGTAAGGGAGGTATAGGGATCGTGCTAAAAATCGCTTAAAGAGATTTTAGTGAATAAGCACGTGTTGATGTCCCCAGAATCCAATGTAAACATTTTTACAA
Organism: Ophonus ardosiacus; assembly: GCA_943142095.1. Classification (NCBI taxonomy): domain Eukaryota; kingdom Metazoa; phylum Arthropoda; class Insecta; order Coleoptera; family Carabidae; genus Ophonus; species Ophonus ardosiacus. Next base: position 7,289,668 of record OW964830.1, on the reverse strand, counting down.
TGATGTCTGTGGATATGTACGTGTCTGTCAGTGTGTGTGGATCCTGTGAACGCTATTACTCAAATACCTACTATCATTCAGAAAAATCTGAAACTGTGTATTCTGGCTCTACTTAAATTTGCAAAGACCCCATTAGATTCTGGTGTAAATTAAATAACCGTGGAAGTAGCACTTTCCTTGAAGCTCAAAGCAGTTTTTCTGAGAAAAATGCATTTAAATTATTAAATTTTCTACAGTTCTGCATCAATAGTTTTTATATATATTTTATGTATAAATTTATAAAATACATCCCAAAGTATAGTATGCTTCAAACATTTGGTTACAACAGTTTAGATCTCAAATGTACAGAGCTGAAGTTAAATGTCACTGTTTAGAACTAATGATTTCAAAGTAATAATTTCGACGTTTTAAAGAGAAAATAATACTTAGTAAAAGGAACAATAGTTAAATGGAAAGGAATTAAGTTAACAGCTTTAGTAAATATGAAGATATGTATTCAATTAATAAAAAAATAAATGGCGGGAGATTTTTTGCTGGCCATATTATATTTTTTGTATTAGATGTTGCTTGAAATCTCTGTCATACAGTATTGTCGATTGTGAGTGCAATAAGATATGTATGTGTTTTTGAGAATTTTTGTACAATGTTTGTAAAATTGAATGTTTAAATTTATACTTATGATTATTACTTATCCTGATGAAGGTATAAGCGTATTTTGTAACGTTAAATGCTGGATGATTGAGATTTCGAATAATTTTTATCATAATCTATACACCACGTTCGAAAAATTTATTCACAATTTTTTGTAAACCATCAGTAGAAACTGATTTTCAACATTTTGCAAATTCTCCCACAGTTGATTAACATCGGTTGATCTGGCTTTGATGTTTTGTGTCTTCCTTTCATCCCACAAAATTTCGACAGGGTTCAAAGGAAACAAAGGTAAATAGCGGAAAAATAAGATAAAATGTTCACTTTTATTGTGTTTTGTAACTTTCATTTCAAAAATTATAAGAAGGAATTGAAACGCAATGCTTTTCATAAATTAGCAGGAGTGCTTACACTTTTGAACGATAATGTAAATAAAATGTTCAAAAATTCAAGTTACTATTAAAAACACTAAACGGTATTAGCAAAATATATGACGATAATGATTTTTAAAATCGCTATTCCACTTTAAAAGTGAGATTTTATTGATACAAATAAAAATATTTTGTAATTCAAATTTGGTAAATAATTAAATATTCTTTTTATTTAGTTTTAATTCATATATTTACACTTTATTTACTTCAATGCCATAGAGAGGTATTGAATTCATGCTAAAAATCACATACCCAGATTTTAGTGATTAAGCAATCCGATTTTAACTTTTCGATGATGATGATGATGATGATGATATGTGTCTCTATGTGTGTAGGTATATGGATGTGTATGTGTGTGTGTGTTTTGCTGGGTGGATGTTGGATAAACGATTTCTCAAATTCTATAAGAATTAAGACCTGTTTAACTAAGGATTCCTCAATCTGACACTAATAGGACGAGCTGATTAGGTTTTGGTAATAATTGGACAACCGGAAGTAGTAGCTTCTTAAAAAAATCTTCTAAAATTCTCTGTCCGAGATATTTCTGAAGGATTTTTCTGGGAAGTACATTATACAGGGTGTCTCTTAAATAGGGGGACATGGCTTAATCACAGATTCCTGAGGCTAAAATAAGACGATTTAACCAAACTTGCTTCTACCGGAAAGTGTACCATTTAGCCAGAATTCTGCTTCAAAGTTCTTCAAATAAAAATTAATTTTGCTTATAATATTCGGACGCTATATTCGATTTGGATGAAATTTGGTATGACAGTTTATATGGTTATAAGTCATCTTTTAAGTTGATACTTGTTATTATTAGTAAACCACTAGTGTATGAAACTTAGGTCTCCCAACATTATTTAGACCGTAATTTTTTAATGGCAATGCCGAAAACTTGGAATTATTTTTCTTCAGAAAGATACATTCAATAGTAAACTTTTCTCTCTCTGTGTAATTTGTGATATCTGTTACGGTTCACACAGAAAAAAATAAAATCTGAGTGTCTGCACTGCTAAATTTTTAAAATAAATTTAATCTAGCAGTCTATCCAAATGTTAAACAAGTAATTTTTAATGACAGTAACGAGTTGTCAATCTTTATAACTTGTTTAGGAGTAAGCTAAGATATGTAATCGTCTTATTTATAATAATGGTAGTAAAATACTATTAGACCGAACACACGGATGTTACTAATTTTAGAATATTGCGAAGAAAATTTTTGACAACCCGTAAAACAATTGTTACTGTCATTAAAAATTACTTGTTTGACATTTGGATAGACTGCTAGATTAAATTTATTTTAAAAATTTAGCAGTGCAGACACTAAGATTTTATTTTTTTCTGTGTAAACCGTAACAGATATCACAAATTACACAGAGAGACAAAAGTTTACTATTGAATGTATCTTTCCGAAGAAAAATAATTTCACGTTTTCGGTATTTCCATTAAAAAGTTACGGTCTAATTAATGTTGGGAGACCTAAGTTTCATACACTAGTGGTTCACTAATAATAACAAGTATCACTTTAAAAGATGACCTATAACCATATAAACTGTCATACCAAATTTCATCCAAATCGAATAAAGCGTCCGATTATTATAAGCAAAATTAATTTTTTTTCGAAGAACTTTGAAGCAGATTTCTGGCTAAACGGTACACTTTCCGGTAGAAGCAAGTTTAGTTAAATCGTCTTATTTTAGCCTCAGGAATCTGTGGTTAAGCCATGTCCCCCTATTTAAGAGACACCCTGTATATTTCTTATTTTATTATTAATTAAATACTTAAAATTCTAGATACCATTTAGAAATACCGCCAATTTTGTCAATGAATTGGAAGAAACTCGAATATAATATATTTGATATTGCTACTGAGATGCTATTTTTTTATTATTCAGTATCTATATTTATTTTTCGGTTTTTCCTTCCTTTAATTGTTTAGGTGGAAGATCGCCAATGTACGTATTTTTTATTTAAATCGAATAAGATTTATTATTATTATTTATTAATAAAATACAGTAAAATAGATATCCCCTATAAATTAAACAAAATTATTTGTCTCCTTATTTCAGAAATTTCCTTTTACGAGTAAAGACATTAAATCGTTGTCTTGGACATCATGTAAATAAACATAGCCCAGAGCCGGCAACGCGATTACAAAACAGAACACCCACTTTTTTGTTTGTTTACTCGGCTAAAACAAACGCTGATCTTCAACGGAAGCGGAATGATTCCTCGGAGGCGTCGAAAAGGCCACGGATGTCGATGGCTGATACCAACAGCAAAATTTATCGCTTTGGAAGACTTGAACTTGAAGCAAGCAGCAGACAAGGCTGTTTCATATTTCAGCGGAAGCGGGAACAAAACCCGAAATCGAAACGAGCTGAACATGCGTGCAGTTCAATGAATATTGAGCAGCGCTTACGGCTACAACCAATTCAACGATTTTTCGGCGAAAAGTAAATTTACAAGTCTCCAGGGATGCCAGTTTCACGGAAAGGTGATAAAATGGGCCAGGCCTTTTGATTGCCCGGTAATGTAACATGAATAAATACATTTGGTTAGTGTGTCAAGCTCAAACACGATAAAATATTTAATCACATACACATTGTACAAGGGTCTCGCTAGAATTATTGAGAATACGAAAATCAGGAAGGCAGTGGAAAGCAAAATAAGCACCAACCTATTTAAATAGTTATCTGTAATTTGAAATCAAGTTGTAAAACTTAATGGCCGTATTTTGTTGAAAATTGTGTGTCTTACAGATCTGTAAATAATGAACAAAAATCTCAACGAAAGCTAGCACTGTCCTGTATAATTTTATATTAATCAACAAAACGAAATGTGTCTTCGTTAGTTTTTTTTTACGCACAACTGTATTAAAATTGTTTGTTTATACCATAGTTACCATTGCGGAAAGTGAAAGATTACACCCTTCGGGAGGTAAAGTAGCACATGCGGGCAGTAAAGTACAGTAAAAGTCCGGAAACTGGTAAACAAAACCTCAAAAATACAATGACCCTGTTTCAAAGTTTTTAAAAAGTATTTTAAATGAATGTTTATGTAATATTTTTCATAGTAATAATAAAAATAATAATTTCTTTTTATTTTCGTATATATTTAATTAAAAAGATTGGAACCAGAAATAGTAATAAAAAACTACCCCCTACTCATATGACGCCGAAGTAGATACAATACGTCATTCATTCATAGCCAATAGGAAAACAGTTTATTACGAATAAAAAACATAATATTTATAAATATTATGTACAACTGAAACAACTACAATGGAAACAGCTACAATGGAAACATAATATTTATAAATATTATGTTTCCATTGTAGTACAACTGATGATGATTGCTTTGCAGTTGAAATGTACATTTTGTGAATAAAATATTATTTATGAAGAAAGGTGTATTATTGCTTTTGATTTAATTTATTTATAAATTATTTAATAGATATTTCGTGATATTTTCAAATTTTAGGCTCTTTACAAAACAATCTTTTAAAGTTCAGTACTTAAAAGTCAAATAAAAATTCTTGGAACAGCCCTATTGGAAATGTAATCAACACTCTTATTTTTAAAAAATTATATTAGTTCCGCTACAGATTCACTAGCCTGTATTAAAATTGTGCGAAGAATTTCTTCAGGCCTCTAAGCTTCACATTTACAAAAAAATAACAAAATCCAACAGTTAGCAACACACCGCATCGGCTTATTTTTGTTTAGTTAATATTACTACAAATTAGTTAGTATATCTAATTTATTTTTTCTGTGTAGCTGATCTCTTTTGATACTACGTAGATGTATTTAACAAAATAAATCAATATTTTATTACGATATTGTTGTTACCGATTGTAGCGTAAATTAATCTATTATAGGTTACAAGTATAATTATGATTGATGATAGTATATTTTTTCATCAGACACTAAAGACAGATCTCCAGTATAAATAATTCATTTAAAGAGTCATGTTTCATGTTTCACATTTTGGTGTTTGAGGTAAAGTCGATACAATGAGTATAAAGTAATACTAGAGAATGAACTGATATAAGGCATAACTGGTATGTATAGATTGGAACAGTGGATTCGAGAGAACATTGCATTGTGCTGAAATGTAGTCCGTTCTCAGGAGAAATAAATAAATGCGGTGGGTGGCTCGCATCATGCCTCGATACAATCTCCATCGCTCGCATGATTAGGTAACGACTGCGCGTCCCCTGTAATTTGTTCATCTCGCTAAGTAGGCATAATAAAAAATAATTTAGTTCAAGTTTAATCTTTGTGCTGGACCGGCGATGCTTATCTCTCTTTGTCTTTTGAAATCCAATACACTACAGAATCTATTCGCGGTGGTTTGCTCAGTTTTTGATTACACATTTGATTCAAAATTGGTTTTTTGTCTAGTGTGAAAGGAAGTGGGTTTTTGTGTCATACCGAGTGTAATTTTCCTTAATGTGTTTTTTCTTTGTCTCATTTGGGTTCGGAGTTGGATATGTCTATGAAAGATATGATTAGGCAGACGACTTACGTCACCAAATAATAATAAAGTAATGACGCCATGTACTACTACGTTTACATAGGATACTACTCGTAACATATCAGGCGCGACCAGTCATGTGACTTTGGCTGTCTCCGATGTTGCACTTTGATCACCCTAATATCTAAATCCTAAATTTATATGCCCTAAATATTGTCATTATTTAGGATTTTAGGGTTTTGCAGGAGCACACTATGCCTTGAAGTTGACGCGAACTAATTAGATAAATCATGAAGGGAAGAAAATTACTGGATTTCAGTCAAATATTACATATATTTTCCGCCTCTACCAGTTTCGACACCTCATGTGTCTTCTTCAGGAGCTACAATAATATTAGTTTTTGAAAAAAAAAATATTTTTTTTAAATACAAACTTGTGTAGCCACGCACTTTAGAATTCTATCAAAAGAGGCATTTGTTTTCGCTTTTCGCATTGAAGCGAAAATTTGGTAGCATGCGTGTCTCAAAATATTCGCCTGGAAGCGTTCGACTTAAGGCAAAAGTGTCAAAGTAACGTCATTATTTTGCCACAGTTCTATTCAACGCCAATTTATATATAATTTATACATTTATTATATACAACTGTCATAATCTTTTTTATTTTAATAGTATAAAATCCAATAATTTCCGAATCAAAAAGCGAATATAGAATTCTAAAGTGCATACTACGAAAATTCGTAAAAGTAAAATCGTATTCGCCTGATTTCTATGATAGAATTCTAAGGTGCGTGCTACCACTACTGGCGACAAAAAGAAAAACCACGTAAACTTCGAAAATCTTGAAATTTTGAATTAAAATAAAATAAACATTTGTAAGTTATGTACATTCTGACAGGCTCCTATATCTGCTTGTCTAGATTTGCTTATTTGCAGGGCATCTGTTGCTCTCTAAAAATACATAATTTAATTAAAGATTGATAACAAAAGACATATTTGCAAAAATTGCCTTTTGAACGGCTTTCAATGGAATTAATGGCCCACCGTTGGACAATTCCCATTCAAAATAGTTCACGACATTGCTTTATTAAAGCTTTAAGCATTATTATAAAAGTATTATAATATATTACTTATTAAAACAAACATGGAATACTGTAGCACAAGTCACAAATACTTAAGGCAAAGATAACTGACAACCAAGTGACAATAGCGACAGGATCTATATTCGATCGATATAAAATTTAATGTAAATATTGTCATGCCAACGTATGGTACAAAAATCAACTATAATCGCCGTCAAATAAATATGGACTGATGGTCATTTTTTCCTTCTCCCCACCATGTCCCTTGTCCTGCGATGTTGCCGCTTCTTCATAACTTAGTATTTTCACCATGACCAACAAAACTGGCAACAATGTAGAAATCTCCAATCCATATTTAATTGACGGCAAGTATAGGTACAATTCAAATAATTTTATATTCCGTAAAAGGAATATGTATTGACTTATGGCCGTTTGCACCAACGTAACTTAAATATTAAACTCGGCTTAAATTGATAATATTGCATCGAAATAAAATGTCAAATGAATTATAATATATTGTTGTCAAAATTCCGATTTGCATTTTTTTGTTAAGCCTAGTTTAAAATTTAAGCCTTGCTGGTGCAAATGGAAATAAGAAATAATTGTAAATTTCATTACGTTTCTTAATAGTAGTATTTGTTTCTTCTTTTTTAAAAATAATTAAAACCCAAAAATTTCTACAAGTTATATTTAATTTTATAAGGTTTTTTTCAGTTTTCTGCCTAATCATTTTCACCATAATGTAGTTCGGTTGAGATTGATGAAGCGAAATTTCTGGACGTAAATAGATGCATATGAATGAAGTCTGTGAAGTTATGAGTTTAAAAACAGTTCTTAAGATTTATTGATATAAATGAAGCACGGAATGACTGGAATATTTCTCTCGCCTCTGAAATTGGTCGTTTGCGAATGTCTCTTCTGCACTATGCAATGTGCATTCACGCCCGCTAATATGGTATAAATACAAATTTCCTCTGACAGAGTAATTTTCTGCAAGACTAAACATTTTCGCATACATTATTTATGTCTTTACGATGCTCTTTAAAATTGATTTTCTTCCATGTCATAAATATTGCAAGTGCACTTGTTCAAATTTATAAAACTGTCTTCTGCCAATGGCTTCTTGCGGTTGCAATTCTTCGGTTATAAATTAGGGACTGACAAATTTTTCCCTGCAGGCTGGTAATAGAAAAATCTCAGGTAGAGAAGTAAATTTTACAGTTCATGCCAAGAAATTTTTGGGGAAATTTATTGCTGCAATTATTTAAAATTTCACACTTTTATAACCTTACTTATTGAAATGCTTCTCGTTACAGACGACAATTACGTTCAAACAATAAATTATTTACTTACTGTTCCAACCTATATTTTATATAGACGGACTTACGAATGTTTATATTTAATTATTGATAAATACTCAACTAAATTTATAATAGTACCTAAATTGAAAGAAAATTTTGCAATTAGGCATTGAAATACGTGTATTTTATATTATTTTTCCTGTTTTACTTTTATTAACTTTGTAATGTTAATGGATTGACAACAGTTATTTAGAAGTTAGGATAGATTTAAAATTTACAATTACTGTATTATCAATATAAAAATATACAGTATGTTCAGAAAAAAAACCTAATTCGGAGTAGGCTTTGATCAAAGATTATTCAATGGGATATTCCGACATTTTTTAAAAATATTTTTTTACTTTAGTACAGACCAGTAGGACTCTGAATATCTAACTCGGTGTTTGTCCTGTGTTTGTTTATGGTAAAAATAGGAGTAATAATTATAAAGTGGATGAAATGTCAAACAAGAAATATACCCGCGCGTGTTAACTACTGGCATCATCTGTATTTTTAAACGAAAATATTAACTTTGAAATGAGCAACAGATTATCAACTTGACGTCACAAATTTCAAGGACGTTTCTAGAGCTGTAAAAATTCCAATTTTGTAACATTAAATTATTAATTAAAACTTTTTATTAAACATGTTTTATTATATTTTTTTACTATATGAAGATAGAAACTATAGAAAAAAGTTATTATTTTGCATTAATTCCATATAATCGGAATGCCCCATTGAAATGTCAAATTGCCAAAATTAATCGTGAAATATTATTTTAAGGAGAAAACAATAAAGAAGGATATAGAATATTGCCATTCACCGTTTTCTAATTTATTTCTATTTCTAAACGCATTAAAAAATATTTCTTTTGATAACATTTTTGACAATATCTCGTGTCAAAATGACATGCGTTTTTTTTGTCAAAGACTACTCCGAATTAGGATTTTTTTGAACACACTGTATGTTTTCAATTTTAATACAAAAAAGTTCTTTATAGTTTGAGGTAAGCATTTTATTACTATTGCAGCAATTTTATACGAGTACTAAGTAACAAACTTCGCAAATAAAAACTACCTAAAAATAGTTGTACAAAGTTGAAATTTGTAACAATTCTGATTGAAACAATTTCACAAATTTGACTTTGTAAACACAGAATAGGAAAAATATTGAAATGTATTGTTATGATTATTTCCATATCCCATATTAAATTCCTGACATTATTCCCATTTACTCAATTTATTGCTAAAAGTAGGATAAAAGCTCGTTAAGTTTAACAGAGCGGATATTTAGAATACAGAATTGAGTTAAACAAAATCTTTATTCTGCATATAAATTTTACTCGTATAGCTAACAAATATTAATCCTATATTCTGTATGAACTCTTGAAAGTGGAGCAGATGATTTACGAGTTATATTTTCTATCTCAAAATTCAAGTTACGTCATATAAGAAGATGAAATATATTAATTTCTATATAAACAGGAATGACAGAAGAAGATAAAGTTTCTATTTCAAATACAGTAAAAACACGTCTACTGTATTCACGTATCACAAATCGGGTCAGTCACTATATTTTTTTAAATTATTTTTAATGAGAGTTAGTTTAATTTTGAAGCAATTCAAATTATTAAAAAGTCTTCATTGTCTGTAGTTTAATTACATTTGATTTTTGATTTCAATATGACGTCACGGCGAGACTCCCATCTTTCTCTCGCTCTGCACCATACTCTAAAGTAGGCTATGAGAGAAAGATAACAATAGTGTAACGTCACAGTGACAATGACAACAAATTTCAAATATCTCCTAAAGTAATTATTAAAAAAATAATGTTTTTTTATCTTACAGGCGGATTTCATAATAAATATACCTAAAGTCACTTTACTTTTAAAGTTTGATCTAAAAAAGCATTTTATAATTTCACTTTAAGATAAAGTAACTGTCAGATGACTTTATTTTAAAGGATTTTAAACTCACAACTTTAACTTGAAGTGAAATTAAGAAACGCTTTTTTCACTTTTACATCGAACTTTCAAAATAAAGTGACTATATTTATTATGAAACCGGTCGTTAATCGTTATTTATTGAGTAGTACTTTAAGTACAATGTGTACATTTTATTATTTTTTGTTATGGTGGGGGGATCCCATTATTGGTGCTCTTTATACGTACGCATAAATGTAAATGTAATGTGGTCTGTGAATACGACCCATATCCCAATAGTCTAGTTTATTTCATACTAAACAAAAAGATAATTTTTGTATAGCACAACACAAAATTAGAAAGGGATTCTATTTTATGGCCGCGTGCCTGAGTATCTGGTCGCGAACCTGGGGGAACCGGGTTCGATCCCGACCGACGCCAAATATTTCGAATTTTAAATCCCTGTGGTGCACTCTCCACGCCAGCAATGAGTGCCCTTGAGGTGACGCCTGGTAAGCGCCCGCACGCTAGAAATATGTCATCATCATTACCGATATCTGCGATAAAGCAGATTGTGGCACACTCAGAAATGGGTAATATGCCGTGATGATATATTTATTTATTTTCTATTTTTTTTTTTATTTTTTTTTTTTTAGTTAATGGATTAACTTGGTATGGGGTCCCGTGGCCGCGTGCCTGAGTGTCTGGTCGCGAACCTGGGGAACCGGGTTCGAACCCGACCGACGCCAAATATTTCGAATTTTAAATGGCACAAAAGTGACCCCTGTGTTGCACTCTCCACGCCAGCAATGAGTGCCCGTGAGGTGACGCCTGATAAAACGCCCGCACGCTAGAAATATGTCATCATCATTATCATTACCGAAATCTGTGTACAACACAGATTGGCACACTCAGAAATGGGTAATATGCCGTGATGATATTTTTTTTATATATGTATATATTAACTTGGTAAAGTGTAACTATGTATAGATATCTGATAATTTGTAGATTTTGATAAAATTGATATCTATACCGTTAGGGGACGTCACCTCATGGGCTCTTATATTTGTCGTGGAAAAAGCAGCACAAGAGAAACTTTTATGCGATTTGTAATTTGGAAGTACAGAAGATGACATGCCATTTAATATTGAATAGCAACGATATGTCATCTTCTGTCTTTGTTCTAGATCGATCATCTTTTATTTCGTCGGCTATAACTGTTCTCTTGTTGCCTATTTTTAGCAAGTAGTTATTTTGGTGATAGCAGGTGAAATAATTTCCAAAGAGATGTCCTCGTTGTCCCTGTTTGTGTTATTTATTGGTTTATAGGAATGGTTGGCTGGCTAATTGAGAGGGCTCGTTTTCAGTTGACGCGCGTGGATCATCCATCATGAGCAGACGCAGCACAGCTGACAAATTTACCTCGAGACACGGCCATTGTTGCAAACTCGGCTCCTTGCCGCGTTCTCAGTAGCCCCCTACCTCACACACTGTCACTTTTATTGCCTACAAAAACTAAAATTAATAGTAACCAGCTCCAAGGGTGTCTACCCTCATAAAGGCTCCGTCGTAAATAACTCTCCTTGTCAATGCGGCCGTACGAGCATTTTTTCTATACAAATAACCTAGATATTTCTTCCTCACATGCGGGCCAACTCTTTCTCTTCTACCAAGGTTTTTTGTTGGGAGTGTACCCCGATATTTTATGTACACTTTTTTTAATATCGGGAACAAAAAAGGAATGTTCTAATAAATTATGATCAGCGCCATGTTAGTGTTTGAACCTTTGGCCTATTGTTCTGGCTGCGGGAGAAGAAAAGCTATAAAGTGCTTTATCTTGGAATTTATGTTTGTTTATGTACATTTTTAACAGTAATGTATCCGGGCCTAATGGAATCTCACAATCGAATTGGAGTAGAGGGAAGGACCCTTTTCTCCCATATGGAACAAGAATTCCTCCATTTCACTGGCAATTTTTCTTGTTTTTCCACATTGCTCCGTCATAAACTTACAGCAGTACCTTCAGAAAGAACCTTATTTTTCATTAAAGATCTAGTACTAGTTTCGTGACAAATTATATCGTCGCTTGATCAATACTATTTCCTATGATAGTTCGTATTTTTTGTGTTATTGATATCAGAAAGTCATGAAATTTTTAATGAAATATTATGACATTTAATGGTAATGTATAGGTCGTGCCAACTTTTAGTGTTATTGACTCCAGAAAACCCTCGCTGCAGGTATTTTTCTCCGAATATCTGCTTCAAAATCACTAACTATGCTTGATTTTCCTGTCTGAGACATTGTTTTTACCTTCCGTCACCTTTAGGTAAGGAAGGTATTGTCTTTGGTCAAAAATTTCGTTGGTGAGTTTTTAATGAATAAGCACGTTTTAGGGTCCCTAGAATACGAATTTACTATTTTTAAGATGATGTCTGTAGGTGTGTGTGTCCGTGTGTGTATCCGTGTGTGACAAATTTTTCTCCGACGATAACTCCAATACTACAATTCTAAAAATTATAATTCTTTCGTATTCCTCTTCTTTACATCAATATGAAGAGCTGATTAGATTTTGGTTATAATTGGTTCACCGGAAGTACCCTTATTTGAAGTTTTTAACAGCTTTTCTTGAAAAAACGCAGTTAAATATCATTTTTCGACATTTTGTGATTATTATGAAAGAAAATCTTATTATCTATACGGTTTGATTATACATTTTCCTTCATATTCAATAGATATAGAGTTATAGAGACATTAAGAGAGATTAATTTTCAAAAATTAGTCAGCTTTGTTAAAATAATGGAATTAGCAGAAATATTCAAAAAAATTTAATTGACAGATGTCAGTGTCAAATGCAAAACCAAAGTTGAAAGTAGGGTCAGAAAGTTATATGTGAATGTGATAGAGTGTCCCTCGCAAGTGACTTGCAGTTGCAGCCTCGCCTCAAGATTGGAATTTTCAATATCGGAAGTACGAGAAAGGCCAAAGAGAAGATGGAAGGACTGTGTAGCAGAAGACTTGAGAGAGGAAGAATTGTGTGCAGAAGATGCGTTGGACAGGAATGAGTAAAAGAGAAGAGTAAGAAACAGCGACCCCTAATAAAATAGGGAAAGGAACTCGGTATAGAATTTGTAAAAAATAGTGTGTTCGTGTTACAATTTTACAGGATATACAGAATCTTTTTCAAGGAACTTTTGGTATGGGATATGTAGGTACAAAATACATCGAATTGACGGAAGGTTTTGTGCTGGCCACAACAGATTTTTTTTTAATGTAACTCCAGTAGACACTACTTTTCTCACGGTACTATACGGATCTTTAGTTAAAGTAGCGGTTTTTGATAAAACTGCTTCTTCTTTTTCGTCACTTTTTAAACTATTGTACACATTTATAATCATTTGTTTTGCATCATCAAATAAATGAATACGCTTTCTATCCGTGTTTTTATCATCCGACTGATTTTCTTCTAACCACGGTCTCCACATTTTTGTTTCAAACTTATTGCTGTGCAAGTTTAAACGAAACTAAATTTTAAATTAAAACTGTATATACTCTTCTGAAGAATAACCCTTAATTCGTTCCAAATAAATATCATAAAAATTCATTATCAATAGGATTAATTTCATTAATGCAAGTCAGGTCCATAGCATTAAAAGTGTTATTGTGACAACAAAGTCACGTCACTGCTGATTAGTGCAAATTATGTCTATGGAGTCTGGTTGTGAATCTGGGGAACCAGGTTCGATCCCGACCGACGCCAAAAAAAATATTTCGAATTTTAATGGCAGCAATTTATTTATTTAACATGTAGAACAGTCCAATCTCCAACTTCTGATTTACATATACAGCACCGTGTATATATATAGAGTGTAGTTTGAAACATTGGGATTTGGATAGCGCAATATTTTCTGCAATAATTGCCGGATGGCCCGGTTGATGAGTATGGCGCGGACACGTAATTAAATAAATGGTTTCCCCATTTCCAATAACGCTGGCCATTGTTTCTCGTTTGACAGTAGTGGCAATTTAATCCCCAGTGCATTTCTTTATTGGCAGCGACAGCGTGAATAATGCTGCACCCTTTCCCCTCGCTGGCTTTATAATGAACCGCGACCCCTCGCGACTGTCACCTCGTGCTCGTGTGTATTCCAAGGCTCCCCGTAATTTATTGGCCAGGATTTCCTAGTCCCGTTTGCGTGATAGCTAGGATAGCCCAGTCGCCATATAGGGTACGATCCCTCGCACGACTACGACTGCGACAACAGAATGCGGAATACCGAATACTCTACTGTTTATAGGGATGACGCAGACAATTACACGCTAGTAAAATGCCTGATTTCATCCAGATATCAGTTTTCTTCGTTCAAATCTGACTGTCTAATTGTATAACGTTTTATACAGTGCGTCCATAGCTCGGGACCTGAAGAGGAAGAACTTTTCTATTTTTTATTTTAGTCAAAAATGTTATTCTTTATAAAACTCTGTCTTCTGCAAAATTATCTAAATTTCAATTATACAGTACAGTGAGAACATAATTTAAAAAATATAAAAAAGAAAATACAAAAACTATTTTATTCATAAACACCGTAATAAAATTCTAATCGTCCCCAGGTTCTACAACGTGAATTATTAAATTCATTTGTTGTACTACAAACTGAGAGGTTTTTTTTTCATAAAAATTAATAGTCTTCACTAAAATTAAAAATGAAAGTTCTTTCTCTCCATGAATTGTTCTTGCTTTAAGGCTCAAATATTCACGTGTATAAATAATCAATACGATTTATTACATATTTCTAAATGCGCAAATCTACTTTTATCCGCAAGTTTCGGTAATGACAATTATGTGTACTTATCATTAAGGGCCAGATGTAACCTCAAAGTAATCGTACAGACATTTCAACTTTTAAAAGTCTCTTTCAGAGGTAGATTTTGGTCACAAAAAATAGAAATTAACATAAAATTCGTGGTTATAACAACTGAATTGATAACAACAATCAATCAATACAGGGTGTCTCAGGACGAGCTTACGCTATCTATATTTTAAATACTATTTAATATAATTTAACGAAATTTGGTATCTAGGGGTTATCCAACATGCCCGTTTTAACTAAAATATTTTCAAAGCAGTAGCACTTCCGGTTTGACCGGAAATTGACCTCAACTTTCTTATGTTAAATGGAATACGCTATATTTTATTTTACCATTGAATGCAGCGGAAATTTTTACATATGAAGCAATAAAAACATTTTGCTCATGATCAACTACTTCCGCCGTTATTCAACTTTTTTTGATTTTTTGTCTGAAATCCGGCACATTTTCAAAACTCTGTATATCGGGAACGAGATCGAATTTTTATAATCTGAAAAAAGCCTTTTATAAAGGAGACTTTAAGCTACATTAACCATAGAAGAATCCTCGATTATTTATAAAAATAAGACGGGTACGTTACACCAAAATTACAGTTGACAAACTTCAAAAAAGACAATTTTTTTAAATGGAACCCCCCCTTTTTTATTACATAAATGTGTTCTACAGCAAAAAATAAGGGAACTTTATGTAACATGTCCTATGTTGAAAGTTGATAGAATTTCAGTAAATTAGAAAAACATGTTATCTGGGTATAATTATTTTATTAATACGGATAAGTAAGCCATGGAAAAACAATGTTTTTACAAACTCATCTACTTGATTTCTTATATAATTTACCGTTGGATCAAAGGAATTTAATATGGTACCAGCATGATGGCGCTCCACCCCACAATAGCCATAGAATAAATACTTTTATAATTATACCCAGATTACATATTTTTCTAATTTACTGAAATTCTATCAACTTTCAACATAGGACATGTTACATAAAGTTCCCTTATTTTTTGCCGTAGAACACATTTATGTAATAAAAAAGGGGGGGTTCAATTTAAAAAAATTGTCTTTTTTGAAGTGTGTCAACTGTAATTTTGGTGTAACGTACCCGTCTCATTTTTATAAATAATCGAGAATTCTTCTATGAATAATGTAGCTTAAAGTCTCCTTTATAAAAGGCTTTTTTCAGATTATAAAAATTCGATCTCGTTCCCGATATACAGAGTTTTGAAAATGTGCCGGATTTCAGACAAAAAATCAAAAAAAGTTGAATAACGGCGGAAGTAGTTGATCATGAGAAAAATGTTTTTATTGTTTCATATGTAAAATTTTCCGCTGCATTCAATGGTAAAATAAAATATTGCATATTCCATTTAAAATAAGAAAGTTGAGGTCAATTTCCGGTCAAACCGGAAGTGCTACTGCTTTGAAAATATTTTAGTTAAAACGGGCATGTTGGATAAACCCTAGATACCAAATTTCGTTAAATTATATTAAATAGTATTTAAAATATAGATAGCGTAAGCTCGTCCTGAGACACCCTGTATATATCGTCATTTATAATGCTTCTGATACTAAAAAAAATAGTAATATACCAACATCAGGCTTGGGCAGAATGGACGGACGTTTTTTAAAACGTCACATAATTGATAATTTTTGCTTAAAATAATTTTATTGACAGATTTGAGTTCGTAATGACATAATAGCATTTGACAAAATAAGTGCGGAAAACAATATCTTGCATGTGATATTCGTTATCATTAATGCATTTCTGGAGACGTTCTACGCGTATAGCGTCTTTCAGTTCTTCCAATGTGATGTAAGAGCTGAAAGAAGCTATTTGCGCAGAAGTCGTCCAAATGAAAGAGCCATGTTGAAAAGGTGTTTGCAAACTTCGGACACCTCCACGAATGCATTAATGATAACGCAAACCACATAAGAGATGATGTTTTCGATACTTGATTTTGTCAAATTCTATGTCATTACTAACTCAAATCTGCCAATAATTTTTTTCTTAAGCAAAAAGTTTAAATTTTTTGACGTTTTAAAAAACGTCCGTCCTTTCTGCCCAACCTGTAGTAGATAATAAAATATTAATGAAGATAAGATTTCAATAATTTTGATAACAGAATTGTAACCTGGGTTGTTCAAACTACAACCCATAATTTAACGTAGGTTTTGTTCTTTAATTCCATCTGCGATTTTGACTAACTAGTATTCAACATTCTTTACACATAAACAAAAACAAATTTTTCATTTTGACATTTCCCTTGTTATGTTGTTTCATAATTTAAATTTGCTGTAAATGTTCTTTCTGATATTTTCTGGTATAAATCTGACTTTTAAATTTGCTGCCCTTGGTTTAAAAATGAACTACAGTTAAAATCAATTTCTAAGACCTTGATCCTTGGCCCTGCAAGGGCTATCGTGAAACTGATAATGTTTACAGGGCTGAGCAAACTTGGAAAGACAGTATCTAAAAGAAGAGGATGTGTTTATAAAGACACAAGGCCTGTTGTAATTCGATATGATATGGTTTTTTTCTTGAAGCTGATCACATTCTTATCTTCAGACGGCGGCATTAGAGACTTTGGGGTTTTTGTGGCTGGGAGTCCAGACAGACAGATTTATATATGGCTCTGAATAAATAACGTCCATTCCGTACGCTAATTAATTGTTCGTTTTTTGCAACATCCGCACGCTCTTCCTTGATATTTATTAGTTTGCATTTCGGGTGGCGTGCGTTCAAGACTTAGCTGAAAAACTCGTTCGCTGTTTATATGAAAAATGGCCAGAGAGAAGCAAGAGCAAACATTAATTACCAAACTCTAACAAGGGATTATATTTTAAGAAAACTGGGAGGCGACGCTCAGATAATTACGGCGACGTTCCCGTACCCATAAATGCTAATCAACCGAACTATGTACTACACTTTATTATCCCTCTATAGCTTTATATTCAGTGATGATGAATTTTTTACCGAAAACTTTTCATCTTCGTTAATAGAGAGTTTTCGTATAACATAAAATGGATAACGTGCACATTATTCTGTATTCGTTACACCAATATATGTTTTCACAAACCATACATGTTCTGTCAAAGAAAGTTTTATTTTGATTGTTAAGTTAGAAAATTTAGGTGAGAAAGATTTCAACGATATCTTTATACGAGTAACTTGTCACACAAACAACACATAAAATAGAAATACAATCGAACATCCCTAAGGGCCAGTTTTACAATCTCCGGATAGAATTTTAATTAAAAGTTAAATAAACAATATTGAATCGGATTATTGACAGCAATGATCAATGTGTCGTTTGACAGTTCATTTCGTTTCAATTTTGTTTATTTAACTGACAGTTAAAAGTTTAACCAAAGATTATAAAACTGGCCCTAAGTCGAATCTTCTTCAAAAAATGAAATATAGAAACATTTTTTTTTTTTTGGGAAAAATAGCAGATGGTGCTTAAGAGTCGACAGTTTTCACATGCATTAAATAAATCATTTAAATTCGTAATACCAAACTTCGTCTATAATTAATACCTATTGGCTCGTAGTATGATCACGGTTTTAACTAAAACACTGTTTTTAGAAATGTCAAATTCAAATTTAAATATTTAATTTCACCCGTATGTTTAAAGAACGATTTTGAATACAAACTATGTCCTGCTTTAAATTCATATTTTGATACATTTGTTACTATTTATTTTTGTTATTAAATAATGAAATTTGACATTTCTTAAAAGAGAGTTTTAGTTAAAACCGTGATCATACTACGAGCCATTGTGAATAGTAAAAATTACAACAACACATGGTTAAATATCACTTAATTCTGCCGATTTTATTTGATAATTGACAGCTGACAAGTGATATTTTTTCGCTTTTGTGAACTAGGTTTGTATTCTGTCCAATCAAAGGGCAGAAGAATTTATATCCCTATCTAAACCAACGCTATTTTTTTACGTGAAATGAACTATAGTCATGAAAATGTACAGCATACTGTTTAGCAAAATAAAATGTAACTAAAACTATAGGTTAAGACTAATTTAACGTCAAATATAAAGTAGTTTTCGACGACCAAAAAAGGGAGTTATTTTTTATATTATTTTATAAATAAGGGACTTTCAATTTCAATGTTTACTACATTTAATTACTGTATTCACGTTAACGTTAACGCTAAAAGCAATAAAAACGAAAGTTACAGCCGCATTTTCACCGAAACATAACCTCAACACATACAGTACTTGTGGCGTTAAACGCTCGCTATTCCATCGCTCGTAACGTGTCTCCTTATTCATTTAACGTGAACCTTATTAGTAGGCATGCGCATATAGGCTATCACATGACTAAAGTGCACGTTATTTTTCCGCTAAAGTTGCAATCGCCCCAATTCTGTAAGAAAGTTGTTAAGTCTTAACAACGTTGCTATAGCAAATAACCAATAATAATTACGAACACTGAATAAAACATGAAAGTGACAGGCTTTCCATTTGTTTTTATTGGTTACAATTTTTAGCAACGTTGCTAAGACTTTACAACTTTCTTACAGAATTGGGGTGATTAACTATCTACTATTTCTAGATAAATAAGGTTAAAATCTTTATACGTACGGTGAAAGATTTACATACGCATGAGCTTTAACGTTCACGCTATTTATTTTGACGTTGTGAAAACTGTCCCATAAGAGATGTAATACAAGACAAAAATTATAGACCCGCACGCTGAAAGTGCTTTTATAGTAAAAATAGTAAATAAAATAAGACTACTTCATTATATTATTATGGTGAAAACGGCGCTATCAACAAAAGCGTTAATACAAGCGTGTATAGCATACGGGTACGGGCCATAATTCATATTTAAATGTTTAATGCAATATATTTTCTAAAGTCAAAGTTCAGCAGAATATTTTTTGTAATTAGTCTCCGCCAGCCAATCAACTGCCAATGATCTGAACTTAAGAAATAAATACATAATAGCATATCAATTTATAAAACGAGTCATATGCTATACTTTTTCTACAACTGCAAATTAAAACAGCGGAAATAAAGCAATATAATTTTTAGGTTATTTTCACTGAATGACAGATGTCAGCTCAAGCAGCTACGTTCGGCCATTGCGTAATAAATCATTTAGTGGTTTTATAACTGCCACAGAACACAGAATATAATTTAGCATAAAAAATATATAATTTGGTCATACGGAAAATAATATATCCATTTATGAGACACGCACAAAACATAATTTAGCACAGCATAGGAATTGACCAATATCCAATATTCTATGTCTGTGCTGTGCGCCCTGTGTTTTTCGTGTATGTTCGTAACATTTTGTGGTAGTTCGAATAATATTTGAAAATACCGTTACGAGTGTGAAACACATGTCTGTCATTTGTTGGTTAAAATGGACAACATCACACTTATTTGTATAAATTTAATCATAAATAACAAAACTAAATAATCACACAAATTCCAAATCAAATCTGACAAATTTATAAAAATCACAGTCAAAGACGAACATATGTTTTTCTTATTATTATTTGAAAATAACAGGTACTTCTTCTTGTACTTTTTATTGTCTCTGTGTTTTGTGTAACATTACAAAACCACCTGACAAATTTCTATATTTTCTATGCTAAATTATTCTGTGCTAAATTATGTTCTATGATCTGTGTTAGTTATAAATCCACCTTAACACCGTACCTAACAGGACCAAAGCTACAGTTTTTCAAGTTGCAAGGAATAACTACCTTGGAAGCACTGTTACAAAACATATGCAATCAATGTTACATATTTAAAATTGCTAAGCTATCAAATGCTTTCGTATAATTGATAACTGAAAGCAAATTTTATTGGAGGAAATTATTCCATTTTCTTTAGCTCAGTTTAATACTTTTTGTCAAAATTATTCGCTAGTAAACTTAATGATGAATACATCTCTCCGTTAAAATAATTGTAGTTCGTGTGCCTGCTTTTCGAGTGCTGCTAATGCAATTACGTTCGTCATGATGATAAAATCTGGAGTACCTAGAATGTCTATTAAAAGTTCTGGAGTGGATAGTTAGATGGTATGACGTCATTATTGTATATATAAAGTGTAAAGTATCGCAGTAAGAAACTTAAATATGTTGGATTTTACGTTCAACATTTATAACTAATGATAAATGTAAAAAAGTTGTATTACATACGAAGTAGGAGATGTAAACTGTAATTAGAAAAGTTTTTCATGTACTTTGTTTATAACATCGTAAACGGAAAAACAAATACAAACATATACATCAGTTGTATTCTTTTGTTTAAAATTTTATCTCAATCTCACCCCAATTTAATTCTAATGAGTTTTATACGTTCATATTTAGACTGCCTGAAAATAAAGATTATATTTTGGAAACTGTTTTTCCACTCTAGATCTGGTACCTGGTATCTATCTGAGTTTCAGTCAAATACTACGGTGTCCAACCACCACACGCAAAGCTTCCGTACGTTCAGAGGTTCAGATGATTATGCAAAATCATGTATATAGCTTTCATGTCAAAACCCAAGGATGACTGAATTTCACGGTATGCAAATCTCGCTCAGCCATTTCGCACACATCACCTTTAGTAGTAACTACAGAACTGTCGTCACAAAGAATGGTACGTCCACGCTGGAATTCGACAAACCAATTATAAACTGTCTTATTGGATGGTGCTTCATCCCCAAAAGCCAAATCAAGCCATTCGATGAACTATTTCAGCGTTAGATTACGAATATATTTCAAATTAAAAAAAAAAAAAATACGAGAAATTTCCATTTGCAAAATGACTTTTTAAAAGGCAAAAAATTATACTGAACTATTTTTTTTTTTTTTTCAAGAAAACCTATTAAGAACTTTCAAATAAGGGAAGTTCCGGTTGACCAATTATACCCAAAATCTAATCAGCTCTTCATATGTATGGAAAGAAGAGGAATATAGAAGAATTATAATTTTTAGAATTGTAGTATTGGAGTTATCGTCGACGAATTTTTTGTCTCACATGCGGACACACACACATAGATATCGTACGACTACTAAAATCGTATTCTAGGGACCCTAAAACCGTGCTTATTCATTAAAACTCTTCGCCGGATTTTTTAACCAAAGACAATCCCTTCTTTACTTAAAGGTGATGGAAGGTATAAATGTCATGTTTATGAATATGACAGTAGAAAATCGCTGTCGCTACTGGAACTACTAGATTGCAGAACCTTTTCCAGCAGTTCTCGTACATCTTCAGTTAAGTTTGGCAATGATTCTGAAATGGTTTGAGGTTATTTTACTTAGAGATGCACTCGATTTCGAGCTTTGGCCCGGCCCGGCCCGAAGCCCGCCTCGATTTCTAGTCGATCATCGAGCCGGGCCGAAGATATTTTTTATCGGGCCGAATCGGGCTAATCATTTTCAAAAATCGAGGGGAGTAGGACTTTTGATTTTGGCCCGCCCCGAAAATTCGAGCTTTTCGGGCCGGCCCGACAAATCTTATAGTTCAATCAAATGCACAGTTTCCTTAATATTTTAATGAAAATGGATGAAGTTAAAAAGGATCAAAATGATTTAATAACAACACACTTCACATATTAATAAATAAAAATGTATTATTTTACTTCAAGAATTCAAGGTTATTCATTAAAACGTAATAATTATGTGATGTTGCTATTATTATTGTTATTACTCGTATACTTAAATAAAAGTGATTTTTGTTCCTACCATAATGATTTCTTCTCCTATTTTTGAGCAGAAACAAAGTTATGAAAATTATAATTTTTATATAAGATTTGTGAAAAAGTTGTTTAAATTTTCGAACAGCTTTGGTAAACAAAGTGTTAAATACTCGTAGGTCTGCAATTTTTATAACAAACTTACACTAGAAGGGTCTCTTTTTTAACTACTTATGTTAACTAATTTTGAAAGTTATAAGAATGTAGAGGTTTTTTATAAGTTTGACACGAAAAAAGTTAAACATTTCGCCTTAACATAAAAATCAACATTAGGAATGCCGGATGCACCCAATTTCGAGCCTTGGGCCCGGCCCGGCCTGATTTCGAGTTAATTTTCGAGCCGGGCCAGCTAATTTTTTTGTCGAGTCGATCTTCGACTCGGGCCGGTAATTTTTATTTTCGGACCGAGTCGCTCCAAACCTCAAAGCCCGGCCCGGCCCGGCCCGGCCCGGCCCGAATGCATCTCTAATTTTACTAATAAAATTACCCCTTAACCCTAAAATTTAATTTCAATAAAACTAAATACGTATTTCTAGAACTAAATTCTTCTCATGAGTAGTACAACAAGGAAAAATTGAACAGAGTAGCCAAGATTTTTTTAATTTTTCCTTGTACTAATGATGATGAATTAGTTCTTAGTTTTATTAAAATTAAATTTTTTGGTTAAGGGGTAATTTTAATAGCCTTTTTTTTACTATTATGATTGGAGTTATTTTGGTGAAAAAATAATCAAGTGAGAAGGGCAAATAGATCAATAAAAAATATTTAAAATAATCCCATATATATAAAAGAAAATGATGAAAGTATTCCTGTAAGTTTTAAGATGACGTATTTTCAATGTGTAGGGTGTTGCCATCTTGTGAGGATAATTGCATCTCACAACAGAATGAAAATAAAGGAGTTGAGGGATTGAAGGTTAGTTATCCGATTAGTAGGTAGGAAAAGTAGGGCTATAAGACATGGAATATCTCCCGCGGAGCGACAACATCCCGGGTCTGAGCGAGCCGGGGGCGCAGCGATCGATAGTCGGCGAAGGACAAGGAGAGTTACAGGGTGCGGCACCGACCGCCTAACACACAATTCCCGCCGAATCCGAATCCGAAACACAGGCACAGAGAACAGGGAACTATCACTAAACACTGGGATAAGTATCTACTCCTTTAAGGACGGTGATAACGTTAGGGCATATCGAGAGGGAATGTGATTTCACACTTCAATACTTTACCACTCGCAAGGAAAATACTATTACACCAGGAGCTATCTTCGCCCTAACTACATTATTCTACATCTTTGAAGTTTGACGTAAACGATCACGAAATTGCTTGTTCTGTTTATATAGGTATTATTAACCTCAACAAACGCAAAAGACACATAGAGCCTTACAGCCCGATTCACAAAAAAGTTTAAGCTAATCCTCATTTTTGGATTAGTGAATTCTATTCTATTCCGGTATTTAAAATTTAATTTTCATGATATTATCAATAAAGGTAGATACTAGGTATAGATTAGACTATATTTTAAGATATAAACTCTCAAAATTAGAGTAGAATTCGCTAATCCAAAAATGAGGATTAGCTTAAACTTTTTTCTGAATCGGGCTGTTAATGTTTTACCACTACAGTACTGCTACCTTAAATCGGGCACAGGAACTTTTCGCTCTTAAGAAGAAAGTTCAGATCTGCACTACAGCACAAGTCCTCTCGCCATTTCCATATTAGGCTATATAAGTATATTGTATTTAATATTTCTAGTACTCACACAAAAATTCTAATTACATCTATAATTAATACTTTTTTTATATTTTCTAATCCATTCTACAAATAAGTATTCTTTCCTGTGTTCCTTGTTTCCAGTTTTTTATCCCTAACACTTGTAAGTCTTTTTGTACTGATATGTAATATATGTGTATATAATTTTAAATATTTAATTAATAATAAAATATGAAATATTAAATGTGCTTCCCAGAAAAAGCTTTCATTAAGGTACATATTTGTATTTGACACTCACATTTTCTGTCAATTACAAACAGTTATTTGAGCTGCGAAATTCATTACAGGGATTTATTTTATATATTTATAATTCTCTTATCTTATGGGGTCCCGTGGCCGCGTGCTTGAGTGTCTGGTCGCGAACCCGGGGGAACCGGGTTCGATCCCGACAGGCGCCAAATATTTCCAATTTTAAATGGCACAAAAGTGACCCCTGTGGTGCACTCTCCACACCAGCTGTGAGTGCCCGTGAGGTGACGCCTGGTAAGCGCCCACACGGTAAAATATATCGTCATCATTACCGATGTCTACATGTGTTGTAGATACTGGCACACTCAGAAATGGGTAATATGCCGTGATGATATATTTATTTATTTATTTCTATAGAAGATATAATAAAAATGTTCAATGTATCGTATAGAGAATTTTATATTCTTTAATATTTGTAATAACATATAATATTTAGAAGATATTTTTTTAATAAACTGCTACTTCCGGTTGTCCAATTGTTACCAAAACCTTTTCAGCTCTTCCCATTAATGTTAGATAAAACATACGTAGTTAAATTGATTTTCATATGGAATTTGACACACACACACACGCGCGCGCGCACACACACACACACACACACACACACACACATCATTGTAAAAATGTTAAAATCGGATTCTAGTGACCTTAAATAGAGCTTATTCTGTACTAATAAATATATTTGGATTGTGATTGTAGATGGCGTTTAATATTACAACCAAAGAGAAATGCAGCCACACCTGTGCGATAAATTATGTACCTCAGTTGAATTTTGAATTCAGATTGCTTCATTTTCATGGTGGCGCAGTTAAAGCAGCGTGCGTAACTGGTATTCTTGAAATTGGTAACACTGATCCAAAAATTTATTTCCTGTTGTTGACAGAGACATTTGAAAATTTAAATTTGGGTATATTTACAATTTTTTATTAAAATGGTTGTTGTTTCCCTTACCCACTATTTGAAGTCATTCTAGTTCATTTTGTACTTGTAGAAACATGTACATTTTAAATTCGTAATATATTTCCTCTCTCTTGTTTGAGCTTATCGACCCCTTGGTATACATACATCTCTGTGTTTTCATTTAAGTCAATGTTGTTCTATTTTGTTATAAATGCAATCTAAATTCAGTTGGAAATCAGGTTGAGAAGTTATGTTTGTAGAGTAAATAAGCACTGGTGTGTTTGCAGAGAGCGATAACAGGTGCGCATGTAATACATAAGCGTACCACACCTCCACATGACGGTAAGTACTACTAGCTATTTTTATTTGTGCCCGTGACTAAATAAAAGAAAACATTGTTTGTTTATTTCTCGTTTGGGAATCAGAGTTGGCGGAGAAAGCGACGCCGTCGACGACTAGCGTCCGTTTAGGCAGAGGTCCCCAAACTGTAAAGTTTTTGTAAAGCAGTAACTTCAAATATGTTCACATGAAATTTTAATTTTTAATAACAGCTTGGGAACTGTTTCTACAATGACATCAGACTTGTTTACCCCTTATTTAAATTATAAATTAACTATGGCAACTAAGTCTGACGTCATTTATTAACTTGATCTCCAATTAAAACTCCAATTGTCAAAATATGGAATTTATTTTATCCAACACTGACTCATAATGTACATGTTACTATGGTTATTTGAAATAACTAGTGTTCAACATTACTCATATTTAAGAAGTCACGCAGGTATTATTACTGATTTTGCGTTTTTTTGCTTCCCACTACCTTTGGTAAGGGAGGTACAGGGATTGTGCTACAAATCACTTATCGAGATTTTAGTAAATGATCACGTTTTAAATTGTAACATTACAATCCAATTTTAACATTTCCGCGATGATATTGCACTTCGCTATCGAACCGTCGTTTTATAACAAAAAAATCTGATGTGGCCAACACAAAACCTCCCGCTATTGAATTTTTATTAATTTAAATACATACTTACGTATTTACTACCGCTGCAAACTGTTCCATTGCAGAAAACTATTGCTTTATTTACTATTTTCTTTTTAAAATGTCACTATTATTAATTTGAAGTGATTAGTTTTTTGACAGTGACATTAACTGTCAGTTACATTCATTTGAAATATGAACTGTGTAACAAACGAATTATTGTGTTTCTCTTAGGCTTCGCGACTAATAAAAAAAATTATTTTTAAATTTATGTGTAAAATATATAGAAAAAGTATTAATGTATTCCAGTAGAAAATTCAATAATCTTTAATTTTCATAAGACATAAAATGCGAAAAAATGGCATTTAATGGTATTTTTTGAAGAAAAACCATTATGAGCTTCAGGTAAAGTGCCATTTCCGGTTATCCGATTTACACCAAAATCTAATGGCTTCTATTCATATTAGAATGGGATGGAAATACAAGGTTTCAGAATTTTCTGAATGATAGTATTTGAGTTAGAGTGAAGACAAAATCCCTACACATACACACACACATACATACATACACACATACACACACACACATACACACATACACACACACACATACACACATACACACATACAGACATCATCGTGAAAATGTTAAAAATGGATTCTAGGGAACTTAAAACGTGGTCATTTACTAAAATCTCGATATGAGATTTTTAGCACGATCCCTTTACCTCCCTTACCAAGGGTAGCGGGAGGTAAAAATACAGAACTTTACCCAAATATTGTTTTTATTGTATTGAATATGTCTTCTGCACACATACAATTCTAATTATATCCATTTTTCATTGTTTGAGGAAGTTGCTAAATGTCAGAGATTCTTCCAATTCATTAACAAGATTGGTGGTATTTCTTATACATTTTACCTACAATTTTAAATATTATTTAATAAAACAATAAGAAAGATTAAATATACTTCCCGGAAAAAGCTTTCAGAATGTCACTAAAACTGTTGATTTTTGACACTGACATCTGTCACATACAAACTATGTTATAGAATAGACATTTCAATTTGTCAACTGGTTTCCTTAGTGCCTTAGCCTCTGCGATTAGATTATTCTATATATCTTTACCGATATCTGCGATAAAGCAGATTGGCACACCCAGAAATGGGTAATATGCCGTGATGATATATATATTTTTAGTGCTTTATCTCTAAATCTATACAAAATATAATAATAAAAAAAATAAATGTATCAGATGTAGAATTTTACGTTCTTCAATAATAGCAATAACAGAAATTTTCAAAAAATAATACTTACAAGATTTTTTTAAAGAAACTATTACCAAAACCTAATTAGCTCTTCCCAGAAATGTCAGATTGAAGAAACTGCAGTTAAATATTTTTTTAAGCCTTACAGTATTTGAGAAACCGTGGTTCCAACATCCACACATAGACACACACACACACATACATCATCGTAAAAATGTTATAATCGCATTATAGGGACCTTAAAATGTGTTTATCCGCTAAGATCATGATATGCGAATTTTAGCACGATTCCAATACCTTTCTTAGCGAGAGGTAAAAATTGGTGTTTTCTTTGTGTGAAATATACGATAAGGTCCATCCAAGCAGAATGTAAAAGTTTGCGGACCCCTGCTTTAAGGGTTAAGTCAATGAACGTGCGCAAAGAGGAGAAGAAAAAAGCTATTTCGCTACAACAAACGGCGGAACGCGGAACGGAGAATATCTGCTATCGAAGATTGATGAAGGCACATTTAGAAAAGTCGTAGAAATTCAGACGTTCAACTTGCGTTTCGATACCTCTAATGCATAATAAATGGATGCATTTGCATTTTAATTATAATTCGTCTTACGCTCGCGTTTACTTCTACATGCCGAGCCGTGCTTTGATACCTAACGTTAACGCTAACGAAATGCCTTTGCGACTCACGGTAGTTTTGTTACCAACTAGAATTTCTAACTAGATTCTGCTTAACGCTAATTTCATTTCCTTCTGCTCCACGTACTAATTCCATAACTGTGTAACTCTCAGTCTCAACATATTAAAACTGCCTCGCATATATTGCCTTAAACATTGCAAACATTTCTAACAAACTAGACAAAGAACTTTAACTATAAATAAAAAAGATTGTTGGCTCCGGCGGCTCAATGGTTAGAGCAGCGCCTCTTAGTCATGAGCGCACTCGGGATTCTGGGTTTGAAACCCATTATAAGACATGGATGTTTGTGTATATGAACTCAGTAATTGGGAATTAATCCTGTTGAAAGGTTTTTTTTTTAAATAAATAAATAAATTAATTTAAAAAAATACCATGCCTGGCCACAAAAATGTTATTTATAGTAAGCGAGGGTAGGCACTTTTAATAACCGAATGGGTAACCGTCTGGGAATACTGCCCCAAGCGGTTAACAAAATTAAAACTTATATGTACATATTGGGCTTCCAAATTATCAAGAGATGGCGCTGACGTCAAACGTCAAAATTCAAACGAATGGTACATTTTTCGCTGGCTTCCATAAGAGTACAATTGGTGTGAGACTAATTTTTGTAGTTTTTAATTTAATTTGAGATGTAGTATAGTGTTTTTTTTTTGTTAATTTCGGTAGAATTGAGTTTGATCTTTCTTGTAGTAACAATTTAGTGATAGTTTTAATAATATTTTAGTTAATAGGGTTAATTTAGTAAGTAGTTGTAGGTTAAGAGTATTTTAGTCATATTTTTATAAACAGTATATTGGTTTTTTTAATAAAAAAATATTTGATTTCCTTTATTTAGATTATATTTCATTGCTGTAGTTGTACATATATTAATTTCTATTTACATAGCCTTCATTTTATTTAATTGTTTTTGTTTACATGTACACTTCACTCAGTTCAGAAATCTGCCACCAGTGGCGCATTTTAATTTTGGAAGCCCAATATGTATATAAAAATGATTTGATTCAAATAATGTCCATCATAGGTCAAATTTTAGGAAGCGTAGTTATCATTTGGATCATTATCGTCAAAAACATTGTCTTCTTTTTTGGAAAAATAAATAAATTTTATTAAACGTGTTTTCCCCATTCCGTCACCTTTAGGTAAGGAGAGCATTGCCTTTGGTCAAAAAATTCGATACTTAATTTTTAATGAATAAGCACGTTTTGAGGTTAATAAAGAAATAAATTTTCGTAAATTTTGAAGCATCACCATACAAATGCCAGTGTCAAGTATAATAATTTACATAATATGTTTGTGAAATTATTTTACTGGAAATATGTAAAGAGATTTGCCGGTACCACAAACCTTGTTTTGAAAATGCCAAATTTCAATATTTAATTTCACTTTTATATTTAAAGAACGATTTTGTAAAAAATCGTTTATTTGAATGCAAACTATGTTCTGGTAATATTTTGAAAAAAATCGTTCTCTAAACATGGATGAAATTAAAAAAAGATTTGGAAATTTCAAAAAACTTTTTCAAAACCAGTCATTATGTTGGGTTGGTGACATAATTATACTGGAAAAACAATGAGGTATGATACGAACACAATAGACACTTACAAAATTGACGTCACTGCAAGAGAGAGATAGAAGATCATGCATCCAAACAAACCTCCCCTCGTTGTTTTGCGCCCCCTTCCTTGTTCCTATCTGTCATTGTGTTCGCATCTGTTATTCAGTGTTAAACCTAATTCTTTATTGTGATTTGTACGTTGTGTTTAATAAAAATGAGTTTAAAACCAGAAGATGTGTCTGGGGCAACTTTTTTGTTTGAAAATAATGAAGATCATTCGATTATTCAACTAAAACGATGGCTAGAGTGTAGAGTCTACGGCTGGTGACAGGTCTTTGTTTGGACGGGGTAACCATAGCAACCTTGATTTCTATGCTTTGCCGTTAGAGGCGCTCGTGCAAATTGCAATTTTGTAAGTGTCTATTAGAACCAAAACCTTGTTCGTACTAACATTTTGTTCCAGAATTTTTTAAAAAACGGCCCGAAAACATCATCTCTACTCGATTTGAGTGAGTGTTCTGTGATACATTCATCAGTTGTAAGGCATTTGTCCTTCTTCTTGAAAAAGGAATCTAAGATTAATAGCTTTACTCGGAATTTTTTCATTCGTTCGTGTAGTATTTCCGTTTATTCTAAAATCCAAATTTTATTATTCCAACTGTTCGTTATAGGATCGTTCGTTATAGCGTGTAACTCACTGTATGTAATATTTTGCAATAAACTTTCTGTAAAGAATTTATACAAATAAAATAAATAGAATTGACGGAAGGTTGTGTTGGCCACATTAGTTTCTTTTTTTAATGTGGCAATTCTATACTTAGACATAATCAAGGATATTCAGGTATGGACATAAAAAAGCAAGACGCCGAGCTTAGCCATGTAAAAAGAAGAACTTTCTACCTCTTAATATGTAAAAAAGAAAACAAAAGCACGTTCATTAATAACATTGTTAGTAGAAAATAATGCTTACTCATAGAACAAATAATAAAAGTGATGATAAAATTAACAATATTGATTATCACGTCAATGTATGCAGCATGTCTGAAAACAAAAGCAGTTTCAACCTGGGCGATCTGACAGAGTCCAGGTATACAGTAGTTCATTGTTTCATCTAGTCATGGGTCTGCTCGGCGCTCGGCACTTGTTTATCGAACCAGAGCAACAAGAAGAAATAACAATACGTGACCTAAAAATATGATTAAGTACGTTCATAAAATCATGAGCACGAATTCGATACGGTGAAGCAGGACTCGAGATCGAGATCCGAGCCCAGCCGACGGCTCGCGGAAACACACGACATCTCATTTACCGAAGGAGAACTGTTTATTTTCATATTCGATATCATTTGACTTTATTTCCATCTTGTTTAGCATGTAAATATTTATCTTACAATAATTTCACTGTGTAACTGAATGTGATTACTCAAGAAATGTAAATCGTATGTTTGGAATTAATACATAGATAATGACTTGGTGCTTATTTTAGAATACAGCAAATTGGTTTATCCTTCATGTGTAATCTGATCTGTTTACTAATAAAATCAGCTTATTTTGCATTAAGTCGCTATTAATGACACAATTTATGATGAAATGATCAAGATAAATCATTTTTTGTCTTATGCGGACTGTTTTGAAACTACGACGTCTTCTGCAAAGGATCTACACATTATATTTTCGAACGATTGCAATATTGTGACCGAATTTTGAAAGAAATATATCTACCGTGGAAGTACAAGTGATAGAGTTGCCGATTTGTATTGTAAGGCCTCGATTTCGAAACCCGAGAGACTATATTTGTATGCATTTTTATTATCAGACCTTTATTAAGAAGAAGAAGCAATACGACAAACTGTTTTATCTTCATATTCACCCGTTTCAGGTTGCAGTACTTCAATGGTGAAACTTCGGCTCAGTGTTCACTGTTTGCTGGACTAAAAGTACATTTACAATCGAATTTAATGTCAGGACCGTTTTACGTTTGTTTAAAGTTGTATGTGAAACAAAGGAATTCTGCTGTACCCAATTTCAGTTGGCACACTTCGACTTCGAAGAACATTTCGACTCGAAGGTTGTAATTCGCAACGTATCAATGAAAACAGAATGATTTTTTTCTCCAATGGGGTATGTGGCTAAATTTTGATTTTTACATATATCATACTAGACCAAAAAATAAAATACACGTATTTTTTTAAATTGATTAGTTATTCTTAGTTTACGAGAAAATAATTATTAAAACTTTGGAGAAGGGATCTGTGACGTCAGTAGGTTAGAATGATAGAAGAAAACAGTTAGACTGAGATAGATATATTGTAGTAGGCGAAAGTGACAGCAGCTGTCACGTTCGCCATTCCATAACCTATCACAATATATCTATCTCAGTCTACTAACTGACTTCTTCTACCATTCTACCTTACTGACGTCACAGATCCCTTCTCCAAAACATTAAATTGCTAATAACAATATTATTACAAACTAATGATTAGTTTTTATTATTATAACGAGAAGCTATAGAGGTTTGTTTTTATATATTGAAATTCGATTATGGTCTCATACCCCATTAATATTTCATCAGTATTAATTTGAAGTTAAATAACTAATACAACAATATTGTATTTCATATAAATCAAATTGTATACTTTTACTATGTTATATTAAAAGAAATTTACATGTAATAGTAATTAGTAACTAAAGTTACATCGTGGTGTTTCAGTTTATGTAATGGCAATGCAGAATGCCTTTACTACGATGAATCTAGAGGTATTGCATATGCCTACGTCATTATGACCGCCTGGTAGATGGATTATTATTAAAAAAGACCTTCCGTCAATTCGATGTATTTTGTACAAATCCCATACCAAAAGTTCCTTGGAAAAGATTCTATACATCATGTAAACTTGTAACATGCACACATATTTTTTTATAAATTCCATACCAAAAGTTCCTTTGAAAAGATTCTATAAATCCAATAAAATTATTACATGAACATACACTATGTAAATTACACTTGTTACTTCCTTCTTTCTTCTTCAGTTTTCCCTATTCTATTAGGGGTCGCTGTTTCTTACTCTTCTCTTCCACTCACTCCTGTCCAACGCATCTTCTTCACACAGTTCTTCCTCTCTTAAATCTCCTGCTATACAGTCCTTCCACCTTCTCTTTGGCCTTCTTCGTATTCCCGGCATTGAAAGTTCCAATTCTGAGGTGAGGCTGCAACTGCATGTCACTTGCGCGGAACACCACTTTCTGAACCTACACTTTTCATCTTTGGTTTTGCACTTGTCACTGACATCTGTCAATTAGAATTTTTTGAATATATCAGCTTTTTCCATGATAAATAGCAAAGCTGACTGATTTTTAAAAGTTAATTTATTTATAATTGGAATAATACTACCTTTTTTAGTTTAAGTTCTGTATTTATTTATTATTAAAACCCAACGTTTCGGAACCATAAACTGGTGCCTTCTTCAGGGGAAACTGACATAAAAAAGTGAAAAACGAAAACAAAAAGTAACCAAGGTAACAAGAAAAGTTAAATAAATACAGAACTTAAACTAAAAAAGGTAGTATTATTCCAATTATTAATATGAGTTCTGAAAGATATTTTAACTATTTATTCTTTAACTCTATAGGGAAATGTACAATCAAACCGTATAAAGAAGAGCATTTTCTTTAATATTTATAATAACATAAAATGCCAAAAAATATTTTTTGACCAAAGACAATACCTTCCTTAGGTAAAGGTGACGGAAGGTAAAAATAGATTGATCATTGTATAAACAAACAAAAAATTAGTGGGATTCTATAACTCGTCCGATGTCAAACGATACTTATAGAAACGTATTTTTATAAGATGATAAAATGTAATCTTCATGTAACCATAATGATATCAACACCGATTATTATCGGGCGAGTTACACACTCCTATCAAATAAGTCTTTATTATTTTTATATAAATTATCAAAAATTAGGGAAATAACTATTAATAATAAAATATTTAAAATGATAGCACAATCTTACTTCATATGACAATTTATTCTAAAAGTTAGAAATGTCCACTTTAAGTTGAAATTAACAAGCTTCAATTTGGTTGTAAATATGCCATAATAAAGCAATACTTGGAAAAGCGGTGTTTGGCATAAACCATAATATTGACATTTGAATAAAAGTTGTCATAAAACATGGAAGAAACGCGTGTTAATTACAGCAAGCATATCTTTATGAAGCCACGGAATATTTGCATAATGAGAAATGTTTCGAGTTTTTCCACGAACTGTTCTTTGTGACATCACTTTCTAAAAATAGTTTAGTTTGAAATGAAACAGTTAATTATGCTCATAACAGGTTTAGTTAATTAAAAGCTATGGTGGAATTCTTCCTCCCACAACCCCACAAGTATGCATAGAGATAATGTTTTTTGTAGGTTAGGATTAGATTCGGAGTCTCAGAGGGCGCGCTGCTCTCGCTCTCGCCGCCTGCATTATTAACTGCGCATTCCAAACTTGCAGCCCAAACCAAAGTAAGACGTATGGAGCGTAGAGCGTGACGTCAGAGATTTATGCGTGAACGAAACGTGAGCATATATGAATACCAGGCATTTGATCTATAACTCTTAATATCATGTGACAATAAGGACTATCTATCTATAGCAGGGGTCGCAAACTCAAATGTAACAAAGGGCCAGTAGGTTAGATGGATAAATAACGCGGGCCATATTCAATTTTACTAAACTAAAACCTATAAAAAATAACAAGTACAAAAAATATAAAAGCTCAATTCTTTGCACCATTCTTCATTATTGAGCTGAGGAATTAATTTTCCTTTCGAAGAAGTGAAAGGATCGATTTCTTTTAAAAGTTCAAAAATCTTCATCAACGCCAATATATCGTTAAGGCTGCGGGCCGTTTACAGATCTTTGGCGGGCCGTATACGTATCAGTAGAAAGATAAAAATTGTATCAAATGACGACAAATAAATGTAAATTATGTAATATTTTAGTCCCATAAATTAATTATTAAATTTATCATTTGATGCAGATTTTTTTTACCTTTCTTTTGATACCACAACCAAAAAACTGCTCATGTTAATCTCCTTGAAAAATAATATAATTATATAACCAGAACCCCCTCCGAAATGAAATCCTGGATACGGGCCTGCTAAGAATTAGTAATTTTGTTACAGAATTGAGGTGAATATCATTCTCATAATACGATTTCAATATTCTTGTATGGTACGTACTATCTAGGCACGCGTGCGCAAATCGACAGTACACAATCGGCAGACATATTTAATACAGCATAATAGGTGGTTATCTTTCGCGTAGATCTCTGGCGATCTCGGCATTCAATAGCCCCGTGTTTGTTTAACAATGTAATTGCGGGCTGGTAATTTTCATGCGTCCTGGTGGCTGGTTGGTGGCCACTTCGCACCAACCGGACGTGTTCATTTCATCACACGTGCGGATACACCTCATTGAGGTTATGTTTTGTCCACGGCAATTTTCTCTTTCATTACTACAACTACTATAATATATCAAATAGAAAACATATACTTATTCATATCTAATGTCTTTATTGTCAATTACAAGAACTTAATCAAGCTCAGGAAGTTGAACCAGTTTTTTGACATCAATTTTTTTTTCATTGTTTTAGATTTATTCAATATTTATACATCTGACATTTGATAATTTATTAAACTAATGATATCGATTTCCAAATTATCTACATAATTTAAAACCGCTTAAATCTAACACAAAAATTGATCAGGGAATTACAACTGTTTCAGAACTTGAAGCACTTCAGCAGGTTGTTACTGTACAACAGTCAAAATGAAACTATCTTAGATAAGAAAGTAAAGTTTGTTTAAATATTAATTTACAGCAAACTATAAGCGATTGACACTTTGTGTGACGTTTCATCCTCTAAGCAATTTGATTGGATGCCTGACTTTAAAACAAGTCGCGCGCTCTAATGAAATTTGGTATAAAATCTTCATGGAAACATTGACAAGTGTACAAGTGTTTTGCTTCCTGTTGAATGGGGTATTCCACTCAATTTTTTTTTATTATTTTAAATAAAACTTCATTCAGTTTTGAAGCAATTCATAGTATTAAAAAATCTTAATTGTTCCTAGTTTAACAGTATTTTATTTTCGAGAAATCAGTGTAACGTCACATTTCCTCTATACTTGTCTTTCTCACACACACTGCTCTGAGTGCGCTGCGAGAGAAAGATAACAATTGTATGACGTCAATTTTCCCTTTTAGCAAATGTGAAATCTCGTAAAGTAATTATTTAAAAAATGTTTTCATTGTTTTAACTATTATTTATTGAGCCATACTTTATGTTAAATTGAAATTTTCTTAATTTTGTTGTTATGGTGGAATACCCCATTGTAATCATTATACAGGGTATTAATTACAAAGTGAGCCATAGCCGTTAACATGGGAAATAAGTTTTCCTTTCGCAATTCTCAATTAATTTTAGCCAAAA
This sequence comes from Ophonus ardosiacus, assembly GCA_943142095.1. Taxonomy (NCBI): domain Eukaryota; kingdom Metazoa; phylum Arthropoda; class Insecta; order Coleoptera; family Carabidae; genus Ophonus; species Ophonus ardosiacus. The sequence continues at coordinate 7,253,268 of OW964830.1, read as the reverse complement.
ATGTTTCAAGTAAAAAAATATTCCTTATTTGTAGCGATAGTCATGGTGTTCAAACAAAATTATAACGCAATGCTTATTGTTTGAACTTTTAATTTTATGGGTTACAAAATATGAAAAATTGTAAGTGTAATAATCGGTGTAGAATTTAAAAATAAAATCTGTTCAGTGATTTAGATGAGTGATTTAGATGCAGAATTTAATTATCTGTAACTTTTATTTGACAAGCGAATTAATGGAACTTCAAACATTATGCATTTCTTTGAAATTTTATTTGAATTCCATGTCTCTCTCTATCAATTAGTAACAGTTATAAACTTTCAAATTCGATTTTGCAGATTATCATACGTGCAATATAAATTCTGCTCTGTGATTTAGGTATTGAATTTTATTATCTACAACTTTTATTTGAAATATTAACATTAATTTTGTGCAAGGAAATATTGATTTTCCATGTTACCTATGGCCCGCTTTTTAATTAACACCTTGTATATATTTATTCTTGAACAGGTTATGCCATCAAAACTCACTCCTATAATAACGATATTATTCGTAACTTACTGATCGTTATCTAGTCACAAATTTGTAATCATAGTAATAAATACTCTTTTGTGATTCGGCTCGTGTCGAAAATTTCATCCTTCTAATTTAAAGCCATCGTTATACATTTGTTGAGTAATATTCTATTTCAAATAATTATCTTTTAACTTTGAGAAAAACCAGATTATTTTTCAAAATCTAGAACGATACATTTTAGAATACTGAGAGAGCTATATTTCGTCTAAAACGAAACGATCCACCCATTTATTATTGAAGCACGATGTCCATGATCTTATTTTGTACCTGTTTCGGTAAGAAGAATATCCTCTTTCTAGATGGTTCGTTTTTCGTGAGGAGAATAAATAAAGACGTATGATGTATTTGGTGTTTCCAATTGTAAAAAACGTCAGGAAGGGAGAAAAACAACGTCGGACAGGGACAGGCTGACAGCATGAAATAGCGAAATTGCCCGATATAACATTAAAAACGGACGAGTGTGCATTCGTTTTTGTACGTGACCTTATGGCATTCACAAGGAAAAACAGGCCTGGAAAGAAAATTTGATGACATACGACTTCTATCGAGCGTACGAACGGAACCCCGTCAGCGTGGTTAAATATGGCTCCCGTTAAACGCTTATATGGCTTAAACAAATTTCCGGAAGCGACGCCACGCTCTGCTATTGACAGTAATCACATCCGCCGATATACTCTCGTAAGACAGGCCAAGACAAGGATCCATAATTCCAATAGTTTCGCACTAGCCAATGTGAAAATCGTGAAAATAAAATTTGCTTTCTTCTTTTTTGGTTAGAACAGCAATTGCTTGGTATAATAGTGAGTATAATCATATATTATACAATAAGACGATTGAAAATTCTCTATAAATACGAAACGTCTTGCCTGGAAACACCACGAGACCGACGGTCGAGTGATATTTCCAAAATGCAACTCATTGAGTATGTCGAGTTTTACACTTATGATAAATCGATCAATTTATAGTAGTAAGCGTTGATAATTTACACCTAGCGATTTACTATCACTTTATTTTTGTTGAAAGCAGTTCTACCAACTTTATAATATTATCTTATATGTTTTTGAGAGTTCAATATTGCGGTGCTTCAGTTTTCTTGTAGTTTTTGAGGTAGTTTTATTGAAATGTATTTTATGTAGTGTGACTTATTAAAAATTAATAAAACTAATGAAAATGCGAAGTTATAAAACCTTAGAAACAAATATACGTCAAATATAATTTGTAATATCAAATACTATAGAGTTAGTACTCGAAAAATAATCAAAAATTACCCGAAAAGTCATCGGAAAATAGAACTAGTTCTTACTTTAGGTATTGTCGTAAATTGTCGTGGGTGGGTAGCAAGATGGGACACTTGCCCCCCTGCCCCTTAAATAGTGATACAAAAACTCATATTTCATACATGACAAAAATATATATGACAAAAAAGGACAAACCTCACTTTAACGCGAATTACATAGGCAATATATATATAAACTATGATCAAACATTTTTCAAAGTCAGTCTATGTATCGTTTTATTTTACACAAAGGAATACGTGGTACAACTATGTACACATATTTTAGAGACACCTGTATATATTTAAAAAGTCAATCTAATTTGTAAGAACGAAAAGTAAATAAATGTTTCTCTGCCAAAATCCAAGTTCATGTACAGTAACATTTTTGAAAGAAGTGCGATCAAGGCCATCTACGAATTGTATCTATGAATTAAGATTTTGTGCTGTCAAATTTATTAGTGTCTTTTACTTAGTTTTTATGAGGGTACATAATATCTTGTGTACCTCATAAAAACTATGTAAACGACACTACTAAATTTGACAGCATAAAATCTTAATTCATAGATGCAATTCGTAGATGGCCTTGATCGGACTTCTTTCAAAAATTTTACTGTACCTAGGTTATTTATTATTCAGACATATTTTACATGCAATTGAAAATAATTATGAGATTAATGAGTAAATTGTTGTGCAGTTTCTTTGTGTGGTATTTTCATGGAAAACAAGAAAAGTTCTTGTAAAAATAACAGCAGAGTGAAACTGGAAGTTTTATAATTAAAATTGTCTGAAATTTTTGTGTTTTTACTTTTAAATTTATTTCTAGTTAAAAAATAACTCAGTAAAATACTATCTAAAATTTGGAGAATCATCTTCCCGCAAACTGTATGAAATTGTATAGGAAATTCTTTGTGATAATCAGCTGTGGAAATATGGACATTGGAAATAAATCCAAATCTAAATTTCTCTCTGTTATTTATGAGAGGTTGGTAAAAGGAAGAAGTTCATACAAGGTCATAAATATGAATTGGGAATAAAATTTGTGGAGTTGGTATTCTGTGGTGGTTTTTATTATTTGTGGGTGGAGACTTGGCAGCCAACGATGTTAATGCCAAACGCGGGAGACCGTGGCGTAAACGTGTACCCGCTCTTTTTACGAGTTCATTAAATTATGCCGAGGAACGTGTATGTATCCCAAACTCATTTTACGGAGAATTGCTACAACTTAAACTTCAACCCCAAATGTTGGAACTACATACATTCACTATAATTTCACAAGTTTGTAGAGGGAGAATAGTAATGAAATCAATGATATTGCCAACGTTAATGTAATTAAACATGGTGGAGAATGTAAAAAACTTTAAACTTATTGCTGTTTAACATAATTTTTACACAAAAGTGATCCCTGTGGTGTTGGTTTACTCTTTGCGATAATTTTTAGTGTTTATGAAGAGTCGTTTGGTAAAAAACTACAGATGTATCAAAAGTAACGCACATGTTTTTGGAATTTGAGTCAGTGAGATAAAACAAATCGAAAATTAAGAGTGGAAAATTTTCTGACTTTCTTTGTTATCAAGTTTTATGTATGGTTTTATTTATTGATAAGAATTAGTTTTTTTTTTTAAGTGTCTATCTCTATAAATGCACTGAAAACACATTGGAAAGAATAAATGTACTGTTTTCGGCAATTTTAATTTTCTACAGTTGCTTTCAAAACTGATAGATGAATAACATATAACCTCAAAATGCTATTAGTACTTCATTTCAAGTAAAAAAATCTGTTGTGGCCAGCACAAGACCTTCCGTTGGATGTATTTTGTACAAATCCTATATCAAAAGTTCCTTGGAAAAGATTCTATAATCCAGTAAAATTGTAACACGAACAGAATACAAGTTTTTACAAATTCCATACAGAAAGTTGCTTTAGATACTCTAAAAAAGCGTACACTTACGTAACATTCTCTTCACAATCAAATAATATTACTACCAAGTTTATATCTCTACCCATTTTTGAATTATTGCCCCAAAAGTCAATATAGCCCACATTTAGATAAAAAATTCAAAATTTTCATAAATCTATTTTTTATGTATCTAGATACTTCTCAATGCGCTGATTCCAAATTTTGAAACCACAGGTCGATATCTCTTTTCGTTCTCGAGATATTTAGATTCAAAGTTTTGCTCAAAACTGCCCATTTTTGGGTATTAACCCAAAAATGGGTCGAGATATGAATTTGGCGACAACACCATTCGATTCTACGGGCAAAATTACATAAATACACCAATTTTCAGAATTTTTGAACACCGCATACAATCTCTAAAGCAAAATAACTGAATATGACCAAAAATCGATTTTTTCAGATTTTGACCATTTTCAGGAGTTTTCAAACTTTTGTTCATAAAAAATGAACCGGTTGGACAAAAATTATGAAAATTGCTATACTTATGTATTTTTGTCCGTAGAATCGAATGGTGATGTCGCCAAATTCATATCTTGGCCCATTTTTGGGTTAATACCCAAAAATGGGCAGTTTTGAGCAAAACTTTAAATCTAAATATCTCGAGAACGAAACGAGGTATCGCCCTGCGGTTTCAAAATTTGGAAACAGCGCATTGAGAAGTATCTAGATACATAAAAAATAGATTTTTGAAAATTTTGAAGTTTTTATCTAAATGTGGGGTATATTGACTTTTGGGGCATTCAAAAATGGATAGAGATATAAACTTGATAGTAATATTATTTGATTGTAAAGAGAATGTTACGTAAGTGTACACATTTTTAAAGTATTTGAACAAGTGTGTGAATTTTTAGTAATAAAAGTATTGAAATAAAAATAGACAATGCCTTCCTTACCTAAAGGTGACGGAAGGTAAAAATAGCACAAGGCGCTTGAGGGGCGACCGTTTTTACGTGCATTAAATAACTAAAATAAATAAAACTTTGTCAATAATAAAAATATTTTCATCTACAAAATGTACGAGTCCTGAATATAAAAAGTTACATCAAAAAATGGTTAAATATCACTTAAATTTGTCGATTTTATTTGATATTTGACAGCTGACAAGTGATATTTTTTTCGCTTCTATGAACTAAGTTATCATTCTGACCAATCAAAGGGCAGAATTTATATGCCTATATAAACTAACACTATTTTCTTACGTAAAATGAAGTGGTGCTCTCTCCATAACTGCTGGAAACACCATCGACAGTAAAAATAATAACTACAAATTGAATAGAAACTTATACTCATAACTCGTAACCTAAATCCATTCAATTTGATATTACTGATATTTTTACTGCCTCAAGTGTTTTCTATGGTCGTAAAATGATTTTATGTTCACTATAAAGTAATGAAAAGATTGAATTCATAGTTACCAACTTTTAAAATTTCAATTATTGCCTTTTCTTCTGAACAAGAGAAAAATAAATGAAGCATTGTTCTTATAATAATGATGCAGTATTGAATGCAATAGCACTGTTATTGAAAAATAACGATTATGGCGGCCGTTATTTCATAAATTCTTTTGGATTGATTTGGAATGAAGTTATCGAGGCTCAAAAGTCACGGATCGGGCGATAGGCCCCCATTATCGTGCCCGATGGAAAATAATCACCATCAGACTAATCAAATTTGGCCGAAGAGATCAGGGTGTAATGACTGCCCATCGAAGCGAGTTTTGCGGCCGAGACCACGATGAATGCTAGAGAGTAGTGCAATTTTCACCTCTGCTGGTTCTGGTAATGATTTTTCTCGAAACCAACTTGCCCCGGGTCTCGATTCGTCGTTTTACTTCGCTTTTATTTTGTTTTATTTGTTGTCCGCTTATTCTACTCACTGCTTCGAGGATCATCTCAGGAGAATTTTTTCTACCGATTAATAAACAGGTTAGGGAGAAACTCTACTCCGGGTCGATTCCAGATGGGTTATTTCTTATAATAGTAGACCGACAATCAATACTTGAAGGTACGTACAGATTAGAAGTTATTACATTTACAAATATTAATTCATATTCAATCAATCTTTTAAAAATATGTTATTCGAGAAGAATTATTCAATGGAATTTTTCTAAAATATGAGCATTACGTCAGCGGACCCGAATCCATAACCGAAATGGGGCGTAAATACCCGAGAGAATACAATAGGAACAAGAGCAGTGAGGAATAGTAGACAACAAAATATACTTCACTAGGAAACTATAAATATACAGAACAAATAAACTTAACATTTAAATAAATATGTGGATAAATATATGTCTGCAAATAATGCTTCATTTTATACTATTTTAAAATGTGCCAAAATTATGTCCTATAGCAAATACATATCTAATGTCCAGGACATTATTTTGAAAAAAAATGACATTGAATTTCATAAATTTAAAAATTGTCTCATATTTCAGTTTTAACTAAATCTATTTGCACCGAACCAGTTATATACGTCTACTCAAGCGCATATCTCTAAAACGAAGCATTTACGAGATTTTATTTATTTTAATTAGTCTATTTATTTTTACGTACGTCACTTAAATTTCAAATTTAATTAATTGGAATAAAACTTTTTTTAGTTTAAGTTCTGTATTTATTTATTATTAAAACCCAACGTTTCGGCACCATAAACTGGAGCCTTCTTCAGGGGAAAACATTGACATAAATGTGAATTAACAAAAACAACAAGTAACCAAGGTAACAAGAAAAGTTCGTAAATGTTACCTTTTTTTAAGTATACAATTTTCTAGACAATATATGCATGCCCGGCAATAACTTGGAAGGCGAACATACATCTTCTCAGGAAAAAATCTCCTTTTGCCAGAGGAAAAACCGTCCCAAAAACTGGCAGAGAAGTGATCTGTAAAACTCAGAGACGCTTTATCGGTAGCGAAATACCGCAGCCGTACTCTTTATTAGCAGAAAAAGTCTAGAAAAAATTGTATACATATTACAAATTACAAAATATTTAATATTGGAAGCCATGCGCGACTAAGTTCTAATCCGTCACAATAATTGAGATTGATATTTCTTGTTTTATAAATCTCAATGGCTTCTCTAATTAATCTGTTGTTAAGTCGTGTAGGTCTTGCAATAATTTTCGTATCTTCAAATTTAATTTGGTGGAATTCTTCCAAGGCATGTTCTGCAACGGATGATTTCTCAGGCTGGTTCAATCTGATCGATCGATGATGTTCGCTCAAACTTGTAAAGACGATTCTACCAGTCTGGCCGATGTAAACTCTCCCGCAGACACATGGAATTCTTTAAATCACTGATGATTAAAGAGGAATGACGTCTTTCACTTGTTTCAACATATGACGAAGTCATTTGACAGTTCATTTCGATTTTGTCTTGTTCATTTAACTGGGACACGAAAGATGAACTATGGAAAATATCTATCAAATCACTATCTAATATATGCGCTCCGTTTAAATCCACAAGAAATACAATCAATTTATTTTCCGCATACCTAATATAACATAAAACAGTTGCCCCAATAAGTTTTAAAGCTACGCAGCCTTTCTTATATTGGCAGGTGATCTGCGCAATTGGTGTTCGTAAACATAAACAGATTATAATTATTGTAGAGATATCTGAATCTGTTCTTGAGTAAAAACGTTATGTTATCTCAAAACCCGAATAAACATTGAAAACAAATAGTAATAATATACGGTTATTTTAGTGTTTTTGAAAACTAAATCCGTATTCTATCCATTATGTAGACAAGTGTTTAGCTCGAAAATGTTTTTGGGAATTATGCGCAAAATTGCGTCTTTTCTGTTTAGGCAATCGATTATTTTAAGCAGCTGAAGTGTACATTAGGGCTGAAACGTTCTCTGGCAACGTCTTCGAGAAACGAATTTAAATCTAAGCAATCGTCATGCCATCTCCAGAATCACTCGTCTTCTCATTTAGGCGTCAAAGACTCCACGAATTAGCATTTCGTCTCGGCTTACAAGCGGGATTACATTGAATGAAGGAACTCTACTCACCATGAAGCAGTCGGGTCCTTGCAGGCACATAGACTCTCCGTTAGGCCCGTCGTTCGAGAACTGCAAGCAAAGAACAAAATCAAACATTAATCTCCGCGATCCGGGATTAAAAACTTCATTAAAAGTTGGCCACGGATGCATGCAAGTCGGGTTGCGGTGAGGGGGCAGGAAAGAGGATCCTCGGTGACAACTGTCACCAGCAGACGCAACTGTGGTGAGGGCAACTGTCTGCTCTACTTTGTTTTGTTTGGGACAATGGATGTTTGGAACACAGCATGTTTGTGAGCAATATTGCAGGTATGTTAATACTCAAAGGCTTTGTACATAATTAAATCATTTACATATTAACTGCTCTTTACCCGATATACCCCATCAACTGCCAATCACATAACCGCTCCTGGCATATATACAAATATGTTCTAATTTTAAATTATTAAATGTAAGCTACTATGATCCAATAGTACAAACAAATAGTAAAATTGTTACATACAGAAAATATGAGTGTCAAAAATAGTTTTATGTGAACATTTGTAGTGGAAGTTTAGATCATACTAGGAAATTTTGAATACGTATACACGTACCTTTTAGTTGAACAAGAAGTATAGTACAGTTTAAATCATTTGGTATAGTTTTAAAGAAATATATTTCACAACAAAGTAATTTCAATTTCCAATTTGAATTTCTACTTTGCGTCAAAGCTTTGCACCTGAATAAACGCATTAACAACAACATAATTTGACTGCAATTTCAATTTCCAATTCAAACTTTGCAAGGTCCAAACTTCTCAATTCCAGTTTGAAGTAACGCATGAGCATAGTGTTGTTGAACGTTAAATATCAAGATCAACTGTCATTATTTGGAGGTTATTGTAAAACATTAGAAATAAATTACAAAAACCTCTTCAGTTTTAGTTGTCTTTTGTCAAAAGTCTAGATGTAAACAAATGTGTGTAAAAATATAACAAGAAACACAATACACGCACACGGAATCTGAATGCATCAAATTCAAAGAAAAATTACAAAGTAGAAATTCAAATTGAAAATTGAAAATATTTGGCTCTGAACGCAGTTTAAGAATTCCAAGAATACAAAAATTCTTAACGTCCTAACCAAATAATATCAAAAATATGTTAATTTTATCTATTTTGCGCAAATCTGATATTATGGGCATGAAAAAGCAGGTATTTCATAGATATTGTTGGAAAATGTAAGATATTGTTCAAACAAAAAGTCAAAAATGAAATTTGTGCGTATAATTTTCGCAGAATTTGCTTGAATACAAACAAAGACTGAATGCAAGCTTAATTATTAAAACATTTACGCTCCAAATCACTAAGATAGAGATGTTCTTATTCTAAACATAGAAATAGTCATTGCTGTTTGTCGTTGTAACTATAGCGCCGACTCTTTCATCTTTTTTTATGGAATAAAATCTGTTTCACATTATACTTTTCCGACAGTACTTTTCACATAAGCTTTATATTTAGGCCGTACCCGTTGTAGAATTTTAGCATTTAATATTTAGGATTTAGATGTATTTAACATAAATACAACTCCGAGAACACTTTGATGTTTATAAAAACAAAAGGACATTACACAATTCGATGTCAGATTATACATTAATATTATACTTCGTACAATATAAGCCAAAAAGTTATTTGACAATATCCGAAAATTGTAGTAAAGCGAAAGATTTATTTAATTAGTATGCCAGAACTTTACGGTACCTATATTAAATATCTTCTTCTTCTTCTCCATATCCCAGATACCCATAATCGGATGTGGGACAGTATAAAAATCAAAATATTTAAATTCGCTTGCTTGTTATCTTTAATAATAAAATAAAAATTACCCCTAACCTTAAAATTAAATGAAAAACCTCTGGCATGGTTTACATGTTGAGTAATTCTAACCTACTCTCAAATAAAAGGGTTCTTACGACCTCTGGCATGGTTCACATGTTGAGTAATCCTACTTTCCCTTTACTTCTTTAATAGGATTTCGCGTAATTTTTACTGAAGATGAGAACTTTGTCCTCGAAATACGTATCTAGCTTATTTTTTCATTCAATTTTAAGGTTAGCGTTAATTTTTAATTTTATTATGAATTATATTAGCCTTAGACTTCATAACTATATTGTTTGTTATCATGTTCATTTTTTTCAAACGAGCCGAAGCGATAACTTACATCAAACAATGCGAAAATTGAAAATAGTTAAACTGTTTTTCTGTACAAGTTAATTAGAATTAAAACGACCTCATATTAACTTGGATGAAAACTAGCATACTTTCTAGTAAAAAAAGTTTTAAAACTAGTAGCAAAAACAAGTATTGTGTAAAAAGGATGAACAGTATTTTCAACATAAATAGTGTAATAGTATTTTTATTTTCTCTTAAGTTATACTGAAAACAAAATGCCATTAATCCATCATATCATATGCTGTACGGAACGTTTATAAATATTTTAACTACTCCGACAACAGCAACGCAAACATATCATAATCCTGATACGTTGGCGATCAACGCGTGCCGTGCGTTATATTTGAACGAAATCTACAAACATTTGCAGTGCACTATCCGCAGAGGAATTCTCCATAACACGCACTACTCTCTCTACGTGCTACATATTGACCGGGTGATAAAATCCGTTAGTTAACGCGCCGGCCGCAGAACGGCAGCAGCAGCGGCGCTACGGTTTATCTGCGGTAAAAGTGCCCGTACCATTGTTCATAATTGCCTGTGATATTTTTCTGTCACGCGTATGTGTCCGACGTATCTTTTAGTAGTTACGAGCAAGGGAACTGTAATTGCGCTGTGGACACAACAGCATGTGCGATTCTAGTTTCAGTCTGGTGAAGTATTGGATGAAGATATGAGGGAAATAATTGTGATTTATTTTTACCAAGTTCACCTCCAACATTTTTTCATAAAATGCTCTATCTTCACCACGTGACTTTAATAGCTATTTGTGTATTAAGAGCGCAAAATGCGACATTGTCGATTGAGAAACACACACAAGATTTTTTCTACAGTCGCCACAATGGGGTCCTCCACCATAACAAAAAATTATAAAATGTACACTTTATACTTACAGTACTGCTCAATAAATAACGATTGGCTAATACAAAAGATACGGTTTAAACATAAAAAGGCTTTTAAATGATTATATCGTTACATTAGCCATCTGTTCCATAAAAAAACCAAAATTAGAGCGTGGAAGCAAGGATTTGTGATGATTTGATGAGTTTTTGTAGCAAAATGTGTGGTTAGTTGTCACGCCTGTCACACTGAAAAAATTAACAAATATTTCAAGGAATTTGTGATTATATAGACGTATGTGCATTGACTGATTTCTCGCAATTATTTAAGTAACGAAATAACTAATAACTTTATTGTACTCAAAATAAATAGAGATCAGATGTCAGTACGACTCGCAACTATCCTACCGCCATCTGTGTACAATCATTCCTATTACTAAACATAACTGTTCACACAATTTATTTTATATTTAATTTTATTTTATCGTTATTTTCCATTCTTCTTGAGTTTTTATTCAATCTAATCTAATTTTATACTTTTGTTTTTGTAAATGAATGCCCTATTTCATTTTCACAGCAGTGTGGCATTTTGTTAGGTTATGTTAAATACCGACAGAACATATGTCAAATTGACTTGTGAACGTGATAAATGTGTAATTACAGTGCCATTAGTTCCTAACTAAACATTTTCATTAAGAATGTAGACAAGTGACATTTCTCAACATTGTATACTTAGAAATTTGGACAGCGAGCGTTTTTTCTACTTTGTCGCGCATGAGCGGCAAAGTGACATTTTGCGTTGACAAAAGAGAGCGCAAATGGCTACTTTCTATAGTGACTGTAGAAAAAACAAATTGTATACCTATTTAAAAACAAAGCACATTATTTGTGATGTGAAAATAAATAATCGTTTTTCAAACCCCAATTTTGATCGATCAAATGTAGTTTTTGATCATTTTGATCGATCTTCTTATCAGATGAAGCACATCGGTTTCTTCGCAATCCTAATTCCTCAACTTTCACCCACTATTGACAACTGACAAGCTGCGATATGCCATCTGCTGGGAAAAATATGAACTTTCCAGTTTAGTACTGTATTGTGATTATATGCTTGAGTTACATGTGGTTTAATCATTTGATGTGAATAGAAATGGGAAAAAGTCGTACTAATTGTTGTGTATTCGGATGCAACTCAAGATCTGGTCGAGACACAGGCATTGGGTTTTATAATATTCCGAAACATGGCTAAAATAAAGTTAAAATTACGACAAGTGTAGGTGTTGAAATGGATATGGATTGGCGAAAAGCATGGGAATATGCAATTCCTAGTGCAAAACAAATAACGAAACATATGAAAGTTTGTTCTCGTCATTTTAAATCGGATGATTACATATTTCCTATGAGTAAAAAATTCAATGTTCAGATTTTGTCTTAGAATAAAAAGTTCATGTTGTGTTCGTACTAATTATTTATGTATTTTTCTATACAATTAAGCGTAAAACTTTAAAAAAAACTGCAGTACTATCACTTTGTCTTTTCGTATTTCAAGTAAAAGTTCCTGATAATAAACGTTTGCTACGACAAACCAAACGTGTTAAGCCAAAAGATGGAAACGCCAGTGACATTGCAATACAGTAAATGAAGTAATAGAGGATAATATTAATAATACATCAGCACCAGCATCTAAATTGTCTGAAGAACTCGCTAAAGGTATTTTGATTTCATGTGGCTTCGTAGTAATTGCTCTAGTTATAAATAGTATGTGGTTAGCGTTTATAATTCGCTCACCTGCAATCATCAATTTCGATTGATTACATATATACAAAATTATAAATACCTTCTATAAACGAATTAGCTGTTGCTTCCAGATATCTAAAATGTTCCATGATACTTATCCTCATTTTAAATGAAAAAATTGTTCTTGTTGTTTGCATTCATATGTCACAACATTGCGAGTACTAATTCAGAAACAGCTGATCGGTCCGATGGTGCTGCCGCAATCAAATCTATTCATTGTTGAATTCATCAGCCGAGCGAGATCAATCGATCGATTGTCTGTGATCATTTTGATAGATCAATCGATATTCTGATCAGATCGATCACATCGATGTTTTTTTCGGAGCCTTAATGAGATCCCTGAGGTGTTTTGGATCGAGAATGATCTGGAACATCGATCGTTCCGGCACATTTTTTCAGAGCAGGAAAGGGTTCCCAAACTGCTTCGTCCTATATTTTGAAAAATATCTCTTTGGCTTAATGGAACATCAATAATTACTAAAATGTAACTGTGAAGGAATCGCAATCTCTTAAACTAATGTCCAATCATAACACAAGATAATACTTACTGAATAATAATAAATATAGACATGTTAGTATTTCAATTGGTCATTTCAGTTGCACAAAATATACGGTGGTGGAGTTTGAACTTGTGGTAGATGTCAGTAGTGCTCTGCACAGATTCGCGATAGATTATACAAGTAATCCTTCATCAATAGTTGTAAAGTCTGGTAATTAGTGAATATGACCGGATTTACGATCAGTTTCTGTATGGATTAGAGATTTTAACGAACATTAACCGTGTACGTTGAAGCACTATGTTCCTCTTCTCTCTCGGTCGGTGTAATTTTGTAGTTGTTGAAAACAAATTAACCCAAATGTGGAACGAATTTTATGATGGGCCACCACCTGCACACCGTTCATAATTTATACTGAAGGTAATTAATTCAGAAACAATCGACGTTGGAGAGTCATTCTTCTCTAATTTACATTCCTCGTGAGAAACTATTTTTACAGACGTTTTTCTTAGAGCTTTGGCAGGACCGGTCTTTTATATTTAACAGTTTAGTGTCTCGTGCAATAATTTAACGAAAAATATATGGAATTGCATTTTAAAACACTTCTAACTTTAGATTCTGTTGCACAAAGATAATCCCTATTGTAAATTCTCTACAACAATTCTGGGTGTAAACACAAAACATATTACCAATTTCAAATCCGGGTGTTACACGAAAACCGGGTCATAAAGTTTTAAAATGGGCTAAACATCTCTTTGCGCAAAAATAGCCTATTAATTTTAGCCAATAATATTTCAAATAAATGTTGAAAATGTGCAAATTACAATTTACATCCAATTCAGTAATCACATTTCATTATGCATGTTTTGTAATCAAACAATTCAAATTCAAAATTTTATAAAATTTCTTTTTTATAGCTTTACCCATGAATTTGAAACAAAATCGCATTCAAATTTAGTAACGGTTTACTTGGAATTGAAAAAAAAAAATCACAAAAAAAAACATATTAATTTAAAAAAAAAAATCACAGGGAAACCGCTTCACGCTCGTTTATAAAAATCTTTCAAAATATATTAATGTTTTTCCTTTCAGAAAGGTTCATTTTGAATCAATATTGAAAATCGAAAATTACTCATAGGAAGAAAAGTACAAATTATTAAGTGCTATGTATTATTTTAATGAAAATTTTATAAGAGCCCTTTTCAATTTTCAATAAAAGAGATAGCAAATATGCGGAGTAGGATTTGCGCATAGTAAGCCAACAAAAATGGCGACAGCCATTGTTACTTGTTTGTCATAGGAGATCCATGGCGTTTGTTTTTTCAAATATCTAAACGTAAATTGAGAAAAAAGTCTTTGAAAACTTTAAAAAACTTCGCAAAAGAAGTTACAAAAGCTTTTATTGAAGCTAAAATGTCAAACGATGCAAATTTTCATCGAGAATAAAGGTATTTTAGTGATTTTGACAGTCCAGCTGGTAGTTGCAGACGCCATTTTATTTGCTACGGGCAGAGATATAAAGATATGGCTGTTAAATTGAAAAGGCGTATTGGATTTTTTTCATATACGTACAAGCAAACGTTAAGCATTTCATTTGTTTGTGATTTTGTTCCAATCCCATGGCTATTTAGAAATTATAAATTGACTTTAGGCATTTACGAAAATTCTACCGGTAAATACCGCACCTACCGACTGCGTTCGAAAACACAAGTGGTTAATAGTTATCGTGTTCGAAAATTGAACCATATCTACCAGATCCATCTACCGGATCCATGATTTGTGGATCGAGTAATTCAGCCGGTAAATGCAGTAAATGAAGAATCTAACCTCAAAAAAAAGGTAGAGATGCCAAGCGAAGTTGGAATCGGAAGTAGGTTTCAGAAGTTAATTATGATAATACAGAAGACAAGATGAGATAACGTTGAACTACGTAAAATTTCAAATCTGTTTCATCTTTGAACTGCTTCTCATAGATTATAAACCTACCCTGTTTATCACTTGCGCTCTTAAAGTATCTATCCCGGTAGCTGTATCCTGATGAACAGCTGTTTACCTGTATAAACCGGTAAAAGTTCACCGGTATAATGTCTTTTATTAGTTCTCAAGCATGCTAAAAAAAAATAGCATTATTTATTAATAAATATTGCAAATGAGGGTATTTTTTAAATATGTAACAATTTTAGGAAACAAAAAATGGTCGTTTCAAAACAATTTTCGGTATTATTATTTGTATTGAACTTATTATGATTTAAGGAATTATAAAACACAATTTTTTATGTCGGTTGGAATGTTGGATTCAAATTTGCTCCATCAAAACTACCAGCGATCTGCGATCTGTTTACTAATAAAGAGCCTCATATTTCTAATCCTACTAAATGCATAGATCCGTCCCTGGTTCGAGTCAGTATTAACGTATTCAGTGCGTTTTTCCCTGTGGATATATCGAATTCCTCTCATAGGATCACGTTGTGCTTTTTCCTGATACGATTGGAACATGAAATAGTTGGGATACCTCACAATGGGTGAAACTCTCATTTGGCGAGACGTGTCATTTCGTTCTACCCTTTCAATGCTTTCTGCAAAAAACTCCGCATTCCGCCTTTATTCTCCGTGATACCTCAATCAAGAAAAACTCACAATTAGTCATGTTGGATGCAATCTCAAAGCTACTCGTGGAAGAATCACGTAGTTGTTGCAGAGCACGGACTGTTCGACACTGGTGATTACCCATTGGTTTCGGAATCCGTGCTGGCTAACCCGGGATGGAATCGCACGGCCCTGATGGGATGCTACGATGGCGGGAAAGAGAAAGAGGGGCACAGCAAGCCGGCTTGCAGTGCCGGTCTTACGTATTTCAGGCCCTCAAGAAATTTCTCACCAACTAAGTATATGTTGGTGCAGATATTTACATGTGAAGAAGCCGTATCTGATCTGATATTCATTTTAGGTGTACGAAACATTTAGGATGATAAAAAATGGGTCAAAAACAGTGGCGACTCGTGCCTTGAAGCCTTGCTAAGAAAATTATTGATTTGCTAGTTCTTATTATACAGGGATGAGAACAGCGTACGCTCCAGCAAGATGGGACAACTGCTTACACGACACACGTCACAACACATTTGCTAAGACAGATTTTCGAAGAGCGACTCAATTGGCCTCTAAATATGACCGATTTCACATCACCAGACTTTTTCTTTGAGACTACCTGACGGATCGGGTTCATGTTAATAATCCCAGGATTCCAATATAGGGAAGAAATTCAAGTATAAGAGCCAGTCATGGAACAAGAAAAAAATCTGATGTGGCTAGCACAATACCTTCCGTCAATTTCATGTATTTTGTACAAATCCCATACCAAAAGTTCATTGGAAAAGATTCTATATATCCAGTAAAATTGTAACATAAACATATACTGGAAGGAAGAAATTACTGGATATCAGTCAAGTAATCACTTTATTTTCCGCCTCTACCGGTTTCGACACTTCATGTGTCTTCTTCAGGAGCTACAATAATATTACAAGTTTAAAGACAAACATGTGAAACTTACGTATAGTCTTTAAACTTTTTAAAAAAATGTAATATTATTGTAGCTTCTGAAGAAAACACATATCCAGTAATTTCTTCCATCATCTTTCCAGTCAAGTTTTGCAGCCACAAACATATACTGTTTTGTACAAATTCCTTACCGAGGGTTCCTTGGAAAAGATTTTAAATATCCAATAAAATTATAACACTAGCATACACTTTGTAAATTGCACTTTTCACTGACCTGCATCTGTCAATTAGAATTATTTGAATATATCAGCTGTTTCCATGATTATAGCAAAGGTGACTAATTTATGAAAGTTAATCTCTTTATAATTCATAACTCTTTATCTATTGAATATGAAGAAAAATGTATAATCAAACCGTATAAACAATAAGATATTCTTTCATACTGATAAACACATAAAATATCAAAAAAATATATTTAACTGCGTTTTTTCAAGAAAAACTGTTAATATCTTCAAAATAAGGGAACTTTGGGTTGACCAATTATAACCAAAATCTAATCAGCTCTTCATAAAGAAGAGGAATACGAAAATATTATAATTTTTAAAAATGTAGTAATGATGTTATCGTCGAAGAAAAATTTGTCACACACAGACACACACACACACACACACACATACACACACACACACACACACACACACACACACACACACACACACACACACACACACACACACACACACACACACAGAGAAAGAGAGAGAGAGACATCGTAAAACTAGTAAAATCGTAGTCTAGGGACCGTAAAACGTACTTATTCATTAAAAACTCACCACCGAATTTTTCGACCAAAAACAATACCTTCCTTACCTAAAGGTGACAGAAGGTAAGAAGCCCGTATTTGCGAAACTGAAAATGGAGTTTTTTGCAAAGTTATTTACGTGCCATTATTATTCATATACAATTTTTAAAAAATCCTCAAGGAATTCTGATCTAAACTAATTTAAGTACATATCTTAAAATAATCAACCCAAATTGAACAGAGTAGGTACTTGTGGAAATGATCAACTACTTTTACATCCTGTATTTCAAACTGGTCATTTTCTACTAGTTTATAAATAGATAGATTTGAAATATTCTCGCCGCAGATCGATATCTCGCCGTTCTGAATCTCACGATCTTAGATGTTTGACGGTAAGATCAAGACCGGTCCTGGTTGATCCCTGCTCTGCTTCGTTTTGTGACCCGATGTCTTGCAAGGCTCGCGGCGCGGATCTCGCAGATTTACTCGGGCCCTTACAATGGATCCACATTGTTAAATTACTGCTTAATGTTCAATTAAACATAATTGCGTGCCATAGATTCTGCCCTAACATGTTATTATCATAATTATTTTCACATATTTCATTGTCATGCTGCACCAATTACTTTTCCCCAAACCAGACATTTCATAATTCTTCCAACTCTGACTCACATACTACATACACGTGTTACAACACGTTTCGAATACGTTATTAGTTGGCCTAATGTTCTCGACCACAATGGAGTAAATACTATTATTGATTTACATAAAATTAACAATAGAAGCACAAGATGACATACAAAAAATTGGTACTTTTTTATTGACTTGAATATAAATAAAGTTTTGTCATTATGTGACATTACAGTAAAATTAAAAAATTAAAGGGGTAATTACCCCTCCCTCCTAAAAAAATTGAAAATGTATGATTTTTTAATATTGAAGAAAAATGCAAAAAAAATTAGTACCAGGTGTGGCTATAAAATAATGAGATTGATCTTAGAACATTGGACATTTATAAAATTACATAGAACAAATAAATATATCATCACGGCGTAATACCCATTTCTAGGTGTGCCAGTCTGTTTTCAGAGATTTCGGTAGTGATGATGACATATTTGTACCGTGCGGAAACTTACCAGGCGTCACCTCACGGGCACTCATTGCTAGCGTGGAGAGTGCACCACAGGGGTCACTTTTGTGCCATTTAAAATTCGAAATATTTGGCGTCGGTCGGGATCGAACCCGGTTTCCCCAGTAGTGGTAGCACGCACTTTAGAATTCTATAATAGAAAGCAAGCAAATACGATTTTACTTTTACGAATCTTGGTAGCATGCACTTACGAATTCTATATTCGCTTTTTGTTTCGGAAATTTTTGGATTTTATACTATTAAAATAAAAAATATTATGACAGTTGTATATAATAAATGTATAAATTTTATACAGGGAATTTATTTTAACATGCAACATATGGTAAATAACTTCCATGGTTACTCACTTTTGTCAAAAAATGACAGCAATGTAATATTTGTCCATTTTAAAATGCAACATACAAAATTTGTAGTTTTGTATTATCAAAACTAATTTCCAATAAATTTGCCTACATACGATTAACAAAAAATTCAAAACCTGAATGTTGCACATCTTAACAAACTTCAGTTTACAAAAAATCAAAACTTTCATGTAATAAATGTTAAAAAATATCCCTATTCACACTCTGGCAATATTCTAGTCGGTCGTAATAAGAATTGACACCATTTGTGATGTGTTTTGGAGGTATTTCCTGTGCTGCAATACCATTTATAATGTTGCATTTTAAAATGGACAAATATTACATTGCTGTCATTTTTTGACAATAGTGAGTAACCATGGAAGTGATGAACCATAATGTTGCATTTTAAAATAAATTCTCTGTATAAATTGGTTTCGAATAGAATTGTAGCAAAATAATGACGTTACTTTGACACTTTCGCATCTAGTCGTACGCTTGCAGGCGAATATTTTGAGAAACGCATGCTACCAAATATAAGCGAAAACAAATGCCTCATTTGATAGAATTCTAAAGTGCATGCTGTAACTACAGGTTCGCGACCAGACACTCAGGCACGCGGCCACGGGACCCCAAAAATAAAATACAAAAAAAAATTACACAAAACAAATATTGCCATCGTCAATGTACTCTCCTCCCCAAACCCTACACCGCCCGAAGCGAATATTCCGTTGTTGGAACCAATGCCTGCAGGCCTTCTTTGTTAGGTTGTTCATAAGCTCTGGCGTTTTTCTATAACTGCATCTCGGCCCTGAATTTAGTGACTTTTAACGCAAATTTAAAATGTGGGAATAAAAGCAAGTCATATGGCAGTAGGTCAGGTGAATACGGTTGATGTACCAACATGGTGATTTTGTGTCTCGGCAAAAATATTTTTTTGTTCCGGCGCGTTGCCTTTTAAAATTTCGCCTGTTTTTCTTCTCATCCATGCATGAAGGGATATAAAACCTTCTTATAGTATACCTGTGTAATGAACTGCTCCTCAGGCACACAATCCTTGTGAACAATCATTCGGATTTCGAAAAAACAATGTCAGTGCACGGCCGAGGCGCTAATCGTCTCCGATATATTTTCTTCCTTCTTTAAATCTTCTAAACTGTTCGAAAACTTGAGTACTAGATAGACCCTCATCACCATAAACATTCTTCAACAAATCGTACATTGCTGGAGCGAATTTTTCAAGTTTCACACAGAATTTAATATTGACACTAACATAATTCCGGCGGAGTACGAGAAAGCAGTTAACTTCAATCGAAGGGTACTGCCGAACAGTTTGCCTAAATATTTTGAAATTTTAACCGTGAATGGAGGGTAGACGGCAAATTAATATGACACCATGCAATGTTGCCAAATTTACAGGGAAGCCGGAAAAAATAAATCTCGTTATTTAATTGCCACACCTCGTATTCCTCAAAGAAGGCGAGAAGATTGCCGAGTTTTTATTCCAGATTTGTCTGTCAAATGAGCAAATGTGATTAATAGACCTATCTTTAAAGACACTTGCCTGAGAAGTATGAATAAAAAACAGATATGGGTAATAAAATAATCCAAACTGGAAATTTTATCATCTAAGTGATGAAAAAGTATCTTCTCCCACAAAAACAAATGCAAATCCAATTTTTTATCCCAAGATTCAATCTTTGTGTTCTTTCGCCAAAAAAAATTGCATTACCACCCTAAACAGGGTTGTTGCAATTTTGCCCGACCCAAAAAACCCACCTGGGTTTTTTTAAAAAAACATCCTAAAAAAACCCAAAAAACCCCATTTAAAAAACCCACTTTTATGAAATCATATTTTATAAATTAAATATGGTGCATACTTATATGGTACACACATATATACATAAAATTTTGTCACCGGCAATATTTTACAATCAATTTCATTTCGTGTACTTCGTGTTTGATCATTTTTAATATATTTTTCATTACTGTGCGAACTTTGCACAGTGTTTCTTTTATATTTGAACAACTCCAATCCTGGTGTCAGTATTTTCATTATTTTTTGAGTTGTGTATTATACATAGTATTAGTTGTGACACTTGGATCTTATTCTTGTACCTACACACTTGCATTTCACAGACTTGCAACTATTAATATTAATTCGTAATTTGTACGCATGTACACCCTCTAGTTAATTTATTAAAAAATAATATTAATAATATTAATATCTATTATCTATTACGCCGACTTGTGTATGTGTATTAAGATACTTTATAAAACTAAAATTAAAAATGATACATACTACATTTCGATGTTTGTCTATAAAACCCGCTTTTATTTAATAAAACCCGCTTGTATTTAATAAAACCCGGGTTTTTTTCAACCCTGACCTTAAACTCTTAAATTAGATCCGCCCCTGCTCTACATTAGTCAGATTTTTTAACCTCCAATATTTTTAGTATGAATATCCGAAACTTTTCAATATTAAAAATAATGACATACGTTTGATTAAAACCTCCGGAACAAATTTAAAATTATGCTTAAGTATACGGTTGACACTTATTTGTTTTGGAGATAATAACATGTGTCGAATAGTTGCACTACATATGAATCTCGTTGAAAGTGCAATTGTTGTTAATTCCGTCTTCCTCATTTGGCTGGCGATCTAGTAGGCGTGCCCCGTACGTGCGTATGTGTGTGTTCCGTCTGTGTTGCTGCAGTCGCCGAGAAACTGACCTCTGCAGTCACGATTCCCGTGCTCTTTATAATTAAACATGTTCTGTTGTATAATCAGCGCTGAATGCAGCGTAGAGCAGCACAGCGCATCTCTACCTTAGCTCTGTCATTGTGGGAAGATCATGCACTTTTTATTAAATTCTGTTGTGATTTATGTCATCAAAGGAATTGTCCCTCTATTGTGTTCCAGTTCGACTGATTTATTTCCACTCGTAATTGAATAATTTATTTCGTCATTTAAATATATTTATTTCTTCCTTATTCGTTACTAGACGTGCCACGGGTGCCATTGTATTGTACACTAACCTTGTTTCTTTTCTAAGCAGGTGTTGTTTATGTTCTATTATTTCCTAACGAATTTATTCAATACAAGTAATTCTGTAATGCTAAACAGGGCGTATAACCTTTTAGCTAAATTGCTACAAATATTTTATTATAATGTGCGCCTACATACAAAACTTACAAGCTTTTATATTTACTTATTCAACGTATAATTATGTCATGGTAAATATTTTTCACATTACAATATCATTGTCTTTTATTACGTACATATATCAAAGGTATTTACATAGGTATTTACCCTCCAACATTTTTTAATTTTTATGAAAATTCGCTGAATAATATTTTTGTATCGATAACTCCAATACTAGAAATAAATTTAAAAAATCGGATTCCACATTTACAAATTTACATAAGTATATGAAAAGTTGATTATATTTTGGTTATAATTAGCCAACTAGGAATGGCACTATACCAACTTGTAGCTCTTACAGTAAAATGCAAGTAAATAAGTTGCGTATATTTAGGGTTTACTCCTACAATAACAAATTTTAACCGTGGTTAACCAAAAGTGTTCTATTAATTTCAAATAGTAAAAATTGTACATTAATGGTTAAAGTAGTTGCAACCGAAGCGCACCACCACAACAGTGGTTCTTCATCAGTTTTGTCAGTTACATCTTCTGTCCTTTTTCATAATACATAATGTCAGATTTTATAGGTTAGTGTGGTTATATACTATTTTTTAACTTTTTGATGTTTGCATCTGTTTTCTACGGTTTGTATTGTACGTATTTTAATTTTCCGCTCCATAATTTAGGATTATGAAAGACGATAAACGTAATGTTTTGACAGAAAACTATAGGTTTGCCGTAAAAGTAACCGAACTGTTTTAATAATAATAATAATCTCGTGACTCGAATCAGTTGATAACCGAAACTATGGTTTTGGTTATTAATTTTTACCATCTGGATTTATGCTAAAAATCGCATATCCAGATTTTAGTGAATCAGCACGTTTTAAGTTCATTAGAATCCGATTTTAACATTTTTTACATTGATCCCTCTCTCCATGTGTGTGTGTGTGTGTGTGTGTGTGTGTGTGTGTGTGTGTGTGTGTGTGTGTGTGTGTGTGTGTGTGGTGTGTGTGTGTGTGTGCGCGCGCTTGTGTGCATGTGTGTATATGTGTATATGCCTGGATGTTGGAAGGACGGTTTCTCAAATTCTATAAGACAATATTTATTTTATTACAAATATTAAATAAATAAAATTCTCTATCCGATACATTGAACAGTTTTATTATATCTTTAGAGATTTATAAATATATAAAATAATCCGTTGTAATGAATCTCACAGCCCAAATAACTCCAAGGAAACCAGTTGAAAAATTAAAATGTTTGTAACTGATAGAAAAAAGTCAGGGTCAAAAATCCAGAAACATTACTGAAGCCTTGTCCTGGGAACCACATTTTATATTTCTTATTTTATTATTAATGAAATATTTAGTATTATAGATACATATATTACATATACGCATCAGAAATACCGCCAATCTTGTCAATGAATCTGAAGAATCTCGAACATTTAGAACAGTAGGGGGAAACTTGTTTATAGAATGAATTCAAAAATATATTAATAATGGATGTAATTAGAACTTTTGTGTGTTTACCAGAATTGTTAAATACAATATGTAGGTACTTTTATAGTCTAATATGGAAATGGCGACTGGTCTTGTGCTGGCCACAACAGATTTTTTACTTTTGGTATAAACCCTTAGAAAAATAGTAAGCTAGTAAGTCTGACCAGGAGTTTAATAAAAAGACGGATTTTACAATCTAGCTACGATATAATATAGTTTAATGATTCAGGTAGGAGTTTATTTATAACATCTGTATCTTTTGGACGATGGACCTGCTTTGTACCGTGTAGGCCTCGTCAGTTTATCATTGCGCAAACAGCGATAACATCTATTTATTCGTATGCTGACAAATTTATTATTTCCTGCACACAATCCTCCTCTTCGTCGTCAGCCGTCGCGTCAGTAACTGGAAGAATGAAATCCTCATTACGCATTCGCCACAACACAACTCTTCTTCATACAGTCCGTAAACAAACACAGGCATCGCGCATCGCACCAATCATGTGCACTTGCTGAAAAAATCACAAATCACTTGATTGCATGTCGGAGCGTCGTTGCAGGAGTCGTTCACCCCCGAGGAAATCTCTACTACTACACTACCTGTGTCGCAGTCGCGGGGGAACATTACTAGTACAAGGGCAGGCACATCCCTCGCGGAATAAACAAGTAATGATCCGAGTCGAGGAGGCGGGCGGGGCGAGCAAGAAATCATAATGATGATGACAGCAAGCGCGGTCATTGCGTGAGCGAAAGAATACTACACTGTGCACTGTATGCCGTAACGTTTCGATTCAAATATGCATATTGTTACACAGGACATTGTGTGAGACATAATATTACCACCGCATTTGGTTCCGTTTCCGTAATATGATAGTAATTTTTTATGCGCTTTTTACCTGTCGCTAAAAGAGGTATTGAGTTCATAGTAGTTCTTAGAAAAAAATCTTCTGCAATTTTTTTTTTAATTGATATGAAAAAAATATATCATCACGGCATATTACCCATTTCTGAGTGTGCCAATATCTACAAAACATGTAGATATCGCTAATGATGGCGATATATTTTACTATGTGGGCGCTTACCAGGCGTCACCTCTCGGGCACTCACTGATGTTATTACAAATATTAAAGAATATAAAAAAAATACGTACACTTGCGTACATTGTCTTTACAAACAAATAATATTACTACTAAGTTTATATATCTACCCATTTTTGACTCATTGCCCCAAAATTCAACATACCACATATTTAGATAAAAGCTTAAAAATTTTCAAAAATCTTTTTAAATTTTATCTAGATACTTCTTAATTCTCTGATTCCAAATTTTGAAACCGCAGGTCAATATCTCTTTTCGTTTTCGAGATATTTAAGATTCAAAGTTTTGTTCAAAACTGCCCATTTTTGGGTAGTAACCCAAAAAGGGTCGAAATATGCATTTGGTGACACGACCATTCGATTCTACGGGCAAAAGTACATAAGTGTACCAATTTTCATAATTTTTGCCCAACCAGGTCATTTTTTATGAATAAAAGTTTGAAAACCCCCGAAAATGGCCAAAATATGAAAAAATCGTAAGGGGTACACCTTAGATTTTTGCGATTTTTAGCCATTTTCAGTTGTTTTGCTTTAGAGATTATATGCGGTGTTCAAAAATTATGAAAATTGGTGTACTTATGTATTTTTTCCCGTAGAATCGAATGATGATATCGCCAAATTCATATCCCGACCCATTTTTGGGTTACTACCCAAAAATGAGCAGTTTTGAGCAAAACTTTGAATCTAAATATTTCGAGAACGAAAAGAGATATCGACCTGCGGTTTCAAAATCTAGAATCAGCGCATTAAGAAGTATCTAGATACATAAAAATTAGATTGTTGAAAATTTTGAAGTTTTTATAAATATATTGACTTTTCTGGCAATAATTCAAAAGTAGGTAGAGATATAAACTTGGTAGTTACATTATTTGACTATAACGGAATATTTTATATATTTATGAGTCTCTATCTCTAAATGTATAGACGATATAATAAAAATCTTCAATGTATTGGATAGAGAATCCTATGATCTTTAATATTTGTAATTATACAAATTTGAAACAAATAAAATTTAGAAGATTTTTTTAAGACTACTACTTCCGGTTGTCCAATTGTTACCAAAACCTTTTCAGCTATTCCCATTAATGTCAGATTAAGGAATACGTACTTAAATTGGTCTTTAGTGTTATAGAATTTGAGAAATCGTCCCTCCAACATCCAGACATATACACACACGCACATACACACATCTACACAACAAGACTTTCCAAGATTCCGTCTTGGTGCCATTTTAAAAGAAAAATAATCTCTAATTAAAGTCTTTGAGGACACCAGAACAAACTGTTCTCAGAAATTCTCTATTTGAGAAACTACCTTCATGCTAAGTTTAAAAATAGTATCAATAACTTTAAACTTTGTAGAATGTCTATTTCCGATACAATAATAACCTCAAACATATAAGACCCTGACTGTTGATGATAATGACTTTTCCAAAGAAAATGTGTGTTCTCGTTCACAGTCTGCTTCGATTCGATTCTGTTACCAGCTGCTCATGCACTTACAACCCATGCACGCGAGCTTGGGAATGTTTTGTCAATACCAAATTACTTTTTCTATCCGAGTTCGTTTGTATTTATTCACACAAAATGAAAGGTAAAAATTGGTTTTGATATCGCGAGTGTATAAAGTTTCCGGTTTGATGCGAAGAGTAATTACATCAATATTTCGTTGTTAGTGAAAACGTAGTGTAGTGGAACGAATGGAAATATTCCCTATTCGCATTTGGGTCAGGTACAAACGTAACTGAAATCCAAGAACCAATAAACTACATTCCAGTTTATATCCTGTTTCTCTCCCGAACGGAAGCCATCACTTTCCGTAAACTTATTAAGAAAACTAGTGGGCTGTGAAACGCGAAGTTTGCACATCATTTCAGGTGTAAAATGCACTGGGGCTTTCATCCTTTGATGAATCTTTTCCTCGTTATTACCGCCCGATGTGTTTATGAGATCGATGCCACTGACTGCTCCGCTATTGGGAAAGTGAAACCGAGGGAGATTCTTTTCTGTATTATTAGCCGCGTTGGAGAATTTATTCCCGCGTTTGTGGTAGAAGCTCCGCTCAATTTACATGTAAGAATGTCACCGGTCGCCGTAGATGGACAACCCCCAGTGCCCATAATTACGCATGAAGACTGAAGCCGCTGCTTCGGCCAATTTACAGCGACAGACACACTGCCAATGTTAATGTGATACCCGTGCATGTTTTACGTTAGCCGGACTTGTAATTACGTCTTTATTCCACGCCCCGCCAGTGATTTTTTAGCGTGCAACAATAGTTCACTTTTCTGCTTGGTACTTTATGCACCTGCCGCTATGCTTTTTCTTCCTTTGTGCTTCTAATTAACTCTTTCTTTTCATCAAAAGCCGTACGTGAACAAATTTATTAGTTAATAACATCTGCTACTGAAGATATTTACATGTTGCTCACAATGAAAGCTGGAAATAAATGGCTACACTTTAATGTAGTTGCCGAGTGGCTCCTTGGCATCATTCGTAATGCTTTTTCATTGTGTACAAACAACAGATGACTACATTAGTTGCGTTAAGTATAATATGTATGTAATGTAATCAAACGCACCACAACACACTAAGTAATACGAACTAATCACTAAAAGTAACACATACCTTCAACACATTTATTACTGCCACTAGACTTTAGAACTGAGAGACTTCAATTCAAATGTATTTATCGACCGTACAAATGCAAAAATATCAAGCATTTGATTAAGGGGCATAGTAGGTATGCCTTAAATACAGGGTGTTTACGGTCTTTTTGTTTTATTTTTAATGGGTGATACTACAGGTCAAAAGAAGGCGAAAAACATTAAAACACTTTAGTAAAATATTTATAATAAAAGAGATACGAATTTTTTTTAGTTTTTATTTTTATGGAATTAAAACAGAACGATAAGCGCTTTTATAACAGATGTTCAAAGTTATCACCCTGGTGCTGTATGCAAAGTCTTGCTCGGCGTATCCATGAATTAACGTACGTTGCAAGGCCCATGCCTTGTCGAATTTCCGCCGCTGCTGCTTCCACCCGGTTACGGAGGTCTTCAGCGTCGGTAATTTCGGTGATGTATACCATGTCTTTCATATGTCCCCACAGATAAAAGTCCAATGGTGTTAAGTCAGGTGACCGCGGAGGCCAAGAAACAGGACCGCCCCGACCAATCCACTTATTTCCAAATGCATGGTTTAAGTGATGACGTACGAGACGACTGAAATGCGCCGGTGCACCGTCGTGGAGAAACCACATATCTTGACGCACATTTAAGGGAACATCGTCTAAAAGTTCTGCCTATTTGGAAATCGCTCTATGTAAAGACGACTTGCTGCAGCTGAATTTTGATGCACTTCCCCATAAATGAGCATCATGTCAACTAATTCTGTATTAGAGTACCGATGGTACATTGTTCACCTTTTACACAATTAATAACAATAATCAATTAGAAACTGACGGTGCACAATTAAATAGTAACAAACTGCAACTGACAGATAAACAAATTTAAAAACAAAAGAGTGAAATTTGTCATTACATAGGTTACTACAACTTTTTTCAACATTAATTTACCTTCCCTTTATAAAAACTAAAAAAATTCATATCTCTTTTATTATAAATATTTTACTAAGGTGTTTTAATGTTTTTCGCCTTCTTTTGACCTGTAGTATCACCCATTAAAAATAAAACAAAAAGACCGTAAACACCCTGTATGTGTATGTTGTTGCATTAGTTAAAACTTTAAAGTATACAGTAATGAGCTATCGTATTTATGGAGAAGAAGGTTGTAAATCTTGCTTTCCCATATTGAATTTGATTAAAGTAAATTGAATCAGTGATAGAACTCGGCAAAAGCAAAAAAAATCTTAGTAGCTTTTTTTCGAAATTGCAATTTATTTTTTGAAAAAAAAATATTTACAATATCGAGACCTGTATTGGTGAAACAGAAAAAAATAAGTGACATTGACAGAACTCGTCGAGAGCAACAATATTTCTTAGTAACATTTTTTGAATACTCATTTTTTTTAGTAATTTTAGGCAAGTAATGAATTTTTTTACAACATTTTGAAAATTTTTAACACAATATCTAGAAGGTAAATATTGTTGCTCTCGCCGAGTTCTATCACAGGTAAAATTTAATGTACTTATTTCTGTTAGATCCTGTATTTGCCTTTAACAACTGCATTACCGACGTTTTTAAAAAAATATTTGCTCCGTAATATCAAATTTTTCGTAAGTTATAGGTACGCAAATTTTCCGCACAGCGCAAAGTAATAATAGGTATTTGAATTTCTTTGTTATCCTAATATTGGAATAATCCTTTATGTGTTAACATAAAGCTAATTGCAACTAATTTGAATTTTCTATAGTTCGTTTTTAAGGTAATCAAACAAAAACATTCAAAACTTTCCCAGTACGCTCAATGTACAGGTATGTCTATGATTTGCTTATTAGTCTACTTCCAAATACAAATAATTTTCCCATTTTGATGTTGAGTTATTTTGATATATTATTCTCTTTTAAACATATTCATATATCTTTCAGGGTATTTCAGATAAAGCAAATTTTATAATTCTGGTTATATTAATTGAAACTTGTGTCTTAATATTGTTCAAAACTGTAAGTCTTATGGATCTACCTGTAAATAAAGAATAAAATCGCAACAAAAACTGTCCATCTTATTCTTATACATAATTTTATATTAGTCAATGTGTACTTGTTTTTTTATTTATTTTTTTTTTTTTGCAGATTAGATAACAGGTCTCTAAGACTTACAATTTTGAATAGACACCAATACATGCACTAGTAAAAAAAGAATTGTGAAATTATGAATGTAGTATTATAAATGAACAAGAGTATAATAAAATATTTATTATAAACATACCAGATGATGAACACATTTCAGAAAGAATGAATCTTGCTGACATACCTGTAACAAGAAATATATAAATTAGTATAATAATATATTTCAATAGATATTTGGGCAACAAGAACGCATATCGAGTGTTGTATTATTTCATTAATACGAAGGTTGGCACCCGAACACAGACAATGCACTAAAATTATACATTTCTTATTTGAATTACATTTTTGTACGTTCTCATAAAATAATGTACTACTTAAATTGTGTCCAATATATTTTCAACAGTCCTATTATACGATATCATTATAAAGACTGCAAGTTCATTAGGTAATTCAAATTTGTTGTAAGCTTAGACCAGGAATAGAGGGAGACAGAGCATATTCACTCTAATGTTATTGACCAAAACAAAACTAAATAAATACTTGATTATCCATAACATAAATAAAACAATTTAAAACTAAGAAAACTATGAACACGTATTTATACAAGAAGTTCAGAAGACAAAATGGTGATTGATAACGGCGGGTGGCGCTTGTTGACATTGAAAACTTATTCGTTCGACTGCACATGTATGTAACACATCTGGCCGACTATTCGCGAGTGAAGAAGAGGAGGAGCTTAGCGCGTGACGTAACAATATGGCCGGTTTAAGGTAGATGCTTCGTTTCCCGCAACTGTATTCTTATACACTGCGGCGTTTGAAATACAAAGTAATATTAATATTATAGTTAATATTAAATAAAAATAATGTTTCTAGTATGAATAACATTTTGAATTTTGCGAACTAGTCCGTCTTATATAAAAATTATGTTCAGCATTCTCTCGAATTTTGAATTTACATGATTCGAGTCTTTGTTTTCTTGAATCTACATAGTACTGTATTATTACAGTCTTTGTTAGATCAATGGAGAGATAAGTATTATTATTTTATTGTTATCTTTGTGCAGGCAGGTCTACAAGTTTAGATTTCATTACGAAGTATTTTAATAAAGACACTAAGTAATTATTATCTTGTAGTTATACCCGGCAAAATATAATCTTGCTTTACAAAATGCAAGGAGCAAGCATTATTTTTACTCGGTCCCTTCCCATTTTTAAAAGATGAATGCATAACTTTCGTCTACCAACTATTTCAAATTGGCAAATTTCTCTAATAAATTTTTCTATAAAATTTAGGTTCTTGTTTTCGGGAAATTATGGAAATGAATTATTTCTGGATTTCTGCGTGCTAATGACGTACATAGATTAAACGCAACTAAAACGTGTTGAAGTTTTAGATTTTGTTATTATACTTTATTTCACGTAAGAATTGTGTTGGTTTAGTTAGGGATATATAAATTGTACCCTTCGATTGGTCAGAATATAAATATAGAATATATTTCACAGAAACGAAACAAATATCACCTGTCAGTTGTCAAATAAAATCTACAGAATTAAGTGATGCTTAACCATATTTTGTTGCAATTTTAGATTTTGACATTTTTACAGATAAATATATTTATTATTGACAAAGCTTGGTTTCACAAATTTAAATTATTTATTTAATGCAAATAAAAACGGTCGGCTCTTAAGAGCAATATACTATTTTCTTACGTAAAATGAAGTATAGCCTACAAATTTCACTCCACTCGTGATTTATTTGTTAAATAAGTGACAGAAACGATGCGTTCGCCGCTATCTCGGCTAGGACTTACTACCATGTACTAGTTCATATTTTCGCCGCTAGATATTACAATAAGGTCAAAAGTCGCTAAGATGATTTGGGAAGTCTTCTTAAGGCAAAATACATAGCATGTCCCGTCTCCTCTCTATTCCTGGTCTAAGGTTGTAAGTATTCTTTTTTTTTTTTCAAAGACTATAAATCTTACTGCTGCTAGTCCAAAAGTATAGCGTACAGCGTCATTTGTTGTACTCCACGCATTGAAATCATACTAGTCTATAATAATCCCACTCAAGTCTTTTCGTCTTCGCTGCAATATTAATAGGATTTTCCTGCAGTCAATCAGTGTGGGTGCGTGTGTGCAATTGGGAATAATCCCCAAATCTAATAATACTTTTGCTGTGATCAATCAAATCTTTAATTTAGCCTGATCCATCACTAGTGCACCTTCTTGGGGCATTGCTGCTGTATCTCTTATTATTTGTGTGTAACTGACCATTGAAAATGCAATTAGGTTGTGTCTGTGAGCATGACTCACGCACGGGTGGCTCTCTTTGTGCGTGTCGCGCGCACGACTACACGTGACCGCGGCAGTCACCGCCAGTCGACCGCTGATACCCACCCCCGTCGACGCATGCATATCGACCGCCCTTGTTTACTCCACAGGCCCTTAATTTACAATTCCCTATATCGGCTACAATCTGCCACAAACGAGGAAAGGGTTATAATAAGTGTTTGTGACGACCATCGACAGTTATTATTATTATCGGGAGGAAGACTTTTATGAAAAGCAAGACAATTAGCAATTGGGTTCAACCGAGGCAGAATATGTAATTATCTGGCAAATGTTGTAACCTAATAACCCGTATTACTAAAATTGAAGCAAAGGTTATCAGGATACAAGGAAAATTCTTAACCTGGATTAATATTAATGATCATTTCCTTGAAGGATGTTCTTCCCAAATTTTTGTATAACCATTTTCCCTCAAATGCTTTCTTTTTGATTAGTTAATTTAACCTGTTTCGATCAAAGCGACTCCAAACTAGTGCTGAAATGCTGATTAAAATATTATATCCCGATACCCAAATAATTACATGCTTAACAATTTGTATCTCGGGATCAGATCTGAATATAGGATATACATATTGGATCTTGTATCTGCATCTCATTATCAAAGATCGAACCGCAGATTTGAATCTGAAGATAGAATCCCAAAATAGACGGATGAACGAATGTGTATGAAATAATCTTCTATATCATCACGGCATTACTTTCTACATAGATATCGGTAATGATAAACATATTCGTACGGTGCGGGAGTTTATCACTCGTCACCGCACATGTACTCTTTGCTCGTGTGGAAAGAGCACCTCAGGGGTTATTTTTATGCCATTTAAAATTCAAAATACATTTTGGTCGAACCCAGATTCGCGACCAAAAACACTCTGATATTTTAAAATTAAGAGTCGGATCCAGAGGAGGAATTCTGAATCCAGATCCGAATTCGAACTTGAATTTCCGGATATTCGTTTTAGGCTGTGTCCGATGTTGCATTTGTATCACCCTAATATCTAAATCCTAAATTTATATGCCCTAAATCTAGTGATTAATTACGATTTTAGGAAATAGATTTTAGGGTTTTTCAGGAGCACATTATGCCTTGAAGTTGGCGCGCACTAATTAAACAAACCATATTCGTTGCTATAATTTGTACAAATAGTCAAATTTACTGTCAAAGAATAGCGTCTTAACTCCTATTTTATGAAACATAATATTATTTTCTCTCAAACATCAAATTGAATCGAATTGTATAATGGGGTATGTGACTAAATTTTGATTTTTACATATATGATACTAGAATAAAATACCCGTACTTTTTTAAATTGATTAATTATTCGTAGTTTACGAGAAAATAATTATTAAAATTTTGGAGAAGGGATCTGTGACGTCAATAAGGTAGAACGATAGAAGAAGACAATTAGACTGAGACAGATATATTGTGGTAGGCGAAAGTGACAGCAGCTGTCACGTTCGCTGTAAGGAACGTTTGACAGCAAAGAGAAACGGACTTACTTCGATATATTTATTTATTTAACTTCTTACTCTGTTTCTTCAAGGCTTTAAATACGGTTTGAAATCGTTGGTTTTTGGAATATTAATCATTTCTATTCAATCGTTTTTATCCTTTGACATATATTTTTTACACTTTGACATATATCTTTTTACAATTTAATTACAGACAACTTGATTTCAATTTTCACATTCGCCATTCCATAACCTATCACAACATATCTATCTCTGTCTAACTGTCTTCTTCTACCATTCTACCCTACTGACGTCACAGATCCCTTCTCCAAAACATTAAATTGCTAATAACAATATTATTACAAACTAATGTTTAGTTTTTATTATTATAATGAGAAGCTATAGAGGTTTGTTTTTATATATTATGACTTATACCTATATTGAAATTCGATTATGGTCACACCCCATTTACTTTTGTTGTTGTAAAGTGTTGCCATACAAACCAATGGATATCACTAGTGTGCCAGTCGGAGTTGAATTTATGTGAAGAAGACCTAAATCCCAAATACTAAATGCCAAAATACAACATCGGACACAGAAATAATATGCGAATATCGAATAAATGAGGAAGTACAATTTTTGCCGAACCGTAATAGCTCATAAAATAAATAGAATCAACTAAAACGTCACTTCAAGTAATGAATCTTCATAACAGATTAAGTTGGACAACAGAAAACTAAACTTACTATTTTCAACCTAATTCCGTAAAGGTTTACGGTTGTTTTTATCGAAAAAGAAAAAAAAATCAATTGAGTTCCGAGTTAAACAAAAAATAAGTCTTTCTAAGTAAAGAAAACAATAAAAAATGTTATTCACTTTGGTAAATAGTGAGGTAAATAGGATATCGACGTTTGAAGACGAGATGTAAAAATTTTCAGGCAGCATATTCAACAGGAAAAAAACAAAGAATAAAAACCCAAGTGGACAGATTTCTTGCGTAGATTAATTGCTCATAAATATCTCCGTTAAAATACAAGTAAAGCTTGTCAAGAAATATGATTAATTCCTGCCCTTGGTTCGTATATATCTTGCGGGATTTAATCGGTACAATCTGTGGCAAATGCAAAAGGGTTCGCAATATGTGCCGTGAGGCTTATCAATTAATTTGGACTTAACCTTTTTCGATCGCGTATTTTGTATAATCTGTTTGATTTGTAGGATGAGTCACCCAGGATAAAAGTCAGTGCAAGATAGAATCGTTGGGCTGGGCGTAATCCACTGCAACATCCCGCTCCTGCATCCATGATATGTTAATTTAAATCCGCGACGCTTTGAGATCAATCGGGAGATGAATCTTTGAGTATTTATCGCGCTCCATTGTTTGGAGATCCGATCGTGTTTTGTTTCACAGCCACTTCCCAAAATCCGTTTAATGCAAATATGTAGGTTGACAGTTTTTTTGTAGTTGAAATCTCGTGTATATTGGAGAGGAGTGTTTATCTTCCGCACCCTAAATGAGAGGATGGGTCTGGCTGGGTTCGTAACCGAATTATCCAAGGGTTGTGCGAGTTGTTGTCGTCGCCATAGCAACCGGTAACAGGATTTTATCATGCAGCCCTCGGGAATTGCCTACCGGTGTTGGTGCTGCCCTCTTCCTCGTTCGCGACGCGTCTCGTCCTGTTCTGTCCCTCAATGAGAATGACGATCGAGAGCAAGAGCAGGCGCTTTGTTTTGTTTGTTTAGTGTGAGACCACGTGACGCGATTATTTTAATCTAAATTCCAGTTGAGGACAGAGTCGCACGGTACGGAGTGCAGTGCGCATGCGCTACCACTGCAACTGATAACATTACTGGTCGTTGTCGTGCCAACGGCAAACATAAACATTTCCACTCTTTCCAATATACTGCACTACTATTACCGACATAACATCACCTATGTTTCTTTCAGGGTTTCTCCCGTGCCAACCAGTATAAAATTCACAGTATTCATTTTCTGCTTAAAATCGCTTCTAGAACACAGTTCGCCATTGCAACCTATTATAAGTTATCGACTATTACGAATAATGAATCGATTTACTTTTACAGGTGTCTCAAAAGTGACGCCAATATTTTTGAGATTTGATTCAAGGAGCGAAAACAAATCGAAAATTAAGAGTAGAAAATTTTCTGACTGTCCTTCGTTATAAGGTTATTAATATTGGAGATCGTACACTTCCGCTACTAATATATGACTTGTGAAAAATCACTGATTTCAATTAGATCTTGTGGCCCAGTTGGTTAAAACGTCCATAAATTTTTCACAAATCCTTCTTTATTTATACTTTAGCATACTTCGACGGTAAAACCGTGTTTATGCAGCAATATCATTGTCATTGTCATAGTTGTAGTCTTAGTCTTAATAATTAAAATACGTTTTTATAATACATCGTCATAGTTATTATCGTGAATATAAGCATAATCATAGAATTGAATTAATTTTTATTTTAAGACTATAACTATACGACTCGCAATATGTGCATGCCTGAGAACTGTCAGAATCAGAAAACATAACCTTTATTTTAATTGTGATGTTTATTATGAACAAACTAGCAATAACTATTTTTCTGTACTATTAACACTCTATATTTATTTATTCGGCAAATATAATATGACTTATAAATATGTAAAAGTAAATGAGGTTTGGAGATGACCTTTAATAGTCATAACAAAAATGATTGCATGAACGGTGAACTATCTTAAGACAATTATTATGACTATAGCTTAAGACTATGATTATTATTATAGTGACTATATTATCGCTGCATAAACCTTGCTTAACTAAATTACAGAAATTCACTCTTAAAAAATAATGTGTATAATTCTACCTCCAATTTTTGACATTGCTTGTTGAACTTCCATTAGCAGCTAGATTTTGGTACCAACATTATGGTGCACTAGCACATTATGGATTTCTTACATCAAAATTTCCCTGATAGGTGGATTGATAAAGTTAAAATCCCCTAGGTACCGGATCTGAATACGTTCAATTTCTTTTTTGTGGACTATTTGCAAAAAATAGTTTCTAGCAAACTTATTGCAAACACTGAAGCATTATAAATTTTTTGTTCCATCATGGTGTTATAGAGATGCATTCGAGCCAGGCCGGACCGGGCTTTGAGGTTAGGATCGACTCGGTTCGAAAATAAAAATTACCGGCCCGACTCGAAGATCGACTCGACAAAAAAATTAGCTAGCCCGGCTCGAAAATTGACTCGAAATCGGGCCGGGCCGGGCCAAAGCTCCAAATTGGGTGCATCCGGCATTCCTAATGTTGATTTTTATGCTAAAGCGTGTCAAACTTATAAAAAAAAACCTTTACATTCTTATAACTTTCAACATTAGTTAACATAAGTAGTTAAAAAAGAGACCCTTCTAGTGTAAGTTTGTTATAAAAATTACAGACCTACGTGTATTTAATACTTTGTTTACCAAAGCCGTTCGAAAATTTAAACAACTTTTTCACAAATCTTATATAAAAAAAATATAATTTACAAAAGGATTTTTTTATCTAATTTTGTTTCTGCTCAAAAATTGGACAAGAAATCATTATGGTAGAAACAAAAATCACTTTTATTTAAGTATACGAGTAACAACAATAATAATAGCAACATCACAATATAATTATTATACTTTAATGAATAACCTTGAATTCTTGAAGTAAAATAATACATTTTTATTTATTAATATGTGAAGTTTGTTGTTATTAAATCATTTTGATCCTTTTTAACTTCATCCATTTTCATTAAAATATTAAGGAAACTGTGCTTTTGATTGAACTATAAGATTTTTCGGGCCGCGCCAAAATCAAAAGTCCGACTCGCCTCGATTTTTGAAAATGATTAGCCCGATTCGGCCCGATAAAAAATAACTTCGGCCCGGCTCGATGATCGACTCGAAATCGAGGCGGGCTTCGGGCCAAAGCTCGAGATCGAGTGCATCTCTAATGGTGTACGGCATATTATGAAATAAAAGTGAGAAATTTCTTGAATCAAAATATCCCTTTATAGATAGTCCCCTACCTAGATCACCGGATCAGAATCCATTAATAAGAATTTGAACTTTGAAAAAGAAAATTATACATTTTGTGACAACGGATGCGGAAAATATTTACCGCTCTTTAATTCCTTACTTTCGTTTTGGTTTATCCTCTGAAAAAAATCCCACTTCTGATATGTTTTACTGAAATGATTGAAATAAGCAAAAAGCAAGTTAGCACACCCAGTAGTAACAATAAATGAAATAAACTGTGTATAAAAAACATTGTCAATTAATTATATTGGACATAATGTCTATGGGTTAAGCAAGAAAAATGATTTGGCACCAGACAAAGACAGCCTGTGTAAACACAGCCTCGAAACCGCTGGATCATAAAGAAGGTATTGAGAATCGCTTGTGCATAATTAACGCGAACGCGAAGACGTTTGAAGTTCAAGAGTAATAGAGAGCGGTGACCGATCGAATACGATCCGTTGTTTATTTACCAGGGTCGCCCAGTCTCTTTTATGTCGAAAAGCGTATCCTATCCACTCCTTGGATAAGGACATTACTTCCCGGAATGGGAAACGACATTTCGTGTTTGTGTCAACGTATGGGAACCATGGGTCGATAAGCACGATATGGCAAATTAAAATGTGTAATGTCGCTGCGGGGTTTTAATCGTCTCCCATTAAAATTGTAACAGATACGAGGCAATATAAGGGCCAACCCTCCGAATTTTACCCTCCGTTTCTATATCTAGCTGTAATTACATATTTGGATGGCCAGTGCATATCATTCACATTGCTGTTGCAGTTAATGTATATATGAGTGCCCTTAACTCTTTAATAAGCACTAGGCGGGAAGTACACGTGTTTTAGGGACATTTTTAACGAGTATAGCAATAATACAAACTTATCAGGATATTCAGGATACAATCTCTGCAATAAACATAACTAAGCTTCAACTAAAAGGTATTATTTGTAATAGCTTTTTTAATGTTTGTATTTTTGAAAGTTTTTTGTATTGATTTGAACCACGACCGTACTCGTCTGCTAATCAGATACGGTACGACCGCGTATAAAATTTCTGCATTTTCACTCGGGTTCTTAAATACGGGGTGGGGTCCAATTAGAGATGGATTAACATGGGTTTTAAGATTTAGGAAATTTCCAGGTCTCATGTTAATTTTACGGCAAAAACTGTATTGTGCAATGTTTTACAGAATTGCACAAAAAACTTTTTTATTATGTGTTTTGGTTTCTTCAAAATTAAAAAAATCTGTTGTGGCCAGCACAAGACCTCTCGCCATTTCCATATTAGGCTATATAAGTATTGTATTGCACTTCGCTTTCGAATCGTCGTTTTATAACAAAATATTACAAAACTTTACCCAAATATTGTTTTTTATTGTATTTAACATGACTTTGCACACATATAATTCTATCTATTTTTCATTGTATGAGGAATTTTCTAAATGTCAGAGATTGTTCCAATTCATTAACCAGATTGGCGGTATTTCTGATGGATATATGCATTTTACCACAATTTTATCTATAATTTCAAATATTTAATTAATAAAACAATAAGAAAGATTAAATATACTTCTCAGAAAAAGCTATCAGAATGTCACTAAAACTGTTGATATTTGACAATGACATGTGTCATTTACAAACTATGCTATAAACATTGGGATTTGTCAACTGGTTTCCTTAGTGCCTTAGCCTCTGCGATTAGTTTACTCTATAAATTATAGTGTCTTTATCTATAAATCTATACAAGATATAATAAAATTTTTAAGTGTATTAGATGGAGAATTTTATGTTCTTCAATATTTAATAAACAAAACTCCCAGAAAATTATATTTAGAAGAATTTTTCTAAGAAACTACTACTTTCGGTTGTTCAATTGTTACAAAAACCTTTTCAGCACTTCCCAGGAATGTCAGATTAAGGAAACTGCAGTTAAATATTTATTAAGTCTTATAGTTTTTGATGAATCGTGTCTACAACATCCAGACATACATATACACACACACACACACATACACACACACACACACGCAAACACACATACACACAAAAGTGTTATAATCGGATTCTAGGGACGTTAAATCGTGCTTATTCAATAAAATCTGGATATGCGAATTTTAGCCTGATTCCAATACCTCTCTTAGCGAGAGGTAATTTTTTTTTTTTTCATAAGTTATATTTGAGCGTCTATCGCGAAGGGATATTAAAAAAACATATGTCGTGCATTATTGAACAGATGCAAAGTCTAGCTTCTTGCCAAATATCGAAATGCAAATAACCCACCTGAGATGGGGCATTATATATTATTACAGCGCCATTTCGCCGAGGCCATTTTCTCCGCACTAAACAGCGAACACGAATTCAATTTGTTGTGCGGCGCTCGTCGTTACATTTTTACGAAGGCGTCCTCGGCGTCGGCGTCTAGCGGCGTCCCCGTGCATGTAAATTACGGCGGGCGAGAGCCAGAGTGCTAGACATTCCTCGCGCAATGTATAGTGAAATTCCATTCCATGTAATGTACGGCGAGGGATTCGCCCAGAGAATGCAGTGTTTGAATTAGTAATGTGAAGGACTAGGAGTAGGTACCCAGTCCGGTACGGAAGAGAAGGATCAGTGTTTGATCTCTGGTCAGCTACTTCCACTTCATAACTAATTCTACCGCCTTCATTTCATTGCAAAAGGAAAATATTGAACCAGATAACATTCATAATTGCCAGAAATTTGCTCTTCGATTAACTCTCTGCAAGATTAAACATCATCGCCATTGCAAATCGATAGTTTGCGCTCTTCATTTGTAATCGAAATATTTATCCTTCGACTATAAATGAGTTAATAAATATTTGGGTAATGAGGGATATAGGGTAAGAAATTCAAATTTATGAATGAGTGTGTTTCACATATTTTAAATGAAAGTTTATTCATTATTGTTCTTATTCTTAAAAATATTAATAATAATAATTTATTATTTTCTTAAATAATAGGCTATTCCACCGTAATCAAAAATAGTAAAAGTTTATTGAAAATATGAATGATAATAGTTAAAGGATAAGGAAAATTATATTTCTTTTATTATAAATAATTCCTTCTAGAAAACATGGGGAGTTTTGCTTTTGATGATGTAGGACACGTGCAAGAGTGTTTGAACAAATAGGATCCAAGTATGCGCTCCGACTTTGAGAAGCCCCGCCTTAACTAAGAATATACTTCTTCGAGTGTGTCGGATCTGTTCGGTTGCTGTTCGGGCGACGTTCTAATTTCTTTGTTTTTATAAAATGACAAAAATAAGTGAAATAAATTAAGTATAATAATTTATTTTATGTCTCTAATAATGAATTATAATATTAGATACAATTTAAATATATATTATTTTGCAATTTGTTTCGTGGCTTGTGAACCACTGTTTGTTTACTTCTTGTATATCCACATTACCTACGTCACAAAGCTAATTTAAAATTCGGACCTTAATATCTCGCTTATTTGGAGGAATTTTTAACTCGCACTTTCACATGTGGTCTTATATTTTTATGAACTTGAAAAAAAAAAAATTTTTAAAATATCGTGGAATAGCCTATTAAATAAAATGATTGTCGCCAAAAATAGACAACCCTCAACTCCTGTGACGTCGGAGTACATACAGCACGTCATTCATAGCCAATAGGAAAACAGTTTACGTTATTTATATAAAAAAAACTGTTGTGGCCAGCACAATACCTCTCGCCATTTCCATTTTATGTTATATAAGTATTGTATTGCACTTCGCTATCGAACCGTCGTTTTACAACAAAAAAATTACAAAACTTTACCCAAATATTGTTTTTTTATTGTATTTAACATGTCTTCTACACACATACAATTCTAATTATATCTATTTTTCATTGTATGAGTTCCTAAATGACAGACATTCTTCCAATTCATTAACAAGATTGGCGATATTTTTGATGAATATATGCATTTTACCCACAATTTTAAAGATTTAATTAATAAAACATTAAAGAAATGTACTTCCCGGAAAAAGCTTTCAAAATATCACTAAAACTGTCGATTTTTGACACTGACCTGTCATTTACAAACTATGTTATAAACATTTGAATTTGTCAACTGGTTTCCTTAATGCCTTAGTCTCTGCGATTTAACATTAAATTATTCTATATATTATGATGTCTTTATCTCTAAATCTATACAAGATATAAAAAAAAATTAAGTTTATTAGATAGAGAATTTTATGTTCTTCAATATTTGTAATATGGATGATTCCAATACCTCTTAGCGAAAAGTAAAAAGGAGGTGACAGTTCAAAATTTTACACAAATTTCAATATTTTCAAATTTGAGGCTCTTTAAAGGAGAATATCTTTTAAAATTTAGTACATAGAAGTCAAAAATTCTTGCAACATACCTATACATAAATATAACCTATTACTACAAGGTCAACGGAAAATATATTTTATAAATTCAATGGTTATTTTAACGTAAAATTGTAATTTATTTCTAAAACTGTCCTTCTCACTTCAGTAATTCAAAAATTTTAATTTAAAAGTTGTTATCTCTATGTCCAATAACTCAAATTTTTGTAGATTATTCAAACAAAACTTCCTTGTCACCACGACAAATAATGAACAGTGAGTAGAACGGGATCCATAAAATTCTTCACAAATATTTAAAAATTGATAAGCTCTGTTTCCATTTCCGCTGGCTGGCGAATAATATCTGACAGGAAGCCATGAACCTCATCCGTTGTACAAGTCGCGATTGCAATTAGTTCCAAGCCGAGTTATCGTGGAGGAATAGTACTAGCGATTAGTTACAGCAACGCACGAAGAGAAAAACAGCAGATAAAATGAGCGACCGAGCCCATCAATTATACAAATGCGTTAATAAAAAGAGGTCCCATTGTAACGTGCTTGATGGCTTAATTGGCGGAATCAAAACAAATGATAAATGGAGCCTCAAACAATGGCAATCAGTGACGCCAAGCAACGCACGAAGACCAAGACGAAGAAGATCGACCAGAACCAACTATGTATGAATCTTACTTAACATAGCTTTTCTCAACACTTCTTACTCCTGCTAATTTATTATATGTTTCTTATATAGTATGTCACAACTTCTACAAAAACAATTCTGTATTATGATGTTACGAATATCTGTATTCCTTCTATTTATAAAAGTTAGTATTGTTTAATGAGGTCATGCACGACTTTTTTTATAATTTTAATCGATAGAGTAGTGAAAAATAATAGACCCGTATTTTTTATTTTTCCTCAAATCGATCTTTAATCACGGAAAAATTGTAATTGAAAATGACATTCTTTAAGATGAGACCCCCGCTTCGTCCGTTGTCACATGACGTCACAGAGTGACAGGCACGACCATTTTGATTTTTACATTGTCTTAAACGTCAAAGTGACATTTAAAGATAACCTAAAATTTATGAATATAAACATGTCGATGGAACGTTGTTTCGTGCCAAAATAGAGAATAAAATAATATTCTGCAATATATTCAAAGTCTCACATGCGTTTATAACTTTCTACCGTCTAATTCAAAGATTCAAAAGTGAAAGAAACAACTGGTGTAACGTAGATAATTTCACGCCAAATGAAAATTATATTTATAAAAATAAATAGAACGATATTATATTAATATATTATAGCATATTCAGATATGTAATCGTCAATTTATAGTTTATATATATTTTTCTTTTAGAAATTATGTGTTCATATAAAATGTCTGTTTCAAATGAGTTTGAACTTGGTTCGTAACGTTGTGACGACAAAACATGGCTGGGTTTTTGCAACTTTTTAAAAATATCATAATTTAATACGATTTTATACAACAAAAAATATAAATAAAAAATAATTTAATCATACTGATCGATGTATTAGACTATCCTTTTTCGATTTAAACAGAAAAAAGGTACAATTATTTTTTTTGCATGACCTCATTATTTATTTGCGAAAAATTTAATCCAACTATAAATTTTTAATTTTGAAATCATTGTTGTTAGATAGTTTTCCACTATTAGGACCTATAAGGCTTGAGTTTTGATTCGTCTGATCAAATCTTCTCTTGATCTTTATCCTCCTCTCTTTTCTCTTATTTTTATTGTTCAAACCTCTTTTACAGGTTCTTCGTTTCCATATTTGCAAGATTTCCCCAGAATCTCTGAAGTCTTTCGTCAACAGATCACTACAATTTTTATTTTATTTATTATAGATCTATAGTTCTTAAAAGTGGATTCATATAAACTAATATTTTACGTCACATAAAAGTATATAAATATACGAGAATATGCGTGGATGGATAATAACGAGGACAAGGAGAACATATAATATAAAAATCTACTTGTAGTTTAATGCTGGGTTCATGTAGCATGTATATAAAAGTAAATTATAAAATTAAATTAAGCCACTAAATTAAGAAACTAAATTAAAATAATGTCGTTTATGCAGTAAATTAAAACTGAT
The DNA here is from genome assembly GCA_943142095.1 of Ophonus ardosiacus. Classification (NCBI taxonomy): domain Eukaryota; kingdom Metazoa; phylum Arthropoda; class Insecta; order Coleoptera; family Carabidae; genus Ophonus; species Ophonus ardosiacus. The sequence goes on along the minus strand of OW964830.1, from coordinate 7,209,515 downwards.
AATTTTATATTAGAAATTTCGTATAAACTAACTTTCCAGAGTGAAACTGAAAAATTTAGCTATGTAGAAAATAATGAATAAAAAATGTACATTATACTAATTACTGAAACAAGTCCATTTAATATTTCGTCGTTCTTCTCTACAGTACACATTTTTATAGGTTAGGTTAACATCTGCCTTATAATTATGTGCGAATGACGCAGGCGCAAAACTAAAGAATTATAAATTAAACTATAGAGAGTTGAAAATAGCCAACTTCTTAATTTAGTTTCATTAGTTTAGTTTTTAATTTTAGTTACATAATGGTTGTCATTGGTAACAACTGTTTCTTCTTGTTTACTTTTACAATTTAATTTCTTGAATTCGTTGCCTGCATAAACCCAGCATAAGTTTTGCATATTACTGCATTTCCATACTATTTACAACATATTACTTTTTGCCTGGCGTGACATTATAAATTCAAACAAGTATTATTACTATTATTAGGGTTTAGTTTGGTTGTTACTGTATTTTCTGCATTCATTTACTTAAAAATGGATCCCGGTTATCGAAAAGATGATAGCAGAAGCATTGAAAGTAATAAGAATTTAGAATAAAGATGTGTTACACTATATATACGTTAAGAGCTATAGAAATTCAAATATTTTCAATACTATTTTTACTTTGATAGTCTCTATCATACAGATTTTGAAACAGGTTAAATATATTTTCTTTACATACCAACATAGATACAACAATCTACAAACTATAAGCAAATGTTTTGTAACATGGTAAATTTGGCATTAATTTTCAATGTCAAACAGGATATATATAATTTTATCGACTAAGCAAATGTTTGCTGATATGTTGCTATTAAAATTGCGATATGATAAGTTTTATACAGGGCCGGCTTGAGACAAGTGCAAACGGTGCAGCCGTACCAGGTCCAGCGCTTTAAAGGGCCCCGCGATATTTTAAAAATTCACATTAGTTACTACTAAATAAATTAATAAAGTTCAATATTTTTATATTCTCTAAAATGTTATAGCTTATCAGTTTGCAGAAAGAAAAATTTGATTACAACAATAATAATTTTGATCATAATAAAGAAAATTTGATTACAATAATGAAAATGACTTACTAGGAAAAGTCTTGGAGGTCATCCAATTTTAAAATCTTGTGCAACATACAATTATGGCGAGAGGTAATGCGTTAATCACAACAGATATTTTTTATATGAGAATCAAAAAGTTGCCAATCCGCTGACTTAGGTGCTTACTTGTTCAGGAAAACCATATAGAAAAATAACCTGCACATGAACTATAACTAAATATTTTAACAGAATAAAGAGTTAAAAAAAGGCCTGTACACGACCCCGCAAAAGATCAAGCCGGCCCTGGTTGTATAATTGGTCGAGGAAAAGGGAAAAGGAAACTTATGTAGTTGGTTTAGACGGCATAGCAATAACTTGGTCTTGAATAACTCACATCCATCGAAATCAGTCACAATTCACAATAAAGAGCGCGTGCTGACCAATCAATATCATTCTTCGCAGACACTGATTTACATTGAATACCATACATCTTCCAGGCAACTCGAGCTACACTACACCAACGCACAATTGCACACAGAGCCACCTATTTTTATTGGCTTCATGAATATGAATTCCCTCACTTTAACACGAATCGAAATTTTATTGTTGTCGCAAGTTGGATTCTTGGTGCCTGCGAGTTCTTTTGTTTAAAAACAGCGAAACAATGGCCGAAAGAGGAAGGAGGACCTAACGACTAAGCCCGAGACTCAGACAATGGGAGGTTTAATGAACTGGACGTTGTCGCGAAGCCTTGTTTGCATTGCGACATCTCTTGCTGCTCTATTGAACTAACGATATTTATTGTGTTATCTTAATTTCAGCCAATATTGACACTGACTTGACACTTATTTATTTTGCTGGACAAATACTACGTTGACTAATTTCATAACATCCACAAGGACATTATCGCTTGTTATTAGAGTTCGCCAAAATCAATAAAGGTAATATTTACTTTTGTTTTCCGAGAAAACTAATTACAATAAACATTTGTTAAAGTCTGAGACAACACATTTATGTTAATTTCACAATCAATAACGTGATAGTTTTATGAAAAATGTCTTTATCCTACACGTATTGATAAAACATTTTACTGTGCACCTCATGGGTGGTCGAGGAAATCAACTACATTATTATTATAATTTGTACCTATAAATAGGTACTTAAAATATTTAAAAATATCATTCAATACAATCCTGTAACTCGTATACATTTCCATTTTGGCATTTTAAGGTGCTCAGTTCAGCAATGTGCGGTCTTTGTGCAAGGAAGTATAACATCTTAATAAGAATTTTATTGTGCAACTATGGTTCTTTAGAACCCCAATAAAACTTTTGCTTATTTAAATAGTTTCAAGCAGTTTTCAACTTTCACAGACATAGGTATAATGTACATTGAAAAGAATAGTATATTGTGTTATTAGCAGGGTTGAAAAAACCCGGGTTTTTTTATAAAAAAAAACCAGCCCACCTGGGTTTTATTAAATAAAAGCGGGTTTTATTGACAAATATCGAATTATAGTATGTATATCATTTTTAACTTTAGTTTTATAAAGTATCGTAACACACATACACAAGTGGGCGTAATAGATAATAGATATTAATATTTTTTTTAAGACCGTAATATAATAAACAATAAATTAACTAGAGAGTGTACAGGCGTAAAAGTTAAATAAAATAAAAATAAATATATCATCACGGCATATTACCCATTTCTGGGTGTGCCAGTATCTACAACACATGTAGACATCGGTAATGATGACGATATATTTTACCGTGTGGGCGCTTACCTGGCGTCACCTCACGGGCACTCATAGCTGGTGTGGAGAGTGCAACACAAGGGTCACTTTTATGCCATTTAAAATTGGAAATATTTGGCGTCTGTCGGGATCGAACCCGGTTCCCCCCAGGTTCGCGACCAGACACTCAGGCACGCGGCCACGGGACCCCATAAAAGTTACGAATTAATATTATTAGTTGCAAGTCTGTGCAATGCAAGTGTGTACAAGAATTAGATCCAAGTGTGGCAGCAAATAGTATGTTTAATACACAACTCAAAAAATAATGAAAATGCTGACACAAATATAAAAGAAACACTGTGCAAAGTTCGCACAGCCATGAAAAATATATTAAAAATGATCAAACACGAAGTACACAAAATGAAATTGATTGTAAAATGTTGCCGGTGTCAAAAATTTATGTATACAGGGTGTATCAAGATAATGGAACAGTGCCGTTTATTCGTGTATGTGAAAAGATACAGAAAAAAGTGATTAGGATATTTTGTAAGGGATAGAGGGGGACACATTTTAGCATAAACTTTATTATCTTAAATCCAGTGGTACTCAAACTACAGGGCAATATTATATATTTTTAAATGGCATTATATATATTTTATTAACTCATTAAATAGAGAATTTTGTTATGAATTCAACGATATAATAATATCATACCCTTACATTGCGAAAAATTTGATAAAAATTAATTCAAAGTTAGTATTTCATTTCTACTGTATCTAAGTAATCTGAGCAAACATTCAATCAATAAAACAAAAAATTTATTTTAAAAGTTGAATTTATTGCCAAAATCGTAGCTAACTTGAATGTAATAAAACTAAAATAAATTTTATTTTGTTTTATTGTTTGAATGTTTGCTTAGATTACTTAGAGAAAGTAGAAATGACATATTAACTTCGAATTAATTTTCATCAAATTTTTCGCAATGTAAGGGTATGATATTATTATATCGTTGAATTCAGAATAAAATTCTCTATTTAATGAGTTAATAAAATATATATATAATGCCATTTAAAAAAATATAATATTGTCCTGTAGTTTGAGTAACACTGGATTTAAGATAATTAAGTTTATTCTAAAATGTGTGCTCCTCTATGTCTTACAAAATATCTTAATCACTTTTTTCTGTATCTTTTCACATCCACGAATAAAATGCACTGTTCCATTATCTTGATACACCCTGTATATGTGTGTACCATTTAAGCATGTACCATATTTAATTAATAAAATATAATTTCATAAAAGTGGGTTTTTTAGATGGTTTTTTTTTAAACCGGGTGGGTTTTTTTGGGTCGGGCAAAATTACAACAACCCTGGTTATTAGGAGTAAAAGTGATTCTTTGTGTGGCGAGCATGTAAGTTCGAACGAGGAGCGGTAGTGAGTCGGACAATACACTTACACCTTTTTCAGAGCAAGGATCTTACAGAAAATCATATGCACATAATTATATTTGTTTAAATATTCAGTTTTACAAGCAATATACAAAAATTCGCAAAAAAAACACAACCACATTTGTTCTCTTTCAAAATCAAAACAGAATCTACTTTTTCTACTTCTTCATTTGAATATGAACGTGTGTCGGTGATAATAGAATGATCAAGCATCTTAAAAGATGTAAATATCTTAATGATCGTCGGCGTTTTGTTCTTAATACTGAGTGTTTTCTTCTGTTGCACGAAATGGGCGTGTCAGAATTAGGTAAGACAATGGCAAGTGTGCGTATTTCTCATCTCCGCGGCTGGCCGATCAAAAGTGTGATCCTCGGGCCGCCTGCACAGTGGCACGCACCAATGAAAGCGTGATAAATGACGGTCTGATAACGTATTTGCATAGGAAAGCATCTCACTAACAATAACACTTCTCTATCGGGGCAGACATCTCGGGCACAAGGCAATTAAGACGCACCAAGAGACACGGAGCATCGCAATCACAAGGGACGATTGAATTTAAGGCTATCAGAATTTTCATTCGTTTCATAATCTTTAATTGTACATAACTAAAACTCTCAATATGATCCTTATTAACCTTCTGACTATTGAGTCGTAAAAAATGCAAAAACAACTGTGTGGGGTATAATTGTACCCCATGGAATTTTACAATTCCATGTGCATTTTCATGTTATTTGTGCTTGAACATATAAATACAAAGATTATTAATCTCCAATTATTCTTTTTCCACTAAAGTTTTCTATGTTTTCTTTTACATTTTATCCCAAAATAAGTTGTTTTTCCATTTTATTTCCAAAAACTAGAAACTTGTTCCAGAACCACTACAGAACTGCACAGAATGTTCAAGAAATGCTTTAAGATCGATTTATACTGTAGTTTACTTTACTATATTACCTTCCGTCACCTTTAGGTAAGGAAGGTATTGTCTTTGTTCAAAAAATTCGTTCTTCAAATACTCTAAAAATGCGTAGGTACACTTACGTAACATTCTCTTTACAATCAAATAATACTACTACCAAGTTTATATCTGTACTATATTTTTGAATTATTGCCCCAAAAGTCAATATATCCGACATTTAGATAAAAACTTCAAAATTTTCAAAAATCTAATTTTTATGTATCTAGATACTTCTCAATGCGCTGACTTCAAATTTTGAAACAGCAGGTCGATATCTCTTTTCGTTCTCGAAATATTTAGATTTAAAGTTTTGCTCGAAACTGCCCATTTTTGGGCAAAAACCCAAAAATGGGTCGAGATATGAATTTGACGACATCACCATGCGATTCTACGGACAAAAATACATAAGAATAGCAATTTTCATAAGTTTTGTCCAACCGGTTAATTTTTTACGAAAAAAAGCTTGAAAACCCCTGAAAAGGGCCAAAATCTGAAAAAATCGTAAGGGGTACACCTTAGATTTTTGCGATTTTTTACCATTTTCAGTTATTTTGCTTTAGAGATTGTATGCGGTGTTCAAAAATTCTGAAAATTGCTATACTTATGTATTTTTGTCCGTAGAACGAATGGTGTTGTCGCCAAATTCATACCACGACCCATTTTTGGGTTAATACCCAAAAATGGGCAGTTTTGAGCAAAACTTTAAATCTAAATATCTCGATAACGAAAAGAGATATCGACCTGCGGTTTCAAAATTTGGAATCAGCGCATTGAGAAGTATCTAGATACATAAAAATTAGATTTTTCAAAATTTTGAAGTTTTTATCTGAATGTGGGATATATTGACTTTTGGGGCAATAATTCAAAAATGGGTAGAGATATAAACTTGGTAGTAATATTATTTGTTTGTAAAGAGAATGTTACGTAAGTTGTCCGCAATTTTAGAGTATTTATATACGAGTATACATAATGTATATTCATGTTACAATTTTACTGGATATATAGAATCTTTTCCAATGAACTTTTGGTATGGGATTTGTACAAAATACATCAATTAACGGAAGGTCTTGTGCAGGCCACAACAGATTTTTTTTTTAATTGTATCAACAACCCGTAATGATTATGATGATATGAATTCGACGTATATTCAACTTATTATTTACAATTTTCGAGCAGTCTGAGTCTGCAGTACAATCGTACTTAGTTCATCGAATTTAATCCGTCTGAATTCCGAATTGTTAATAATCCAAACCAATTTTTTCTATTAGAAATAAAAGAAAGTGAATTTACCCATTTCGAATACTAAGCAATATCCATTTCGATAAACTTAAAATAACAAATACAAATATAAAAATAACAATTAAAAGCCTAAATAATATATTGAAAATTAAAACATGACACCAAAAAATAAAATAGGTAAATAATGTATAATAAAATAAAAAGTGCACAGAAAACAGAGAAGAGTAACACAAGAGATGCTTTTACTTTTTTACATTTACGAATTGGACGTTTTCGCCATCTGTTGTGTGCATTTTGTACTGCATCCACCGTTCGATCAAAGACGCGCCATTTCAACTTGAAATCAAATTTACTATAAAATTACTAACTCCACTAATAATAATTACAGATACTGAATAAACATGAAAATGACAGGTTTTGCATTTGTTTATATTGCTTACATTTTTACCTCTCGCTAAGAGAGGTATTGGATTCATGCTAAAATTCGCATATCCAGATTTCAGTGAATAAGCACGATTTAAGGTCCCTAGAATCCGATTATAACATTTTTAAAATGATGTGTGTGTGTGTGTGTGTGTGTAGATGTGTGTATGCCTGGATGTGTAGACACGATTCCTCAAAAATCGTAAGACTTAAAAATTGTTTAACTATGGATTCCTCAATCTGACATTCCTGGAAAGAGCTGAAAAGGTTTTGGTAACAATTGAACAACCGGAAGTAGTAGTTTCTGAGAAAAATTCTTCTAAATATAATTTTTTGGAAATTTTTGTTATTAAATATTGAAGAACATAAAATTCTCCATCTAAAACACTTAATATTTTTATTATATCTTGTATAGATTTAGAGATAAAGACACTATAATATATAGAGTAATTTAATCGCAAAGGCCAAGGCACTAAGGAAACCAGTTGACAAATTTCAATGCTTGTAACATAGTTTCATTAGAATTATATGTGTGCAGTAGACATGTTAAATACAATAAAAATCAGTATTTGGGTAAAGTTCTGTATTTTTTTGTTATAAAACAACGGTTTGAAAGGGAAGTGCAATACAATACTTATATAGCCTAATATGGAAATGGCGAGAGGTCTTGTGCTGGCCACAACAGATTTTTTATTTAGCAACAGTCTTACACCATTAATGGAGGATCCTGTTATTCAACCATTAATTAGGTACCAAAAATAAGAAATAAGTTGTTAAACTGATAAAAATTCAATAATAATATATTATTTGTGAAAACCATTAGCATAAAATAAAAGTTAAAATGATTCCAGATATAAAAGTGAAACCTCCCATACATCATTTTAAAGAAGACAGATTTGGTAACTTCTTAATTTAAAAACTGGTAGCGCGTCAATAATGAGGAAAAGAGACAAACCTAATGGGGGAGTAGCTGTGGATAATTGTGCGATAGTGAGTTTTAGGTGAAGAGTGAATACCTGCCGAGTTTTTTGTCGCGCGTTATCGGGTCAGGAGCCACCGATACGGCGTTCATTAGTAAACTGATAAGTCTGAAATAGCACAGATGCCGGGCCGGCAATTGGGCGGGTCCCTCTCGACATAATGAATGACCGGGACTAGTTTTAAGTAGTCGAGATTAAAATCCATCGACCATTGGGCCAAGCCAGACATTCCTCCAAAAGGTAAGGTAAGTGCAGGACCTTGCAAACTTAGCCACGCTACCCTTAAAAACTTTAATAGCATTAATGATTGAATACGATGATCTACAAGTTATAGAATGGAAGAGTAGAAAATAATCGGACACGCAGTCAAACAAAAATTATTTATTTACTGGCCTACATTTCAACTGTACTTCTAGCCCCGAAGAAGATTGTAGAAGACTCGGCCCGAAAATAAAAATTGACTCGAAATCCGGCCGAGCCGGGCCAAAGCTCGAAATTGTATACATCCGGCATTCTTAATTTTGATTTTTATATGAGGCGAAATGTTTAACTTTTTTCGTGTCAAACTTTTAAAAAAACCTCTACATCGTTATAACGTTCAGCATTGGTTAGCATGTTGCTAAAAAAGAGACAGTTCTAGTGTAAGTTTGTTATAAAAATTACAGACCTACGATTATTTAACACTTTCTTTACCAAAGGCGTTCGAAAATTTAAACAGCTTTTTCACAAATCGTATACAAAAAAAATCTGTTGTGGCCAGCACAAGACCTCTCGCCATTTCCATATTAGGCTATATAAGTATTGCATTGCACTTCGCTTTCGAACCGTCAGTTTTTAACAAAATATTACAGAACTATACCCAAATATTGTTTTTTATTGTATGTTATGTAACATATCTTCTGCACACATATAATTCTAATTATATCTATTTTTCATTGTATGAGGAAGTTTCTAAATGTCAGAGATTGTTCCAATTCATTAACCAGATTGGCGGTATTTCTGATGGATATATGCATTTTACCCCAAATTTTACCTATAATTTCAAATAATTAATTAATAAAACAATAAGAAAAATTAAATATACTTCCCAGAAAAAGCTATCAGAATGTCACTAAAACTGTTGATATTTGACAATGGCATGTGTCATTTACAAACTATGTTATAAACATTGGAATTTATCAACTGGTTTCCTTAGTGCCTTAGTCTCTGCGATTAGTTTACTCTATAAATTATTGTGTCTTTATATCTAAATCTATACAAGATATAATAAAAATTTTAAGTGTATTAGATGGAGAATTTTATGTTCTTCAATATTTAATTAAAAAAAACTCCCAATAAATTATATTTAGAAGAATTTTTCTACGAAACTACTACTTCCGGTTGTTCAATTGTTACCAAAACCTTTTCAGCTCTTCCCAGGAATGTCAGATTGAGGAAACTGCAGTTAAATATTTTTTAAGTCTTATAATTTTTGAGGAATCGTGTCTACAACATCCAGACATACATACACATACACACACACACATTTTAAAACTGTTATAATCGGATTCTAGGGACCTTAAATAGTGCTTATTCAATAAAATCTGGATATGTGAATTTTAGCATGAATCCAATACCTCTCTTAGCGAGAAGTAAAAAAAATCATTTACATAAGGATTTTTTATCTAACTTTGTTTCTCCCCAAAAATAAGACAAGAAATCAATATGGTAGGAACAAAAATCACTTTTATTTAGGTATACGAGTAGTAACAATAGTAATAATAACAACATCACAATAGCATTATTGTGTTTTAATGAATAACCTTGAATTCTTGAAGTAAAATAACATTTTTATTTATTAAGATGAATTTGAAGCTTTTTAACTCCATCCATTTTCATTAAAATATTAAGAAAACTGTGCATTTGATGGAACTATAAGAATTTTCGGGCCGGGCCAGAATCAAAAGTCCGACGCCTCAAGTTTTGCAAATGATTAGCCCGATTCGGCCCGATACAAAAATATCTTTGGCCCGGCTCGATGATTGAATCGAAATAAATAGTTTTTGCTTGACTGCTTGGCCGATTATTTTCCACTCTTCCATTTAGTAGCACTAATTTAGTTACTTTCTGATAGTTCTATTTCGGCTTTCGGCACTTCATTTTCTAGCAATGGTAGTTTCATCTATCTACGAAAAATCAAAACCATAACGCTTCCGAAGCCGCAAGCCTGGGGCTGGGGAACCGGGTTCGATCCCAACTGACGCCAAAAGAAATATTTCAAATTTAAATGGCACAAAAGTGACCCTTTGTCTCTCCCTCCACGCCTGCAATGAGTGCTTAGAGCAGATTCTTTGCGCACTCAGAAAGCCATGATGATGTACTTGTTTATTTATTTACTATAAAAGTGGTTAGCTTTCAAACATTTTTCTATAGACGCTTCTTTCTTCCTGAATCAATTACTTGGTTTATAAATATCATTAATCATAGTCTGAATTATTGACTCATTAACCTTTTACGGTTGGAGAACAATGCGGTGCTTGTAGGCTACTAAGAATTTCAAATGCAACCTTGAATATCGCTGGCATTGGAGTATTTTATCGGAATCTGTAATATTTTGTGCTTTTGATAGCTGTGAGTTTTTTATCGGCTGAGAATAGAATCTTTTCTTATCAAGGAGCATAAAGCGACAATTGTCATGCGGTTCTTTGTCCAGTTGTCCCCGATATCCTAATGCGTTTTGTGTGTCGCCATTCTCGAACACGCACGCAGGACCGGACTAGGGACTACCTGTTTTCGCTGCTTCAAAACGAGCACTAGCACTTTGCCAGGTCCACACAAACTAAGGCCTAGAGTATTTGATTGTTTGAATCTTAATAAACACTGAAATCTTGGATCGCTTTTTATTTTAATAAAATTTCCCTTTAATACACACCAGTACGAGTATACAGGGTGCAAGACGTACACCGACCACTGCCATTATTTCCTTTATTATTATAGTTACAAAAAAATACTATAGAACAAAGTTGTAGGGGACCAAGGGGGACATTCTTTCAGAGAAGAAAATATTTTTTTAAACCAGTGGTTCTCAAGTTACAACACAAAGTTATATTTTTTCAAACGGGATTCTACATATTTTTTATGCCTATTCGATAGCATATTTTTTTCTGAATTCAACCATGTATTAGTTTTATATCCTTACATAATAAAAATATTGAAAAAAATGCGATTGAAATTAAAATAAATTTTTATTTTTAATATTATTGTACAGTAGGCTATGGATAAAAAACAATAACAAAAGAACAAAATATAGCTGCTGTCAAATAATAATTGGCGTACTAATTGTTGTAAATTGTTATTCTTTGTGTTTTGAGATTATTTTGTGACAATATGGCTGACGTTAATACAAATGAAGATTTGTATCGTTTATTATTAATTTATGGTGAGTGTAATGAAAATGCCATACAAGCGTGCAATATTTATGCCACGAGATATCCAAACAAACCGCGTCCAGGGAGGTCAGTAATCAGGCGATTAGCACGAAATTTGAAAAACTATGGATCATTTTCACAAAAACGTGAAAGGCATAGAAATCGCAGTTTTAGCTTCTATTGCGCGTAATCCCAATTCATCCACACGCGAAATTGCTCAAGAACATTTTATTTCTAATATGTCCGTATGGTGCATTTTGAAAAAGCATAATTTAAAATCATATTCATAAAACTATTACATGCTATACATAATAATGTCAATGAACGCAGAATAGTGTTTTGCGAATGGTTTTTGGTGCAGTATCAGGACGATACTATAAGATAGAATATCTATCTAAAGACAACGAAACAAAATTTGATGGACAGAGTTAGAGAAGCTTGCGCTGATTTGACACCAGAAACTGTAATAAAAGCTACTTCTTCTGTTTTAAATAGAATAGAATTATGCTTAGAAAATAATGGAAATCAAATAGAACATTATTTATAAGGAGTAATTAACAATTATTAATTTTCATTTTAAATTTATCACTCTTGTTTCTCATCCATGGCCTACTGTACAATAATATTAAAAATAAAAATTTATTTAAATTTCAATCGCATTTTTTTCAATATTTTTATTATGTAAGGATATAAAACTAATACATGGTTAAATTCAGAAAAAAATATGCTATCGAATAGGTATAAAAATATGTAGAATCCCATTTGAAAAAATATAACTTTGTGTTGAAACTTGAGAACCACTGATTTAAAAAAAAAATTTCTTCTCTGAAAGGATGTCCCCTTTGCTCCCCTACAACTTTGTTCTACAGTATATTTTTGTAACTATAATAATAAAGGTAATAATGGCGGTGGTCGGTGTACGTGTTACACCCTGTATATTAGGCATGTGTCGTACATGAAATTAATATTTCGCTTGCAGTTTTCCTAAATATACCTTAATGTAACGTAACCTATCAGACAAAATATTTGAAAGAGTTGAGCGGTCTGTGACGACTCGCTTGATTATGAAATGGCGGAAAAACTAAGAATGAGTTTTATAGATAAAGATGTTGAACCGTCTTTATAGCTCTTAAAGTTTTGGAGATAGCAATGGTGGCCCATTTAAAATGAACATCCTGTGTATATATAAATATAATATAATAATACTATAAAAGAATAACACAAATGTAATATCTGCAGTTAATAATATAGTGCTTGCGTATATTTTGCCCAACAAAACGTATTTTCCTATAAAACTCTTTTTCTTTTGGAAGCATCGAAGACAGCTGCGAACCGCAAAGCCACGCGAAATGGCGGGCGCGTGTTTTTCCCTCCTTGTTTTACTCACGCATCCTCCCATCTATTTTTTCACTCGCACTCATCTGGCACGCACGCCGTGAGATGTATAGAGCGCGAGGACGCTCGTAATTGGCTGATTCGTCAGTTGTTCGTGTCCCCACGAGGATTCTGCAAAGTAGAGCGACACTTCAACGCCTCGGATTAGGAATCGGAGCTAGAATGAGGTGCTAGAGCTTCTTGAGGAGTTTGAGAGCAGACCGCAGTTCCCGTGGGTAATTATGAGACATTCTTGGAAAGGAAACAGCTCACATTTGGGACGTGGTGGTCCCTTAGTTGAAATATTTCTGTCGATCAAATCTTGATTATTAGTAAAATGTTAAAAATGCTACTAAAACAAGTCTAGAGTAGACGTAAGGAAAGCATTTCGGTGTTAATTAAAATTTGTGGATGTCTGCTTTGGTATTAAATACCATTTAGGACCAATTTTGGAGCTGTCTCTATCAGATCCCACCGTTTACGCATTCAAATCAAGCTCAAATCTACACAAAACTCTAAAATATGTTTCCTTAATTGCTTTCTTTCCTTTCACGAATTAAAATTAAATTTGTGACTACCAACCTTGTTGAGACACAGATTAGAAGCAATTTGAAAAGTGTCTATATCAAATTGAAATCTAAATCAATTCCAAATGTAGACACCTCTTCTTGATTAGCATAAAAGTGAATGAAAGTTGACTTTTAACTTATTTTATAGATGTGGTTTCTTTTCATAACTTTGTCTTGTGATTTAAATTTGGAAGGAAACTGGACTTTATGTATTCTATTAGAGAAGACTAGAATTGTATTCCTTACCAATGGAATATTAGGAACCATTTGAAATGATCTTACCCACATGATTCTGATGTAGGTATTTAAAAATTTTAATACCGCGAATTTTGATTCGTTCTTCTCAGACAGAAGCAACCCTCGAGTCGAAACTACTCTTAGATGAAATGGGGTCATGCCAAAAAAAAATGTTGCTAATATTTTTATAAAAATAGAATCTATGACACTTATTGTCCATATTGCAACATAGAACATCCCAAAATATAATACTTTTCATTCATAATTTACTTAAAAGATATTCGCGCTACGATTTTCTGTGACGTCATGTATCGGCTACTCACACAACGACACTAGTCACACGTACATGAAGGTCACAATGTTACAAACTTCAAACGCGAAATTAAGCGTAAGATCAGAGTAAACTAACCAAATATTTATAAAGCTTTCAGTTTCAGAGGAAAAGTGCGCTCTATTCAATCTTTTTTGTTTCATAAAGATTTAATTTATTTCATTAGAGAAATATTATTTTTAATTGCAGGTTTGTGTGCTTGATATAAAATTAATACATAAAAGTGCAATAATTGTATATTTATAATGATAAAACATGGTGAAGAAGAACTGTGCAGTTCCAACTTGTGGAAACAATTTATTTAAAAAACCCAAAAATAACTATTTATAAGCAAACTTAATTTACATTTTGTCCGCCAGGGTGAACTGGAATCGTTCAGATCGTATGCGCTCACGTGACCTCATTGAGATTTAAAATTGACCCCTATTTTTAAAAAATTATATCTACAAAACAATGCACACCAATGGCGTCTACATATACTGTGACCGATAGACTTCCAGGAAAAAAATAAAACAGAAAATGTGGCATGACCCCATTACGAGTAAAAATAAGCCTATTTCATAGAATTGTTAAACTAAATAGTTTAACCCTTACCCTTAACCACCTGAGTGTTTCTACTCGACGTAAACTGCTAAGTGGGGTAACTCAGTATCCCTTATGTAATAATTACTTAATACATGTACGAACCTAAAATATATGATTAATAGGTTTATTAAAGCTTTATTAATAAACTAAAACATATTTATTTACCCCTCTTTCTATTGGCGGCTAGTGGTGCGGGTGGTGCGGTGGTGGAATTACTCTATTTTTATTTTACCCTGTACCATTTTTTTTAACAGTTCGTGGGTAAGTTACCAGAAAGTAGGTGACAGAAGGGATGATTACATTAAACTTCAACATAAGAAAAAAAATTCAAAGAAATATCAAGTAAAATGTATATCTGGGGTCACTAAGTTACCCCACTTAGTCGGTTAAAGGTTAAAAGTCAAAATTTTATGTTGAAATCAAAATAAAAGAAAAATATTTCAAATATTTTAATTGCATCCCTGTTTTGTTATTGTGCTACTATGCAGGTACCGTAGTTATAGTTACCCATCTGTTTTCAGCAAGATATAGTAGGTAATGTATTTCTGGGATTTATTAGTTCAGTTTTAAATGAGTACTTGCAAAAATTCTCAAATCATACAAGCTTACGAAAAGAAACCACATCAATGAAATCATTTGAACATCAACTTTCATTCGCTAGTCGTAGGTACCTTACTATGTATCTTCTCAAAAATCGTTCGTCGAGGTTGTAATGAAACAGCAGGTTTTAAAGTTCCAATTTCCAAGAATCAACTTTTTCACAATTAATTTGTGTGTGGACGTAGGAGACATGATTTCTCAAACATCATGGGATTAAAAATTATGAAATTTGATATTTAAAATTTCTACATCTAGGAGCTGAATAGATTAATCCTGGCACTAATTGGTCAACCGAAAAATTGGTTTAAATGTCATTTTTATTCGCCAAGATGTGTTCGTATTTGTTTCATACTGTTGAACTTGTTTACGAACACTGGGCTTCGATCAATGTCAGCATGACAGCTGATAGACACATACTAATTATTAATAAATTGCAATTTACTATTTTTATCAAAAGATATTAGTAAAGAAATTGTATGAAAATTAAATTTCATGCTCAATAAACTACACCAGATACCTAAAAATGTATGCGCATATCAACAAATTAGGAATGTCTTTCAGTACATAGTTTAAAATTTAATACAAGATGTCTCATTGTTAATATCATTCGCAAAAACTATACAAAAAAAAAATGCAAAATATATTTTCACGGAATATTACCATTGTTGGGTGTGCCAATCTGCTTTATCGAAGATATCGGCAATGCTGATGACATCTGTACCGTGCGGATATTTCTATGGTTATGAAAATTGAATAAACGGATTGTTGTACAATTGTAATTCAAAAAAATGTTGACAGAGGACCATTTGGCACTATTATCGGTTTATAAAAGTTGAAAATAATTCAAAATGGCATTTTATGTAAATGAAACCATAATGAAATTAAATTACAATGGTTGAAATTTAAGTTTTGCTTATATTTATAGTACTGTTATATTTCGTCTGTTCAAGCATTATTTCAAACACCAGTTGAAATTTTTAACTCTTATACGTACCATATTAATGTAACTATAGTTTTATAATTGTCATTTTAGTCACGAGTTTTAAAAAGTATATAAAAAAGAGTATCTAAAGAATTTTTATAAAACGAGTCGCACACTATACTTTTTCTACGACTGCATCAGACATCAGAAATACATAAACACACATTGTTATAAACTTATGACAGCTTGTATGCACTAGTGACATCTATGGCTGATGTAATGAAAATTACAGCCAGTGCGTAAGTAATCAGCTGTGAACGGTCTAATTGTGATTAAGATGTTGTTTAGCGCCATGGAAACCAGTACATTAAGCCACTTTTACAACGAGAAAAGAATAAAATATTTTAGTTTCGACAACAATGTTTAAGTAATCTTTTCGCTACCGATTAAGCGTCTCTGAGTTATACAGATCACTTTTTTGCCAGTTTTTGGGACGGTTTTTCCTTTGGCAAAAGGAGATTTTTTCCTGAGAAGATGCATATTCGCCGTCCATGTTATTGCCGGGCATGCATATATTGTCTAGAAAATTGTATACATAAAAAAGGTAACCTTTATGAACATTTCTTGTTACCTTGGTTACTTGTTTTTGTTATTTCACATATTTATGTCAATGTATCCCCTGAAGAAGGCACCAGTTTATGGTGCCGAAACGTTGGGTTTAAATAATAAATACAGAACTTAAACTAAAAAAAAATGTAGTATTATTCCAATCTTAGGTACTTTTTTAAAAACTCTCAACAGGATTTAAATCCCAATTACTGAGTAGGTTCACATACACAAACATCCATGCCTCAGTGGGATTCGAACCCAGAACTTCGAGCAAACTCATAACTAAAAGCCGTTACTCTAACCATTGAATCACCGGAGCCGACATGGATAGGATATAATAAACACGATTGTCGAAAGTAATGTGTCAATATCAGATTTTTACAGGTACAAATCTAGTTGACTGTATTCAAACTATGGGTATGGGGTACGTTCCAAAAATAACGAGACCATTACTAATGAAAAAAAAAAAAAATTTCGTACTTGTGGTGATACACGTTTTTATTTTACAATTTTTCAAAAGTTTTTTTGATTTTACATATTTCATGTGTTCAGGACGCTCCAGCTTAATTTATTTTTTAAAAATTGACCACACACAACATATTCATTTATTTATTTATTTATTTATTTTACTATTTTCACCTGGTCTTTCCAATGGGTCGTATAGGGGATCCACTTGCTACTTTACAATTTTGACTATTTCTAGCCCTGAAGAAGACTTTTGTTAAAGTCGAAACGTCGGCCAGGAAATAAATAATTTACAAACGACTGCATGTCTGATTATTTTCCATTTTTACATTATTGAAACAGTTCGGTTTCTTTCGCAGTAACCTTAAAGTTTTCTATCAAAATATTACATCTTGCATACCCCTAAATTATAGAGCGAAAAATTTAAATACGTATAATGCAAACCGTAGAGAAAATAGATGCAAACATCAAAGAGTCAATAAATAGTATCTAACCACACTAACCTATAAAATCTGACATGAAAAAGGAAAGATGTTACCGACAAAACCGAGGAAAAAATACGGTTACATTAGTGCGCTTCGAGTGCTACCATTTTAACCGGTACCATGTTTCATAAATGTACAATTTTTACTATTTGATATTATTAGAACACTTTTAGTTAACCTCGGTTAAAATTTGTTATTTTTGGAATATACCCCAAATTTAAATCTTTTCATTGTGTATGCTTTCTCGAATAAGAAGTTAAATAAAGCTTTGCATCTGCCCCGCTTTGGAGTTTGAAAAGTTATTAAAATTTTCATTAGTGTCACTCAATGTAAAACAAAACCACTTAAAAGCTTCCAAGTTCAAGGGTGTAGAGAGTCGGATGCTTTAGTCTTCAATTAGAAAATAATTAGAGCGCGGTAATCAAATTATTATCCATACAAGTCTAGGAAATATTGCTTCGTAATTTAGCAATTTAGTTTTTGTGAGGCTGAACAGAGAGCAGAGGCCTGCAGTGAGAGCATTAGCTGGGTTCAGTGCTCCAGCTTCGGCCCGAGACGGCGTAAGCACACGTGCAATGTGCAATAGACACTGCACTTCTTGTCAACGGTTCACGGAAACTATTACACGCTTGCAGAAATCATGAGAAATGAGACGCTGCAGAACATCTTATCCTTCACTTTCTAATAATATAAAAATAATATAGCGAATTAAACAAGTCGTAAACTTGGGATGTAAATAATAAATTATACAACATAAGTGCGAAATTATAGTTCCGCGAACAATAGGGGTTTCCACTCATATCGAATTTTTATATAAATTACATAATTATTTCTTCCCATGTAACTATTATTCACGCAAATTTATTTTCTATATATTTTATCACTTTTTTACCTTCAGTCACCTTTATGTAAGGAAGGTATTGTCTTTGGTCAAAAAATTCGGTGGTGAGTTTTTAATGAATAAGCACGTTATAGGGTCCCTACAATACAAATTTACTATTTTTAAAATGATGTCTGTATGTATGTATGTGTGTGTGTCCGTGTGTGTGTGTGTGTGTGTGTGTGTGTGTGTGTGTGTGTGTGTGTGTGTGTGTGTGTGTCCGTGTGTGACAAATTTTTCTCCGACGATAACTCCAATACTACAATTCTAAAAATTATAATTCTTTCGTATTCCTCTTCTCTACATCTATATGAAGAGTTGATTAGACTTTGGTTATAATTGATCCACCGGAAGTACCCTTATTTGAAGTATTGAACAGTTTTTCTTAAAAAAATGCAGTTAAATATTATTTTTTGACATTTTGTTATATATATTAAAGAAAATGCTCTTCTCTATACGGTTTGATTATACATTTTCCTTCATATTCAATAGATGTAAATTTAAAGCATTATAAAGAAATTCATTTTCAAAAATTAGTCAGCTTTGCTATTTATCATGGAAACAGCTGACATAATTATTCAAAAAAATTTAATTGACAGATGTCAGTTGCAAGTGCAAAACCAAATATGGAAAGTATAGGATCTAAAATTGGTATGTCATATTGTTACTCGCAAGTGACATGCAGAGAAAGGCCAAAGAGAAGATGGAAGGACATTACTTAGTGTAGTTTATGTTATAATTTTATTGGATTTATAGAACCTTTTCAAATGAACTTTTGGTATCGAATTTGTAGAATGTAGAGAATGTGTTCGTGTTCGTTTTTACATGATATTATATAGAATCTGTTCCAAGGACATTTGGTATGGGATTTGTACAAAATACATCGAATTGACGGAAGGTCTTGTGCTGGCCACAACAGATTTTTATACTAACGTTTTATAACAATTTGATTATTTTCGTTGCTAAATATTCAATAGATATAGAGTTATAGAGAGATTAAGAGAGGTTAACTTTCATAAATCAGTCAGCTTTGCAAAAATTATGGAAACAGCAGATATATTCAAAAAATTCTAATTGACAGATGTCAGTGTCAAGTGCAAAACCAAAGTGGAAAGTATAGGATCAGAAAGTAACATAAGTGACAGAGTGTCCCTCGCAAATGTCTTGCAGTTTCAATGCCGGGAGTACGAGGAAGGCCAAAGAAAAGATTGAAGGACTGTGTAGCAGAATATTTGAGAGATGAAGAACTGTGCGAAGAAGATGCGTTGGATAGGAATGAGGAAGTGTGAAGTGCAATTTACAGAATGTACATTCGTTTTTAATTATATTGGATTTATAGAATCTTTTCAAAGGAACTTACAACTTCCAATATGGAATTTGTAAAAAATAGTGTGTTCGTGTTACAATTTTACAGGATATACATATACTTGTAGAATCTTTTCCAAGGAACTTTTGGTATCGGATTTGTACAAAATACATCGAATTGACGGAAGGTTTTGTGCTGGCCACAACAGGTTTTGTATGTATACAACTTACTAGACAATACATAAAAAAGGTAACATTTACGAACTTTTCATATTACCTTGGTTACTTGTTTTTTGCTGTTTTCACATTTTATGTCAATTTTCCCTAAAGAAGGCACCAGTTTATGGCGCCGAAACGTTGGTTTTTTAATAAAAAATACAGAACATAAACTAAAAAAGTAGTTCCAATTATTAATATGAGTTCTGAAATATATTTCAATAATTAGAAGAATGTTTGTTCTATGTCCCGTGTGCTACATAAGAGAAACAAACATTGAAAGGAACTCATATGTAAAAATTAATTATTCATAATGTGTCGTTAAAATGATAATGGCGGAGCCTCTGACGTCACAACCCGGCAACATTTGTGGACGGCGTTTATCTCTCGACTATAAACTAGCTAGATGCATCCAGTTCAGTTTTTTTTACCTGCAATCGTAAATCGAACAATCCGGTTCTTGAAAATATTAAATTCAATCATTGCTAGTGTTTAGTGCAGAGGCCTTGTTAATAGGATATTGGTAATTACAGTTTCCAGAAAACAAGTGAACAAAGCACTTTTAGCTTTTATTAATTCATTAAGTTGTGCAGCGTATATGGACAACGCCGCATCGCATCCCAAGGCTGACTCGATGTTTTTTTGCCAAGTGTTTGACGAGTTGTATAAATATGGTAAATAAGCAGCGTACATGTTTCATATGCTGTATATACACGACAATTAGTCGTCGGTGAGCTTCGTTAGTCGATGAAAAGGCTCGTTAAGGATCGCAGTAGCATTTGATGGAAATTCACAAGATAAATTGTTACTAACAAA
This sequence comes from Ophonus ardosiacus, assembly GCA_943142095.1. NCBI lineage: Eukaryota > Metazoa > Arthropoda > Insecta > Coleoptera > Carabidae > Ophonus > Ophonus ardosiacus. Next base: position 7,188,861 of record OW964830.1, on the reverse strand, counting down.
TTAATCCACTCTGTGCTGTATACTCTATATATGGGATTTATTCGATTCAAGCGCTAAAAATATCAATGTTAATGCGGTTTTGATGTCTGAGCAGATAATTAGTTTTTCTGCCAATTATCAAGATGGATACACTTCGTTATTTTAATTATGCTATTGACGCTCGCCACCCATGTAATGAGGAGGTCTCTCAACTCAAGAATTCCACTTGAGGCAGTAAAAAATTACATGCATTTTACAACAATTTTCACTTCCACTTCATTATGTACATGTTTTCTCTTAACGTCGTCTGTAAAGGGCATACAGCTTTTAATAACACGTCCGGAATTCGAATATTTCACTTGTTTACCTTTTTCCTTCAATAGATTTGGAAGATATTGAGATCACAATGTATTGAAATGCGACGGGTAGAAGGTGGGGGGGGGGGGGAGGAGGTTCAGATGGATCACCCTTGCCGATCACATATACACTAACACTTAAAGGGATGGTTGATGAACACTGTTTTTACACTAAACTTTATTTATTCAACACTTTTTATTTGAAATAACTAATGTAAAACAATACACATGGAGTCCCGTGGCCGCGTGCCTGAGTGTCTGATCGTGAACCTGGGGGAACCGGGTTCGAGCCCGACAGACGCCAAATATTTTCAATTTTAAATGGCACAAAAGTGACCCCTGTGGTGCACTCTTCACACCAGCAATGAGTGCTCGTGAGGTGACGCCTGGTAAGCGCCCACACGGTAAAATATATCGTCATCATTACCGATGTCTACATGTGTTGTAGATACTGGCACACCCAGAAATGGGTAATATGCCGTGATGATATATTTATTTATAAAACAATACCCACTTCCTGAGAGAATATTTAGGAAATAACGGAGGAATTTTTTTTTTAAAATGTCTGTTTGAAATTAGTCTGAACTTGGTTCGTAACGTTGTGACGACAAAACATGGCTGGTTTTTGCAACTTTTTAAAAATATCATAATTTAAAACAATTTTATACAACAAAAAATATAAATAAAAAATAATTTAATTATACTGATCGATGAATTAGACTATCCTTTTTCGATTTAAACAGAAAAAAGGTACAATAATTTTTTTTTGCATGACCTCATTGTATGACGTCAATTTCCCCTTTTAGCAAATGTGAAATATCTAGTAAAGTAATTATTTAAAAAATGTTTTCATTGTTTTAACTATTATTTATTGAGCCACACTTTAAGTTAATTTTTTTTTAATTTTTTTGTTATGGTTGAATACCACATTCCCATTCTAGACCCGCGATGTATTATTTATATAACTAAATTATCCTCTAATAAACTACGAATAAAAAAAATGATGAACTGTTTAAAATTACAGACATGTACATCACTTAAAATTTATGGAAATGAAAGATTACTCAATTTCAGCCTCCTTACATCTTTTTTACTATTTCTACCTTTTATCTTCCAATACTGCGTCTAGGATATTACCTTTGTAATCAATATTCGTGCTTTATTATTAAGTTACAGAACGTCTATTAAGGAGTCTTGAGGAAAATACCGGGCTCTATTCCCGAGAATGACATTGTAGATAGTGATTCGCTTCCATCAAAAAGGAAACAAGAAGAGGTAATTTCGTTTAACGTCTTAATCTTAATCTGAGTGGCGGAGTTGTGCATTTCTCGTCACTAGCGCTGCATAATGACGTACGGGACTCGTTGCATCTCCGCATAATAGAGATAACAGCCAAAGTTTTACCACAGTCGTTTGGGCCATTAAACTCCAGATACATGTAATTATAAAGATAGTAAATGACGAGGCCTGCAAATGCAAATTGATTCAAAAGTTGCACTAGCTTTTTCGCTGAAGACATTAGGATGGAACAGTTGTTTGGTCGTGACAGAAATGTTACACTGCCAGGTATTTATTACGGAGATAATTTAAACACCAGGAAGTTGTAAACTTTCTGAGAGAAGAAATATAATTAGCAAATATTTCTGACCCATGATATTCAAATAAGAAGAAGAGACAGCCAATTTCGTTTCACAGTTTAATCAGAGAGAATCTAATTCTGAATGGAGTCATTTCACATTTTCTGATTTATTTTTTTCTTAAAAAAATAGGTAAAATTAAACATGTATGTGTATGTTTTATATCTTACAAGTCTTTAGAATCGGAGATATGATTTTTTAAAAGTTGCGTTTAATTTCAAATATTTCAACGGCTGACGACACATATTCACGGATACGACAGTCGAGCTTTACCGGTTTAATTTAGAACTATGAATCTTTAGTTTGGTATTTGCACTAGTACTTTTAAAGAAGTAGAAAGTAATAATAATCTTCTCTCGTGTATATTTTGCTGTCAGCTGTCACACTTTTAGGTTAGGTTACTGTTTCAAGTAGTGAAGTGTGTGTGTGTGAGAGAGAATTGTCTTTGTGTGAGTATGAATTTATGTCGTCACAAATTTAGTCTGTGTTTAAAAGCGCGAAAGTTTATTAGCAAATTTATGAATGAAAAGTCGCATATTTCAAATTATTTTCTATTGCCATATTTATTAAATGAGATGGATTTCATGATTTTATAAAAAAAAAATCGACAATTATTTCTTTTTTTTTTAAAATGACCCCATTCAATTAGAGAGCATTTTACTATTTTTTTTATTTGATGAACTAACGCATCATAATGACGTAAGCAAATGCAATAAGTAGTCATACCAGTAGATAAGCAACCATTTCGTAAACAAAGAAACATATATGCTTATCAAACTGACATTTCTAAGCATTTCTAGCTTCTTTGTGTTTGGATGTATCTATTAGAATATCGTTGTAATTCTAAAATGAGTTTTAGTCATAAAAATATATTCAATCATGTTATATATTGACGTCATTCCGCACAATTACATAAATCTTTTAAAAATGATACTTAGAAACTTTAACTGTAATATAAAATTTGTACAATCATAGTTTTCATGACAAATTTCACTGTTTTACCTCCCGCTACCGTTGGTAAGGGAGGTGTAGGGATCATGGTAAAAAACGCTCATCGAGATTTTAGTAAATGACCACGTTTTACGGTCCCTAAAATCCAATTTTAACATTTTGACGATAATGTCCGGGTGTATGTATATATGTTTGTATGTGTGTGTATGAGTGTATTTGTGTGTGTGTATATATATATGTGTGTGTGTGTGTGTGTGTGTGTGTGTGTGTGTGTGTGTGTGTGTGTGTGTGTGTGTATGTATGTGGATCCTCGTAACGCTCTTATACTATCAAGCGGAAAATTGTGTAACCTTGTATTTTAACCCCATTATTTATGGAACAAAATCATTAGATTTTGGTGTAAATCGGATAACCGGAATGGCACTACTTGAAGCTGAAAATGTTTTTTCTTTCTTTGTTCCACAGTTCATATTTCAAATGTATGTACTGACAGATAATTGTCACTGTCAAAAAAACTAATCATTTCAAATTAATAATGGTGATCTTTTTAAAAGAAAATAGTAAATAAAGCAATAGTTATATGCAAAGGATCTTATTTTGTTTGCAGCATTAGTAAATATGTAGGTTATTTTTAAATTAATACAAATTAAATAGCGGTAGGTATTAACTTGGCCACATCAGATTTTTGTTATTGGCGCCAACTAGATTTCAATTAAATAACCTAAATTTTATCTAAAATATTCTATTCTCGTTCTATTAACTATAATTCTAGTGTAATAACTACGCCTTAACATAGAAATGACCAATATCATTTTTCCACAAAATGAGATATACAAGAAACAAGAACAACCAAATTGTAACTATCTAGGAATATAATATGAATCTGCATCCACAGGATCCAAAAACAAAAAAAAAAAATGCAGTAATAACCAAAGTAGTCGTATCAGAAATTTCTAAAGGGCTACTTGTTTAAATCACAGAGTTAGTTACATTAGGTTATTTATTAATAGTGAGAAATTTCAAGTTTCACAGAAACTGACAGTTGTTTATTTTAAATCACACATTTTCAAAATTACTAAATACGAAAATTGACTGCCCTTGCATTAAGCTAGAATATATAGATACAGTTCCAAAAAAGTGAATATTATACTCCTACAAAAGATGCAGGCACCGAACAAAGTATAATTATTCGTTGTTCTGTATAAAAAAAAAAATAAAACGAGAATGACACCAATGGTTTTATAAATCTGCATTCCATCTGATGGTGCTGTTGTCACTCAAGTGTTGTTACATTGTAACTGATATATCACACATTAAACGTCTGACGCATCAGTTCCATTATTTTTCAGTTGTATCTTACTGAATGAAACAGTGTGAACCATGCCCGAAATGCAGGAGTTAAGGACATGGAAAACAACGACAGACAAAAATAAAAATTGTTTTCGTATATTTAACAAAGTACAAAGTTACTTCCAAGAAGCAAAAGAAAATATTTCCAACATAAATCAATCAAAACATCATGTTATGCAATGTCACATCGTCTCTTATTCGCTGATGCATCTTCATGGCGAATAATCTGCCGTTTCCTGTTCATATACACAAGCGTGTGTCTTTATCCTAGACAGGAAAATCTCCCTGCACGCGATGTGCGATTGAATGATGAGACAAAGAGACACAGACACGTACCCAGCAGTAATCACTGCTGGTGACATGAGAAATGTCAACTCCCAGACACAGTTAGGCCTACGTCAACAACCCAACGTTAATTAAGCAACAAACACACGCAAAATCCATGGATAATAAAATAACAATTCCGTTGTTACCTTGTAAGAGGAAAATAGTTAACAACGCTATAAAAATTTATTGCAATAACAGTAAACAAGGAAGAACAGTTGTAAGTTTTATTTCCAATTTTGAATTAAAACGGAGATCGAAGATGTACTTCGTACTAATTAAGTACCTATTACTATGAAGTTTTACATGTGTTTGCAATTTTTGTATACTTTGTCTCTGAAATATGCAACAATTTGGCAACTCTTTTTCAAATTCTACTGTCAAAGACCTACATTTATTTGCCCTAAATGACAATCTTTTTTAGGATTTAAGAAATTAGATTTTATGATTTTGTAGGAGCACACTTCGCCTTGAAGTTAATGAGCCCAAATTAAACAAATCTTTAAAAATATCAAATTTATTAACGAACAAAAACTTCTTGGTTTGTATTTTTTGGAATATAATATGAACATATACTAAATCTTGTTAGGAGAATGGAAGTGAGTCAGTTGAGATGGTTTGGACTTTTGCTATATATTAGTGAAGTTGATGATGTTTGAATGCATGACTGTCCAGTGTTTAAGTGGATGGTTAAAGTTTCTAAATGGAAAAAGAAGAAGAGCATGTATGAATGCGATTATAAATATGGCCAAAGCGACAGTGTGCTGAAATACGGAGGATTATTGCTGAATGAATGATTTCTTTCGGGATCTTTCAAAATCTCCATCTGGAACAAGCGTGAATTTATACATAGGTCATGCCAACTTTTAGTGTTATTGATTTGACTTACTAATCGATGGGTTATTCCCTTCGCAGCATGATATTTTGCTACTTTTATTGTGAATTAAAATATTTTTTATTAATGTTTAATATTTTTTATTTCCTAATCCCAGTTTTTGTATAAATATTTTTTAAAACATATTGCTATACGCCTATTTTGATTTTTTTCTTGATTTTAAAATAGCATAAATTGTATAAATACGGTCCAGGAATATTTAATTTACATCCTTCTTAAAGACTACCTGCAGAGAGGGTCTTCTGGAGTCAATAGCATTAAAGTTAGCACGACCTATATATTTGGATGTACCGCATCAAATTGAATCGAATTGTTTAATGATATTTTGTTGTTCAAAAGTGTTCTCATATACATACCAACACCAACGGATGTTATAAGAGTTGTATTTCCCTATATAAAATAAAATTAAATACTAAATGCCAAAATGTAACATCCGATACGGCTGTAGTTTTTACGAAATATTCAAGTTAAATTCAAATTTCAATTAGTTCTCTTTTCCTATTGCAAATAAAATTTTAATAATTTTGTGACTATACGGCATAAATAGATATATTACTTTTAAAATTGGGCATTTTAGTTAATTAAATTTAAAAATTTGTCAACAAATAAAAAATTTCTTTCAACAAATTTTAACAGTTGGCAAAAGAATGAATTAAAACTGATTATTATTATCCGCTGGAAATGTTCGAAAAGTTTTTTGTTACGTTCAGAAATATCTGGTTCTGCTATATAGAACCGCATATTTATTTTCTGTGTTGCTAAATAAGGAATTTCTGCTTTTAAAGTTTTAATATAAAATACTCTACAAAATAATGAATGTTTGCATTAATTACTCATTTTATTAATACTCTTACTTCACATACTCCGTTAATATAAGTATGTATAAAATATGTTGACGCAGCATTATGGGTACGTAAAGAGCTTATTATAAACATTTTCCCGCTTAATGTATACTAACAATATAAAACAATTGGACGAACAAGAATAAACAAAGCTTCCGACAGAGAGAAGCAACGAGGAAGTTTTTCTCTTCCAGTCGCATTCTTCGCAAATTTCATTCAATGCGCAATTTCATTCCCCAAACTCAGGAATGCAGAATGCTCACATTTGCATACAGAAAGAATTCACCCTACGAAATACGAAATCCTATTACTAGCCATTCATTTTGCACAAATTATTCAATTAGACAGAAATTGCGCGAGCTAAATCAATTTGCGCATACGACAGAGAAAATCGGAGAAAATGTATCAGAGCATTCTTCGCAAGTTTCGGATCATACAAAATAAATATTTCTGAAAATATCATCACGGTTTATAACCTACAATTTTTAGTATTTAATTAATAATTAATTCAATAAAAACTATTAAATGTACTTCCCAGAAAAAGCAGTCTGTAATGTCAGTAAAACTGTTGATTTTTGACACTTACAATTACTGTCAATTACAAACAATTAAATTTAATAAATAGTTTCCCTGGTATTGACAACTGTAGAGCATCGATATGACATCTGGTGACTACATTTTGAACTAGTGCATGACGGTAGGTGCGAGCAAATACAACATAATGTTAGCATACATTTTTTAAAAGTATTTCTTTTATACGAAAATGAATGTTGTAAAACACGGTAAAAGCAATATTATGTGTTGTGTATACGGGTGTCATTCGCTTATGAGTAGCGAAACTCATTTAAGTTTCCACATTTTTCCAAAAATAGATAAAAACAAAGTGAGTATAACCACAAATGCAGGTATTTAACAAACATTGGAGCTTGGAAGTATGTTTTACGTTCTGGAATACAAATTTCCAAGTATATGAGAGTATGTTCGATAAGACAGTAACTTTATTCTTCCAGGTAAAATTATTAATAATTATATTTGAAACATATTTATGATTATTTAAATTTTTAGAAATTCCTTTTCAACGGAGAAATTAAAAAAAAGTGCTGTACCATCTTTGTGACGACAGAGCACTTTTTTGAAGACAGAGTGATGTTACATTTATAATTTCTCGATAACTATCGGTAATTCACATAATATAATTTGATTCGCATTCAGAACTTCTTCGCCCGTTTACAAGATTAATATTTTAAATAAAGTAGTAAATGAACATTATATACAATCATACCTTCAACAATAAACCTAGAATGATGATTAGCATTTAGAAAGTCAAATATCTGAACAATACTTAGATTCATTTTGAAGAAACACAAGCAAAATTGTATCATATGACAGTGACAGATTGTACACCTACCGTCATGCATCCGCCATGTTGAAAGTGCTTGCAGCGCCTCTATCGGTCATTTCAGTTGAGAATAGTGCGGACCGTGCGATTTATTGCAACATATTATTCTATATATTATATTTTCTGCCATATTTGTAATAACTAAAATTTTCAAAAAATAATATTTAGAAGAATTATTATTATTATTTAATTACCCGTTAAAGTTTGGTGCATTAGTTGCAAAACACCTCATATACCTATGTAGATACCCATAAAAAATGTGTTCGAGAACATTCTTCTAATTTTTTGAAATGGAAAAAATATTTATTTTTGGATGTAAACGAAACTCAGTACTGGCCATTCAACTATATTTTTCAATTGAACCAAAGTCGGAACCGAACAGGGTATTAAAATTCGGGTCCAGGATTGAACTCCGGGTCAAGATCATTTACAGTTCGAATAATAAGCGTAATCGTAATATAGCCGATAATCTGCTGCTTGTGTTGACTTTTCGTAAAAATTGTGTTCAAAAAATATTAATTTAATTTATATTAAGTCGAACCGCATCTGAACCCGGAATAAAACCGCATATTTTATTAATGTTTGAACCAGAACCACAGACGAAACCAACTTTCTAAAAACAAATTAGCTTTAACCGAACCCAGTTTTTGGTGGATTTGATGCCCTGGTTTAAAACCAGATTATATCAAAAATAAATTATAATATATTTGATATAACTATTTGCAATATTTCGTATTTTCAAATATAAGTATGTATGTTCTAGATAAGCATCGTAAACAATATTATTGACATTATCACATTCGAACTCTCTTTTTCAGCAAGACAACTATATTTCTTTCCTAGACGTATGTTCTTATCGTACTTCTATTTTTTATACTCTTTTATATCCTAGGAAAAGTAATTCTACGTGTAGCGAACGCAGCAGTATTTCACTTATGATGTCTTTCTAATGGAATAAGAAGCGTATATCTTCTTAGGGTAGAAGCAACTCTTATGTAGTCATCGCCATTACTTCGCTGCCGGGAGTTTTCCGCCTAGCTGCGGGCTTTTTTCCGTGAAATTAATTGTTCGGGGCGCCGAGTATGTAGACGCGCCCCTGCGCTTTGTTTCCAGGGCTCCACCCCTCGCACTTTATTAAACGGGGGGATAGAATTGCATACCCCGCTACCCTTGCTACATACATACTACCATCGAGTAATTGCAAGACTTCCACATCGGGTGCTCCGCCAATGGTGCAGAAAGTGGTGCCATCTTTGCGACAAGTACAAGAGAAAATTAGAATTTTGTATAAATAAAATTCATGCGGAATTAAATTTGCCAATTGTAAATAGTTTTATAACCACACATTTGGAAACTCATACAAATTTAATATAAATTTGCTTTTAACCTATTTTTACCTCCCGCTACCCTTGGTAAGGGAGGTATAGGGATAGTGCTAAAAAACACATATCGAGATTTTAGTAAATGACCACGTTTTAAGGTCCCTAGAATCCAATTTTAACATTTTCACGATGATGTCAGAATGTGTGTATGTGTGTGTAAGTGTAAGAATTTTGTCTTCGCTCTAACTCAAATACTATCATTCAGAAAATTATGAAACCTTGTATTTAAACTCTATTCTAATATGAAAAGAAGCCATTAGATTTTGGTGTAAATTGGACAAACGGAAATGGCACTTTACTTGAAGCTCATAATGGTTTTTCTTCAAAAAATAACATTAAATGCCATTTTTTCGCATTTTGTCATTATGAAAATTAAAGAATATTGAATTTTCTACAAGTATACATTAATACTTTTCCTATATATTTTACAGATAAATTAAAAATCATTTTTTTCTTTTAATCCTGAAGCCTAAGATAAATGCAATTCCTTTGTTACACAGTTCATTTTTCAAATGAATGTAACTGACAGGTAAACGTCATTGTTAAAAAACGAATCACTTCAAAATAATAATAGTGACATTAAATAATAAAGAAAATCGTAAATAAAGCAATAGTTTTGTGTTACATGCAAAGAAACTTATATAGTTTGCAGCATTAGTAAATATGTAGGTACGTATTTAAATTAATAAAAATTAAGTCACTGTCAAAAAACTAATCACTTCATAGTGACATTTTAAAAAGAAAATAGTAAATAAAGCAATAGTTATATGCAATGGAGCAGTCTGCAGCATTAATAAATACGTAGGTATGTATTTTAATGAATAAAAAACAAATTGCGGGAGGTTTTGTGTTGGCCACAACAGATTTTTTTTTTAATCCCGAAGCCTAAGATAAACACAATTCCTTTATTACACAGTTCATTTTTCAAATGAATGTAACTGACAGGTAAACATCATTGTCAAAAAACTAATCACTTCAAATTAATAACAGTGACATATTAAATAATAAAGAAAATCGTAAATAAAGCAATATTTATATGCAATGGAGCATAATATAGTTTGCAGTATTACTAAATACGTAGGTATGTATTTAAATTAATCAAAATTAAATAGCAGGAGGTTTTATGTTCGCCACATCAGATTTTTTTTTCAGATATCAGTTTGTAAACGTTATATTACTTAATCCCTTCGAGGTTTATTACAGATTTCGTTTTATGAAATACATTATATACATTGTTTTTAAAACAATTTAAAAAATCTGTTGTGGCCAGCACAAGACCTCTCGCCATTTCCATATTAGGCTATATATGTATTGTATTGCACTTCGCTTTCGAACCGTCGTTTTATAACAAAATATTACAGAACTTTACCCAAATATTGTTTTTTATTGTATTTAACATGTCTTCTGCACACATATAATTCTAATTATATCTATTTTATATCATTTTCATGTCAGTGATTGTTCCAATTCATTAACCAGATTGGCGGAATTTCTGATGGATATATGCATTTTACCACAATTTTACCTATAATTTCAAATATTTAATTAATAAAACAATAAGAAAAATTAAAAATATACTTCCCAGAAAAAGCTATCAGAATGTCACTAAAAATGTTGATATTTGACAATGACATGTGTCATGTTATAAACATTGGAATTTGTCAACTGGTTTCCTTAGTGCCTTGGCCTCTGCGATTAGTGTACTCTATAAATTATAGTGTTTTTATCTCTAAATCTATACAAGATATAATAAAAATTTTAAGTGTATTAGATAGAGAATTTTATGTTCTTCAATATTTAATAAAAAAAACTACCAAAAAATTATATTTAGAAGATTTTTTTTAAGAAAGTTCTACTTCCGGTTGTTCAATTGTTACCAAAACCTTTTCAGCTCTTCCCAGGAATGTCAGATTGAAGAAACTGAAGTTAAATATTTTTTAAGTTTTATAGTTTTTGAGGAATCGTCCCTCCAACATCCATACATACACACACACACACATACACACATACACACATCCACACACACACACAGACATCATCGTAAAAATGTTATAACCGGGTTCTAGGGACCTTAAATCGTGCTTATTCACAAAAATCTGGATATGCGAATTTTAGCATGATTCCAATACCTCTCTTAGCGAGAGGTAAAAAAGTGCAATAACACCAACAGATTATTAAAAATAAAAAAAAAAAATTAAAAAAATTATGATTTTTTTCCAACCCTGCATAAAACCAATGAAGAATATGTTCCAAACGAAATTTTGAAATTATGCATAGGACTGATGATATCAGCTATCAAAAACAGTCATCAACTTGACCCAAAAAGAAATTTTCAAAATGTGTACGTTTGTAATTTGTAGATCATACTATCTACTTTTATAATGTGTACAATTTATAACGAATAGTTCAATAGTGCGGGCTACAGCGTTTCGCGCGAATCTCATGTTTTACATCGTTTTGAAAACTGCTATAGAATCGTTTTAAAATCTATCTGAAATGTATTTATATAAATCTGCGGCATTTAACCCATCATAAAGGCTTCTTTATGCATAGACAAATATTCCCTCTCGGATTGTGGAACCTCAGTGATCCTATGTAAGGCGTGTGTAAAGCGTTCGTCGTCTTGAGAGGGTAATGCGATCTTAAGTAAAGGCTGGAGCATGAATATGAACCTTCGGTTCTGGTGATAATGTGTACCTGAGCTCTGTTGCTGTCATAATAACGTTATCAAAGTTGCTTCATTCCGGGATCGAGAGGGTTCTGGGGCTTACGTCGTGCTGAAATAACACTGACATTCATAGCCTTCCTACTACCAACTATAAATTTCCCTCAGTGTAATCCTCAGACGCTGACTAAATATTTCTCTATGATCCCTCACGCAGGACTGCAGTCATTTTTGAACGTGCGAAGAAGCTAAATTACTAATTTGGACTTTATTTTTTCCTATATGGAGCAGAGTGAGCTAGGCATTACTCTTAGTTCAGTAAGAATTATACCTAAATTTATTAGCTAGATTATTGTATAAATGGTAAAAAAATTGAACGTTTATGAAGGTAGAAATAAATATAAATCTAATAAATGATGCAAGTGATTAAATTAGAAGACCAATAAAAAAAATCTGTTGTGGCCAGCAAAAGACCTCTCGCCATTTCCATATTATAACAAAAAATTACAGAACTTTTCCCAAATATTGTTTTTTATTGTATATAACATGTCTTCTGCACACATATACATAATTCTAATTATATCTATTTTTCATTGTATGAGGAAGTTTCTAAATGTCAGAGATTCTATCCAATTCATTAACCAAATTGGCGGTATATCTGATGGATATATGCATTTTACCTATAATTTCAAATATGTAATTAATGAAAAAATTAGAAAGATTAAATATACTTGCCACAAAAAGCTATCAGAAAGTTACTAAAATTGTTGATTTTGACACTGACATGTGTCATTTACAATTTATGTTATAAACATTGGAATTTGTCAACTGGTTTCCTTAGTGCCTTAGCCTCTGCGATAAGATTACTCCATGTATTATAGTGCCTTTATCTCTAAATCTATATAAGATATAAAATTTTTAAGTGTAATAGACGGAGAATTTTATGTTCTTCAATATTTAATAACAAAAATTTCCAAAAAATTATATTTAGAAGATTTTTTTAAGAAACTACTACTTCCGATTGTTCAATTGTTACCAAAACCTTTTCAGCTCTTCCCAGGAATGTCAGATTGAGGAATCTATAGTTAAACAGTTCTTAAGTCTTATAGTTTTTGAAGAATCGTCCCTACAACATCCAGACATACACACACACCATTTTAAAAATGTTATAATCGGATTCTAGGGACCTTAAATCGTGCTTATTCACTAAAATCTGGATATGCGAATTTTAGCATGAATCCAATTCCTCTCTTAGCGAGAGGTAAAACAACTGAAAAATAAAAATTCAATTTTTATATAACTGGTGAATTTTAATTTTTGATTTTTCGAAAAAGTTCCCCTAGCTTTAATAAGGACTTTGCAATTTGCAAACTCTAAAGCTGAAATTACATTAGTCAAATTTGCAAAAGATTGATGATAACAGCTAACAAAAATAGTTGTTTTTCAAGTAGTCATAACTTGGCCCCTAAAAAATTTTTCAAGAAGTGTAAAGTTAATTTATAGAACAAACTTTCTTCTTTCATAATAAGTATAGTTTGTAATGAATAGTTCAATAGTGCGAGTTGTAGCGTTTCGCGCGAATCTCATGTGTTACATCATTTTGATTACTTTATATAAGGACAAAAATCTTTTGTATTCATTCTTTCAATCGGTTTCAATATTGTGGATTTAGATTAGCAACCAGATATTATCCAGAAAATAAATTTAATATTGTTCGCTGTTTTTTCTAAAATCCAAATATTTTGTTGGTGTTATTTCAAGGAACTTATGCATATTTAATTTGAAGAGTGCACCATAAATTGTGCATGTCTTAAGTGGCAGTAAAATGCAAATATAGCTAATCAAGAAACAGACGTAATTCAGAGCACAAAACGATTATGGGTTCAGGTATATTAGCTAATTAGCAAAAAATATCAATAAAAAATTATTGTCTCAAAACGTTGCATCCTTTTCGGGTTTAAGTACCTGTTTAATATTTTAATCAGTTTACGATGTAAAAATATGTGAAATGATTGTGAAGAACCGGATGGCAAGAGCAGAGAGTGATGATCAAACTGGCCATCATTACAGCACTAGCCGGGATCCAGTGCATACTAAGTAGCCAAGGCAAAGTGGCCATTTAAGCTAGAGCAAGTCGAAGACGCAACGCATACGCACCGCTGGCTGCTCAGGAGAAATAACTTTATACACGTATTACCAACATGAATATTAATAGCAGTATTTGAATAATTTTCTATATATTACAAGCCTGAAAGAAACGTGTACGTTGTATGGCGTGCGTGTTTATGCCGAGATGCTCATGCTATGATGCTGGGCGTTTGATGAGTTCTTGACGAGGTTGTGTTCAGTGTTCATCGTTCTTCGTGAACTTGCTGTCTGTGTGGCATCACAGGCAAATATTTTACTGCTTTTCAATTTTCTATTTACATAAATAACATCCACACAAAAACTGAATAAATATCAATAAATGGATAAATTTATGGATTTCTCTATCTACCCAATCAGGACGTATCAATTCGCTTAACTTATAAATTTTAGAAATGAATATTTGACTTAAATCTGATTTCATCAACAAAATACTTGTAATAGTAATTTACGTAACAAGACCTGAAAGTGATACTTTACTGGGTGAGCAAGCATATTCCACGTAGGCGAGCTTTGGAAACTTGTGAACCCAGTATAGACACTTTCAGGTCATGTTGGGCACAATATTTTTTTTTTGCGATCCTGAAAAAAGAATAAAAAAGTATTATTTTATTTTTTACAGCGAGCAAATAAGAAATAAATAAACAACTGATCTCCATGGAAACATTTAGCTTTACCGGTCCCGGGATCGGTAAAGTACTTTCCGATCCCTTATAGACAACTTTCCGAGCTAGCTCAGCAAAGAAGGACTTTCCGGTCTAAATAGTGATCAGAAAGAGCTCATTTTCTGGGCGATCGCAAAAAAAAATATTAAATAAAACTAAAATTATATTATCATATATTAGGTATAAAAGATATACGTATAAATAAATATAAATATATCATCGCGGCATATTACCCATTACTGGGTGTGCCAGTATCTACAACACATGTAGACATTAGTAATGATATATCATGAAACATCATCTTATCGGTAATGATAACAATATATTTTTACCGTATGAGCGCTTACCAGGCGTCACCTCACGGACACTCATATCTGGCGAGGAGAGTGCACCACAGGGATCAGTTTTGTGCGATTAAAAGTCTACATTAAGACGGTGGTGCATGAAAATATAAAATATAAACTAAATAATTTAGTTCATTTTTCATATTTTTATGCACCGCTCATACATGGTTAAAGATAGAATAACGGACGATGAATGTCTATATTCAGCATGAAATTCTCTTTCTTTTCATGCCAGGCATGATTTTTTACTTCATCGGATCTTGAGTTACAGAAGTTTGAGGTTACATTCATCGAAATTTTGTGTATTTTCAATAATACGAAATTTCGATGAAAAATCATGTAAATTCAAACGTCTGTAACTCGCGGTCCGATGAAGTAAAGCAATCATACCTGGCATGAAAAGAAAGAGAATTTCATGGTGAATATAGACTTTTATTGCCCGTTATTCTATCTTTAACCGTGCATGAGTGGTGCATAAAAATATAAAATATGAAGGAAATAATTTAGTTCATTTTTCATATTTTTATGCACAGCTCATACATGGTTAAAGATAGAATAACGAATGATGAAAGTCTATATTCAGTATGAAATTCTCTTTCTTTCCGTATCAGGCATGATTTTTTTTACTTCATCGGATCTTGAGTTACAGACGTTTGAAGTTGGGACGTAAATTTTAAAAATGCTTGAACCAGAACCGCATACGAACCCATCTCTTAAAAAACAAATTAACCTAAACCTAAACAGAACCAAGTTTATGGCAGGTTCGATGCCCTGTAATATATAGAATCTTCTTCTTAAGTGAAAAATGAATTCATTTATAGTTTATTGAAAAATACACAACCACAACGAGTAGTTTCAAAACACAAATATATTACAAGTTTCCAATTTTCTATTTGAATAAATAACCAAAGAACTAAATAAATATTGAAAGCAAATAAGAATTCCGGAATAAACTGCAAAAAAATTATTTATTGCCATAGTGAAATTAACAGATTCCGGTGAAACAAACAATAAAAATCGTTACAATCAAATATTTATTCAACGAATTTCGTCCGCGCAAACAACGGTCGTTAAAAATTCTCCATTCGCGTGTCCCAAAACTGATTACACAATCTCTATGCGATTTAATTGTTTTTAATTTCCACCCGAATTTATTGTGTGTGCATATTTAATTGTCATTGGGGTTGAATCAGAAATAGGATACATTACTAGAGACTAAACAGCACTGGCCAAATACTCAATCTCAAAAAATTACCGCGACTGCACCATTTCAAATTATATTTCTTACAATGGAAAAGGGTTTATTTCTTGGCTGGAAATGGTGATGTAAATAAAGGAATTTCTGGATATCAGCCACTAAAATTTATTCAATCTCGACCGACATGGGTATTCTTCAGGATCTATACAATAAAAGTTATTTCTATGAGTACAGAATTAATGTTTATAACATAAATTATATGAATAGAGACGTTTATGTAAGTCTCTATTCATTTAATTTATGTTATAAACATTAATTCTGTACTCATAGAAATAATTTTTACTGTTATTCGCGAGTGAAGAAGAGGAGGAGCTTAACGCGTGACGTAACAATATGGCCGGTTTAAGGTAGATGCTTCGTTTCCCGCAACTGTATTCTTATACACTGCGGAGTTTGAAATACAAAGTAATATTAATATTATAGTTAATATTAAATAAAAATAATGTTTCTAGTATGAATAACATTTTGAATTTTGCGAACTAGTCCGTTTCATATAAAAATTATGTTCAGCATTCTCTCGAATTTTGAATTTACATGATTCGAGTTTTGTTTTCTTAAATCTACATAGTACTGCATTGTTACAGTCTTTGGTAGATTAATGAAGAGATAAGTATTAATATTTTATTGTCATCTTTGTGCAGGCCGATCTACAAGTTTAGATTTCATTACGAAGTATTTTAATAAAGACACTAAGTAATTATTAACTTGTAGTTATACCCGGCAAAATATAATCTTGCTTTACAAAATGCAAGGAGCACGCATATTTTTACTAGGTTCCTTTCCCATTTTTAAAAGATGAATGCATAACTTTCGTCTACCAACTATTTCAAATTGGCAAATTTCTCTAATAAATTTTTCTATATAAAAATAAGTTAGGGATATATAAATTCTACCCTTTGATTGGTCAGAATATAAACCTATTTCACAGAAACGAAACAAATATCGCCTGTCACTTGTCAAATAAAATCTACAGAATTAAGTTATGTTTAACCATATTTTGTTGCAGTTTTAGATTTTGACATTTTTACAGATAAATATATTTATTATTGACAATGCTTGGTTTCACAAATTTAAAGTATTTATTCAATGCATGTAAAAACGGTCGGCTCTTAAGAGTAATCTTCTATTTTTTTACGTAAAATGAAGTATAGCCTACAAATTTCATTCCACTCGTGATTTATTTGTTAAATAAGTGACAGAAAAGATGCGTTCGCCGCTACCTCGGCTCGGACTTACTACCATGCACTAGTTCATATGTTCGCCGCTAGACGTCATATTGTTCTATTTCACTAGCGAATACAGTAAAAATTATTTCTATGAGTACAGAATAAATGTTTATAACATAAATTATATGAATAGAGACGTTCATGTAAGTTTTTAGCACGATCCTTATACCTCCCTTACATGGGCGTCATTTAAGCTTTCTAACTGGGGTGACAAGACCTAAAGGGGGTTCCCCGGAAAAAAATTAAAAACTGGCTTTAAATTTGTTAGTTTCTGAAGCATTTTCAGATTATTTCTATCTAAGTTTATAATTTACAAGTTTTCAAAACATCCCTGTTGTAGACTTGTATTTTTCAATTAGGTATTCGTAAATTATTGAGACTTTTACTTAAAACTTCTGAGGTGGCAAAACACTGGGCTCGACAATTCTGGGGTGGCAACTGCCACCCCTTGCCACCCCCGAATTACGCCTATGCTCCCTTACCAAGGATACCGGGAGGTAAAGAATGCTCTGGGCGGATTTGAACCTAGAAATTTTAAACTTTGCTTTTCATTCTGAAAATAATAATTTATCTTTCTTTCCTATCTTCGAAGAATTTGCAAAGTCAAAATTATTTTTCTTTCCCATAGCTGTCTGCAGTTTATTAATTGTTTATACAAAGCGATAAAAATATCTTCATTCTGAATGACAGAATAAATAAACGTTCAGCAACACTGAATGATAAAAGATAAAAGGCTGATAAGAAATTAATAAATCTCGCTACGAGATTAATAGTTATGAGTTGTCTAATACAAATGCAAATATAAATGTCGCGAGCGTGAAAATCTACATTTGCGTTGGAGTCATTCATGTTATTTGTCGTTGTACTGAAAGGTTTAAGTGCGACTTGGCCATAGATTTGATTATATGATTTTACGACTTCATTAAATGCAGATAAACCTTGACACATACATCATATACAGGTGCAAAATGAGACAATGTCACGAAGAATATAAAATAGTGTAGAACGAAACGAAAAGTCGTGGACACAACAGACCGGACGAAATAACGGCAAGGAATTTGTGCACGACACCAAACACGTTGACTAAGAGAAAGGTTTATGTTTTCATAGTTCGTAATTTATGTGTACAAATGCTACATACAAATTTTAGAATAAATACTAGGTAAGTGTGCAAATTTTTGTACAAGATGATTTTAGGCCAAAAAATGTTAAGTTACATCTACAAACTACAAATAATCTGAATATAACTCACTTTATTTTTATTTACAATTTTTAACATTGCGTTCTAAAATAAATATTGGTAAGGGGAAATATTTACCAAAACAATGTATAAACTAAATCTAGACTAGAACATGTACTATGACGAAAATTTAAAATAATGAAGGTAAAGCTATTTGCTCAGATTATAGTCATATAAGTAAAAAACTATGATGTGGCCAACACATTACCATCCGTCAATTTTAAGTATTTTGTACAAATTCCACACAGAAAGTTTCTTGGATTCTAAAAACGTGCATTAACTCATCTTCGATTTTTTTGCGTAATAAAGCGTTGTTTTTGTTGTAATCAAAAATATTTTTTTAGTTCGTGGTAAGCGCTCTTAGCGGTACAGATATATCACAATGGGGGTCATTAAAAAAAATTGTCGATTTTTTTTTATAAAATCATGAAATCCATCTCATTTAATAAATGTAGTAATATAAAATAATTTGAAAGATGCGACTTTTCATTCATAAATTTAGAGATTATAAACACGGACTAAATTTGTGACGTCACGGTTTCATTCACACACACACATTTCTTTTTACACACACATACACATTTACGCTCCACAACATGAAACAGTGATCTAACCTAAAATTGTGACAGCTGACAGCGAAATATACAAGAATAAAAAGATTATTATTGCTTTCTATTTCTTTAAAAGTACTACTTAGTGCAGTCAGTGCCGGATTAAATCATGTGGAGGCCCTGAGGCAATCGAAATCTCGGAATCCCCCTAAATTTAAGAATTTACCATCCAACAATTTTAAAAGTAAAACTTTACAGACGTATGTTAAAATTTAACTTTACGTAAACATCTGTCAAATTTGAATTAACCTTAATTTCTAACTTGTACACAAAATTGCAAACTTTCTGACTACATCTAACTAATCATTTTGAAGTGGTGTATTGGAATGTCCAAAGAAATAAGTGATGTTTGTACTGTTAAAGCATTTGACACTTTTGTTACCATAACCATCTCCATCTCAACATCTAACATTCAATTGGGGTCCTGTTATATTGATTGATATTTTTTATTATTGTAATCAAGTTTCCATTATTGTAAATAAGCATTTCTTTGTTGTAATCAAAATTTCTTTATTTAAGGATTTCTTTGTTTGTAATAAAAATCAAAATCAAATCAATATTATTTTAATTCAATATAGCGGGGCCCCTAAAAGGCGCGGGGCCCATAGGCAATTTCCTACTTTGCCTAATGGGTAATCCGGCACTGAGTGCAGTGTAAGGTATGTAAATAAAACATTTATTTAAATAAATACCAAACCAAACAATCATAGTTACAAATTAAACTGTTAGAGCTCGACTGTTTTATCCGGTTATCCGTGAACTGTGTCGTCAGCTGTTGAAATATTTGAAATTATACGCAATTTTTAAAAAATCATAACTCCGATTCTAAAGACTTGTAAGGTGAAAAATAGTGGTGGGATCCGGATCCGGATAGTTTCGGTTTCGGATCCAAAAATATCCGGATATCCGGATAATTGATTGTTGAACTATCCGGATCTGAGTATCGGATTTTGGATCCGGATCTGAGTATCGGATTTTGGATCCGGATCTGAGTATCGGATTTTGGATCCGGATCTGAGAATCGGATTTTGGATCCAAATCTCAAATCTGAGTATTGGATTTTGGATCTGGATCCGAATATGAGTATGAGTATGAGTATCAGATTTTAGATATGGAATTTCAGAATCCACATCGGTTCTCGGATTCGAATATTCTCAGTATTGAACCCGATGATAATATTTGAATGTATAAGTATTATCATGGAGTTTCAAAACCAAATAAATCTGATTATGCAATATTCCACAATAAATTTTTGTTTGATATAGTTAATAGAATTGCAACCATAGAATTAAAATTCGGACCCGGATCCGTAAACAAAACATCGAATCCAGATCCGAATCCAAAAGGGATCCGGACTAAAATCTGGATCCGAATTTGGATCCGGATCCGAATTAAATTTACGGATATCCGCTTCAATATCCGAACATCGGATATCCGAGGAACCGGATATTTTGAGATCCGGGTACTCGGATCCAAGTTTTGCCGGATCCTCACAGCACTAGTGTAAAACATATACCTACATATTTAATTTGACCTATTCTTTTAAGAAAAAAATAAATCAGAAAATATGAAATGACCCATTTCACTGAAAAAATAGACGAACACATTAAGGAATGAGTAATAAATAAATCGCGATGAAATATTTATGTTTTGTTTGTGATAATAATTATTGTCACTAATATTAAATAAATTTTAGATAATTCTTTGTTGAGTTATGTGTTTTGAAAAGAAATATTGTGAAAAATGTATTTGTATCTTGTTTGTTTCCAATTAAGGCCTCGTTGTTTATCTGTTCTCGCCGGGAATAAAAAACGAGGCTACGCGATAGCGATAAGCGGTCAAAAGCCACATGATATTTTATCAGGGCAAGCAATTTCACGCTCCATTCCAAATATGAATGTTTACCAGAGGTTGAGCAATGTTCCAATTATTGACTTGTACTCGTACGAGTACTTGGTGGTCAATTAAAAAAGCGAATTTATGGCATAATTGACAAAGAAAGAGGAGCGGGTCGTTAGCCGTGCTGGATGTGGGCATGTGTTTAGCAATTTGTCACGCCGCCATGTTGGAAGAGAGGTAATACAGTGGTAATGCTTTCGCCGCTGACTGATACGCACCCAGTCGTTTATTATGCTACACAATTTACGTTTGATTCCATGCTGGAAATGTAATACGCCACTCTGGTTACGGTTACTGTGATCCGAACGCCCAAAGCGAACAGCAAAGCAAAACTGGCACAAACCAACGGCATTCACGGCAACATTTTTACCCGGTAAAGACATTGGGTCAAATTCAGCATTCTTATTTAACTAATGAAGCTTATCTAAAAATAACAAAATATAGAGAGGCATATACGTTATGGCATCAATAAGAAAAAGATGCAAGCTATTACTAAACTTGCCGCCAAGTAGGGACTGGAGTTTCCTTAGTATTCAGCAGCCTTCCGGGCCGACGGAACCGTAAAAAGATATTGGTAATATATCAAGTTGATCATTTTATATTAAACCCGAATAGTTGGCGTTCAAATTATATTACGAATTACATATATCGTCGGCCGACTATTGGAATGTACTATGTCCTCAAATATTGCTTTCTATAAAAACTGCTTCAAACATTTAACATTTTATTGTAAAGAATGGATAATGAATACACATGTTGAAATTTTTGTGTGTACAGGGTGTCTCAGGACGAGCTTACGCTATCTATATTTTAAATACTATTTAATATAATTTAACGAAATTTGGTATCTAGGGGTTATCCTACATGCCCGTTTCAACTAAAATATTTTCAAAGCAGTAGCACTTCCGGTTTGACCGGAAATTGACCTCAACTTTCTTATTTTAAATGGAATACGCTATATTTTATTTTACCATTGAATGCAGCGGAAAATTTTACATATGAAGCAATAAAAACATTTTACTCATGATCAACTACTTCCGGCGTTATTCAACTTTTTTTGTTTTTTTGTCTGAAATCCGGCACATTTTCAAAACTCTGTATATCGGGAACGAGATCGAATTTTTATAATCTGAAAAAAGCCTTTTATAAAGGAGACTTTAAGCTACATTATCATAGAAGAATCTTCGATTATTTATAAAAAAGTGACGGGTACGTTACATCAAAATTTCAGTTGACAAACTTCAAAAAAGACAATTTTTTTAAATGGAACCCCCCCTTTTTTATTACATAAATGTGTTCTACGGCAAAAAAATAAGGGTACTTTATGTAACACGTCCTATGTTGAAAGTTGATAGAATTTCAATAAATTAGAAAAATATGTAATCTGGGTATAATTATTTTATTAATATGGATAAGTAAGCCATGGAAAAAAACAAATAAATTCTAAATACAAAACTTTGATTAATTTAATACATATTCAAACTGTCCTCCATTCAAGCACATCGTTACTCTTTTCAATACTTCTTCTTGTGCATTTTTTATCATCCGAGGAGACATGTTGTTAAATGCTGTACCCTATGTTGGCAATCTTCTTTAGTAGTTAAAGGTTTGTCGACGTTTTAATGTAACCCCAAACAAAAAAATCAAGTGGAGTTAAATCGGGTGAACGAGGAGGCCACCTATCAGTTCCTGTCTTGTTTACACTCGGATCATAAGCGCACACAAACGAATTAGAAGCACAAAGTTACTGTTACTGTAATAATTATTATTTGACGGCGTCTCAGTTCAACATTGGTGTCACGCACTCTTACCAAAACTAAATATATATATTAACAAAAGAAAATTAGAAATATGTTTATACTTTGTTGTAGCAACAGGGCAATTAAGTATTTGATCAAACAAATGACGGTACCAAAAGGTAAAAACTGTATGTCTCACAGATCTGTAATTCTGCAAATAATAAAGAAAATCGCTAAGAAAGCTGCCACTCATGCGTAATTTATATTAATGAACAAACATAGATATGTTTTTGTTAGTTTATTACAGGTTAGCAAAACACGAAACTGAATATAGCCCCTTTCAGATTTAGAGTTTATTGACAAAACAAAAGCTTGAGTTTAAAGTTATGCATTGTTATCTGTATAAAGCAGACTGGCATATCCAATAAATGAGTAAATATGTTCCATGGTTTGTTTATTCCTTATATATTTCTCTTGATTCTATTGTGTTAGATTAAAATCTCCCGTCTCTTGTTCAAATGAATCTAAATTTAGAGTCGTATTCTCTTATGTCTTACAACCACAAACAAATTCAAGAACGTCTTGCCTCATGTGCTGTTTTTATGATAAGGCACTCAAATTCAGTTTCTTTGTGGCTAGATATGGAAGTGTTCTCCTTGAAGAAGTCTCGCGCTCTGTAAATGAGAACTGAGCGTTGTAGCTGAGGCTGAGTCACGGACGAGTTCAGTACAGCCAACGCCATCTAGAGACCCGGCCGGCAACTAATTACACCACAATTTATATTTGCGGAGTAATGAAAACGCAGAAATTCGCAAAAGAATAGGATGATATTATTTCAAGGTGTTGCATACTTGATACAAAAAAATGGAATAATAAATAAAGATGTAGTATGTACTTCTTTCAAGACAAATTTATCATACTCTTAATTAGATATTTACTAGAAGCTTTTGTACTTTCAGAAGTGTTAGACAGTGACATTGACGCTGGACAGTGACACTGACGCTAGACAGTGACACTGACACTACACATTGACACTCAAAGACACCCATGAAGTATGATAAAATAAAGACACCTGTGAATAACAAAAAAGTCAAGAAGTCTATGAAGAAAATAAAATAATATAAATAAATAAAAATAAATGTATATGTCATAAAAATAAAACTCTTTAATATAGTACAAACACTCCGTGCCATATTCATTAGTAAGCTTTATTCTACATTATTTTTACATATGTGTGAGCATATGGTGTGTGGTTGCCAATCTGATGACCCGGGTTCGATCCCGGCCAGTGCAGTTTTAATCGCACAAAAGTGATCCTAGTGGTGCAATATCCACATCGGCTATGAGTGCCCGTGAAGTGACGCCTGGTAAGCGCCCACACGGTAAAAATATATCGTCATCATTACCGATGTCTACATAATGTATTGTAGATACTGGCACACCCAGTAATGGGTAATATGCCGTGATGATATATTTATTTTATATTTATTTATTTATATTATTTATAAATTACAGTTTAAAATATTTCATTCATGTATTTAGCATTATTCAAAGAAGTTCCTCAATAATAAATATTTTTACCAGTAATATATTGTTTATTTATTGATACTCGCTTTACAATGTATACTCGTACATATAAGCGGTGATATTTTTCATATAAATCTTTATCAGCCCGATTCACAAAAAAGTTTAAGTTAATCCTCATTTTTGGATTAGCGAATTCTACTCTAATTTTGACAGTTTATATCTTAAAATATAGTCTAATCTATTCCTAGTATCTACCAGGGTTGAAAAAAACCCGGGTTTTATTAAATAAAAGCGGGTTTTATTGGCAAACATCGAAATGTAGTATGTATCATTTTTAATTTTAGTTTTATAAAGCATCTTAATACACATACACAAGTCGTCGTAGTAGATAATAGATATTAATATTATTAATATATTTTTTAAGACTGTAATGTAATAAACAATAAATTAACTAGAGGGTGTACATGCGTACAAATTACGAATTAATATTAATAGTTGCAATTCTGTGAAATGCAAGTATGTACAAGAATAAGATCCAAGTGTCACAACTAATAGTACGTTTAATACATAAGTTACACAACTCAAAAAATAATGAAAATACTGACACCAGGATTGGAGTACACAAAATGAAATTGATTGTAAAATGTTGCCGGTGACAAAAATTTATGTATATATGTGTGTACCATATAAGTATGTACCATATTTAATTAATAAAATATAATTTCATACAAGTAGGTTTTTTAGATGGGTTTTTTTGGGTTCTTTTAGGTGGGTTTTTATAAAAAACCCGGATGGGTTTTTTTGGGTCGGGCAAAATTGCAACAACCCTGGTATCTACCTTTATTGATAATATCATGAAAATTAAATTTTAAATACCGGATAGAATAGAATTCACTAATCCAAAAATGAGGATTAGTTTAAACTTTTTTGTGAATCGGGCTGTTAAAGTTTATATCGCAGTATTTTTAATCCAAAGATGATCTATAATTGATTATTTCAACTGTTTCTAAATATATTTAATTTTTTCAACCCAAAAAAATAATAATTCATGTTTTGCTCATATTTAAAATAAAAGAATGTAGACTTGTTATACATCGTTAAAAAGCATATAAAATAAGGAAAAAGAAGAGACTATTTTATACATACAGAGTGATTAAAAAGAAATGATGTAGTTGGCAATACATTTTTGCAAAGGTCCCTAGAATTTCTGGGGATCTTCTTATTCCACAGTTTACACAATATCAGGTGAAAGTGAAAATACTGACTTGCCATTTTGACAATAAATACAAATAGGTTATGTCAGAGCAGGGACCTGACAGCTAATAGGATTTTGAGTAATTGAAATACTTTAGAATATTGCTTATGAGTAATGTAAAAAATAAAAGTACTTGGGTAAGGGAAACAACAACCATTTTAATAAAAAAAAAAATATGTAAATATGCCCAATTTTAAATTTTCAAATGTCACTGTCAACAACAGAAAATTATTTTTTTGTAGGTATCAGTGTTACCAACTTTCAGTAATTTTTTGTTATTGCCAACTGAATCAGTTCTTTTTGTCTGTATGTTCCCATTTAAAAAATATTATGTTTGTGTTATATCTCGAGAATTATTATCTTTAAAAATTTCTAAACATTTTTTCTTTATCTTTTATAGTAAGAGAGATATGAGGTATTTTCGAAATAACAGAAAATCAAGTTTTAGCCTGTAGCTCAAAAACAAAAGACGATCGAAAATATTCCTGTGGTGCATATTAAAGTTGTCTCAAAAAGTTGGCCCATGAAGCCCTACATCAATTTTCTGTAGCGTGCTTAATAAAAAGTTTTTCATATAAGGAACTCGATTTGTTCCACCCTGTACATAACAATTTTCATCACCTCTTTTCAGTCTGTGTTTATTAGGTCTTGTTATATTCTTCTACCGTTTATTATTCTGCTATAGGTGTAATAAATATTCGAACAGTAAATATTGAAAATGTAATATACGATGTAAATTCAACAATTCAAGAAATACGATGTTTTGAAAACGGTTTTCAAGAAGTCAACAGTGAATCATCGCCAAATTACAAAATATTATCTTATGATTAAGTTTCAAAGATATCTTTAGGTTGCGAGTGAAGACATCCTTCGCATTTTAAACAGAAAAGTACGCATAAAAACGTTTCGTTACATAATTTATATGCGCGAGTGAACCCCGAGTGCACCTGATTTCTTTTGACATTTTTTCCAGGGAAGAGGTAATAAAAATGGTTGAAAGAAGGCACGTAGTAGATATCTAAATTATCTGCAAATCTAGGAGGCCTGCGTCCAGATAGAATCGGGTCTCCGTGACCCGCACTCCAAGTTTTTAGTAAAATTGATGGTTTTAGTCGAGTGTCGCCACGGGGTCGTTTCAACTTCACGCTTCTTAGCTCCATTCTACCTGCTGTCGTCTCGAGCCAATTCTTTTTCATCTTCCAGACTCCTCCGACGACAAAAGTTTTTACAAAGAATCACGTCAACCAGAACAGAACCACTAAACCGACCTCTGACTTGCATGGAAACGCGGACCGACAAACCAACATACAGCGTAAAATATTGTTGCTCCGCAGAGGATATTACGTCGCCTCTCTCATTTTTCTTGACGGATTTTTACTCTTCTCGACGGTTTTCATTATTTTAAGCTCTTTATTTCATTACAGCACAAAGAACGCTGACAATTCGAATGAGAATAGGGAGTTATGCTTCCAAAATTATCAACATTAAGAAAAGTTTCATTTTACAACAAAGTAAAACACCTCAATAAATAAATACGCTCAAAGGCTTGTTACCTATAAATTCCGAATTGCAAAATCTAAGATAATGGATAGAGGATGAATCTTATATGCACCAGAAAGAATCTTTATTTTGAAACTATGTTAATGAAATCCTTTTTATGAAAATAACCTGCCAATATCATTAACGGATTTTGAGACAGAAGTATTAGCTAGGCCTAAATTTTTAGAAAGAAAACGTAGTAACTAACGTTCGAATTTGGAAAATAATTAAACAAATTTATTAGAAAACAATTTCCAATTTCTCTTCATCAAATTCGTTCATTCTCAAAGACACGATTTTTGATATCCATACCATGTCCCGCACTTCAATCGCCTGTATTCTGAAATAATATCGTGGACTTGTCAATCATTGGAGTTGAGATGGTTTTCGGACGTCTACTATCTTCAACGCTGCTTCTTCTTCTCTAGAGTTTATTTATCCACTTACAAACAGTTGCATTTGAAGAAGCATTTTTACTCAACGTATTAACAAATTCTTCATAGACTATGTACTTCAATTACAATTTTCACTAAAACGAAAATATGCAACGGAATCAAACTAAATGTCAAAGCTGAAATGCTAGTATGCAAGAATAATGACACTAGTGCCATCTTTGAGTATTAATTCGTACTACTTTTCATCCCACATTCGTAAGAATGTAATAAAACAAAAAAATATCAATAATCTATTGTAAAGCACATTGTTTTGAAGGATTTTACAGGTTTATAGCTATAGTCCAGGGGTTGTTACGTAAAAACCAGGGTGGTTAAAACCACTGGTTTTAACCGGTTTTAACTGGCCTGGATTTAATATAATTTTGACCACTGGTTTTTATCGAGTACTACTCAATCGACATGAATTCACAAGTAGGGAAGTAGGAACATAATATATTGATTTATTTACTGTAATTGTTGGTGGAAAGATGTTAAGTATTGAATTGTATTTATATGTTTTTTATTGTAAGTAATCACAGAATATAAAGATTATTACAAGATAAACTTAAACAACATTGCGTAGTAAAATATAAAAATAGGAAAAATATACAGTAAAGAAAATACATTCTGTATCGATTGTTAAAATATTCTTACATAAATATAAAAATATATAATAATATAATAATGATAAGTAAAATTATACATTAATATTCTTCGTCGCTAGCAACCTTATCATCCTGTTTAGTTTTGAAATTTAACATTTTGTAACATGTTACTAATTTGGAGGCTGTTTCTAGGCCTAATCTATTTCGTAGTTTGGTTTGTACAAAACTAAAATTTGAAAAAATTCGCTCGATTCCGGCAGAAGAGGCAACGCAAGTTTGTAAACTTACAAGTGTTAACTTGTACACCCATCACACAGAGCACAATAATGCACGAAAGATCTTGTTAGCTCGTTCATACACGCACCTTGTATTCATGTTTCAACTTGCACAACACGACGAACGAACTTTTATGTTACATTTCAGTAAAAATAGATGAAAAACAAGAAGTAAATTTTAAAATATTGCTTATAAATAAAATATTTTTCGAGTATTTATATGTCGGTTTTAAAAACGCATAGTAAAATTTTAATAATTATTACTTTAAGTTATGTATGGTTTAAACCAGTTTAGGACGGTTAAAACCAGTTTTGACCAGTGTCCTGGTCAAAATCAAAAAAAGTGGTTTTTATAACAACCCTGCTATAGTCTGTTCTTTCTATTGCATAATAATTTATCTACTCTTTTCGACGGAGTGGTTTTCGACGGCAAGACACTTCCTCCACATAATCCTCGCGTCTGATTGATACAACCAAGTCAATTAACTTAATTGGAATCCTAGACCACGATTCTTTCTTTTTCTTTACGTTTTGGGTCTGTTAATAACCAGTTCCCAACCAAATGCGAATGCATGCGCGATTTATAATCCATTATCTAGGGCAAAAAAAGATTGTTATAATTACCCGTATCACGCATTCCATGTACCCATATGCGATCCACAAAAAAATATGTTAATTTAGATTCCAAATACCGCATTCGTGAGGGAAATTATTATATACGTATGTCTAATGCACGCTATGGATTTCTTCTAGCTGCCGAAATAATCAGGTGGTTCGCACTTTACAAAAAATTTACTTACGATTTTGGATTCGTCATCATTCTTATACACTGATGCAAGGGTTGTTATTTCCTGGAAACAGATGTGTTCTTCGTATGTTATTGGACTAAATACTAACCTATTATCGTTTATATTGAATTAAGTGCTATGTTGTATTGGGCCTCGATTTTGTAACTCTTAATTCTACTGGATTTTTATTCACTTTTTCTTAGCGTAGATGGAGCAGTAGAATTTGTCTTTGAATATATATTATTTGCTGAATCATGGTACCGACACGACTTATAGAAAAAGAGAGGGGAAAATTCAATTATACAGGGTGTCTCAATAAGCTTGCTCACTATTGGTAACTTTTTTATTTGAAGAGATACGAAGTTGGTTAAATTAGCAAAATTGTGCCATTTTATATTAGAAAATTGGTTATGTAGACAAAATAAAAATTGTGTCAGCGGTTCTCAAAATTTGGGACAGAATATATATTTTTTAAATGGAACTATATATTTTTTATTATCTTATTGGAAAGAGTATTTTTTTCTCTTTTCAATAAGGTAATGTTGTTTATGTACAATTTTTTCAAATAAACGAGTTATTTACGTTTAAAGATAAAAATTATCTTTTATTAGTTTAGGTCAAGTGAACTATGGAAACAATTGTCTTTTATAAAATTATTATTTTATTAATTTATTTTACAGTAATAACAAAGAAAGAAAATATTCAAATTGAAAGCCATTATTTCTTTCGCACATTTAAACTCTTTTGGAAAGAGAGCCGACCGTTCTACGTAACTGGTGTCTAGATATAACTTTTCATATAGCAATATCATATCTAACTTTTCTTCATTTGTAAAGTAATTAAACATTATTAAACACAGAGAACTTTACGGGAGAAATTATTAAACGTCAAACAAACAAAGAATTAATTATTTCCATGGCTTACTTGACTAAAAAACTAATAAAATAGTTTTATCTTTAAACGTAAATAACTCGTTTATTTGAAAAAATTGTACATAAACAACATTACCTTATTGGAAAGAGAAAAAAATACTCTTTCTAATAAGATAATAAAAAATATATTGTTCCATTTAAAAAATATATATTCTGTCCCAAATTTTGAGAACCGCTGACACAATTTTTATTTTGTCTACATGACCAATTTTCTAATATAAAATGGCACAATTTTGCTCATTTAACCAACCTCGTACCTCTTCAAATAAAAAAGTTACCAATAGTGAGCAAGCTTATTGAGACACCCTGTATACGAGGGGTCGGACTAGCATTTTTCAACTTTAATATAATTTTTCATTATATTGTTTTGATCACATATTCCTTGGTAACGTGTGTGACAATTTACAGAACAATTGCAGCAATATTAGTTCTAATATGTCATTTTGTGTTGTCACGGAAGGAGTCGGTTGCTCCAAGACAAAGCATCAGCTCCTCGATCAGCTCACAAGTCAATATTTTTAAAAAGCTGCCGTAGCTGAATGTGGCTTCGTAGAAATTAACAATCCGCCTTATAGTCCAGATCTAGGCCCCTGTGACTATTTTTTGTTTCCAAATCTTAAAAAAAAAATACTAAGAGGAAAAAATTATATAGCGGCTGTTGAAAGGCATTTTGAGGACAAAACAAAGAAATATTTTTATAATGGTTTAAAGATGTCATTGAAGCAATGTAATATTTGTATCCAAAACCAATTGAAAAATAAATTTTTGATGCTGTTCTAATCTTTTCTTTTCATGCCTAGTCCGGTAATATGAAAACGACCCTACGTATTATACAATATAGTTGAATTTGAAATTCAGTAGAACTTAATAGTTACAAAATCGAGGCCCTGATATATATAAAACGTGGAATGACTGATTAATGCAGGAATGAATGTATTTTAAGGTGGATTTATGCAGACTATTTTTTATTTTACTTTTTCTTTTCTTTTTCGCTTTTACTTTTACTTTAAGTTTGGTACTTTATGCAGCTACTTTAAAGACTTCGGTACACATGCGCAGATGTGATTTTTGTGGCATATCAGTTGTCATAAATGTGAAGAGATAATTATAACCTGTAAAAATGGACACAAATGTAACAATTTGTGCATCTGCTATATTACTTGTAGCTTTATCCATTTTCTAAATTTTGCAATCTTACTTACACGAAAACAAATAAATACAGCTCACGCTGACGTTTGTCCCGTGAAGTGTTGCACATGCGCAGTTGTGAAATTCTTTTACTTTAACGGTCTTAAGTTGAAAGTTGGTCAACTTTAGTTCTTGAAGTAAAATTAAAAGTGTGCACATGAAGTAGTACATTTATTAACACACCTTTAACTTTTGTAAATTAAAAGAAAAAGAAAAGGTAAAATAAAAAGTAGACTGCATAAATCCACCTTTAAGCGAGAAATCTTAGTTTAACCGAACGTTTTCAGGAATTAATTAAATTATGGACTAGATATGTCTACCTAATCGATTTAGGACCAGCTCGTTCCAGGTGGTGTAGAAAATCGAAATCTTTCTCATATACGCATATCGTAAGTAAGCTGGCAATATCTCATGTCTGACAGTTTTAGCGAAAAATGAGTTATTACTAGATTTGGATTCTGCGCGTGAGTTTTTATATTGTAATTTAAAAGTCTCCTGAAAATATTTAGGAACTATTGCCAGTTTATTTGTGAATGCTTTCAAATTAGAGATCATATCCACAGCAAAGTCATGGCAATCGTGTCTTTGTAATTGTTCATTAATTAAAGATTTAGAAAACACTCTAATACGGTGACTCCTGATAGATGGCTCTATATGTACTTAGTTACTTCTTAAGTTATCTATCTTTTATTGGATGTATATCTCTCGCCGTGCCCAGTTGATAAATTGTCTCTGCAAAGAGACGGCAGTTACACCACGCTGATAAGGTGTAAAAACAGCGAAAAGTGATTCAGATGCTGATTGTCAAACATGGCGAGTGTTCTGTTTCACCTAGAGTTCGCTATTGTAATTTTGTTGTTCATTAATTATCTTTAAAAAGTTTAAACTATAACATCAAAATATTATGCTGATCTTCTGGACCACTTAATTCGAGAAAAACGAATTGATCGGGAAGTTTTTCGATGTTATAATTATTCGACGAAGCAGATGTCGACTGAACAACACATTCTCATTATGAGTTGGGCTCCTCAAGTGGAGCATGCAAAAATAGCTCGTTGAATAAAACGTCAAACGAAACAGACAGGCATTTAATTTAATTCCTCCCTCCTTGGCACGACATTCGCAGATCAATCACGACGCTCTAGACGCTGTAGACGCCCTAGACGCTGGGCTGGGAGATAGTGAAGTGGAGGCGAAGCTCCGCTGACCGGCTGTTGTTTCAGCCCGGCTTCTACCTGCCCGGCAAATGCCGCGGGCGCACAACAGACTACAAGCCGATTAGAGACCAACGATTAAGTCAATTTTCGAGAATAACTCCACACAAAAAACTGAATCCAATTTTATATTACCCTTCGATAAAAAATCCATTCGTTCACGGTGAGTGCATCTGAGTGAGTTCCCTTAACACCACTACACTACAAAGAGGAAGATATTCCCCTATTTACCTCACAACAAGCCTGCAGCCATTGCAGAGAAGATGCAGCCACCATTTAAAATACTATCTGATTATGCCACTTGTCACTGGTTTCCCAAATTTTTAAGTTTTGATTAAATATACGTTTCCTTTAACCTTCACTAGGTGCGCTAGCTGTCAACGACCTTATTTTCGCCAATTTACAAAGTATTAAAAAAATATTGGGCGACTCTTCTGTAAATAGTATTTTTTATGTCGGGCTAACATCGCACTCGACTAAAAAAGTAGGTACTACTTTGCACACTTGTTACATAAATAACTATTATATACATTTTAAATAAGATTTTATATTATTTTTAAAATGACAAGGGACAGTTAGGTCGTTCTTATATTGCGCCTCTAGAAAAAAAATCTATGAAACTCGTATCACGCTTTTTAAGGAGACTGAACAAGTAGTATTATAAATCGTGGCTGCAGCTATAATAGTGATTCCCAATCCCAAACCACTCACAGACACCGACATTTAATAGTTATTTGATGAATCATTCATTAGTAAAGATTCCATAACTCATCCATGAAGCATAGGGCAACAATTAAAATCCTAATCTTTGCTACTGTGAATATTTTTACGTTTCACGCAAATATAGTTTCTTCTCAAAGTACATTATATGTCTATGAGAGTTGAAAATTGCTTGTATCTATTTAACTATTTAACAATGAACGCTCATTGGGGTGTAGAGCTAGTTCGCCTCCTCGTGGTGCATCATGGGTAACGCAAAATGAACTAGCACAAATCGGCGACCAAATAACCCTCAAGACAATTTTGAGGGTCTCCTGGTCATTGGTCATCACAAAATTAGCAGCAGTTTTACTAGTACCTTCTGACAATCCAAGGTGGGATAAAGATAACTGTACTACAACATCTTCAATCGGCTCAGCGCCTTCCCACCTCGACCAACTTAGTGCCTTCAAGTATTGCAATAACGTCGGTGATCCCATCCACGTGCAAAATTCATCTGCGAGTTCGCTCAATAAATTTTATGTATTATATTTACATATGAATAATGATGACTGTATTGCCATAAGAAATAAAAAAATAAATAAATAACGCTCATTACTGAATTGAGCAACTGATAGTGCCAAAATGTAAATATGCACGAGGTACAGGATTGTATTGAGTTATACCCCAATACCTCAATAACACTTTTCCCTTTTTAAATAGTTACAAGCAATTTTCAACTTTCATAGACATATAATGTATTTTGAGAAGAAACTATATTTGCGTGAAACGTAAAAATATTCACAGTAGCAAAGATTAGGATTAACACGGAGGATTTTAAAGTCATTTGTTCAAATGAAATCTGGACGAGGTATACAGCAGGCAATTATCAGCATAGATAACTTTAAAATATTTGTTGAGGTTTTTCATACATTAAATAAATTTGACACACAGACACAAATCAAAACTATAAAAACTATGAAATGGTATCAACAAAAATAAAAACCACAAACTGCAAAAATAAAATAATTTTGGATATTAATTTTAAATGTTCGTCAAACGAAATATGTGATGACGTGCCAATAATGGCAATGCATAATATTTAAAATCAAACTTTGAACCTGTACACAATATTAGCAAGCAGCTATTCGGTCCTAGAATACAGTCCGAACTTCTTGGTCACAGTACACAATGGTGATTTTATTTTGTATTCTGCTCTAGACTCTAGACCACTCTCATCCAAGCTAGCGCTAGTAGCATAATGCAACTCACGTCCCGATAGCATATACTCCTCGCTTTTCCCATATCCGATAATGTTTTCGATTTTCTCACAAATCTCTTCTGTATACCCTATCCGTAACGTCGAATGCGACTCTTACCATCCGACACTTTCAAACGATCGTTCCAACAAAAAATAAACATTCAAAATATCAACGCACGGCTGTATCAACAAAACTCATACAATCGACTGTCTACGTTTGATAAATCAAAATAAAATAACTTCAAAATTGAATGTCGAAGAACGTTTGATTTATTTCCCAAATTGATTTCTTAATATCTTCAATGCATTAGACCTGTCATCTTCAGAAAAAGAGAAAGAACTTTTTTCAAGAACTTCGTAATTCGAAAAGAAAAAGTAAAGAAATATAGGTAAAGTTATTTAACTTGTAAATGCCGTAAGGCTCTTATAAAAACATCAGAGCTTGAACCTACATTATACCAGCTAGAGAAAAGTTAAGTTTCTTTCAAATATAAGGGAAAAATCATTTTCTTCGCCTTATAGAATATTTACGAGAAGTATTCCATAATATCTCCGTAATTCTTATATAGTAATACAAAACCTTAATTTTTTTAATAGATATATGCCTACTGCACGATAATACAGTTGTGAACAGAAAATATTAATGTCATTATTTTTACCTTGCGTCACCTTTAAGTAAAGGTGGTTGGTCAAAAAATTCGATCGAGTATTTAATGAATTAGGGTCCCTAAAACACGATTTTACTAGTTTTACGATTATGTGTGTATGTGTGTCTGTCTGTGTTTGTGATACCTCTTTTTTACATTAATACGAAGAACTGATTAGATTTTTGTTATAACTACTCAACCAGAAGTTCCCTTATTTGAAGTTCTTAACAGTTTTCCTTGAAGAAACATGTATACAATACATATTCAATAGATATAGAGTTAAATAATTACAAAGGATGGTAGCATGAACAAGTATTTATGAATTATTTTAGAGAAAATTATTTCAAATAGCAGTTATAGAAATTTAATTGTACGCAACTTTTATTTGAAGTATTTTTCTCTCAAATAATCCATAAACGATTGACAGCGCTAAAACACTGCTAATCATCTTCTCCTTAGTCATCTCCTAATCACCATTCATGCTACCACCCAAAGAGATTAACTTTCATATATCAGCCAGGTTTGCTATAATCATCGAAACAGCTGATTCAAATAATTCTAATTAACAGATGTCAGTGTTAAATATATGTTCGTGTTATAATTTTATTGGATTTATAGAATCTTTTGCAAGAAACTTTCGATATGGAATTTGTACAAAATATTGTATGTTCGTGTTACAATTTTATTGGATAGATTTCTTTCCAAGGAACTTTTGGTATGGGATTTGCACAAAATACATAGAATTGACGAAAGGTAATGTGCTGATGTAGATGATAGTTTCACTGTAAAACATTGTTAAAACTGTTAAATACATAAAATGCTATCTTTGGAAACAGAAAAATGACTACTTTTATTTTCAATTCAAAGAAACCCAACAACAAATCCGGGCAATGTACATATTATCCCATTATCTACATTAACATAACATATAAACACGTTGTGACCTGCAAGAATAAAATGTAGATAAACACAGACCTGACTCGAAAATAGCCAATTTTAACGAAAATTACCGACGATCCGAAGGTCGAAATTTCACAGATCCGTTGAAT
Source organism: Ophonus ardosiacus (assembly GCA_943142095.1). Taxonomy (NCBI): domain Eukaryota; kingdom Metazoa; phylum Arthropoda; class Insecta; order Coleoptera; family Carabidae; genus Ophonus; species Ophonus ardosiacus. Next base: position 7,152,541 of record OW964830.1, on the reverse strand, counting down.
TTTCTACCGGTATTCCGGAATTCGATAATCCGGTCTTTTGACTATCCGTTCTATCAATAGTATACAGCGTACATAATGTGAAAAGCCTACCTACAAGGGTACTAATATATCCATTTTATTTAAGTAATGGTAACAGTGGCGGACTAAGGAGGGGGGGGGGGACAGGGGCGGTCCGCCCCGGGCCCTACCAAACAGAGGGGCCCCCGTTTCCAGGTTAAAAAAATGAAAAAGTTCAGTCCTAAGATTTTTCACTAAATAACTACCTTCATAAATACTCGAGGCGTTTTTCTTAATGTCTCTTTTTTATCAAGAAAAATTTATTTTTCTACGTGAAAAAGGAAAAATATGCCGCTTTTCCCATCCCTTGAAAACATGTAACCTTGAATTATAAGGCACTTGACCTTGAATGAAGAAAAAATTCACCTGCGGCGCTTTTTTTTCATCGCAATCTCCCAGAATGACCCTGCATAGAGTTGGCAACTCTAGGTCCCAATATAAGGGGCCCGGCATTAGAGGCCGCTCCGCGCCTCCGAAGATGTTAGTCCGCCACTTAATGGTAACACTTGGAATTCGTGTGTTACGGTACTTCCTCCTTGTATAAACCATATTTCCTTCGAAATTTACCCTCACAAGCAATGCTTGTTTAACTTCAGTGATGTAAGGCGTCAAGAACGCGTTAATTATAAACAGATAAGTGTGCCGCTGTAAGAGAAATAAACATTTTTCCTCCTCAGCGGGACTGTTTATGAAGTTCTTACACAAAGCAGTACAGTGAAACCGTCATCAGCTTTATGTTATTATCACCAGGAGAGGAATAAAACATTGTGCCGTACTATGACGTCTGTGCAGTACGATAACGAGAAATTACCTCGAAATTACTATTTAAGTGTTCTAATGATGTGGAATTAGCAATTACACATTATGTTTTACTCACAAATCCGTACTTGAGTGCGTAGAAGAACAACACACTTTGTCGTAATGATCACGACCAAATTACATGTTTTCCTCAGATTCGTGTCGGTGTCGCTTTATCTTCTCGGACAGTAACAAAAACCAAAAACACGACCAAAAAGATCAGGGATGTGGATGTGTCACCAAGCTTACGTTATCTTTGACAGATTCTAATCCACTCATTTTAGACGAGATTGTAGGCTCGGGTTTACAAGGGACTCGGGCCGTTTTCTATGAAAAACCCAACAAAAAAATTAAGTTAAAAATTCTAAAAACGAAGATTAAAGTCACTTCTCCCTTTTTTTGACAGTTACAAATAGGATACTTCGGAATATTCATGTGTAATACTTCGAAATCCAGTGAAAGATGAATTAAACCATGAAATAGTAGTTTATCATAAATAAATATATCATCAAGGCATATTACCCATTTCTGGGTGTGCCAGTATCTACAACACATGTAGACATCGGTAATGATGACGATATATTTTACCGTGTGGGCGCTTACCAGGCGTCATCTCACGGGCACTCATAGCTGGCGTGGAGAGTGCACCACAGGGGTCACTTTTGTGCCATTTAAAATTGGAAATATTTGGCGTCAGTCGGGATCGAACCCGGTTCCCCCAGGTTCGCGACCAGACACAGTTTATCATAGGAAAGTAATTATTATCAAATATTATTTGCACCGTAATTCTTTATGGGATTGTTTATACATAAAATACTGAATTTATCAAAATTATTAAATTTATGTCTTTTATGCCCGATTGCACTACTGACCCTTAAATTTTAAGTGTTCCTTAAATTGACAATATCGTACCGAAACGAAATGTCAAATAAGAAAGTGAATATTGCTGACAAAATTTCGATTTGCATTTTTTTTTTTTTGTTAAAGCCTAGCTTAAAATTTAAGAATCAGCTGTGCAAATGGGCATTATGGCCGTTTGCACCAACGTAACTTAAATATTAAACTCGGCTTAAATCAGGGTTGAAAAAAACCCGGGTTTTATTGAATAAAAGCGTGTTTTATTGGCAAACATCGACATATAGTATGTATTATTCTTAACTTTAGTTTTATAAAGTATCTTAATACACATACACAAGTCGTAATAGATAATAGATATTAATATTATTAATATTTTTTTTTAAGACTGTAATGTAATAATAATAAACAGTAAATTAACGAGATAGTGTACATGCGTACAAGTTACGAATTAATATTAATAGTTGCAAGTCTGTGCAATGCAAGTGTGTACAAGAATAAGATCCAAGTGTCACAAGTAATAGTATGTTTAATACACAACTTAAAAAATAATTAAAACGCTGACACCTGGATTGAAGTTGTTCAAATATAAAAGAAACACTGTGCAAAGCACAACAATGAAAAATATATTAAAAATGATCAAACACGAAGTATACAAAATAAAATTGATTGTAAAATGTTGCCGGTGGCAAAAATTTATGTATATATATGTGTGTACCATATAAGTATATACCATATTTAATTAATAAAATATGATTTCATAAAAGTGGGGTTTTAGATGGGTTTTTTTGGATCGGGCAAGATTACAACAACCCTGGCTTAAATTGACAATATTACATCGAAATGAAATGTCAAATGAATTATAATATATTGCTGTCAAAATTTCGATTTGCATTTTTTTGTTTAAGCCTAGCTTAAAATTTAAGCCTTGTTGGTGCAAATGAGAATTAGTCGAGTAAACTTAATATATTGTTTAAAAAAATGAACGTCGCTTACCAGTCAAAGTAAAAGTGGTATTTAATGTTTGACACGTTTTGACACTTGATCAGTAATGGCATATGCTAAAATCGTTTTTTAATAAAATCATGCATTAATAGGGCGTCATTAATGAAATATTTCCTATACATTAACATAACCTAATCAAAGGAAAAATTCTCCGACAGCTAATATTTGAAGTTTATTTGTTGTCATGTCATGGATCCTTTTATTCACAAGTAAAGCTTTTCAAGTCACCTTCCATTTATAAAATTTAGTAAACGAGTATATTGTTTATTTTGGGGAAAATTTTTCAGATTTTACTTACATTTAATGTTGAAAGAGACAATTATGCCGTGCATGCGACATTGGAGTCACTTTAGATTTTAGCTTCATCCATTTACAAGGGATGCGAGCGTAAACGCTCACAAAAAGTGTTTGAAAGTTAAAATTTGAAAAAAATGTAGACAAAACCAAGTTCCCGAACATTTGACAGTTTGACAAGTTTGCATTTAAACTATTGTTTCAGAAAACAACAGGGCATTGTTTGAGGAATAGTTGAGTTTGCAAAAGAAATAAAAAGTTTGAAAGTAGTTAAAAGTAGAGAACGCCGTCTTGTTGCGAAGCGCTCCGTTCATTTAAATGTTGACCGAATGCAGTAAATTTAATTTGGTGGGCCAGATCGTTTGAGATGATTATCGTTGTGCGTTGGGATGAGATTACATTATGCGCGTGCGTTGGGCCCTAATTTGACCGTTTTTGATTTAATAGGCCCGGCATAATGCAGGTTAGGAGCGTATCGCCATCTCTGTTTACTTGTCTAGCAGCTCGAGCTCTTGACTTTACAGTTAACAAACTCGTTGCTTTCCTTTGCTTTGCTTTGTTGCGCGTATGTAGTGGAGATTTTTCCCTATAAACTTTATTAGAAACGGAGAGTGATTTATTGTACTTGGCCCCTAGCTACACGTTATTTATGAATCCTATCATACAATTACATTGTAAGGCCAGAAACAGTGACTTGGGTCCAAACATTTTTGCCAAGCGCCAAACTGTTTTTCAGTAAATTCATTAGCATGGACCTTGCTCGGAAACGCACTTTTCTATTATCGTTTTTAAACTAATTAACCTCCAATTGGTGAAATCCTAACTAATGCATCCCAACTACTCCAGCCTAATAGGTGAGGAACTTTTGGTTTCGTCTTCTCAAGGTGTAATTAAATAAAACACTTTTATTGCAGTTGTGGACTTTTCGAGAGACCCAAGACTCTCATCATCAGCAATTTAAAACATTTAATAAAAACTTTTTCTACAATGTAAAAAATTTGTTGCGGCCAGCGCAATACCTCTCGCCATTTCCATTTTATATTATACAAGTATTGTATTGCACTTCGCTATCGAACCGTCGTTATATAACAAAAACATTACAGAACTTTACCCAAATATTGTTTTTATTGTATTTAACATGCTCTCTGCACATATACAACTCTAATTACATCTATTTTTCATTGTATGAAGAAGTTTCTAAATGTCAGGGATTCTTCCAAATCACTAGCAAGCTTGGCGGTATTTCTTATCGATATATGCATTTTACCCACAATTTTAAATATTTAATTAATAAAACAATAAGAAAGATTAAATGTACTTTCCAGAAAAAGCTTTTAGATTGTCACTAAAACTGTTGATTTTTGACACTGACATCTATCATTTACAAACTATGTTATAAACATTTGAATTTGTCAACTGGTTTCCTTAGTGCCTTGGCCGCTGCGGTTAGATTATTCTATATTTTACAGTGTCTTTATCTCTAAATATCTATACAAGAAATAATAAAATTCCTGACCAAACATTCATCAATCAAGGTACCAACCAAAAGAAAAATACACCAACCTGAGTTAAATAAATATGTAGTATGAACAGTGATGGACAAGAAAAATAAGACAGTATTTTCTTTTCTCTAGTGTAAACTAAACTGGCACTAGCATTAGTGCAGTTTTTGAACTAGTGATTAAATAATTATGTAATTTTTGTCAAATTTAATCCGTTGCTGTCAAATAATAGATGCGTTCAATTATTCGTTTCGGTGCACTTGGAGATGTCAGTGTCATTTCAGATGTCTACATAAAACACACCAAACATGATTTTTCTCTTCAAAGTTTATGTACTCGATACTATGTTCAAAGGAAAAAGATCGCACTCTATACACCGTAAATACATTTCAAAATGACACTGACAAAGTGTCATTTTAAGTAAATAAAACAAAATAACCAAACGCACCCATAAGTAACTATGGAGAACGAATATGTGAACCTTTGTATATTCATATTCAAGAATATAATTCATTAGTCACGTGATATGTTTTCCGCCAATCAAGATTCAGAATTTCCCTACTTACATTTCTATCACAGCGATGATAAAAAACAAAGAAATTATCATCTTATTTACATTCGTTACTAAGGTATTTGTTTTCTTTATTTACAACATTGACATTTAATTTTAACAAAAATTCATTATATTCTCTCATTAAATATAAGTTCGTGATATAATCGAAGATATTGCTCGTAAAATCGAAGCAGCACATGTCGCTCGTCGTTCGGACTCGGGAAATCTGCAACTCGGTTTCAGTCGAAAATATCATCGATGATAACTAGTGCTGTGAGGATCCGAGTACCCGGATCTCAAAATATCCGGTTCCTCAGATATCCGATGTTTGGATATTGAAGCGGATATCCGTAAATTTAATTCGGATTTGAGTCCGGATCCAGATTTGAGTCCGGATCCCTTTTGGATTCGGATCTGGTCTTGGATCTGGATCCGGATTCGATGTTTTGTTTACGGATCCGGATCCGAATTTTAATTCTGGATCCAATTCTATTAACTATATCATACAAAAAAATATTGTGGATTATTTCATAATCAGATTTATTTGGTTTTGAAACTCCATGATAATACTTATACATTCAAATATTATCATCGGGTTCAATACTGAGAATGTTCGAATCCGAGCCGAGAACCGATGTGGATTCTGAAATTCCATATCTAAAATCCGATACTCATACTCATATTCGGATCCGGATCCAAAATCCAATACTCAGATTTGGATTCAAAATCTGATTCTCAGATCCGGATCCAAAATCCGATACTCAGATCCGGATAGTTCAACAATCAATTATCCGGATATCCGGATATTTTTGGATCCGAAACCGAAACTATCCGGATGCGGATCCCACCACTAATGACCATATCACTTGTTATATTACGTACGAATATACCAATATTCGTATATTCGTTACCATGGTTACTTAATAATAACCGCAGTAGTATGTGGTAACTAAAAAAAAATCATGCATTCTTATTGAGTTATAATTTTGAATGATATAGTCCCTATAACATTACTCTGACAAACAAGTTTTGATTTGAGATCAATACAGTAATATTTACCTATGTAAGATAGTCCTATAAAATAAAATTGTAACAGAGAAAAATAATGTGCAAATCACAATAGATTTTTTTATGGTTGTTTTTGTGTGTAGGCTTCGAACCCACCATATATTTGTTTGTCATTAACGCGCTTCTCTCCAAATGTGAAAAGGGCCTATAATGTATTCAAAATTATACGGCTCAATGACGCATTGAAAATGCTAGAGCATCATAGGGTAGTTTAGGGCACTAAATGAAATTTAAATATATGCATACACCTAACCAAACAATGCACGCAACAAAATACACATGAATTAATATATTTCTAGCATGATTCAACTGAATTTATTAACAAAATTTAGTAAGGGCACGTCGAAAAAATATGCTGGTCAAGTATCCGCCCATAAATCACGGATGTCAGGCGGTAATCGTATGCAAGAATTAGACAGTACTTTAAACAAAACTCCACTAGGGCCCGGCCGAGCAAACATGCTGACGCTGGACAAAAACTAAGCGACAATACATTATGCACCTGTCTGACAACCGTGAATCAGCACAAACCCGGAATCTAATAACCTCTTCGCCATGCACCAACATGCACAAACGCAAGATGTAATTATTTGCAAACTAGACCTTACGCCAAGACAAGAATGATGAAGAAGGGAAGTTTTCATAGGAACATTAAGATTTTTAAATACAAATATTCACATTTATCACAGGGCTTATCCAAAACACTCAAAACAAGGTGCTCATTCACATAACACTAAAATTAATGAGAATAAAACACGTGATTCATATTTTTAGAATTTTATTTTTATATAAACAATAATAAAACACTTTCATCAGTGTTTACTCCTAACTAATCTGGTTTTGAAATGCTTTCAGACTAATTTCTGGAAGACTTAGAAACTGTCAAATTAATATCTGCCAAAGCTGTCAAAATAATTACTATGGGATTTAAAAGCTTCCCTTTTAATTTCAGACTAACTTAAAACTGTCAAATTGTAAAATTTGATTCGAAAATGCTCTCTGATTAAGTCCACATTTTCATTCAGAGCAATACGATTTTAAATGTTTATTATTGTCTTTGGCCGGTTTTGGATATTTATTTTCAGAGAGAACATTTTCCTGACTTTAACTGTGTAACGAAATTTATTTTTCCCCAGAACATAATATCTTAAGGATTTCAAAAATACTGTTCCTAATCAGTGGGTACATTGGATTATTGATAAAATACATCAAAATTCTGTAATTTCAATAATTATCTTCATGAAAAAAAAAAAAAAACAAAGCAACAAAAATTATATTCCCTGACAATAATTTTTCATGGAAATTTTATAACTTTTCCACATACATAACTAAATTCTCTGATTTTTGGTCACTGTGAATATTAGATACATTCTACATTGCAGAATGGACTTCCATACTTTTTAAAAATTGACAACAGCAAATAGTAAATATTGGAGTTACAGCACAAAAATCGACATATATAAAGACACTGTCGTAAAACTAGAACGTTGAAAATTAACTATGAATTCACTACGCAAAACCCTCCCTTACCGACTAAGTATGTGAGAAGAAAAATATGAATCAAATAACAAAAATAATAATAATTAAGTATTTATGAAGTATTACCACAATAATTAACACTAAGGCCCAGTTGCATAAAACAATATTAACTTTAAACACGTTGTTAAGTTTGACAAAGCTTATTTTCCAATGTCAGATAGTTATTGAATATACTGTAGCTGTCAAAATTATTTCCATCAGCAATTTTTTTATATAAATATAGCTTAAAATTTAAATTTAAGCGGTGCGAAATATGTACAATTATTCTAAAAGCATTAGATTGCATGTCAAAAAATTACATTGCATACGTCGTAGACATCTTGAAGAACATCTACATCAATACGAATCTTGAAATATATGAATATATGAAACAGGTTGGATATCATGCTCAATTTCAAATAAATACAAATACTCATAAATTATTTTTTTAAAAAAAATCTTTTCTCACATATTTGTCTTACTTTTATTTTGTAACTTTTACGTTTTCTAATATTTTTATATATTTTATTTAAAAACTTCAAGCTGTAATAATAATATAAGTTTCATATTTGCAATCACAAAACACCTTTTTCAAAAATATTTATAACCATTTTATGATGGAAAATATCAAAATTATTTTCTCTTTTTTAAAACATATTTTCAATGTAAACAATGAATTCTGTATTCGTTCATCAACAAAATATTATCATGCTTACCCACAATTTTTATTTTTATTGTACTAGAATATTCATTACACATAACTCCACGAGCACTCATTTGATCGGATATGAACCGGCGTAATATGAGCGAAGAACTCCATCTCTGAAATGGAATTCCTGCACATATACGAAAAGTGAACTTATTCATCACAAGAAGCAATTACTCGGGAACTATCGCAGACTTCAACGTTCACCTCTTAAAGCAAACAGTGTAAGTAAATATTTAAAACTGACATGAGCGCCCATCCTAACGTAATTAAAATCGGATTATTTCGAAAGCGTATCCCAGCTCTAATTCAAGCGAACTATAAATAACGTTTTGACAACTGACAATTATGTTTCGATTTAAATGCATGAGAACACCGCTCAGTGCGCGAGTGCGCCAACTGGACGAGTATTGGAAAAGGGTTCAACTCTTCCAACCAACGCTTTATTGGATTTTCACCGTGGGAGATACGGCCAAATTGCATACGCGATAATTGAGGCGCGGTAAACACAGCCATGGAAATGTTGCAAGAATATTGGACATTGTATCGGGGCTTCATTTCCAAATACACGCTGTTTCCATATTCAATGCAACTTTTAATAAAGAATGCCTTTTACGCAGGGAAATTGCAATATGCTACTATTGTTACTCTGGAATACACTACGCGAAATATAAGTAGTATTTCGAGATGCGCACAAAACGACACAATAAAATGTTATTCAATATTACAATATTTTCTATTTCCCAGAAATTTTCATAAACACTGAAAAATGTCCGAGTTTTATTACAATAACACTTTGTTTTTACGAGAAATTTCCATTTCGCATGTTGTAAATTTCTGCAAATTTTGTTTGGTTAGGCGAATTGCACATATATTACGCGAAAACAGAGAAAATTATATGAAATTACTGTTTTTATTTCAAATTCTTGTTGTACTGCATAACACAATTTTGTACGAGAAAGTATTCAATATTATATCTTTGAACATAAATATCAGCACCAAGTTTCTACGGAGAATGTTAGGTTAAGTGTGTTTCACATACCATTAAGAAAAACTTTAAAAAATGTATGACATTTTTAGGTATTACCATAAATTCCTTTATAATACATATTTTACTACGGTATAAGTATCCGCTCTAGATTTCTACATTCAAAAGTCGGTAAGAGTAGTCGTATTACAGAAAACATTAAGATATTAGGATTTTTTAATTATGAGGTACTCATATGTTTAGTTATAACACTATAACCGGAACTATTAAATCGTATAAAAAGCTATCACAGTAAAACATTGAACAAGCGTATCCTATTGAAGATTTCATGATTTGAGCCATGTTTGGTAAAGGCTTATTTCACATTAATTTCAAGAAAACTAATAAAATTTATGTGATTTCACGTTGCTTTTCACTACAAAGACAATCAGAGATGCAATATCTAATTATATTCATATAAAGATATACAAGTATATAGCACTACTTCAAAGCTATGTGTATGACTCTAAGTGTACTTATAAATTTTTGATCGCTGTTTTGAACTTTACATAAAAATATTCGATTATTGGTTTTATAGTTAATCTTGTTGCAATGAAGAACAAGAAACATACAAATTTTCTTATTTTAACTTTAGTGTATCTACATGTACTTGTATGTCCGATAACTCCAGCAAGATTTTACGCGTTTTCCAAAATATCTAGCAAAGAATTGTTATTTTCTTACTACAGAGCAGAATAGGAAAACTTTTTATATTTCGTACTTTTCACCATTTTTCATAAGTTTGAGTCTCATTCTTCCAAAGTTTTATATTACACGAGTGTTAGTGTTTTGCTTTTTGCCGAAAAAGAGATTTGTGAGATGCGAGATGCGCCATATACGTATACCAATGTTTTGGCGAAACTCCTGTAGCAATGAAGTACAGGAAAACAATCAAATTTCTTTTATTCTAATTTCTTAAGTTTCGAAGCTTTATATAAAACGCCTCACCAAACATTAAATCCGCGATTAAATCCGACGAATGAGCGTTTTGTTATAAAAATAATAAACCATAATATATAACGCAAATAATATTTATGGAAATTCATGATTCTCCTATACAATGAAGTATAGGGAGGTTTATATTTTTCTGTAATTTCGAAAAAAAGATTCTTTCGAAATTTTGTTTTAAAGCGTCGCACTTGTGTCTTAAGTATATCCTTTAACACGGCGTTTTTAATATATTAATTCTCCTATTACAATGAAGATTTTCACTTTTGTTTATAAGTATTCCTGCGTTACAGTGGCACTTGATATTTTATATCCAACGAATGAGCGTTTTAGCACACAAACTTTGCTCCGAAGTTTTATGTTTCTGCCATTACAATGAAGTATAGAGAATATCCTATTTTCATTCTTTTTCGTAAGTTTGCATATGAGAGCGTTGCACTTTGCATCTTAAATCCGCCGAATAAGCGCTTTTCAACAAAGCTGCAAGTAGCAGCTCGGTCGTCGGTCGCCGTCCGCAGCGCTGGCCGTCTTTGGCGCAAGATATAGCGTAAGTAAAGCGTACTTACCCTTTCGAGGCAAGTAGCCCTACACTGCGCGACCCTCAGAGGCGAAGCAACATCCTGCTCGCCCCCGATGAAGATTCCCATCGAAGTGGCCGTGACGCTGAAGAGCGCCAGGCATATCCACACAGCCGCCATGGAGTATAAAGTTAACAAAACAAAACACTCCGGGAAAATAAAACAGTCATACGCACTGAACAAACCAAACAGAACTGAACACAAATCACTTCACTGCACAGAATCCACAGGCTCACAGAGCGGAGTTTTCAACCGCTCGCTATGCCGTCCGTGGCTAGACTGCCGAACGGAGCGAACACACCGAGAGAACGAGAGCGGAGCGGGAGTAGTTAGTACAGCCGCCACGAGAGGCGCACCAGACCAGCACACACGAGGGTGGAACAGGGGAAATGGACATTACAATTTATCCCTACTATTACTCCACGTAAAGGGGTCCTACCCCCACTACAACGGATCAAGATGGGGCAGTCACAACTAACGTAGGTATACGAAAGTGGGATGACTTTTGATGCACCACCTGAAGTCCTAAAAATAAAAAATACATTCATTACTAAGAACACATTTATTAACTCTTCTCATTTACACTCAAAACGGGCAAATTGGCCCTACCTCCATTACAAGGAATCAAGATCTGCTGCACCACCAGAAATTAAAAATACATTACTAAGGACACATTTTTTAATCGCTTATATTTACACTCTGAAGGGGTCCGACCCCCCACTACAACTAAAAGTGTAAAAGTGTGTAAAAAATACATTATTAATAAATACATATTTATTAAAAATAAATAAAATTTTGAGGCTTTTCTTCACAATATTATTTTCTGCACGACCGTTTTTTATGTTTATCGATAGAATATGATTTTTATAAACGACTATAGAAACTATATAAATATTAACATTTTTTTTAAAAAAACCGATCAAAAAACCCCACTTTTATGAAATCATATTTTATTAATTAGATATGGTACATACTTATATGGTACACACATATATTCATAAATTTTTGTCACCGGCAACATTTTACAATCAATTTCATTTTGTGTACTTCGTGTTTGATCATTTTTAGCATATTTTTCATTGCTGTGCGAACTTTGCACAGTGTTTCTTTTTTCTTTTATATTTGAACAACTCCAATCCTTGTATCAGCATTTTCATTATTTTTTTGAGTTGTGTATTAACTTGCAACTATTAATATTCATTCGTAACTTATACGCATGTACACTCTCTAGTTAATTTATTTTTTATTACATTAGTCTTTAAAAAAAGTATTAATAATATTAATATCTGTTATCTATTACGCGACTTGTGTATGTTTATTAAGATACTTCATAAAACTAAAGTTAAAAATTATACATACTATAATTCAATGTTTGCCAATAAAACCCGCTTTTATTTAATAAAACCCGGGTTTTATTAAAAAACCTAGGTGGGCTGGGTTTTTTTATAAAAAAAACCCGGGTTTTTTTCAACCCTGACATAAATAGAACTAAATAAAACAATTCTAATACAAGACTGAAGTCCTATTTATTTTAATATTTACCGTTAGAGTTTCCAAGGCAGTAGGCTTTATTTACAACTGATCGATAAGTGATGTAAATCACTTATCGATCAGGAGACGGCGCCGCTAAGAAAATAAACGACGATCAAAGCTTACTTTAAAAATGGTTATTGTATAGCTGGCTGATTTATGAAAGTTAATCCCTTTATAAATCTTTAACTCCATATCAGTTGAATATGTAGGAAAATGTGTAATCAAACCGTATGGATAACAAAATATTCTTTCATTTTTATGATAACATAAAATGTCAAAAAATTATATTTAACTGCACTTTTTCAAGGAAAATTGTTAAAAACTTCAAATACGGATATTTCCGATTGACCAATTCTAACCAAAATCTAATAAGCTTTTCATAGCGATATAAAGTAGAGGAATTGTATATAGTATATACATACAGATATATCGTAAAATTAGTAAAATCGTATTTTATGTTTTGACCAAAAACAGTACCTTCCTTACCTAAGAGTGACGTAAAGTAAAAAGTATACACCCTCGGTATGTATATGTATTTTGCTTGTTTCTATAAATACATAAATAAGTATATAAATTAAGTAACTACATTTCCTCAAAATAAGAACGTTTTTTAGAAAATATAAACTAAATTCTAAAGCTAAATGTTGTGAACGGAAGATTTCCAATTAGAATTCAATAATTTGGAATAGCGGACCTAAGATGTTTAGAAAAGCCTATAATAACATTATACAAATGAAGAAAAATGAAAATATTATATACAAACATTGAAAATAGTTTACAAAAAAGTAAATAATGTAATAGATAGATTTTATCAATAAGTATACTTAAAAAAAATGATAAGCAATAAAAAATTCTCAAAATAAACTTAGATAAAATATCTAAAAGTAAACATTATCAACAATATATTTTGGAATTATATCGTAAATGTAGGCAAAATTCCATTTATATTAATTTTGTTATCTTTTATCTAAAATTCAAAATTTGCTTAAATAAATTTGCTCTTCAAAACCAACAGATAATACTATCTAGCATACTCTCACAATATTAAATTATGGATTAAAACTTTAAATAAAATGTCAACTCGAAAATCATCGAAAACAAACAGATAATACTATCTAGCATACTCTCACAATATTAAATTATGGATTAAAACTTTAAATAAAATGTCAACTCCGAAATCATCGAAAAACTCTTTATGCTAAACTATAATTTCAAAGTCAAATCGCAATGACTTAAGCAACCCGGTCTTTCTGAATTAATAGAGCGGCGATCTAGGTCCGGAATAAAAAACAATCGACCATCGGCTTTGCGGATTTTGCCGGGAATTTATGTTGGGTTTAGAACATTATTTTTATGAACGAATTCTCGTTAGTAAATTATAATTTATCGCAACTGTGCTGTAGGTCCTGCAACGAAATCTACTTAGTTTTTTTCGACAATCGAGCAAAAAATCTATCAAATACAACTAAGTATTGGAAAGTTATAGTAAGTAGACAGACGGGTATATAAATTAGGAGATTTAAAATGCAAAATTTAGGTTTTAAAGAGATATCAACACGTAATACGATTCCCATAAAATACGGATTTAAAAGTAATAAAATGTAGTATAGTAAAATTATCTAAAATCAACGAGCTTGGTATTTCATGAAAAGTAAATATATTGCTAGTGTGTTTCAATGTAGAACTATCATTAACAAATATTATTTTCAAATAATGGCGTACAAATAAATTTGGGAATCGTGTTAATATTTAATATTTTAGCTTTATTTTCTGAAAATATTAGCAAATTTGATAGTTTTTAAATAATTCCTATTTCATTTGTTGTAGGTATTAATATTTTTTGATAAAACATAATACATGATTTTTAATATTTATTTATTGCTGAATTAATAAGTATCTGTTATATTATAGGCCAAAAATTTTCACTCATAATTAACTATTTTTCAACATCTACTTATAAACAATTATTGCATTGATTTTAGTTAACTTTCCACTAAAATTAATAGAGAACTACAGCAAAATAAAAAAAAAATAGTATTGCATTTCCTATAAGTATAACAGATTTCAAGTAAACTCCCGGTAGGTCTTTATTTGAAGTAAGTAGTCAAATTTTCTTGACATTTATGGAAACAATAGTGTATTATACCGATTGTCATTAAAAGAGCGATTTTTTGACAGCTAACAGTCTGTAAAATCTTAGTTTTACTCCTAAACTATTTACATAGCAACCGTTTATTAACAAGTGGCTAGAAATAATGGCGATAACTTTCAAAATAGGTATTAAAAATAGTCACTAAATTAATATTAATTCTAAAATCGGCAAAAAATAATGTCTTCAACACGGCACTAATCACAGATTTACAACCCCTGCTGCAAAGCTAAATAACTATTTAATAAATAGGTATTTTATTTTACTATATACAGTATGTCCACGAATCGAGTTCCAAAGAGGAAAAACTTTTTTATTTTTTATTATATAAAAAAAATGTATTCTTGATAAAAGTTTTTGGATGTCCCGAAACGGTCAATTCAGTTTTAACATTTTCAAATTTTCTTTTAGTTTCAGATAAAAATCGAAAAATTGGTCAATAGGTAAATTCGTTCGTCTTTTGACAACATTTTCAACGATTATGGTTGATGTTTATAACTGACAGTTAATGAAAATAAATAAATTACGGCAATTACCATGACAGCGCAAACTTATTTTTTGGGACTTATTGGGCATAATTTTCAACTAAAACGACCAATTTTTCGATTTTTATCTGAAACTAAAAGAAAATATGAAAATGTTAAAACTGAATTGGCCGTTTCGGGACATCCAAGAATACATTTTTTTGTAAAATAAAAAATAAAAAAGTTTTTCCTCTTTGGAACTCGCTCCGTGGACATATGGTATATATATATATATATATATATATATATATATATATATATATATATATATATATATATTGTTTAATTTATTGAATATGAGTTTTGAAAGATTCTTTCAATATAACCGCAACAAAATATTTTTTTATTTTACATAAACAATTTAGAGTGCAAGGAAAATGAGATATACATTGTAAAAATATTTAATACATCCAGAAAATACTATTTTGAGTGGAATATTTTAAAACTTTAATTATTTAAACATATATCATCTTTGGAATAGTACAGTAGTCCAGAAAACAGAGAACAAAGTATTGTGATAAAATCTCAAGTTTGTACCTAAGCTAAATCATATTATTATTCAAATAAAATGAACTCAAGATTCATGCAATAAAACGATTTAGCAATTGCACCAATCATCTTACAAAGGACCTTACTTCTGTTCGGTTTTCAACCCACCATAAAACTTATAGAAAGCCTACTGAGAGCCTTCTAATTTTTATGGGCGCTGTATAAATATAGACTAGGAATTATTTAAAAGTTAAAATATAGGAGTACTGTACACTATATATCTTTATTGTATCTATAAATAGATTTATTTAGAATTTAATGTCAACATCTAAATATAGTGGATGACGTCATGATTTACAATAAATAAATAAATAAACAAGTAAAGAAACTAGGTATCTGACAAACAAAATGAATTAACTTTTTCAATAAAAATATGCCACTGCATTATATCATTACATAATAAAACGTCATCACCGTTTGTTGCCCATTTTTGACAATTTACTTATGTATGTACTTCTAATCGCTGATATCGAAAATAATTATAGTAATATCTTGCGGCCTTTAACAAGCGTCATTTGGACATTGGTATTTAAAAATTTTGAAATTTGATGGGGGAATCGAGCTCGAGCCATTCAATCGCGGCCCCATTTGATTGACGTGAATTTTTAAATCATTTCTGCAATAATTATTCATTACACCTTTATTGGGTGTTATTATTAATTATTAAAATAGAAATTTAAATAATATTATATTAAATACATAAATGTCGACGGATCAGAACCAAAACAAAGTCTAACAGAAAAGAACCTGTACGAATCTTTGTAAATTATTTAATTACGTGTTCTGATCTTGATATGTAA
This sequence comes from Ophonus ardosiacus, assembly GCA_943142095.1. Lineage (NCBI taxonomy): Eukaryota > Metazoa > Arthropoda > Insecta > Coleoptera > Carabidae > Ophonus > Ophonus ardosiacus. The sequence continues at coordinate 7,136,077 of OW964830.1, read as the reverse complement.
CCACAGTGTAAGAAGGATAATTAGAAACGAAAAACAAATTTAAATATTTCTTTTGGGCACATTAGTCATAGTAGCTCCGTGCCCTTAAACATCAACAAAAAAAATATATTTCTTTAAAGATACCTAAGTACTTAAAAAGTGTTTTAATACTTCAAACGTCATAAAAATGGCATCTTTTGTGACTTGATTCACAAGTTAGAAATGAAATAAATAAATATTCATAGCAACTAAATAAAACGAGCGAATAAGAAGAAACTTGTAAAATAGAAACCTGTCATGTCGCCCCAAGTTGCACTATACACTAGATAACCTAAGAATAAAGTTTCTAAAAACCTCCAACAGCTGTCAAATTTAAATTGATAATCTATAAATTGAAATATAAACAGTTTATATTTAACGAAATAACATATTAAAAAATAGCAGACTTACATATTGGTAATTATGGTAAGAATACTTAGAATTAAAGTGATAATAAAATTTCATATTGTTTTTCATCGATTCCTCGACATATTATATATCCTTCAGCAATATTGTTGAACTTCCACCCAATTGAACAACTTCAAGGGCCGTACATGGCAATACTTCAAATTCTAATATAATTGCACATAAGAAGAATAAAAAATTGCATAGTTTTTATTTAAACGTCAAAAGGTGAAAATTTTCGCTTGAATGTTTATAACAAAAAGTGAACAAATACGAAAGTATCCATAGCAACAGAGCAATTGAAATCAGCAAACGTCCTTTACGTAAAACATTTATAATTATTGTAATTGTAATTATTTTATTTAAATATGTATGTTTGAAGAAAAAATATAATGTGTCATTTGGAGTAAAAGTGTCATTGTGTGCCTCGCATGTAATTGTCCGACTCGCTACCACTCGTCGTTCAAATTTACATGCTCGCCACACAAAGAATCTCTTTTACTCTTAATAACACAATATACCATTAATACTTCAAAAGGATTTAAGCACTTTTTATCAGTATTTATGTATTATTTTAAATGTAGTAAGTATAAATACCAAGTACTTATTTTGGTACCTAAGTAAAAATGTACTTAAATACTGTCGAACGGCCTTTTGTTAGATGCTACACTGAAAGAAATTTTTACTTTAATTTCAAAATAGTATGTTTTCATTTCTAAAATCTGCAAAAATGAAAAGTTTTGCTATAGTTTTAAAAAAATTGCAGGTAAAATTAAAAACTTTCGGGAACATGTACTTTTGAAAAAAGATTTTAATTTAAAAAATTGGATAATTTCAAATTAAAATCTTTTTGCAATCATTTCTAATGTAAGTGATATTCACTTATAAATTTATTCTTTTAAACTTAACTAAACTTTAAAAAATAAATAATATTTTCATTAGTTTGAAACGAATAAAAAATATTACATTTAAAAGCATTATTTTTGGTGTCAAAACATTTTACTTTTGTGCCAACATTTTTAATTTCAAATCAATATAAAATAATTCATGATATAATGCATTTAATTTAACAGTAATTACTTTCGTTTGAAAGATCAAAAACAGAAGTAATTTCAAAACAAATAAAAATTTTGTTGGATCAAAGTTGAATGCAAAATATTTTGATTTTACCTGCATTTTTTTCATAATTAAAGCAATTTTTTTTTCAGTGTAGCAACTGCCAAATCGTTTTAAGGCAATGATCCTATTTGATTTAACAAATATTATGTGTTTATCTTTTCATATTTTACATTAATTTCTAAATTCCCTGTGCGTAGATCAGTAGTACAATGCATTAACAACATTAGTGTCAAATAGTCAATAGAATAAAATCAATTATTGTTCAGTTATTGATTGTGTTAGGTCACAGGTGTGTCTGTCTAACTTTCTCCGAGTGCGTGGTCGTCTGCATCGCAGCCAAAACTTGCTTTTTTATTGTCGGGCCAGTGGCCATATCTTATCGAGAATGCAAAGTGGACAGAGCTACCGACCGGCAGCACTCACTGATAGAGCCGAGGACGGACATGGGCTGAGCTCGACTTGATTCCTATACTCGACTGTTGATCCGAGAACTTTAGTTTTATGTTAATGAATGGCTGGTCTATCGTACTCTTGATTTATTTTATGGGTTTCTTACCTCTATTTGATTAGTTTTCTGTTTTATTGTTGTTAATAATAAAAGTTACTCTACGGTTCGGGGAATTTCTGACGTGAAATAGATATAACTGTTTTACTATTAAAAACAAGATTTATAATGAATCTAATTATATTTTTAATAATAATAAAATAGTAATTATTTTGTATCTGGCAATAAGATATTGCAATTTCCATATTAAAATTGTAAAATATATATGTTCCTAGATCAATGGCTTGTTTTCGATTTACATATTTTATCTATAATTACAACCATTTAATTAGTTTTCTATTTCTTGTTATTAACAGTAAAACATACATACCGTGAGTATTTTTTAACGTGAAACATTGGGTTTGTTATATCCATGGCTACGACTTGATATTTGATTGACAATGTATTTCCATTTAAAATGAAGCATAGGGAACGAATCTGACAGAAGTATTATATTTAAATATTGTAAGAAATTTAGCGGAGTCAGAAAACCACTAAACATATTTTTAATTTTAATTTTAATTTTTAGAAAACAGGTATAATTATTTAAACAAAATTAACCTCTAATGACATCTTGTCAATTCCTATAAGTTATGATTTGACATTTGATTGATAGCAATGTATTTGTCTGTCTCATTTAAAATGTTGAAAGAAATTTAGCCGAGTCAGAAAACTACTCGGGCACAAGGTGCACACTATATTTTCTTTACAATTATTTTTAATTTAGAATGCAGTTATAATTATTTAAACAAAATTAACCTCTATTGACGTCTTATCAAATGTCAAATACGTTCCCTATGTTTCATTTTAAATGGAACGGGCAAATACATTGCTGTCAATCAAATGTCAAGTCGTAACCATGGATATGACAAACCCAATGTTTCACGTTAAAAAATACTCACGGTATATACTACGGTTCGAAAAATTTTTGATGTGAAATAAAAATTCTCGCAAATGCCAATTCGCAATTTAATAGCTTTTTTCGTAATTGAATATTACGGAGTCTGCCAATAAAATTAAAAATTTCTTATAACATTAAAATTAAGTAAAAATAAAAACTAGTAAATAAGTAAGTATAAGCTCCCGTCGCACATCAGTTCTCCCACTAGCTTAATTTTTATTTTATTTAGTTAATATATATCATATAAACAACTAACATAAATTCTCGCCAATTTAAATTAATATTACATACATTTTGTCGTTCTAATGACACATAGACGATATGTTTTCTTAAATATTTTATTGTTTTTCTGTACTTAGTTTTACCAATTCAGGAAATAGTGAAAAAAATAAACGTATTTAAATCGTAAGATTATGAGGTTTTATTAAATAAAATGTCTAAAAATATTACAGTTGTAATTTACAATAAAAAAATTTTATTGATCGATCGTTTGTAAACAAAATCTACTTTGTTGTTCCAATAAATAAAAAAGTTTGTAATACGAAATTTTGTATTATATTTTATTGTTTTTCCTGAAAAATCTGTTAGAGCTTCAAATTAAGTACTACATCCGGTTTATAATATATAGTCAAAATCTAATATGATGTTTCAAATTATATAAGAATATTAAATACCTACCAACTTTGCGAAGTTTTGGATCATTAATATATTTTAAGGAAAATTCGTCACACACACATTATTGTCAAAATCATCACCAACTTCCTTATGCTCTAAAACGCAACCTGTGTAAATTCTTCGCCGTACATTATCCATTTCGTAAATGTGTAGTTGCAAACTATTATTTGACACTTTGAAATCACGTTCTTATTGAGAGCTGTTTGATATATAATGCTGCAAATATCAAACTTAAATCGAATTATCCTGTATATCTAATATTTATGTATGATGGAAAATATATTATTTTTACAAACCTTAATTTCATTAGAATCATATTTAAACTACTAAATTCTTCTTAACACGGTTTCATTATTAATTTTAATGAAAATTGTTTCGTGACAGTGACATTTGCTTAAATATGTCAAATTTGTTATTAACGTATTGTTTTTGTTTGACGCAGAGGCAAAGTGATGTACAAAAGTAAATTATTTTATAATATAATATAAAGTTATTTACTAAATGTTATTATCGTAGAATTGAAGATTGTGCCATTATATTCAATTTGTTTTGGTAAAAGCTGCTAAAAAATTATATTCAATGAATTTTTTACAAGAAAAACAGTTAAAAGCTTGTATAAATGATACTTCCGATTATCCGATATGCACTAAAACCTAATGAGCTCTTCCTCTCTTCACATTAGTACAGAATGGGTATATAATATTTCAAAATTTTCTGATTGATAGTATTTGAGTAATCGTGCCTACAACATCCACACTCACACACACACAGACACACATACATACCTACAGACATCATTGTAAAAATGTTAAAATCGGATTCTGGGGACATCAAAACGTGCTTATTCACTGAAATCTCTATATCCGATTTTTAGCACGATCCCTATACCTCCCTTACCTAGGGTAGCGGGAGGTAAAAACGATGTTACCCAATATTGATAATATGAAATTAAAATTTCGATTTCTGTTACGGTTATACGTTAAATTTTTAATCCTTGGCTAAAAATGTAATTTAAAATTACGTTATAATGGTGAAAAATCTTCATCTTAAATAAAAAGTAAAGATTTATTTAATTATTGTTACAAATTTCATTAGTTAAGTAATGATAAATGCATTTTTAACAAGTAGGTGAACTGATGTGCAACGGGGCTCGTGTATAGAACAATGTTCTCATCTTCAGAAGTAAACTTCTATGCGAAACTTTATTAAATGGGTACAATTAAAATATCGATTTCTCAACCTGTTAACCATGCCAGAGGTCCTAAATGTAAACCATGCCACTTTTACTTGCTTAGTTTCTCTCATTAGTTTAGTTTAACTGCAAAACATCACAGTTTTGAGTTTTAACACTGCCAATAAATGTTTTTAACTTGTAAATTTAACACGTGTTCTATGTGAAAAAAAAATAATTAATTATTATTATTTCGAATGAAATAAGAAATATTAAATGTACTTCCCAGAAAGAACTTTCAGTAATATCCGTAAAACAGTTGATTTGTGACACTGACATTTATCTGTCAATTACAAACATTTGAATTTGGCAACTGGTGACCTTGGTGTAATCTAGACTGTGCGATTTATTGCAATAGATTACTCTATACATTATATTTTCTTTATCTCTAAATCTATAGAAGATATAATTAACATTTTAAGTGTATTAAATGGATAATTATAATTATGTTCTTCAATATTTGTAATAACAAATTTTTTCCAAAAATAATATTTACAAAATTTTAAATATTTAATTAATTATTATTATTATTTCGAATGAAATAAGAAATATTAAATGTACTTCCCAGAAAGAACTTTCAGTAATATCCGTAAAACAGTTGATTTGTGACACTGACATTTATCTGTCAATTACAAACATTTGAATTTGGCAACTGGTGACCTTGGTGTAATCTAGACTGTGCGATTTATTGCAATAGATTACTCTATACATTATATTTTCTTTATCTCTAAATCTATAGAAGATATAATTAACATTTTAAGTGTATTAAATGGATAATTATAATTATGTTCTTCAATATTTGTAATAACAAATTTTTTCCAAAAATAATATTTACAAAATTTTAAATATTTAATTAATTATTATTATTATTTCGAATGAAATAAGAAATATTAAATGTACTTCCCAGAAAGAACTTTCAGTAATATCCGTAAAACAGTTGATTTGTGACACTGACATTTATATGTCAATTACAAACATTTGAATTTGGCAACTGGTGACCTTGGTGTAATCTAGACTGTGCGATTTATTGCAATAGATTATTCTATACATTATATTTTCTTTATCTCTAAATCTATAGAAGATATAATTAACATTTTAAGTGTATTAAATGGATAATTATAATTATGTTCTTCAATATTTGTAATAACAAATTTTTTCCAAAAATAATATTTACAAAATTTTAAATATTTAATTAATTATTATTATTATTTCGAATGAAATAAGAAACATTAAATGTACTTCCCAGAAAAAGTTTTCAATAATATCAGTAAAACAGTTGATTTGTGACACTGACATTTATCTGTCAATTACAAACATTTGAATTTGGCAACTGGTAGCCTTGGTGTAATCTAGACTGTGCGATTTATTGCAATAGATTATTCTATACATTATATTTTCTTTATCTCTAAATCTATAGAAGATATAATTAACATTTTAAGTGTATTAGATGGATAATTATAATTATGTTCTTCAATATTTGTAATAACAAAATTTTTCCAAAACAATTTTTTTTTTTACAGAACTACTACTTCCGGTTGTTATCAAAACCTTTTGAGCTCTTCCCATTAATGTCAGATTGAGGAATACCTACATAGTTATATATTATAGTTCTCCAACATCCACACAACTTTTTAAATATTTTAAAATATATTCCTTATCTTATTTTTATATAAATTGTAAATAGATATTTTTCAAAATCCCGATTTATTGATTATGAATAATACTGCAATATCAACTTTAATTTCAAATTTGTAACGGTCTATATGGGCCAAAAAGTAATAAAATTTTGTAGAACAATAAATTTTAATCGACTGCGAACAATAGCTTGCAATAATTTTTATCACAAATCTTTATTATACTCTGTTCGTAAATAAGATTAAATTGCAATAAAATAATATCGAACTTTACAATTATATTTACCTATAATAGTAGAACGAATTTCAATACATTTTAATTAACATTAAAATAGCCACAAAACCTACATTTTTGTTTGGCGAGAAAAACAGAAACAATTAAATATTAAAAATAGAGACAATGATTGTGCCCGCATGTTCGGTTAAAATAGTGACACATGTCGTTCCCTTGAGCCAAAATATTCTTTATGTTAATTATATGTAACGAAGGTTTTCGCGCACAACACAAAAAATCTTACCTGCTCTGGTTCTTATTAGCAGCTTAAACAGGGCTAAGGCTTAAGCTGGTATTATTCCATGGATATTTCACGCTCGATGTATAGAAATTCGGGCTTAAAATTCCTACCAAACGGAGGGATTTACAGCCGTTTCTAAAGCGGTCATATAACAACATTTTTGTCCGTCACGATAGACATTAAGATGTTTGGAGAAACTGTCATACTAAGCGTAAAATTGACACTGACATAGATTTCAGAAAGTAAGGTTTAGAAAATGTTTGAAATTTCCAATGTTTGCAAATAATGTATTATTTCAAAAGTAAAGTCCCCTGGGTTTGAAATAAAACAACTTTCATTATAATGGGCAGAATATAATGAAACAATTTTTTTATGAAAGCTACAACATATTTTTTTAATATATCAAAAAATTATTATGTGTTACAGAACATGGTTTAGTATAAATAAATAAAATGTAAATTGGGAGCATGTAATTTCCATGTTTTCCTCGTTAGCACATATTCTGTCCTGAATTAATCAGAAATTATTCAATAAAAATCTGTTGTGGCCAGCACAAGACCTCTCGCCATTTCCATATTAGGCTATATAAGTATTGTATTGCACTTCGCTTTCAAACCGTCGTTTTATAACAAAATATTACATAACTTAATCCAAATATTGTTTTTTATTGTATTTAACATGTCTTCTGCACACATATAATTCTAATTATATCTATTTTTCATTGTATGAGGAAGTTTCTAAATGTCAGAGATTCTTCCAAGTCATTAACAAGATTGGCGGTATTTCTAATGGATATATGCATTTTACCACAATTTTACCTATAATTTCAAATATTTAATTAATAAACAATAAGAAAGATTAAACATACTTCCCAGAAAAAGCTATCAGAATGTCACTAAAACTGTTGATTTTTGACACTGACATGTGTCATTTACAAACTATGTTATAAACATTGGAATTTGTAACTGGTTTCCTTAGTGCCTTAGCCTCTGCGATTAGAATACTCTATAATTTATAGTGGCTTTATCTGTAAATCTATATAAGATATAATAAAAATTTTAAGTGTATTAGATGGAGAATTTTATGTTCTTCAATATTTAATAAAAGAAACTCCCAAAAAATTATCTAATTTGTTGTTTTCTATGAATAAATAAAATATAACAGCAGAGTATCTCGATTATTTTTCTTTAAGAATTTTTGTTTCGATATTCTGTTAGTAATAAATATTTTAAGAGTATTTATTAAAAAATAATTAAAAAACAAATGATATAATACCAGAATATAAACATTACAATTCCAACAATTTTCTGCCTTCGGCTGAGGGAATACGTATTCTGCGCACAGCAAAGCGGCAAACGTGTATTTCGACAGTATAAATGAAAGAAAATTTTTGCTATACTTTAAATATTCACTCTATCGCTATTTAATAAATTTGTTATTATACATCACATTACATGAAAAATTTGCTTATTTATTATGAAATAAAAATAAATTGTTAAAAAGAAGGATGAAGTAACATATAGAGAATTATTAAAATAAATATCGGATATGTATAGTTTCTTTGCGGTTTAGTATTATTTACTAAGAACAATATCTTTGTAATAATATTCTACAATTTCAAAAGAGGTCCGAAAAGGGATTAAAACGGTTAGTCAAAGGAACCTAGCAAAATTCTTCTTGTTCTTGTTCATTACGAATTTCTTGGGTTTGCAAAGATTCTAAGAAGTTCATTTAAGCTATTTACCCCTTTGTTCTTCATGAACAATATCTTTGTATTAATATTCTACAATTTCTTTTTTTAAATGTGGTAAGTAAGGATCGCTTTCTTTTCCATAGTTACTTTACAGCATGGAATTAAACATTCGACGGTCTTTTAGGAGCAATAATGGGGTATTCCACTCATTTTTTTTTATTATTTTAAATAAAACTTCATTCAGTTTTGAAGCAATTCATAGTATTAAAAAATCTTAATTGTTCCTAGTTTAACAGTATTTTATTTTCGAGAAATCAGTGTAACGTCACATTTCCCCTATACTTGTTTTTCTCACACACAGTGCTCTGAGTACGCTGCGAGAGAAAGATAACAATTGTATGACGTCAATTTTCCCTTTTAGCAAATGTGAAATATCTCGTAAAGTAATTATTTAAAAAATGTTTTCATTGTTTTAACTATTATTTATTGAGCCATACTTTATGTTAAATTGAATTTTTTTAAAATTTTTTGTTATGGTGGATTACCCCATTTTACTAGTGAAACTTGCCGCTGTATAGACTTTGGAACCAAACAACTTTGACTAACGACTATAATAGACGAACGTTTACGAAATTTGTAAACCGGGACGCACTCTGACCCCGAGGGGGTGATAAACAGTAAAATTGAAAAAGTTGCGACTTGCTCGATTTTAACAATTAATTGCACGTTATTGAGTTGCTATATGTAATTATTTTTACTTGAAGCATCCTTTGGGAACCTTCATGGGATTCTTTTACTTATTTTTACGCTTTTCTTTCATTTAAATAATCATATAATCCGTACATATTAATATCATTTTGATATTTTTTTCTGTTAGCTGATGTTAAGTTTTTCTTTATTTATAACAAATTTCAATAAATATATTTCTTTTGTACCTCAAATTGTAGATAAAATTACATCAATTTGAAGTTAGTGTAACTCAAAATTTCAATAAAACGGTTCTCATTTTTTGCTATTTCATAGTGTGATATTTAAATGGTAAAACAAAAAAAATATATATTTTTCTTCATGTAAAATAAAAATAATTATGGAATATCAATTTTTTAAATTTTGTAGAAGTTATAGTGTTTTAAACTCAGCGGACTTTACTTAACCGATAATAGTTTCAAGCATGAAATTTGTATAAATAAAATATCATTTCCAGTAAACTGTAAAATTCGTTTGCAAGAAATACATGTGTAAATTGGAAATTATATTTGAAATTACTACATAAAATCAAGTATTTTCTATTAGCTTTTCTTAGAATTAGCGAAGAATGCAATATGTTGCACACTTAACATTGATGCTTCATTGGTTCCTGATTTTTCTTAGAAAATATAGCTACTCGTAAACTCTGAGCAGCCAATCAGAGTTCATATCTGACAGCAGTCAATTATTTATGGCACAAAATAGTTCTTAGTGTAGAATGTCTTATTTTCGATGTTTTTCATTTGTATAAGGATAATTTTTAGTGAAAATTAATTGTCACCACAAAGAATATATGTCGTCTTTTAATAATAATAATGTGGTGTATTTAATTACATATTTTGAAAGTGATTTTCGAGATAAACATGATATTTTATGGAAGAATGGATAATAATCGGACACGCAGTCAAGCAAAATTTATTTATTTCTTAGCCTACGTTTCGACTGTACTACAGTTCAGGGCTAGGAATAGTTGTAAAAGGTAACATATAAAACCCCCATACAACCCATTGCAGATAACCAGGTGTATTTTATTATACAGACATCGTAAAATTAGTGAAATCTTATTCTAGGGACCCTTACACATGCTTATTCATTAAAAATTACCGCCGAATTTTCTTCACCAAAGGCAATACCTTCCTTACCTGAAAGTGACGGAAAGTAAAAAACTTGACTTCACGAAAGGCAATCAAAAAAATTTCCATTCGTAATTTTCGATTTGTTTTGTTTTAACCCCTAAACCTAAATTAAATCTCAAAAGCACAAACGATGCTTTATACATTTACGAGACCTGTAATTTTAATAGTTATTTTTTATACAAGACGATAAAATTGTATTTTATCGATGAGCGAAAAGTTTAATTCACGAGCGATTTCGCGAGTGAATTATTTAATTTTATCATCGTGTGTAAAATTCTATTTTTTTCTATAGCAGATTTTAAAGAGCAAAAATTAGAAAAACCGATTATAAATTAAATTATTTAAGAACAATTTAAATATCTCAGTAGCGTGGTAGTTATAGAATTTGTTTGAAAACAATTTCATTTTATTAATGTTTATACAATTGAAGTTATATACCATGAGTATTTTTAAAGTGAAACATTGGGTTTGTCATATCGATGGTTACTTGACATTTGATTGACAGCAATGTATTTGCCCGTTCCATTTAAAATGAAACGAATTTGACATTTGATAAGACGTCATTAGAGGTTAAGTTTGTTTAAATAATTATACCTGCATTCTAAATTAAAATTAGTTGTAGAAAAAATATAGTGTGCATCCTGAGCCCGAGTGGTTTTCTGACTCGGCTAAATTTCTTAGAATATTTAAATATAATACTTCTGTCAAATTCATTCCCCATGTGTCATTTTAAATGAGACAGACAAATACATTGCTGTCAATCAAATGTCAAATTATAACAGGAAAATTCAACGGTTATCGGTCATATTGACAAGATGTTATTAGAGGTTAATTTTGTTTAAATAATTATACCTGTTTTCTAAAAATTAAATTTAGATGTAGAAAAAATACTGTGTGCACCTTGTGCCCGAAATATGTTTAGTGCTCTCGAGTGGTTTTCTGACTTCACTAAATTTCTTACAATATTTAAATATAATACTTCTGTCAGATTTGTTCCCTATGTTTTATTTTAAATGGAACGGGCAAATACATTGCTGTCAATCAAATATCAAGTCGTAACCATAGATATGACAAACCCAATGTTTCACGTTAAAAAATACTCACGGTATAATATAAATCGCCAAAAAGTATAATGTGTTTTTATTTAAATAAAAATTAAAGTTCTTTTTCTATCCTTGCTGTTAAAGTATTATTTTATCTACCCTTGCGGTTAAAATGTCCCTTAGTCAACTATTTCGAGTGAACAAAGCACACTTTAAAATCTGCTATAGAAAAAAATATATAAAATAATTTATAGTAAATAGTAAAACGTATTATACGAAAAAGGACAATAATTTATACTAACAATAACATAGGTTACAGTCTTTTCTGTATTGTGCGATTTTTTTTTATTTTTTTTTTTAGTTTATTTTATTTCTTACTTCATCAACTCTGATACGCTAAATTGTAATATACTTTTTGCTCTCCTGAAGTGTAATGGGAACTTTACAATTGTATACACAGCAAGTGTAACCTACGTTTTACGCTTACTGTGTTGTAACTTGTCTAACTATGCGGTAAAATAATCAAAATACACTGGACGTTTATGGGCATTTAGAAAAGAAATCATCTTTACTATAATAAAGTTCATGTAAAAAAGTACTACCTACATAAGTTATTTTTTTACTTTAACATTTCCTATATTTAAAATTAATTTATATAAACCAAAATCCCGGCAGCGACATCTGTCATTATTGCAAAAATCCGCCGTTACCGACATAGTCACCGATCGATATACCTGTCAAATACGCGAGGCGAACTTTGCTGAAATATCAAATATCGACACCTACCTATTATTTATTACGAAGAAAACATGAGCAAATAAATATATTATCAGTTGTAAACAACGTCTATTATTACAAATAAATTTTCGCTAGAAGAAGTACTCTAATGAAGGTAAGTAAAATCAAATTTGGAAATTGACTTAACCCCAGTATTTTAAACAAATCCTTTTCAGAAGTACAACCTATCTCATTAAAAAAAGTAATTTTCATTATCGTCGGCCAAAAAATTTGATACAATTCTCGTGCGTGAAGTAATTTACAGCACTCCAGCTAATAAGGCACTCGCCTTAAGGGCTCGTGCCTTAAACAAAACTGTCGCGCTGTAAAATACAACTTACACGCACTCGAATGTAAATAACTATGGTAGGTTAATCTTTCCTTAATTTTCTTTTCTCTATGATGTCTTTGTCTTATTGTGTAGCGAAAATAATTTCATTTCTCGTTGTTGTAGGAAGAGGTTTCCCAAGTAATGAAACAGTGGGTTGAACTCACCCTTAACCTCACAGTGTATTCGGTGGTATTTAAATATTTGCCCGTCGAAATGAAATTCAGCGTTCGGTAATTAATTTAGTATTTGCAAATAAATGTCAGGGCTTGAATTCATTAAAAGTATTACGACTGTTTCTAGCATTTAAAATAAAATTAGACACGGGGAATCAACTTTGGTTTATTTATTTATATTTCACAAGAAACTAATTAATTGAGAAATGCGTTTGTGATATTCACTTATGAACCCTCTTTGTAAGAGGGTTAATATAAATAAACGTGCATAATTAAATATTTAATGTATCAACATAAACTTTGGTTTTTCATTTTATAGAGAATAATATAAAATATATATGACGTTTATTTGATGTTTATAATACAAACAGTCCTATATTAAAAATTTGATGGCATTTTGCATGATTATGAGTTTTATTATGAGTATAATTTATCTTCACATATTTGCCGAAAAGGCGATTCTTTATCCTTAATAACACTCGTAAATGTCCCACTATCAAATGGAGGATTTTTTTAGTTTGTTTTAGCTGTCATCGCGCAAATACAAATTTTAAAATAATTTTGCTATTAAATGTGACTTAGCTCTTGAAATAATAACTACCATTTTGTGGGTTATATTAAAGTCTGTACTAAGACTTGTATTAACTAAAACACTGTATTAGCTTAAAACACATTTTATAACACTGGTCTGTAATAAGCTGCAAAAATGCGTGGATTTTCGCAACATGCTCTTTATGATCAAATAATATTACTACCAAGTTTATACATCTACCCATTTTTGAATTATTGCCCCAAAAGTCAATATAGGTTCCCCACATTTAGATAAAAACTTCAAAATTTTCAAAAATCTAATTTTTATGTAACTAAATACTTCTCAATGCTCTGATTCCAAATTTTGAAACTGCAGGTCGATATCTCGTTTCTTTCTCGAGATATTTAGATTCAAAGTTTTGCTCAAAACTGCCCATTTTTGGGTATTAACCCAAAAATGGGTCGAGATATGAATTTGGCGATATCACCATTCGATTCTACGAACAAAAATACATAAGTATAGCAATTTTCATAATTTTTGTCCAACCGGTTCATTTTTTATGAATAAAAGCTTGAAAACCCCTGAAAATGGCCAAAATCTGAAAAAATCTTAAGGGGTACACCTTAGATTTTTGCGATTTTTTGCCATTTTCAGTTATTTTGCTTTAGAGATTGTATGCGGTGTTCAAAAATTCTGAAAATTGGTGTACTTATGTAATTTTTTCCGTAGAATCGAATGGTGTTGTCGCCAAATTCATATCTTCACCCATTTTTGGGTTATTACCCAAAAATGGGCAGTTTTGAGCAAATCTTTGAATCTAAATATCTCAAGAACGAAAAGAGATATCGTCCTCCGGTTTCAAAATTTGGAATCAGCGCATTAAGTATCTAGATACATAAAAATTAGATTTTTAAAAATTTTGAAGTTTTTATCTAAATGTGGTGTATATTGACTTTTGGGGCAATAATTCAAAAATGGGTATAGATATAATGTTTACTTTTTATATTAATACCTTGAAAAGTTTTAACTTTTTATGTGTATAACATGAAAAGTGTTTACTTTTTATATCAATACCTTGAAAAGTTTTAACTTTTTATGTACATAACATGAAAAGTGTTTACTTTTTATATTAATACCTTGAAAAGTTTTAACTTTTTATGTATATAACATGAAAAGTGTTTACTTTTTATATCAATACCTTGAAAAGTTTTAACTTTTTATGTACATAACATGAAAAGTGTTTACTTTTTATATTAATACCTTGACAAGTTTTAACTTTTTATGTGTATAATATGAAAAGTGTTTACTTTTTATATTAATACTTTGAAAAGTTTTAATTTTTTATGTGTATAACATGAAAAGTGTTTACTTTTTATATTAATACCTTGAAAAGTTTCCCTTTTTATGTATATACCTTGAAAAGTGTTTACTTTTTATATTAATATCTTGAAAAGTTTTAACTTTTTGTGTATATAACTTGAAAAGTGTTTACTTTTTATATTAATACCTTGACAAGTTTTAACTTTTTATGTGTATAATATGAAAAGTGTTTACTTTTTATATTAATACTTTGAAAAGTTTTAATTTTTTATGTGTATAACATGAAAAGTGTTTACTTTTTATATTAATACCTTGAAAAGTTTCCCTTTTTATGTATATACCTTGAAAAGTGTTTACTTTTTATATTAATACCTTGAAAAGTTTTAACTTTTTATGTATATAACACGAAAAGTGTTTACTTTTTATATTAATACCTTGAAAAGTTTTAACTTTTTATGTATATACCTTGAAAAGTGTTTACTTTTTATATTAATACCTTGAAAAGTTTTAACTTTTTATGTATATAACATGAAAAGTGTTTACTTTTTATATTAATACATTGAAAAGTTTTAACTTTTTATGTATATAACATGAAAAGTGTTTACTTTTTATATTAATACTTTGAAAAGTTTTAACTTTTTATGTATATAACATGAAAAGTGTTTACATTTTATATTAATACCTTGAAAAGTTTTAACTTTTTATTTATATACCGTGAAAATTGTTTACTTTTTATATTAATACCTTGAAAAGTGTTTACTTTTTATATTCATACTTTGAAAAGTTTTAAATTTTTATGTATATAACACGAAAAGTGTTTACTTTTTATATTAATACCTTGAAAAGTTTTAACTTTTTATGTATATAACATGAAAAGTGTTTACTTTTTATATTAATACCTTGAAAAGTTTTAACTTTTTATGTATATAACATGAAAAGTGTTTACTTTTTATATTAATACCTTGAAAAGTTTTAACTTTTTATGTATATAACATGAAAAGTGTTTACTTTTTATATTAATACCTTGAAAAGTTTTAACTTTTTATGTGTATAACATGAAAAGTGTTTACTTTTTATATTAATACCTTGAAAAGTTTTAACTTTTTATGTATATACCTTGAAAAGTGTTTACTTTTTATATTAATACCTTGAAAAGTTTTAACTTTTTATGTATATAACATGAAAAGTGTTTAGTTTTTATATTAATACCTTGATAAGTTTTAACTTTTTATGTATATAACATGAAAAGTTTTTACTTTTTATATTAATACCTTGAAAAGTTTTTACTTTTTATATTAATACCTTGATAAGTTTTAACTTTTTATGTATATAACATGAAAAGTGTTTACTTTTTATATTAATACCTTGAAAAGTTTTAACTTTTTATGTGTATAACATGAAAAGTGTTTACTTTTTATATTAATACCTTGAAAAGTTTTAACTTTTTATGTATATACCTTGAAAAGTGTTTACTTTTTATATTAATACCTTGATAAGTTTTA
Source organism: Ophonus ardosiacus (assembly GCA_943142095.1). NCBI lineage: Eukaryota > Metazoa > Arthropoda > Insecta > Coleoptera > Carabidae > Ophonus > Ophonus ardosiacus. The sequence goes on along the minus strand of OW964830.1, from coordinate 7,119,781 downwards.
ACTTTTTATGTATATAACATGAAAAGTGTTTACTTTTTATATTAATACCTTGATAAGTTTTAACTTTTTATGTATATAACATGAAAAGTTTTTACTTTTTATATTAATACCTTGAAAAGTTTTTACTTTTTATATTAATACCTTGATAAGTTTTAACTTTTTATGTATATAACATGAAAAGTGTTTACTTTTTATATTAATACCTTGAAAAGTTTTAACTTTTTATGTGTATAACATGAAAAGTGTTTACTTTTTATATTAATACCTTGAAAAGTTTTAACTTTTTATGTATATAACATGAAAAGTTTTTACTTTTTATATTAATACCTTGAAAAGTTTTTACTTTTTATATTAATACCTTGATAAGTTTTAACTTTTTATGTATATAACATGAAAAGTGTTTACTTTTTATATTAATACCTTGAAAAGTTTTAACTTTTTATGTATATACCTTGAAAAGAGTTTACTTTTTATATTAATATCTTGAAAAGTTTTAACTTTTTATGTATATAACATGAAAAGTGTTTACTTTTTTAATTAATACCTTGAAAAGTTTTAACTTTTTATGTATATAACATGAAAAGTGTTTACTTTTTATATTAATACCTTGAAAAGTTTTAACTTTTTATGTATATAACATGAAAAGTGTTTACTTTTTATATTAATACCTTGAAAAGTTTTAAATTTTTATGTATATACCTTGAAAAGTGTTTACTTTTTATATTAATACTTTGAAAAGTTTTAAATTTTTATGTATATAACATGAAAAGTGTTTACTTTTTATATTAATACCTTGAAAAGTTTTAACTTTTTATGTATATAACATGAAAAATGTTTACTTTTTATATTAATACCTTGAAAAGTTTTAACTTTTTATGTGTATAACATGAAAAGTGTTTACTTTTTATATTAATACCTTGAAAAGTTTTAACTTTTTATGTATATAACATGAAAAATGTTTACTTTTTATATTAATACCTTGAAAAGTTTTAACTTTTTATGTATATAACATGAAAAGTGTTTACTTTTTATATTAATACCTTGAAAAGTTTTAACTTTTTATGTGTATAACATGAAAAGTGTTTACTTTTTATATTAATACCTTGAAAAGTTTTAACTTTTTATGTATATACCTTGAAAAGTGTTTACTTTTTATATTAATACCTTGAAAAGTTTCCCTTTTTATGTATATACCTTGAAAAGTGTTTACTTTTTATATTAATATCTTGAAAAGTTTTAACTTTTTGTGTATATAACTTGAAAAGTGTTTACTTTTTATATTAATACCTTGACAAGTTTTAACTTTTTATGTGTATAATATGAAAAGTGTTTACTTTTTATATTAATACTTTGAAAAGTTTTAATTTTTTATGTGTATAACATGAAAAGTGTTTACTTTTTATATTAATACCTTGAAAAGTTTCCCTTTTTATGTATATACCTTGAAAAGTGTTTACTTTTTATATTAATACCTTGAAAAGTTTTAACTTTTTATGTATATAACACGAAAAGTGTTTACTTTTTATATTAATACCTTGAAAAGTTTTAACTTTTTATGTATATACCTTGAAAAGTGTTTACTTTTTATATTAATACCTTGAAAAGTTTTAACTTTTTATGTATATAACATGAAAAGTGTTTACTTTTTATATTAATACATTGAAAAGTTTTAACTTTTTATGTATATAACATGAAAAGTGTTTACTTTTTATATTAATACTTTGAAAAGTTTTAACTTTTTATGTATATAACATGAAAAGTGTTTACATTTTATATTAATACCTTGAAAAGTTTTAACTTTTTATTTATATACCGTGAAAATTGTTTACTTTTTATATTAATACCTTGAAAAGTGTTTACTTTTTATATTCATACCTTGAAAAGTTTTAACTTTTTATGTATATAACATGAAAAGTGTTTACTTTTTATATTAATACCTTGAAAAGTTTTAAATTTTTATGTATATACCTTGAAAAGTGTTTACTTTTTATATTAATACTTTGAAAAGTTTTAAATTTTTATGTATATAACATGAAAAGTGTTTACTTTTTATATTAATACCTTGAAAAGTTTTAACTTTTTATGTATATAACATGAAAAATGTTTACTTTTTATATTAATACCTTGAAAAGTTTTAACTTTTTATGTATATAACATGAAAAGTGTTTACTTTTTATATCAATACCTTGAAAAGTTTTAACTTTTTATGTACATAACATGAAAAGTGTTTACTTTTTATATTAATACCTTGACAAGTTTTAACTTTTTATGTGTATAATATGAAAAGTGTTTACTTTTTATATTAATACTTTGAAAAGTTTTAATTTTTTATGTGTATAACATGAAAAGTGTTTACTTTTTATATTAATACCTTGAAAAGTTTCCCTTTTTATGTATATACCTTGAAAAGTGTTTACTTTTTATATTAATATCTTGAAAAGTTTTAACTTTTTGTGTATATAACTTGAAAAGTGTTTACTTTTTATATTAATACCTTGACAAGTTTTAACTTTTTATGTGTATAATATGAAAAGTGTTTACTTTTTATATTAATACTTTGAAAAGTTTTAATTTTTTATGTGTATAACATGAAAAGTGTTTACTTTTTATATTAATACCTTGAAAAGTTTCCCTTTTTATGTATATACCTTGAAAAGTGTTTACTTTTTATATTAATACCTTGAAAAGTTTTAACTTTTTATGTATATAACACGAAAAGTGTTTACTTTTTATATTAATACCTTGAAAAGTTTTAACTTTTTATGTATATACCTTGAAAAGTGTTTACTTTTTATATTAATACCTTGAAAAGTTTTAACTTTTTATGTATATAACATGAAAAGTGTTTACTTTTTATATTAATACATTGAAAAGTTTTAACTTTTTATGTATATAACATGAAAAGTGTTTACTTTTTATATTAATACTTTGAAAAGTTTTAACTTTTTATGTATATAACATGAAAAGTGTTTACATTTTATATTAATACCTTGAAAAGTTTTAACTTTTTATTTATATACCGTGAAAATTGTTTACTTTTTATATTAATACCTTGAAAAGTGTTTACTTTTTATATTCATACTTTGAAAAGTTTTAAATTTTTATGTGTATAACACGAAAAGTGTTTACTTTTTATATTAATACCTTGAAAAGTTTTAACTTTTTATGTATATAACATGAAAAGTGTTTACTTTTTATATTAATACCTTGAAAAGTTTTAACTTTTTATGTATATAACATGAAAAGTGTTTACTTTTTATATTAATACCTTGAAAAGTTTTAACTTTTTATGTATATAACATGAAAAGTGTTTACTTTTTATATTAATACCTTGAAAAGTTTTAACTTTTTATGTGTATAACATGAAAAGTGTTTACTTTTTATATTAATACCTTGAAAAGTTTTAACTTTTTATGTATATACCTTGAAAAGTGTTTACTTTTTATATTAATACCTTGAAAAGTTTTAACTTTTTATGTATATAACATGAAAAGTGTTTAGTTTTTATATTAATACCTTGATAAGTTTTAACTTTTTATGTATATAACATGAAAAGTTTTTACTTTTTATATTAATACCTTGAAAAGTTTTTACTTTTTATATTAATACCTTGATAAGTTTTAACTTTTTATGTATATAACATGAAAAGTGTTTACTTTTTATATTAATACCTTGAAAAGTTTTAACTTTTTATGTGTATAACATGAAAAGTGTTTACTTTTTATATTAATACCTTGAAAAGTTTTAACTTTTTATGTATATACCTTGAAAAGTGTTTACTTTTTATATTAATACCTTGATAAGTTTTAACTTTTTATGTATATAACATGAAAAGTGTTTACTTTTTATATTAATACCTTGATAAGTTTTAACTTTTTATGTATATAACATGAAAAGTTTTTACTTTTTATATTAATACCTTGAAAAGTTTTTACTTTTTATATTAATACCTTGATAAGTTTTAACTTTTTATGTATATAACATGAAAAGTGTTTACTTTTTATATTAATACCTTGAAAAGTTTTAACTTTTTATGTGTATAACATGAAAAGTGTTTACTTTTTATATTAATACCTTGAAAAGTTTTAACTTTTTATGTATATAACATGAAAAGTTTTTACTTTTTATATTAATACCTTGAAAAGTTTTTACTTTTTATATTAATACCTTGATAAGTTTTAACTTTTTATGTATATAACATGAAAAGTGTTTACTTTTTATATTAATACCTTGAAAAGTTTTAACTTTTTATGTATATACCTTGAAAAGAGTTTACTTTTTATATTAATATCTTGAAAAGTTTTAACTTTTTATGTATATAACATGAAAAGTGTTTACTTTTTTAATTAATACCTTGAAAAGTTTTAACTTTTTATGTATATAACATGAAAAGTGTTTACTTTTTATATTAATACCTTGAAAAGTTTTAACTTTTTATGTATATAACATGAAAAGTGTTTACTTTTTATATTAATACCTTGAAAAGTTTTAAATTTTTATGTATATACCTTGAAAAGTGTTTACTTTTTATATTAATACTTTGAAAAGTTTTAAATTTTTATGTATATAACATGAAAAGTGTTTACTTTTTATATTAATACCTTGAAAAGTTTTAACTTTTTATGTATATAACATGAAAAATGTTTACTTTTTATATTAATACCTTGAAAAGTTTTAACTTTTTATGTGTATAACATGAAAAGTGTTTACTTTTTATATTAATACCTTGAAAAGTTTTAACTTTTTATGTATATAACATGAAAAATGTTTACTTTTTATATTAATACCTTGAAAAGTTTTAACTTTTTATGTATATAACATGAAAAGTGTTTACTTTTTATATTAATACCTTGAAAAGTTTTAACTTTTTATGTGTATAACATGAAAAGTGTTTACTTTTTATATTAATACCTTGAAAAGTTTTAACTTTTTATGTATATACCTTGAAAAGTGTTTACTTTTTATATTAATACCTTGAAAAGTTTCCCTTTTTATGTATATACCTTGAAAAGTGTTTACTTTTTATATTAATATCTTGAAAAGTTTTAACTTTTTGTGTATATAACTTGAAAAGTGTTTACTTTTTATATTAATACCTTGACAAGTTTTAACTTTTTATGTGTATAATATGAAAAGTGTTTACTTTTTATATTAATACTTTGAAAAGTTTTAATTTTTTATGTGTATAACATGAAAAGTGTTTACTTTTTATATTAATACCTTGAAAAGTTTCCCTTTTTATGTATATACCTTGAAAAGTGTTTACTTTTTATATTAATACCTTGAAAAGTTTTAACTTTTTATGTATATAACACGAAAAGTGTTTACTTTTTATATTAATACCTTGAAAAGTTTTAACTTTTTATGTATATACCTTGAAAAGTGTTTACTTTTTATATTAATACCTTGAAAAGTTTTAACTTTTTATGTATATAACATGAAAAGTGTTTACTTTTTATATTAATACATTGAAAAGTTTTAACTTTTTATGTATATAACATGAAAAGTGTTTACTTTTTATATTAATACTTTGAAAAGTTTTAACTTTTTATGTATATAACATGAAAAGTGTTTACATTTTATATTAATACCTTGAAAAGTTTTAACTTTTTATTTATATACCGTGAAAATTGTTTACTTTTTATATTAATACCTTGAAAAGTGTTTACTTTTTATATTCATACTTTGAAAAGTTTTAAATTTTTATGTATATAACACGAAAAGTGTTTACTTTTTATATTAATACCTTGAAAAGTTTTAACTTTTTATGTATATAACATGAAAAGTGTTTACTTTTTATATTAATACCTTGAAAAGTTTTAACTTTTTATGTATATAACATGAAAAGTGTTTACTTTTTATATTAATACCTTGAAAAGTTTTAACTTTTTATGTATATAACATGAAAAGTGTTTACTTTTTATATTAATACCTTGAAAAGTTTTAACTTTTTATGTGTATAACATGAAAAGTGTTTACTTTTTATATTAATACCTTGAAAAGTTTTAACTTTTTATGTATATACCTTGAAAAGTGTTTACTTTTTATATTAATACCTTGAAAAGTTTTAACTTTTTATGTATATAACATGAAAAGTGTTTAGTTTTTATATTAATACCTTGATAAGTTTTAACTTTTTATGTATATAACATGAAAAGTTTTTACTTTTTATATTAATACCTTGAAAAGTTTTTACTTTTTATATTAATACCTTGATAAGTTTTAACTTTTTATGTATATAACATGAAAAGTGTTTACTTTTTATATTAATACCTTGAAAAGTTTTAACTTTTTATGTGTATAACATGAAAAGTGTTTACTTTTTATATTAATACCTTGAAAAGTTTTAACTTTTTATGTATATACCTTGAAAAGTGTTTACTTTTTATATTAATACCTTGATAAGTTTTAACTTTTTATGTATATAACATGAAAAGTGTTTACTTTTTATATTAATACCTTGATAAGTTTTAACTTTTTATGTATATAACATGAAAAGTTTTTACTTTTTATATTAATACCTTGAAAAGTTTTTACTTTTTATATTAATACCTTGATAAGTTTTAACTTTTTATGTATATAACATGAAAAGTGTTTACTTTTTATATTAATACCTTGAAAAGTTTTAACTTTTTATGTGTATAACATGAAAAGTGTTTACTTTTTATATTAATACCTTGAAAAGTTTTAACTTTTTATGTATATAACATGAAAAGTTTTTACTTTTTATATTAATACCTTGAAAAGTTTTTACTTTTTATATTAATACCTTGATAAGTTTTAACTTTTTATGTATATAACATGAAAAGTGTTTACTTTTTATATTAATACCTTGAAAAGTTTTAACTTTTTATGTATATACCTTGAAAAGAGTTTACTTTTTATATTAATATCTTGAAAAGTTTTAACTTTTTATGTATATAACATGAAAAGTGTTTACTTTTTTAATTAATACCTTGAAAAGTTTTAACTTTTTATGTATATAACATGAAAAGTGTTTACTTTTTATATTAATACCTTGAAAAGTTTTAACTTTTTATGTATATAACATGAAAAGTGTTTACTTTTTATATTAATACCTTGAAAAGTTTTAAATTTTTATGTATATACCTTGAAAAGTGTTTACTTTTTATATTAATACTTTGAAAAGTTTTAAATTTTTATGTATATAACATGAAAAGTGTTTACTTTTTATATTAATACCTTGAAAAGTTTTAACTTTTTATGTATATAACATGAAAAATGTTTACTTTTTATATTAATACCTTGAAAAGTTTTAACTTTTTATGTGTATAACATGAAAAGTGTTTACTTTTTATATTAATACCTTGAAAAGTTTTAACTTTTTATGTATATAACATGAAAAATGTTTACTTTTTATATTAATACCTTGAAAAGTTTTAACTTTTTATGTATATAACATGAAAAGTGTTTACTTTTTATATTAATACCTTGAAAAGTTTTAACTTTTTATGTGTATAACATGAAAAGTGTTTACTTTTTATATTAATACCTTGAAAAGTTTTAACTTTTTATGTATATACCTTGAAAAGTGTTTACTTTTTATATTAATACCTTGAAAAGTTTTAACTTTTTATGTATATAACATGAAAAGTGTTTACTTTTTATATTAATACCTTGAAAAGTTTTAACTTTTTATGTATATAACATGAAAAGTGTTTACTTTTTATATTAATACCTTGAAAAGTGTTTACTTTTTATATTCATACTTTGAAAAGTTTTAAATTTTTATGTATATAACACGAAAAGTGTTTACTTTTTATATTAATACCTTGAAAAGTTTTAACTTTTTATGTATATAACACGAAAAGTGTTTACTTTTTATATTAATACCTTGAAAAGTGTTTCCTTTTTATATTAATACTTTGAAAAGTTTTAAATTTTTATGTATATAACATGAAAAGTGTTTACTTTTTATATTAATACCTTGAAAAGTTTTAACTTTTTATGTATATACCTTGAAAAGTGTTTACTTTTTATATTAATAATATATGTATATAACATGAAAAGTGTTTACTTTTTATATTAATACCTTGAAAAGTTTTAACTTTTTATGTATATAACATGAAAAGTGTTTACTTTTTATATTAATAACTTGAAAAGTTTTAACTTTTTATGTATATACCTTGAAAAGTGTTTACTTTTTATATTAATACCTTGAAAAGTTTTAACTTTTTATGTATATAACATGAAAAGTGTTTACTTTTTATATTAATACCTTGAAAAGTTTTAACTTTTTATGTATATACCTTGAAAAGTGTTTACTTTTTATATTAATACCTTGAAAAGTTTTAACTTTTTATGTATATAACATGAAAAGTGTTTACTTTTTATATTAATACCTTGAAAAGTTTTAACTTTTTATGTATATAACATGAAAAGTGTTTACTTTTTATATTAATACCTTGAAAAGTTTTAACTTTTTATGTATATAACATGAAAAGTGTTTACTTTTTATATTAATACCTTGAAAAGTTTTAACTTTTTATGTATATACCTTGAAAAGTGTTTACTTTTTATATTAATACCTTGAAAAGTTTTAACTTTTTATGTATATAACATGAAAAGTGTTTACTTTTTATATTAATACCTTGAAAAGTTTTAACTTTTTATGTATATACCTTGAAAAGTGTTTACTTTTTATATTAATACCTTGAAAAGTTTTAACTTTTTATGTATATAACATGAAAAGTGTTTACTTTTTATATTAATACCTTGAAAAGTTTTAACTTTTTATGTATATAACATGAAAAGTGTTTACTTTTTATATTAATACCTTGAAAAGTTTTAACTTTTTATGTATATAACATGAAAAGTGTTTACTTTTTATATTAATACCTTGAAAAGTTTTAACTTTTTATGTGTATAACATGAAAAGTGTTTACTTTTTATATTAATACCTTGAAAAGTTTTAACTTTTTATGTATATACCTTGAAAAGTGTTTACTTTTTATATTAATACCTTGAAATGTTTTAACTTTTTATGTATATAACATGAAAAGTGTTTACTTTTTATATTAATACCTTGAAAAGTTTTAACTTTTTATGTATATAACATGAAAAGTTTTTACTTTTTATATTAATACCTTGAAAAGTTTTTACTTTTTATATTAATATCTTGAAAACTTTAACTTTTTATGTATATAACATGAAAAGTGTTTACTTTTTTAATTAATACCTTGAAAAGTTTTAACTTTTTATGTATATAACATGAAAAGTGTTTACTTTTTATATTAATACCTTGAAAAGTTTTAACTTTTTATGTATATAACATGAAAAGTGTTTACTTTTTATATTAATACCTTGAAAAGTTTTAAATTTTTATGTATATAACACGAAAAGTGTTTACTTTTTATATTAATACCTTGAAAAGTTTTAACTTTTTATGTATATAACACGAAAAATGTTTACTTTTTATATTCATACCTTGAAAAGTTTTAACTTTTTATGTATATAACACGAAAAGTGTTTACTTTTTATATTAATAGTTTGAAAAGTTTTAACTTTTTATGTATATACCTTGAAAAGTGTTTACTTTTTATATTAATACCTTGAAAAGTTTTAACTTTTTATGTGTATAACATGAAAAGTGTTTACTTTTTATATTAATACCTTAAAAAGTTTTAACTTTCTATGTATATAACATGAAAAGTGTTTACTTTTTATATTAATACCTTGAAAAGTTTTAACTTTTTATGTATATAACACGAAAAGTGTTTACTTTTTATATTAATACCTTGAAAAGTTTTAACTTTTTATGTATATACCTTGAAAAGTGTTGACTTTTTATATTAATACCTTGAAAAGTTTTAACTTTTTATGTATATAACACGAAAAGTGTTTACATTTTATATTAATACCTTGAAAAGTTTTAACTTTTTATGTATATACCTTAAAAAGTGTTTACTTTTTATATTAATACCTAGAAAAGTTTTAACTTTTTATCTATATACCTTAAAAAGTGTTTACTTTTTATGTTAATACCTTGAAAAGTTTTAACTTTTTATGTATATAACATGAAAAATGTTTACTTTTTATATTAATACCTTGAAAAGTTTTAACTTTTTATGTATATAACATGTAAAATGTTTACTTTTTATATTAATACCTTGAAAAGTTTTAACTTTTTATGTATATAACATGAAAAGTGTTTACTTTTTATATTAATACCTTGAAAAGTTTTAACTTTTTATGTGTATAACATGAAAAGTTTTTACATTTTATATTAATACCTTGAAAAGTTTTAACTTTTTATGTATATACCTTAAAAAGTGTTTACTTTTTATATTAATACCTAGAAAAGTTTTAACTTTTTATCTATATACCTTAAAAAGTGTTTACTTTTTATGTTAATACCTTGAAAAGTTTTAACTTTTTATGTATATAACATGAAAAATGTTTACTTTTTATATTAATACCTTGAAAAGTTTTAACTTTTTATGTATATAACATGAAAAATGTTTACTTTTTATATTAATACCTTGAAAAGTTTTAACTTTTTATGTATATAACATGAAAAGTGTTTACTTTTTATATTAATACCTTGAAAAGTTTTAACTTTTTATGTATATAACATGAAAAGTTTTTACTTTTTATATTAATACCATGAAAAGTTTTTACTTTTTATATTAATACCTTGAAAAGTTTTAACTTTTTATGTATATAACATGAAAAGTGTTTACTTTTTATAATTATACCTTGAAAAGTTTTACCTTTTTATGTATATACCTTGAAAAGTGTTTACTTTTTATATTAATACCTTGAAAAGTTTTAACTTTTTATGTATATAACATGAAAAGTGTTTACTTTTTATATTAATACCTTGAAAAGTTTTAACTTTTTATGTATATAACATGAAAAATGTTTACTTTTTATATTAATACCTTGAAAAGTTTTAACTTTTTATGTATATACCTTAAAAAGTATTTACTTTTTATGTTAATACCTTGAAAAGTTTTAACTTTTTATGTATATAACATGAAAAATGTTTACTTTTTATATTAATACCTTGAAAAGTTTTAACTTTTTATGTATATAACATGAAAAGTGTTTACTTTTTATATTAATACCTTGAAAAGTTTTAACTTTTTATGTATATAACATGAAAAGTTTTTACTTTTTATATTAATACCTTGAAAAGTTTTAACTTTTTATGTATATACCTTAAAAAGTATTTACTTTTTATGTTAATACCTTGAAAAGTTTTAACTTTTTATGTATATAACACGAAAAGTGTTTACTTTTTATATTAATACCTTGAAAAGTTTTAACTTTTTATGTATATACCTTGAAAAGTGTTTACTTTTTATATTAATACCTTGAAAAGTTTTAACTTTTTATGTATATAACACGAAAAGTGTTTACTTTTTATATTAATACCTTGAAAAGTTTTAACTTTTTATGTATATAACATGAAAAGTGTTTACTTTTTATATTAATACCTTGAAAAGTTTTAACTTTTTATGTATATAACATGAAAAGTTTTTACTTTTTATATTAATACCATGAAAAGTTTTTACTTTTTATATTAATACCTTGAAAAGTTTTAACTTTTTATGTATATAACATGAAAAGTGTTTACTTTTTATAATTATACCTTGAAGTTTTACCTTTTTATGTATATACCTTGAAAAGTGTTTACTTTTTATATTAATACCTTGAAAAGTTTTAACTTTTTATGTATATAACATGAAAAGTGTTTACTTTTTATATTAATACCTTGAAAAGTTTTAACTTTTTATGTATATAACATGAAAAGTTTTTACTTTTTATATTAATACCTTGAAAAGTTTTTACTTTTTATATTAATACTTTGAAAAGTTTTAACTTTTTATGTATATACCTTGAAAAGTGTTTACTTTTTATATTAATACCTTGAAAAGTTTTAACTTTTTATGTATATAACACGAATAGTGTTTACTTTTTATATTAATACCTTGAAAAGTGTTTACTTTTTATATTAATACCTTGAAAAGTTTTAACTTTTTATGTGTATAACATGAAAAGTGTTTACATTTTATATTAATACCTTGAAAAGTTTTAACTTTTTATGTATATAACATGAAAAGTGTTTACTTTTTATATTAATACCTTGAAAAGTTTTAACTTTTTATGTATATAACATGAAAAGTGTTTACTTTTTATATTAATACCTTGAAAAGTTTTAACTTTTTATGTATATAACATGAAAAGTTTTTACTTTTTATATTAATACCTTGAAAAGTTTTTACTTTTTATATTAATACTTTGAAAAGTTTTACCTTTTTATGTATATACCTTGAAAAGTGTTTACTTTTTATATTAATACCTTGAAAAGTTTTAACTTTTTATGTATATAACATGAAAAGTGTTTACTTTTTATATTAATACCTTGAAAAGTTTTAACTTTTTATGTGTATAACACGAATAGTGTTTACTTTTTATATTAATACCTTGAAAAGTGTTTACTTTTTATATAAATACCTTGAAAAGTTTTAACTTTTTATGTGTATAACATGAAAAGTGTTTACATTTTATATTAATACCTTGAAAAGTTTTAACTTTTTATGTATATAACATGAAAAGTGTTTACATTTTATATTAATACCTTGAAAAGTTTTAACTTTTTATGTATATAACATGAAAAGTGTTTACTTTTTATATTAATACCTTGAAAAGTTTTAACTTTTTATGTATATACCTTGAAAAGTGTTTACTTTTTATATTAATACCTTGAAAAGTTTTAACTTTTTATGTATATAACATGAAAAGTGTTTACTTTTTATATTAATACCTTGAAAAGTTTTAACTTTTTATGTATATAACATGAAAAGTTTTTACTTTTTATATTAATACCTTGAAAAGTTTTTACTTTTTATATTAATACTTTGAAAAGTTTTACCTTTTTATGTATATACCTTGAAAAGTGTTTACTTTTTATATTAATACCTTGAAAAGTTTTAACTTTTTATGTATATAACATGAAAAGTGTTTACTTTTTATATTAATACCTTGAAAAGTTTTAACTTTTTATGTATATAACATGAAAAGTTTTTACTTTTTATATTAATACCTTGAAAAGTTTTAACTTTTTATGTATATACCTTGAAAAGTGTTTACTTTTTATATTAATACCTTGAAAAGTTTTAACTTTTTATGTATATAACATGAAAAGTGTTTACTTTTTATATTAATACCTTGAAAAGTTTTAACTTTTTATGTATATAACATGAAAAGTTTTTACTTTTTATATTAATACCTTGAAAAGTTTTTACTTTTTATATTAATACTTTGAAAAGTTTTACCTTTTTATGTATATACCTTGAAAAGTGTTTACTTTTTATATTAATACCTTGAAAAGTTTTAACTTTTTATGTATATAACATGAAAAGTGTTTACTTTTTATATTAATACCTTGAAAAGTTTTAACTTTTTATGTATATAACATGAAAAGTGTTTACTTTTTATATTAATACCTTGAAAAGTTTTAACTTTTTATGTATATAACATGAAAAGTTTTTACTTTTTATATTAATACCTTGAAAAGTTTTTACTTTTTATATTAATACTTTGAAAAGTTTTAACTTTTTATGTATATACCTTGAAAAGTGTTTACTTTTTATATTAATACCTTGAAAAGTTTTAACTTTTTATGTATATAACACGAATAGTGTTTACTTTTTATATTAATACCTTGAAAAGTGTTTACTTTTTATATTAATACCTTGAAAAGTTTTAACTTTTTATGTGTATAACATGAAAAGTGTTTACATTTTATATTTATACCTTGAAAAGTTTTAACTTTTTATGTATATAACATGAAAAGTGTTTACTTTTTATATTAATACCTTGAAAAGTTTTAACTTTTTATGTATATAACATGAAAAGTGTTTACTTTTTATATTAATACCTTGAAAAGTTTTAACTTTTTATGTATATAACACGAAAAGTGTTTACTTTTTATATTAATACCTTGAAAAGTTTTAACTTTTTATGTATATAACATGAAAAGTTTTTACTTTTTATATTAATACCTTGAAAAGTTTTAACTTTTTATGTATATAACATGAAAAGTTTTTACTTTTTATATTAATACCTTGAAAAGTTTTACCTTTTTATGTATATACCTTGAAAAGTGTTTACTTTTTATATTAATACCTTGAAAAGTTTTAACTTTTTATGTGTATAACATGAAAAGTGTTTACATTTTATATTTATACCTTGAAAAGTTTTAACTTTTTATGTATATAACATGAAAAGTGTTTACTTTTTTAATTAATACCTTGAAAAGTTTTAACTTTTTATGTATATAACATGAAAAGTGTTTACTTTTTATATTAATACCTTGAAAAGTTTTAACTTTTTATGTATATAACATGAAAAGTGTTTACTTTTTATATTAATACCTTGAAAAGTTTTAACTTTTTATGTATATAACATGAAAAGTTTTTACTTTTTATATTAATACCTTGAAAAGTTTTACCTTTTTATGTATATACCTTGAAAAGTGTTTACTTTTTATATTAATACCTTGAAAAGTTTTAACTTTTTATGTATATAACATGAAAAGTGTTTACTTTTTTAATTAATACCTTGAAAAGTTTTAACTTTTTATGTATATAACATGAAAAGTGTTTACTCTTTATATTAATACCTTGAAAAGTTTTAACTTTTTATGTGTATAACATGAAAAGTGTATACTTTTTATATTAATACCTTGAAAAGTTTTAACTTTTTATGTGTATAACATGAAAAGTGTATACTTTTTATATTAATACCTTGAAAAGTTTTAACTTTTTATGTGTATAACATGAAAAGTGTTTACTTTTTATATTAATACCTTAAAAAGTTTTAACTTTTTATGTATATAACATGAAAAGTTTTTACTTTTTATATTAATACCTTGAAAAGTTTTAACTTTTTATGTATATAACATGAAAAGTGTATACTTTTTATATTAATACCTTGAAAAGTTTTAACTTTTTATGTGTATAACATGAAAAGTGTTCACTTTTTATATTAATACCTTGAAAAGTTTTAACTTTTTATGTGTATAACATGAAAAGTGTTTACATTTTATATTAATACCTTGAAAAGTTTTAACTTTTTATGTATATACCTTGAAAAGTGTTTACTTTTTATATTAATACCTTGAAAAGTTTTAACTTTTTATGTATATAACATGAAAAGTGTATACTTTTTATATTAATACCTTGAAAAGTTTTAACTTTTTATGTGTATAACACGAAAAGTGTATACTTTTTATATTAATACCTTGAAAAGTTTTAACTTTTTATGTATATACCTTGAAAAGTGTTTACTTTTTATATTAATACCTTGAAAAGTTTTAACTTTTTATGTATATAACATGAAAAGTGTATACTTTTTATATTAATACCTTGAAAAGTTTTAACTTTTTATGTGTATAACATGAAAAGTGTTCACTTTTTATATTAATACCTTGAAAAGTTTTAACTTTTTATGTGTATAACATGAAAAGTGTTTACATTTTATATTAATACCTTGAAAAGTTTTAACTTTTTATGTATATAACACGAAAAGTGTTTACTTTTTATATTAATACCTTGAAAAGTTTTAACTTTTTATGTATATACCTTGAAAAGTGTTTACTTTTTATATTAATACCTTGAAAAGTTTTAACTTTTTATGTATATAACACGAAAAGTGTTTACATTTTATATTAATACCTTGAAAAGTTTTAACTTTTTATGTATATACCTTAAAAAGTGTTTACTTTTTATGTTAATACCTTGAAAAGTTTTAACTTTTTATGTTAATACCTTGAAAAGTTTTAACTTTTTATGTATATAACACGAAAAGTGTTTACTTTTTATATTAATACCTTGAAAAGTTTTAACTTTTTATGTATATACCTTGAAAAGTGTTTACTTTTTATATTAATACATTGAAAAGTTTTAACTTTTTATGTATATAACACGAAAAGTGTTTACATTTTATATTAATACCTTGAAAAAATTTAACGTTTTATGTATATACCTTGAAAAGTGTTTACTTTTTATATTAATACCTTGAAAAGTTTTAACTTTTTATGTATATAACACGAAAAGTGTTTACTTTTTATATTAATACCTTGAAAAGTTTTAATTTTTTATGTATATACCTTGAAAAGTGTTTACTTTTTATATTAATACCTTGAAAAGTTTTAACTTTTTATGTATATAACACGAAAAGTATTTACATTTTATATTAATACCTTGAAAAGTTTTAACTTTTTATGTATATACCTTAAAAAGTGTTTACTTTTTATGTTAATACCTTGAAAAGTTTTAACTTTTTATGTATATACCTTGAAAAGTGTTTACTTTTTATATTAATACTTTGAAAAGTTTTAACTTTTTATGTATATACCTTGAAAAGTGTTTACTTTTTATATTAATACCTTGAAAAGTTTTAACTTTTTATGTATATAACATGAAAAGTGTTTACTTTTTATATTAATACCTTGAAAAAATTTAACGTTTTATGTATATACCTTGAAAAGTGTTTACTTTTTATATTAATACCTTGAAAAGTTTTAACTTTTTATGTATATAACACGAAAAGTGTTTACTTTTTATATTAATACCTTGAAAAGTTTTAACTTTTTATGTATATACCTTGAAAAGTGTTTACTTTTTATATTAATACCTTGAAAAGTTTTAACTTTTTATGTATATAACACGAAAAGTATTTACATTTTATATTAATCCCTTGAAAAGTTTTAACTTTTTATGTATATACCTTAAAAAGTGTTTACTTTTTATGTTAATACCTTGAAAAGTTTTAACTTTTTATGTATATACCTTGAAAAGTGTTTACTTTTTATATTAATACCATGAAAAGTTTTAACTTTTTATGTATATAACACGAAAAGTGTTTACTTTTTATATTAATACCTTGAAAAGTTTTAACTTTTTATGTATATAACATGAAAAGTGTGTACTTTTTATATTAATACCTTGAAAAGTTTTAACTTTTTATGTATATACCTTGAAAAGTGTTTACTTTTTATATTAATACCTTGAAAAGTTTTAACTTTTTATGTGTATAACATGAAAACATAAACTTGGTAGTAATATTATTTGATTGTAAAGAGAATGCTACATAAGTGTACACATTTTTAGAGTATTTATTTATATATGAGTAAACATAATGTATATTCATGTGATAATTTTATTGGATTTATAGAATATTTGGACGTAGTTATGCAAACAGGAACCAACCCACAACAAGTGAGTTTTGAGTAAATTACATTTTAAGTTTAAAGCTTGAGACTAATTTATACAATTACACGTATTTTTGCAGTTTATACAGTTATGTTGTTCGAATGTCTAAATATCACGGCTTTCTGTCTACATAAAGAATTTTAAAATTTCATCAGTGTATTTTGAAAAAAAAAATTAAAATGTGGCATGGTTCCATTTTGCAAAAAACAATATAAGCCCAAAAACAAAAGTAAATTTGGTTTCCATATACTTTATTTGAAAAATAATCTTTATTCTATAAAAATATGAACAATATTCATAAACAAATTAAATACAATATATAGTATATGGTATAATTATTACAAACTCTAAGTAATTGAAACATATTACTCATCTATACTCGTAGTAAAATCGATTGTTACTCCAAATCCGTCAATGTCATCTACTTCGTCCTTATCAGCAAAGAGTTCATTATAAAACGAATGACAATCATTTGGTATAAGGTATAAAATAGATTTTATATCATTTAGTTTAGATATCAGAATGTTGAAGATTCGTTGAAACCGTCTGGTTGATAATCATTGGGATACGCATCGGGGTCATCAAATAGAGCATCAATAAATTTCAAAAGTTCAGAACTCGAACTAGGAGGCGATGAATAAATAATGAATGCTTGATCTAAATCAATGCAGAATATTTTTGAATTAATTTCTCAAAATTAACGCATTTAATTTTAACCATATACCTACAGAACAAGAACGGAAATTTAGATTTACATCCCCAGTCGTTGAAGAACAATTATTAAAAGTTTTATGATCTGAATCAAAACAATATATTAGCAATAAAAATACTCAAAAAACCACAATAACACATTTACTATTCTAAAACCAGAATGTATACTGATAAAACAAACTACTTGCACAGAGTGTCACTGGATACTAAAAGGAACCATCCCTCATAACATTAATTCCTAAATTTGCAAAAAAGAACCAAGCTATCTGGTTCTGTTTTGTAAAACTATATATATTCATTTTAAGATTGTGGTTTGGTTCAGTACGATTTTCTATTAACATGTAACAGTTGTGGCTTGGCTCTATTTTCCACAACATAAAATGGACATTTAACAATCTAAATTTGATCCAAACTCAATTTGTGCTTCATTGTGGGATGGTTCCTTTTTGCATAACTACGTCCATTTTTAAGTGCGTGCCAGCCTATGAGTGCTGAATTGTTTTCTTCATATTCAATGAATTTAGAGATAAATAATTATAAAAAATAACTTTCATAAATTTCGTAAATTAAGCTACATCACGGAAACAGTTACGATTTTCAAATGAGTACATGCCCAATATTAAAGAAAAATACCAGTATCAAATAATGCAATTTATATAGTTTTTCGTGAAATAATTTTATTGGATATACATAATTTTTTGCAAGTGGTTTTTTATTTGGAATTTATATTAATTAAGTGAAATTACCGATAAATGCAAGGTTGACAGCTGGACACATCAGATTTTTTTTCATGAAGTACATATCTTTATCACATGTAGTATTGTTAGTATTATCATCAGAGACATTTAAATTATTAATTTTTGTGTAATGGCTTATTGTAAATATTTCGAATAAATTTCCTACAATAATTTTTGGAAATTTTAGCCTTCAATTATCCAGCAAATAGCTGAAGGCATAATATTTTGTCGATCATAAATTCGTACCAAAATGTAGTCGTAAAAATTACTAGAAAAGATATAGTGTGACAATCGTACCATTGTTTTGTTTACAAGAAAACAGTTATTATTATTTGTTTTATTACAAATTGTTTATTTTTATTTCATTTTTTATCTAGCTTGTCACATTTTTCTAAGAAATTTATTACATAAAAACAATAAAAACCAACAGTATTCTATCACCACACCTTCTGATTAAACTAATTTACATTCATACAGCCCATCTGTATATCCCACAACAACTATCTATCTAACAAATAAATATCGTAATTGAAATGCGATATGTTGGAGTGAATATTGCAACGGCAATGCATTCCTACGAGTGTTAGTGCGACATACAAACAGTTTTGGGCTTGGCGTAAAGCGTAGTGTATGCAAATGTTGCATGTAGACGCAGAACGATGCCGCTCGGCCTGACTCGACTGTGTGTGTGTCGTATGTCGCGGGGTAGAAGAGGATACACTTTGTAATTTGTCACATGAGATTTATAGAGCAAATCAAATGGAACTAGAGTAAATACGAGACAGAATTTTGTGGCAGAGTTAGCAGAGTTGATGGTTCCAGATTATTTACAAATGAAATTGTATGCTTACCTACTCGTAAGTAAATAAATTGATAAATGACTTTATGATTTTTTGGTGATTCATGAATTAGTCTCGCTGGTGTAAACAGATTTCAATAATGCCAACCCATTTCGAAAAATGAATATTTTCAGATAGGTACAATATAAAATATGTTGAATGTGTATAAATTTTTATTCAATTTTGACGTTTTAAACTGTCATTATTAACTCCATAGCAACAACTATAAGTAACACTTTTTTCACATGTGAATTAAAATTTTTTTTAAATCACTCTCACAAAATTTTAACTCACTCTGCAACAAATAATGCATTTAAAATAACATCAGGTACGAAAATAACACTCACCATAATATTTAGCAGACATTATCAGCCATTTTAATTATTTTTCACGGCACAAAATGACATGCAATAAAGCATTTTAAATACATGACTTGACGTCCCTGTTGATGTCTATCAGCGACGATAGCGGATTCCTCTTCTTTACATCCAGATAAAGAGGTGATTAGATTTTGGTTACAACTGTTCCGCCGGAAGTACCTTTATTTGAAGTTTTTAACAGTTTTTCTTAAAAAAAACGCAGTTAAATGGTATTTTTTCACATTTTATTTTTACCTCCCGCTACCCTTGGTAAGGGAGGTATAGGGATCGTGCTAAAAATTACATATCGAGATTTTAGTAAATGACCACGTTTTAAGGTCCCTAGAATCCAATTTTAAAATTTTCACGATGATGTCTGTATGTGTGTATGTGTGTTGTATGTGTGTGTATGTGTGTGTGTATGTGTAGGGATTTTGTCTTCACTCTAACTCAGATACTATCATTCAGAAAATTCTGAAACCTTGTATTTCCATCCCACTCTAATATGAAAAGAAGCCATTAGATTTTGGTGTAAATCGGATAACCGGAAATGGCACTTTACCTGAAGCTCATAATGGTTTTTCTTCAAAAAATACCATTAAATGTCATTTTTTCGCATTTTATGTCAAAAAACTAATCACTTCAAATTAATAATAGTGACATTTTAAAAAGAAAATAGTAAATAAAGCAATAGTTTTCTGCAATGGAACAGTTTGCAGCGTTAGTAAATACGTAAGTATGTATTTAAATTAATAAAAATTCAATAGCGGGAGGTTTTGTGTTGACCACATCAGATTTTTTTATATATTAAAGAAAATGCTCTTATCTATATGGTTTGATTATATATTTTCATTCATATTCAATAGATATAATGTTAAAGAATTATAAATATATTAACTTTCAAAAATTAGTCAGCTATGCTTTTTATCATGGAAACGGTGATATATTCAAAAAATTCTAATTGACAGATGTCAGTGTCAAGTACAAAACCAAAGATTGAAAGTGTAGGATCAGGATGTGGTATGTCATAGGTCATAGTGTTCCTCGCAAGTGACATGCAGTTGCAGCCTTGTCTTATGATTGGAACTTCCAATGCGGGGAGCACGAGGAAGACCAAAGAGACGGAAGGATTGTATCGTAGAAGACTTGAGAGAGCAAGAACTGTGTGAAGAAGATGCGTTGGACAGGAATGAGTGGAACAGAAGAGTAAGAAACAGAGACCCCTAATAAAATAGGGAAAGCTGAACAAGAAAGAGGAAGTGTCAAGTGCATTTACATAGTGTATGTTCATTCATTATGATTTTATTGTATTTATAGAAAATTTTCAATTGACGGAAGGTCTTGTGCTGGCCACAACAGATTTTTTACTAATATTTTGATCTGTATTATTACATATATAAATTTAGTTTCGGAATATTAACTTCCGTAGTAAAATTAAACAATTCTGATGTCAATTCTGACCTATTTCTGAATATTCATTCCCATGATTTATACTATTTGCACATTTAGATTTCTCAATATTCAAATCGCTTTTTAAATTTGGACATTTAATACAGGTGCTCAAGTCTCTTCTAGACTAGAACATCTTCAGAAGTTCTAGAAAGAAGTAAAGGGTTACATAATGTGTTAAATGCGCCATGACACTTAATGTTTACATGACACTTAGTCCAAACTGCACTTAGTGAAATTGAGACGGGAAATGGCTTATGTACCGGAAACAGTAATGGCTGATAGGTTGAATAGGAATAGGGAGGAGTTAAATTTATTAGCCAATAAAATGATAGCTGGACGTAATGACGGTTAGAGATAACATTTTAAGCAAATAACAAAACATGAGATTAAAATATAGCTATTAACTGTCATTACACAAATGTAAAAGCAAATTACATTTTTTCTACTTAATTTATTAATGAAAGTTTCTGAAATAGACTCTTTTACCTCTTGCTAAGAGAGGTAATGGATTCATGCTAAACATCGCATATCCAGATTTTAGTGAATAAGCACGTTTTAAGGTCACTAGAATCCGATTTTAACATTTTTACAAGGATGTCTGTATCTGTGTCTGTGGGTGGGTGTGTGCGTGTGTGTATGTGGATGTGTGATGTGTGTTTGTGTGGATGTTGGAAGAACGGTTTTTCAAATTCTATAAAATCAAAGACCGTTTTAACTACGTATACTTTAATCTGACATTAATGGGAAGAGCCGAAAAGGTTTTGGTAACAATTGGTCAACCGGAAATAGTACATAGTTTCTTAAAAAAAAATCTAAATATTATTTAATGATGTTATTACAAAGATTAAAGAATATAAAATTCTCTATTCGATACATTTAACATTTTTAATTATATCTGCTACAGATTTAGAGAATTATAAATATATAAAATAATCCGTTGTAATGGATCTCACGGCCCAAAAAAACTTTATGGAAACCAGTTGAAAAATTAAAATGTTTGTATTTGACAGAAAAATGTCAGTGTCAAACATCCAGAGACATTACTGAAGCTTTATTATTATTTAATATTTAAAATTACTAATACATATATTACATTTGAAATTTGAAGAATCTCGAACATTCAGAATTATAGAATTAATTAAAAAAATTAAAAATATATGAATAATAGATGTAATTAGAATTTTTGTGTGTACCAGAAATGTTAAATACAATATGTAGGTACTTATATAGCCTAATATGGAAATGGCGAGAGGTCTTGCTGGCCACAACAGATTTTTATTTCAGAAAATTTGTAGTTCAGTTGTGGTTAGCTTACTTTAGGATTACTTTTGAATAAAATGTAATTTGTAATAAAATATTCTTTAAGCTAAGGCATTATAAGTGGACTCATATTTATTTATGTCCACTCTCGCCGTAATCTATTTTTTGCTGTCTTGATTGCACTTAAATTGTTAATTTCTCCATTTACTCTTCGTTTTATTTTCTTTGATAAGTAATTAGTTTTTCATTAGAAATTAAAGTAAAAAAGTAGTAGGAATAAGTATTAGGGATTAAAATAGAAACAGGTTCACATTAAACAAAGTATTAGAAACACGTTTGTGTAATATTTAAATGTCATGCGATATTCCCATTATATTTAATTCAAATAAGAAAAACTGTGGGGTATAAATAACACACTTATCTCATAATAAAAATACCGTAACATTTACAACATTTTTACAAATAATTGCTTTTTTCACAGATTATATCGCGGAGCGATCTAAATAACAACGCGATATTCACACTCTGATATGGTTACAAAAATATGGAAACCACACAATTTTCACAGACATAAATACAACATATGATATTAGGTTTATAACGTTATCAACTTTTTTTATCATAGAAAATATAAATACATACATTATCAAAGCTTGTAGTGATATTATTTGGAGTGCCAAACTGTATTTTTGCTGATTTTGGTAATGGCGTCGTTTAACTGAAGAGAAAAGGTTTAGCAGATATCACTTTACAAGCAATTTTAGCTGTATTAGCAAGTTCACTTTATTACTTTAACAAAAATTAGAGCGATATATGTATAATTTGACCTAATATTTTCTTCTTAGGGCCAATCTTACCATCTCTGGTTAAAATTTTATCTATACCAGTTACATAACAAAACCGAAACGAAATGTACTGTCAAATAACAAATTTATAATTGCAGTTTGCGATTTAATATTGTTTATTTAACTGACAGTTAAAAGAAATAAAAGAAAGAAGAACAACAGGAGGCAAAATATTCAATAGAATCAAACAAAGCTTCTTAGGAAAGAAAGAAATACCGAAAGAGAGAGTACAAATATTTAAGAAAGTAGTGACGCCTATACTCATACACGAAGCTGAAACATGGACATTAACGCAAAGACAACAAGAAAAAATTACGGCTATCGAAATGAGATTCTTGAGAAAAATAAAGGGGAAAACAAGACTGGACAGAATTGAAAACACAACCTACAGACAAAACTTAAAAGTAAAAGCAATAGAAGATAAGGTAGCAGAAGGACAGATGAGATGGTATGGTCATGTAGGAAGGATGGGAGAGGACAGAATAGTTAAAAAAATGTTTGACGCAAAAATTGGAAGAAAGAAACCACGAGGACGACCAAGAAGAACGTGGCTGGAAGAAGTAAAGGAGGCAGCGCAAAGAAGATGTCTAACTTGGGAAGAAACGAAGACAGCAACACAAGATAGAGCAGAGTGGAAAGAAATATGGAGAAGACCAACGAACCAGAACTCAACCCCCTTCCTCGCAAGCCGGTTGAACGCCATACACCCGTGAGGGTAGAAAGGTGCAGGATTAAGTAAGTGAAATTTTAATCAGAGATGGTAAGATTGGGCCTTAGTACCATATTTTGATTCGTATGAACATTTCAATTTCATTTTATTATGTTGTAATTTTTAATGGTACTTTGAAATTCTGTATTTATAATACTGATAAACAAAAACAATTTTAATCAGAGTGCACTTCCTGCAAATTAATAACTATTGTTTATTTTACAATATTTTGATAGTTTTAAATTCAAATAAAAATAATATTTTGTTTTATTTATCCTTGCTTTATTATTTTTGACCTAAATTTTGCAAATAAATTGAATGATTTGATAAAAATAGAAACAATAATTCCGCAGATAAAACGAACAAATTAAATTTATTTTACTTCGATGAATCTACTACAAACAAAATTATTTTAATTACAAGAGTGAATGAGTAATAAAACAGATGACATTTTAATACGTACAGTTCAACTTTTCTGAAGATATAAATGACAAAAATTAAAATAAACAACAGTAGTGTTTTATTTATCGTTATTTAAAGAAAGTTATAATTTTGAAACCTAAAATAAATAAATAAATATATCATCACGGCATATTACCCATTTCTGGGTGTGCCAGTATCTACAACACATGTAGACATTGGTAATGATGACGATATATTTTACCGTGTGGGCGCTTACCAAGTCACCACACGGGCACTCATAGCTGGTGTGGAGAGTGCACCACAGAAGTCACTTTTGTGCCATTTAAAATTGGAAACATTTGGCGTCTGTCGGGAAACGACGTTTCTATTTTGAAACCTGTATAACTTTTTTAAATAAGTGACTTAAAGTAAATTCTTATCTTTTTAAAAAAAATATATACTTGATATGTTTCACAAGATTTCAAATATGAATCAACCTCTCGGTCATTTCAGAGACAGGCTGACTCAACCAGAACCATAGACGCGATTCGCTTTTATTTATAAACCAACCAAACATGATATGATGACTGCAAAAGTATTATAATTAATAAAATTTCCATACTTTGTTCTTTTGTTTTAAAATTAGATATCGTCAAAATATTTTTGTAACTTCCTTGTAAACTTCATTTATTGATACTGCCTACTAATTTTTAAAATTAATGTTTACTAGTTACTAACTTGTAAAATTGGTTAGCTATCATGTTAGTAACTTTGTTGACATGTGAAAATTGTGTTTTGTTACTGTCATAAGTATTAAAAATAAGTGTCAATTGCAACTGACAGGACTGATTGCACCCCTGACACTTAAATTTTAAGTGTTCGTTAAATTGACAATATCGAATCGGAACGAAATGTCAAATGGGAAAGTGAATACTACTATCAAATTTTTGATTTGCATTTATTTTGTTTAAGCCTAGCTTAAAATTTAAGTGTCAACTCAATGGTGCAAATGGGCATGAAAGAAATAAAATATTATACAATACAAACAAGGTACTTTGAGAAGAAACTATATTTGCGTGAAACGTAAAAATATTCACAGTAGCAAAGATTAGGATTAACACAGAGGATTTAAAAGTCATTTGTTCAAATGAAATCTGGACGAGGTATAACTATTTTTACTACATGGCTTGTAACGTAAAATACTATTTACAAACTGTTGGTATGAATAAACTAAAATTTGTATTTAGTTTTTTGTTATAGTATATTATTAGTATATGCTTAATTATTCTAACCTATTTTCTTCTAACAATGATATTAGTAACAGTAGCTTGGTTCTAATATTGATAGAAGTAGAACACTTGTTCGTGCAGTGGTCGTGAGTGTGTATGGCGAATCGGAATCATTAATTAAACAAATAGCGGAGAACTAATGGTCGGTGGAATCTGCAATCTTACCACGGTTAATAGTCTTACTAATTGGTCCGTATCTCTAATATGGTTAATCAGAGGCGGTGGTGGTGACGCCATTGACTCACATACCTACAATTAACACGAAGCGAGAAATACACCACCACACACACTTTTACCCTATCTATATATTCAGCAAATATTATATTCTTAATTACAGGAATAATTGCAGAGTGGTTGTGGGTACTAATATGCGTTAGCACGGTAAAGAGTGATACAACACAAATAAGTTAATGTTACAGGAGAACGGATTGAAAAATTCTACTTAAAATTAGTTCAGGTTCACTCTTACTACTCTACTAACCAAATGAAACTATTTCTTCCAGTAGGTTACTGTTGCAAATACAGATACGATGATTTTGAGCTTCTCGAGTTGTGTCACAAATTTCCGGGGTAACGAAATGATTGATTAAAGCTATTCTTTACCGACGAGGCAATTGATGCGCTCACAAATATGCAGATGATTCAACTAAAATCCAGAAGACACAGTATTGATACGTTCCCTCCTCTATAGCTGAGGTAAAAAAGCGTAACGAAGTGAAGCTAGTGCAAAATAAAAAAATCTGATGTGGTCCACACATAACCTCCCGCTATTTAATTTTTATTAATTTAAATACATACGTACATATTTACTAACGCTGCAAACTCTTCCATTGCAAAAAACTATTGCTTTATTTACTATTTTCTTTTTAAAATGTCACTATTATTAATTTGAGGTGACTAGTTTTTTGACAATGACATTTACTGTCAATTACATTCATTTGAAATATGAACTGTGTAACAAAGGAATTGTGTTTGTCTTAGGCGCGACTAATAAAAAAAATATATTTTTAAATTTATCTGTGAAATATATAGAAAAAGTATTAATGTGTTCCTGTAGAAAATTCAATAATCTTTAATTTTCATAAGACATAAAATGCGAAAAAATGGCATTTAATGGTGTTTTTTGAAGAAAAACCATTATGAGCTTCAGGTAATGTGTCATTTCCGGTTATCCGATTTACATCAAAATCTAATGACTTCTTTTCATATTAGAATAGGATAGAAATACAAGGTTTCAGAATTTTCTGAATGATATTATTTGAGTTAGAGCGAAGATAAAATCCATACACATACACACACATACATACACACACACACATACATACACACACATACACACATACAGGCATCATCGTGAAAATGTTAAAATTGGATTCTAGTGACCTTGAAACGTGGTCATTTACTAAAATCTCGATACGTGATTTTTAGCACGATCCCTACGCCTGGGTTACCAAGGGTAGCGGGAGGTAAAAAAATTGTAAAATAATCAAGATTACATATCATGGGGGGAGATATATAGGATATGAGATATGAGGAACATATTCTAAAATTTTATTTTAATAAATAAAGGTTTTAATGTCTATTAATTTATATTATAAAAAGTGTACAAGTTTTTCGAAATAAAGCATCATATATTTTATTATTCTTTTTGAGAGTAACTGTTCTGGTAAATTTTGTTTTAGAAATACACCTCTATTTATATAGTAAGTAAAATTGTCATTATAAGTATTTAATATGAGGTCAATATTGATTGACCGCCAATTAAGAATTGATTTTACATTAATATAATGAAAAAGTTCATATAGATAATTATTTACATGTCTTGTTAATACGAAAGATCGGCATAAAACGATTAAACGTACACTGACTCTGAAACTATGAAGATGTCTCCGAGGATATCTCTTAGCAAACATTACCACGAATTTCTTTAACACTGTATAATTTATACAAACACCGAAGTTTGGATTTTATGAAAATTGTTCTGCAACGTCGGTTTTGTAAGATTAAATTTGATTTAGTAATTACTAACACCTAATTTTTATGTTATGTTTGTTAGTTTCTTCAACTTTAATTATTTTCTCAAATTTTCATGGCATCATACTTTTTTAAATTCATTTTCGTTAATATTTTGAAGCATATCCTGTATTGTTAGCATTCTTTTAGAATATTTGTGTAAAATTTTGGGCAATTCAGGCCGACATTTTTTAACTTTCGTATTTCTGTAACCTAGAAATTGACTGCAGATAAACGTACATTAATAATATTTTTATACGAATATTATTGTTCAATAATATAATACCTACTTGTATAAAATCAATAAGAATATTATTAGAATTATTGTACCTACTCAATATAAGTGGTATTTACTACTTTATGAATGTCATTTCCAGCACAAAATAACTAAAATAACATGTATTATACAAAAATGTTTGATATTGATAATAATAACCTTATAAAATATTTAAAATTGTATTTATTCCGGCCCACGCAATCTACTAAACAACTGCCGGACAGATATTTATAGCCTAGCCTGATTTTAAATTAATAATTTCATGCATTATAATTCACATATGATGCAAGATGAAGACTAATTTTAATGATTACACATTATACCTAACGCTAAACAACATGGGAGTATTTTTTATGGAGGGATGCTATGAATTCGATAATCCACCCCATTTTACATACTAAATTTGGAGGTTAGAATACTGTTGGACACAATAATTGCATATTATTTTAATTGAATTATTTAGGCGGACGGTAATTATTTCATTGTATATAAATCACTAGTTTAAAAATTTACATATTAATAACATTTCAACATGAACAGATTTATCAAATAACGAGACATGATGAATTTTTATTATTTATTACTAGGCGTTTAATTTGTTTAACTTATTAAAACTGTTCAGCTGGAAATAATAATCCGATATTAATTTACCTATTATCGAGCAATACATTATTAAAAATATTCGCATACGATACATTAAATAAAATAATAATTAGTTCATTTTCCATTAATATAAAACATCTAATAGGAATTAATCTTGTTTTTTTTTTTTAAATTTATTTTTACCTGAACTATGTAATGAGGTCTCGTGGCCGCGTGCCTGAGTCTCTGGTCGCGAACCCGGGGGAACCGGGTTCGATCCCGACAGGCGCCAAATATTTCCAATTTTAAATGGTACAAAGGTGAACCCTGTGGTGCACTCTCCACGCCAGCTATGAGTGCCCGTGAGGTGACGCATGGTAAGCGCCCACACGGTAAAATATATCGTCATCATTACCGATGTCTACATGTGTTGTAGATACTGGCACACTCAGAAATGGGTAATATGCCGTGATGATATATTTATTTATTTATTTATTTAAACAAACTTTTGGTTTATATTATTTATTTCAATAGAACATACACTAAAAGGTTGTTTTATAGTTGTATTATGTATTCTTTTATTTAATAATTTCCACAAATTAATATAGGTATCTTTACTTTTACTTTTTACCCATTTCTAGATTATGGTTATACAGAATGTCTCTTAAATAGGGGGACATGGCTTAACCACAGATTCCTGAAGCTAAAATAAGACGATTTAACCAAACAAACAAATAGACTGCTAGTTAAATTTATTTGAAAAATTTAGCAGTGCAGACCCTCAGATTTTATTTTTTTCTGCGTGAATCGTAATAGATATCACAAATTACATAGAGAGAAAAAAGTTTACTATTGAATGTATCTTTCCGAAGAAAAATAATTTCACGTTTTCAGCATTGCCATTAAAAAGATACAGTCTAATTAATGCTGGGACACCTAAGTTTCATACACTAGTGGTTCACTAATAATAACAAGTATCACCTTAAAAGATGACTTATAACCATATAAACTGTCATACCAAATTTTATCCAAATCGAATAAAGCGTCCGATTATTATAAGCAAAATTAATTTTTTTTCGAAGAACTTTGAAGCAGAATTCTGGCTAAATGGTACACTTTCCGGTAGAAGCAAGTTTGATTAAATCGTCTTGTTTTAGCCTCAGGAATCTGTGGTTAAGACATGTCCCCCTATTTAAGAGACATCTTGTATGTATAATTATTGTAAATATGTCAACATAATTTTTTTTGTTAATATTTATTAAATAAAAATAAGCCTTAATGATCAAGGAAATTTTAATTAATGAAGAAAAACTTTGTGAAAAATTCATGGACCTCCCTGGGATTTGAACCCATGGCCTTCTTATACCTAATAGGACGCTATAACCAACTGAGCTACAAAATAACATTGTAATCAATGATCTTCCACAAGTCGCAAGTTATTTTACAATTCGTAGTCGAGTACATTCATCTAATTTTTACCTATTTATTTGTATGCATTAGTGATTATTTGTATCTTATTAGTAGTAGTTAGCAATTAGTTTAAAAAATGTTAGTAATTTGTACAATAATAGAAGAAGTAAAAAAACCAATATTAATAATTTAAATGTGTGTATTTAAATGCAATAATGAGATTTGTATGTTCTCGTTACGGGTCATACGGGTTAAATGGTTTCTACGATACGGTTCTTACGGGTATGCAGTTCTTACGGTTTTTATGAGTCTTACGGGTCTTATGGATGAAAAACCGACTTAGTTCTAAGCCCTAGCCCTACTTTATAATATAACAGGTGTAAATTGTGCTATTGCTCTACATGGGAGTTTCTTGGTATTTATTTTAGTACAGTAGTTAATATTATAATTTATGCAGTAATTACTAACCCGATATCTTAAAAGCAATCATAAATTGAAATATATTGAATAACAATTTTGTTGGAAATTAATATAATTATAATATGCATATGGATATAGCTAAGTACGTCATGTGAGTTGTGACCGTATGTGGTTCTCATGACCCGAGATCGAAACTGACCGAAATAACATACTTCTGATTTCAAATAAATAATGGTCATAAAAATTACTTCTGTTGTGCACGCTGTACATCAAATTTGAATACTCATGAAATTAGGTTGGTACATTAGGTATACAAAAACTTTAAAAAAAGATAGATAGATTGTCAAACTCAAGTATGGGCAACTGGTATTTACGAGCCCTAATTCATATTAGTTGCACTAGTCACTAAAATTTTATTTTATTTAGCGCATATATAATACAAATAGTAACTAACGTAATTATCGATTATTTTTTTCATATTATAGATATTTTATGGTTGCTTGTTCTACATAGCAAGATATTCTGAAATATTTTGTTGTTTTAATGTCAAACGAAATAATTCATAGCTTTGATGAATGAACGCAAATGTCATATAATACATTTAAAACTAATTAAACATTTTAATATATCATAAATGAAGAAAATATTATAACAAATAAGTAAGGTAACAGTAATACGTGATATAAAATATAAAAATTGTCTCTGTGGAAAATTCATATTTATATTTCCACATATCAAGCTAAGGTCGCGTTTGCGTTAAAATACGATAACCGGTGAAATCTAAATAAAAGGTAAGAATCTAAGAATAATTGATTATTAGGTGAACAGTAGATCTGTCAAGACAACATGCCTCCGCAGTCAAATCTAAAGTTTTCTTGTTTAATAAATTATAAATGTTTTCAGGATGTAGCGCCAATTTTTTGAAAAAATTGTGTACATGGCAACAATTGTTTTTGGCTGTCCATTTAAATCTTGTTTCCTAAACGTTTTTTATAAGAACCAGGACTATTTAATTCATGAATTTCACTCATTTTCTTTTCAAAAGTCTAAATATAATGCAATTTATAGGATTGGGAATAAAAAGCGCACGCAAGTACTAACGAAAATGTCAGAATATAAAATGACATTGACATATTACAGATATTTGCATATGTAGACAAAAAATTTGGCATCAGTGTAGAAATCTCCAGTCCATAATTATTTGACGGCAAGAAAAACAAATAAAGTTTGAAAAGAATTTACGTCATTTGTTCGTCAGAGTTTAGAAATGACACCATTAAATATTACGCCAATTTTTAAGAATAATCGGCGAAGTACCCAATCTTGATAAATAATCCAATATTATTTAAAATAATACTATTTAATTCACGATAAATGAATTTAAAAAATAGTCCAAATAATATGGATTAGGGTTTAGCAATTTAAACTAGCAGGCATATACAAAATGAACACGAAAATCCAAATTTTTCAATGCCAAAATTTTCAAATTTACTCTTTTAGTGTCCCTGTAAACTTAAATTAAAGACGTAGTACAACTAGATTTAGTGTGCGATTATTAAAAAAAAAATATTTGACAGTTATCCAATCGACGCTTATTTCTTGAAATAACGCGTACTAAATTCGTTTTTACCACATTTTTAAATTAAGTTTACTCGGTCATTAAAGTCATAAATTTAAAAATTATGACCATAATTTTTTTAGAATTTTATTCTCTTAAACTGCTTGTATAAATCATTTTACAAAGTTTTATAAGACAGATAGTACTTGAAAAAAATCTCTTTTTTTCATATTAAACGCAAATGTCACGGATTCTAGTCATTGCGTTTACAATGTTCTATTTACAGATTACAGTACATATTAAGTTTTAGTTGTCTCCTACACAATAATTATAGCCGTTACAATTCTTGTTCTTATTAATTAGTACTGTACTAACTGTATACAGTAATGAACCAAAATTCTGTTGCATATCTTACAAAATTAAACTATGGAACGAATAGTCTTTGAACTTGTCCGAAACAATTCCTAACTTTTATTATTAATAATATATCATTTAAATCATATTACCAACGCAATATAAACATTATTTATCGATTATCTCAATTTTCTGAGCCAACGTAAAAAGTAAAGTTTCATCTTACAGATTTATGTAACCAAATAATCCTTCACATTCATCAGTCGGGGAATGTTGTAATCTCACACTTAGCTCTAATCATCATTCGTAAAATGTTCTGTCTAAAAAATACAGTCTTAAATTGTTCTAATCCCGGCCATAAACAACATCAACACAAAACACCTGGTTGAAAAACAACAGACAGCAGTTACGGAGCGCGAGAAATAGGCGCCTACGGACATCTAGCGGCGAAGAAATGAACTACACGCGGGAGATTGAAATTTTCTTTGCTGAATTTTTAGTTCTGTCACATTATTACATTATTATTTATTTACTATTTGGCTAGTATAAAATATGAGAAATTTGGAGTTACAGAATATTAAAGTTTTATATTAAAATAATTTTGTATATGGTTTGTTTTTATAGCATTTACAAAGTCAATATTTATATATTCTGTCTTGTCGAAACCGAAAAGCTCGCATTAAACAGCTTAAACACCTGTATACTATAAAAATACAAAGGGACAATTTTTTGCCAGTGATATATATCTGTCAGTTACATAGATATTTTTGAAATTGATTGGATTGACGTATAAAAAATCAGCATCAACTTCCTGGTGCTCTAAAACGAAATCTGTGTAAATTCTTCGCTATACATGATCCATTTCGTAAATGTGTAGTTATAAACTAATATTTGACACTTTGAAACAAGTTCTTATTGACAGCTGTTTGATTTATGATGCTACAAACATAGCAAAACTAAATCGGGTCATCCTGTATATCTAATATTTATGTATGATGGAAAATATATTATTTTTACTAACCTTAATTTCATTAGAATCAAGTATACAGGATATCTCAATATGCTTGCACACTATTGGTATCTTTTTTATTTGAAGAGGTACGAGGTTGGTTAAATGAGCAAAATTGTGCCATTTTATATTAGAAAATTGGTGATGTAGACAAAATAAAAATTGTGTCAGCGGTTCTCAAAATTTGGGACAATATATATATTTTTTAAATGGAACCATATATTTTTTATTATCTTATTGGAAAGAGTATTTTTTTCTCTTTCCAATAAGGTAATGTTGTTTATGTACAATTTTTTCAAATAAACAATTATGCTAATTTAACCAACTTCGTATCTCTTCAAATAAAAAAGTTACCAATAGTGAGCAAGCTTATTGAGACACCCTGTATTACTACTACGTTCCCCGAACACGATTTCATTATTAATTTTAATGTAATTGCTTCCTGACAGTGAAATTTGTTTAAATATGTCAAAATTGTTATTAAAGTATTATGTTTTGTTTGACACATAGGCAAGATGTATAAAGATATATTATTTTATAATTTAATATTTAAAGTTATTTCAAGTTATTTATTAAATGATGTTATCGTAGAATTGAAGATTGTACCATTATATTCTATATTTATTAGTAAAAGTTGCTGAAAAATTATATTCAATGTACTTTTTTCAAGAAAACAGTGGTGGCGCCAGGATATAATTGTAGGGTAGGCACCATCAAAAACAGGATCGGTACCCATTTTTTTTAAATAATAAAAATACCTATATAATATTTTTACATATACATATATCGATGTCTACATGTAATGTAGATACTGGCACACTCAGTAATGGGTAATATGTCGTGATGATATATATTTATATATTTATTTACATATACACAAATAAAACGAAACAGATATGCAGATATCCATATTCAAATAATTACATACATATCGGGTACTTTTTATATTTACAAAAATTATTATTTGTAGATTTGTAGTCGGTGGACATGAGACTTTTTAGAGTGGGCACGTGCCCACTCTGGCCCCTCCTTAGAGCCGCCACTTTTTTACCTTCCGTCAAAAGGAAGGTATTGTTTTTGGTCAAAAAATTCGGTGGTGAGTTTTTAATGAATAAGCACGTTTTAGGGTCCCTACAATACGAATGTACTATTTTTAAGATGATGTCTGTATGTGTGTGTGTGTGTGTGTGTGTGTGTGTGTATGTGTGTGTGTGTGTCCGTGTGTGTATGTGTGTGACAAATTTTTCTCCGACGATAACTCCAAAACTACAATTCTAAAAATTATTATCTTTCATATTCCTCTTCTTTATAACCATATGAAGAGCTGATTAGATTTTGGTTATAATTGGTCAACCGGAAGTACCCTAATTTGAACTTCTTAACAGTTTTTCTTGAAAAATCGCAGTTAAATATCATTTTCAACATTTTATGTGATTATCAATAGAAAGAATATCTTATTCTCTATACATTTTCCTTCATATTCAATAGATATAGAGTTATAGAGAGATTAAGAGAGATTAACTTTCGAAAATCAGTCAGCATTGCAAAAATTATGAAAACAACACATATATTCAAAAAAATCTAATTGACAGATGTCAGTGGCAAGTGCAAAACCAAAGTGGAAAGTATATGATCTGAAAGTGATATAGGTGACAGAGTGTCCCTCGCCAGTAACTTGCATTTGCGGCCTCGCCTCAAGATAGGAACTTATAATGCCAGAAGTACGAGAAAGGCAAAAGAGAAGATGGAAGGACTGTATAGCAGAAGATTTGAGAGAGGAAGAACTGTGTCACGAAGGTGCTTTGGACAGGAATGAGTAGAAGAGAAGAGTAAAAAACAGCGACTTCTAATAAAATAGGGCAAAGTTGAAGTAGGAGGAAGTGTTAAGTGCAATACATAATGTACGTTCGTATTCGTATTAAAATTTTATTAGATTTTGTTCTTCTTACAATTATACAGGATATATAGAATCTTTTTCAAGGAATTTTGGTATAGAATATGTACAAAATACATCGAATTGACGGAAGGTTTTGTGCTGGCAACAACAGATTTTTTATTTTTTTTTTGTTTTTTTATTTTTTTTTTTTAAACCTCTCAACAGGATTAAATCCCAATTACTGAGTAGGTTCACATACACAAACATCCATGCCTTAGTGGGATTCGAACCCAGAACCCCAAGCACACTCATGACAAGAGGCATTGCTCTAACCATTGAGCCACCAGAGCCACTGTGAGAAAAACTGTTTATATAAGTTGTATTTCCGCTTATCCGATTTGTACTAAAAACTAATGAACTCTTCCTACATTAGTATTTAATGATTGTAGAAAATTTCAATATTGTCTAATTGATAGATTAAATTTCTATATGGGTTTTTTAGCACGATCCCTATACCTCCCTTGCCTAGGGTAGCTCAAAAATGGTTTTAATAAATAAATTGCTTATATTAGTTTACATAGGTATAAATAAAAATCTCTTTGTTACATACATATACTCGTATGAATTTATCTCAATCATGTTTATGTTATTTTATTGTATGTTGAATTGTGAAACTATTAAATTACTCATACACTTAGTTCTAATTGTGATTTACAATCCGCTAAACAATTCCCATTTAAAGTAAATCTAGGTATGACGTGTTGCAGTGAAATACTATTACATTTGCAAAATAGCAGCGCTAACATCTTGCTTGACGGTTGACATTTAGACTGATTTAAATATTGCAGTCCTGCGCGATGTATGAAACAATTATTAAATTGTCTTGTAAGTTCATGCAGTCAATTAATAAATTGAGTTAATTGCGCGTTTCTTGTACTGCTGGGATTTATTTATGATTGCGATAAAGATCAGTACGTCACAGCATCACGCAACAGCAACAGCAACAAGCAACAGCAACTGAACTTGTGTGGAACACTTTTATAACCTTTCAGAAAATCTGTTTTTGATTTGTATCTATACTCTTTGTTTCATGCTTAATTTAATTTTATGAGGATATACTTACGTTTTTTATTCTTCCTCAAAAAGGGCATGGCAGTACTAGGAAAAAGAATAAGAAAATATTTGTTTAACATTTATTTTAAAACGAAACGTCATTCTGAGGTGCTACTACATACACCGTTTCAATGAGATGTAAACTTTAATTGTAATCTAACATAAGCATATTCATTTCAATAAAGAATACATGTTTTTATTACTAGTGCATCTAAGTTTCAATTTATGTAACCAAAATTGTGAAAGTTGATATAGGTATGTGAAATATCCTTCTATTGACAAATTGAAAAAATCTGTTGTGTCCAGCACAAGACCTCTCGCCATTTCCATATTGTATTTAACATTTCTGGTACATACAAAAAAAATCTAATTACATCTATTATTTTTATATTTTTTAATTCACTCTATAAAAAGTTTCCTCCTACTCTCGATATTCTTCAAATTCACTGACGAGATTGACGGTATTTCTGATGCGTATATGTAATTCAAGTATCTATAATGTTAAATATTTAATTAATAATAAAATATGAAATACTAAATGTATTTTCCAGAAAAGCCTGCAGTAATGTATCTAGATTTTTGACACTGACATTATTCTGTCAATTACAAACATTTTAATTAAACATGTTATTTGAGCTCTGATATTTATTACAACAGAATATTGTATATATTTATAACTCTCTATCTCTAAATCTATAGGAGATATAATAAAAATGTTCATTGTATCGAATAGAGAATTTTATTTTCTTTAATATTTGTAATAATATAAATTTCCAAAAACATATTTAGAAGATTTTTTTTTAAGAAACTACTACTTCCGGTTATCCAATTGTTACCTAAACCTATTCAGCTCTTCCCATTACTGTCAGATTAAGGAATACTTAGTAAAATTGGTCCTTAGTATTATAGTATTTTAGAAATAGCCCCTCCAAAATCCAGACACACACATAGTCATTGCAAAAATGTTGAAATCGGATTCCAGTAACCTTAAAACATGCTTATTCACTAAAATCTGGATATGCGATTTTTAGCATTAATTAAATACCTCTTTTAGCGAGAGCTAAAAATTGGAAATTATTCTAATTAGGTAATTGAATATTTATACATATCAACAAAGTGTCTACTTTTTTTCTGAACATAGGAGACATAATAGGAGAATAATAATAAAACATATACTTTGTACTTAAAGTATTACTCAATAAATAACGTTTAAATTAAAAAAAACACTTTTTAAATAATTGAGTGTCTGGTCGCGAACCTGGGGAACCGAGTTCGATCCCGACCAGCGCCAAATATTTCGAATTTTAAATGACACTAAAATTACCCCTGTGGTGCAGTCTTCACGCCAAAAATGAGTGCCCGTGAGGTGACGCCTGATAAGCGCCCGCACGGTACAAATATGTCATCATCTTCACCGATATCTGCGATAAAGCAGATTGTGGCACATTCAGAAAGGGGTAATATGTCGTGATGATATATTTATTTATTTATTTACTTTACGAGATATTTGAATTTGTTGTCAGTGTCACTGTGACGTCACACTTTCTCTTGCAGCTTACTATTGAATCTGGTGCGGAGCGGGAGAAAGATAGGAGTGTGGCCGTGATGTCATCTTAACTTTAAACATCAAATGCAGTTAAACTAAAACACAATTAAGACTTTTTAACAGTACGAATTGCTACAAAATTAATCGAATTTTTATTTAAAATAATAATAAAATTAAACTAGAGGCCCCATTAACGGAAGGTATTGTGTTGGTTACATCAGATTTTTTTATTTTATAATCCTTTCTATCCTTTCTCATTTTATATTTTTCCTTTCCAATCGTTGCTCCCAAAAACCTCTATCCTCTATGCAGTATTCTGTTGATCGCTTTGCCTTTCACCTTTGTGCTTTTGGCTAACCTTGTGGGAGCGAGCACAGCATCCAGCTCCAGCAGTTCCGGTGTCTGGTTACCGGCGGAACATGCAGTATCCCTAATTAACCTTCCCGAGGTACCTGGACCAACAGCCCGCCACTATATACGCAACGCAGCCTTAAGTATTTACGTATAACACCCGGGGAATTGATAGTGGTGTGGTCAATGCTGAATAGCTTATCAACATAGCAAAGTTAAAGTTCACAGCTGATGCGAAATTAATAGCTAGCTTTCATACTAATGTAAAAATCTGTTGTGGCCAGCACAAGACCTCTCGCTATTTCCATATTAGGCTATACCGTGAGTATTTTTTAACGTGAAACATTGGGTTTTCATGTCCATTGTTACGATTTGACATTTGATTGACAGCAATGTATTTGCGTGTCCCATTTAAAATGAAACATGGCGAACGAATTTGACAGATGTTAACTAAGTCAGAAATTCAGCTATCAGAAAACCACTCGAGAGCACTAAACATATTTCGGGCACACAATATTTTTTTTGCAACTAAATTAAATTTTTAGAAAAAAGGTATAATTATTTAAACAAAATTAACCTCTAATGACGTCTTGTCAATATGACAGATAACCGCTGAATTTTCCTATGAGTTACGACTTGACATTTGATTGACAGTAATATATTTGCCTGTCTCGTTGAAAACATAGGGAATGAATTTTACAGAATATTATATTTAAATATTGTAAGAAATTTGGCCAAGTTAGAAAATCACTCGAGCACAAGGTACACTAAATTTAATTTGGAAAGCAGGTATAATTATTTAAACATAATTAACCTCTACTGACGTCTTATCAAATGTCAAATTTGTTTCCTATGTTTCATTTTAAATGGGACACGCAAATACATTGCTGTCAATCAAATGTCGAATCGTAACTATGGATATGACAAACCCAATGTTTCACGTTAAAAAATACTCACGGTATAAGTATTGCATTGCACTTCGCTTTCGAACCGTCGTTTTATAACAAAAAATTACAGAACTTTACTCAAATATTTTGTTTTTCATTGTATTTAACGTGTCTTCTACACACATATAATTCTAATTATATTTATTTTACATTGTATGAGGAAGTTTCTAAATATCAAAGATTGTTCCAATTCATTAACCAGATTGGCGGTATTTCTGATGGATATATGCATTTTACCACAATTTTACCTATAATTTCAAATATTTAATTAATAAAACAATAAGAAAAATTAAATATACTTCCCAGAAAAAGCTATCAGAATGTCACTAAAACTGTTAATTTTTGACACTGACGTGTGTCATTTACAAATTATGTTATAAACATTGGAATTTGTCAACTGGTTTCCTTAGTGCCGTAGCCTCTGCGATTAGTTTACTCTATAAATTATAGTGTCTTTATCTCTAAATCTATACAAGATATAATAAAATTTTTAAGTGTATTAGATGGAGAATTTTATGTTCTTCAATATTTAATTAAAAAAACCTCCCAAATAATTATATTTAGAAGAATTTTTCTAAGAAACTACTACTGCCGGTTGTTTAATTGTTACCAAAACCTTTTCAGCTCTTCCCAGGAATGTCAGATTGAGGAAACTGCAGTTAAATATTTTTTAAGTCTTATAGTTTTTGAGGAATCGTGTCTAAAAGGTAAAAAGGAAGTATTAGTTCTGGTCAAAAAATTGATGGTGACTTTTTAATCCTTTTAGTATCTACATCATAATTTACGCTATTCAAATTCTTACTATATTTTCCATTAAGAGTAATATATTTTTAAAATGAAATAAATCAAGTTATGCATGAGATAGGAAATATATTTTATGGCATGAAAACCACATCATCCAAACGGCTTTCATGGCTTCGTTTGAACTCTCCGAAAAGAATATTAACGTCAACAACTTCTTGAGGGCTAACTGACGTTACTATTTTGGGAAATTTTGGCATCTCTGAAGTTGCTGGCCATAATTCGACTCTCGGAGTACAAAATGATCCTTCGGAGGAATATCTTGCGTCGACTGAATCTTATACGGGTTGAGGCCCAAGTCTCTGTGCAAAATATTCTAGGCGGAGGCCTGTGTAATTCACAATTCTTGCAAACGCCAAGGAAAAGAGAAATTTGGGCTCTTATGCAAAATTTTGTGAACAACGGTTGTGTTTTCAACTGAACGCTTTATACGATTTGGATGAAATTTGGTATGACAGTTCATATGGTTATAAGTCATCTTTTAAGGTGATACTTGTTATTATTAGTGAACCACTAGTGTATGAAACTTAGGTGTCCCAACATTGATTAGACCGTAACTTTTTAATGGCCACGCCGATAACGTGAAATTATTATTTTTTTTTTCAGAAAGATACAATCAATAGTAAACTTTTCTCTCTCTCTGTTCAATTTGTGATATCTGTTACGGTTCAGACAGAAAAAAATAAAACCTTGTGAATTTTTTTAAAAATAAATTTAATCTAGCAGTCTATCCAAATGTCAAACAACTAATTTTTAATGACAGTAACGAGTTGTCAATCTTCTCAACTTGTTTAGGAGTAAGCTTACATATTTATTCGTGTTATTTGTAATAATGGTAGTAAAATACTTTTAGGCCGAACAAAACCTGAATATTGCGAAGGAATTTTTTGATAACCCATAAACAATTGTTACTGTCATTAAAAATTAGGTGTTTGACATTTGGATAGACTGCTAGATTAAATTTATTTTTAAAAAATTCACAATGCAGTCACTCAGGTTTTATTTTTTGTCTGTCTGAACCGTAACAGATATCGCAAATTAAACATGAATGATTCTTTCTGAAAAAAAATAATTTCACGTTATCG
The DNA here is from genome assembly GCA_943142095.1 of Ophonus ardosiacus. Classification (NCBI taxonomy): domain Eukaryota; kingdom Metazoa; phylum Arthropoda; class Insecta; order Coleoptera; family Carabidae; genus Ophonus; species Ophonus ardosiacus. The sequence continues at coordinate 7,078,590 of OW964830.1, read as the reverse complement.
GCGTGACCATTAAAAAGTTACGGTCTAATCAATGTTGGGACACTTAAGTTTTATACACTAGTATCACCTTAAAAGATGACTTATAACCATATGAACTGTCATACCAAATTTCATCCAAATCGTATAAAGCGTTCTGTTATTATACGCAAAATTAATTTTTTTCGAAGAACTTTGAAGCAGAATTCTGGCTAAATGGTACACTTTCCGGTAGAAGCAAGTTTAGTTAAATTGTCTTATTTTAGCTTCAGAAATCTGTGGTTAAGCCATGTTGTTAAGTCCGTAGTAGGGGTAACTTTCCCCACCCCTAAAATTAGTTTACTTTGTGCCATTTGTCGGCCCAGACGACACAGTCCACTGAAGGTAGCTTAACTGTTAACTAGTTTAATATATCGTTATTGTTAAATATTGAGTGTTTTATTTATAAAAACCTAGCGACCTTATTATTCCCCAACACATGTCCCCATATATTGTATGTAGTTACCGAAAATGTTACAGAAATCACGAAACGTTTGTCGAATAGAAAGCGAATTTTGGTAATAAATTTGAATAATTTTTATGCGTTGTGCGACTTTGTATCTTTCTATGATAATTTGGTAAACCTTACTGATGACTAAATTACTGATGCCAAAAAATGAGAGTAAAGTGTTTGCCTTTTGGAAAATCCATTACTTTGAAGCTATATGTTTACACGTTCTTGCAATCTTGAATCTATTTTCATGTAATTAAATGCAGAAAATAACAAAATGACAAAACTACATGAAATAATACTCTTTTGAATTTATAATGACACGCTAGATAGAAATCACGTGCGTTTGTAAATGGAACACATGTAAAATAACATAGATTGTCAGTGGTACACCAAATTTGGACTATATCAATTTATGTGAATTCAATTATTAGTGACCTCCTTTGTTTGAGAACATAATAAGCATAAAATGTACATCATGGAATATTAAAAAAATTATTACGACTTCACGAATAACAATTAAAACTTTCTTAAGGTCCATCTATTGACCCTTACAGTTATATACAAGTTTCAATTTTTAAAAATTATTATATTTCTCTCAATTTTAACAAGGTTTAATACTTATTGACCTATTCTTAAAATATAATGACGCTACGATGGCCAACCAAAGCCGAAATTGAAAGAATTTTGTAAAAAATATTTATAAATCAAAGTGTGCTTTACTTGTATCTTTAACTAATCAACAGGCATACTGAAATGGAACAATGGAGCATTACATAAAAAATTCTAGAACTACTTTAAATGAAGTTTAATAATAAATCTATCTGAGGCCAGGTTTTTCCAATTTTTGATAAAGTGCCAGTTAACTTATCTACATGATAAAAGAAAAATATCGCATCATATATACGTGTGTATAATTTTGTCAATTTACGCTCTAATATCGCTTCGAAATTTTTATTGTATCTGGCAGTTAATTTAACTTAGATTTTACCCAGTGATGGAAAAACCGGACCTAAATCATTTCTAAATATTTATTTAGGAATTTGTTGAGGTATTTCAATTCGAACTCATTTCGTAGAATTAAATATAATACTTTTTTTGTGGTGCAAAAAAGTGACAAATGCCCTCCTTAAATCCATCAATGTCTAACATGTATACTTCGAGAGAAACTATTTTAATGACCACCAAATAGAAAAACCCAATCAAATGTAAATTATGTGTAATAAAGACTATTCTAAGCAGTAAACTGCGCATTGATAGGCCCACTAGATCACGATTAGCGGGAAGTGAAGTACGAGGAATGTCACCCGACGAGACGTCTTCTGGTATCTGTTTGCTTATTTCATATATCTTAATTAGTCTCACTAAATGGAGTGTCATTAACTCTACCGCATTATACTTCAACCTCACTATGATTTTAAAACTAACAGATCCGTAATAGAGTGCTTTGGAACAATAAACGCTTCAAGTTCATATCATTAATCATCGCATCCACATCGCGGGCAAATAGCTGCTCGAGAGGATAATTCGAATTTCCAGGCACAGAGAATGATACAAGTTTAAATGTAATATCGCACATTGCCCTATATTTCTACTGGAATTCAGTCAATGATTGAGAGAAAAGTTTACGATTGAATGTATCTTTCTGAAAAAAAAAAAATAAAAATTACGTCATGGGCGTGGCCATTAAAAAGTTACGGTCTACTCAATAATAATAATAATAATAATAATAATAATAATTTATTTCCGTAGACTACAAATACAATAGTATCGGAATTGTCATAATTACAATATAAAATTACAAAGATTGAAACAGAATTTTAATAAAGTCATTTTTATTCTATGTTACTAAAAAATTCGTCGATGGTATAGAAACCTTTATTTATTAAATATTGTTTGAGTTGATGTTTGAATTTTTTGTTATCATTTATATCCTTCAGATATTGCGGTAGGCGATTATAAAATTTTGAACCCATAATGAAGGGATTATATTTTGATTTATTTAAATTCACCTTAGGTACTAGAATATTATTTTTGCCTCGAGTATTGTACTGATGTAAATCACTGTGGGTCGGCAATGTGTGTAATTGCTCTTTTATATGTAAAACAGTTTGGTAGATATATAAGCAAGTTAAAGTTAATAATTTTTCTTTGATAAATGTTTGTCTGCAAGACGACCGAAAAGGTAACTGATAAATATTGCGAATTACAAGTTTTTGTAGGGTGAACACTCTAGAAGCAGTTTGACAGCCACCCCAGAAAATTATACCGTAACACATAATGGAGTAAAATTTTGCAAAGTACATTATTTTGGCAGTATGAGAATCCGTTAAACAACGTACTCTTTTTATTAAGTATAGCACATCGAAGCTAAGGACTTACATATTTCATCTACGTGAGAATCCCACCTTAAATTTTCGTGTAAATGAAGACCTAGAACTTTTGTAGAATTGACTTGTTGTATAGAGTGGTCATTACACCGAACCAGTACACTTTCAGATCGTTTTACATTTGAAAATTTAATAATTAAGGATTTATTAGTATGGTGGAATAGCTAAGTTTCATAGACTAGTGGTTCACTAATAATAACAAGTATCATATTAAAAGATGACATAACCATATGCATTGTTTTACCAAATTTCATTCAAATCGAATAAAGCATTCTGTTATTATAAGCATTTTTTTTTTTTTCGAAGAACTGTGTAGCAGAATACTGGCTAAATAGTACACTTTGATAAATCGTCTTGTTTTAGCCTCAGGAATCTGTGGTTAAGCCATGTCCCCCTATTTGAGAGACACGCTGTATATATATCATCAGCATATTACACGGTAAAAAATTACATTGATATTCCGGACAAAATTTAGTTAGCTGCATTTTTTTTTGTTATTTCAACAATAAGTTTTTGCCGTGTATACGAAGAACTCTGTATTTTAAGTTTCCAAAACTAAACAATTTTTGTTATATATAAAAAGTATTATTTGCTGCAAAATATTAGTCATGGCAGCAATTATTATTAGTAGTATTAAGCAGTCATTTTGTTACTTTTTCCGATTACAAAATCATTTTGCAACAATTACAAATATTTCATCTGTTACTGGGACAAATTTTATTTTATTTTTTCCTGTGACATTATATTTTGTAAAGATTACAAATTATTTCCTTTCTCGCCATATACTTTGTACAGGTAACTAAAACTTTTGTGTAGACAGGGTATTCCCTAGTATACAGCATAATTCACTGTTCGTGTACTATACTACGTCGTGTCGCATTTGCTTGCGCAGTTAAGTTTAGCCTGTCGAAAATTGTGTTTTAAAAGTGCCTATTTCTTGTGCCCGTCAATAAAAATGGATGATTTTGTAAAAGATATTTTAAAATAATGGCAATTAGTGTGTCTTATTGAGAAATTTGAAGGTATGTATAGATTACTGATAAATCTATATAATTTAAGTGACTATTGTTTCATATGTTATTTTTTTTATATAATATTTGTTACATGTATATAGATTATAATTATAAATAAATAAAAATAATATAATACGCATGTATTTAATTTTTACCTTACTACCTCATTATACATATCAGTCAAAATTAATTAGTTTCTAAAACAAATTTATAGTTATTAATGGTAACTTATTTTATTTGTTCGAATAACAAATTTATATTTCTTAATGGTAACTTAATTTATTTGTTCGCATAACAAATGTATACTTCTTAATGGTAACTTATTTTATTTGTTCGTATAACAAATATCTTTTGTTATATATAACAAAACTGTATTTGTTGCCACAACAATTTTTTACCAGCAAATTTACCTTGGTAACTGTAACAAATATATTTGCTGGTCCTATATTGACAAAAAAAAAATTGCTGCTGTAAGTCATTTTTGGTAATCACAACAAAGTTTTTATTTACCGTATACCCATTCCTGAGTGTGCCAATCTTCGTTGTACACAGTTTTCGGTAATGATGGCATATACCGGGAGTTTATTTTATCAGTAAACATAGGGTATATCATTGTCATAGTTACGGTATGAATGTTTGACAGCAATGTATTGAAGCGTTTATTTTATGAGTAAACATAGGCGTATAACATGGAAAGCAGTTTTTGGTAAATACAAAGGTCTGGCAATAAATCAAGCCATGCTATTGAACATGATAATAGTACATTACATCTTGTACATTATTTAATATTAATTACTTTAATAATATTGCAAAAATTGTAATAAATTACAAAAATTGTCATATAAATAATTGTTTCAGTTTTTTATTATGCAATATGAAGAGATTTCTGTATGTCTATGTGGCGCAGTGGTCATAACACTAGCGTCTCAAATTTTTGGTTGGGGTTCGATTCCCCATTGGGGTAATTATTTTATTTTTTTTACATAAAAATTGTTGAACTTTTAAAAATCAGTTTATATTTCTATAATACAATCATTTAAAAATGATAATAACATTGTAATAAATAAAGAGAAAATGATTGAGATTAATTGATTACAATAATCAAAATATTGATGTAATAACAATGCATTGTATTTTATTTGATAAATACAGTAAAAACATAATAAGTACTCAAATTTATTATATTTCAGTTATTTTTATTAATATCAAAAGAAAATACAATGCATTGTTATTGTATCAATATTTTAATTATTGTAATCAATTATTCTAAATTATTTTTTTTTTTATTTATTACAATGTAATTATTATTTTTAAATGATTGTAATATGGAAATTTATTTTTAAAAGTTCAACAATTTTTACGTAAAAAAAATAAAATAATTACCCCAACGAGGAATCGAACCCCAACCAAAAATTTCAGACGCCACTGTTATAACCACCGCGCCACCGGAGACATTTGTAAAACTTTTCATATTGCATAATAAAAAAGTAAAACAAGTATTTATTTGACAATTTCTGTAATTTACTGCAATATTATTAAAGCAGTTCATATTAAATAATATACAAAATGTAATGTACTATTATCATGTTCAATAACATGGTTTGATTATTTAGCGGACACTTTGTATTTACAAAATACTGCTTCCCATGTTAAACGCCTATGTTTACTCATAAAATAAACGCTTCAATACATTGCTGTCAAACATTCATACCGTAACTATGGCAATGATATACCCTATGTTTACAGATAAAATAAACTCCCGGTATCTACCAGATATCACCTCACGGTCGAGATCAAACCCGCTTCCCCAGGTTCGCGAACAGACACTTAGGCACGCGGCCACGGGACCCCATACTTGTATTGTAAAATCACTCTTTTACCTACTTACTACAAAAAGAAAAAATCTTATGTGGACAGCAACACCTTCGCAATTTTATGTATTTTGTACAAATCCCTTACCAAAAGTTCCTTGGAAAAGATTCTAAATATCCAGTAATATTGAAACATGAACATATACTATTTTCTACAAAAACTATCTGCCAGAAAAGTCAAGCTTTGACTGTTACTGTAAAGTAAAACTTGGTGCGATAGAATATTTCCTGTATACGAGTACATACTCGTATTGAGGTGGTCGGTAATAAAGAAATTTCACGCAATTATAGATAAATAATACAAATATTGATACCATATTTATTGCAATCAAATAAATTTTATGATTTTCTTTGTTTTATAATTAAACATTAGATATTGCATAGATAATAAATCTTTAATTCAATATTGCCTTATAAAGTCATGTTTATTTTCTTGGATATGAACATTATGAACCATTAAAGTTGTGTTTTATAAACAATTTTATTTCGATAACGTTTAAAAGAATTTTATTTTACTAGCGATTTTAAAATGTCAAAGGTCAACCAAAATTGTTGGAATAAATTCATATAATCAACGTGTATACCCGCCATTTCGCCACAAGAAGAATAAGAATGTTACAATTTCGATTATTGGAATAAAATATTGTATGCCATATTGAGATGAATTTATTTCAAAGTCTATTATAAACAATTCAACCAATGGCAACCACAGATCACTATGGTAATGTATATAAAAAAAAAAACTCACACTCAGAGACTAGATAACCGTAAGCGATTAGCAATATTTCACGATTTTGATTTTATTTACAAAAATCTTAAACTCAAATCGGAGAAGTTTATTTAGACAAAATTGAATAAACAGTTGTATTACACTAGCGGTTAAAATGAATAATAAATAACTATTATTTATTACATGGTTTTATTACAATGGAAATATTAATGGAATATCAAACTTACAATCTCCTGTATACAGGGTGTTAAAAAATAAGAGTCACAAATTATGAGGGCTTATAGCACTGTCCACTATGAGTTAAAAAAACTTAATCAACATGGGTCCGATCTTCATAAGTTTCCGAGATATAAGGCAGTGAAAAATGAGTTTTTTCGGGGTTTACCTCTTCTATCTCGAAAACTGTAAGTGTTACGATTTTGATTAAATGAGCATTTTGTTTACCTCTGAGAGGTCATCTTAGATGTGCTTTTGTTTTTCAAAAAAAAAAAAAATAATTATTATACTGAGACAAAAGTTGTGGCGCCCTTGGCCAATACTTAGTTTTCAAATAACTTCATAACTATTATCTTAGTCAGTTTTTCTTCGATTCTAAAACAAAATGGCCTCTTTCTCAAAAACAGTGAAGATCGGACCCATGTTGATAAAACTTTTTTTATTCATTTTGGCCAGTACTATATGCCCTCATAATTTGTGACACTTATTTTTTAACACCCTGTATATTTTGAGATGGTCGGGTAAAAAAGAGAATTTTCTCACATTTATAGGCATATAAAAAATAAAATAAAAATTGATTCCGTATGTATTATAAACCAATAAAGCCCACTTTATGGTTCTTTATTTTATAATTAAACATTTATTTATTAGTTAATAAAAAAAACTTTTATGTACCATTTAAACGCAAATAGCAATTTTAATTACAGAATCCTTTCCTTCAACTCCTTTTATTCTATTGAAACTCCACTCTATTGTTTCTAAAACTAATTACCTTTTACAATTACAAATACAATTTATCAACAATCTGGAAATGAGTCAACAATGTTGGTGGCATAGTTTTTATCCCGCGTGTGTATTTTATGGGAACATTGGGAACAATTGATTGACATGAGTAAATTTAAGTGCAGAATGCTGTAGTCTTAACAAAGAACAGCGTTGCAAAATTAGCTTTATTCATTACCTACATTCCACAGGTACGTGTCAACGTGGACACTGGAATAAAAAGCAATTAAAACTTGCCTAACACAAATGCAGGATATGCTGCAACAGATAAAAATTGTGCATTGCATATACTTATTCCATATCTGATCGAATTAAATATATAATTGTTTTATATTGTTGAACTGATTTAATAACGTACCAAGTGTGTATAACCTAAATTCTTTCAATATTTTTGCAGTGCTATAGTGCATTTTTACATCAGTAACCCGTACCAGCATTGGCGGATCTAGACCCTTTTTCCAGTGGCTCGAGCCACTGTGAAAGCCACTGTAACTTTTTTTAAATTATTATAAATGTAAATGAAATATTTCAAAAATCATTTTATTTGCATATTATTTTTTACTTATTTTTGATTGAATTAAAAGAAATATATCAGATTACTAACTCGAAATGATCGATATTACATAGCGATTTTCTTGTTGTTCAGTATTGCGTTTGGGTTTGGCGTTCTGGCGATCGCATGCGAGCACCCAGGATTCCAGGAATCGACATGTCTATATTGTATATAACTTAATATGTAGTATTAATATTAGTAATAATTTTTACTTATGCTTAATTTCACATTAATTTCATCTGTTGTTTATTGCAGATAAACTTTAATTAAATAATTCAAACAATAGATTCATTAACTTTAATGTCCAAATACTGTGAGAATAAAGTACCTAAAAATTGTAGCTTTTCATCTCAGAAAAAAATGTTGGTAACTTTCCAAAAAATTACCTACGCTTCAGTGGCGGTCTTAGGGGGTGGCAATCAGGGCAATTGCCCTGTATTTCTGTACATGAAAGGGGGAAAACATACTTTTGCACATCCCTTGAAAAAAATGTAACTTTTAATTTTAAGGCATTTGACCTTGAACGAAAAAAAATTTCTCCTGCGGCGCATTTTTTTTTATGTATACCTTACCTCACCAAAGGGCCTCGCAAAGATTTGCCTCCCGCTACCTCGCTTAATGCTGAGCCACTGCAGTTAACAAAGTCTAGATCCGCCACTGCGTACCAGGATAAAGTAGTAAATACAAAGTTTCTCTATAAATTTTATGGTTCTGATAAACTATCGCTTAGTCATTGTTACTTAAACCTAAATATTATTCAAATTATGACGTTCTGTGGTAAACAAACAATTTATTTTCGTTGCAGATTGGCACACCTAGAAATAGGTAATATGCCGTGATGATATATTTTTCTTTATTTGATTTATTTTCGTTATTAATTCCTTTCGATGCATGTTATTTACGAAATAATAAAACTGTCCTTCCAAGATTAATGTGATATATTAAGCATCGTATTGTTGCACGGTAAAAAATTACATTGATATTCCGGACAAAATTTAGTTAGCTGTATTTTTTTTGTTATTTCAACAATATGTTTTTTGCCGTGTATACGAACTTTGTATTTTAAGTTTCCAAAACTAAACCATTTTTGTTGTGTATAAAAAGTATTATTTGCTGTAAAATATTAGTCATGATAGCAATTATTATTAGTAGTACTAAGCAGTCATTTTGTTACTTTGTTCAGATTACAAAATCATTTTGCAACAATTAAAAATATTTAATCTGTTACTGGGACAAATTTTATTTTTTTGTATCCTGTGACATTATAATTTGTAAATATTACAAATTCTTCTTCCCGCCATATACTTTGTACGGGTAACTAAAACTTTTGTGTAGACAGGTTATTCCCTGGTATACAGTATAATTCACTGTTCGTGTTATACTATACTACTTCGTGTCGCATTTGCTTGCGCTGTTAAGTTTTAGCCTGTCGAAAATTGTGTTGTAAAAGTGCTTGTTTCTTGTGCCCGTCAATAAAAATGGATGATTTTGTAAAAGATATTTTAAAACAATGGCAATTAGTGTCTTATTGAGAAATTTGAAGGTATGTATCGATTACTGATAAATCTGTATAATTTAAGTGACTATTGTTTCATATGTTATTTTTTTTTATATATAATATTTGTTACATGTATATAGATTATAATTATAAATAAATAAAATTATAATATGCATGTATTTAATTTTTACCTTACTACCTCATTAATGCATTTGTATATCTATCAAAATTTATTAGTTTCCAAAACAAATTCATAGTTATTAATGGTAACTTATTTTATTTGTTCTTATAATAAATTTATACTTCTTAATGGTAACTTATTTTATTTGTTAGCATAACAAATATCTTTTGTTATATATAACAAAACTGTATTTGTTGCCACAACAAAATTTACCTTGGTAACTGTAACAAATATATTTGCTGGTCCTATATTGACAAAAAAAAATTGCTGCTGGAACTCATTTTTGGTAATCACAACAAAGTTTTTATTTACCGTGTGACATTTTTTACCGTCCGTCACCTTTAGGTAAGGAAAGTATTATAAGTGATGAGTTTTAGGGACCCTACTATACGAATTTATTATTTTTAAGATGATGTCTGTATGTGTCTCTATGTGTGTGTGTGTGTGTTCGTGTGTAATAAATTTTTCTCCGACGATAACTCCAATACTATAATTCTAAAAATTATAATCCTTTCGTGTTGCTATTTTTTACATCCATATGAAGAGCTGATTAAATTTTGGTTATAGTCAACCGGAAGTTCCCTTATTTGAAGTTCTTAACAGTTTTTCTTGAAAAAACGCAGTTATATATCATTTTTTGACATTTTATGTCATTATCATACAATATGAAAGAATACGGTTTGATTATACATTTTCATATAGAGTTAAATAATTTTAATGAGGTTAACTTTTCAAAAACCAGTCAGCTTTGCTGTAATTATAGAAACAGTTGATATCTTCAAAAATTGTAACTGACAGATGTCAGTGTCAAGTGCAAAACTAAAAATGGAAAATATAGGATCAGAAATTGGTATAAGCGGTAGAGTGTTCCTCTAAAGTGACATGCAGTTGCAGCCTCGCCTCAGGATTGGAACTTTCAATGACGGGAGTACGAGGAAGGCCAAAGAGAAGATGGAAGGACTGTACCGCAGAAGACTTGAGAGAAGAAGGACTGTGTGAAGAAGATGGATTGGACAGGAACGAGCGGAAGAGAAGAGTAAGAAACAGCGACCCCTAATAAAATAGAGAAAAGCTGAAGAAGAAGAAGAAAGTGTCAAGTGTAATTTACATAGTGTATGTTCATGTTATAATTTTATTGGATTACAGAATCTTTTCAAAGGAACTTTTGGTATGAAATTTATAAAAAAATAGTATGTGTTCGTGTTACAATTATACATGATATATAGAATATTTTCCAAGGAAATTTTGGTATGGGATTTGTACAAAATACACCGAATTTACGGAAGGTCTTTTGCTGGCCACAACAGATTTTTTTAATTGTGTAATAAAAACGGTAGTACTAAAATCTAAAATGTATATTACAAAATCATTCAATACTGAGTATATACGGTCGTGTCTAAAGAAATACTAATCAAATCTTACAATTATTTAATAACTAATTAAAAAATAAATATCCATTAAATTAATATTTTATGTATATAGAACTTCGTATTTCCTAGTATATTAACAAGATAATTTATAAATACATATTAGAGAAAATTTTAAAAAGTTAAATCCTTATTTAATTGTTGAATTTCTACTTAAATTTTTTCAAACAGAAATCTCATGTCTTTATCAGTTACTTATTTTCTATTATGGTAACTGTATTTCCTTCTCAAATAGCAAACTATTTCCTATTGATTATCAACAGTGACTGGTTTTATTTATGTTTATGACTTGGATTGCAATTCCAAGAGGTAAAAGTAGAAAGCAAAGACAATCCCCATTTCCAATCCTCGATCTGTTAGAATACATGTTCGAATTTTTAATTCAATTAACAACATGATTTCGTGATTGTGGAATTACTGTTACGTTTATAAAATGTCAAGAGAATGTTAATCACGCTTTACTTTGTTGCCGCCTTTAAGCTGAACGTTTAACGGCGAAATTAAAAATAGAAACTCAATCATTTACATGGCTAATGAAGGCTTGCGTTTGCGTAGGTCACCGTTTGTCATTCACAGAATCGGGAAACGAACGATGATTACGTCTGATTTATATTCAAAACGCGAATGGAATTAGATTTCGCCTTAGAAAACTGATTATAGTTCTTGATTGATCGTATTCAAGACTTCCAATCTTTAATTAAAATTTGCAAATTAATTTCGCATGTAACGTTTTAAGATTGTGAACTTAAGTGACAACGAATTCAAAAAATGTTTTCAATAATTTTCTTATATTCTTTTTTCCTCCCGCTACCCTTGGTAAGGGAGGTATAGGGATCGTGCTAAAAGTCACATATCGAGATTTTAGTAAATGACCACGTTTTAAGGTAACTAGAATCCAATTTTAACATTTTCACGATGATGTCTGTATGTGTGTATGTCGAATAAACGGAAATGGTACTTTACTTGAAGCTCATAATGGTTTTTCTTCAAAAAATACCATTAAATGCCATTTTTTCGCATTTAATGTCGTTGGAAAATTATAGATTATTGAATTTTGTACAGGTATACACTAATACTTTTTCTATATATTTTACAGATAAATATAAAAATCATTTTTCTTTTTTTAATCCCGAAGCCTAAGATAAACACAATTCCTTTTTTACACAGTTTATTTTTCAAATGAATGTAACTGACAGGTAAACGTCATTGTCAAAAAACTAATCACTTCAAATTAATAATAGTGACATATAATAAACAAAATCGTAAATAAAGCAATAGTTATATGCAATGGAACATAATATAGTTTGAAGCATTTACTAAATACGCAGGTATGTATTTAAATTAATAAAAATTAAATAGCGGGAGGTTTTGTGTTGGCCACATTAGACTTTTTTTAATAATTCGGACTAAAGTTGCTTTTGAACTAGAGAATTTTAGTACCTACCTATCTTTATATATTTTATAAGATACGTACTCAAACCAGCACAATACCTTCCGTCAGTTATATGTATTTTGTACAAATCCCATATTAAAAGTTCCTTAGAAAAGATTCTAGATATCCAGTAAAATTGTAACACGAACATATGTACTATTTTCTACAAATTCCATATAGAGAGTTCCTTGGAAAAGATTCTACAAATCCAAAAACATTACATGAACATACACATGTAAATTGCACTTGACACTGACATCTGTCAATTAGAATATTTGAATATATCGCCAGTTTCCATGGTTACAATATCGCTGGCTGATTTACGAAAGTTAATTATGTAACTGCGTTTTTTCAAGAAAAAATATAAAGAACTTCAAATAAGGGAACTTCCGGTTTACCAATTATAACCAAAATCTAATCAGCTCTTCATATAAATAGAAACAAGAGGAATACGAAAGAATTATAATTTTTAGAATTGTAGTATAGGAGTTATCGTCGGGAAAAAATTTATAACACACTGACACACACACACACACACACACACACACACACACACACACACACACACAAACTATTAAAATAGTATTCTAGGGACACTAAAACGTGCTTATTCATTAAAAACTCCTTACCTGAAGGTGACGGAAGGTAAAAATATTAATAATGTTTTTTCATCATATATCAGATAAGAAATTAAATTTGCTTTTTTCGAAAATAAATTTACCTTTTCTGAAACTGAATTTACCTTTCCAGACAATGATATATAACTATTTTCAAAATAGAATTTACATTTTCAGGCACTGAATTTACATTTTCTGAAATATAAACTGAAAAGCCATACAAATAAATATTTCTTTTGCAATAAGAAATTCAGTGTTTTGGGACGTTCATGTACATATTATTCATGAATTATTACCGACCAAAAATGCATATGTTATGAACTAACATTTCTGACGTTTTTTGCGTTTTTTGAAAACCTATTTTACTATAGGTACGAGGTTTTGACTTTTCCGACGATATGCAAAAAATCATATAATATAAGTTTGTTTACATTAATCCAATAAGAATTAATATCCCATCCACCATATATTTTAAAATTTCGTACGTGGCTCGTTTCTCAAAAAGGTTGGGGAACCCTGTCATAAAACATAGAACCACAGATTTATTATTGCTTAATATACAGGGTGCTCATTAATAATCGGGCCATAGCCATTCAACATGGGAAATAAGTTTGTCTTTGCACAAAACTTCCCGTTTAATTCAAGACAAAAATGTTTCAAATAAATATTGCAGAGAATTAAATTCTACACCTGTCACTAAAAAGATTTTGTTTTACATGTAGAAGCCTGTAGAATTTGGAAATTAAATTGATTTAATTTTTTTACAAAGAAATCCATATCGTTTGAACTGTTGAAATTCGATTTTCAAATAAAAATTACAGATAATTATATTTTACACCTAAGTCCCTAAAAATATTTTGTTTTTATAACCTACGTCTAAATCACTGCACAAATTTTATTTGTTTTTATTTTGTAACCTGCAAAATAAAAATTCTGACAAAACAAACGATATGCATTTCTTTGTAATTTTGTTTAAATTCCATGGCTATCGCTACAAATGAGCTATATTTATAAAATTTCAAATTGAATTTTACAGCTTATTAAATATGTAAAATAAGAACTGATTAGTGATTTACAGAAGAATTTAATCCTCTACAACATTTATTTGCAACATTTTTTATCTAGAATTAAATGGGATTTATAGGGCAAGGAAAAACTGATTTCCTATGTTAAATGCCTAGGGCCCGCTTTTTAATAAATAACTTGTATGAAGAACATCGATTTAAAGTTTTATAAAGCTACCATATTGATTATCTTAATATCGTTCACGTCAAAAATCACTTTTTCAAAAAAATGATCTATGAAATCGAGCTAACATCTCCCTTAAACTATTTTTCATTTTATTTCTATATTGCTATCATCTTTCGCTCCCCCAAAACCAATTTTCCATTCCTTTCTTGAAAGCAATAAACCCTGCAAAAATAAATAACACACCTCACAATCCTGTATAAGAAATAGTGAGAAATAAAAGTAAGTGGGGGCCCGTGTGCAATAGGCCTTCTCTGTATACACACCCTGTATAGGGGGGCAAGGGGGTCTGAAGCTCGCATTCACCGCGATGTAGGGGAACCGCTAACGAGAACGTCTGTGTAGAATTACCCCGTCGGGATGCGAACCCTAGCCAATCAAAACCCGCCACGACACCCCGGTGTCTCACAATATATCCACAGTAAAAGGGAAATGTTAAAAAATAAATTAAAAATGTCTGAGTGAGTTTCCATCTTGCAGATAATATGAAACAATACACAAGGTGGCTAGGGGATATATCTCATCCAAGACTGCTTCATTTGGTTGTGAAATATTTGCGGGGCAGAAAAGATAATAAGATAAAGAAATATAGCGCACAGAATAATTTGTTTTCAGTTTTTATCACCAGAGATATAATGAACAATTTATTATTAACATATTTATATCTTCTTCTTCTAGATATATGTCTAATACTCATAATCGAGTGTGGAATTTATTTATTTCAAAGCATATAAACAAACTGTTAGAAAGATATAGTACTACATAACTATGTAGGTAGGTAATATAAAAGAGTAATATAGAACAGCTATACGTGTACAATACATACATAGTGTAAACTGATCATTGACAACCCCAGAAGTGTTGTAATTTGAAGGCAAGTAAATAATTGAGCAACATTAAAAGAAATAATTCAATGGGGGATTACACCATTTTTTTTTATAATTTAATCTGAAAATATTAGGAAAACTAAGACTATTGAAAATCCGGTGAAAAAATTCCTATTAATAAGCGAGTTATGGTCTCCCGAATTTTGAAAAGATTGACGTGAAGTCATATTTATGTGTTTTTATATCAAACTGTTTTCAGCATGGACCTAAATGTTCTTGAAATATATGCTATTTTAAGTTATATTTACATAAAAATAAATGAATATTATAACACTGTATAAGTCTACATACTTTATAATTACAGGTGTATTTAAATTATTAAGTTTAATGCAAGAAATTTATGTTAAAATAAAAACTGTTTGAAAACTACTGTACAGGAATGTTAGCCCCTCCTTTCGAATTTGAATTTCTTAACTTCCATTGGTAGTAATCCCCACCTCCTAACATGCTATTTGTAATGCATGTATAGGTGGTCTCTGGGTCGCCAATCAAAATATTTTCATATTAGTGTCGAAGCGCTATAATAACAAAAAACCCTTTATTTCCGAAATATTTCAATTATACCATTTCATTTTTTTATTAATATTCGTTGTTCAGCATATACATTCGTATTTTTTTACTATTTTCCTTTAATTCGATTGAGCCGTAATCCCCCATTAAGGAAACAATTTAATAATAGATATTTACACACCAAGTGAGCTAAGGTAATGTTTATCCATGAGAAGAAAGTTTAACTCACGAGCCCGTATTCGAGTGAATGAAGCTCACGTGGTTTGTACAATATTTTATTCAATTTGACGAAATAATAATAAAAACCATTATAATATTTAATTTTGACAAAATAAAAAACTGATCAGTTAGTAAGCTGAGCATGACAATCGTTGCTGATAGACGTCAAGTCATATAAGTATTTAAAAAATTTATTGTCTGTCATTTATGTTGTAAAAAATAATGAAAAGGGCGGATAATGTCTGAAAAATAATGTGGTGAGAGTTATTTTCGTTCTTGATGTTATTTTTAATATTTTTTGTTGCAGAGTGAGTTAAAAATTTTTGAGAGTTATTTAAATTTTTTTATCTACGACAGTGCGCTAATACGTAATTGGTACACTAACTTGAATGTCATTATGAGTTTCATAATGGCACTGAGTGTCATTATGATTTATTGTAACCATAACAATGAATAAAACGAACCGTAGCCTACGTAGGCTACGAATGAACATTTCAATGTTTCTCATTATGTCAAAATTTAAATGAAAAATGTATTTTAAGATCAATTTAAACTGTCGTAGATAAAATATTGAAGAATACACGTTTGATATAGCCTAATAATGAAACTTGCGTGTTTAAAACACTCGGCTCACCGCCTCGTGCTTTAACATCACACGCGTTTCATTATGAACGTTATATCAAACTTGTATCCTTAATATCTATTAATTCACTTGTGAATAAAATGTTATTGTAGTTGTTGCTATGGAGTTAATAATTAGAGTTTAAAACGTCAAAATTGAATGAAATTATTTAAAAACTACACCATTTCTTATACTTGGTCATTGCACCATTTTGAATGAAAACTTCGGTCAGTCTGGGTGGCATAGGATTAACTAAATTCATACAATATTCGACGGTAACATCATTTTTCCATATGCATTGTTAACTATTTCTAGTAGTAGTATCTCTATTAATCTTCTATTAAATAAAAATTAAACATAAATAACTATTATTAATATCGCACGACATTAAACGTATAGAATCAGTTGTACGTAAAAGAAATGTAATACAACACTGTATTTCAAATTTTAAATCGCAAGTACCTACGTTGCTAGTAGAAATCTTGGGCAATTTGTCAAAATCTTTAGTTTTACTACATAATTTAAAATGTTCTCTCCTTTTATGTCTTGCTCTAAAAATTATGTAGTACAAAAACTCTACTTGTACATTTCTACGCTTAAAAATTCACTAACTTTACCTCGTCTGTGGTAAAAGAAAACGTTAAAAATAATTTAACAAACCTCGTACTTTCCCATCTCGGAATATGAAACAATACTTGAAATTCCTCTTCCATTTTTTGTTCTTTTTCTTGTTGGGGGAAGTTATAAATAAGAAAATGAAACAATTATTTTCCTCCTGTGCCTAATGCTTCTCGTAATTGCCATGCCGAAAGAGTAAGCACCGTGAGGAAAGGAAGTGAAGACGCCACGGCCGTGACAAAAAGAACAAATCCACGTGAATAATCTGATAACAATAAAAACTCCAAGCTGGATGGCTAATTCATACACAGCGACAAAAGACGAGTAACTTGATGGGAATTAATTCCAATCGTTCATCTGCTTTGTTTACAAGTTTCTTTCTATAGATTAATTCAACAATGGAATGTTTTGTGATGAGTTTTGCTAAATAATTAAATATTCCTTGATAATTAAAGAAAGAACATGAATGAATACCATTAAGAAATGGTAGATTTTCCGAATCTTTATTGAAATCTTATGACAAAAGCTACTAAATATAGCTAGGTTTAATGGTAAGAATAAATAAAATTTCTTTATCTGCTTATTATTGAAAGTTTGCGCCTACCTAAGTAGAGATGCATTCGGGTCGGGCCGGGCTTTGAGGTTTGGATCGACTCGGCCCGATAATAAAAATTACCGGCCCGACTCGAAGATCGACTCGACAAAAAAATTAGCTAGCCCGAGCCGAAAATTGACTCGAAATCCTGCCGGGCTTCGGGCCGGGCCGAGCCAAAGCTCGAAATTGGGTGCATCCGGCATTCCTAATGTTGATTTTTATGTTAAGGCGAAATGTTTAACTTTTTTCGTGTTAAACTTATACAAAACCTATACATTCTTATAACTGTCAACATTAGTTAACATAAGTAGTTAAAAAAGGAGACCCTTCTAGTGTAAGTTTGTTATAAAAATTACAGACCTACGCGTATTTAACACTTTATTTACCAAAGAATTTAAACAACTTTTTCACAAATCTTATATAAAAAAAAATACAATTTACATAAGAATTTTTTATCTAACTTTGTTTCTGCTCAAAAATAGGACAAGAAATCATTATGATAGGAACAAAAATCACTTTTATTAGTAGTATACGAGTAATAACAATAATAATAGCAACATCACAATATAATTATTATGCTTTTATGAGTAACCTTGAATTCTTGAAGTAAAATAATACATTTTTATTTATTAATATGTGAAGTGTGTTGTTATTAAATCATTTTGATCCTTTTTAACTTCATCCATTTTCATTAAAATATTAAGGAAACTGTGCATTTGATTGAATTATAAGATTTTTCGGGCCGGCCCGAAAAGCTCGAATTTTCGGGCCGGGCCAAAATCAAAAGTCCGACTCGCATCGATTTTTGAAAATGATTAGCTCAAATTCGACAACGTAGATAAATACAGTGTACCGAAAAGTATGCTGTACTCCTATAAGCGAAAATAAATGCTGTATGACAGAATTCTAGCAATTGTTAACTAATCTATAGGTATAGCACAGTCGGAAATTTAAAGCTTACATACTAAAAAGTTTTATGTATAAAGCATCCTATACAGTTTTATGAATCAGATCATCTTTAAGAGAAAAAAAAATCATTTTTTTATACACATAAATCAAAGGTGCATAATTATAATAGCTCATTTAAAATTATATCATAATAACGTCACTAGCATCATCCGTAGTAACTAGCTCTTTACAGAATTGGACTGAATCGCTGAATAAATCATAGTTTACAATAAAGAGCACATTGAACAGAAATTACTAAATAATTGAGCCTAGGTTCATAACATCGTATTGAATATTCAGAAATTATACATTGTGTGATACTGACCTGATTGTAAATGATGTTGGTATTATTCCGTATTTTTCCAAAATATAATGAGTACAATATGAAATGAAAACAATTAATTATACACCTTTACTAATTAATAGTAAATATGTGCGTATACAATATATGTTTAAAATAGAACGCGGTCTATGTATGTTATACTATGTAATAAAAAAATAAAAAACTTTTATTTGAAATCGTCACTAAAGTGCACAAAAATCGCCATTAAATTTCAAAAATAGGCACTAAAGTAATCTATTATACGACGATTATATGTGCAAGAAGAAAGAACTAAACAATTCCGATGAAGAAAATTAAAATAAAGCAGGATTTTGAGTGTTCTTTACGATAACCTCAATGTTCGGAGGTTAGTAACATTGAGTGTCAGACTGACAGTTACAAAATCATAACCTATAAAAATAAAATATTCATTTAATTTTCACAAATTTTCGTTATTAATTAAAATTTAATATGCACCTCGGCACTGAAGTTCCATTTTATCACTCATAATATAGTTTATTTTCCGCATTTCGGCTTCGGCAACTAAATTCCATATTTATAATAAAAAGTAGAACTTCAGTACCTTGATACATAAATAACTATTGGATGTCTACACTGTAAAAAAATAATTGTTATTGGCGTCCAAATTGCCAAAGTGAATTATAGTAAATTTACAGTTAAATGTAATTTTGTCTACCATTTTTAAAATTACATAAACGTAAATTCCATAAAAATTTTGATACATGCTTTAAGTAAATTTACATATTAACAATATACATAATTTTTTTAAAACATAATTTAGTAAAAGTACATATTTTTCATTATATTTTAAATAAATTTCACGTAGTAATAGATCATGTGTATGTTTTATTTTCCCCGGGCCTAGAGCCTAATTTTCTTCTCTGCCCAAGTCCAATCCCGCCAAGCCTACCTAAAATCATGTAAATCTATAATATTAGTAATTAACTCTAAATTTGTAGTAAATAACATACAGTATTTTATTTTACTGTAATAAATTTAGAATTTACTCCTATTTCATGTAAAAATACATACTAGAATAAAAACATTGAGTTTTTACATAGTACTTATAAAATTTGACAAAATTGTCATAGAAATATAAATATATCATTGTAAATACACAAATATTTGTAGTAATTACCTCTAAACTTGTAATAAATACATATAGTATTTTAAATTTACTATAATAAATTTAGAATTTGTCCATAGCTCCTGTAAAAATTGAAAATAAAATAAAAAGAATTGAGTTTTTACATAGTTCTCACAAAATTTGACAAAATTGTTATAGAAATATTAACATATCACTGTAAAATTTCATAAATTTATTGTAATACGAATATTACATAGCAGTTCTAGTAATTTTTTTTATTTGTAAGGATAAATTAGCAAATTTATAGAATTATTTGCTATGTAAATGTAAGTCTACATAGTTTATGTAAAATTTGTTATTGCATACATATTATAGTAAAAAAATATTATAACTTTTCGACAAAATCGCTATTATTTTTTACAGTGTACAAACTACTAAAATGCAAAAGCCATATTTTGGTAGGTAAGTATGGAGTTTGATTAATAATGTACGTGGATTGGCATTTATAACATAGATAGGTACGTGTGCGATTTAATCATAAACCGTTTAATTACACTTAAATTATTTGTATTAAAAGTCCAAAGAAATTTATTTCAAATAGAATGTTTAAGTCAAGACCAAAAAATTTACAACTTCTATCAGCAGTAAGTTAAAAAGTCATAAATTCGCACATTCATAAAAAAGCTATTAATTTAGATAATTAACAGATACAAGCATGTAGTACTTATAAAGTTGATCTTTTTAATAATCTTTAGTTATTTGTATACTAACGAACCGAGCTTTCGAAAAGTGTAAAATATGAAATCTTATTATTTTCGCGCATCTAATAACTGTCTGATGAGGCATAAAATGCAGCATTTATTAAGTGTTTATATAACTTTGTATGTACGTATATAGTTTTTCATTTATTATTATTACTAGAATAAAAGAGAAAATAATAAAAAATTTGAGTATATTTA
Source organism: Ophonus ardosiacus (assembly GCA_943142095.1). Lineage (NCBI taxonomy): Eukaryota > Metazoa > Arthropoda > Insecta > Coleoptera > Carabidae > Ophonus > Ophonus ardosiacus. The sequence goes on along the minus strand of OW964830.1, from coordinate 7,057,377 downwards.
GCGGAGTCTCATAAAGATGTAGAGAAACGTGCTATACCATCGACAAACAAAACGTCGACATTCTATAAGATAGAGCACAGTATAAAAAATGACATCAAAACATAAACTACTACTACTACTACCTATTTGTGTCCCAAATGTCTTATAATATTTTCATTTTGTCGCAGATTAGTTGTCATATTTGAAAATAACTAATAAATATCTGAGAAACAAAATATTTATTGATGAGGTTTGTACATTTTACCAAATTTTAATTTTTTTATCTTTAAAAAGTTGAACAGAAAATTGAAAAAGGGATTTCATGAATCATCGTTTTTTACATTCCCTCACCTTTAGGTAAGGAAGATATATTCTTGGGAAAAAAATTAGATGGTGATTTTTTAATGAATAAGCACGTTTTAGGGTCCCTAGAATACGATTTTACTATTTTTACTATGATGTCTGTGTGTATATCTCTGTGTGTCTGTGTGTCCAGGTGTGACAAATTTTTCTCCGACGATAACTTATTCAATACTACAATTCAAGAAATTATAATTCTTTCGTATTCCTCTTCTTTACATGAGGAGCTGATTAGATTTTGGTTATATTTGGTCAACCGCAAGTTCCCTTATTTGAAATTATTAACAGTTTTTCTTGAAAAAAAAAACGCAGAATGAAAGAATATCTTATTGTCTGTACGGTTTGATTATACATTTTCCTTCATATTCAATAGATATAGAGTTAAAGAATTATAAAGATATTAACTTTCATAAATTAGACAGCTTTGCTATGATCCTGGAAACAGCTGATATATTCAAATAATTCTAATTGACAGATATCAGCGTCAAGTGCAATTTACATAGTACATGTTCGTGTTATTTTATTGGATTTATAGAATCTTTTTCAATGAACTTTCTGTATGGAATTTGTAGAAAATAGTGTATATATTTGTGTTACAGTTATATTTATATTTATATATGTATTTATATTGATTAAAATTATTGATTTTTCGGAGAGTCTATTGAATATTGTTTCCATCAAAATCTTTTTGAAATATTTTGTCTTAATATTATTAGTAGTATATTATGTTCCATGTTAAGAAAAGTGAAAGTTTACCAGACGAGTAAATAAATAAATAAATAAATATATCATCACGGCATATTACCCATTTCTGGGTGTGCCAATCTGCTTTATCGCAGATATCGGTAATGATGATGACATATTTGTATCGTGCGGGCGCTTACCAGGCGTCACCTCATGGGCACTCATTGCTGGCGTGGAGAGTGCACCACAGGAGTCACTTTTGTGCCATTTAAAATTCGAAATATTTGGCGTCGGTCGGGATCGAACCCGGTACCCCCAGGTAAGTTTAATGTCATAAGAGTACAGTAAAATGACTTTTCTGACGCGGTGCGTATACAATTTTTTGTATTTTATATTAGTACTAACATTTAAATTTTTTGCGGCATATTCTGAGTTAAAAACATCAAAAAAAAAAAACATAGTAGTCTGATTCTCAGTAACAAAGTAACTTGACAGTTATTGTTTTTTGTGCCTTACAACCTCCAAACAAATTAATTTTTGGAGATTGATTTGCAAAACAATGGATCTAGATGATGCAAAGAACATGGAAAACGATGTAGAAGGTAAACAATAAAAACAAAAATAAACAATTCCTTGTGTCAAAATGTATTTTAATGACAAAACCGTTGCTATGCAGTAACGGTTGCTATGTTGTAAAGTAACCCATTACTGAATTAATAACACTATTCTGGACTTCCATCGTTTTTATTTCAATAAAGTTATAACACAACGTTTCGATTGTTGAAGTATCCACAATCGTCTTGTAGATACCTACTTCAACAATCGAAACGTTGTGTTATAACTTTATTGAAATAAAGACAATGAAAGTCCAGAATAGTGTTATTAATTCAAACGAAATATTGTCTCCTTCATTCAAACTAACCCATTACTGTACGATTTTGAGAATATTAAAATAGTACATTACTATCCAAATACGAAAAACAATATTACCGCCTAGAAGTAGAAGTTTTCGATGGTGTGCTCTGTCGATAGTATGGCACAGCTTCTTTTTAGTTGCGTGGCGCTTTATGCCCGGTATTTACACGGCAAATTACTCCGGTCTTTATTCATCCTGCTCCACAACTTGCGAGCGCGGCTGCTTGCGATCACGACGTATTATTTGTTGAATAATAAAATAAACTATATAAGGACATTACACCGCTCATATATTTTATATATTTGCGTACAAATGCGCGCCTTGTTAATTTATTACGTACAGCGAAATCGTATTGTTTATAGAGCACATGTTTTTAAAACTAAATTGCTTTTACGCGTACAGCAGTAAAGGAATTTATTCCTCTATAACAAACATACATAATCTCGACAAAACTGAAACTTTTAATGCTGCCATAAATAAGTACCCATACTCGTTTTATGCATTATTTTAAATGTGGCAGCGAAGTTCATAAACAAATATAAATACCAGAGACAAAAGTCTTCGCAACATAATTTAACGCTGTATTTGTTTATGCAAATTTTTCACAATAATTTAAACACAACTCTCTAAAAAAACTTATGGCACATTGCGTACCATAAATTCCATTTTTATTTTATTTAAGAACCGATTTACAAAAATTTATTTTTAGACCATATTTATGTTAATATATTTATTTTATTCAAGCAATTACAAGGATTGTTAGTTTTTTTTTTTGCATGTAACTTTTCCAAACATAGGTACAGTAATACTACTATGAACAAAAAAACGTACCTATGTCAATCTGAAAGTATTAAATTAAATATCAATTTAGCACGAGATATTGTCAAAAATGTAATCCAAAGAAATCGTAGCTTTTCTTGAATCCTTATTTTAGAAATAGAAATAAATTCGAAAATGAAGAATGGCGATACTCTGTATCCGTCTTTTTTATCTTTTCTCCTTAAAATTACATTTCACGATCAATTTTAACAATTTGATTTTTGAATTGAATAATAATCAGACATACGTTTATGTGTTCATAGCCTACTCCGAATTAGGTTTTTTTCGGAATACACTCTGTAACAGGTATTCAAATTTGAAGTTGCTTTTTGAACTACTCGCCATTTTTACTGTCGCTAAGAGAGGTATTGGATTCATGCTAAAATTCGCATATCCAGATTTATTGAATAAGCACAATTTAAGGTCCCTAGAATCCGATTATAACATTTTTAAAATGATGTCTGTGTGTGTGTATGTGTGTGTGTGTGTATGTGTGTGTGTGTGTGGATGTGTGTATGTGTGTGTGTGAATGTGTGTATGTGTGGGACGATTCCTCAAAAACTATAAGACTTAAAAAATATTTAACTGCAGTTTCCTCAATCTGATATTCCTGCGAAGAGCTGAAAAGGTTTTGGTAACAATTGAATAACCGAAAGTAGTAGTTTCTTAGAAAAATTCTTCTAAATATAATTTTTTGGGAGTTTTTTTTATTAAATATTGAAGAACATAAAATTCTCCATCTAATATACTTAAAATTTTTATTATATCTTGTATAGATTTAGAGATAAAGGCACTATAATTTATAGAGTAAACTAATCGCAGAGGCTAAGGCACTAAGGAAACCAGTTGACAAATTCCAATGTCTATAACATAGTTTGTAAATGACACATGTCAGTGTCAAAAATCAACAGTTTTAGTGACATTCTGATAGTTTTTATATTTAATCTTTCTTATTGTTTTATTAATTAAATATTTGAAATTATAGGTAAAAATGTGGTATAATGCATATATCCATTAGAAATACCGCCAATCTGGTTAATGAATTGGAAGAATCTCTGACATTTAAAAACTTCCTCATACAATGAAAAATAGGTATAATTAGAATTATATGTGTACAGAAGACATGTTAAATACAATAAAAAAACAATATTTGGGTAAAGTTCTGTAATATTTTGTTATAAAACGACGGTTCGAAAGCGAAGTGCAATACAATACTTATATAGCCTAATATGGAAATGGCGAGATGTCTTGTGCTGGCCACAACAGATTTTTTTAAAATGGGAATCTATTAATTTTACTCTACCATTCGATAAAGTGTTTTTTTTTTCTCTTTACAACAGTATGTTTGTTTTTTTGTTTTTCAATTTATTTTAATAACATTTTTACAAGGAAAAACGCCGGTTCAAGTATTTACGAATAGTAGGTTCATCTAAGATAGACAAAATTATTTCCAATAAAGTTGTCGGTCACAATTTTATCATTAAAAACAAATTAATAACTAAATAATTTACATCGCTCGAGTTTGTTTATCGCTTCGCTTTTGTCTATCTTAGATATACCTACTATTCGTAAATACTTGAATCGGTGTTTTTCCTTGTAAAAATGTTATTAAAATAAATTGAAAAACAAAAAAACAAACATACTGTTGTAAAGAGAAAAAACACTCTATCGAATGGTAGAGTATAATTAATAAGTTCCCATTAAAAAAAAATACGCGGACAAGCGTAACTCAAAAACAATTGAAGAAAAATAAAATTCAAGTATTCTCAAATGTAGATTAAAATTTCTTTAAAAACTTTTGTATTGAACATAATTTCCTAAAATGAATATTAACGACAATAAATCGCCGTCTCCATACTTTTAATTAACCCTGTATTTATTTTATATTTTATTTCGAAATTCCTAACTAGGCTCCTTCGTCGTATCGTCCGTAAACTTCTCATTCGTACCATAATAACTTACTTCCCAGTCTTATAAGGTAAATAATTATTTATCTTTTATTTTTATTTCACAGCCCCCATAACATGACTTGAACCCCTCTCACAAAATAGTCTATCTACGGCCCTGTCTATTTCTGTATTCAATTTTAGAATAATCAGTAACATGCATAGACGAAAGATGTCATTAAATATTTATGTATAATTTATCGTAGATGAAATATTGCTTTTATATTTATAAAAAGTAAAAGTCTAAATGATATATTTATTTACTTTAAAAAACAATTTTCGTTGAAGAAAACAATTTATTACATAGAGTGCAAAACAAAGAAATGAAATTTCAAAAGAAGTGTGTAACGACAGTGTTAGTTTTATTTTGATAAAGAGTAGATACAATTTGATATATTTGTTCCAAATGAAATCTTCGCTAAGTCGGCGTAGTGCAGTAGCTTTCTAAATCCCTCTCGTCTTCCATTTCATAAGTTCTAGGCGAGCTACAGCTACTGATTGCTCTTCTATTTTCCGTACCCTAGTCCTAGTCAATAGTACTTGTGTTTCAGATGCTCAAGTGAATTCAATTTGTCCAAAGATTCTTATTATTTTTGTATTTCCTAACTTGCGGTAATGGAATGACGAAAGTATACTCGCTCCCGCAGTATTTACTTTTTTACATCGCTTGTTTAAAGTTTTATTTCTAGAACAATAGTAAATTTTACTGGTATACTAACCGACGTTGTTGAATAAGGGAATAAGAAGACGCAGTGTCCTACTTTCAGTTTGACAACTATCGTACGGGGAGTTCTAGTTCTCGACATTCGCAAATATAACTTACGACGTATCGTAAATAAATAAATATACCTTCACGGGGGACCGTAAATAACATTCACCACGGAAAATCAAAGGTGTTTTGGAGAGCTTACGGTAGTGACATGTTGTGCATTACATTATTCATCCTATCAATAATAATATTACTAAATATATCAACCCAATTCAAATCAACATAATGATTACACAGAATTTCGCAAATAACCCGCCCTGTACAAATCGGTTGAAATTAGATAAAAGTTGTCCCATTGGAAATGCATTTAAATACAATACCGATAACTCTTTTACCTAGTAATTTTAAAGTAAAAAAATAATGACAAAAGTTGTTCAGAATTAAAAACTACATTTTCTGAAAATAAATAATTTGATACTTTTAAGTAATTTTTACTATGCCATGGAAAGTAAAACAACACTCTCAAAACAAAAGCGTAAATAAATAAATATATCATCAGGGCATATTACCCATTTCTGAGTGTGCCACAATCTGCTTTATCGCAGATATCGGTAATGATGATGACATATTTGTACCGCTCGGGCGCTTACCAGGCGTCACCTCACGGGCACTCATTGCTGGCGTGGAGAGTGCACCACAGTTCATTTCTCATATATTTATGCATCACTCATACACGGTTAAAGATAGAATAACGGACGATGAAAGTCTGAATTAAATATGAAATTCTCTTTCTTTTCATGTCATACATGATTTTTTTACTTCATCGGATCTCGAGTTACAGACGTTTGAAGTTATAAGATTTTTCATCGAAATTTTTTGCATTTTCAATAATATTAAATTTTGATGAAAAATCATGTGACTTCAAACGTCTGTAACACGAAATCCGATGATGTAAAAAAATCATTTCGTTTTTGAATATCATTTCCTATGATACAACTTAATTTTTTATGTAATGTATTTAATACAGTAGTTGAAATTATTATTACGAGTACGGTTTAAACGAGGTAACGGATGGAACGAAGTATTGCTGTACATTTATTTAACGTCTTAAGGCCTATTTATAATGAAATACAAACACAAAATCTGTGATTTATAATAAACGCCAAAGACAGCACTTCTAACCAATCAGAAGAATTCAATATTTCCTTGAAATTCAGCTTATTTTTATTTATTTATAAATAATAAATAAGTTTAGAATAAACAAAATAATTTAAAAGTGACGAAAATACAGGGTGTTATGTAAGTAAGTGATCAACGCTTAACCAATGGTAGAACTGACCCCAAAGATAGTAAATCTGGCAATAATTTTTGTTTAACATACTTTCTACAAGAACTAGAGGCCTTTAAATCTGACCAATCACGTCATAGTTCAAAACTTTATAAAAATTAAAAATCAATGTATTCTCTGGAAAAAATATTGATTATCAATAATTTATGTAATTATAAATATAATTATATAATTAAATGTTTTTTTGCATAGACGTACAATTTATATTCTGTTTTTTTGATATTCTCAAAATGCCATTTACCTTCACCAACCAAGAGTACGCAGACAAGCATTTGGTTTATGGCGAGACATTACAAAATAGTCGTGCTGCTATAAGACGGTACAAAGAGTTATTTCCAAATAGACGTATACCGCATTATTCTGTTTTTATCCGAAACAGAAAATAAATTGTACGTCTATGCAAAAAACATTTAACGTCAGATTGACAATCAATATTTTTTCCAGGCAACACATTGATTTTTACTTTTTTATAAAGTTTTGAACTATGACGTAATTGGTCAGTTTTAAAGGCCTCTAGTTCTTGTAGAAAGTATGTTAAACAAAAATTATTGCCAGATTTACTATCTTTGGGGTCAGTTCTTCTACCATTGGTTAAGCGTTGATCACTTACTTACATAACAGCCTGTATAGTATTTATTTTTTAGTTGTACCAGTTCCCAGTTCACGAACATGTCGATAATAGATGTTTACAGTAAAACTGAAACACTGAATTCTGATGCGCTAGCGGTACAGCAGTAAGGTAGAAAGATGAGAGTTGGTCATCCTCTGCGTAGCGTTTATTGATTTGCTGCATCATAAATAGGCCTTTATCGTCTTAAACTATGTTTACAATAGCTATTCTAAAAATATTTCGTATACGTAATTCGCTTTTAAAGCAAAATAGCTGTAAATAAAAGTACAATATTAGATTATTTTTGTAGTCGAGTTCAACATCAATTCTAACAGCATGAATAAAAGCACCTTCAGGATGCTGGCTATTAATAAGAATAGAGATAATTTAATAGATAATGTCAATTTGGGAGAGGTGTAATTGAGAAGCCCCTACATTTCCTTGGAGACAAAGAGAAGGGTTAGAAAGTCAGTAATTTATATACGGCGGTGAAAATGAAAGAACCGAAATGTAAGCTTTTGAATTTTGCAGTTTCCTCAAGTACTACTTGATGTTTGACAAAACTGCCAGACTTTTTCACTCTTTTCAAATTGCTAGTGGAAATATATTCAACACAGACGGAAATTTCTCCATATCCCCTAGAGCACATGTAGGAATAAATAAAAATACTCTGCTAGAAGTCACGATCTAGTTACATCAAATTCCTAACCGCTTCAAGTAAAGTTTTAATTACATGAATGAGTTGAGAAAGTTTAGATCAATCTTTAAAAATATATTTAATAATTCATGTCAATTACAGAAAGTTCCGACGGAGGACTAACGCGAGGAGTTCTTTCCACAACTCTTTACGTCAGGTACACTCTTCTTTTACAATTGTGTAAGAAAAAATCCGATGTGGTCAACACGACACCTCCCGCTTTTTAATTTTTATTAATTTAAATACATACCTACATATTTACTAATCCTGCAAACTATATTAAGATCCTTTGCATATATCTATTGCTTTACATGATCCATTTCGAAATGGGTGATTCGGGAACGTTGTAAAAGTTTCAATTTAGGAAAAAACAGGCCGTAGGTTCCAATAATTATGACCAACAGTCATAATCGTTTTTATTTATAAAAAATAGGACGTTTCGGACAATATTTGTCCATCTTCAGCAACTACAAAGTGTGTGTTTCAATACTTTATAAAGTTTCTTTATTAGTTACACATTTTTGTGAATGCCCAAATCTTGTCTAGAATTATAACAGAAAGTCTTTGGTAGTCTTTTTCATATACCCATTCTATACTAATGTGGGAAGAGCTCATTAGGTTTTAGAGCATATCGGATAACCGGAAGTACCATTTATACATGCTTTTAACTGTTTTTCTTGTAAAAAATTCATTGAATATAATTTTTTAGCAGCTTTTACCAATACAAATTGAATATAATGGCACAATCTTCAATTTTACGATAATAGCATTTAGTAAATAACTTGAAATAACTTTATATTATATTATAAAATAATTTATTTTTGTACATCACTTTGCCTCTGCGTCAAACAAAAACAATACTTTAATAACAAATTTGACATATTTAAACAAATGTCACTGTCACGAAGCAATTTTCATTAAAATTAATAATGAAACCGTGTTAAGAAGAATTTAGTAGTTTAAATATGATTCTAATGAAATTAAGGTTTGTAAAAATAATATATTTTCCATCATACATAAATATTAGATATACAGGATAATTCGATTTAAGTTTGATGTTTGCAGCATTATATATCAAACAGCTATCAATAAGAACGTGATTTCAAAGTGTCAAATAATAGTTTGCAACTACACATTTACGAAATGGATAATGTACGGCGAAGAATTTACACAGATTGCGTTTTAGAGCATAAGGAAGTTGGTGATGATTTTGACAATAATGTGTGTGTGACGATTTTTCCTTAAAATATATTAATGATCCAAAACTTCGCAAAGTTGGTAGGTATTTAATACTCTTATATAATTTGAAACAACATATTAGATTTTGACTATATATTATAAACCGGATATAGTACTTAATTTGAAGCTCTAACAGATTTTTCAGGAAAAACATAATAATATATGATCCAAAATTAGTCTTGCATGTAACCTCGTATTACAAACTTTTCTATTTATTGGAACAACAAAGTAGATTTTGTTTACAAACGGTCAATCGGAAGTGAAACTTTACTTAAAGCTCATTGCTATTATAAATAATTGATGTATGTTAACGTTTTGTTACAAATATTTCATTATTTTCTGACTTGATTTAAACCTTGATGACGATCATAGTAATGATCGATATGTTGGTTTGAAATCAATAAAATCTTCCAGACTGCAGTTCCGAATATTTTTTTTCCTGTTTTAATTATTTTGTTTCTTTGAAAATAATTACTACATTTTTATTTTCTTCCTGGTCGAATTGCGACTGTCCGAATTCTGTTTCCCCTGTGTCGTTTATGCATAGAGGCTGGTTGCTAATTACCTCTTTATAAACCTTGTAGTTTTATTCGTTTTTTAGATTTGGTAGTTTTTGTGTGCGGCTCTTGTGCCCTGTTCCTGTGCTATAGAAGTATACCACCCACAACGTGTGGTTGTTATTCGGTCTCGGTAGCTAGTCACCGCTTGTCTGTCCGGAATTAACTAGCTCTTGTCATTAGCGCTGCTTCTGAAGGATAGCAGAGCTACAGCTCTTGTGATCTTCTAATGCCGGGTTTTTATTTCTAGTGACGGGACGATGCAGAATTCACAAGACTTTTTGTGCGGGAATGATAGAGATTTTTCATGTTAGTTTTGTTTGACTTTTTGTTTTATTTATTTTGTTGAGGTTACAATATAGTGTGTCATATACTGCAAATTAGAAATAACACAATAAATTGATCGAACAACTTTCTAGTCTATCACCCAATACATATATTGTATATTATAATTACGAAATGCATATGTTGTGTTTGATAATAATTATGATGTGTGTGATGAACGACTAAGTTTTATTTTCCTTATTATATTATATGGCTGGTAGTTAGTTGATTGTGGTCGAGAAATATTAGTTCGCAATGTCATTATAAAATACCACTTCCGGTTAACAGATGTAACACCGGGAGGACTTGAATGATCACTTCATTGAGGACAAACATATACAGGGTGTCTCTTAAATAGGGGGGCATGGCTTAACCACAGATTCCTGAGGCTAAAATAAGACGATTTAATAAAACTTGCTTATACCGAAAGTGTACCATTTAGCCAGAATTCTGCTTCAAAGTCCTTCAAAAAAAAAAAATTATTTTGCTTACAATAACCGGACGCTTTATTCGATTTGATTGACAGTTTATACAGTTATAAGTCATCTTTTAAGATGATAATTGTTATTATTAGTGAACCAGTAGTGTATGAAACGTAGGTGTCCCAACATTGATTAGACCGTAAGACAGAAAAAAATAATACCTGAGTGATGGCATCGTGAATTTTTTTTAAATAAATTTAATCTAGCAGTCTATCCAAATGTCAAACAATTAATTTTTAATGACAGTGACGAGTTGTCAATCGTCTCAACTTGTTTAGGAGTAAGCTAACATATTTATTCGTGTTATTTATAATAATGGTAGTAAAATACTCTTAGGTCGAACAAACAGATAGTAGTTTCTCAATATTCCGAAGGAATTTTTTGACAACCCATAAGCAATTGTTATTGTCATTAGAAATTCGTTGTTTGACATTTGGATAGACTGCTAAATTAAATTTATTTTAAAAAAATTCACGATGCAGTCACTCAGGTTTTATTTTTTTCTGTCTGAACTGTAATAGATATCACAAATTACACAGAGAGAGAAAAGTTTACTATTGAATGTATCTTTCTGAAAAAAAATAATTTTACGTTATTGGCTTGGCCATTAAAAAATTAGGGTCTAATCAATGTTGGGACACCTAAGTTTCATACACTAGTAGTTCACTAATAATAACAAGTATCACCTTAAAAGATGACATATAACTATATGAAGTGTCATACCAAATTTCATTCAAATCGTATAAAGCGTTCTGTTATTATAAGCAAAATTAATTTTTTTTCGAAGAACTTTGAAGCAGAATTCTGGCTAAATGGTACACTTTCCGGTAGAAGCAAGTTTAGTTAAATCGTCTTATTTTAGCCTAGGAATCTGCCATGTCCCCCTATTCAAGAGACACCTGTATATACAAACTCTTAAAGGGATGACTGATGAACACTGTTATGGAGATGGACACACTTACTATTTTTTATACTAAATTTTATTTGCATATTTATTTACAATTTATTATTAACGACTACATTAAACATAACTAAACAATACTAAACATAATTAAATCCTAAAAATGCCGAGGCATCCCTAGGCAAAATACTCGCTATCCGCAGAACGCGAGCCAAAACAAAAACTCTACATGTCGTTTGGACATGAAAGACTAACACAGACTCCATGTCTTTCCAGTATGAATCTCTAAACTAGACTAACTAAAAACAAACGGATGTCAAACCTGCACTTCGTCTTGCAATAACTTACATACTTAAATGTCAACACACTAAATGCCTAAGCGGCTGACATACAAATTAAACAGAGAGAGATGTGGGAAAAATAAAAACTATTTTTAAACAAAATTTTGATTTTCGGAGATAACAAAATTGAAATATTGATATTGAATGTATATTTCAGAAGAGTTTATAATAAACTAACAGTATTTGAAGATGCCTCACAGTAATATTTAGGTTGTAGGAAAAATATTGTATGCAACTCGTGTGTAAAGTAGTATTTTTTATCTTATGCTAATTTCCGTAACGCATTCGACCAAAAAAGTACTACTTTACACACTTGTTGCATAAATAACTATTTAAGAACCTACATATCAATAATCAAGAATCTCATCTTCTAAAAATTCGTAAAATTTAATAGGTAGGTACTTCAATGCATCACAAAACATATGACGTCACATCATTGACATTCAAATATTTTGTTAATTAGAAATTGCAAAAACATTTTGACGCAAAGCACAGTCTACTTAGAGTAGAAGTTTCATAAAAATATGAGAGTATATTTTTTATAAAAACTGTATTATATTTTTTTGAGTAATAGTTGTTTATTTGCATAATTTTTGTATATTTTATTTCATTCATATTACAAATGTTTTCTCTTTAATGAAGTAATTCTTAACTCAGAGCTGTGAGATAAGAAGTAATCTTACAACAAAGCTCTGTTTAGCGCAAATCACAAGTTTGCAGAGAGTGCAGTACAGCGCCATTGGTATAACAGGGGGGTAAGGGGCACTAATTTGTGTTTGTCTCAAACGAAGCGTGAAACTCCGAAGGAACACTGCACTAGTGTAGATTGTGGACAATTATAGAACTAACCAAATGTTTGTTAATATTCATATGATATTCCAAGATACAACAATGTTACAGAATATAGTTATTTGCTTCATTAATAGAAAAAATGCATGATTTTTGGGACAAGACCGGACGACGTGTAGCGGAATCTGGCAATTTTACAAGTCCCATATAAGCATTTTTTTTTTTGAATAAATGAAACATAATATTTTTTTACCAACCGTTTAACTAAAGAATTCCATCATCAATTTAAAATGGAGCATTATACAATTAAACTAATTTTATCTACACAAATATAAAAATTTCACGAAAACTGACTATGACAATATGACGCAACAATGAATTTGTTTCTACCATGACAACGGCGACAACTGCAAATGTTTTTAAATATTATATTTTGTAAACGTTAAAACTCAACAGTATACTTTTTAAGATAAATTTGCAAGAATTACATATTAAAATAAAAAATCTGTTGTGGCCAGCACAAGACCTTCTGCTAATTTGATGTATTTTGTACAAATCCCATACCAAAAGTTCATTGAAAAAGATTCTATATATCCAGTAAAATTGTAACACGAACATAATACAATTTTCTTCAATAAAATTATCACATGAATATACATTACGTATTCTCATAAATAGTCTAAAAATGCGTACACTTACGTAACATTCTCTTTACAATCAAATAATATTACTACCAAGTTTATATCGCTACCCATTTTTGAATTATTGCCCCAAAAGTTAATATACCCCACATTTAGATAAAAACTTCAAAATTTTTGAAAAATCTAATTTATATGTATATGGATACTTCTCAATGCGCTGATTTCAAATTTTGAAACCGCAGGTCGATATCTCGTTTCGTCCTCGAGATATTTAGATTCAAAGATTTGCTCAAAACTGCCCAATTTTGGGTATTAACCCAAAAATGGGTCGAGATATGAATTTGTCGACATCATTATTCGATTCTACGGACAAAAATACATAAGTAAAGATATTTTCATAATTTTTGTCCAACCGGTTCATTTTTTAAGAATAAAAGCTTGAAAACCCCTAAAAATGGCCAAAATCTGAAAAAATCGTAAGGGGTACACCTTAGATTTTTGCGATTTTTGGCCATTTTCAGCTAATTTGCTTTAGAGATTGCATGCGACTTTAAAAAATTCTAAAAACTGGTGTACTTATGTAATTTTTCCCGTAGAATCGAATGGTAATGTCGCCAAATTCATATCTCGACCCATTTTTGGGTTATTACCCAAAAATGGGCAGTTTTGAGCAAATTTTTGAATCTAAATATCTCGAGAACGAAACGAGATATCGACCTGCGGTTTCAAAATTTGAAATCAGCGCATTGAGAAGTATCTAGATATATATAAAATAGATTTTTAAAAATTTTTAAGTTTTTATCTAAATGTGGGGTATATTGACTTTTGGGGCAATAATTCAAAAATGGGTAGAGATATAAACTTGGTAGTAATATTATTTGATTGTAAAGAGAATGTTACGTAAGTGTACGCATTTTTAGAGTATTTATATGAGTATACATAATGTATATTCATGTGACAATTTTATTGGATTCATAAAATATTTTCCAATGAACTCTCTGTATGAAATTTGTAAAAAATTGTATTATTGCCATAGCTCACTTTTTTACAAAAATTAATGGCATATTAGCATTTTAATTAATACCAATAAATAAAACTGGGCGCAGACGAAAATGTGTGTCATAAGTGCTAACACGAAAATAAGTTATGTTTCCGAACGATAGAAGTAGACATATCTCAAAATTGTCCACATATACTTTATTACCGGCAAAAAGGAACAATTTCAATTATGCATGCCGTCAAGAATTATACACATTTTATTGCACAATGTCATTCTTACCTGGACAGCACTAAACATGCCAATATATATGGTTGAAACCCATTTATGAAATAAAAAAATGAATTTTAATTTAAATTTAATAATTTCTTGGTTCCCATGTAAAATATATCCAAATGAATTTTGGTTTTGTCCAACCATATAATTTGCAGTACAAATGAGTGTGAAAATAAATTTCAATAATTTTACATGCTTTGGAAACCCATACTTAAATCTTGCGTACAGTAGTCCCAGTTATTTAAATATACAGCCATATTTACAGCTGTCAAACGTGAATTACAACTCAAGTCATAAACACTATAATTCGCTAAAATACGCATTCAGCATTAACATTTTTATAGCTGGCATTTGAAATCGATCTGCAAAAAATGCCTTGATTATAGGTTAGGTCTCTAATCTGTAATAGGAAGATAGGAATTCATATTTCCGTTTTGTGTTTCAACTGTCTCGGTCCGAATCCAAACCTTGGCCTACTTCAATTCCAAAATTGCCGTTTTATGCGGCATTGCACATGAATTTCTTATGAGCATTTCCGGATTCGAGGTACAGCGACAGAAATAAAAAGAGAATCGTTTCTTCTTTATGAGAGAGAGTATAAGGGTGAATGTTGCAGTGGAAAAGGAAAATGTACATGTGCGATTTATTCCGATGGATAAAAACGCTGCTAGGATAAGTGGATGGAAATGAATTATGCAGTTAGTTTTTGTCGTAATTTTATTGATATTAATAATTCTTGAATTATGTCAATTTTTTGCCTTACTTCATGTTTTGTCCTCGTTTCGGGACAGATTATCCGGAAAGCATTACACAGATGGAACTAAGATGAATATACTCGTTAGTATTTAGAAATGAAAAATATAACTTCATAATATTCAAGTCTTTTTAATGATAATATAAACATTTCTTTTAAGATAATATCATTACTCATTCTTAACTACTTTAAAATTTAATAAATAAAATGGATCTTCCATTATTACATTTTTTTTTTTTTTACTGAGACCATCATTTCATTATGTTTTTACCTACTGCACTTTGTTATACGCAATATTATTCAAGTATTCCACCATTTAATATTGGGTTATATTGCCTATACCGTGAGTATTTTTTAACGTGAAACATTGGGTTTGTCATATCCATGGCTACGACTTGATATTTGATTGACAGCAATGTATTTACCCGTTCCATTTAAAATGAAACATAGGGAACGAACCTGACAGAAGTATTATATTTAAATATTGTAAGAAATTTAGCAGAGTTAGAAAACCACTCGAGAGCACTGAACATATTTCGGGCACAAGGTGCACACAGTATTTTTTCTACATCTAAATTTAATTTTTAGAAAACAGTTATAATTATTTAAACAATATTAACCTCTAATGACATCTTGTCAATATGGCAGATAACCTTTGAATTTCCCTATAAGTTATGATTTGACATTTGATTGACAGCAATGTATTTGTCTGTCTCATTTAAAATGACACATGGGGAATAAATTTGACAGAAGTATTATATTTAAATATTGTAAGAAATTTAGCCAGTCAGAAAACCACTCGGGCACAAGGTAAACAATATATTTTTTCTACAACTAATTTTAATTTAGAATGTAGGTAATAATTATTAAACAAAATTAACCTCTATTGACGTCTTATCAAATGTCAAATTCGTTCCCTATGTTTCATTTTAAATGGAACGGGCAAATACATTGCTGTCAATCAAATGTCAAGTCGTAACCAAGGATATGACAAACCCTATGTTTCACGTTAAAAAATACTCACGGTATATTAGGGCTGGTTTATGATGAACTTAATTTACGAATTTACAATTTAGACTTTAAAATATAATAGTTATGATACAAGTGTTAAAAGTGACATTTTATGAGTGAGTGGGGAAGTTTGTGAAACGAGGCGAAGCCGAGTAAAACAAACCCCACGAACGAAATAAAATCACTTTTAACGCATAACTGACTTGTGACGTACTTAAAGTTTACCCAAAAAATATTAATTATAAATAAATGGAGCAATAATTTTAATTTTTAATTTCAATTTCAGCAGTCATTTGTGTTATATTTGTGAGAAAACAGTATGTTATGTAGAATTTTTACCATGCTAAACTTCCCCATTGTGTAGGTTTTATAATTTGTTAAAAATGTAAACCGACCGAACAACAGTGTGTTCAGAAAAAAACGTAATTCGGAGTAGGCTATGAACACAGAAATGTATATCTTATCATTATTCAATTCAAAAGCCAAGTTTTCAAATTTGATAGTGAAACGCATCGACTTTTAAACTAATAGACGCAGCGTACGAGCAAAACGCTTGTCCCGCCATAACGGTGCAGACACAGTATCTCTATCCTTCAACAGTACGGAAGTTAAGAAAACGCGGCAAAATAAAAAAATTGATTTGTCCCTAACTTGGTGCATAATCGCTAAGAGTATAGATATTTTTTTGTGCATAATTAGTTTTATTATATATTTTTAATACAATATATTATATTATAGGGGACAAGTAATAATTAGTAAGAACTTACATATGAAATGACACAGCTGAACCGCGTACGTACTGCTCACTGTACGAAATACGCCGTTTCTCCATTATTTTGTCGCATACACACCTCACAACACATATACGTATATATTGACAGAAATAATTGTAAATGTTCTCCAAAAAAGTAAATAATACACAAGTCACGAAACGTCAAATGTAGATTTTGACAACTTGTTAGTGATAGAGAGCAGTGTATAGAGGTTTACATATAGCTGAAAAAGATGCACAATGAGTACGAACGTATGCGCAGTATGCTTTAACTGAGAACTTCCGTATTGTTGAAGGACAGAATATATATTTCTATCCTTTTATGTTGGAGCATTATTCTAACAATAAAAGAATAGGAGACACTTGGTCCATTAGTTTAAAGGTCGATGATGAAACGTAATTTTAGGAGAAAAGACAATATAGAAGGATACAGAATATTGTCATTCACCGTTTTCTATTTCTGATATAAGGATTCAAGAAGAAAAGTTTTGATTTCTTTAGCTAACATTTTTGATAATATCTCGTGCCAAATTGACATTTAATTAAATACTTTCAAATAGACATACGCTTTTTTGTTTAAAGCCTACTTACTCCGAGTTAGGATTTTTTTTTGAACACATTGTATTATGGACCTGGGCTTGTATGTAGAATATTTTATTTTCCACAAAATCTATATGATCTACGCGATGTACTGCGAAAAAATATCATAACATATTCTGAAACCAATATTACAGATATGCATAAATAGAGTTGTATAGATAACCTATCCAGGCTTCACTTTTGTTAGCTAAAAATAAAATTTATTCGCGGAAACAACGTTCGAAATTTGTTTAACCCAATTTTGTATTCCAATTTTAGTTTTCCATTGTGCTAAAGTCAACAAGCTTTTTCCAGTTATAAAATATGTAAAACGTAGTTTAATATCTATTTGTGAAATATAATCTCCCGTCGTTCGAAAATTTTAATAAAACTATCCGTATCTCATATGGTGAAGTTAGAAGTTTTGATCGTAGATTAAGAGCAGCCCACATCTGTTGCGAGTGAAAAATGAAGATTAAAAATGAAATTTTGATAAAAACAATTAATCTTGCAGAGTGTGGTAGGTTTACGTTGCCCCAGTATCGTGCAACTGATCCTAAACGCTTCGTATTAAAATAAAACGTAACGCGTTGCTCCCGAGAACTTAATATCAAAAGTCGTAAATTTTAATTAAAGTGTCTGTCCGAAAGTTCTTTTTAATTTGTCAATAGGGCTGATGGGGAATTTTAATATCCCTCTTTTTGTCGGTATTTTATTTCTCCCCTCGATAAGAAATATTGAGTGGGAAATTCCGTTCATCCCCCGTATTTTTCTTCCCTTTGTGCATCAAAAACTCCTCATAAGAACTCGGCCATTGTTTTAGCCGCAGCCTACTCGTGTTTTCTCAATCAAATTTGAATGTTACATGAATGAGTTAAGCTTACCAAACGTCTATTGTACCGCCAAAATTTACATTTTCCCTTCAATGTCCTTCAATCCATTCAATTAATATTTTTATTGTTTTAATTACCTGCAATATTTCCGGCATTTTAATAACTCCTTTCCAAATTACAAGACGCTGTAATTAGAAAATGATAAGGAAATTAAAAATCGCGATTGTAGAAAATATTCACAGATGTTTAATTGAAATTTAATCAAAATTTAATCAAATCTTTTTATAGTATATTGTTTACACGTAAACGATTGTAATTTTTATAATTTAAGTTTGAATAAGGACTGAGTTTGGCAAACACAAAATACAAAGAAAATCGGTCATTAAAATAATTAGCTGAGCCATGAGAATAATAAACACATAACAAAATTAGTAACTAGTACACGGTAGGTGAAACTAATGGTTGTTAAGTTAGTTGTCATCTTCGAACATTCAGTGGCTAGAGAAGTAATACTCTATGCCAATGCATAGCATGTTGTGATCGGAAGATATGCAATAGGGGGGATTTGCGAGGCTGGAAGTCATGGTGTATTGCGGGCAGCGTTTTGTTGTGTTATGTCACTACTTGTCATTTTACTGTAACCTAACCCCATTTTTACCTCTCGCTAAGAGGTATTGGATTCATGCTAAAATTCGCATACCCAGATTTTAGTGAATAAGCATAATTTAAAGTCCCTATAATCCGTCTATAACATTTTTAAAATGATGTCTCTGTGTGTGTGTGGATGTGTGTATGTGTGTATGTGTGTATGTGTGTATGTCTGGATGTTGTAGCTACGATTTCTCAAAAACTATAAGACTTAAGAACTGTTTAACTATGGATTCCTCAATCTGACATTCCTGGGAAGAGCTGAAAAGATTTTGGTAGCAATTGAAAAACCGGAAGTAGTAGTTTCTTAGAAAAATTCTTCTAAATATAATTTTTTGGGAGGTTTTTTTTTATTAAATATTGAAGAACATAAAATTCTCCATCTAATACACTTAAATTTTTTATTATATCTTGTATAGATTTAGAGATAAAGACACTATAATAAATAGAGTAATCTAATCACAGAGGCTATGGCACTAAGGAAACCAGTTGACAAATTCCAATATTTATAACATAGTTTGTAAATGACACATGTCAGTGTCAAAAATCGACAGTTTTAGTGACATTCCGATAGCTTTTTCTGGGAAGTATATTTAATCTTTCTTATTGTTTTATTAATTAAATATTTGAAATTATAGGTTAAATGCATATATCCATCAGAAATATTGCCAATCTGGTTAATGAATTGGAAGAATTTCTCATATTTAGGAACATTTTCATACAATGAAAAATAGATATAATTAGAATTATGTGTGCAGAAGACATGTTAAATACAATATTTAGGTAAAGGTCTGTAATTTTTTGTTATAAAACGACGGTTCGAAAAGCGAAGTGCAATACAATACTTATATAGCCTAATATGGAAATGGCGACAGGTCTTGTGCTGGTCACAACAGATTTTTTGTGTGAAGTTTCTGAGAATATCTCGGAGTACATATTTGTTTTGTAACTTTGTTTATCTTTTTTTCATATTTCAATATGCTTTTATACTATATTGTGTCAAATTGCAATTTCGTTTCATGTGTAAGTAATTAGATTTTTTTTTTACATATAATAAACAAAGTGTCACTTTTAGATTTCCTGCTAATAATGATGTAAGAGAAGAGAGATTGAAATTTATAAGGCAGCAACTACTTTATAAAAAGGTAGTACAAATATTAAGATGGGGTCCCGTGCCTGAGTGTCTGGTCGCGAACTTGGGGAACCTGGTTCCATCCCGACCGACGCCAAATATTTCAAATTTAAATGGCACAAAAGTGACCCCTGTGGTGTACTCTCCACGCCAGCAATGAGTGCCCGTGAGGTGACGCCTGGTAAGCGCCCGTACGGTACAAATATGTCATCATCTTTACCGATATCTGCGATAAAGCAGATTGTGGCACACTCAGAAATGGGTAATATGCCGTAATGATATATTTATTTTATTTATTTATAAATATTAAGATAATAAATTTATGCAGAGCGCGTTTTTGGAATACATATTAATTACATACAAGAACAAAAACAAATGTAAAATATATTTTTATTAATAATTAATGTTCATTTTTGAAAGCAATAATTTCTTTAAGATTTTTTTAATAATTTAACCCGAAAAGATCACATTCAAATTGTTTGATTATAGGTTGTCTGGAATACAAATGATTTTAAACTGAAAATCACTATTAAAATGTAAAGATAGTATTTCCATGCATTATGCATGCCACACATGTTTAAAATTATGTGCATAGAATTTTCAATAAAGGCCAAAACCTTTATTAAAGTGGTCATATGCTAATAAATACTATTAATGTATTCATATATTTTCAAGTAGCTATAAAAGTAATTGTATTACATAAGAACAAGTAATTAAATAATTATTTTAATTTCCACTTATAAAAAGTGTCCAGGTACAGTAATTTTTTTCAAATACACTACACTTATTTTTTTCAGTTAAAATATGAACATTATAATATATAATTACAGGACACATAAAAAACAATACCGTGAGTATTCTTTAACGTGAAACATTGGGTTTGTCATATCCATGGTTACGACTTGATATTTGATTGACAGCAATGTATTTGCCCGTTCCATTTAAAATGAAACACTAAATATATTTCGGGCACAAGGTGCACACAGTATTTTTCTACATCTAAATTTAATTTTTAGAAAACAGATATACATAATTATTTAAACGAAATTAACATCTTCTCAATATCACAGATAACCGTTGAATATTCCTATATTATGATTTGACATTTAATTGACAGCAATGTATTTGTCTGTCTCATTTAAAATGACACATGGGGAATGAATTTGGCAGAAGTATTATATTTAAATATTGTAAGAAATTTAGCCGAATCAGAAAACCACTCGGGCACAAGGTGCACATTATATTTTTTCTACAACTAATTTTAATTTAAAAAGCAGGTATAATTATTTAAACAAAATTAACCTCTAATGACGTCTTATCAAATATCAAATTCGTTCCCTATGTTTCATTTTAAATGGAACGGGCAAATACATTGCTGTCAATCAAATGTCAAGTCGTAACCATGGATATGACGAACCCAATGTTTCACGTTAAAAAATACTCTCGGTATAACACAATGTAATTTATAATAATTTATTTTTTATTTTTATTAGTACGTACACATTAAATTGGATTATTTTTAGAAAAATAACAAACTTTCTGAAAACTCCTACCGCTGTTTGATGATGTTATTTGTATTAGAACATTAAAATGACTAGTTGAGGTTGAAAAAAAAACGTGTTTTTTTTTTCGTCCGTCGACAAGAGAAGTAGGTTGGTAGGTTCGTTTGGTTGTGAGTTTTTGAAAGACGGACACAATAACAAATAAATGTTATGTTTACCTGTCGCTAAGAGAGGCATTGGATTCATGCTAAAATTCGCATTTAGTGAATAAGAACGATTTAAGGTCCCTATAATCCGATTATAACATTTTTAAAATGATGTGTGTGTGTCTGGATGTGTGTATGTGTGTATGTGTGTATGTGTGTGTGTCTCTCTCTCTCTCTCTCTGTGTGTGTGTGTGTGTGTGTGTGTGTGTGTGTGTGTGTGTGTGTGTATGTCTGGATGTTGTAGGGACGATTCCTCAAAAACTATAGACTTAAGAACTGTTTAAGTATTGATTCCTCAATCTGACATTCCTGGGAAGAGCTGAAAAGGTTTTGGTATCAATTGAACAATCGCAGAGGCTAAGGCACTAAGAAAACCAATTGACAAATTCCAATGTTCATACATAGTTTGTAAATGACACATGTCAGTGTCAAAAAGCAATAGTTTTAGTGACATTCTGATAGCTTTTTCTGGGAAGTATATTTAGTCTTTTTTATTGATTTATTAATTAAATATTTGATATTATAGGTAAAATGCATATATCCATCAAAAATACTGCCAATTTGGTTAATGAATTGGAAGAATCTCTCATATTTAGGAACTTCCTCATACAATGAAAAATAGATATAATTAGAATTATATGTGTGCAGAAGACATGTTAAATACAACAAAAAACAGTATTTGGGTAAAGTTCTGTTATTTTTTGTAATAAAACGACGGTTCGAAAGCGAAGTGTAATACAATAATTAGCCTAATATGAAAATGGCGAAAGGTCTTGTGCTGGCCACAACAGATTTTTTAACTTAGGTCCACATGACTAGAATTTAGAGTTTTATAAGGTACAAGAGTTGTTCGTACCAGAGCTGGGCAAGTTACTTTTAAAATGTAACTAGTTACAGTTACAGTTACCTCCAAAAAAAAGTAACTAAGTTACTTAAGTTCCAGTTACTTTGGTGAAACAACTAAGTTATTTACTAGTTACTCATTAAAAGTAACTTAGTTACCTTGAGTTACTTTCTAACTACTTTTAATGGCGTGAAGTGTAGACTTAGACTGTTGATTTAGTTATTGTGTAGTATATATATCAGGGAGTTTTTGAACTAACTACGTTAACCTAAATTTTAACGTTATTCCTTGGCAACACCCAATCAGATTATTATAGTTAATGTTAACGGACCTACAGGGCCTTATTACCGTCTAGGCCCACGAGGCCACGGCCCTACGGACCTACACTATAATATAACATAAAAATTAAAAGTAACATTTTATCTTGTGAGAAGGGAATTTGCAAAAATGAGACGAATTCAAGTCTTGCAACCCTTGCAACAACGAACAAAATACACTATTTTTTGTATAACCTGAAAATTGGAATAATTTTCATGATTTAGTGGCAGTTTAATTATAATTTATTAAAACGTATCATTTGTAAGCGAGGAAAACATTTGAAAATAATATATTTTATAAGTCAAATTTAACATTTAGTGACTTTTTAATTCTAGAATTAAAAGTTGAAATAATGAGTTATTTTTAGTTTTTCTGTTTACCGTACAAAAACTCTATTATTAATTAATATAATTCCTTATTTTATTATCTATTATGGCTTGAAATCAATCAACAATAATATTGAATTTAATTATGTATTAAAATAAGTTACACATTACAAAGGGTATGCGCGATGCTGCGCTCAACAACTCCACTTTTTAAGTTACTTTGACTAACTTAAGTTACATTCGAATTTCTGAGTTACTTTAAGTAACTTAAGTTACTCAAGTAACTAGTAATTAAAAACCGTAAAGTTACCAACTACTTTTCCGCAGCAAGTTAAGTTACAGTTACAGTTACCATATTTTAAAAAGTAACTAAGTTACGTTACAAGTTACGTAAAAGTAACTAGTTAGTAACTAAGTTCCTAAAGTAACTAGTTACTGCCCAGCTCTGGTTCGTACGAGTAGAATTTCTTTTGCAATTTGTAGACTACGTGAGATTCCAGGATACATTTTTTTGTATTAAAAATTTGCTTTGTTATCGATTCTCTACTAGCTTCAGGAATGTCGGTCAGTAACTGAATCTGATGTAGTGTCACAACAAAGGCACCTTCCATGTGGAAAAAAGTGATATTATATTTGTTTATGAATTTTTAATTTATTCTGGTCCAATTTCACGGCTTCGGTGCTATCAGTTTTCTTCACGGATTGAAATCAAATTTGGTGAAAAACGAACATTCTGTAAAAAGTTAATTAAGAAAGAAAAGTTTGGTCACACATTTCATGGCGTAATGAAACAACAATTACGATAATAATTACATTTAGCTCCCCGTAACGGAATTTGCAAAGAGAACAAAAGTGACGATACTCAGTTTGAAGGTAGCACAATAGACACACTCGGTTCCGTTACATTATTAACACGCTATCAGGAAGTGTTTAACTGGGATTTTTGTCCTCTATACTCCACACACAAAGACTCTGTGACGGTTTTTACTACGGACTTATTATCAGACTAAGCTTTGCAAAAATATCGCGAGCCAATTATCTCAGCAAGGAATTTTAATTAAAATGTGATTAAGTGTTAATGTGTATATTATTTCAGGCTACGCAAAACTCTATTTGAAATCTGATATCTATCAATCTAACAGTATCGTCTATCTAAAATTATTGCGACCGAACTAATTAATCACTTTATGTGTTTCACTTGTTATACAGCCCTATGCCTAGGAAATGTAAGGTACAGTTATTTGGCTGAAATAATTCAAATTGTATCCCAATCAATGTAGTTGCCACAGTACAAAAAAAAAAAAATCTGTTGTGGCCAGCACAAGACCTCTCGCCATTTCCATATTAGGCTATATAAGTATTGTATTGCACTTCCCTTCCAAACCGTCGTTTTATAACAAAAAAAATACAGAACTTTACCCAAATATTGTATTTTATTGTATTTAACATGTCTTCTGCACACATACAATTCTAATTATATCTTCTTTCCATTGTATGAGGAAGTTCCTATGTCAGAGATTCTTCCCATTCATTAAGAAGATTGGCGGTATTTGTAATGGATACATGCAGGTTACCTATAATTTTAAATATTTAATTAATAAAACCATAAGAAAGATTAAATTTACTTCCCAGAAAAAGCTTTCAAAATGTAACTAAACTTTTGATTTTTGACACTGATATCTGTCATTTACAAATTATGTTATAAACATTTGAATTTGTCAACTGGTTTCCTTAATGTAGTTTCGCCTACTCGACTTATTATATCCCGATATTCTATATATTATAGTGTCTTTATCTCTAAATTTATAGAAGATATAATAAAAAATTTAAATGTATCAGATGTAGAATTTTGTTCTTTAAAAGGCGTAATATCAAAAATTTGCAAAAAATAATATTTAGAAGAATTTTTTTAAAAAACTACTACTTCCGGTTGTTCAATTGTTACCAAAACCTTTTCAGCTCTTCCCAGGAATGTCAGATTGAAGAAACTGCAGTTAAATATTTTTTAAGTCTTATAGTTTTTGAGGAATCGTCCCTCCAACATCCATACATACACACACACACACACACACACACACATACACACATCCACACACACACACAGACATCATCGTAAAAATGTTAAAATCGGTTTATATGGACCTTAAATCGTGCTTATTCACTTAAATCTCGATATGTGATTTTTAGCATGAATCCAATACCTCTCTTAGCGAGAGGTAAAAATGGACACGTGATAATTACAGGAAAGTAGAAAAAATAAAAGATAAAATAATAAAAAAAGGACATTGTTATAAACATTTAACTGAAAAATAATACTTATGACCATAATGAGCCTGTTTCACATTTTTCAAAAACTATTTTAAATGAAAGTTTATGGACTGATTTTCTTAGTAATAATTTTTATTTTAATAATTTGTTGTTATTTGTGGAAATAATTAAATAAAAAGTTTGCCGTTCTGAAAAACTACCCCCCACTCCTATGACGTAGAAGCATATACATTACATCATTAATAGCCAATAGGAAAATAGTTTTTCCATCACCTACGTTTATTCATATTATTTATATAAATAAACGTAGGCTAAAGTTTGTCACATGTTAATAACAAAATCTTGTAATTTGACATTTGACGCTGACATTGCTCATTGTAAATGAATAATAAAGTAATAATGGCTAATTCAAATTACAGTCAAGCTAAATCGGACAATTAAACGAAGGTCGATAGCTGGATAATGGCTGAATTTATATCAGAATGATTGTTTTACTGCTACCGAAATAAGGGGTGTTAAAGAGTTGAGGTAAAATAAAGTATAAAAACTGAATTTATTATATAAATTGATAATATATTTTACTTTAAAGTGCTGGTAGTGATTCATATTTGACACTTGTTTGACAACTTTGACAATACACTTGACACCTTAGAACCGCTGAAGATGTACGTACTCTGAAGTCACATTCTGTTTCAGATCACGTGACTTATTCAAAATTTTATCTAAATTTCAAAAATTAATTTTAAAATATCTAAAGGATATTTCGTGATATTTTCAAATTTGAGGCTCTTTAAAGAACAATATCTTTTCAAATTTAATACTTAGAAGTCATATAAAAATTCTTGCAACAGCCCTATTTAAATGTTCATTAAATTGACAATATCGCCTCGAAATGATAAGTCAAATGAATTATTACGATAGGTGTCTATGTTTCGAACAGCATTTGTATTTAAAATAAGCTTCTGGCCTTTCGATTCTTTGGCAAAACTTCCTCTGATTTTACAAATTACATTACATTTTAATTTCTTATCTGGTTCTTATCTGGAGTTATTTGGGCTGTAAAATTCATAACAACCGATTATTTTATATATTTGTAACTCTCTATCTATAGAAGATATAATAAAAATATCGGATAGAGAATTCTATATTCTTTAATATTTGTATTAACATAAATTTCCAAAAAATAATATTTAGGAGATTTTTTTAAGAAACTACTAACTCCGGTTATCCTTTTCAGCTCTTCGCATTAATATCAGATTAAGGAATACGTAGTTAAATTGGTCTTTAGTCTTATAGAATTTGAGAATCCGTCCTTCCAGCATCAAGACACACACACACACTTACAGACATTATTGTAAAAATGTTAAAATCGGATTCTAGGGACCTTAAAATGTGTTTATTCACTAAAATTCAATACATCTCTTAGCGAGAGGTAAAAAAAATCCGTATCCAAATAAACATTCGGCACAGCCTTTAGGTACGTCAACTAGTAGTAGGACCTACTTACCTACTACATTTACTTACATTTTGACTGAGTGGTTTCTGACACAAGAAAATGTTTACAGTTCAATTTAGATCGATTTTTAAGTTTGTTCAGTTCAATTTTTCATGAAAATATAAGCAATGTAATAATTTTATTCTATTTGATTTAAAATTTCAAGTTCAGTCTCTGGAATTGGAATATTGGAATGACAGTTTAAAAAATCTGGCCAACACAAGACCTCCCGCTATTTAATTTTTATTAATATGAATATATACCTATATATTTACTAATGCTGCAAACTATATTAAGTCCCTTTGCTGATAACTATTGCTTTATTTGCTATTTTCTGTTTAAAATGTAACAATTATCAATTTCAAATGATCAGTTTTTTGACATTGACATTTATTTGTCAGTTGTATACATTTGAGATGTGAAC
This sequence comes from Ophonus ardosiacus, assembly GCA_943142095.1. Lineage (NCBI taxonomy): Eukaryota > Metazoa > Arthropoda > Insecta > Coleoptera > Carabidae > Ophonus > Ophonus ardosiacus. The sequence continues at coordinate 7,029,650 of OW964830.1, read as the reverse complement.
AAAGGAAACAGATTTATAAAAAAATATTTTTTAAATTTATCTGTAAATATATAGAAAAAGTATTAATGTATATCTGTACAAAATTCAACAATTTTTAATTTTTATGATAACATAACACGCGAAAAAATGACGTTGAATAGTATTTTTCGAAGAAAAACCATTATGAGCTTCAAGCAAAGTGTCATTTCCGGTTAACCGATTTACGCCAAAATCTAAAGGTTTCTTTTTATATTAGACTAGAGTCGAAATACAAGGTGTCAGAACTTTCTGATCGATAGTATTTGAGTTAGAGCAGAGACAAAATCCATACACATATACGCACACATACATACATCATCATGAAAATGTTAATATTGGATACCAGGGGCCTTAAAACGTAGTCATTTACTAAAATCTCGATATGTGCATGATCCCTATACCTCCCTTACCAAAGGTAGCAGGAGGTAAAATGGAAGTGTAATAATAAATTAGAAGAGAAAAACACTTATACATGTGATTGTGTTCGTAATATCTATAAATAAATTTAATACCATTCTTTTAAAGATTTTCACCATTGGTAACGCTACTAACTCACTGCTAATTTTAGAAGCAACTAATGATTAGTTGATTTTTATAAAGATATCGCAAATGTTGCACATCAAAGAGCAGACTTTCTAAAGACTAGAGATCAGAGTAAAGACCATGTTAGTATGTGTTAGTAGTAGTTTTCACATCTAGTGATTAAAAGGGCGATTAGAAGTGCCCTAAATTAGAGTTTGCGAGGAAATAAAAGCCATAACAATCTCGTTCCTCTCCTTAATCCGGCCCTGACCTCGACCCAAACAGATCGCCGTGCGATAACATTCGCAGATAAACACCCGGGGAAACCATTAGTACGACGCGATTTCAATTACATTAATGTTTTCTTCTCCGGAATAATCAGCCTAGTTTTTAAATTCGCAAATTCCCTTTCGTTTCTTCGCTTTCCCTGCGTGCCTGCGTGCGGAGTAATTGATGTTTGTTTTTTGCAAACACCGATAAATGGATTTCTGATTGATATATTTTTGATAATGGTTCATTTCAATACCGCGCGCAACGCAGGTAATCTGTTACAGATTTGCTTTTTGTGAAGTTTTCATTCATTATTTGTGGGTTAAAACAAATATTTGCCAACGCAGAATAATCGCAAAATTACTGACATTTTTTGGCGTTAATGTAGCGATCGATTTCAAAATTTTTACGCGAAATCAAATTCCGTTCTTTTTAAGTTACTTCCAACTTAAATGTTTATTGTTATTTGACAGTAAATAATAGGAGTTAATTCACGTTTTAACTTTTAATTATTATTGGAGAAATGTGGCGATCTAGATTCAAACCCAATACAGAAGTTATTCCGTTGTCAAAATAATTTGTTTTCAAAGGAAATTCATGAATTCAGAAACGATTGTCAAAGACATAACATAATATTTGTTGTTATTCTAAAAGATAGGCGATTGAAATTGCTTCAATATGATTAAGTTAACTGCGTGATAAATGTTGTTCTTTTGGATAAATTTAACCTTAGTTTAACAATTTTTTTTTTTGCCCTCCTGAAGTGTAATGGGAACTTTACAATAGACACTTACAAAATTGCAATTTGCACGAACGCCTCTAACGGCAAAGCATAGAAATCAAGGTTGCTATGGTTACCCCGTACAAACAAAGACCTGTCATCAGCCGTAGACTTTACACTCTAGCCATCGTTTTAGTTGAATAATCGAATGAACTTCAATATTATCAAACAAAAAAGTTGCCCTAGACACATCTTCTGGTCTTAAACTCATTTTTATTAAATACAACGTACACATCACAATAAAGAATTAGGTTTAACACTGAATAACAGATGCGATTACAATGACAGATAGGAACGGTGAACGGGACGCAAGACAACGAGGGGAGGTTTGTTTGTATGCAAAACCTTCTATATCTCTCTTGCAGTGACGTCAATTTTGTAAATGTCTGTTGTATACACAGCAAGTGTAATCTATATTTTACGCTTACTGTGTTGTAACTTGTCTAACTATGCGGTAAAATAATCAAAATACACTGGACGTTTATGGGTATTTAGAAAAGAAATCACCTTTAATAATAAAGTTTTTACTTTAACATTTCCTATATTTAAAACTAATTTATATAAACCAAAATCACGGCAGCGACATCTGTCATTATTGTAAAAATCCGCCGTTCCCGACATAGTCACCGATCGATATACCTGTCAAATACGCGAGGTGAACATTGATGAAATGTCAAATATCTACACCTACCTTTTATTTATTACGAAGAAAACATGAGCAAATAATTATATTATTTTCAGTCATAAACAACGTCTATTATAACAAATAAATTTTCGCTAGAAGAAGTACTCTAACGAAGGTAAGTAAAATCAAATTTGGAAATAGACTTAACCCCAGTATTTTAAACTAACCCTTTTCAGAACTACAACTTATCTCATTAAAAAAAGTGATTTTCATTATCGTCGGCCAAAAAATTTGATACAATTCTCGTGCGTGAAGTATTTTACGACTTACACGCACTCGAATGTAAATAACTATTACGCACAACTGTATTACAATTATTTGATTACAACAGATTATAATCATCAGATTTTATTTCCACTTGCAATTTTGACTTTTTGTTTACCAGTCGCCGGGCTTCCGCCTGCATGTGCTACTTTACCGCCCGCAGGGTGTAATTTTTCAGTTTATGCCATGGTAACAAAGATATAACGAAACACTCTTATTTTAAAAAATTTATATCAATTCTGCTATAACTTCACTAGCTTTTATTAGAATTGCTTGAGGAATTTCGTCAGCAATTGAAGTGATGGAGTCTGTAAACACTGATTTTTAGAGCCTGGATAGAAACCACTTTAAGTAGGATATCAAAAAAAAAAAACTCGAACTTTGTTAGACAAAGGGTATTGAGATAAGAGATGATTATGTAGAAAAACAAACACAATATTTGTTCAGAATTTCATCATTTAGTCGTACTCTTACTACTAGGAATGACGATGGGTACCAGGGTACTCGGAACCTACCCGATAATAATGTACCCGGATATAAAATTTCTTACCCGATTACCCGAAATATACCAGCTGCTCGTTAATTACCCGACACCCTTTAATTACCCGAACAATTTTCAACTGCTGGTAAATTTATATCTTAAAGAAGAGCTTTTTATTACCATACCATAATTAATATAATTTATGTTAAGTTTTTTATAGAGATACAGTAGATATATATATTATTTATTTGTATTACTCTTTATATAAAAATATATGTAAACAACAATAATACATTTTATTAAAAAGTAAAATGCTAATAAAAGGATAACTGGTAATTAACAAATTAACGAATTATGTATATGTGCTTAAAGGATAACGGGTAATTAAAGGGTATCTGGTAATTAACGGGTAAAGGGTACTATCCGGGTAGTTGCTTCGGGTACACGGGTACCAAAATTATCTGAATTCGTCATTCCTACTTACTACCCCACCCTCGCAACTATTGATTTCACTTTTATAAAATTCTTATTAAATGTATGTTGATTTTAAAATTTTCTGAACGTAATGTAAAAGATAAGCGACTCTGCTACACATTTTGTACTTCTTAATGTACAAGATTTAGCTATAATGCAAGTCATTAAATTCTCATTATATGTATCAATACTTTATACCAGTATCATAGAACATTACTTTTTCGATGCAACGATATTGAAATAAAATTAAATAGATTAGAAAATTATCTTTCGATCTAGAATGATACATTTCATTTACAATAATGTACAAATAAAATTTAATAACTGACTATTATATTCACTAATATCTTATTTCAATGGAGTATGTGACCATAATCGAATTTAAATATATAAGTCGTAATATACAAAAACAAACCTCTATAGCTTCTCATTATAATAATAAAAACTAAACATTAGTTTGTAATAATATTGTTATTAGCAATTTAATGTTTTGGAGAAGGGATCTGTTACGTCAGTAGGGTAGAATGGTAGAAGAAGACAGCTAGATAGATATGTTGTGATAGATTATGGAATGGCGAAAGAGAGAGCTGCTGTCACTTTCGCCTACCACAATATATCTATCTCAGTCTAACTGTCTTCTTCTATCATTCTACCCTACTGACGTCACAGATTCCTTCTCCAAAGTTTTAATAATTATTTTCTCGTAAACTACGAATAATTAATCAATTTAAAAAAATACGGGTATTTTATTTTTTGGTCTAGTATCATATAAGTAAAAATCAAAATTTAGTCACATATCCCATTTTAATGAAATGTAATGAAATTATTTAGAAAGAATTTTATCTGTTTCTGAAAGAGATTAACTTGAATTATATAATTATTAGTTTAGCTTATTATCTTCAGAGCACTAAAGGATTTCGCGGACAAGGTGCACACACTATTTTTTGTGCGACCGTAAATAATATGTAATTACAAATTTTATTGTACTTAAATAGTTTAATTTATTGAAATAGAAAGGTGGCTGTGATGATGAAACAAAACAATTAGTTTCATAAAAAATGGTTAAAAAGAAGAAAAAGTTATTTCTAAAATAACTATTTAACAGTATTTATTGTATTTATTTAAAAAAAAATAAACCGAGAATCTTATTGTTTTCATATTTTAGAAACGTCAGTGTCATTATCAGATTATCCGTCATGTTAATTCTCCAGTGTTAAAGTGATTTTAGGTTAAATCCAAATTGTATTTCGCGGTCTGTATTGAGTAGGGTAAGTCCGGGAGACTGGAAGAGACACCTTTTTTAAAAGTCTAATAACTCTTATCGAAATAACAATAAAAATTTATTGCAATATCATATAGATACAGTGGTGTTTGTAGATTACAACTGGCTATCGTAAACTATTTAGGTTAGGTTAGGTTTACAAAGCCTTAACAAAAATGGAAAAGAAGTAAAAAGTTGTAAAATGCCATCTATTTCAATTATGTTGGATTAGATGACACAGGGTGTATTAAGATTAGGAATGACGATGGGTACCCGGGTACTCGGAACCTACCCGATAATAATGTACCCGGTTAATAAATTTCTTACCCGATTACCCGAAATATACCCGCTGCCCGTTAATTACCCGATTCCCTTTAATTACAAGAACTTTTTTCAGCTGCCGGAAAATTGTATCTAAAGGAAGAGCTTTTTATTACAATACCATAGGCAATAAATATAATTTCTCTTAAGTTTTTTATAGAGATACAGTACATTATTTATTTGTTACTTTTATTTAATAAATATATGTAAACAGTAATTATGGATTTTATTAAAAAGTAAACTGCTAATATAAGGGTATCTGGTAATTAACAAATTAACGAATTATGCATATGTACTTAAAGGATAACGGGTAATTAAAGGGTATCGGGTAATTAACGGGTAAAGGGTACTATCCGGGTAGTTGTTTCGGGTACTCGGGTACCAAAATTATCGGAATTCGTCATTCCTAATTAAGATGAAACACAAATAAAAATATTTCTTAAATATATTTGAAAACAAAAAAAAAAAAATTCTTTTCAATGAAAATAATTTATTTTACAACAAATGTTGTTTGTACCGAAAAATTTCTTGTTCGTGTTACCTCAAAATGCAAAAACAGCTGATAATCAACAAATGTTACTCTTGTTCGTCTGACAAAATAAGAATCGTATCATAAAAACTATGTAAACCTAAGTTACATACCCAAAAAGCTTTCGCTTCATACAAATAAAATATATTACGATAACTTCCCTACGAGAAACTTTATCGACAAAATTTCAAAAGTACGATTTAAAGACCCTTATGCACGGTCATATACTACAACGTTAGTACCGTCTAACAATTATTTTTAGGAAAACTAGCTCTGTGTCATCTCTCCCGCCGTAGCATCTCTCCCTATGCGAATTGTTTTCTTCGCCTGCGGTTGCACAAAAAATTATGAATGTAGCTCTGACTAAAAATCTCTTTAAGGTACTGCTTGTAACTTACAGTTTGACGTTGTTTTAATCTACAAAATGTCGTCGTTGTTGTAAATTTCGAAATAAATCCAATTAAATTTTATTTAAAATAAGAGAAAATCTTCTCAACAATTCCAATTAACCTACATCAAAACAAATTGTAAACCACAAAAACAATCTGAATCTGAATATCTGTGAGTTTTTATTCTGAAAATTAGCTGGTTCCTCTTGGGGAAAAATCCATTAGTGGAGCTTCAGGTGTGACCCTGGGTAAGCGCAAGCTCTCTCTGAGTTCCGAGTCGGAAGCTCTCGAGTGACATCCCTCCCTGGAGTTACCTCAGTCTCTCGCCTCTTAAACTCGACCTAATTAACTCCCCAACTCACATACAACATGACGTTATTTGCCAACGAGTACCTTCCGTGCCCTTCAAAAGTTACTACATTCATTTTATGTTAAATCAAAGTTAGAAATTGTTTATACTATTCAATATTAACTTCTGTATAATATTCACTGTTTCTCCAAGCAAGGTTGTAAATAAAAATAATGTCATTTATTACCAAATGCGGCTAATCTGTTTTGAATTACAAATTTTGGTAATTATCACTTTTATTATGTTATTTGAAAATTAGATACATAATTAAGAACCTTTTGGCTTTAGTCTATTATTTTGAATTTAAGATAATTTTTGTTTTTCAATTTGTCAAGTTTAGAAATTAGATATAAGAAAATGGGTATTTAGTAAAAGAAATTAAACAATGATGAACAATTAACCTAGTGATTTCTGCAAGACATTGATTGTTTTTGTAAGAAATTGATAATTTGCAAAGAAGAAAATCAATGAACATTTTCTTTTATTGAAAGTAAAATACATTTATTTGTTACTCACTTGTTATAGTTATTTACATAATCAGTTATGAAAAGAGTGATATTTTTTGATGAACATAATATTAGCAAAAACGCGCACTCTTCTCATAATGTATTATGCACAAAATTTTATATAATTCTACTAAAATAAATTTAAAATACTCAAAATTCTAAGTTTTCCTATAACAGTTCAATATACATATTTCAAAATCAATTTACCAAAGCGTTGCCGCGAAAATAAATGAATTTATTTTTTTAATTTAATGCTTCTGAATGTCTTCTGAAACCGATGTAAATCTTCCTTCTGATGTACACGAATTGGATGTGAGTCAATAATTCATAAATTGATATTAAAGAAATCATTACTGATATATTCTTGTTTCTTTTATTATGAATTGTCAGTTGTGTAATATTCTTTAAGTAACTCAGATACGTAATAGTTATTTACATTCGAGTGCGTGTAAGTTGTATTTTACAGCGCGACAGCTTTGTTAGCCCTTAATAAGGCACTCGCCTTAAGGGCTCGTGCCTTATTAGCTGGAGCGCAGTAAAATACTTTACGCACGAGAATTGTATCAAATTTTTTGGTCGACGATAATGAAAATCACTTTTTTTAATGAAAATGAAAAGGATTAGTTTTTAGTTTAAAATACTAGGGTTGTCAATTTCCAAATTTGATTTTACTTACATTCATTAGAGTACTTCTTCTAGCGAAAATTTATTTGTAATAATAAGCGTTGTTTATGACTGATAATATATTTATTTGCTAATGTTTTCTTCGTAATAAATAATAGGTAGGTGTCGATATTTGACATTTCAGCAATTTTCGCCTCGCGCATTTGACAGGTATATCGATCGGTGACTATGTCGGTGACGGCGGATTTTTACAATAATGACAGATGTCGCTGCCGTGATTTTGGTTTATATAAATTAATTTTAAATATAGGAAATGTTAAAGTAAAAAAACAACTTATGTAGGTAGTACTTTTTTACATGAACTTGACGATTTCTTTTCTAAATGCCCATAAACGTCAAGTGTATTTTCATTATTTTACCGCATAGTTAGACAAGTTACAACACCGCAAGCGTAAAATGTAGGTTACACTTGCTTTGTATACAATTGTAAAGTTCCCATTACACTTCAGGAGGGCAAAAAGATTTTTACAAAACTCATTTCCTATCAATTATGTAAAAAGTGGCATTTCATCGTCAAATTTTTAAAACTGAATTAGATAAATATCTTTTATTGATATTGATACCACCTACTACTTTTGAAAATTAATCATTACTAGTTAGTTATTATCTTGTAAAGTTGGTTGATAAATAATCAGTGGGATTGACGTTAAAGAAAGTTGAATAAAAAGTATTAATTAAAGGATAGAAGAGTAATTTATTATTGCAACGAAGTGTAATATTATAACTTCTATACTCCATAACAAGTAAAATTTGTGTAGAATTATAAATAGTAGCCTACAAATTACTTATTCTATATATGAAATCTTGTTACTAAACAACCGTTTTACAACCTTAAAACTGACAATTAAACGTCAATTTTACGCACTGTCATAGATAAAGAATAACAAATCTACACAAAAATATTAGTGACGGGTACAAATTAATAGTGCATCTAAATAAAGAATATAAATAGTGCCATAATATTAAGTAACAGATATAAATGTCTAGTATTATAGTTTAGTGGTAGATATTTATTAAATCATAAATGCCATATTATTTTATTAAAAACTGTATTTAGCCAATAAATTTTGTTGCCAATTAAACTGCATTATTATTTACGAACATAAAATATTCAACACATTACAAATACCATAGAAAGAACTTGCTACGTGTCATTTCAAGGACACTCATATTTGTTGAAAATGTCTTTCGACCAATAGAATGACTTGTCTTTGTTCGTGAGTTCGGTTTCTTGAATGGATGAATGGATAGAGTTAAAAAATTATAAAGAAATAAAATTTGATATATCAGCCAGCTATGCTATAACTATGGAAACAGCTACTGTATTAAGATAACTCTGATTATATCTTTTCAAAAAAAAAAAAATCCATATGAAATTTGTACCAAATACACAAAATTGACGGAAGATAATGGGCTAGTTACATTAGATTTTTAGAACAGTTTCACCAAGTAATGTACTTTACTACACATTTATTATCTATTTATTTATTTGTTTTAAAATTATATTTGTAAAAACTTTATGTACATATGTATTATTATGTAATTAACATTAATTTCCATATTATCCTTTTTCATAAAATAAATATTGTAAAACAAATAATTTATTAATTTTATTCAATAAAAATATTGTGAAAATAATAATAAACAAATTATATTAACAACACACTTTGGGAAATAATTAAAACATCCATTTGTCCATTAGCAATATAAAGCGTGTCTGTCAGTTGGTATCATTTTAAAGTTTCATTCTTGGTTGATGGATTAATTTCCTCGTGATTAGTTATTCCACACCCACGTAATTAATGACAGGCTCTAGTACCTTTACTTACTTATCAACTCATTTGCCACGATAGCTTATGGATCGTAGGAGGTCGAGACTTCACAAATGAATACATTACTCGATTGTTTGCTTGAAAGACGGTGATTGTAATGTAAATATTGGAAGAACATATATGAAAGTACAATAAGGAAGACATATTAATGAAGTGGGATAACTCAATTGATTATTATATGTGTGCTAGATTCAAATACAGTGTGTTCAGAAAAAAAAAAAAATTCGGAGTAGGCTATGACAGAAATGTACGGTGATCATCATTCATTTCAAAAGTCAAGTTGTCAAAATTGATCGTGAAATGTAATTTTAAGGAGAAAAGATAATAAAGAAGGATGAAGAATATTGCCATTCACCGTTTTCTAATTTATTTCTATTTCTAAAACAAGGATTCAAGAAGAAAATCTTTGATTTCTTTAGACAGCATTTTTGACAATATTTCGTGCTTTTGCCAATCTAGTGACCCGGGTTCGATCCCGGCCAGTGCAGACTTTTAATCGCACAAAAGTGATCCCTGTGATACACTCTCCACATCAGCTATGAGTGCCCGTGAGGTGACGCCTAGTAAGCGCCCACGCGGTAAAATATATCTTCATCATTACCGATGTCTACATGAGTTGTAGATACTGGCACACTCAGTAATGGGTAATATGGTATGATGATGTACTTATTTATTTATTTATTGACATTTAATTAAATATTTTTAAATTGACATACGTTTTTTTGTTCATAGCCTACTCCGAGTTAGGATTTTTTTAACACACTGTATATTAATTGGCCGAATTCATCACCCAGAAATTGTCTCTAGTAACTATGGAAACCTAGTGCACCCTTTTCTTATTTATGTATTATTATATTAGTTTCTCTTTATTTTGTCATTTTTAGAGAAGCTTCTTTAGCTAATGAAAAATGCTGAATTCGGCCTAATGTAATTAGGTCATCAATTTTAAACGTAAATAAATATTTTTTTACATTTGTTAGTTGTGAAATAAAAATGTGTGTTCAAGAGGTTACGAAAAAATACAAATTAATAGTTATTTATGTATCAAGGCATTGAAGTTCTGCTTTTTATCACGAATATGGAATAAAAATAAACCTTATGAGTGATAAAATGGAACTTCAGTGCCGAGGTGCATATTAAATTTAATTTGAAATCAAAATATTGTGAAAATGGAAAGAACATTTATTTACAATACGTTATGTTTATGTTGGTGCAATTCTGACACTCAATGTTGCTGAACATTAAGGTTAAAATAAAGCACAAGCACTCAAAATTATGATTTATTTCAATCTTCTTCATCGGAATTGTTCAGTTCGTACTTCTTGAACATAAATTGTCTTATATGTACAATAATTATTATCATATTGGCAACACTGCATTTGCATGAAATCGTGGATTACTTTAGTGCCGAATTCCGAACTTTTAATTACGATTTTTTAACACTTTAGTGACGATTTCAAATAATTTTATTTTATAAACGCCTACTCCTTTATAATGAGTATTATAATAGCGAGGTGACACTTATTAAATGCCCGCATGCTACCAATATATTATTATAACCGATATTTGTGTACAAAACAGATTGGCATACCCAGCAAATAGGCTTCCTTGACGATTGGTATTTGTTTATTTAAAAATGCAGTTTTATTATAAAATTTCTAAAAATAAATAAACATTTTCTTTTAACAACGAAATAAGGCTGTTTTGTATTTAAATAAAACAAAGCAAATTTATAAAATTAACATAATACATTTCTAAATATCCAATTAAAGGCACAAAAAATAACTTCGTAATTAAGATATTAATGTTTCATATACAAAAGTAAAAATATATCTTTCTGTTTTAGAGTTTTTAAAATTAAATTTCTTTTCATATCTTTTTTCTTTATAAAATATGCCTCTTTTTATTCACAAAACATTTTTAATAATTTTTATATTTCAAAAGAAGTTGAAATAAACACGTTATTAAAATCTTTTTTACTTGAATTTAATACAGTGAAATTACAACTTCTTTCAAAACAGATCGTAGTAACTGATACAAGTTTTATAGTTCATAAATTCAAAGAGAGAACATATTCTTAAGTAAATAGAATATATATAGTAACATATTTAAATTTATATGTCAATTATATTTAAACAAAATCGAAGGTAAGAGAGGTTTAAATCGCATATCCTGATTTTGGTAAATATTTATCATTTTTACGATGATGTGTGTGTATATGTGGATTTCCCCCTCTACTTCAAATACTAACATTCAAAATAATAGATATTTACACACCAAGTGAGCTAAGGTAATGTTTATTCATGAGAAGAAAGTTAATTTCTTCGAGAGAATAAACATTCTTAGCTCACGTGGTTTGTACAATATTTTATTCAATTTTGACAAAATAATAATAAAAACCATTATAATATTTAATTTTGACAAAATAAAAAACTGATCAGTTAGTAGGCTGAGCATGACAATCGTGGCTGATAGACGTCAAGTCATATATTTAAAATGCTTTATTGTCTGTCATTTGTGCCGTAAAAAAATAATGAAAAGGGCTGATAATGTCTGATAAATAATGTGGTGAGTGTTATTTTCGTTCTTGATGTTATTTTTAAATGTATTTTTTGTTGAAGAGAGAGTTAAAATTTTGTGAGAGTGATTTAAAAATTTTTGATTCACTTGTGAATAAGATGTTACTTGTAGTTGTTGCTATGGAGTTAATAATGACAGTTTAAAACGTCAAAATTGAATAAAAAATTAAATTAAATGACATTTTTAAGCTCTGAATAGCATTCTTAGAAAAATATTCTTAAATCTCAAATGTAAGTAATTGATAAATAAATGTCGCACTGTAAAATAAAACTAATCACTTTTATTTAATAGATATTGGTAGTGTTTTATAAAGAAAATATAAAATATGAATTAATGCCTAATCAATAAATCAATTTTCATATGTTTGTAATTTAAAAGAAATTAACTTCACTCACAAATATAATTAATATAACGGCAAGCTTAGAAGAACATATTGATAAAATATTAAAAATTAGAATAATAGTTATATCATACGAATATTTTAATGAAAATAATACAGTTCCCTGCATTTGTATATAAGGTGTAACATATTGATTTTAGATAAAAATGCGTCAGATCAATATTGTAGAGAATTAAATTCTGCATTAATTCAAAAATCACATTTTATTATAATAGTTTCGTACCCGAGAAAATTGGATTTAAAATTTTATAAAAGTTACTTATTTATTGTGTTAGTCTTGGTATTGAAATGAAATCATAAACAAACGCTATCACATTTAACCTGTTAGTGTCACTTGCACTGGCATAAACGCTCTGTTTGAGTCATCATGATGGACAATTAGCCATAATTTCTGACAGGTGAAATGTCATTAGGTTTGTTTTTGATTTTATTTCAAAACTATGTATGACTAACACTATAAAGAAGTCACTCATCAAATTTTAAATTCAATTGGTGATTATACAATTTAATTCCCTTCAACATTTATTTAAAGCATTATTGATTAAATCAATAGATTTTGCCACTTTTTACACCCGGTATATTTAAATTATTTAATAAAAATTAAATGGCGAGAGGTGTTGTGCTGGCCACATCTGATTGTCCTTAAATAACTTTGAAACATAAATATGGCACTTAGTTACCTTTGAATTTAATTATGCAGGTTATCTGGTCATCATAAATTGTCCACAAAGGATCTGCAATAAACAGCACATTTCAAGTGTATGAGCATATATAAAATTATACTGCATTTCGCAAACGTGGTCTTCTATTTGTCATTCTTCATTTTATCTGCGCCATAAATTACTGTGAATCACCCTTTATCATTTCCTGATGATAAGAATTATTACTATCTATCCGAGCTCTAGTTGTGTTATCTAGCTGCAAACATAAGTAAGCAGATTACTCAGTCTCTGTAAGTAACTCTTCTTACTTAGATAACACTGATTAGCATCTTAATTACATATCATGTGTATTCTACGACACTATAAATATGAAAATTTTATTAGTCAACCTTCAGATCGTGAGAGAGTGTGGCATTAACGTCTTCAACACTTTCATATTAAATAGAACACATTATGTTAAGTGAAGTAAAGAAGTTATTGATGATAAAATGTAAGGAATATAGGTACATTTTGTTTCATTAAGTAAGTAAACAAATGAATATCTCCAAGGATCGGTATTTTCATCTCTGGTGAAACTGTCTCTGTTAACTGTCAGTTAAAACGAAAAATGTCGCATCGAAAATTTGAATTCTGATTTTTTTATAGTTAATATGTACAATAAAGATACTTGGTACAACTGTTCTAATATAAATTTTAAAATAATACTTGATACGTTTCACAAAATTTCAGTCCCTGAATTAACCTCTCGGTTATTTATCAGTGCCTGGCCCACTCAATCAGAGACACAGACGCGTTTCGCTCTTATTGGAGCTCATCAGGGTGGTGCACTGAAGAACTAGGAGGTATAGGTCATACCAACTTTTAGTGCTATTGACTTGACTTACTAATCGAAGCATGAGATTTTGCTACTTATTGGAAAGGGCCAAATTTATTACAAATCACTTTTTTTGTTCTGAACCTACCATGAGATTTATGTTATTTCTTTGGTTAATGAGATCTGTTATGTTCATACAATAGGTACAGTTTTATTTTAAAATTTAGTTTTGTTTAAACTTGCGCAGCAATAAGTTTGAAACTTAAAAATATGGAGACCGTGGTTAGAAGAAAATCAGTCAGATGATAAAAACATGAATAGGCAACTTATAAATGTGTACAATAGTTTAAAAAGTAACGAAAAAAAAGAAGCACCTTTATCAAAAACCGCTACTTTAACTAAAGTTCCGTATAGTATGGTGAGAAAATAGTGTCTACAGGAGTTACTTTAAAAAAACCAAGATCACACGCAGAAATATCAAGAATAGTTTGTAATTTTGAAGCAGTTATTATTTGGAGAAAAATATATTTATTAATATTTAATATTTTTACCTCCCCCTAAAAGAGGTATTGGAATCATGCTAAAAATCGCATGTCCAAATTTTAGTTGATGTTGATAAGCACGTTTTAAGGTCCCTATAGTCCGATTATAACATTTTTACGATGATGTCCGCATGTGTGTGTATGTGTGTGTATGTGTGGATGTGTGTTTGGATGTTGGAACCACGGTTTCTCAAATACTCAAGACTTGAAAAATATTTAACTGCACTTTCCCCAATCTGACAAATCTTCTAAATATTATTTTTTGAAAATTTCTGTCATTACTAATATTAAAGAATATAAAAATCTCTATCCGATAAATTGGAGTTAAAGATAAAGGCATATAAATATATATATATAAAATAATATGTTGTATTGACAGATAAATGTGTGTCAAAAAGCCAGAGACATTACTGAAAACTTTTCCTGCGAAGTACATTTAATATTTTTTATTTTATTATTAATTAAATATTTATAATTATAGAGGACTTATATTACATATACCCTTCAGAAATATCATCGCCAATCTCATCAATGAATTGGAAGAATCTCGAACATTAGAAGAATAAGAGTGAATAGAACGAATTAAAAAATATAAAAATATATAAGAAGCTGTGTGTTTTTGTATGTATCAGAAATGTCAAATATGTACAATACTTATATAGTCTAATATGGAAATGGCGAGAGATCTTGTGCTGGCCATAACAGATTTTTTATTTCCTAATCCCAGTTTATGAATAAATATTTTTAAAGCATTTTTTGTACACTTATTTTTAATTTTTTCTTGATTTTAAAATAGCAGAAATTATATAAATACGGTCCAGGAATTATTAATTTACAACCATCTTAAGGACTACCTGCAGCGGGGGTCTTCTGGAGTCAATAACACTAAAAGTTGGCACGACCCATACTGACTAGGACTGAAAAATTGTGAAACGTTTCTAGCATTATTTTTAAATTTATTTTCACCAATTATCGCTATAGTACTTTATTGTACTTTTATTATTAGCAAATATAACTTTAAAAATTTTAGAATTCAATTTTATTTTCATTTCATCCTATTATAAACTTAAATCTCTTTCTGCTACTTTTAAAATGAATTGTGCTTCGCTAATTTTCCCCTTTTCAAAGTCCTTCATTATCACGAACAACTGTGCTCTGTTAATCCCCAGTTAAAAGTTGACATGACGAAACAAATGATTTGAAAGTAAGTCATCTGTTATAATTACGTGTATTTTACGTGGATCTGTGTAATGAGTGCGACTGAAAGTTTAAAAACGCTTCTTTGTGATAAGTTTTAATTGGCGTCTCGCAAGTGAAATGAAGTGCGAGTAAATGAAGTAATTGGCGCATCTATCAAGCAACCTTAGGACGAGGTTTGAATCTGGATCTGAATTCGAGTTGGAGAAAAAGTCACCTTAACTTTGCTTGTTATTCTTGTTAGGCATAGCAGTTGTGCTGGGCTTATTAAACAGATTAGTAGGTATATTGACAGATGACACGAGCTGAAGCACAACTTACTGGATTTTCATATTTTTATTAGTAATTCCCACTTTCAATGTATTATTATGAGTTATAATACCCATGTGAAACGATGTACATACATTTCAATTAGTTTTAACAAGCTTAATTAACTTTAATCAGGAATTTAGAGTAAAATCTGTTATCCGGCATTTATATTGATGGGACTATAACAGTTTGAAAAAATCTCATGCGGCCAGCACATTACCTTGTGTCAATTCTATGTATTTTGTTCAAATCCAATGTCAAAATTTCCTTGGAAAAGATTCTATACAGGGTGTTATGTAAGTAAGTGATCAACGCTTAACCCATGGTAGAACTGATCCCAAAGATAGTAAATCTGGCAATAATTTTTGTTTAACATAGGTACTTTCTACAAGAACTAGAACTAACCAATCACGTCATAGTTCAAAACTTTATAGAAAAGTAAAAATCAATGTGTCCTCTGGAAAAAATATTGATTGTCAATCTAACGTTAAATAATTTTTTGCATAGACGTACAATTTATATTCTGTTTTTTTTTTTTTTTTTTGATATTCTCAAAATGCCATTTACCTTCACCAACCAAGAGTATGCAGACATGCATATGGTTTATAGCGAGACATTACAAAATAGTCGTGCTGTTGTAAGACGGTACAGAGAGTTATTTCCAAATAGACGTCAATGATTTTATGTCATTTGTGACAGATATCACATTTTTTCCAGAGAACACATTGATTTTTACTTTTTTATAAAGTTTTGAACAATGACGTGATTGGTCAGTTTTAAAGGCATCTTGTTCTTGTAGAAAGTATGTTAAACAAAAATTATGCCAGATTTACTGTCTATAAGGTCAGTTCTACCATTGGTTAAGCGTTGATCACTTACTTACATAACGCCCTGTATATCCGGTAAAATTGTAACACGAACATATAATATTTTCTAGAAATTCCATACCGAAATTCCTTGGAAAAGATTGTAAAATACAATAAAATTATAACACGAACATTTAGTATGTAAACTGCACTTGACACTGACATCTGTCAATTAGAATTATTTAAATATATCAGTTGTTTCCGTGATGCAAAGCTGGCTGATTTATGAAAGTTCATCTCTTTATAACTCATATCTATTAAATATGACGAAAAATGTATATAATCAAGCCGTATAGACAATAAGATGTAAAGAAAAAGAATACGAAAGAATCAAAATTTTTAGAATTGTAGTATTAAAGTTATCGTCGAAGAAATTTTTGTCACACACACACCCACACACACACATACACACATACACACACCACACACACACGCACACACACACACACCCACACACAAATACACATACGTACAGACATCATCGTATAACTAGTAAAATAAATAATAAAAAGACAATACCTACTTTCCTTATCTAAAAGTGACGGAAAGTAAAAAGTTTTTAGTATTTAAAATACTCGAGTTTCTAATGCCCTTAACATTTATATCATAACCTACTCTGCTTCAAATTGTTACTACTTTCAAGTTTTCAGCTAACTATTTGGGAACCAGTGGTTTAATAAATAACAATTATTACGGCTTTCTAGATTTTTGTTTCAAACAAAAAATTAAATTTAAATACATATGTTATTAATATGAGTTTTAGTATAATTCCAACATGATGAAGAGGAGAACATAAATTTCACTGATTTTTGACATGGTTTAGTTATATTTAGTCAAGAATTTATAGTATGTATCTTTTTAAAATATTTATGTAGAAACGACCTTCGGGAATAAAATTTGGCTAAAACCTTAAACTGAAAGCTTAGTTTAACCTTCCTTAGATTTAGATATAAAACAATTATAATTCCTATGTACATTTATTATATCCATAAAAACCGCAATCTTCATTCAAAAAACTGCAGCAATATGTATATTTGATTATTAATCATTCTATTATTTGAGCGAGCAAAAGATTGATTAATCTGTGCTTCTTATTCACCATGATTAATACACAAATAGAGAATATTTAACTATGAAATTATAGAATAAAATAAATATCATCATGGCATATTACCCATTACTGGGTGTGCCAGTATCTACAACACATGTAGACATCGGTAATGATGACGATATATTTTACCGTGTGAGCGCTTACCAGGCGTCACCTCAGGGGCACTCATAGCTGGTGTGGAGAGTGCACCACAGGGGTCACTTTTGTGCCATTTAAAATTGGAAATATTTGGCGTCGGTCGGGATCGAACCCAGTTCCCCCAGGTTCGCGACCAGACACTTAGATAGATACTAGTTAAAATTGATAGAAAATAAACTTTATAAAGTCTTAACAAATTTCGATATAGGTTACACATAAATTTATAACTTGCAGCTATAAACACATCTTAGGTGTATTCTCTTTCCGCGTTAAGAAATTAAAAAGGGAAACATTTTAAACATACAATATGACTCACAAAAGAGTTGAAAAGTTTTAAATGAAATTAAGACGAAATTATGACATGAAAGCAGCATTAACTTAGAAATTCAAATTGAAATTAAGATCAGTAGAAGAATTTGCAAGCGAAATAAACTAACAAATCTGCAAACAAGTTGAAAATTCCCTAAAAATCATAAACTTTGTCTGAGTTCGATCGAAAGTTTGAGCGTAAGCTTGGAAAGCTCCCGAAAGCCGTGCTTCGGCTGCGGGCTTTATATCAGCCGGCGCTCAACATAATTCTATTTCACACTCAGCCATTCCAACAAGTTATGAATCTCATTCCAAGCGTGAAATGTGATGAAAGTATTTGGGGCATAATTTCCGTGTAAATTTAAGTTATAAGCCAATTCAGTATTGAATTTCGCTTAGCAAAGACGCCCGAACGCGCGCTAATGCCATTTGGCAAAGGTTTCTTCGCGGCCCGCAATATGGAAGGCCGGGGACTCTTTGCCAAGTAGGACCTTGCCTACGACCCGTGCAAACTCGACACAGAAGGGATACAGTATCTTTTCAATTCGACAAGCATATAAAAATATTTTTTCATTGACAGACATTTAGTTTTTAGTTACATATTTAAATTTTATAAAAACGATAAGTTCAGATAAAAATTAATAGTTACACACCAAAAAATGTAAGCCTGATGATACACTAGCTGGTATACCATCATGTCCTGTTCACACTATTTTTAGAGTAACACTAAAACTTATTGTAGTACTTGAGACTTCCACACTGTTAAATTAGTTATACCATTTTCTCTCTAGTGTAACTACACTGACAACATGACAACATTTGAACTGGTACACTTATATAGCATACAGTAAAAGTATACAATCCTTCTTAGGCGTTTGGCATGACTTCCTACATGATCAGGGCGGTGTTTCGGAATGCAAACAAATGCCTATCAAATAACATTGTTTATCTGCAAAAAGTGCAGTTAATGAGCCCGCGGACGCTTTTACTTTTCAAGTTTTAAGAGAATTTTTGCGAATTTCTCGAGTAAGTTTTAATTCAGAGGGGTTGATTGCATTTGATGAGCCGAGCTAAAATGAAAATTTTGTTATTTTTCTATTAAAACATTTGAATTTCGTTATTTAAGTTATATTCTTTTAAATTCTTCGCCCTAAAAGTGTTTCCAGAATCATATACTATCAATTAAGCAAGAAGGTGTTGCTCAAAAAGTAGTAAATTGTTATTATATATGTTCTTGTAAATGTACCAGTTCAAATGTTGACCAGTGTATATGGGAGTATCACTAAGGGTCCAAAAAAAACTATAGTAACCAAAACCATGGTTTCGGTTACAGACTGAGTTTAGTTACGTTACTTTCACGGTAACCCTAAAGTTTTTATCTCCCGCTACTTTAGGTAAGGACGATATAGGGATCGTGCTAAAATAGCATATAATTATTTTAGTGAATAAGCACGTTTTGATGTCCCCAGAACCCGATTTTAACATTTCACTACGATGTACACCCATTCTACACTAATGTGGGAAGAGCTCATTAGTTTTAGTGTATATCGGATAACCTGAAGTATCGAGGTATAGGGATCGTGCTAAAAATCACATATAGTGATTTTAGTGAATAAGCTACGTTTTGATATCCCCAGAACCTGATTTTAACATTTTTACAATGATGTATACCCATTCTATACTAATGTGGGAAAAGCTTATTAGTTTTTAGTGTATATCGGTTAACCGGAAGTATCACTTATTTTTTAATAGTTTTTCTTGAAAAAATACAATGAATATAATTTTTCAGCAACTGTTACTAATAAAAATTGAATATAATGATATAATCTTCAATTTTACTATTATATCATTTAGAAAATAACTTTATATATAAATTTATAAAATATTTTTATACATCATTTTGCCTATGCGTCAAACAAAAACATAATACTTTAATAACAATTTTGTCATTACCGATACCTGTGATAAAAACAGATTGGCACACCTAAAAATGGGTAATATGCCATGATGATACATTTATTTTATTTTACATATTTGAACAAATGTCACTGTCAGCAAGTAATTACATTAAAATAATAATAAATCCGTGTCGAAGAGAATGTAGTAGTAATATATTTGATTCTAATGAAATTAAGGTTTATTAAAATAATACATTTTCCATCATACATAAATATTAGATGTGCCGGATGATCCGATTTAAGTTTGCTATGTTTGCAGTACTATAAACCAAACATCTGTCAATAAGCATGTATTTTCAAAGGGTCAAATATTAGTTTACAACGACACATTTACGAAATAGATTCATGTGCATCGAAGAATTTATACAGATTGCGTTTTAAAGCACCAGGAAGTTGATGCCGATTTTTTACTATTTTACAATAAATTATGTGTGACGATTGTTCCTTAAAATCTATTAAAATAATGATCCAAAACATCTCTAATTTTGTTACAATGTATATATATATTTTATTCTAGTTACCTATTAAAATAAAAATGGGTTGAAATAAATGAAGATAATGAAAATAAGAAGAAATGGCATGTGCCGGAAAAGGAAGTGCCCACTCGTTGGCAGCTTGCTCGGCGCGATGTGAGTTTTAAAGCTTCATAACTTGCCATAACACATCACTTGGGGGGAATTGTTTGACATTACTGCGACCTAACCTAACCTAAATTCACTACATTCACTTGCAGCTGTACTTACACACTCATGATTTTTACAGATGATTTTTCTTTCAGCCTTGTAATCACAGCACAACCTGGCAAAATATTGTTATTATGTGTCATCAAAATTCGATTTAAAAGTTTCACAAAGTGCTAAATTATTATATATTAGGGTTAAGAGTTGCGAAAAAGTTTCACGAAGCACAAACAGCGTCTTTATTTTTACAATGACTTTCTCTCTGTTTTTTCTGGGGAGTTGTGTATGTGGATTTTTTACTTTCATTCTCTGTTTTCATCATACTAAGAGTGTGTTATTTTTTCATTATTATGCAAATAATACAATCTCGGTTTTACCTTTACACTCTTTTTCTCATGTTTGTATTTCCAAGAAAAAATAAAATGAAAAAAATAATTCCGCAGTGACCCCAAATTTTTACAGGCATAATTTTTAATTCTATTTTAGGATGAATAAATTATTTACTTCCCTTTTCTCATACATATTATATGGAATATGGTTCAGTGTACTTGTTTTCAGAGAAAATTTTATTTGTATTTTGATTGGAAAGCTAAAGGTTCTAAACATTTTTTCAACTTTATTTATGGTATTGGAGAGTCATTGATAATTTATTCATCTTTAAATTTAAAATTTGAAAATTAAATTTAAATTATTACAAAATAAATAAACAAGTATATTATTTTTATACTTTTATTTGTAGGATATATTTGAAACATTTTGTTATTTTTTAATATAATTAGTTTCAAAAATAATATTTTATTTAAAAATATAGTACAATGTACATTTCGAGGTTTAACCTCATCATCAGGTAGTAAAATAAATGATAAATATAAACATTTAACAAAAGAGTGAAACAAATAACATATTAATAAATATAACAAAATTGAAAATTTATTAATGATAAAGTTTCGGAGTTTCTACATAAAACAGACACAAAATTCTACCCTAGAATAAAAAATTAATTAATTTTTTTTTAAATTTGAAAAACAATCTAAATTCTGAAATTTCTTTTTGGCATAGATATGTTGATGATATTGTATGTCTTTGGTTGGGTAATACGGATGAATTAGATGATTTTTTAAAATTAATAAACTCTATTGATAATTCAATAAAGTTTACAATAGAAAAAGAATTAAATAACAGCTTAAATTTTTTAGATTTAAAAATAACAAAATTTAATTGTAAATTTAGTTTCGACATATACAGAAAATTAACTTGCACTGATAACACTATTCATTATAAATCAAAACATCCTCTAAATTATAAGTTGGCTTCTTTCTATTGTTATATTACAAGGTTATTGAATATTCCTTTATCTAAGAAAAATTATAAAAAAGAATTAAAAACAATTTACTATTTGGCTTATAAAAATGGTTTTGATAAAATAATAATTGATAATATTTTTAAAAAGCAAAAAAAGAAATTAATATCAAAACAATTATATTGCTATCAAAATAAAATAAATAAAAACTACAGAAAAATATTATTTGTTGGTAATTTGAGTTTAAAAATTGGAAAAATATTAAAATTAAATAATATTTATCCAGCATATTATGTAAAAGATAATTTAAAATCTATTTTTGTAAATAATACAATTGAAAATTTTGACAAATTAGATAAATCTGGGGTTTACGAAATTTCTTGTAACAATTGTAATTATAAATATATTGGTCAAACAGGGCGAAATTTCCAGTTAAGATTTAATGAACATTTAAGACAATTTAAATACGATAAAATAGAAAATTCAAATTTGGCAAAACATTTATTTAACAATGAACATTTTTGTACAATTCAAAATTTAAAAATACTCCATATTGAAAACAAAAATAAAAAACTAAATTGTTTAGAAGCTTTCGGGATAAAAAATTCTTTACACAAAAAAGGAAATCTAATGAATGAAATTTTGGATTTAAACAATTCACCCCTATTAGATCCTAATATTTTTTCAAAATTTTAGTAATTTTATATTAATAATTTTATATTAATAAATTTTCAATTTTGTTATCTTTATTAATATGTTATTTGTTTCACTCTTTTGTTATATGTTTATATTTATATTTATATTTATCATTTATTTTACTACCTGATGATGAGGTTAAACCTCGAAATGTACATTGTACTATATTTTTAAATAAAATATTATTTTTGAAACTAAATATATATATTAAGAAATAAGTATATTATAACTTTTTACTCATTACTGGTTATATTCAAGACCGTTTTTGAGATGTAAGTCACCTTTAGGTCTACTTAGACGGTACGCCTTAACTGGGCGACGGACATTTGGGCGATAGTCATGTGGGCGTCCCAGTTAACCATCGCCAATCGCACGCATCCAGTTGACCACATCCGTTCTAATTAGTCAAGTAAATAAAGAATGTGCTTTCTAGTAATTTAAAAAGTAATGTATGAAGCTGCCAAATAAAGTATGATATTCCCAAGCATATAATTAAGTAATACGCGTTGTAGATTCTGATATAGTTTGCGATAGTTTGAAGAAGTGTGTTAAGTGCAGTTCCGACATGATAGAAAACTAAGTTTGGAAGTTAGGTGCACTAACAACATGCAGTTCCACATGTTAATAACAGTTAGTGCTGCTCTACAGCCAAACTTCCCAGCCGTACCACGTAGCAGCGATCGCGACAACGATATCTCGATTACATGCGAGATATCGGATGCTTTACATGCACAGCGACTCTGTGATTACGTAGAATATTGAAAAGATGAAAACTCAAAATATTAGATTGATGTTTTAAGAATTAATTACGTTGTTCACAACTTTTGTTTTGAGGTATCATAGGTCATTCAAAATCTATAAAAATAAATAGGAGTTTTTTAACGCACATCTCATTAATTTACGTAAAACAGTGTAACCGTAACTATTATTCTACGTCAATTTTATAAGCGATAATAAACGAAAGTTTTCGATTTGTCGTTTTGAAACTTCATCCATACTTTTCAGTTTGAAATTATACAACTGATCACTAATGCCCAGTTGCACCAACAAGACTTAAAATTTAAGCAAGCTTTAAACAAAAAAATACAAATCTAAATTATGACAGCAATGCATTTTAATTCATTTGATGTTTCATTTCGATGCAATATTGTCTATTTAAAGAATGTTTAAAATTTAAGTTACATTGGTGCAACCGGCTATAATACCCGAAACACACTGCAAAAATTAATGTTCATTAACAGTTAGTTATAGTATGCGCACGTAAAGTTGAGATTGATGACCGATGTCAAAATTGCGTCTATTAACAAACTAGAAAGTATTGACTGTAGTAAGCACTTGCAACTTATTGTTTTGTACTGTACGAGCACAATATAATAAGTAGTACGAGCTTACTACATTCAATATTTTCTGTTTTTTTTTAAAACGCAATTTTGACAACTTTACATGCACATACTATAACTAACCGTTAATGATCATTATTTTTTGCAATGTGTCTCGGGTATTAACAACTATATTAAGTATTAACTGTTAATGTTCTTTCGGGTCATTGTGTATGCTGATGCTAAGTATAACGCCATTCGAGCGACGGTAAATCGTATAGTTACAGGGAAATCAACGTCATCAGACATAGGTGAAAAGCTGCGATGTAATAATTAATAGTTAATTATGTATCAAGGTACTGAAATTCTACTTTTTTCACGGTTACGGAATTTAGTTGCCAAGGCCGTAAGGCCGAGGAAAATAAATTATATGAGTGATGAAATGGAACTTCAGTGCCGAGTTGCATATTAAATTTTATTTGAAATTGAAAATATGTGAAAATGAAAGGAATATTTTATTTTTATAGGTTATTGGTTGAATACGATGATCGACTGGTTACAGAATGGAAGAATGAAAAATAATCGAACACGCAGTTAAGCAAAAATTATTTATTTCCTGGCCCATGTTTCGATTGTATTAGTGTTCTTCAGGGCTAGAAATGGTCAGTTATAAAAGTTAACATAGGGAACCCCTATACAACTCAGGTGTAACTAAATATATTTATATAAATCAGGTCAAATTTAAAAATTGTTTAAGTTGAAACGGCAAGAAAACCAACAATTTTTGTAAAGATAAATAAAACTTTTTCAAAATTGAAAAAACAAAGATGTTAAAAAAATTTCTTACTCGTTGTAATACACGTTTTTTTTCAATTTTGAAAAAGTTTTTTATTATTACAATAGTTGTGTTCGTTCGCGTTCCAGCTTGAATAATTTTTAAAATTGACCTGATACGCACAAATATATTTAAATACACCTGGTTATCTCCAATGGGTCGTATAAGAGTTGTCTATGCTAACTTTAAAACTGACACTTCTAGTCCTGAAGAAGACTGTAGTACAATCGAAACGTACCCCAGGAAATAAATAAATTTGGTTGACTGCGTGTTCGATTATTTTCCACTCTTCCACTTTATAGGTTGTGTTCTTGAATTATTTAGTGCGCTCATCTTGCACATATTTTTTTTATCATTTTACGTTCAAATTTACCTACCCAATTATCTTATATGTACAATAATTACTATAAGGTTAGCAACATTGTATTTGTTTGAAATCGTCGTATAATGAATTAATTTGGCGCCGATTTCTGAACTTTTAATTATTTGGTTCCCCTATTTTTGCAATCATTTCGTAACTTAGTGGTTAGTCACAATGATATCATATAACTGCGGATATTCTACTTTAGGTTTATGCAACATGAATGATTAATGAAAATAATTATATGGTCGTAGACTAATGATAATTCGTATAATTAAGAAGAATAAATTAGAATAAGCAAGATATACGTAGGTTTGTTTCAATGAAATTCTATCAAATTATATTCCAAATTTAGAAAGTAATTTACAAAGATAATGTGAATATCGATATTTATAAAGGTTTGTTATTTACGTTCAGTAATTATATTTATAATAATATGTAGTATCATTTCCAGGAAGTTATTAACTTAGTCAAATATTTGTTTTTAATCACATATTCATATCGAATATATTCATTTCATATTGTATCTAAAATTAATGAGTTACAAATTAGTAAGTCATGGATACATAAATATTTATATTTGTTTCTCGGGCTTTCAAATTTAGAAAATATTATAATGATCGATTACTACACATTTATTAATTTCTGATTACCTTATTAATTACATTCAAAACAGAAAAGTGATTTAAATAAATTTGCATATAAAACACGGATGCATAGATTTCCTAATAGAAAATTGAACATTGAATCTTCTCGTCAAGTGGACGACGTACGAGACACAAAAGGCAACAAAAAACTGTTCCAGTGAAATGAGACGAAGTGAATGCAATAAAATATCCATAACACTAATGTTATTTGATAAGCAATTAAACCCGGTTTAAAAGCATCGCCGCGTCTATCAACCGCGTAAATCTAACCTTAAAAATCAACCAATTAATGATAAACCAAAAACTTGTCAGCTCGCATTTGAGAGCCTAGATCAACCGAGTAGGACATTCGAGACGACACGAGTTTTTTTCTTATACTACAAAAAAAAATGTAACAAAACTTTCAAGAAGGTCATTTGGAAAATACGAGTATTATTTAATAATAAAATTTTATAAAAAATAAAGAATACTTATATAAATAGTAAATAACACATGCATATATAACAGTGGCGGCACGTCAGGGGAGGCATGGGAGGCTAAGCCCCTGCTTAACTTATCAGGATAAAAACTTTTTCATAATTCTTCGGACTTGCAGTCAATTAATAAAATTTATTCACGCCGACGTTTCGACTATACAATAGTTTTCTTCAGGGCTCTATAGTATGATACAAAAGCGAAATAGCAACATATGAACACAAAATAAATATAAATTACAAAAACTATAAAATACAAACTTACAGAATGGTCTAGTCGAAAAAAGAAACCACATGTGGCTAACGGAACATACAACACGGACAATTAAAAAAATAAATAAATAAATATGAATAAATAAATAAATAGTTAAAAACAACATATCACAGAGAAAAAATCGTCAAAAAACTTGTCTTAGATGAATACAATACATATGGAAATACAAATAACTATAGTAACGTATAATTTACTTTTATGATTATTCTACTTTCTATTTTCATTAATTTTGTATTGTTTTACATGTGTAAAATGTTTTTAAGGCACAATTTTTCTGTAATAATCATGCACTTTAAATGTATAGTTCTTGTTGAAAATATTTATTTGCAGTTAAATAAAATATGTGAACTAGTTTTAATAACTTAATGTCCTACTGGTACGTTATATACCAAATAACACCCTAGGGTTGTTATAAAATTGTTGCTATGAAATCGGTATTGTAAACAAATAAAAATATCGCGTTTCCTAGTTACAGCGTTTAAGTAAGTAGATTAATATCTCTAACACAAATCACAATGACAAGACATAAATCGATAAAATAATATATCGGTCGGACGTTAAACGTTGAACGCACCACGGGTGTTAAACGGACAATAACCCCTTCGGTACACGTACCCACCTCGGGCCAGAGGCCCTCGGAAAGTACACTGTTGATCTCAAGCGTTATTGTCCTTATAACACCCTTGATACGTTAATTACTATAATACCACTTAGACATAATATTGATATATTATTGACATGTGTTACTTATCTTTTTTTTTATTATTCATAGACAACTTGAAAATACCATAAGTACAATTTTATATCAATAGTTCTTATAGGCACACCCCACATTCGTGCGTGCTGGTGCTACATACACGATGCGTGAATCAAGCCACATTATAGCAACGTATAAGTTAGCATAGGAGGCTGCCTTCCATTACTCTTCGTGAATGCTCGGCATGATTCGGTATCGCTGTCGCTCTCAAAACGATAGATAGCTGCGGGGCGGCGGTGACCACTGGGTAGTACAGCGTACTTACAGTAGTGGATGCAATGCAAGTGCAATAAATAATAGGTAATTAAAGGATAGATTAGATAAAATACAAGCAAGTCACTGTTGTCACATTATATCACATCAGTGAGTTTGATCAAATTTTCTAAATTTGTACAAGTCTTAATTATATTATAAAAATCTGTTGTGGCCAGCACAAGACCTCTCGCCATTTCCATATTAGAATGTATAAGTATTGCATTGCACTTCGCTTTCGAACTGTCGTTTTATAACAAAAAAATACAGAACTTTACTCAAATGTTTTTTATTGTATTTAACATGTCTTCTGCACACATATAATTTTAATTATATCTATTTTTCATTGTATGAGGAAGTTTCTAAATATCAGAGATTCTTCCAATTCATTAACCAGATTGGCGGTATTTCTAATGGATATTTGCATTTTACCACAATTTTACCTATAATTTCAAATATTTAATTAATAAAACAATAAGAAAAGTTAAATATACTTCCCAGATAAAGATATCAGAATGTCACTAAAACTGTTGATATTTGACAATGACATGTGTCATGTTATAAACATTGGAATTTGTCAACTGGTTTCCTTAGTTCCTTGGCCTCTGCGATTAGTTAACTCTATAAATTATAGTGTCTTTATCTATAAATCTATACAAGCTATAATACAAATTTTAAGTGCATTAGATGGAGAATTTTATGTTCTTCAATATTTAATAAAAAAAACTCCCAAAAAATTATATTTAGAAGAATTTTTCTAAGAAACCACTACTGCCGGTTGTTCAATTGTTACCAAAACCTTTTCAGCTCTTCCCAGGGATGTCAGATTGATGAAACTGCAGTTAAATATTTTTTAAGTCTTATAGTTTTTGAGGAATCGTGTCTACAACATCCAGACATACATACATACATACACACATACACACATCCACACACACACAGACATCATTTTAAAAATGTTATAATCGGATTCTAGGGACCTTAAATCGTGCTTATTCAATAAAATCTGGATATGCGAATTTTAGCATGAATCCAATACCTCTCTTAGCGAGAGGTAAAAAACTGAAAATTTAAAGTATTCAAAATTCAAATGAAAGGGATTTAATTGTCCAAAACAAACTAATGTTGTTTAAATGGTTGGTTTTTACATTTAGCGCAGTAGACGCCATCTATTAGTCACAGCACGAACTATTTTTTTCCCTAAGTAAGTGAATGTCCACTTTTGTGCGTGATCACACGCAGTAAAATGTTATTTTCAACACTTGTAGGATAAAAATATGTTTTCGTATGAATATAAGTAAAATCTATAAATCATAATTATTTCCAAACCGTTGAAGCATTTATTGTAAGGGATACGAACTTCATAGATTTGAAACGTTTTATTCTCTAATTCTTAAAAGGAATAATGCATATAATTTAATTCTTTGTCATATGTAATTCATATTTTAATTCAACCATATTACTGCCAGTACATTTACTTTGAAAACTGCAAATTATTGACTGATTGAAATGTGTTATTAATTTAAATTTATGTGAATATCTCACTAATCCTATAAATTGATTTATGTTTGTGATCAATATTTTCTTCACCCCAAGTCTATTTATATTTGTAATAAATTTATGTTTGTTATAGGTTACAGTACGGGCATATCAAATTTAAATACAAATTAATTTCAAATGGCAACACAACCGTAAATAATAATAATTACTTATTAGTAATAAATTTTCAATTCATATCTGCTGTTTGATTAACATTATGCACGATGCACTTTCAATTTTATTCAAATTAAGTTTACATTTACATTTTACAACTAACATAAAATTTTATTACATCATCTATACAATTTTATTAACATTTGAAATCAAATAGCTTATATAACATTGCATGCAGGTTAATTAAACATTTCTTTTGCCAATAAATTTTGTTTTTTAAAAATAAACAAGCAATTAGCAATGAAAATAAGTCATTAACTGATGAATAAACAGCAGTCAAATGATTCCAATTTAAAATTTCGTAAGAAATTCAACGAATAGCTGCTTGCTGCTTGACGAGGACCATTTAACGTGAGCTTGATGCAATATCAATCATTTATCTAAACCTGATTAGAGAAGCAATTATTACTCACGAGCCAACATTGATTCGAGGAAAAAATACAGTATTAGAGTTAGGAGAATTTAAATGAAAAACAATCGTGAAATTAAGAAGTTGCTGGTGAATATCCATAATAATTTTACTCGCTTATCTCCCATAACAAAGGTAGGTGTAGGGATTGAACTAAAAATCACATGTCGGGTGCCTCTCGAAATCCGTTACATAGGTATTTTACATGTGAAATTAGAATATTTTGAATATTTGCTTCCCAATAAAAGTGATTATTATAAAACTTTATACACATGTTCGTGAACACCTATTGCACCATTTTAATTATTAATTGTCTAAGGGCCGGTCTTATAAAATTATTTAATCAACAGTTAAAATTTAGTTAGCTACTAAACTAATTTAACTGAAGATTTGGGTATTATAAAAGTTTAATGACAAGTAAATCGACCTATTCATGCTATTAGATTTAAATCAGTTGTTAAAGGAACGTCAAACTGTATTTTTTTTTGTTATATTTATTTTAAAACAATTGAAATAGGGAACTATTTACTTTTTAAATATTTTTTTAAGAAATGTATGTGTCGAGTATGTCATCTTAAAGTCTGTATCATCAGTGTCCTCGGATTCATAAATAGATAACGATGATGCATTTATATTTGCACGAGGTAGGCTACCAAAATTGTTCCGAAACAGGACAAATCCATATGAAATATATGATGGCAATGGCTCGTACCACGATCACGGTTTTAACTAAAACACTGTTTTAAGAAATGTCAAATTTCATTATTTAATGATGATAATAAATACTATGAAATTTATCAAAATATGATTTTAAAGCAGAACATAGTTTGTATTCAAACAAACATTTAAAAATAAATTGTTCTTCTAACATAAGGGTGAAATTACATTTTGAAATTTGAATTTGACATTTCTTAAAACAGCGTTTTTGTTAAAACCATGATCGTGGTACGAGCCATGAGTTTAAAAAGAGATTTCGATTGTTAAAACAATGTGTGTTACATATATTGGGACAGATTGAAGGAAATATAAGACCACTAACATTAAGAAATATGTCAATTTCCGCAATGAATCAGCTAGTAATAACTTTACGATTTTACGCAACCGGGTTTTTATATGAAAATAATCTTCAACAATATCTAATAGGTTCTATTTTTCAATATCAATATGATTTTTCCCACGATCACGTTTCTTTTCCAACTGTCAAATCAACTGATTTACGTTTATAACGAATGTGAATATAGAAACTTTTCACAAAACCACAAACACACTACTAAAATTTAATTAAATCCCCCGTTAGTTATTTGATAGTGAGATTAGTTTTATAATATCTATTTCTTTTTTAATGGTCCATTTAATTTACTTGTGCAGTAACTAACTAAGGATTAATTTATTGTTTATAAGACCGGCCATAAATCTAATAAGAAATAAATAAAGAAAATTAAAGAAATGTTAAAAGATAGTGGGTTGGAATCCACTGAACTATTTAATCTAAAAATGTGTCCAGAATATATTACTTCCTCTGCCTCAGAGAATTTTTTTTTTAGATTATTAAAAGATCTTTCAGAACACATAATACACTAGGAATAATACAACCTTTTTACGTTCCGTTCTGTAATATTTATTTTATTAGTTCTAACGTTTCGGCACCATTAACTGATGCCTTCTTCAGGGAATATAACAAATAAATTACGAGACAAGAGCCAGAACATGTAAACAAAGAAACATAAAAAGTACATACATGTTACCTATTTGGTAACTATGACGGAGAACAGGCATCTTCTCAGGAATACTCTCCTTTTGCCAGAGGAAAAACCTACTTTTAATTTTACAGAACGAAAACTAAAAAGGTTGTTCCATTCCTAAATTTTTACCTCTCGCTAAGAGAGGTATTGACATCATGCTAAAAATCACATAACCAGATTTTAGTGGATAAGCACGTTTTAAAATCCCTATAATCCGATTATAAGATTTTTACTATAATGTTCGTATTCGTTTCTGTGTGTGTGTGTGTGTGTGTGTGTGTGTGTGTGTGTGTGTGTGTGTGTGTGTGTGTTTGTGTGGATGTTGAAGCCACAGTTTCTCAAATACTATAAGACTTAAAAAATATTTAACTGCAGTTTCCTCAATCTGATATTCCTGGGAAGAGCTGATTAGATTTTGGTAACAATCGGATAACCGGAAGTAATAGTTTCTTTAAAAAAATCTTCTAACTATAATATTTTGGAATTTTTTTTTATTACAAATATTTAAGAACATAAAATTCTCCATCTAATACACTTAAATTTTTATTATATCTTTTATAGATTTAAAGATAAAGGCACTGTAATATATAGAATAATTTAATGTGGTACATCGCAGAGGCTAAGGCACTAAGGAAACCAGATGACAAATTCAAATGTTCTTAACACAGCAATGTTTATAACATAGTTTGTACATGACAGTTGTCAGAGTCAAAAATCAGCAGTTTTAGTGACATTCTGAAAGCTTTTCTGGGAAGTACGTTTAATCTTTCTTATTGTTTTATTAATTAAATATTTAAAATTGTAGGTAAAATGCATATATCCATCAGAAATACCGCCTATCTTTGCTAATGAATTGGAAATGGCGAGAGGTATTGTGCTGGCCACGACAGATTTTTTTTGTTATTGAAAATACTCTTTCTTTTCCTATCAGGAATGATTGTTTTACTTCATCGGATCACAAGTTACAGCCGTTTGAAACTATATGATTTTGCATCAAAATTTTGTATTATTAAAAATACAAAAAATGTCGATGAAAAAACATGTAACTTCATACGACTGAAACTCAAGATCCGAGGAAGTAAAACAATCATACCTGACATGAAAAGAAGAGAATTTCATGCTGAATATAGACTTTCATCGTCCGTTATTCTATCTTTAACGGTGTATGAGTGGTGCATTACTAAAGAAATTTTTGTCCATCTTTATCATTAAAGTAGCTGTTAGAAAATTAATTTTAATGGAAATATGCAAGAAATAATAAAAAGGATTGACACTTATTTAGAATAAAAATGGAATTAGTGAGAGGTACTGTTAATAAGATATAGACAACGCATTCCAAGTTGTAACACTTAATATTAAATAGATAGTTCATCTACAATTAAAATTCAGAACAACATATATCATCTTTCTAGCTGATGACAGCTGACAAGCGAGGTCATCCGAATCTAAGAAACATTTCCAAATAAAAAAACAATACGTGATCAATATTGAATGGTTGTCAGTTTTGCGGTTACTCTGTTCATCTAGTAGGCGCTGAATCATCCATCAGACAATTAGCGATTGTCAAACAACCGAAATATACATACAAGTCACATCCGGACAGGCAACATCCGCTCCGGGTTTTTGTCAATGTTGTCAGAAGAAGAGTATTTAATATGCAGGTGCCGAGAATTTGTTATGGAACATATTAGTGACGAAAGAATGAAAGACAACAATCAGTTATGCAAATATGGTTGTAAACCTCAAACACATGGCGAATGATTATGTTCCATAGGCGCCGACTTGTAGAGTGCATGGGGTCAAATGCACCCGACAAATTATTTTAACCATTAAAACATTTTATATTATTGTTATGCATCTCAATTTTCATTCGTTACTAATTATTGATTAGTACAGGGTGTCTCTTAAATAGGGGGACATGGCTTAACCACAGATTCCTGAGGCTAAAATATGACGATTTAACCAAACTTGCTCTTACCGGAAAGTGTACCATTTAGCCAGAAATCTGCATCAAAGTTCTTCGAAAAAAAATTAATTTTGCTTATAATAATCGGACGCTTTATTCGATTTGGATGAAATTTGGTGTGACAGTTTATATGGTTATAAGTCATCTTTTAAGATGATACTTGTTATTATTAGTGAACCACTAGTGTATGAAACTTAGGTCTCCCAACATTAATTAGACCGTAACTTTTTAATGGCAATGCCGAAAACATGAAATTATTTTTCTTCTGAAAGATACATTTAATTGTAAACTTTTGTCTCTCTGTGTAATTTGTGATATCTGTTACGGTTCACACAGAAAAAAATAAAATCCGAGTGTCTGCACTGCTAAATTTTTAAATAAATTTAATCTAGCAGTCTATCCAAATGTCAAACAAGTAATTTTTAATGACACTAACAATTGTTTTACGGGTTGTCAAAAATTTTCTTCGCAATATTCTAAAATTAGTAACATCCGTTTGTTCGGCCTAATAGTATTTTACTACCATTATTATAAATAATGCGATTACATATCTCAGCTACTTCCTAAACAAGTTGTGAAGATTGACAACTCATTACTGTCATTAAAAATTACTTGTTTGACATTTGGATAGACTGCTAGATTAAATTTATTTTAAAAATTTAACAGTGCAGACACTCAGATTTTATTTTTTTCTGTGTGAACTGTAACAGATATCACAAATTACATAGAGAGACAAAAGTTTACTATTGAATGTATCTTTCTGAAAAAAAAATAATTTCACGTTTTCGGCATTGCCATTAAAAAGTTACGGCCTAATTAATGTTGGGACACCTAAATTTCATACACTAGCGGTTCACTAATAATAGCAAGTATCACCTTAAAAGATGACTTATAACCATATAAACTGTCATACCAAATTTCATCCAAATCGAATAAAGCGTCCGATTATTATAAGCAAAATAATTTTATTTCGAAGAACTTTGAAGCAGAATTTTGGCTAAATGGTACACTTTCCGGTAGAAGCAAGTTTGGTTAAATCGTCTTATTTTAGCCTCAGGAATCTGTGGTTAAGCCATGTCCCCCTATTTAAGAGACACCTGTATAATTATGTTACACATTATTAAAACTATTTTTATTTTCGCGATTAACAAATGCCATTTACGTTCACCAATCAAGAATATGCAGACATTCATGTGGTTTATAGCGAGACATTACAAAATAGTTGCGCTGCTGCAAGATGGTACAGAGAGTTATTTCCCAAAAAGACGTCAATGACTTTAGATGGTCAGTTTTCAAGGTCTTTAGTTCTTGTAGAAAGAATGTTAAACAAAAATTATTGCTAGATTTACTATCCATGGGGTCAGTTCTATCATGGGTTAGGTTGGGTTAGGTGTTGTACACTAACTTACATAACATCCTTTATAGGTACATCATAACATTATAAGAGGATAAATCGAAAATCAAATTCAGAATATAAACACTTTGTTCAAGCCGAGTCTTAGCACATAAAATGGAATAATAGTAAAATACAATACAAGTATTACCAATAATAATAATATTCTCAGTATGAAATCTTGATTTGATGGATCAGTAAACGCTAATAATAATAACTTCTTGTTTTTATGATGTCAACAGTCGATGTTTACGCGCTTTGTCGGTACTTATCGGAAATCATAGTTATGACTGTCTCGTGATTTTTAAATATTTTATTACAGATAAAATAATCCATATCAGTCATAGATATAAAATCAACGAAAGAAATTTCTAGTTTATATGAAAATATCTGATGTGGCCAATTCTATTTATTTTGTACAAATCCCATACCAAAAGTTACTTGGAAAAGATTCTATAAAACCGATAAAATTATAATACGAACAAACACTATGTAAATTGCACTTGACACTGATATCTGCCAATTAGAATTATTTGAATATATCAGTTGTTTCTATGATTACAGCAAACCTAGCTGATTTATGAAAGTTAAATCTTTATAATTCTTGGACTCTATATCTATTGAATATGAAGGAAACCGTATACACATTAAGATGTTCTTTCATATTGATAATCACATAAAATGTCAAAAAATGATATTTAACTGCGTGTTTCAAGAAAAACTGTTAAGAACTTCAAATAAGGTTGCTTCCAGTTGACCAATTGTAATCAAAATCTAATCAGCTCTTCATATGGATGTAAAGAAGAGAATTGTAATATTTAGAATTACAGTATTGGAGTTATCGTTGGAGAAATTTTTGTCCCACACACACACACACACGGACACACAGAGACACACGTACAAATATCATCGTAAAACTAGTAAAATCGTATTCTAAGGACCCTAAAACGTGCTCATACATTAAAAACTCACCACCGAAATTTTCAAACAAAGACAATACCTTCCTTACCTAAAGATGACGGAAGATAAAAATGAATGCAGAACATAAGAAAGTACATCAAGTAACACTTATTTGAATTTATTATGCCACGCTTGTCAGAAACCACGTGTATTTGTATAAAAATAATAGATATGTTGAAAGAACATACTTAATTAACATTAACTACGTCATAGAATATTTAAAAAAATAGCGTTTTACGCTGGTTGTAAAGTAAGTCGTTACTAACTTGTAAATAATAAATAAACTACCTAATTTTGCAAATATTGACATATTAAACAAAAAGTTTTCAATAAATAATTATTCACATCTAATTCAGTTTGAAATTTTTTAAAATACCTACAATTCGTTTGTTAAAAAAACTTCAGTACGTTTAGTTTTGTCTGTCTCTGTCCCGTATAACATCTAAAACTAGAATGAAGGCTTTTATTAAATTAGAATTGGCATTTTCTCAATTAATTTCGTTGTAATTAATTGAATGAAAGAGAGTTGATAAACGTGTGCATAATGAACAGAAAAACACTTCATTTATATCTTTCTACCTTTCAATTTGTTGGTAATTGCGTTACAATTAATTTATAAATTTGTTTGATCTCAATTTTGATATTTGTTGCGATGTAGGGTCATTAATTATCTCAAAGACTTTCAATCTAAAATGATTTATTGTTCATTAATAAAAATCCAATGGAGGTAGGTATGTTTTAATTTTCGAAGTGAATTTTATTGATCGTATATCAGTTCGATATTGAAATTTGTTACACATTTATTTTATTAGCAATAAATTATGTATTTTTGTAAATAAGTTTATATATGAAATAAATTTTAATTTGAAGGTCAATTTTTGAATTAAATATTGTTAATATTGACAATAAATAGTTTATTACGAGAATTAAAAGTTATAATTTATATTTTATATTCATTTTGTTTTTGATTTCGTTGTTCATTGATAAAATGTCAAATGCTCTGTCATGTCAAATTCAATAGCTTGTAGTTAATTTATTGACTTATTTTGAAACTGGAAAATAGACTGGTGGGCTGTTCCTTTCACTGAATTGTAATTTTGAGGTAATATTTCGTTCTATTTGTTGGTAATAATTTGAAAATGAAATCTATATGTACAGCGTGTGGCAAACGCTATACGCAATGTACAGAAACAGTGAGAAATTGTATATGCAGTATTCTGTATTTTTTTAAGGATCTCACATAATACTAGATAGTTTTTTGTATATACTACAAGAATGAAGTATTTATAAGTAGTATCGTTCAGAATATTTTGAATAAAATTGGATTTCGCTGGAAAGAAATAATAGACGTGTTACCTTTTTAAGAAAGATTTGGATTTATGAAGTCAAGCCACAGATTATATTTTAATCCGTTTTACATGCTCATGTAAACTTTTTAACATACGACGTCATTGTTTCTAGTGATATTGTATTTATGACGTAAACTGCTTGATTCGCTGGATGGCCCATAAAATGGAAATGGCGAGAGGTGTTGTGCTGATCACAACAGATTTTTTCTTATGCAAAAAGTATCAATTTTATAACCTTTTAGAAAACTCTGTACCTAAACAAGAATAAATGAAAGAAAATGAAGAAAATAACCTTGGACGCGAATTTAACATGTTCTCTGGATCACAATGTCTGTATATCCACAACTTCAAATTTTTTTATCTGTCTGAACTAATGTAGACTACGTACTTTTTATTAATAGAAATTCAATGGTATTTGTATCTTTTTTCTGATAGCTAATTTTTATTAGCTTCGATAGCACTGCAGAAGTTTTTTCTAGTTGCGCAATTGAATTTGGCTATTTGGCGCTCACGTTCGTTCGGATATAATGTAGCCTTTTTGCGATAATTGGGTTAGCCAAAATGAAATTGTTTTCTATTTGGAGAAAAGTTTGCAGAAGGCGACCTGGGTTTAATTCCCGATACGAACATAGATGCTATACTTACAGTTAACTTCGTAACTCGATTAATAACTTAAATGCCCTTAACTCCTTTCTCTTACAGTTTCAGAACTAACTACGAGTCCACAAACTCCATGTCTAGCGCAAAGCCAATTTAGCTACACCATTTCTAAACTTCTTTGCAATGGCGTCATCGCAACTTTACACAGTGCAGGTTATTCAATCATATAATACCCTCACATATGCCATGACGTAAATGCTCACTTTATAACAAACTCTATTATCTTTAAAAGTTTAATTCACCTTAGCTGAACTTTCAAATTTAAATGAGCACATTATCATATATCATTTTCGCAAAATGTTGTGAACTATTGTTGTCATTTTGTAATTATTCAAATATTATAAATTTGATAAACGTAATCTACAGTGGGCTAAAAAAAAATCCTAACTCAGGGTAGGCTATTAACAGAACAAAGTATTTCAATGGGGGATTCCACCATTTTTTTTATATATAATTTCATCTGAAAATATTAGGAAAACTAAGACTACTGATGAAAAACCGGTGAAAAAATTCCTATTAATAAGCGAGTTATGGTCTCCCGAATTTTGAAAAGATTGACGTGACGTCACGCTTATGTGTTTCTATATCAAACTGTTTTCATCATGGACCTAAATGTTCTTGAAATATATGCTTTTTTAAGTTATATTTACATAAAATAAATGAATATTATAACATTGTATAAGTTTACATACTTTATAATTACAGGTGTATTTAAATTATTAAGTTTAATGCAAGAAATTTATGTTAAAATAAAAACTTTTGAAAACTGCCGTACAGGAATGTTAGCCCCTCCTTTCGAATTTGAATTTCTTAACTTCCATTGGTAGTAACCCCCACCTCCTAACACGCTATTTGTTATGCATGTATAGGCGGTCTTTCGGTCGCTAATCAAAATATTATATATACATTTCATATACGTGTCGAAGCGCTATAACAAAAAAACACCTTATTTCCAAAATATCTCAATTATACCATTACATTTTTTTTTATTAATATTCGTTATTCAGCATATACATTCGTATTTTTCTACTATTTTCCTTTAATTCGATTGAGCTGGAATCCACCATTTTAAAGTATTTAACTAAATGTCAATTTGACCCGAGATATTCTATCAATTTTGTAACTTTTTAAAGAACGTTCGACCTTTCTGTCCAACGCTGTATCTAAATAAGAATTATTTGATTCTAATACGAGATCTGGCAATTAAATAATATTTTTTCCTGCTTCCCTGTAAATTCGGCATCATTATAGGTTATGTCATATTAATTTATCATCTTCCCTCCATCCACTGTTAAAATTACAAGATAATTAGGCAAACCGTTCGGCAGTAGCCTTTGATTGAAGTTAACTACTTTCTCGTACTCCGCCGGAATTATGTTAGTGTCAATATGAAATTATGTGTGAAACTTAAAAAATCAGCTACAGAAATGTACAAATTATTGAAGAATGTTTATGGTGATGAGGGTCTATTTAGTACTCAAGTTTTTGAGCAGTTTAGAAGATTTAAAGGAGGAAGAAAAGAGATCGGAGACGACTAGCGCTTCGGCTGTGCACTGACATTGTTTTTTTTTCGAAATGCGAGTGACTGTTCACATGGATTTGGATCCTGAGAGGCATTTCGTTAACTAAGCATATTACAAGAAGGATTTGATAACTCTTCATGCACGGGTGAAAAGAAAAAGGGCTGAAATGTGATGGATTCTCCATTAAGACAACGCGCCGGAACAAAACTCCCTGTCCAGCAAGACATTTTTGACGAAATACAAAATCACCGTGTTG
Source organism: Ophonus ardosiacus (assembly GCA_943142095.1). NCBI lineage: Eukaryota > Metazoa > Arthropoda > Insecta > Coleoptera > Carabidae > Ophonus > Ophonus ardosiacus. The sequence continues at coordinate 6,989,833 of OW964830.1, read as the reverse complement.
GTACATCAACCATAGTCACTTGACCTAGTGCCATATGACTTGCTTTTATTCCCAAATTGTAATTCTGCGTTAAAAGGCACCAAATTCGGAGCCGAGGTGTAGAAAAAGCGGCAGAGCGTATGAACAACCTAACAAAAAAGGCCAGCGGGCATTGCTACCAACAGTGGAATATTCGCTTCGGGCAGTGTAGGGTTCGGGGAGGAGAGTACATTGAAGATGGCAATATTTGTTTTGTGTAATTTTATACATTGCCAATGTTCTAAAATCAATCTTGTTATTTTGCAGCCACACCTCGTAAAACTGCTATGTTGTAAATATGAGTACAAAGTAATGCTTCAAAATTAGTTACCATCAACTAGACAACTATACAGTGTCCCACACTCTATGTTCAGTATAAGGTCTTATGGAGTACCATGTTGGCAAATTTACCTGCTGTTAGTCTACAAGATAGAAAGAGCAAAATATATGCCTAAAAAGAGATGAAATATTCTGGGTAATTCATTGAATGTATTTATGACTGGTGTAGTTTCAATCTAAACAGCTAAACAGGTGGGTGAAAAGAAAAAAAAATAAATAATAAACTGGTCGGTTTAACAATTTACAAAAAATATAAAATAATACAAACACAAAATATAAGTAGGGTATAAAAACATAACAAGCGTAGGTAAATTAAAATAATTAACATTTAACTCTTCAATTTAAAGTAAATAATATAAAACATTTTTGTACTTAATTGGACATTTTACAATCTTCGTCAACAATATAAATTCCCTATGTTACATATTTACATTCTACGAAAAGATATAGAGCTACATGAAATAATTAACACTATATTTTCTACAGCGCATTTTTGTAACACTATACTTGCCGATTGGAGCAGATAGATATGATGAATTGAAATCCCTAATTTTTTGTGTTCCTCCTACGATACTTACATTATCTCAATGTCATATTGATGAAGAATATTTTTTATGTTTTATGCTATTTATGTCGACATATTATATGATGAACTCATAAAGAGTTAAAATTATTAAGCATTATTTTTTATTTAATTTATATCTTCTTATTTGATAATTTACCAATATTTAGGCTTGATAGAAACACTGCATATATTTTACATAGTTCATAAGTCTTTATTCTTTCTTTATAATCTTCAATTTGAATTTATAATATTTTAATCTCTAATGCATTTGATCGCGATTAGTATGACGGGCGGTTTTAAAATATTGTATTGAAATATTACTTATTACAGATACAAATAGCTTCAGCATGTTTTTTACACCCCGGTTCCAATGCATCTTTTCGCGCCCCTGTAAATAAAACTATTTAGACCTGCAGATAAATTTCGGGTGATTCTAATAAGCCCTTGGGTAAATAAGAGACCCTCATAAAACTTAACTAATTTTGATATAGCAATGAAAATTTATGAATGTTTCAATATTACATTACATTGAAAAATTGGTAACATGGTACAGAAAACCTCCGTAAGAATAACATTGGCTATCTCTGCTACACTGAAGATAAAGTGTGGGACACTGTATAGACTTAACAACTAGAATATTGTAAGCAATGCTACTAACTGTTCACCGTTTGACAACATATTATTGTGCAAATAAAGAGACTAATAATGCATTTAATAATTCTTCCCTAGTACAGCAATAAAGCAAATCAATAAATTTAGTGCATTTATGTAACGGGTCGACAGATGTTCTTAACATAGCTGACGAGTGATTCATGGCTTTAATACTGAGTTAATACGAAGGCAATTGTTTCCCCGAGGCAGAGAATGCGTAAAGGGCATGAGATGCATTTTTAACTAAGACTGATTCATCCTACATCAAATACTTCTGGCCATGGAGTTAGATACCGCAACTGATATGGCTATGAGATGAATGACAGAGAGAAATAAATTCAAAGAAATTGGATCTGTATCGGGCAGGAAGGTAGAGAGTTTAATTTTATTTTGTGAACTTATTACTGAGAAATAAAATGCTGACTAATAACTATAGAGTGCTGATGGTACTGTCATAAAAATAGTCTTTTGCGAGTTGGAGATTCAAGAAAGAGTGTGTGCATAAAAATATAAATTTTACAGTACGTGCGTATGCATACTATATTTGTACCTATACAGGACGATTATGAGACAATGAACCAGCAGATATCTCCGTTGTTTGCAGATAACGATTTTTGTCGAATAACCATATTTTTACAATAAACTACCTAGACAAAAACTACTTTGTTCAGAAATGTGTTGTCAATTTCGATAACAACTTTGAAATTATAATATTCTTTTTACATTTTTGTAAATTTTATGCAGATACACACTTTTCAAAAATGTGAAAATAAGGTGTTCCATAAATATTTATTTTTCGCGATCGCCCAGAAAATGAGCTCTTTCTGATCACTATTTAGACCGGAAAGACCCCTCTTTGCTGAGCTAGCTCGGAAAGTTGTCTATAAGGGATCGGAAAGTACTTTACCGATCCCGGGACCAGTAAAGCTAAATGTTTCCATGGAGATCAGTTGTTTATTTATTTCTTATTTGCTCGCAGTAAAAAATAAAATAATACTTTTTTATTCTTTTTTCAGGATCGCAAAAAAATATTGTACCCAACATGACCTGAAAGTGTCTATACTGGGCTCAGAAGCTTCCAAAGCTCGCCTACGGCTCGCTCTGGAATATGCTTGCTCACCCAGTAAAGTATCACTTTCAGTTCTTGTTACGTAAATTACTATTATAATATTTCTTATATTTTTGTGAACATAATGTACATAATTTTCAAAAATGTGAAAATATATTGATTTTCTTTCAAAGAATTATTTGGATTTTGTAAGTGTAGAAATTGATGGTGAGTTTTTAATGAATAAGAACGTTTTAGGGTCCCTAGAATACGATTTTACTAGTTTTACGATGATCTATTTATGTGTGTTTCTATGTCTGTGCGTGACAAAATTTTCTCTGGCGAAACTCCAATTCTAAAAAAAATTATAATTCTTTCGTACCTATTTCTTTTCATCCTACGAAGAGCTGATTAGATTTTGGTTATAATTGGTCACCCGCAAGTTCCCATATTTGAAGTTATTAACAGTTTTTCTTGAAAAAACGCAGTTAAATATTATTTTTTTGACATTTTTTTGTGATTATCAATATGAAAGAATATATTATTGTTTAGAAGGTTTGATTATACATTTTCCTTCATATTCAATATGTATAGAGTTAAAGAATTATAAAGACATTAACTGTCATAAAACAGCCAGCTCTGCTATAATCATGGAAACAGATGTTGATGTCAAGTGCAATTTACATAGTGTATGTTCGTGTTATAATTTTATTGAATTTATAGAATCTTTTCCAATGAACTCTCGATATGGAATTTGTAAAAAATAGTATATGTTCATGCTACAATTTTACTGGGTATATAGAATCTTTTTCAAGTAACTTCTGGTATGGGATTTGTACAAAATACATTGAATTGACGAAAGGTAATATGCTGGCCATATCAGTTTTTTTTTTGTTTATTTTAATGTAGCATGCAACAATAAATATTATTTGAATTTTTTAGATACGGACATCACTTATCAACAATTTAGTGGAACTTATGAGTACCTTAAAATTCACATACCGTTATAATAAACGATATTAATTTTACTAAATGTAAAACATAATATACTGCAGATAATTTTTATAACATCAAATTTACTTTGTATTTACATAATATTTTCTTGCAATATTTTTTTAACTTCTTTGTGTTTAGCGTAGTACCGGAATAAAATAATTTGCGTAGCTAAAGGGATAAATAATTAAGTGGTTTGAATAATATTTCAATTTTTAAAATGTGTCCAGATGGAAATAGAGCAGCGAGACCATGATAGATAATGTAATTTAAATATAGAGATCAATCATAAATGACAATGAAGGATGATAAACCATCTTGGAATTTTAAAAGCAGTTTAATAAATTTAAATTTTTGAAATCACCTTTTAATTTTTTTTTTGTTGTTTATTAAATATTTATGTATATTCTAAAGATTATCAAACAATCTATTTGTTACTTGCTCCAGTTTGTATTATATTGTTCTATAAACATTTTTGGACTATGTTGTACAGGACTATATTGAATTATTAGTATTTCATGAAAATACATTAAATAACTTTAATGGGCTTATATTTCGTATCATTTCTTGCTGAGAAATGGTTATTTTAACCGTAATTTAATTTTTTTCTGTTCGAAGGAAGCCGGAGAATGGATTTTGTTTTTGTGAGAGTGACACAGTTGCTACTCACGTTTTTCCACTGGTTTTGTGTTTTGATTTGACTAAAATGGATGACAATGTGGAATAAAAACAGCTATTAACGAAATAAATTTATTTTGAACATTCCCCACAATAATATATCAAGTTTTTTTATTCGTCTGGCTTTAGTAATATGAAATTCAAGATTTGACTTTCATCGCTACAAGTAAATCATTAAGATGATGACATAAATCTGTACGTACAAGTTGCTGCATATTTTGTGACTTACTGTAATAGGTATAGAATATCATTTTGTTAGTTTCTTTAATTTATTAGCCATACGAAGAGCAGTAATTCTACCAATTAATAGGCAGTTAGCGATTTAGCGAACCTAAGTTACGTAAAACGTAACGTGATACCAGATGCAAGATGTTGTTTTCCACACTCGATTTTGTCAAATGTTATGTCATTACGAACTCAAATCTATCAATAATTTTTTTCTTAAGCAAAAAGTATCAATTACAATAATACTACCTTTCAGTTTAAATTCTGTACATATTTTAATTAAAACTAACGTTTCGGCCGTATGCAGTGCTGTCTTCTTACAGTTATAGTTACAGAATAATAGCAACAAGTAACCAAGGTAATACAAAAAAATCTGATGTGGCCAACACAAAACCTCCCGCTATTTAATTTTTACATACATACATACGTACATAAAATCACTCGATTCCCAATTAAGGGGTTAGCAAATACCCGGAAACAATAGTAACAATAAGAAAAGGGATAAGAGTAAGAGCTCAGCTGACTCACTTCACTCTTTAACAACATTCTTCTTTCGCCTTGTCCATAATCATCATAGCATTCATACATAAGAACAAATTAAAGTGACCGATTTTCGGTAGCGAATAACCCCATCCGGACCACAATAATAGTTACGCAACAATCTTCCTTCGCCACACTTTCCTATCCATTTTTATTAATTTAAATACATACTTACGTATTTACTAACGCTGCAAACTGTTCCACTGCATGAAACTATTGATTTATTTACTATTTTCTTTTTAAGATGTCACTATTATTAATTTGAAGTGATTAGTTTTTTGACGGTGACATTCACCTGTCAGTTACATTCATTTGAAATATGATGTGTAACAAAGAAATTGTGTTTATCTTAGGCTTCGGGATGTATAAAAAAAAATGATTTTTAAATTTATCTGTAAATTATATAGAAAAAGTATTAATGTATTCCTATAGAAAATTCAATAATCTTTAATTTTCATAATGACAAAATGCAAAAAATTGGCATTTAATGGTATTTTTTGAAGAAAAACCATTATGAGCTTCAGGTAAAGTGCCATTTTCGGTTATCCGATTTACACCAAAATCTAATGGGATCTTTCCATATTAGAATAGGGTAGAAATACAAGGTTTCAGAATTTTCTGCATGATAATATTTGAGTTAGAGCGAAGACAAAATCCCTACACATACACACACACACACACATACATACATACATACATACATACATACATACACACACACATACATACATACACACACACATACACACATACAGACATCATCGTGAAAATGTTAAAATTGGATTCTAGGGACCTTAAAACGTGGTCATTTACTAAAATCTCGATACGTGATTTTTAGCACGATCCCTATACCTCCCTTACCAAGGGTAGCGGGAGGTAGAAACATATATAATAAATACACAATATAATATATGTTCTTAGGATCAGTTTTACAATCTCTGGTTAAAATTTTAACTGCTAGTTAAATAAACAAAAATGAAGCGAAATGAAATGTCAAATGACAAATTGATCATTGCTGTCAATAATCCGATTCAATATTGTTAATTTAACTTACAGTTAAAATTCTTACCAAAGATTGTAAAACTGGCCCTTAGATTTCTTGACTGGAAATGTGATAGGTACATGAAAACTGCTGGAATTCAGTCAATGGTTGAAAAATATAATTTCGGCCTCTACTAGTTTCGGCATCACATGTGCCTTCTTCAGGAGGTGAAATTTTTTAACTAAAATTGATATTGTGACATATAAAAATATATATAGTAAATATCATGGAGAAACAAATACAATGATTGTCATATAATAAAATTGATATGTAATTTTCATTTTAATACCAATGTCGTCTGAATTATAAAATTTCTTTAAAATTCAGACATTTGTATTAGAATGAAAATTACATATCAATTTTACTATATGACAACCATTGTATTTATTTCTCCATGTTATTTATTTCATTTTCATTCATGTAAATCAACAATAGTAAAAAAAAACATTCCCGATATTATTTAAAAATCAACTTTATCAACTCCTAACAAATTCTTAGCTATAGAAATAACATTGTAACCTTAAATCAGAACTAATAACTGGTGAAACGTAAAATGACAAGCAATGACAAGTTCCGTGATAGATACTGTTTGCTCAGATCCAGAATTTCAAAATCGAACATAAACCAGAGAAAAATTGTAAATTTTAAAATAAAATTTCTAAATGTAAATTTATAAATTAAATTAATCAAAAACCAGCCCTTAGGCATGAAGAATTGAAATAATTGTGTCTGTAATAGAAGTTTATCGGTAATTTAACACTTAATTGTTTCGGCAATAGCACTGCTTATAAATCTGAAAAAGTAACTATCAAAAGTTAATTACAGCCTGTCATAAAGTGATATTTATAGCCGTCATATAAAGACACAGGTCGGACCACACTGACATTAAAAAGCATCACTTCTGATTTCATATGCCGGACTCCGCAACAAGTATTTTCACTTTAATCTATCTCACATATCGCTAGACACAGATACTCAACAAAGAAAAAATATGAACAATTAAAGCACATTGGAAACTAATATTTTTACTTTTATGATACAATTAATTTCAAGTATTTTTATTGGTATCTTGATAAGATATATTTAGTTCTGAATAATTCCTAGTTATTACCAGTCTTATTTTCAAGGCATATCTCTATAAATCAGCTGTGGCCACCACAAGACCTCTCGCCATTTCCATATTAGGCTATATAAGTATTGAATTGCAATTCCCTTTCGAACCGTCGTTTTATAACAAAAAAATTACAGATACCCAAATATTGTTTTTTATTGTATTTAACATGTCTTCTGCACACATATAATTCTAATTATATCTATTTTTCATTGTATGAGAAAGTTTCTAAATGTCAAAGATTCTTCCAATTCATTAACCAGATTGGCGGTATTTCTGAAGGATATATTTTACCTATAATTTCAAATATTTAATTAATAAAACAATAAGAAAGATTAAATATACTTCCCAGAAAAAGCTATCAGAATGTCACTAAAACTGTTGATTTTTAACACTGACACGTGTCATTTAAAAACTATGTTATAAACATTGGAATTTGTCAACTGGTCTCCTTAATGCCTTAGCCTCTGCGATTAAATTACTCTATATATTATAGTGTCTTTATCTCTAAATCTATACAAGATATAATAAAAAATTTAAGTGTATTAGATGGAGAATTTTATATTCTTCAATATTTAGTAACAAATATTTCCAAAAAATTATATATATATATATATATATATATATATATATATATATATATATATATTCAAATTCAGTACTTCTTGTACATTCAAGTCCAGAGCCAATAAGATTTCATAATTCTGTCACGTACTTCTGGACATAGTACAGTAAAAATAATTATAAAATGTGTGGATATGGTACAAAAGTCTCATTATTGGATTTTTTTTATAGATTTACTAAGTTATTTTGAACTCTGTCCAATTAGGTCCTTTTATATTTCGAAAATATTTAAAAATTATAATTTAACAAATTTCATACAACAATAAGGAAAATGAAACTATACAAACAAAAAAATTTCAACTTGTGTATTATTTATCCATTCTTTACAATAAAGTTTTAAATTTTTGAAGCAGTTTTTCTCGAAAGAAATATTTGTGGACATAGTACATTCCAATCGAGCGACGATATGGTAACTTTCTTTCTTATAAATTTTAAACCTGCAGTTTACATTAAAAAAATAAGAGTGAACATACATGTCACTTATTGGAGTAAAAAGATCTTGAATTCTAATTCGGCTTCGATTGAAACGATATCATCGTTGATTTTTTAAAAGGAATAAAAAACATCTTAAAGTGATTTAGTTTTTAAAATTAAAAGCTAGGCTAAATTTTGATAAAGATGCAACTATTTTGCATTACTGTAAAGCTAATTTAAATTACTTTTAAAAAATATAAAACCTTATATATTATTGCTATTACAAAATCAACAATGATGTCGTTTCTTAAGAAACCGGAAGTTACACCAAAAATGTGATATTTATGTTTGCTCCCAATTTTGTAATATAAATAGAAATAAATTGTAAATTAATATTTGTAATAAAAACTATAAGTTGAAGAGAAAAGAGCCATTCGTTCATATGTTTTTCAATCGCACGATACAGTATCGCATCCTGTCTTATATAAATATATATAATTATTCCATCTCAACTTTTGTTTGTAATACGATTACCTTTTTTTTGAAAATACGTATTTGAGTATTTGCTCTCATTTCCATGACTGCATGTACTTGTGTACATAGATTATGTAAGAATATTCATATCCACGATGAAAAGGCCATGGACACTATTTATCTTTATATGAAACTATTAAGTGATTGACATTTTAAAATGGTTGACGCTCTCTTATTTAATGGACGCTAGAGCCGGATGACATCTCTTGAAAGCATTTAAAAATCTGAGTAAAAGGGACAACAAAACTCCGAGTAATAAAGATATGACTGCTAGTGTCGTTGTCTTAACGACCCTACTGGAATTTTAAACCAGAACACATTTTAATTGACCCAAATGTCTAGACATCAGAAGTCACATTATAATATATTGGTTTTTGATCGCTTAAAACACCATAATAACAGGTATCGCTCACCAGAAACAAATTTGACTTATTCAAATAAGTAGCGCTCAGATCAATTTAAAAATTAAAATAATGTCCTCGGAGGAATTAATTCCTCGAAGATTCCACAGTCCAAAGAGAACAACGAGAGAAGAATGTTGGTTTATAAAAAACAACGATCGTTAATTGAAAGAGAAATTTTGAAAACTCACCGTGAGCGGTTTTGGGAGCTATTTATCATCTGAAACAAAATAAACAACGTTAATGTTTTGTCCAAACTCACAAAATTATTTTCGGGAGGAAGAATTCATCATGGAACAGAAAGCAGACATGCACACTAGATTTCTACAAAACATTTAAAAGGTACCTTGCTATATAAATATTAAATACTCCAATAATTACATTATGATAAAAATATAAATAAATTAGTTGATTTAAGATTTTTTACTAATTGTCCAGGATAACGGCTGAATTAGAGAAAAGTAGCTTCATTAGGCGTCAATTTAGTGGTGGGTATTTTTACCTTCCGTCAAAAGGAAGGTATTGTCTTTGGTCAAAAAATTCGGTGGTGAGTTTTTAATGAATAAACACGTTTCAAGATTCCTAGATTACGATTTTACTAATTTTACATTGATGTCTGTATGTATATGTGTGTGTCTGTGTGTGTGTCCGTGTGTGTGTGACAAATTTTTCTCCGACGATAACTCCAAAACTACAATTCTAAAACTTATGATTCTTTCGTATTCCTCTTCTTTACAACCATATGAAGAGCTGATTAGATTTTGGTGATAATTGGTCAACCGGAAGTACCCTTATTTGAAGTTTTTAACAGTTTTTCTGGAAAAAACGCAGTTAAATATCATTTTTCGACATTTTATGATCATTAATATGAAAGAAAATCTTATTCTCTATACGATTTGATTATAGATTTTCCTTCATATTCAATAGATATAGTTATAAAGAGATTAAGAGAGGTTAACTTTCAAAAATCAGTCTGCTTTGCAAAAATTATGGAAACAGCAGATATATTCAAAAAATTCTAATTGACAGATGTCAGTGTCAAGTGTAAAACCAAAATGGAAAGTATAGGATCAGAAAGTAACATAAGTGACAGAGTGTCCTTCGCAAGTGACTTGCAGTTTCAATGCCGGGAGTACGAGGAAGGCTAAAGAGAAGATGGAAGGACTGTGTAGCAGAATATTTGAGAGAGGAAGAACTGTGTGAAGAAGATGCGTTGGATAGGAATGAGGAAGTGTGAAGTGCAATTTATAGAATGTACATTCGTGTTATAATTATATTAGATTTATAGAATCTTTTCAAATGAATTTGTAATATGGAATTTGTAAAAAATATTGTGTTCGTGTTACAATTTTACAGGATATATAGAATCTTTTCCAAGGAACTTTTGGTATCGGATTTGTAGAAATACATTGAATTGACGGAAGGTTTTGTGTTGGTCACAACAGATTTTTTACTTTTACAAATAAGTTATTCTGCGCATCGAATAATACTACATTTTAACGAATTATAGAACATCTAAAAACATTGAGTCGTAAAAGCAATGAAATAAATGTATACCTATACTTCTTTTAAAACGATTTGAATCACATTTTTGATGAACATTAAATTGTAAACAGTTGATAATTTAAAATTATTTTACCTTAATTTTTATGAGTTCTTCGGACGGTTATTAAAATAAATTGCAATATTTGAACCAGAACACTTAAGCCAAAAATTGTTTGCTAACCACAGGAGAGAACTGCTCGTAAAATGAAACATAAAAATATAAATGACTATTCTTCATGAGGCAAATTAAAAAATATATTTTAAGTTTATAGTTTCTGCTAAATCTCCTAAAACAAGAAAAGGAAATGATCAAAATTGAATAAAATCGTATTAAAATTTCCATACTGAGAACCGGGTTAATATATTTTGGAAGTAGTTCTCTAAATAAATAAAGTACGCCTAACATGAAATATGTATTTCTTCAAAAATTAAGTGGTTATTCATAACGGTATCAAAAATTTGTATTTCCTCTTCACACAGCTGCTGAATTATCTGCTAAATATGAAAATAATATACTTGTAATCTCAAATTATATATGAATATATAGTACCGACAAATTATTGAAATTCCCAAGGGTATACTTGCAGTACGTAATAATAAAAAATCATCATCTGCTTCGATATATTCAAATAATTCTATTTGACAGATGTCAGTGTCAAATGCAATTTACATATTGTATGTTCGTGTTATATATTGGATTTATAGAATATTTTCCAAGGAACTTACGGTATAAGTATATGTTCGGGTTACAATTTTACTGGATGTATATAATCTTTTGCAAGGAACTTTTGGTATGGAGTTTGTACAAAGTATATAGAATTGACGGAAGGTAATGTGGTGGCCACATCAGATTTTTTTTATTTCGTAGTTGGTTTCACCTGCGCAAATCCATTATGACATATAGCAAGAAGAAGTTCAATAGTAAACATTGGACATAAATCCATAAATGTTTCTATAACAACTAATCACGAAATCACAGAGCAGTAGTGGCAGCACGCACTTTATAGAAAACAGGCGAATGCGATTTTACTTTTACGAATATTGGTAGCATGCATGTTAGAATTCTATACTCACTTTATGTTTCGGGAATTTTATACAATTAACATTAATAATATTATTACAGTTGTACCTAATAAATATACAAATTATATATAAATTGGCTTTGAATTGAATTGTGACGTTAGTTTAATACTTCCGCCTCGAATCGTACGCTTGCAGGCGAATATTTTGAGACACGCATGCTACCAAATTTACTCTTGGTGGCGAAAAGCGAAAACAATTGTCTCATTTGATAGAATTCTAAAGTATATGCTGACACTACAGTTGCAAAATTTTCGACGCCCCTAGGATAAACGAAACTTGTAATGATCATTACCCAAAATTCTTAACTACAGTAAACGATTATTAAAAAATACTTAAACATATAAACGGCATATTACCCATTTCTGGGTGTGCCAATTTGCTTTATCACAGATATTGGTAATGATGATATATTTGTACTGCGCGGGCGTTTCCCAGGCCTCACCTCACGGACACTCATTGCTGGTGTGGAGAGTGTTCCACAGGAGTCAATTTTGTGCCATTTAAAATTTGAAATATTTGGCGTCGGTCGGGACTGAACCCGATTTCCTAGGTTCGCGACCAGACACTCAGGCTTGCAGCCACGAGACCTCATACTTAAACATCAGATGCTTTATTTCTTATAGGAAACTATGACAGAGGAATAAAGACAAAGGTGGAATCAAATTATTGGAAAAGTAGGTGTCAACTATAGAAAAAGCTAAAGTAAGCAGTAGTAATAAACTTATGGATAATACCTTATTTATAAGTTTCTTTAATCAATTTGGTACAATTCACATTTACAGGCCTATTCTGTAAAACATTCGCTTAACGAATCGTTATCATAACGATAATCGTTGTTATGAAAATCGTTATTTGTATTTTACGAAAATCGTTATTTTTGTATTCTGTAAGATCGATCGTTAAACATTATCGTTGAATTTCATTGATAACGAAATCATAATTTTTTTGCGATTGGTACTATTGTTTACTCAATTCACTATTAAAACTGACATTTAAATTTCATTTTGAAAATTGTTGGTGAAGATTTATATTATTATTTCATTTTATTAATGGCTATTTATTATTATTCTCTATTATATTAGATATGGATAAGTAAACGAGGGCCTCAAAAACTACAAAAGAACAATATGTTATTATGTAGACTTTCTTGCAAGTAATGTCGCTCTGAGAACAAATAAATATTATCCAGAGAATCCAAATCAGATTGAAGAAGAATATGCTGAATTGGCTGGGGGATTAAATGCACTCAGTACAATAAAGCATATGTAAAAGTATGATTAATATAGAGCACTTTTAGGAGATTTGGTATAGCAGTTATCATTGTATTTGCTTCTAGAAATGGCAACAGTTCAGTAAAATCTCTTGCGGCGACTCGTGATAATCTAAATAATTTTCTAAATTTTCCTGTGGGATAGTAAAAGGATCACTTTTATCTCTTAAAGCCCTATGAATTTTTCGAAGACTTTTCCTGTTAAATATACATATTTAGTAAAATTGGAATATAATCTGACATATTTTTGAAATATATAATTACCTTTCATTATTTTCTTCGAAAAAGTGAAGAAATAATAATAATTCGGGATCACCATTCATTATAATAACAATTAATATTTCAAGAATATTGAAATGTCATTGAAATGCAACAAATCGTTAACATAACGATCAGTTTTTTCTTGTCGTTAAAAAATAACGATTTTACTAAAATCGTTATCATCTTGTCGTTATGAACAATTAAATTTTTGCTTACAGAATACCACTTTAACGATTATCGTTATTTTGACGATATAACGATTCGATATGTCATAACGATCGCTTACAGAATAGCCCTGATAATATGGTTAAGTCATTATTACCTACCTATAAATATACTTTCAAATGCTCTTTTGTTAAAAATTTAAATTACAAATAAATTTTGTCTCGATTTCTAATAAGCCCCTAAGTAAGCTCCGATGATATATTTATTAAAATATTCATGTTTAATTTTAAAATGTTTCATCAAATGAATTTAATATCCTATTAAATGAGACCTAGATGATTTATCTACGATGTTCTAATTTTATTTTTAATCTCCATTCTCATTTTGATCTATTTTTTCTCCCAGCCATCATTTTGATTTCCTTCCTGAGGCTATTACTGACTATAGGTTGTAAACGGTCCCATTATAACCGTGTTAGAGGTGAGCTCGCACACTGTAACCTTGGAACATCAACATCGAATCCGACAACCACAAACCACGCAACAACCACAGGTAGACAGACGGTTGTGTTAATGTTCAGACTTCGATGACCGCGCCTGTAATTGTCAAATTGGAAGACGGGATTCGGAGTTTAGTTTCAATTTAAAACTAATTTGGAAGGTTTTGTTTTGCTGTAATGGTGATAGATGGGGATGATTTTGTTATTTTGTCCAATTATAAATATGTTTTGTGGAAGGTAAAAGTTTTTATCTATAATTGTCTCAAATTTACCAAAACTTTCATTTTGGGAAAATTGCTACACAATTGGTCCCTTTAAGTGCTTTTTAAATAGAAGCATCGAAATATTTTTTTGCTATACTTCAATTAAATGCTGTTGAAATTTCATTGTAAACCTGTCCCAATAACTCTCTTATCGGGATTTAATTTTTGAATAAAACAAATCTTTTTACCTTCCGTCACCTTTAGGTAAGGAAGGTATTGTCTTTAGTCAAAAAATTCTATAGTGAGTTTTTAATGAATAAACACGTTTGATGGTCCCTAGAATACGAATTTACCATTTTTAAGATGATGTCTATATGTATGTATGTATGTATGTATGTATGTATGTATGTGTGTGTGTATACGTGTGTATGTGTGTCCGTGTGTGTGTATGTGTGTCCGTGTGCGACAACTCCAATACTACAATTCTAAAAGTTATAATTTTTTCGTATTCCTCTTCTTTACATCCTTATGAAGAGTTGATAAAATTTTGGTTATAATTGATCCACCGGAAGTACCCTTATGTGAAGTTTTTAAAAGTTTTTCTTAAAAAAACGCAGTTAAATGTTATTTTTTGACATTTTATGTTTTATAAATATTAAAGACAATGCTCTTCTCAATACGGTTTGTTTATACATTTTCCTTCATATTCAATAGATAGACTCAAAGCATTATTAACTATAAAGAGATTAATTTTCAAAAATCAGTTAACTTTGCTATTTATCACGGAAACATCTGATATGTGCCAAGTGCAAAATCAAATATGGCAAGTATAAGATCAGAATGTCGGGAGTACGAGGAAGGCGAAATAAAAGATAGAAGGACTGTATCGCAGAAGATTTGAGAGAGGAAGAAGATGCGTTGGGCAGGAATGAGTGAAAAAAAAGAGTAAGTAACAGTGACCCCTAATAAAATTGAAGAAGGCTTATGAAGAAAGAATTGTCAAGTGCAATTTACATAGCGTATGTTCATGTTATAATTTTATTGGATTTATAGAATCTTTTCCAAGCATTCATCCATTTTTATTTCAATACTTTTATTTCTAAAAATTCACAAAGTTGTTCAAATATTCTAAAAATGCGTACACTTACGTATCATTCCCTTGACAATCAAATAATATTACTACCAAGTTTATATCTCTACCCATTTTTGAATTATTGCTCCAAAAGGCAATATACTCCACATTTAGATAAAAACTTCAAAATTTTCAAAAATCTAATGTATCTAGATACTTCTCAATGCGCTGATTCCAAATTTTGAAACCGCCGATCGATATCTCGTTTCGTTCTCGAGATATTTAAATTTAAAATTTTGTTCAAAACTGCCCATTTTTGAGTATAACCCAAAAATGGGTCGAGATATGAATTTGGCGACAACACCATTCGATTCTACGGGAAAAATTACATAAGTACACCAATTTTCAGAATTTTTGAACACTGCATACAATCTCTAAAGCAAAATAACTAAAAATGGCCAAAAATCGCAAAAATCTTAAGGGGTACCCCTTACGATTTTTTTAAATTTTGGCCATTTTCAAGGGTTTTCAAACTTTTATTCATAAAAAATTAACCAGTTGGACAAAAATTATGAAAATTGCTATACTTATGTATTTTGGTCCGTAGAATTGAATGGTGTTGTCGCCAAATTCATATCTCGATCCATTTTTGGGTTAATACCCAAAAATGGGGAGTTTTGAGCAAAACTTTAAATCTAAATATCTCGAGAACGAAAAGAGATATCGACCTGCGGTTTCAAAATTTGAAATCAGCGAATTAAGAAGTATCTAGATAAATAAAAATTAGATTTTTGAAAATTTTGAAGTTTTTATCTAAATGTAGGGTATATTGACTTTTCGGGCACTAATTCAAAAATAGTAGGTAGTATTATTATTTGATTGTAAAGAGAATGTTACGTACGTGTACGCATATTTAGAGTATTTATATATTAGTATACTAATATATATTCATGTAAATTTTACTGGATATATAGAATCTTTTCCAAAAAATTGTATAGAGGCCTTAAAACGTGCTTATTCACTAAAATCGATCGGTAAAAAGGAGCCCAATTAAAAACGAATAAATTCAAAAATTCTCTCCTTACTATTTTATTAAAACTCGTATAGACCAAGATTTTTATATTAATTAAATAGTTTATGGTGGGTTCTCTTGTAAATAAATTAATCCAAGAAATAAATTGTAAACATCCAAACAAAAATTTGTTATTTAAATTTAACCACACTGTAAATTTTAAATAATATGTCTGGCTATACCTTGTTCTTTTTAAGTATTAGTTATTACTTCAGAGGCTCAATATCTAAGTGTTACATGTGAGATTCGTGGACATTATTGACTTCTTATGCGCATAATTTGCTAAAAAAAATATCCTACACAAATTTAGTTTAACACGATTATAACCTAAACCCTAATTTTCACAAAAATGTTAGCTGAACCCTATAATTCTAAGGTAGCGAATAATTTTATGCACTTATACAATTTTAGGAAAATATAGGTTTCGTTGTTTAAAAACTGGTAATGTTCCGACAGCTGGGAATCGAACCCAACGACGTTAAAATTAGCGTAATTATATAGAATTTAAGCTATGAGTGTTTTAATGTAACCATCGTAATAGTGATGTGTTTTTATAAAGTCGTTCTAGAAATATACCATTATTTTTTAAAACTATTACACTAGTTGTCCAAAGTTCCACGAAAGTCTATTATTTTTTATAAAAATTTAATTTTGTGATACATTCTTTCTGGAAAATGAGGATCATGAAAATTTCATTTCGTGACTATTATAAAACGTAGATATGATAAAGCGAAAAATATATAAAACTACGCAGCAACCACCCCCCCCCCCCCCCCCTCCTTAAAATCCGATTATAATATTTTTACGATGATGTCCGTGTGTGTGGATGTTGGAACCACGGTTTCTCAAATACTATAACACTAAAAAAATAATTAATTGCAGTTTCCTAAATCTGACATTCCTGAGAAGAGCTGATTAGATTTTGGTAATAATGGGACAACCGGAAGTAATACTTCTTTAAAAAAATCTTCTAATTATTATTTTTTGAAGATTTCTGTTATCACTAATATTATCTCTTTCTAGTACATTTAAAATTTTTATTATATCTTCTATGGAGTTAAATATAGACATATAAATATATAAAATAATAAGTTGTAAATGAATCTCATAGCCCATGGAAAACAAGTGGAAAAATTAAAATGTTTGTAATTGTCAAAAAGCCAGAGACATTACTGAAGACTTTTTCTGGGAAGTACATTTAATATATCTTATTTTATTTTTAATTAAATATTTATAATTATAGGTACATACATTATATATACCCCTCAGAAATACCGCCAATCTTATCAATGAATTGGAATAATCTCGAACATTACAAGAACAAGAGTGAATAGAATGAATTAAAAAATATAAAAATAAATAAAGA
Source organism: Ophonus ardosiacus (assembly GCA_943142095.1). NCBI lineage: Eukaryota > Metazoa > Arthropoda > Insecta > Coleoptera > Carabidae > Ophonus > Ophonus ardosiacus. The sequence continues at coordinate 6,972,114 of OW964830.1, read as the reverse complement.
AGATGTGTGTTTTTGTGTGTATCAGAAATGTCAAATATATACAATACTTACTCATATAGCCTAATATGAAAATAGCGAGAGGTCTTGTGCTGGCCACAACGGATTTTTTTTAAGAAAGAAGGGCGCAGACGTAATTTAAATTGCTTATAGTTGACGACGACTGAGTTTTTCATTTAATTTCAAATATGTTTTTTGGAAGGCAAAGTTATCATTAAAAATGTTATAAAATTTGCTAAATATCTGTCTGTATTTAAAGAATTAGACGATATATTTATTATTCAATAATTATTTAAAGATTTGTCATTAATGATCGTAATTATATAAATATTTCATCTCTAAATTAATATTTTGATGTCAAATTTATTTTTTCAGTTGTAAAAAAACATAAAAATAACAAATTTTTATAAAAACGATAATTGCTGTAGGATACAACTCAATAAACAACTTTTTTGAAATAAATAATTATCTGTGTAGCAACTTTTTGCTAAACCGGTAAAAAGTTATAATTAAATTTTAATATTTTATAAGAATTTCGCCAGTAACTTTTTCCTAACTTTGTCTAACATTTTCAAAAGAAAAGTTCATTGATAAGTCTGGTCAATTAGACAGCGTCAATAAAGACACAATAATAAAACTTGTCGCTTGTAATTAATTTACATTAAAGTCCGAAGTGCATCAGTACCCTTATAAAGATATTTTACGATCATTAAGAGTTCCTTAACGATGTTATAAATTGTGAATTTTTTTAGCTTTATAATTATGGCTTGTATGATAAAATGCAATGATGAATATGTCCAATAGCAAATAACAGGTTTGCTAAATCTGGGATTTATAATTTTAGCTCTAACTTAATGAGGGATTTAAGATTGTTTTGCTTGACCTTCGGGTTTATTGGGCTTTATTTACTTATTTTCAATTTACTCGAAGGTTGTCACATAAAATAAAGATATAGGCGGATAATTGATACTCGATCATGCATTAAATCTACACTGCAAAAAATTGCTAGTATTATTACAAAAGTTAAAAAACTGATATGGCAAGCGCTTTATCACAAACCAATTACATTTTTATGTATATACCTACATAATACTTTATTTAACGTTCATTTTAAATAAAGTATTATGGATATAAACATATATCCCGTCATATTATTCGGACACTGACATCTGTCCGTCCGTCCACTGTAGATACATATAAATATATCCTTAAAATAACATGAATAAAAATTCGTAATTATTATGGGAAAATTTCTCGAAACCGACGTTTCAGTGCACACTTGCACAGAATTCTATTGTCGATTTGATGTGTGCTGCTCTTTATTATTTTTTGTTGTAAAAATTTTGAATGAATGTATACATAAGATGTAATAATTTGTAAGATCTTATATCTGCGTATTAAAAAAAAAATTGGATACTTTTTTACCTCTCGTTAAGAGAGGTATTGGAATCATGCTAAAAAACACATATCCAGATTTTAGGGGATAAGCACGTTTTAAGTTCCCTAGAATCCGATTATAACATTTTTACGATGATGTCGGTATATGTGTGTGTGTGTGTGCGTATATGTGTGTGTGTGTGCGCGCGTAGGTAGATGTTGGAGCCACGGTTTCTCAAATACAATAATACTTAAAAAATATTTAACTGCAGTTTCCTCAATCTGACATTCCTGGAAAGAGCTGATTAGATTGTGGTAACAAGTAATAGATTCTTTAAAAAATCTTCTAAATATTATTTTTTAAAAATTTCTGTTATTACTATTATTGAAGAACATAAAATTCTACATCAGATACATTTAAAATTTTTATTATATCTTGTATAGATTTAGAGATAAAGGCACTGTAATATTTAGAATAGTCTAATCGCAGAGGCTACTGCACTAAGGAAACCAGTTGACAAATTCAAATGTTTGTAACATAGTTTATATATGACAGATGTCAGTGTCAAAAATAAATAGTTTCAGTGACATTCTGAAAGCTTTTTCTGGGAAGTATATTTAATCTTTCTTATTGTTTTATTAATTAAATATTTAAAATTGTAGGTAAAATGCATATATCTATCAGAAATACCGCCAATCTTGTTAATGAATTGGAAGAATCTCTGACATTTTGGAACTTCCTCATATAATGAAAAATGGATCTAATTAGAATTGTATGTATGCAGAAGTCATGTTATATAGAATAAAAAAACAATATTTGGGTAAAGTTCTGTAATATTTTTGTTTTAAAACGACGGTTCGATAGCGAAGTGCAATACAAAACTTATATAACAAAATGGAAATGGCGAGAGATCTTGTGCTGGCCACAACAGATTTTTTTATGATAAATTTTTAGAAATTTTAATAATTCAGAATTCATTAATTTTAACGGCTACAGGGCTCCATTTCCCCGCGTTGTCTTCGGCCAATCGTCGTTCAAGTTTAACAGGTCCAGAATTAAGTTAAGCGATGTTTGTATGTCTATGCATTTGCCACAGCTGTCCCTTTAAAACAAAATGATCATATTATGTAAATAAATTTATAGTCTTTCATCATACATAGTATAATAAACTATATTTAGCTGTATTGTTCTAAGGAGATATTCTATAATCTTAAGTTTTGTTTTTGTATTTGATGAAAGTAACATCAGTTTTCTCTTAAAATCACCGAATTATTTTTTTACGAGTAGCTTCAAATTCCGATTTATCTTGTATTGTTAAAAAAATCAATTAAAATTATTTGAGAAATATTTATGTCTTCGTATCAATAAAGCATTACTTCAGTAATGAAATTTCAACAGGTAATGTAGATACCAATTTATAAGCAAGTATTGAAGAAACAGTTTTTTTTTTGTAGGATAAAATAGGACGTAAAATCAATTTAATAACTGTTGCTTCGTTGTTTAATAAACTTTATAGACTGTTTAAAGTGGTATGCAAACAGTTATCCCGATTGTATTAAGCAATAATCAATTCAAAAATCTTACTCTAGAATTATTTACTGTTATACAGAGTTTGAAGTACTTAACAACTAGTTAATAAATATGTACATAAGGCAATGTAAATATTAGTGTCCACTTAACCGAGAAAACATCGAATGGCCGTGTAACGTGTGGTTAGAGTTAATAAAAGACTTAGACATTGCTTTTATTGTCTCTAATTTAAGTGATTATACATCCTAAATATCAAATCAAAAGCTTTCCTTGTATTTACGAGATATTGTAAAACTAATTGCTGGCTAAATAATGACGTTTTTTCCTATGTTTCCTGTATTGGGCCTCATTAGAAGAAAAGCTTTACATCTCTGAAACGTTTACAACGTTATAGAATTTCGTGAGGTTCGGTTATATTGTCTGTACACCTGGGTTGCGTGTGGAAGGTTGTCAGGATGTTTAGTCCAGGACTAAACGATAAAATTGTATTTTAATAGCGTACCCTATATAATAAAGGTAATTTTTAACCGGAAAAAAACTACATTAAACTCAGGTTGAGGACAGGTTGCAAACTATAGTTTATAGACAGATTAAATTTGACCATTATTATAGAAAAATAATAATGGGGGATAGAAGCTTACGTGCATAAACACAAAAGCGAAAATTCTTTATCTGCTAACATTTTAATACCTCCAATTTTCTATTGTAGTAGGTTCACAATTCGTTATTCAAAATTTAATAACTATAACATTTTTATCTTCCGTCACCTGCAGGGAAGTTCTTGGTCTAATTATTCGATGATGAATTATTAATGATAAAGCATGTTTTGGGGTCCCTAAAATACGACTTTATTGTTTTTACGATGTTGTCTATGCCTATTTTCTCACATTCTTCGTTTTTACATTCATATGAAAAGATCATTATAGAATACGGTTATAACTATTGGTCAACTTCATTTCTTGAAGCTCTTAACAGTTTTTCTTGAAAAAAACGCGATTAAATATCATTATTTGGCATTTTATATTATAAATATAAAATATTTTATTCTCCACATGGTTTTATTGCGTTTTTATTCAAATTTAAATATTTAGTAGTAAAAAATTATAAAGAAATGAATGAAAATATTCTGTTTAAAACTGTAAATATTGAACAAAATCGCAACGAAAGCTGTCACTTCCTTATATAATTTCATATTATTCAACATAAATAGATGTGTTTTTGTCACTTACATTTATGAATAGAATTTTATAAATCTTTCGACCTATGCTGCCACAAGCTACACCAAATGAAACTGTTTAAATATTAGGTACTAATTGAAAGATATTAGTGTCAAGTACAATTTACTAGTTCGTGAAATAATTTTATAAGTATAACCTATAAAATCATTTGCAAGAAACTTCGTATGTGGATTTTGTATGAAATAAAAATTATTCGTGGAATGTTAATGTTAAATCTAAGCGGAATTAAAAAAAACCTTTGTGCGATTCGTTGCAAAGTTATGTTTTTCGCAAATGATGCCGAACAAACGAACCGTCTAGTGCGAAAAACATAATTTTGCAACTATACACGAAATATCTATTTTAAAATTAAATTTGAATAAAGTAATTATTAGGCAGTTAGCGAACCTCAGTTACGTATAACGTAACGTGGCATAGTTATAACCCAGAAAATAGGGAGTTATTATATAAATGCATGTAGAAAGCACCTTATTTTAAAAATAAGGGACTTTAAATTTTAATGCTTATCACATTTAATTATTATTTTCACGTTAAAGTTAACGATAAAGGCAACACAAACGAAGTTAAGGCCACACTTTTCATGGGAACATAACCTCAACACATACAGAACGTGTAACGTTAAACGCTCGCTATTCCATCGCACATAACGTGTCTCCTTATTCATTTACCTGAACCTTATTATTACGCAAGCCCATTCTTGATGCTATGTAACTTTAAAGTGCACGTTATTTTTGCGTTGAACTTGCAATAACTCCCTAACGACGTTTCTAAGTAAATTATATAACGATATGGTACGTATTACCAGTTATTTAAGTCACGATTTAAAACAAAATAAGCTTCCCAAACTATTTCTAACGTTAGATGACAACATCCAACTGTACGTCACGTTACTTTATACACAACTAAGGTTCGCTAACTGAACTAATATAGAAATCCATTTAATGGATATTCCACAATAGACAATGAGCTTGCGCCCGATCAACGATCCCTACAATCAATATACTTCATCATTATTGTATTGGAATCTTTGTACAATAGATATGTATATAAAATCTGCAATTGCTTCACAGTTATGTCGCCATATTTTATTTATAACAGTACAGTCAGCAAAATATTATAAACATATATTTAAAGTCCCCAACAATGTGTAAACAAAGTGTCATTATTTCTTACTCCTTTTGCTTGTGTGTCACAACTGTAAACTTTTCTTTGTCGATTGTTTTGGTCCGTCTCTGTGTTAATGTCCAAGTAGCGTGGTCGCATCGAGACGAAAAAAGACTAAGATAAATACCGGACGATGATGAGGCTAGGCGAATACTGGGCAGTAAAGCACGACCAATGCCAGTGCAGTTCTTGCCGGTAACAAAAACACCCTAATTACCCACAGCCGGGTTGCGGTTACTACCCCAGGACATATGGACATGTCGTAAAACCTAGGACGGTTCCTGAAACATGCACCAGGGTAGGATCCAACGCAAAAGACGCAATACAGAAGAGGCAACTTTGTTTCTATTTCTTATAAATCAGAACAGTTATTTTTTTTAATAAGTACCGGAAAATAGTGATTCTGAAACGATTTGCATGGAATTTCATAATAATATTAAAGACTGTTTTTGAACAGTGAATCTTTGTAATTTAGTTACTATGAAGTATAGTGTACGACACGAATCTTGACATGAAGGGTAAGGGAAAAATGCTCATATCGTGAAATTCCATAAACGACGTCAAATCAAATTATTACAGTAACTTTGTGCTTCTAATTCATTTGTGTAGGCTTATGATCCGAGTGTAAACAAGACAGGAACTGAAACGAACAGCAATTGCGCAGATCATCTGCCAATATAAGAAAGGCTGCGTAGTTTTAAAACTTATTTGGGCAATTGTTATATGTTATATTAGGTATGCGCGAAGTAAATTAATTGTATTTCGTGCGGATTTAAACGGAGCGTATACAGATTCCTGAGGCTAAAATAAAACGATTTAACCAAACTTGCTTCTACTGGAAAGTGTACCATTTAGACAGAATTCTGCTTCAAAGTTCTTCAAAAAAATTAATTTTGCTTGTCATAATCGGACGCTTTATTCGATTTGGATGAAATTTGGTATGACAGTTTATATGGTTATAAGTCATCTTTTAAGGAGATATTTGTTATTATTAGTGAACCGCTAGTGTCTGAAAGTTAGGTGTCCCAACATTAATTAGGCAGTAACTTTTTAATGGCAATGCCGAAAACGTGAAATTATTTTTCTTCAGAAAGATACATTCAATAGCAAACTTTTCTCTCTCTCTGTGTAGTTTGTGATATCTGTTATGATTCACACAGAAAAAAATAAAATCTGAGTGTCTGCACTGCTAAATTTTTAAAATAAATTTAATCTAGCAGTCCAAATGTCAAACAAGTAATTTTTAATGACAGTAACGAGTTGTCAATCTTCACAACTTGCTTAGGAATAAGCTGAGATATGTAATCGTCTTACTTATAATATTGGTAGTAAAATATTATAAGGCCGAACAAACGAATATGTTGCTAATTTTAGAATATTGCGAAGAAAATTTTTGACAACAAATAAAATAAATATAAATATATCATCACGGCATATTACCCATTTCTGGGTGTGCCAGTATCTACAACACATGTAGACATCGGTAATGATGTTGATATATTTTACCGTGAGGGCGCTTATCAGGCGTCACCTCACGAGCACTCATAGCTGATGTGGAGAGTGCACCACAGGGATCACTTTTTTTCCATTTTTTAAAATTGGAAATATTTGGCGTCTGTCGGGATCGAACCCGGTTCCCCCAGGTTCGCGACCAGACACTCAGGCACGCGGCCACGGGACCCCATAAAACCGTAAAACAATTGTTACTGTCATTAAAAATTACTTGTTTGACATTTGGATAGACTGCTAGATTAAATTTATTTTAAAAATTTAGCAGTGCAGACACTCATATCTTATTTTTTTCTGTGTGAACCGCAACAAATATCACAAATTACACAGAGAGAGATAACTTTGCTATTGAATATATCTTTCTGAAAAAAAATAATTTCACGTTTTCGGCATTGCCATTAAAAAGTTACGGCCTAATTAATGTTGGGACACCTAAACTTCATACTCTAGCGGTTCACTAATAATAACAAGTATCACCTTAAAAGATGACTTATAACCATATAAACTGTCATACCAAATTTCATCCAAATCGAATACAGCGTCCGATTATAATAAGCAAAATTAATTTTTTTTTTTTTAAGAACTATGAAGCAGAATTCTGGCTGAATGGTACACTTTCCGGTAGAAGCAAGTTTAGTTAAATCGTCTTATTTTAGCTTCAGGAATCTGTAGTTAAGCCATGTCCCCCTATTTAAGAGACATCTGTATATTAGACAGTGATTTGTGCTATCATATTTTCCATAGTTCACCTTCTGTGTCCCGCAATAAAGGTGTTCTTACCCAGGACCTTCCTAATAGTATGACGCTCGAATCAACTGAGCCAGGAAATCCTATTGAAGTCAGCGAATCTTTCACATATCACTTATTAATAGAGAGAGGGTAAGATCTCCAAATTTGTGAAGTATATACAAAAGTAAGAATTCCCCCGGGTCCTGGCCTGCAAAACCAATTTGGGAATTTAGTTTGTGGTTCAGGGCCGACGCACGCAATCGTCTCTAAACGTTTTAGTATCGTTTATTGCAGCCAGATTGTAAATATAACCAATCCAAGTTCGTACAGTCTTTGTCTTGCAGTCAAAACACCCGGCACCGACACACAGGTCGTTGTTAAAATAAGTTTATAATGACCCGACCTATCGGACCCCACTTTAACAGCCTGTAATTCCAGCTGAGTAAGTCATTTGTTCTAAGCGCTACGCATGCACATCAAATTGGGCCATAAACGACATTCTCAGGCAAAATCGGGTTTATTAGGCCACTTTCGATTTCACCAGGATTTTCATAATGCCATAAAAGGATATATCTCACAATTAACTGCTTTAATTACTGAATTAAATTTTCGCTACCATAAATGTAGGTACGTATGCACAAAGTATGAGAATTTGTACCACAAATAAATATTAGTACTCATACCTATGTCCGATTGCATCAACAAGGCTTAAATTTTAACCGACACTTAAAGAAAAATTTGCAAATCGGCCCTATGAAAGCAAGGAATAATAATTCATTTCGATTCAGTACAGCCAATTATTTAAGGAACCTTTAACTTAGTGTAACAGGCGATTATTACTGCAATGCTAGATTTGAAGTGGTTCAAAATTGAATACGAATATTTCGTAACATAGCACCAACTAATGTATTTTAACTATGCAATGATGTTACAAGATACATACATATATGTATGTATAAATGTATTATAAATAAATAAAAACAATGGTTCGAATTCTACACTCTTCTTTAACTAAAGAAGCGTGTTTAAAAATAACAAAATAAAGAGAGACATATGCATTGGTACATTATTAAGAGAAAGACGCAAGCTGGTTCCAGAGTTACTATACAGTGTCCCACACTCTATCTTCAGTGTGGCAGAGATAGCCAATGCTATTCTTATGGAGGTTTTCTGTACCATGTTGCCAATTTTTCAATGTAATCTAATATTGAAGCATTAATAAATTTTCATTACTATACCAAAATTAGTTAACACTGTACAATTTAAGTAAGTAAGGGTCTCTTATTTACCCAAGGGCTTATTGTATACACCCAATATTTGTCTAAATAGTTTTAAATACAGGGCAATTTGTACCTGAAATAACTAATATTTCAATACAATATTTTAAAACCGCCCAGCATACTAATCTTGAATAAATGCATTAGAAATTAGAATTTTTAAATATTATAAATTCAAATTGGAGATTACAAAGAAAGAATAAAGACTTATGAACTATGTAAAATATATGCAGTATTTCTAAATATTATATATTTATAAAAAATATGTATTATTAAAATGACCAGTGTGTTATTAAATTTCATTTTTTTCTTCGCACCTACGCTAATTTACATCTATATTTTGTACTCGTATATGTATTAATTTCATATCTTTTCGTAGAATGGAAATATGTAACATAGGTAATTTATGTTGTTGACGACGATTGTAAAATGTCCAATTAAGTACAAAAATGTTTTATATTATTTACTTTAAATTGACTAGAGTTTATATGTTAATTCATTTCATTTACCTACGCTTGTTATAATTTTAAATCCTACTTACATTTTGTATTTGTATTATTTTATATTTTTTGTAAATTATTAAACTGACCAGTTCATTATTTAATTTAATTTTTTTCTTTTCACCCACCTGTTTAGATACACTGAAAGTACACCAGTCATAAGTACTCAGAATATTTCATCTCTTTTTGGACATCTATTTTGCTCTTTCTATCTAACAGATTTACAGCAGGTAAATATGGCAACATAGTACTCCATAAGACTCTATACTGAATATAGAGTGTGGGACACTGTATAGAGACGATCACTGCACTAGCGAAAAGTGCTGAATTCGGGCCATTGTGTTCAAAGATCTCATTTATAGAAAGCATTTTCCATAGATTAAATGATGATATAGTACTTACCATGTATCTTCATCTTCATATCTAATATCTTCGTTTAAAAAACAAATATATTTCACTTTGAATGTTAGTTGTATTATCATTTAATACACAGAACACGGAAATATACAACCGGACACTTTTAAGTACCACAACAAACTAAACTACCGTGCGATTTTTAACTTGTTTCATTGGGAACTCGACAAAACTGATCAGAGTGTAGAATGAAATTTCTTTAAATTACTACTATAAATATTGTATATTTTTATAAATTATTTAACAATACAATTTTTACTACATTTTATTATTTACAAATAGCAAATTTTACAAAATTTAGTGTTGATTTTTACACTAATATATTTCACCAGTTTTACACGGCTAAAATTTCTTAGTGTGTATATATTAATACTATAATTAATCTTGGTTCACTAATGTTGATGAACGGTCTACTTGCTGCATGTGAATCTTATCCTTTGTTATTTGCAGAATCTTCATTTAAATTCCTACCAGGTTCTTATTATTTTCATTAGAAGAAATTATGGAACATTTTATTTCACTTCACTTTACTTCATCGGCGTATTTATATAAGTATTTATACATTTTAACACGTTTGCCATTCTACAATGGTTGAAATAAGACTCTTAAAATTTTATTTAAAAAAATGTACACAGACTTTGTTGAAAACAGAAAGAATATCTTTCCTAATAGCATAATTAAAAATATATTGTTATTAAATTCTAAATTTTTTTTTTATAAATTCTTGTTATTACTAATATTGAAGAACATAAAATACTGCATCTAATACATTTAAATTTTTTTTATATTTTCTATAAATTTAGAGATAAAGACGCTACAATATAAAGAATAAGGGGATGTAATAAGTCGAGTAGGCTAAACTAAACTAAGGAAACCAGATGACAAATTCAAATGTTTGTGTTGACAGTGTCAAATATCAAGAGTTTTATTGATATTCTCAAAGCTTTTTATGGTAAGTACATTTACTCCTTCTTATTTTTATTTTTTTATTGTTTTCCGACAGACGCCGAATATTTCAGATTTTAAATGGCACAAAAGTGACGCCTGTGGCGCACACGGTAAAATATATCGTCATCATTACCGATGTCTACATGTGTTGTAGGTAGGCCCACCCAGAAATCGGTAATATGTCGTGAAGATATATTTATTTATTTATTGTTTTATTAATTAAATATTTAAAATTATAGGTAATGCATATATCCATCAGAAATACCGCCAATCTTGATAATGAACTGGAAGAATCTCTGACATTTAGGATCATATGTGTGCAGAAGATGTGTTAAATACAATAAAACACAATATTTTGGTAAAGTTCGGTATTTTTTTTTGTTATAAAACGACGGTACGATAGCGAAGTACAATACAATATTTATTTAACATAAAATGGAAATGGTGAGAGGTATTGTACTGGTCACAACAGATTTTTTTTCTATTATTTTGAAAACCGCTGATATTTTTTTAACTACATGGCACATTTTGTCTAATTTAATAAAACTCGTAAGTACCTCCTCATATAATATATTGTTATGGAAACGGTATCCATGGAAACAAGAAAGAAAATGGCGGCCATGAAACACAAAAAGAGAAGAAGAGTATCAGGAATTGGGATATGTTTGACGTTGTCATAATATATATGAATATTTTTATGCTATTGTAGTTACTTGTTATTTTTAAAATAAAAGTTCTTGTTGTTAAATGAATACGTAGTTATTACTGCCCACAGTACGTAACAATATTATAAAACACGGATTACGATCATGACATCATTTCTATTCTAAATCGTTGTTGAACAATATAATCGCAAACAAGATTACTTCGAACAAAACATTAGCGAATACCATCTGTCATCTACTCTTCTATAACCATCAAAATTTCTTTATTCCTCCTAATGTCCCCTTAATGTCCAAATTCCCTAAGAAAACAAACAATTTCACACAAATTTTGTGTACCTGCTGTCTGTTGTGCGGTTTGAAACTGAGAAAACAGAAAGTTTTCTTCCTTACCGGGGCGCCGGTATAATGACACCATCCTAGCCGGAAACTATCCCTGACGCCTTCTAATAACACCATAATGCTAAACGAGGCCCAGTGGATGTAGTCGGCGCTTTATGGCTACAGACATAGAAACACCGACAAAACACCGCTAATAGGGGTTATTTGTTTAAAGTCAAGTGATGCTTAAATGTTGGCAGGGCCGCATTTATATCTTCAGAGGCCCGAGGCGCAGTGACTTGTTGAGGCCCCTATTTTTATATACTTTAAAATATATCTGGTGAAAAACACCTGTCTATTTTAAATTAAAAAATAAGTTGTTAATGGTTATTAAATCCAAATAAATTATGGAGTATTAATAATAGTAAATAATTTTATTCTTATTAGTATCACATAAACAAAAACAAAAATAGTTCGAAAATTGTAAATAAATATATTATCTACCTGTATAGTACACATCTACATAACATTTAACGGTTACTATGGTTACCGTACAGTGATATTATCAAAATAAAAATAGAAAAGAGGCATTTTGATTGGCCTAACACTGGTTTCCTCCAGAGGTTACTTTAAGGATTTTTTTCCACTGTACATAAAGGAAATAAATCGTTGTTGCTAGGTTGGGGGAGGGTTAGGGAAAATATGCGCCGCAGGCGATTTTTTGAAAATTTTCAAGGTCAAACGAGTTTTAATGCAAAGTACGATAATATAGAGTTCTTTACAAAGAAGCAAATTTAACAAATTCATAAAAAATAAAATAAATATTTTGACGAAAACGCGTATATGCGCTCCAAAAGCGTATAGCTGGGCTGTCTTACTAGGCTATTCAGCTTTTTTCTGAGGCCCCCCGGAAGACGAGGCCCCCAGCTAGCGCCTCATGCGCCTCTGCTTAAATGCGACCCTGAATGTTGGTTACGAACAACAAGAAATGGTTAGGAAGAAACTTGGGTGGTTTATGATTTTGGCGGTTTATTATAGAGTTAGAGGAAACAAAGGAACGTGTTTTTTATTAAAAGAAAGCGGACTATTTCCGATAAGAAAACGACTAAGAATTTAAATACACATATTGGTTTATATTTGTTTAGGATATCAAATAAATAAATGTGTATGTATTTTATTAAAAATGTCTCATACAGAGAATTTATTTTAAAATGCAACATTATACATGGTTACTCACTATTGTCAAAAAATGACAGCAATATAATATCTGTCCATTTTAAAATGCAACATTATAAATAGTATTGCAGCACAGGATATACCTCCAGAACACATCACAAATGGTGCCAATTCTTATTACGACCGACTAGAATATTGCCTGTGTGATCGGGAGTATTTTTTAACATTTATTACATGAAAGTTATGGATTTTTGTAAGCTAAAGTTTGTTAAGATGTACAACATTCATATTTTGATTATTTGTTAATCGTATGTAATCGTATCGGAAATTAGTTTTGATAATACAAAACTACAAATTTTGTATGTTGCATTTTAAAATGGACAAATATTACATTGCTGTCATTTTTTGACAATAGCAAGTAACCATGGAAGTGATTCACCATATGTTGCATGTTAAAATTCCCTGTATACTCAGGCGTTTGGATAAAAATTTCTTTAGTTGTAAATAAATACATACCCAAAGCAACCAAAAATATTAATACAATTTAAATTATAACTACTTAAATATAAATTTGTATTTTGTAAAAGTACTCATCATTCATTGAGTATTCTGGCTCTAAAAAGAAAAATTAATATTTCGAAAGCTTTGCATGTTGTCTTAAAATTTTAAAAACAAATTCCCCCGTTTGATCCAGACCAACGTCATACTATTTCAAATTTTAAATGGACCATTGTGGTACACTTTCTACGCTAGCAATGAATGTCCGTGAGGTGACGCCTGATAAACATGAAAAATGGCATTTAAATTCGACCTAAATTTTGTAAAATTAATAATAAACAGAACAGGCATTTGTCCTAATTTTTCAATCATCCTGGAAAAGCAATATTATTTTTTCAGATGTTTTACAAATTAAAAATTATCAGTATAGTAAAATTTTTGAAAGAAGTCCGATCAAGGCCATCTACGAATTGCATCTATGAATTAAGATTTTATGCTGTCAAATTTAGTAGTGTCGTTTACACAGTTTTTATTAGGTACGCAAGATATTATGTACCCTCATAAAAACTAAATAAAAGGCACTACTAAATTTGACAGCACAAAATCTTAATTCATAGATACAATTCGTAGATGGCCTTGATCGGACTTCTTTCAAAAATTTTACTGTAACACTATCATAAAATTTAAAATATCAGAATCACAGACGCGTTTTGCTTTTATTGGATCTCATTTTCTGCAGTCATCATATTTTATTGAGATGGTTTATCATACGTCTCCTCAACTTACTTACTGCCTTCTAGGCTTTAATACACCACACTAATGAGCTCCAATAAGAGAGAAACGCGTCTGTGGTTGAAGTTAAGTGGGCCAGTCTCAGACTGAAATTTTGTGAAGTCAAGTATGATTTTAAAAATTTTATTTTAGTACAGTTTCACAAAATATTGCAATTATTGTACATTTATTCACCAGTAAAACTATTTTTGAAGTAGATTAAGTTCTTGTTATATGATTAATACATGAAAAAGAAATATTGTACAAATTTCTCAATCGCAATTATTTGTAGTGGTTGTTTGATTATTATAAAGTTTATCGTAAAATGTTTATAATTAACCAAATGATTGCAGTGTTTTTATATGTAGGACTTAAATGTTAAAAATTGATTGGCTGGAAGTTAGATGAGCCGCATAAATGAGGTATAAAACACGTGAATAAATCATGGGAGTCACCCTTAATCCGTTGATCCAGATCTCTGTCAATGTGCGTTCCACTTCAGCTTCATCACCACTATCGGCCATTAATAACCGCAAATGTTGTGCCACATTCTTCATTATACACACCACGCACACACAATTTGAGTAATAATGATTTACAACCTTTATATAGAACTTTTAATATGAGAGGATTATGCTCATATTCATAAACACTCGTAAAAATTTTAAACGGGTCGTTATAATATTTATCCAATAAAAACAGTCGACATTGAAAGAAAATCAAAATTTTATTTGTCAAGTTTGTTTCTATTTGTCAAAAATTAAAACGAGCCGTTTTGAAACTTTACGAGTGTTTATGAACATGGGCATTAGAGGAAAAAATTGATTATTTTTACGAAATAAGAAGTAATGAAATATTTAGGATTCTTGCATAAAGAAATCTTTCAATTGTTGCATTCTTTCTATTCTAATTAAAAGAAGTATATAACTGTAAAGAAATAAAACGAAACATACAGACTGAATTAACAACAGCTGACTTTTCATACAAAAATATATCTTTCACACCAATTGATGTGCAAATGTTTATTAAATAAAAAAGATGATGTTTCGGTAGTGCTTACGACACGACCATTTTCTATTCTACATAACAATAATTAATAAAGTTAATAATGTAATTTAAAAGTGTGATATAATAAGTTTTTATAAATTAACATACTAAAGTGAAAATCAATTGTTATGAATTGGTGAAATGCCGAAATTTAAATTAACATAATGCATTTTTTTAAAATACCACTCAGTCTGATCAGGCTGAAGAGTTAAACTTGCCTGAAATTAAAAAAAAAACCTGTCCTTGAAACATGATGTGACATCTTTGTAATTTAACAAGTAATTTAAGACAAGAGAGGCGAAATAAGAAGTAAATACATCTATACAAGTGTTTTGTTTAAAAAAAACAATGCTTTTTTAGGCTCACTAATGGCAGAGAAAAATGTTATATACAAAAAATGATGAGGAATAAGGGGTTAATTTATCAGTAATAACAAACCGAAAATTCAACCTATGGTTCTCAAAATGTATAACAAAATTATATATTTTTAAATAACCTACATAATTTTTTAGACAATTAACGATATATATATATATATATATATATATATATATATATATATATATATATATATATATATATATATATGTTGTATAGGGGTGTATGGTAATTATTTAGAGAAAAATAGTATAAAGTTTAGAAATAATGTTACAATATTGAAGAAGGAACCAATTAATACCAATGGTACCTTGGTTACGCTAGTATATTGTTAAATTACATCTAAATTTAATACCATTTTCCTCAAAATAATTGTTACAACACTATAGAATATTTATATTGCTGAAATCAGAAAAAATCTCTACCCAGTGGTCTAAAAAATCACATAGGTAACCGTTTAAAAAAATGTAATTTTGTTTTACGGTTTAAGAACCATTGGTTGAATTTAAAACTTTTGCACACTTAGCAGGCATACAATTTGGTGGATTTTTTTTCTTCTTCCAGTAAGAAATTATCCGATTGTCCATATCTAATCTTATTAATTATTTGACAAATTGTCCTTGACATTAATTATAACTATAGATTTTTTACCTTCCGTCACCTTTAGGTAAGGAAGGTTGTCTTCGGTAAAAAAAAAATCTCCGACGATAACTCCAATACTACAATTCTAAAAACTATAATTCTTTCGTATTCCTCTTCTTTACATCCATATAAAGAGCTGATTATATTTTGGTTATAATTGGTCAACCGATCTTAACAATTTTTCTTAAAAAAACGCAGTTAAATATAATTTTTTTTACATTTTATATGATTATTAATATGAAAGAATATCGTACTGTTTATAGGGTTTGATCATACATTTTTCTTCATATTCAATACATATAGAGTTATCCTTCATAAATCAACCAACTTTGCTATAATTATAGAAACAACTAATATATATAAATAATTCTAATTGACAGAAGTCAGTGTCAAGTGCAATTTACATAAAGTATGTTCATGTTATAATTTTATTGGATTTTTATTTTTTCCGAGGAACTTTCGGAATGGAAATTGTAGAAAACTTTTCGTATGGGATTTGTACAAAATATAGATAATTGACGGAATGTATTGTGTTGGCCGCATTAGATTTTTTGTAAATAAAATTATTTTACAATTAAAGAATTCAATTTCAAGGGACTCGAACTTACACGTACGTAATAGGATGTGTAATGTAATCCATTAGTTCAAGACACGACACGTGAGTAATTATTGCTTTGTCGGTAAACTAATGAATTTTTCACACTTCTTCAAAATTGTCTGCAACACACATATAGATTGCTAAATTAACATTTTTAAGAAGATAAAATCCAAGTATTGAAATCATACATTTACAATTCAATGGGATCTAAGTGCCATTTTATGTGTCTGAACAAAAAGAAAATTTTACGATGCAATATAGCTTTAACTTCTTTTTACCTTCCGTCATTTATAGTTTTATTTTTTCACCTCTCGCTAAGAGAGATATTGGAATCATGCTAAAAATCGCATATCCAGATTTTAGTGGATAAGCTGTTTTAAGGTCCCTGTAATCCGATTATAACATTTTTACGATGATATCCGTTTGTAAGTGTGTGTGTGTGTGTGTGTGTGTGTGTGTAAGGATGTGTTTCTCAAATACTATAAGACTTAAAATACTACTGTTTCCTCAATCTGACATTCCTGGGAAGAGCTAATAAGATTTTGGTAACAACTGGACAACCGAAAGTAATAGTTTCTTAAATAATGTGTACCTAAATGTGAGTGTCAAAAAGCCAGAGACATTATTGAAGACTTTTTCTGGGAAGTACATTTAATATTTCTTGTTTTATTACTAGCTGACCCGTCCCGGCTTCGCACGGGTAAAGCTAGAATAACGATTAGCTACACGTGTACCGCACTAATTTTTCACATTTACTTCGGAGACCTGCCTCGCATTGTACATATAACAGGCTCCGCCCACTGCCCTCCTGATCCCCGCACCACACCTAAAACACTCTTTATTTCTTACCAAAAGTATAAATAAGAATTTTTTTACCCCTAACTTGAGAAACTTTCATCCCTTATTTCACCCCGTCAAGTTTTATTTTCGTAACAAAAGGTAGCCTATGTCCTTCTCCAAGTTCCAATCTATCTCTACACCAAAATTCATCAAAATTGGTTCAGCAGAAAAAATGATGGATTCACCATACAAACTTTCATCCCCTATTTCACCCCTTCAAGTTTAATTTTCGCAACAAAATGTAGCCTATGTCCTTCTCCAAGGTCCAGTCTATCTCTACACCAAAATTCATCAAAATTGGTTTAGCGGTTAGGCGTGAAAACGTAACAGACAGACAGACAGACAGAGTTACTTTCGCATTTATTATATTAGTATGGATTAATTAAATATTTATAATTATAGATACATGTATTACATATACCCTTCAGAAATGCCGCCAATCTTATCAATGAATTGGAAGAATCTCGAACATTAGAAGAATAAGACTGAATAGAATGAATTAAAAAATATAAAAATATATAAAGATGATATGTGTTTTTGTGTGTATCAGAAATGTCAAATATGTACAATATTTACATAGCCTTATATTGAAATGGCAAGAGGTCTTGTGCTGGCCACAACAGTGGAAAATACATAAAGTAATTTTATCTGAATAGCATTCTAAAATTAAAGTAAAAAACATAATGATAAAGGTATGTAATATATTAATGATGTTCATGTTAAAGTTGATTGCAATTTACTACTATAAAGTTAATGACTCCTGATAATTTCCTCCATGTAAGAGTTTATCTGTCTTCTAATTTTTAAAAGCCATTCTACTAGGAAACGTATTAGATATTATTAGAGTAATTATACTTGTCATCATTATATCATCTTTTACAGTTATATCTATTATTCTATCATATAATGAGATTTTCTTTAGCTTTTTCATCTAGCAGTTGGTCGTTCATTAAAATGACAAAGATATTTTAATTTAAAAAGGATGTGAGCAATTATATTTCTCTGATGATACCCTGTACAGCATCCATCAAGTTACAACTGCAATTCATATTTCACGATCTAAATGTTATCTAGGTTGAAAAATTGCTGGGTGTATTTACCAAAGCACTGAAATATAATTCAATTCCAAATAAAAGCATTGTATGTATTTTACGAAGACATTTAGATTGTAGGTGAATTTATCTATGGTTCTTTTGTAAGGTACGTGATGCAAACTGTTTGAAATAGAGCAAGTCATTTGTCATGTTGAAGCAGAAATAAAAATATAACTTGGAATACATTTACATTTACATCGCTAGGTATATATATAATATTACTTCTATTCATGGATTTAATGTGCATTTAAATATATACATTATGGCGAAGACAGTATGTAATTTATATTTAGTCTACATTAAAAGAAAATTCATGCCAAATGCATGTAAAATTAAAGGAACCTAGTATTCAAAAAAATAAAATAAAAATGTATTAATTACAAATTCATTGGTTAATATGCAACTCAGCACTTTCTTTATTCTTAATTTTAGACCTTTAAAACTGACCAATCACGCCATAGTTCAAAACTTTATAAAAAAGTAAAAATCAATGTGTTCTCTGGAAAAAATATTGATTGTCAATCTGACGTTAAATGTTTTTTTTTGCATAGACGTACAATTTATATTCTGTTTCGGATAAAAACATAGTAATGCTGTATACGTCTATTTGGAAATAATTCTGTACCGTCTTATAGCAGCACGACTATTTTGTAATGTCTCGCCATAAACCATTTACTTGTCTGCGTACTCTTGGTTGGTGAAGGTAAATGGCACTTTGAGAATATCAAAAAAACAGAATATAAATTGTACGTCTATGCAAAAAAAAAAAAACATTTAATGTCAATCAATATTTTTTCCAGAGAAAATATTGATTTTTACTTTTTTATAAAGTTTTGAACTATGACGTGATTGGTCAGTTTTAAAGGCCTCTAGTTCTTGTAGAAAGTATGTTAAACAAAAATTATTGCCAGATTTACTATCTTTGGGGTCAGTTCTACCATGGATTAAGAGTTGAACACTTACTTACATAACACCCTGTATATATATATATATATATATATATATATATATATATATATATATATATATATATATATATATATATAATATTCCCCGTAAGTCCATCGATAATTTTTATCGATCGATAATAAATTGTAGCCAATAATTAAACACCGAATAAATAAATTAAACTGACAGATGGTACCTACATGTGTTTTCATTTGTCAAAAATTATTTTCCAATAGAGGCGGTTATCTGTCCTATAAGTTTTTATGGAATATGTTTTATAAATAGAATTTTGGAACAAAAAATAAAAAAGAAATAATGTCAAATGACAAACAGTGAAGTTAAGTCTAGTATGCGATTATTTCAAGAAATGAACATAGATTCAACTATCAAACTTTTATTTATATTTAGGGCCGTTTTCATAATAAACTTTATCTCCACTTTAACGCTTTAAATTAAAATTAAAGTTGTTATCGTTTTCATAATATATATAGTATCACTTGTATAATCAAGATAAAAGTAAATTATTTTTTTGCCCTCCTGAAGTGTAATGGGAAATTTACAATTGTATACACAGCAAGTGTAACCTACATTTTACGTTTACTGTGTTGTAACTTGTCTAACTATGCGGTAAAATAATAATGGACGTTGATGGGCATTTAGAAAAGAAATCATCTTTACTATAATAAAGTTCATTTAAAAAAGTACTACCTGCTTAAGTTATTTTTTTACTTTAACATTTCCTATATTTAAAATTAATTTATATAAACCAAACTCACGGTAGCGACATCTGTCATTATTGTAAAAATCCGCCGTTACCGAAATAGTCACCGATCGATATACCTGTCAAATACGCGAGCATTGCTGAAGTGTCAAATATCGACACCTACCTATTATTTATTACGAAGAAAACATGAGCAAATAAATATATTATCAGTCATAAACAACGTCTATTATTACAGATAAATTTTTGCTAGAAGAAGTACTCTAATGAAGGTACGTAAAATCAAATTTGGAAATTGACTTAACCCCAGTATTTTAAACTAACCCTTTTCAGAAGTACAACCTATCTCATTGAAAAAAGTGATTTTCATTATCGTCGGCCAAAAAATTTGATACAATTCTCGTGCGTGAAATATTTTACAGCGCTCCAACTAATAAGGCACTCGCCTTAAGGGCTCGTGCCTTAAACAAAGCTGTCGCGCTGTAAAATACAACTTACACGCACTCGAATGTAAATAACTATTAAATTTAAAATTAGAAAAGAAAATAATATCCCCGCATCTAATTAGCTGTAGAGAATATGGAATTAGAAATAAAGAAAGAATTATATTTCCACGAGATACAAGAAAGTCATTTTAGTTCCTAATTTCTCTTTTCTGTAACTTTGACTGCAGAAGGAAGTAATATATGTAAAATATGTGTTGGTTAATAAAAGTAAGGAATAATTCCAAGTGAAGGGAGAAATTTCATTTGGAGTGTAATTAGAATGTATGTGGGTTTTTAGTAGTTTAATAACATTTTCATAAGTTTTTATTGTGCAGGTAATACAGGTTTACTATTTACCACTTTGTGGCGTATTATTTTGGATGCTAGGGTACGGAATAGAACGAGCGGTGGTATATAAAGTGCCATGCATTTTATTTTCGTAATAAAGTGAAATTTTCACTTATTTACGTAGAGGTGACGCTCTATCACACATGAAGGCAAAGGTGCAACCACTACATACTCTCAGAATGAAAGACATCTTCGAAAAAAAAACTTCTGATACGCCCAACATAATACCTCCCGCTATTTAATTTTTATTAATTTAATGGGGCCCCGTGGCCGCGTGCCTGAGTGTCTGGTCGCGAACCTGTAGAACCGGGTTCGGTCCAAATATTTCGAATTTTAAAGGGCACAAAAGTGACCCCTATGGTGCACTGTCCACATCAGCAATGAGTGCCCTTGAGGTGACGCCTGGTAAGCGCCTGCACAGTACAAATATGTCATCATCATTAGCGATATCATCTGTGATAAAACAGACTGGCACCCCCAGAAATGGATAAAATGCCGTGATGATATATTTATTTTATATTTATTTATTAATTTAAATACATACCTACATATTTACTAATGCTGCAAACTATATTAGTTCCTTTGCATATAACTATTGCTTTGTTTACTATTTTCTTTATTAAATGTCACTATTACTAATTTAAAATGATTAGTTTTTTGCAGTGACATTTATCTGTCATACATTTGAAATATGAACTGTGTAACAAAGGAATTGTGTTTATTTTTGAAACCTAGGCTCCGGGAATTATAAAAAAGGTTATTTTTTAAATTTATCTGTAAAATATATAGAAAAAGTATTAATGTATACCTGTAGAAAATTCAATAATCTTTAATTTTCATAATAATATACAATGCAAAAAAAATAACATTTAATGGTTTTTTTATGTAATAATTTTTGTTTAAGTCCAATTTAATAATTTGTTACTATAGTATAGAAATACATTGAAAAAAAGCAATTTTTGGCCAGACAAATATCGCTAATATTAGCGTGGTCAACAACCAATGTCTTGTAAACATTTAGCATTATCAACTCAAGCAGACTGATATATTCAAAAATGGAAACAATGGTGATATTTATTTTTCTTTATTTTTATTAATACAATTTTTATCTAGTTTTTATATATTCACTGTTATTTAATACAGTCTGAAAAAGACTAATACGATATCAGTTGAACGAATATTGTTTTTGGATGGATTTGACGCATTTTATAATTATTTTTAGAATATTGGTTTATTTGCACTTTATAAAAGTTTAATTGTTTTGCGTTATTTGAAAATAATATTGTTTTATTGTATTTTATTTCGATGAAAACATGCATTTTATATAATGTTTTATATTGACGCGTGTATCCTATCAAAGTATCAACTGAATACCTTCATATATTGATTTATTTATTTATGTGCCCATAGCCTTTTTGTCAACAATAATGTAATGATGTCTGAACCAATAAAAGATAAAGATAATAGTAATATACTTTTAAATTCATTCTCAAACATTAACTCTTTATTTGTTTCTTCACTTTATTTTGAAGATTTTCTACTTACAATTTAAAAGAAAATACTACATATTATTAATAAAAATATAGGATAAAGAATGTCATCTGTATTTCAGTTACGGTCCAACAGTCCACAATCAAATTAATAAATTGAAGGCTTGGCATTTTCATTTCTGATTAAACTGTCTACTAACTTATTTGTCAGTTATCGATATTATAGTAGAAGATGAAGGAAAGAAAATTACTGGATTTCAGTCAATGATTAAATATATTTCCCGCCTCTACCGGTTTCGACAATAGGTTTTTAAAAACCTATTAAAAATAAATAATTATCCTAGAGGAATAGTCAACAGTCTTATTAATGAAGTAAAAAATAAACAAAATAACATAAACAACAACATAAATCAAGAAAATAATAACAATGACGCAGAAATAAATGAAAAGAAACTGTATTATCCCTTAACATACATAGATGGCATAGCTATAAAACTTAAAAAACTTTTCACTAATAATTTAAATATTAATATTGGCTTCAAACAAACCAAAACAATAGGAAATCTTTTTAGTAAACTAAAAGCGAACATAGATAAAAATTACAGGTCACATGTAGTGTACAAAATCCCTTGCATGGAGTGTACTTCAACATACACAGGACAGACTAAGCGGTATTTACGAACTAGAATGACGGAACATAAACGAAACTGCAAAAATAAGAACAATAATAATGGGAAATGTGCACTAATAGGACACTCTATATCACTCGGACATAATTTTAATTTTGATGCCGTCAAGGTTATTGATACCGAACAAAATTTACACAAACGCCTCACTCTTGAAATGTTACACATAAATAATGACAAAACAACATAAATTTAAAAACTGACATTACAAATATAAGTAAAATATACACGAACATTTTAAAATATAATATAAACCAAACATAAAATAAATATAAACTAAATTTATAATATGTAAATTTAAACTATAATTTTTTTAAAAATACTAAGAAGAGAAATGACTTAAAATCTAGCGGCAATTCGAGAAACGACCTTCGGAACAAGTTATAACTTAATTTCAGTTAAATGGGTGCCATTGTTAAATCAAGGTTTATATCTTATTTTATTGGCGACTAAATGAGTTTTTTAATGTATTTATTTATTTTTTTAAATTTTTGACGACCATTGTATGTTTTATACGTTATTTATTATTGTCTTATATTTGTATCCATGTTTTACAATCTTAAAAAAATTTTCACGTAAGTTACACATGTTTTGTATTTTTTAAAAATATTTTTTTCAAAATCTGTAATATTATTGTAGCTCCTGAAGAAGACACATGAGGTGTCGAAACCGGTAGAGGCGGAAAATATATTTAATCATTGACTGAAATCCAGGAATGTTCTTTCCTTCATCACCTTTCCAGTCAAGAAGTTCTTGCAGCCATTATAGTAGAAGTTGTTAAAGTTACACATGTGTTAATTTTTCGAAGCGATATCTTCCGTTTTACTGATATAATGTTATAAGTTATGAGAAATTTAAAATTGCAAAATAAATTGTGGTGCTTATAAACAAGCAAATAAAGAGACCAATTACTGGTATTTTTAAATATATTTAACATAGGAGTTAGGGCGTAAAACTTTACTTACCCTGTCATATTAATGTATCTTTTTCTACTAAATAAATATAACAGAATAATTATGTCCACTAATATACAGGATATATTTATTTATTCTGTGTTGAGGGTGAGTTCGCATTGACTCCTTCACTTGGTAGTGTCGATGCGGCTCGGTTCATCTCCTCCGTGATGAAACAAGTCCTGCCCTCTCTTCCTCCTGTCCACCCGGGCCCTGGGAATATTTCCTTATATTCCGTATTCCATATACATGCAAATGCACCCACAACCCTGACGCAACCGAAAATAGGAAATAGCACCAACACCATCCCATTCCCATCATATTAATAAACACCTAAACGTTATTATTTGTACTTAAACGTGACAGAAAAAAAGACGATGACGATGACAGTATAATGGGCTACTTGCGTGGTACTGAAAATCCGATTTCTATCTATATATACGTAATCTTATGTTGAAAACATGTATAGAAATATAAATTATATTTTAAAAAAATTATATGTTGTTTAGTAAATTAAGAAAGAAAATTTTCTGTGACGTCATTATATTGAATTGAAGAAGGAAACCATGTTTAAGAATGTAATTTATAGATGGCATTGCATGCGAGAAAGTTTTAATTTGAATTTGACATTTTTTTCTCTTTGGGCTCTCCAATATATTAGTTACTTCACAAATAAACACATATGTAGTTACATGTAATTTAAAATATCGATACGAAAAAGACAAACTAAAATACTAACCTCCAAACTATTGTTGAAAGGTCAAACAGGAGATCTACATTACCCGTACAAAACGCTATGGCTTTGCGACCACTCATTAGTGCGGCGTAATACTACTTCATACATGGCGGTAATTCAAATAATCAAATTTTCATTAGTTTTCTTCTGGCTAATTAATAAACATTTTGTCAAAAGAAAAAATATCTGTAGCAAGTTTTTACCTTTTCTTCAAAAAAATGAAATAAAAAAAGGTACGCAAGTAGCCCATTAATTAGTAAACTAAAAAAATCTTCCATAGGCATTTATATGATGAATATAATTTACGAATTTACAATTTATAATTTAGATTTTAAAATATAAACTCACTTAAAACGCAAACGATGTTTTATAAACGTTTTACAAATTTGAAATTTGTTGAACATTTAATAATTTTATTAAGCAATGTTTGTTTTTATCAAGCATCTGTTATTTTTATCAAATGTCTAATAGTTTTATCCAAGAATTTATATTTTTGTCATGCAAATTTTGCTTTTGTCAAACAACATATTTTTGCAGGAAGTTGAATATTTTTCAAGCATTATCCTTCAACTGCTTTTTTTGAAAGAATAAGTATATCGAACTTTGACAGTGATTACCGTGCATTTAATATGAAACATATATTCACTGTTCATGTGCTCAGAAAAATCGTTTTGGCGTAAATATGAATATGTGATAGTGACTCATTTATGAGTTGGAAATTCACCTGCTTCACATTCTAAATACATACATAGAAGAATTCTTTCAAATCTTTTGTGAGTCATAAAGCGAAAATTCATTTATACAATTACAGTTATGAACATACATTGTTCTTTGGGCTAGAAGTATTTTGTCACAAAATTATTATTCCTAAAATCGTCCGTAAAGTATATACTTTACGCACTATTTACATTGTGTAACATTTTCCTACAATAATGCTAGAAAAGTTCTTTTGAAGCACTAGTGCGTAAAAAGTAGATACGTTGCTATATGCAACGGTTAAATTACTTGTCAATTAACACTAATAATATTTGAAGTTGCCTGCACACTCATACTAAGTATTATGAGAAATAGCATTAACATTTCGGTTGTAGGAAAAATATTGTATGCAACTCATGTGTAAATAATATTTTTTATCTCGTGCTAATTTTCGCATAACACTACACCAAAAATCTACTACTTTACAAACTTGTTACATAAATAACTATTGTGTATCTGCCTTTCTCTATCATTAAACAAAAACTTTTCTTGTATGCTAAAAGAGTAAATTATTTTATTGGAAAATTATTAATATTAAAAAATGGACGATGTATATTTTTTGCATTAATTTTTATGTGATACAAAAAGTTTGGACCACACAATCCTATAATTTAAATATAATATGCCCCACATATGAAACAGATGTTACTGATTAGCATATCAGTTCCCTCTCTCTCTGTATTTTTAAGTATACTACAATAATATATAAATAGTAAACTTGCCGACATTATTCGTGTTAAAATGCAATAATGCTGCAAAATATAAAATCAATATAAATTTATTGCATCTCTGCATCAAATAAAATATATATTTTTATGAATAATTTTACAGTGATTATATACACATTGTTCGGTACAATAAAATAAATTTGAATTATATTTTACATGGGGGAATTTTAATGAATGAAAGAAGCCTGAAAATGGTGTGCGAATGATTAAAAAGATTAAAATCAACAATTATTTGTCATTTGGCAAAATATTTGAAGCCATTGGCATTTTGCAGATAAACGTATTAGTAATTTATGTTAATTTGCATTGTGTTCATTTGCATTGAAATTAATTTTTGATTGAATTTTGAAATTTGCTATATTTTAAATTAAAATTACACTGAATTTAATTCATATAATGAAATAATTTAGCTAATTCTATTCGTATGATACTAATACAATGTCACAAATGGTTTATTTCATGAAAACTAATTTGTTTACTAATTTATCAAACTGAAATTTATTTGATTGCCGCGGGGTAATTTTTTATCCGGCCAGAGTTAATTTTTCTTTTTGCAAGAAAGGAGAAAAATTATAGCGTTTTTAAATGTTCGTGATCATAATTTTTCGGGTTATTAATTTATGTAAGATTACGCGTCCCATTCCTCAAAGCAATAGTTTACCTTAAGCTCCGAAAGATCGTAAATTTTATTGTCTATGACGTGTAATTTATATAAGAACACTCAGGGGTGATTAATGTTTTGTGTATACGGAGCATAGCTCAATGTTTTATCCAGAAACGAACGAAAGATGAAATCTTTGCCATTGCCAAGAAATTTATACAAAGAATTTTTAACCAAATAAATTGAATACGAACCTGGTAGCTAAATTTGGAATTAAAACAAGGGAGCAATTTTATTACAAATTTAATTGGTGCCCTGGTTCGAATATATTTGTTCTTTTGTTTTTCGAAAAATCGTAATATTTCCCTTATTTTAAGGACTATTGATTCTTTTTTTCAAAATTTCGACTCTCTAAACATTTGGCATTACAATTATTTTATTTTTTCAAATGACAAAATGTCGAACGATCATAAATTTCAAAACAAGATTTTTTGATAACCACTCTATCGATTTTCGAAAAAGCAACATTTATAAAATCCTTAAATTATCTACTACAACATTTGTCCTAAACAAGTTTTTCAATCTATTCCATAATAGTATATTGTATAACTAGTGCTGAAAGTTGGATATTTCACACGAGAGGGAAGTTTGAGCCACGAGCCTAAGGCGAGTGATTTAATCACACGAGTGTGAAATAGCCTTTCAGCACGAGTTGTACACGATATTTTTCCGACGACCACAAAAAAAAAACACTACAAAATTTACATAAAAATATTAAAACAGATAATGTTAACATCATTGCTGTCAGGATTCACTTAAAACTGATAAATCAGGGTCCAACCTTCTTAATCCGTGTAAATTGCACAAATTTTCTGCATGTGTCAAATTTTTAAATTCAAATTTTTAGGTTAGTTCGCTCAGTTATCGCAGCGTGTGATAAAATCATTTCACTCATTTGCGGACGCATCTGATTGGCTAACGAGCTTTCATATCACACAATATTGCTAGCGATGTGCAATGACCAACTTTCAGTAATAGTTTAGCGTGTGAATTTATGTTCTTTTCGTAGTGGTAGTCGGAAAAAGTGTTTATTCATTTACTGGACTTACAGATAAGTACAGAGTGGTGAAAAAATCCTAACTCGGAGTAGGCTATATAAACAAAAAAACGTATATCTATTCGAGAATATAATTCATTAGTCGCGTGATATGTTTTCCGCCAATTAGCATTCAGAATCTCCAAAGTTACATGTCTATAACAGCGATGATAAAAAACAAAGAAATTATCACCTTATTTATATTCGTTACTAAGGGATTTTTACAATATTTACAGTTAATTTTAACAAAAATTTATTATATTCTCTCGTTAAATACAAATATAAGCTCGTGATATGATTAATAATCGAAGATATTGCTAGTGAAACCGAAGTAGCATATTTTACTCGTCCTTCAGACTCGTGAACTCTGCATCTCGGTTTGCACTCGAAAATATCTTCGATGATAATCATATCACTTGTTATATTACGTATGAAAATATTTAATTAAATGTCAATTTGATACGTGATATTGTCAAAAATGTTATCTAAAGGAATATTCTTGAATCCTTATTTTATAAATAGAAATAAATTAGAAAACATCGAATGGCAACAATTTGTACTGTATCCTTCATTATTAGCTTTTCTCCTTAAAATTACATTTCACGATAAATTGTGACAACTTGACTTTTGAAATGAATAATGATCAGAAGTGTGTTTTTATATTCATAGCCTACCCGAATTAGGTTTTGAACACATTTTATGTAAGTTAAGTAAATGAATAGACTTATTTTTGGATATATTGACATGTTTAACAAATATTGCAGTAGATAGTTTAAGGATTATATAAATGCTTTACTTTCAAAAATCGATGGAGTGGTTATCAAAAAATCATATTTTGAAATTTTTGACACGCTCGTGGAAGCTAAACAAAAGTGCTCCCTTGTCGAAGGTTTGATATTGGTGCACTACGCCATCTCTACGTACTGAAATAGCAAGTTTATCGGTAAAATTAATTACATATTTAATTATACAATTCAAGTAAGTCCAGCATTTTATGGTACCATTTCTAAAGTGTTAAGATTTTAATATTTTAATTATTGATCGACTTCTATGGTCGAATTTGAATTTGGATTTTCCAACTTGGTGGACTCGGCTTCAATTCTCATTCCTTATTTACTTATTCATACAAAGATTCAATTTGTATTGAACTTGGATACTTTTTTTTAAAGAATAAAATGTTTTTCTTTTTTTATTTATTTAGCTTGCTGATTTTCCTCCCTTGGTAGTACTACATGTTCCTCTAAATATGTTCATTCATATAAAATTCAGTACGACTGCCTATACCGGCATCACGAGCACTCGGCGGGTTATTCAAATGCAGCGAGCCCGCCCCTGTGGTCCCTGGGGGTTTCTGTGTGTGAAGACAAGGTAAGGGCACCGAAAACGCAGAATTTCCCTAGCGAGACTTCGCCCTCAGCCCTTCGCGGTTACTTTGCGGCCGCATACACAGGAATGCCATAATCAAATGCGACGGCCGGGGAAAGGGAAGGCTAACGCCTAATGTACGAAATACAAGATAAGAGACATTGAAAATAAATAAAATATGAGATGTTCAAAAACAACATGCCATATATGATTCAAAAATTGCTACGTTTAATTTTATCAAGTCCACCGCACATTTTTTACCTCCCGCTACCCTTGGTAAGAGAAGTATAGAGATCGTGCTAAAAAACACATATCGAGATTTTAGTAAATGACCACATTTTAAGGTCCCTGTATGTGTGTATATGTGTGTATGTGTGTGTATGTGTGTGTATGTGTGTGTGTGTGTGTGTGTGTGTGTGTGTGTGTCTATGTGTATGAATTTTGTCTTCGCTCTAACTCAAATACTATCATTCAGAAAATTCTGAAACCTTGTATTTCTACCTTATTCTAATATGAAAAGAAGCTATTAGATTTTGGTGTAAATCGGATACACGGAAATGGCACTTTACTTGAAGCTCATAATGGTTTTTCTTCAAAAAATACCATTAAAGGCCATTTTTTCGCATTTTATGTCATTGGAAAATTATAGATTATTGAATTTTGTACAGGTATACATTAATACTTTTTCTATATATTTTACAGATAAATTTAAAAATCATTTTTCTTTTTTTAATCCCGAAGCCTAAGATAAACAAAATTCCTTTGTTACACAGTTTATTTTTCAAATGAATGTAACTGACAGGTAAACGTCATTGTCAAAAAAGTAATCACTTCAAATTAATATTAGTGACATATTAAATAATAAAGAAAATCGTAAATAAAGCAATAGTTATATGCAATAGAACATAATATAGTTTGCAGCATTAGTAACGTAGGTATGTATTTATATTAATAAAAATTAAATAGTGGGAGGTTTTGTGTTGGCCACTTCAGATTTTTTGGTCTTGTATGGGGTAGCTTGGATGTGCTCTTTAGTTAACCGGTTGTGATTTGTACGGCCCGAATTTGACCAACGACGTCACAATTGAAACATGAAAATTATTTCCAATTTGCAAATAGCACAAAAGTAACCCCTATGGTGCTCTTTCGATCGTTTTGGGAGCCTTTGAGGTGATGTCTTGTAAACGCCCTCAACGGTACAAAAAATATGGCGTCATTACCGATATTTGCGAATAGGAGTAAATTGTTACACACAGAAATGGGTAACAAGCTATTATTGTCACATGTACTTTTAAGAATTTATTTAAAAAAATCGTTTTGGCCAGCACAATACCTCTAGCCATTTCCATTTTAGGCTATATAAGCAGATACATATTGTATTCTTTAAATATTATTGTATTTTTTTTTATTCTATGAATAATTTTTCTCCAAATCATCTAAATGTTCCAGATTCTTCCAATTTATTGATGAGAAGGGCAGTATTTCTGAAAGGAATACGTAATATATCGATAATTTTAAATATTTAATTAATAATAAAATAAGAAATATTAAATGTATTACATTACCGATGTCTACATGTGTTGTAGATACTGGCACACCCAGTAATGGGTAATATGCCGTGATGATATATTTATTTATTTATTTAAATGTACATCCCAGAAAAAGCCTTCAGTATTGTTTCTGGATTTTTGAAACTGACATTTTTCTGTCAATTTTTCAACTGGTTTCCATGGAATTGTTTGGCTGTGAGATTCATTACAACGGATTATTTTATATATTTCTTATTCTATATCTCTAAATCTATTGAAGATATAATATAGTTATTTTCGTAACAAGTTATGAAAAATACCAAATATCATGCGAGTGTAAATTGACGCACGACGCGTAGCGGAGTGCAAGTCAATACACACGAGCTAAGATATTTGTATATCATACAAGTTATGAACATTAGTTTTTAGACGATCTTAAATAAATTTTACTTTTTTTACAAAACTGAAATTTAGGTTCAAACCTACGGACAGCTGACAAATGAATAATGTATACATATAGCCAGAAAATAATGACATAGTAACCTAGCAACCGTGTCAACTATTACGGTATGAAATATATCGTAAAACTAATGTCATAAGTTCAACTTTCAGTGTTAGGATACTACGTTGATATATCATACTTATCACAATGCTCGTCTAAAATAATATTAAATGTATTGCAAAGAGAATTTTATATTCTTTAATATATGTAATAACAACTTAAAACTTCCGGTTATCCAATTGTTACCAAAACCTAATTAGCTCTTCCCATTAATGTCAGATTGAGGAAACCGTAGTTAAACATGTCTTAAAACTGATAGTATTGGAGAAACCGTGGTTCCAATATCCATACATACACTCATACACACACACACACACATCATTGTAGAAATGTTCAAATCGGATTGTAGAGACCTTAGAACGTGCTTATTCACTAAAATCTGGATAAGCGATTTTTATAGCATGATTCCAGTACCTCTCCGAACGACAGGTAAAAATGAACTTTACCGATGTCACTTTTTACAAATTGCTTGAAGAAACAGTAAAATATGGACTTGAACGGACCTTAAATTCTTACCACTTGTTATGTACATTGTAAATTGTAATAATCGTAAATGCGGCGATAAACATTTGTCAAGAACATTATCGTCGTTGTCATGACGAAATCTTTGGAAAATGATAATCCCAAAACCCTCATTCATATGTAAAGGCAAATTTAGAACAATTTTTGTTTTTTAAACAAATTAATAGAGTACAAAACAACCTCTGTTCTGTTTTGTCACAGGGAACAGGAACATGTCAAATATGATTCGTTGTGTCGCAGTGAAGTTTTGTGATGTGGGTGCCCTCTCGCTACACATGTAACGTATGATGTATGTTTAACGCGCGCGGGAATTTCTCTAGGGTATTAATGATGTATGACTACCACAATCTACATGAAAATCTGTCAAACACTTGTTTGCTTTTCTGTTTTCACTGCGACTACGACACAACCTGCCCGACTACAATATTTAAAATGCAAATATAATTACACAGATAGCGCTCCACCTAGCTCAATATTTCAGCGACCATCTACTGCTAAATGATGAAAAAGTTTGAAATTATAATACTTCAACTTTCATACTACACCAAAACTAACTCAAGTATTTATGAATACATTCATTATTTAGATTCAATTATTTACTTCCTGGGTATCATGTCCAGCATTATCTTTTTTAATTATAACTTTAGCTATTACTAAGATATTTTATATCTCTTTAGTTTTTTCCAAAAGAATATACTTGTTTTACAAAAGCGCTCGAAATCCGATAGGTATTTTAGCATCGGAAATAATAATCTAACATAAATAAACGATTGGTTTGACGGGATTAACAGGCCTATTCTACTAAAAAAATGTATAACGATATCGTTACTGAACGACTGTCGCTAAGCATTTGGTTAAACGACTTTAATAACGACAAATGCCAAAAACCTATTCTGCTAATCATATCGTTATAAATTATCGTTATCAGGATTATACGATTATATCTAACTTCATGTATATTTTGACAGAATAAATTTTTATATGTTTTTCAATTTAAATGTGACATATCGATTCATTGTATGTTTATTTAATTGAATTTGACAATGGATATAAAGAAAAGGGCTTCGAGGACAATATATTTTTTCTTCACATTGTCATTCTTTAAACGTAAAGCCTCTGTATTATCGACTTGTGTAACCATGGTTACCAACGTTACGGGTGTTTAACAGCTTTGTTTTATTAAAATACAATTCAGTTTGTAATATTTAAAATAATGAACGGTGCCTGAAATGTTACTTCACGCACAGTGTGCAAAAACTCAAACTTCACACATAAAAGTTGATACGTGAAGTACTCACTTCACGCATGGGAGTAGAAAAAAATATTTTTCCATATTAAATACTTACGTAACGGATTTCGAGCGCCATACGATGTACTCGTAGATAGATAAAATAATACAAGATAATGTAGTATTTAAATTATTCTCAATTTCCATTGTACTGGTCATATTTTTGATAAAAATAGAATATATTACATTTATTTTTTATTTTAATTTATGTACGGCTGTGCAACAACAATAATCGTCATATGCATGCGTACATGTGATGATGCAGATAAGATGATTGATGACAGGAAATAATAAATACTACATATTACTGCAATTTCAAAGGTAATATTAGCAAATAGACAACAACTGCGATAAAAAAAAGTACATTCGAACGACAAAATTGTTGGTTTGAGACAAAGTTTTAATTGTTAATTTTTTGTATTACTCTATTAGCCAATGTATTTAATATATATTTTCTAGGAAAATAAATAGATTTTGAAAATAATTTTCACAATTTATTTCTGTCC
The DNA here is from genome assembly GCA_943142095.1 of Ophonus ardosiacus. Classification (NCBI taxonomy): domain Eukaryota; kingdom Metazoa; phylum Arthropoda; class Insecta; order Coleoptera; family Carabidae; genus Ophonus; species Ophonus ardosiacus. The sequence continues at coordinate 6,938,083 of OW964830.1, read as the reverse complement.
CTCTTTGGAATTTCATAATTATGGTGAGACTAGTTATAAGAGACTTAAAGATTACCTACACTAGATTTAGAACCACTCGAGCACACAGAAAAAAAAACTATCTAAATTGTAGTTAAATTAACTAAATAAATTCTTTATTTTTCAGCCTACTAATATGTTTTATTAATATATCAAAGTTGATTTAGTTAAATTTTCTAAATTTGTAACAACAAATTTTAGTAAAATTAAATACAAAATTAAATGAAATGACTATATTTATATCGCAATAAGTACCTATTAAACTAAATATAAATAAAGAATATAAATAACTAAATATGTAGTTAATTTTCCTATTTCCTAAAATAAATTACTGAAAATTGCAGGACAAAATTAATGAAGCCAAAATATAGTAAAATTAAATAATAATATCATCACGGCATATTACCCATTTCTGGGTGTGCCAGTCTGTTTTCACAGATAAAATTAAATTAAATAAGTAATTAAGGTAAACATTTCCATATTTAAATTAACGATTTTTTACAAAATATTTACTGGATGCTAAAGTAAGATTTGTAAATTATTCTAAATTATTTGGCATATTGCCTAATAAAATAATATCCAAATATAATTAGACAAAATTTCAATTCTTTTTTTTCTGCACAGCGGTATTTTAGTTCTTATTCTTCATCAATTTGCGAGTACACTATTATTTATTATAGTCCGGAACACTAAAGATGAACTGGGGAAAATATGTTTGCACAAATCACTGTCTAATATATGTACTCCGTTTAAATCCACGCGAAATACAATTAATGTACTTTTCGCATATCTAATATAACATACAGGGTTAGTTAAAAGTAAGGAGACGGCGATTTATTGTCGTTAATATTCATTTTAGGTTATGTTCCATACAAAAGTTTTTTAAGAAATTTTGATCTACATTTGAGAATACTTGAATTTTTTTTTCTTCAATTGTTTTTGAGTTACGCTTGTCCGCGTATTTTTTTTAAATGGGAACCTATTAATTTTACTCTACCATTCGATAGAGTGTTTTTTTCTCTTTACAACAGTATGTTTGTTTTTTTGTTTTTCAATTTATTTTAATAACATTTTTACAAGGAAAAACACCGGTTCAAGTATTTACGAATAGTAGGTACATCTAAGATAGACAAAAGCGAAACGATAAACAAACTCGAGCGATGTAATTTACTTAGTTATTAATTTGTTTTTAATGAAAAGATTGTGACCGACAACTTTATTGGAAATAATTTTGTCTATCTTAGATGAACCTACTATTCGTAAATACTTGAACCGGTGTTTTTCCTTGTAAAAATGTTATTAAAATAAATTGGAAAACAAAAACAAACATACTGTTGTAAAGAGAAAAACACACTCTATCGAATGGTAGAGTAAAATTAATAGGTTCCCATTTAAAAAAATTACGCGGACAAGCGTAACTCAAAAACAATTGAAGAAAAAAAATATTCAAGTATTCTCAAATGTAGATCAAAATTTCTTAAAAAACTTTTGTATTGAACATAATTTCCTAAAATGAATATTAACGACAATAAATCTCCGTCTTTTAACTAACCCTGTATAACAGTTGCCCAAATAAGTTTTAAAGCTACGCAGCCTATCTTATAATGGCAGTTGATTTGTGCAATTGGTGTATCAGTTCCTGTCTACACTCGGATCATAAGCGTACACAAGTGAGTTAGAAGCACAAAGTTACTGTAATAATTATTATTTAACGGCATCTATGGTTTATCACGATATGAGCATTTCTTTCCCTTACCCCTCAGATCAAGATTGGTGTACCCGCACTATACTTCTTTATATTCATAATACTTTATTTTATATTTTCTGTTTCTAACTTTTATTTTCAATTGTAAGCATTTCTTGTGAGGGTTGTTACCCTCCAATTCCTCCCTCATGTAAATCGCCGGTCACACGGGACATCTTCCGCTTCTTTCATTTGTTACATTGTTATTCCTCTCTCGCATATGCAGATATATTAAACGCTGCATTGTTGAGTGATTGTCGTTTGTTGTGTGCGTGAGTTCGTGTGTGCTCGTGCGTGTTCGTGCGCGTGTCCTAACACACACCCGGAATTATGCGTGTTTTTCACACCGGAGAAAATTCTGCGAATGCCTGATAAGATTTTATACCGCTTTAATTAATATTAATTTATAGTATTGAGTTAGGTTATCTCAAATAACACGTTGGAAATAAAGAAAATTTATTTGTAGTACGTGCATACATTACGATGGTATTAACAGGTTTTTCTAATACTGTGTATTTGAAAGAAATTTAATTTAAGTAATAATTTTACATTCACCAAAACGGGAAATATTGATATCAAAAAGATATGAAGCAGAGCTATTGCAAAAGTTTATTGCCCTCCTGAAGTGTAATGGGAACTTTATAATTGTATACACAGCAAGTGTAACCTACATTTTACGCTTACTGTGTTGTAACTTGTCTAACTATGCGGTAAAATAATCAAAATACACTGAACGTTTATGGGCATTTAGAAAAGAAATCATATTTACTATAATAAAGTTCATGTAAAAAGTACTACCTACTTAAGTTATTTTTTTACTTTAACATTTCCTATATTTAAAATTAATTTATATAAACCAAAATCACGGCAGCGACATCTGTCATTATTGTAAAAATCCGCCGTTACCGACATAGTCACCGATCGATATACCTGTCAAATACGCGAGGCGAACATTGCTGAAATGTCAAATATCGACACCTACCTATTATTTATTACGAAGAAAACATCAGCAAATAAATATATTATGTCATAAACAACGTATATTATTACAGATAAATTTTCGTTAGAAGTACTCTAATGAAGGTAAGTAAAATCAAATTTGAAAATTGACTTCACCTCAGTATTTTAAACTAACCCCCTTTTCAGAAGTACAACGTGTCTCATTAAAAAAGTGATTTTCATTATCGTCGGCCAAAAAATTTGATACAATTCTCGTGCGTGAAGTATTTTACAGCGCTCCAGCTAATAAGGCACTCGCCTTAAGGGCTCGTGCCTTAAATAAAGCTGTCGCGCTGTAAAATACAACTTACACGCACTCGAATGTAAATAACTATTGTAAATCCCAGCTTTTGTAAAAGGACCTAGAATGTTCTCCTAATTGTTTAAGAATATAACAGAATATACTAACATACAAATTACTTTAATTCATATAAGTATTCCAAGACCAAAGTAGTTAAAGAAAACCCCCATTTATAATAGATATTTACTTCAATGTTGTAAGGATGTATTTTTTTTTTAAGTTTGACAGAAAAAAAATTAAACCTTTCGCCTCATATAAAAATCAAAATTAGGAATGCCGGATGCACTCAATTTCGAGCTTTGGCCCGGCCCGGCCCGGCCCGATTTTGGGTCAATTTTCGAGCCGGGCCAGCTAATTTTTTGTCGGCCGAGTCGATCCAAACCTCAAAGCTCCCTCCAGCCCGGTCTGAATGCATACCTAGTCACAAAATATATTATATTAGGAAGGAATCAACACTGGTGTTCATAGCAAAATAGACTATGTAAAATAAGAATTAAATGATGTCTTAATAATTAATAATAACTGGGTCTCGTAGCGCCTGAGTGTCGGGTCGCGAATCTGCGGAACCGGGTTCAATCCCGACCAAAGCCAAAATTATTTCGAATCTTAAACGTCCACACGGTACGAATATGTCATCATCATTACCGATATCTGCATATAAAGCAGATTGGCTCACCCAGCAATACGCCGTGATGGTATATTTAATATTTATTTTATTTATATCATAACAACAAAAAGAATTACAATTACAATAATCAAAATTTATATGACAATAAACATTAATTCAATAATATAATTAAATATATACTTACATATGATGGACTACTTGCGTGGTACTGAAAATCCGATTTCTGTCACTATATACGTAATGTTATATTGAAAACATATATAAAAATATTAATTTTATTTTAAAATAAATATTTGTTTTTTACTAAATTAAGAAAGAAAATTTTCTGTGACGTCTTTATGTTGAACTGGGGGAGGGGAAGCATGTTTAAGAATGTTATCAATAGATGGCATGGCGTGCGAGAAAGTTTTAATTTGAATTTGACATTAGTTCATTTTTCTCTCTCTCTGGTCTCTCAAATACATTAATTACTTAATAAATAAACACATAGGTAGTTACTTATAATTTAAAATATCGATACCAAAAAGATAAACTAAAATACTAACCTCCAAACTATTATTGAAACGTCAAACAAGTGATCTACATTACCCGCACAAACATACCATTACTATGGGACGGCAACACGCTGTGACTTTACGACTATTCATTGGTGCGGCGTAATTCTACGTCATACATGGCGGGAATTCAAATAATTAAATTTCATTATTTTTTTCTGGCTAATTAATAAAAATTTCGTCAAAAGAAAAAGTATGGGTAGCAAGTTTTTACCTTCTCTTCAAAAATATTAAATAAAAAAAAGGTACGCAAGTAGCCTATTGGAGTTATATACGTACATGATTCCTTAACGTCTTGTCAAAAATATGGTTATAGAATATTTGACAGTTTGATATGAATAACAACCAAAACAACTCTATAGCCAGACTTGATACAGAGAGAGTTACAGAATAGGTAATTTTACTATTCTATAAGGTGTGATCTCATAGAGCTCTATACTCTATAGCTTACAGAGCGTATAGATTTACAGTGTTATTGAGCAAAGTTACAGAATAGCACCATAAATAAGCTTTCTATATACAGATGGCTGATATTTTCATTGTTCCTTTTACAAAAATTAGTTGTACGTCAGTAGATGACGACGCAAAATCCTCATACCTGTGGGTGTTGGTCTGGCCATGAATAATACATCCATCGCTGTTAATGATGCATTATTTATTGTGTATTAATTAATAAAAGGAAGAAGAAAATGTCATATCATCTGATAAGTGGCCGACTAAACAATGACGTATGCTAGTAATTAACATATCTATCATCAACGGGCCGGGCCCAGCCGAACAGACATGTCGACATGTTATAATGCACTTTACACGCTGATGTTTACACAGTTCCTGTCTAAATAAAATGTCTCTTCCTGCATTATTTATATCTCATTCACCTTACGTCCATCAACACCAACGAATACGCGATGACTTGAGGAACTTTCTTCCATGCATAACAATTACTCTGTTATCTTTACACAGCTTTACATAATAAGTATAATTTGAAGTTAAAGTACGAGTGTGGCTAATATGTTTATAAGCTATTAAAATAATACGACTATATTACTGTATAAAAGGTGCCCGGTTTTCGACCCCCACCAATGAGATCTGTCATTAGTAGGCCATTTTAAAAATTGTTTTTTTCAAAAAATGCATACCTACAAAAATACAAATTTTGCTTATTTTTACCTCCCGCTACACTTGGTAAATGACCACGTTTGAAGGGCCCTAGAATCCAATTTTAAGATTTTCACGATGATGTCTGTATGTGTATGGATTTTGTCAATGCTCTAACACAAATACTCATTCAAAAAATTCAGAAACCTTGTATTTCTACATTATTCTAATATAAAAAGATGCCATTAGATTTTGGTGTAAATCAGGTAACCGTAAATGACACTTGAAGCTCAAAATAGTTTTTCTTCGAAAAATATCTTTAAATACAATTTTTCGCGATTTATGTTATTATAAGAATTAAAGATTATTAAATTTTCTACATGCTTGCATTCATACTTTTTCTATATATTTTATAGATAAATATATAAAACAAAAATAAGCACAAGATCTCTCGCCATTTCTATATTAGGCTATATAAGTAGATATTATATTTAACATTTCTGGTACACACAAATTTTCTAATTACAGTAAAATTTTTGAAAGAAGTCCGATCAAGGCCATCTACGAATTGCATCTATGAATTAAGATTTTATGTTGTCAAATTTAGTAGTGTCGTTTACATAGTTTTTATGAGGTACACAAGGTATTATATACCCTCATAAAAACTAAGTAAAAGACACTACTAAAATTGACAGCTCAAAATCTTAATTCATAGATACAATTAGTAGATAGCCTTGATCGGACTTCTTTCAAAAATTTTACTGTACATGTATTATTAATATATTTTTATACCTTTTAATTCACTCTATAAATACATTTCCTCCTACTGTTCTAAATGTTAGATATTCTTCAAATTAATTGACGAAATTGGCGGTATTTCTGATGCGCATACCTATATAACTTAAGTATCTATAACTTTAAATATTTAATTAATAATAAAATAAGAAATATTAAATGTACTTCCCAGAAAAAGTCTTCAGTAATGTATCTGGATTTTTGACACTGACATTTTCCTGTCAATTACAAACATTTTAATTTTTCCTCTGGTTTCCATTTACAATTCTCTATCTCTATATCTAAAGAATATATAATAAAATGTTCCAGGTATCGGATAGAGAATTTTATATTCTCTTTAATAGGTATTTGTAATAACATAAATTTCCAAGAAATAATATTTAGAAGATTTTCTTTAAGAAACTACTACTTCCGGTTGTCCAATTATTAACAAAACCTTTACAGCTCTTCCCATTAATGTCAGATTAAAGAATTCGTAGTTAAATTGGTCTTTATTCATATAGATTTTAAGAAACCGTCCCTCCAACACACAAACACACACACACACACACACACACACATACACATACAGACATCATTATAAAAATGTTAAAATCGAATTCTAGTGACCTTAAAACGTGTTTGTTCACTAAAATCTGGATATGCGATTTTTAGCATGAATCCAATAACTCATCGAGAGGTAAAATGGTTAATTATTTCTAAACAGAATTTTTACTTACAAAGACAAGAGTTCATATATTGTTGCTGGAATCATAATTTAGAAGAGTTGTTGGAGGTTCTTCAGGTAAATTTTAACTTTGGAATCGTGGAACACACTGCATATTTATAATTTCTTTATATTTATTATATAAGGGTATTTTTTATGTCAATCCTTTGATTTTGGTACAGTAAACCATACGTACTTCAAATCTTATATTAGAACATTTTATCATTTCTCTCTTGGTTTCATTTTTGCCAACAATATTTGATGAAATGATGAGTTCCTTGTACCATATATCAGTGCAGGTAGGTATCTACCTAATATTAGTGCAGGCTGCAGGCAGTTATTCCCTAACAATGTTGTGCGGCTCTCCGGATGCGATCAAAACTTTTTTTATTAAAAAGTTTCGGGTGGCGTGCACGGAAGTTTGAAAACAATATCACATCACCGGAGTTGGTTAATGCGAGTCCGCAATGTACCCCAACTACATGTACTTCATTAATAGTTATTATAATATTAAACTCGCGGTTAAAAACAACACTAGCTTCTCCTGCCTGACGAACCCACATAATTGGGAAACTTTTACATGTTTTTAATCTGTGCTTAGGGGAAAGTTACTTCATCTTTGTTTGGGCCAGACTTTTCCCATTATTTGTGTTCGTATTTGCAAAAACAAAAATAACAAAAAAAGTTTTAATTTTAATGGCAAGTTTACTTTCTATTGTCTAGTGCATATTTTAAGAATATATACTTTGCAAGGGTACTTATTGGGATATGTAAAAAATGATTAATATTTTCTAAACTAATACCAACTTAATCTAGAATATAGCCTGTAATCTATATTAGACAAAGAAACTGTCAAAAAATATGTTGTGGCCAGCACAAGACCTCTCGCCATTTCCATATTAGGCTATATAAGTATTGTATTGTATTTTGCTATCGAACCGTTGTTTTATAACAAAATATTACACAACTTTACCCAAATATTGTTTTTTATTGTATTTAACATGTCTTCTACACACATATAATTCTAATTATATCTATTTTTCATTGTATGAGGAAGTTCCTAAATATCAGATTCTTCCAATTCATTAACCACATTGGCGGTAATTTCAAATATTTAATTAATAAAACAATAAGAAAGATTAAATGTAATTCCCAGAAAAAGCTATCAAAATGTCACTAAAACTGTTAATTTTTGCACTGAAATCTGTCATTTACAAATTATGTTATAAACATTTGAATTTGTCAACTGGTTTCCTTAGTGTAGTTTCGCCTACTAGACTTCTTATATCCCGATATTCTATATATTATAGCGTCTTTATCTCTAAATTTATAGAAGATATAATAAAAAATTTAAATGTATTGTAACACTACGACGGACTTAAAATTAACGGGACTATTTAAAAAGGGGAAAACGCGGGAATCTAAATTAAATAATTTGGAATTTGAAGAAAACAATTAAATAATCCAAATTATTGGTAGCGTGCCACCAGGTTATTTATGGGTAAATAACCAAAACCTAATTTTGAATTTAGATAGAAACTATAATTTTATTTGTTTGGATGGCAAGGCGATATAATGATGAAACGATTTTTCTATTAAACAACTGTATTAACAAAATATAATTAAAATAGAAGATAACAATACAATAAAAATAAAAACAAGTAGAATTTTATAAAATAATTTAGAAACAGAGCGGAAAAAGTTACATAATGAAAAATATTATTATTAACTTACACAACTATGAATATTTACACTTACATCCTGACTAACTAACGGCTTCTTACTCCGACTAACTCCGACTAACCAACTGACTAACTTTTCGATCGTCAATTTATTGTCCCTGATTATCCCATTGTTTGACACTACATCACCAATCTGGATTCTTATTGGTCAATTCTGACGTCAGCGCACCAATCAAGTACCGCGTTCATCAGAAGCATCACGAGAGAAACAACCCTTGTCAAGACCAAGATGACTCACATTCTCATGACCCATGAGAACCAGACCGATGATGTTTGCCAAACAACGAGATAACAATAATTCGGCAAGTACAATGTCTGTTATAAGAAAATTCCGAACAGTACTTTAAATATTAAGTTTTTGATAATGACCAACAACAACAAAATTTAGATTAATGACTTTTGCCGAATTATTTATTTACTACAATTAATTACAAATTAAACTAATAATACTGAAGAACATTGTTACAGTATCAAGTGTAGAATTTTGTTCTTCAAAATGAGTAATATCAAAAATTTTCAAAAATTAATATTTGGAAGAATTTCTTTTAAAAACTACTACTTCCGGTAGTTCAATTATTGCCAAAACCTTTTCAGCTCTTCCCAGGAATGTCAGATTGAGGAATTGATAGTTAAACAGGTCTTATGTCTTGTAGTTTTTGAGGAATCGTCCGTCCAACATCCAGCCATACACATATACACACACACACACACACACACACACACACACACATATATATATATATACACATCCACACACACACACACAGACATCATTGTAAAAATGTTAAAATCTGGATATGTGATTTTTATCATGATTCCAATCTCTCTCTTTAGCGAGAGTTAAAAATGTTTTTAGATTTGTTTATGAACTCTATTAACTTTAAAACAAAGTATGTAGGTGCTTTTAGTTATGTTTAAATTTTCTATTCAAATGCTACACATTTCACATTATAAAATAATATCTAGGGCGCTCATATTACAAGTTTTAAGTATATTTAGTTGGTAGCACCGCACGTGTACGTCGCGGTGTACTACTCATATAGCCTGTGCAAGTAACTCCACGTAATGAATGGTGAAATTGTCTGCAGCGATTACTGCTATAACTGTTCAGACTGAGTGTAAAATACAGCAGGTGGGAAGAAAGCCGGAATTGAACATGACAGAACCGCAAGGGTAATTATTCCAACAGCGTACGTTCATCAATATTACATTATTATTGTATTTTCAAATCTAATTATCGTGGAAACATCACATTTTCGTTTTCAACATTAATTTAAACTTTAATATGCATTTAACAACGTAATGTTATTATCTTGAAAATTATTTGGACGTGATTAAACCATATGTGGCAGTTTGCATTAGTCCCATGTATATATTTTCAATTATAACTAGCCAGCTATTATAAATTCCAAATTAACAATGTAAATTAAATAAAATATCTATTTAATACCATGCTAATATGCAATTACACGATAACTGGCACCGTTAACTTTAATATGACAATTTTGCACTTTACATACTTCTACTGAAACTATACTTATCCTCTGCTATAAAAATGCAGTGTAACATGGTATAGGGACAACATTTCCTGGCTTGTGATTGGTGCAAACGCGAGTCAATTTCAAACTGTCCCAATATTACGTTATTGCAACCTTTCTTCTGCATTTGTGTACAATAAATTAAGCTAGCTAAATTGAATGTAAGTGAAACAAATAATTTTGATATAAATATAATTGTAAAAAACTAATAATATAACGTAAAAAGTTAATACAAATTAGATATAAAACATACAGCACCTGTCAACTTGTCATTACCTGTCAAAAATATTTTATTATTTATGTAAATGGATGATATTGAAGATGTTCCATCTCCAAAAGATGTGTCTGATTGTTTCGATTATTATTATTATTATTATTTTATCGAAATAAAACTTAGATTAACCTTAAAATTTTGCTGAGTAAACCGCTTTCGTCAAGCTCCGCCCACCACTGCAAACTTAAACCAGACATAGTATAATTAACATTCACTAAAAAACATCCATATACTCACATACACATAAACAAGCTCAATACTAATTCATTTATTAGTTGAGAACCATGTTCTATGAAAATATATTTTTACTTATTAATATTCAAATTGATATTGTACTATAAATTCCATATTATTTTTTTTTTTATTCTTTTTCATCTCTACAATATATTGAATATGAAGAAAAATTTTATTTGCAATATTTTTTGGGAACCTTCATAGGATTCGATGTCGAATGATTTTCAGGTCTTAATGTTCCATATAGTGTATTGAAAATCGTACAGCTTAGAACGTTTCGGACAACAATTAGCCCATCATCAGCTAAAAGTTAAATAAAAATATAAGTTATAAAATAAAAATTTAACATTTAATAACAATATTTTCAACTCACCAAAAAGACAAGATGTTTTTTCCTTTACAAAATCCAATTATACATATTTATACATAGTACTTGACTATTTTAAACCAATAAATCCTGGATTTAAAATAGTCAAGTACTATGTATTTTTGCCGTGTAAAAACTGATTATTAGGGAAATATATTAGTGTAAAAATCAACACTAATGGCCGATTGCATACCAACGTGACTTAAATATTAAACTTGGCTTAAATTGACAATATTGCATCAAAATGAAATGTCAAATGTATTATAATATATACTGTCAAAATTTCAATTTGCATTTTTTTGTTTAAGCCTGACTTAAAATTTAAGCTTTGTTGGTGCAAATGGGCATAAATTTTGTAAGACTTGCTAATTGTAAATAAGAAAATGTAGTAAAATTGTAGTGTTAATGCCCAGTTGCACCGATACCACTTAAGAATTTAAGTTTAGTTTAGCCTTAAGTTTAGTTTTATTTCGTTGCACCGTGCGCTAAACTCTCCATAAACATCTTAAGGCTTCTATAAATTTAAGCCTCCGAAATTGACGGTTTATCTTGCACTTAAGTAAGTAGTGAGGTTATATTGAATGGAAACGTTTTTAATTTCTATCAGAATCATTGAAGTTATTGATTTTATTGTCGATGATGTTAGAATTTGGCTTAACTACATTTTTCATTAAGCGAATTTACAGAATGGAGAGGGAAAGCTAATAGCGATAGAAATGAATACCTAAGGAAGATTGCAGACAAAACTAAATGGGATAGAGTCAGAAAACAAATGGTAGGTCTATAAACAGACTCAGTTATTAAAAAAAAAAAAAAGAACAAAAACAACTTGGCTGTTACGAGCACATAATACGAATGGAGCAAAACAGTTTAGTTTATTACGAAAAAACAGAAAAAAGAGACGAGGAAGACCAAAGAAAACTTGGAAAGCAAGAATAAATGAGCTAGGCATCATGAGGGGTACTGGCCTAGAAGAAATGAGAAATATGACAAAGGATAGGAGAATATGACAGAATTAGGAACGTAAACAAATTTCAAAATCCGATACCCATCTTGGGTATAAGGAAAAGAAGAAGAAGAAATAAACGAAATAGTATTTTCCCTTAGTTACTTCGTATTTGTTGAATATTGTATAACATTTATGATATAAACATTGGCAAGTAGGTAAATTCGATTCGCGTAACTCGTAATTTCTAATCATCGTGTGAGTGCTGCTAGTTCTTCTACGTGACGTATTGTTCATGTAGATATGCGAATACGTGACGTAAAACGCGCGTATTACATGGTAGGTATGAATTATTAATGAGAATTTTAGCACGGATCTAAAATAAATTAAATATTAACTAGCCAAGCGTTAAAATGGGATTTGATTAATGAAAAATTCAGGTTAGGAAAATTGCCTCGTTTCATAACGCGCATGGTCTATGTTTTCGCTGATCTTCGCCCAATCACGCAATCCACAAAAATTAAATTAAAAATAATTAATTTCTTTATTCATATACCAGATGTGGAACTGCATCTTATATTTAATTACTGAATTATAGATATACTTTTTCATTCAAAAATTATCCAAAAATACATTTATTTTCAATGGGTGGGGATAAATATTGTCCATATTTTCAGAAAATTAGTTTTCTCCACGGATAAACATAACCTTAATTCCTCTTTCGAATGGGGTAGAGATAAATATTATCAGATGTCAAAATGACAACTTCGAATTACAAAATTTGTTGATCAAGATTTAAAATAACACAGTGTTATCAAAAGGAAATAAATAGGTACCTCATAATATATGTTATAAACATTTTGGACGCGCGTTTCACGGAGAGTAGCATAGCCAGTATATTTTAAATCGTGTGTGTGTGTACTCCTGTGAAAGTAAAATAATATTTTTAGAGGACAATAAAATGAAATAAGAACACGATGTTTTCTAAGACAACAATCGCTTAACTGACCAAATCCATAATAATATATTCTTATTTCTTCTTTGAATATGATATCGAGCACGAAGAGTTTACAGTTTCTTATAAATAAAATAAATAAATAAATATATCATCACGGCATATTACCGATTGCTGGGTGTGCCAGTATCTACAAACACATATAGACATCGGTAATAATGACGATGTGATCGTCAGTTTCTAATGCATATAATAATATTAATACTTAAAAAATTAAACTCATAAATGCATCATTAAGAAAGATAGACGAAATAGTCTCTGTCATATATCATAAAAAAGTAAATAAAATTGTACCGAGGTGAAGGTATTTGTTGATGTTGGTGGGCGGTGTTGTTAAGTTGCACACTGATGAAGTTAGAAAACAGCGGCTGATACACGGCACAGGCTTGTTAGGGTGGTACTCCTGGGAACTTTATAGTTCCGGGGTTCAGGTTCACGGTTCCGGCCATGCTATCCGGAAACGGAAAGTGCGCATGCGATCACCACTTCACGCCCAACCACCGCCTCCCATACACACATCAACAAGATAGCAATGACGTCATTTACCTACGGTTCACACGATGGAACGTTTCAAGAATTGTTTAAAAAAGGCTGTTATTTATTGGATCAGTACACTCCAAGAAATTCTGTTTAAAATAAACATTGAAATTGGTTTATATAGGTACACACTAAGTTGTGTAAATCTAACCACTTACAAATTTGATATAGAAGTACTTCTACACATGTACACGTTGAAGTGGTTCAAAATTGATTACGATAATTTCGTAACATATAGCACCAAATAATGTATTTTAACTATGCAATGACGTTACAAGATACATACATATATGTACGTATGCATGAATGTATTATAAATACATACAAACAATGGGTTGAATTCAGTGGCGGCTCGTGGTATTTTTGAGCGGGGGGGCAAATTAATTTGTGGTCAAAGAACTTTATTTAGAAATCCGATTTGCTTACTAACAATTTTAATATTAATTATCAACAAGAATGTAAATACAATAGAAAAAACTAGAAGAAGACCTCCAAAAACAAGAAATAACGATACAAAAATATATTACAATAGAAGGAAGTAGAAGTAACAAGATAAGAATAAGTAGTAAAATTGGAATATTACAATACTACACATTCAACCTTTGAGTAACGCAAGTTGTATACGACTGAGACCTCAGACTGAGGTGCTTTCTGAGACTTGCTCTTACTACGCGAAACGCGAGGTACGAAGTGCTCCGAGTACGTGCGATTCTTTCCGAATCACAACGGGGGCTTGCCACCTCTGCGGCTCTCTCACTCAGATATTGGGATTATTTTTATGAATTAATTTACAAGCTTGAAAAATAACATTCATTTGGAAATTAAAATATCAATTTTGTTAAAAAAAACTCTTCGATGATTTTTTTAAATACATGCATATTTATTTATTAAAATTCGTAAATAAATTTTTTTGAAAATACTTTATGTATGTTGTTATATCAGTTTTACAGAATGTTTACTTTAACTTTAAATTATTAATTTGTTTCATACAAATTAATTCTGTATAACTCCATATTAATCATTAATATCATAGAATTTATTATAAATATAATATATACATATTTATTATTTAAATAATAAATCCAATGTTTAAATGCGAACAAACCGGTAAATAGATTTCATATTTTCATAAGAATAAGAAAATAATAAGAATACTGAAAATATAGTGTACCCATTAGCACGGGTAATTTGCTGTAGAACATAAGTAAAGAAATCAGTATTATAGATGGCCAGGGGGGGCTTGCCGTCTCTGTGTGCAGCGTGACCCGACGCACGTCTCACTTGTGCATCACTGGTGAGCGCTGCACTACTTACTGCACAAGTTTGGGACGTATCGCGGAGTATAATGCCATAATTTTTCTCTGAAGGGGGCATGCCCCCTCAAGCAGAATTTGATGCATATTGCGCTGTTGAGAGGCACAGCGCTAATTTCAATTTAAACAGTACATTGTTTAATGCTAACTATAGGATCAAATTGATACTTTTATAATAATTAATCTATAATATATTGATGTAAAAAAATCTGAGGGGGCACTGCCCCCTCTGCCACCCTGGACGAGCCGCCACTGGTTGAATTCTGCACTCTTCTTAACTAAATAAGCTTCTCTAAAAATAACAAAATAAAGAGAGACATATGTATTGATACATTAATACGAGAAAGATGGAAGCTGTTTCCATTACTGGAGACAATCACTACCCAAGTGAAGAGTGCTGAATTTGATGCATTATGTTCAAAGATCTCATTTATAGAACGCATTTTACATAGACTATGATATATAGTACTTACCAGGTAATGGGAAATCTTCATACCTGATGCCTTCGTTGAAGAAAACACATTTACACATATTTTTGTATACCACTTTAAAAGTTAGTTTATACATATCATTTAATACACAAACACAAAAATATGCATCCGAACACTTTAAAATATTGTAATAAACTAACATTCCCTGAAACTAAAAACCGTGAGATTTTTAACTTGTTCCATTACGAACATGACTGCACTGATCAGAGTGTAGAATGAAATTTCTTTAAGTTATTACTATAAATAATGTAAATTTTTTATAAATTATTTATGCCCGGTTGCACCGACGTTTCTTAAATTTACACTTAATAAAACTGAACTTACATTAAGTATCACTTAATTTTTATCTACTGTTGCACACATATTTTTTTTAATAACCTTAAGTAAGTGGAGTTTATATATTTTTAAGCTGTTTAAATTGTACTTTTAGTAACAAGAAAAATAAAATTTAGAGATTTTGTTTGTGTTAAAGTTTGGAGGTTATATTGGTAAGTTCGATTCAAATAGAATTATAGTTTTTAAAATTGAAGTGTAATTAAATATATTCATTGTATTTAGCAAAAATGGTATCAGACGAAAAAAGAAAGTGCCAACTAATTAAATTAATTAGTAAAACATTGAAAGAAAAATGAATGCAATACTTACATGTCGTTATAAAATTCAATATTATTTTCTATTAATATGCCTTGGTATTCTGCATAAAATTAAATCCAATGCATCTAAAGTGACGTTTTATCTTTGCATTGGCTATTAAAAAGCGAATCCATAACTCCAGAGTTATAACGATTTTAAATTATCTTGTAGACGAAGGATTGAAAAGTATTTTTAGCAAATTTTAAACATTTATATAGAAAATATTTCGAATTTTAAATGGCACCAAAGTGCAAATTTTAAACATTTATACAGGGTGTCTCTTAAATAGGGGGACATGGCTTAACCACAGATTCCTGAGGCTAAAATAAGACGATTTAACCAAACTTGCTTCTACCGGAAAGTGTACCATTTAGCCAGAATTCTGCTTCAAAGTTTTTCAAAAAAAAATTAATTTTGCTTATAATAATCGGACGCTTTATTCGATTTGGATGAAATTTGGTATGACAGGTTATATGGTTATAAGGCATCTTTTAAGGTGATACTTGTTATTATTAGTGAACCACTAGTGTATGAAACTTAGGTATCCCAACATTAATTTCACCGTAACTTTTTAATGGCCACGCCGATAACGTGAAATTATTTTTTTCCAGAAAGATACATTCAATAGTAAACTTTTCTCTCTCTGTTTAATTTGTGATATCTGTTACGGTTCAGACAAAAAAAAATAAAACCTGAGTGACTGCACCGTGAATTTTTTAAAATAAATTTAATCTAGCAGTCTTTCTAAATGTCAAACAAGTAATTTTTAATGACAGTAACAAGTTGTCAATCTTCACAACTTGTTTAGGAGTTAGCTGAGATATGTAATCGTCTTATTTATAATAATGGTAGTAAAATACTATTAGGCCAAACAAACGGATGTTACTAATTTTAGAATATTGCGAAGAAAATTTTTGACAACCCGTAAAACAATTGTTACTGTCATTAAAAATTACTTGTTTGACATTTGGATTGACTGCTAGATTAAATTTATTTTAAAAATTTAGTAGTGCAGACACTCAGATTTTATTTTTTTCTGTGTGAACCGTAACAGATATCACAAATTACACAGAGAGACAAAAGTTTGCTATTGAATGTATCTTTCTGAAGAAAAATAATTTCACGTTTTCGGCATTGCCATTAAAAAGTTACGGTCTAATTAATGTTGGGAGACCTAAGTTTCATACACTAGTGGTTCACTAATAATAACAAGTATCACCTTAAAAGAAGACTTATAACCATATAAACTGCCATACTAAATTTCATCCAAATCGAATAAAGCGTCCGATTATTATAAGCAAAATTAATTTTTTTTCGAAAAACTTTGAAGCAGAATTCTGGCTAAATGGTACACTTTCCGGTAGAAGCAAGTTTGGTTAAATCGTCTTATTTTAGCCTCAGGAATCTGTGGTTAAGCCATGTCCCTCTATTTAAGAGACACCCTGTATAGAAAATATTTCGAATTTTAAATGGCACCAAAGTGACCCCTGTGGTGCACTCTCCACGCCAGCAATGAGTGCCTGTGAGGTAACGCCTGGTAAACGCCCGCACTGTACAAATATGTCATCATCATTACCGAAATCTGTTTACAATGCAGATTGACACACTCAGAAATGGGTAATATGCCGTGATGATATATTTATTTATATTTATATAAATAAACATAATAATAATGTGCAAGAAAATGGGATGGAGATTATTATATAAAACATATACTTGAAGATTTATAGGTACCAATATAATTTTGGTTGAGTTCAAAAAAATTTAATTTCTGGTGGAACAAGTAATAAATCATAGTTCGTGGTAGAAAAACTTCCTGTTTAGATATACAGAAATTAGCCTGGCCGGCAGCTTGAGCGGTTTATCTCCGAGATTAAAATAAACAGAATTATTTAAAACCCGCAGAAATCCAAAAAATATGAATATTTCATGGGCGGGATTGAGATTAATTCTTTGGGAGCGAGTTATC
This sequence comes from Ophonus ardosiacus, assembly GCA_943142095.1. NCBI lineage: Eukaryota > Metazoa > Arthropoda > Insecta > Coleoptera > Carabidae > Ophonus > Ophonus ardosiacus. The sequence continues at coordinate 6,920,181 of OW964830.1, read as the reverse complement.
TTTTTTTAATCTTCATTAAACAGCGCGGGGCTTTATTTATCGGGCGCTGGCGATGCATTTCTTCGCGCGGGAATTTGCATAATTCCGGCTGCTCCGGCACCGGAGAGCGAAAGGGCGCACACGACTGAACGAATTCTCGCCTCTTTATAATCCTCACGAATACGAATACCTGAAGTCTCAACTCCTTAAGGATGGCCCTCAAGTGTCAAGGAACAACAGGCGAGATAAGAACTGCTACATAGTGGAAGACTTACTGAATGTGGTATTCCACCATAACAAAAAAAAAATTTAAAAATTCAATTTAACTTAAGAGCATTTCCGGTCGCTCAACGAAATCAGTTTTGTAGCTTCTATGACACTAGTGCAGACAAACTTCTTACGTTCCCCCACTACTTTTAATATTGCTAAGTTTATTTCTCTCCGTCTGCTTTTATATGTGTTTGTCCTTGTTTAAAGCATAAGGGAAAAACTCAGCCCGTGTTGTAAAGCAAATTGTTGGAGTGAGAGAGGAGATGTGTGTAGTAGAGGGGGAACATATTCTCCTAACACTTTCTCCTCCATAGTCTATCGTTCCGATTTCTGAAATAAGCGGCAAAAAGGGGTTTAGTAGAAATCAAATCACAGCTAAACTAAAAGAGATAATTTAGATTTTTTTCACAGACTTACTACTAAAGGTGGGCGCTATGGGGGGTGACCCAAACATTTTTTGTATAAAGTACAGTTTTCGTGTTAAAAATAAATTTTAAAATAGCCATTTTTATGATGTTTTTTGGACTAAATTTAAATGCAATAGAAATTAATAATTATGCAAAATAATTGGTCAGCCCCATGCATTGATTTATCTACTATACAATGGTATCAAGTTTGAAGTTATAACTTAATATTTACGAGTGTAGTTTGATTTCTACTAAAGTGTTGTTTAGCGAAGCACCGGCAATCGCCTTAAAGTATGGCTCAATAAATAATAGTTAAAACAATGAAAACATTTTTTAAATAATTACTTTAAGAGATATTTCACATTTGCTAAAAGGGGAAATTGACGTCATACAATTGTTATCTTTCTCTCGTAACGTACTCAGAGCAGTGTGTGTGAGAAAGACAAATATAGGGGGAATGTGACGTTACACTGATTTCTCGAAACTAAAATACTGTTAAACTAGGAACAATTAAGATTTTTTAATACTATGAATTGCTTCAAAACTGAATGAAGTTTTTTTAAAATAATAAAAAAAAATTGAGTGGAATACCCCAAGGATGTGTTACATAGTAAATATTAGACCCAAAATATAACTTGGTGGACATAACATTCTTCTCAAAATATGACAAATCATTCGATGTAAAACGGGTAGTCAAAAACAATTGAAAAGATGAAATGTTTTGTGTCTCGAAAAATAAGTAAATAAAATATAGCTGTTTTTTGGCGATACACTGGTTCAAAAACGGTTTAACCCGGTTCAAACCATTATATTTTAGCGTTGTAACGGTGACGTCACTGACGCAAGCGTTTAAACCGTGTTCAAACCGTTTTGTCAGCCGGTTCAAAACAGTCTGTTTTTAGGTTAATATTATTTAAGGTGCCAAAATGAATAATAAACCGAATAAACTAGTAAATGGTGAAATGGAAAATCATTTGTCGTTAAATACAAATAAAATAAAAATAAAACACACTCTGATATTACTATTACAGCATTTATTTTAATTTTTAAGGTTAGAAACATAAAATGACAGATGTCTGGGATGTCCGTAGTTCAAAACATTTTATTTTAGCGAAGTACGAACTTATGACATCATTTATGCAACTGATTCAAAATTGATGATTGATTTCGGTTCAAACCGTTTTTGAACCACTGTATCGCCAAAAAACAGCTTATATTTATTTGAAATCGTCACCAAATTGCACAAAATAGTCATTCATCATCACTCAGAAATCGGCACTAAAGTAATCCATTATATGACGATTTCAAGCAATTGCTTGCAATGCATTGTTGCCAACCTTATAACAAATATATCGTCATATTACCGATGTCTACATGTGTTGTAGATACTGGCACACCCAGAAATGGGTAATATTCCGTGATGATATATTTATTTATTTATAACAATTATTGTACATATAATATAATTTGAGTAGGAATAATAAAACAGTAATTTTGTACGTAAAATGACAAAAAATATGTACAAGGTGTAAATCTAAAAGTGAGACGTAGGCTATTAAGAAGGAAATTATGTTTTTCTTTGCGCAAACTTTACCTAATTATTTTATGCAAAAATGCTTCAAGTAAATTTTAAATTATGCATCTAAATCATGTGAAACGATTATTCTAGGTCTTGATATAAACGTAAAAATTAATTATAAAGTTAGAGTTTTTGTGCTTTTAGTCTAGGCAGCCATGAATTTGTGACAAAAAATAAACAAATGCGTTATTTTTAACTGCCATAATTAAAAATTTGGATTAGAGCAATAAATTAACACTAGTTCTTATTGACAGTTAAAGACAATGCATTTGTTTATTTTTTATCACAAATCTATGGCTGCCTAGATAGACTAAAAGCTCATAAAAACTGTTACTCTATAATTAATTTATAACCTATAAAAATATATTCCTTTCTTTTTCACAAATTTTCGATTTCAAATAAAATTTAATATGCCCTTCGGCACTAATAATCCATTAGATTTGACAATTATTATTGAAACTTGTACAATATTTTGAAAAAATCACTTGATATGAAACAAAATGTGACATTAAAATTCATATAGCTCAACATGTGACAAATTATCGCCTACTTTTATTTATATAAATAACGTAGGTATTGGACCAGTTGTTTTCCTATTAGATAAGAATGATGCTCTGTATGTATTTTGACGTCACAGGAGTGGGGGGTTGTTTTTCATAACTAGTTTTTGGTTCTAATGTTTTTATTTAATTATTTACGAAAATAACAACAAATTGTTATTGTGAAAACGATTTACTTTTAAATAACAATTATTAATTTAAGAATGCTTGTAGTTTTAAAGGAATTATCTCCCCCTCTATTTCTCAGTAATAATAGAAACACCAAAGAATATTAAAGTTGGTAGTTATGTTCGGGGACATATAAGGCTTAAATATAGACACACGTTGTACGGCTATATGAGTAATGAATAGTAAAGCATTTGTTATACAAATATAGGAGACGGATATACGTTTTCTTATAAGGAGCGAATGAATTGCATAGGTAATTAATATAAAGTCATTATTCATGTGATTCAGTATTTCGAAACACTTAAATACGAAAGGACTGTTATGGCTTTAATTGTTTTCTATATGTATCATTCTATATTTGGTTAGAATTTTTTCTCTTTTAAATGTAAACAATGATGTCGTCAATAAATTCAGACAATTTTTCTACTTCATTTTGTCTGACATATTAACAAAAAGAAAATAAATTAAATAATACAGCTAATGTATCGACGAAGGAAACAATAAATAAAAAATGCTTACCATTCGGGGATTCGTAGTTATTCCATTCTGCAACAAAACAAATCTGATTAGATCATTTATTGAGATGAAAGAATAATAAATTTTCATAATATCAAAAGTACGAAATTGATAAAAAAGTATCTAATAATAAATTTATTTTTCCAATACATACATATAAAGGGGCAATTTATCGTTACTCATATACAGTCGATACCATATAAACAATTTTTCGAGCTAACTCAGTAAAGAAGGAATTTCCCGTCTAAAAAGTGATCAGAAAGCAGTCTCGAAATAGCTATTTATTTAATAAGTTGCGAAATAATAGTGTTTTAGCACTAGTGCTTAAAAGTAATATTTTAAACTGTCTCTTTTACGCATTAAACTGTCACTTTTTTGTTCGTTGCTACGGAAAAGCATTTTTTATACTAGAGATTTATAACAACTTTTTGTCATTTAGCAACGAAAATGACAAAAAGTTGTTATAAAACGCTAGTATGAAAATAGTATATTATATGGCAAGTGTGTGAAGCTGAAATTTTTACATGAGGGTGGAGATTGCGACACGAGCCGAAGGGGATTGTTGTGAACCACCCGAATGTAAAATAGACTTCACACACGTGTTACATACTATACTTTTTCTACGACCTTGCAATAAAATATATTTTTTTCTTCACATTGTCATTCTTTTAACGAAAAGCCTCTGTATTATCTACTTGTGTAACTATGGTAACCAACGTTACGGGGGTTTAACAGCTTTGTTTTATTAAAATACAATTCAGTTTGTAATATTTAAAATAATGAACGGTGCGTGAAGTGTTACTTCACGCACAGTGTACAAAAAATCAAACTTCACACATAAAAATTGATACGTGAAGTACTCACTTCTCGTATTGGAATAGTAAAAATACTTTTTTCTACTCCCATGCGTGAAGTGAGTACTTCACGTATCAATTTTTATGTGTGAAGTTTGAGTTTTTGCACACGGTGCGTTAAGTGCTACTTCACGCACAGTGTGCGTGAAGTGACATTTCACGCACCGTTCATTATTTTAAATATTACAAACTGAATTGTATTTTAATAAAACAAAGCTGTTAAACACCCGTAACGTTCGATAGCCATATTTTGTCAAAAAGCGACTAATACCTTGAGTGCCAAACTTTTCACTTGTTACTAAAATATATCTCTACTACTTGTAGCACGTATTATTATTTATTATTAAAATTCAAAGATCTGAAATAAAGTATGAGTTGGGAATATGCATCAGAGTAGACGCTCTTTCTAAAGGGGAGTTAATCTTATTTCCATAAAGAAATGTCAATTTATTTTTATTCAAATTTATTGCAAAGTACTATTTAGAATAATAATGTTGTTTATTATTATTTAAAAGAAAAGAAAATAGAAGCAAAACGAAAAACAAGAAATATTAATTTTAAGAGGCAAAAAATAAAGAACCACATCTAAAACGTCAAAATATTTGATATACCGTATAAAAAAATATTACCCGAGGAGTAAAGAAGGTAATTTAAATTATCGCTTTGTAAAATATTGTTATATTATAAATTGAACGTGAAATTAATTCCTCAATACATTTGCTTCTAACAAAATATATGTTTCGCGCTAAATAGAATTAATTATCATCCTCTTTGCTGATTTTCCAGTTGTGAATATTGGAAAACAAATGTGTCCGTCCTGTAAATTTGGAGAATAATCCGTTGGAAAGATACGTGCACAGGTAGGTATCATCATCGACATAAAAACACTCATAATTTAATTTTAAAATCGGAACCGTGACATTCAAACACATAAATATTACCTATTCATACAAACATCAATTATTGATTTCAACGGCAAACGAGAGGGAGAAATTTCATTGAAACAGGAATTTGGATTTTAAAAATTCCAGAGAGATGATTTTATGGATTGAAACACAAACTGGGTTAAAGAGAGTTATTTTTACATTTTGTAAAAAGAATATACAGTATACAGGCCGATAATAAACTTTAGCAAAAACTAAATATATTGACATCGGTAGGTACTGACATCGGGAATAAATAAATCCTTGTATTATACAATGCAATGTTTTAAAAAACTCTCAACAGGATGAAATCCCAATTATAGAGTGGGTTGAATTCGAACCCGAGACCTCTATCTCATGACTAAAAGCCGTTGCTCGCCCTAATCATTTAGCCATTGGAGCCGACTTATACACCTAATAAACCTAATGTGCAATACATTATTAAAAATTAATAACACTTAACCCTCATTTCCACCGAATGTTTTATTGCTTAATGCCTAATGATTAGTGCATAAGACTTAATGCATTATGACAATTTACCATTTCTAGACATTTTATTTATGGTGCTATTCTGTAACGTCCTATAAGCTCTATAGGCTCTATAAACAACCGACGTTATAGTATGTAAGAAAATAGCTATTCTGTAACTAGGTTACAGTACTATAAGGGCTATAGTTTTATAGAAATTTCTATAAATCTTACAGCGCCAAAAAAAGTATTTATAGAGCATAGTGAAACGTCAAAAATATTTATATTAAAAAAAATATTGTCAAATGTTACGAAATACTGAAATGGAAAATGAAAGAATTTGTTGTGCCATTCCGAAAAATAAAGTCAGTTTCCATTTCATTTAAAAAAAATTCATACTATTCTTCACTTGTGTTTGGAATCCTTTTTGGTTTCGTGTTAGATTTACATAAAAAAATAATTAAAGCGATTTTAAACATTTTCTATGATAAAATTGAATTATTTTACGTAGCTATATTTGTCACAAAATATATTATATTAGAAAGGTCAAGACAAGGGGAGGAATCAACATTGGTGTTAATAGAATATTTAAAATAAGAATTAAATGATGTGTTAATAATTAATAATAACTGAGGTCTCGTAGCGCCTGAGTGTCGGGTCGAGAATCTGGGGAACCGGGTGCGATCCCGACCGAAGCCAAAATTATTTCGAATCTTAAACGACCGCACGGTTACAAATATGTTATCATCATTACCGATATCTGCATATAAAGCATATTGGCCCACCCAGCAATACGCCGTGGTGGTATATTTATTTTATTTATTTATATCATAACAGCAACAAGAATTACAATTACAATAATCAAAATGTATATGACAATAAAGATTAATTTAATAATATAATTAAATATACACTTTCATATGATTGGGGTTATACATGATTCCTTAATGTCTCGTCAAAAATATGGTTATAGAATATTTGACAGTTTGACATGAATAACAACCAAAACAACTCTATAGCCAGACTTCATACAGAGAGAGTTACAGAATAGGTAATTTTACTATTCTATAAGGTGTGCAATCTTTTGTTCTTACGCATTGCTCTTAATTCTTAAGCATTAATTATAGCTCTTACGCATTAGGATAATCGGTGGAAATGAGGCTTTATTTATAATACCCATAAATATAGATTGTGTTAAAATGTCTTTATTTTGTCTTCTTCTCCCATTTTAAGTTTTGTAATAATTCTTATGTTCCTATTTTATTGTATGTTGTTATGATTTTATTTGTTCTTTCTTAATTTTGAATGTCTATACTTCCTTGCGTCAATTTCAAATGTTCATGTTTTGACCTCTCTCTTTTCCTGTCTATTACGACTGTGAAAAATCAGTTTCATTTATTTTCCCGATTTCATTTTAATGTCTTCATAAAATTTCTCCTTTTTGTTCTAATAAAATTTGTTTATTTATTTATTATTAGCAACTATAAAATAACATATACTAATTTTAAGAAAAACACGAAGGTAAACAATTTTTTAGTTGTATTACAATGAAATATGTCAATATCCGCATTAGAAACATGACTATTTCTCCAAGTTTGAAGCGAAAAATAAAACTTAAGCGATACACATGGCTACAATGCATTGTGGGTTAATTTAAAATTGACAAAGACAGAAATAATATCATATTTGATCGTTAGTTAGGTTATGTTACCATATGTTAAGAAAACTAACAAATATCTACATACATATCAGGTTTTGTACGCTAAGTTAAGTTATGTTTCATTTTACACATAATAATACATGCAAAACATGTACATTAACACACTTACAGTAAGATCTTACAGTTTGTAAGTGTATTAAAATCCATGTTTTGTATGTATTATTATGTGTATTAATTGTTTGTCTGTAAAACCCTGAAGAAGGTGCAAGTGTGTACCGAAACGTCGGTGTTGTAAGAAAATATATGCTGTTGATTGAGATTTCGAGTAATTGGTAACACTCTATAAAATTAAAGACCAATTTAACTACGTATTCCTTAATCTAACATTAATGGGATGAACTGAAAAGGTTTTGGTAACAATTGGACAACCGGAAGTTGTAGTGTCTTAGAAAAATCTTCTAAATATTATTTTTTGGAAATTTATGTTATTTTAAATATTAGAAAATAAAATTTTCTATCCGGTACAATGAACATTTTTATTATATGTTCTATAGATTTAGAGATAGAGAATCATAAATATATAAAATAATCCGTTGTAATGAGTCTCACAGCCAAAATAACTCCATGAAAACCAGTTGAAAAATTAAAATGTTTGTAATTGACAGAAAAATGTCAGTTCCAAAAATCCAGATACGTTATTGAAAACGTTTTCTTGGAAGTACATTTAATATTTCTAATTTTATTGTTAGTCAAATATTTAAAATTATTGATACATACAGGGTGTTATGTAAGTAAGTGATCAACGATCAAAGATAGTAAATCTGGCAATAATTTTTGTTTAACATACTTTAAAACTGACCAATCACGTCATAGTTCAAAACTTTATAAAAAAGTAAAAATCAATGTGTTCTCTGAAAAAAATGTGATACCTGTCACAAATGACATAAAATCATTGACGTCTATTTGGAAATAACTCTCTGTACCGTCTTACAACAGCAGGACTATTTTGTAATGTCTCGCTATAAACCATATGCATGTCTGCATACTCTTGGTTGGTGAAGGTAAATGGCATTTTAAGAATATCAAAAAAAATAGAATATAAATTGTACGTCTATGCAAAAAAAAACATTTAACGTCAGATTGACAATCAATATTTTTTCCAGGGAACACATTGATTTTTACTTTTCTATAAAGTTTTGAACTATGACGTGATTGGTCAGTTTTAAAGGCCTCTAGTTCTTGTAGAAAGTATGTTAAACAAAAATTATTGCCAGATTTACTATCTTTGGGGTCAGTTCTACCATGGGTTAAGCGTTGATCACTTACTTACATAACACCCTGTATATTACGTCAATCTAGTCAATGAATTTGAAGAATCTCGAACGTTTAGAAAAGTAGGAAGAAACTTATTTATAGAATGAATTAAAAAATATAAAAATATATTAATAATAGACGTAATTAGAATTTTTGTGTGTACCAAAAATGTTAAATTCCATATTTACTTTTATAGCCTAATATGGAAATGACGAGAGGTCTTATACTGGCCACAACAGATTTTTTCTTTCTCGCTCCCTGAGCGATTTCGTTTTTCCTTCTAACATGTACCTTAAATATTAATGCACATACAATACGGACATTAAATCCTAAAATACTACTCAATAGACTATTTGTAAAAAAAATATTTATTGAAATACGGCAATGATTTGATGAATACGACAAAGATTAAATTGACCTATATTTTAGAAAGAAGCGATTAATTCATCAGTCTGTTTATGATTTTGGATCGTGTACTCCGTGATTCACTCAACCTCAAAGCAAAGCGTAATATTTGAAAGCAACATTAACATACACAAAAAGCCTGTCGGGTGTTGAGAGCATAAAAGCCGACAAAACCCGTACATCACAGAATTTTCACGGGAAATTTTATCAGTGCGACAAAAAGGTAATAACGACCCCCCTCTGTAATCAAATTAAAAAGTCCATTTGGAAATCGTAATAAAGGCAGAAAAACACGACAGAGCAGAGAGAAGCCGAGAGAGAGTAACCTGCAAATATGACTTAATCTAATGCGAGTGGTGCATTAGCGCGCCTAAAAGCACCCAGATCACAGGGGGTGTACACTACAGCTGCTGGTTTGATTTGTAGATATTTGCACATGAAAGGGAAACCAAACCAAACATATATACGCACAACATGCCCAAAAGAGCAATATTTATATCCACATGAAAAAATATATACATGCGTTATTAAAAAAATCTGATGTGGCCAACACAAAACCTCCCGCTATTTAATTTTTACATACATGCATATGTACATAAAATCGCTCGATTCCCACTTAGGGGGTTAGCAAATACCCGGAAACAATAGTAACAATAAGAAAAGGGATAAGAGTAAGAGCTCAGCTGACTCACTTCACTCTTTAACAACATTCTTCTTTCGCCTCTCCACAATCATCATAGCATTCATACATAAGAACATATTAAAGTGACCGATTTTCGGTAGCGAATAACCCCATCCGGACCACAATAATAGTTACGCAACAATCTTCCTACGCCACACTTTCCTATCCATTTTTATTAATTTAAATACATACTTACGTATTTACTAACGCTACAAACTGTTCCATTGCATAAAACTATTGATTTATTTACTATTTTCTTTTTAAAATGTCACTATTATTAATTTGAAATGATTAGTTTTTTGACAGTGACATTCACCTGTCAGTTACATTCATTTGAAATATGATGTGTAACAAAGAAATTGTGTTTATCTTAGGCTTCGGGATGTTAAAAAAAAAAGTTTTTTAAATTTATCTGTAAATTATATAGAAAAAGTATTAATGTATTCCTATAGAAAATTCAATAATATTTAATTTTCATAATGACAAAATGCGAAAAATTCGCATTTAATGGTATTTTTTGAAGAAAAACCATTATGAGCTTCAGGTAAAGTGCCATTTCCGGTTATCCGATTTACACCAAAATCTAATGAGATCTTTCCATATTAGAATAGGGTAGAAATACAAGGTTTCAGAATTTTCTGTATGATAGTATTTGAGTTAGAGCGAAGACAAAATCCCTACACATACACACACACACACACATACATACATACATACATACATACACACACACATACACACATACAGACATCATCGTGAAAATGTTAAATTTGGATTCTAGGGACCTTAAAACGTGGTCATTTACTAATATCTTGATACATGATTTTTAGCACGATCCCTATACCTCCCTTACCAAGGGTAGCGGGAGGTAAAAACGCAAAAACAGAACTTCAAAAACAGAACTTCAAACACAGAAGTATGTTTTGCTCTAGTTCTAGTATTGGATTAGGGCCTTTGAATATACATAATTATATACAGTGAAAGTTCCCTTTGCGGACAGCTCCCACAAGCGGACATCTCTTATAACAGGACAGTTTTTCTGGAACCATATTTTTGGGTATCAATTCCTATATAAAACACGCTCTCATAAGCGCACTCTCTACAGGACGGACACGGACAACATAGTTTTTTTCCCGACAGGCCCGAGACGCTCTCATGAGCGGACGCGAAACTTCGAAACCAGACATAAACAGCCTCAGTATTTCCTCTCAAGGTAATATTAACACAGGGGGTTCCCCTATTTTACAGAAATGCAGTATTTTACGTGTCTCCGAGATTCATAGTTTGAAACTTGTGTGACAATGGCATCCAGTAAAACGTTTTTTACATTAAGGCAGGAAATGGAGGTATAACCTTGCAGAGCATTAATTTAAATGAATGATTGTTAACTGAAGAAAAATTTGACGAAAATAGAGAAGAAAATGGGAAGAAAAAACGAAAATGATGTAGTTGAAGAAATAAGTGTTGTTTGAGTGATGATGATGATGATGATGATGATGATGATGATGATGATGAAGAAGAAGAAGAAGAAGAAGAAGAAGAAGAAGAAAAAGAAGATACTGGTCCCATAACTTCCTATGCCGATGCCTTGAAGTTGTTGACAACCTAAAAAAGTTTTCAAAAGAAGATTTTATTGCGTTTGAACTTCTAAAAAATATTGAGTCGCATTATCAATATTATTTTTTATAGAAAGTTGAAGCAGTTAAAATTATCAGATTTTTTAAAAAATATTTTTTTTTCGATATGCTTAAATATGTTGTTTTGCTTTGTGTTCAATCTTAAGTTTTATGTACGTACATATTATTATTATTATTATTATTATTATTTTTAGATATATTTTAACTATTTTGAAGTATGTACATATACATATTCTTCAAGTGCATATTTTTCAATAAAAAAATTCCCAATAAATTTTATTAATTTTTCATATTTTTAAATAGAGCTTTCTTATAAGCGGACACCTCCCATAAGGGAACAAAAAGGTTGGAACCATCGGTGTCCGCTTATGAGAGCTTTCACTGTACTAACATAGATGGAAGTAGCGTATGCTGTACGTTTCTTAAGATTTTGTTGCCCCAAAGTAGATTCAGAAGGATAGAATTAGGTATTATCATTAGTTAGACAAAGATCCACTGCTCCATACTCGGTTTTAACTCAGAACTATCCCAAAAAGTTCCGGCGAGGCGGACCAAAAAACCACTGTACATACAGCTCCTCGAAGAAAACATTTGCCCCGGAAAAATGTGAACTAAATTTGTAGCGGTAAATCTATATCGAATCAGGACAACAGAATTGTGATTGTGAATGTACACACACTGTCAAAATCATTTACGATGACAGGACTACGCGATTTTTGAATTTTAAGTCAGTTTTGTGAAAACAGTCTTTGTCAACTTATAAAATCAGTAAATTATACGCGATTAGGTAATATTTAATTAGTGGTACACTGAAAAAAATAGGTTCGCATTTATAGTTAAAAATTATTCCCTAATCATTTTTTGTTAATATCAGATAATAAGATTACTCAAACAGAACTTTTTTCTTTACCTCAATGAAAGTAGATTTGTTTGAGAACAAATTTTTATTTCTACCGCATAATCTTCTAAATTAGAAAAAAATATTTTCCACATTACTCAATTACAAATATTAATTGCTACTTTAAAAATTAAATTCTGTATTTTAGAATATAAACTTAACAAAATTATTACAATATATATTTATTTAGTGTACAAAAATTATTACTACATTTACTAATTTTTTTTTTTATGACAGCGAATAAATTTTCTGTAATAGTCTAGATTGCACTCTAAAGCCATGGTATTGTAAGCAACTTTTGTCTCTTTTATAAACTACTTGGAAGAGTTCATATACGTTTGTGTTGAGTCATTTGTTATAAACTAAAGCAATTGCGTTTTGCGTAATGTAAGTAATATTAAATACCTGTATATATACCTACATTATTTAAAATCATAAGATCTATTACTTGTGGTAACATACATAATACATTGCAGCTGAGGAATTTACTAACAAGGGGATGACAGAACCTCCGACACCAATTTGAAAGAAATTGTGTAGATATAAAATATATCCATATTATAAGGAAGGCAAATTAACCGAGTTTATGCAATTAGTGGCAAATGTCTGAGAAAATTATAAAGAAAATATAGCGGCTATCGTCTGACAATAAGAAAATTTGAAGAGATGAATATTGAAGAAGAAATAAAACACTTTGAAGGTTTGGTTATAATTTATTATTACTGTCATTTTATTCAGATTTGTAACATAAAACACGATGTAGGTTTTCGTTATTAATAAATACATATATTCTTTATTCACTATGAATTTATTTATTTCTCATTCCATGGTACACCCATTATTGGAACCAAATAAAAATTTTCGCTACTAGTAATAAATTAAAACCTAATTATTTGAATTAAATTCACTAAAATAGTAAATGTATTTGTTATATTAAGAATAAGGTTTACTTGAATTAGAATTTGTGATTTTTATTTTAGTAAATAAATGTCATTAAAACAGCGATTTCTGCTTAATTACATCAGATATTTTTCCAGAAAAGTTAGTAAATAATTTTACTAATTAATTAGAAATTTTTATTTCTGAAACAGTTAAAAATCAATAGAAATAATTATTAATTTTCTTAGGAAATATTTTACCTGTCACGATATTAGAGTACCTTTTTCGCTACTACAAGCAACCTATTTTATTCAGTGTATAGGAAAAAACCCAATAAATTCACGCACATCTACTTTTTAAGACTTCCGCAATTTAAGAACTATTTCATTCCTTGAACCTGTCGGTTCTACCCTCGTATTCACCTGGAAATCCATTTCTCGTATTCATCTTTCATACCTGTTACGCTGGGAGCCGTATTAAGCATGCACATGAATGAAGTCAGCTCGGCTTCGAATGAATGGACTAAGCTCTCCATTCTGCATTTTACTACGCTGCACATCCGGTCAATTTCACTCACAAAAGTCACCATCTCAATAGAATCCTGTCCAAGGAATGCATTGTCACATTGAAGGTTAGGTTTTGTGTAATTGATAGGCAGTTTTGTGGAGTACACGGGTTTGTAGGTGGTGTTGGAAATGAATGGTAGAGTAAATTAAAGTTTTGTTGCTTCAAAATTTTACAATAATTTTGAATATAACTGTGGGTGGTACGAAACTAGAAACTTTCTTTTTCTCTTGAATGGACATTAGAGTAAAGGTGGATTTATAACGCACAACACAGAACATAATTTAGCATAGAAAACATACAATTTGGTCATACAGAAAATAATATATCTATTTATTCGAATAAATATTTGTAAATACTACTACGAGGGTGGAACAAATGTCACTCATTTGTAGGTTAAAATGGGCAACATTAAACGAATTTGTATAAATTTAATCATAAAAAATCTGTTGTGGCCAGCACAAAACCTTCCGTCAATTCGATGTATTTTGCAAAAATCCCATACCAAAAGGTCCTTGAAACAGATTCTATATAATATCATGTAAAATCGAACACGAACACATACTATTTTTTTACAAATTCCATACCAAAAGTTCATTTGAAAAGGTTCTATAAATCCAATAAAATTATAACATAAACTACACTAAGTAATGTCCTTCCATCTTCTCTTTGGCCTTTCTTTGCATGTCACTTGCGAGCAACACTATGACATATCAATTTTAGATCCTACACTTTTTTCCATATTCGGTTTTGCACTTGCAACTGACATTTGTCAATCCAATTTTTTTGAATAATTATGTCAGCTGTTTCCATGATAAATAACAAAGCTGACTAATTTTTGAAAATTAATTTCTTTATAATGCTTTAAATTTACATCTATTGAATATGAAGGAAAATGTATAATCAAACTGTATAGAGAAGAGTATTTTCTTTAATAATAATAAAATGTCAAAAAATAATATTTAACTGCGTTTTTTTAAGAAAAACTGTTAAAAACTTCAAATAAGGGTACTTCCGGTGGATCAATTATAACCAAAATCTAATCAACTCTTCATATGGATGTACAGAAAAGGAATACGAAAGAATTATAATTTTTAGAATTTTAGTATTGGAGTTATCGTCGGAGAAAAATTTGTCACACACGGACACACACACACACACACACACACACGCACACACGGACACACACACACATACATACAGACATCGTCTTAAAAATAGTAAATTTGTATTGTAAGGACCCTAAAACGTGCTTATTCATTAAAAACTCATCACCGAATTTTTTGACCAAAGACAATACCTTCCTTACCTAAAGGTGACGGAAGGTAAAAACACAACCAAATAATAGCACGAATACGAAATCAAATCTGACAAAAATTTAAAAAAAAAAATCACAGTCAGGACAAATATATGTTTTTCGTATTATTATTGACTCAATTGATCATGGTCTTCTACTGTCCAAAATAAGTACTTTCAGTGCAGCTTCCAGTTTATTGAAATTTTTAGATTCTTATCTCAGGGAACGAGTCTGCTACATATACTATAATGGTTTTGTTTCAAATGAGTTCATTGCGTCATCAGGCGTTCCACAGGGTTCGAATCTAGGACCTTTATTATTCATTATATTTATTAATGAATTGTTAGATATTTTCACCTGCCCTGTATTGGCTTATGCTGATGACAAATTTTTTTTTCCAACATTAAATCTATTAATGATTCTCAGTTAATGCAGAAAAATATTAATGACATGCTACGCTGGTGTAATACAAACAAATTAATAGTTAGTATTGATAAATGTTCTGTAGTAGCATATGCTCGCCGAAATGTTACATTAACATATCCTTACAATATGAATAACATTTCAGTTGTGCGAAATAAATCAGTGAAGGATTTAGGAGTCACTTTCTGCTTTAACTTTAATCATTCAGAACATATCAATAATGTCTGTACGTCTGCAAATAAAACACTAGGCTTCCTTATGAGAACATCTAGAATGTTTAATGATATAACTCTTCTAAAAACACTATATTTTGCATATGTTGTCAGTAAATTGGAGTATGCTAATTTAGTATGGTACCCCTACTATGACTATCAATCTTTAGCTTTGGAACGAACACAGCGTAGATTTTTAAATTTTTATCTTTTAAAGAGGACAAAAGTTTATCCTCATAGGGGTATTGATCAAAATTCTTTATCTGTATGCCATTCTATAGCTCCTTTAACAGCCACAACAGAATTGATGCGCCGCAACTTCTGTCCCGTATACCACTTCATGTTCCGCGCCCTGGGTCCAGACATCACAGAACATTCCACCTACCAATCTCCCACAAGAATATTATGCATCGCTCACCCATTTATATGTTGTGTAATAAAGCAGAGAAAATGTATGACGATATATTTTTGTAATTTTTTAACAATTTGGATATTTCTTGTTTTTTTTTATGTAACTTATCTAATATTTTTTTTGTGAATATTACTTGTCCTGTAACCAAAAATTCCTTACCTAAAGGTGACGAAAGGTAAAAAGTAAAAGTGTTAGGACTCTAGCTTCTATTAATAATTAAGAATTGGAATTTGGCATGTTATGAGTAGGTAGGATAGTTACAAGATTACATAAAGAGAATTAATAATTTTTCTTATGAATAAAATGAAACTAGCTTTCTACAACCATAAGCGAAAACTATCTACCTCCCTAACTTGGCTAAATACGGACAACATATTCATGGTTGCTTGTAGTAATTAATTAATAACTAGTAGTGTGTTGCTAAGTAATATCCTGTACATCATGTAAATGTCTAGTCAAGTCATTTACGGCAAAGAACCTAACAGATTTCATTTCGCGATAAGTTAAATTGTTAATAAGATTTTAAGTGATTTCGTAGGAAAGTATAGCGTGTCAGGCATATAGAATTACTAATTTTACGATTATGTGCATTCAGCACTTGAATTCATTCTGTCTCATAACTCACTCTTAGATTGTCAAAAAATGATGCTTTTCTCCACTTATATCGCTTGTTGTCTAGCAGACTGCCATTACAGTAGCAATTCTTCATTTTTTACCTCCCACTACCCTAGGTAAGGGAGGTATAGGGATCGTGCTAAAAATCACATATCGAGATTATAATAAATGACCACTTTTTAGGGTCCCTAGTATCCAATTTTAACATTTTCACGATGATGTCTGCATGTGTGTGTGTGTGTGTGTGTGTGTGTGTGTGTGTGTGTGTGTGTGTGTGTATGTGTAAGGATTTTGTTGGCGCTCTAACTCAAATACTATTATTCAGAAAATTCTGAAACCTTGTATTTCTACCCTGTTCTAATATGGAAAGATGCCATTTGATTTTGGTGTAAATCAGATAACCGGAAATGGCACTTTACCTGAAGCTCATAATGGTTTTTCTTCAAAAAATACCATTAAATGACATTTTTTCGCATTTTATGTCATTATGAAAAGTAAAGATAATTGAATTTTCTACAAGAAAACTTTAATACTTCTTCTATATATTTTACAGATAAATTTAAAAATATTTTTTTTTAAACAAATCCCGAAGCCTAAGATAAACACTTTCCTTTGTTACACAGTTCATATTTCAAATGAATGTAATTGACAGGTAAATATCACTGTTTTAATTAATAATAGTGACATTTTAAAAAGAAAATAGTAAATAAAGCAACAGTTATATGCAATGGAACATAATATTGTTTGTAGCATTAGTAAAATCGTAGGTATGTATTTAAATTAATAAAAATTAAATAGCGGGAGTTTTGTGTTGGCCACATCAGATTTTTTTAATATGTTATATGCATAATTTTCTGTAGTTATATCCATGCCCAAATATAAACAATTTATTAATTATAAAATAGGCTGACAGTTGATAGATCATGTTAGAAGTTTGCAAACTTTTGTTCTTAAGCATTAATCCTTGTGCAAAACTGGAAATGGGAGTAAACGTTGCCATATGATAAATATTTTTACGCATTGCGCTTAGTTATTAATTATAGCTCTTACACATTAGGACAATCGATGGAAATGAGGCTTTACTGCCTATAGCGTTAGATAAAGCAGTTATTTTTAGTGTATTCATTCAATTGTTAATGTGTAAAAAACTTGATGTGGATTAAATGTATTTTATCTTCCATTACATTAGATATCCAGAAAATTTCACTACATACTACCACCACAAAAAACAACTAAAAAGTATCAGTTTTTCACATTAATGAACAAAAATATACATGAAATTCATTAAATATTTCCCCCAGTCAAACCACATAAATACTCAAAGCATCACATACCGCTGTTCACTGTAACTTGAAAAAGGTTTTCGTGCTGTTCATTTGCAAAGTTTGTATCGTTTTTTAACCGGTTGTGGTAGAAGGTGAACGGGGTTGAATTTTATTTCGTACGAGGTGTCATTTTGCAACACAACTTTATTAATTACTGCACTTTGATGTATGGTAAACATTTAAGAGGGCGTACATCATAACATTGGTCGACACAGGATGAGATTTAGAGCGAATTTTAATTAAAATTTTAAATGAAGTTCCCAGCTCTTCAGATATTTAAATCGGAATCCCATACTCTAGATGGCTGTGAAAAAATGACATAGAATATATTAATTTCCAATCGGGTTTTTTTAATATTTATCTATTTTATATGCAAATATTCGATAAAAGCGAATTTGCATAAAATCTGACTGATTTTATTAACTTTAAATTAATAGTTTTTGATTTTAATTGACCTTTTTTAATTACGATGAAATGAATACCAGTATCAATCAATCTTGTCCAATCGAATTTATTTTCGATGATAATTGTTCTTTATTATTTTCCTGCTATTATAAAATATTTTATATGGCGTTCACACGATTTTTTTGTCACATATCACTGACTATTAATATTAATGTGCACTTATTTATTCAATATATTAACTATCGATCTATTGCAAAAAATAAATTATATGCTTGTAGACAGTCGATAAATTTTAACATCCATTTGTCAAATAGGAATGCAAATTCAAAATGTAACTGTTTATAATGGGATATATTAAATTATGAAGTTTTCATGCAGTAAATAAATAGAATATCTTGAAATCTAAATCACTACTTCATCTACATGTTGTATCATTTAAAAAAATCTGTTGTGCCCAGCACAATATCTTGCGCCATTTCCATTTTTATGTTATATAAATATTGTATTGCACTTCTCTGTGGAAACGTTCTTTTATAATAAAAAAATACAGAACTTTACCTAAATATTTTTTTATTATTATATTTAACATGTCTTGGGCACACATAAAATTATAATTATATCTTTTTTATTTTATCAGAGATTCTTCTAATTCATTAACAAGATTGGCGGTATTTCTTATGGATACATGAATTTTACCTATAATTTTTAATATTTAATTAATAAAATAATGAGAAAGATTAAATGTACTTCCCAGAAAAAGCTTTCAGAATGTCACTAAAACTTCTGATTTTTGACACTGGCATTTATCTGTCATTATAAACTATGTTACAAACATTTGAATTTGTCAACTGGTTTCCTTTGTGTAGTTTAGTCTGTGCGATTTATTAAATCCGATTATTCTATATACTACTTATAGTGTATTTATTTCTAAATCTACAGAAGATATAATAAAAAAATTAAATGTCTCAGGTGTAGAATTTTATGTTATTCAATATTAGTAATAAAAAAATTCAAAAAATAATATTTATTTATTTATTTACTGAAACTAAACAAGCACAAGGGCCTAATTACATAGTTTCATTATAAACTAACTTATACACTAAATTAACTTACTCTGATAAATACTTTCAAAAACTTAACTAATGTAACTATATTATCTGTATATAGATATATCTACATTATTGTTATTAATATTATTAAAGGGGAATTTTTCCTAATTTCTAAGTTATATCTTTTAATATAAAATATATCTTTTGGTTTCGAAAAAATATACATTGGAACATAAAAAGGTAATTTTGATAGTAGGTTAGGACACTGAATAATATTCTGAACTATTTCACAAATAAAAATAATATCTGAAATGTTTCGTCTGGTTTCTAATTTCAAGAAGTTAAAAATGGTTAGTAGTGTGGTATATGGCATGAAAGTTGGATAAGTTCTAAATTTCTTAAAGTACAAATCTATTAAAAATTTCTTTTGAACTTTTTCAACTATTTCCTTGAGATATAGCTCAGATGGATTCGAAATTACACTAGCATATTCTAGTTTAGATCTTACTAATGCATTAAAAAGAAGAACAAGTGGTTGAGTTGATCTGAAAAGATATGAGTTTCTTATTATATAACCTAATAATTTTACTGCACTGTTTACTATTATATCTATGTGATTATTAAATTTCAAATTTTCTTGGAAGTTTATTCCTAAATCTTTAATGTCGGTTTTTTTGTATATTACTCGATTATTTATTAAATAATTATAATTGCTATTAGTTTTCTTTGTGGAATATTTAACATGGTAACATTTATCTAAATTCAATAGCAAGTTATTCCGTACGCTCCACTCGTAAACATTATCTAAATCTTTTTGTAATAATTCGGCGTCATTTTGATCGTTTAGTAGAATTTTTTAAAGAAAGTACTACTTCCGGTTACCCAATTGTTACCAAAATCTTTTTAACTCTTCCCATGAATGTCAGATTGAGGAATTCATAATTAAACTGGTTTGTCTTATAGTTTTTGAGGAATCGTTTCTCTAACATTCACACATATACACCCACACACATACACACATCTACACACAGACATCATCGTAAAAATGTTAAAATCGGATTGTTGGACCTTAAATTGTGATTATTCACTAAAATCTGGATATGCTTTTTTTAGCATGAACTCAATACCTCTTTTACAAATAAAAAAAATCTAGCAGCAACGCATAAAGGCAAAAATACGTTGGAAAAAATGTGTTAATAACAAATAAATAATAGGCTATTCCACCGTAATCAAAAATAGTAAAAGTTTATTGAAAATATGAATGATAATAGTTAAAGGACAAGGAAAATTATATTTCTTTTATTATAAATTATTCCTTCTAGAAAACACGGGGAGTTTTGCTTTTGATGATACAGGACATGTGCATGAGTGTTTGAGCAAATAGTATCCAAGTATGAACTCCGACTTTGAGAAGCCCCGCCTTAACTAAGAATATACTTCTTCGGGTGTGTCTGATCTCTTCGAATGCTGTTCCGGTTTCTTTGTTTTTATCAAATGAGAAAAAAAATTAAATAAATTAAATATAATAATTTATTTTATGTCTCTAATAATGAATTATAAATATTACAATTTAAATATACATTATTTTGTAATTTGTTTAACACTTTTTCGTAGCTTCTGAACCACTGTTTGTTTACTTCTGGTATATCCACATTACCTACGTCACAAAACACATGTAAAATTCGGACCTTAATATCTCGCTTATTTGGAGGAATTTTTAACTGGAACTTTCACATGTAGTCTTATATTTTCATGTACTTCAAGAAAATAATTTTTAAAAAATGTCGTGTAATAGCCTATTATTTGCATGAACCAATACAAATTTGAATGGCTTTGGACGCGTATAAATAATAACTAGAATTTAAAGTCTGTATTATTTATTCTTTTTCTTGTCCTTTACACATATGGTTACAATGCTACAAACACAATGTAACAGTAAACTGTAACACCATTATAATTTTCTTTTCTATTTCTTTCAGTATCCTATTTCTCAACTTGCACAATTTAAGACCCTACCCATTTCCCATTCTCGCAAACAACAAAAAACATTTCATTGAATGCCGTATGTTTTCCTGGGTTGTATTTTATTGTTGTGTGCAATGTATACAGTTTCCCCGCATTGACGTAGAAGTCTTTTGATCCAGAGGCGTAACAAGCTACGGGACAGGCGGGCCCGCCCCCTATAAACGTAGTGGCACTGTGCATTAGCCCCCAGAGGCGGGGAGAAATAAAGAACAGGGAGAATGATTGTTGAGTTAATGTACTGGTGATTATTTACTACCCGGATTGATGCATAGTTTCGAAAAAAGAGTGGTGTAGAGAGAAAAAAGAATAGAATCATATATTGTGAACTGAATAGCTCAATTTCAATTAAGCTGTTGTTATTTTGGGTAAGGTCCGACATAAAATAATGAAACATTTCTTTTACCCCTCGCTAAGAGAGGTATTGGATTCATGCCAAAAATCGCATATCCAGATTTTAGTGAATAAGCAAGTCACTAGATTCCGATTTTAACCTTAGCTTTGTTCGATGACATGTACTAGGCCGCCCTAGTGTTAACTTTCTTACACTAAAGTGTTTTATAAGAAACGGGCAGCTTCTGGCACGCTGTTCGATGACAAAAATTTTAAGAACTAGTGCTCACTTTTCTGACCTAACTCGCGAGGTGGTGTAGAAAGTGCAGACTAGGAGTGGGGGTAACTAAATGTTGTTCGGTAGACATTTTAATTCTATACTAAATAATTTTTAATGCACGTTCTCTTTGTTTTGTTATATAAAGAATTAATTAATATATCTGTCTCTGAATCTGATGAAGAATCAAGTGATAATTGATCTTCGTCAGAATCGTTTATTAGTTCAAACACTATGCTCTTTAAAACAGGCATTTCTGCAGTCACTTCTTTGCAGATTTATGATATGACTGTGTTTATAAACAACCTAACCTTTTACACCTTTGGCTACGCTTGGCTTGATTACTCACAGCTGAGCAAACTT
The DNA here is from genome assembly GCA_943142095.1 of Ophonus ardosiacus. NCBI lineage: Eukaryota > Metazoa > Arthropoda > Insecta > Coleoptera > Carabidae > Ophonus > Ophonus ardosiacus. The sequence goes on along the minus strand of OW964830.1, from coordinate 6,897,685 downwards.
GCCCAAATATACACTAGTGTGTTTTATGAAATCACAAGAATTAGACTGTACTAGTGTACACTACACTGCACTGCACTATTCTGCTCTGCACTTCAAGCACTTCTCATCGAACAGAGCTATTTTTACAATATTGTCTCTCTCTCTCTCTCTCTCTCTCTCTGTGTGTGTGTGTGTGTGTGTGTGTGTGTGTGTGTGTGTGTGTGTGTCTGTGTGTGTGTGTGTGTGTGTGTGTGTGTGTGAGTGTGTGTGTGTGTGTGTGTGTGTGGCTGGATGTCGGAGGGACGATTTCTCAAATTCTATAAAATTAAAGACCAATTTATCTACGTATTCCTTAATTTGACATTAATGGGAAGAGCTGAAAAGGTTTTGGAAACAAATGGACAGCCAAAAGTACTAGTTTCTTAAAAAAACTTCTAAATATTATTTTTTGGAAATTTATGTTATTACAAAAATTAAAGAATATAAAATTCTTTGTCCGATATATTGAAGAGATAGAGAACTATAAATATAAAAAATAATCCTAAATAATTCCATGAAAACCAGTTGAAAAATTAAAATGTTTGTAATTGACAGAATAATGTCACTGTTAAAAATTGAGATATATTACTACTGAAGGCTTTTTCTGAGAAGAATATTTAATATTTCTTATTTTATTATTAAATAAATATTCAAAATTATAGATATTTACATATACATATATTTACAATATAAAACAGATTTTTAAAAAAACAATTTTTGTGTAAAAAAATAAAATAATTACCATAATGGGGAATCAAACTAGCAAACCGCAATCTGAAATTTGAGAGGCAGCAGTGCTAACCTATACGCTTCACTAACATTTGAAAGTCCGAATGTGAAACGCAGTTTAAGAATCGCTGATTTAATACAAAAACAACAACTAAAATATAATATTAACTTTAAAATATGATAAATTTATTATAATTCTTGTCATATATCATTTAAAATATATTTAAATATGTTATTTATATAAAAATAAGTTAAACATAATTTTAATATTAAAATAATATGTATAACTGACTTGATGACATACCTATTTGTATTTATTATTTTAATAATGTAATTTTTAACGAATGTATTCATATGAATGTATGATATTTTTATTTGCGTATTCTGTCATCAGCAAACCATTTGCATCGTATTAGTTTTGTCTGCGCATTGGAGCTCACATTAAAATAAACACAAATACATCATCATTATCATATCATTTTTCCGGTTCAGTGAATGTTCTGCAGAGTGCAGAGTGAAAATAAATAGCGTGTATCTGCATTTGATAACTATTTTTTCTCTTTTTCGCTAAATCCATAATGGAGGCTTTTTAATTTAAATTAGCAGAGAAATATGATGTTGCCCTGCACATTACTTTGTCTTTTGTAAGATAAAACATATTTACAATTTCATTGTAAAATTATGGACTGCAAATGACCAGTTTTTATCTTAATGACATGAAATATTCTCCACATGAAAGGTACCAAAGTAGGAGAGGAATTTCCACCATTCTATGTTCCAAAACTTATCATATATAGGGGAGACCGGGGCTGGTTGTCACACGGATAGGTAGTCCCAAGTCTCAATGCTCTGTCACTACTGCTAAGTAGGGGTTGTGACTCGAACTGCTAAGTGTTTACATCACTGAAATATATACTAACTGGAACTCGCATACTCTACCTATCAGCGTACGCTGCACTGAAGCTCATTGAACAATAATGGCTGGCCCTGTTCGCGCACGTTCGTGCCGAACCGAACCTAGCCGAATAACTCGTATCAAAGCTGATCGCTTTGTTTTCATATTATGCTTCATTTATTTAAACATGCGCCACACGAAATAATTTCCATCTACTCACGAACTGTCTCGATGTTTGCCAACTACTCCAGCAGCAGGCTTCCGTCTACTCACGAACTGTCTCGATGTTTGCCGACTACTCCAGCAGCAGGCTTTCAATATGCTTCACAGTCACGGTTCGTACGCGCATTCCAGTTAGTATGTATTTCAGTGGTTTACATCTTTGCGAGTGTATGCACGCAGTTTCATATGCCGTGCTATAATTCTTTGAATTTTATTGATTCTTTTGTGTTTTTTGCAGCTGCAAGTATTAGTGGAACGAAATTATTCACTTTCTTTTTAATAAAGTCAATGTATCAATTTTTTTCTGTGAATCTATAAGGTTGCATGATGTTACTCTGTATCAACTTTGAGGTTAGATTATATAGTAATCGCGATTTGTCTGAAATGTTTGTACAGGGCTGGTTGTCACAAAAACCCCGAGGATGGTTGTTACGCGTGTAAAAATGTATTCAGTGGACTCACGAATCATGTAACTCCGGACCGAATAACTTTTACACTTGTCGGCTCCAATGGCTCAATGGTTAGAGCAACGCCTCTGGTTATGAGTTCGCTCGGGGTTCTGGGTTCGAATACCACTAAGGCATGAATGTTTGTGTATGTGAACCTATTCAGTAATTGGGATTTAATCCTGTTGAGAAGTTTATTAAGAAAAAAAAAAAAGTGAAAGTGCGGCTGAAAGTGTCTAATGTATTATTGACATTGATTATTAAATATTCATTTAAATTATTATTTCAATCACAGAATATGCCTTAAATTTAAATTACTGGTAGCTTTTTAATATTTTTCTTTGTCAATCTTAATTTTTAGTTTTGGTCTATCCTAAATAAAGTTGTTGATAAATTTGGATTTGTTTTTTCATTTAAATAACCCGTGACAAGTCTGTGAAAATCAACCCGGAGTAGAGGCAGGCAAAAAAATTAATAACCTCTTAAAGCAATGTCTCAAAATTGCACGCAATCGGAGCTAAAGGTACAAACACACACACACTAAAGGATAGGCTAATGACAAAAAGGGTAATTGTAAACCCTACCTCTTAAAAAATTAAAAAACAAAAGTTGTGACAACAATCCCCGATCTGCCCTACGAAGTAATAAAAACTAGCGAAAATTTTTGAATATCCCGCGTTTTTTGATTTAGTTTCTTTTTAACACGTGTAGGCTATTCCACAATAATCAAAAATAGTAAAAATTTATTGAAACTATGAACGATAATAGTTAAAGGATAAGGAAAACCATATTTCTTTTATTATAAATTATTTCTTCTAGAAGACACGGGGAGTTTTGCTTTTGATGACGCAGGACATGTGCACGAGTGTTTAAACAAATAGGATCCAAGTATGACCTCCGGTTTTAAGAAGCCCCGTCCTAACTAAGAATATACTTCTTCGGATGTGTCGGATCTGTTCGGGTGACATTCTAATTTCTTTGTTTTTATAAAATGAGAAAAAAAAATGAAATAAATTAAGTATAATAATTTATTTTATATCTCTAATAATGAATTATAATATTACAATTTAAATATACATTATTTTGTAATTTGTTTAATATTTTTCCGGGGCTTGTGAACCACTGTTTGTTTACTGGTATATCCACATTACCTACGTCACAAAGGTAATTTAAAATTCGGACTTTAATTTCTCGCTTATTTGGAGGAATTTTCAATTCGGACTTTCACATGTGGTCTTATATTTTTATGTAGGTACTTCAAAAAAATTTTCTTTTTAAAATTTAGTGGAATAGCCTATTAAAAGTTAAATTTCTAATATATTTTTTTTCAGAGACTTTACGAATGTCTCTATTTTTAATATCCATCTATGGTTTAGTATACTGGCAAAGTAACACCTATATAGAAGCATTATAATTGATTGGGACGAGTCCACATTAGAGGGGAAGAGAAATATTAGCTAAGTGTGTGAACTGAGTTCTCTCTTTGTCATTATGCAAATATTGCGTGCAGTTAAACAACACTCATACGTTGGCATACATTAAATGTAAATGTCTCGACTCTAGATCATTTGTCGCCACTAAACCTGCGAAAATGATACGAAGAAAAATATAACCTATAAAAACATCGTCTGGGTCGCCTACTAAAGGCGCGAGTAATTGGAATAATTTGTATTGTAATTATTTTCGCAAAAATGAAATTACTTTTAATTACAAAGAGCATTTTTATGCTATTTTCCTGGAATTTAACTTTTTATTTATTATTTTTAATTATTATTTTTGAAACCAGTTTAGCAAGGAGAACCAGAATATATTATTTTGCTATGCGTGAGTCATTCATTAATAAAAGAAAATTTTACCTACATATTTTTAATTTTTTCATTTAAAACCAATGTAAGAGTACTCGTATATTAAATCCGAGGTGGGAGATGTTTCATTGCAGCCGAGGTCTTTTGTAGATTACCGAGGTAAGGTTACGATGAAACTCCCATTGAAGTATGGATACTATTTTTTTTTACTATTTATGGGGTCCCGTGGTCGCGTGCCTGAGTGTCTGGTCGCGAACCTGGGGAACCGGATTCGATTCCGGCCGACGCAAAATATTTCGAATTTTAAATGGCACAAAATTGACCCCTGTGGTGCACTCTCCACGCCAGCAATGAGTGCCCGCGAGGTGACGCCTGGTAAGCGCCCGCACGGTACAAATATGTCATCATCATTACCGATATCTGCGATAAAGCAGATTGTGGCACACTCAGAAATGGGTAATATGCCGTGATGGTAGATTTATTTATTTAATAATTGCGTTATAAACTTAAATTTTATTAATATTTTTAATATCTTTATTAAAATTTGTTTAGCCTACTTTATTACAGAGATCTATGACAATGTTGCTAGGCAACCATACAAGAGATTGTCGTTAGGAATGACGTATTTCCCAGAAATATCTCAACTCCACTTATTATTTAACAGACGTGTTCTATTTACAAACATTACACATTACATGTTTTTAGGTTGAAGTTTTCAATATACCTATTTAACAATTCCATCAGACAAGTAAAAACGACAAGTAACTTTCGTTCATAATATGCGAAACAAGAATTTTTTATTCTTTGGTGTTTCGTTGAGAATGTTATTATTTAATTTATATTACTTCTTGAAGAACCATAAACTATATTAATTTATCTTCAATTTCTTTAAATTCATCTATCTTGTAGACAATGTATGAACAAATTTCTTATTTTAACTAATTTCATTGATAAACTTATTAACTTTTAACAATGTTCAATAATTATTTTATTGGCGATGCTGAATTCGACGTTGCAATTTGAGCAAATTGATGCATTTAAAAAAAAATGAGTTATCTAAAAAAATTATTTCAAAAAAGTAATTAAATTTATAATTTGTTATAAAAATAAATACTCGAAATATCTAATTCTTTAACTCGATCCAATTTTTCGAAATTAGAATTACGTTATTTTCGTTTCGGGAGGTAAAAATATAGCAACCTAAAGAAGTATAACGGCCCCAATTTTGTGTATTAGCTTAAGTTATGTTATATTATGTTTACGGAAGTTGCAAACAAAAATATATAATCCCATAGATATTTATCTTATAAATTTCCATTCATACAAATGTATAAAATTCATATAATTATTTAAAATTGATAACTGTTAAATTTTAACGTTTTTAAAGTAGAAGAAGTAAATTAAAAATCTGATGTGGCCAACACAAAACCTCCCGCTATTGAATTTTTATTAATTTAAATACATACCTACCTACGTATTTACTAACGCTGCAAACTGTTCCATTGCAGAAAACTATTGCTTTATTTACTATTTTCTTTTTAAAATGTCACTATTATTAATTTGAAGTGATAAGTTTTCTGACAGTGACATTTACTGTCAGTTACATTCATTTGAAAAATGAACTGTGTAACAAAGGAATAGTTTTTATCTTAGGCTTCGCGACTAATAAAAAAAAATATTTTTAAATTTATTTGTAAAATATATAGAAAAAGTATTAATGTATTCCTGTAGAAAATTCAATAATCTTTAATTTTCATAAGACATAAAATTCGAAAAAATGGCATTTAATGGTATTTTTTGAAGAAAAACCATTATGAGCTTCAAGTAAAATACCATTTCCGTTTATCCGATTTACACCAAAATCTAATGGCTTCTATTTCTATTAGAATAGGGTAAAAATACAAGTTTTCAGAATTTTCTGAATGATAGTAATTGAGTTAGAGTGCAAACAAAATTCGTACACATACACACATACACACACAGACACACACACACACACACACACACACACATACACACATACAGACATCATCGTGAAAATGTTAAAAATGGATTCTAGGGACCTTAAAACGTGGTCTTTTCTAAAATCTCGATTTTTAGCTCGATCCCTATACCTCCCTTACCAAGGGTAGCGGGAGGTAAAAATTAAGAATTCAGAAAAAATATTTACAAAAAGTTTAAAGTATTGAAATTTTAGTCCCAATAATACAAGATTAGTTTCTTTTTGACTGAAAATATTACATTACGAACCTTACCTTTGCGTAAAGAATGTAAGTATTATAATGAAGTTTACATGTAAAAATATTTGTTTAAATGTAAACAGGGCAGAGCACAGATCGCTCTGGGGACATTTTGAATTTTCTTCTCTTAATTTCAAACGGAGTATGAGTATAGCATCTCAATAAAATATGTCCTTTGTGAAAGTATATTTATTCCTACAGAATTTAATTCTGGGCTATGTGACATTAAATGCATGATAAATTATATTTGAGCTTAAAGCTCAATAAATTTCTATGTGACTTGTACAGAAGAATAGAAATAGCTGTCATTTAAATAAATCTAACAATTCCTCCCATTTCGACTATTCACATTTCTAACAAAAGTGAAACACGTGTCCCTGCTAAACAATATCTAAACGATTGATTTCAATGGTGACTGGATTCGCCCCTTGTTATTTATTCTCAGCAGTTAGATACCAGCCGACAATCGCAAACATTAAACGATCGGCACAGGATATGTGCTAAATATAAGTACAAGAGAACTAATGTTCGTTTTTCTCATATGAAAGATAAGTTACAGTACTGGTAGATATTTTCGATGGTGACTCGATTTTATTCTTTATATTCGCAAACATTAGATCGTTACCGGATATGTCGATTTCCATTTGTATTCGTATTTAAAATTATAGGGATAAATGAATTTGTTTGATATTGATAAGAAGTAAACGTCATGGTTTTACAAGAACCATGAATTTTATTTATTACCTAACTATACTTAAAGTTTTATTTTTTCATACAATAGTCAAATCAAATAAATGGAATATTTAAAGAAATATTATAAAAATGGGATCCTCCACCATAGTAACAATTAAAACATGGGTCATTTATATTAAAACTAGATCCTCAAACGGAATGTTAGGAACTATCCAAGTGTAAAAAAAGTTATTTTTTAAATCGAATTTTAATATCAATTTCTCATCTCTACAGTGTGCCCCATTGGGATCTTGAGAACTATAAATAATATTATTACCAAGTTTATATCTCTACCCATTTTTGAATTATTGCCCCAAAAGTCAATATACCCCACATTTAGATAAAAACTTTAAAATTTTCAAAAATTTAATTTTTATGTATCTAGATACTTCTTAATGCGCTGATTTCAAACTTTGAAACCGCAGGTCGATATCTCGTTTCGTTCTCGAGATATTTAGATTTAAAGTTTTGCCCAAAACTGCCCATTTTTGGGTATTAACCCAAAAATGGATCGAGATATGAATTTGGTGACATCACCATTCGATTCTACGGACAAAAATACATAATTATAGCAATTTACATAATTTTTATCCAACCGGTTCATTTTTTATGAATAAAAGCTTGAAAACCCTTGAAAATGGCCAAAATCTGAAAAAATCTTAAGGGGTACACCTTAGATTTTTGCGATTTTTGGCCACTTTCAGTTATTTTACTTTAGAGATTGTATGCGGTGTTCAAAAATTCTGAAAATTGGTACATTTATGTAATTTTGCAAGTAGAATCGAATGGTAGTGTCGCCAAATTCATATCTCGGCCCATTTTTGGGTTATTACCCAAAAATGGGCAATTTTAAGTAATACTTTGAATCTAAATATCTCGAGAACAAAAAGAGATATCTACCTGCGGTTTCAAAATTTGGAATCAGCGCATTGAGAAGTATATAGATACATTAAAATTAGATTTTTGAAAATTTTGAAGTTTTTTTATCTAAATGTGGAGTATATTGACTTTTGGGGCAATAATTCAAAAATGAGTAGAGATATAAACTTGGTACTAATATTATTTGATTGTAAAGAGAATATTACGTAAGTGTACGTATTTTTAGAGTATTTGAACAACTGTGTGAATTTTTAGGAATAAAAGTATTGAAATAAAAATGGATAAATGCTATAAAATGTACCACAACACCACTCATGCATGGTTAGAGATAGAATAACGAACGATGGATGCCTAAATTCATCATGAAATTCTCTTTCTTTTCATGTCACGCATGATTTTTTTACATCGTCGGATCTCGTGTTACAGACCTTTGAAGTTACATGATTTTTCATCAAAATTTTGTGTAATAATACAAAATTTCGATTTTTTGACATTTACAGCTATTTTTATAGTCTCAAATTTTTATGTCTATAATCTGTTGGACCCAACATTTATGAAAATCTATATAATTTTTGTGCAGTCATTCATAATTTTACTCAATACCAAAAATAAACTAAATATACAAGACCGAATGTGTGTACGTTTTTCACATCTGTAAGTCATTTCTCAATTTTCTGCTAAAATGTCAATAGTGACATCATCCGTACCTTTGTATTTATTCTTTGAATCAGACAATCACTACCACCGGATATGAACTAAATATACAGAACGAATCTATGTCGTTCATTCACGCATCAAAGATAATTTAGTTTACAATTTTCTGGTCGTGTAACAGCCGTTTAAGACTTAGCAAAGCGGCAGAGGTATTTGTAGAAAGGTGTCCGCTTCCTTTCATATTTTCCCTCGGTGATCTGCACCGTTGTTTGTCTGCAATTCTTTGTGAAATTTGTCACCTTGATGTATAGTAATAATATCGCATACCTAGCATCTTTTGTTGTGAGATTTGTCGGGGTATGTAAAGCTCTGAATAAGAATTCTGGATGAAAAATGCCGCAGAATCAGGGAAACTAAAATTTAAACGGCATTTTTGATTTTAATTTTATGCACGAATAACATCATTTTAATTAGCTTGTGTACTAATTAGAATGGAAATAATTTGTTTTTTGCTCAATATGAAACACGGCAAATAATGAAACTGTTTTCAAATCAGACATAATTAAAAACTAAATCTACAATCGGAATCATATAAAATTGTAATAGGAATGATGAATTTTTTATAACGAATTGATTTTGCATTGCTTTCAATCTCTACTCAATTATATGAATTTCATTTTAAATTCGTATTTGTTCAGTGATTATAGTTATCTGTATAGAAATAAATTTTTAATTTCACATTACGGTACAATAATTAATATAATATAATATAATATAATACATAATAATAATTATTGATATTATGTCTGGTTGCGAACGTGGGGAACCGGGTTCGATCCCGACCAACGCCAAATATTTCGAATTTTAAATGGCGCAAAAGTGACCCCTCCACGCCAACAATGAGTGCCCGTGAGGTGACGCCTGGTAATCGCCCGCACGGTGGAACTATGTCATCATCATTACCAAAATCTGTGTACAACGCAGATTGGCACACTCAGAAATGGGTAATATGCCGTGATGATACATTTATTTATTTATTTTATTTCTATGAGATAACTTATGTGAGCATTAGAAGACCAATAAGCGTAAATATTTGAAAGCTAAAACATCAAGTCAAGTCCATGACTATTTCTTTAAATTAAAAAAAATTAGAGTAAAATATTTAAAATAACCGCAAGAATATGACAATTTGTCATTTAGAAAAAAGTTGAACCGATATAAAGCGGAACGCGCTAATTTTTCGAAAGCGACAAAGACACTGGCCCGTATTACGAGAGCACTTTTATAATAAAAGCGTTTTTATGGACCAGATGAAACGTAAAAAAAATTGTTGTGGCCAGCATAAGACCTTCCGTCAATTCGATGTATTTTGTAGAAATCTCATACTAAACATTCCTTGGAAAAGATTCTATATATCGTGTGAAATTGTATCACGAAACACACTATTTTTTACAAATTCTATACCAAAAGTTCATTTGAAAAGATTTTATAAATCTAATAAAATTGTAACATGGACATACACTATGTATATTGCACTTAACACTTCCTTCTTTCTCCTTCAGCTTTTCCCTATTTTATTAGGGTTTGCTGTTTCTTACTCTTCTCTTCAACTCATTCCTGTCCAACGCATCGTCGTCACACAGATCTTCCTCTCGCAAGTCTTCTGCGATACAGTCCTTTCATCTTCTCTTTCGTCTCGTACTTTCTGCATTGAAAGTTTCAATTCTGAGACGAGGCTGCACTACAAGGAACACTATGACACATCACTTTCTGATCCTACACTCTCCATCTTTGGATATACACTTGACACTGACATCTGTCAATTAGAGTTTTTTGAATATATCAGCTGTTTGCATTATAAATAGCAAAGCTGACTGATTTTTGAAAGTTAATCTCTTTATAATTACTTAACTCTACATCTATTGAATATGAAGGAAAATGTATGATCAAACTGTATAGAGATGAACATTTTCTTTAATATTTGTAATAACATAAAATGTCAAAAATTGATATTTAAATTCATTTTTTTTAAAGAAAACTGTTAAAAACTTCAAATAAGGGTACTTCCGGTAGAACAATTATAACCAAAATCTAATCACCTCTTCATATGGATGTAAAGAAAAGGAATACGAAAGAATTATAATTTTTAGAATTGTAGTATTGACGTTATCGCCGGAGAAAAATTTGTCACATACACACACGGACACACATACACTCAGACATCATCTTAAAAATAATAAATTCGTATAGTAGGGACCCTAAAACATGCTTATACATCACCACTGATTTTTTTGACCAAAGGTAATACCTTCCTTACCTAAAGGTGAAGGAAGGCAAAAATAAAACACTTAACGTATATTAATTTTTAATGTAGATATGTGCGTATATTTAAAATATGAAACAAGAAATAAGATGTATTTGTTCACTACGTAAATTTGTTAACTATAAACTACCATTGTAAAATATTTAAATTTAAATATACATAAGTATATCCAATTAGAGTAATCAAGGAAAATGAGTAACGTCAGTACTCGAATGGGTAACGTGAACCACATGCTGGTTACAAATAACAATAGCATGTGCGCAATCATAAAAGTTGTAATAAAAACATATGTTCAAGTCTTTTGCGGCAAAAGGAAAAGCGTTAATGGAAATCAAAAACGCATTTTCATCTTAAAAGTTCTAAAAACGTAATTACTAATGCTTTAAGCGATTAGGTAACCACAAACATTAGACATCTAAAACGAAAACACCAAATAAAAATTAAAATCAAATTTGGGACAAAAAATGCGTCAATCTGTTTATAATAAGCAGGGACGGATTATTCTAGAATTTAAACTTCCTCTAGGCTAGGTAAATGATTTCGATCGAGGAAGAATTTTAATAACGAATGATTATTTTATGATCCCAACCGGATTGTATGAAAGGTAAATATTTATGAAATTGATTTTAGTTTTTAGCGTACGTCTATATTTAACCAAACATATTACATCAGACGTGTAATAGCTTATAGGCAATAATCGTTTGGGTATAATCTAAATATTTGCTCGTGTATCAAAATATCGTTCGCCAGTAAATTTGAAATAATATTTACCCTACAAACGGTGGTTATGTTATTTGTTTTCCTTCAATTACAACCCCTATTTAGCGGCAGTTTTTTACTTATAGTATGGATCAACACCACCGGCAAGGTATTATTTACTCAGATATCCACCTATTTACCCACATTTTTAATACGAGGTGGATTACAAATTTTACGTTAAGTGTAGGTACCTATACAACATTACAGTAAAATTGGATATTATGCAAAGTGCAAAAACTTGTTCACTATTTACAAAATAAGTAGCATAATATACACATATTATGCTGCTTTTATTGTTAATAATACTTTTTTTCTTAAGCTAAGTAGACCACATGACACTCCTTCAGCTAATATGTGATTTGTGTATTTGCTTTTCTAAAAGTCAATTATTTTCTTACATTTCTTTAGAAAAATAAGCCATGGATATAATTATTTGTGTACAAAATAAAGTTGCACATTTTTACCTCTCGCTAAGAGAGGTATTGGAATCATGCTAAAAATCACATATCCAGATTTTAATGAATGAGCACGTTTCAAGGTCACTAGAATCCGATTTTAATATTTTTACAATGATGTGTGTGTGTATGTGGATGTGTGTATGTGTGTATGTGTGTGTGTGTGTGTATGGCTGAATGTTGGGGGGACGATTCCTCAAAAACTGTAAGACATAAGACCTGTTTAACTATGAATTCCTCAATCTGACATTTCTGGGAAGAGCTGAAAAGGTTTTGGTAACAATTGTCTTAAACAAAAAAGTGCTAATCGAAATTTTGACAGCAATAATCAATTACTCATTTGACATTTCGTTTTGATAGATATTGTCAATTTAAGGGACACTTAAAATTTAAGCGTCAGCTGTGCAATCGGGCATAAGTTTTAGCGTTAACAAAAATAATAATAATTTGTAAATATAAATAAATACCTATATCATCACGGCATATTACCCATTTCTGAGTGTGCCACAATCTGCTTTATCGCAGATATAGATAATGATGATGAAATATTTGTACCGTGCGGGCGCTTACCAGGCATCACCTCACGGGCACTCATTGCTGGCGAGGAGAGTGCACCACAGGGTCATTTTCGTGCCATTTAAAATTCGAAATATTTGGCTAGTTTAAATTTGGTTAATTTATATTTTTATTTTATAAGTTACTTTAGTATTTAATGATTTAATTTTGATTATTTATTTTAAATAATGGCCAAAAATTAGCCGCCTAATTGTTATCTATTACAGAATTACATATCGTATAATTTATTAATTTATTTTATCGAATTTTTTTGGGGTCCCGCGGCCTCGTGCCTGAGTGTCTGATCGCGAACCTGGGGGTTCCGGGTTCGATCCCGACCGACGCCAAATATTTCGAATTTTAAATGGCACCCCTGTGGCGCACTCTCCACGCGAGCAATGAGTGCCCGTGAGGTGACGCCTGGTAAGCGCCCGCACGGTACAAATATGTCATCATCATTACCAATATCTGCGATAAAGCAGATTGGCACACCCAGTAATGGGTAATATGCCGTGATGATATATATATATATATATATATATATATATATATATATATATATTTTTGTTAACGCTAAAACTTATGCCCGACTGCACAGCTGACGCTTAAATTTTAAGTGTCCTTTAAATTGACAATATCTATCAAAATTTATTTATTTAATTAATTTATTTTATTTATTTGAATAAAAAATCAGGTACTTATCTGTCATTTGAAATTTTGTTGCAAAAGTTAAGTTAGAACTTAGATAATTATTTTTTTAAATAATTGTTGTGAGTGAAAATATTCCATAACCAAGAAGAATTCCCGAATTGTGATTTATATGACAGCTTTAATAATTTTTAAGTCAGCCTGAAATTAATTTGACTGTTGCTAATTTCCCCATTAAAAAATTTGACAGTTTTGGCAGTTTTTAAGTCACTAGATATTAATTTGACAGCTTTGCAAGTATTTAAGTCTTCTAGAAATTAGTTTGAAAGAATTCTAAAAAATAGAGTTTTTAGAAAGTGAAAGGTAAGATTGGTGAAGTGTATTATTGGTGAACCAAACTACTTTCAATTTATTTAAAATAAAATTTTAAAAAATATAAACCATATATCTTATTCTTCCTAATTCAATTTTATACAATTTACATTGTAGTAAAACAAAAAAAAAATAGAACAATAAATTTGAAAACATAGCACACTTTCCTATGTTTTGTTTTTTATTTAAATCGCCCATAAAATATTTTTCTTAAAAGTTTTAGCCATAAAATAATTCTTCCATAACCTATAAATAATCCATGTCCAAATATTTACTCTCCGAAATCTAGCTACCAGAAATACATCAATATAAACACAAACACATCACATCTGTTTACCTCTAGAAAAACGCATTCCTGCAAATATCATAGTGAGCTTGTGCTGATCGTCATTACTTTCGCTTTGATCTTAGCGATGCGTCGATGTTTTAATTATGATCTACGTCGACGCCGACTTTCCATATTTACGTGTTGTTCGTGAAGGTAGAGTGATGTGTTTACATCTACAATGAGCTAAGATCGATAAACAGTGCAAAAACGGGAAATTGGGGCACTAGGAATTTATAGGGATAAGAAAGTTAACAAGACACTGTACCATTTAAGCGATCAAGCGAACAATAACGGATTTAAAAACTCTTAAATGGAGCAATGGATAAAAATATGCACAGTTTTTTTACAAGCTTTATTTGCATTAAACAGAATTTACATCCTCTTCAAGGAACCTTCAGCTTAAAGTGCTTTCCACAGTACTTTTATACATACAACAGAGTTTTTTTTTTTTTAATAACGGCATTCACTAAACTTTGATCATTAAATATTTACAGCATTAAATAAATGTCACTAGAATAATGTCATTATGCGGTAAGTCTAAAAAACAGGCTCTACTAAAAATTATAAAAAATATTTATAACTATTCATTAGACCATTAGACTATTATTTAAATATTGCAAATAACGGATATAGTAAGAAATCTTAGAAACACGAAGTCATGATTAAAATATCTTAAATCTGTAAGTTATTGCCAGCCTACGTGTATAGTGTTGATCTATGGATGCTGTTTGATAACCATTCACTCTGCACCCCTCAGATATATTTTCTGAATATTATACCGGTTTGTTAGAGATTCATACTGAAAAGATATAGAGTCGGTGATTAAGTCTCATGTCGAAGACATGCGGAGTTTTAATTTTCGCTCGCGTTCTGCGTAACAAGAGTATTTTGGCCTAAAGACGTATCAGCATTTTTAGGATATAATTATGTTTAGTGTAGTTGTTAATAATAAATTAGTCATGTAAATAAAAAATCTGATGTGGCCAACACAAAACCTCCCGCTATTTAATTTTTATTAATTTAAATACATACCTCTACGTATTTACTAACGCTGCAAACTGTTCCATTGCAGAAAACTATTGCTTTATTTACTATTTTCTTTTTAAAATGTCACTATTATTAATTTGAAGTGATTAGTTTGTTGACAGTGACATTTACTGTCAGTTACATTCATTTGAAATATGAACTGTGTAACAAAGGAATTATTGTTTACCTTAGGCTTCGCGACTAATAAAAAAAATTATTTTTAAATTTATCTGTAAAATATATAGAAAAAGTATTAATGTATTCCTGTAGAAAATTCAATAATCTTTAATTTTCATAAGACATAAACTTAGTATTTAAGTTAGAGCGAAAACAAAATCCATACACATACATACACACATACATACATACATACACACATACACACATACAGACATCATCGTGAAAATGTTAAAAATGGATTCTAGGGACCTTAAAACGTGGTCATTTACTAAAATCTCGATATGAGATTTTTAGCACGATCCCTATACCTCCCTTACCAAGGGTAGCGGGAGGTAAAAAGTAGTAAGTGTGTCCGTCTCCATAACAGTATTCATCAATTATGCCTTTAAGTGTTAATGTATGTGTTCATCCAGAATGAAGTAGTGGTCAAGTCATCGTCGGTAAGGGTAAACCAGGTAATTTTTGGCTAATTTGAACCATTTCGTAAAGATCACATCAAACAGACATGAAAAAGCTCGAAAATGGATTCTCATTCGGATTAACGAAATCTTAACTTATAACTTATATAAGATTGTATTCAAATTTAGATTATACCTGTATGAATTTTAACTATGTTAGTAGGTATAATAAGTTAACCTTTCATTCATTAATATTTTGTAGAAAATGTTAAATAAATAATATTTTATGGAAATGTCAAAGATATCTCATATTTATTCAACTTTTTACGTTTTAAACTGTCATTATTAACTCCATAGCAACAGCTACAAGTAACATTTTATTCACAAGTGAATTAAAAAATTTTAAATCACTCTGCAACAAAAAATACATTTAAAAATAACATCAAGAACGAAAATAACACACCACATTATTTATCAGACATTATCAGCACTTTTCATTATTTTTTACGACATAAATGACAGACAATAAAGCTTTTTAAATAAATGATTTGAGGTCTATCAGCATCAGCGACGATTGTCATGCTCAGCCTACTAACTGATAGTTTTTTATTTTGACAAAATTAATGGTTTTTATTATTATTTCGTCAAAATTGAATAAAATATTGTACAAACCACGTAGCTAAGAATGTTTATTCACGCGAAGAAATTAACTTTCTTCTCATGAATAAACATTACCTAGCTCACTTGGTGTGTAAATAAAATATCTATTAATCAAGCTACCTACTCGCATGTGGGTTTATTTGTTATCAAATAGTATATTATACGCCAAGGTTGAGAAGATAATCATTATGGACCCAGCGCCTATTGTAACCCGAGGGCGAAGACCGAGGGATATAAGGCGCCTGGTCAATAATGATCTTCTCAACCGTGGTTTATATACTATTTTTTTCACTACTAGCACATAAATTTTCTTTAAATTTTTTTTATTGATAATAATTTTGACATGAATAATAACGTCACTTATTTGTTTATATTCATAAAAACAAAGTAGGCTGCATTTGTTTTTATCTGACGTTTTGCTCGTTTCGCTGGTTTGATAACCTCACTTATGAGCCTTGATTTGTATTTGATTTAATTATTTAATAAAAACTCTTTGTGCTGTTACAGTCAGCAGCCTACTAGTTTATTATTATTTTTAAATAAATCTATTGAAACGTATTTACCTATAAATACAAAAAAAATAGTGATTTGTTAAATCCTACATCTACAAATATTTCACATTTTCACCAAAACAGCACAGTTACCAGGCGAAGCGGTAGCATAGGTCAATTTATAATTATAGTGGCAAATTTAAATTATATACTCAACACCTTTCTTGAGTTTATTGAGTTAAACAATATTTGAATTTGGAGGCTTGAGTTTGTTTGAAAAGTGACAGTTTGCATTATAGACCAAGGTTAATAATAAATTATTATTGACCTAGGTTACCATGGTTACAAGAAAGCGGTAGTGAAAAACAATTTCTCATGTCAAATAAAGGTAAATAATAGTGGGTTCCTAGGCTAGTAGTGAAAAAATATTATTATATGTAGTTCTGGAGGTAAATTTGACATTTGTTGAAAAATATAATTTGTTTAATAAGTTCTAAATATTGTTATTGCAGTAAAGAAAATATTATTATTTTTATTTCTTCCTCAAAATAACAAATTAAGTATGTTAAGTCGTTTTGTACCTCGAGTTTAGTAGGAAATCCATTTGACTTTTAAATTTGTAATGTGATATTTTCTTTTAAAATGGTTCCTTGTAAACAATATTCTTTAAAGTTCAAGTTCACATGCAAATTCTATTCTTCTATTGTCATATTTTATTCAATAGCTCACTGCTATTTAATGCATAAAGCATTTATTTCTAATACATTAGTTTAGAAATTTTTATTTCGAATTCTTTACTGGCATTTACAAATTTCCGATATTCGCATAATCGCATAGCATTTCTTTTATTGTGTTTGCGTAGTCATTGCAGTAGGTAGTATTGTATAATATTTCTACCATATTAGTTTCTTGTTGGGGTTTTCTGTTTCTTTAGCTTCCTACAGTGGTTTTGTCTTTGGTATCCACAGAAGCGTAACTTATTCCATTAAAAATTCGTGGCGCACAGTCCCTGAGTGTAATTATCGCACAACTATGCAGGCCGAGTGCCGGGGTGCATTTAAATCAGTATTTAGGGAGGATTTTCCCTTCGCCCATCAACTTTTAACAGGAAGAATTTAAGCGAGCAAGCTCGTCTATTACAGCTGATGGAAAAATAATTCGAAAATTGCCTGAACGCCCTGGGCCAAATAAAAGGCGAGCGAAGAGCTCTTGTAGAGAGCTCCTATTATAAAAACTAAACCATTTTACACACATATAAGCTTCCCGTTTTAGACATTCCAATTTTAACCGCCATTAGTTTTTCAAATTTCAAAATGAAAGTATAATGCTTTTCATTTCATTTTAACAATTTCGGATATTAATCAGTTTGTCATTAAGCAGAGCTTAAACTATAATAACCGCATTGTAGTACAATTAAATTTTCATCAATAATAATAAGAAGGAGTTACAAACAGGGGTGTAGTCGAGGGTATATGCGAGTATACGCCGTATACCCTCTGGATTTTTTAGGTACCCGAGCGTGTACCCTCTGCTTTTAAATATTTGAGACAAAAATTATAAAAATTAAATCAACTAATGAAAATTTTATCCCACAATTAATATCATTTTTTTAGAAATTATATTGAAATTATCTTTATGTTTATAAAATGTACTTTATTTGATTGGCGTCGCCATCTATTATTGAAATTTTAATTTTTGTTATATAGAAGCCGTATACCGTTTTCAGTTTTCGCAAAATGTACGATTCGTAGTAGGCAGGTTTGCGACTTTGATACGTAAGGCAGTATTTAATTATTTTATTTTTTTCTTTGTGTTTATAGTTTTTGTATTTTGAATTTTAGTTGAAAATTTAAAAGATGACATTAACTTCGTATTAAGTCACAATGTATAATAGTCGCGCGCATGTTGTGTTGTTGTGTTTCGATTTTAGACAGTTTATCCAGATAAATATATTCTCTTTTGTAAAATGTTCTGTGATCTGGCAATTTATTTTTATACATGAAAGGGAAAAAACATGCAACTTCACATCCCTTGAAAAAATGTAATTTTCAATTATAAGGCATTTGACCTTGAATGAAACAAAATTTCGCCTGCGGCGCCATTTTTTTTTTTTTTGTTATTACTCCCCCCCTTATACCCTCTGCTAATTTTACGACTACAGTTACAAAGAATAGTATAAGGGCTGGAAGGTACACACAAGTAATGCACAGAAATTTTGTTCTCTTGACATATGCAGAAGTTTATTCTTTATATATGAATATTTAATAGTGCTACAATCAGGGATGTGCATTTACGCGTAAAAAATATTTTTTTATGTTTACGTGTAAAAAATGTTAAATAAGTAGGAAACGTAGATAATGTATAATTTTAGTTCTTCATGACACTGCTGTTTACAAATGTCACATTACAGGAACTTTCCTTAATCCTATCATAAATATATTCTAAAACGACTGAAACTATGACAAGTTTATAAGACAGAGACTGAAATTATTGTAAAATATAAAAAAAAAAAACATTCTGAAACTATAGATAAATTAACATAAAATGTTTAAATTTGCATAAAATTAATTTTCAAAAAGTTTTGAGCTAATGATTTAAATCTATTTCAAATTATTTGAAACTGAAAGTCAATTTTTAGTTTTGAAATTTTTTTTATTCGCCGTCTATTTTTAAATGTCTTCAAATTTTATTTCTTTACAAAACTGACTAAAATTTACATAAAACATATAATTTTTTTAAAAAATATAATACAACATGCTTCAAATTTACGTATTTAGTCTAATTTTGACGTAAAATGTGTTTAAAGTTTGACGTTTGAGGTTATGTCTCAGGAATATATTTCCCTACTAATCTGATTGTTGATAGTTTGAAGGTACGTAATTGTTTGTCTGAATCAAAAAACATTTTGATGTCACATGGACTGCTTGTTCTAAAATATTCATTACAGTATAAAAAAAATACCTCTATAAAAAAAATATACTCATGGTAATAATATTTTACATTATCTACGTGAAAAATTCTCAAATATTGTCAATGTAAAAAATAATTTTTTACGCGTAAAAAATAACGTATAATACGTGACGTATTTTACGTGCCCATCCCTGGCTACAATGTAGTTATTTTTTGGCAGTATGTATTGTATGTTTACGTATTAGGAAGATTAAGTGGAGTGCACTGTATTACGATCATTTATGAGCCCCGAAAAAGGGTATCGAAATCATGCACTTAAATTAAAAGTAGTTGTGTTTAAATTATTCATAATTATGAATCCAATTAAAGTCATTTTTTAACGTATTCAATTGTTTTTATAGAGTTTTAACCTCTTGCTAAGAGAGGTATTGGATTTATGTTAAAAATCGAATATCCAGATTTTAGAGAATCAGCACGTTTTAAGGTCAATAGAATCCGATTTTAACATTTTTACGAAATCTGTGACTGTGTGTGGATGTGTGTATGTCTGTATGGATGTTGGAGGGACGGTTTCTCAAGTTCTATAAGACTGAAAACCAACTTAACTTAATATGCCATTAATGGTAAGAGCTGAAAAGATTTTGGTAACAATTGGACAACCGGAAGTAGTAGTTTCTTAAACAAATCTTCTAATTATTATTTTTTAGGAATTTAGATTATTACAAATATTAAAAAATATAAAATTCTCTATTCGATACACTAAATATTTTTATTATATCTTCTATAGATTTCGAGATAGAGAATTATAGATATATAAAATAATCCGTTGTAATTAATCTCACAGCCCAAATAACTCCATGGAAACCAGTAAAAATTAAAATGTTTGTAACTGACAGAAAAATGCGGTGTCAAAAATCTAGATACATTATTGAAGGCTTTTTCTGGGAAGAACATTTAATATTTCTTATTTTATTATTAATTAAATATTTAAAATTGTAGATACATATATTTCATATACGCTTCAGAAATACCGCCTATTTCATCAATGAATTTGAGGAAACTCGAACATTTACAAGAATAGAAATAAAATAAAATAAATATATCATCACGGCATATTACCCATTTCTGGGTGTGCCAGTATCTACAACAGAAGTAGACATCGGTAATGATGACGATATATTTTATCGTGTGGGCGCTTACCAGGCGTCACCTCACGAGCACTCATAGCTGGTGTGGAGAGTAGAAGGAAACTTTATAAGATGAATGAAAAAATATAAAAATATATTAATCATACCTAGATATAATTAGAATTTGTGTGGGTGTACCAGAAATGTCCAATACAATATGTACTTACACAGCCTAATACGGAAATGGCGAGAGGTCTTGTGCTGGCCGCAACAGATTTTTATTATAGCATTCAGAACCGCGAAAGATTCAGTTAACTAAATACAAAGAAATATTTTCCAGTAGACCAAATGGGACATGGCCAAGGTTGCTACAATTTTGAGGCACCAAATTTTTGACAAATTTTAAAAGATGTTCTAAATTATTGAAGAAAAGATAAATTTTAAAAACATTACCCTTACTCGTCCCTTTGAATATAAAAAGCAAATTAAAAAAATTAATGCTCTTTCCTCAATGACAGAAATTACAAATTTTAAATTAAAAAAAAAAATAATAATAGTAAAAAAGTTGGCCTTTTGTTAAGACTATTTTCAATCACTACTACATATTCCAACGTCTTACGAGCTACTAAAACTAACTGTTTCCGTCATCAACTTAAGAGTAAAGCAAATGTTTTCTTAACTGGTTCATTTTATTACTAGGTACGTAAATCTAGAAAATATGTCACATAAAATCACGTTTTATCCATAAAATAGTCTAGCATAAACCCATTCGTTAAATAATTATTCTTAGCTATAAAATTCGTGTCTAAACAAAGGTATAACAATCGTTTTGTTCACATTTACGAGAACAGCATTCGAATCTATTTATATTGGAAATTCTCTAATCTTTTTGATTTTCTTGGTTAGAATTCGACCAGATCGAGTTGGATCTCTCTAAATTTGACTATTCAGTGTTCTTCTATTCGAATATCAGTCGGATGATTTAAATGGTTTTTAATGATAGAATGTCGTAATAATCTTTGTAAGACAAAGTAAACGTGATATAGTTTATAATTGGTGTTAATTCGCTTGATATCCCTATCTTACACGTTAGCGTGTGTGGAAATGATTATGGTGAATGAGTAAGCTGCATTAGTCTTTATTATCATATAATGCTTGTTTCAAATATTGAGACGTGAACTGTAATTATGCCGTTATTATACTGGATGAATTTCATATATTATTATTTCTTTTTATCATTTTTTATATTATTTTTTGTCTTTGTAAATAAAGCTAATGGAAAAATGTTTTTCAGAACATTGTATTAAATTTTAATATGCGTAATGAGGTAAACATTCTTTTGAGCATGTAACAGACTGTATGTTTTTTTTTGTTTTTAATTAAATAAAAGTATATTTTAAATTATGTAGGACATTATAAAGAAAATTGTTCATTCAACATACCTTACTAAATGTATCACTCAAAATGGAACTAAATGAATGATTTTTTTATGTTTTAAAGTTGTTTTAAAAAAGCGCTTTCCCAAAACAACAACAATAGTTGCAACATGTTTCATTACTATTCTTATTTATTTTGTTTAAATACATACTAAGCAGTTATATGGGATCTCGAGGCCAAGTGCCTGAATTCATATCCGAATTTTAAATGGCACAAAATTGACCCCTGTGGTGCAATCTCCATGCCAGCAATGAGTGCCCGTGAGGTAACGTCTGGTAATCAAATATTTCAATACCGATTTTCGAGAGCTCGTCCCAAATTTCTCGAATTTTCGAGACGAGAGTAATGCCCTCGAGATTTGCTTGAGACGAGAGAAGAAATTCAAGATCTCGATTGTACAATTTTTTTTATATTACGTAAATATTTCTAGTTTAAATATAAAAAATAACAAAATATTGTCGGTATAAATAAATATTTTAATTGCCTCTTCATTTACATTCATATTTATTTATTAATTTAATTTTTGGGTTTTAGTAAAAAGAAAATGCACAAAAGTGACATCTATGGTATGCTCTTCTCGTCAGCTTCAATACGAATATATAATTATAATTAGGTACCACTATAAGTATACAAAGCAAATTTCTACACCCATCAGCGGGTAATAAAGCCATAATATTATAGAGTACCTATTTTTTATCTACCATTCAAACACCAGGCTTAATAATAATGAGGTAATAAAAATTTCTGGATTGCAGTCACAAAATTTTATTTACTAAATTCTCGGGTTGACCGGTTTGAGCTCCACATGAGCCTTCCTCAGGAGATGAGAATTATGAAAAATTTAGATTTTATTACCTCATCAATATATCCAGTCAAGGAACCTTTTCTATCATCTTAATAATAATGTTTTAATCAGTGGTACTCATTTATTATATTCATGTTACTTGTAATGTTAATTTATTTACTATTTCTAATTATAAATTCGAGACTCTCGAGTCGAGATTGAGAGAACGTAGGGAAATATATGACGAGACGGGATGCAGAGAAATCTCGTCTCGAAGTGGATTGTTTCTCGCCATATATCGTCTCGCGGCATCACTATTCGTGAACTATAAGATATGCGAAGTAGAAAAAATTAGCCCCATTATAGGAAACGAATTTAAGGATGTAACGTTTTTTGAAAAAAAAAAACACATAGGTCTCTACTTATTTTTGCCAATAACTTCCAAATGTAATATTGCATTTTGGTTGACATCTGTTTAGAGCACTTTTATCTTCTTTTGAAAAGCGATGCTCAATTCTTTGTTTGATTTTGAATTAAAAATTAAAATAAAACAAATATTAAATACTACATTAATAACTTGTTAAAATTAATAAGAAAAGTACTAACATTGTAGTGATACATTGTGTGCAACAAATACAACTATTACTATAATTTTAATTACAATTTAAGTAATGAAAATCAACATATTTATTTAAAATTACTGAAACAGCATAAAAATTTAATTACACGTTATATTAATATTCTGAAAATACTATTCGGTTCAAATTAAACTCATTTCTGTCACACGAAATTGATTAGCATTCCAATATGCTTTGACATCGGGCCGGGGTACGAGAATTGGGGTGCACAGCTAAAAATATTCATGGAAAAATTCGAGGGTTGAACACCCTTCCAACAACAAAAACAATAGTACGTCTACGTAAAAATAACTCTAACGGTCCCAACACTAATCTAAGTAGCTCAATCTGGAAAATAAAAATTATACTATAGCTCCCTCATAAGGATAATTTCTTAGGGGAGAATGTTGGAAAATACATTTACGAAAATGAAATTCCTAAAATAAGAATTTTCTTCCATACATTTGAATGGAAGTCTGTTAAGATGCTCCAGAAATTCTCAAAAGTTGGCAAATTTTATTTATTTGTATAAATTTTATTTATAAATTTGATTCAAATAAAATTTAATGTATTATGGGAAATATAAATGTAAATAAGCTTATTTCATGATGAAATTGGCCTGCGAAAATTAAATAAGAGACGATATGAGTAAGCCAATATTAAATAAAAATTCGAGGGGTGGAAATTAGTTTTAAGATGGCTTATTACAGTTTATTCAATATTGAAGAGAAATTGATTATTCACATGCCATTGAATACTATAACATTACAAAATAAACAGTCATCTGGGTATTTCAGAAGAGCAATTTTACTCATTTTAATATTTTACTATAACGTTTTGCCAAAATATACTATTTAAGTTAAAAACATCTCATGAAGTTGAATAGTGTAATAATATTGTAGCGTGCGCGAGGACGACGCCACTAAGCGAGGCAAGTCGTAATTCTAAAAACGAGGCAGAATATATAATGCGACTACATTGCGGCAATGTCAAGTCTCCAAATTAATTAATAAAATTCTCTCCTACGGGGGTCCCGTGGCCGCGTGCCTGAGAGTCTGGTCGCAAACCTGGAAAACCAGGTTCGATCCCGACCCACGCCAAATATTTCGAATTTTAAATGGCACAAATGTGACCCCTGTGGTGCACTCCCCACGCCAGTAATGATTGTCCGTGAGGTGATGCCTGGTAAACGCCAGCACTGTACAAATATGTCATCATTATCGATATATAACAAAGCAGATTGGCACACCTAGAAATGGGTAATTTGCTGTGATGATATATTATTTATTATATTATTATCTTCTCCTAGAGAATACAATGTTATTTTTTTTTATTTTAATGTACTTATCCATATAATGAGACTAAAATCAATTACAATTTTATTTCATTTTTAGAAAAAAATTCAAAATAATATTTGCTAGTTGCAGAATATTTTAGAGTGCTATGGAATTAATGACTTTCGGGTCTATTCTGTAACTCAGTGGTTAATTTTTAACAACCGGTTAAAAAAACAATGGATATTGATTTGACAACTAAAAATCCTTTTTTGTTTGATATTAACACACCTGGGGTGGGATTCTGTAACTCATCTATTATCAAACGGTACCGTTATCACTATGGTTACACAGAAGATCACATTTCATTTGATAAGTATGACGCAAACATACCAATCATCTTATAAAAACTACGTTTCTATAGAGATAACGGTACCTTTTGATAACGGACGAGTTACAGAATCCCATCCCTGTTCGGTTAATTTTGAGTTACAGAATAAGCCCGTTTCTCTACTGTTTATTTGATAGGTTTAATAACAAATAGAACATCGCATTTCACTGCAATCCAGTAATTTCTTTTTGTCATCTATCGCCCAGTCAAGCAGCCTTTTTTTTAATCACTAGTTCAATTATGAGCAATTTCCAGACCTTTTCACAAGAAAAAGTTGCATTTAAGTTCAGCTTATAATTTAAACAATAAGTTTAAAATTAATAATACAGAATATAGCCACTTGTTCTTATTTCTTCAGTAACCTTGTATATTTAAAATTTCATCAAAATTGATGAAAGATGATTGTTGCGTAACTATTATTGTGGTCCGGATGCGGTTATTCGCTACCGAAAATCGGTCACAATAATATGTTCTTGAATGATGTTATGATGATTTTGGGCAAGGCGGAAGAAGAATGTTTTTAACAGTGGCGTGCAGTCCATATGTGCAAGGTGTGCACTGCACACCCTGCGAATAATTTCAAAATTTATTGCATTAAAATGTAAATTATTTAATTGATTTGATCTTAATATATGATATACAAAATATAAAAATATTAATACAATTATAGGACAATAACAAACAGTAGCGTGTTTGGTTGCCTACCAGCGAATGTGTGAATTGTCGGGCAAGTGCAGGTCTCAGCACTGCACTCGGTGCGCATGTTTTTACACAGGGGGGGGGGGGGGGGGGGGTATAGAAACAGTGTATTTGCGCAGACAAGGATAAAATATTAGAAATACGTATCGCCCCATCGCACTCTCCAGCGTGCAGCATAATTTGTGCACGTATCGCCGTAAAAATACTTTTGGTAGTATTCACAAGCATAAACAAGTTGGTATATAATTTATATATTATTTATTTAACTTATATTTGCATTTATGAAAATTTATAGAATGGAAATTGCACATGAATTACTAATTGCGGAGTTATTGAAGAAACCATTTTCTAGAAGGGACATAGTATAAAAAAATAAGACAATTCTGAATTGTTAACCTAAGATTCTACCTACACAACACTTTTTTTAAAAAACTCTGCACACCCAACACAGAAACGCACCGCACGCCACTGGTTTTTAAAGAGTTAAGTGATTCTGTGGAGCTCTTGCTTTCATCCCTTTTCTTATTATTTTCGGGTTTTTGCTAACCCACTAAGTGGGAAACGCGTGATTTTATGTATGTATGTATGTATGTATGTATCAAAATTTGTAACAAATAATATTTAATAAAAATGCTTTTATGCTAATAATATTCATGTGCATTCTTAGTCTAATTCTGTAGAGGTATTACGCATAAAAAACAACAAAAAATAGTATTGTTGCATCTATCCCCATATTTAACTTTAATCAACCCATTCTACAATCAATTATTTTGTAAATTGTCCATAATTAGCATAATTAAGTCATAAAGCATTACCATAAAAATTTACAGCCGCATTAGGTTAAAATTCGTCAAATTTTGCCATAAAACAAGCGATAATCGTTATAAAAACACGTAGTCCATCTGTTGATTACTTCATTACGGTCACGTTAGTTCACATTCCCGTCACAAGGGCGCATAATCATCGCGAAATTATTGCTAATTATCAATTCCCCACGTTGGAGCAAATTCATTACTATAGGCTCCGGTCAGCGGCACAGGACTAGACAGAGAGGCAAGTCGACAACGAACGGATATGTTGCTACGATTATAATTAAACGCAATTCACTCCACCGTGCCGTCATGCAACAACAAATGCTAAAATTGTATGATATCAATATCCTAACTCTAATAACGAACAACTTTTCATTCATGGATAAATTGATCTCTAGAATTTGAATTACTTGACCTAGAATGTAATTCAAATTCACGATTATTTTCCTGAAGATTGATGTTTCCTGTTAGATAACAAAAATCTTATTACATGCAAGAATTTCATGTATTCTTTGTTGAAAATTCTTGTGCTGTATTCTATTCACTTAATAAATATATGTATTTTTTTTAAAGATAAAAATTTCAACATCATTTCAGATAGTTAAAAGAAACCAAGAAAATCAGAAAGAAGAAGATATAAAAATCGAGCTATACCAAAATATAAAAAAAATCTGTTGTAATACCTCTCGCCATTTTCATATAAGTATTTAATATTTCCGGTACACACAAAAAGTTCTAATTACTCTATTATTTATTTTTGAATTCATTTTATAAACAACTTTTCTTCTACTCTTCTAAATGTTCGAGATTTTTCAAATTCATTGACGTGATTGGTAGTATTTCTGAAGGATACATAATAAAATATATGTATATCAAGCACGTGTTTAGTTGACACTGATACTGTACATACTTTGGCTTATAAATAAATCCCCTTTCTTTTTATACCAATTTTAGATGTTGATGGAGTCTTTTCCTAGTTTTAACAATAGCGTATTATAATTAATATTCATTCACGATTTGTCCAAGCACCAATTTTAGGCTTTCTGCATTCAATGACGAACTCAACTTAACGGGCAACAGCTATATCTATAATTTTAAATATTTAATCAATGATAAAATAAAAAATATTAAATGTAAATCTCAGAATAATCTTTAGTAATGTCTCCGGATTTTCGACATTGACATTTATGTCAATTACAAACATTTTAACTTTTCAACTGGTTGCCATGAGCTGTTTGATTTATTATACAATGGATTATTTTATATATTTATAATTCTCTATTTCTAAATCTATAGAAGGTATAATAAAAGTTTTCAATGTATTGGATAGATAATTTTGTATTTTTTAATATTTGAAATAACATAAATTTACAAAAAATAATATTTAGAAGTTTCTAAGACCTACTACTTCCGGTTGTTCAATTGTTACCAAAACCTTTTCAGCTCTTCCCAGGAATGTCAGATTGAGGAGTTTATACATAGTTAAACAGGTCTTCAGTCTTATAGTTTTTGAGAAATCGTCCTTCCACACGTACACACACACACACACACACACACACACACACAACACACACACACATACACACACCTCATGGTAAAAATGTTAAAATCGGATTGTACGGATCTTAAATCGTGCTTATTCACTAAAATCTAGATATGCGATTTTTAGCATAATCCAATACCTCTCTTAGCGAAGGGTAAAAAATCTGATGTGGACACCACATGACTTCCTTGTACGCCTGTTACACTATACATATTTTGTTAATAATTAAAATATGTGTTATAACAGACCCAATCATAAAATTGCACGTATTTCACATAATTTGACATTGACATTAAATTCTTTATTTTTTTGTTATTTTTTGTTCCAATTCATAGCAAACTTAATTACTGAAACCAAAAAGTACATAATTTTTAAATTTACAAATCTCGCTTATACAAAGAGCTAATTTAATCATACTTGATGTTTTCAACGCAGAATTCAATTCTCTAAAACATACAAGTAAAGTACCACTTCCGAAAGTTATGTAATGACTAAAAAGGGAGATGCACAACTAGACGATATAGCAGTCTTAAATACAAAATTTTAACTTTCTACGGCTTACCGTTTTTCAGTTATGCGAGATACGTACATACGTACGTACGTACAGACGTCACGATGAAATTAGTCAAAATGGATTTAGGGCTGGTGAAAATGGATATTTCAGTTAAAATCTGGAAACCGAAATTTTTCGCGATTACATTACATCCTTTATTTCGTATAAAGAAGTAAAAATAGAGGATCTTAATGCATATACCTCGCAAGGTTCCAAGGCAACTCAATAGTCCATACTACATCCTAAACGTATTATAAATATTAACTTTCGGGATCTGTTAGGTAATGGATTTTAGATAGTATAAATTTTTAGCAATGTTCAATTATAAAAACTGTTTCCTAAATCCAATTGTTTAAATATTTTAGTATTTATTGCCTTGGTTCGTCCCTGTGCTAACTTCTATCCTTTCGTCTTTGAGTGGATGTAGCATCTGGATGCAGGCGCCAATTCCTGTGTTTGCACAAGGGTCTGGCGTCCTTTGCACTACACGGGAGATAACGCGTGATTTCACAGAATTCCACTGCCAATGTGGACCCGTGTACCGTCCGTTGAGAAATTCAATTATAATTTCAATTGCTTCGGTGCAGATTTGAATTGCAATTGTACCAAGTGCTGGATCTCTGTGACAAATCAAATGACCTGGGATGAGCCTTTCGGGGATTCTCAAAACGACCGCTACCAATAAAGGAAAATTCACAAATAAACACAGAAGTAACAATGGGGTATTTTACATCATTCAAAGATTAAAATTTTAATGTAGCTATTATTTTAAACTTAAATGCACTGGTAAGAAAATTTTATTCTGCAGGTAACAAAAATTACGTGTGATAAATAAAAAAAAAGATCATCACGGCATATTACCCATTTCTTGTGTGTGCACGAGGGTGTGCTAATCTGTTTTTGTAACAGATATCTGTAACGATGATTACATATTTGTACCGTGCGAGCATTTACCAGGCTTCACCTCACGGGCACTCATTGCTGGTGTGGAGAGTGCACAACAGGGGTCACTTTTGTGCCATTTAAAATTCGAAATATGTGGTGACCGTCGGGATCGAACCCGGGTCCTCATGTTCGCGACCAGACACTCAGGCACGCGGCCACGAGAATGTGTCTTTTCATATTATAATAGAGTAGAAATACAAGGTTTCAGAATTTTCTGAATGATATGTTAGAGCATTAACAAAATCCGTACACAAACACAAATACACACACAAACACACACATACATTGCATTCCAGGGACCTTAAATCGTGGTCATTTACTAAAATCTCGATATGTGATTTTTAGCACGATCCCTATACCACCCTTACCAAGGGTAGCGGGAGGTAAAAACAATAGTTATAGTTATATTATTCGAATGCGAACATAATATAGTTCCCAGGATTAATAAAAGTTAACAAAATAAATACTAACACTCGGTTTAGTTTCACAAGAAGAGTATATTTTTACTTTATTGTAAAATTTCACCAGTTACAACAAAAGTATTGGCGGGAGGTATGGTGTTGGCCACAACAATCCATGACTGTCTCATAAAAATATTTCCTCATTAGAATGTTTCTGCTGGAAATGGTCTAATCGTACAGTAAATAAAATATTAAAAAATAAAAATTGTCAGAGTCCCTTATCATGGGGAGCGAATTGGGTCGTAGCTAATCCTTCCTCCTTCTGCTTACTTCCGGTGTTGACGTCCAGTTGATTGTAGGATTTGCGTGAACGTATTTTATGGAGAAATTCGAAATGTACACAGCCGAGCTTTGTTTCACGACCAATTGTCGCAAAGCGCAATCATACCTTTATATTCATTGATGTAATAATAGTATGAATATGAAACAGCTAGAGGAACAGACTACTAAACCGCATTCAAATATTTCATAGGCAATGGTCTGTTTAAATATTTTTATAAGGGCATCAAAATAGAAAGTTATAACATAAAAAATCTGTTGTGGCCAGCACAAGACCTCTCGCCATTTCCATATTAAGCTATATAAGTATTGTATTGCATTTCGCTATCGAACCGTCGTTTTATAACAAAAAAATACAGAACTTTACGCAAATATTGTTTTATTGTATTTAACATGTCTTCTGCACACATACAATTCTAATTATATCTATTTTTCATTGAGATACTTCCAATTCTATTACTTCCGGTTATCCAATTGTTACCAAAATCTAATCAGCTCTTCCCAGGTTTGTCAGATTGAGGAAACTGCAGTTAAATATTTTTTAAATCTTATAGTATTTGAGAAACTGTGGTTCCAACATCCACGCATCTACACATCCACACATACACACACACACACACACATCCACACATCCACACACACACACACACACACACACACACACACACACACACACACACACACACACACATACATACATACATACATACATACATACACGCGGACATTATCGCAAAAATGTTATAATCGGATTATAGGGACCTTAAAACGTGTATATCCACTAAAATCTGGATATGCGAATTTTAGCATGATTCCAATACCTCTCTTGGCGAGAGGTAAAAAGAATAGTATATTACATTCGAGGTGGGAGATGTTTCATTACAGCCGAGGGCTCATGTTTATTACCGATAGGCGAAGCCTCGAGGTGAGATAATGCGCGAGGCTGTTATGAAACTTCCATTGAGGTTATGTATACTATTTTATTCACAATCATCCTCATTTTAAATCAATTATTTTCAAAATAAATCAATGAATTATAACCTTTAATTTTATTAATATTTTGACAGCTGTCTTAAAATTTGTTTAGCCTACTTAATTATGGGGATCTACGGCAATGTTGCTAGGCAACCCCTACATAAACATTTCCAACCCAACAGATGGAAGTGAAATCTGTTATTTCTAACCCAAGAGATTGTCATTAAAGTTAGGAATGACGTATTTTCCAACCTCCAAAAGGTTAGGAATCTGTATATTACATTAATGATTGTTTGTGTATTTTTTTGTTTTCCAATGATATATAATTTATTAATATCTATTCATTTAAAATGCAATAATTATTAAATTTATAAGGTAAAAGCAATAGTTGTGGCTTGTGGCAATAAAACTGACATCTCTGCAAGAGATAATGCTTTTATGTGCTGACAACAAAATAATTATAATAATAAAGCAGTAATTATATTTATAATAGAGCACCTTTAATCGTAAACAGATCTCAGCAAATTATTTTTATCGTAATACAGTTATTATAGGAAACAATATACAAGAGCATAATTTGCAAAGAATGGAGCTAAAACAACCTTC
The DNA here is from genome assembly GCA_943142095.1 of Ophonus ardosiacus. Lineage (NCBI taxonomy): Eukaryota > Metazoa > Arthropoda > Insecta > Coleoptera > Carabidae > Ophonus > Ophonus ardosiacus. The sequence continues at coordinate 6,865,457 of OW964830.1, read as the reverse complement.
CCGTTATATTAGCGCGTCACTAAAGCCAAGCTAAGGACAAGTCTATTAGCAGAATAAATATTTAAATTAATTAAGAGCGTGAAACCTCATCTAATTTCATTATCTTAGCAGATCTAATTACAAAGAACAATGCAAAAATATTACGTGTAATAATTGCAGGTGTAGACCGTAGAAGTTAAGATAAGAGTGTGGATATCGCGGAAGTTGATATTTAAATAGAGGTAAAAATCCCTCACCTAATAAGGAAGCAGCGCATGTGATATCATGTTTATAATGAGCTACTTGCAATTATATCACGTATGTAGCGTTTAATCATACCATTATTATTATAATTTGCATAAAATTTCAGGAAATCTGAAAACTATTTACTTTATACGTGCTTCACAACGTATTATTACTTACAAAATCGCAGTGATACTCATGTAGAAATAAAGACATTTCTGCAGGCATATTGACTATGTGTTTACCGGCCGACTACCTTTCACACTATACTTTTAAATATGATAAGTTGTTTACTCAACTTGCATATAAATTCTGCTTTAATAAATTACAGCACGGTGTATATAGGTGTGACATCTCAATTTTTGTTGACATATTGATGTTGGCGATTAATAGGCCTAGATTCTAACGTTAGACGCAGCGCTTCTAGAATGTGCCATACCACATAACGTTCTGAAACTTATCCGAAAATAATTGACCAAAAAGAAATTTGAGAATTTAATTAATAGATATAGAATCAAAATAAACAAATGATGATCTGTAATTGATTTTTTCAACTATTTCTTAATAAATTTCATTTTTTCCCATCCCAAAAATATAATAATAGGCTATTCCACAGTAATCAAAAATAGTAAAAGTTTATTGAAAATATGAACGATAATAGTTAAAGGATAAGGAAAACCATATTTCTTTTATTATAAATTATTTCTACTAGAAGACACGGGGAGTTTTGCTTTTGATGATGCAGGACATTTGCACAAGTGTTTGAACAAATAGGATCCAAGTATGACCTCCGATTTTGAGAAGCCCCGCCCTGACTAAGAATATACTTCTTCGGGTGTGTCGGATCTGCTCGGTTACTGTTCGGGTGACGTTCTAATTTCTTTGTTTTTATAAAATGAGAAAGAAAAGGTGAAATAAATTAAGTATAATAATTTGTTTTATGTCTCTAATAATGAATTATAATATTACAATTTAAATATACATTATTTTGTAATGTGTTTAACATTTTTTCGTGGCTTGTGAACCACTGTTTGTTTACTTCTGGTATATCCACATTACCTACGTCACAAAGGTAATTTAAAATTCGGACTTTAATATCTCGCTTATTTGGAGGAATTTTTAACTCGGACTTTCACATGTGGTCTTATATTTTTATGTACTTCAAGAAAAAAAATAAAAAAAAATATCGTGGAATAGCCTATTCATGTTTTATTCACGTTTAAAACAAAAGAATGTAGACTTGTTACACATCGATGAAAAGATGAGGCAATTTTAAATATAAATTCCCATTTAAAAAATTTAATGTTTATGTTATATCTCGAGAATTATTAAGTTTTTAAAAAATATAATTACATCACGTTATTCTACGAAAAAAACAGTATAAAAATTATCTAAACGTCTTTTCTTTATCCTTTATAATAAACGAGTTATGAGGTGTTTTCAAAATACGCGAAAATTAAGTTTTAGCCTGTAGCTCAAAAACAAAAGACGATCGAAAATTCCTGTGGTACCTATTAAAGTTGTCTCAAAAAGTTGGACAATAAAGACATACATCAACTTTCTGTAGCGTGCTTAATAAGAAAGTTTTTCATATAAGGTACTCGAATTTGTTCCATCCTGTACATAGTTTCATCAAAAGTACAACTAATTTAGAGGATATATTGTATCTGATAGTATCCCTTCTGAAATTTGAAAATAATTTACAATTTTCAAATAGCACAAAAGTGACCTCTCTGGTAACTTTCAGAGCCCATGAGGAACGCTTAGTAAATGTTTAGGAATTATCTCCAACTTTTATTTGAAAACTAAATGTCTGACAATTCAAACGATACGCATTTCTTTGTAACTTTGTTCCAATGGCTATCGCTACAAATGAGCAATATTTATACAACTTTAAATTCTATTTTACAATATACCAAACGTGGAAAATTAAATCTGTTTAGTAATTTAGGCGTAATAAATTATCCAAATAAAGTTGAAACATTTTTATCTACGCGCCTATGGCCAGATTTTTAATTAACATCCTGTATATTTTTTACTCTAATCTAACTTATAAATCACTGTTGATAAAATGTCAAAATAAAATAAATTTGAGCGTCGCCAACCGTGATATTTTAATATTTCTTCTGATAATAAGTTTTAAATAAAAGTAAATTAATGCGAAATAGAAAAAAATAGTATGAAAAAACGCGTATTACAATGTCCATTTGTAATATTATTAAAATGATACTGCAAATTTTGTTTTACTCGGCCTACTTGATTTTGTTACTCTCAATAATTTTTTATGCAATCCTGGTTGGCATTACGCATTATTTGTCGCCAGACAAAAATACTTATATCTTAAATCATCCCTCTTTAAAAGTTCCTCCTCCGTAATTACACAATTTTTCCTCCCTGTATCCGCTTACAAACATTACAACTCGCTTGGCAATATTTACTTCCGTCCGGCCATATTTAAAAACCGTTGCAGCTCGGAAGATTATCCCTTGCAGTGCAGTACAAGAACAAGAACGAGGCCCCATGAATAAGAAACACAAATACAAGACAGAGCCAACTCTAATGTGGGTTTATTTAGTTAGGTTAGTTCAGGAGTAAACACACCACCCGACTAGGTGCTGTAAGGGATGAAATATGGACTAACATATGCTGGGTTCCGCCAAAAGCAGTCAAGATAAATAAACCGTATAGAAAAGACTCCACACTGTAGTATTTATTATAAATACAAATCTATAGTTTGAATGTTTTACATGAGAATACAGTTTTTCTTTGTGCAAAAGTATCAAAAAGATCTACGTTCCGATCACAATATCTATCAAAAAGAAACTCTAGTTTCAAACTCGCCATATTGGCCTGACTTATTCCTGCTGTCATTACCGTATCTGCGTACAAAGTAGATTGGCACACCCAGCAATAGGTAATATGCCGTGATATATATATATATATATATATATATATATATATATATATATATATATATATATATTTAAGAAAACAAATAGCGGGAATGCAGTCTAGGAGTATGTTGGGCTTTAGTAAATAATTGTCACTCTTTACAATTAACCAAGCTTTCGGTTATTTATTTTAACCATCCTCAGGGTTATTGTGTGAGATTAAGTATTGAAAATTATACCTACGTCATACATCGTTTTTTTGGAGAAGGAATTTTGGAAAATTTTCAGTTTTGTTCTTGTAGCATTTTTAATAACAGTATGTAATGAATTGTCGAAATATCACAGTAAATTTTGACTAGAAACTTAACTTTTATTACAGTATGTTTTATAAAAAATATTGTACATATGACATTAATTAACGTAGAATTAATTAAGAATTAATATTGTTTGTATTTGTTGTTATATAATAATATTTTGTCGGCTTTTCAACTATAACACTTATAGCCTCAAATACCTTACTTATTATCATATAGTTTTTTACACTTCATCATCAAATTATATATAAAGATTATAAAGTATTAAAGACACACAAACATCTAAGTCCCTGGTGGGAATCGAACCCACGACCTCAGGATCCGAGCAGTGAAGGTCGTTTCGCGCGCTGCCAGAGATACACTGCCTCAACACACTCGGCCACCGAGGCGGCTGTTTGTATTTGTTAAAATTGTTAGTTGTTTATAATTTTGAAAAACCATATTAACATCGTTACAACGTGATTACAACCCCTAAATTGATTTTTTGAGTGGTGTAAAAATGAGATTTAAATGACAACTGGAATAAATCGCTCCTTCACCACCGGTTTTAAAACTAGACTTTTTGGGACGTTTGGCAAGATTTTAAAATAAAATTTGAGTTGTTTCCCAGCCTCCTTCCAAGAAAATTAAAACTCTTTCTTGAAAATTAAACACGGTAGCATTGACACTAGCGTACGAGTAGAATTAAATTTGAAGAAAATTACTGCATATAGTGTAACTATTTTTATAAATTACGATATATAACAAATATACCATATTTTATTATTTCGGGTTCGATCCCGACTAACGCCAAATATTTCGAATTTTAAATGGCACAAAAGTGACCCCTGTGGTACACTGTCCACGCCAGCAATGAGTACCTGTGACGTGACGCGTGGTAAACGCCCGCACGGTACAAATATATCATCATCATTACCGATATTTGCGATAAAGCAGATTATGGCACACTCAGAAATGGGTAATATGCCGTGACGATATATTTATTTATTTAATTATTATTTTATTATTCACAATTTGTAAAATATTACAAAATTTATTGCATTAAGTATAAATGAAAATTAAATTCAATATTTTCATACGTATAAAATTTATTATGTACCTAAAGCACTGGTTTTAATTTAATTATTGATTAATTCCAAATTAAAATATTGGTGCCATCAGCCATTAGTGTTGATTTGTACACCAAACTTAAATATTATAATTTCTTACAACAATTGTTCAAATTAGATAACACTCATATTTATAGTGTTCATTAGACTGCCAATGTCGCACCGAAACGAAATGGCAAATATTGTTTTCAATATTTAGCTATGCGTACGTAAAAACGGTCCAGACGGACATTGTTAATTTATTTATGTAGTATGGCAGTAAACAATTTGTCCCTTATCAATATATATTACGAAATTAACCCACATTACATCCTAACCTAAATATTCCATCCTTTATTTTCTCACCTACATAACCTCTGTAAAAAATGACTCCCTTGACACAAAACAATCCACAATCCCATTACCCATAAAGTTATCAACCCTCATATCTAATTCCATAGCTGGCATTTTCCGTGAATCAGGTCCTGGAATGGCTTGTCCCAGGGGCGGCATGAGAAGGGCAGATGGGGATTTATTTATTTATCCAGTGACAAAAGGGCGTTAGTACAGCGCTGGGTAGTGGACAGAGGAAAGCGGAATGGTAAACAGCAACGGCTGCAAGGTTTGAAATGGCTGGATTGAGGTGGATTAGTTAGATGTTGATGGATAGTGTGTTTGATGTTTGAAATTTGAGATTTGGATGTAGGATGCAGAATTTGAAACTGTTGATTTACGCATAAACACACATAACCTACAAACGAAATGTGAACTATTCTCGGAATGACGGAAAAAATCATTTACCTAGATATTTCAGATTTTATCAAATGATTATACTGTGTGGGTATGTGTGTGTGTGTGTGTGTGTGTGTGTGTGTCGGAAGGACGATTCCCCCAAAACTATAATACTTAAAGACCTGTATAACTATGTATTCCTCAATCTGACTTTAATGGGAAGAGCTGAACAATTGGACAACCGGAAGTATCAGTTTCTTAAAAAAATTCTTCTGAATGTTATTTTTTGATAATTTTTGTTATTACAAATATTTTTTTATTAAATCTTCAATAGATTTAGAAAAAGAAAATATAATATATAAAATAATCTGTTGCAATAAATACCACATTCCAAACTGTACCAAAAAACCAGTTGTCTAATTCAAATGTTTGTAATTGACAGATAAATGACAGTGTCAAAATTCAACAGTTTTACTGACATTACTGAAAGCTTTTTCTGGGAAGTGCATTTATTATTTCTTATTGAATTATTAATTAAATTTTTAAAATTGTAGGTAGGTACGTACATTAATAGTAACATTACGAAAATATCCTTAAGAAATACTGCTAATTCCGTCAATGAATTGAAACCATCTTGAATATTTTAGGAAGAGTAAGACAAGATTCCTTATAGAATGAAAGAATAAATAAATATATCATCACGGCATATTACCCATTTGTGGGTGTGCCAATCTGCTGTCATAGATATCAGTAATAATGATGATATATTTGTACAGTGCGGGCGTTTTCCAGGCATCACCTCACGATCACGTATTAATATAATTAGAATTATTTGTGTATAAAAAATGTTAAATTCTATACTTACGTAACAAATCGGAAATGGCGAGAGGTATTGTACTGGCCACAACAGATTTTTTTTATTAATGTACGAGTATTTAGTTTTGCCAAAAACGATTTACACGTGTTAACGGGCTATTTACAACTTGATGATTTTCTTTTAAAAATCTAAAACATTTTTGCTAGGTTTTGTAACGTAACTGTCAATTATGTGTATGTATTGTTTCTTAGTTCCGCATTACAGAATTTTGTACCACACGATATTTTGAAGGAACGTCGTACAATGGAATGATTGGAATTTTCTTGTTAACTGAATTAAATTAAACATAAAATATTCCTAGCAAGAGTGGTAATAATTATTGTTATTTTATTATCAAATAATAAAATAGTGGCGTTTCATATTACCAATAAAACGAGTTTCAGATTAAATTTATTTTGCTTTATCAACGATATTACTAACATAACTGGCATTTTATCCAGGAAATTTTACAAAAAAAATAATATTACCCGAGAAAAAGTAATAATCTGAAGCATTTTGATTGGTAATATGATATAAATATCAGCAGTTATATCGTTTTATTATTATAATAAAACATTTATATTTACACCAGTCAAACTAAAGTTTATGTATGTTACTTTTCAAATATAATAATCTTCACCATTTTACTCTCGAAACGGGTTTATTCACCAAAAATATGTTAATTTTTAACGAACAAATATATAATGCTAAAAAGTAAATATTAGAGTCAGTGTTAACATTATTTAAAACTGCAAAACGTATGTCTTAACTTAATTTAATTGCCTGTCAAATGTGAAAAGTATACTGGATTAATGGATAATTATAATTATTTATAAATATAGTGTCCGACAGCGGTAATTGCACAAATTCAAATATGTATTTGCAATATTTGCAGAATCAAATAAAAGATGTCCAGGGCAACAAACAAAGCAAAAAGAATTGTTAAAGAAACAAAATTATTCTTGCTAGAAAATTAAATCCAAAAGATATACCAGTACTTAATAGCTAGAACCCTTCTTTTTACTTGTTAAAAAAATATGTAAAAAAATAATTTACAAAATAATTCGTACAATGTCAAAACATTAACTTTTGAATATTAAAGTAAATAAAAAAAAATATGTTGTGGCCAGCACAAGACCTTTCGTCAATTCGATGTATTACGTACCTACAAATCCCATACCAAAGTTCTTTGGAAAAGATTCTATATATCCAACAAAATTGTAACACGAACATACGAGTATATTATTTTTTACAAATTCCATATCGAAAGTTCCTTGGAAAAGATTCTATAAATCCAATAAAATTTTAACACGAACATACATTATTTAAATTGCGCAATTATAAAAGCTGACTGATTTTTGAATATTAATCGCTTTATAATTCTTTAACTCTATATCTGTTGAATATGAAAGAAAATGTATAATTAAACCGTATAGAGAATAACATTATTTCATATTAATAAAAACATAAAATGTCAAAAAATTATATTTAATTGCGTTTTTTCAAGAAAAACTGTCAAGAACTTCAAATAAGGGAACTACCAGTTGATCAGTTATAACCAAAATCTAATCAGTTCTTCAGATGGATGTAAAGAAGAAGAATACAAAAGAATTATAATTGGTAGAATTGTAGTATTGCAGTTATCATCAGGGAAAAATTTGTCACAGACGGACACACACACACGTATACTTACACACACACACACACACACACACACACACACACACACACGAACACACATACATACATACATACATACATACATACATCATCGTAAAATTAGTAAAATCGTATTCTAGGAACCCCAAAACGTGCTTACTGGCTCCGGTGGCTCAATGGTTAGAGCAATGCCTCTCGGTCATGAGTGCGCTCGGGGTTCTGGGTTCGAATCTCACTAAAGCATGGATGTTTGTGTATGTAAACCTACCCTGTAATTGAGATTTAATCCTGTTGGGAGGTTTAAAAAAAACTCACCATCGAATTTTTTGACAAAAGACAATATACCTTCCTTATCTAAAGATGACGGAAGGTAATAAAGATATATACGAAAACATTGTTAGCCATATTAAAGAGACAATTAAATTCCACGCCCAATATATTAAATAAAAATAGCTTTATATTTGCGGTAATAAAATACTTGTGAAATTTTCAGCTATAATATCCCGAGGACATTGATATAATTACGAAATAATTTTGACAGTTACCGAAAGCGCGTTGCTTGGTAACAGCTCGACGCCGAAGTCGGAGGGAGTGTTACCTAAAAGCAACGGGCTTGAGGAAGTTGTGATAAAATTATAAGTATTTATCAATGATCGAGGGGTATTTGGTGAGAATTTTTTTTTGCAATTTTAATTAAATTTATGAAGAATTTGTATTTAGCAGAATTTTTATAATTATAAAATCACCCAATAGATGCTAATAATGGCTATGAATATAGTTTAGCGTGAAGTTTGTAACGATAATAAGATTGACATTGACACTATGAAATGCCGAGGCACATTTCAGTTTTATTATACAAACGTTTAATAGTAATAATAACAGAATGATATTTTATAATTTTTGATTTATAATAGAGTGCTTTATTGTGAGTGTGAGTTTATATTTTATTAATTGAGCCAGTATTTTCACTATCGTACCGTCAAAACGTCATTTTCAAATTAAAACAATTAATCTTTAATTATCTGTCAAAAAGTGTTTGTTAGCAACTTAATGACATAAGTGATAATTGTCTTAGGATAATTATCAGTGTAAGTTTTATTTGATTGGTTACTTTCGCACACGTGATCAGAAGTACAGGGATTCAATTGGATATTTTTTTAACCAAAAAATTTTCAGTGCAACATATGCACGCTGGCATTGTGAAAATAGGTCATTACTAACCACAATTTCAATTTACTGAAAATAGCTTTGATTAGAAATAATTTATGTGTGCTCATATTTTCCGTGGAAACTAATAAAAGGTCCTTTTGGAAGATGGATGCTGCAGTGCAGGGCAGTGCAGCACGCAGTGGATGGTAATTTGCAATAGTGCATTCGGGCAAATAAAGAAAGATTGGAAAGCATTGGTCCCGCTCAGTTATTCCTAAAACAATGATTTGTTCGACCGCATATCGAGCTTATTCAAATAGCGCCGCAAAATAGATGAGTTTTATTTAAAATTTCCACGCAGATAAAAGGCCTGGAGCGGTGTAATATTTCATACTTCCAGGCCGGTCGCTCCGGACCAGCACAAATAAAAGAGCTAATATTTTATGCAAACAATTGGGCTTTCGCAACAGGCAAAAACGCATAAATACAGATTGGAAACTGTAAAATACACAGGCACAACTTGCCTCCACTGACGTAATTGAAAACTGCGATACGATGCGAACAGATTCTTCGAGAAACAGACATTTGGAGCGGTGGAGGATGGAGGCTCACTTGTTTTATGCTTTTCCAATAAATGTCAATTGTCATTTCGTCATTGCCTACTACTTTTATTTACAAGCATACAGTTTTCAATTTTGTATAGCGTGCACTACACGATGAAGTTTATATTCGGCCCGATTCTGTAAGAAGAGTTACTCGAATAAAGTTACTAAAATAGTCTTTAAAAAGAAGGTCAGTTACAACTACAGTAACTTGTTATTTTTGTATTCTATAAGCACAGAGTCATTACAGTTTTAGATACTTAGTTGTTAAACAAGTTATTACGCTAGAGACTAGCCAAACGTAGTATTTAAGGTGTAGTAACCTTTCAGAATGGCTGGAATTTGGATGAATTTTGAATTTAAGAGAGCACTGGCAGCTTTGGAAAATCGGTATGTATAAAAAAGTAACTGTAAATAATTTTCGGCAACGTTTATTTATGAAATTAGAAAATTTATTTGATAAATTTATATTTTTATTTCACAGACGAAGAAATAGGTTAGAAAATAGATTGGTAAGAGACGAGAGTAATCCTTTCTTAATTCCGGATATAAAATTTTAAAAATTGTTCCGATTACCAAAACCAATTGTACAAGATCTTATTGAAAAAGTAACTCCGTTAGCGGAACCTTCAATAAGATCAACAGGCGTACCTATTCATTTAAAAGTAATCTGTTTTTCTTGGCTCCTTTCTTTGTATTATTCAAAATATTTGTAAGTTCTTCCCATGACAATTTAAGCTCATTAGTTTTCAGAGGATGTATTTTTATTTCGAGCATTATTTTGTGGTTTTTTAAATAAGCTATTAATATTTCCAACTGTTCGTTGGTTGTTCTTGAACCCCTAGGCTTGTTATATACCATGATGCAAACAGATATAACACTTGGTTACTTATAAACACTAATAAATGTCACTTGTCAGATTAGAACACACGCAGATGAAGAAATACGCATGCGCACCACAATTCGTGTTCCTCATTTGACTGCTATCTTAGTAACTAAGTTTGTTTAGTTACTCTGGGAGTAACATTCCTAAACATATAATTACAAAATACGAAATATGTATTCAGTTACTAGGATAGTTGCTATCAGAGTAACTTCATAGTAACGTTGCTAACAAGTAACAATGTTAGATACTTTTTACAGAATCGGGCTGATTTTTGATGTGTACAAATGTGGTGTTATACAGTGATTGATTTTAAACTGAAAAATAGCAAAATGGGGTAGAGAAGTAATTGAAACCTTGATGGTTATATACGAAAAATTCATGACAATTTAATTTAGGTATAACTTAATTTTTGAAACTTGGATATTTTAATTCACGAAAAATTTGGTCGTGTAAATATACTTGCAGGGTCACTTATAAAGACACTTTTCAAGTCACTTGAAAAGAAAAACTTCATCGTTGCACTTTTATCACACCTTAATATCTAAATCCTGAATTTATATACCCTAAATAATGTTATGATAATATATATACAATTACAGGAACTTTACTCGAGCGCAAGTCCACCTTCAAGGATTTGGGAGTTACATTTAGTTCTAATTTCACTTTTTCAGAGCATATAAAAAGTGTATGTATCTCTGCTAGTAAAACATTAGGGTTTTTAATGCGTATATCAAAAATGTTCACCGATCCTCTTATTTTAAAATCATTATATTTTGCATATATCGTCAGCAAACTTGAATATGCCATTTTAGTTTGGTATCCTCATTACACCTTTCATAATATAGCTCTAGATAGAATTCAACGCAGATTCTTGAAATTTCTATCCTATAAGCAGGATGGAAATCTATCCGGTTAGAGGTGTTGACCAGGATTCTCTGATTCAATGTCATAAAATAACACCACTATCTACAAGAAGAGATGTTATTTGTGCTAAATATTTATAGGATGCTGTTGCACAATAAAATTGATGACTCTTTCTTATTATCACGTGTGCCTATTCATATTCCTAGGTTAGAATCCAGGTATTCCCGGACTTTCCACTTACCATCAGCGCGCACTGATGTACTGTCGCGGTCGCCGATCCACAGCATGTGTAACATTGCGGAGACCAAGTATAAGGATATATTCCTGTAATGTTGCTTGATTATTCATTTTATTTGTCTGAGAACTTCTACACTGTTTATATATATTTTCTTTCTTGTTTTGCTTTGTACCCTATATTTAGATTTACTTATTATTATTATTTGTTTGTATGTTATATTAAATGTATTTATATATTATATGTTAGCCCTGTAACTGGATACTGTTGGGCAGTAAAGATTATTATTATTATTTAAGATTTTAAGAATTAGATTTTAGGTTTTTGCAGGAGTACACTATGCCTCAAGGTTGACGCGCACTAATTAAACAAATCGTATTCATTGTTATAATTTGTGCAACACGTCAAATTTACTGTCGCAGAATAGCTCGTTAGATTCTATTTTATGAAATATGATATTAACATTTAATCTGAAATATCAAATTAAATCGAATTGTATAATTCATTTTTGTTATTCTAAAGTGCTGCCATACAAACCAATGGTTGTCATTAGTGTGCCATTCGGACTTATATTTATGTAAAGAAAAACTATTATTCAACATTTGGAAAAGTGAAGACTTATTGCTACACTAAATTTTATGTTTTATTATTTGTATTTTTAAAAAAACAAAGCTAATTATATTCGTATATTTAACCGCTAGATACTGTTTCTTTAAGTTGGATACTGATATTTTAGTTTTTTTAGAACTTAGATGAAAGCCAGGTTTACATTGTGCTATTGTCAGTAGGAATTAAAATTAGTAATAAATGGAGATACATTAGGTGCGTTCGGTAAATGAGTTCTATTCACTCTTCTCAATCTGTACACTCCTAGCATCGTTCGGTAATTACATGGAGTGATAAGCGTCTTAAAATGGAGCGTTCGGGAAATGCAGAATGGAGTCAAGTGGAGTGTACAGTGTTAACTCCATAAGCCCAACCTCGATATGCGAGCATACATGGAGTTTTTTTGATTTATTTGACATCTGTCAAATCATTTTGTATTTGTATGTTGAAATATTTTATTATACACAATTATTTTATATTTATAATATTATTTTGTAATAAAACAAGACACAGTATGTCGAAATGGTAAGAATTCTCTACCTTTTCTAATATAATTCATTGTTTTTTTAGCAGTGCAGTATATCAGATTGTCAAAAAAGGAGGTTATTATAATCGTGCACCAAAATTTTAACTCTACTCGTTCGGTTAGTCACAAATAATGGAGTGTACCTTATTTCCTCGATATACTCCAACTCCAGCTCTACTCCCACTCCACTCTAACACCGCTCCATAAATACTCCAACTCCGTATGATTTACCGAACGCACCTATTATCGAACAAGAATATTTGCTTATTTGCATTTTTGTATTTTGTTTACTCGTATTTATATATTTTTCTACGAAAGTGCGATTTAACGAGTTTTCTGACATAAAAATGACAACTGAAAGTAAACTTTTGAGACACTGCCTGTAGAAAAAACTTTCCACACTCACCTTCCATACGCGAATGAAAGCATCGTAATTGTTTTTCAAAATCTGTCATTTTTATATTTACACAAAATTTTCATTAATGTTGAATATTTCACTTTCGTAGAAAAAATAGTATGTAACACACTTGCGGAAAGTTTCACTGAAAAACTCGTATGATTGGAACATGTTTCAATTTTCATTCTCGTTTTTCAATGAAGCACTTTCCACACTTGTATTTCAATATACACTTGTGTACAAAATACAAGTTCTTTTTCTCTTTCCACTCGAAAATTTTCTCTCCCTTTTTACACACTACTAATCAAATCCATCCACTTATACACTAGACGTCCACGCGACCGTATAAACTTCACAAACATATACTGAGTATTCAATTTAAATTTGTTATCATTATTATTTTGTAAAATTAAATAGTCGTATGCAACTTTTGTAACTCAACTTTTTTTATTATATTGGTGAACAAAAATATTCTAAAAAGCTCATTGGTTGCCAGTAGAAGTTAATCTTTTACATTCCGAGTCATCTTATTTTTGACAGAGATTGTTTATGCAGTAAGGTAAAATTTTTCTCTAGATGTATGTAATGTTTTACGTGCACATAAAAATGTTTGTTTTTTTGTAATGAATAGCTAATTTTTTCAAAGCATTCATGTTTCCTATCAGTTATTTTAACTTCAAAAGTATATGTACCGTGTCAGTATTGCATTCTGGTTCTACCTGAAATTGCAAATCTTGATAGATGATGTATTTGATGTTTAACATGCATGCAAAGCCTTCTACGATATTTATATGAAGAGAAAATACTATATTTTAAGGAGGTCACATTTCATATCACTGATTCTATCACTAACGAATTTCTTGTTATAATACGAAGAATAAACTATTCTTAGATATTAAACAAAAGTTACTTCATTAAGAGAAAATTTTGCTGGTCTTGATTATCCAAAAAAAAAGCGTAGATCAATAGACAAAAATGTACATTTTGCGGATTTTAATTTTTGCAAAAAAAAAAATAGTGCACTCCTTTAAGGCACATTTTAATGCTCTTTCGAATGGCAATTCTCCATTTTACCTTCCTTCACTTTTGGGTAAGGAAGGTATTGTCTTCGCTTACGAAATGTGTACTAGGGATCATTCTAAGTAAAAAAAAAGTTCATGTAAACTATGGGTAAATTCTTCTCCGTTTTAAGGCCTATTTTTAATGAAGTAACGTAAGCGATAACGCAGTTACAGTAAGGTAGCAAAAACATGAGCGCATTGTATTGCTTTCTGCTGATTTATAATGAAAAGTAACAGCGCCACACTCAGCCACGCAATAAACGCAACGCAAAAGATGACCAACTCTAATCTATCTACCTTACTGCTGTACTGCTAGCCAATCAGAAATTAATGTTTCAGTTTTACAACAAAAATCTACATTATCGACATGATTTGTTTAATTAGTGCGCGTCAGCTTCGTGGTATAGTGTGCTCCTGCAAAACCTTAAAATCTAATTCCTAAAATCTTAAATAATAACATTATTTAGAGCATATAAGTTTAGGATTTAGATAATGGTGAAAGATTGTAGGTCACTCATTGCGGTCATAAAGAAAGCACTACGGAAGTCACTTTTGTTCCATCAAAATTACAAATAAATTTTGGCGTTGGTCGCAACTAGACACTCAGACATGCGGCCATTAAACTCCATTCGAAATTTGAATGAGAAATGGCATTTCATATTATATAAAGTTTTTTAAGTTTGCTAATGTTAATAACTAATCTATTTTAACGATGAAAAACCAATAGGTTAAAGTATTATATGATTTACTTGCATTATCACATTTTTTGGAATGTGACAACAATGTATTTAGACAAAGTTTGGCTACCTTCCCTCAGTGTAATAATATTACATTGTTTAAGTACTCCACACTGAAAGTTTTCCTGCTCTGCTCTATCCTAATGTGATTTCTGCAAATGCAGTTCTTATTAAGTAAGGTTAGGGTAAATTCGAAGCAAACTTCCAACTCGCAGGGAAGCTGCATTACCCACAAGATCAGGTATTCGCTACATCTAAAATTACACCAAGCTAGTTTAATCCGCAAACTATCTAACTAGAAATCTTCCTGTGATGTAATGGCCAAAGGGCACGCACGCCACTGGTATGATTCGTCCCCGCGAAATTTAACCCCCATCAAGGAAGAATTTAAATATTATTAGCACGAAAAACAATTCTAATCAATAAATAAATATATCTACCTATCACCTCAGAAATATTTAACTTTACATTTACGACAGTCGTTCTCTTAATTTCGAGACTAATACTGTAAAATACGGTATTTTATTTTGAAAAATTTATATAATTTTTCAAAACATTCGCCATTATGAATCATTTCCACCTAATGTTTTAATGCTTAAAGCATAATTATTTCTACATAAGGCTTACAATTTTAAAGGATACCATTTCCAGCTACTTTGTGTAGTGACTAATTGAAGTATCAATTCTTTTTTACGAACGGAATTTAGTGGGTAGGAAAAATTTTGACACTCTTTTTAATAAAAGTCAAGTTTACAGTTTATTTGAAACCTTCCTCAGAACTTTAAAATATGTTGAAATATTGTGTTGTACAATATTTTGACAATTTTAGTGTAATACATTAATTTGATATTCGGTAATAAGATTTCAAAAGTTAACATAATAAACGAATTTTAATATCAAATTTAAATGTAAATATTGTCAATATGATAAAAATACAAGATTAAAAACGTTACATTTTAAAAGCAAGAAACCTTAACAAACTGGTACCGGCAGATAAGTATTATAATGAATTTAAATTTTTGATTTTCAGCGGGAAAATTTGTTTCAAGGATAAAAAGAAATTGTATTTATATCAAAATAATTGAATACTAAGATTTAGTATAAAATTGAGTACAATACTAAAAATTTTGAATAAAATTTAGAAACTAAGAAATTGAGTTATTATCTGAATTGTCTGGTGCATTTTTCGTTTTTTATAAACTTTGTTACTTTTATCAAAAAATCGTAAAATGAAAAAATATATGCACGAAGAACTAAATAATTCCGGTGAACAAGTTTGAGATAAAACAGATAATTTTGAGTGTTCTTCACGAAAACTTCTGTATCCAAGGTTAGCAACATTAAATGTCAGACTGTCAGATTATATTTAAATATAACCTATAAAATAAATATTCCTTTCATTTTCACAATTTTTCGATTTCCTTTTTATCACTCATATGGGTTATTTTCCTCGACCCTGAGGGCCTCGGTAAATAAATTCCACATTCGTGAAAAAAAAAAATAGAACTTCAGTGCCTTGATACATAAATAACTATTATTCAAGAGTGGTAATTTTAGAAATATTTATGTATGACATTGTTTTATAGTAAATCTATAACACTATTAATTTTTATTATTATGTTAAGATGTTCAACCTTGTTTTTTATTATCAGTTTCTAAAAGAGACAAATCTGGTATATTTCCTACTTCAAAAATTACTTCCATCTTGTCTTCGGACGAAATACTACGTACGATTTCCCACATACATAAATGACAAATGACAGTGATCTGCAGAGCCGTAATCACAGGACGCAATCGATTAAGACTTAATTAAATATCAAACTAGTCTCATTAGTAATGTTCCACATGAAAATTAAACCATATCATGTCAGAGGCGGCGCGTGCAGGGCAAAGAGAACCGCTACCGCCCACGTATTTATCAAGGGTCCTAACCGGATTTATTATAACGATCGCGATGGCCTTTATAACACATGATATAAAATGGAAACAAACCGAATTAATAGCAGATTAATACAAAGTAATAATAATAATAAGTTTTTACAGTAATGTCCGCTAATAATGAACCAATCTCGAGAGTACGAACCTTATTTCAAATATAGTATTTGAAAAGTTTTCGATTATAGTGAACTTACAAATAGAAAACTAAGTCATTCCAGATACAATCCGACCATTCCGATCACTTGATGTTTCCCTAATTATTTTAGGTAAAAAAAATTCAAATAAAAATTGTAGAACAAGCAAAAATAATTTTGCATGCTTTATAACAGCAGAAAAATAGCGATAGCCATGAAATTGAAACAAATATAGCAACAAAAAAATGTTTAGCCATTTATCTATCAATTTAGGTTAGCATATATTTATTATGTATTATTTATAGTTTCTGTTCAAGCTAAATACATAACTATTCAAATTCAAATCAAAATGAATTAATCTAACTTGACTTGATAGATAAACAGTTTAACATTTGGTAATTTTACCTTCCGTCACCTTTAGGTAAGGACGGTATTGTCTTTGGTCAAAAAATTCGATGATGAGTTTTAAATGAATAAGCACGTTTTAAGGTCCCTTCAATACGATTTTACTGGTTTTACAATGATGTCTGTATGTGTGTGTGTGCGCGTGTGTGTGTGTATGTGTGTGTCCGTGTGTCCCTGTGTGTGTGTGTGACAAATTTTTCTCCGACGATAACTCCAAAACTACAATTCTAAAAATTATGATTCTTTCGTATTCCTCTTCCTTACAACCATACGAAGAGCTGATTAGATTTTGATTATAATTGGGCAATTGGAAGTACCCTTATTTGAAATTCTTAACAGTTTTTCTTGAAAAAACGCAGTTATATATCATTTTTCGACATTTTGTGATTATAAATATGGAAGAATATCTTATTCTCTATACGATTTGATTATACCTTTTCCTTCATATTCAATAGATAGAGTTATAGAGAGATTAAGAGAGTTTAACTTTCAAAAACCAGTCAGCTTTGCTAAAATTATAAAAACAGCAGGTATATTCAAAAAATTCTAATTGACAGATGTCAGTGACAAGTGCAAAATCAAAGTGGAAAGTATATGATCTGAAAGTGATATAAGTGACATAGTGTCCCTCGCAAGTGGCTTGCAATTGCGGCCTCGCCTCAAGATAGGAACTTGTAATGCCGGGAGTACGAGAAAGGCCAAACAGAAGATGGAAGGACTGTAAAGCGGAAGATGGAAGGACTGTAAAGCAGAAGATTTGAGAGAGGAAGCACTGTGTCAAGAAAAGGCGTTGGACAGGAATGAGTAGAAGAGAAGAGTAAGAAACAGCAAGTGTAAATTATATAATATAGGTACATTCGTGTTACAATTTTATTGGATTTTTAAAAGGTACTTTCGGTATGGCATTTGTAAAAAATAGTGTGTTCGTGTTACAATTTTACAGGATATATAGAACCGTTTTCAAGGAACTTTTGGTATGGGATTTGTACAAAATCGAATTGACGGAAGGTTTTGTGCTGGCCACAACAGATTTTTTTGTTATAATTCTATGCCTATCGCTATTTTTAAGATGATTTTAGATATATTATATCTAATTTCTGCCGAAACGTAACATTCAAAATTAATTGTGCTTATTGATTCAAATCGATATTCAGATGAATTTACAGCTCTATAACTTTTATCAACACTAAATTTTGTAAAATTTGCGAATTGTAATTTATAAAATGTTTCACTATTTATAGCAATAACTTAAAGAAATTTCATCCTACACTCTGATCAGCGCTGTCCTGATCCTAATGAAACAAGTTAAAAATCGCACTGTAGTTATTTTCTTGTGATACTTGGAAGTGTTCGGATGTAAATTTCTGTGTTTTGTGTATTGAATGATTATATACAAACTAAAATTTAAAGTGAAATACAAAAATATGTGTAAATGCGTTTTCTTAAACGAAGACATCAGATATGAAGATTTCTCATTACCTGCAAGTACTATATCCTCATTTAATCTATGTAAAATGCGTTCTATAAATGAGATATTTAAACATAATGGCTCGAATTCAGCACTCTTTACTAGTGTAGTGATCGTCTCTAATAACTATGGAAACAGCTTGCATCTTTCTCATATTAATAATGTATCATGCATAATTATGATTTTCTTTATTTTCTAATTTTAGAGAGAAGCTTCTTTAGTTAAAGAAGGGTGCAGAATTCGACTTTTTATTTATTTATTTATATATAGCCGCCTCGGTGGTCGAGTGCGTAGAGGCAGCGTGTCTAGGCAGCGCTCGAAGCGACCTTCACCGCTCGAACCCGGGGTCGTGGGTTCGATTCCCACCAGGGGCTTGGGTGTTTGTGTGTGTCTTGAAATACTTTATATATAAGCAAAAATGTAAACAAAAAACTTGTAATATATAAAAAAAATAAAGTATTTGGGCTATACTCATAGGAGTTGCAAGCCGACAAAATATTATTATATTTATTTATTTACAATACATACATTCATACATGCATATATGTATGTATCTTGTAACACCATTGCATAGTTAAAATACATTAGTTGGTGTTATGTTACGAAATATTTGTATTCAATTTTGAACCACTTCAATGTGTACTTTTATACCAAATTTGTAAGTGGATAAATTTACACAACTTGGTGTGAACCTATATAAAGAAATTTTAGTGTTTATTTTAAACAGAATGGGGTCATGCCAAAAAAAAAGTTGCTAATATTTTTATAAAAATAGAATCTATGACACTTATTATCCATATAGCAACATAAAACATCCCAAAATATAATACTTCTCATTCATAATTTACTTAAAAGATATTCGCGCTACGATTTTCTGTGTATCGGCTACTCATACAACGACACGTACATTAAGGTCACAATGTCACAAACTTCAAACGCGAAATTAAACGTAAGATCAGAG
The DNA here is from genome assembly GCA_943142095.1 of Ophonus ardosiacus. Lineage (NCBI taxonomy): Eukaryota > Metazoa > Arthropoda > Insecta > Coleoptera > Carabidae > Ophonus > Ophonus ardosiacus. The sequence continues at coordinate 6,845,726 of OW964830.1, read as the reverse complement.
TAAACTAACCAAATATTTATAAAGCTGTCAGAGGAAAAGTTCGCTCTATTCAATCTTTTTTGTTTCATAAAGATTTAATTATTCCATTAGAGAAATATTATTTTTAATTGCAGGTTTGTGTGCTTGATATATAATTTTACATAAACGTGCAATAATTGTATATTTATAATGATAAACCATGGTGAAGAAGAACTGTGCAGTTCCAACTTGTGGAAACAATTTATTAAGAAACCCAAAAAAACTATTTATAAACAATCTTAATTTACATTTTGTTCGCCAGGGTGAACTGGAATCGTTCAGATACATGACGTATGCGCTCACGTGACCTCATAGAGATTTGAAATTGAACCCTATTTTAAAAAAATTATATCTACAATGCACACAAATGGCGTGAAAATATGATTTACATATACTGTGACCGGTAGACTTGCAGGAAAAAAATAAAACAGAAAATGTGGCATGACCCCATTATGGAGTGTAAAGATAAAAATAATTTTATAAACAAAATATTATATAAGTTAAATTATAAATTTGATACGAGTCGTTTTTAAAAAGAACTTTATATATCACAGGCTAGAATGAACTATTGGTTATTATTACAAGTATGTATTTATACAGGTTTAACACGTAGAAAGAAATGTAATACTTTCCTCGTGCTCTTATTTGTTATTATTATAGAATCACTTATAAGTATAACTTATATGTAAACAAGTAAATATACTAAAATATCTAAAAATATGAGTACTATTTTCTTTAGCTTTCTACCTGCATCTTCTCGGAAACCATTATTTAAAATTAACGAACAATTTACATAGAAAAACATATATACGGCAAACCATTTTGAAATTGAAAATTACGTTGGTGAACGTAGAACATATACCGCCTAATTTAAATTCCAATAAAATACCAATAAAGTCAAAGTACAATTTGTAAACAATTCTTGGAAGAATATTAATTCTGACTACCTACCTAAATGATTTATAATTTTGTATGAGTAACGCTATATTAATTCCTTTGTTTCAATTTTTTTATGATAAAAAATTAATGGGTAGCGATTATTAATCATTTATAACAAGACTAAAAAAAATTCAAAAGAAGCAAATAATGATATAATAGTTTTATATTTGCTTGACCAAAAATTTCATTTTTTTGGTTGTTCTAACACAGAGAAAACCGCACAGATACCTTTAACTTTTGTAATACATATACATGGGCAGACCAGATTGAAAATATTTCTATTATCAATTTTAAATTACCTTTAATTTAACAAATACCTAATTAGGTTTTAAAATATTTATATTACTTCTATAATATCTAAAGAAAGAATTTTTTTAAAGAATTTAAATTCACATTTAAAAGTAAAATTAATATTTATCTTTTAATTTTAACTAAATTTTAAAAAACAAGATTATACTATTTAAAATAATAATTTTATGAAAATATTGGATTATGATAATGATATATTGGTCATGGAAATTAATAAATGGAAAATAGCAAATTAAATTTATTACTATTTACAAATAGTATATTCAAAAACGACTTTTATAAGGCACTTTTTCCGCACACGTTAAAATTTAGAAAACGAGCCCTAGCGAGATTTCTAAATGATAAGTACGAAATAATGTCATAAAAAGAGCCCTTTATACTATTTTTTATATTTTGTATCTTTTATATAATAAAAAACTGCTATATTAAACCTATTTGATGTAGGGAAATTCTTATATGTAATGTTGTAGTTGGTAACATTGAGTTGACATTTATTATTATTTCAAAGTTCATGTCAACTCTGATCTATGACGTATAAAAATTTAAGTAAATCTTATCTAGTACCAACTTTCTAAAAAAAAAAATATTGCATATCAAAATGAAGGCTCTTTCGATACCTACGCAACTGGGTTTTGTAATGAATTTATTATGAACGCAAAATATAAAATAGTAGGTATATTATGTGGCAAGTGTGTGAAGCTGAAATTTTTACATTAGGGTGCAAACCACCCGAATGTAAAATAGGCTTCACGCACGTGTTACATACTATACTTTTTCTACGATCTTGCAATAAAATAAATTTTTTCTTCACATTGTCATTCTTTTAACATAAAGCCTCTGTATTATAGACTTGTGTAACCATGGTTACCAACGTTACGGGTGTTTAACAGCTTTGTTTTATTAAAATACAATTCAGTTCGTAATATCTAAAATAATGAACGGAGCGTGAAGTAACACTTCACGCACTGTGTGCAAAAAAATCAAACTTCACACATAAAAATTGATACGTGAAGTACTCACTTCACGCATGGGAGTAGAAAATAGTATATTATGTGGCAAGTGTGTGAAGTTGAAATTTTTACATGAGGGTGGAGATTGCAACACGAGCCGAAGGCGAGTGTTGCAAACCACCCGAATGTAAAATAGGCTTCACACACGTGTTACATACTATACTTTTTCTACGACCTTGCAATAAATTATATTTTTTCTTCACATTGTCATTTTTTTAACGTAAAGACTATGTATTATCGATTTGTGTCACCATGGTTACCAACGTTACGGGTGTTTAACAGCTTTGTTTTATTAAAATACAATTCAGTTTGTAATATTTAAAATAATGAACGGTGCGTGAAATGCTACTTCACGCACAGTGTGCAAAAAATCAAACTTCACACATAAAAATTGATACGTGAAGTACTCACTTCACGCACGGGAGTAGAACAACAATTTTATACATTTACTGATTAATACCTAATTTGGTACCTATTTTTTTGTGTATATCAAGAACTCGTAAAATGATATACATATATAGCGTGATCGTTAGAAACATTTTTATGATTAATTTGAAACCGAGAAAAGCGAACATATATATTTTTTTTTCATTTTAATGCCGCGCGCCGCATAAATAAATAATTCAGTCCTAGAACTTTAAAATATTTCACTTTTTATTCTATTAATCGTTCAAAAAACGTATGACATAAACATAATAATGTAGAAGTACATAATTCATAGAAATATGTTCTGTATATTTGAATAGCGTTCGAGGTTATGTGTCACAAGCGACCCATAACCAAACAATTTCACCACGACCACTGTCACGATAATATAAACGTGAACTAAACTATACATGAATATTATGTTATTGTTGTGTATAAATTGTACATCTCTATCCGTACAATTTCTCTCATTCTCATAGTCTTAATCAAATATGAAATCATAACTCACCGCGGTTTCTTGCTTCGCTGGCGCGTCCGGTTCCCGCGTCGGCGACGGTTCGATGCTGCAACAAGAAATATCTCATGAACACCAATTAACGGTCCAATGACTAGCCACAACAATTATCAGATATTTTCATCTACATATTATATTCGGCGTATAGTCCAATGCACACAACGCTAACTCAGCCTGACAGCCAACAAGCATCAACTATAAAAAATATCTAAGATCATTGTTTCAGGAGGTTAAGGTTTTTAACTATGAAGCAGAATACCACCTGTTGAAGAAATCATTTAAGTTATGTTTCAAGAGTTTAAATTGTGGATATTAAATTAAGATAGATAAAATGTATTAAAGGATTTCTCGGAGGTGATTGTAAAGAATTATATTGTTATTCCATAAAGTAGTAATTTTAATTAAATTTCCAATATTTCGTTAAACATGTTGTAATGGGGATTACACCATTTTTTTTTTTATAATTTCATCTGAAAATATTAGGAAAACTAAGACTATTGATGAAAATCCGGTAAAAAAATTCCTATTAATAAGCGAGTTATAGTCTACCGAATTTTGAAATGATTGACGTGACGTCACATTTATGTGTTTTTATATCAAACTGTTTTCATCATGGATCTAAATGTTCTTGAAATATATGCTATTTTAAGTTATATTTACATAAAAATAAATGAATATTATAACACTGTATAAGTCTACATACTTTATAATTGCAGGTGTATTTAAATTATTAAGTTTAATGCAAGAAATTTATGTTAAAATAAAAACTGTTTGAAAACTGCTGTACAGGAATGTTAGCCCCTCCTTTCGAATTTGAATTTCTTAACTTCCATTGGTAGTAATCCCCACCTCCTAACACGCTATTTGTAATGCATGTATAGGTGGTCTCTCGGTCGCAAATCAAAATATTTTCATATTAGTGTCGAAGCGCTATAACAAAAAATCTGTTGTGGCCAGCACAAGACCTTCCGTCAATTCCATGTATTTTGTACAAATCCCATACCAAAAGGTCCTTGGAACAGATTCTATATACTATCATGTAAAATCGAACACGCACACATACTATTTTTTACAAATTCCATACCAAAAGTTCATTTGAAAAGGTTCTATAAATCCAATAAAATTATAACATAAACTACACTAATGTCCTTCCATCTTCTCTTTGGCCTTTCTCTGCGTGTCACTTACGAGCAACACTATGACATACCAATTTTAGATCCTATACTTTTTTCCATATTTGGTTTTGCACTTGCAACTGACATCTGTCAATTAAATTTTTTTGAGTAATTATGTCAGCTGTTTCCATGATAAATAACAAAGCTGACTAATTTTTGAAAATTAATTTCTTTGTAATGCTTTAACTCTACATCTATTGAATATGAAGGAAAATGAATAATCAAACCATATAGAGAAGAGTATTTTCTTTAATAAATATAATAAGAAAATGTCAAAAAATAATATTTAACTGCACTTTTTTAAGAAAAACTGTTAAAAACTTCAAATAAGGGTACTTCCGGTTGACCAATTATAACCAAAATCTAATCAGCTCTTCATATGGTTGTAAAGAAGAGGAATATGAAAGAATCATAATTTTTAGAATTGTAGTTTTGGAGTTATCGTCGGAGAAAAATTTGTCACACACACACACACGGACACACAGACACACACACAGACACACACACACACAGACACACACACACACATACAGACATCATCGTAAAAATAGTAGATTCGTATTGTAGGGACCCTAAAACGTGCTTATACATTAAAAACTCACAACCGAATTTTTTGACCAAAAACAATACCTTCCTTTTGACGGAAGGTAAAAAACCCGTTATTTCCGAAATATCTCAATTATACCATTTCATTTTTTTTATTGATATTCGTTATTCAACATATACATTCGTATTTTTTTACTATTTTCCTTTAATTCGATTGAGCCGTAATCCCCCATTTCATCAGGAATAAAAATTTTACATTAAGGCTGTGTCCGATGTTGCACTTTTATCACCCTAATATCCAAGTCCTAAATTTATAAGCCCTAAATCTAGTGATTATTTAGGATTTTAGGAATTAGATTTTGGGGTTTTACAGGAGCACACTACGCTTTGAAGGTGACACGCACTAATTAAACAAATTATGTTCATTGCTATAATTTGTGCAAAATGTCAAATTTACTGTCAAAGAATAGCTTCTTAGCTTCTATTTTATGAAATATATTAACATTTAATCTGAAGCATCAAATTAAATCAACGTGTATAATTCATTTTTGTTGTTCTAAAGTGTTGCCCTGCAAACCAATGGATGTCATAAGTGGGCCGTTCGGAGTTGTATTTATGTGAAGAAGACCTAAATCCTAAATTCTAAATGTCAAAATGCGACACAGCCTCAGATACATTCAATTTTAAATTATTTTTGTTTATAAACTTCACTGATTTACATATTATCTAAAGAATTTGACTAGATACGTAAAATATGTTAGTTACATTAAAAGAATATTAAAAAGTTGTATTTGATCGTCACATGTTGACCAAAAAGTGTGAGAATGACAAAACAAAAATATTTTAAAATTGAATATTTCTGAATTTAACAATTTGTCAAGTGATTACGACAGTTAAAACTATTTTTCCCCCGATGAAGTTAAAAATGTGTAACGAAATATTGAAAATTTAAATAAAATGAACTACTTTATGGAATAACAACAATATAATTCCATACAATCATCGCTGAGAAATTATCTATCTTAATTTAGTAAGTACGGCGTTGCATCCTCCTAACATTACGATGTAGACAAGTGACATTTGTCAACATTTTATAGTTGGAAATTGGGACAGCGAGCGTTTTTTCTGCCTTGTCGCTCATGAGCGGGTAAAGTGACATTAAGAAGGGCGAACGCAAATGCCTATTTTGTATATAGACTGTAGAAAAAAAATATTAACAATACTATAGTCTGTTTTTAAATCAAAATGAAATAATTCAAATTTTCCTACTATCTATCTAAAGTAAAAGGCTAGTGATCAGTCTTCTTTACAAGCAAATATGAAAACCCTAAGACATTAAGGGTAAAACAAATTTGAAATGAATTAATCCTTAAACCAATGCAAAGAGAAAAAAATAAGTATTTTTACAAAGTAAAAGTTAAATATGGGTTCCATAAATTCGTACTGGATAAGTAACAAAAATGTCTAGCTTTTTTATTTGCAACTTATTTCTAGATTAACCAATAGTTTGAGATATTTGAAAATAAAACTTTTAACCAAAATCATTATCTAGTAGCCTAGACAAATTAACAAAACTACACCTAAGATGGTCTCCAAAATGCCTACCATATGTCTCATTTAATATGTAACAATTTAGTCATAGCTCTTACAGTTTTCAAGATATTTATGGTAGGCTTCGAAATCTGTACAATCTTTATAAGCTCTAGATAATATGTTACCTATACCTATTATTACCTACCTACGTTGCATGTAGAACTTTGCTTATTTTATATACATAACATAGTTATTAAATTTTTAATGAGTTCATTGTTGCTTTGCAATTTAAGTCTTATAGATTTCATTTCCACAGATTTCGCACAATTATACTTCTATAACAATTAGAACTACTATTTATTTATATATTTTTTTATGATTTTTCACTTAACACTTGTGTAATTGTTAATAGACTAACAGCTGATAACTGTTCTCAACATTACAATTATGACAACTTTTCATATTTGTTTTATTTAAAATTGTCGCATTATAAATATAAAATAAAAGTGTAGTAATATTATTGTTTATGACGGAAACAATACTTGGTAAATAGAAACAAATAATTTTTTAAATATACAAACAATTTAATGACCATAGTTTGTCGTTTTTTAGATATAGTTGGCAATACTTTGTTATAAAATACAAAATGTCAAGTGGTCGGTGTTTTGATTTGTAACGGTTCTCGTTAAATATTTCCAATGGTTTTAAATAACTATATTTCATTATTCTAATAATAATAATAATAATAATAATAATAATAATTCTTTTCTGTAATTATTGTTATATGTTATATTACAGTGAAATTTTTTCGATTAGATTTTTGTTCAAATTTCCAGATGTCACAAAATAAGGTTAGTACTTGTTTCTCATTGTGTACAAATAAAATAGATATTTAAAATTATTTATAATAATATATTTATGTTGTGTCGGCGTTTCTCAGTGTTTTTAATTATATTTACCAACAATAAAATACTTTTTATTGTAAAGTTATTACCATTATATCTGACTCACTGACTCACTATAAATTTAATTCTCATTCTCATCTTATTTTTTACAATTCGATAGTCAGATAGTTAATTTAATAAGATGGCTTTGATTTTAAACTTCAGTTACCAAGTCAAATGTTTTACATAGTCTATTAATACTTGTCCACCGCTAATGATAAAATATTGATGTAACTTGCATTGTCATCATAAAAAAACTCGACAAAAAAGTCTTATAACAATTGCATTTTTTTGTTCATTTTGGTGAATTATTATTTAAAGGTTAAATTATAATAAAAATAATATCCAAGGCTGCTATGGATGACAAAAAATATGTAATAAGAACAATTAACTATGAAACAATGACGGCATGACGGGTATAGGTTTTTTATAAGAAGCCTTATTGTTAGTCGATCGGTTCAATAGTTAGTGAGCTTGTTAAGTGATAGGTCGTCAGTTCAAATTTAACATTCAATAACTATTAACCAAAGAATGTCACTGTGCCCGAATGGTTCGTAAAGTAAAATGGTTTTAAATTTACAATTCGTTTTTTTATTAAAAATATCACTTACTGTTTTTTCTTCTTCCACATACATATGCTAAATAAATATACGAAGCATATAGATGCAAAAGCAGATATATAACATTTTCTAATATAATAAGTTAGCCATATATTCTTATTACAAATTTATGAATGATACGAATTTTTGAATTTCAAGAGCACAAACATTCATTTCAAACTATTTGGCGCCTTAACCTATGGTCCAAAAGCAGACATTTACCTTTCGACCAATCAAGTTACGACTCTTTATTCACGTGATCATTTTGAAAGGATAATAATATACAGGGGCGTAAGAACCAGGGAGTAGGAGGGGCAGTTGTCCTCTTGTAAATTTTGATGGGGGGAGCGGGGGAAACATAGACATCACTTCAATTTTCAACTTTAACTTAATTTCAAATGTAAATGCTACATTAATTACACTCATGACTATTTCACTTTTCAATAAAAAAAAAATTTTATTCACAATCATTATAGTAATATACCGATTCCTAACCTTTTGGAAGTTGGGAAATACGTCACTCCTAACTTTAATGACAATCTCTTGGGTTGGAAATAACAGATTTCACTTCCATCTCTTGGGCCGGAAATGTTTATGTAGAGGTTGCCTAGCAACACTGTCATCGATCCTTATAACAAAGTAAGCTAAACAAATGTTAAGAGAGCTGTCAAAAATATTAATAAAATTAAAGGTTATAACTCATTATTTTGAAAATTATTGATTTAAAATGAGGATGATTGTATATATAATAGTATACATAACATCGGTGAGAGTTTCATCATAGCCTCGCGCTTTATCTCACCTAGAGGCTTAAGCCTTCGGCTCTCCCATCTCCCATCTCGGATGTAATATACTATTACACCACGCTAGCATATGTGCTTAACCTAGTGATGTCAAAATATTAACCCAATTTTCAAATAATAATATCCTCTTCAGCAATTGTTACATAATTTAATTTATATTGTTAATAAATATATTTTATACATTTTAGCTTAGCCTGATGATGGCACTACGCCGAAATCGATCACTAATCAAATAAAAACTTTAAAAATCTATTTTGCTATTCTCTGTAAGAACAAATTGTTTCTCGACGACCACTACGAAAAGTACATAAATTCACACGCTAAACTATTACTGAAAGTTGGTCATTGCACATCACTACCAAAGCTGTGTGAAATGAAAGCTCGTTAGCCAAACAGATGCGTCTGCAACTGTGTGATATGATTTTGTCACACACTGCGATAACTGAGCGAACTAACCTAAAAATTTGTATGTAAAAATTTGACAGTTGCAAATAATTTGCTAAATTTACACGGATTAAGAAGGTTGGACCCTGATTTATCAGATTTTAACATAATTTTTGGTGAATTCTGATAGCAATGATGTAAACATAATCTGTTTTAATATTTTTATGAAAATTTTATATTATTTTATTTTTCGTCGTCGTCGGAAAAATATCGTGTAAAACACGTGCTGAAAGGGCATTTCACACTCACGTGATTAAACCACTCACCTTCGGCTCGTAGCTCAAACTTCGCGTTCGTGTGAAATATCCAACTTTCAGCACTAGTTATACAATATATTATTTTTGTGAAAAAGCGATCTAATGTATTTTAGGTGACGAAGACATATTATTACGTTAAAATTTGTATGAAATCAAACATTTTAAATGAAATGAAAGCTTTAATAAATATTTTAATTCTGCACATTCATCAAGAGCACACAGCTCTTCTAAACCTGCACGAAGTTTTAAAATAGTTCGTGGGTAGAAACGAAGAAAGGAGTCGCGTTTCTTGAAAAGTTTAAGTTCTTATTTCTTATTTGTATTTTAACATAATATTTCATAGGAGCAATATTCGTTTCCGTTTCTCAAATTGATATCTTTTTCTGTCAATATTCCTCCCCAAAATAATATTCTCCCATCAGTTCCGTCTCGTGTTTTGTATATTTTGTGGGCTGCATGATTGGGAAGGAATATTCGTACAGCGCCATCAGGCATTGTTCTATGAATAAAAGAGATTTGCGTCGATGTGGAACAGCTGCGGGCGGGTTTACGAATACACGTTCTCTACTCCAGTTTCCTTCCATCAAGATGTTTACGTGATACATGAATATAACAGACATTATCGAGTAGGATGAATAAAGATATTTATCATTAAAACTTTAAAATAAACTCAGAGTTAAAAATTAGGAACATTTTAAATTACTTTTAAGTGAAAATATTTTGTAATGAAAAAATATTGGTGGTATTAATAAAAATAAGTAAATACTTATAAGCACTAGTATTTACTTATCAGTATCAGAAAGAATTACAAGTATAATATACTTATTTTCTTATCAATAATGAGATGCTAATACTTATAAGTAAATGCTTACTTACTTTTAAGTATGCACTTACATATGAGATACAACAGTAAGACAGTAAGCCGTGTGTTTGTTAAAAATGTTAATTTTAACATATGTTAACAGTTCATTCATACATTTATTTATTGATAGTCAACAAACTAATTTGAAATTTTGTTCTACATAAATTTTTGAAATTTTAAAAATGTTTAGTTATGAAAGCAGCGACAAAGATGAAAATAATTATGAAAAATCTGTTGCAGCTAGCACAATACCTCTCGCCATTTCCATATTATGTTATATAAGTATTGTATTGCACTTCGCTATCGAATCGTAATTTTATAACAAAAAAATTACAGAACTTTACCCAAATATTGTTTTTTATTGTATTTAATATGTCTTCTGCACACATACAATTCTAATTATATTTATTTTTTATTGTATGAGGAAGTTCCTAAATGTCAGAGATTCTTCCAATTCATTAACAAGATTGGGGGTATTTCTGATAGATATATGCATTTTACCTACAATTTTAAATATTTAATTAATAAAACAATAAGAAAGATTAAATGTACTTCCCAAAAAAAGCTTTCAGAATGTCACTAAAGCTATTGATTTTTGACACTGATATCTGTCATTTACAAATTATGTTATACCCAAATCATTCAAGCAGCCAATGCACGTCATTAATAATAATTGAATAAAAGTAACTAGATGTGTGACGTCATGTACTGGTACGTTTGCAGAGGTTTTAGAATCTTTAAGAAAAGAGTTATACATATTGCAATCTGTTTTATCGACATGGTCATGAACTATCACATCTACAAAATAAATACTATATTTTCGTCACTGTCCATTTCTATTTAAATTATTTTATAATAGTAACCTTATGTACGCCATATAAAGGCAGATTCACAGATTTTGTGTTTGCGTTAACGGTCACGTTGCGTCGTTGCGTTGCGTTCAACATTACTTTATTATAAATAGGCCTTTACAATGCACAAAAATGTTTCAAACACGATACAAATATTTTTCAAATAATAACTTTGACAGTATGAACACACAAATTATCAATGTTGCCAACTATATAATAATTATATAAGGCTATACACTTTTTGACGGTTAAAAATGATTGATATTTTTAGTATGTTCGAAAATTCAACCGCGGTTATCGTGGTAATTTTACATGGTAACTGAAAGGTTACAGTTCTCGCGGTAAGCAGTCGAACGCATTGGTAATTCATGGTTTTTAATAGCTGTCAAAATCATTTTAATATACATCGCAAGATACTTTTGTTCGATACTACTTGTTTTTGGTATCATGGTAGGGTAGTTGTTTTTAGATCAATTTATATTAAGTGACGATAGTAGTTCCGATGAAGATGAAAGAGGTCATTTACATATATTTGTATAGGTACATACCACTAATAATTAATTTCATGCTTTTAAGTTTTCAATAACAGAACATGCATACAAAATTATTTGTGTTTACATCAAAAGTTAGGTTAGACTACAAATTACCACAAAAATTTACCACACATTTCAGTTACCGCGTTCGAAAATAGTACTGGTGACCTGAAAAAAATTACCGGTAACGTCGTGGTTCAATTTTCGAACATAGTATTTATTTCATTTTTCGCTAGTAGTGATTTTAATGCATTAAGGTTTTTACACTACGTGATTACGTGCATTGGCTGCTTGAATGATTTGGGTATATAAACATTTGAATTTTTCAACTGGTAACATTGATTTGCGTTTTTTTTTCTGTCCGTTGCCCAAATATTTTGTTTATTTAGGGCAGTCATGCCAATCCGCAATAACAAAATGTCACCAAAAATCATTTAAGAATGAATCTTATTCCAGCATCAATTTGCGTGCTACAATATGAAATTTTAATTCCCAAAATCGAAACAGAGAAAATACTTTTCTTAACTCATATTAATATTAAAATAGATTTTTTTTCAAAAGATAGTAGAGAAATTAATTTTTTTATATATTCATTTTTGTGAGTCTATTAGACAAAAACAGTGTTACCTACATGTTTCAGGAATATAAATAATGAGTTAAATTTGAAACACTGTCGGCATTTTATTTTTACCTCTCGCTAAGAGAGGTATTGGAATCATGCTAAAAATCATATATCCAGATTTTAATGAATAAGCACGATTCAAGGTCACTAGAATCCGATTTTAACATTTTTAAAATGATGTCTGTGTCCGTGTGTGTGTGTGTGTGTGTGTGTGTGTGTGTATGGCTGGATGTTAGACGGACGATTCCTCAAAAACTATAGGACATAAGACCTGTTTAACTATGAATTCCTCAATCTGATATTCCTGGGAAGAGCTGAAAAGGTTTCAAATTCAAATGTTTATAACATAATTTGTAAATGACAGATTTCAGTGTGAAAAATCAACAGTTTTAGTGACATTTTGATAGCTTTTTCTGGGAAGTACATTCAATCTTTCTTATTGTTTTATTATTTAAATATTTGAAATTATAGGTAATATCCATCATAAATACCGCCAATCTGGTTAAAGAATTGGAAGAATCTGTGACATTTAGAAACTTCCTCCTACAATGAAAAATAGATATAATTAGAATTATATGTGTGCAGACGACATGTTAAATGCAATAAAAAACCATATTTGGGTAAAGTTCTGTAATATTTTGTTATAAAACGACGGTTCGATAGCAAAGTGCAATACAATACTTATATAGCCTAATATGGAAATGGCGAGAGGTCTTGTGCTGGCCACAACAGATTTTTTTATTTGTGAAGATTGAATTTTAATTTAAGTATCGAACTTTTATTGTTGATTCTCTGAGAAATAAATAAACAAAAAAAAACTAATAAACTGTTTTTAAATATTAAGTAGGTATCAAAATAAATTAATTTTCAAATGTGTATTGACACTATTTGAACGTAAGTTGTCAAAATCACAACCGGTCATTTATTTATACTTAGAGAATCTTGCAAAAATTTGCTTGATACAGTTATATCCGTAAAATCTGTTCTGTGCTCCTTATACAGTAGTGATTACACTCATGATTACATACACAACTCTAGAGTAGTGCAGTGTTATTTTCTAGTAAGTTTAAAGTACTTATTTACGTTAATCCTAACCATTTATCCGATTCTGATTATATCTTCATAAGCATTCTTTCCATTTTACCTCTTGATGAAAAATATCGACTACGGTAAAATATACTGGTAAGTCGTCCAATCCACTGTACGAGTACCGTTTGTTGAATATGAATGATTGAAGAATAAAAAGGAGTCGATATGAAATAGCAGTGTTTGAGCGGAGATTTAGATACTGCCGGTACTGTTAGCTACAGTTCCGTTCCTGCTAATCAGATTAGAGGATACACATTGTGTTGTTAATTGCGATGCTTTGTTTGCCCTGTTAAGTGCCGACAATTGTTGCTACCTAAGCGCACAAACAAAAATTCCATTGGGTGATGCATCATAAATATATATCATACGTTTTATCCTATTTCATCACACAATAAATTATTAAGGAACATTTACAATAAAATTATGGTTGCATTTAATTTTGAATCAGTGAAATCATATGTAACTATTCATATTAACAACGAAGTAGATTTTGTTTACAAACGATCAATCGGAAGTGATACTTTACTTGAAGCTCATTGCTATTTTAAACATGGAATTGGCGGGAGGTCATGTGCTGGACACATCAGATTTTTTCCTAGGATTATCGCTCAATTGCAGCTGCAGACACGTGTTTCGCTCTTATTAGAGCTCATCAGTACAGTATAGCTAGTTAATAGGTGGAAATTAACTAGAGATAATAATAAAAAAAAACGACAAAGTGTAACAGCACTAGTAAGCAGCCAAAAAACCTTTGTTGCCTCGGTCAGTATTTCCACACCATTTGTGGATAAATACGTCACAGCGGTGGTGATTTATAACCACCCACCAACCCTAGAAAAAAAAAATTGTGTACAAATTTTACGCTCATGAAATATTATTGTTTTCGTATACCGTGAGTATTTTTTAACGTGAAACATTGAGTTTGGCATATCCTTGGTTACGACTTCATATTTGATTGACAGCAATGTATTTGCCCGTTCCATTTAAAATGAAACATAGAGAACGAATCTGACAGGAGTATTATATTAAAATATTGTAAGAAATTTAACGGAGTCAGAAAACCACTCGAGAGCACTAAACATATTTCGGGCACAAGGTGCACACAGTATTTTTTCTACATCTAAATTTAATTTTTAGAAACAGGTATAATTATTTAAACAATATTAACCTCTAATGACATCTTGTCAATATGACAGATAACCCTTGAATTTTCCTATAAGTTATGATTTGACATTTGATTGACAGCAATGTATTTGTCTGTCTCATTTAAAATGACACATGGGGAATGAATTTGGCAGAAGTATTATATTTAAATATTGTAAGAAATTTAGCCGAGTCAGAAAACCACTCGGGCACAAGGTGTACACTATATTTTTTCTACAACTAATTTTAATTTAGAATGCAGGTATAATTATTTAAACAAAATTAACCTCTATTGACGTCTTATTAAATGTCAAATTCGTTCCCTATGTTTCATTCAGGGCCGCATTTATATCTTCAGAGGCCCGAGGCGCAGTGACCTGTTGAGGCCCCTATTTTTATATACTTTAAAATATATCCGGTGAGAAACACCTGTCTATTTTAAATTAAAAGATAAGTTGTTAATGGTTATTAAATCAAAATAAATTATGGAGTATTAATAATAGTAAATAATTTTATTATTATTAGTATCACATAAACAAAAACAAAAATAATTCGAAAACTGTAAATAAAAATATTATCTACCTATATAGTACACATCTACATAACATTTAATGGTTACTATGGTTACCCTACAGTGATATTATCAAAGTAAAAATAGAAAAGAGGCATTCTGATTGGCTTAACACTGATTTCCTCCAGAGGTTATTTTAAGGATTTTTTCCACTGCACATAAAGGAAATAAATCGTTGTTGATAAGTTGGGGGAGGGTTAGGGAAAATATGCGCCGCAGGCGATTTTTTGAAAATTTTCAAGGTCAAACGAGTTTTAATGCAAAGTACGATAATATAGAGTTCTTTACAAAGACGCTAATTTAACAAATTTAAAAAATAAAATAAATATTTTGACGAAAACGCGTATATGCGCTCCAAAAGTGTATAGCTGGGCTGTCTTACTAAGCTATTCGGCTTTTTTCTGAGGCCCCCCGGAAGATGAGGCCCCCAGCTAGCGCCTCATGCGCCTCTGCTTAAATGCGACCCTGGTTTCATTTTAAATGGAACGGGCAAATACATTGCTGTCAATCAAATGTCAAGTAACCATGGATATGACAAACCCAATGTTTCACTTTAAAAAATACTCACGGTATTTACTTTGGGGTCCAAGTAACGGGTCTGGTGGGTGGTTATAAATCACCGCCGCTGTGACGTTGTATTTATCCACAAAGGGTGTGGAAATACTGACCGAGGCAACAAAGGTGTTTTGACTGCTTACTACCTCTAGTTAATGTCCATCTATTAACTAGCTATGCTGTACTGATGAGCTCTAATAAGAGCGAAACACGTGTCTACAGCTGCAATTGAGCAATAACCCTAATAAAAAAGAATTGTTTACAAATTTTGAGCTCATGTTTAATGATGCTAACAAATTTGCTAAACATTTTCAATCCCAAATTTCAGTTTTAACACATTGCGGTGAATTTTTGTTAGTTAGTTTGTTAGTTTGTTTGTTTGTTTGTTTAACTGTTTCGCAATTATGGACGATTAGAACTATAATATATCAAGTCGACGCTAAAAATGTAACCTAACAAATGTACAATAGCGAACTCTACGTGAAACCATATGTCTTATAAAGAATTAGAAAACAGTTGCCATGTTTCACAAGAATTCAGCGTCTGAATCAACCTTTTAGTCGTTATCAGATGCCGGCCGTGCCCAACTAGTAACTACATACGCGTTTCGCTGTTATTGTAGCTCGTCAGTGTGGTGTAATTGTCGTCTCTTTGCAGAGACAATCCACCAACTGGGCACATAACAGCGAAACGTGTATGTGGTTACTAGCTGGGCACGGCCAGTGTGCTTCTAATTCTTTATTAGACATTGCTTCACCTAAAGTTGACAATTGTACTTTTGTTTTTTAATAGCTGCAAATAATGCTTTATAGCGACTCCTCGATAGATGGCTCTATATGTGCTTAGTTACTTCTTAATTCATCTGTCTTTTATGAGAAGCATATCTTTCGCCTGCCTAGTTGGTAGGTTGTATCTGCAAAGATGGTGTAAGAGTGCACCTAAACGTCTGTGTTGTAGGAATAAATATTGTTTAACTGATCGTAAAATAGATTATGTAGTTTTCCGTCGACGCCTATGAGTAAACTAAAACTAGACTTCCTCTTTTTGAGTTTTTCATAACGAACTGTTAACGAATGAACAAATCTAACGCGATAATGAGCAGAACACAAAATAACGCTGCTCGCCTTTGTTCAATGTTTCACAGTTTTTGTCAAAGTAGAAACTGTGTGAATATAAGATTTTCCTACATTCATTCATTTTTAATTAGGTTAGGTTTTTAATTGCACTTCTAAAATAAAACGAGAATCTGCACCAGATTTATTCTTCTGCACTAGATAATTTCATTCGTAAAACATAGGTAGGTAACCATTAATTATAATTGCATGGAATTAGATTACTTCAAAGGATAAACTTATTTCATCTGCAAATTTATAAAATATTTGCAATACATACAGAGAAATAATTCAATTTTATATGATATGTTGTACGAGTATTATTGTACTAATTTAGTAAATATTGTAGGAAACTAGGAAACGAAAGAATTATAAACGCAAATATAACGAAGATTTATTATTCATAAATAATATTTTTATGATAATAAATATATGAACATATCAAATATTACATAATAAAACATAAATATATGCACTTACATCTAGGTATGCATTGCATTCGGACCGGGCCGGACCGGGCTTTGAAGTTTGGATCGACTCGGCCCGAAAATAAAAATTGCTGGCCCGATTCGAAGATCGACTCGACAAAAAATAAGCTGATCCGGCTCGAAAATTGACCCGAAATCGGGCCGGGCCGGGACTAAGCTCAAATTAATGTCCCAAAACTCAATATACCCCATATTCAGATAAAAACTTCAAAATTTTGAAAAATCTAATTTTCATGTATCTAGATACATCTCAGTACACTGATTCCAAATTTTGAAACCGCAGGTTGATATCTATTTTCTTTCTCGAGATATTTAGATTTAAAGTTTTGCTCAAAACTGTCCATTTTTGGGTAATAACCCAAAAATGGGTGGAGATATGAATTTGGAGATATCATCATTCGATTCTATGGGGAAAATTACATAAGTTACCAATTTTCAAAATTTTTGAACAACGCATACAGTCTCTAAAGCAAAATAACTGAAAATGGCCAAAAATCGCAAAAATCTAAGGTGTACCCTTGATATTTTTTCAGATTTTGATTGTTTTCAGGGGTTTTCAAACTTTTATTCATAAAAAATGAACTTGTTAGTCAAACATTATAAAAATTGATATACTTATATATTTTTATCCGTAGAATTGAATGGTAGTGTCACCAAATTCGTATCTCGGCCCATTTTTGGGTTATTACCCACAAAATGGGCGGCTTTATGCAAAACTTTGAATTTAAATATCTCGAGAACGAAAAGAGATAGCGACCTGCGGTTTCAAAATTTAGAATCAGCGCATTGAGAAGTATCTAGATGCATGAAAATTATATTTTCGAAAATTTTAAAGATTTTATCTGAATATGGGGTATATTGACTTTTGGGGTAATAATTCAAGACTAGGTAGAGATCTAGCCTAGAAATGGGTAATTTTAAGAAAATGTTTGAGGTTAAATATCTCCAAAACTAAAAGAGATATCGACCTGCGTTTTCATGATTTGGAATCAGTGCATCGGGAAGTACGAGATACATGAAAATTGGATTTTTTAATATTATCAACTTTTTAACAAATTTAGGTATTTATGATTTTAAAAACTTAAAAATGAGAACAGTTATGAACTTGGTAGTAATATTAGTCAATTTAACACACAATATTAGATATGTAACTATAGCAATTTTGATGAGTATGAAACAAAAAGTTTAACAACACTTTAGTATTCACATGTTCTACAATTTTGCACAAATACCGAACTTTTCTAGTACTACACTGTGCCTTATGCCTCATCGGGATTTTAATATAACAAAACAATCTTGGATTCGGGACTGTCCATTTTTAATTCTGGTGATCTAGTGTATGCCTCAACAAAAAGAGTCATACAGGATATTTTAGAATGAAAGGCCATGTTTTATTATATCAAGCTCGGTCTAAAATTAAGAGAACAACCCTCGTGTTTTTTACCTCTCACTAAATGAGGTATTAGATTACAATACAATATTTGAATATTTATATAACATAAAATGGAAATGGCGAGAGGTATTATGCTGGCTACAACAGATTTTCATTTAAGTATACGAGTAGTGACAATAATAATAACATTACAATAGTATTATTATGCTTTAATGAACAACCTTGAATTCTTGTAAAATAACATATTTTTATTTATTAAGATGTGAAGTATGTTGTTATTAAATCATTTTGATCCATTTTAACTCCACCCATTTTCATTAACAGCCCGATTCACAAAAAAGTTTAAGCTAATCCTCATTTTTGGATTAGCGAATTCTACTCTAATTTTCACAGTTTATATCTTAAAATATAGTCTGATCTATTCCTAGTATCTACCTTTATTGATAATATCATGAAAATTAAATTTTAAATCCCGGAATAGAATAGAATTCACCAACCCAAAAATGAGGATTAGCTTAAACCTTTTTGTGAAATATTAAGGAAACTGTGCATTCGATTGGATTATGATTTTTCGAGCCAGGCCAAAATCAAAAGTCCGATTCGCCTCAACTTTTACTAATGAATGGCCCGATTCGGCCCGGTAAAAAATATCTTCGGCCCGGCTCGATGATCGACTCGAAATCGAGGCGGGCTTCGGGCCGGTTGTTTCATTTTGGTGTTTTATGTGGATAAAGTAATTTAGTTTGCGCTCTTTGAAAAAAGGTAAGATTTTAATTTGACATAACAATTGAATAATATTATTACATCGGACTGTCAATATTATTCAATTAGCAACAGTAACGAAGGTAATTAATTGATAAAAACCGGTTGAATTATAGATATATTATTTGACAGTTGTGAATAAATAAATATATCATGGCCACGAGACCCCATATCATGAGAAAGTTGTATCAATTAAAGTCTTTAACACGTGAGGAAATAATCAGAAGAAAATATATTCATTTTTAAATTTGAAAAGCGTATTTTACTGACTAGGGACACGTTTTAACTTAGGTTACCCTTGAGAAATTAAGAAAACTTTGTATATATTCTAAAGATTTTAAATGCATGAAAATTTTAACCACCTGTGAAATAAAAATTGTGTCAGTGGAGCTTTATACAAAGTACTGTAAAATTCTTTGTAATACTCTAAGGACTTATCGGTATATTTGCCTTGTAAAGTTTTACAATTTTGTTAACAAATAAACTTGGCTGAATATTTTTCTTGCAGATTACGGCACAAAGTTCATTTGAAAGTGATTAAAATTTCAGGAATAATAAATATCAAATGAAAACGTAAACAGTGAACTACGCTTGGAAGAGAATTTAACAAAGTTAAGCCGTAACCCGACGTTTAAAAATTAAAAGTTCATCGCTTTGCGTTCATAGTTCAAGGTTAAATTGTTCCGAAAGGCTTTAAATATTCATAGGCGTATTCCTCCACAGAATATTACAAATAAAGCGACTCTACCGATTCCCGGTCGACCTGATTGCAGGGTAGCGATAGCGCCTTGCAGGATAATACGATTTCGTTGTGAAAAAACTGATAGAATTGAATTCCGACGGAGAAATATTACTCGTGGATATTTTCTTTCACGCTGTTATTGATTTGATTGCGATCTGAAACTTTAAATTCGGTATTGTGTGAACAAGTTATTTTTTAAACTTTGCTTTTATGTTCACAAAGAAGTTTGTTGTGTAATTTTCCTTTCTTCTTCTTAAACCAACTGTAACAGTTTTACTTTAGTTTTATTTTCAACATTATTTTTATTACAATACCAAATGACTTTAAACTTTAATGTCACCCACCTATTATTATATGAAATCCTTTTATTATTTTCTTATTGTAATGGTTCTCATTGTACTCGTACATAGGTACGTAATTCTTGTAAATAAAGAAAAAGATTTATTAAAATGTCATAAATAGGTAATAATAGTATTTAATATAGTTATTTTATTTCTGTATTTAGAGCGAAAAATTATACCTTGACGCTTAAGAAAGAAATATTTTTAAAAAGCTGGAAGGACACATCACACAATACACAAGTTTAAAAATGACAAAAAAAATATTTCACTAAATAATTTCTTTTTCATAGCCATGCTAGGTAGCTTCCATAGAATTTTTGTATTGTGTACTGCTTCGGAATAAGAATAACATATTCTAGTACGCGTAATTATGCTAGACTGAATATATACAGGGTGTTTGAATGAAAGTGTAAAAAAAATTAAGGGCATATAGTACTGACCAAATTGAGTAAAAAACTTGATGAACGTGGGTCCGATCTTCAATAGTTTCCGAGATATGAGGCAGTGAAAAATGAGTTTTAACGGAGTTTACACGGTAAAAAATTACATTGATATTCCGGACAAAATTTAGTTAGCTGTATTTTTTTTGTTATTTCAACAATATGTTTTTGGCGTGTATACGAAGAACTTTGTATTTTAAGTTTCCAAAACTAAACAATTTTTGTTGTGTATAAAAAGTATTATTTGCTGTAAAATATTAGTCATGGTAGCAATTATTATTAGTAGTAGTAAGCAGTCATTTTGTTACTTTGTTCAGATTACAAAATCATTTTGCAACAATTAAAAATATTTAATCTGTTACGGGGACAAATTTTATTTTTTTTGTATCCTGTGACATTATATTTTGTAAAGATTACAAATTCTTCTTCCCGCCATATACTTTATACAGGTAACTAAAACTTTTGTGTAGACAGGGTATTCCCTGGTATACAGTATAATTCAGTGGTCGTGTTATACAATACCACGTCGTGTCGCATTTGCTTGCACTGTTAAGTTTTAGCCTGTCGAAAATTGTGTTTTAAAAGTGCTTGTTTCTTGTGCCCATCAATAAAAATTGATTATTTTGTAAAAGATATTTTAAAACAATGGAAATTAGTGTCTTATTGTGAAATTTGAAGGTATATGTATCGATTACATAAATTTGTTATTTTTTTTATATAATATTTGTTACATGTATATAGATTATAATTATAAATTAATAAAATTATTATAATACGTATGTATTTAATTTTTACCTTACTACCTCATTCATGCATTTGTATATCTATAAAAATTTATTAGTTTCCAAAACAAATTCATAGTTATTAATGGTAACTTATTTTATTTGTTCGCATAACAAATTTATTTTTCTTAATAGTAACTTAATTTATTTGTTCGTATAACAAATTTATACTTCTTAATGGTAACTTATTTTATTTGTTCGCATAACAAATATCTTTTGTTATATATAACAAAACTATATTTGTTGCCACAACAATTTTTTACCAGCAAATTTACCTAGGTAACTGTAACAAATATATTTGCTGGTCCTATATTGACAAAAAAAATTTGCTGTGGGAACTCATTTTTGATAATCACAACAAAGTTTTTATTTACCGTGTACCTCTGCTATCTTGAAAACTGTAAGAGTTACGCCTTTAATTAAATAAGACTTTTTGTTTACCTTTCAGAGGTCATCTTAGATGTGCTTTTGTTAAAAAAAAAAAAACAAATAATAATACTGTGGCGACCTTGGCCAATATTTAATTTCTTATAACTTCGTAACTATTAGAAAAATGTTTCGTATAAAATTTTATTGTTTTTTATAGTCTATTTACTGACATAGACAAAATTTTGTTCGGTCACCGTCAATGTCAGTTTTATTTCGATTTTGCATTGATCTCGGAAACATTTGAAGATCAGACCTATGTTGATTAATCTTTTTTTACTTATTTTTGTCAGTACTATATGCCCTTAAATATTTTACACTTTCTTTGAAACAGCGTGCAGAATCTTTTCCAATGAACTTTCGGTATGGAATTTATAGGATTTACAGAAGATAATGTGCTGGTCACAACAATTTTTTTTTATTTAAGGGTAGCTTAAAATTTAAGTTTTTTGGTGCATTAGCACTATATATTTATTAATTGTTGCATTTTTGTTGTTATCAAAACCAAAATCATTTCGAATTTTCACGAAAGAAATGAGTGCAAGAGAGAAGAAGCCTAAGGTGTTTTTTGGCGATACACTGGTTCAAAAACGGTTTAACCCGGTTCAAACCATTACATTTTAGCGTTGCAACGGTGACGTCATTGACACAAGCGGTTAAACCGTGTTCAAACCATTTTGTCAGCCGGTTCAAAACAGTTTGTTTTTAGGTTAATATTATTTAAGGTACCAAAATGATCATTAATAAAACGAATAAACTAGTAAATGTTGAAATGGAAAATAATTTGCCGTTAAATACAAATAAAATAAAAATAAAACATACTTACTCTGATGTTACTATTACAGCAGTTCATTTTAATTTTTAAGGTTAGAAACTAAAAAAGACAAATGTCCGTGGTTCAAAACATTTCATTTTAGCGTAGTACGGACTTATGACGTCATTTATGCAACTGGTTCAAAATTGATGACGTTTCGGTTCCAACCGTTTTTGAACCAGTGTATCGCCAGAAAACAGCTCTAATAAACTGTTATTAAGTAGATTGGCTGAATGCCATAGGTATAATATGCCATGATGATATATTTATTTAAAATAAATGAAGTTCTGTGACAATATGTCAGTGGTCGGTGATAGTATGTAATCAGTAAAAGAAATCAACTGTCAAAAGAAGAGATAGATTATTGAAGAAATGGTAGTTCCTATTTAGTCACTAGATTCTAGTGAAATACAGAACAAATAATCAGTTTTGAGACAGGAGTGACCTGTGTAAATAGTGTTATTAAAACTGTGTTAAAATACTGATAAATACATTTTCTTACAACTGACTGGTTTGTTGAAATTTTGGGCAGTTGGAATTTTGACTAGATACCATTTCTAATGCGATCTAACTATCCTACTTGTAAGTAGGGTTTGGTAGTACGCATCGCGCCCTGTTGACTATAATTATAATGGACAATTCGAGCAGCGCATCAGATGCTGGTGCAGCACTACAACACCGAGGTATGGTATGGTTCTGAGCGTGCGATATAGACAGAAACCGAGACAGAGCGGCTCCGTGTCTGTACCCACACCGTGCTAGTTCCTTCTTCGATACGGGTCAGCAAAAACCAATAAATCATACACAACCACAACACCTACAATCCGGACGGGACACTGAAAGCGAAATGAACCAGATGAAAAATTATAATTAGAACTCGTAGCTATGTGGACTATGAAACTGGGAAGATAAGTGCGAAAAAGGAGATCTATAGTTTGTAGTGAATTCTCACACTGAGGTATTTTTTTTAGCTAATAATGCAGTAATGGCTTGTGCCTGAAACTGGGGAAACAGCCTTTCGTAGAAATTGAGAATATATGACTATCCAAATTACTATTTTTTAAATTGAGTACTGCTTCCCGTACTAAACCAAATTCCACCACCAAATCTTCGCAGAACAGTCCAAGCATGGAAAAGGACGAGGTACTTTTGCAATTATTTTTTTTAAAAGGGCTACGTCAAAAGTTTGACTTGGTGTTTTTTGTCACTTATGTTTATGTTGGTAGCACTTCCCGCTAACAATTGAAATTTCAAATTTTGACACCTGATTAGTGTATTGTGTGTATTAGGGAATACGGTGTGCATTGTGACCTTGTGGCGGACGGTTCTCGTCACCGTGCTATCTGCTCGACCTCGAAGGCGGACGGTTGGCAGGTCTTCTCGTCACCGTGCCGCTGTTTGCTCGGCCTCATGATTCTCTTTTCTGGATATGCGTTCTTGCCTGAGGCTAAGGGACACCTGAAGGTTTACAGTGCATGTGCAACATACATGTGTCTCTTACGCTCTCCGCGTGCTGACTGACCACATCCTGCTATCCTTCTCGTTGTCCGTTACACTGCTTACTCGTCTACCGCGCACATTCCACACTTCAATTTCACTCGCACAGAGCCGTATTCACATCTTATCTATAATTTACATAAATTCTAAGAAAATACAGCACGTTACAAACAATATGTTGAAGTATTACGAATAACTTTTGAGGTTGGATGTAATTATTCATTAATATGACAGTTATAAAATCATGACTACCAACTCTACAACACGAAAGGCGCCACAAATAGAACTCTTATAGATCTTCTAAACGTAGTGTTTTCAGTGATAAACAATGCTTTTATAGACTGGTAAGAACACCGAAATAGAAAAAAAATATTAAGTAATTTAAATATACCTATCCACCATGATATTGACAACGCGAATGGTCATCGACTCCGCTCTAGAAGACTTCCTACTAGATCGGCAGAAAAGGCTCTTGAGGAAATCAACCGATGCATTGGTCCTCAGACACACATCTATTACCTGATATGCCATACATCATTGTAAAACCGCCTGGTTTTGACCTAGCTCGAAAAACATGGGGCACCCTCAATAGAATAACTACGCATGGCACATGTGGACGAAGATCAAACCATCTCCCACATAATCCAAGAATGCCGTCTAAGGAAAAAATCCCATACCGAAAGTTCCTTTGAAAAGATTCTACATATCAAAAAAAAATTATAACACGAACATAAACTATGTAAATAATAATAGTAATATTTAGTAAAGATATGTAACCAAAATCCGTTGTTATTTTCACTAGTAAAAATTAAAAACTCCAAAATATACATTTTCGCCTAAAACTAATAGCCTCTGCATTTTTTCTCAAATACATTTACTGGGGCAAATTTTGTTTTAATAAACCGCCATCATATCTCTTTAGATCTCAAGATGCAGAATGCATTTTTTGGAACCTGATATGCCAACATATTTGGTAGGCCCAATTAATATCAATATTCTGTGACAATTGATAGGTATATTTTTAAAACGCCAGATTAATTTTGAATGTGTCTCTTTCAATGTTTCAATTACTTATGTACTAGGGTGCATCAAAAATAATGTTACTAATATTCATGCTCATACAAACATATAAAAATTAAAAAATGAGTAATGGTTGTGAATGAAGCTAAGAAATGTAACAATAAAAAAATGTTTTCTTGACAAATTATTTACGTCAGTTGATAATTTAATGGTGGAAAATTTTGTTTTACAAAAACAGTAATACATATTTGATAAAATTTTGATTGCTTTAGTGCTAACTTCATAAACAATTGATAAATCTTGAATAGTGTCATTTGTGCCAATCAAGTTTTAACAGAACCTTTAGGCACTATAATAGAATTTCAAAATTATATTTCTCTATTGTCAAAAATTTAATTACCTAATAAAAAATTTATGGATCTGAATTTTCGTTTATTTGACTTTTGAGTAGGTAGGTACTATTAGTCATTTTTACATCCCGCTAATCTTGGTAAATGAGGTGTAGGCATCGTGCTAAAAATCGCATATCAAGATTTTGGTAAATGACTAGGTTTTAAGGTAGTACGATCATTAGAGCAATGTATAGATAAGAGGCTGAAATTTTAATATGTTATTAACCAATAGTATTTACATACATATATCTGACGTGTAGTTTTTGAGTAATTAATTTTTGAAAATTGGATATTTAACATGTAGTCAGTAGGGAATCTCGTGTCAGATGCACATTTTTTTTATATAATTTAACTACAACTGCTATAGATAAATATACAAAAAACTGTAATTTGTATTAATCAACTACCATAGATTATGTAAAAATTACAACAAAGTATTCTGACGTGCAGTTCTGAAGATATTTGTATATATATATATATACCTATATACAAATATATATATATATATATATATATATATATATATATATATATATTGCTGTCAGCCATACTGACAAATAAATAACATATCCGACTAGTAAACGTTTGGCAACGTTTTTTTTTTTTTTCATACCGTCACTCATGTTTTTCTTCCATGTTATATTTTTTTTTAGAAAATCTCCGTTGTGTTTAAATTGAGGAGTGTTATCACACATTTTTAAAATTTATAACACAATAACTGTCTGATGTATCTCTTTAAATTTTCGAGAACGCAGAAATAAATGAAAAGAAAATTTATTATCCCTTAACATACATAGATGGCATAGCTATAAAACTTAAAAAACTTTTCACTAATAATTTAAATATTAATATTGGCTTCAAACAAACCAAAACAATAGGAAATCTTTTTAGTAAACTAAAAGCGGACATAGATAAAAATTACAGGTCACATGTAGTGTACAAAATCCCTTGCATGGAGTGGAACTAGAATGACGGAACATAAACGAAACTGCAAAAATAAGAACAATAATAATGGGAAATGTGCACTAGTAGGACACGCTATATCACTCGGACATAATTTTAATTTTGATGCCGTCAAGGTTATTGATACCAAACAAAATTTACATAAACGCCTCACTCTTAGTGTTGCCAGAAGTCGAGACGAGACGAGACTTGGGGTCGGTCTCGTCTTGGTCTTGACTTGGTCTCGACTAGAGTGGTCTCGTCTTGGTCTTGTCGAGACGAGACTTGATGTCAGTCTCGTCTCGTCTCGAGTCTCGACAAGACTCTCGACTTTGCCTCCATAAATATTTTTTTTAATAATCGTATCTAATAGTACATAAAATTCTAAGAACAGCAGTACAATCGCGATTAAAAAATTCCAAATAATATTTGAGATATTTATTATTAAGTTTTCCATGAATATCATCAACTTGATACTTGACCTCTTCAAACAATTAATATGAAAATATACGTATATATCGAGTGTTGTTTATTATTACTAAACATAAAATATATAATTTCAATTCCTTAACTACAGAATGCATTTCTATTATTAGCAATAGTTAAATAGATATGTATATGTTTAAATGAAGCAGTAAGTGGATAAAAATCCCCAAAAAAGTAACTTCTTCGCTATTTTTTTTATTTTTTTCTAAATATATGTTAAATAAGTAGATAACTAACACTTAGACTTTTGCCATTTTGCGTATCCCTGGTACGTGTACTACAGGTTGAGAACCGCTGTTTTATTTCAAAAGTTTGACCTTGAGTTATGTTTTGGGGTAACGTTATATGATGATCATACTGACTATAAAACTTAAGGGATGGGGGACAAAGCAATGGTTTTTCCAAAAATATCACTTTCTTACAAACTTTTTTAATCTTTAGATTATGCTTATTTTTATTAATTATATTCTGGCAATAATTTTATCAACGAAGCTGAAAATAAGAAAATATGAATGAACAAAAAATTATGAATTACAATCCCAGTACAAGGATATCCCTAATTCCAGTATTTTATAACACCCAGTTGAATTGAACCTTAGATTAAAATACGTCGAAAAGAAAACAAAGGCCTTTATGACCAATGACACCGGGCGAAAAAAGTGTACTTGTACCTTGCACGTGTTTTTACGAGAAATGTTTAATACCAATTTCTTAGAATGTTTGATACCAAATTTCCCAAATTGTTATACCTGTAACTACATATTTTAACAATGTCCCTTACATTTGACTTTATTGAGATAAAGTTTTACTTTCATTATACATCACATAAACTTTTATCTTTTGAAGTACATATTTTCCAAATTTTTGTTTATATACGATACCATAATTTTTTTATTGGCATTTAATGATAACACTAGAAAATGTTTTATTTTAATTCGCAGGAAAAGTATTTTTACATAAATTATGGATACAAAGTTTGAGAAGAATTAAATCTTCGTTTTTTATACTTTTACTATTTCTTTACAAAATAATTATATAACTGATTTGTTAGTATTAATAGTTTACATATTTGCATTTAATATATTCCTATTTCTATATGCAATATGCATTCATATGTTTGAATGAAGTGAAATATTTAGGCGAATAAGAAGTACGTCCGTTGAACAAGTACAATATGGTTGTTTTAAACCGGGACACAGACCTGGAATTTCCCTAGGATCGTAAAATCTTTGTCTGCATTTCCGTAAAATTCTAAGAATCACAATAGATTCTTTAAAAATGAAAAATACTGTATATTTGAAGGGAACGTTACTTTGTTATAATAAATTAATTTAATAAAAAAAACTGAAGTACATTGCTAACGTGGAGAATGCACTACAAATGTAACTTTTTTGCTATTTTAAAATTGGAAATATTTTCCAAGATATAGTCAGTTGTACCAATATTTTAATTGAGAATTACTCAAAAAATAAATTAAAATCAACATATTTATACATATAAAACATGTATATTATAAAATAAAGGTTGATTTTAATTTAATTAAAATATTGGAAGAATTCTAAATTTATATTTCTTTCATTTCATCCCACCTACATTGTAAATTCATTTAAAAGTTACATTTGAATTATTTAGATGAATAAGGAATACATCATATTTACATAAATTAATTAATGTTTTTGAAACACAACTATGAAAGTAGAAAATTACAAAATTTGAAAAATTAATATCTCTCTTATTTATATGAATTTTCGAACAGTATTTCACAGCAATATTCTCAATTTTTGAAGCACTTTTAGAATATATGTTTTAAAAAAATACCTTTGAACTGAAGTCGAGAGTCTTGTCGAGACTCAAGACTTTCTCGACAAGACTTGATACTGGTCTCGTCTCGTCTCGACTTTTCTAGTCGAGACCAAATGATGGTCTCGTCTCGACAAGACCAAGACGAGACGAGACCAAGACCAAGACCGGTCTTGGTCTTGTGGCAACACTACTCACTCTTGAAATGTTACACATAAATAATGACAAAAACAACATAAATTTAAAAACTGACGTTACAAATATAAGTAAAAATATACACGAACATTTTATAATATAATATGAACCAAACATAAAATAAATATAAACTAAATTTATAATATATAAATTTAAACTATAATTTTTATTTAAAAAATACTAAGAAGAGAAATGACTTAAAATCTAGCGGCAATTCGAGAAACGACCTTCGAAACAAGTTATAACTTAATTTTAGTTAAAGGGTGCCATTGTTAAATCAAGGTTTTCTAAAAGTATATCTTAATTTATTGACGACTACATGAGTTTTTTAATATATTTATTTATTTTAAATTTTGCCGTCCATTGTATGTATTACATATATGTTATTTATTATTGTCTTATGTTTTAAAATCTAAAAGATTTCACGTAAGTTACACATGTTTATAAATATATTTAATATTTGACTGAAATCCAGTAATTTTCTTTCCTTCATCACCTTTCCAGTCAAGAAGTTCTTGCAGTTTTCGAGAATCATGTTGGACACGTTATTGTCCCCACTCTGTAGAGTCTGACTTGTATAAAACGTAAATTTAGCACTTACATCTTTTTTAACTAAAATGCTTTAACGGGCCCTGAAAATAGCGCAATTTCTGCTTATTTTAACAAGAAAAGCCGTTTTTATTATGTCATTAGCTGTTTACAGTTAAACATCCTCACAAAAAAACCATCTTACAAAAGCGAAAAGCAGTAAAAACATAATAAACTCCCAAACCTCTTAATCACCATATAACATTTCACACGTAGGCGTTAATAATCACTCAATTACTCCTTCATACTCTATAGTCATGTACGGTTTGAAAGAACGCATCCTGGTCCGATGAACTACCCGCCAGCAGTGAACAATTTATGATGCAATTTACAGTTGTTTCAAGTACTGATAGTGTCTCGTATGAGAAAGGAATTTCGTCCGATGTGCTAACGAAACATTAGATTCTTCTTTTGATTACTCTAACCTGATACTCTATTTCGTATTTTATGTAAATACTCCTCGAGTAATTAGTCAGGTATTTTTATTGGTTTAATATGTATCGGCGTCTGTTTGAAATCTACCAAGAATTCGGCCCATTGTACAGCGGGTAATTTTTATTGTGGGGATCTACTATCACTTCCCGTCTAGATAAAATGTTTTCTGCTACTAATTGCTTTTGTATTTTCGGTGTGTTTGAAGATTGTAATTAAATTATTTTTCCGGTAAAATTAAAAGATGCAATTAAATTTTTATTCAAATTGTTCTTTTGATATATTTATCTAATGTAAATGCTACATTTCCATTGTTCCAAAATGATATAATAACTCATAATTATTCTTGTGTTAGAAATATTTAATTCAAAACGCTTTTGGGGATACATCAAATAATTTCATATGTTTGAGTGACAAGAGGTACGTGAAAACAAAGGAGTTTTAAGATAAAGAATATATTTCTATAAAGTAATACGAGTGTAAAATGTAATTAAACATTAATGAAATTTGTTCAAGATAAAAGGCAGTATAAATTATTGTAACTCCACAGATGTTATTTAATGAATGCGAAATATATAATTATATATACATCGGAGAAACGTCTCAACCCCTTATAAAAGAATCTATCAACATAAATATCACAATAACCTATTAGATCCAAATTATAATGCACTCACTAACCACACAGTTAATACTGGCAATAAATTTAAATTTGATGATGTTGAAGTTAATAACAAATGCCCTCGTTTACTTAAAGAGACAAGACACTACATATTATCATAAATAAAAACAAATGTGTCATTTTCCAAACAGACTTTAAACATAACTTAAAACATATAAACAACTTCATAGACAAACTAAAAAGTCACTAACTACCACACGTATGACCATTGGTTGAGGCGTGCTTTCTGCTTTTCTCTTCAGTATTTCACCAACTCCGAATTGATTTGTTGAAATGCTGTATCTTAACATTTTATCAACGTAGGTTGTAAAGATCATTGTGCCTAATACAATTTTAACCCTCAACTGGTATGGTGGGGTCAATATTGACCCCAGTAAATTTTCAGTGACAGTGTTTTAAGTTTATAATAATGTTAGCTTCCTGGGATTCCGTGTATTCTCTACTCGCATAGTGAGGTTCGTAATGCTGCGTTATAAGTTAGTTTGTTATTTGACATATAACACTGAGGACGCATTGGGGTCTCCATTGACCCCAAGATACCAGATACGTTGTTTTAAAAATGTCGCGAAAAGCACTAACACAAGCGCAACTTGAATTTTTTGCCGAGAATATTGAAGACATTCCTGATTTAGAGAATGTAAAAAAGTGTTTTATGGTACACACTTAGTGAAAAGACATTATTGCGATAATTGTGATACAAACAAATAATGGTAGACAAAAAATTTGTACAAAATTTTGCAATAAACTTGTACTACGTTAGTTTTTTTATTTATAAATACAATCGGAGTTTTTTGTTAAAAAAATGTTTTTAGTAGATAGTGTGTTTAGAATAACGTGTTAATTTTATTTATTTTTAATATAATAATTTTATATAGGGCTTTTTTAATATGACTGTAATGTCATGTATGCCTGTGTTATTAAATTTATATAACCTATAAATGTTTACGGATTCCAAAAATACCCTTTAAATTCCTATTAATAAGCAACACTTAAACATAAATTAGGTACTTTAAAAATTTAAGCAAATTATTTTTTTAAAAAATGATGGGGTCAATAAAGACCCCACGATACCGTGAGTGTCACCTAAAATACACCATACCAGTTGAGGGTTAAGATTATGTAATAAAATTCATCAATATTATTGTATTTTCACCGTTAGGTAAGACATCTTTTATACTTTTCCTGTAAAACTGTGTTTTGCTAATATTATTCAAGCAACAAGTTTTTCTGATTTATTGACAACAGACACTTACACAATAGACACTTACAAAATTGACGTCACTACAAGAGAGATGTAGAAGGTCATGCATACAAACAAACCTCCCCTCGTTGTCTTGCGTCCCGTTCCGTGTTCCTATCTGTCATTGTATTCGCATCTGTTATTCAGTGTTAAACCTAATTCTTTATTGTGATGTGTACGTTGTGTTTAATAAAAATGAGTTTAAAACCAGAAGATGTGTCTGGGGCAACTTTTTTGTTTGATAATATTGAAGATCATTCGATTATTCAACTAAAACGATGGCTAGAGTGTAAAGTCTACGGCTGATGACAGATCTTTGTTTGTACGGGGTAACCATAGCAACCTTGATTTCTATGCTTTGCCGTTAGAGGCACTACGCAAATTTGCTTTTTTGTAAGTGTCTATTGTAATTTGCAAGAGCGCATCTAGCGGGAAAGCATAGAACTAAAGGTTGCTATGGTTACCATGTCCAAACAAACACCTGTCATCAGCCATAGAATTACACTCCAGCCATTGTTTTTGTTGAATAATCGAGTGTTCTTCAATATTATCAAAAAAAAAGTTGCCCCACGCACATCTTGTGGTTTTAAACTCATTTTTAGTCATCAGCCATAGAATTCTACACTCCAGCCATTGTTTTTGTTGAATAATCGAGTGATCTTCAGTATTATCAAACAAAAATATCTGATGTGGACAGCACATGACTTCCTTGTACGCCTGTTACACTATACATATTTTGTTAATTAAAATATGTATTATAACAGACCCAATCATAAAATTGCACATATTTGACATAATTTGATATCAACATTTTATTTTTTTTGTTATTTTTTGTCGTAATCCATAGCAAACTTAATTAGAGAATACAAGAGCTAATTTAATCATAATTAATGTTTTCGACGCAGAATTCAATTCTCTAAAACTTTTATTTGAAGCATTTATTACTAAAATCAAAATAACACCATTTTTTTCAAGAAAAACTGATAACATCTTCAGGTAAAGTATCACTTCCGGTTAGACTATTTTAACCAAAATCTATTATGTTATTCCCATTGATATAGAAGTCTTATATATCAAATTTGAAAAGTTTTGGATTATATTTTAATATAATTTTTCATTAAAATCTATTATAGACTTCAAGTAAAGTACCACTTCCGGGTAAACCATTTTAACCAAAATCTATTATGTTATTCTTATTGATATAAAACTATTATATACTAAATTTGAAAAGTTTTGGATATAATCCAAAACTTTTCAAATTTAGTATATAATAATTTTATATCAATGTGAATAACATAATAGATTTTGGTTAAAATGGTTTACCCGGAAGTGGTACTTTACTTGAAGCCTATAATAGTTTTTAATGAAAAACTATATTAAAATATAATCCAAAACTTTTCAAATTTGATATATAAGACTTCTATATCAATGTGGATAACATAATAGATTTTGGTTAAAATAG
The DNA here is from genome assembly GCA_943142095.1 of Ophonus ardosiacus. Lineage (NCBI taxonomy): Eukaryota > Metazoa > Arthropoda > Insecta > Coleoptera > Carabidae > Ophonus > Ophonus ardosiacus. The sequence continues at coordinate 6,811,947 of OW964830.1, read as the reverse complement.
TCTAACCGGAAGTGATACTTTACCTGAAGATGTTACCAGTTTTTCTTGAAAAAAATGGTGTTATTTTGATTTTAGTAATAAATGCTTCAAATAAAAGTTTTAGAGAATTGAATTCTGCATCGAAAATATTAATTATGATTAAATTAGCTCTTTGTATTCTCTAATTAAGTTTGCTATGGATTAGGACAAAAAATAACAAAAAAAATAAAATGTTGATGTCAAGTTATGTCAAATACATGCAATTTTATGATTGGGTCTGTTATAATACATATTTTAATTATTAACAAAATATGTATAGTGTAACAGGCGTACAAGGAAGTCATGTGCTGTCCACATCAGATATTTTTTATATTGTTTTTGGGACGATGTAATACTTGTATCCAAAAGCAAGGGGTCAATAATGAAAAATAAATTTTTGATGCTTTTCTAATCTATTCTTTTCATGCCTAGTCCGGGGATATAAAAACGACCCCTCGTATGTAGGTAAAATTTTGAATTCTGTCAATTTTTTTTAAAGATTATCTATCATTTTCATAAGATTCCCTCAGAAGCTCATTTTTCTTGTTTTCATCCATCCATATTCCTAGATTGTCTACAACTAATCTTTGCCTCTTTCTAATGACTTTTGGCAGTCAACTCTTTTATTTGACGATATTTACAGCAATTTCTCTTAACTTATTTGGAGTATTTGTTTTTAATTAGCGATGTGAGTAGTAAAATAAATTAGTCGTATATAATTGGCGTTGGATTTTCTTTTCTCCTTTCTTGAAAGTAAGAAAAGAGTTTGGAATCCAAGTTGAAAGGTCAATCTCTGTCGATTTATGTGCGTTCAGCCCTATTTATTCCATTCAGAAAAAAACCGAATCTCAATTCTCTGTTGGAAATCTGATCGTGAAATTTACCAGCTTTTAATTACAGCAATAAAACCACGACCACTACAGCAGAACTCCTAACCCAAATTATTAATTACAAAAACGATAAAAAACCATCCATTTTAGTTTATAAATCACTTGATCGCAGTTGAAGATATTTAAAAAACGAATCAAATTGGAATCGGTTCAGTTCGTGCAATTACACTCCCGGATGGCGCGAAGAACTGCGATAAGGAGCGTTTACACCGACTCTGCTATAGTCAGGGCCGCACTCAATCAAGATCATATTCTTTTTGAGAACTTTAAGTATAAACCGCAAGCACTCACTAAACCAGAGATCGGACAAATTTACTACAACTCTTTTGCAAAAGTTAAGTTAGTTAGAACTTAGTTAATAATTTTTATTGTACCGTTTTGAATGAAGAGGGAATTATTTAGAAAGCATTTTCTTCAGTGTTTGGCGAAAAAAATATAAAGTAATAATATGCGGCTTTTCATGATTATTTTGAAAGTATTCCAAAATTGATTAGGAATAGTAGGCTTTTAAAAAGTAGAAGGAAAGATTTGTTGATTGGTGATAGGTATTATTGTTGAAGGGAACAACTTTCAACAATGAAAATATGAACTATTTAACTTATTCTCATTAACTCTAGCAAAACCCTCGTATGTTTTTTTCCATTTACGAAAAAATATTCTTGAATTTATTCCAAGTGACCCATATTTTATTGTAATTACTATTATTAAAGGAATTCTTTTTTCTCAGGGTTATCGCTCAAAAACAAGTGTGTGGAAATGCTGACCGAGGCAACATGGGTATATTTGGCTGCTTACTAGTGCTGTTACACTGTGTTGGTTTTTTTTCGATTACTATCTCTAGTTAATGTCTACCTATTAACTAGTTATGCTGTACTGATGAGCTCTAATAAGAGCGAAACACGTGTCTACAGCTGTTTTTGAGCGATAACGCTGAGAAAAAAGAATTCCTTACAAATTTTGCGCTCGAGAAATAGTATATTTTCTATTATTAGAGATTTTAATTTAATTTTAATCTTAAAATTTATGGTCCTTATTGAGAACGCACTTTTATAATAGAAGCGCTTTTATGGAGCACACTTGTCAGAAAAACATAATGCAAAAGCGTGCTCCTTAAAAACGCTTTTATTATAGAAGTGCGCTCGTAATACGGGGCATTGTCATTTTCTCTAGTCCAACGTCCAATGACTTTATAATATAAATCTTAGAACTTAGAAATAATGTTAAGAGATTTTCATTCATTGTTTAGATCATAGCGTAATAATCTAATTCATGATCTGAATCCACATCTACTTTCGAATATCACATTTTGAAAATAGATCTAAGTGATATAATCTAGATCTTAACCTAATTTTTAAGTCACTTTAGGTAAAGAGGGTATTGTCTTTGGTTAAAAAATTCGGTGGTTAGTTTATAATAAATAAGCATGTTTTAGGCCCCCTAGAATACGATTTTACTAGTTTTACGATGATGTCTATGTGAGTGTGTGTGTGTGTGTGTATGTGTGTGTGTATGTGTGTGTGTGTGTGTGTGTGAGTGTGTGTGTGTGACACAAATTTCTTCGGTGGTAACTCCAATAGATACTATAATTCTTTCGTATTCCTTTTCTTAATATCCAAATGAAGCGCTGATTAGATTTTGATTATAATAATTGGTTAACCGGACGTTCCCTTGTTTAAGGTTTATCAATAGTCCTTAAAATAAGGGAGTTATGACGATTTTTAAAAAACAAAAGAACTCCAATAACTACGAACCGGAGCACCAAATCAAAAATTGGTACTAAAAAAAATTGTTTGTTCTAATAAGTTCTAACTACCATTTTTGAGTGTAACGACTTAGTACTAACACCCTGTATAGAATCTTTTCCAATGAACTTTTGGTATGGGATTTGAACGAAATACATAGAATAGAATAGAAATAGGTTTTTTTATTCATAATTTTATTCTTCACCTGTTGACATATGTCATATACTGAATTTTGCAAATATAATTTTCGGAAGTGTATCATAACTACGGAAAAAATTAGACATCAACTCAAGAGGCACTAATGGCTATGGTAGAGAACATACTACAAGAATACAACTACATATAAATAGTATTAGTAGGTACCATGCTAATGGGGTCCTGTGACCGCGTGCCTGAGTGTCTGGTCGCGAACCTGGGGGAACCGGGTTCGATCCCGACAGACGCCAAATATTTCCAATTTTAAATATCACAAAAGTGACCCCTGTGGTGCACTCTCGTCATCATTACCGATGTCTACATGTGTTGTAGATACTGGCACACCCAGAAATGGGTAATATGCCGTGATGATATATTTATTTTATTTATTTATTTTATGCTACAAAACATTTCACTTTTTCCATAAATCTAATGACAATGAATGTTTTTGTATCTTGTAAATTGTAATATAATAATGTACATATGATACTGGTATTTTTGTTTACTGTATTCCATTTTTTCGGTTGGAATCAACTAGTGGGAATTTCCCTGCTGGTCACATATGACATATGTACGTATTATAGAGGGTTATGCTGTGCTACGCATATTATATTACGAAAGGGATGTCATTTGTAAATATGTATCAATTACTGAATTCTCTGATTATGATAAACAACTACCCTCATAACTCGTCCGTCATGCCGGTATATTTATGTTTATTATTCACAATATTCATTAAATTGTCATCAACTATATTCCACCATATGTTATAGCATAAATAAATAATTTTACTCATTGTTCTCATGAAATAAAATTATAAAAGTGTCATCAGGGTAAGACATATAATACTTACAATACAATGTAACTACCAATTTATATGAGCTTCATTATAAACTCGTATCAGTATGATTTAAAAAAATCTAATGTGGTCAACACAATACCTCCTGCTATTTAATTTTTATTAATTTAAATACATACCTACATATTTACTAATGCTGCAAACTATATTAAGTTCCTTTGCATATAACTATTGCTTTATTTACTATTTTCTTTTTAAAATGTCACCATTACTAATTTAAAATTATTAGTTTTTTGCAGTGGCATTTATCTGTCAGTTGCATACATTTGAAATATGAACTGTACAACAAAAAAATTGTGTTTATCAAAGGCTCTGAGATTTATAAAAAATATTATTTTTTAAATCTACCTGTAACACATACGGAAAAAGTATTAATGTATACCTGTAGAAAATTAATCTTTAATTTTTATGACAAAATGCGAAAAATGACATTTAATGTCATTATGAGTTTCAAGTAAAGTGTCATTTCTGGTTATCCGATCTACACCAAAATCTAGCGATTTCTTTCCATATTTTTTCTAATATTATTCACGCAACAAGTTTTTCTGATTTATTGTCAATTGAATTTTCCTATACTTTGATAGAGAATTTCTGTTTCTTATTATGCATTAACCCACAAGTCAAGACTTTCAAAAACTCCCTTTGCTGAATATCCGCCTTATAGTCCAGATCTGTGACTATTTTTTGTTTCTAAATCGCAAAAAAAAACATCGGCTGTTGAAATGTATTTTGAAGAAACCCAAAGGACTATTTTTATAATGGATTAGTTGTTTTTGGAACGATGTAATACTTGTATCCAAAAGCCAGAGGTCTATATTGAAAAATAAATTTTTCATGCTTTTCTAATCTTTTCTTTTCATGCCTAGTCCGGGAATATAAAAACGAACCCTCAACCTAGGCGAAATTTTAAATTCTGTGCAACAAAGGAATTGTGTTTATCAAAGGCTCTGAGATTTATAAAAAAGATTATTTTTTAAATCTACTTGTAAAATATATGGAAAAAATATTAATGTATACCTGTAGAAAATTAATTATTCTTTAATTTTTATGACATAAAATGCGAAAAATGACATTTAATGGTATTTTTTGAGGAAAAACCATTATGAGCTTCAAGTAAAGTGCATTTCCGGTTATCCCATTTACACCAAAATCTAACGATTTCATTCTATATTAGAAGAGGGTCGAAATACAAGGTTTTCTGAATGATAGTATTTGAGTTAAAGCGTAGACGAAATCCATACACATACACACACAAACATACACACACACATACACATACATACACACACACATACAGACATCATCGTAAAAATGTTAAAATTGGATTCTAGAAACCTTAAAATGTGGTCATTTACTAAAATCTACATAATTCGATTTTTAGCATGATCCCTATACCTCCCTTACCAAGGGTAGCGGGAGGTAAAAATCGTTGATCTTAAAATTATTGATACCAAGACGTATAGTTCAAATTTTTTAGAAATTTATTTTAAATAGAATTTTTCATTGTATTTCTTTTCAACAACAATACACGATAATTTACAAGAGTAGGAGGAAACTTATTTATAGAAGAATTAAAAAAATATATAAATATATGAAAAATTGATGTAATTATAATTTATATACCATTATGAGCTTCAAGTAAAGTGCCATTTCCGGTTATCCGATTTACACCAAAATCTAACGATTTCATTCTATATTAGAAGGGTCGAAGGTTTTCTGAATAATAGTATTTGAGTTAAAGCGTAGACGAAATCCATACACATACACAAACATACACATACATACACACACACACATACAACATACAGACATCATCGTAAAAATGTTAAAATTGGATTCTAGAAACCTTAAAATGTGGTCATTTACCAAAATCTACATATTCGATTTTTAGCATGATCCCTATACCTCCCTTACCAAGGGTAGCGGGAGGTAAAAATCGTTGATCTTATAAATATTGAAACTAAGACGTATGGTTCAAATTTTTTAGAAATTTATTTTAAATAGAATTTTTCATTTTATTTCTTTTCAACAACAATACATGATAATTTACAAGAGTAGGAGGAAACTTATTTATAGAAGAATTAAGAAATATATAAATATATGAATAATTGATGTAATTATAATTTATATACCAGAAATGTTAAATACAATACGTACTTATACAGCCTAATATGGAAATGGCGAGAGATCTTTTGCTGGCCACACCAGATTTTTTTGAATAGAGCTGCTACATCCAGAATTTCCATAAAAATCATCAAACTTGCTAATACATTTTTAAATTTCCCTTCTTTGTTGCTAAACGTTATAGTTGTGATATCTTGTATTAGTCGGGGCGTATAGCTTGCTTGCCCATTGGAGCATCTCGGCTAGTGTATCTGGCCGTAGTGATAGGGCGTGAGTTATTGCCTGCTAGATGAATTTGATAGAAAGAATGGAGCGAGTGCCGAAGTACAGTTCATGTTCGAGTTCAGTTGACCCCTCACCCCGCGTTCTAGCCGTGCTGATCGTATCGGCACTAACACCAAGTGTGAAACAGAAAAACCTTACCCACGATTCATCGGTAATTAATTCATTCCAGAGAAATATGAGAAACAAACTTAGGAATGAATCTCCGTGGTGGAAATATATATTTATGATGGTGTAATTATTATAATAATTAATAACATTATTCGATGTTAAATGCCTTCAGCAGAAATTCTCTTTCTTGACAATTTATTTTATATAATTAAAATAAATCTTTAACCAATATTCTTAGAAATCAGAATAACATCTACTTACACTTATTTAACTACAAATCTGTATTTTTATCTTCCGCTTATCTGTTGGTAAGGTACGTATTATCTTTAGTAAAAAAATCTGCTGGGCCAGCCCATAACCTCCCTCTGGGTATTTAACCACAACCACGCAGCCAGCAATAATTATGTTCAAATATTTTTATATTCACACATAACAATCTTTATTTTACATTCAACAAATATATCATACACAAAATAAATTTCACAAATATTGACAAAAGTTTGCTAAAAAAGACTATGTTAATGGTATAAACTGAGATAAAAGATTGTTTACAACAAAAAAATATATTGTTTTGATTACGATTTATTTGTCTCAAAGTACCGATATTCACTATACTCGTAAATTACCCTTATGTACCAGAAATAAATTTTGCTGTTTACTATAACATTACCATTTATTTATATACATTTATTAAAATTTAAAAAATAGTTATTTAAAGGAAAGAAATTTATAATTTTAACATGTAACAATAAACATTGGTTACTGAGAATTTACAATCACATTTTGAAAAATAAATATATTGTATTCGTATCAAATATTATCAAAGAAATAAAAATTATTGTGTAAAAATAATAGGACAATTTATAAAAAAAATATATTATTCGCGAGTGAAGAAGAGGAGGAGCTTAGCGCGTGACGTAACAATATGGCCGGTTTAAGGTAGATGCTTCGTTTCCCGCAACTGTATTCTTATACACTGCGGCGTTTGAAATACAAAGTAATATTAATTATTACAGTTAATATTCAATAAAAATTATGTTATCTTGTATTTATACCCGGCAAAATATAATCTTGCTTTACAAAATGCAAGGAGCAAGCATTATTTTTACTCGGTTCCTTTCCCATTTTTAAAAGATGAATGCATAACTTTCGTCTACCAACTATTTCAAATTGGCAAATTTCTTTAATAAATTTTTCTATAGAATTTGGGTTATTGTTTTCGGAAAATTATGGAAATTAATTATTTCTGGATTTCTGCGTGCTAATGACGTACATAAATTAAACCCAACCAAAACGTGTTGAAGTTTTAGATTTTGTTATTATACTTTATTTCACGTTAGAATAGCGTTGGTTTAGTTAGGGATATGTAAATTCTACCCTTTGGTTGGTCAGGATTTCACAGAAACGAAACAAATATCGCCTGTCAGTTGTCAAATAAAATCTACAGATTTAAGTGATGTTTAATCATATTTTGTTGCAATTTTAGATTTCGACATTTTTACAGATAAATATATTTATTATTGACAAAGCTTGCTTTCACAAATTTAAATTATTTATTCAATGCATGTAAAAACGGTCGGCTCTTAAGAGTAATCTACTATTTTCTTACGTAAAATGAAGTATAGCCTACAAATTTCAATCCACTCGTGATTTATTTATTAAATAAGTGACAGAAACGATGCGTTCGCCGCTACCTCGGCTAGGACTTACTACCATGTACTAGTTCATATTTTTGCCGCTAGACGTCATATTGCTCTATTTCACTAGCGAATTTTCAATAAAAATAATATTGTGTATGTAAGAAACGTTATGTATTAATAATATTTTTATAAAAAGAAAATGTAATTTTCAGTGTTCAAGAGAATTATATAAGTAGCAATGGTGATAAAAAATTTAAAAACTGTTTTTCCTAAAACATTCAAACTACTATTTTTTCCTGAACGTAACAGCAGTAGCCGATACCGATAATAGCAAATGGCAATACTAACTAAAGCAATTATCCTTCAAATTCTGTGTTCTTTTTAATTGATTTTATAGATCACATAAATAAAATCCATATATGTCCGCTTACAAAACCATGGGCGATAGATCTCTTATAAAACATACTTATATCTTGGATATTTTTGCTTCCACTTGTAATAATACAAGTTCGAGTAGTACGCTCTCCTAGCATCTAATATAAGTAGAAGCAGAAATACGTGTAATCTATCGTGGCCAGCACGCTGGACGTGCAGCTAAGCCCATCGATCATTTACATGTTTTCATAAATCAACATATGTAGCACTCACACGTGCACTCGGTGTTTGTTTATGTTTGTATGTTGTAGTTTAGCGTAAGTTTGTTTTCTTAACCTTGTAATTCGTGACGTGCACACATGGGAATTATTATATCCATCTTCTTTTTATTGCAACAGTGATTGATATTCAAACGTTAACATATGATTTATAGGATTCAGAAAAATGAAGAGCTCTGAAAAGGTTTCAATCAAAATTTTATTTAATATATCGTAGTAGTGAATTCAAGTGCATTAGTCTTCCAAATTAAAAAAAATCTTATATTTTACTAAGCAGCGATATATTCGTGCTGGATTGAGTCGACCCAAAAAAATATATGCCGACCTGACTCGAAGATCGGATCGAAAAAAGTAAACCAATCCAACTAGAAGTTTTTGTCAAACATACTATAGTGTATTATATACTATAAACTTAGTACATTAGTTCGCGGTAACACAGAAATTCACTGTTGAAAAACAGTCTTTAATTTTATTATTAACGCTTCGTCAAGAATTGAGAAACTGAAAAAACTCTACTTCCTTAGATAGTTAACAATGGTTAACATAGTTGTATAAGAATTTTAGCAAGACATTTTTCCTTATAAAAATTGCAGACATACAAATAGAACACTTTGTTTACAGAAGATTCAAATTATTAAAAAACAAATCTTGTGCAATCTTTTAGTTAAGGGGGTTATTTTATCAAAAACTTGAACTTCCTGTGAAATAAAATAGGTAAATTGATATAGTTTTCTTTTTTACCTCTCGCTAAGAGAGGTATTGGATTCATGCTAAAATTCGCATATCCAGATTTTATTGAATAAGCACGATTTAAGATCGCTAGAATCCGATTATAACATTTCTAAAATGATGTGTGTGTGTGTGTGTGTGTGTGTGTGTGTGTGTGTGTGTGTGTGTGTGTGGATGTGTGTATGTGTGTGTGTGTGTATGGATGTTGGAGGGACGATTCCTCAAAAACTATAAGACTTAAAAAATATTTAACTTCAGTTTCCTCAATCTGATATTCCTGGGAAGAGCTGAAAAGGTTTTGGTAACAATTGAACAACCGAAAATAGTAGTTTCTTAGAAAAATTCTTCTAAATATAATTTTTGGGAGTTTTTTTTATTAAATATTGAAGAACATAAAATTCTCCATCTAATACACTTCAAATTTTTATTATATCTTGTATAGATTTAGAGATAAAGACACTATAATTTATAGAGTAAGCTAATCGCAGAGGCTAAGGCACTAAGGAAACCAGTTTACAAATTCCAATGTTTATAAAATAGTTTGTAAAAGACACATGTCAGTGTCAAAAATAAACAGTTTTAGTGACATTCTGATAGCTTTTCCTGGGAAGTATATTTAATTTTTCTTATTGTTTTATTAATTAAATATTTGAAATTATAGGTAAAATTGTGGTAAAATGCATATATCCATCAGAAATACCGCCAATGTGGTTAATGAATTGGAAGAATCTCTGACATTTAGAAACTTCCTCATACAATGAAAAATAGATGTAATTAGAATTATATGTGTGCAGAAGACATGTTAAATACAATAAAAAAACAATATTTGGGTAAAGTTCTGTAATATTTTGTTATAAAATGACGGTTCGAAAGCGAAGTGCAATACAATACTTATATAGCCTAATATGGAAATGGCAAGAGGTCTTGTCCTGGCCACAACAGATTTTAATAAAACAAATTAACAAATGTTAACATTAAGACCAAAGGTACACTTTTCGCTGGCCTCCATAGTTGTACTTTTAGTATCTGAAGGTTAATGATATTCCAGTTTAGTTCATATTAGTTTTTTTACATATTTTAGATTGTAGTAGAGAAGTTTGTAATTCATCGCTTTTAATTGTACATAAAAATTATTTGAACTTTTTTACTCGTAAATTTAGTACTTTATTTCGATGATAACTTTACAATAACATAAATCTATAATAAATAAAATTTCTTCTATTTTACTTATTAATTTTAACTGAAATAAAAATGTACTTCCTATTTTAGCAGATATTTGAATAATTATATCACTCTGAAAACCATATTTCCATTTGCAAAAAGCACCTTACGTTTAGTTCAGATTTCTGCCACCAGTAGCGTTTTCTTATTTTGAGAGTCCAATTGTTCCGAGATAGTAGCTCCTATTCATAGACAACTATTTGTTTAATGTATCTAGATCTGGCAAAAGACTGTCACTGCAAGAGCAATTAACTTTTTCAGTAAGAGGGCGTCTGTGAATACTAGCCACTCAAACCAGTGCCTTTAGGTTCCTTATATTTTGTTTGAATTCTTTAAAAAAATGTGTATGTAAATTCACCAGTGCAGAACTGTATTCATTACAAAATTGTATCTCGTAGAGTTTACGATTATAAGACCTTTGTCCTTAGCAGACGATGCGTTAAATATGGTTGGACAACATAGTGATATATTTGTTTATACAAAACCATTGGATCGTAGTTGCGTTTTTTGGCAATTTGATAATATGTGCTCTGCTCGATTCGGACCTCGTTCTTGTGAACAGTTTTCCGTTTACGTTCGACTGATTCTGAATTGCTTGTGCGAATCTCCCCGGGTCATCATGGTCGTAAAAAACGCGGTTGAAATTGGGGGCATTAAATCTTGTGACCGGCGAAGAATGTCTAGATTTTAAGAAGTTTGCGAGAGAAATTGGCTTGTCACACTCGGCACCTCCGCCAACTTTTATATAAAGGTGGCGTGGCTTCTTCTTCTTCTGCACCCCCGGCCCTGATGTTCGACTTTCCACCCTCCCTCATATCAACTTTAAACTACTTCAATTTTTCTTATATACGTGACCAAACTTTGCCGACTGATGGTATTTTGTTTGTGGAAGAAAAGGAACACTTGCAACTAGCACATCCCAGCAGTTTTACCGCCACTTCTGAGCATTTAAATCATTTCCTACTTATTGAATAGCTAGCGGAATATTTCTCTCGAACTAGCGCAAATGTTGCACCATATGGTAGCCTACTTCAAACCAGAAATTGAATTTTGATGTGAATTCACATTCAATAATATTTTAAACACAATGCTGGTTCTAACTACCCCAGTTCGAATTCGTAATGTGACACCGTTTGCACGAGAAAAATATATCGTCGTTATCAAGATCTGTGAAACAGATTAGCACACTGATATTTATCTGTTAACAGTGAACTCTGTATTATATTAATTTACTGAAAATTCATTTTCTACAGTCTAGATACAAAGTAGGCATTTGCTCTCCCTTTTCTCTACACAAAATGTCACTTTGTCGCTCATGTGCGACAACATGCGAAAACACGCTCGCTGACCGAATTTTTAACCATAAAATGATAAGAAATGTCACTTGTCTACATTTTTAATGGGAACGTTTAGTCAGAAACAAATGGCGCTGTAGTTACTTACACATTTACCACCTCCACAAGTCAATCTGACATATGACTACTCTGTCGGTATTAGAGATGCACTCGATTTCGAGCTTTGGCCCGGCCCGGCCCGAAACCCGCCTCGATTTCGAATCTATCATCGAGCTGGGCCGAATCGGGCTAATCATTTTCTAAAATCGAGGCTAGTCGGACTTTTGTTTTTGGCCCGGCCCGAAAGTTCGAGCTTTCCGGGCCGGCTCGAAAAATCTTATAGTTTATTCAAATGCACATTTTCCTTTATATTTTAATGAAACTGAATGAAGTTAAAAAGGATCAAAATGATTTAATAACAACACACTTCACATATTAATAAATAAAAATGTATTATTTTACTTCAAGAATTCAAGGTTATTCATTAAAGCATAATAATTATATTGTGATGTTGCTATTATTATTGTTATTACTCGTATACTTAAATAAAAGTGATTTTTGTTCCTACCATAATGTAATTTTTATAACAAACTTACACTAGAAGGGTCTCTTTTTAAACTACTTATGTTAACTTATGTTGAAAGTTATAAGAATGTAGAGGTTTTTTATAAGTTTGACACGAAAAAACATTTCGCCTTAACATAAAAATTAACATTAGAAATGCCGGACACACCCAATTTCGAGCTTTGGCCCGGCCCGACCCGAAGCCCGGCCCAATTTCGAGTCAATTTTCGAGCCGGGCAGCTAATTTTTTTGTCGAGTCGATCTTCGAGTCGGGCCGGTAATTTTTATTTTCGAGCCGAGTCGATCCAAACCTTAAAGTCCAGCCCGGCCCGAATGCATCTCTAGTCGGTATATTACATAACCATACGAAACCCCATACACAGCTGGGTAAAGGAATACAGAATAAACTAGGACAGTCATTTACAAAAATGAACGTAAAATATGCTTAGATTAGATTGAAGCAATAGCTCAAGAAGAATGGAAAATAACAATAAATTAAAATGGCCGCATGTCTGAGTGTCTGGTCGCGAACCTGGGGAACCGGGTTCGATCCCGACCGATGCCAAATATTTAGAATTTTAAATAGTACAAAAATGACCCCTCTGGTGCACTCTCCACACCAGCAATGAGTGGCAATAATTCATTACATTGCAAAAGAACTTTATTTTAAAAGTTGTAAGTGTAAATATTTATATTACTGTATATGTATGTTAGTACAAAATGTCACTGCTTGACGAAATATGAAGACAACGAGTTGATATACTTTGCCTTTTCCCTCTAAAATTTAAACTGCGTTAACTCGTACATTCCCAAAATTTGTAACCCTGCATTCGAACATTATTCTCTTACACTATTTTCCATCTTTTTCCCACTTTCACTGTTCATATCTCTTGTTTCTGTCTTGTGTGGACATATTGAAGTTTAGTGGGCTTTTAGCGTGTCGCCCATTTAAAAGACGCCGGACGCCGACGCAGACGTCGGTTATGCACAAGTCTGCGAGGCGTCGTATGTCCTGTTTCTCGCGACTTAGCGGGGGATGCTAAATCCTGGATAATGTCCACCGAAAAATACGAAAATAGTGTTTATGAAGAGAGGGAATTATTGTTGTTCATCTATTGTATAAAAATATTTTTGCAACAAAAATGTTTTTAATAATTTTTTAATGTATTTTTACTATTTTCTGATCTAATATTTTCGGGAAGTTTATTAAAAATGGTTAGACCTTACAGTGAATTTTTATCTAAAGTTAATGTTTATTTTTTTGGTTTATAAAACTTTTTTTTCTAGTATTGCATGAATGCAAATCTGAAATTTTTTGAAAATTACTTTTTTTGTTGAAAATAAATGTACAGATTTTAATAATATATAGAGATGTACGGGTGTTAAGTTAATGACGCGTTGCTCAGCGACGAATAGTATTATAACACGCTTAATTTCATTAAATCTATTAAGCATTACTTCGTCGAACGGTAGGACTACAATGATTCGTCGCTGGGCGAAACGTCGTTAATTTCACACCCGTTAGAGATGTAACGGTTAAAACCAGTGCCGGATTAACCATGAGGCGCATGAGGCGCGCGCCTCAGGGCCCGGGCCTGCTAGGGGCCCGGCTACAACACCATTTTGTCGAGTTTCTATTTTTTTAGAGTTGTATTTTATTTACTTTATGAGTTTATTTCTGTTGTAATTATTTTTCTGTTTAATTTATGAAATAAATTAGTTTTTTGGGGTCTTATTTTTTATTCTAGGGGGCCGAAAATTGTTAGCGCCTCAGGCCCGAAAATACCTTAATCCTGCCCTGGTTAAAACTTTAAATTGAGAAAACATGTTAATGTTATATGTATTGACTGCTTGCACGTATACCCTGATGAAGATATACGAGTATACCGTAATATCGGTTTTGTAAAAATAAATTCTGTATGACAAATTTGAAGTAATTTTGATTTGTTACAGGAAGAAAATTCTACTACCAACATCCAGTGAAATAGGAACATAAAATATAATGGTGAGTGTAAAAAAATATATTAAATTTATACACGTACTATGTATATTATTATTGGGAGCAGGCGGTAGTAACCTTCCACTGAAATATATACTAACTGGAACTCGCATACTCTACCTATCAGCATACGCTGCACTGAAGCCCCATTGGATAATAATAGCTGGTCCTGATTGCGCACGTTCGTGTCAAACCGAACCTACCCGAATAATTCGTATCATAGCTGATCGTTTTATTTTCATGTTATGCTTAATTTATTTAAACCGCGCTACACGAAATAATTTCCGTCTACTCACGAACTGTTTCGATATTTGTCGACTACTCCATCAATCAGATTTCAATATGCCTCCACAGTCACGGTACATACGCGCATTCCAGTTAGTATATATTTCAGTGTAACATACGGACAAAGCCGCCATGTTTTTACTAAATTTAACACTGCATTTACTTGAAATCGTCGTATAATGGATTACTTTAGTGCCGGTTTTTAAGTTTTTAATGACGATTTTTGTGCACTTTTGTGACGATTAATATATATTAATGAATTATATAAATTTAAATTGCATTATAAAAATCAGTTTATAAATTTTCTTTTTGTGAAAGAAAGAAACAGCTCATATCTTTCAGTAACAATTTTACTGGTAAGACTATTTCAATTCTAGAAATTGTCAGAGCTATTATAATCCACAAAAGAACTCGTGTTTCAATTCCGTTTGCGCAAATCCGTTTCTAATAGTTTGAAACGACAACGACAAGCTATAATTCCAACTATTGAACTACACAGTCGCAGACACCTTTGTTCTTGAAAAAGTCTGAATCCTGCTTAGTTCGCATCTTGAGACAAAACCTCCAATAATGCTGCATTCTGCGTCATTAGAAACTTTACGGCAAAGCAGAGCATAATCCCTCACTGCACTACCGTGTAGTTTCATTCGTGCCTGGTCGTGGTCTGGTCCAATATTGATAGAACAGCTGAGGCTTGCTACAGCCTGTAGAATTCATCTCGGACAGAAGCAAGCATTAAACACAATCGGGCGAATCTTCTCGTATTACACTGCAGTGAAAAGGATAAAAAGACACCGAGCGCACAGCACACAATACGATGATACATTCTGCGGATCGGATATCCGATATACCGGATATTATCTCGTATTGCGTCAAAGGATTGCTCTTCCCATAAAAGATTCAACGATCAAACTAGACAATTCAGTTACTCGTTTAATTATTTATTGACCTATGAGATTGTCATCAATTTTAATTCTTCTGACATTACCTACCCGGATATAGCACGAAAACCGGCCCATAGGTAACCAGTTTTTCCTTGCCATATTTTTGTTTTTTGCACGGTACAAATATGTCATCATCATTACCGATATCTGCGATAAAGCAGATTGGCACACCCAGAAATGGGTAATATGCCGTGATGATATATTTATTTTATTTATTTATGTTTGGTAACCGAGCAAATTGAATTTAAAATTTCAAACAAATTTTATAACATTTTACCCGACAGAAATTCTAAATTATAGTTTTCATCAAAATAATACTACTCAAGGATTTGTATCTTCTCGTCCTGGGAATAATTCTCCATATTGGATTCATGCTAAAAATCGCATACCCACGTTTTAGTGAATAAACACGATTTAAGGTCCCTACAATCCGATTTTATCATTTTTACGATGATGTATCTCTCTCTCTCTCTCTCTCTCTCTCTCTCTCTCTCTCTCTGTGTGTGTGTGTGTGTGTGTGTGTGGGGGGGGGGGAGGGGGGGAGGACGTGTGGATGTTGGAAAGACGATTCCTCAAAAACTATAAAACTTAAAAAATATTTAACTGCAATTTCCTCAATCTGACATTCCTGAGAAGAGCTGATTAGATTTTGGTAATAATTGGACAACCGGAAGTAATAAAAAAATTCATCTAAATATTATTTTTTGAAAATTTTAGTTATTACAAATATTGAAGAACATAAATCTAATACACTTATTTTTTATATCTTGTATAGATTTAGAGATAAAGACACTATAATACAGGGTGTCTCAATAAGCTTGCTCAATATTGGTAACTTTTTTATTTGAAGAGATACGAGGTTGGTTAAATATGAGCAAAATTGTGCCATTTTATATTAGAAAATTGGTCAGGTAGACAAAATAAAAATTGTGTCAGCGGTTCTCAAAATTTGGGACAAAATATATATTTTTTAAATGGAACTATATATTTTTTATTATCTTATTGGAAAGAGTATTTTTTTCTCTTTCTAATAAGGTAATGTTTATGTACAATTTTTTCAAATAAACGAGTTATTTACGTTTAAAGATAACAATTATCTTTTATTAGTTTTTTAGTCAAGTAAATCATGGAAACAATTGTATTTTATAATTTTTTTATTTTATTAACTTATTTTACAGTAATAACAAAACAATTACAGAAAATATTCAAATTAAAAGCCATTTCTCATATTGCTTCTCTTTTGGAAAGACAGCCGTCTGTTCCACGTAACTGGTCTAGATATAACTTTCCATATGGCAAGATCATATCTAATTTTTCTTCATTTGTAAAGTTATTAAACATTATTAAACACAGAGAACTTTACGGGAGAAATTATTAAACGTCAAACAAACAAAGAATCAATTGTTTCCATGGCTTACATGGCTAAATAAACTAATAAAACAGTTTACAAAATTTTAATTTTTAACCGTAAATAACTCGTTTATTTGAAAAAATTGTACATAAACAACATTACCTTATTGGAAAGAGAAAAAAATACTGTATTTTGTCCCAAATTTTGAGAACCGCTGACACAATTTTTATTTTGTCTACCTGACCAATTTTCTAATATAAAATGGCACAATTTTGCTCATTTAACCAACCTCGTATCTCTTCAAATAAAAAAGTTACCAATAGTGAGCAAGCTTATTGAGACACCTGTATATAGAATAATGTAATGTTATACATCGCAGAGGCTAAGGTATTAAGGAAACCAGTGGACAAATTCAAATGTTTATAAATGACAGATGTCAGTGTCAAAAATCAACAGTTTTAGTGACATTCTGAAAGCATTTTTCTGGGAAGTACATTTAATCTTTCTTATAGCAATACAATACTTATATAACATAAAATGGAAATGGCGAGAGGTATTGTGCTAGCCACAACAGATTTTTAATAATGGTAACTCAAGCAGAGCGTTTCTAACATGTAACATTACATACATATATAATGACATTTGACCTGTCAGAAACACATATGTCAGATTGTGACATATTTTACCTGTCAGAAAAGCTCTCTTTATCATTAATGAAAATTAAGAATTATTCACAGAAGAGAAGATACATATCATTGAGTAGTATTATTTAAATGAAAACTATTATTTAATATCTGACAGGTAAAATGTCATAAAATTTGTTTGATATTTTATTTCATTTTTTAATAGCTACCCGGTATATAAGTTTTTGGTTGATATTAAACTTAACAATTTAATTTCATGTTAAAATCGTAATTAAGAGAAAGTTGTGTATAAGATTTGCTACATGCTTGAAAATTATATTTGAAGCCGTAGTCTGAGTTGAAGCCGTAATCCAAATGTAATTTCTAACATAACTAAATTATTACTTACACGAACATATACTTATAAACTTAGTTGATAATTGTCGTATATTAAATCATTATGCTGAAGTTACTGAAAGGGTTCTTCAGTCTTCACCTACAAGTTATCGTTCATTAATGAAATATGCCTTTATTACAGATAATTCCCCAAGACTCAAGACGCAAATGTAATACAATGTAACAAAATTATGTAAATTTGTTGTTTATGAGAATTTTTGCATCAAGTTAATGATATTAAAAATCTTATCATATACCTTTTTTCAATTAAGTGAAGCAAATTTAAAAGTCAGATTTTCATCATTAAATACAGAAGACATATTTACGGTACAATGTACCTAATTTTATGCTCTTTTATTGTCAATAATACGATAGCGTTCAGTTAATTTTTATAACAACTATTTCCTGTACTTAAAACATTCCACAGAAAGAAATTTGCATGTTGATAATTTATGTGGTTAGGTTTCTATTAGGTACCTACCGTATTGTTGAAAATACACAAAATTACGATGAAAAATCATGAAACATCAAACGGCTGTAAGTCGAAATCAGATGAAGTAAAAAAATCAGGCTTGACATGAAAAGAACACACGAACATAATACATTTTTTTACAAATTCCATACAGAAAGTTCCTTGGAAAATATTCTATAAATCCAATAAAATTATCAGCTATAATATCCCGAGGACATTGATAATTACGAAATAATTTTATGACAGTTACCGAAAGCGCGTTGCTTGGTGACAGCCCGACGCCGAAGGCGGAGGTGGTGTTACCTAAAAGCAACGTGCTTGAGGAAGTGTGATAAAATTAAGTATTTATCAATGATCGAGGGGTATTCGGTGAGAAAATTTTTTGCAGTTTTAACATTAAATTTGTTTAAAATTTGTATTTGACAGAATTTTTGTGTCTAGCATAGCCCAGTAGATGTCACTAGTAGCTATGAACGTGAATGTGGCTATGAATATGTTCAGTGTGAAGTGTGCAACGGGAATGAGACCTCTTTGAGTGAGACCAAAGAGAAGAAAAGACATACGAAAGTCCATAAATATTTTCCACATTTAGCTTTTTATTTAATACAGTATTTTTTGGTGTGTTTTCTTCTATAATTTTGTTAATTAAATCAGTATTTTCAATGACAGCGTGAAAATGACATTTTTAAATTAAAACAATCTTTAATTATATGTCAAAAATTGTTTGTTACTTAACAACTTAGTAACATAAGTGATAATTGTCTTAGGATAATTATCAGTGTAAGTTTGTTTTGATTGGTTACTTTCGCACACGTGGTCAGCAATAAAGGGATTCAATTGGATAATTTTTTAACCAAAAAATTTTCACATGAATATGCTTTATGTATACTCATAATATATAAATACTATAAAAATGCGTACACTTATGTAACATTCTCTTTACAATCAAATAATATTACTACCAAGTATATATCTCTACCCATTTTTGAATTATTGCCCCAAAAGTCAATATATCCCACATTTAGATAAAAACTTAAAAAAATTCAAAAATCTAATTTTTATGTATCTAGATACTTCTCAATGCGCTGATTCCAAATTTTGAAACCGCAGGTCGATATCTCTTTTCGTTCTCGATATATTTATATTCAAAATTTTGCTCAAAACTGCCCATTTTTGGGTAATAACCCAAAAATGGGTCGAGATATGAATTTGGCGACAACACCATTCGATTCTACGGGCAAAATTACATAAGTACTTCAATTTTCAGAATTTTTGAACACCGCATACAATCTCTAAAGCAAAATAACTGAAAATGGGAAAAAATCTCTAAAATCGTAAGGGGTACCCCTTACGATTTTTTTCAGATTTTGGCCATTTTCAGGGTTTTCAAGCTTTTATTCATAAAAAATTAACCAGTTCGAGAAAAATTATGAAAATTGCTAAACTTATGTATTTTTGTCCGTAGAATCGAATGGTGATGTCGCCAAATTGATATCTCAACCCATTTTTGGGTTATTACCCAAAAATGGGCAGTTTTGAGCAAAACTTTAAATCTAAATATCTAGAGAACGAAAGGAGATATCGACCTGCTGTTTCAAAATTTGGAATCAGCGCATTAAAATGTATCTAGATACATAAAAATTAGAATTTTGAAAATTTTGAAGTTTTTATCTAAATATGGGGTATATTGACTTTTGGGGCAATAATTCAAAAATGGGTAAAGATATAAAATTGGTAGTAATATTATTTGATTGTAAATTGTACGTAAGTGTACGCATTTTTAGAGTATTTGAACAACTATGTGAATCTTTAGAAATAAAAGTATTGATATAAAAATGGATAAATGCTACAAAAAAGTTCCTTGGAAAAGATTCTATATATCCAATAAAATGATTATATGAACATACACTGTGTACATTGCAACTTTTTTGTTATAAGTGCAATACAATACTTCTATAACATAAAATGGAAATGACTAGAGGTATTATGCTGGCCACAACAGATTTTTTTATTATTCTTAATACATGAAAGCACTTTCTAGTTTTTTAAGAGTAAAAAAAGTTGAAAATCTGTTTTTGATCCGATATTTATATAACATCGATTTTTGTTATTTGATATATTGATCGATGTTGCGTATCCCTAATTCAGATCCTTTAACAGTATCTAAATACTTTCAGCCGTTGTACTATTAAATTTTTAGTTTGTGAAAAACTCAAAGTTTATCATTCGTTTGAAACATTTCTAGGGTGAGCAAACATTCTTAACTGAACCAAACCGTCATGTAGTTAGTATAGGTACTCATCAAACAAAGTTAAAAATCTTTCTCAAGCTTCCTACATAATTAAACATATCCCCTTTCTTAAATTTCCTTAAACATTTAATCTGAAAAGCACACACGACCCTTTTTCAAGGCAGGTGAGCATACAACGGGCCTTACCTGCAAAACATCCTGTCTTTTGTGCGTTACCCGGCCAATATAGTAGGCTGCGACATCACGACAAATGAAAACGATGACAGTTTTTTACGGCCAGGGCATTTGTGCCTGTCGTTTTTTACTTTTTAATGCCTAATGCCTGACGTCATATTTATGTTAGGTAGGTATACGCATGAACGCTTGAGCGGTTGTTATATATCGGTATTTAGTATAGGTAGGAGCAGCAACTAGGGAGGCAGCTTCTGGAACTTCCCTCTTTTTTGGTTTTGAATGTAATGCGATTAGCTAGTAATGATGATGGATGGTATGGCGGTAGATATTTTTAGACTTGGATGGAAATGTATGTAATTAATTTGGTTTTATATGGATAGTTACGTGATGACGAAGCACACATATGAAAACGAGTGTTCTACCATATCATTTCCTAAAAGTATATAACTTTGTTAGTCCACGTTTTGTATCTTAATTACATAAAATGAATATAAATAAATATATCATCAAATATTTTATCTTTTATTGAGTATAAAGATTTCAGAATTGATGGTACATTTTAACTAAAGTACGTGTTTTCCAAGCGATCTCATTTCATGGATATTGATTTAGTGGCAACATATGACAGGAACTATCTTTGTTTTATAAGTGTAAGGGCACTTTTAATAATTATACAATAGCGGCTAAAAATATGGATACAAGGCACACCTGACACCTAACAATTAGGAGAAAAACGGAAACTGTAAGAACTGCGAAAACGGTTAAATTTACAAACAATTTCTATAAAAAAAATCTGATGTGGCCAACACAATACCTCCCGCAATTTAATTCTTCTTAATTTAAATACATACCTACGTATTCACTAATGGTGCAAAATATATTATGTTCCTTTGCACGTAACTATTGTTTATTTATTATTTTCTTTTTAAAATGTCACCATTATTAATTTGAAGTGATAAGTTTTTTGACAGTGACATTCTGACATTAACCTGTCAGTGTAACAAAGGAATTGTGTTTATCAAAGACTTCGGGATTTATAATTTTTTTTTTAATTTTCCTGTGAAATATATATATATATATATATATATATATATATATATATAAGGAGGAAAATATCGTGGGTGTGTCAGTGGATTGTGGGCTTTAATTAAAGTTGATTCTTTTAAAATCTGTCAAGCTTTCGTGTATTTAGTTTTTTACACATCATCAGGACACTGAAGTAAAAATACAAATAATTTTACAAGTGTATAAAATAATTTGATTTTAAAAAAACTTACGTTTTGGTGAAGTTGTTTATAAGTCATTGATTTTATAAAACAGAAGAATTTTGACATTATTTTAGTTAAAATTTACAAAAATAAAACTTATATATATATATATATATATATATATATATATATATATATATAATGTATTAATGCAGACCTATAGAAAATTCAACAATCTTTAATTTTTATAATGACAGAAAAACCATTACGAGCTTCATGTAAAGTGCCATTTCCGGTTATCTGGATTACAACAAAATCTAATGCTTTCCATATTAGAATGGGGTCAAAATACAAAGTTTCAGAATTTCCTGAATCATAGTATTTGAGTTAGAGCAAAATCCATACATACACACACACACACACACACACACACACACATAATATATATATATATATATATATATATATATATATATATATATAGATAACAACGTGAAAATGTTAATAATGGATTCTAGGGACCTTAAAACGTGGTCATTCACTAAAATCTCGATATATGATTTTACCAAGGGTAGCGGGAGGTAAAATAGCAGAATTTTCTTCCTCCTAATAAACTGGGCCTAAATTTTTGATTTATTAAAATAAAAGAAATGCCTGTAGTTCTAATGGCTTGATTTGAAATCTTGTCGAAATGAAATCATTCTTTGTTTAACAAACCAACGCTCTTATTCCATTGTCTTTTATTTAACATGCCATTAAAATATTACCAGGTATAAATTACAGTTTTTTAAAACCTAATAAAACATAAAACGTACTCCATAATTTTGTCATTTTCAGACTTTTCTTTTAAGTTTTTAATACTTTCCCTTTAAAAATGTCTACTAAATCTGCATATAAATTTAGTCTTAAAAGTTTCCAATGATGCTATAGTAATAACCATAAATTTTAAAGTGAATCAGTGTATATTACAAGTCTATTTTTGCATGTACAACGAACAAGCAGCACACGCAAAACAAATACAACTTTACCATATGTAGTTCCAATTTTAACTGCAATAAAAACTTTTCTTTTACATATTTTGAATTTCAAAAATTTAAAAAGTTTTTTGGCTCGATTTTCAAATTAGCAATACGATTATGACGCAGTTATGCTTCACGAGAAAATACCACTATGCCTTTTGTGTAGAATGATAGTGGGTACATATCGTATTTATGTAAGTCACGTTTTCTCATAGGCACAGAACTACCATACCGTGACTGTGAATATTTTTCAAATTTTAATGTAGACTGAACATATTTTGGAATAATAAATTCGCCAAAAATAATTTATAATTATTTTTAAAGTTTAATAGAGCAGTCGGTTAAAAGATATGCGGATGATTCAACTATAGTTCACAAGACACAGTATTGATACGTCCCCTCTGTATATCTGAGGTAGAGAAGAATAACGAAGTGAATATAAGGCGTAGCTAAGACTGTACCTACTACTGAACTATGAGCGCAAATTAAAAGAATTCTAACAAATGTGTTTATCGCGCGAAACTTCTCAGCCAACCAATGAACAATATGTTCACCGAAATTTTGAAATTTTGCATAGGACTGATCATATCAGCTATCAAAAATAGCTGTTTTTCAAGTAGTCATAACTTGGATCCTAAAAAAATTTTCAAAAAGTGTATGGTTAATTTGTAGATTATATTTTCTTCATACATAATATGTACAGTTTGTAATAAATAGTTCAATAGTGCGGGCTGTAGCATTTTGCGCGAATCTCATGTTTTGAAAACTGCTATAGTATCGTCTTAACTGACAAGTAAATGGTTACGTTCGGATCATTATCATTAACTAAATTAAAATTTTAAGTTTTAAGCTCAATTCCTCAACGTTTTATTTTAAATTTGCTTTTAAAATATCTAGATTGTTACAATAAAAACTAATTTTCCTACTTCTGTTGACTAAATATACTCCTAAACCATAATACAGTCAACGCATTTTTTAAATATTTTCTAATTTAAATTCTTTTCTCGTATTATGTTTTCTAGCAAAGTAAATAAGTTTATTATTATAAAGCCTCATTTCCACCGAAAGTTATAAAGCTTACAGCATAACGATTAATGCTGGATTTATACAGCGTAAGCCGTAACGTAACGTACATCGCCGTGGCGTATTGTAACGTATCGTAACGCGTGATTTTTCTAAGGTATTTTATACAGAACCTTTACGGGGATTTGTCGTACAAAGTATGCTCATGTTCTGTCGATATAAGTGTATGACAGATTTGTATTTCACAGGTTAGTTTATTCGTAATACGCTATATTTCATATATATTTCCATTTAATATATTAATATAAACTTTGACACATGACACATATCACTCATGTCAGTCACAGTCCACAAGAAAAGACTATTCGTAATGAAGTATTTTTTATATTTATTTCCATTTAATATATTAAGCTAAACTTTAACCCATATTAGCCACATAAAAACAAACAATAGTATAGAGAACTAATAATTTTCGTAATACCATAACGTATCATAACGTGCCGTAACGTAGAAAGATAAAAGTTGGCGATCTTTGGGATTTTAATACGTTAGAACACGATACGTCACGTTACGGCTTACGGCTGTATAAATTATCACATTTGTTTGCATTGTTTTATTTTTTACGTTACGTTAGAGCACGGTACGTTACGTTACGGCTTACGCTGTATAAATCCAGCATAATGCATACCATTTCCAGCTACTTTTTTTTAGAGACTAATTCAACAGAAATATCAATTATTTTCCTTTATTACTTGTCGTCCAGTAGACTGCCATTGCAGCAGCAATTCTTCTTTTTTTAATATGTTATACACATATTTTCTGTATCTATATCCATACTGATAATTAATAATTTTATAATTACAAAATAGATTGACAGTTGACAATTAAGGTTAGAAGTTTGCAATCTTTTGCTCTTACGCATTATGCTTTATGCTAAGCTAGAAATGGTACTAAACGTTTCCATTATGATAAACCTTTTTACTCATTGTGCTTTGTTATTAATTATAGCATTAGGAGAATCGGTGGAAATAAGGCTTTAAGGGTTAGATAGGAAGCAAAAACTTTGGAGTGTATGTTAAAGTAAATCAAGCCTAACTGTACACAAAAACATTCCAATATAACAATAATACAAATTTTGAACAATTTCGGAAACCATTACACAGTTGCCTGCACTGACAAATTTCTTTCTGTTCTGAGAAGGAATCCGAATAGGCTTGTTTGTATGACCACCCATTTCTTTGTAGCATGGGCAATCAGACCACCCTGTTTACCGTCGGTGACTTTACGAAGATTTAAACGTTGAGGACAATGTGCGTATTATAGCGCGATGAATATTCTTTCACAAGTGGACAGCAGATGAATACAGTGATAACTAGACGCCGAGGCATATCTCTTTGTTACGGACTTTTTCGGTCTTTTTCTTATTTTTAAGAAGATTTTTATTAATACCGTCCCTGAAAAGAAATTATTTGAAGGATTAAAAATAAGTTTGAAATCTGGTGATTAGTAGGTAAAGTTCAAATCGTAATACCCACATTGCAAAAAAACATTCTGGTCTTCAGTTTTCTAAAGAAGGATTTTCAGTATTCAATAGGCTATACAAGAAATTACACAGAACGTGCTAAAAGTTGTTGTTAAAATCTTATCCAGGGTCTCTAGAATATATAAGATACTGCAAAATTCATGAGATGATTTTAAATGTAAAATGATAGAATAAGTAAGATAATTTCAATTAATTCGTTATATATTTCTATATTATGAAAAATAATTTTATAAAAATCTGATGTGGACGCACATGACCTCCCGTCAGTTCCATGTTTAAAATAGCAGTGAGTTTTAAGTACAATATCACTTCCAATTAATCGTTTGTAAATAAAATCTAATTTGTTGTCCAATAAATAGAAAAGTCTGTAATACGAAATTTTGAATTATGTTTTATTTTTTTCCTAAAAAATCTGTTAGAGCTCCAAATTAAGTACTACATCCGGTTTATCATATATAGTCAAAATCTAATATGTTGTTTCAAATTATATATGTTTTCAAAACTAAATTTGAGAAGTTTTGGATCATATTTTAATAGATTCTTCGCCGTACATGATTCATTTCGTAAATGTGTAGTTGTAAATTAATATTAATTTATGCTTCGAACATAGCAAACTTAAATCAGATCATCCTGTACATCTAATACCGTGAGTATTTTTTAACGTGAAACATTGGGTTTGTCATATCCATGGTTACGATTCGACATTTGATTGACAGCAATGTATTTGCGTGTCCCATTTAAAATGAAACATAGGGAACGAATTTGACATTTGATAAGACATCAATAAAGGTTAATTTTGTTTAAATAATTATACCTGCTTTCTAAATTAAATTTAGTGTACCTTGTGCTCGAGTGATTTTCTGACTTGGCCATATTTCTTACAATATTTAAATAGAATACTCTGTCAAATTCATTATCTATGTTTTAAATGAGATAGGCAAATATATTACTGTCAATCAAATGTCAAGTCGTAACATAAGAAAATTCAGCGGTTTTCTGTCATATTGACAAGACGTCATTAGAGGTTAATTTTGTTTAAATAATTATACCTGCTTTCTAAAAATTAAATTTAGTTGTAGAAAAAATATTCTGTGCATCTTGTGCCCGAAATATGTTTAGTGCTCTCGAGTGGTTTTCTGATTTGGCTAAATTTCTTACATAATAGGCGAATTCTGGCGACGGAAACAAATGTGTGTTCGTGGGAAACATGGAATAACCAAATTCTAGCGACGAACTCATGACGTCATGAGTTAGTAATCCGTCGGATTCTATGGATGCAGCTAGCGAGCAGATTCCATAGCTTTGTCTTTTTCTTATTATAGATCCCTCTCTCTCTCTCTCTCTCTCAAGCAGATATTTGTATTTGTTCTGTCAGTGCATGCAATAGGTTAGGTGGAAATAAATGTTGAAATGACATACTAATACCGAAAATTGGTTATTATGTGGAATGTAAAGTGTGTTATTAGCATAAGAACAGATTCAGGAACATTTTAAGATATTTCATTTTACTGAAATTACTGTACTTGATACAGCATTAAATTGTCTTCCACTATTCATTTTATTTAAAATGCAGTCATATATTATAAACTTATCAACAGAAAATAATACATCAAAATATGATGCCAGTACAGAAATTTCGAAACCGTAACTTTTCAAAATTTTCACTTATTGTTATTAACCATACTACTACTACTGTCGCTCAATCGTTTGATGGAATCAAAACATGGAATTATGCATTCTGGCGTGATGATGGAATCATGATGTATGCATGGATTCTTGACGTCATTGTTTGGAAACAAATTCACGGATTCATGGATTTGTGTTTGTCGCCAGAATTCGCCTAATATAATACATCTGTCAAATTCGTTCCCTATGTTTCATTTTAAATGGGACACGCAAATACATTGCTGTCAATCAAATGTCAAATCGTAACCATGGACATGACAAACCCAATGTTTCACGTTAAAAAATACTCACGGTATTTATCTATGGTGGAAAATATATTATTTTTACAATTTTTAGAATCTGTGCTCTGACTACTATCTTTTTCTGCATTAAGAAATGCACATGGAAACAAGATCATTATTTTAGCGTAACAGCGTAAGGAAACTCGATGTTCAATTTTTTAACAAAAATAAAACTATTACTTATGGATTTACTTTTAATATAACTTTAAATTAAGATTAAATATTCGGTAACCAAAAATTGCAAATTCATAATTTAAATATTTTAATTTTTTTGTAAAAAGTGTAAAACAAGATAGTTTCCATACTTTTTTCCAAGATTGTATGTATGAGTAGATGGTTATATGATTATCAGTTAAAAGAAGGTGTATTATAATCTATTTGTAAATATTTATGTACATATTTTGAAATGATTTCGCTATTTTTTGTAATTTTAAAACAGTTATGTTTGACAATGTTCGCTATTCGTTTACAATTTACAGCCACACCGAAAATAATTAACACCGGTTCGCAATTTTGGAAATTCCAGTTCGCAATGTAATAGCCAAAAAAACATGATTCACTACAACAGCATTTGAAATATTAGCCAAGCTAGTCAGGACAATAAAACAAAACGCGTCGCTAAATAAATTCTAGACTAAATATTAAAAATAGTTTCGTTGTATGGCAGGTGCTAGTGCCATCTGTTAAGTTTGGATGAACATGCAAGCATGGAAAAAATTTTCATCCACTGGAATCCCTCCCATTTCATCCTCTCCCAAATTTATCTCACACAAAAACATGCGTAGCATAACAATATATTCAAATAATTCTATTGATAGATGTCAGTGTCAAACTGTCAAGTGCAATTTACATAGTGCATGTTCGTGTTACAATATTACTGAATATATAGAATCTATTCCAAGGAACTCTCGGTATGGAATTTAAAGCTCATACTTAATATACTAACATATTTGTTAATAAACTTTAACAGCCCGATTCACAAAAAAGTTTAAGCTAATCCTCATTTTTGGATTAGTGAATTCTATTCTATTCCGGTATTTAAAATTTAATTTTCATGATATTATCAATAAAGGTAGATACTAGGAATAGATTAGACTATATTTTAAGATATAAACCGTCAAAATTACAGTAGAATTCGATAATCCAAAAATGAGGATTAGCTTAAACCTTTTTGTGAATCGGGCTGTCAATCTATAATCGCGTATATCCTTAGATCAGTCGTTCCCAACCTCTGGGTCGCGACCCAATTTTGAATCACGAGTTATTTTTGGTGGGTTGCGAATAATTTGATTTTTAGTAAATAAATAAATAAATAAATATATCATCACGGCATATTACCCATTTCTGGGTGTGCCAATCTGCTTTATCGCAGATACCGGTAATGATGATGACATATTTGTACCGTGCGGGCGCTTACCAGGCGTCACCTCACGGCCACTCATTGCTGGCGTGGAGAGTGCACCACAGTGGTCACTTTTGTGCCAATTAAAATTCGAAATATTTGGCATCAGTCGGGATCGAACCCGGTACCCCCAGGTTCGCGACCAGACACTCAGGCACGAGGCCTCGGGACCCCATAGATATCAAACTTATTGTGATTTTAAGATCTTCCATATGCATTATATCTCGTTGACATATACAAATTTCAAAATAATTTGGATTTTAAACATCTCAATCATCTAATATTTTTTGTGAATGTTATGTTTTATTTTATCGTAATTTTATTTTAATGTTACGTTGAATCATTTATTGAGTTTTGTCTTGGTTTGTTTTATATGAAGTTCTTTTTTTGTTTGTATCATAAATTAATAAAATAAATTGTATTAAAATTTAAAAAAGTTTTATTTTAATTTTTTCTTTCTATACGTTGGGTCGAGAGGAAATTCGTTTTTAAATTTTGGGTCGCTGGCAAAAAAGGTTGGGAATCACTGCCTTAGTTTCTCATCGAAGAAAATTTTGTACTAGAATTTCATTTCAATTTTAAAGTAACACAAAAGTGACCCATGTAAATGAAGTAAAGATATTTCCACATTATAACGTAACTTTAAATTATATTTCTAGCTAAACATAAATTTTTAGCAGTATAATAACTTAAATTTATTAGTTAATTTCTATTATTTATTAAGATTAAATAATTCGCAGATTATTTTTAAAAATTGCCATAATTTTTTGTGGTGTCTTATTTTTAAACTCTGATGAATAAATGACGTCAATTCTTTTCAAACTTTTTTTTTTCTTTTATTGTTGGTAAAGCTGTGAAATATTTCGTTTGACATTAAAACAACGAAATATTTTAGAATATATATCTTGTTATGTACCACAAGAAACAAAAAATATCTATAATATTAAAAAAAAAAATACCGATAATTACGTTAGTTGCTATTTATGTATGCACTTAATAAAATTTTAGGTACTAGGCCAACTAATATGGATTAGGGCTCGTACATCTGCAATTATAATTACCCACAAATGTGTAACAAACCGCGATAATATATTTATCTAAAAACTATAGAAAGAACAAATTCATAGGAAATATTTTCTCGGTTCCAATTGAGAGGGATTAAATTATTCGTCAACATTTCATGGTTCAAAACTGGCTTGCGTGCGAGAAAATAACAAAGAATTTTAATTGAAAAATGTATAGGATGTGTGCGTCTAGTTTAACAGTTAATTTCGGGCGATGAAATAAACATTAGGATATTTGAAAGATAGTTGGCAGGCGATATTTATAACTCTATCTCTTCTCTTGGGACACAGCACAACACAAGTTCTCCAAGAATCCTAACACTGTACACAGAGATATTGAACCAAGTTGTTTATAGAAGAAGATCGATGAATTACAAATGTCAAAGGCAAGGCTTCGCAGATTACATTTCGAGATTCGAAAATATTCTATGAAATTCGATAGCTGATAGAATATGCATAAAATACGACTAGATTATTGACTAGGCTAAATTTAAATACAAAAAATGTAAACTTGATTATTTTATATTATAAATTCTCATATCTGATGGATAAAAAACTGATATGAAACAATGAAATAGAAAAATTTCAAAGAGTAAATTATGATGGAATCAATTTTTGATATTTTGATTATGAGCCAGAAGTTGAAACAACTGTATCTAGACCTTCGTTTGAATCATTAAATGTTGCACTTTTACTATCTTAATATCTAAATCCTAAATGTTCGTTGCTATAATTTAATATAATGTAAAATTAACATTTAACCTGAAGCATCAAATTAAATCAATTTGTATATAATAAATTTTTGTTGTTCTATAATGTTCCCATACAAACCAATGGATGTCATGTCATAAGTGGCCTTTTCGTAGTTGTATTTATGTAAAGACCTAAATCCTAAATACTAAATGCTAAAATGCGACATTTGCCAGTATTGTAATTAATTAGAATAGTACACAATTTTTATTTTTGTATTGAAAATAAAATTATTTTTTTCACTACTAGCCTAAGAACCCACTATTATTTACCTTTATTTGACATGAGAAATTGTTTTTCACTACCGCTTGCTTGTAACCATGGTAACCTAGGTCAATAATAATTTATTATTAATCTAGGTAGGTTTATAATGAAAACTGTTACTTTTCAATCAAACTCAAGCCTCCAAATCCAAATATTATTTAACTCATTAAACTCAAGAAAGGTGTTAAGTATATAATTTAAATTTGCCGCTTAATTTTAAATTGACCTACGCTGCCGCCTCGCCTGGCCACTGTGCTGTTTTGGTGAAAATGTGAAACATGTGTAGTGTAGGTGTAGGAATGAATAAATCACTATTTTTTTGTATTTGTAGGTAAATACATTTCAATAGATTTATTTAAAAATAATAATAAACTAATAAGGCTGCCGACTGTAACAGCACAAAGTGTTTTTATTAAATAATTAAATCAAATACAAATCAAGGCCCATAAGTGAGGTTATCAAACCAGCGAAATGAGCGAAACGTCAGATAAAAACAAATGCAGCATACTTTGTTTTTGTGAATATTAACAAATAAGTAAAGTAATTATTCATGTCAAAATGATTGTTATTATCAATAAAAAAAATTCAAATAGGATTTATGTGCTAGTAGTGAAAAAAATAGTATATAAACCACGGTTGAGAAGATCATTATTGACCAGGCGCCTTGTATCCCTCGGGCTGCGCCCTCGGGTTACAATAATGGCGCTAGGTCAATAATGATTATCTTCTCAACCTTGGCGTGTAATATACTATTTCGTCCTCATCACATTTTTCGAATGGGGTCCTATGTGACTCATATTCCGTGTTGTATACCTTGTCTCAAAAGTGGTGTTATGGGGATTAATTATTA